>JASDDO010000024.1:542774583-545596803 GCA_030015575.1 Agapanthus africanus | reverse complement strand
GTGGAAGATATAAATATAACATCGCTACGCCCATTAGAACCTACGACTAACTCTTTTCCGAAACTAGTAAGCAACTTTATCCACTAATTTAGCACAAGTCTAAAGCTAGCACAATTCTACCGATTACAAACATCGCAAAGTAGCTAAACTAAGTTGTCCAAACCATTACTACAATTAATCTCACCCAAATATGTTTTAGTAAAACCTAGTTTGCTAATAAACTCAATTAGACAAATTAGGAATTAACAACCAACTTTCATCCACTAGGTTAAGTTTTCCACGTCTTCAATTTAACAATTACCCATCTTAACCAACACAAAGACTAACTTAAACTTCACAAAATTATCATGAATCAACTAAACAAGAATTTAAATCTATATTAAACAATTAAATAGCTAGCTTAATGCTTAATACAACAATTAAATATTATGGTTAGAAATTATACCTCCTCAAGACACACATTTAGTAACTAGACTCGTCATTTTAGCCTCCAAAATGATGTTTTTCCTGAAGATCTAAGCAAGTTTTAGTAATGAAGAATGATGGGTTACGATCTGTTAATGAGTTTTTGGGATTATTTAAGGATTTGTGTTGATTTTTGTGAGCTTGGAGTTGATGCAAATGGGGAATGAAAAAGAGAGGGCAGAACTTAGGGGAGGCTCGGCCAAGCGCAAGGGAATGAGGGGGGTTTTGTGAAATGAATGGAAATTTCTGGTGAAAAAATAACAATAAATGCTCATAGATGCAATAAAGTCTATATGCCACCTCTTTCTTTTCTTTTAAAAATTAATTTTTAATCACAAATATCTAGATATTTTTCTAGGGATGGATTAAGCTAAATCTAGTGATTAGATTAGCATAGATTCACTTTAGAAATACATTACACCCAACCCAAAATTGTAATTACCACTAATTAAGTGCATAATTAACAACTTAAAATAATAATTTAAATAGGAAAAAAATCAAAGTGAACCAAAACTTCCAATTGACCCCCAAAACCCGCAAACTAGCACCATTCTAGCTAAACTAGGTGCAGTCAAGTCTTTCCTGAAATTGATCACATCTGGGTTTAAAACGGGAAACACCGACTATTTTACCCTAAAACGGAAAAATTCGCATAACGATTCAAAAACGTTACATAACAGAACACATAGACTCCAATATGACAGTAAAAATATGATATGTGCACAAAACTAAAACTTTAGTGTTCTAAACCACAACTACAAGGTAACACAACAATATAAACACCTAATTATCAGTTAGAGGTCATTACCTAACCACTCTATCTCAAAAATCATATCTTTCCATGCTCCAAGGCATCTTAGTGGCTAAAGCAAGACTTGAGAAGTGTTTTAGTAGGATTTTATGAAGTTTTGCAAGGATTTGTGAAGAGATAGTGAGGGTTTCAGTTTGAGGTTAGAGGAGATGAAGAATAATTGAAAAGACATAGGAATGAGAGAGTGAGAGATGATAATGATGAGAGGGTGAGTGTAGGGTGAACCTTAGCCTTACACTTACTCTCTCCCTCTCCTCATCAATGCAACCATTAATGCCTCCATGACTCACCTAGCCACCTCTATCTCAATACAAAACATGAAAATATCTCTCACACAAATATCTAAGCTCAAGGTTAATCAAGGCATGGATTGCTTAAGGTGTCATGGTCACTTAACAAGATTAACACTAACTAACCCTCACATTAATATGCACGAGTGTGTGCAAGCCATAATAAATAATAATAAAATATTAATTAATTGTTATAATATGTGAGGAAACCGATTTGTTAAACTTTTCCTTAAAAACCTGCATTAACGCTTAATTAACACTAATCGCATTGTAAGGTGTTACAAATACATGTTGATAAAGCCCTTATGATGTAGGCTTGGCTACCAGGACTATGATGCGGATCATACTACTGGGACCTGGGTAGTCCACAAGCACATCCTTTAATTGTTCCTAGTCGAGGGTATATCGAGACAGGGCATCGATACACCAGAGTAGACTAGTGTGAACGTTTCTTGATCCTGTATGGGGGCGATGGTTGATCGCATATCCATTGGTGTTTGACATCAAATATTGTACATAGGTGCTCATTAGAGAATGGGTACACCGAACAGGACTCACCGAGAACTCCTAGTCGGTACTATACCTATCGTCAGATAGCAGTTCTCTGGTGACACTGGTACAGGTTAGTCTGTAGCTCCGAGATCGTCATAGAGTCTTGTGTGGCTCCCACTGTGCTTTGATTTCCTCCCTACCACGGCTCAAAGGAGTCGTGCAAACATATGGATTTTGGGTACAGTCCAGAGTTACATGGAGGAAATGAGCGATAGGAGGGGTTTCATCACTCCTGGTATTGGGAGTTGATGTTGCACTATACTCGATTGACTATAACTGGAAGACCTTGGCCAGGGCTGCTGATGAGATTTACTGGTAAGAGTTACCGGTAGTTTCTCGAACCGTTATGAGCCATACATCTGCATGACTTATCAAGTTACTGGGGTCTGACGTTACCACCCCTAGACTCGATATGCGACATAGCAGACGAAAAGACCGGACTGTACGATAAGTGTTACTTATAGGCTTCATGAGATTTTGGACAAGCTTGCTTGTTGATCTTCTAATCACTTAATACCTGGGTAGTTGTTACGTCTAGCTAGTACCGCTGATGGCTTATGGGTGACTGATTTGATCATCACCTACTGTTGGAGTTTTGACGAGTCTTTAGAGTCACACAAAGAAGTTTCCTGGTTCAAGCGAAACGAAGTAGGGCACATATGTTGATATGTGCAGGGGCCTGATTAGATACGTGTATGTGATACCGTATTCTGATCTCACGGTTATTTGGTATCGATTAGGTTATATGTGATATAACCGGATTATCGAATCAAGTGTTGATTTGATAATGTGATATACAGATAAATGATATTAGTCAGTTATATGTGATATAACCGAATTATTAAATCAAGTGTTGATTTGATAATTTGATATATATTATATATTTGATATAATTATATATTAACTAATATTATTAGCTCACTAATTATTTTTTATAATATATATATATTAAAATGAAGCATGGCATGGATTTTCTATTTTTAGAAATTAGAAAATGAAAAGGAAAATAGGGACACTTATGAAGGCATGGGTTGAAAGCATGGCACATAATATAGTTTATTACTTTGACTTCATTATTGAAGCATTGTTCATCTCAGAAAACTGCATTTTAATACCGCTCATTCATTATCTATTTTGTTATATATCGGTGCTATTAACCAGTGTCTGCTCAGTAATTACAGATTACAGGTGTTCGTGATTAAATACTGGAAACAAACTCAATATCACGGATATAGCGTTTGGGAGCCGACACTGCAAACAGAACAGAAAACCGACCAATATCCAAAGAGCTTTTGCAAAATAAATGTGCGTACACAATTTTGGTCCAACACATACAAGTGTGCACATGGCTCTTTGACATGGACCATATGGGGGTTGCCCTTGCACAATTCATGCAAGAAGGTACATGAGTGGGTGTGATGGGCAATAATGCAATAAAGTTTTGATATGATATTTCCTTCAAGTTCCTTCCAATCTCTGAATGCAAACCAGGTTATTTTAGACAAATCAAACAATACCAGGATGATGTTGGAGTAGACACAAGACCACCATATCAATACGAGCCCATGTGCTCGGATTTTGGCCTGCCACTCCCTCATATGATCCGAGTTCGCCGGCCCCCCTTGCCCAATTTGTGTAGGGTTAGCTTAGCACCTTGTGAAGGTTTTGGCAAGCATCAATCTTGCTCCTTTAAAATTTTTGGGGTGCTAAACAAACCCTAAGCAAGAACTTTACTAAAGACTTAGGGTTAAACATAATATATGTAAACACTTTACATCTAAGTGAACAAGGAATACAACCTTTGTAGACCGGTCCTTCACTTCAATAGCTCCATGTAGAAGTCCCTTCGCTGCGATCAAGAACGTCCTGACTCTAGAGAAGCTCCTATGAAGAAACGAACAAGCTTTCTTCGAAGTCTTCGAGGCCAAAGATGATCTGTGTCGAGGAGACACTAGCTCATGCTATCTCTTATGTGGATTAGTGAAGCAAACACCCTATACTAAATGGATAATGGTATAGGATGATGAAGTAGGAAGTTTGCTCACTTTATTGTTTATTTTCTCACTATTTTCTTCTCTTTTCTCAAAAGCTAGAGAGCAAAAATCAAAATGAGGAAGAAGATGAATAATGAAAGAGATGAGGTTAGAAATGCAACCCTTGGTTAGTGTATGTCATCCATTAACTCTTGTAGAGAGTTAATCATGGCTATGTGTCATGGTTGAGTTTAGAAATATCTTAAGCAAAACAAAAAGAGAAGACTTTATCAAAGTTTATCATGAAGCTTCATGAAGTTTCACAATGACTCATTTATTCCCTTTTGAATTACTTAAGAATTTAAACTCAAACATAATATATAGCATGGTATAATTCTCATACATCCATGTTGCATGTATAACCTAGCATGTCATAATATTATATATCACATATATAATATTTATGCAACAAAAGAAAAACAATACAATAAACATATATCATATATATGTTGAATGTATTACAAGTGAGAATAATAAATATTTAAGTGAGCATATAAAATATATATATATATATATATATATATATTATTATTATTTCATCGAATCAACACTTGTTCCGATAACCCGGCTATATCACATATAACCGGCCGATATCACATATCGCGAGAATAGAATACGGTATTACATACTCGTATTAATCTCGGTCCCGCACATATTACATATGTGGTCCTACTCCGTTTCGCATGAACCAGGAAACCTCAATGTAGGACTATAAAGACTCGTCAATACGCCGAGAGTAGGTGATGATCATATCAAACACCCACAAGCCGCAAGCGGTCTGCTAAACGTAACGGCCACCTGGGTATTGAGCGATCAGAAGATCAACAAGCAAGCCTGCTATAACTCCTGTGAATCCAATCAGTAACACTACCGTATAGTCCGGTCTCTTCGTCTGATATGTCGCATATCACAGTCTAGCTGTGGTAAACGTCAGACCCCAATAACCGATAAGTCGTGTCGATATGAGGTCCATAACAGTTCGAGAAACTACTGGTAACACTTACCAGTAAATCTCAGCAATCCTGGCCAGGCATTTCCAGTTATAGCCAATCGAACAAAGTGCAACATCAACCCCCAATACCGAGAGAGACGAAACCCCTCCTATCGCTTATTGCCTCCATGTGATTCGGGACTGTACCCAAAAGCCACCGTTTTGCACGATCTCTTGACCGTGGTATGGTGGAAGTCAAAGCACAGTGGGAATCACACAAGACTCTATGACGATCTCGGGTCTACAGACTAACCTTTACCAGTGTCACCAGAGAACTGCTATCCGATGATAGGTATAATACCATCTAGGATTTCTCGGCAAGTCCGTCCAGTGTACCCAGTCTCCACTGAGCACCCATATACCTTATCTGATGTCAAACACCAATGGATATGGGATCATCCATCGCCCATCATATGGGTCATGAAGCGCATACGCCAGTCTATTCTGGAGTACCGATGCCCTGTCTCGATACTCCCACGACTAGGAACATTTGAAGGATGTACTTATTGACTACCCTGTCCCCACTAGTATGATCTGCATCATAATCCTGGTAGTCAAGTAATCATCCTAAAGGCTTTATCAACATGTGATCACAAAACAGTATTTGTTTACATGTTAAGATAAGGTGCAACCAGATAGCATAGTATCATGTCGAGCAAGAAAGTCCTTCTTATATATGTCCAAGCATCCACTACAATATACATCGTATCTACAGTAATGGCCTCTAGGGCATACATATAACTAACAATCTCCCACTTGCACTAAGGCCATCTGTTGTAGTATCCGATACCCAACAATATAGCAGAGGTTGTAGTATCCCATACTCAACCATTGTAGAGAAGTCTCTCTAGGGGTAAGGCCTTTATGAGTGGATCCGATGTGTTTATCCTTCGTGTCAACTCTCCTAACCTCGATCCCTTGGAGATCAACCATCTACTTGATCAGGTGATACTACCCTCAGAATATGTCTAGATCTTTTATGGGACGGGTGTTCCTAGGACAAAGCCACAACTCCATTGTTGTCATAATAACAGTTATTGGACGCTCAATGGTAGGAACCTTGTTCATCTTATGTACAAGAAATGTCTAGACAGCCACTTTGGTAGTATCGTTGGTAGCAATGTATTCAGCCTTTATCATCTAGTATGTCACAGTATCTAGCTTGGAACTCTTCCAACATACCGTCCCTGCACTGAGGGTAAAGACAATGCCTGTGTATGACTCTCAGTCGAACTTATCACTCTGGAAGCTGGAACCAAGAACTTTCTTTTAGTGCTTCTCAAGTACTTAAGAATGTCCTCCACAGCTGTCTAGTGATTCTCCCAAGGTCTGATTGATTCCTGATCACTATAGCTAATGAGTCATCTACATCTAGTCTGGTACATAAAATCGCACACTCTGATAGAGCCTACTGCCGAAGCATAGGGTATCCCTTGCACGTGAGCTCTCTCCAAATCAGTATTAGAGAGAGTGATCCATGAGTAAGTGGGCGAACCACCATGCTTAGAATCTTCCATACTAAACCCCTTTAGTATGGTGTTAATATGCCTGGATTTGGGACACTCCCAACATCCATATAGATCTATCACCATAGATAATAATCCATAAGATGTAGTAGGTATCATCCAGATCTTTCTTTAAGAATCCTCGTAATAAGAGGAGCTTTGACCGAGTGTAGCATAGGAACCATTTCCTATCAAGAGTATGTCATCTACGTACAATACGTGGAAGACAACCTTACTCTCTACAACCTTTTTGTATATATACCAGGTTCATCTTCCATTTTGATGAAGTTAAACTCTTTGACTATCATATCAAAACAGACGTTTCATCTTCCTGAACCCGATTGGGCCATCATCTCATGATACAATCCTTGCTCCCACTGTCACCGAGAAGACTGTAGTATCTCTCAAGTAGATGAGGAAGCCTACCAGATTCGCGGAGAGGCTAAGGTTCGTTAGAGACTATTGAATCCTTTGGTTTCACCAAATTATCAGCTGTTACTTTGTCTAGTTGGAACTCCTTCCAGTTCTACCTCATGACCACTAATTTCTTCACAAGAAATACCCTTTTTAAAAAGGTGGCATGCTGAGAAATAAAACACCTTTTGCTCCTCAGTTAGGTGGAAGATATTCCCTCACTAACGTTTGGGATATCCTGATAAACTTACACAACTGACCTTGCCTTGAGCTCGTCCGGATTTTGCTTTTCAACATAGGCCGGACAACCCCATATCTTAACTCGTTTAAGACATGGTCTCTTCCCATTCCATATCTCATATGTAGTGGTAAGCCCTGATTTGGATGGAACCCCATTCAATAGGTATGCAGCTTCTCAAGTGCATAACACCCAAAAGAAAATAGGCAACTCAGCAATACTCATCATAGAGTGCGCCGTATCTCATAGGGTGCGATAACTCCGCCCCGATACACCATTGTGCTGTGGTGTATACGAAGGAGTAAGCTGAGAGAGAATCATATTCTCCTTTTAGAAACTCCAGGAACTTCATACATAAGTATTCACCTCCTAGATCACATCGTAGGACTTTAATACTTTTACCCGTTTGGTTTTCAAAAGAACTAACCTTGGCATTTGTAGATATGGGACCATATACATCATCATGTGTCTGTCCCAAGAGTTCAGTAACTCTTTCTCTGTTTCCAGTAAACGGAGTATTGGTCATTTTATCTTTGAGACAAGACTAGCAAGTAGCATAAGATGAAAATTCGAATAGATTCTCATATTCATCCTTATGTAACTTAGCCGGTCATGTCGTATTCATATGACCTAGTCTACAATGCCTCAAGAAGGATTCGTTCATTCCTGAACTACTCCTGTTGTCTGTGTTCTGTATGCTTTGAACCGTGGTTTGATTTAGAACTTATATGCTATTATAAAGTGCCTGATTGAATCAACTTTTGACTCAGGAAAAATGTTCACAACATTATGCTCTAATCCAGAATTATATCCTTCTTTTACTTAGTAAAGAACATGATGTAATGTTGTATATCAGGTTCGGTATGTAATAACATTCGTTCAGAATCAATGTATTTAATACAAGGTGATATCTGCCAACTGATTTGGCTGCAACAAATGCACCATTCTCTAACATTTAGAGACATATCACCCATTCTCAGTTCTCTACCTTTCTGTAGCCCATGTAATATATTACATATGCGGGATCCTGATCCGGTATCATATACCCAGGATGTAGAGGATACTGAGAAACAGTTCTCGGTAATAAGGACACCCGAAGAATATGCATCAACATGTACTTTCTTCGATTGGGTGGCATGGGAATCCGGATATTCTCCAATTTCCTGCTCGGATTTATAACAGTTATAAGATTGAGCGGAACCAATGTTCCCTAGCTCAGTATAATAAGCAGCTTCGGTCAATGCATCCATATTATTATCTTGATTAAGGCGTGACATAGTCGCTACCGGGAGAGAGAGAGAAGAAAACACTCTGCATGCACTTTTACAAGATTAGATTGGTTATCATTTTATCTAATCAGGATGACTCCCACTGTTTTAGTCAAATCTTCCTTCAAACCCTAAAAGGTAAGACTAGCCGGGATTAATTACACCCTACGAATTCGCCAATCTTTCGGCCAGGCTAGTGTCGGTACTTTGAGGGAGGTTCCCCATGCTTTCGTACGGACCTAATTAAAATAAACCTCATTTTCCCAGGGGCGTAATCCCGTTAACACCTTTCTAGACACCTACTTGATCGGCTAATTGTAATGTGTAAAACTCTCCCATGAGTAACTCTTACTCGCAGGGGGTATCGGGATCCAACTATCTCATAGGAGGTATGCAATCTCATTGCAAATTTCAACACTTGAAATTCCCGATAATACTTTTACCCCTAGCGTCCTATGACCTTGACGCATGCCAAACAACCCATATTACGCTAGTCAAGTTCAGCCCGTACATTTCATGATTGAATTAAACCCACCAGCACGACCCTTGACGCATGCCAAACAATGCCGTACGAATACCCTAATCCAATCGCATCGTATGCTAGCAGATAAGCACTAGTTAGCTACCATACACTACGCCTTGATGCATGCCAAACTACCGCAGCATGAATACTAAGTAGTACTTATCTGAAATGACGGAGGGCTACGCAGGTTTTTAAGAAAACCATGAGCGTAATGAACTTGATATCGTTGTAGAATCGAGTGAATTTTGAAAAGGAGTGTTTTTTAGGCTTTTAATAGTTTTGCTGAAGAGGTCACTCCCGGTGAAGGGATCTCGGCTCTTTCCTCATCGAATAAGGTGCAAGATATTTCACAAATACCACTATGCAAAGCAAAAACTATAGAAGCAATCAAAAGACAAACCGTGTTTGTAGCATCTGCTAATTTCGCTAAAGAGGTCACTCCTGGTGAAGGGATCTCGGCTCTTTCCTTATCGAATAAGGTGCTGGATATTCTACAAGAAATATCGCTATGCAAAGCAAGAACTAGAGCTACCAGTTTTTAAACAAGATTCTACAACATCTTTAGGTTTCTTTTTCTTTCATTAATCTCATTAATGAAGTCCCATTTATTTATGCTTCATAAGCATCACAGAAGAAACGAAAGCAGTAATATTTATATATCAACACACACACACACACATATATATATTGTATAAGCATTTGTCTCAGGCATATAAAATGATCACATCACAGAATATCAGCAGCAGAAGAATCACATATGAAATATTGGATATACTAGGAATTCCGTGTTTTCAGTTAAGCCAGTATAAAACACGGATTCCACGGTCGCGATGAATAGCCAAACCCACATCCCTAGACCCCTACGAAGGCGGCAAGCAACCCTACCAATTCTAGAGTTAGGAGACCCGGTCTCGACTCCTCGAGATGGTCTCCCACTATACCCTAGAACCCGATTACTTGTGCTCCCCGCCTTTGGTCTATCCTAATGCGGAAAAGTTAATAATATACAATGGTGACATCATCCTCAACCCGGAAGTGTCCCAATAAAAGAATATTACATACAATGAATTTTACATGAACGAAAATGAAAAACTCTCATCTCACATAAAAACCCCCGGCTATTCAAAACACGACGATCCAATATAATATATCACAGCAATACATAACATCACATATCATCAACGTAAGTAAATATGCGTATCCCAGTTGTCGTTGACATATAGCACCGAAACCGGCGATACACCACATATTACACTTACGATCGCAGAAAAGAAAGTGAAAAACTACAACATTTGGAATCCACAATCACTTTAGACATCTTAAATCTGAAATATCACATACTTCGCATTTCTTGCCTAACTATATGAATTCCACATATTGTATCACATTCCAGAGAAATAGACAATGTTAAACTTTCCGATCGAATAAAAAAACACCCAAGATTTCCCAAATAGCTCAACACTTGAGCGGAGTTCAAAAATCCCAGAACATGTCACAGCCGCTATGAACCAACCGTAGAAGGGTCAAACCAACGCCTCACATGTGGCAACGCTAAACTACCACAAACCATATGGTTCAGTGGCGGTTTTGACGGTCACATAATCTAGTTAAGGTTATGTTCTTCTAGAGGGTCCACAGATACGCTTGCATGATTTTCTGAAATTTTTAAACTCGGGAATAATCAAACACTTGAAAGTTTTCCGAAAGGGGAAAAAGTGAGTTATCGATATCCGTTCGAACCTTTTAACACGTTCTAAATTACCCGGAAAAACTTAAACGAAGTTAAACTTTTCCGATCGAATCAACGAGTTCCCATTATTTCCCAGAAAGCTCAACACTTGAGTAGAACTAAAAATTCCCAGAAGCATAAAAAAGTACCCAAGAATAAACCCCTGAAGTATTAGCCCGTAACTCCTAAAGTTGGCCGCGGAACCGCTGCTAAACGCATGGTTTGGCCGCGGTTCCGCGGTCCTTTGAGAGAGTTTTGGATTCGTACTTCACAGTAATCCTTAGAATTCCTTGCATGATTTTCTAAGTATTTTTAATATGAAAAATTTCAGCTTTTGAAAATTTTTCCAGAAAGTGGGATTTTTCGGGGTTTTGGAGTTCGATCGGACTTTAAACTTCGCCTATACGACGCCTAATGCTCTAGCCTGGCTCTGATACCACTGTAGGGTTAGCTTAGCACCTTGTGAAGATTTTGGCAAGCATCAATCACGCTACTTTAAAATTTTTGGGGTGCTAAACAAACCCTAACAAAGATCTTAACTAGAGACTTAGGGTTAAACATAATATATGTAAACACTTTACGTCTAAGTGAACAAGGAATACAATCTTTGTAGAACGGTCCTTCACTTCAATAGCTCCGTGTAGAAGTCCCTTCGGTGCGATCACGATCGTCCTGACTCTAGAGAGGCTCCCATGAAGAAACGAACTAGCTTGCTTCGAAGTCTTCGAGGTCAAAGATGATCTACGTCGAGGAGACACTAGCTCATGCTATCTCTTCACTAATTGTGTGGATTAGTGAAGCAAACACCCTATACTAAATGGCTAATAGTATAGGATGATGAAGTAGGAAGTTTGCTCACTTTATTGTTTATTTTCTCACTATTTTCTTCTCTTTTCTCAAAAGCTAGAGAGCAAAAATCAAAATGATGAAGAAGATGAATAATGAAAGAGATGAGGTTAGAAATGCAACCCTTGGTTAGTGTATGTCATCCACTAACTCTTGTAGAGAGTTAAGCATGGCTATGTGTCATGGTTGAGTTTAGAAATATCTTAAGCAAAACAAAAAGAGATGACTTTGTCAAAATTTATCATGAAGCTTCACAATGACTCATTTATTCCTTTTTGAATTACTTAAGAATTTAAACTCAAACATAATATATAGCATGGTATAATTCTCATACATCCATGTTGTATGTATAACCTAGCATGTCACAATATTATATATCACATATATAATATTTATGCAACAAAAGAAAAACAATACAATAAACATATATCATATATATATTAAATGTATTACAAGTGAGAATAATAAATATTTAAGCGAGCATATAATATATATATATATATATATATATATTATTTCATCGAATCAACACTTGTTCCGATAACCCGGCTATATCACATATAACCGGCCGATATCACATATCGCGAGAATAGAATACGGTATCACATATTCGTATTAATCTCGGTCCCGTACATATCACATATGTGCTCCTACTCCGTTTCGCATGAACCAGGAAACCTTTATGTAGGACTCTAAAGACTCGTCAATACGCCGGCAGTTGGTGATGATCATATCGAACACCCACAAGCCGCAAGCGGTCTGCTAAACGTAACGGCCACCCGGGTATTGAGCGATCAGAAGATCAACAAGCAAGCCTGCTATAACTCCTGCGAATCCAATCAATAACACTACCGTACAGTCCGGTCTCTTCGTATGATATGTCGCATATCACAGTCTAGGGGTGGTAAACGTCAGACCCCAATAACCGATAAGTCATTTCGATATGAGGTCCATAACAGTTTGAGAAACTACTGGTAACACTTACCAGTAAATCTCAGCAACCATGGCCAGGGATTTCCAGTTATAGTCAATCGAACACAGCGCAACATTAACCCCCAATACCGGGAGAGACGAAACCCATCCTATCGCTCATTGCCTCCATGTGATTCGGGACTGTACCCAAAAGCCAACGTTTTGTACGATCTCTTGACCGTGGTATGGTGAAAATCAAAGCACAGTGGGAAACTCACAAGACTCTATGACGATCTTGGGTCTACAGACTAACATGTACCAGTGTCACCAGAGAACTGCTATTCGACGATAGGTATAATACCATCTACGAGTTCTCGGCGAGTCTGTCCAGTGTACCCAGTCTCCACTGAGCACCCGTATACCTTCTCTGATGTCAAACACCAATGGATATGGGATCATCCATCGCCCATCATATGGGTCAAGAAGCGCATACGCTAGTCTACTCTGGAGTATCGATGCCCTGTCTCGATACTCCCACAACTAGGAACATTTGAAGGATGTACTTATCGACTACCCTGTCCCCACCAGTATGATCTGCATCATAATCCTGGTAGTCAAGTAATCATCCTAAGGGCTTTATCAACATGTGATCATAAAACAGTATTTGTTTTCATGTTAAGATAAGGTGCAACCAGATAGCATACTATCATGTCGAGCAAGAAAGTCCTTCCTATATATGTCTAAGCATCCACTACAATATACATCGCATGTACAGTAATGGCCTCTAGGGCATACATATAACTAACAATTTGTCCCCATCTTTTCCCTGTCACTTCCTTGCAGTCACATCACCTCATTCTTATTACTTGTTTAATCTTTTTTGGTGCCTATAAAAGCCAGATCAGTGAGCAAGGGAAGGGTTGTCATGTACCACATAGTATACTCCATTTTCCATTTTCTTGTGTTTTTGGTTTAGGCTTGAGAGTGAGTGGGTTATCATTTGGTTTCTTCTTCTTCTTCCCTCTTGAAGCTTTCTCTTGAGAGCTTCATTATGGAGGTTGAACAAGTTACCAATATCTTGTACCTTTTTTTCAAGTGTTAATAAATTTTTTATTTCTTTTATTACTTGCTTCTTGTTCTTTTGCTTTTCTTTTTATCATGCTTAGCTAATCTCTTTGGTGGTGGTAATGGTAAGGAAGTGAGATGAAAGGCTTTGCCTCCTCCTCCTCTTTCTATTGTTTAATGTGCATATATATATATGATTCTAACTTAAAGATTGTTTATGTGTTGATGTGATATGGTGTTTTGAAACATGGTTACTTTGTAACCTCCTCATATACCATATTCACTCCCTTTTCCCATTTCAATGTTTAAGTTAAAATCAATTTAGTGTTAAGGTTGTTAGGTTTAGATATGGTATTTTGTGATCAAGTGCTTGACAATCTCTTGGTTTCATATACTATATACTGCCAAAAACACTTAGAAAACTTAACACTAAAATCATTTGCTCTCATTCACTACTCTGTGTTTTTGATGTTGTGGTATGCTGGCTAACTCTTGTGTTTAGTGTTGATACCCCAAGCTTGGACATACAAACGGTAAGTGAACAAGCAGACCCGTTTCGTGTTTTGCGGCGAATATCGGAATTTGATGATTTGTTCTCCGCAACCGCCTTGACAAGTCATGCTTCATGCCGGGACCGACTTAAGGACGGACAACTCATGATCAAGGGAGCGTCGAAGGAATCTTCGCGATTCGACTTTCCGAGCCAAAGCCACAATCACTTCTTTCTTAGCTTCTTTCTTTGTTTTCTTGTTTTTGTATTCTTTCATTTTTAGTGACAAAACCAACCCATCGTTATTTGTTGAACCTTAAAACAACAAGACCTAATACACAATTCCCTGCGGATCGACCCGTACTTGCCGGCTTGCTACAATGCGCCGTGCACTTGAGGTTTATAAATTGTAAAATGAGAACGATCTTGCGTGCACAATCCATTTCCTTAAAATCATATCCGTTTCCAAATCATACGCGTTTGCGCGCTGGTGAATTCCCAACAAGCTTGGTGCATATTTTCTATATGAAAATATTCATGCTTCAATGAGTAAGACATATTGGTGAGCCATTCTTCATTCTATACTTGATGCCTTAGCCATTTTTCTTGAGCTCTTGCTCTCTAGCTCTCTCCATTTTTCCTCACCTCACCTCCAAGCTCAATCCTTCATATGAGTTGTGAACCCTTGAGCTTGTGAGAACCCTGGTGAGCAAACTGCATCCTTACTTCACCATCCTAGTTTGAATTAGCAATTTAAACTAGTGTGTTTCCTTCACTAAAGAGTTTAGTGAAGAGTTAGCTTGGATTGGCGGACTTCGGGTGGATCATATTCGGCACGAAGATCACGAAGGGAGCTTGTACCATCATTAAGTGGAGCCTAGTGGAGTCGCGTGGACTACAACCCGGAGAATTTGAAGAGAAGAACATGATCTACAAAGGTTGTAGTTTCATTCTCTTAGTATAGTTTTTGTGATATCATATTTAATACCCTAATATTCTAGTTAGATCTTGGTAAGTGTTCATTAGCACCTCTAAAATTTGAAAATTGCATGTGTGATGCCCATTTTAACCCTACCGTGGTGCTAGTATACACTTTCATGGTATCATAGCCAAGTTAGAACATTTGGGTAAGTCTTTACGGTGTTAAAGTGTTCGATCGATTTTTCGAAGCCGCATTTTGTGATGTTTCTGTCGATTTTTTAAGTTGAAATTTTTAAGATTAAAAATATGTAGAAAATCATGCAGGTGATTCTATGGAGCCCCAAGAAAATGAAGTCCTAACTCAACCAAGTCGCCGTGGAACCGCCGCACTCTTGGTGAGTTGTGGACTCCAACATCTTGTGCTGCTCCATTGTTATTTTTGGCACTTTCTGGATGTTTTTAAAGAGACTCAAGTTGTTGAGTTCTTTAGGGTTTGTGGGTGTTTGTTAAATCGATCGAAATGTTTAACGTCGTATGGATGATGATGATATGTGATACAATTTTTAGAATACAAATAATTAGTTTTGTGAAAACTAGTTAGTATTTTGTAAATCTAGCATTTTAGTCTCGGTTATTCGATTGCCACGGAGTTTTGATTCGGATCAAAACTTCGTCACAATTGTGGATAGTACGCGGATACTCCCTGGATAACATTACTAGATAGCCACGCCTCACAGCCCCGACCAAGTGACTGTAGGAGAACCCCATTGCCAAAAGCACCCACTCGGGTGCTCGCGGCCACGGTGTTCCGCCTTCATGCACTTCGTCGACGACATCGGGGGTGCAGCCATCTACTAAAGTTCCCGACGAGCATTCGAACAAGTAGTCGGGAATCTTGTTGAATTACCCGACTAAGTTATTGAAAAGTGTTTTCAATTTGAGACTGAAATGCAAGGTTTATTTGTTAGGCATGAAATTTGGAATATGAGATATTTCGGTTTTATGATGTCTAAGGAAAATACGGATTCTAAACATTGTAGTTTTTCATTTCTTTTCTGCGACCGTAAGTGTAATATGTGGGGTATCCCCGATCTCGTTGCTATATGTCAACGGAATTTGGGATACGCATATTTACTTACGTTGATGACATGTGATGTTATGTGTTGCTGATATGTTATATTGGATCGTCGTGATCGAATAGCCGGGGGTTTTATGTGAGATGAGAGTTTTTCAATTTTCATTCATGTAATTTTTGTATGTAATATTCTTTTATTGGGACACATCCGGGTTGAGGATGATGTCACTATTGATGTATATTATTTACTTTTCCGCATTAGGATAGACCCAAGACGGGGAGCACAAGTAACCGGGTTCTAGAGTCCAGTGGGAGACCATCTCGAGGATTCGAGACCGGGTCTCCTAAATCTAGAATTGGCAGGGTTGCTTGCCGCTCTCGTAGGGGTCTAGGGATGTGGGTTTGGCTGTTCATCACGACTGTGGAATCCGTGTTTTTAATTACTAGCTGAATTTAAAATACGGACCTCCCAGTATATCCAATATTTCATATGTTGACTTCTGCTGCTTGGTTCTGTGATGTGATCATATTACCGCGTGAGACGAATGCCATTAATATATGATATATAATAAACGTTGGTTATGTTTTGCACCCGCGCTAGTCCATCCCCCGCTCTGCCGTTAGTTAAGTAACCTAACGGTGAATGACGGGGCCCGTGGCGAATATGAATGACATAAGCGTACGTTCTATTTTCGTTTCATTTTCTGTGATGTTTAGGAAATATTAAATGATGGGACTTCATTAATGAGATTAATGAAAAGAAAAGAAACCTAAATATGTTGTAGAATCAAAAGTATTTAAAAAGGTAGCTCTAGTTCTTGCTTTGCATAGTTGTATTCCTTGATGAATATCCAACATCTCATTTGATAAGGAAAGAGCAGAG
Organism: Agapanthus africanus; assembly: GCA_030015575.1. NCBI lineage: Eukaryota > Viridiplantae > Streptophyta > Magnoliopsida > Asparagales > Amaryllidaceae > Agapanthus > Agapanthus africanus. The sequence goes on along the minus strand of JASDDO010000024.1, from coordinate 545,579,792 downwards.
ATCCCTTCACCGGGAGTGACCTCTTTAGCAAAACTAGCAAATGCTACAACCCACTCGGTTTTGTTTTAATAGCTTCTCTAGATCTTGTTTTGCATAGTGGTATTCCTTGATGAATATCCAGCACCTTATTCGATGAGGAAAGAGCCGAGATCCCTTCACCGGGAGTGATCTTTTTAGTGAAACTAGCAAAAGCTACAAAAAAACACTCCTTTTCAAATCACTAGATTCTACAACGATATCAAGTTCATTATATTAAAGGTTTTCTTAAAAACCATCCATAGCCCTTCGTCATTTCAGATAAGTACTATTTAGTATTTGTGCTACGTTTGTTGTCCTTCGTCAAGGCGTAGTGTACGATAGCTGATTAGTTCTTATCTGCAGCATGTGATGCGATTGGATTAGGGTAGTCGTGCGACTTTGTTGGCCTTCGTTAAGGTTCGTGCGGGTGGGTTTAATTCAATCAAGAAATGAACGGGTTGAACTTGACTAGCGGCCTATGGTTTGTTGGCCTTCGTCTAGGTCATAGGACGTTAGGGGTAAAAACAATTATTGGGAATTTCAAGTGTTGAAATTTGCAATGAGATTGCATACCTTCTATATGATAGTTGGATCTCGATACCCACTGCGAGTAAGAGTTACTCCTGGGAGAGTTTTGCACTTTACAATTAGCCGATCAAGTAGCTGTCTAAGAAAGGTGTTAACGGGGGTATGCCCCTGCGAAAATGAGGTTATTTAATTAGTTCCATGCGAAAGCATAGGGAGACTCCCTCGGAGTACCAATACATACCTGGACGAATGATTGGCGAACTTGTAGGGTGTAATTAATCCTAGTTAATCTTATCTTTTATGGTTTGAAGGAAGATTTTATAAAAACAGCGGGAGCCATCCTAATTAGATAAGATAATAACCAATCTAATTTTGCAAAGAGCGCATGCTAATGCGTTTCCTTTTCTCTCTCTCCTGGTAGCGACCAATGACATACCTTAATCAAGATAATAATATGAATGTATGGACCGAACCCGCTTATTATACTGGGGTAGGTTCCGCTCTATCTTATGACCGTCATAAGTCTGAGCAAGGAATAGGGGTGTCACGACCCGAAAGTACGAAACGTGACCGGCACTTAGATTACGAAACGTCTAGAGGCGCAACGTAACCTAAGTAAGCCGAAGCCCAGAAATCTAAATCATGAAAAAGAAGAAGCAGTAAAAGAAAACATGAAGGAACAAGTTTAAAACATCAACAAATTTTCTCAAAAATTTTGGCAGAGTCTCCTCTATAAAAACTGGCCCCCAAACGGGTACAACAAGTATAATATACATAAACAATAAAAAGCATCCCCAACGGGAGCTAGCTCAACGCCAACAGGCGGAAACAACCACAATAAGCACAATAATATACAACGACAAAGGGCGAGGCTCAAAACTCAAAGAAAACAAAACCACCAGATCAGAATAATACATGCGCGACTCTAAGGTCGAAAAAAAAAAAATACTGGTCCAATAAACTTATCAAGTAATACAAGTATGGTTGATGGAGCTTACTAGATACAAATGAAAGAATAAAAATACAATGGTGGTTCAGATACAAGTGAACCAACCTACCGTGCAAATCACCCTGAAGAAAAGATGTGCTAGCAAGCTGCCAGGGAAACCTGTACATCGAACCTGTAATAAAATTTGGCAAAACGGGGGTGAGTTGCCAACTCGTGAGTAGAAGACATCTACGAAAAGAAATCGAATGCACGACGCTATCCTAGGTCATAATAATACACTACTAAGTCCCAATCATCTAATAATAGCAGGGTAAAACTACGTGTAAGTGCAGATACTCCGTGCTAGTGTCAGTGCCTCATATAGTACTATGTCATATGAATGGATATGCATGCACCATGAATGTAAAATAACGAATCCTGAAATCCAGGTGTATCTGTATAAGAAATCTTTAGCTGTTATCATAGTAAAACAGGTATAGAAACCGGAAATATCAACAATGAAATCCATGGAAATCTGTGTCAAGCATCGACACAAACATGTAAATCTCAAGTCTCATAGTCTCAATATCTCGGGCTCCGTCAGTCCGGATCGGCCCATATCATCAAATCTCACGACAACGGTCGGTATCCTCCGGATATCCGCCGCGCCAGACATCACCGGTAGGTAGCCTTCCCCTACCAGGCTCATCGTCTACAACTCGATCTTCTTACCCCGGGGTACCATACCGGGCCCACCATGTACCCGAGACGGTTCATCCACTCCTCGAATCGGGTCTCGAAATCCATCAGAAAACATGAAAACTCATGGTGGACGACACATACATCACGAGAAAACCGCATCTTATGTTTTAAAAAGAGAGGAGGAGAGAGAGAGAAGTTTTTATATATTCTTGCGGTTTTCCCCAAAAATCCAGAAATCTCATAGAAACCCAAATCTCAAAATCATGAGTAAGTATATGATAAGTGTCGGCATATGCCCATAATACTGCATGATAACATGAAAATATGAATGCATGAATGTCTAAGTAATAAATATCATGTCTATACTAACATCAGAGAGTAATCACAATATTATATCGGTCAAGTTGTTAACTGATTCTATCAATAAAAGATAATATAATCTAAAATGTACGTGACATAGCAATTACCGATGATGATGTGTGTGAGCCGGCAAATAAGTGTGCATGGAATATGTGCATCATCGGTAATGGTGCTGGTGTCCTAACAGGTAAGGTTTATACTGATTATAGCAGCATATGTAAGAACATGCATCATTATGATTCCAGTGTGAAAGTAAAAACAGATGTGTGTTATCCACTTATTTGATATACCATTACCACTACCACTATATGACTCGAACCTAACCTAGTGTCCATCTAACCTCCTAAGGAACAAAACCTAAGAAACTAGTCAATAAGAAACAAGAGTCTACCTAAGGTCTGAATCAATATCTCTAATAGTCGGCGATCCGGCCTCAATAGCGTCACGTACGTAGTACGGCTTCCTCGAATCAAAAGTGCGGATCAATCATCATATTTATGCCTCGTACGGTAAAATCCATCGTACGGCATCCCAATATCGGGGTACGGGTCAAGTATCTCCTAGGTGTCTCATCATTCGTATAATGTTATCACCAACACATCTCATGATCAAGGTGCTAAACTGTAATCGCCTACATCAATCATATATCATTGCCCTCATAATATGCATCATTAGTTTATCCTCAGAAATATCATGTCAAATGTATCATATTGTGATTAAGTCATACTTATCCCATATCGTGATCAGTCACAAGCTACAGTCCAGGTACTATTTTAGAGTCCCATGTATCTCAATATCATCACCACCCATTATAATTTAAGTATACATGTTCATTATCTCATTCTCTAATGATCCGCTAACACTTAATACGACTGTATAGCCAAGAATCACGGCATCAAGCCCAGTTACACTGTTTCATCATACCTCGGATATCATATCACATCAATGTATCCCATATACGTGTTGTATATATATATATATACACATGCACGTATACACCATGTCGTGTTTCAGTGTGTGCGTGTGTGTGTTTCTATCTGAAACCTACGAACCTCTTCCAAGGGATTCATCTTCTGATATGTCTTCCTAATTCAGTCTAGTCCAGCCTAGGGTCATTACTAGGGTCCCACTCATTAAGAATCTAGGGTCACATCTTGTTTCCTAATGTCAATAAGTACTATTCCTATTCTACGTTGCGGGGGTGCTAAACGCCATCCACCCGACTTCCCCCCCGTAGATATGCATCGACTCACCTGGTCCATGTCTGCCAAAAACGGTGTCGCCATCCTCCTCTTCATCGCCCGCAGTCCACGTGAGGGGTACCTAAACGCAAACATATAAATAGTATCGTAAACTAGATCACATACGAAAGTCAAACGATACAAGGAACAAGCATACGTTAAAACCTATGTCCCGTCCACGCAAAAGAACCAAATATCGCTCGATATCGGCGTACAAACTCCGATGGATCGAGATAAACATCAACAAATAACTCGTAGTTTTAAAACACATTACTTATATTATAAAACATGATTAAATCCATCGAAACCCTAAAATCCATCAAACCGTCCAATTTCGTAAAACCCGAAAATGCCAATTTACCGTTTTCCATCAAAACATGACATTTAAATGAAACCAATGGTCATAAAACTCATTAAATAGCATAACTAGACTATACAAACCATTACTATATTTTTATTACACAAATTTGTATTAATTTGAAATTTCTAGTTTGCAACCTTTAACCATTTTCAACATTTTTCTAGCAAAATACCACAATTCCACCACAAAACGTGATTTTGCATGAATTAATATATTAAACCACAATTTATGATGATAATGATTTAATAAAACCATAAATTATATTTTTAATCTCATTTATTTAGGAATTTCTAAAATCTAGTTTACAAAATAGCAATTTTTATCACAATTTATCAATTATCAATAGAAACTAGCAATCAATTTAAGTTTTCATTCCACCAACAAGTTAATACCCTTATTAAGACCACAATCTAGTGTTACAAATATTAATTGAAATTTTATTTCACCTAAAATTATGTTTTATAGAAATCTAGTTAGCAAAATTCCTAATTTAAACAATTTTAAATGAAAAATTTACAATTCAACAACCATGCAAGATTTTCCAATTCTAAAAGTGTTAAACTAACTATTATAACCCTAATTAATTAATAAAAATCATAACTTGAATTTACAAACCCTAACTTGAATTTTAAAAATTGAACTTAGAATTAATTCATTAAATCTAAACATGCTTAAAAGAAACATCTAATAACAAATAAACAAAAGAAAGAAATTTATACCTCCAAAATATGAAATCCAAACAAGAAAATGAGCCTCCAAAATGCAAGCTTTCCATCTCCAAATTCCATATAAAAATGAGCAAGGAATAAAGGGTAGGAAATAAATAGGATTTTGTGGATTTTTAATTGAATTTTTAAAGGATTTTTGATGAATTTTGGAGCAAAATAAAATGAGGAAAATGGGGGCTACCATGGGGGGTGAGGCCGGCCATTTTTGGAGGTGAGGGAGAGAAAGAAGAGAGTGAAAAAAATTGTGTAGAAGTTTCCACCCAAATATCACCTCAAATTGTCTTTTCATGATTTATTAAATTTTCTTTTATTTCTTTAATATAACAACTCAAGAAAACTCTAGAAAAATGGGAAAATTAGCAAATAAATTTTTCATGATACACACTAAATTCTAATATGCCATGGTTCATTTTTACAAATTAAAACCATTCAATTTTGTAATTTACACTAATTTAGTGTAAAATTAATATTTAAAATAATTAATTTAGGAAAAATATTTAATAAAATTAAAAATTTATAAGTGGATAAATAAACACCATTCACTAGTAATTACATAATTAAAATAGGTATTTTTGAAATTATAATGAAAAACAATCACGGTTTAGTTTTATGAAAAATACATTTTACTTTACCGAAAATCACAAAATTCACTTAAACAATTTTATTCATTTAATTATTTATTTAATTAATTTTAAAACGTTACAATATTCCCCCCTTTAAGAAATTCGGTCCCCGAATTTAAATTAAAACTCCCCCTTCAAATACTAAAACATTTAGCAAAACACTCAAATCGTCGGGGCTCCGAAATCATCAATACATAACAAAAATCAACTCCGTCAAGCATAGCGCAATCATCGGAGTTATGGCGAGAATAAAATATCAAAACCTAATATAAAAACCATCATAATATACATCAATCTGTAACTTATATATAGTGCGCATCATAGTAAACCCGTACAAATATCTGGATAAGGAAATATGCAAACACCCCTTTTTGAAAATTGCCGTGTGATGCACGTGTCACGGCATAAGTAGCGGACGTTTATTAAAAAAATAACTATATATATATATCGTTTATTTAATATACACGTCCCGCCTGGTTACTAAATCAAATAATAGTGATTATGAAAAATATACTGCTCAAACTGAAATCAATCCCAATCACATCAATAAAATATCATGTGCGTCCGGTGCGCACTGAAATCTAAACCAAATACAGATACCATGAATACACACAAAAACAAAATAAGTGCAACAGGTGTGCACCAAAACATCTGTCAAGTGCAACGGGCGTGCACGACTCACTATCAGGTGCATCTAATCTGCACAAAACCCCGATTTAGTGCATCTGGTGTGCACAAAATCGCATCAAGTGCGTCAAGTGTGCGCAAGAATCTCAATCAGGTGTACATAGTGCACGAAAACATACGCCGAATATCAGAATCGAAATCACAGTACGAAAATGGATAAAAACTAGGTCGAAGCATATATCAAAATCATGTGTAACCCATATGCACAAAATCAAATCAAAAATCTCAAAATATATAAAACCAAATCAAGTGTACTGGGTGTATACTAAGCAATCATCAATACAGCTGATATGTGAAACACAGATAGAATGTAATGAAGGTACACATAAGAAATACCAATCGTAGAACAAAATCCTCAAAATACCAAAATCCAATAACAGAAATATGAAATTCAAATCACCAAGTCACATCGTAATCACTATCGTCAATGTGCGCCTCTTTCCTCTGATGTCTGCTGCTTCAAACTTGTCCCTTCATAAGTGTGCTGACTACGCTACCAATGGCAATACTCACATCTAGAGTCTCCCACGTAGTCGATCCCTTCACCTGATATCCGGACTACATTAAACTTTTCGATCGATCCATCAAAATCCCATAATTCCCCGAGAGCTCAACACTCAAGTACAGCTTAAAAATATCCGGTACATACCCCAGTATCGATGATCCAGCCGTAGAAGGGCAAACCCAAGCCTCACTAATGGCACGGCGGAACTGCCGTAAACCCTATGGTTCAAGGGCGTTCTCGTGGTCATTATGTCGAGTTAGGGTTTCATCCTTCTAGAGGGTCCATCGAAATACCTGCATGTTCTTCCGAATACCTTAAACATGGGAAAATGGTTTTCTGATAATCGTTCGAACCCTTTAACTTCATCCGGACGGTATGTGAATACCCTTCGTCTGCACGCTAAGCAATGCTTCAATCCTCAAGAATAAACGATACCCTAATGGTTATCGCATTCGAGCCGCAGCTCCCTCTGCCAGTGTGCCCGTGGTAACAAAAACCACCCTCAAACATTGACGAAGATAGATCAAAAGAACGAATGGAATACGGTGCAAACAATTGTACATCCTAAGGCTCCTTAAGCAGAGTAGCGTATCGTAAGTATGCCGCGGACCATACCCACGGTACGTTACTCTACCTAAATCGCCTACTCCATCAACCAAGGGTCACCTAGATTTATACAAGGTTAAACCTAGCGCTCTGATACCAACTTTGTCACGACCCGAAAGTACGGAACGTGACCGGCACTTAGATTACGAAACGTCTAGAGGCGCAACGTAACCTAAGTAAGCCGAAGCCCAGAAATCTAAACCATGAAAAAGAAGAAGAAGCAGTAAAAGAAAACATGAAGGAACAAGTTTAAAACATCAACAAATTTTCTCAAAAATTTTGGCAGAGTCTCCTCTATAAAAACTGGCCCCCAAACAGGTACAACAAGTATAATATACATAAACAATAAAAAGCATCCCCAACGGGAGCTAGCTCAACGCCAACAGGCGGAAACAACCACAATAAGCACAATAATATACAACGCCAAAGGGCGAGGCTCAAAACTCAAAGAAAACAAAACCACCAGATCAGAATAATACATGCGCGACTCTAAGGTCGAAATAAAAAAAATACTGGTCCAATAAACTTATCAAGTAATACAAGTATGGTTGATGGAGCTTACTAGATACAAATGAAAGAATAAAAATACAATGGTGGTTTAGATACAAGTGAACCAACCTACCGTGCAAATCACCCTGAAGAAAAGATGTGCCAGCAAGCTGCCAGGGAAACCTGTATATCGAACCTGTAATAAAATTTGGCACAACGGGGGTGAGTTGCCAACTCGTAAGTAGAAGACATCTACGAAAAGAAATCGAATGCACGACGCTATCCTAGATCATAATAATACACTACTAAGTCCCAATCATCTAATAATAGCAGGGTAAAACTACGAGTAAGTGCAGATACTCCGTGCTCGTGTCAGTGCCTCATATAGTACTATGTCATATGAATGGATATGCATGCACCATGAATGTAAAATAACCAATCCTGAAATCCAGGTGTATCTGTATAAGAAATCTTTAGCTGTTATCATAGTAAAACGGGTATAGAAACCGGAAATATCAACAATGAAATCCATGGAAATCCGTGTCAAGCATCGACACAAACATGTAAATCCCAAGTCTCATAGTCTCAATATCTCGGGCTCCGTCAGTCCGGATCGGCCCATATCATCAAATCTCACGACAACGGTCGGTATCCTACGGATATCCGCCACGCCAGACATCACCGGTAGGTAGCCTTCCCCTGCCAGGCTCATCGTCTACAACTCGATCTTCTTGCCCCGGGGTACCATACCGGGCCCACCATGTACACGAGACGGTTCATCCACTCCTCGAATCGGGTCTCGAAATCCATCAGAAAACATGAAATCTCATGGTGGACGACACATACATCACGAGAAAAACGCATCTTATGTTTTAAAAAGAGAGGAGGAGAGAGAGAGAAGTTTTTATATATTCTTGCGGTTTTCCCCAAAAATCCAGAAATCTCATAGAAACCCAAATCTCAAAATCATGAGTAAGTATATGATAAGTGTCGGCATATGCCCATAATACTGCATGATAACATGAAAATATGAATGCATGAATGTCTAAGTAATAAATATCATGTCTATACTAACATCAGAGAGTAATCACAATATTATATCGGTCAAATTGTTAACTGATTCTATCAATAAAAGATAATATAATCTAAAGTGTACGTGACATAGCAATTACCGATGATGATGTGTGTGAGTCGGCAAATAAGTGTGCGTGGAATATGCGCATCATCGGTAATGGTGCTGGTGTCCTAACAGGTAAGGTTTATAATTGATTATAGCAGCATATGTAAGAACATGCATCATTATGATTCCAGTGTGAAAGTAAAGACAGATGTGTCTTATCCACTCATTTGATATACCATTACCACTACCACTATATGACTCGAACCTAACCTAGTGTCCATCTAACCTCCTAAGGAACAAAACCTAAGAAACTAGTCAATAAGAAACAAGAGTCTACCTAAGGTCTGAATCAATATCTCTAATAGTCGGCGATCCGGCCTCAATAGCGTCACGTACGTAGTACGGCTTCTTCGAATCAAAAGTGCGGATCAATCATCATATTTATACCTCGTACGGTAAAATCCATCGTACGACATCCCAATATCGTGGTACGGGTCAAGTATCTCCTAGGTGTCTCATCATTCGTATAATGTCATCACCAACACATCTCATGATCAAGGTGCTAAACTGTAATCGCCCACATCAATCATATATCATTGCCCTCATAATATACATCATTAGTTTATCTTCAGAAATATCATGTCATATGTATCATATTGTGATTAAGTCATACTTATCCCATATCATGATCAGTCACAAGCTACAGTCCAGGTGCTATTTTAGAGTCTCATGTATCTCAATATCATCACCACCCATTATAATTTAAGTATACATGTTCATTATCTCATTCTCTAATGATCCGCTAACACTTAATACGACTGTATAGCCAAGAATCACGGCATCAAGCCCAGTTACACTATTTCATCATACCTCGGATATCAGATCACATCAATATATCCCATATATGTGTTGTATATATATATACCTATACCTCATCCTATATATATATACACATGCACATATACACCATGTCGTGTTTCAGTGCGTGCGTGTGTATGTTTCTACCTGAAACCTACGAACCTCTTCCAAGATATTCATCTTCTGATATGTCTTCCTAAATCAGTCTAGTCCAGCCTAGGGTCATTACTAGGGTCCCACTCATTAAGAATCTAGGGTCACATCTTGTTTCCTAATGTCAATAAGTACTATTCCTATTCTACGTTGCGGGGGTGCTAAACGCCATACACCCGACTTCCCCCCGTAGATATGCATCTACTCACCTGGTCCATGTCTGCCAAAAACGGTGTCGCCATCCTCCTCTTCATCGTCCGCAGTCCATGTGAGGGGTACCTAAACGCAAACATATAAATAGTATCGTAAACTGGATCACATACGAAAGTCAAACGATACAAGGAACAAGCATACGTTAAAACCAATATCCCGTCCACGCAAAAGAACCAAATATTGCTCGATATCGGCGTACAAACTCCGATGGATCGAGATAAACATCAACAAATAACTCGTAGTTTTAAAACACATTCCTTATATTATAAAAGATAATTAAATCCATCGAAACCCTAAAATCCATCAAACCGTCCAATTTCGTAAAACCCGAAAATGCCAATTTACCGTTTTTCATCAAAACTTGACATTTAAATGAAACCTATGGTCATAAAACTCATTAAATAGCATAACTAGACTATACAAACCATTACTATATTTTTATTACACAAATTTGTATTAATTTGAAATTTCTAGTTTGCAACCTTTAACCATTTTCAACATTTTTCATGCAAAATACCACAATTCCACCACAAAACGTGATTTTGCATGAATTAATGTATTAAACCACAATTCATGATGATAATGATTTAATGAAACCATAAATTATATTTTTAATCTCATTTATTTAGGAATTTCTAAAATCTAGTTTACAAAATAGCAATTTTTATCACAATTTATCAATTATCAATAGAAACTAGCAATCAATTTAAGTTTCCTTTCCACCAACAAGTTAATACCCTTATTAATACCACAATCTAGTGTTACAAATATTAATTGAAATTTTATTTCACCAAAAATTATGTTTTATAGAAACCTAGTTAGCAAAATTCCTAATTTAAACAATTTTAAATGAAAAATTTACAATTCAACAACCATACAAGATTTTCCAATTCTAAAAGTCTTAAACTAACTATTATAACCCTAATTAATTAAAAAAAATCATAACTTGAATTTACATACCCTAACTTGAATTTTAAAAATTGAACATAGAATTAATTCATTAAATCTAAACATGTTTAAAAGAAACATCTAATAACAAATAAACAAAAAAAGGAAATTTATACCTCCAAAATATGAAATCCAAACAAGAAAATAAGCCTCCAAAATGCATGCTTTCCATCTCCAAATTCCATATAAAAATGAGCAAGGAATAAAGGGTAGGAAATAAATAGGATTTTGTGGATTTTTAATTGAATTTTTAAAGGATTTTTGATGAATTTTGGAGCAAAATAAAATGAGGAAAATGGGGGCTACCATGGGGGGTGAGGCCGGCCATTTTTGGAGGTGAGGGAGAGAAAGAAGAGAGTGAAAAAAATTGTGTAGATGTTTCCCCCCAAATATCACCTCAAATTGTCTTTTCATGATTTATTAAATTTTCTTTTATTTCTTTACTATAGCAACTCAAGAAAACTCTAGAAAAATGGGAAAATTTGCAAATAAATTTTGCATGATATACACTAAATTCTAATATGCCATGGTTCATTTTTACAAATTAAAACCATTCAATTTTGTAATTTACACTAATTTAGTGTAAAAATAAAGTTTATGTTAATATTTAAAATAATTAATTTAGGAAAAATATTTAATTAAACTTAAAATTTATAAGTGGATAAATAAACACCATTTACTAGTAATTACATAATTAAAATAGGTATTTTTGAAATTATAATGAAAAACAATCACGGTTTAGTTTTATGAAAAATACATTTTACTTTACCGAAAATCACAAAATTCACTTAAACAATTTTATTCATTTAATTATTTATTTAATTATTTTTAAAATGTTACAAAGGGAATACCCAGATTCCCACACCACCCAAACGAAGAAGGAGCATACTGATGCATCTTCTTCGGGTGTATTCGTTACCGAGAACCGTTTCTCAGTTTGCTCTACGTCTTCGGTATTGGATACCTGATCAGGATCCCACGTATATAATTTGTTACATGTGCTAAATAGAGGTAGAGAACTGGGAAAGGGTGATAAGTCTCTAGTAGTAGGGAATGGTGCAATTGTTGTAGCCAAAGCAGTTGGCGAATATCACCTAGTGTTACCAACTAGTAATACATTGATTCTTAATGACTGTTACTACGTACCAAAGATGATGTGTAATATTATATCAGTTTCTTTGTTAACTAAAGAAGGATATAATTTCACATTAGAGGATAATGTTATGAACACTTTTCTAAATCAAGTGTTGATTGGGTTTGGTACGTTGTGTAACGGTATATACATTCTAAATCAAACTACAGTTATAAACGTACAGAACACATATAAGAGGAAGAGTTCAGAAATGAACGAGGCCTACTTATGGTATTGTAGACTAGGTCATACCAATGCGACAAGACTAGCTAAGTTATATAAAGATGGATATTTGAATCCGTTCGAATTTACATCTTATGAAACTTGCGAGTCATATCTCAAAGGTAAAATGACTAAAACTCCGTTTACTGGACACGGAGAAAGAGCTACTGAACTCTTGGGACTGATACATAGTGATGTATGCGGTCCTATGTCTATGCATACCGGGAATGCTTCCTTGTACTTTATTACATTCACCGATGATCTCTCAAGATACGGAGTGTCTTCCTGATGAAACACAAATCTGAATCTTTTGAGAAATTCAAGGAATATAAGTGCGAAGTAGAGAGCCAAACGAGTAAAAGTATTAAAATCTTTCGATCTGATCGAGGAGAAGAATACTTAAGCACAGAGTTCCTAGATTATTTAAAAGAGAATAGGATTCTCTCTCAGCTTACTCCTCCGTATACACCACAGCACAACGGGGTATCGGAGCGAAGGAATCGCACCCTATTAGATATGGTGCGCTCTATGATGAGTACTGCTGAGTTACCTATTTCTTTTTGGGATTATGAGCTTGAGACAGCCGCAAACCTATTGAATATGGTTCCCACCAAATCTATACCTACCGCTCCATATGAGACATGGAAAAGGAAGAGAACATGTCTTAATTTTTTTAAGATATGGGGTTGTCCGGCTTATGTTAAAATGCTAAATCCGAACAAACTCGAGGAAAGATCAGTTCTGTAGAAGTTTGTAGGATATCCCAAAAATTCATGAGGGTATATCTTCTACCACACCGAGGAACAAAAAGTGTTTGTTTCTCAACATGCCACCATTTTAGAAAAAGAATTTTTTGTGAAAGAAATTAGTGGCAATGGGGTAGAACTGGAAGAAGTTCCAGCTACACAAACTACAACTGACAATTTTGTAGAACCGGAGGATTCAATAGTCCCCGACGAACCCCAGCCACTCCGTAGATCTAGTAGGGTTCTTCATCCACCTGAGAGATACTACGGTTTTCTCATTGACGGTGTGAGCCAGGATTGCATCATGAAAGATGATGACCCAACTAGTTTCGAGCAGGCCATCACAAGTGGAGACTCTGTGAAATGGCTGGATGCTATGCGATCCGAGATGGAATCCATGTACACCAACAAAGTATAGACTTTGGAAGTTGCTCCTGAAGGGGTAAAACCCATTAGGATCAAATGGATCTTTAAGAAGAAAATTGGTGTAGATGGAAAAGTTGAGACTTTCAAAGCTAGACTTGTAGCGAAAGGTTTTCGTCAACGACCAGGTGTCGACTATGATGAAACCTTTTCTCCAGTGGCTATGCTTAAGTCCATCAGGATCCTACTTGCCATTGCTGCATACCATGACTATGAAATCTGGTAGATGGACGTCAAGACCGCTTTTCTAAATGGTGATTTAGAAGAGAGAGTGTACATGACACAGCCAGAGGGCTACGTAGACAGCGGGAGTAGAGGAAGTGTATGCAAGCTGCTTAAATCAATCTACGGATTAAAGAAGGCATCGCGGAGCTGGAACATCTGTTTTGATGAAGCTGTCAATGAGTTTGACTTCATAGAAAATGTAGATGAACCTTGTATATACAATAAGGTTGTAGAGAGTAAGGTTGTCTTCCTCGTATTGTAGGTGGATGACATACTCATAACAGGAAACGATGTTCCTATGCTACACTCAGTCAAGCTTTTCTTATCACACAAGTTCTTCATGAAAGATCGTGGTGATGCCTCCTACATCCTGGGGATTAAGATCTATAGAGATAGATCTAAACGGATATTGGGATTTTCCCAATCCAGGTACATAGACACCATACTAAAGAGGTTTAGTATGGAAGATTCTAAGCATGGTAATTTACCCACTTTCTCAGGAATCATTCTTTCCAAAGAGATGTCTCCCAAGACTAATTTGGAGAGGGCTCGCATGCAAGGGATATCCTATGCTTCGGCAGTCGGGTCAATCATGTATGCGATGTTATGTACCAGACCGGATGTAGCTTACTCACTAGGTGTAGTGAGTAGGTATCAATCAGATCCTGGGGAAAACCACTGGACAGCTGTAAAGAACATTCTTAAGTACTTGAGAAGGACTTAAGAAATGTTCTTTGTGTATGGTAACGGTGAACTCCAGGTGGAGTCCTTTACCGATTCGAGCTTCCAGAGTGATAAGGACGACAGTAAGTCGGTCTCGGGTTTTGCCTTTACCCTCAATGGAGGGAAGGTATGTTGGAAGTGTTCCAAGCAAGATACCGTAGCAGACTCGACGATGGAGGCTGAATACATCGCTGCCAACGATGCTGCCAAAGAGGCTATCTCGATGAAGAAGTTTATAGCTGAACTTGATGTGGTTCCATCCATTGAACATCTAATACCTGTGTATTGTGATAACAATGTTGGATATATGTATGCCGTAGAGGCCATTATTTGATATTGGATGTACAAACATGCATATATATATATATATATATATATATATATATATATATATTCAGAGGACATTCTTGCTCGACATGATAGTATGCTATCTGGTTACTCTTTATCTTGACATGTTCACTTGATCATGCGTATTATGTTAGTTATATATATGCCCTAGAGGCCATTGTTGTACATATGATGTATATTATAATAGATGCTTGGATATATATAGAGAGGACTTTCTTGCTTGATATGATAGTATGCTATCTGGTTTCACTTTGTCTTAACATGTTGACTTGTATTGGTTTACTGTCTTGCTCTCACATGTTGATAAAGCCCTTAGGATATGTACTCGACTACTGGGACTATGATGCAGATCATACTAGTGGGGCCAGGGTACTCCATGAGTACATCCTATAACTGTTCCTAGTCGAGGGTGTATCGAAACAGGGCATCGATACTCGAGAGTAGACTAGCGTATACGCATCTTGACCTATATGATGGGCGATGGATGATCCCATATCCATCCGGTGTGGTGACACCAAAGATGGTGTACGGGTGCTCAGTGGAGACTGGGTACACTGAACAGACTCACCGAGAACTCCTTGATGGTATTATACCTATCGTCAGATAGAAGTTCTCTGGTGACACCGGTACAGGTTAGTCTGTGGACCCGAGATCGTCATAGAGTCTTGTGTGATTCCCACTATACTTTGATTTCCACCTTACCACATTCATGAGAACATGCAAAACGGTGGCTTTTGGGTACATTACCGAATCACATGGAGGCAATGAGCGATAGGAGGGGTTTCGTATTTCCCGGTATTGGGGGTTGATGTTGCGCTGTATTCGATTGGCTATAACTGGAAGTCCCAGGCCAGGGCTGATATGGAGACCTTCTGGTAAGTGTTATACATTAGTTTCTCGACCCGTTATAAGCCTCACATCGACACGACTTATCGGTTACTGGGTCAGACGTTTACCATCCCTAGACTAGATATGCGGCATATCAGACGAAAAGACCGGACTGTACGGTAGTGTTACTGATTGGATTTACAGGAGAATGTACAGGCTTGGTTGTTGATCTTCTGATCGATCAATACCCGGGCGGCTGTTACATTTAGCTGACCACTTGCAGCTTGTGGGTGTTCGATATGATCATCACCTACTGCCGGCGTATTGACGATTCTTTAGAGTCTTACACAGAGGTTTCCTAGCTCAGGCAAAACGGAGTAGGAGCACATATGTGATATGTGCGGGACCGAGAATAATACGTGTATGTGATACCGTATTCGATTCTCGAGATATGTGATATCGGCCGGGTATATGTGATATAGCCGGGTCATCGGATCAAGTGTTGATTCGATGAATAGATACATTTTACATTAATCAGTTATCTGTAAAATAGCCGGATTATTAAATCAAGTGTTGATTTAATAATTTAATGTATAATTATATATGTGATATATTACATTACATTAATTAATATAAGCTCGCTTAAATGAATCTTTTTCTCACTTGATAATACATTGATATATATGTGATATATGTTAATTGTATTATTTTCTTTTGCTACATTATATATTATATATGTGATATATTTTATTGTAACATGTTAAGGTTACAAATGCGACTAGGGTTTATGAGAGCTAAACCATGATTTGGGTTTATGGTTGGGTTTATATTTATTTTAGTTAAATACAAAAGAAAAGGATTTTATCATGATAGTTGCTATTGTTGACTAAGTCCACCCTTCTGTAAATATCTAAGATATTTAGTTAACCCAATCCTAACCCTAACCCATGGTTAAGTCTCTACAAGGGTTAAGCATGACATGCTTAACTCTTGGTTGCATTTTTAAGCTAAACAATAATACATTATCATCACTCTCATTATTCTTGATCTTCTTCTTGCTCTTGAAAAAAGCTTGCTAGATTTTTTCTAAGTGATGAAATGAAGTGAGAAAAAGAAAACTAAAGAGAGCAAAATTCTTACTTCATTATCCTCTTCTATACTAGCCATATAGATTAGTGTATTAGCTTCACTAATACCTAATTATTGAAGTGTAAGCTTGGGTTTGTGATTCCTCAAGGTAGATCATCTTTGATAATGAAGACTTCAAGCAACCATGGATCATTCACCTCATGGAGCCTCTCTAGAGTTCGGGAGCATGATGATCGCAGCGAAGGGGCTTCAACCTGGAGCTTATGAAGCGAAGGAACAGACTACAAAGGTTGTAATCCCTATCTCTTAGAAGTAAAGTTGTTTACTTGTTGCATGAAACCCTAATTCTCTAGTTAAGATCCTTGCTTAGGTTGTTTGGCACTTGAAAATTTTAAACTTAGCATGTTTGATGCCTTGTAGAACTTTGTCCTAGTGCCTAAGAACCTTACAGTGGTATCAGAGCCTAGCTAGAGCATTAGGCGATGCGTAGACGAAGTTAAAAGTCCGATTGAACCCCGAAACACCATTTTGGACCCCCTCTCTGGAAATTTTTTTAAAACATGGTTTTTTCCATATTAAAAATTCTCAAAAATTCAAGCAGGTAATTTTATGGATAACTGAGAAGTACGATTCCATAACTCACTGAAGTCGCCGCGGACCCGCGGCCATACCAAGCTTTTGGCGGCGGTTCCACGGCAGTACTTGGGAGTTAGTGATACGTACTTCAAGGGGTCATCCATAGGTATTACATCATGCTTCTGGGAATTTTCAATATTACTCAAGTGTTGAGTTTTCTGGAAATTATTAGGAATTCATTGATTCAATCGGAATGTTTAACATCGTTTAGTTTTTTCGGGTTATTTAGACCGTGTTAAAAGGTTCGAACGGATATCAATAACTCACTTTTTCCCCTGACGGAAAACTTTCAAGTGTTGGATTTTTCCTGAGTTTAAAATTTTCAGAAAATCATGCAAGCGAATCTGTGGACCCTCTAGAAGGACGTAACCTTAACTCGATTATGTGACCGTCAAAACCGCCACTGAACCATATGGTTTGTGGTAGTTTGCGTTGCCACATGTGAGACGTTGGTTTGACCCTTCTACGGCTGGTTCATAGGGGCTGTGACATGTTCTGGGATTTTTTGGACTCCGCTCAAGTGTTGAGCTATTTGGGAAATGTTTGGTGTTTGTTTATTCGATCGGAAAGTTTAACATTATCTATTTATCTGGAATTTGATACAATATGTGGAATTCATATAGTTAGGCATGAAATGTGAAGTATGTGATATTTCGGGTTTACGCTGTCTAAAGAGATTGTGGATTCCAAATGTTGTATTTTTTCACTTTCTTTTTTGCGACCGTAAATGTAATATGTGGTGTATCTCCGATTTCGTTGCTATACATCAACGACAATTGGGATACGCATATTTACTTAAGTTGATGACATGTAATGTTATGTGTTACTGTGATATGTTATATTGGATCGTCGTGATTTGAATAGCCGGGGGTTTTATGTGAGATGGGGTTTTTTTTTTCATTCATGTAAAATTCAATGTATGTAATATTCTTTTATTGGGACACTTCCGGGTTGAGGATGATGTCACCGTTGTATATTATTTACTTTTCCGCATTAGGATAGACCCAGGTGGTGAGCACAAGTAACCGGGTTCTAGGGTCCAGTGGGAGGCCATCTCGAGGAGTCAAGAACGGGTCTCCTAACCAAAGAATTGGTAGGGTTGCTTGCCGCTCTCGTAGTGGTCTAGGGATGTGGGTTTGGCTATTAATCACGACCGTGGAATCTGTGTTTTATACAGGCTCACAATAAAACACGGACGCCCTAGAAATATCCTTTATTTCATATGTTTCTTCTGCTGCTGATATACTGTGATGTGATCACTTTATATGCCTGAGACGAATGCTTTATTACTATATATATGATATATAAATATTACTGCTTTCGTTTCTTCTGTGATGCTTAGGAAGCATAAATGATGGGATTCTTTAATGAGATTAATGAAAGAAAAAAAAACCTAAAAGATGTTATAAAATCAAATTTATAAAAAGGGCAGCTCTAGTTTTTGCTTTGCATAGCGGTATTCCGTGTAGAATATCCAGCACCTTATTCGATAAGGAAAGAGCCGAGATCCCTTCACCGGGAGTGACCTATTTAGCGAAACTAGCAGATGCTACAACTCACTCGGTTTTGTTTTTGACTGCTTCTATAGTTCTTGCTTTGCATAGTGGTATTTGTGAAATATCCTGCACCTTATTCGATAAGAAAAGAGCGGAGATCCCTTCACCGGGAGTGACTTCTTTAGCGAAACTAGTAAAAGCCTCAAAAACACTCCTTTTCAAAATCACTTATTTCTACAACGATATCAAGTTCATTACGCTCATAGCTTTCTGAAAATCCTACGTAGCCCTCCGTCATTTCAGATAAGACCTACTTAGTATTCGTGCTGAATTTGTTGGCTTTCGTCAAGGCGTAGTGTGCGGTAGCTGAATAGTGTTTATCTGCGACATAAGATGAGATTGGATAAGGGTAGTCGTACGGCTTTGTTGGCTTTCGTCAAGGGTCGTGCGGGTGGGTTTAATTCAATCAAGAAATGTACACGTTGAACTTGATTAACGGGCTATGGTTTGTTGGCTTTCGTCAAGTTCATAGCACGTTAGGGGTAAAAGCATTATCGGGAATTTCAAGTGTTGAAATTTGCAATGAGATTGCATACCTCCTATGAGATAGTTGGATCCCGATACCCTCTGTGAGTAAGAGTTACTCCTGGGAGAGTTTTACACATGACAATTAGCCAATCAAGTAGGTGTCTAGAAAGGTGTTAACGGGGTTATGCCTTGGGAAAACGAGGTTTATTTTAATTAGGTCCGTGCGAAAGCATGGGGTACCCCCCTCAAAGTACCAACACTGACCTGGATGAAAGATTGGCGAACTTGTAAGGTATAATTAATCCCAGCTAGTCTTACATTTTAGGGTTTGAAGGAAGATTTGATGAAAACAGTGGGAGCCATCCTGATTAGATAAGATAATAACCAATCTAATCTTGTAAGAGCATACGCTAAAGTGTTTTCTTCTCTCTCTCTCCAGGTAGCGACCATGTCAGACCTTAATCAAGATAATAATATGGATGTATTGACCGAACCCGCTTATTATACTGAGCAGGGGAACGTTGGTCCCGCTCCAACTTATAATTGTTATAAGTCCGAGCAGAAAATAGGAGAATATCCAGATTCTCACGCCACCCAAATAAAGAACAAGTATGCCGATGCATCTTCTTCAGGTGTGTTAGTTATCGAGAACTGTTTCTCAGTTCACTCTACGTCCTGGGTACTAGATACCGGATCGGGATCCCATATATGTAATATGTTACATGGGCTACGTAAAGTTAGAGAACTGGGAGAGGGTGATCATTCCGTAGGAGTAGGGAATGGTGCAAATGTTGTAGCCAAAGCAGTTGGCGAATATCACATTGTATTACCAAATGGTAATACATTGATTCTGAACGAATAGCATTACATTCCGACCCTGATATGCAATCTTATATCAGTTTCTTTATTGAGTAAAGAAGGATATAATTTTGTAGTACAGGATAACGTTATGAACATCTTCCTGAATCAAAAGTTGATTGGATCAGGCTCGTTAAATAATGGCATGTACGTTCTAAATAAAACCACGGTTCTTAATGTAGAGAACACACACAAGAGGAAGAGTTCAGAAATGAACGAATCTTTCTTGTGGCATTGTAGACTAGGTCATATCAATGCGACACGACTAGCTAAGTTGCATAAGGATGGATATTTTAATCCATTCGAATTTTCATCTTATGATAGTTTCCAGTCATGTCTCAAAGGCAAGATGACCAAAACTCTGTTTAGTGGACACGGAGAAAGAGTTATGGAACTTTTAGGACTGATACATAGTGATGTATGTGGTCTCATGTCTACACATACCAGGAATGGTTCTTCGTACTTCATTACATTCACTGACGATCTCACAAGATACGGACATGTGTTCCTGTTGAAACACAAGTCTGAAGCTTTTGAGAAATTCAGAGAATATAAGCACGAAGTCGTGAACCAAACGGGCAATAGTATTAAGATCCTTCGATCTGATCGAGGAGGAGAATACTTGAGCAATGAGTTCCTGGACTATCTAAAAGAGAATGGGATTCTCTCTCAGCTTACTCCTCCTTATACACCACAGGAAAACGGTGTATCGGAGCGGAGGAATCGCACCCTATTAGATATGGTGCGCTCTATGATAAGCACTGCTGAGTTGCCTATTTCCTTTTGGGGGTATGCGCTTGAGACAGAAATACACATATTGAATATAGTTCCTACCAAATCAGTGCCTACCACTCCATATGAGATATGGAAGGGGAAGACACCATCTCTTAATTATTTTAAGATATGGGGTTATCCGGCCTATGTCAAAATGCACAATCCGGAAAAACTCGAGGCAAGGTCTGTCATGTGCAAGTTTGTAGGATATCCCAAAAACTCACAAGGGCATATCTTCTACCGCACTGAGGAACAAAAGGTGTTTGTTTCTCGACATGCCACCTTGTTAGAAAAGGAATTTCTTGCAAAGGAAATTAGTGGCGTAGAGGTAGAACTGGAAGAAGTTCCAGCTATACAAACTACGACAGAAGATTTAGTGGAACCAGAGGTTTCAGTAGTTCCCGACGAACCCCAACCTCTCCGTCGATCTAGTAGGGTTCCTCCTCCACCTGAGAGATACTACAGTTTTCTCATAGACGGTGGGAGCGAGGATTGCATCATGGAAGATGATGACCCGACTAGCTTCGAGCAGGCCATCACGAGTGGTGACTCTGTGAAATGGCTGGATGCAATGCGATCTGAGATGGAATCCATGTATATCAACAAAGTACGGACTTTGGAAGTTGCTCCTGAAGGGGTAAAACCCATTGGGAGCAAATGGATCTTTAAGAAGAAACTTGGTGTAGATGGAAAAGTTGAGACTTTCAAAGCTAGACTTGTTGCAAAGGGTTTTCGTCAACGACCAGGTGTGGATTATGACGAAACCTTTTCTCCAATGGCTATGCTTAAGTCCATCCAGATCTTACTTGCCATTGCTGCATACCATGACTACGAAATCTGGCAAATGGATGTTAAGACCGCCTTTCTAAATGGTGATTTAGAGGAGTGCGTGTACATGACTCAGCCAGAGGGCTTCGTAGACAGTGGGAGCAGCGGAAAGGAGTGCAAGCCGCTTAAATCCATCTACGGGTTGAAGCAGGCATCGCGGAGTTGGAACATCTGTTTTGATGTTGTCGTCAAAGAGTTTGACTTCATCAAAAACGTAGATGAACTTTGTATTTACAAGAAGGTTGCATAGAGTAAGGTTGTCTTCCTCGTATTATACGTGGATGACATACTCTTGATAGGAAATGATGTTCCAATGCTGCACTCGGTCAAGCTCTTCTTATCACATAGATTCTTAATGAAAGATCTGGGTGATGCCTCCTGCATTTTGGGCATTTGGATCTATAGAGATTGATCCAAAAGGATACTGGGATTGTCCCAATCCAGGTACATTGACACCATACTAAAGTTGTTTAGTATGGAAGAATCCAAGCGTGGGAATTTACCCACGATCTCTGGACTCACTCTCTCCAAAGAGATGTCTCCTGAGAATGATTTGGAAAGAGCTCGCATGCAAGGGATACCCTATGCTTCGGCAGTAGGCTCTATCATGTATGTGATGCTATGTATGAGACCCGATGTAGCATACTCACTAAGTATAGTGAGTAGGTATCAAGCAGATTCTGGAGAGAATCACTGGACAGCTGTGAAGAACATTCTCAAGTACTTGAGAAGGACTAAGGAGATATTCTTGGTGTATGGTAACGGAGAACTCCAGATGGAGTCCTTTACCGATTCGAGCTTCCAAAGTGATAAGGACGACTCCAAGTCACAGTCGGGATTTGTCTTTACCCTAAATGGAGGGGCAGTTTGTTAGAAGAGTTCTGTCACGACCCGAAAAGTACGGATCGTGACTGGCACTTAAATTACGAACGTCTCAAGGCGGACGTAATCTAAGTAGGCCAAAGCCCAGAAATCAAAACCAAATAAGCAGTAGAGTGAAGGAAAACAAATTTATTGAAAGCGATGTTAATCATGTAAGTCATGTCAAGCTTTTTAAAAGCAACATCCATTTTTCCGAAAATTTCGGCAGAGTCTCCTTTGTAAATACTGGCCCCCAAACGGGTACGAAACAGGAATATATCAATAACATGAAATAAGGCATCCCCAAGCGGGAGCTTGCTCTTCGCCCCAAGGCGGACACAAATTCCACTCAATAAAAATCAGCAATGTGCAAAATAAGCATGAAAAGGTGTAAGTGCACGGCGGCGCCCCGGCCGTCAAACCGACGGCCAAATGCGGAAACGGTGATAAACTTTAATTTTGCGAACTTTGCAAACCGGCACCACCGCGCACTAAACCCCGGATCGGGCCATTAAACTAGATCTAGCTAACAACAAGACGGGTTAGAGATATACCGAGTGATCCGAGTCCTCCGGTCTTCTCGTCGTCGTCCCGATCTCTCGCGGAAACTCCGGTCGTCGCCTCTTCGCCGGAAGGGCACCACATCGCCTGCATCTTTTACGGGCTCCCACCTCTATACCGAGGCAACTCGGGCACGAAGCTGGCAAGTCGACGTGCCCAAGATGTGCTGTAGAATGTGGTGTAGATCATGCAAGTGATGAAGATGGTCATATCATAATGAAAACATTGCAAGAAACCCCCTTCCACAAAAGTTATTTGCACAATTGCAAATAACCCCCTCCATCGGAAAAGTCCGGCCGGGAAAGAACAAAGGAAAACCGGCCGGAACGGAATGCAAACTGGCAACTCCAGAAAACTGGTCCCGTAATAAATTACAGGAAAACCCCGATACTGTGCATACATACCCGCATCTGTATTCCGTCCGGATACAAATGCAAAGAGACAAAATCTACACTGTACTAAACTAGGATCCGGCTTAAACCAAAGCCGGCTAGTAATATCCGTTCGATCCCGATCCGTGCAATACCGCACGTATCTGACCGAACCCTGCCATATATCCATACGGCCACTAGTACAAACCGTCCGATCCTGATCCGTGCAATACCGCACGTATCTGATCGGACCCTGCCATATCTCCATACGGCCTCTACAGCGTTTCGCCCGAAAGCTGAGTAACTGAAAGTGTGGTGGACTCTAAAGGCTTGTCAATACTATGGCTGTGGATTTAACCACTAGCACGTCAGAGGTATAAGCCAATACGTAACGGGCCACCAGCTATTGACCAAAAGGGACGTCGATGAGCGAACTCATCCTGACACCCTACTGAGCCTGTCAGTGACAATATCCGTACAGTCCGGTCCGTTCGTCTATGAGCATCGCATGTCGGGCCTAGGGGGTGGGTAAAAGTCAGACCCCCAAAAGCGGTACAAGTCGTGTCGGAGTGTAGCCCAGAACACCCTGAGATACTACTGGAATACCTACCAGTAAATCTCCTGCCTTGGCCAAGGACTTCGTGTAATGGCTCTCCTAGACACAGCGCGACCTCACCCCCAATACCGGGAGAGACGAACCCCTGAAGATCCGCTCACTGCCTCCATGTGGCTCGGGACTGTACCCAACTAAAACCTGTTTGCACGACTCCTTTGAGCCGTGGTAGGGTAGTAATCAAAGCACAGTGGGAACTCACACGAGACAAATGACGATCCCCAGGTCGATGAACTAACCTGTACACATGTCACCTGGGAACTGCTATCTGACGTCAGGTATAAGACCAACTAGCATGTTCCCGGCGAGTCCTGTCCGGTGTACTCATAACCCAATGAGCACCTGTATACATCTTAGGTGATCCAACTGACACCTGTGGCTTGTGAGACCGGCCACCGCCCCTCGTCGGGATCTCGACTGTATACACTAGTCTACTCTGGAGAATCGATGCCCTGTCTCGAAACTCCCACGACTAGGGACCTTTTAAGGATGTGCTTATAGACTCCAGCTCTCACTTATATGATCGCCCTCATACTGCTGGCAGCCAAGCAAGAATCCTAGGGGCTCTATCAACGTGCAATAGTGACATGTCAGGTCACCTAAAGCAGTACACGATGATAAAGGTAAACCAGATAGCATACTATCATCTCGAGTAAGACTGTCGTCCTGGGATCGGTCCTCCCTCAATCATTGCAATCACGTGCCTGTGATCCAATAATTGACTCTGAGGGCACTATCTCCAACAATCTCCCACTTGCACTCAAGGCTAATTATTGCGATGTCGCATACTCACAGCCCGTGTGTTACCGAACACCCAACTCCTCTACTAGTCAGTCTCACAAAGCCTGTTTGCGACACTCTTGCGTTCGAGGAATAGCCTCAGCGAGTGGATCCGCTCTGAAGTTTCTTTCTATGTCTTTCTATATCTCAAGTTCGCGGAGAAAACCATCTCCCGAAATGAGCAATACCTGTCTTAGAATGTCTGGATGTCTGATGGGGCCTAGCTCATTAATGAACTCCAAATCCAAACTTCTTAGACTGTATCGTCAACTGAATTTAATCAGTATCCTGCGCCATGCCACCCTCAGTATTTCCTTGGACCACCTGTCCAAAATACTGCCCCACGTCAGAATGAAAACTATAACTCTGACAACCTCCTTGTCGTCCATGTCACCTTGGAAGCCTGGAATGATAACTGTTTCCCAAATGAGGCTGTCATTATCATATCCCTAGAACATTCACTTAAGTTCTAAAACTGCTTCCGACTGTTTCTCCAGGATTGGATCAATGTCAACTTATTGCATCTAGTGCAAGAACAACATCTGGTGTGGTACTTGACATCTCATGATTGACTCAATTGCCTAAGCAAGTGATCTGCCAATCATGTATATCCCTCTCTACTTTAGTCTAAAAGACACCTTTAGAGAGGGTGACTCCATCACCTGCAGGTTCACTACCATGCCAGGAGTCGTCCATTCTAAATACTCTTAGAATGCTGTCAAAGTACCCTGATTGAGAAACCACCCAAATCTAGATCTAAAACCATAGATCTAGTAACCAGTATGTCTGATATAATGTCCAAGTCCCATGTGGAGAAACCACTGTGTGACGACTAAAGTATAACCGATCGTAGTATAGGAGTTTCCTTTCCTACTCTGTGTATGTCATCCAAATACCAGGATATCACACCCTACTACCTTCTCAACAGATCCATCCCCTATTCTGATGACGTCAAACCTATGACTGTCACATCAGAAATAGATGATCTATCTCCGCTATATCTGCTTTAGTCTATAAATAGACATAAGCCTGATGTCCACCAATGCTTCCGCTGCTCCCACTGACTACGACAACCCTCTGGCAGAGTCATATAGACGTGCACTTCTAAAGCTAGTTTAGAACGACGCTATACTCATCCTTCCGCCGGGTCTCGCAGTCTGGAACAACAACAATGGCAAGTGTGGGTAAACAAGAACTTCCCTGTCACCGTCCTTGAGGCTACCGGAGTATCTCTCGGGTGCCTGAAGTTACCCACCTTATCTGCGGAGTGGCCAATGGAATGTCAAAACAGATTGAATCTTTAGGTTCCTTATCAAATCTTCAGTAATCGTTTGCGGTTCTGGAATCACTTCCAGTTCTACCATACTCCCACTACTGTTTTCTGAAAAAATCCATTTTTAATAAAACTGTGGCGAGTCTAGAACAATATCGCTATTGTTCATCCAGATGGTAGAAAATCAACCCTCGTCATAGCCTGGGTCAACCCACAAACAGCCATTACAGAAACGTGCCTTGAGTTATCCAGAGTCTGGTTTTAATCATAAGCCGGACAACTCCCCGTACCTTAACAATGTTAAAATATGAACTGTACTATATCCAATATAGAACCAGAGGCACTAATTTAATTGAACCAGATTCAAATCATGTAGCTGTCTCCAGTGCATGTCAACTAAATGGAGAGAGGCCGATCAGCGTTACTCAACTTAGGAATGCTTTCAATTATGAGTAACCTGAAAGAGAAGCAATTTCTCTTTATCATTACTATCAACTGAATACCATACACAAGTATCTACATCTTCGATCACCTTGAAGAATCCCGATACTTGCTACACCTGGTTCTCTACTCTATTCAAATACCTATAACTCCTCAAAACATAGACCCTGTGTTTCTACGAAACACACGTCTAAGAACTAGAGAAGTTAAAAGTAAACAGAATATAGTATGAGGACCAACCCCTCTATCCTAATGGACACTGGACAACATACAATACTCTGTATAAGTCCGCTGAGTCTAACAACTCTTTCACCGTGTGTCGTAGGTTGAAAACTGTACTTATGGTTAAGAAGATTACACTGCTGTTTAATGCTCTTTACCTAACCATCCACTGATATAGGTAAATGTCATCGACATAATATCAAAAGGTATATCTCACTCTATGAAAATAGACGTACAGATATATCAATTTGAAATTGGTGCACAACAGCGGATATTCAAAACCAAAAATTTGCCGACCGGCAAACAGCCCAGGTGATCTCCTCAAATATCACCGATTACAACGAATCCCGATATAATGAGGATGATCACCCAATTCCCAATAACTTACTCCCACTCATCATCTGTAAAACCATACAGATGTGAGAATCATACCTGGTAAATACATACCCTGGAGTAAGTATCTAATCGGGAAATCAGTTTTCTTTTAACAGTACACAGTGAACTGAAACATTGAAATGTTTCGATAGGGTATCCTGGTATTCCTAGTAATGCCTCTACCATTATCCAGATTCACAACTATAACCGTATAATTCTTTGCCACCTCTCCAAATCCCTTTATATGTCTTTAGTCATTACCTTCTGCACAGCCCTTAGGCCAAATGGTTTTCTTCCTTCCCTACCGTTCGGCACCAGCCTATGGTTTGGAAGAAGACTATCCAATAAGCATAATGGGTGTACTGTCCTAATCCTAGGAGCACTCGCAATGCGAGAGAAGGTGAAGATAAAAGACAACTGAATAAACCTTATTCCTATTTCTCCTGGACCAGAATCCATCCCCGAACTGGAACAAGTTCCTTTCAAGTTCGTATATAACCATACGATGGAGTATCCAATAAACTGTGGATCTTCGTAGTGATACGGAGTGTCCTGGTGAAATACAAAGGTGATTTAGGATTGGCGAAGAAATACTTGGTTTGGTCGTGAATATCAGTCGCAATTTACTTTGCCCTCTTACTAATCCCTTGCTTTGTCTTAATCTTAATACCTTCTGCACACCATCGTTATGCTAATTGGTTTTCTTCATTCCCTACCGGTCGGCACCAGCCTAAGGTTTGGAAGAAGACTATCCAATTTGCGTAATAGGTGTACTATCCCCTAAACCAAGGAGTACTCGCAACCTGAGAGAAGGTAAAAGGAAAAGACAACTGAATAATCCCATCCGTTTTCTCCAAAACCGGAAACCATCCTCGAATAAATTTCTTCGAGTTCGTATATAACCATACGATGGTTTTGTCCAATGGAAGTGGACGTTCGTAGTAATACGGGGTGTCCTGGAGAAAAGGGTAAAAGTAGGAGTGGCAATGAGGTCTGCAACTCTGACAATCCAAAAGCCAGTGTTAAGAAGGTTCGGTCAACTTGGTCACTGAGTCATAGTCTTGGGTCGGGTCAATGGTCGCTGCCAAAGAGAGAGAGAAAAGAAACACTCAGCGTGCACTCTAACCTAGATCAGAATGGTTACCAATTTATCTAATCAGGAAACCTCCCACTGTACCTCAAATTCTCCTCCAAACCTGAAAGAAGAATTAGTCGGGGTCACCCGAGGAGTAAACCAACTCATCAGTGGGAATCGGGATCCAACTCTCATCGCATGATAACGTGACGGAATCCGCTCACGGTATCACACTCCAGAAGGTATGCGCATATCTGGCAAGTTTCAGTTCTTTTGAAACTCCCGATGTGATTTCTGCCCCATGCTCTTATGACCTTGACGAAGGTCAACAAATCATAAGTCACATGTCAAGTTCCACCCGTCATTGTCCAGGTTAATTTGAACCTACCCGTACAAGCCCTTGACGAAGGTCAACAAGGCTATACGACTGTCCCAAACCAACACATCTATCTATGCAGCAGAAAAGCAACAAGCAGCTACCATGCACTATGCCTTGACAAAGGTCAACAAACATAGCATGAATACTACGTGCTACCTGTCTGAAACAACGGAGGGCTACGAATGGTTTCTGGCGAAAACCTTTAACGTAATGAACTTGATATCGTTGAAGGAACGGATAGCTTTTTAGAAAATATAGTGACGAAAACCTTTACTAAAGAGGTCACTCCCGGTGAAGGGATCTCGGCTCTTTCCCCGTAGAATGGGGTGCAGGATATTCCAAATGAATACCACGATGCAAAGCAAAAGTAATCGGCTATAGTGAAGTTAATGCCCTGACGCAAACTTCTGTCCAAGGGGTCACTCCCGGTGAAGGGATCTCGGCCCTTGCCTCGTCGACTGAGGAGCAGGATATTCCAAATGAATACCACGATGCAAAACAAAAGTGAACGTCCTTGCAATAACAGCTTTTGAAAAAGTGTTCCAACAACATCAGAATAGGTTTGTTTAACTTGCATTGATCCGAATCAACGCAGTCCCATCAATTGATCACACCACAAAGAACGAAAATATACTGACGTACGTATATGCCATCCGCATTCGCCACTGGGTCCCGTCATCACCCGTTAGGTTAGCTAACTAGCGGCAGAGCGGGGACTGGACTAGCGCGGATAAAAAACATATACAACATCTACTAATATATATACCAATATATAGTATTTCGCTCAAGGCGTGAACAAAATGCAACATCACAGAAATGTACAGCATCACAGAACAATACATATATCTGGGATCCCCGGGTTTCACAGAGCCACTACTGAAAACCCGACGTTCCCCTGGTCGTGTGGATAGCCTGTGCAATGAAATCCTAGACCCCTACGGGCGCAGCAAGTCACCCGCCAAAACCTGAAGCGAGGCAGCCCCCTTCAGTGTCGTGAATGGACCACCCAGCACTTCACGGAATCCGGTAACTTGGGCACCCCTCCTGGGTCAACCTGTACCCCCTACGAGTGCGGTGAATAGCCCGCCAATTCCAGACTGAAGCCCCCTCCGTCTCAATGCCCTGAGATGCGGGCCCGTTGCCCTCTAGAACCCGGCTATCCGTGCACCCCTCCGCGGGGTAACCCTAGTACATAAAGTAAAATATACATACAACGGGTACATCGACCGCAACCAGGTCGTGTCCCAAAAGAATAATACAAACAGGCAGTGACGACAGTCCACATGTCGGACGCTCGCCCCGCAATATCAAATGTACATAATACAACAACACTGTACTAGCATTGCATCCAGGCTATCCCCCACGACCGATCCGCAACATCACAGCAAAAACATAGAACATCAACGTGAAAGTCACGTTCGCAAATCCGTCCAACCGGGCTATAGCAGTTAGACCGGATTTACCGATCGAGTGACATTCACGGTCGCAGATATAATGTAAATACTGTGAAATAATGTGTTTAAAATATCCGATCGATTAAAAATTAACAAGTGGGCCCCCAAGCAATACTGTAGCACTCACAGAAATTCTGGGCCCAATTTTAATATTCCAAAACCCCTATTTTTAGCCCACAAGCCCACTGCAAAAAAACGATCACATGATCCAACATTACTGCGGCGGATCCGCGGCCCAATAAAGGTCAATGGCCGCGGATCCGCGCTCTAACTTAGGGGTCGTGTTGTCGAATTTTTGCACTGTTCTTAGAATTTCCAGTACATTAGTTTTTTACAACCTGAAAAATTTTTGGACACTAAAAAATTCTAACAGAAAACTGATGTGAACTAAAATTGGATTTTTGGAATTTTGGTCGATCGGAACTGCAAAACACATTAAACGAAGCTAGACGAAGTTAATGGCGAGGCTCTGATACCACTGTAAGTGCACGGCGGCGCCCCGGCCGTCAAACCGACGGCCAAATGCGGAAACGGTGATAAACTTTAATTTTGCGAACTTTGCAAACCGGCACCACCGCGCACTAAACCCCGGATCGGGCCATTAAACTAGATCTAGCTAACAACAAGACGGGTTAGAGATATACCGAGTGATCCGAGTCCTCCGGTCTTCTCGTCGTCGTCCCGATCTCTCGCGGAAACTCGGGTCGTCGCCTCTTCGCCGGAAGGGCACCACATCGCCTGCATCTTTTACGGGCTCCCACCTCTATACCGAGGCAACTCGGGCACGAAGCTGGCAAGTCGACGTGCCCAAGATGTGCTGTAGAATGTGGTGTAGATCATGCAAGTGATGAAGATGGTCATATTATAATGAAAACATTGCAAGAAACCCCCTTCCACAAAAGTTATTTGCACAATTGCAAATAACCCCCTCCATCGGAAAAGTCCGGCCGGGAAAGAACAAAGGAAAACCGGCCGGAACGGAATGCAAACTGGCAACTCCAGAAAACTGGTCCCGTAATAAATTACAGGAAAACCCCGATACTGTGCATACACACCCGCATCTGTATTCCGTCCGGATACAAATGCAAAGAGACAAAATCTACACTGTACTAAACTAGGATCCGGCTAAAACCAAAGCCGGCTAGTAATATCCGTTCGATCCCGATCCGTGCAATACCGCACGTATCTGACCGAACCCTGCCATATATCCATACGGCCATTAGTACAAACCGTCCGATCCTGATCCGTGCAATACCGTACGTATCTGATCGGACCCTGCCATATCTCCATACGGCCTCTACAGCGTTTCGCCCGAAAGCTGAGTAACTGAAAGTGTGGTGGACTCTAAAGACTCGTCAATACTATGGCTGTGGATTTAACCACTAGCACGTCAGAGGTATAAGCCAATACGTAACGGGCCACCAGCTATTGACCAAAAGGGACGTCGATGAGCGAACTCATCCTGACACCCTACTGAGCCTGTCAGTGACAATATCCGTACAGTCCGGTCCGTTCGTCTATGAGCATCGCATGTCGGGCCTAGGGGGTGGGTAAAAGTCAGACCCCCAAAAGCGGTACAAGTCGTGTCGGAGTGTAGCCCAGAACACCCTGAGATACTACTGGAATACCTACCAGTAAATCTCCTGCCTTGGCCAAGGACTTCGTGTAATGGCTCTCCTAGACACAGCGCGACCTCACCCCCAATACCGGGAGAGACGAACCCCTGAAGATCCGCTCACTGCCTCCATGTGGCTCGGGACTGTACCCAACTAAAACCTGTTTGCACGACTCCTTTGAGCCGTGGTAGGGTAGTAATCAAAGCACAGTGGGAACTCACACGAGACAAATGACGATCCCCAGGTCGATGAACTAACCTGTACACATGTCACCTGGGAACTGCTATCTGACGTCAGGTATAAGACCAACTAGCATGTTCCCGGCGAGTCCTGTCCGGTGTACTCATAACCCAATGAGCACCTGTATACATCTTAGGTGATCCAACTGACACCAGTGGCTTGTGAGACCGGCCACCGCCCCTCGTCGGGGTCTCGACTGTATACACTAGTCTACTCTGGAGAATCGATGCCCTGTCTCGAAACTCCCACGACTAGGGACCTTTTAAGGATGTGCTTATAGACTCCAGCTCTCACTTATATGATCGCTCTCATACTGCTGGCAGCCAAGCAAGAATCCTAGGGGCTCTATCAACGTGCAATAGTGACATGTCAGGTCACCTAAAGCAGTACACGATGATAAAGGTAAACCAGATAGCATACTATCATCTCGAGTAAGACTGTCGTCCTGGGATAGGTCCTCCCTCAATCATTGCAATCACGTGCCTGTGATCCAATAATTGACTCTGAGGGCACTATCTCCAACAAAAGGCACAAGTAAAAAAGAAACATGTCGGCTCAAGTGAGCACGACCCAAAGAAACAATATACATGCCCACAAATCTCACTGTCTCGTCTCTAAGTCAATATACATCAGTACTGGTAGATGATATAGTAGATGGAGTACACTAGATACAATGAATATACAAGGTGGAAATCAAAATAAACACATAACCCACCTACGAGCAAAAATACTCAAATCCACGCAAAAGGAGGAAGTACGTCAGCCGGTACAGTACTGGCGGATCGGACCTGCAAAAAGGCTGTAGCACAACGGGGTTGAGTTGCCAACTCGTGAGTAATATGTATCATCTATAAAGACTATCGTAAGCATGTACTCAGAGTGTCACAATTCTAAACTAATGATATGGTATGAAGTACTAGCATGTATGCGACATGAATGCAATGTAACACGTGATATGAATATGCTGATATGAGGAAATATTATATGAAATAAACAGAATTCCGTGCCCAGCATCGGCACCTTAAATGAATATCTCAGTATCCCAAAGTATCTGTATCCAATATCCCGGCCCCAGCCGTCCGGCTGGTCCATCTAAAAATTTCATATCTCAACATCTCACAGCCACGGTCGGTATCCTCTAGATATCCGCCGCGCCAAAAATCACCGGTAGGTATTCTTCCCCTGTCAGGCCCATCGTCTATTACTCGAACTTCCTGCCCCGGGGTACCTTACCGGGCCCATCATGTACCCGAGACGGATCATCCTACACCTCGAAACGAGTCTTGAAAACTAACAGAAAAACTCATAGTGGACGACACAAGTATCATGTCACGAGAAAACCGCAACTTGCAATAATTAAAATGATTTCAGTTTTATTAAATCCTTGCGGTTTCTCCAAAATCTCATAAATCTTAAATGCTGAAATCGTCAAGAAAAAATGTACCACAAGTTCACATGTCAATGATGATGAATGCCTATGATATCAACAATGCGGACTGCAATATATGACTAAAAGACTGTGTATGATCGAATGATGTAATGAGGTACATGAATCTGACTAGAAATTCAACATGTTCATCTTGCGGAAATTTACTATATTAGTACTGGTTTATATGTCTTATATGGTGAAATTATTCTTAATTCCGGTTTAAACAGGTTATCTAGTGTTTGTGGCATAGCAATTACCAAGGCGTGTGTGTTCGCATGAATAGTGCTCGTGCAGCATAAAACCATGGTAATGGTGCAAATGTCCTATGAGATGAAGTTGCACAATTATATATAAAAAATTAAGCAAGTCAATTATTTCCTGTGTCGCATATCTCATTTATTGGTTTCAATGGTTTTTATATGATGAATTTAACATAAATATGGATATACAGGTCATGCAGGGCCATAAAATAGGTAACTAGGAACTACATGCAACAAGCTGGTATTACTAGAAATTCTAAATTTATCGGGCGCCACGCGCCATCCAAACGATTCTCCCCGTAGATGTATACATCTACTCACCGGAAATCCCCAGCTAGCTAGGTCCAATCACCGCTTTCCCTTTTCGTGCCGCGTCCGAAGTATCCGCAACCGATCCTGGAATTTGCACAACACAAAACATAAGGTTACACATCATGAAACGACGCATGTCACAAAAAGAAAGGGCCAACGTCAACGAGCTAGGCACATGGTGCACAAGGTGCGCGGAACACACACGAAAAACCCTACAACCTTAACTAAAATTGTCGTTTCGGACCAACCGCCAACACTAAGTCCCGATTAGCCCAAATTCCGTATTTACCCATCCTAAATGTCGTAGGAGATGCCAACAATATCATCAAGATATCACAAATAATTCATCACATAATTTTATGAAAAACCTAGCAAGCACGAAATTTTGCAATTTGGTGCAAACATCGAAAATTAGCGATAGGGTTATCACAATCCAACACAAAGATCTAAACTAACCTACTAGATAGCCACTACATTAATTTTAACCCATTTACAATGCATCAAACCATAATTCCAACATCAAAACCTTTCTTGAATTTCATCAAACAAGCATAACAACCAAATTAACACTAGAAAAACCTAGATTAACACAATTTGAAACCCACTTAAGCAAAGTGGCCACTTTAATTAGGTTAATGTAAGAACTAGATAACAAATTAACTTAATTAACCACTTAATGGTGTTTTAAAAAAAACTAGTTCAAATCAAACCACTCACTTTAAAACCTAGATTAGAAATTAGCAAACTAAATTAACACTTCAAGTTCTAATTTAGCACACTTAACTACAAATTAGCTAAAAGTTTAAAATTTTACCTCACAAGTTCCAACCCTAGCTTGCTCTTAACTCTAAAGATGCTTCCTTTCATCAAGTTTTAAACTAAAACGGGTTTTGAGAAGAGATGGAATAAGGGTTTGTTTTGAATTTGTGAAGGATTTTGTGGATTTTAATGGATATTGTGATGAAATTTGATGTGAAAAGAGGGGGGAAAATGGGGATAGCAGCAGGAGGTGCTCTCAGCCTAGGGGGAATGGGGAGGAGTGAGGGAGAGTTATGTGGAATTTTCCAAGGTCAAAGTCCCCACATCTCACTTAAAACCCATACCCAAATTACTATATTTAAATCATATTTAAATCAATTCATTCACATGAGTTAAAGTCAAAAAGAGGGGGGAATGGGCTGCCTTGGTGGGCCCAGCCATGGTGGAGGGGTGAGGAAAAGTGAGTGATTACAAAAAAAGTTCCATGTAAAAAGACCCCCCACAAGCTCAAAATTGCAAGTTTTAGTTTAATTTCTTTAAATTTTAGTTTTTCTTAAATATAACCAATTAGAACTTGAAATAAAATGCTAAAATTTTTTATTACCCACTAGATTTTAGTTGTCATGGTTCTAAAGCATGTAAGCCCATTCAAATTTGTATTTATCGCTAATTTAATGTATTTTTAACAGCTTAAAATAATATTAAAAATAGTAAATTAGGGAATTTTTTTTTAAACAACTAGAAATTTATAAGTAACTCATTAGCTACTAAAAACTAACATTTACCTATCCTAATTTGGTATAAATATGCCTATATTGCAAAATAGCAATAATGACGATTTACGGAAAATACCAAATATTTACCGATTTTCGGGAAAACACCAAAACGACTTTTCAAGGCGTTACAATCTTCCCCCCTTAAAAAAATTCGGTTCCCGAATTTAAAAAAATCTAGCTACGCGTAGATTCAAAAAGATGGGGATATTTCTTCCTCATCTCGTCCTCGGTCTCCCAGGTGACCTCCTCGCTGCTCGGGCCACGCTAAAGGACCTTGATGGTCGGTATAACCATCGATCTCAATTTCTTCACCTGCCGATCCAGGATGACCACCGGCTGCTCTGCAAAAGAAAGGTCGCACTCCAGCTGGATCGTCGGGTGCTGAATCGCATGAGAAGGGCCGTGAAGGTACTTGTGGAGCATCGAAACATGGAAGACGGGGTGAACATCAGGAAAGCTGGGTGGAAGAGCCAAACGATACGCAACTACGACGACACGCTCGAGAATCTCGAAGGGACCCACATATTTGGGACTAAGCTTTCCTTTTCGCCCAAATCGCATCACGCCCTTCATCGGAGAGACCCTCAGAAAAACATGATCGCCAACTGCGAACTCTAGTCTGCGACGGCGTCGATCCGCATACGATTTCTGCCTGCTCTGGGCCGCTCTCATCCTATCTCGAATCAACTGTATCTTCGCGGTCGTCTCTTCAACAATCTGCGGCCCCAAAATACTGCTCTCGCTGAGCTCTGTCCAACAGACGGGCGATCTGCATCTCCTCCCATACAAGGCCTCGAAAGGTGCAATCTAAATAGTATCCTGGAAGCTGTTGTTGTAGGAGAACTCTACTAAGGGTAAATGATGATCCCAGCTACCTACGAAGTCTAAAACGCACGCTCGGAGCATGTCCTCAAGAGTCTGAATAGTCCGCTCTGATTGGCCGTCGGTCTGCTGATGAAATGCTGTGCTGAAACTCAATCGGGTGCCCAACGCCTCCTGAAGTCTCTGAAATAGTCGGCTGGTAAACTGGGTGCCTCGGTCTGACACGATACAAGTCGGGACGCCATGCAGCCGTACGATCTCATCGATGTAAATCTGGGCATACTGAGCAAAACTGAAAGTGGTCTTCACTGGCAGGAAGTGAGCCGCTTTCGTCAAACGATCCACGATCACCCAAATGGAGTCATACCTTCGACTGGTCCTGGGTAGACCCACGATAAAGTCCATAGAAATTTGCTCCCATTTCCACTCCGGAATGGGCAAAGGCTGCAACTCTCCCACGGGCCTCTGGTGCTCGGCCTTGACTTGCTGACAAGTCAGGCATCTCGACACAAAGTCTGTGACGCCCCTCTTCATTCCGTCCCACCAGTAAACATCTCGCAAATCATGGTACATCTTGGTGGAACCGGGATGAACGCTATAGATGATGAGCGGGAGTAAGTTATTGGGAACTGGGTGATCACCCTCATTATATCGGGATTCGTTGTAATCGGTGATATTTGAGGAAGTCACCTGGGTTGTTTGCCGGACGGCAAATATTTGGTTTTGAATATCCGCTGTTATGCACCAATTTCAAATTGATATATATGTACGTCTATTTTTATAGAGTGAGATATACCTTTTTGAAATTATGTCTGTGACATTTACCTATATCAGTGGATGGTTAGGTAAGGAGCATTAAACAGCGGTGTAATTCTTCTTAACCATAAGTACAGTTTTCAACCTACGACACATAGTGAATGAGTTATCAGACTCAAGGGACTTATACAGAGTATTGTATGTTGTCCAGGGTCCATCAGGACAGAGGGGTTGGTCCTCGTACTATATTCGGTTTACTTATGACTTCTCTAATTTTTAGACAGGTGTTTCGTGGAAACACAGGGTCCAAATTTTGAGAAGTTATAGGTATTTGAATAAAGTAGAGAACCAGGTGTTGCAAATATCGGGATTCTTCAAGTTGATCGAAGATGTAGATACTTGTGTATGGTATTCAGTTGATAGTAATGATTAAGAGAACTTGCTTCTCTTTCAGGTTACTCATAATTGGAAGTGCTCCTAAGTTGAGTAACGCTGATCGGCTTCCTTCCATTTACTTGACATGCACTGGAGACAGCTGCATGATTTGAATCTGGTTAAATTAAATTAGTGCCTCTGTTTCTATATTGGATATAGAACAGTTCATACCTTGACTTTGTTAAGGTACGGGGAGTTGTCCAGCTTATGCTTAAAACCAGACTCTGGATAACTCAAGGCACGTTTCTGTAATGGCTGTTTGTGGGTTGACCCGGGCTATGACGAGGGTTGACTTTCTACCATATGGAAGATTAATAGTGATATTGTTCTAGACTCGCCACAGTTTTAATAAAAATGGATTTTTTCAGAAAACAGTAGTGGGAGTATGGTAGAACTGGAAGTGATTCCAGAACCACAAACGATTACTGAAGATTTGATAGGAACCTAAAGATTCAATCTGGTTTGACATTCCATTGGCCACTCCGCAGATACGGTGGGTAACTTCAGGCACCCGAGAGGTACTCCGGTAGCCTCAAGGACGGTGACATGGAAGTTCTTGTTTACCCAGACTTGCCATTGCTGTTGTTCCAAACTGTGAGACCCGACAGGAGGATGAGTATAGCGTCGTTCTAAACTAGCTTTAGAAGTGCGCGTGTATATGACTCTGCCAGAGGGTTGTCGTAGTCAGTGGGAGCAGCGGAAGCATTGGTGGACATCAGGCTTATATCTATTTATAGACTATAGCAGATATAGCGGAGATAGATCATCAATTTCTGATGTGACGGTCATAGGTTTGACTTCATCAGAACAGGGGATGGATCTGTTAAGAAGGTAGTAGGGTGTGATGTCCTGGTTTTTGGATGACATACACAGAGTAGGAAGTGATATTCCTATACTACGATCGGTTATACTTTGGTCGTCACACATTGGTTTCTCCACATGGGACTTGGACATTATATCAGACATACTGGTTACTAGATCTATGGTTGTAGATCTAGATTTGGGTGGTTTCCCAATTTAGGGTACTTAGACAGCATTCTAAGAGCATTTAGAATGGACGACTCCTGGCACGGTAGTGTACCTGCAGGTGATGGAGTCACCCTCTCTAAAGGTGTATTATAGACTAAAGTAGAGAGGGATGTGCATGATTGGAAGATCACTTGCTTAGGCGATTGAATCAATCATGAGATGTCAAGTACCACACCAGATATTATTCTTACAGTAGATGCAATAAGTTGATATTGATCCAATCCTGGAGAAACAGTCGGAAGCAGTTTTAGAACATAAGTGGATGTTCTAGGGATATGATAACGACAACCTCATTCGAGAGACAGTTGTCATTCCAGGCTTCCAAGGTGACCTGGACGACAAGGAGGTTGTCAGAGTTATAGATTTTCCTTCTGGCGAGGGGCAGTATTTTGGACAGGTGGTCCAAAGAAATACTGAAGGAGGCATGGCGCAGGATACTGATTAAATTCAGTTGACCATACAGTCTAAGAAGTTTGGATTTGGAGTTCGTTTATGAGCTAGGTCCCATCAGACATCCAGACATATTCTAAGACAGGTATTGCTCATTTCGGGAGATGGCTTTCTCCGCGAACATAGGATATAGAGAGACATAGAAAGAAACACCACAGCGGATCTACTCACTGAGGCTATTCCTCGAACGCAATAGTTTCGCAAAAGAGCTTTGTGAGACTGACTAGTAGAGGAGTTGGGTGTTCGGTATCACACGGGCTGTGAGTATGCGACATCGCAATAATTAGCCTTGAGTGCAAGTGGGAGATTGTTGGATATAGTGCCCTCAGAGTCAATTATTGGATCACAGGCACGTGATTGCAATGATTGAGGAAGGACCTATGCCGGTAGGACAGTCTTACTCGAGATGATAGTATGCTATCTGGTTTATCTTTATCATCGTGTACTGCTTTAGGTGACCTTACGAGTCGCTATTACACGTTGATAGAGCCCCTAGGATTCTTGCTTGACTACCAGCAGTATGAGGGCGATCATATACGTGAGAGCTAGAGTCTATAAGCACATCCTTAAAAGGTCCCTAGTCGTGGGAGTTTCGAGACAGGGCATCGATACTCCGGAGTAGACTAGTGTATACAGTCGAGACCCCGACGAGGGGCGGTGGCAGGTATCACAAGCCACCGGTGTCAGTTGGTTCACCTAAGATGTATACAGGTGCTCATTGGGTTATGAGTACACCGGACAGGACTCGCTGGGAACCTGCTAGTTGGTATTATACCTGATGTCAGATAGCAGTTCCCAGGTGACATGTGTACAGGTTAGTTCATCGACCTGAGATCGTCATTTGTCTCGTGTGAGTTCCCACTGTGCTTTGATTACTACCCTACCACAGCTCAAAGGAGTCGTGCAAACAGGTTTTAGTTGGGTACAGTCCCGAGCCACATGGAGGCAGTGAGCGGAACTTCGGGGGTTCGTCTCTCCCGGTATTGGGGGTGAGGTCGCGCTGTGTCTAGGAAAGCCAGAACATGAAAAGTCCTTGGCCAAGGCAGGAGATTTACTGGTAGGTATTCCAGTAGTATCTCAGGGTGTTCTGGGCTACACTCCGACACGACTTGTACCGCTATTGGGGGTCTGACTTTTACCAACCCCCTAGGCCCGCCATGCGATGCTCATAGACGAACGGACTAGACTGTACGGATATTGTCACTGACAGGCTCAGTAGGGTGTCAGGATGAGTTCGCTCGTCGACGTCTCTTTTGGTCAATAGCTGGTGGCCCGTCACGTATGGCTAATACCTCTGACGTGCTAGTGGTTTAATCCACAGCCATAGTATTGACGAGTGTTTAGAGTCCACCACACACACAGTTACTCAAGTTTCGGGCGAAACGCTGTAGAGGCCGTATGGAGATATAGCAGGGTTCGATCAGATACGTGCGGTATTGCACGGATCGTGATCGGACGGATTTTACTAGCCGATTTTGGTTTAAGCCGGATCCTAGTATTAGATAGTGTAGATTTTGTCTCTTTGCATTTGTGTTCAGTGGGAATACAAATGCGGGCATGTATTTGCAGTAGTGGGGTTTTCCTGTAATTTATTACGGGATCAGTTTTCTGAAGTTGCCAGTTTGCATTCCGTTCCGGCCGGTTTTCCTTTGTTCCTTCGCGGCCGGACTTTCCGATGGAGGGGGTTATTTGCAAGTTTGCAAATAACTTTTTGTGGAGGGGTTTCTTGCATTTGTGGCATTATGAAAGGTTAAGCATCTTTGCTTTTTCATGATGGCTTGCTTTATTGAGATTTGAGTTGATTTGAAATTGAGATGACTTTGTTATCATCATATTTGCTTATGGTCACCCATTCTCTTTTTTCTACACTTACCTCTCTTCTTGTTTTGTTTTTTCCCTCCACCATTTTTTCCTTGGAGAGAAAGGGGGCCGGCCACACATTGAGAGATGAAGAGAGAGGTTTCATTTTTTTGTATGAGGGAAATTTGATTATCTCATTCTCCTTGCTCACAAAATACTTCTCACTTCTCCAAAGTTCATATTGATTCCTCCATCATGGAAACTACACTAAACCCTCAAAGAGACAATGGCTACTACACTATTCTACAGCAAATCTTGGACGCGTCGGCTAGCCAACTTCGCGCCCGAGTTGCCTCGGTCAAGAGGTGGGAGCCCGTAAAAGATTCCGGCTACGTGGTGCCCTTTCCGACGAGAAGGAGATGAACGGAGTTTCCGCGGGAGATCGGAGTGGAGACGAAGACCGAAGGACACGGATCGCTTGGTATACTTCTCTACCCATCTTGTATTTTGCTAGTAGCTAGGTTAATAGCCCGATCCGGGTTAAAAGTGCGCGGTGGTACCGGTTTGCTTGTTTGCAAAGTTTTTGTTTCCGCATTTCCGGTGTCGGATCGACGGCCGGGGCGCCGCCGCGGACTTACATTGGTATCAGAGCCAGGCCGTTAACCATGCCTAGCTTGCTCTAGTATGTTTAGAACTCGATGGAAAAAAAATCCCCAAAAACCGTATTTTCACATGCTCAGTTTCTGTCGAATTTTTTTAGCTCCAAAAATTTTTCAGGTTGTTTCAGAATACTGTTCATGGAAATCTAAGCAATCTGTGAAAATTTGGTCGCGAGATCTCTCTATACCGCCGCGGAACCGCGGCCAAACCCATGCTTAGGCCGCGGTTCCGCCGCGCTTTTAACTGTTCAGAGTGCCAAATTTTTCCAGAGGGCTTTAGACTTGGAAATAGGGGTTTTGCGATATTATTTTTGGGCCCAGATTTTCTGTAAGTGCTACAGTACTACTTGGGGACCACTTGATAAAATTTGTTCGATCGAATATTTTAAACATGCTGGTTCACAGTATTTACATTATATCTGCGACAGTGAATGTCATTTGATCGGTAAATCCTGTCTAACTGTTATAGCCCGGTTAGACGGATTTGCGAACGTGACATTCACGTTGATGTTCTGTGTTGTGCTGTGATGTTGCGGATCGGTCGTGGGGGATAGCCTGGATGCAATGTTAGTACAGTTCTGTTTTATATGTACATTTGATATTGCGGGACGAGCGTCCGACATGTGGACTGCCGTCACTGCCTGTTTGTATTATTCTTTTGGGGCACGACCAGGTTGCGGTCGTTGTACCCGTTGTATGTATATTTTACTTTCTGTACTAGGATTATCCCGCGGAGGGGTGCACGGATAGCCGGGTTCTAGAAAGCAACGAGCCCGCATCTCATGGCGTTGAGACGGAGGGGGCTTTACTCTAGAATTGGCGGGCTATTCGCCGCACTCGTAGGGGGTATAGGATTGACCCAGGAGGGGTGCCCAAGTTACCGGATTCCGTGAAGTGCTGGGTGTCCATTCACGTTGCTGAAGGGGGCTGCCTCGCTTCAGGTTTTGGCGGGTGACTTGCCGCGCCCGTAGGGATCTAGGATTTCATTGCACAGGCTATCCACACGACCAGGGGAACGTCGGGTTTCAGTAGCGGCTCTGTGAAACCCGGGGATCCCAGATATCTATATTATTCTGTGATGCTGTACATTTCTGTGATGTTGCATTTTATCACGCCTTGAGCGAAAATTATATATTATATATATACTAGTAGATGTTGTATATGTTTTGCATCCGCGCTAGTCCAGTCCCCGCTCTGTCGTTAGTTAAGTAACCTATTGGGTGATGAGGGACCCAGTGGCGAATGCGGATGGCAT
Organism: Agapanthus africanus; assembly: GCA_030015575.1. Lineage (NCBI taxonomy): Eukaryota > Viridiplantae > Streptophyta > Magnoliopsida > Asparagales > Amaryllidaceae > Agapanthus > Agapanthus africanus. Next base: position 545,536,865 of record JASDDO010000024.1, on the reverse strand, counting down.
ATACGTACATCATTATTTTCGTTCTTTGTGGTGTGATCAATTGATGGGACTGCGTTGATTCGGATCAATGCAAGCTAAACAAACCTATTCTGATGTTGTTGGAACATTTTTCAAAAAGCTGTTATTGCAAGGACGTTCACTTTTGTTTTGCACAGTGGTATTCAGTTGGAATATCCTGCTCCTCAGTCGACGAGGCAAGGGCCGAGATCCCTTCACCGGGAGTGACCCCTTGGACAGAAGTTTGCGTCAGGGCAATAACTTCACTATAGCCGATTAGTTTTGCTTTGCATCGTGGTATTCAGTTGGAATATCCTGCACCTCATTCTACGGGGAAAGAGCCGAGATCCCTTCACCGGGAGTGACCTCTTTAGCAAAGGTTTTCGTCACTATATTTTTCAAAGCTATCCAGTTCCTTCAACGATATCAAGTTCATTACGTTAAAGGTTTTCGCCAGAAACCATTCGTAGCCCTCCATCATTTCAGTTAAATATTCGGTAGTATTCAAGCTATGTATTTTGACCTCACGCTAAGGCATAGTGATTGGTAGCTGCCGGATATTTAGCTGTTGCATAGATAGATGCGTTGGTTTGGGACAGTCGTACTACTATTTTGGCCTACGTCAAGGGTATGTACGGGTGGGTTCAAATTAACCTGGACAATGATGGGTAGAACTTGACATGTGACTTATGATATTTTGACCTCACGCCAAGGTCATAAGAGCATGGGGCAAAAATCACATCGGGAGTTTCTAAAGAAACTGAAACTTGCCAGATATACGCATACCTTCTGGAGTGTGATGACGTGAGCGGATTCCGTCACGTTATCTTACGATGATAGTTGGAACCCGATTCCCACTGATGAGTTGGTTTACTCCTCGGGTGATCCCGACTAATTCTTCTTTCAGGTTTGGAGGAGAATGGGAGATGACAGTGGGAGGTTTCCAGATTAGATAAATTGGTAACCATTCTGATCTAGGTTAGAGTGCACGCTGAGTGTTTCTTTTCTCTCTCTCTCTCTCTTTAGCAGCGACCATTGACCCGACCCTAGACTATGACTCAGTGACCAAGTTGACCGAACCTTCTTAAACACTGGCTTTTGGATTGTCAGAGTTGCAAACCTCATTGCCACTCCTACTTTTACCCTTTTCTCCAGGACACCCCGTATTACTACGAACGTCCACTTCCATTGGACAAAACCATCGTATGGTTATATACGAACTCGAAGGAATTTATTCGAGGATGGTTTCCGGTTCTGGAGGAAACGAATAGGACTATTCAGTTGTCTTTTCCTTTTACCTTCTCTCAGGTTGCGCGTACTCCTTGGTTTAGGAGATAGTACACCTATTACGCAAATTGGATAGTCTTCTTCCAAACCTTAGGCTGGTGCCGACCGGTGGGGAATGAAGAAAACCAATTAGCATAACGATGGTGTACAGAAGGTATTAAGTAAAGACATAACAAGGGATTAGTACGAGGGCAAAGCAAATTGCGACTGCTATTCACGACCAAACCAAATATTTCTTCGCCAATCCTAAATCACCTTTGTATTTCTCCAGAACACTCCGTATCACTACGAAGATCCACAGTTTATTGGATACCCCATCGTATGGTTATATACGAACTCGAAAGGAACTTGTTCCAGTTCGGGGATGGATTCTGGTTCAGGAGAAATAGGAATAAGGTTTATTCGGTTGTCTTTTATCTTCACCTTCTCTCGCATTGCGAGTGCTCGTAGGATTAGGACGGTACACCCGTTATGCTTATTGGATAGTCTTCTTCCAAACCATAGGCTGGTGCCAAACGGTAGGGAAGGAAGAAAACCATTTGGCCTAAAGGGGTGTACTGAAGGTAATGACTAAAGACATATAAAGGGATTTGGAGAGATGGCAAAGAGATATACGGTTGCAGTTGTGAATCGGATAATGGAAGAGGCATTACTAGGAATACCGGGATACCCCATCGAAACATTTCATTGTTTCAGTTTCACTGTGTACTGTTAAAAGAAAACTGATTCCCCAATTAGCCCTTACTCCAGGGTACGTATTTACCAGGTATGATTCTCACATCTGTATGGTTTTACAGATGATGAGTGGGAGTAAGTTATTGGGAATTGGGTGATCATCCTCATTATATCGGGATTCGTTGTAATCGGTGATATTTGAGGAAGTCACCTGGGTTGCTTGCCGGACGGCAAGTATTTGGTTTTGAATATCCGCTGTTATGCACCAATTTCAAATTGATATATCTGTACGTCTATTTTTATAGAGTGAGATATACCTTTTTGAAATTATGTCTGTGACATTTACCTATATCAGTGGATGGTTAGGTAAGGAGCATTAAACAGCGGTGTAATTCTTCTTAACCATAAGTACAGTTTTCAACCTACGACACACAGTGAATGAGTTATCAGACTCAAGGGACTTATACAGAGTATTGTATGTTGTCCAGGGTCCATCAGGACAGAGGGGTTGGTCCTCGTACTATATTCGGTTTACTTATGACTTCTCTAATTTTTAGACAGGTGTTTCGTGGAAACACAGGGTCCAAATTTTGAGAAGTTATAGGTATTTGAATAAAGTAGAGAACCAGGTGTTGCAAGTATCGGGATTCTTCAAGTTGATCGAAGATGTAGATACTTGTGTATGGTATTCAGTTGATAGTAATGATTAAGAGAACTTGCTTCTCTTTCAGGTTACTCATAATTGGAAGTGCTCCTAAGTTGAGTAACGCTGATCGGCCTCCTTCCATTTACTTGACATGCACTGGAGACAACTGCATGATTTGAATCTGGTTAAATTAAATCAGTGCCTCTGTTTCTATATTGGATATAGAACAGTTCATACCTTGACTTTGTTAAGGTACGGGGAGTTGTCCGGCTTATTCTTAAAACCAGACTCTGGATAACTCAAGGCACGTTTCTGTAATGGCTGTTTGTGGGTTGACCCGGGCTATGACGAGGGTTGACTTTCTACCATATGGAAGATCAATAGTGATATTGTTCTAGACTCGCCACAGTTTTAATAAAAATGGATTTTTTCAGAAAACAGTAGTGGGAGTATGGTAGAACTGGAAGTGATTCCAGAACCACAAACGATTACTGAAGATTTGATAGGAACCTAAAGATTCAATCTGGTTTGACATTCCATTGGCCACTCCGCAGATACGGTGGGTAACTGCAGGCACCCGAGAGGTACTCCGGTAGCCTCAAGAACGGTGACAGGGAAGTTCTTGTTTACCCAGACTTGCCATTGCTGTTGTTCCAAACTGTGAGACCCGACAGGAGGATGAGTATAGCGTCGTTCTAAACTAGCTTTAGAAGTGCGCGTGTATATGACTCTGCCAGAGGGTTGTCGTAGTCAGTGGGAGCAGCGGAAGCATTGGTGTACATCAGGCTTATATCTATTTATAGACTATAGCAGATATAGCGGAGATAGATCATCAATTTCTGATGTGACGGTCATAGGTTTGACTTCATCAGAATAGGGGATGGATCTGTTAAGAAGGTAGTAGGGTATGATGTCCTGGTATTTGGATGACATACACAGAGTAGGAAGTGATATTCCTATACTACGATCGGTTATACTTTGGTCATCACACATTGGTTTCTCCACATGGGACTTGGACATTATATCAGACATACTGGTTTCTAGATCTATGGTTGTAGATCTAGATTTGGGTGGTTTCCCAATTAAGGGTACTTAGACAGCATTCTAAGAGCATTTAGAATGGACGACTCCTGGCACGGTAGTGTACCTGCAGGTGATGGAGTCACCCTCTCTAAAGGTGTATTACAGACTAAAGTAGAGAGGGATGTGCATGATTCGCAGATCACTTTCTTAGGCGATTGAATCAATCATGAGATGTTAAGTACCACACCAGATATTGTTCTTACAGTAGATGCAATAAGTTGATATTGATCCAATCTTGGAGAAACAGTCGGAAGCAGTTTTAGAACATAAGTGGATGTTCTAGGGATATGATAACGACAGCCTCATTCGGGAGACAGTTGTCATTCCAGGCTTCCAAGGTGACCTGGACGACAAGGAGGTTGTCAGAGTTATAGATTTTCCTTCTGGCGAGGGGCAGTATTTTGGACAGGTGGTCCAAGGAAATACTGAAGGAGGCATGGCGCAGGATACTGATTAAGTTCAGTTGACCATACAGTCTAAGAAGTTTGGATTTGGAGTTCGTTTATGAGCTAGGTCCCATCAGACATCCAGACATATTCTAAGACAGGTATTGCTCATTTCGGGAGATGACTTTCTCCGCGAACATAGGATATAGAGAGACATAGAAAGAAACACCACAGCGGATCCACTCACTGAGGCTATTCCTCGAACGCAATAGTTTCGCAAAAGAGCTTTGTGAGACTGACTAGTAGAGGAGTTGGGTGTTTGGTATCACACGGGCTGTGAGTATGCGACATCGCAATAATTAGCCTTGAGTGCAAGTGGGAGATTGTTGGATATAGTGCCCTCAGAGTCAATTATTGGATCACATGCACGTGATTGCAATGATTGAGGGAGGACCTATGCCGGTAGGACAGTCTTACTCGAGATGATAGTATGCTATCTGGTTTATCTTTATCATCGTGTACTGCTTTAGGTGACCTTACGAGTCGCTATTACACGTTGATAGAGCCCCTAGGATTCTTGCTTGACTACCAGCAGTATGAGGGCGATCATATACGTGAGAGCTAGAGTCTATAAGCACATCCTTAAAAGGTCCCTAGTCGTGGGAGTTTCGAGACAGGGCATCGATACTCCGGAGTAGACTAGTGTATACAGTCGAGACCCCGACGAGGGGCGGTGGCCGGTATCACAAGCCACCGGTGTCAGTTGGTTCACCTAAGATGTATACAGGTGCTCATTGGGTTATGAGTACACCGGACAGGACTCGCTGGGAACCTGCTAGTTGGTATTATACCTGATGTCAGATAGCAGTTCCCTGGTGACATGTGTACAGGTTAGTTCATCGACCTGAGATCGTCATTTGTCTCGTGTGAGTTACCACTGTGCTTTGATTACTACCCAACCACGGCTCAAAGGAGTCGTGCAAAGAGGTTTTAGTTGGGTACAGTCCCGTGCCACATGGAGGCAGTGAGCGGATCTTCGGGGGTTCTTCTCTCCCGGTATTGGGGGTGAGGTCGCGCTGTGTCTAGGAAAGCCAGAACATGAAAAGTCCTTGGCCAAGGAAGGAGATTTACTGGTAGGTATTCCAGTAGTATCTCAGGGTGTTCTGGGCTACACTCCGACACGACTTGTACCGCTATTGGGGGTCTGACTTTTACCAACCCCCTAGGCCCGCCATGCGATGCTCATAGACGAACGGACCGGACTGTACAGATATTGTCACTGACAGACTCAGTAGGGTGTCAGGATGAGTTCGCTCGTCGACGTCCCTTTTGGTCAATAGCTGGTGGCCCGTCACGTATGGCTAATACCTCTGACGTGCTAGTGGTTAAATCCACAGCCATAGTATTGACGAGTCTTTAGAGTCCACCACACACACAGTTACTCAAGTTTCGGGCGAAACGCTGTAGAGGCCGTATGGAGATATGGCAGGGTTCGATCAGATATGTGCGGTATTGCACGGATCGTGATCGGACGGATTTTACTAGCCGGTTTTGGTTTAAGCCGGATCCTAGTATTAGATAGTGTAGATTTTGTCTCTTTGCATTTGTGTTCAGTGGGAATACAAATGCGGGCATGTATTTGCAGTAGCGGGGTTTTCCTGTAATTTATTACGGGATCAGTTTTCTGAAGTTGCCAGTTTGCATTCCGTTCCGGCCGGTTTTCCTTTGTTCCTACGCTGCCGGACTTTCCGATGGAGGGGGTTATTTGCAAGTTTGCAAATAACTTATTGTGGAGGGGTTTCTTGCATTTGTGGCATTATGAAAGGTTAAGCATCTTTGCTTTTTCATGATGGCTTGCTTTATTGAGATTAGAGTTGATTTGAAATTGAGATGACTTTGTTATCATCATATTTGCTTATGGTCACCCATTCTCTTTTCCTACACTTACCTCTCTTCTTGTTTTGTTTTTTCCCTCCACCATTTTTTCCTTGGAGAGAAAGGGGGCCGGCCACACATTGAGAGATGAAGAGAGAGGTTTCATTTTTTTGTATGAGGGAAATTTGATTATCTCATTCTCCTTGCTCACAAAATACTTCTCACTTCTCCAAAGTTCATATTGATTCCTCCATCATGGCAACTACACTAAACCCTCAAAGAGACAATGGCTACTACACTATTCTACAGCAAATTTTGGACGCGTCGGCTAGCCAACTTCGCGCCCGAGTTGCCTCGGTCAAGAGGTGGGAGCCCGTAAAAGATTCCGGCTACGTGGTGCCCTTTCCGACGAGGAGGAGTTGAGCGGAGTTTCCGCGGGAGATCGGAGTGGAGACGAAGACCGAAGGAAACGGATCGCTTGGTATACTTCTCTACCCATCTTGTATTTTGCTAGTAGCTAGGTTAATGGCCTGATCCGGGTTAAAAGAGCGTGGTGGTACCAGTTTGCTAGTTTGCAAAGTTTTTGTTTCCGCATTTCCGGCGTCGGATCGACGGCCGGGGCGCCGCCGCGGACTTACAAAATATGTACTTCATGCTCTTGTGGTCCGTAAATATCTGGCACGACTCGCCGTATAGGTAATGTCTCCAGATCTGGAGTGCAAACACCACTGCAGCCATCTCTAAATCGTGCGTAGGATAGTTCTATTCATGTGTCTTCAGCTGCCGAGAAGCATACACAATAACCCTGTCGTGCCGCATCAACACGCAACCTAGTCACATTCGAGAAGCGTCCCAATAAACCACGAATCCGCCCGATCCCGAAGGCAATGACAACACCGGTGCAGTAGTCCGGCGAGTCTTCAACTGCTGGAAGATATGCTCGCACGCTTCGGTCTAATCAAAAGGAACCGCCTTCCGGGTCAACCCGGTCAACGGTGCAGCAATACGGGAGAAGTCCTGAACAAATCGTCGGTAGTAGCCAGCTAGGCCTAGGAAACTGCGGATCTCCGTAACTGATGTCGGTCTGGGCCAATGCTGAACGGCCTTGATCTTCTTCGGGTCCACACATATGCCATCTCTCGTAATCACGTGACCTAAGAAATCAATGCTATCAAGCCAAAACGTGCACTTGGAGAATTTCGCGAACAGCTGGTGCTCCCTCAAAGTCTGCAATGTGACCCTCAGGTGCTGCTCGTGCTCCTCTCGGCTCCGGGAATACACCAAAATGTCGTCAATAAACACGATGATGAACAGATCTAGATACGGCATGAAAATGCGGTTCATCAAATCCATAAATGTGGCTGGTGCATTGGTGAGTCCGAACGACATCACCAAAAACTCATAGTGCCTGTAACGTGTGCGAAAAGCCGTCCTCAGAATATCCTCCTGCCGTACCCGCAACTGATGGTAACCCGATCGCAAATCAATCCTCGAAAAGTATCCCGCACCGTGAAGCTGGTCGAACAAATCATCGATACGTGGTAAGGGATATCTGTTCCGTATGGTAACTCTGTTCAGCTGGCGGTAATCAATGCACAAGCGCAAACTGCCGTCCTTCGTCTTGACGAACAGGACAGGAGCACCCTACGGTGAAACACTAGGTCGAATAAGCCCTTTATCTAACAAATCCTGCAACTGATCCTTCAGCTCTCTAAGCTCCGCCGGGGCCATCCGATAAGGCGGTAGAGAAATAGGCCCCGAGCCGTGAATCAAGTCAATGAAGAACTCAACGTCGCGCTCAGGTGGTAACCCAGGCAGCTCGTCAGGGAAAACATCAGGGAACCCACTAACAATCGGGACCTGGTCCAAAAGAACCTCTGCAGCTCGAGTATCACAAACATAAGCTAAGAATCCCTGACATCCCTTCCGCAATAGCTGACCGGCACGAAGAGATGAAATCAAGCTGAGAAGGGTGACGCTGCGGTCTTCCTGAATAACAAGGACTGGCTCTCCCGGAAAGCTAAATCTGACAGCCTTCTCATGGCAGTCCACAGATGTATAACAAGTGGCCAGCCAGTCCATGCCCAGAAGCACATCAAAGTCCAACATATTGAGGAGAATCAAATCAATCGACGAATCCCTCTCCCAGATACGAACAGAACACAATCGAAATACAAAACGAGTGACAAAGGACTCGCATATCGGAGTAATAACAACAAGCGGCTGATCTAACGACGATGACTCACGGCCCAACATCGGTAAAAAGTGTGTAGATACATACGAATGTGTGGAACCTGGGTCGAATAATACTCGCGCGTCGAAAGAACATACTGGCAAGGTACCTGTCACAACGGCATTGGATGCCTGCGCATCCTGCGGAGTCAAAGCGAACACTCGGGCCTGTCCCCCACCAATAGCTGGCTGTCCTCGGCCGCGGCCTCGGACTCCTCGTCCTCTATGAATAGGACTGCAGCGTCCACATCCTCTGGGACGCCTAACTTACGTGGAGCATCACCGGGGGAAGGAAGTAGAGCTCTCTGAAGAGGTGGTGAAGGTGGTAAAGTTACGTATGGAACTGTCGCCGCTCCCTGTCATCTCACCGGACTGTCTCTGATACGATGGTGCGGACTCCCGCACCCAAAATATCCTGACGACGCCTGCTGTCCCTGCGGATAAGAACCAAATAGCTGACCCTGTCCAACTCCTCTGCCGGCACCATCTCTCGGAAAGAATCTGACACGATGCCTCTGAGCTGGCATATCGGTACAAATCCTTTTAGGCCCAGAAATGGCCGAAGTCCCTGAAATGCGCGCCTCCATCCGTAAGGCCATGTCCATAGCAGCTGCATAAGTGTCAAAGTGCTGGGTGCCGGTGGCAAGAAATAACTGTGTGTCGAGTCCCTGCATAAACCTCTTTATCCTCTTCTCTTCAGTGTCTACCAAGTACAGAGCATATCTGGACAACTGTGTAAACTGGATATCATACTCGGACACTGTCATCCCTGGAGTCTTGCTCAAAGCCTCAAAACTAAGAGCTCGAGCATCACGAACGCTCTCTGGAAGGAAACGGGCTAGAAATACTGCCGTGAACTCGTCTCAAGTCATAGGAGGTAGACCTGCAGCTCGACCTCTATCGACGGACTCACACCACGTCTGCGTAAGGCCTTCTAGACGGAAACTCGCAAGCTCCACCCATCGATCGTCAGAACATCTGAGCTAATGGCAAATCCTAGCTAATCTGTCAAGGAATGTCTGCGGATCCTCCGCTGCATCTTTGCCGGTGAAGATTGGAGGTCTCGGCCTTATGAACTCCTGTAGTGATACTGGAATAACCACTGTAGTAGTAGGAGCAACTGTCTGGACAGGAGGTACTATCGTAGTCTGTGCTGTGGTAGGTACGTCCTCCGATCTCGGTGCACCACTAGCCTCTACTAAGGATCCCACCATCTGTCGTAACTCCTGCATACCTCCCATCATCTGTCGTAACTCCTCCATACCAGACTCTAGCCTATCCATGCGGCCTGGGAAAGGCGGATCAGTCTGTCCCTGAGGCGTAGGTATGCCACCCTGCTCAGTCCTCGTCTCGGACGAGCCTGCTCGGATCTCATCTCGGGCGGCAGCCCTCTACGCTCTCATAGCCTTCGGCGGCATAGTGGCTGGCACAGGAAACAGGATAATAAGAACAGTGCAATAGAATCATAGGATACACGGAATTGAAGAAGGAATTTTCAAGCAAGTATATCCTAAAGTCACCTAGGCGGAGTACCGTATCGCGAGTATGCCGCGGACATACACACGCTACGTTACCCTGCTTAAGTCACTTACTCCATCTACCAAGGGTCATCCTACACTCAGAAGGGTAAAACCTATCGCTCTGATACCAACTTTGTCACGACCCGAAAGGTATGGAACGTGACTGGCACTTAAATTACGAACGTCTCAAGGCGGACGTAATCTAAGTAAGCCAAAGCCCAGAAATCAAAACCAAATAAGCAGTAGAGTGAAGGAAAACCAATTTATTGAAAGCGATTTTAATCATGTAAGTCACGTCAAGCTTTTTAAAAGTAACATCCATTATTCCGAAAATTTCGGCAGTGTCTCCTTTGTAAATACTGACCCCCAAACGGGTACGAAACAGGAATATATCAATAACATGAAATAAGGCATCCCCAAGCGGGAGCTAGGTCTTCGCCCCAAGGCGGACACAAATCCCACGCAATAAAAATCAGCAATGTGCAAAATAAGCACGAAAAGGCACAAGTAAAATGCAACATGTCGGCTCAAGTGAGCGCGGCCCAAAGAAACAATATACATGCCCACAAATCTCACTGTCTCGCCTCTAAGTCAATATACATCAGTACTAGTAGATGATACAGTAGATGGAGTACACTAGATACAATGAATATACAAGGTGGAAATCAAAATAAACACATAACCCACCTACGAGCAATAATCCTCAAATCCACGCAAAAGGTGGAAGTACGTCCGCCGGTATAGTACTGACGAATCGGACCTGTAAAAAGGCTGTGGCACAACGGGGGTGAGTTGTCAACTCGTGAGTAATATGTATCATCTATAAAGACTATCGTAAGCATGTACGCAGAGTGTCACAATTCTAAAGTATTGATATGGTATGAAGTACTAGCATGTATGCGACATGAATGCAATGTAACACGTGATATGAATATGCTGATATGAGGAAATATCATATGAAATCAACAGAAATCCGACCCTAGCATCGGCACCTCAAATGAATATCTCGGTATCCCAAAGTATCTGTATCCAATATCCCGGCCCCAGCCGTCCGACTGGTCCATCTCAAAATATCATATCTCAACATCTCACGGCCACGGTCGATAACCTCTAGAAATTCGCCGCGCCAACAATCACCGGTAGGTATTCTTCCCTTGCCAGGCTCATCGTCTACTACTCGAACTTCTTGCCCCGGGGTACCTTACCGGGCCCATCATGTACCCGAGACGGATCATCCTACTCCTCGAAACGGGTCTTGAAAACTAACAGAAAAAATCATGGTGGACGACACAAGTATCATATCACGAGAAAACCGCAACTTGCAATATTTAAAATGATTTCAGTTTTATTAAATCCTTGCGGTTTCTCCAAAATCTCATAAATCTCAAATGCTGAAATCCTCAAGAAAGAAAGTACCACAAGTGCACATGTCAATGATGATGAATGCCTATGATATCAACAATGCGGACTGCAATATATGACAAAAAGACTGTGTATGATCGAATGATGTAATGAGGTACATGCATCTGACTAGCAATTCTACATGTTCATCTTGCGGAAATTTACTATATTAGTACTGGTTTATATGTCTTATATGGTGAAATTATTCTCAATTCTGATTTAAACAGGTTATCTAGTGTTTGTGGCATAGCAATTACCAAGGCGTGTGTGTTCGCATGAATAGTGCTTGTGCAGCATAAAACCCTGGTAATGGTGCAAGTGTCCTATGAGATGAAGTTGCACAATTATATATAAAGAATTAAGCAAGTCAATTATTTCCTGTGTCACATATCTCATTTAATGGTTTCAATGGTTTTTATACGATGAATTTAACATAAATATGGATAAACAGGTCATGCAGTGCCGTAAAATAGGTAACTAGGAACTACATGCAACAAGCTGGTATTACTAGAAATTCTAAATTTATCGGGCGCCTCGCGCCATCCAAACGATTCTCCCCGTAGATGTATACATCTACTCAGCGGAAATCCCCAGCTAGCTAGGTCCAATCACCGCTTTCCCTTTTCGTGCCGCGTCCGAAGTCTCCGCGACCGATCCTGGAATTTGCACAACACAAAACATAAGATTACACATCATGAAACGACGCATGTCACAAAAAGAAAGGGTCAACGTCAATGAGCTAGGCACATGGTGCACAATGTGCGCGGAACACACACGAAAAACCTTACAACCTTAACTAAAATTGTCGTTCCGGACCAACGGCCAACACTAAGACCCGATTAACCCAAATTCTGCATTCACACATCCTAAATATCGTAGGAGATGCCAACAATATCATCAAGATATCACAAATAATTCATTACATAATTTTATGAAAAACTTAGCAAGCATGGAATTTTGCAATTTGGTGCAAGCATCGAAAATTAGCGATAGGGTTATCACAATCCAACACAAACATCTAAACTAACCCACTAGATAGCCACTACATTAATTTTAGCCCATTTACAATGCATCAAACTATAATTCCAACATCAAACCCTTTCTTGAATTTCATTTAAACAAGCATAACAACCAAATTAACGCTAGAAAAACCTTGATTAACACAATTTGAAACCCACTTAAGCAAAGTGACCACTTAGATTAGGTTAATGTAAGAACTAGATAACAAAATAACTTAATTAACCACTTAATGGTGTTTTAAAAAAAACTAGTTCAAATCAAACCACTCACTTTAAAACCTAGATTAGAAATTAGCAAACTAAATTAACAATTCAAGTTCTAATTTAGCACACTTAACTACAAATTAGCTAAAAGTTTAAAATTTTACCTCACAAGTTCCAACCCTAGCTTGCTCTTAACCTCCAAAGATGCCTCCTTTCATCAAGTTTTAAACTAAAATGGGATTTGAGAAGAGATGGAATAAGGGTTTGTTTTGAATTTGTGAAGGATTTTGTGGATTTTAATGGATATTATGATGAAATTTGATGTGAAAAGAGGGGAAAAAATAGGGACAGCAGCAGGAGGTGCTCTCAGCCTAGGGGGGAATGGGGAGGAGTGCGGGAGAGTTATGTCGCATTTTCCAAGGTCAAAGCCCTCACATCTCACTTAAAACCCATACCCAATTTACTATATTTAAATCCCATTTAAATCAATTCATCCACATGAGTTAAAGTCAAAAGGAGGGGGGAATGGGCTGTTGCCTTGGTGGGGCCGGCCATGGTGAAGGGGTGAGGAAAATTGAGTGATTACAAAAAAAGTTCCATGCAAAAAGACCCCCCACAAGCTCAAAATTGCAAGTTTTAGTTTAATTTCTTTAAATTTTAGTTTTCCTTAATTATAACCAATTAGAACTTGAAATAAATTGCTAAAAATTTATATTACCCACTAGATTTTAGTTGTCATGGTTCTAAAGCATGTAATTAGCCCATTCAAATTTGTATTTATCTCTAATTTAATGTATTTTTAACATCTTAAAATAATATTAAAAATAGTAAATTAGGGACTTTTTTTCAAACAACTAGAAATTTATAAGTAACTCATTAGCTACTAAAAACTAGCAATTATCTATCCAAATTAGGTATAAATAGGCCTATATTGCAAAATAGCAATAATGATGATTTACGGAAAATACCAAATATTTACCGATTTTCGGGAAAACACCAAAACGACTTTTCAAGACGTTACAAGTTCCAAGCAAGAAACCGAGGCAGACTCGACAATGGAGGCTGAATACATCACAGCCAACGATATGATCATCATCTACTGCCGGCGTATTGGCGATTCTTTAGAGTCCTACACAGAGATTTCCTGGCTCAGCCAAAACGGAGTAGGAGCACATATGTGATATGTGAGGGACCGAGAATAATACGTGTATGTAATACCATATTCGTTTCTCACGATATGTGATATCGGTCAGGTATATGTGATATAGCCGGGTTATCGGATCAAGTGTTGATTCGATGGATAGATACATGTTATATTAGTCGGTTATCTGTAAAATAGCCGGATTATTAAATCAAGTGTTGATTTAATAATTTAATGTATACTTATATATGTGATATATTACATTAAATTAATTAATATAATCTCACTTAAATGAATCTTTTTCTCACTTGATAATACATTGATATATATATGTTGGGCCACGGCGGCGCCACGGCCGTCAAACCGACGCCAAATGCGGAACAAAAACTTTTTACAAAACTGGCGCTACCGCAGCCCAAATACCCGGATCGATCCATTAACCGTAAACTAGCTAAATGTAAAAGGAGTTTGTAGAAATTATACCGATCGATCCATGTCCTTCGGTCTTTAATCTCCGCACCAAACTCCCGCTGCTGCGCCGACGAAGTCCGCTCCCCGATCTCACTCGTCGATGTGGCACTACGTCATTGAATCTTTATACGAGCTCCCGCCTCGAACGGAGGCAACTCGGACATGAAGTTTTCTAGCCGACATGTCCAAGAGTGAAGCAGAGAGAGTGTGGAATATTTTGTCTCAAGAGTGAAGTTGCCAATTTGGATGGAAATGTGAGCTAAAGATTTTTGGCAAAGGAAAAATCATGCTAGCCCAATGAAAAGGAGCTCGGCCAGAATGTATGGAATTTTTTTTTTGGTGCTCTGCCAATTCTCTTGAGCTCGGCCACAGAGCTAAGATAGTGCTCGGCCACCATGGGAGAATGCTCACTGTGAATGTCTATTATCAAGTGAAGTGGTAGGATTAATTTATTTTTTCAACCAAGAAGAATCCCCAGCCCACTTCAAAACATAGCAGCCACCTCACAAAACAATATGCAATTAATGCACTAGCCATCACACACAAAAAAGAATGGCCAGCACACAACACAATCTGCCCATGCCTCCAACAATGTTCACTATTAAGCCATGCCCATTTAATGCAAGAATGACTATGAATATACAAAGTCAAGGTCAATGTTAAAACATGGATCAAGATGTTTAAGACGGAAAAAGAAAATGGCAACTCCGAAAGTAATCCCGTAACGAATTACGAGATTACCACTCAACTGTAAATACATACCCGCATTTGTATTCCAACCGAATACGAATGCAATGAGACAAAAATATTCCTATACTTTATAATACTAGAATCCGGCTTAAAGTAAAAGTCCACTAGTATTATCTGTCCGAACCATTACACTTGCACAAGTGCACGTGTATGTTCGAACTCTGCCATAAAACAATACGGCCTCTACAACGTTTCCCCCAGACTTGGGAAACTTTCTATGGGGGACTCTAATGACTCATCAATACACTGGCTGTAGGGTTAATAGGCACTAGAATAAGGTTCTACAAGGCATCAACCATGCCAAAATCAAAATTTTCAAGCGCCGAACGACCCTAACCAAGATCTTATACTGGAGATTAGGCGAAACAAAGAACAAGTAAACAACTTTACTTCTAAGAGAAAAGGATTACAACCTTTGTAGTCTGTTCCTTCGCTTCATAAGCTCCGAGTAGTAGTCCCTTCGCCGCAATCCATGAATTCCCGGACTCTAGAGAGGCTCCACAAGTCGAATGATCTATGCTTGCTTCCGATCATCAATAACTAAAATGATCTACCTTGAAGATACTCAAACCCAAGCTCTTGCTTTGCTAATCAAGTATTAGCAAAGCAAACACCCTAATCTAAGTGGCAAGAATAGATGAGAATGATGAAGTAGGAATTTAGCTCTCATTTGTTTTCAATTTCTCACTCATTTTCAACACTTCACAAAAAGATAGAAAGCTTTTTCAAGATAAGGAAGAAAAAGAAGAAGCAAAACCATTTGTGATGAATAATGAAATCTTGTGTGTGAGGTTAGAAATACAACCATGGGTTAAGAATGAATACTTAACCCATGTAGAGAAATAAGTATGGTAAAGGGTTTGGGTTGGGTTAAGGAAATATCTTCACAAAATATCAAGGTCAAAGTCAAAACTTCAAGAAGCTTCTTGAAAGCTTCATCCAAGCTTAACCCTAATCCAAACCCTAACCATATTTAAACTCCACAAATCATGTTGCATTTGTGACCCTAACATGTTACAATATTATATATCACATATATAATATTTATTGGAACAAAATAAAATAATACAATTAACATATATCACATATATATCAATGTATTATCCAAGTGAGAAAAAGAATCTTTAAGTGAGCTAAAATTAGTTAATATAATATAATATATCAAATATATAATTATACATTAAATTATCGAATCAACACTTGATCCGATAATCCGGCTATTTCACAAATAACCGACTAATATAATCTATATCAGTTCATCGAATCAACACTTAATCCGATGACCCGGCTATATCACATATACCCGGCCGATATCACATATCGCGAGAATCTAATACGGTATCACATACACGTATTATTCTCGGTCCCGCAAATATCGCATATGTGCTCCTACTCCGTTTTGCCTGAGCAAGGAAACCTCTGTGTAGGACTCTAAAGAATCGTCAATACGCCGGCAGTAGGTGATGATCATATCAAACACCCACAAGCTGCAAGCGGTCAGCTAAACGTAACAGCTACTCAGGTATTGAGCAATCAGAAGATCAACAAGCAAGCCTGTACATTCTCCTGCGAATCCAATCAGTAACACTCCCGTACAGTCCGGTCTTTTCGTCTGATATGTCGCATATCTAGTCTAGGGGTGGTAAACGTCAGACCCCAATAACCGATAAGTCGTGTCGATATGAGGTCTATAACAGTTCAAGAAACTACAGATAACTCTTACCAGTAAATCTCAGCAACCCTGGCCAGGGATTTCCAGTTATGGCCAATCGAACACAGCGCAACATCAACTCCCAATACCGGGAGAGACGAAACCCCTCCTATCGCTCATTGCCTCCATATGATTCGGGATTGTAACCAAAAGCCACCGTTTTACACGCCCTCTTGGACGTGGTATGATGGAAATCAAAGCACAGTGGGAATCACACAAGACTCTATGACGATCTCGGGTCTACAGACTAACCTGTACCAGTGTCACCAGAGAACTGCCATCTGACGTGAGGTATAATACCATCCGGGAGTTCTCGGTGAGTCCGTCCAGTGTACCCAGTCACCACTGAGCACCCGTATACTATCTCTGATGTCAAACACCAATGGATATAGGATCATCCATCGCCCATCTGTATGGGTCGAGAAGTTATACGCTAGTCTACTCTGGTATATCGATGCCCTGTCTCGATACACCTACGACTAGGAACAATTATAGGGTGTACTTAGCGACTACGCTGTCCCCACTAGTATGATCTACATCATAGTCCTGGTAGTAAAGTACACACCCTAAGGGCTTTACCAACATGTAATCAAGAGACAATCAGAGTACATGTTAAGATAAAGAGCAACCAGATAGCATACTATCATGTCGAGCAAGAAAGTCCTCCATATATATTTCCAAGCATCCACTACAATATACATTGTATGTACAGTAATGGCCTCTAGGGCATACATATCACTAACAATCTCCCACTTGCACTAGGGCCATCTGTTATAGTATCTCATACCCAACAATCAGCTGTGGTTGAAGTATCTCATACTCAACCATCCCATAAAAGTCTCTACTGGGTAATAGGCCTTTGTGAGTGGATCCGCGCTGTTGTCCTCTGTATCTACTCTCCTATCCTCGATCTCCCTGGAGATCAACCATCTTCATGATCAGGTGATACTGCCTAAGAATATGTCTTGATCTCTGATGGGACGGGGGTTCCTAGTCATAAGCCACAACTCTATTGTCACACAATGGTAGGAACGAAGTTCATCTCATGAACTTATATATATCCAGACTGCCTTTTTGGTAGCATCCTTGGTAACGATGTATCTTGCCTTTAATCGTCTAGAATGTCACGGTATCTAGCTTGGAACTCTTCCAACATACCGTCCCTCCACTGAGGGTAAAGACAATGCCTGTGATTGACATTCAGTCATCCTTATCACCCTGGAACCTTTCCAGTGATTCTCCCCGGGATCGATTGATACCATTTCACTACAACTAGTGAGAATCCTAACATCCAATTAGATCTATCTCATAGATATAAAACCTAGGATTTAGGAGGTATCACTTTGATCCTTATATGGAGAATCCTTGTGATAAGAGGAGATTGACCGAGCGTAGCATAGGAAACTCCTTTCCTAACAAGAGTATGGCATCCACGTACAATACGAGGATCATCACCATACTCTCTACTACCTTTTTTGAATATACAAGGTTCATCTACCATTTTGATGAAGTCAAACTCTTTGACTACCACATCAAAACAGACGTTCCAACTCCGCGATGCCTGCTTTATCCCATAAAGCAACTTGCATATGTTTCCGCTGCTCCCACTGTCTACGAAGCCTTCTGGCTGTGTACTTATAGATGCTCTCTTCTAAATCACTATTTAGAAAAGCAGCCATGACATCCAACCGCCAAATATCGTAGTTAAGGTATGTAGCAATTGTAAGTGGGATCTGAATGGACTTAAGCATAGCTTTGAAAGTCTCAACTTTTCCATGTACACCTAATAATCTTCTCAAGATATACTTGCTCCTGATGGGGATTTAACCCTTCAGATAAAGCAACCAAAGTCCATACATTATTGGTGTATAAGGATTCTATGTCAGATCGCTAAGCATCCAGCCATTCATACAGAGTCCCACTCCTGATGGCCTGCTCGAAAATAGTTGGGTCATCATCTCATGATGCAATCCTCGCTCTCACTGTCACGGAGAAAAACGAAGTATCTCTCAGGTGGGTGAGGAACCCTACTAGATCGGCGGAGAGGCTGAGGTTCGTTGGAAACTATTGAATCCTTTAGTTCTACCAAATCATCAGCTGCAGTTTGTATAGCTGGAACTCTTTCCAGTTCTACCTCATGACCACTAATTTCTTCACAAGAAATTCCCTTGCACAAAGGTGGCATGCTGAGAAACAAAACATCTTTTGTTCCTCGGTTTGGTAGAAGATATCCCCTTGCGAATGCTTTGGATATCCAACAAACTTCCACAGAACTGACCTTGCCTCGAGCTTGTCCGGAATTTGCTTTTAGGCATAGGCTGAACAACCCCAAACATAACATACTTAAGATATAGGCTCTTCCCGTTCCATATCACATATGAAGTGGTAGGCAACTGATTTGATTGGAACCCTATTCAATAGGTATGCAGCTTCTCAAGTGCATAACTCCCAAAAATAAATAGGAAACTCAGTAGTACTCATCATATAGCGCACCATATCAAATAGGGTGTGTTTGCTCTGCCCTGATACACCGACGTGTTGTGGTGTATACAGAGGAGTAATGCTGAGAGAGAATCTTATTCTCCTTTAGAACATTCCAGGAATTCCGTGCTCAAGTATTCTCCTACTTGATCTCATCAAAGGACATAATACTTATACCCGTTTTTGGTTCTCTACTTCTAACTTATATTCTGTGAATATCTCAAAAGATTTGGACTTGTGTTTCAACAGGAACATATGTCTGAATCTTGAGAGATCATCAGTGAATGTAATGAAGTACAAAGAACCGGTCCTGGCATGTGTAGACAGGGGACTTACATACATCATCATGTATCAATCCCAAGAGTTCACTAACTCTTTCTCTGTTTCCAATAAATAGAGCTGTGGTCATCTTATCTTTGTGACATGAGCGGCAAATTTCACAAGATGTAAATTCAAACTAATTTAAATATGCACCTAAATGTAACTTCAGCTAGTCGGGTCACATTGATATGACCTAGTCTACCATGCCTCAAGAAGGATTCGTTCATTTCTGAACTCTTCCTCTTGTGTGTGTTCTGTACACTAAGAACTGTGGTTTGATTTAGAACGTATATGCTTTTAGATAACGTGCCTGAACCGATCAACTCTTGATATAGGAAATGTTCAAAACATTATCCAACAATACAAAATTATATCCTTCTTTACTTAATAAAGAGACTGATATGATGTTGTATATCAGGTTCGGTATCTAATAACATTTGTTCCGAATCAATGTATTCTGGTAATACAGGGTGATAACTGCCAACAGACTTGGCTTGCAACAATTGCACCGTTTCCAACTCTTGAAACTTATCACCCGTTCTCAGTTCTCTACCTATCTGTAGCCCATGTAACAGATTACATATGCGGGATCCTGATCCGGTATCTCATACCCAGGACATAAAGGACACTGAGAAACAGATCTGTGCAATGAACACACCCGAAGAAGATGCATCAGTATGCACTTTCTTTGTTTGGGCGGCACGGGAATTCTGGTAATCCCCAATTTCCTGCTCGGTCTTATAACAATTATAAGTTGGAGCGGGACCAACGTTCCCTTGCGCAGTATAACAAGCGGGTTCGGTCAATACATCCGTATTATTATTTTGATTAAGGCGTGACATGGTCGCTACCTGGAGAGAGAGAGAAGAAAACACTTAGTGTTTGCTCTTGCAAGATTAGATTGGTTATTAATATATCTAATCAGGACGTCTCTCACTGTTTTAGTCAAATCTTCCTTCAAACCCTAAAAGGAAAAACTAGCCGGGATTAATTACACCCTACAATTTTGCCAATCTTTCAGCCAGGCCAGTGCCGGTACTTTGAGGGAGGTTCCCCGTGCTTTCGCACGGACCTAATTAAAGTAAAGCTCGTTTTTCCAGGGGCGTAACCCCGTTAACACCTTTCTAGACACCTACTTGATCGGCTAATTATAATGTGTAAAACTCTCCCAGGAGTAACTTTTACTCGCAGTGGGTATCGGGATCCAACTATCTCATAGAAAGTATGCAATCTCATTGCAAATTTCAACACTTTAAATTCCAAATAATATTTTACCCCTAGCAGCCTATGACCTTGACGGAGGCCAAACTACCCATAGTCCGCTAGTCAAGTTCAACCCGTCACTTCCTGATTGAATTAGACCCACCCGCACGACCCTTGACGGAGGCCAAACTACGTCGTACGAATACCCAAATCCAATCGCATCGTATGCTAGCAGATAAGCACTAGTTAGCTACCATATACTACGCCTTGACGGAGGCCAAACTACCGCAGCACGAATACTAAGTAGTACTTATCTGAAATGACGGAGGGCTACGACAGGTTTTTAAGAAAACCTTTTGCGTAATGAACTTGATATCGTTGTAGAATCGAGTGATTTTAAATGGAGAGTTTTTTAGGCTTTTCTAGTTTTGCTAAAGAGGTCACTCCCGGTGAAGGGATCGTCGGCTCTTTCCTTATCGAATAAGGTGCAGGATATTTCACAAATACCACTATGCAAAGCAAAAACTATAGAAGCAATCAAAAGACAAACCAAATGTGTAGCATCTGCTAGTTTCGCTAAAGAGGTCACTCACGGTGAAGGGATCTCGGCTCTTTCCTTATCGAATAAGGTGCTGGATATTCTGCAAGGAATACCGCTATGCAAAGCAAGAACTAGAGCTACCAGTTTTTAAAACAAGTTTCTACAACATCTTTAGGTTTCTTTTAGTTTCATTAATCTCATTAATGAATTCCCATTTTATTATGCTTCATAAGCATCAGATATGAAACGAAATCAACAATATATAATATATATCTCATATATATAATATAAACATTCGTCTCAGGCAGTAATATGATCTCATCACAGAACATTTCAGTAGAAGAACACATATGAAATATTGGATATACTAGGAGGTCCGTGTTTTAATACGAGCCTGTATAAAATACGGATTCCACGGTCGTGATGAATAGCCAATCCCGCACCCCTAGACCCCTACGAGAGCGGCAAGCGACCCTGCCAGTTCTAGAGTTAGGAGACCCGGTCTCGACTCCTCGAGATGGTCTCCCACTGGACCCTAGAACCCGGTTAATTGTGCTCCCCGCCTTAGGTCTATCCTAATGCGGAAAAGTAAATAATATACAATGGTGACATCATCCTCAGCCCGGAAGTGCCCCAATAAAAGAATATTACATACAATAAATTTTACATTAATGAAAATGAAAAACTCTCATCTCACATAAAACCCCCGGCTATTCAAACACGACGATCCAATATAACATATCACAGCAACACGTAACATCACATATCATCAACGTAAGTAAATATGCGTATCCCAGTTGTCGTTGATGTATAACAACGAAACCGGCGATACACCACATATTGCACTTACGGTCGAAGAAAAGAAAGTGTAAAACTACAACATTTGGAATTCACAATCACTTTAGACATCTTAAATCCGAAATATCACATACTCCGCATTTCATGCCTAACTATATGAATTCCACATATTGTATCACATTCCAGATAAATAGACAATGTTAAACTTTCCGATCGAATAAACAAACACCCAAGATTTCTCAAATAGCTCAACACTTGAGCGGAGTTCAAAAATCCCAGAATATGTCACAGCCCCAATGAACCAGCCGTAGAAGGGTCAAACCAACGCCTTACATGTGGCAACGCTAAACTACCACAAACCCTAGGGTTCAAGTGGCAGTTTTGACGGTCACATAATCAAGTTAAGGTTACATTCTTCTAGAGGGTCCAGAGATTTGCTTGCATGATTTTTTGAAAGTTTTAAACTCAGGAAAAATCCAACACTTGAAAGTTTTCCGACAGGGGAAAAAGTGAGTTATTGATATCCGTTCGAACTTTTTAACACGTTCTAAATTACTTGAAAAACTAAATGAAGTTAAACTTTCCGATCGAATCAACGAATACAAAAGATCTCCAGAAAACTCAACACTTGAGTAAGAATTAAAAATTCCCAGAAGTAAGAAAAATTACCCAAGAATAATACCCTAAAGTATTAGCCCCTAACTCGGCAGCGGAACCGCAGCCAAACGCAGGGTTTGGCTGCGGTTCGGCGGTCACTTGATGGAGTTAGGGCTTCATACTTCACAATAATCCTTAGAATTCCCTGCTTATTTTTCTGAGTATTTTTAATACAGAAAAAATTAACATTTAAAAAAATTTCCAAAGAGGGGGTTTAAACCGACGTTTCGGGGTTCGATCGGACTTTTAACTTCGTCTAGACAATGCCTAAAGCTCTAGCTTGGCTCTGATACCACTGTAGGTTTACTAGGCACTAGAACAAGGTTTTATAAGGCATCAACCATGCCAAAATCAAAATTTTCAAGTGCCGAACGACCCTAACCAAGATCTTATACTAGAGATTAGGCGAAACAGAGAACAAGTAAACTACTTTACTTCTAAGAGAAAGGGATTACAACCTTTGTAGTCTGTTCCTTCGCTTCATAAGCTCCGAGTAGTAGTCCCTTCACCGTAATCCATGAACTCCCGGACTCTAGAGAGGCTCCACAGGTCGAATGATCCATACTTGCTTCCGATCTTCAATAACTAAGATGATCTATCTTGAAGAAACTCGAACCCAAGCTCTTGCTTTGCTAATCAAGTATTAGCAAAGCAAACACCCTAATCTAAGTTGCAAGAATAGATGAGGATGATGAATTAGGAATTTAGCTCTCATTTGTTTTCAATTTCTCACTCATTTTCATCACTTCACAAAAAGCTAGAAAGCTTTTTCAAGATAAGGAAGAAAAAGAAGAAGCAAAACCATTTGTGATGAATAATGAAATCTTGTGTGTGAGGTAAGAAATGCAACCATGGGTTAGGAATGAATACTTAACCCATGTAGAGAAATAACTATGGTAAAGGGTTTGGGTTGGATTAAGGAAATATCTTCACAAAATATCAAGGTCAAAGTCAAAGCTTCAAGAAGCTTCTTGAAAGCTTCATCCAAGATTAACCCTAATCCAAACCTTAACCACATTTAAACTCCACAAATGATGTTGCATTTGTAACCCTAACATGTTACAATATTATATATCACATATATAATATTTATTGTAACAAAATAAAATAATACAATTAACATATATCACATATATATCAATGTATTATCCAAGTGAGAAAAAGAATCTTTAAGTGAGCTAAAATTAGTTAATGTAATATAATATATCAAATATATGATTATACATTAAATTATCGAATCAACACTTGATCCGATAATCCGTCTATTTCACAAATAACCGACTAATATAATCTGTATCAGTTCATCGAATCAACACTTAATCCGATGACCCGACTATATCACATATACCCGGCCGATATCACATATCGAGATAATCTAATACGGTAACGCATACACGTATTATTCTCGGTCCCGCACATATTACATATGTGCTCTTACTCCGTTTTGTCTGAGCCAGGAAACCTCTGTGTAGGACTCTAAAGAATCGTCAATACGCCGGCAGCAGGTAATGATCATATCAAACACCCACAAACTGCAAGCGGTCAGCTAAACGTAACAGCTCCCCAGGTATGGAGCAATCAGAAGATCAAAAAGCAAGCCTGTACATTCTCCTGCGAATCCAATCAGTAACACTCCCGTAAGTCTAGTCTCTTCGTCTGATATGTCGCATATCTAGTCTAGGGGTGGTAAACGTCAGACCCCAATAACCGATAAGTCGTGTCGATATGAGGTCTATAACAGTTCGAGAAACTACTGATAACTCTAACCAGTAAATCTCAACAATCCTGGCCAGGGATTTCCAGTTATGGCCAATCGAATACAGCGTAACATCAACTCCCAATACCGGGAGAAACGAAACCCCTCCTATCGCTCATTGCCTCAATGTGATTCGGGACTGTACCCAAAATCCACCATTTTTCACGCCCTCTTGGATATGGTATGATGGAAATCAAAGCACAGTGGGAATCACACAAGACTCTATGATGATCTCGGGTCTACAGACTAACCTGTACCAGTGTCACCAGAGAACTGCTATCTGACGTGAGGTATAATACCATCCGGGAGTTCTCGGCGAGTCCGTCCAGTGTACCCAGTCACCACTGAGCACCCGTATACTATCTCTGATGTCAAACACCAATGGATATGGGATCATCCATCGCCCATCTGTATGGGTCGAGAAGCTATACGCTAGTCTACTCTGGTATATCGATGCCCTATCTCGATACACCTACGACTAGGAACAGTTATAGGGTGTACTTAGCGACTACGCTGGCCCCACTAGTATGATCTGCATCATAGTCCTGGTAGTCAAGTACACACCCTAAGGGCTTTTCCAACATGTAATCAAGAGACAATCAGAGTACATGTTAAGATAAAGAGCAACCAGATAGCATACTATCATGTCGAGCAAGAAAGCCCTCCATATATATGTCCAAGCATCCACTACAATATACATCGTATGTACAGTAATGGCCTCTAGGGCTTACATATCACTAACACTAGCACTGGGTATAACCACAAGCACGTCAGAGGTACTAGCTGTACGTAACGGTTGCCCATGTATTGAACGAATGGGAAGCTGATGAGCGAACTCATCCTGAAACCCTACTGAGCCCGACAGTGACAATATCCGTACAGTCCGGTCTGTTCGTCTATGAGTATCGCATATAGGGCCTAGGGGGCTGGTAAACGTCAGACCCCCAATAGCGGTATAAGTTGTGTCGGAGAGTAGCCCAGAACACCCTGAGAAACTACTGGAATACCTACCAGTAAATCTCGATTACCCTGACCAGGGATTTCATGTAATAGCTCTCCTAAACACAGCGCGATCTCACCCCCAATACCGGGAGAGACGAATCCCCGACGATCCGCTCACTACCTCCATGTGGCTCGGGACTGTACCCAACTAAAACCTGTTTGCACGACTCCTTTGAGCCGTGGTAGGGTAGTAATCAAAGCACAGTGGGAACTCACACGAGAAAAATGACGATCTCAGGTCGAAAAACTAACCTGTACACATGTCACCAGGGAATTGCTATCTGACGATATGTATAATACCAACTAGCAAGTTCCCGGCGAGTCCTGTCCGGTGTACTCATAACCCAATGAGCACCTGTATACATCTTAGGTGAACCAACTGACACCAATGGCTTGTGAGACTGGCCACCGCCCCACGACGGGGTCTCGACTGTATACACTAGTCTACTCTGGAGTGTCGATGCCCTGTCTCAAAACTCCCTCGACTAGGGACCATTTAAGGATGTGCTTATAGACCCGAGCTCCCACATATATGATTGCCATCATACTGCTGGCAGTCAAGCAAGAATCCTATGGGCTCTATAAACATGCAATAATGTACTAAAGCATGTAAACGATGATAAATACAAACTAGATAGCATACTATCATCTCGAGCAAGACTGTACTACCGGTATAGGTCCTCCCTCAATCATTGCAATCACGTACCAGCGATCCAATAATTGGCTTTGAGGGCACTATATCCAACAATGTCCCACTTGCACTTAAGGCTAATTATTACGATGTCGCGTACTCATAGCTCGTGTGATACCGAACATCTAACTCCTTTACTAACCAGTTTCATAAAGCTCGTTTGTAAAACTATTGTGTTCGAGAAATAGTCTCAGTGAGTGGATCCGCCCTGATGTTTCTTTCTATATCTCTCTTTGTCTCAAATTCGCTGAGAAAGCCATCTCCCGAAATGAGCAATACATGTCTTAGAATATGTCTGGATATCTGATGGGACCCAGCTTCTAAATGAACTCCAAATCCAGCAAGCTTCCTGGACTATATCGTCAACTGAATTTAATCAGTATCCTGCACCATGCCTCCCTCAGTATCCTCTTGGACTACCTGTCCAAACTACTGCCCCTCGTCAGAGGGAAAACTATAACTCTGACAGTCACTCTGTCATCCGGGTCACCTTGGAAGCGTGGAATGATAACTGTCTCCCGAAGGAGGCTGTCGTTATTAAATCCCTAGAACAACTACTTATGTTCTAAAACTGCTTTTGAACGTTTCTCCAGGATTGGATTAATATCAACTTATTGCATCTAGTGCAAAAAGTGGTACTTGACATCTCATGATCAACTCAATTGCCTAAGCAAGTGATCTGCCAATCATGCACATCCCTCTCATCTTTAGTCTGTAAGACACCTTTAGAGTGGGTGACTCCATCACCTGTAGGTATACCACCATGCCAGGAGTCGTTCATTCTAAAATACCTTTAGAATTCTATCAAAGTACTCAGATTGGGAAACTACCCAAACCTAGATCTAAAACCATAGATCCAGTAACCAGAATGCTTGATATTATATCCATATCCTATGTGGAGAAACCACTGTGTGACAACCACAGTATAACCGATCGTAGTATAGGAATTTCACTTCCTACTCTGTGTATGTCATCCAAATACCAGGACAACACACCCTACTACCTTCTTAACAGATCCATCTCCTATTCCGATGAAGTCAAAGTCCATGACTGTCACATCAAAAATAGATGATCTATCTCCGTTATATCTGCTTTAGTCTATAAATAGACATAAGCTACTTGTCCACTACGCTTCCGCTGCTCCCACTGACTACGACAACCCTCTGGCAGAGTCATATATACGTGCAATTCTAAAACTAGAACGATGCTATACTCATCCTCCTGCTGGGTCTCATAGTCTAGAACAACAGTAATGGAAAATCTGGGTAAACAAGAACCTCCCTGTCACCGTCCTTGAGGCTACCAGAGTACCTCTCGGGTGCCCAAGGTTACCCACAATATCTGCGGAGTGGCTAATGGAATGTCAATCCTGATTGAATCTTTAGGTCCTATTAAATTTTCCGTAATCGTTTGTGGTTCTGGAATCTCTTCCAGTTCTACCATACTCCCACTATTGTTTTCTGAAAAAATCCATTTTACTAAAACTGTGGCGAGTCAAGAACAATATCACTATTGATCTTCCAGATGGTAGAAAGTCAACCCTCGTCCAAGCCCGGGTTAACCCACAAACTGCCATTACAGAAACGTGCCTAGAGTTATCCAGAGTCTGGTTTTAAGAATAAGCCGGACAACTCCCCGTACCTTAACATCGTTAAGATATGAACCATTCTATATATAATATAGAAATAAAGGCCTGATTTAATTGGAACCAGATTCAAATCATGCAGCTGTCTCCAGTGCATGTCAACTAAATGGAGAGAGGCCGATCAGCATTACTCAACTTAGGAGTGCGTCCAATTATGAGTAACCTGAAAAAGAAACAAGTTTCTCAAAACCATTACTATCAACTGAATACCAGACATAAGTATCTACATCTTCGATCACCTTGATGAATCCCGATACTTGCAACATATGGTTCTCTACTTTATTCCTGTACCTATAATTTATCAAACTTGGACCTTGTATTTCTACGAAACACTTGTCTAAAACTTTAGAAGTCGCAAGTAAACAGAATACAGTACGAGGACCAACCCCTTTGTCCTAATGGACACTGGACAATATACAATACTTTGTATAAGTCCCCTGAGTTGAATAACTCAAACTCAGTGTGTCGTAGGTTGAAAACTATACCCAGGCGATTTCCTCAAATATCACCATTTACAACGAACTCCGATATAATGAGTATGATCACCTAATTCCCAATAACTTACTCCCGCTCATCATCTGTAAAACCATACAGATGTGAGAATAAAACCTGGTAAATACATACCCTGGAGCAAGGGCTGATTGGGAAATCAGTTTTCTATTAACAAAACACAGTGAAAATGAAACATTAAAATGTTTCGAAGGGATATCCTGGTATTCCTAGTAATGCATCTTCCATTATCCAGATTCATGACTGTAATCGTATATTTCCCTGCTATCTCTCCAATTCCCTTTACTTGTCTTTAGTCGTTACCTTCTGTACACCATCGTTAGGCTTAATGGTTTTCTTCCTTCCCTACCGTTCGGCACCAGCCTATGGTTTAGAAGAAGATTATCCAATAAGCATAATAGGTGTACTCTCCTAATCCTAGGAGCACTCGCAACCTGAGAGAAGGTAAAGATAAAAGGCAACTGAATAAACCTTATTCCTATTTCTCCTGAACCAGAATCCATCCTCGAAAAAGTTCCTTCGAGTTCGTATATAACCATACGATGGATTTATCAAATGGAATTGGATGTTCGTAGTGATACGGGGTGTTCTGGAGAAATACAAAGGTGAATTAGGAGTGGCGATAAAATACGTGGTTTGGTCGTGAATGTTAGCAGTCACAATTTACTTTGCCCTCTTTCTAATCCCTTTATTTGTCTTTACTTATTACCTTCTGTACACCCAACTTAGGCTAAATGGTTTTCTTCATTCCCTACCCTTCGGCACCTGCCTATGGTTTGGAAGAAGACTATCCAATAAGCGTAATAGGTGTACCCTCTCCTAATCCTAGGAGCCCTCACAACATGAGAGAAGGTAAAAGGAAAAGACAACTGAATAGTCCTATTCAATCTCTCCAGAACCAGAATCCATCCTCGAAGAAGTTCCTCCGAGTTCGTATATAACCATACGATGGATTTATCCAATGGGAGTGGATGTTCGTAGTGATACGGGGTGTTCTGGAGAAACTCAAAGGGTAAAAGAAGGAGTGGCAATGATGTATGCAACTTAGACAATCCAAAAGCCAGTGTTTTAAGAAAGTTCGGTTAACATGGTCACTGAGTTATAGTCTAGGGTCGGGTCTTGGTCCCAGTCAAAGAGAGAAAAAGTAGAAACACTCTGCGTGCACTCTAACCTAGATCAGAATGGTTAATCACTTTATCTAATCAGGAAACCTCCCACTGTTTTCTCAAATTCTCCTCCAAACCTGAAAGAAGAATTAGCCGGAATCACCCGAGGAGTAATACTACTCATCAGTGGGAATCTGGATCCAACCATCATCGCATGATAACATGATGGAAGCCACTCACGTCATCACACTCCAGAAATTATGCGCAAGCCTGGCAAGTTTCTTGTATGTTTGAAACTCCCGACGTGATTTTACCTCTAGGACCCAAGTGACCTTGACTGAGCCAACATATCAAAGGATCCTAGTCAAGTTCAACCCGTCATTATCTTGATTGCATTAGACCCACCCGTACGAGTCATTGACTGAGCCAAAATGACCGCACGACTGTCCTAACCAATCGCATATCCATGCAACAGAAAAGCACTACATAGCTACCGAACACTACGCCTCGGCTAAGCACGGCATACGTAGCACGAATACCAAGCAATACTAATCTGAAATGACGGAGGGCTATGGCTGGTTTTTGGCGAAAAACCTTTAGCATAATGAACTTGATATCGTTGAAGGAATCCAAGTGGTTTTATAAATATATAGTGGCGAAAACTTTTGCTAAAGAGGTCACTCCCTGTGAAGGGATCTCGGCTCTTTCCTCGTCGAATGAGGTGCAGGAAATTCCAAACTGAATATCACGATGCAAAGAAAAAAGTAATCGACTATAGTGAAGTTATTACCCTGACGCAAACCTCTGTCCAAGGGGTCACTGATTGTTACGATTTTCCGATTGTGTAGTGTTTTTGAGAAAATAGATTTTAGAAATCACAATCAAAAAATTAATTGACCGCAATCAACTACGGTGTCGGATGTAAATTGTAAGTGAGTGCGGATCGTCCACAGGGAAAGTGAGTTCCGTTCAATTCTTGAATTAGATGAGTTGAAAATTTAGGGCAAAGAAAAGAAAACAATTCATGATTTGTAATTGTAGATCAAAAAGTAAGAAAAAACTAGATCTAAAAGAAACATTAAAGAGCAAGAATAGGGATGAGAGATAATTTCCAACCAACAATCAAGACTAGAAGTATGGCTCGTAGGAGTAGATCGGATCTATAGATGTGATGAGATCTAAAGATTACTAATTCTTATCCATTAATGAATTGATACTAGATCGATGCAAATTCATCGAGGGTTAAGGATTTTGCGAGGAAATTAGGGATCTCGCAACTCATCCTTTGTCCTTTCGATGGATCGCATTCAAATTCTAGCTTCTAGTTAATCAAATGATTAATTGTTGTTTCCTAGTTTTGAGTGAACACGATCAAGAAAGCATCATCTCAAAACTAGGTTATTAATCATTTGATTTACTAGAATTTCCAAACATTATAGGATTTAAGAATTGTAAAAATTCTAAATCATCATCATCTAAAGATCGTCACAACTCCTACACGAGCGGAGATTACTCAAACATCATGATCACAAACACAACCACAAATTGAATTCTAATCATTATGCTTGAATTAAAAGATAAGCAAGATATAGAAAATTCACCTTTATTTATCGACAAATTTCGTTACAACTCTCTTGAATTTACAAAAGGAAGGAACTAGATCGTCGATTTCGGCTTCGCTCGGCTCCTTGAGTCGCGGATCGGCGTGGATCTCTTGCTCCGTTGGAAATCCGGCGTCGCTTGCTAAAGGTTGAAGGCTCTCTTGCTCAAATTGATCTCGGGATCTTGATCTTGATTTTGAATTGGAGATGGGAATTTGAATTTGGCACAAGCTTTTGTCACTAAACTTGTGGGTAGAAGATGGTGATAATTCTTGAACAATTTCCCCTCTAGATCTAAGCTCCCTTTTATAGACTTTCCAAATTTTAGATCTAGAATTGAAATTTGAATTCCCCCCATAAGTTAGTTAGCACCAAATTTAAATTTCCCTCCAAAAAGTTAGTTAAGCTTTAAATTTTGAATTTCCCTCCAATAGTTTGTTGAGCCGAGCCTTCTAGAGATGCTACGTGGAGCTTCTAGGGTCTTCTGGAAGCTTTGGCCGTTGCAATTGAGCATGTGATGAAATTTGAGGACATGATCTCTTCAATTGGCCGCGGATCCGCCGCACCAATGGGGCTTGGGCCGCGGATCCGCGGCCCTTTGATGGCCTTGATGGTTTCTTTTTATCTGGTAATTCTTGGGCTCTCTGGTGGGCTTCTTTCTGATGTTTGGATTTTTATTTTGGCCTTCTGTATTGCTCCAGATCTTTAGCCATTGAATTGGTGTGTCTTTTATTAGTTCATTTCCCAATTAGGCCCTGTTTCAGGAATTTCCTGCACAATTTTACCGAGACAAGAGTTGCGCAATACAAGGATGATGCGATGCCATGAAACACACACAATTTCCCTAAAAGTGCTGGTTTTAGTGTAAAGTACAAGTAATCCAATATTTTACATGTGTTTTGCAAATATGAGTGATATGAATACCGGATAGCTTTACTTGACTGCAAAAGGTAGGGAAATTGTCGTGTTAGAAATACAGTATTTTCGACTGATCAAATTCCCCCAAACTTATTTTCGATCGTCTCGATCGAACAGTTTTATTAAAAAGAGAAGGAGAAAATAAAGAAAGAGAAAAGCACACTTTCGTAGGCAACACGATTGCACTGAGCACGTGCAACAAGCCTTTAAACCTCTAGGCGTCCCTAGTAGGAGGAGTGTTGTCTCCTGAGGGTTTTCAGCGGATTGCACCGACAAAATCCAATAATAAAAGGAAGATCATGAATATTACATTTAAAGAAAAGAATTGTAAAAGAAAAGCCTTGAAAATTAGGGTTTCCAACTAAGCTAGCTTTTCGGTTGTCATGAGCCCTATCTTAATGGTCATGAAAAGATGTCAGAAATCACGTCCTCCCTCAATAAAACATCGTCTTATTCTTCATTCCTATCTTTCTTCCAAACATCGATCATATAACCCTGCGTGTGTGTAAAGACATCCCTACACCCGGAGAATTCAATTCAAGCTATCATACTCTTGCCCATCAGCCTCAGAATATATATATATATATATATATTTTTATTTTTTTCGATGAGCTCACACACTTTCATGCGACCGTTAATACTTCTTGAGGTACTAACCGACCGATTACTCATGTGTTTGCTTATTTGGTGTATTTTCCTCGTCTTGCACCACCTTAGGTATAGCAGTGACTCCCAGACCAGTTGGCCTTAGGGCACTAGATGAAGAGGCACCCTCGCTATATATTTTTTTATTTCCCTTGGTGATAACAAAACCAGTGTCCATTTTTCTCACCACTTTCTTCATTTTTTTTTTATATACATCGGCTTTAAGACAAGAGCATTTCAAGGTATCCTCTACTAACCCGGGCTTCAAGACGTGTGCAAGTGCGAATAGCAGGGTATCAACGTTCAAAATGCTTGGCTTTCCAGAATAGAAACTATTTTTCAGACTTATTTTTATCCTCAGATTAGTGACGTCTTTAATCTTACTGACCCTTGGGACAACGGCTCATAACTACTTATTACTAGGTCGTATAAGAAATCTTCTAATTTTCTTAGTTTTCTTAAATTTTTCTAATCTCATGGATGTAATTGTTCACTATCTAATCTTTTATTATCATAAATATTAAATATTTTTATATTTTGAGAATTTTAAATTTTTATGAGTTTTGAAAATTTTTTTGAATTTTTTTCTGGATTTTGAAAAAATTTTAAATTTTTATAGGTTTTTATGGGTTTTGAAGAATTATTTACAAAAAATCTTTACACAAAATTTTTATGGGTTTTGAAATTTTTTAAATTTTTATGGTTTTTAAAGAAATGTTTTGTGCTTATGCAAATGATATGCACATGATGCAAAACTAAGCACAAACCTCCCCCAAACTTGTTTTCAACAGTGTCCTCACTGTTGCCATCCGCTATATCTACAAAAACCTGTAAGTCTGGGAGGAATTTATTAGTGGGGGAAAAATATATAAGTGAAGATACTCCCCCAAACTTGTTCTTTTCACTCACCTCCATTCAACAAGATGATGCAAAGATACACTGGACATGAAGGTGAGACGGAGGAATTTTAATCCAAATAAAATGGCTCCTGTAAGAACAGGAGCTCCTCCGTGGGGTCAGTTGAAAAATACGGCTTTAGTCTATGTCCATTCACTTTAAAAAATATGCCGTTTTTAACATTTTCTACCTCTACTGCCCCGTGCGGGTATACAGACCGCACAACAAAAGGTCCCTTCCACCGAGATCGAAGCTTACCCGCATGAAGGTGTAGTCGTGAATCATAAAGAAGGACTTGTTGACCAGGTGAAAATGTTTTCCTCAAAATGTTTTTATCGTGAAAAACCTTGGTCCTATTCTTTATGATTACAGCGTTATCATAAGCTTCATCGCGGAGTTCGCTTAGCTCATTAAGTTGCAGCTTCCGAAAGTTGCAGGCTTGGTTGAGGTCAAAATTGATTTCCTTAATAGCCCACAATGCTTTATGCTCTATCTCGACGGGTAAATGACATGCCTTCCCAAACACTATCCTGTATGGAGACATCCCTAGGTCGGTTTTAAATGCAGTTCTAAATGCCCAAAGAGCATCCGTCAGTTTGGTCGACCAGTCTTTTCTATTTTTCGCAACAGTCTTCTCCAGGATTAGTTTGATCTGCCTATTCGAAATCTCAGCCTGCCCGCTTGTTAGAGGATGATAGGGTGTAGAAAGTCGGTGGTTGATTCCGTATTTCCGCATCAAAATCTCGAAAGACCTGTTGCAGAAATGTGTCCCATTATCGCTAATGATAGCGCGTGGGTGTCCAAATCGCGAAAAGATATTCTCTTTCAAGAACTTAATGACAACTTTCCTGTCATTAGTGCGACATGGAATGGCTTCTACCCACTTTGAGACATAATCAACCGCCAGCAGTATGTACAAATTCCCAAAGGAGTTGGGAAAGGGACCCATAAAATCAATGCCCCAAACATCGAAAATTTCAACAACCAAGATAGGTTGCTGAGGCATTTCATCTCTCCGTGAGATTCTACCCGTGTACTGGCATTGTGTACAGGTTTTGCAATAGTCAAATGCGTCCTTGAATAAGGTCGGCCAATAAAATCCACATTGCAAAACCTTCTCCGCCGTCTTTTTAGGACCGAAGTGACCCCCACAGGCCTGATCATGACAAAAAGAAAGAACACTCTTGAACTCTTCTTTCGGAACACACCGACGAATGATCTGATCAAGACAATACTTAAACAAATATGGATCATCCCAGTAAAAGTGTTTTACTTGGGATAGGAAACGGTATTTGTCCTGTTTTGACCAATCGCTGGGTGTAAGTCCCGTGACAAGATAGTTCACAATATCCCTGAACCATGGTTCATTGGATACGCTCAAGAGTTGTTCATCAGGAAACGAGTCATTGATCGGCAGGGTCACAGGGGAAGAAGAGATGCGTGAAAGATGGTCGGCTACTACGTTTTCACATCCTTTCTTATCTTTGATAACAAGATCAAACTCTTGTAACAGAAGGATCCAACGTATCAGTCGACCTTTTGCATCTTTCTTCGCCAGAAGATGTTTCAAGGCGGAATGGTCTGTGTACACAATTATTGGAGAGCCGATTAAGTAAGGCCTGAATTTTTCTAATGCAAATACAACCGCTAAAAGTTCCTTCTCGGTGGTTGTATAATTGATTTGTGCATCATTCAGGGTCTTACTTGCATAGTATATCACGTGTGGCATCTTTTCAATGTGCTGTCCTAAGACAGCACCTACTGCAAAGTCGGATGCGTCACACATCAGCTCAAAGGGGTAGTCCTAATTTGGAGATGATAGAACGGGGGCTGAAGTGAGTGAGTGTTTAAGTGAGTCGAAAGCTGTCTCACAGTCCGAGTCGAAGTGGAAGGTCGTATCCTTGGCCAGGAGAAGAGTTAAAGGTCTAGCAATTTTGCTAAAGTCCTTAATGAATCTCCTATAGAAGCCCGCATGGCCAAGGAAAGATCGAATGTCTTTGACGCTTTTGGGATGAGGGAGGTTTTGAATGACATCTATCTTAGCTCTGTCAACCTCAATGCCTTTCTGTGAAATGACATGTCCAAGAACAATTCCTTCTTGGACCATGAAATGGCATTTTTCCCAGTTCAAAGTCAAGTTCTTCTCTTTGCAACGAGTAAGAACAGCGTCAAGATTCGATAGGCAATCGGAAAAAGAGTCTCCAAAAATCGAGAAATCGTCCATAAAGATCTCCAGAAAATTCTCTACCATATCAGAGAATATCCCCATCATACACCGCTGAAAAGTAGCGGGAGAATTGCACAACCCAAAGGGCATGCGACTGTAAGCAAAGGTACCAAAAGGACAAGTAAAAGTGGTTTTATCTTGATCCTTTTTGGCGATGGGGACCTGATTATAGCCCGAGTATCCGTCCATAAAGCAATAATATGCACGTCCAGCTAAGCGTTCCAGCATCTGATCAATGAATGGTAGAGGAAAGTGGTCTTTCCTCGTGGCGGCATTGAGTTTACGGTAATCAATACATACACGCCACCCAGTTTGGGCGCGTGTCTGAATCAACTCATTTGCCTCATTGACAACAACAGTGATGCCGGATTTCTTAGGGACGACATGTATAGGACTCACCCATTGGCTATCGGAGATTGGGTATATGATACTACTATCAAGGCATTTGACGATCTCTTTCATCACCGCTTCCTTCATGACGGGGTTCAACCGTCTCTGTGGTTCTCGGGTTGGTCTGGCATCATCCATCAGGTGTATATGATGTTCGACAATCAAGGGACTAATCCCTTTGATGTCCGCCATGGTCCAACCAAACGCCTCCTTATTAGATCTCAGTACCGATAAAAGTGCATTCTCTTGCTCTGATGCTAGGGAAGCGGAAATGATAACCGGTAATGACTCATTCTCACCTAAATATGCATATTTAAGGTGAGAAGGTAAAGTTTTGAGATCTAATTCGGGCGGAGAAATAATAGAAGGTGGGATCATTGAATGATTTTCGGAGTCGCTGAGAAGCTCATAGCCTGTAAAAGATACAGACTCGGATGGTGGTGAGTCAGGAGTGGCAGACTCAAGCGTTGAAATGGTGTCCTCACTAAGATCATGTGTCAGGTCAAACAGTGATGTGGCAGTGTCGTCGAGATCTGTAAAGCAAAGTTCCTCAACTCCGCAACTTTCGGGAGCAATCTCGTGGACAGAGCACACATCGAGGATATGAGCAGAGGGTTCTGATGGCTGACTTCCAATTCTGTAAATGTTTAGTTCAATGGTCATATTTCCAAATGATAAGTTCATTGAACCATTTCTACAGTTGATGACAGCATTGGAAGTGGCAAGGAATGGCCGACCCAGAATCACCGGAATTTGGCTCCGGGGGTTTGCTACAGGCTGTGTATCGAGAACAATGAAGTCTACAGGGAATACGAATTCCCCGACCTTTATCAACACATCCTCTAGTTCACCCCTAGGTTTGGTGATAGATCGGTCTGCCATTTGGAGAGTGCAGTGAGCAGGTTTCAACTCTCCAATCCCTAACTGCTCATAGACAGAGTATGGAAGTAGGTTAACACTTGCGCCAAGGTCTAACAAAGCACGATTGATGTTTTTACCCCCAATAGAAATTGATATCGTAGGACATCCTGGGTCCTTACGTTTCTTTGGTAGCTGGGGGATAAAAGAAGTGCTAATGTTATTGGACATGAAGACCTTCTTCGGCACTTGAGTCTTCCTCTTCCTAGTGCACAAGTCCTTGAGAATTTTCGCATAAGCGGGGACTTGTTGAATTGCATCTAGGAGAGGGATGTTGATGTTAACCTGCTTGAACATTTCCATAATTTTCTCCATATGAGGACTCGATTTGTTAGCCCTTAACCGGTTCGGGTAAGGTGCTTTAGCAATGAGTGCTGGGTCCATCATAGGAGAAGGAAGAGGGGGTAGACAAGATCCCAAAAGAGAAGTGGGGATCGTCTGTGAAGGGATAGAAGAGGTGGGCTGAGGTGTAGAGCCTAGAGGGAAATGGAGAATAGGCTCGCGAGAAGGTGGTGGGGTAGGAGAACAAGAGTCAGACGTAGAAGTGTGTGTGTGAGGAAAGATCTCAGCCGGGGCGTTGATAGGATTTTCAGTATCATCAACTTCTTCCCCAACATGGTTATCCAGCATTCTTCCCGATCTCAACGTTGTGATGGCATTTACATTGTAATGCCCTGGATTCGGTAGGGGTTAAGACGGAAGTTTCCCTTTTTTCTCTCGTACTCAATTCGGCCTTAAGTCGTGCAATCTCAGCTTCCATCGTTTTGATACTCTCAGCTTGGGACGCTGAGTTTTTCTTTATCTCACCGACGGAAGACTTAACCTCGGCCGATACTTCCATGAAATTTGACATGAGTGATTTCATGGTTTGAGCGAATTGAGTGAATTCGTCAGAACAGGTTGACTGCATAGGATTAGAAGGTGCAGGAGTGTTGACCTGGTTTTGGAAATTTTGTGACTGGTAGGGGTGCTGGGTGAGGTGAAGTGGTTGCTGTTGTGGAGGAAGAGCCCGTTGGAATTGATTAGGGTTTGGAACCGTGTTTTGGGATTGGTTCCAGGCAAAATTCGGGTGATTCCTCCAACCCTGATTGTATGTAGAAGAAAAAGGGTCGTTTCTAGGTCTTTGGAATGCAGCATTGGTATGCTCGAGACCTTGAAACTGGGAGTTCAATGGACATTCTTCTGTTAAGTGAGAAGGGTCTGAACAGCACCCACAAACGGTTTTGGGGAGTGACATTGGGTTTAGGGAGGCTGCTAGGAATTTGTGTTCCATAGCGTCGAGCTTCTTTTGCATTGCTGCCATCTCAGCTCGAACACCTATGGACACGTCTATTTGGTGTACGCCACCCCTACTCGATGGCTGGGTTCCAGTCTCCCACTGAAGTGACTTTTCAGCGAACTCTTCTAAAAATTTCCATGCTTCCCCATCATCCTTGGTCATAAAGGTGCCTTGACACATGTTTTCAAGGTTTTGTTTAGTGGTAGGGTTACTGCCCTCATATATGATTCGGCAAAGTTCCCATCTCGGGATGCCGTGATGTGGGCATTGAACCAAAAGATCCTTGAATCGGTCAAAGTATTTTGAAAATGGTTCAGCCGGAAGCTGGGAGAATTGATAGAGTTCGCTACGGATTCGAGCTGTCTTTTGCATGGGGTAAAATTTCTTAAGGAATGCCGTGACGAATTCTTCCCAATTCGTGATGGAGTGTGCGGTGGTGTTATATAGCCACTTCTCGGCTAAATCGCACAAGGTAAATGGAAGAAGTCGTAGACGCATGGCATCCACAGAAAGTTGTGATGTACCCATCATTGAGCATACGTTTTCAAATTTGGTAATAAAAACGTACGCGTCTTCGGTCTCGAGACCGTGGAATTTGGGTAGAAGGTTGATGTACTGGGGCTTGATCTCAAAGTTATCCCCGTTGGCTGGTGGAATGGATAAGCAGGTTGAAAGAGGACCTCGCAAAGGGTAACACCTCTCTTGGAGAGAGATGCGGGGTGGAATCTGCGCACCAACGGATGGCGGCAGAGTAGCGGTAAAGAGGTTTGATGGAGACTGATCCATCGGTGTGGGTGTGGTGGGAGGTAAAAGAAAGGTAAATGGAGAAATACCGACTTCGGAATCGATCGAGGGGACGTGGACAAGTCGGGCACTAGAATCCCGTGTCCAGCCTATCTTGCACTAAAAGGGGTTAGTACAAGTGGCAGCGTGATTTATAATTAGGGGAAATGAAGTGAGTGTGGTGTTTGTTTTGAAAAATGATACGGATTTTGAAAATATGATGCAACAAGCAATACCCTAAAAATCTATGGTCACCTAGGTCCAATCTCTAGACCGCTCCTAACTGCCAGAAGACAAGACGCAGGATAGAATCCTCCACTGCCTCTTTGTCCCTCCTGTGGCCAGGTAAGTGCCAGGTAAGTGGGAGGTTCTGCACTACGTAAGTAGTGGGCCTAATTAAGTAACCACTAGCCTTCGACACACTTTCCTAGGCACCACAAGAGAAACGCGGATAAGCAATGAATTACCCACGGCCTTCTTCTGTCCTAAGTGAGCGCGACGGTCCTTAGAGTCATCTCTAGATATTTTTTAATTAATGAGGGTAATGAGGATGCAGGTTTGTGATTTTTGGGGCCTAGGAAGGGTAATGAACTCCCCATCTAATCTGGATTTGGCCGTGCCCCTTAATGTCCGTATTTATTATGCAAACAACCACAAAATCAAAAACAAGCACACTTTATTTTGCTTTTTGCGCGCAGCGATTATTTGCAAAGAAACCTGCAACAAATTGTTAGTTGGAGCAGATTTTAGAGAGGAGATAAGAAAGTTGAAGATTACCAGAAATTTTTTTTCCAGAGAACCTCTTGAAGCGCCGCTCTTCCGCAGCAATCAGCTCCTCATGCCGCGGTTCCGCGCTTCCCCAAGCTCTTCTTTGTACTAAAAAATTTGGTAATGCTCTTGTTCAGCTCCTGAGCTCTCTGGAATTCTCCAAATAATTTTCCAATTTCACAGTAAGCTCCAGATCTCCTTGCAATTAACCACAACAACAAGTATTAGTATTTTGTGCAAGTTTTGATCTAAAGAATATTGATGGAATAAACTTTTCAACTCAAATTTAAAAAATGAACAAATAGCACACGATCCCCGGCAACGGCGCCATTTTGATTGTTACGATTTTCCGATTGTGTAGTGTTTTTGAGAAAATAGATTTTAGAAATCACAATCAAAAAAATTAATTGACCGCAATCAACTACGGTGTCGGATGTAAATTGTAAGTGAGTGTGGATCGTCCACAGGGAAAGTGAGTTCCGTTCAATTCTTGAATTAGATGAGTTGAAAATTTAGGGCAAAGAAAAGAAAACAATTCATGATTTGTAATTGTAGATCAAAAAGTAAGAAAAAACTAGATCTAAAAGAAACATTAAAGAGCAAGAATAGGGATGAGAGATAATTTCCAACCAACAATCAAGACTAGAAGTACGGCTCGTAGGAGTAGATCGGATCTATAGATGTGATGAGATCTAAAGATTACTAATTCTTATCCATTAATGAATTGATACTAGATCGATGCAAATTCATCGAGGGTTAAGGATTTTGCGAGGAAATTAGGGATCTCGCAACTCATCCTTTGTCCTTTCGATGGATCGCATTCAAATTCTAGCTTCTAGTTAATCAAATGATTAATTGTTGTTTCCTAGTTTTGAGTGAACACGATCAAGAAAGCATCATCTCAAAACTAGGTTATTAATCATTTGATTTACTAGAATTTCCAAACATTATAGGATTTAAGAATTGTAAAAATATCTAAATCATCATCATCTAAAGATCGTCACAACTCCTACACGAGCGGAGATTACTCAAACATCATGATCACAAACACAACCACAAATTGAATTCTAATCGTTATGCTTGAATTAAAAGATAAGCAAGATATAGAAAATTCACCTTTATTTATCGACAAATTTCGTTACAACTCCCTTGAATTTACAAAAGGAAGGAACTAGATCGTCGATTTCGGCTTCGCTCGGCTCCTTGAGTCGCGGATCGGCGTGGATCTCTTGCTCCGTTGGAAATCCGGCGTCGCTTGCTAAAGGTTGAAGGCTCTCTTGCTCAAATTGATCTCGGGATCTTGATCTTGATTTTGAATTGGAGATGGGAATTTGAATTTGGCACAAGCTTTTGTCACTAAACTTGTGGGTAGAAGATGGTGATAATTCTTGAACAATTTCCCCTCTAGATCTAAGATCCCTTTTATAGACTTTCCAAATTTTAGATCTAGAATTTAAATTTGAATTCCCCCCATAAGTTAGTTAGCACCAAATTTAAATTTCCCTCCAAAAAGTTAGTTAAGCTTTAAATTTTGAATTTCCCTCCAATAGTTTGTTGAGCCGAGCCTTCTAGAGATGCCACGTGGAGCTTCTAGGGTCTTCTGGAAGCTTTGGCCGTTGCAATTGAGCATGTGATGAAATTTGAGGACATGATCTCTTCAATTGGCCGCGGATCCGCCGCACCAATGGGGCTTGGGCCGCGGATCCGCGGCCCTTTGATGGCCTTGATGGTTTCTTTTTATCTGGTAATTCTTGGGCTCTCTGGTGGGCTTCTTTCTGATGTTTGGATTTTTATTTTGGCCTTCTGTATTGCTCCAGATCTTTAGCCTTTGAATTGGTGTGTCTTTTATTAGTTCATTTCCCAATTAGGCCCTGTTTCAGGAATTTCCTGCACAATTTTACCGAGACAAGAGTTGCGCAGTACAAGGATGATGCGATGCCATGAAACACACACAATTTCCCTAAAAGTGCTGGTTTTAGTGTACAGTACAAGTAATCCAATATTTTACATGTGTTTTGCAAATATGAGTGATATGAATACCGGATAGCTTTACTTGACTGCAAAAGGTAGGGAAATTGTCGTGTTAGAAATACAGTATTTTCGACTGATCAGTCACTCCCGGTGAAGGGATCTCGGCCCTTGCCTCGTCGAATGAGGTGATGGATATTCATAACCGAATAACACTGTGCAAAACAAAAAAGAACGTCCTTGCAATAACATCTTTTTTTTAAAAAATTTGGTTCCAACAACATCATATATAGCTTTGTTTTCCTTGCATTGATAAGAATCAACGCAGTCCCATCAATTAATCACACCAGAAAAGAACGAAAATAAAATGTATGTATATGCCATCCGCATTCTCCACTGGGTCCCGTCATCACCCGTTAGGTTACTTAACTATTGACAGAGCGGGGACTGGACTAGCGCGGGTGTAAAACATATACAACATCTACTAGTATATATATCAATATATAATAATCGATCCTGGTATGATAAATGCGACATCATAGAAAAGTAATAAGCATCACAGAACAATACAGATAATCTGGGATCCCCGGGTTTCATAGAGCCGCAGATGGAACTCGACGTTCCCCTGGTCATGTGGATAGCCTGTACAATGTAAACCTAGACCCCTACGAGCGCGGCAAGTTACCCGCCAAAACCTGAAGCGAGGCATCCCCCTTCAACAACGTGAATGGACCACCCAGCACTTCACGGAATCCGGTAACTTGAGCACCCCCCTTGGGTCGACCTGTACCCCCTACGAGTGTAGCGAATAGTCCGCCAATTCTAGAGTGAAGCCCCCTCCGTCTCAACGCCATGAGATGCGGGCCCGTTGCCCTCTAGAACCCGGCTATCCATGAACCCCACCGCGGGGTTATCCTAGTACAGAAAAGAAAATATATACAACGGGTACATCGACCTCAACCCGGTCGTGTCCTAAAAGAATAATATACAAACAGGCAGTGACGGCAGTCCACATGTCGGACGCTCGCCCCGCAATATCAAATGTACAAATAAAACCAAACTGCACTACCATTGCACAGGACTATCCACCACGACAAATCCGCAACATCACAGCATAACACAGAACATCAACGTGAATGTCACGTTTGCAAATCCGTCTAAAAGGACTATAGTGATTAGACAAGATTTACCGATCAAATGACATTCACGGTCACAGATAGAAATGTAATGCACTGCAAACTAACATATTTAAAATTCCGATCGACAAAACTTCCCGAAGTGGGCCCCAAGCACAAAACCAGTACTCAAAATAATCTGGGCCAAAACTAAAATTTCCAGAAACCCCAGTTCCAAGTTAAAGACCCAAAGAAAAATTTAGTGCATTGAAACCCCAACACTGCGGCGGAACCGCGGCCAAAACATGGGTACGACCGCGGTTCCACGGCGTCACGGAGGGATCATGCTACAAAATTTTTACAGTTGTCTTAGAAAAGCCTGCCTGATTTTCTGAAACACTCAAAATAATTTTTCGATGACAAAAAAATTTCGAAATAAACTTTAGAATTGAAATTGCGGTTTCGGAAATTTTGTTCGATCGGGCTTTTAAACATGTTAGAACAAGCTAGTAAGTGTTAATGGCGTGGCTCTGATACCATGTTGGGCCACGGCGGCGCCCCAGCTGTCAAACCGACCCCAAATGCGGAACAAAAACTTTTTACAAAACTGGCGCTACCGCAGCCCAAATACCCGGATCGATCCATTAATCGTAAACTAGCTAAATGTAAAAGGAGTTTGTAGAAATTATACCGATCGATCCGTGTCCTTCGGTCTTTAATCTCCACACCAAACTCCCGCTGCTGCGCCGACGAAGTACGCTCCCCGATCTCACTCGTCGATGTGGCACCACGTCATTGAATCTTTATACGAGCTCCCGCCTTGAACCTGTTGGGGTAAAAATTTATACCCCGGTTGACCAAGTCAAAATCAAAGTCAACCCCAAGCCAAGTGGGCCCAAGCCCAGATCCATTGGGCCCATGCCCGGGTCGAGCCCGAACATGAAGCGGCCGGCCTTCCCCCATGCCAAGATAAAAATTTTGTAATAAATAATTTTGTTGTATTTCTTTTTTTATGAATGTAAGAAAAAATAGGCATAAAGACAAATTTTTGTAAAGCCCATGACTTATGTGCAAAAAGAAATGGCACATGAGCCATGGGATAGGCAAAATGCCATTTTGTGAAGCCCAAGGGGCTATGTGTAAAGTGTATGGCCTATAAAGGCACAAAAAATAATGAAAAAAGGACAACAACTTTTTTCTCTCTCAAAAAAAAAAGTTTCAGAGCTGAGCTCTTGCTTCCATCTTCAAGGTTCCAAAACCTTCTTTTTTTGAATTAAATCAAGAGTTTTACTCTTCCTTTTTCAAAACTAAATAGTTTTCCACCACAAAACCCATTAAGGGGAACCCAGATCTACCATCAGATCTCAAAAAGGAGAGATTTTGATATCTCACATCCCTTGATCTTCAAGATCCGGCCAAACAACAGGAGGAAGAAGAAGAACATCTTTCACTAAATCCCAAAAAAAAAGAAGAAAAACACACTCAGGAGTTCAACTCCTCTATGATTTCTCTTCAGAGAAATCTTTTAGGCCAAAAGCCTCTTTTTCTTGCCGGCGCTCAAGCGCAGAGCGCCCACGTGCCGACACGTGGCGCGCTTGCGCTCCAGCGCAAGCGCTCGAGCGCAAGTCGCCCCCGTGCCGACACGTGGCGCGCTTGCGCTCCAGCGCAAGCGCTCGAGCGCA
The DNA here is from genome assembly GCA_030015575.1 of Agapanthus africanus. Lineage (NCBI taxonomy): Eukaryota > Viridiplantae > Streptophyta > Magnoliopsida > Asparagales > Amaryllidaceae > Agapanthus > Agapanthus africanus. The sequence continues at coordinate 545,492,565 of JASDDO010000024.1, read as the reverse complement.
AGTCGCCCCCGTGCCGACACGTGGCGCGCTTGCGCTCCAGCGCAAGTCATCCCGGTGCCGACATGTGGCGCGCTTGCGCTCCAGCGCAAGCGCTCGAGCGCAAGTCGCCCCCGTGCCGACACGTGGCGCGCTTGCGCCCAAGCGCTCAGCGTCCGAGCACAAAGCGTCCACGTGCCGACACGTGGTGCGTTGCGCTCCAGCACTCTGCGCTCGAGCGCAAAGCGCCCACGTGCCGACACGTGGCGCGCTTGCGCTCAAGCGCCTAGGCGCTGGCCCCACGCATCCTTTGGATGTCTTTTTCCCCTTTATTTATATATACATGTATATATATACATATGTATACAAATGTACACATACACATACTCCGCCACACTTTCCCCCTCAAAAAAATTTTTGGGCCGGGGCGCTGCCCCGAACCCCGCAAGGGGGCTGCTAGCCCCCTTGACCCCCAGCCCGCTATCCGGATAGCGGGACCCCCGTAAAAACTCTGCGTGGCTCCCGATATATCCAAAACCCTTTTTTTTAAAACAAAACACACGCACACCGCACATTGAGTTCGCATGACCTGTTTAACCCGTTAATCGGAGGTTCCCTCGCCCCAAAGGCGAGGGGTAATTAACGGCAGCTTAGTCCGCGGCTGCCGGAGATTCGGATCCCCACAATCATTAAACCCCAGCCTACCCTAGGCAGGGGGAATCTGTAGTACGCTTGACAAGCGTGCGCGTATTCCCATCTTAATGGGGTGACGAAAAACACCATACAGAGTCTGGCACGCCCGGTGGGACCAATCTCTCCTCCCATATTTCGGGTTAAACGTTCATGCGAACTCAATCAATATACATACCTGTATTTATACTAAAAATAATGCTTTTTAATGCAGATTTTCAAGCAATCAACCTTCGACGACAATGTCTCCCTAGACGAATTCAGCTTCCAACGTGACCCCGATTCCGTACGTGGTCAAGATCAATGCTCGTGTGGTTCTCCCCGCAAGCCTCAGTCGACAGTGGGAGGAACCGCCCCGCCAGTTCGGCTCCATCATCATCTACCCTGCCGGAAGCGCTCATCTGGCGGAGATCCCGGTGGAACAGGTGGCCAAGCCGGTCTAAAGGGGCAAGAGGCCGAATGTCGTGATCGCCAAGGCACCACAACCGAAACTCAAGACGCTATCTGAACGATTCTCCGGTGCTCCAGCGGGGGGCAAGAACTTCGGTACAAAGGGCAACATCAAGTGTTGCGGACGAGCTCAGGCGATGACTCCAACAAATGCACATTCGGACGTATCTCCAAGGCCCTCCATCAACCGGTCTGCGGCGTCTCCCCAAAGAGCCGAAGTCTGCCAAGTGCTTAGAACAGAAAAGTTAAGGCAGAAGCGGCTCAGGTATCGAGCCAACAAGAGGGCCAAGGCTTCGGCCAAATGGAATCGTGTGAAGCTCCAAGTGCAGGGTTTCCCCACGACGACCGCTGAGTCGGACGTAAGAATCAGCAATTCCTTCGTGCCTCTGAAGTGGGTCCAGAAAAACGCCATGACCGCCAGAATCAAGAAGACAGCGGTCCTAACAGTGCTACAAAGAGACGTGTCCCGACCCCAACATAAAAAGTATGACACTGTCTCTTCAAGGGTCTATCAGGCGCTCTGTGCCGCACGAAAGCAGCGGGGCAAACCCAGAAAAGAAGCGCCAGCACCATTCAAGAACCTGGTTAGGCCAGCCGCCTTCAATCGGCTACCAGCTACCGAAACAAGGGGGTCAAGACAGCGATCCGTGAAATCAGCTGCCAATGATAGAAAAACGGCCGGATATATCATCCATACGGTCTATATGGAGGGCGGGCGCCCCAGCGACAACCTTCGCAGCAAAAGCAAGGATGGGGCCACCACATCCTAAGCCCAATCTAGCCTGAATGTGGTTGCCGCCGCCCAAGAACAGCCGCCCCCACTGGATGAAGAAAACCCTCTCGATGAAGATGATAGGCAGAAAGACCCCTCGGTCGGTGCAGAGTCAAGCTCGGAAAGCGAGGAAGAGCCGACTTTCCGCCCCAGGACTGCGGAGCAAGAGCTGCTTCAAGAGCATCGAAAACAGCTCAGGAGCAAAGATAAAGAGATGGCTAAGCTCTATTCGAAGATTGACGACTTAACGAACGTGGTGATGCAGCTCACGGCTCAAATTGCTCGAGCGCCCCCCAATCAAGCACAAGCCGCTACTAATCAGCCGGGTGATGACAATCCGAGGCAGCCAATGCCTGTTCCTTCGGGTCCAAGACTGGTCGAGCCACATGAAAGCCGGCCACACTCCGCTTCTGGAGACGCCTTGGCCCCAGATAGCACTATCCCGCTAACACAGGATCAGATAATGGATTTGGTCACCAGCAAGGTTAAAACATTGGTGGCCGAAGCTGAAGCTCAGAAAGAAATCGGCAGTAGTAGGCGGCCATATCTCGCGCAGTACGATCTGATTGAGTTCCCAAGCGGCTACGTCATCCCTAAGTTCGGAAGATTTGATGGAACGGGGAATGCAAACCAGCACGTCGCCCACTTCAAAGCATCGTGCGGAAATACAGGGGGCAATGACGCGCTCCTTCTTCGTCAGTTTGTCAACAGCCTGACCGGTGTCGCCTTCGACTGGTACGCGAGTATACCAGACGGGTCCGTCATTACCTTTGACCAAATGGAGTCTCTGTTTTGGCAAAGGTTCATGAGCGTCAGTGATAAAATCTCCATTGCCGACCTTGTGAGGACCAAGCCGGGGAAGAATGAAAGCAACACCGACTTTATCGCCCGATGGCGTAATCTCACAGTCAAGTGCGAACCGCCGCTGGAGCAGGACCAGTCCGTCAGCCTTCTCATTGGGAACCTCAGCAATTGGATGGTCCCATTCTTGTGTACAGCGGGCCTCAAGACATTTCAGGAGCTAACCAAGAAAGTTCAAATGCTGGAACGCTCGAAGCAAGAGTCCCCGCCGGACTCTCAGAGAGACAAAACCTGGAAAAGCAAGAGGGACGACAACAGTAGAAGCGGGAGTTTCAGCAGTACCAATGTCTTCAATGCCTCCGAAAATGAAGAAAAGCGAAGGGCGGGCGAATCCAAAACCAACCGGTCTCGAAAGCCATTGCTGGGAGGAGATGGGCCTTCCCTGGAGGAGAAAAAGAACAAGGTTTACTCTTTCAAAAGGGACAAGGTCTGCAAGATATTTAAAGATGCCTTGAACAATGGCCTACAATTGCCGGAGTCGAAAAGACCCCAAGAAGCAAAAATGACCGACAATCCTCTGTATTGCCCGTACCACCGAGTAGTGAGCCACGCGATCGAGGATTGCTATATTTTCAAAGACTGGGTCGAGAAGCAGTACAAGGCTGGAGAGATCGAGCTGTCTAAAAGCGTGTTGGTGAACAATCAAGTTGCAACCGCCAACTTTATACAGACAGAAGTTGAAGCCTTCTGGGAGCAGACAGCTGAACCTGCTGCCCTGACAAACGAAACTGACTCATCGCGGCCTCCATGGAGTACGCATATATCTAATAAGATGAAGAAGATGATAAAGCTACTTCAGAAAGAACCCAGGACGGAATGGGAAGGGCAGAAGAAGCCTACCAGTCCAGCTGCCAATGCAGCTCCATCAGGCTCAAAATCCAAGAAGCTCAAGAAGAAGAAAAGTGCAGCCCGGCGCGAAAAAGAGTCTGCAGGGAGATCGACCATTCAAAAATATATCAATTCCCTCGAAGAATATGAACAAAAGGAAAGAACATTGATTCAATTGAAGGAGTTCTTCCCTGCACAAGCAGCTGAAATTCTGGAGGAGTTAGAAGAAGACTCCAATAAAGAGATCCCAATAGTGACCTGCTACGCCATCCATCTTGGCAGCGACTCCGAGGATGAGCTCTGTTTTCCCGAAGAGGACGAGGAGCCCACCACAAAGGACAATCAAATCCAGCTCAGAAGCGGCCGGGCTCTACCGCAAAATCAGGGCAACGCCCCAAAAGGGAAGGAAAAACAAGTCGCTAATGAAGAAGATGGCAGAGAACCGGCCGATCAAAACATAAGTCCTTCCTTGGTGGACTATAATGTCTTGGCACATCTTCGGAAGCTTCCGTCTCTCCTGAGCATCTACGACGCCTTGGTCCTATCTAAAGAGCTTAGAGATGTTCTCATTCACGCTCTATAAAACCCCGAGCGGTATCAGGCTCACTTTGCGGAAATTAATATGAAAGAAGCCCAGCACGCTCTGCATGCCGCCGCAGTCACATTTACGGATGAAGACTTGCTACTGGGAACGGCTGAGCATAATCGGCAGCTTTACGTGACCGGGTACAGCGACGGAAATCGAATTAATCGCATATTGATTGATCCGGGGTCCTCAGTGAACATCATGAACTTGCGAACTCTGAAGAGTTTGTCAATGGACGTCCAACACCTGTCAAGAGAAAGAATTGTCATTCAAGGCTTCAACCAAAATTGCCAGCAAGTTCTGGGGTCTATAGCTTTGCCAATCAAATTTGGGGATCTACAAACTGAAGCTAAGATATACGTGATCGACGCCGACACATCTTATAAGATTCTCTTGGGGCGGCCGTGGCTCCACGATTATGGCATCATTCCGTCAACTCTCCATCAATGCATGAAGTATACTAAAAATGGCGAAGAAAGACGCATTGACGGAGACATCCAGCCGTTCGGTGTGCATGAAGTCCGATATGAAGATTCTCGGTACTTTATGAACCACCAAAATGATAAGCCACAACTGACTGAGGATAGACCGGCCCCAAGACTCAAAAGCAAATCTGCGCCGCCTGTCACTTTCAAAAGAAAAAATACCCAAGTGCGCCCGCATTTCGGCAGCGACACTGATGAGTCTGACGATGGAAGCCCATCCTTCCGTAAGACTCGCCCTCATTTCGGCAGCGATACGGACGAATCTGTTACTGAAGGCCCATCTAGCAGCAAAGTCCGCCCTCATCTTGGCAGTGACACTGAAGAGTCAGAAGAAGAGGACCTGCTGTGCAACAGCTGTGCAGATTGGCCCCCCATGCAGCAAGCGAAACTACGAGAGACATTCGAAGTCGCAGAAGGGTCCCTGGCCATCACAAGGGTGCCGGAACGGATGTGCAAAGAGCTCGACGCATTGTCAGTCTCTACCGTGGACCAGCTGAAAACTTTCTACGTGCCCGGGAGGAAAAATGGATAGAAGGGCATCCTGTTTTACAGGTCAAACCCCGTTGTGCACCCGGACGATCTTTCTGTCGCGTGCCTTCCCTATGAGAGAGGCATAAGAGCCGTCCTCAATCCCAGATACTATGCACCCGAGATGCGGTAATACTTTAAGAAGTGCGGATGCCGGTTATATCAAACGGAGTCCGAAGCAAAGTTTTACGAAGGGCTATGGTATCCGCCCCAGGTCCGAGCACTCATTGACGGACGAATTCCAGATAGAAGGGGCATAGGCTACATTCAACCTGATTCCAAAGTGTGCTACATGATCCATGTTGGTGAGGCCGGCGAAAGATCAAATGATGACGACGAGATAGCTGAGCCAGAAGAAGCTCCTCAAGAGCTCGAAGATGGCGGACGAGCAACCTTTGACGAGCTAACCGAGATTGACTTAGGAACGCCCGATAATCCAAGGCCGACCTACATCAGCTCGCTCTTGTCAGAGGAAATGAAAGCGCAGATAATTACCCTGCTGCATGAGTTCGTCGACTGCTTCGCGTGGACATACAAAGAAATGCCTGGCCTTTCCCCTGAAGTGGCCGTACATAAGTTGGCTATATCTCTCGATGCTAAGCCAGTCAAACAAGCTCCTCGAAGAATGAGAAGGGAGTTGGAAGAAAAGGTCATCGAGGAAACCAAGAAACTCATCGATGCCGGTTTCATCAGAGAAGAGAAATATGCGGACTGGATCGCATGCATAGTCCCAGTGAAGAAGAAAAATGGGCAGATCCGAGTTTGTGTCGATTTCAGGGACCTCAACAAGGCATGTCCAAAGGACGACTTTCCGCTACCGGTCATGGAAATGATGGTCGATGACACCTCAAATTACGAGTTGTTCACCTTTATGGATGGCTCGTCTGGATATAATCAGATCAAGATGTCGCCTGAGGATGAGAAGCACACAGCATTTCGAACTCCGATCGGAATATATTGCTACAAGGTGATGCCGTTCGGACTGAAGAACGCAGGTGCTACATATCAAAGGGCAATGACCAATATCTTCGATGACCTAATTCATAAAGTCATCGAATGTTATGTTGATGATCTGGTCGTTAAGACTGAAACCAAGGCCGATCATATCTAGGATCTTAGGACCGTTCTCACCAGACTGAGGGAATTTGACCTGAAGATGAATCCTCTGAAATGCCCTTTTGGCGTGTCATCGGGAAAATTCTTGGGCTTCATAGTTCGACATCGAGGGATCGAAGTTGACCCATCAAAGATAAAGGCCATCATGGAGATGCCCCCTCCAAAGAGTCTGACGCAGCTAAGATCTTTTCAAGGCAAGCTTGCTAATATACGGAGGTTTATCTCAAATTTATCGGGGAGATGTAGGCCCTTCTCAAAGCTCATGAAGAAAGGAGCTCCTTTTATCTGGGATGCCGAATGTCAAGAAGCGTTCGAAAGCATCAAACAGTACTTGTTGCACCCTCCAGTGTTGGCCGCTCCCATTCCAAATAAACCGCTGATTCTCTACACTGCCGCGCTAGATGAGTCACTTGGTGCGCTCCTTTCTCAGAACAATGAGGAGGGAAAAGAGAATGCCCTCTACTACCTCAGTCGAACTCTAGTCGGGGCGGAACACAACTATTCCCCAATCGAAAAGCAATGCCTGGCTCTGATATTTGCTGTGAAGAAGCTGAGGCACTATCTGCTTGCTCATCGGGTTATGCTGATCTCCAAGGTCGACCCGCTCAAACACTTGATGACCAGAGCAAGCCTAGCCGGCAGAATGGCAAGATGGGCTGTCATGCTACTTGAGTTTGACATAGTTTATATTCCTCAGAAAGCAGTAAAAGGGCAAGCTCTTGCAGACTTTCTCGCTGCTCATCCCATACCAGAAGGGTCACCACTCAATTGCGAGTTACCCGACGAACAAGTGCTACACCTAGAGAATGACGAGCCATGTTGGGAGCTCTACTTCGATGGGGCCTCATCGATAAGGACCTCCAGTAAATCAAGTGTCCCGGAGATAAAAGCAGGGATAGGATTGGTATTCATCACACCATCAATGGGGACCCTACGGCGTTCTTTTGCTCTCACCGAGCCTCGCACAAACAATGAGGCTGAGTATGAAGCTCTGATAGCTGGTTTGGAGCTCGCCATAGAAATGGAAATCCTTCGGCTACGGGTTTATGGTGACTCCCAGCTTGTCGTCAACCAAGTAAGCGGCGACTATAAGATATACAAACCCGAGTTAGCTCGGTACAGAGGCCGAGTGGTGGAACTCATGAAACGGTTCACTCACATTGAACTAACAAGAGTCCCTAGAGCGTTGAACGGAAAGGCTGACATACTCGCTCGCCTAGCCAAGGAGCTGGCTGATCCTGACATGGACGAAATTCTGATCACGGTCAGGAGCCGACAAATTCTACCCCCAGTCTCTCTACGAGAAGAGGAAAGCGCGGAACAGAAGAGCAGTCCTGCCAAAGAAGCTTCGATCATCCAAGACGAGCCCGATTGGAGAGAACCCTTCATAGAGTACCTCCGATACGACAAGCTGCCCGAAGAAAAATCTGCGAGGATTCAGCTGAAGAAAAGAGCTCTCCGATACGTGTTTGTAAATGACACATTATACCGCAGGTCATATGACCAACTCTGGCTCAGGTGTCTGTCATTGGCCGAAACCCAAAAGGTCATGAAAGATGTTCACTCGGGCGTTTGCGGTGCCCACCAATCTGGCCACAAGATGCGACTTCAAATTAAACGGCTTGGGTATTATTGGCCCACCATGATACGGGATTGCGGAGAGCACGCAAAGAAATGCCAGATCTGCCAAATCCATGGTGATTTCATTCACAAGCATCCCAACCCATTGCATCCTACGGTGGCGTCGTGGCCCTTCGAAGTTTGGGGCACCGACATTGTTGGCCCAATTGATCCTCCGTCATCTAAAGGCCACCGGTTCATATTGTCCGCGACAGACTACTTCTCCAGATGGGCTGAAGCTGTCCTGCTAAAAGAAGTCAAGACAAAAGATATTCTAACATTCTTCCAGCATAATATTCTATACCGCTTCGGGACACCAAGAAGAATCATTTCTGACAACGGGCCTTCTTTCAAGAGCTTCAACATCTCAAGGTTCGCTACTCAGCACAAGATAGACTGGAGATATTCCTCCATCTATAATCCAAGAGCCAATGGGCTAGTAGAAGCCTTCAATAAGACTCTGTGCAAGCTCCTGAGGAAAAATGCTTCAGCCAACAAGAGAGACTGGAATCTCAAACTTCACGAGGCGTTGTGGGCATATCGTATCACGCACCGTACTCCAACTCAGTCCACTCCATACTCATTGCTCTTCGGAGTGGAGGCGGTCCTCCCCCTCGAAGTCGAAGTTCCAAGCTTAAGAATGGCCGTTCAGCACGAGTTGACGGAGGAGGAAAACGTGCTCCTTCGACTTGAAGAGCTCGATGCCCTCGAAGAAAAGAGGCTCGCGGTGCAGCAAAATCTGGAGCTATACCGAGCCCAAATGTCACGGGCCTATGACAAGATAACCCGTCTTCGCGCTTTCAAGAAAGGTGAATTGGTGTTGGTCCTCAAAAGACCGATCATCCTCAATCGACATGCCAAGGGAAAATTCGAGCCAAACTGGGAAGGACCATACGTCATCGAGAAAGTGTTCGACGGAGGATCCTACCAACTAATAAGTGCTGAGGGAGAAAGGCCCATGCCACCCATCAACGGCCGATATCTCAAGAAATACTACACGTGAATTCTCCAAGTCGCAGGCAAATTGAGCACATCAGCCCTACGGTCTGGATCATACATCCTGCAAAACCGTATACAATCCACGGGCGTAAATGACCCCTATCTCTCCCAAATCCTGTCGGTGAGACTACTTTTAAAGTCCCACCAGCGGCAAAAAAAAAGAAAGAAATAAAAAAAAACAAAAAAAAGAAAGAAATAAAAAAAAACAAACGGTATGTCCACAAGCAAAATGGGCACGGATGAAAACCCGAAAGGGCTCCGTGAGTAAAAACAGCAGGACTACCGGCGAGTCTGTGAAAACCCGAAAGGGCGCAAACTCGTGAAAAGAGATGAAATACACTCACAAAGTCCTCTCGACCTTGTGAGGAGAAAACCCTGCATGAGATCCTTACGACTCACAAAGGAGCGACACACTTAGGAATCCTTACGATTCCTAAGGAGAAAATACACCTGCGGGATCCTTACGACTCGTAGGGAGAAAATGCTTTTATGGGACCCTCACGGCCCATAAAATTGAAAAGCCTTAGGTGATAGGGACCCAAACCTGTCTCCTAAGCCATCGTTCCCCAACGGGCAACGGCAAATGATGAGTCGCTCCTGGCATTTCGCTTCAGTGTTAGCGGTGCTGATGCCGACCAAAAACCCAAATCCCAAGTCCTCCTAAGGCAAATGATGAATTGCTCCTGGCACGTGTGCTTCAGTGTTAGCAGCGCTGATGCCTACCCTAACCCCAAAATCCCAAACTCCAATCCAATAGAACCCTAAGTCTTTAAACTAGGGACAAATGACCCCTAAGTCGTTAAACTAGGAACAGATGACCCCTAAGTCGTTAAACTGGGTACGAGGGAAATCTCCTGGTAGATGATGATTCGCTCCTGGTACCATATTCCAGTGCAGCGATGCTGATGCCAAACCAAAACCAAAATCCCCAAATCCTGTCATGACAAATGATGATTCGCTCCTGGTACCATATTCCAGCGTAGCGATGCTCATGTCAACCAAAATCACATCAAGTCAGCAAAACAATCAATGACCTCCCTGGCAGAATCAAATTCCACCTCGGAAACAAGTCAACTACATCCCTGACACCGCAAGAAGGGGAGCAAGTCAAATCCAGAACCGACCGTCCAAGTCGCAAAAAGGGCAGAACCGACCGTCCACGTCACTAAAAGGGCAGCACCGACCGTCCAAGTCGCAAAAAGGGCAGAACTGACCGTCCACGTCGCTAAAAGGGCAGCACCGACCGTCCACGTCGCTAAAAGGGCAGCACCGACCGTCCAAGTCGCAAAAAGGGCAGTACCGACCGTCCAAGTTGCAAAAAGGGCAGAACTGACCGTCCACGTCGCTAAAAGGGCAGCACCGACCGTCCACGTCGCTAAAAGGGCAGCACCGACCGTCCAAGTCGCAAAAAGGGCAGTACCGACCGTCCACGTAGCTAAAAGGGCAGCACCGACCGTCCAAGTCGCAAAAAGAGCAGAACCGACCGTCCAAGTCGCAAAAAGGGCAGAACCGACCGTCCACGTCACTAAAAGGGCAGCACCGACCGTCCAAGTCGCAAAAAGGGCAGAACCGACCGTCCACGTCACTAAAAGGGCAGCACCGACTGTCCACGTCGCTAAAAGGGTAGCATCGACCGTCCAAGTCGCAAAAAGGGCAGTACCGACCGTCCACGTAGCTAAAAGGGCAGCACCGACCGTCCATGTCGCTAAAAGGGCAGCATCGACCGTCCAAGTCGCAAAAAGGGCAGTACCGACCGTCCACGTCGCTAAAAGGGCAGCACCGACCGTCCAAGTCGCAAAAAGGGCAGAACCGACTGTCCAAGTCGCAAAAAGGGCCGCATCGACCATCCTTGTCGTAAAAAGGGCAGTGCCAGCTTCCCAAAAAGTGGGAACCGAATCAAGTCGCCTCCACGTGAAAGAAGATCCATCAATTTCATGCACACGACCCACATATGTGTTGTGCATTTATCGATGGGGGGCAATTTGTTGGGGTAAAAATTTACACCCCGGTTGACCAAGTCAAAATCAAAGTCAACCCCAAGCCAAGTGGGCCCAAGCCCAGATCCATTGGGCCCATGCCCGGGTCGAGCCCGAACATGAAGCGGCCAGCCTTCACCCATGCCAAGATAAAAATTTTGTAATAAATAATTTTGTTGTATTTCTTTTTTTATGAATGTAAGAAAAAATAGGCATAAAGCCAAATTTTTGTAAAGCCCATGACTTATGTACAAAAAGAAATGGCACATGAACCATGGGATAGGCAAAATGCCATTTTGTGAAGCCCAAGGGGCTATGTGTAAAGTGTATGGCCTATAAAGGCACAAAAAATAATGAAAAAAGGACAACAACTTTTTTCTCTCTCAAAAAAAAAGTTTCAGAGCTGAGCTCTTGCTTCCATCTTCAAGGTTCCAAAACCTTCTTTTTTTGAATTAAATCAAGAGTTTTACTCTCCCTTTTTCAAAACTAAATAGTTTTCCACCACAAAACCCATTAAGGGGAACCCAGATCTACCATCAGATCTCAAAAAGGAGAGATTTTGATATCTCACATCCCTTGATCTTCAAGATCCGGCCAAACAACAGGAGGAAGAAGAAGAACATCTTTCACTAAATCCCAAAAAAAAAAGAAGAAAAACACACTCAGGAGTCCAACTCCTCTCTGATTTCTCTTCAGAGAAATCTTTTAGGCCAAAAGCCTCTTTTTCTTGCCGGCGCTCAAGCGCAGAGCGCCCACGTACCGACACGTGGCGCGCTTGCGCTCAAGCGCAAGCGCTCGAGCACAAGTCGCCCCCGTGCCGACACGTGGCGCGCTTGCGCTCCAGCGCAAGCGCTCGAGCGCAAGTCGCCCCCGTGCCGACACGTGGCGCGCTTGCGCCCAAGCGCTCAGCGTCCGAGCGCAAAGCGTCCACGTGCCGACACGTGGCGCATTGCGCTCCAGCACTCTGCGCTCGAGCGCAAAGCGCCCACGTGCCGACACGTGGCGCGCTTGCGCTCAAGCGCCTAGGCGCTGGCCCCACGCATCCTTTGGATGTCTTTTTCCCCTTTATTTATATATACATGTATATATATACATATGTATACAAATGTACACATACACATACTCCGCCACACTTTCCCCCTCAAAAAAATTTTTGGGCCGGGGCGCTGCCCCGAACCCCGCAAGGGGGCTGCTAGCCCCCTTGACCCCCAGCCCGCTATCCGGATAGCGGGACCCCCGTAAAAACTCTGCGTGGCTCCCGATATATCCAAAACCCTTTTTTTTTAAAACAAAACACACGCACACCGCACATTGAGTTCGCATGACCAGTTTAACCCGTTAATCGGAGGTTCCCTCGCCCCAAAGGCGAGGGGTAATTAACGGCAGCTTAGTCCGCGGCTGCCGGAGATTCGGATCCCCACAATCATTAAACCCCAGCCTACCCTAGGCAGGGGGAATCTGTAGTACGCTTGACAAGCGTGCGCGTATTCCCATCTCAATGCGGTGACGAAAAACACCCTACAGAACCGAGGCAACTCGGACATGAAGTTTGCTAGCCGACATGTACAAGAGTGAAGCAGAGAGAGTGTGGAATATTTTGTCTCAAGAGTGAAGTTGCCAATTTGGATGGAAATGTGAGCAAAAGATTTTTGGCAAAGGAAAAATCAAGCAAGCCCAATGTAAAGGAGCTCGGCCAGAATGTATGGAATTTTTTTTGGTGCTCTGCCAATTCTCTTGAGCTCGGCCACAGAGCTAAGATAGTGCTCGGCCACCATGGGAGAATGCTCACTATGAATGTCTATTATCTAGTGAAGTGGTGGGATTAATTTATTTTTTCAACCAAGAAGAATCCCCAGCCCACTTCAAAACATAGCAGCCACCTCACAAGACAATATGCAATTAATGCACTAACCATCACACTCAAAAAAGAATGGCCAGCACACAACACAATCCGCCCATGCTTCCAACAATGTTCACTATTAAGCCATGCCCATTTAATGCAAGAATGGCTCAGAATATACATAGTCAAGGTCAATGCTAAAATATGGATCAAGATGTTTAAGACGGAAAAAGAAAATGGCAACTCCGAAAGTAATCCCGTAACGAATTACAAGATTACCCCTCAACTATAAATACATAACCGCATTTGTATTCTAACCGAATACGAATGCAATGAGACAAAAATATTCCTATACTTTATAATACTAGAATCCGTCTTAGAACAAAAGCCCACAAGTATTATCTTTCCGAACCATGACACTTGCACAAGTGCACGTGTATGTTCGAATCCTGCCATAAAACCATACTGACTCTACAACGTTTCTCCTGAACTTAGGAAACTTTCTGTGGGGGACTCTAATGACTCATCAATACACTGGCACTGGGTATAACCACAAGCACGTCAGAGGTACTAGCTGTACGTAACGGTTGCCCATGTATTGAAAGAAAGAGAAGCTGATGAGCGAACTCATCCTGAAACCCTACTGAGCCTGACAGTGACAATATATGTACAATCCGGTCTGTTCATCTATGAGTATCGCATATAAGGCCTAGGGGGCTGGTAAACGTCAGACCCCCAATAGCGGTATAAGTCATGTCGGAGAGTAGCCCAGAACTCCCTGAGAAACTACTGGAATGCCTACCAGTAAATCTCGATTACCCTGGACAGGGATTTCGTGTAATGGCTCACCTAAACACAGCGTGATCTCACCCCCAATACCGGGAGAGACGAATCCCCGACGATCCGCTCACTTCCTCCATGTGGCTCGGGACTGTATCCAACTAAAACCTATTTGCACGACTCCTTTGAGCCGTGGTAGGGTAGTAATCGAAGCATAGTGGGAACTCACACAAGGCAAATGGCGATCTCAAGTCGACAAACTAACCTGTACACATGTCACCAGGGAACTGCTATCTGACGATATGTATAATACCAATTAGCAAGTTCCCGGCGAGTCCTGTCCGGTGTACTCATAACCCAATGAGCACCTGTATACATCTTAGGTGAACCAACCGACACTAATGGCTTGTGAGACTGGCCACCGCCCCTTGTCGGGGTCTCGACTGTATACACTAGTATACTCTGGAGTATCGATGCCCTGTCTCGAAACTCCCTCGACTAGGGACCATTTAAGGATGTGCTTATAGACCCCAGCTCCCACGTATATGATCGCCATCATACTACTGGCAGTCAAGCAAAAATCCTATGAGCTCTATCAACATGCAATAGTGAATTAAAGCATGTAAACGATGATAAAGACAAACCAGATAGCATACTATCATCTCGAGGAAGACTGTACTACCGGTATAGGTCCTCCTTCAATCATTGCAATCACGTACCTGCGATCCAATAATTGGCTTTGAGGGTATTATATCCAACAATATATATGATATATGTTAATTGTATTATTTTCTTTTTTACATTATATATTATATATGTGATATATATTACTGTAACATGTTAAGGTTATAAATGCAACTAGGGTTTATGAGAGCTAAACCATGATTTGGGTTTATGGTTGGGTTTATATTTATTTTAGTTAAATACAAAAGAAAAGGATTTTATCATGATACTTGTTATTGTTGACTAAGTCCACCCTTTTGTAAATATCTAAGATATTTAGTTAACTCAATCCTAACCCCTAACCCATGGTCAAGTCTCTACAAGGGTTAAGCATGACATGCTTAACCCTTGGTTGCATTTTTAACCTCAACAATAATTCATTATTATCACTCTCATTATTCTTGATCTTCTTCTTGCTCTTGAAAAAAGCTTGCTAGATTTTTTCTAGGTGATGAAATGAAGTGAGAAAAAGAAAACTAAAGAGAGCAAAATTCCTACTTCATTATCCTCTTCTATACTAGCCATATAGATTAGTGTGTTAGCTTCACTAATATCTAATTAGTGAAGTGTAAGCTTGGATTTGTGATTCCTCAAGTTAGATCATCTTTGATAGTGAAGACTTCAAGCAACCATGGATCATTCACCTCATAGAGGCTCTCTAGAGTTCGGGAGCATGATGATCGCAGTGAAGGGACTTCAACCCGGAGCTTATGAAGCAAAGGAACGGACTACAAAGGTTGTAATCCATATCTCTTAGAAGTAAAGTTGTTTACTTGTTGCATGAAACCCTAATTCTCTAGTTAAGATCCTTGCTTAGGTTGTTTGGCACTTGAAAAATTTAAACTTGGCATGTTTGATGCCTTGTAGAACCTTGTCCTAGTGCCTAAGAACCTTACATATTACTCATTTGGTACATGTTGATAAAGCTCTTAGGATATTTGCTTGACTACTGGGATTATGATGCAGAT
This sequence comes from Agapanthus africanus, assembly GCA_030015575.1. NCBI lineage: Eukaryota > Viridiplantae > Streptophyta > Magnoliopsida > Asparagales > Amaryllidaceae > Agapanthus > Agapanthus africanus. The sequence goes on along the minus strand of JASDDO010000024.1, from coordinate 545,477,367 downwards.
CATACTAGTGTGACATGTGTAGTTTATAAGTATATCCTTAAGATGTTCCTAGTCATGGGTGTATCGAGAAGGGGCATCGTTATTCCAGAGTAGACTAGCGTATACGTTTCTTGACCCATATTATGGGCGATGGATGATCCCATATCCATTGGTGTTTGAAATCAAAGATTGTATACGAGTGCTCAGTAGAGACTGGGTACACTGAACGGACTTGCCGAGAACTCCTATATGGTATTATATCTATCGTCGGATAGCAGTTCTCAGATGACACTGGTACAGGTTAGTCTGTAGACCCGAGATCGTCATAGAGTCTTGTGTGTGCTCTCACTATACTTTGATTTCCACCCTACCACGGCTCTACTGAGTCGTGCAAACAGGTGGCTTTTGGGTACAGTCCCGAGGCACATGGAGGCAATGATCGATAAGAAGGGTTTCGTCTCTCCCAGTATTAGGGATTGATAATGCGCTATGCTCGATTGGCTATAACAGGAAGTCCCTGGCCAGGGCTGATGTGATTTGCTGACTAGTGTTATTAGTAGTTTCTTGATCTGTTATAGCCATATACATGCATGACTTATTGAGTTATTATGGTCGACGATACCATCCCTAGACTCGATATGCAGTATATCTGATGAAGAGACCAGACTGTACGGTAAGTGTTGCCAGTTGGCTCGATAGGAGTTTTGACAGCTTTGCTTGTTTTTCTTCTGTTCGCTCAATACCTTGGAGTCATTACGTACAGATAGTGCCGCTGAAGGTTTGTGGGTATGTGATATGATCACTGCCTACTGCCAGTGTATTGACGAGTCTTAGAGTCCCACAGAGGGGTTTCCTAGCTCAGGCGAAACGATGTGGGGGTGCATATGTGTAACGTTTTGAAAATCGTTTCGGTGAAATTTCGGAAAATCGGTAAAATAAGGGGGTTTTCTGTAAAAAGTCAAAATACAAATATTTTTATTATAAAATTAAATATACATATTCTAGCTATGTAATTGCTAGTATTTGGAGTTTATTGATCCACTGGTAAAATTTCTAATTTTCTGAAAATTTTTCCGAAATTAATTATTTTAATATTATTTTAAGCCGTCACTAATACATTTAATTAGGGAAAATTACAAATTGGAATGGGTTGAAACAAATTTTGTGCATCATAACACATTAAAAAAAATTTTAACATGTGGTTTTTAAAATGAAATGAAGTTGTTAAACGGTGTTAGAAAATATGGAAGAAAAAGGCTGAAATTGTGAATTTAGTGTAAATGGATGTTTGGGGTATAGTATTTATCATTTTCCATCACCCCACACCCATACCCACACTCACACACCCCCATTTTTCCTTCTCCTTGGCTGAATTTTCAGCAGCCACATCCCTATGTCCCCACTTCTTTTGATAAAAGAAGGAAAACAAAAAGAAAAGTATAAGAATAGATAAAAGAGTTCGGTCTTTTGTTGACTTGGACTTTTCCCTCACCATACCTCACACCGCACTCCCTCTCTCCTCTCTCCCACCTGTATTGGCCGAGCCCCCCCTCCATTTTCAGCCCCTTCATTCTTCATCTCTCTTTCTCTTTAAAAAAATCCATCAAAAAAATGCTTGAAAATCCACAAAAATCAAGCTAAAATCCAAATCTAATCCCTACCCATTTCTCATTAGCCAAACTTGCATGGATCTAGGGAACAAGTTGGCATTTTATAGGCTTTGATTTCCATATTTGATCTCTTGATAATGAGGTATAATTCTAACCTTTTTGCTTAATTTGTTGTTAATTGCTTTAGGTTAGCTTAATTAAATGTTTAATTAGGTTTTTAATTAGTTCTAAGTGCATGATTTAAAATTCAAGAGAGGGGTTTGAATTCAAATTGATATTTTGTTTTGTGAGATTATGGTTGTGTGATGTAATTGACATATTAATGTTATGCTAAAACTAATTTAGTTGCTAGTTGCAAAAGGTTAAATTTAAATTGTTGTAATTTTAAGAAATTGCAAACTAGGTTTTAGTGAAATACATATATAATTGAGATTAAAATGTAATTAAGTTTTTCATGACATCATTAACATTATAATGAGTGGTTTAATATCTTATTTTATGCAAAACCAAGCTTAATTGTTGAATTGTGAATTTTGCTTTAAAAGGTGTTAAAAATTGATATTTTTGCAAACTAGGATTTTGGAATGTATGCAAATTGATGAGAATAAATTATAGAAATGGTTTATATGACTTAGTTATGATATTTAGTGGATATTGTGGCCGCTAGATTTGTTTAAACATCGAGTTTTGTACTAAAACGGTTAATTTTGCTTGCTAGATTTTCGGAAAAATAACTTTAAAAGTGAGTTTGAGGTTTTTGTGAATTGCAACCTATTTCATATTATAATTAGTGTTTGTAAATGTGTAAATGGGTGTGTTTGGGTTTTTCTCGATGGTTTGACGTTTGTACATCGACATCGAGGATTGGTTTGGCTATCCTTGCATGCGTAGGCGATAGGTTTTGACCTATGTGTGATACGCGTGCCGATTTGGTTTTCGTATGCCGTTTCGATTTTGAATTGGGTTTTAATGTGATACGGTGTGTTATGATATGTAGGTACCCCCATGTGGACTTCGAGATAACAAGCAAGCGCGTGGCGACGTCGGCACCGGCGAGCGAGGACCAGGTGAGTAGATTTATATCTACGGGGAGAAGTCGGGTGGATAGCGTATCGCACCCCCGCAGTTCGTGGTGATGTATACGAATACGTATAAACACATATTTTTAGTATATGTTGAATTGATATTATTGATGATAAAGATGGACTTTTGGTGTTCTGTGATTGGTTTAGTGTAGTTGCGAAACCCCAGAGTAGGGGTTGCACCTATACACACACACGCGCATATACTTGCATACATCCTTTCTTTTACATGTGCGTATATGGGATTATATATTTATGTGTTCACATGGGTATGGTACTATGTGTTCATATACTGGATTTGAGGATAGTACTTGGGATCTGAGATGAGTCGATGAGATTTGATTTGAGGCTGTGAGATCGGTGATTTTGCAGGGTTCGTATTTGAGATACGACATGACGTTGTAGCGGGTCCTTTGACATAGTGTTTCACACACGTGCATGCATACGTAGGTGGTATCAGTATTGTACTAGACATAGATCCATACCCGGATTATGATCTTTGATAAAGGGGATACCAGATGAATAGTGTGATGAATGTGATATTGACCCGTACCCAGATTTGGGATGCCGTACGACGGACTTACGTACGAGCTATATATTGATGTTTGATCCGCACTCTTAACTTGGGAATATCTGATTATAGATATGGTATCGAATGTGATATTATCGAGGCAGGATCATCGACTAATATATATATATATATGTGTGTGTGTGTGTGTATATATATATATATATATATATATATGTATATGTATGTATCGACTCAGATGTTAGGCGGTTTCCTTACCTTCAGTTAGCTGGTTAGTTCAGCCGTATAGTTTAGTGTAGTTGTTAGACTAGGTTAGATTCCTACCTGTTTCAAAACTAACGGATCGTGGGTATTTTAAAAGATAGGTCAAGGGATTCTACGGATATTTCAAAAAGACGTATCTTTTCTTAAAAACACCGTAGCCCTTATTTTCAAAACCCCACGATTCGTGTTATTTCAAATGGCACCACTTTGGAACTCATATTTTATTAAATGCAGATTAGTCATCATTGTGTTTAGTATTCAGCTCCCGCACATTATTGTTGTTTCTCCGCATCGCATACTTATTGTAATTCATATTTCATTATTGATATCATGCTGTTAGGACACCAGCACCATTACTGATGATGCGTATGTACCACGTACACTTACTTGCCGGCTTACACACATCTTCATCGGTAATTGCCATGTCACGTACACTTAGAAAATACTATTGCTTGACTTAGTTTGTTAGTTAGTAGTATGACATGATATTAGTGTACTTGCCTTATATGCCAGTTTAGACATTGTAGTTATTACTTGTCACTTCATGCATACTGTTATTCATTGTTATGCCGCATTCATGGATTCTCATGCCTATATTCACTAGTTTATGTGCTATTGAGGTTTTGGATTCAGATTTCCATGATATTTCTGGATTTGGGAACCGCGGGTATTTCAAAAGAGAATATGTAATTATTTTAAAAACCCGGTTACCCTGATATGATATTTCAGTGCGTCCACCATGTGTTTTCTCGGTGCTGAGAGCTACATGTGAGACCCGAGTTCGAGGAGTGGAGGAACCGTTTCGGGTACATGGTAGACCCGGTAAGGTACCCCGGGGAAAGAAGCGCATGGTGATGACGATGTGAGCCTGGTAGGGGGAGACTACCTACCGGTGATTTTACCCGACGCGTCGGATATCCGGAGGATACCGTCGTGGTCATGAGATGGATGGTAAGGGCCGGTCTGGACTGACGGCGCCCTAGATATTGAGATTGAGACATTGAGATTTCGAGATATTGAGGTACTGAGATTTGATGATACAGGCCAGTCCGGATAGCTGGAGCCTGAGATTTTGAGACATTGAGATTTATGTTTTGTGTCGATACTAGACACTGTTTATGCTGATTTCATTTATGATACCTCATTTTAAAAATACAAAGGAAATCTCACTAAATTATGAAAGCAGTTTTTTTAGTACATGTATTCTGTTTTCATGCATTCATACATCAACCATATGATATATTGCTACATGAGGCACTGACACGGGCACATGGGATTACACTTGGGTTAGACATTTACCCTAGCCATTGTTATAGGCTGCTGGTTATATATTTGAGGATATATTATGATCGTTGACCTAGGATTGCGTTGTTCATGAGATTTCTGTTCGTAGATGTTTTTCTACTCTCGAGTTGGCAACTCACCCCCGTTGTGCCACAGTTTCTTGCAGGTTTTGCCGTACAGGTTTCATTACGGCTTTGCTGGCACTGCTTCTTTTGGGTGACTTACTAGTAGGTGGGTTTATTTGTGTCGTACCCATCATTATACCTTGTATATTATTATTCTGTTGTATCTAGAAGTTCCATCAACCAAACATGTATTTATTTCAGAGATAGAGACCAGTGATGTTTATTCTTTCGACCTTAGAGTCGCGCGTTGGATTTCTATGGATTTCTTGCTGTTTAGAGTTTCCTTTTGAGTTTTGATCGTCGCCCTTGGCTTTGTATATTATATTGCTTGTGTGGTTGTGACCGTCGATTGACGAAGAGCTAGCTCCCTCTTTGGGATGCCTTTTTATTGATTTCGTATACTATTCATGTTGTATCCCGTTTGGGGCCCAGTATTTACAAAGGAGACTCTGCCGAAATTTTCAGAAAATACTTGATGTTTTTAAGGCGCATAATTCGGCTTATGCTATTAAAACAACTCGTTTTAAATTGGTTTTTCCTTCACTCCACTGCTTCTTTGGTTTTGATTTCTGGGTTTTGTTAGAGATAGTGCCCTCAAAGTCAATTATTGGATCGCAGGTGCGTGATTGCAATGATTGAGACATGACCTATACCGATATGACAGTCTTGCTCGAGATGATAGAATGCTATCTGGTTTGTCATTATCATCGTATACATGCTTTAGTTCGCTATTGCATGTTGATAGAGCCTATAGGATTCTTGCTTGACTGCCAGCAGTATGATGGCGATCATATACGTGGGAGCTGGAGTCTGTAAGCACATCCTTAAAGTGTCCCTAGTCGTAGGAGTTTCGAGACAGGGCATCGATACTCCAGAGTAGACTAGTGTATATAGTCGAGACCTCGACGAGGGGCGGTGGCCGGTCTCACAAGCCACTGGTGTCAGTTGGATCACCTAAGATGTATACAGGTGCTCATTAGGTTATGAGTACACCGGACAGGACTCGCCGGGAACATGCTAGTTGGTATTATACATATCGTCAGATAGCAGTTCCCTGGTGACATGTGTACAGGTTAATTTGTCGACCTGAGATCGTCATTTTTCTCGTGTGAGTTCCCACTGTTCTTTGATTCCTACCCTACCACGCTCAAAGGAATTGTGCAAACAGGTATTTTTTGGGTACAGTCCCGAGCCACATGGAGGCAGTGACCGGATCGTCGGGGATTCGTCTCTCCCGGTATTGGGGGTTGATGTCGCGCAGTGCACGGGTAGCCATCACTCGAAATCCTTGGCCAAGGTAGTGGAGAATTTCTGATTTGGATCAGTAGTTTCTCAGGTGGTGATGGGCTTCATACCGACACGAATTATCGCGTTATTAGGGGTCTGACTTTATCTACCCCCTAGACTCGATATGCGATACTCTTTAGACGAACAGACCGGACTGTATGTATATTGTCACTGTTAGGCTCGGTAGGGTTTATGGACGAGTTCGCTCGTCAGCTTCCCTTCCGATCAGTACATAGGCAACCGTTACGTACAGCTTGTACCTCTGACGTGCTAGTGGTTATACCCAGTGCCAGTGTGTTGATGAATCATTAGAGTCCCCTACAGACACTTTCCCAAGTTCGGGCGAAACATTGTAGAGGCCGTATGGTTTTATGGCAAGGTTCGGAAAATGCCCGTGCGTTTTCGCATGTGTCATTTTTTGGGCAGATAATACTGGTCGGCTTTGGTTTAAGCCAGATCCGAGTATTATACTGTGTAGATATAATATCTTTGTCTCAGACGCATTTGTATTCGGTCGTAATACAAATGCGGGTATGTTTATACTGATATGGGGTTATCCTGAAATCCGTTTCAGGATCGCTTTTGGAAGTTTCCAGTTTCCAGTTTTCTATCGGCCATATTTAACATTCGGTTAAATGCGGATTTATCTTTTCTTCTTGAGGGTGAGTCATGAGGTGAGTCATGAGTGGAAGCTTCATGTTGTGGTGACTAGGATTAGTGAGTCACTTATTGCATTTATTGATATGATGAGGTGTTTAAGTGAGTCACCTTTTGCATTAAAGTTTCTTGTAATGCTTAAGGATATTTGTAGTTGATCTTTTCCTTTATGCTTACCACCTTGCTCCTACACTCACCCCCACCTCCTTATAGTTGGCCGGCCCCCTCTTGCAAGAGAGAGGATTGATTTCATTTGAAAAAGATTAAGGATTTTGGTTCATGGAAATTAGTATACTCCATTTCTCATTTCATATCGATCCAAAAGGCAACTTCATTAACCGTTCGTCCATACCCTTGGACGTAACGAGACAAAGTGTTCTACTCATTCTCTACATCATCTTGGTCGTCTCTTTTAGCAAACTTGACGACCGAGTTGCCTCGGTTCAGAGGCGGGAGCCCGTTTAAAGATCCGTCGACGTGGTGCCACCTGGACGAGAAGACTGGAGATTCTGGAGATCGGAGCAGCCGCAACAAAGCGTGGGATGATGGTTGAAGACCGAAGGACTCGGATCGTTCGGTATAACATTTCTACACACTTTGTAATTTGTTATTTTAGCTTTAATGGAAGATCCGGGTTATAGTACGCGATAGCGCCAGTTGTAAAAGTTTTTGTTCAGCATTTGGCTTCTGTTAGACGGCCGGGGCGCTACCGTGGACTTACAGTGGTATCAGAGCCTCACCATTAAGCTATACTAACTTGTGCTAACGCGTTTAAAATATCGATCGAACCGAATTTCGAAAATCACAATTTTCAAGTGCTTAAGTTTCTGTCGTTTTTTAAAAGGGTCTAAAAATAATTTTACTTATCATAGAAAACTAAGCAGGGTTTTCTAAGAAAACTGGGAAATTTTGAGCACGTGATCCCACGTGACCGCCGCGGATCCGCGGTCAAACCTAGGGTTTGACCGTGGAACCGCGGCAGTACCGTGGGAACAGTGTATCAAAATTCTCCAGTAGGTTTTTCTGTGGAAATTGTGGTTTTTGGTACTGTTCTTTTAGGCCCAGATTTTGTTACTGTACAGCAGATGTACGTGGGGCCCACTTCGGGAAGTTTTGTCGATCGAAGTTTTAAACTTGTTAGTATGCAGTATTTACATTATATCTCCGACCGGGAATGTCATTTGATCCGTAAACCGCGTCTGATTGCTATAGTTCTATTAGACGGGTTTGCGAACGTAATATTCGCGTTAATGTTCTGTGTTGTACTGTGATGTTGCGGATATGTCGTGGTGGATAGCAGTGTGCAATGGTAGTGTAGTTTGGATTTATTTGTATATTTGATATTGCAGGCTGAGCGTCCAACATGTGGACTGCCGTCACTGCCTGTTTGTATAATATTCTTTCGGGGCACGACCGGATTGAGGTCGATGTTCCCGTTGTACATATTTTTATTTCTGTACTAGGTTTATCCCGCGAAGGAGTGCACGGATAGCCGGGTTCGGGAGGGCAACGGGTCCGTATCTCATGGCTTTGAGAGGCAGAGGGACCTCACTCTAGAATTGGCAGACTATTCGCCGTACTCGTAGGGGGTACAGGTTGACCCAAGGAGGGGTGATCAATTTACCGGATTCCGTGAAGTGCCGGGTGTTCCATTCACTATGCTGTGGGGGACTACCTCGCTTCAGGTTTTGTCGGGTAACTTGCCGCACCCGTAGGGGTCTAGGTTTCATTGCACAGGCTATCCACACGACCAGGGGAACGTCGGGTTTCAGTAGCGGCTCTGTGAAACCCGGGGATCCCAGATTATCTGTATTGTTCTGTGATGCTTATTACTTTTCTGTAATGTTGCATATTATCACGCCTGGAGCGATTATTGTATATTGGTATATATACTATTAGATGTTGTATATGTTTTACACCCGCGCTAGTTCAGCCCCCGCTCTATCGTTAGTTAAGTAACCTAACGGGTGATGACGGGACTCAGTGACGAATGCGGATGGCATATATGTACATTTTATTTTTGTTCTTTTCCGGTGTGATTGATTGATGGGACTGCGTTGATTCTTATCAATGCAAGGATAAAACAAACCTATATTTGATGTTGTTGGAACAAATTTTACAAGGTGTTATTACAAAGATGTTTCCTTTTGTTTTGCATAGTGATATTCAGTTAGAATATCCCGCACCTCATTCGACGAGGCAAGGGCCGAGATCCCTTCACCGGGAGTGACCCCTTGAGCAGAAGTTTATGTCAGGGTAATAACTTCAATATAGTCGATTACAAGTTGCTTTGCATAGCGGTATTCAGTTGGAATATCCTGCACCTCATTCCACGAGGAAAGAGCCGAGATCCCTTCACCGGGAGTAACCTCTTTAGCAAAAGGTTTTCGCCACTATATTTTTATAAAATGCTATCAGGTTCCTTCAACGAGATCAAGTTCATTACGTTAAAGGTTTTTTGCCAAAAACCAGCCGTAGCCCTCCGTCATTTCTTATGGATAGTCATTAGTATTCAAGCTATGTTTGTTGGCCAAAGTCAAGGCATAGTGCTTGGTAGCTGCTGAATATTTATCTGTAGCATAGATAAATGCGTTGGTTTGGGACAGTCATTCTGCCTTGTTGGCCAAAGTCAAGGGCATGTGCGGGTGGGTTCAAATTAACATGGATAATGACGGGTAGAACTTGACATGTGACATATGATTTGTTGGCCAAAGTCAAGGTCATAAGAGCATGAGGCAAAAATCATATCGGGAGTTTCAAACAGAAAATGAAACTTGCTAAGTATGCGCATACCTTCTGGAGTGTGATAACTTGAGTGGCTTCCATCAAGTTATCATGCGATGATAGTTGGATCCTGATTATCACTGATGAGTTGGTTTACTCTTCGGGTGATCCTGACTAATTCTTCTTTCAGGTTTGGAGGAGAATTTGAGATAACAGTGGGAGGTTTCCTGATTAAATAAATTGATAACTATTCTGATCTAGGTTAGAGTGCACGCAGAGTGTGTAGGGTTGCTAGGCACGCGCACAAGGGTCTTCTAGGCATCAACCTTGCCCGATTAAAAAATTAGACGTGCCGAACAACCCGAATACGGATCTTTAAACTAGAGTTTAGGCGAAAACTAACATGTTAAACAGTTTAACACTAAGTGAGAGGGATTACAACCTTTGTAGATCCGGTCCTTCACTTCTTAAGCTCCATGTTGAGGTCCCTTCGCCGCGATCATCGTGTTCTGGACTCTCGAGAGGCTTCACGAAGAGAATGATGCAACCTTTGCTTCCGATCTTCGATACAAAGATGATCTACCTTGAAGTTTCGTTAACACAAGCTAACACTCATAATATGAAGTGAACACCCTCATTTAAATGGAAAGGGAAGATGAGGATGATGAAGTAGGATTTTTGCTCTCATTTGTTTTCTATTTCTCACATACTTTTCATCACAAATAAAAAGCAAGAAAACTTTGCAAAAAGGAGGAGGAAGAAGAAGAATAGTGATCCATTTTCTTTTGTGATGAATAATGAAAGGGTTAATATGATAAATAATGCAACCATGGTTTACTTAACCATTGTAGAGAATTAACCAAGGGCTAGGGTTTGGGTTGAGTTAAGAGTGAGTCACACAAAAATATCAAGACAAATATCTTTATCATGACAAAAAGAAACCTTCTAGAATCTACTAGAAGTCTTAACCCTAATCCAAATCCTAATCATGTTTAAACTCCACTAAACAAGTTGCATTAGTTATCATATCATGTTACAATATTATATATCATATATATAATATTTATCGTAACAAAATAAAATAATACAATTAACATATATCGTATATATATCAATGTATTACCCGAGTGAGAAAAAGAATCTTTTAGTGAGCTAATATTAGTTAATGTAATTTAATATATCATATATATTATTATACATTAAATTATCAAATCAACACTTGATCCGACAATCCGGCTATATCGCACATAACCGACTAATATTAATCCGTACCGATTCATCGAATCAACACTTGATCCGATGACCCGGCTGATATCAAATATCGCGAGAATACAATACGGTATCACATACCGCATTATCCTCGGTCCCGCACATATCACATACGTGCCCCTACTCCGTTTCGCCTGAGCCAAGAAACCTCTGTGTAGGACTCTAAAGAATCGTCAATACGCCGGCAGTAGGTGATGATCATATCAAACACCCACAAGCTGCAAGCGGTCAGCTAAACGTAACAGCTACCTAGGTATTGAGCGCTCAGAAGATCAACAAGCAAGCCTGTACATTCTCCTATGAATCCAAACAGTAACACTCCCGTACAGTCCGGTCTCGTCGTCTGATATGTCGCATATCTCGCCTAGGGGTGGTAAACGTCAGACCCCAGGAGCTCGATAAGTCGTGTCGATATGAGGTCTATAACAGTTCGAGAAACTACTGATAACACTTACCAGTAAATCTCAGCAACCCTGGCCAGGGATTTCCGGTTATAGCCAATCGAACACAGCACAACATCAACTCCCTATACCGGGAGAGACGAATCCCCTCCTATCGCTCATTGCCTCCATGTGATTCGGGACTGTACTCAAAAGCCACCTTTTTGCACGCCCTTTTGGACGTGGTATGATGGAAATCAAAGCACAGTGGGAATCACACAAGACTCTATGACGATCTCGGGTCAACAGACTACTCTGTACCAGTGTCACCGGAGAACTGCTATCTGACGTGAGGTATAATACCATCTGGGAGTTCTCGGCGAGTCCGTCCAGTGTACCCAGTCTCCACTGAGCACCCGTACACCATCCTTGATGTCAAACACCGATGGATATGGGATCATCCATCGCCCATCATATGGGTCAAGATGCGTATACGCTAGTCTACTCTGGTGCATCGATGCCCTGTCTCGATACACCCTCGACTAGGAACAGTTATAGGATGTACTCGTCGACTACCGTAGCCCCACTAGTATGATCTCATCATAGTCCCAGTAGTCGAGTACATATCCTAAGGGCTTTATCAACATGTAATATAGAGACAATCAGAGTGCATGTTAAGATAAAGTACAACCAGATAGCGTACTATCATGTCGAGTAAGAAAGTCCTCCCTATATATGTCCAAGCATCCATTACAATATACATCGTATGTACAGTAATGGCCTCTAGGGCATACATATAACTAACAATCTCCCACTTGCACTAGGGCCATCTATTGTGGTATCACATACCCAACAATTAGCTGCGGTTGAAGTATATCATACTCAACCATCCTATAAAAGTCTCTACTGGGAAAAAAGGCCTTTGTGAGTGGATCCGCACTGTTGTCCTCTGTGTCTACTCTCCAAACCTCGATCTCCCTAGAGATCAACCATCTCCATGATCAGGTAATACTGCCTAAGAATTATATCTGGATTTCTGATGGGACGGGGGTTCCTTGACATAAGCCACAACTCCATTGTCACACAATGGTAGAAACGAAGTTCATCTCATGAACTTATATATATCCAGACTGCCTCTTTGGCAGCATCCTTGGTAACGATGTATCTTGCCTTTAATCGTCTAGTATGTCACGGTATCTAGCTTGGAACTCTTCCAACATACAGTCCCTCTACTGAGGGTAAAGACAATGCCTGCGACTGACATTCAGTCGTCCTTATCACCCTGGAACCTTTCCAATGATTCTCCTCAGGATTGATTGATACCATCTCACTACAACTAGTGAGTATCCTAACATCCAATTAGATCTATCTCATAGATCCAAAACCCAGGATTTAGAAGGTATCACTTTGATCCAATATGGAGAATCCTTGTGATAAGCGGAGATTGACCGATCGTAGCATAGGAAACTCCTTCCCTATCAAGAGTATGTCATCCACGTACTTTACGAGGATCACCACCATACTCCCTACTACCATTTTGTATAGACAAGGTTCATCTACCTTTTTGATGAAGTCAAACTCTTTGACTACCACATCAAAACAGATGTTCCAACTCCGCGATGCCTGTTTTATCATATAAAACATCTCGCACACGTTTCCGCTGCTCCCACTGTCTACGAAGCCCTCTGGCTGTGTACTTATAGACACTCTTTTCTAAAACATCATTTAGAAAAGCAGTCATGACACCCAACCTCCAGATATCGTAGTCATGGTATGTAGCCGTGGCAAGTAGGATCTGGATGGACTTAAGCATAGCTTTGAAAGTCTCAACTTTTCCATGTACACCAAGTAATCTTCTCAAGATATACTCGCTCCTGATGGGGATTTAACCCTTCAGATAAAGCAACCAAAGTCCATACTTTGTTGGTGTATAAGGATTCCATCTCAGATCGCTAAGCATCCAGCCATTCTTACAGAGTCTCACTCCTGATGGCCAGCTCGAAACTAGTTGGGTCATCATCTCATGATGCAATCCTCGCTCCCACTGTCATAGAGAAACCGAATCATCTCTCAGGTGGGTGAGGAACCCTACTAGATCGGCGGAGAGGTTGAGGTTCGTTGGAAACTATTGAATCCTTTGGTTCTAGCAAATCATCCGCTGTAGTTTGTATAGCTGGAACCTTTCCAGTTCTACAATACAGACCTTGCCTCGAGCTTGTCCGGATTTTGCTTTTAGACATAGGCCGAACAACCCCAAATCTTAACAAACTTAAGATATGGCCTCTTCCCTTTCCATATCACATATGAAATGGTAGGCAACTGATTTGATTTGAACCCTATTCAATAGGTATGCAACTTCTCAAGTGCATAATTCCCAAAAGGAAAAGGGAAACTCAGTAGTACTCATCATAGAGCGCACCATATCACATAGGGTGCTATTGTTCCGCCCCGATTCACCGACGTGCTGTGGTGTATACGGAGGAGTAATGCTGAGAGAGAATCTCATTCTTCTTTAGAATAGTCCAGGAATTCCGTGCTCAAGTATTCTCCTCCTTGATCTCATCAAAAGACATAATACTTATACCCGTTTTTGGTTCTCTACTTCTAACTCATATTCTGTGAATATCTCAAAAGCTTCGGACTTGTGTTTCAACAGGAACATATGTCTGAATCTTGAGAGATCATCAGAGAATGTAATGAAGTACAAAGAACCTGTCTTGGCATGTGTAGACAGGGGACTTTCATACATCAGCATGTATCAATCCCAAGAGTTCACTAACTCTTTCTCTGTTTCCAATAAACAGAGCTATGGTCATCTTATCTCTGTGACATGACCAACAAGTTTCACAAGATGTAAATTCAAACTAATTTAAATATGCATCTATATGTAACTTCAACTAGTCGGGTCGCATTGATATGACTTAGTCTACAATACCTCAAGAAGGATTCGTTCATTTCTGAACTCTTCCTCTTATGTGTGTTCTGTATACTAAGAACTGTAGTTTGATTTAGAACGTCAATTCTTTTAGATAACGTGCCTGAACCGATCAACTCTTGATATAGGAATTGTTCAAAACATTTATCCAACAATACAAAATTATATCACTTCTTTACTAATAAAGAAACTGATATGATGTTGTATATCAGGTTCGGTATCTAATAACATTCGTTCAGAATCAATGTATTCAGGTAATACAGGGTGATAGTGACCAACAGACTTGGCTGCAACATTTGCACCGTTTTCTGTCTCATGAAACTTATCACCCGTTCTCAGTTCTCTACCTATCTGTAGCCCATGTAACAAATTACATATGTGGGATCCTGATCCGGTATCAAATACCCAGGACGTAAAGGATACTGAGAAACAGTTCTCTGTAATGAACACACCCGAAGAAGATGCATCAGTATGCACTTTCTTCGTTTGGGCGGCACGGGAAATCTGGTATTCCCCAATTTCCTGCTCTGTCTTATAACAATTATAAGTGTGAGCGGTACCAACGTTCCCTAGCTCAGTATAACAAGCGGGTTCGGTCAATATATCCGTATTATTATCTTGATTAAGGCGTGATATAGCCGCTACCTGGAGAAAGAGAGAAGAAAACACTCAGCGTATGCTCTTGCAAGATTAGATTGGTTATCTAATATATCTAATCGGGTTGTCTCCCACTGTTTTAATCAAATCTTCCTTCAAACCCTAAAAGGAAAGTCTAGCCGGGATTAATTACACGCTACAAGTTCGCCAATCTTTCAGCCAGGCCAGTGTCGGTACTTTGAGGGAGGTCCCCCGTGCTTTCGCACGAACCTAATTAAACTAAACCTCGTTTTCCCAGGGGCGTAACCCCGTTAACACCTTTCTAGACACCTACTTGATCGGCTAATTGTAATGTGTAAAACTCTCCCAGGAGTAACTCTTACTCGCAGCGGGTATCAGGATCCAACTATCTCATAGAAGGTATGCAATCTCATTGCAAATTTTAACACTTGAAATTCCCAATAATATTTTACCCCTAGCATCCTATGACCTTGACGGAGGCCAAACTACCCATAGTCCGCTAGTCAAGTTCAACCCGTCATTTCCTGATTGAATTAAACCCACCCGCACGACCCTTGACGGAGGTCAAACAACGCCGTACGAATACCCTAATCCAATCGCATCATATGCTAGCAGATAAGCATTAGTTAGCTACCATACACTACGCCTTGACGGAGGCCAAACTACCGCAGCACGAATACTAACTAGTACTTATCTGAAATGATGGAGGGCTACGACAGGTTTTTAAGAAAACCCTTTGCGTAATGAACTTGATATCGTTGTAGAATCGAGTGATTTTTAAATGGAGTGTTTTTTAGGCTTTTCTAGTTTTGCTAAATGGGTCACTCCCGGTGAAGGGATCGTCGGCCCTTTCCTCATTGAATAAGGTGCAGAATATTTCACAAATACCACTATGCAAATCAAAAACTATAGAAGCAATCAAAAGACAAACCGAGTGTGTAGCATCTGCCAGTTATTGCTAAAGGGGTCACTCCCGGTGAAGGGATCTCGGCCCTTTCCTTATCGAATAAAGTGCAGGATGTTCTACAAGTAACACCGCGATGCAAAGCAAGAACTAGAGCTACCAGTTTTTAAAACAAGTTTCTACAACATCTTAGGTTTCTTTTATTTCATTAATCTCATTAATGAAGTCCCATTTTATTATGCTTCACAAGCATCTCTTTTGAAACGAAATCTGCAATATAACATATATCTCAAATATATAATATAAACATTCATCTCAGGCAGTAATATGATCTCATCACAGAACATTACAGCAGAAGAACATATATGAAATATTGGATATACTAGGACGTCCGTGTTTTTAATACGAGCCTGTATAAAACACGGATTCCACGGTCGCGATGAATAGCCAAACCCACATCCCTAGACCCCTACGAGAGCGGCAAGCAACACTGCCAATTCTAGGGTTAGGAGACCCGGTCCCGACTCCTCGAGATGGTCTCCCACTGGACCCTAGAACCCGGTTACTTGTGCTCCCCTCCTTGGGTCTACCTAATGCGAAAAAGTAAATAATATACAACGGTGACATCTTCCGCAACCTGGAAGTGCCCCAATAAAAGAATATTACATACAAATGAATTTTACATGAATGAAAAAGAAAAAACTCTCATCTCACAAAACCCCCCGGCTATTCAGAACGCAACGATCCAATATAACATATCACAGCAACACATAATATCTCATATCATCAACGTAAGCAAGTATGCGTATCCCGATTGTCGTTGATGTATAGCAACGAAGCCGGCGATACACCACATACTACGCTTACGGTCACAGAAAAGAAAGTGCAAAACTACAACAATTGGAATCCGCAACCTCTTTAGACATCGCATGCTTAACCATATGAATTCTTTAGACATCGCATGCCTAACAATTATAAACCCCACATTTTAGTCTCATTATCGAAAACTCTTTTCAATATCAAGTCGGGCAATTCAATAAGATTCCCGACAACCCGATCGAATGCTCGTCGCAAACTTTAGTAGACGGCCGCACCCCCGGATGCCGTCGACGAAGTGCACTAAGGCGGAACACCGCTGCTGCGAGCACCCGAACGGATGCTTTTGGCGACGGGGTTCTCCTACAGTCACTTGGTCGGGGCTATGGGGTGTAGCTATCTATTAAGTTTACCCGGCGAGTATCCGCGTACGCTACGTGATTGCGACGGACTTTTGATCACATCAAAATCCCGTGGCAACCGATCAATTGAGACTAAACTGCTATGTTTATAACATTCAAATTAGTTATCTCATAACTACATGTGGATTCCAAATATTGTATCACATTCCAGATAAATAGACAATGTTAAACTTTCCGATCGAATAATCTCACGCCCAAGATTTCCCCAATATATCTCAACACTTGAAATTCAGTTTAAAAAACATCCATCACATGCCACAGTACCAATGGTCCAGCCGTAGAAGGGTCAAGCCAACGCCTCACATGTGGCATGCCGTATTGCCACAAACCCTAAGGTTCAGAGGCAGTGTCACGCCCCGCTTCCCAAAATACGGAAAACGAGGGATGACTAGGCCAGCCATGCTCCTACGGTCAAGGAATCATCCTGCCGTAGTCACACTTCGGCTTCTAGCACTACATGGTAATCAGTAATTAAAGAACAGTATTAAAGGAATCACATCACTAATTTATTACATTAAAATCCCATTGTTCACAAATTACAGATAATAAGAACAATAACTAACCAAGTTCGATCTCACAATCTCTTTTATGGAAAGCAGTAAATGAAGAAGGTACACCAAACTATATCTCCGTGAGCTCAAAGGATAGATCCGTCTCCTGTACTGGTCCTCCCGCGGAATCTGAGCATGCATACTCAGGTCGTCAGAGCGACACAGATAATAAAATTATTATAATCAGATGAACAGGTAAATGAGGTAATACTGGTATGAGAATAATGCAAGTAATCACTATGTCACAATATGATGCAGAATATGTTATGTGTCCCTATCGGTCTCTAAGTCGTGTTTGAAATCACATAGTGGAAGGAGGATCATGTTTAACAGGAGTCTCGTACATACCCGAGACCACGGCCCACATGCCCGGGACATAACCCTGTCAGCCGGATCGCTAGATCCTGTCCTACACGTATAAGTATCACAGTTCGAATGATCATCCTCTAAACACGGTCCCGCTAAATAAGATACTTTTTCCACTTTGATTTCCCCTTTTTCCCCAGGTTACACTATTTAAGATATTGATCTAGTTGTGTACGAGTATACCAATGTCACGGTTTCATCACTGTCCACTATATCAATCACTGTCACGAATATTCACTTTCCATTGGTGTACTCGTCACTCCTAAACCAACATCTATCACGCCCGATAATGCAATGTCCACACACACTAACACTGTGTAAATGACAAGGGTATGATATATGTATCGTATGCTACCAATAAACACGGTATGTTATGAATTAGCATGCATGTCATGAATTAAAGTAAATTGCACAAATTAATATATTACAAATTCAGCAGAAATGATGTAGGTAAGATATATAGAACAATCAGTCAGTAATTCATCAAAATTTGTTTCAGTTCAATCGGGGTTTCGGTTTACAAGATATAACTGTTTCAGTTTAAGTGTTCGCGGCTGGAATTTCAATTTCAGAACTGAACGTCTGTTTCGCAACACGAATTGCACCCAGTTGGGCTCAAAATTTAGCGATGTCACAGTTAGATGAAATCTAGGGTTTTCGATAAAGTATTCAACGCAACAGACGGATCTTCAATCGCATCTGTACGTTGAAAGTTACACACAGTTTAATCTCAAATGTCATTTCAGAAAGCGTTCTGAACAGCTCTACGTTCTGCCCTTTTAAAATAAGTTTAAAATAACAAACGGCGATGAATCGGAATGAAACCACTTGTTTTCATTCACTAACAGAAATATCCTATAACTACTGTAAAGTTCCGCATCATACTATTTCAGGAAACACGGGGATGCAGGACTTTAGACAGAACACCCTAATCAGAAACGCTCTGGACTGCAGTCCAGAGTCGTGTTCCGATCCAATTATCTTCATGGTTACATATCAGAAATGATCAGAAATTTATACAGGATTAAAGTTCATCGAGTCGTCTTCGATTTAAGCCCTCGAACGCAGCTTTCCAATATGTATATGATTTATGGTGATTTTATTCGTTTTCAGGTACGAGAGAGTTCCAGTTTAAACAACATATATGGGGGTATCACTTTTTGTCACGAACGATCGTATTTTTCAGCGAATTTCGCACACGTTATATATCATAAAAAGGGCCAACAGAACATATAGATTACCGTCAAATTAGACGAATATTTCCATTAGGATCACACATCGAACACATATGTCTCTATATATTTAGTTAATCGGTACGTTTCAATTCATATGATTTTAAGGTTGTACCACTAATAATTTAGCATGAAGCAAGTAAACACTTGCCTGGAGAACGCCTCGGGATCGTACGGCAACAGTGTCATCGCGAACGCGCGGTATACGCCACGTATCGGATTCCCGCGAGCCTCGATCTAGATGTGGATCTCGCGTCGGGATTGTTCGGAGTCGTCTTGTGCGTGTGAAACTGCAGTCGATGCTCTGTTGGTCTCCCGGTTGCGCTGTGATCGACGACGTAGGCGGCGGTCGCTCCGGCGAAGTGCAACAGTGCAAAGTTTGGAAGTGGGTTTGGTGATCTTGGGTTTAGTGTGTTTTTGGAGGGGAGGATTAATCAGTGGGGCTTGGGAATTGTGGCGAGGGTGATGAGGCTGAAGAGGTGGGGGTCGACGACGTCGTGGGTTGCCGGCGTCGAGGAGGCGTGCAGGGGTGATTCGAGCTCGTCGGTAAAAATGGGTTTCTGTGCAGGGGGTTGCTTGGCAGGGGCTCGGGCTGACGAATGTGGAGTCGTAGAAGGAGGGAGTTGGTGGAGGAAACGTGAGGTGATGCAGAGGGGGATCGGAGGAAGTTCGTCGTCGTCGTGGGTGGAGGTGGCAGTGGGTTATGGGAGATTTGGGGCTCGGTGAAAGTAGAGGAGAGAGGTGAGGAATTTGTTTTGTGATGGAGTTGGTGAGTAAGAGAGAGATGAGGGCGACGAGATTGACAACGTGGGGGCAACGGCAGGCCGAGGGCGTGGGCGATGGCGGAGGAGGCGGGTCTCGCGCGCGTTACGGGGGTGTAGCCGTTGGGAATTCATTTGAAGGAGAAGAACAGGAGATTGGGAGAAGGCGGGCCGGGCCACCAATTAGGGGTAAGGAATTAATTAAATTAGGATTTGGGCTGATTAGAGACTTTGGGCCGAGGGATTTTACAAAGAAAAATATTAAGAAAATCTTTAAGTGGGCTGAGGGAATAAGATTGGGCCGAGGGAATTTCTTGGGGCCAATAAAAGAGACATGGGCTGCACAACATAAATCGGGCCGGCAAAATTAAAAAAAACCAAGGTGGGCTGAGTGAAAGGGATGGGTTAGGGTTTGTTTAAAGATTTATTTTTTTTTTTTTTTAAAAAAAGAATTTTGAATGGGCTGGACGTATATGTATTATAGTTTTGGGTTTTAACTTATTTTAGCCTTGGTATTAATTTGTTTTGAATCTTGGTTTTAACTCTTAGGGTTTGGAAAGATATAATTATTAAGCTTAATACCCAATTCGAAATATGAATGAAAAGAAGAGAAACTACTGAAAATCAGAGTATAGGAACTTTTATTAGAATGGAAACGGGGATTTACATCATACCCCCCTTAACAAAATTTCGTCCTCGAAATTTGATAAGGACACAAGAATACAATGTACTAAGCTAAGAGATGTGGATAACGATCACGGATGTCTTCCTCCCGCTCCCAGGTGGATTCCCCTGGGGAACGACCGCCCCAAGACACTCGGACTAACGGAATGACTTTATTCTTTAGCACCTTTTCTCTGCGGTCGAGGATGGTAGTAGGCTGCTCCTCGTAAGACAGATCGGTTCCCAAAACTAGCTCTGAATGGTCCAGGACATGACTCTCATCCCGGACATAACGCCGCAACTGTGACACGTGGAAGGTATTGTGCACACCAGCTAGCGATGGAGGCAAGGCAAGTCGATAGGCCACCTCTCCTACTCGCTCTAGCACCTCAAAAGGTCCGATAAAACGGGGGCTAAGTTATCCCCGACTTCCGAATCTGATAACTCCACGTGTAGGGGAAATCTTCAAAAATACATGATCTCCAACTTCGAATTCTAGTGCCCTTCTGCTGGTATCTGCCCAACTCTTTTGTCGATCCTGAGCCGTCTTAATACGCTGCCTGATCATTTGAACCTTGTCAACTGTCTGAACAATGAGTTCGGGGCCCAGTAATCTTCGTTCTCCCACATCATCCCAACATATTGGGGATCGACACTTTCGCCCATATAGTGCTTCAAAAGGAGCCATCTGAATACTAGCCTGATAACTATTGTTGTAAGAAAACTCGACTAGGTGCAGATGGTCCTCCCAGGAACCCTGAAAGTCCAACATACAGGCTCTCAACATATCCTCGAGCGTCTGAATTGTACGCTCGGATTGTCCATCCGTCTGTGGGTGATAAGCTGTGCTGAATTTGAGGCGGGTTCCCAAACTCTCCTGTAAGCTCTTCCAAAAGTGTGACAAGAATCTCGTGTCCCGGTCTGACACAATGCTGATTGGAACACCGTGAAGTCGCACAATCTCCTGCATATATCTTTCTGCCAGTGATTCTGTCGACTGTCCCACTCGGAAAGGTAGAAAGTGTGCAGCTTTTGTGAGGCGATCGACGATAACCCAAATAGCGTTATTGCCTCTAGGGCTCCGTGGTAAGGCCGTCACAAAATCCATAGTAATGTGCTCCCACTTCCATTCAGGTATCGGCAATGGTTGTAATAATCCTGCTGTTCTCTGATGTTCCGCCTTCACCTGCTGACATACCAAGCATCTGGATACGAACCTCGCAATTTCCCGCTTCATTCCGTTCCACCAAAAGTGCTGCTTTAGGTCCTGATACATTTTTGTACCTCCTGGATGCACAGAATAGGCTGAACTGTGTGCTTCAGTCAAAACTTCTTCTCGAATATCTCCTTTAGGTACGCAGAGTCTGCTACCGAATCTTAGAGATCCATCCTCATGTATAATCAGATCCGTTCTCAATCCAGCTTCCACTTGCTCTCTGAACTTTTGTAATCGGGGATCATCCGCTTGTGCATTCTTGATGCGATCCACCAGGGAAGATTGCACCTGTAGTTGCCAAAATTGACTGAGTGCGTTCGGAGTAACGACCTCAAGTTTAAGTCTCTGGAAATCCTCAATAATACTCCTCTGATCGGTCAACATCATGACCGCTGGTTTGCGACTGAGTGCGTCTGGTACAACATTGACCTTCCCCGGGTGATACTGAAGGTCCAGATCATAATCTGCCATTAGCTCTAGCCATCGGCGCTGCCTCATGTTCAGTTCCTTCTGAGTGAATACATATTTCAAGCTCTTATGATCCGTGTATACCTCCACTTTCTCACCCAAAAGATAATGCCTCCAAATCTTCAATGCAAAAACTACCGCAGCTAACTCCAAGTCGTGCGTAGGGTAGTTCTTCTCGTGGTTTCTCAGTTGTCGAGAGGCGTAAGCAACCACTCGGCCGTGCTGCATCAAAACACAGCCTAAACCCTTCCCCGAGGCATCACTGTGTATCACCATACCACCGGAATTATCTGGTACTGTAAGTATAGGTGCTGTGGTTAACTTCTGCTTCAGAGTGTCGAATGCCTGAGTGCACTCTCCTGTCCATATAAACGGCACGTCCTTCCTTGTCAGCTTCGTCAATGGTTCCGCGATCCTTGAAAAATCTTGGACGAATCTCCGATAATAACCTGCCAATCCCAGAAAGCTCCTGATCTCTGCTACTGATTTCGGCGTCGGCCAATCTCTGACAGATTTTATCTTTGCCGGGTCCACTGAGATTCCTTCGCCTGAAACAATATGTCCTAAAAACTGTACCTTGTTGAGCCAGAATTCACACTTGCTTAGCTTTGCATACAGCTTCTCTTCCCGAAGAACCTGCAGTACCGTGCGCAAATGCTCAGCATGCTCTTCCCGGGTCTTCGAATAGACAAGTATGTCGTCGATAAACACAACGACAAACGTGTCCAAATATTTTGCGAACACTCTGTTCATTAAATCCATGAATATTGCTGGGGCATTTGTAACACCGAACGGCATCACAAGGAACTCGTAATGTCCGTATCGGGTCCTGAAAGCCGTCTTGCATACATCCTCGGCTGCTACTCTGATTTGATGATATCCAGAACGGAGATCCAACTTCGAGAAAACCTTGGCTCCACTTAGCTGATCGAATAGGTCATCGATACGCGGGATTGGGTACTTGTTCTTTATTGTGACCTTGTTCAGCTCCCGGTAATCTATGCACATTCGCAACGATCCATCCTTCTTCTTTACCAATAGAACTGGTGCACCCCACGGTGAAGCGCTTGGCCGAATGAACCCCTTCTCCAACAGTTCTTCAACCTGCTTCTTCAATTCTGCCAACTCGACTGGTGCCATTCTGTATGGGGCTCTGGATACTGGTGCAGTACCTGGAATCAAATCGATTGAGAACTCCAAGATTCGAGGAGGTGGTAGACCTGGTAGATCTTCAGGAAACACGTCTAGAAAGTCCCGAACAATTTCTGGGGCTGGGCTCTTATCAATCTCCATGGCTGTCAGTTCCTTAGGCTTTGCTCTGTACTTAGCTGGTTCCAAAGATTCGCTTCCGCCCTCAAAAATAAACTCCGGGTGATTGGGAATGCGGAAGATCACCTTCCTTGCATGACAGTCGATAACTGCATGGAAAGTGCTCATCCAATCCATCCCGAGAATTGCATCGTAACTGCCTGTCCCGATCAGAAGGAAATTCGCATAGAATTCCCTGCCACACACTACAACTGGGCATAATCTACATTCTCGACTAGATATAATAATGCCATTACCCGTATGAATTTCCCATCCCTTGGTTAGTGGTTCATGTGGTATTGAGTGTGTATTTGTGAAATGCTCAGACAAGAAACAATGCGATGCTCCTGAATCAAATAGTACTCTAGCTGGCAAGGAATGTACAAGTAGAGTACCTGTGACCACGTCTCCTGATGCCTCTGCTTGCTCAGCGGTCAAGGTGAAAGCTCGTCCCTGACCGCGACCTGTAAATGGTTGTCTCTGTTCCTGCGGCCTCTGCTGTGACGGTCCAGAACCTCCCTGTATTTCTGCTCGCTCAGGACAACTGTTAATCCTGTGTTGACTGGAACCGCAAATCAGGCACTGTCCCTTGGCACGGCGACAGTCCTTCTGAGTATGTCCTCCTCTACCGCAATAGCCGCAAGTTACGCCTTGTCTCTGGGGGCGATGCTGTGGTACAAACGGGCGTTTCATTTGCGTCGTCCCTGCTCTGTGAACCGGTATAGCTCCTCGAGAAGGCGCATGAGTACGTGCTGGAACGACCGGGGGTCTCCTGAACTTGTTAATCAATTGCTCCTGAACTCTCGCCGCGTTGAGTACCTGTGCGAAAGTCTGTAGATCCAATGATGCAATCAGCTGTTGCAACTCAAAATCTAACCCCTGAAGGAAACGTCTGGCCCTGGTGACTTCTGATTTGACCATGTATGGAGCAAAGCGGCTCAAACGGTTGAACTCTGCCGCAGAAATGTCCACTGGACGTCCATTCTGCTTTAAAAGGAAAAACTTTTCCTCCATTTCTGCCTTGGCTGTGGAAGGAAAATAATGATCTAAGAAGCACTCCTTAAACTTGCTCCATTCGATCGGCCCTTCTAGTCTGCTTTCTTCTACCGACCACCATGTACGGGCCTCGTCTTCTAATTGTATCTTTATCACATCCACTCTGTCTTCCTCTGGAATCCTAGCAGCTGTCAATAAATTTTCCATGTTTACCAGCCATTGCTCAGCTTCAAGTGGTTCAGCTAGCCCTGTGAACGCAGCTGGGTGTAACCGTCGGAAGTCTGACACGGTACCCGCTCTAGCCTGATATGCTGGGGGAACAACACCCTCGGAGGCAGTAATAAGTGCGGAGGGTCCTCCTGCGGCGGTAATCGCCCTGAGTCCCTCAGTAGCAAATCAGTCTTCCTCTCCTGAGCTTCCGCGAGAGTGGTCAGTGCACTGAGTATTCTTTCCGTGTGGTCCTGAGAGCTGGAGTCCGAGGAGGGGTCGTTCGGAGACGTCATATCACTGGAAGATTCAAAAGAATAATTTCAGATTCAAGGATAGGAATCAAGAGTAGTGAAACAAGAATAACGTAATACAGTTTAGTTAATGTTATCCCTTGATACTAAACACAGGCTCTGATACCAACTAAACCATGTCACGCCCCGCTTCCCAAAATACGGAAAACGAGGGATGACTAGGCCAGCCATGCTCCTACGGTCAAGGAATCATCCTGCCGTAGTCACACTTCGGCTTCTAGCACTACATGGTAATCAGTAATTAAAGCACAGTATTAAAGGAATCACATCACTAATTTATTACATTAAAATCCCATTGTTCACAAATTACAGATAATAAGAACAATAACTAACCAAGTTCGATCTCACAATCTCTTTTATGGAAAGCAGTAAATGAAGAAGGTACACCAAACTATATCTCCGTGAGCTCAAAGGATAGATCCGTCTCCTGTACTGGTCCTCCCGCGGAATCTGAGCATGCATACTCAGGTCGTCAGAGCGACACAAATAATAATATTATTATAATCAGATGAACAGGTAAATGAGGTAATACTGGTATGATAATAATGCAAGTAATCACTATGTCACAATATGATGCAGAATATGTTATGTGTCCCTATCGGTCTCTAAGTCGTGTTTGAAATCACATAGTGGAAGGAGGATCATGTTTAACAGGAGTCTCGTACATACCCGAGACCACGGCCCACATGCCCGGGACATAACCCTGTCAGCCGGATCGCTAGATCCTGTCCTACACGTATAAGTATCACAGTTCGAATGATCATCCTCTAAACACGGTCCCGCTAAATAAGATACTTTTTCCACTTTGATTTCCCCTTTTTCCCCAGGTTACACTATTTAAGATATTGATCTAGTTGTGTACGAGTATACCAATGTCACGGTTTCATCACTGTCCACTATATCAATCACTGTCACGAATATTCACTTTCCATTGGTGTACTCGTCACTCCTAAACCAACATCTATCACGCCCGATAATGCAATGTCCACACACACTAACACTGTGTAAATGACAAGGGTCTGATATATGTATCGTATGCTACCAATAAACACGGTATGTTATGAATTAGCATGCATGTCATGAATTAAACTAAATTGCACAAATTAATATATTACAAATTCAGCAGAAATGATGTAGGTAAGATATATAGAACAATCAGTCAGTAATTCATCAAAATTTGTTTCAGTTCAATCGGGGTTTCGGTTTACAAGATATAACTGTTTCAGTTTAAGTGTTCGCGGCTGGAATTTCAATTTCAGAACTGAACGTCTGTTTCGCAACACGAATTGCACCCAGTTGGGCTCAAAATTTAGCGATGTCACAGTTAGATGAAATCTAGGGTTTTTGATAAAGTATTCAACGCAACAGACGGATCTTCAATCGCATCTGTACGTTGAAAGTTACACACAGTTTAATCTCAAATTTCATTTCAGAAAGCGTTCTGAACAGCTCTACGTTCTGCCCTTTTAAAATAAGTTTAAAATAACAAACGGCGATGAATCGGAATGAAACCACTTGTTTTCTTTCACTAACAGAAATATCCTATAACTACTGTAAAGTTCCGCATCATACTATTTCAGGAAACACGGGGATGCAGGACTTTAGACAGAACACCCTAATCAGAAACGCTCTGGACTGCAGTCCAGAGTCGTGTTCCGATCCAATTATCTTCATAGTTACATATCAGAAATGATCAGAAATTTATATAGGATTAAAGTTCATCGAGTCAGCTTCGATTTAAGCCCTCGAACGCAGCTTTCCAATATGTATAAGATTTATGGTGATTTTATTCGTTTTCAGGTACGAGAGAGTTCCAGTTTAAACAACATATATGGGGGTATCACTTTTTGTCACGAACGATCGTATTTTTCAGCGAATTTCGCACACGTTATATATCATAAAAAGGGCCAACAGAACATATAGATTACCGTCAAATTAGACGAATATTTCCATTAGGATCACACATCGAACACATATGTCTCTATATATTTAGTTAATCGGTACGTTTCAATTCATATGATTTTAAGGTTGTACCACTAATAATTTAGCATGAAGCAAGTAAACACTTGCCTGGAGAACGCCTCGGGATCGTACGGCAACAGTGTCGTCGCGAACGCGCGGTATACGCCACGTATCGGATTCCCGCGAGCCTCGATCTAGATGTGGATCTCGCGTCGGGATTGTTCGGAGTCGTCTTGTGCGTGTGAAACTGCAGTCGATGCTCTGTTGGTCTCCCGGTTGCGCTGTGATCGACGACGTAGGCGGCGGTCGCTCCGGCGAAGTGCAACAGTGCAAAGTTTGGAAGTGGGTTTGGTGATCTTGGGTTTAGTGTGTTTTTGGAGGGGAGGATTAATCAGTGGGGCTTGGGAATTGTGGCGAGGGTGATGAGGCTGAAGAGGTGGGGGTCGACGACGTCGTGGGTTGCCGGCGTCGAGGAGGCGTGCAGGGGTGATTCGAGCTCGTCGGTAAAAATGGGTTTCTGTGCAGTGGGTTGCTTGGCAGGGGCTCGGGCTGACGAATGTGGAGTCGTAGAAGGAGGGAGTTGGTGGAGGAAACGTGAGGTGATGCAGAGGGGGATCGGAGGAAGTTCGTCGTCGTCGTGGGTGGAGGTGGAAGTGGGTTATGGGAGATTTGGGGCTCGGTGAAAGTAGAGGAGAGAGGTGAGGAATTTGTTTTGTGATGGAGTTGGTGAGTAAGAGAGAGATGAGGGCGACGAGATTGACAACGTGGGGGCAACGGCAGGGCGAGGGCGTGGGCGACGGCGGAGGAGGCGGGTCTCGCGCGCGTTACGGGGGTGTAGCCGTTGGGAATTCATTTGAAGGAGAAGAACAGGAGATTGGGAGAAGGCGGGCCGGGCCACCAATTAGGGGTAAGGAATTAATTAAATTAGGATTTGGGCTGATTAGAGACTTTGGGCCGAGGGATTTTACAAAGAAAAATATTAAGAAAATCTTTAAGTGGGCTGAGGGAATAAGATTGGGCCGAGGGAATTTCTTGGGGCCAATAAAAGAGACATGGGCTGCACAACATAAATCGGGCCGGCAAAATTAAAAAAAACCAAGGTGGGCTGAGTGAAAGGGATGGGTTAGGGTTTGTTTAAAGATTTATTTATTTATTTTTTTTTAAAAAAGAATTTTGAATGGGCTGGAGGTATATGTATTATAGTTTTGGGTTTTAACTTATTTTAGCCTTGGTATTAATTTGTTTTGAATCTTGGTTTTAACTCTTAGGGTTTGGAAAGATATAATTATTAAGCTTAATACCCAATTCGAAATATGAATGAAAAGAAGAGAAACTACTGAAAATCAGAGTATAGAAACTTTTATTAGAATGGAAACGGGGATTTACAGGCAGTTCAAGACGGTCACATAATCGAGTTAAGGTTTGTTGTCTTCTAGAGGGTCCACCGCATTACTTGCACGACTTAGAACGTTCTTAAACTCGAGAAAAAATCCAACTTTTTAAAAAATTTCCGACAGGTAAAAAAGTGAGTTATTGATATCCGTTCGAACTTTTTAACAGTTTCTAAAAATTATCCGGACAAAACTAAACGAAGTTAAATTATTCGATCGAAACATCGAGTCCCCAATACAACCCTTGAAAACTCAACACTTGAGTGGAATTAAAATATTCCGCGGCTAGGGTTGCTAGGCACGCGCACAAGGGTCTACGAGGCATCAACCATGCCCGATTAAAAAATTAGCCGTGCCGAACAACCCGAAGCCGGATCTTTAAACTAGAGTTTAGACGAAAACTAACATGTTAAACAGTTTAACACTAAGTGAGAGGGATTACAACATTTGTAGATCCGGTCCTTCACTTCTTAAGCTCCATGTTGAGGTCCCTTCGCTGCGATCATCGTGTTCTGGACTCTCGAGAGGCTTCACGAAGAGAATGATGCAACCTTTGCTTCCGATCTTCGATACAAAGATGATCTACCTTGAAGTTTCGTTAACACAAGCTAACACTCATAATATGAAGTGAACACCCTCATCTAAATGGCAAGGAAAGATGGGGATGATGAAGTAGGATTTTTGCTCTCATTTGTTTTCTTTTTCTCACATATTTTTCATCACAAATAAAAAGCAAGAAAGCTTTGCAAAAAGGAGGAGGATGAAGAAGAATAGTGATCCATTTTCTTTTGTGATGAATAATGAAAGGATTAATATGATAAATAATGCAACCGTGGTTTACTTAACCATTGTAGAGAATTAACCAAGGGCTAGGGTTTGGGTTGAGTTAAGAGTGAGTCACACAAAAATATCAAGACAAATATCTTTATCATGACAAAAAGAAACCTTCTAGAATCTACTAGAAGTCTTAACCCTAATCCAAACCCTAATCATGTTTAAACTCCACTAAACAAGTTGCATTAGTTATCATATCATGTTACAATATTATATATCACATATATAATATTTATCGCAACAAAATAAAATAATACAATTAACATATATCGCATATATATCAATGTATTACCCGAGTGAGAAAAAGAATCTTTTAGTGAGCTAATATTAGTTAATGTAATTTAATATATCATATATATTATTATACATTAAATTATCGAATCAACACTTGATCCGACAATCCGGCTATATCGCATATAACCGACTAATATTAATCCGTACCGATTCATCGAATCAACACTTGATCCGATGACCCGGCTGATATCAAATATCGCGAGAATACAATACGGTATCACATACCGCATTATCCTCTGTCCCGCACATATCACATACGTGCCCCTACTCCGTTTTACCTGAGCCAAGAAACCTCTGTGTAGGACTCTAAAGAATCATCAATACGCCGGCAGTAGGTGATGATCATATCAAACACCCACAAGCTGCAAGCGGCCAGCTAAACATAACAGCTACCCAGGTATTGAGCGCTCAGAAGATCAACAAGCAAGCCTATACATTCTCCTGTGAATCCAAACAGTAACACTCCCGTACAGTCCGGTCTCGTCGTCTGATATGTTGCATATCTCGCCTAGGGGTGGTAAACGTCAGACCCCAGTAGCTCGATAAGTCGTGTCGATATGAGGTCTATAGCAGTTCGAGAAACTACTGATAACACTTACCAGTAAATCTCAGCAACCCTGGCTAGGGATTTCAGGTTATAGCCAATCGAACACAGCACAACATCAACTCCCTATACCGGGAGCGACGAATCCCCTCCTATCGCTCATTGCCTCCATGTGATTCGGGACTGTACTCAAAAGCCACCTTTTTGCATGCCCTTTTGGACGTGGTATGATGGAAATCAAAGCACAGTGGGAATCACACAAGACTCTGTGACGATCTCGGGTCAACAGACTACTCTGTACCAGTTTCACCGGAGAACTGCCATCTGACGTGAGGTATAATACCATCTGGGAGTTCTCGGCGAGTCCGTCCAGTGTACCCAGTCTCCACTGAGCACCCGTACACCATCCTTGATGTCAAACACCGATGGATATGGGATCATCCATCGCCCATTATATGGGTCAAGATGCGTATACGCTAGTCTACTCTGGTGCATCGATGCCCTGTCTCGATACACCCTCGACTAGGAACAGTTATAGGATGTACTCGTACTACCGTGGCCCTACTAGTATGATCTCATCATAGTCCCAGTAGTCGAGTACATATCCTAAGGGCTTTATCAACATGTAATATAGAGACAATCAGAGTACATGTTAAGATAAAGTACAACCAGATAGTGTACTATCATGTCGAGCAAGAAAGTCCTCCCTATATATGTCCAAGCATCCATTACAATATACATCGTATGTACAGTAATAGCCTCTAGGGCATACATATAACTAACAGAGTGTTTCTTTTCTCTCTCTCTCTTTTTGGCAGCGACCTTTGACCGACCCTAGACTATGACTCAGTGACCAAGTTGACCGAACCTTCTTAAAATTCTGGCTTTTGGATTGTCCTAGTTGCATAAGTCATTGTCTCTCCTTCTTTTACCCTTTGTATTTCTCAGAACACCCCGTATTACTACGGACATCCACTTCCATTGGATAGATCCTTCGTATTGTTATATACGAACTCGAAGGGATTTCTTCGAGGATGGATCCAGGTTCAGGAGAAATAGAATTGGTTTATTCAGATGTCTTTTATTATCACCTTCTCTCAGGTTGCGAGGGCTCCTTAGTTTAGGAGAGTACACCTTTTACGCTTATTGGATAGTCTTATTCCAAACCATATGCTGGTGCCTAAAGGTAGGGAATGAAGAAAACCAATTAGCCTAAGTAGGGTGTACAGAAGGTAATATGAAAAGACAAAATAAAGGGATTAGAAAGAGGGCAATGTAAATTGCGACTGTTATCATTCACGACCAAACCGCGTACTTCATCGCCACTCCTATTTTCACCTTTTGTTTTTCCCAGTTCAGGAGAAATAGAATAAAGTTTTATTCAGTAGTCTTTTATCATAACCTTCTCTCAAGTTGCGAGTACTCCTAGGATTAGGAGAGTACACCTATTATGCTTGCCGGATAGTCTTCTTCCAAACCATAGGTTGGTGCCGAACGGTAGGGAAGGAAGAAAACCATTTAGCCTAACGAAGGTGTACAGAAGGTAACGACTAAAGACAAATAAAGGGATTTGGAGAGATGGCAAAGAAATATACGGTTACAGTCTTGAATAGGACTATGGAAGAGGCATTACTAGGAATGCCAGGATACCCCTACGAGACATTTTAATGTTTCAGTTTCACTGCGCATTGTTAAAAGAAAACTGTTTTCCCGATTAGATATTTACTCAGGGCATGTATTTACCAGGTTTCATTCTCATATCTGTATGGTTTTTTACAGATGATGAGTGGGAGTAAGTTATTGGGAATCAGGTGATCATCCTCATTATATCGGAATTCGTTGTAATTGGTGATATTTGAGGAAATCGTCTGGGTACAGTTTTCAACCTACGACGCACAGGTTTTGAGTTATTCAACTCAGCAGACTTATACAGAGTATTGTATGTTGTCCAGTGTCCGTCAGGAGAAAGGGGTAGGTCCTCGTACTATGTTCTGTTTACTTGTAACTTTTCTAGTTTTTAGAAAAGTGTTTCGTAGAAATACAATGTCTATGTTTAGAGAATTTGTGGGTATAAGAATAAAGTAGAGAACCAGGTATCACAAGTATCGGGATTCTTCAAAGAGATCGAAGATGTAGATTCTTGTGATTGGTATTCAGATGATAGTAATGGTTTTGAGAAACTTGTTTCTCTTTCAGGTTACTCATAATTGGATGGATTCCTAAGTTGAGTAATGCTGATTAGCCTCTCTCCATTAAGTTGATATGCACTGGAGACAGCTGCATGATTAGAATCTGGTTCTAATTAAATAAGTGCCAAAGTTTCTATATTGTATATAGAGTGGTTCATATCTTAACGATGTTAAGATACGGGGAGTTGTTCAGCTTATGCTTAAAACCAGACTCTGGATAACTCAAGGCACGTTTCTGTAATGGCAGTTTGTGGGTTGACCCGGGCTATGTCGAGGGTTGATTTTCTACCATCTGGAAGATCAATAGTGATATTGTTGTTGACTTGCCACAGTTTTAGTAAAATAGAATTTTTTTTTCAGAAAACAGTAGTGGGAGTATAGTAGAACTGGAAGTGATTCCAGAACCGCAAACGATTACGGATAATTTAATAGGACCTATATATTCAATCAGGTTAGACATTCCAATAGCCACTCCGCAGACTTGGTGGGTAACCTCAGACACCCGAAAGGTACTCAGGTAGCCTCAAGGACGGTGACAGGGAGGTTCTTGTTTACCCAGACTTGACACTACTGTTGTTCAAAACTATGAGACCCGGCAGGAGGATATGTATAGCATCGTTCTAAACAAGCTTTAGAAGTGTACGTATATATTATTCTGCCAGAGGGTTGTCGTAGTCAGTAGGGAGCAGCAGAAGCATAGTGGGCAAGTAGCTTATGTCTATTTATAAGCTTGAGCAGATATAGCGGAGATAAGATCATCTATTTTTGATATGACAGTTATGGGTTTGACTTCATCAGATTAGAAGATGGATCTGTTAAGGAGGTAGTAGGCTGTGATGTCCTGGTATTTGGATACACAGAGTAGGAAGTAAAATTCCTATACTACGATCGGTTGTACTTTGGTCGTCACATAATTGTTTCTCCACAAAGGATTTGGATATAATATCAGACATTCTGGAAACTAGATCTATGGTATAAGATCTAGATTTGGGTAGTTTCCCAATATGGGTACTTTGACAATATTCTAATGGTTTTTAGAATAGATGACTCCTGGCATGGTGGTGTACCTGCAGGTGATAGAGTCACCCTCTCTAAAGGTGTCTTATAGACTAAAGGGGAGAGGGATGTGCATGATTGGCAGATCACTTGGTTAGGCAATTGAGCCAATCGTGAGATGTCAAGTACCACACCAGATGTTGTTTTTGCACTAGATGCGATAAGTTTATATTAATCCAATCCTGGAGAAACATAAGGAAGCAGTTTTAGAACATAAGTGTATGTTCTACGGATTTGATGACGGCATCCTCCTTCGGGAGACGGTTATCATTCCAGGCTTCAAAGGTGACATAGATGACAGAGTGATTGTCAGTGTTATAGTTTTCCTTCTGACGAGGGACAGTATTATGGACAGGTGGTCTAAGAAGATACTATGGGAGGCATGGTGCTGGATACTGATTAGGTTCAGTTATCAATAAAGTCTAAGAAGTTTAGATTTGGAGTTCATTTATGAACTAGGTCCCATCAGATATTCAGACATATTCTAAGACAGGAATTGCACGATTCGGGAGATGGCTTTCTCCGCAAACTTGAGATTAAGAGAGACATAGAAAGAAACATCATGGCGGATCCACTCACTGAGGCTATTTCTCGAACACAAGAGTTTTACAAACTAGCTTTGTGAAACTGATTAGCAGCGGAGTTGGATGTTCGGTATCATACGGGCTGTGAGTATGCGACATCGCAATAATTAGCCTTAAGTGCAAGTGGGAGATTGTTGGAGATAGTGCCCTCAAAGTCAATTATTGGATCGCGGGTACGTGATTCCAATGATTGAGACAGGACCTATACCGATATGACAGTCTTGCTCGAGATGATAGTATGCTATCTGGTTTGTCTTTATCATCGTATACATGCTTTAGTTCGCTATTGCATGTTGATAGAGCCTATAGGATTCTTGCTTGACTGCCAGCAGTATGATGGCGATCATATACGTGTGAGCTGGAGTCTGTAAGCATATCCTTAAAGTGTCCCTAGTCGTAGGAGTTTCGAGACAGGGCATTGATACTCCAGAGTAGACTAGTGTATATAGTCGAGACCCCGATAAGGGGCGGTGGCCGGTCTCACAAGCCACTGGTGTCAGTTGGATCACCTAAGATGTATACAGGTGCTCATTAGGTTATGAGTACACCGGACAGGACTCGCCGGGAATATGCTAGTTGGTATTATACATATCGTCAGAGAGCAGTTCCCTGGTGACATGTGTACAGGTTAGTTTGTCGACCTGAGATCGTCATTTGTCTCGTGTGAGTTCCCACTGTGCTTTGATTCCTACCCTACCACGCTTAAAGGAGTTGTGCAAACAGGTATTTTTTGGGTACAGTCCCGAGCCATATGGAGGCAGTGAGCGGATCGTCAGGGATTCGTCTCTCCCGGTATTGGGGGTTGATGTCGCGCAGTGCGCGGGTGGCCATCACTAGAAATCATTAGCCAAGGTAGTGGAGAATTACTGATTTGGATCAGTAGTTTCTCAGGTGGTGATGGGCTTCATACCGACATGAATTATCGCGTTATTAGGGGTCTAACTTTATCCACCCCCCTAGACTCGATATGCGATACTCTTTAGACGAACGGACCGGACTGTATGTATATTGTCACTGTTAGGCTCAGTAGGGTTTATGGACGAGTTCGCTCGTCAGCTTCCCTTCCGATCAGTACATAGGCAACCGTTACGTACAGCTTGTACTTCTGACGTACTAATGGTTATACCCAGTGCTAGTGTGTTGATGAGTCATTAGAGTCCCCCACAGACACTTTCCCAAGTTCGGGCGAAACGTTATAGAGGCCGTATGGTTTTATGGCAAGGTTCGAAAAATGCACGCGCGTTTTCGCACGTGTTATTTTTCGGGCAGATAATACTGGTCGGCTTTGGTTTAAGCCGGATCCGAGTATTATACTGTGTAGATATAATATCTTTGTCTCAGACGCATTTGTATTCGGTCGTAATACAAATGCGGGTATGTTTATACTGATACGGGGTTATCCTGAAATCCATTTCGGGATCGCTTTTGGAAGTTGCCAGTTTCCAGTTTTCTATCGGCCGTATTTAACATTCGGTTAAATGCGGATTTATCTTTTCTTCTTGAGGGTGAGTCATGAGGTGAGTCATGAGTGGAAGCTTCATGTTGTGGTGACTAGGATTAGTGAGTCACTTATTGCATTTATTGATATGATGAGGTATTTAAGTGAGTCACCTTTTGCATTAAAGTTTCTTGTAATGCTTAAGGATATTTGTAGTTGATCTTTTCCTTTATGCTTACCACCTTGATCCTACACTCACCCCCACCTCCTTATAGTTGGCCGGCCCCTTCTTACAAGAGAGAGGATTGATTTCATTTGAAAAAGATTAAGGATTTTTGTTCATGGAAATTAGTATACTCCATTTCTCATTTCATATCGATCCAAAAGGCAACTTCATTAACCGTTCGTCCATACCCTTGGACGTAACGAGACAAAGTATTCTACTCATTCTCTACATCATCTTGGTCGTCTCTTTTAGCAAACTTGACGACCGAGCTGCCTCGGTTCAGAGGCGGGAGAAAGATCCGTCGACGTGGTGCCACCTGGACGAGAAGACTGGAGATTCAGGAGATTGGAGCAGCCACAACAAACCGTGGGATGATGGTTGAAGACCGAAGGACTCGGATCGTTCGGTATAACATTTCTACACACTTTGTAATTTGTTAGTTTAGCTTTAATGGCAGATCCGGGTTATAGTACGCTATAGCGCCAGTTGTAAAAGTTTTTGTTCCGCATTTGGCGTCTGTTAGACGGCCGGGGCGCTACCGTGGACTTACAGGTTTTGGCTTACTTAGATTACGTACGCCTCGAGACGTTTAGTAATTTAAGTGCCGGTCATGTTCCGTACTTTCGGATCGTGACAATATGGGGATATGCGCGGGAGCTTGATTAAATGCGTGTATATGATACCACATTTTAATCTGGCGTTTTCTATTGGTCGGGTCGTATGTGATATGACCGGATTATTAAATCAAGTATTGATTTAATATCAATGACCATTAGCTCATTTATTAAACCCTTTTCTTTTATATGAATACATGAATGTATGTATGTATATATTGATATGAATGCACACATGCATGCATACATGTGTCATGGTTGATGATACATTGGAGATGGCTATGCAAGACTCATATGGAAATTATTTATGTATTTTTGATTATTGAGAAAAAGAAAATGGGAAATGATTCATGGTTGTTTTCTTTTGGCTTCTACACACTTCTTTAGTTGACCAAAGTTATAACCATGGTTTCATTTCCTATTATCTCTTAACTCAACATAAAAAATATCTAGATATTTTGTAGCCATGACTAAGGGTGAGTGTGACTTTCTCTTATATTCTATTATTCTCATTATTATTAACATAACTCTCATATGAGCTCAAGCTAAGCCATTCTCCTTCTTCTTCCTCCTCCAAGCTCTCTAGCTCTTCAAAAGTGAGTGAAGAAAATTAAAAGGAAAGGTTTTTAAGTGAGATTATAACCCATATCACCAATCTATATTAGTCTAGCCCACTAGTGTAGGTTGTTTGCTTTA
Organism: Agapanthus africanus; assembly: GCA_030015575.1. Classification (NCBI taxonomy): domain Eukaryota; kingdom Viridiplantae; phylum Streptophyta; class Magnoliopsida; order Asparagales; family Amaryllidaceae; genus Agapanthus; species Agapanthus africanus. The sequence goes on along the minus strand of JASDDO010000024.1, from coordinate 545,440,572 downwards.
CTTCCACTAAGGTCAAGTGAAGCTTGAAGATTGTGCCAAGGGACTCCGTGGTGGATCGTCGTGGACTTCGAAGGCCTCAAGCGAACCCGTTCAAATTCCAAGTTGATCCAAGGAGTCAAGGGGGAGAGGTATACAAAGGTTGTATTTCTCCCCTCTTAGTGTTAGACACTTGCTAGTATGTGATACTTGCTTTTTGTTACCCTAATGATCTAGTTTGATTCTAGGTTAGGTTTGGTTAGCTCCCTAAAAATTTTAATGTAGCATGTTTGATAGTTGTCAAAACCTAGTGAGGGTGATTAGCAAACCCAACAGTGGTATCAGAGCCAGGCTAGAGAATTAGAAGATATTAGTAGAATTACGAAACCGAAACAACTCCGTAACCACGAAACAAAATCCCTAGTTTCTGTCAATTTTTTAAGTTCTCTGAATTTTTTTTAAATAGGTGCAGAATGTTACATGTGATGTAGTATGAACACCAGAGAAAAACGAGACCGAACCGCCGGATTTTGACCGGCCAAACTAGCAAAAAAACCGGCCCCACCGGTTTTGTAGTTTGGTTTTGGCTTCGTTTTCCACTAGTGTTCCAGTCTCTGGGGTTTGATGTTTCAGGTATTGTTTGTTTTTTCTAAAGATTGCATGTGATGGTATCTTTCTGTAATGGAAATTCGGAGTGTTTCGTAGTCGTATTTTAACATCGTTTCGGGTAACCTTGTCGACGTTAAAAAGTTCAAACGAACATCAAACACCACCTCAAGATTGCTCTCTCAAAATTTTTCAAAAGTTGGAATTTTTGGGTTTGAAAATGTTCAGAAAATTGTGCAGGGTATTGTGTGGACCCCCAAGAAAAACGAACCCCTAACTCGACCTAACGACCGTGAAACCGCGGTCGAAAGGTACTTTTGGTGGCGGTTCCACGACACCGTTGGTGTGGCTTGGGACGTGCTTTCTTGTGTTGGTCCGTATGTGCTTATGGCACTGTCTGGAAATTTCTGAATCTAACTCGAGTGTTGAGTCCTTTGAGAATTTTGGGTGGTTGATCGATCGATCAAAAAGTTTAACATCGCTTAGTTTTTGTGAATGTGGTACAATATTGTTGGATATATGTATGCCCTAGAGGCCATTATATGTATAGTGGATGCTTGGACATGTATATATATACAGATGACATTCTTGCTCGACATGATAGTATTCTATCTGGTTGTACTTTAACTTAACATGTTTACTTGATTGTATTATACTGTTCATTTCATACATGTTGATAAAGCCCTCAGGATATTTTCTTGACTTCCATAACTATGATGGAGATCATACTAGTGGGGCATGTGTAGTTTATGTTGGAGTTTCTTAGCACATCTACTAGGGTTCCATGGTGTATCAAATATACAATTTTAAAAAAATAGTGTGCTAATGAACTCAAACTTAGAATCGAACTAGAGAATTAGGGTTTTACATCAAATAAGCAAGCATAAACATAAGTGATTATGGAATACAACCTTTATAGACCGGTCCATCACTTCAAATGCTCCGTGTAGAAGTTCCTTCGCTCCAAGTAATGGTGTTCCGGACTCTCCGTAGGCTCCACCAGTCGAAATGAACGAGCTTGCTTAATGATTTTCGAAGCCAAAGATGATCTACTTTGAGGAGACTCAACTCAAGCTCTCTCTTCACTAATGTATGAATAAGTGAAGAAAACAACCTACACTATATGGCTAATATGGTATAGATTGATGAAGTAGGAATTTAGCTCACTTTAGAATATTTTTTCTCTCATTCTTTTTCAACTCAAGAAAATCAAGTGAAGTAAAAAAGGATGAAAAAGATGAAGCATCTAATTAACCAAGGGTGAGAAAATATTTAACATAAACTCTTGTAAAGACTTAACTAAGGCTAAGAGAATGGTTAGGTTAAATAATATCTAGAGTGAAACAAAAGTCAATGGAGTTTAGTCAAGGTTTCTACAAGCTTCACAACCATGCTAATTTCCACCTCTTTTTTATTTTCTCTAAATAATAAAAACCTATACATTATCTTAACTTAAGTGTTAGTCTCATACACCCAAGTTCCATGTATCATCAAGCATGATACAATATTCTAAATACATTTAAATATATATATATATATATATCATATATATACTTATAAAATGTAAATGAAGAAAAGAAAATTCTTAAGTGAGCAAATTTATATTAGTTAATATATTAATATATCTAATATATATACATATATTAAATTATTAAATCAACACTTGATTTAACAATCCGGCTATATCACATATACCCGACTAATATCAAATTATCGAATCAACACTTGATCCAATAATCCGGTTATATCACATATAACCTATATCGCAAAAACAGAATACGGTATCATATACACGTATCTATCTCGGTCCCGCACATATCACATATGTGCCCTGCTTCGTTTCGCTTGAGCCAAGAAACCTCTGTGTAGGACTCTAAAGACTCGTCAATACGCCGGCAGTAGGTGGTGATCATATCAGTCACCCACAAGCCGCAAGCAGTCTACTAAACGTAACGGTCATCCGGTTTTTGAGCAATCAGAAGATCAACAAGCATGCTTGCTCACACACCTGTGAATCCAATAAGTAACACTACCGTACAGTCCGGTCACTTCGTCTGATATGTCGCATATCGAGTATAGGGGTGGTGAACGTCAGACCCCAGTAACTTGATAAGTCATGCCGATTTGAGGTCCATAACGGTTCGAGAAACTACTGATAACACTTACCAGTAAATCTCAGCAACCCTGGCCAGGGATTTCCTGTTATGGCCAATCGAGCACAGCGCAACATTAACCCCCAATACCGGGAGAGACGAAACCCCTCCTATCGCTCATTGGCTCCATGTGATTCGGGACTGTACCCAAAAGCCAACGGTTTGCACGTTCTCTTGAACGTGGTATGATGGAAATCAAAGCACAGTGGGAATCACAAAAGTCTCTATGATGATCTCGGGTCTACAGACTAACCTGTACCAGTGTCACTAGAGAACTTCTATCTGACGTTATATATAATACTATCTAGGAGTTCTCGGCGAGTCCTGTTCGGTGTACCCATTCTCAAATGAGCACCTGTGCACATTCTCTGATGTCAAATGATTGATCTATTTTATTGTAGTTTAATCGCAGTCAGAACGGTGTCGCGCGTAGCTAGACCGAGGTGAGTACGGGTCGTCCTCAGGGAAACGTTGAATATTTTAATCTTACTTTAGATGTGTTGAAAAAGAGATGAGGGATAAAGAATATTGAAGAATGGTTGTAGGATCTAGATATACGCTAAACACTGATGCAAAATATAGATCTAGATTAACTACGGAGGTAAGTTTATATAAAAAGGGGGCTTGTAGGGTTCATTAGGATTTAGTGGTTATGGATGATTAATTAAAGATTACCCTTTTTATCCTTTAATAGATTTAAAACTAGAATGGCAGTGATGCATGTAGATTAGGATTTCTGAAGGAAAAAGGGTTCCCACTCTTAACCCCTATCTCGACATGGAACTCCGTTCATATCTAGCCTTTACCAAAACAATTATTAATCTAATCTCTAATCATGGTCGAGACTAACAATAAATTGGTAGCGCGCCCGATTAGGATGTTAATGATTCTTTAGATAAAGTTTATAAACTTTATAGGACGTAAAAAGAGTTTAAGGATCTTCATCATCCATTAACCTACCATAATCCTACGAACCCTAACAAGCAGAGAATTACTCGCGCATGTTGGGAGAAGAAGAGATGGAGAGAGAATTCATATTAAAACTACAAAGAAATAGAAGAAGAGAAAGAACTAACTTTATTAATTAACAAAACTCATTTACACTTTGTTCCCTTAGAAAATGATTACAAATACTAGTTTGCTTCTCGATCTCTTCTAAGGAGGTAGATGAACCGTTGATGATCAGCCTGGATGCATGAGCCTTCTTGGACTTCGTGATCGCGTCGACTTGATAATTTTTCCAAGAGGCTCTCGGTCCTTATTTATAGTCCTAAAGCCAGAACCCTAGATGCCTAAATTGGAAACTAGTAGTTAAGATCCAAACTGAAAAATCCCAACTCCTATCTCGTCAAAATCACGGCGGATCCGCGGCCAAAAGGTGGGTTTGGCCGCGGATCCGCGGCCAAATAGTGACATCTTGGGCTCAATCTTCTTGTGGGCTATTCTGGTGATATATGGTGATCTTTTGAATATCTGGAAACTGAAAATCTTATCTATGTCACTGCCAGAATTGATTTCTTTGATTTACGTTCTTAATTAGGCAGGTTTGTTTTAACAACTTTGATTTCCTTGATTTCAGCCATGAAAATTCTGCACAACAACTCAACATATAATATTAGCAGAGATATTAACTTAACCATTAAGTATTGGTCAAAGGTATTAATAAGGTAAGCATATTAAATGGGCCAAATGTTACATGAATATTATATGCTTACTTTTTCCTACAAAATGTTAATTATAATATATAAACACATGAAAATAGTATTTTTACAGATAAACCCTCATATTTATCATATATTATAATAAACACCTTTTATTATATAGAAATAGTAGGAAAATTGTCATATTAAATGTGCAGTTTTATCAACTGAACAAATACCCCCAAACTTATCTTTGATCTTCCCGAGCAAACTAGTTTATTCAAGAGAGGGAGAAAGAGAAGAAGAACTAAGTAGCACACTTTTGTAGGCAACACGATTGCACTGAACACATGCAACAAGCCGTTAAACCTTCAGGTGTCCCTAGTCGGAAGATTGTTGTCTCCTGAGGGTTTTCAGCGGATTACACCCACAAAATCCTATAATAAAAGGAAGACTGTGAAAGTTACATATAAAGATAAGAATTATAAAAGAAAGACTTTGAAAATTAGAGTTTCCAACTACACTAGTTTTTCAGTTGTCATGAGCCCTATCTTAATAGTCATGAAAAAATTTTAGAAATCACATCATCTCTCAATAAAACATCGTCTTTATTCTTCATTCCTACCTTTCATCCAAACATCGATCATATACCCCTACGTGTGTGTATAGACATCCCTACACTCGGAGAATTCAATTTAAGCAATCATACTCTTGTCCATCTATCTTGGTACTTTTTAATAGATATTTAGATGGAATTTGCTCACACATTTTTCATACGACCTTTAATACTTCTTGAGGTACTAACCGACCGATTACTCATGTGCTTGCTTATTTACGTGTATTTTCTCGTCTTGCAACACCTAAGGCTTAGCAGTGACTCCCAAACCAGTTGGTCTAAGGTACTAGGTGATGAAGCACCCTCGCTATATTTTTTTTGCTGCCTTAGTGATAACAAAACCAGTGTTCATTTTTTTCATCATTTTATCTTCTCTTTTCCATTTATTATTTCCTTCATACTTTGGCTTTTAGACAAGAGCATTTCAAGGTATCCTCTACTATCCCGAGTTTCAAGACGTGTGCAAGTGCGTATAGTAGGGTATCAACATTCAAATGTTTGGCTTCCAAAATAGAAACTATTTTTCAGACTTATTTTTATCCTCAGATTAGTGGCTTCTTTTATCTTACTAACCCTTGGGACAACGGCTCATAACTACATATTACTAGTTCGTTTAAGAAAACTTTTAATTTTCTAGGTTTTTTAAAATTTTTCTAATCTTTTGGATGTAATTTTTCACTATCTACTCATTTATTATCAAAAAAAATTTGTGCTAATGCAAAGTGTACTGCAAAGTAACGCGTAAATAAGCACAAACCTCCCCGAAACCTGTTTACAGCAGTGTCCTTACTGATGTCATCCGTTAAGCTCAAAAACTTGTAGACTTGGGAGGAAAAAGGGGACAAGAAATAATGAAAGTAAAATCCTCCCCCAAACATATTTTTGGCTCACAATTTTGTAAAAATCATTTTCTTTCAAGAGCCAAAATATACCCCCCCAAACTTGAGTTAAACAATGTTAATCTTTTAAAATCACACGAGGGGGTCAAAGTTATTGGTCAATGCCAAGCTTTGCAAAGACCAAAATTCAACACCAACAATTCAAAAAATTTATCGATGAAGCACCAAGGTTGGTGGAAGAACATGTCACCTTTCGACGTGAAAAAGTGGGGAGGTGATAAGAGGTGTAATGGAAAAGGATTGCGTCTCAATTTGGAGAGACGACACAGTGATAGTGATGATGGATTACCCGCATTATCGTGATTGTCCAGAAGAAGGGGTGGAGGTTCAATTTCTTTATTTTGGAGTTGATTCATCTCAACACCCGTGTCTTTTAAAAATGCGAGTTCATCAGCAAAAATTTCCTCAAAGCTTTCATCGATACCCCGAACAATAATGTCATCAGAAAAAATGGAGTGATCGTCAGACTCTATAAAACGTTCCTCATCAGCGTTAGATGTTGACCCGGACAACTCGGTGGAAGAGTCCGTGTATGTATAATACATGGTTGGGTCAAGCAACAACATATGAAAAGAGTCAGTATCATGAGGTTGATCAAATTCGCTGCTGTCGACATCCATTAATTCGACAGAACACACATACGCATAGGGTTCGGAGGGTTCACTTCCCAACTTGTAAATGTTAAGCTCAATTGACTTCTTTCTAAAGGATAGGGTCATAGAGCCGTTTCTACAATTGATTACTGCGTTGGAAGTTGCTAGGAAGGGTCGACCGAGTATCACTGGGATTTGATTTCGTAGGTTTGCTACAGGTTTGAAAGGTTCCTAGGCACCCTAAAGAGGTCTCATGAGGCATCGGACATGCCATTTCAAAATTTTTGGTGCCGAGAAACCCTAGACTACGGATCGTTGCTAGAATTTTAGGCGAAACGAAAAGCTAGTTAACACTTAACTATAAGGATATGGAAATTACAACCTTTGTAGATCCGGATATCCACCTCCACGGCTCCGCAACGAAGTCTCCTCGCTGTCCATGTCGAACCCCGGGCTCAAGCGTCGGCTTCGTCGGAGAAACGGGTGAGCTAGGTCGCCGGCTTCGTGTCAAAGACGATCTACGTCGAGGCATCGCAAGTTCGAGCTCCGACTTCACAAACTTGTGAAACTTGTGAAGTGAACACCCAAAACAACTTGGCAAGAGGTAGAGGGTGAAGAAATAGGAGGTGGGTTCTCTTTAGATTTGGATTTCTCTCACTAAAACTCAAGTTGCCATTGGAGTAGCAAGCTTGAAGAAGAAGAAGAAGATGAAGAAGATGATGATAATGTTATGATAAGTAATTGAAATAAAAAGGAAAATCAATACTTATCATAAAGTAAACCATGGTTATGTGTAGAGAATTGACCAAGGTTAGATTAGTGGTTAGGGTTAAGGATGAAGACAAAAGGGATGACTTTGGTCAAAGTTTCATGAAGCTTCAATAAGCTTCATGAAGAAAAGAAACCCTTTTTGTTTTCTTTCACCTAATTAAATGAATAAATAATGGATAAATAATTAAGTGAATAATCAAAAACCCTAACCCTTATCATAACCATGGTCCAATTCTTCACACAAAGCCAAGTTATTATGCATCATCAATCATGATACAAACAAGTGTACACAAAACATATCACATATACAATGTGCACACCAAGTGAGAAAAATCCGTTTAAAGTGAACCAATACTAGTTAATGCAAAGTAATATATCAAATATATAATTATACATTAAATCATTAAATCAACATTTGATTCAATGATCCGGTCATGTCGCACATAACCGACTAGTATTCAATGTATCGATTTATCGAATATAACCAATCGAAAACATATATCGCGAGAATGAAATGCGGTATCACATACACGCATTATTCTCGGTCCTGCACACATCTCATATGCGCTCCTATTTCGTTTCGCTTGAACCAGGAAACCTCTGTGTAGGACTCTAAAGACTCGTCAATACGCCGGTAGCAGATGATGATCATATCAAGCACCCACAAGCCGCAAGCGGTCTGCTAAACGTAACGGCCACCCGAGTATTGAGCGATCAGAAGATCGACGAGCTAGCTCGCTCACACTCCTGCGAATCCGACCAGTAACACTTACCGTACAGTCCGGTCTCTTCGTCTGATATGTCGCATATCAAGTCTAGGGGTGGTAAACGTCAGACCCCAATAACCCGATAAGTCGTGCCGATGTGAGGCTCATAACGGGTCGAGAAACTACTGGTAACACTTACCAGCAAATCTCTGATCAGCCCTGGCCAGGGACTTCCCTGTTACGGCCAATCGAGCACAGCGCAACATCAACTCCCAATACCGGGAGAGACGAAACCCCTCCTATCGCTCATTGCCTCCATGTGACTCGGGACTGTGCCCAAAGACCACCGTTTTGCACGCCCTCATGGACGTGGTAAGGTGGAGATCAAAGCACAGTAGGAATCACACAAGACTCTATGACGATCTCGGGTCTACAGACTAACCTGTACAAGTGTCACCAGAGAACTGCCATCTGACGTGAGGTATAATACCATCTGGGAGTTCTCGGCGAGTCCGTCCAGTGTACCCAGTCTCCACTGAGCACCCGTATACCATCTCTGATGTCAAACACCAATGGATATGGGATCATCCATCGCCCATCACATGGGTCGAGAAGCGTATACGCTAGTCTACTCTGGTATATCGATGCCCCGTCTCGATACACCCACGACTAGGGACCTTGAAGGATGTACTTATGGACTACCATGTCCCCACTAGTATGATCTGCATCATAGTCCAGGTAGTCAAGTACAAATCCTAAGGGCTTTACCAACATGTAACTATAAGACAGTATAAAGATACTAGTGTACATGTTAAGATAAAGAGCAACCAGATAGCATACTATCATGTCGAGCAAGAAAGTCATCTCTATATATGTCCAAGCATCCAATATAATATACATCATCTGTACAATACTGGCCTCTAGGGCATACATACAACTAACAATCTCCCACTTGCACTAGGGCCAGCTGCTGTAGTATCGCATACCGAGCATCCCGAAGAGTCTCTCAAACTGTATCTGGGGAATGGCCTTCGTGAGTGGATCCGCCGTGTTGTTCTTCGTGTCAACCCTCCTGACCTCGATCTCCCGGCGATCAACTATCTCCCGGATCAGGTGATACCGCCTCAGAATATGCCTGGATCGCTGATGGGACCTGGGTTCCTTGGCCAAAGCCACCGCTCCATTGTTATCGCAATACAAAGGTATTGGATGCTCAATGGATGGAACCACTCCAAGTTCAGCAATGAACTTCTTGACCCAGACAGCCTCTTTGGCAGCATCGTTGGCAGCGATGTATTCAGCCTCCATTGTCGAGTCTGCCACGGTTTCCTGCTTGGAACTCTTCCAGCTAACCGCCCCTCCGTAGAGGGTAAAGACAAAGCCCGACTGCGACTTAGAGTCGTCCTTATTACTCTGGAAGCTCGAATCGGTAAAGGACTCCACTTGGAGTTCTCCGTTACCATACATCAAGAACATGTCTGTAGTCCTTCGCAAGTACTTGAGAATGCTCTTCACAGCTGTCCAGTGACTCTCTCCAGGATCAGCTTGATACCTGCTCACTACACTTAGTGAGTATGCTACATCGGGTCTGGTACATAGCATCGCATACATGATAGAGCCTACTGCCGAAGCATAGGGTATCCCTTGCATGCGAGCTCTCTCCAAATCAGTCTTGGGAGACATCTCTTTGGAGAGAGTGACTCCAGAGATTGTGGGCAAGTTCCCACGCTTAGACTCTTCCATACTAAACCTCTTTAGTATGGTGTCAATGTACCTGGATTGGGACAATCCCAAAATCCGTTTGGATCTATCTCTATAGATCCTAATTCCCAATATGCAGGAGGCATCACCAAGATCTTTCATTGAGAATCTTTGTGATAAGAAGAGCTTGACCGCTTGCAGCATAGGAATATCATTTCCTATCAAGAGTATGTCGTCCACGTACAATACGAGGAAGACAACCTTACTCTCTGCCACCTTCTTGTAGATACAAGGTTCATCTGGATTTTTGACGAAATCAAACTCTTTGATAACGACGTCAAAGCAGATGTTCCAACTCCGCGATGCTTGCTTTAATCCATAAATGGATTTAAGCAGCTCGCACACCTTCCCGCTGCTCCCACTGTCTACGAAGCCCTCTGGCTGAGTCATGTACACGCACTCTTCTAAATCACCATTTAGAAAGGCGGTCTTAACATCCATTTGCCAGATTTCGTAGTCATGAAAGGCAGCAATGGCAAGCATGATTCGGATGGATTTAAGCATAGCCACTGGAGAAAAGGTTTCGTCATAGTCCACACCTGGTCTTTGACGAAAACCTTTTGCTACAAGTCTAGCTTTGAAAGTCTCCACTTTCCCATCTACACCAAGTTTCTTCTTGAAGATCCACTTGCTCCCAATGGGTTTTACCCCTTCAGGAGCAACTTCCAAAGTCCATACTTTGTTGGTGTACATGGATTCCATCTCGGACCGCATAGCATCCAGCCATTTCACTGAGTCCCTACTCGTGATGGCCTGCTCGAAGCTAGTTGGGTCATCATCATCCATGATGCAATCCTCGCTTCCACCGTCCATGAGAAAACCGTAGTATCTCTCAGGTTGGCGAGGAACCCTACTAGATCGGCGGAGAGGCTGAGGTTCGTCGGGAGCTACTGAATCCTCTGGTTCCACTAAATCTTCAGTTTGAGTTTGTGTAGCCGGAATTTCTTCCAGTTCTACCTCATCGCCACTAATTTCTTTTGCAAGAAATTCCTTTTCCAAAAAGGTGGCATGGCGAGAAACAAACACTTTTTGTTCCTCTGTATGGTAGAAAAGATATCCATGTGAATGTTTGGGATATCCCACAAACTTGCATAGAACTGACCGTGCCTCGAGTTTGTCCGGATTTTGCTTTTTGACATAGGCCGGGCAACCCCATATCTTAACTCGTTTAAGACATGGTCTCTTCCCACTCCATATCTCATATGGTGTGGTAGGTACAGATTTAGATGGAACTTGATTCAATAGGTATGCTGCTGTCTCCAGCGCATAACCCCAGAAGGAAATAGGTAACTCAGCTGTGCTCATCATAGAGCGCACCATATCTAATAGGGTGCGGTTCCTCCGTTCTGATACACCGTTGTGCTGTGGTGTATATGGAGGAGTCAGCTGAGAGAGAATCCCATTCTCTTTTAGGAAGTCTAGGAATTCATTGCTCAAGTATTCCCCTCCTCGATCAGATCATAGGATTTTAATACTTTTTCCGGTTTGGTTCTCAACTTCTTGTTTATATTCCCTAAATTTCTCAAAAGCTTCTGATTTGTGTTTCATCAGGAACACATACCCGAACCTAGAGAGATCGTCAGTGAATGTAATGAAGTATGAAGAACCATCCCTGGCATGTGTAGACATGGGACCGCATACATCACTATGTATCAGTCCCAAGAGTTCGGTAACTCTTTCTCCGTGTCCCGTAAACGGAGTTTTGGTCATCTTGCCTTTGAGACATGACTGGCAAGTGTCATAAGATGAAAATTCAAACGGATTTAAATATCCATCTTTATGCAACTTAGCTAGTCGTGTCGGATTGATGTGACCCAGTCTACAATGCCACAAGAAGGATTCATTGAGTTCAGAACTCTTCCTCTTGTGTGTGTTTGTTATGCTCAGGACTGTTGATTGATTTAGAACATAAATGCCATTGCATAACGTGCCTGATCCAACCAACTTTTGGTTATGGAAAATGTTCAAAACATTGTCCTGTAATACAAAATTATATCCCTCTTTACTTAATAAAGAAACCGATATAATGTTGCATATCAGGTTCGGCATGTAATAGCATTCGTTCAGAACCAATGTATTACCAGTTGGTAATACAAGGTGATATTCCCCGACAGTCTTAGCTGCAACAATTGCACCATTTCCGACTCTAATGTCTTTATCACCTTCTCCAAGTTCTCTACCTTTCTTAAGCCCATGTAACTGATTACATATATGGGATCCTGACCCGGTATCTAATACCCAGGACGTAGAGCAAATGGAGAAACAGTTCTCAGTAACGAACACACCCGAAGAAAATGCATCAACATGTACTTTCTTCATCCGGGTGGCATGAGAATCCTGGTATTCCCCTATATCCTGTTCAGTCCTATAACTCTTATAGGTAAGAACGGAACCAACGTTCCCCAGCACAGTATAACATGCGGGTTCGGTCAATACATCCATATTATTATCTTTATTAAGGCATGAAATGGTCGCTACCTGGAGAGAGAGAGAAGAAAACACTTTAGCGTATGCTCGTGCAAGATCAGATTGGTTATTATCTTATCTAATCAGGATGGCTCCCACTGCTTTTTATCAAATCTTTCTCCAAACCCTAAAAGGAAAGACTAGCCGGGATTAATTACACACTACAAGTTCGCCAATCTTTCAGCCAGGCCAGTGTCGGTACTTTGAGGGAGGTCCCCCGTGCTTTCGGACGAACCTAATTAATGTAAACCTCGTTTTCCCAGAGGCGTAACCTCGTTAACACCTTTCTAGACACCTACTTGATCGGCTAATTGTAATGTGCAAAACTCTCCCAGGAGTAACTCTTACTCGCAGCGGGTATCGGGATCCAACTATCTCATAGAAGGTATGCAATCTCATTGCAAATTTCAACACTTGAAATTCCCGATAATATTTTACCCCTAACCTCCTATGACCTTGACAAAGGCCAACAAACCATAGGATGCTAGTCAAGTTCAACCCGTCATTTCTTGATCGAAATAAACCCACCCGCACGGCCCTTGACAAAGGCCAACAAGGTCGCACGACTACCCTAATCCAATCTGCATCATATGCATAAGCAGATAAGCACCAGTTAGCTACCGCACACTGCGCTTTGACAAAGGCCAACAAACGCAGCACGAATACTAACTACTACTTATCTGAAATGACGGAGGGCTACGCAGGTTTTTCATAAAAACCATGAGCGTAATGAACTTGATATCGTTGTAGAATCAAATGAAGTTTTGAAATGGAGTGATTTTGAGGCTTTTCTAGTTTTGCTAAAGGAGTCACTCCCGGTGAAGGGATCTCGGTCCTTTCCTCGTCGAATGAGGTGCGGGATATATCATATATATCGCTGTGCAAAGCAAAAACGCAAAAACAGTCAAAAGCAGACCGAGTGTGTAGCATCTGCCAGTTATTGCTAAAGGAGTCACTCCCGGTGAAGGGATCTCGGTCCTTTCCTCATCGAATAAGGTGCAGGGTATATCATATATACCGCTGTGCAAAGCAAGAACTGTAGCTACCTTTTTTTTTGTTTAAAATCTGATTCCACAACATCTTAGGTTTCTTTTCTTTCATTAATCACATTAATGAAGTCCCATCATTTAAGTACCTAAACATCACAGATAGATATGACGTACACTTATGCCATCCGCATTCGCCTCGATGTCCCCTCGTGCACCGTTAGGTTAGGTAACTAACGACAGAGCAGGGCAGGGCTAGCGCGGGTGTAAAACATAAGTAACGTCTATATAATATATCATATATATTATATACTATATCCATCACAGAATCACAACACAGATATCGCAGCAGAATAATCATATGAAATATTGGATATACTAGGACGTCCGTGTTTTCAATACGAGCCAGTATAAAACACGGATTCCACGGTCGTAACGAATAGCCAATCCCACACCCCTAGACCCCTACGAGAGCGGCAAGCAACCCTGCCAATTCTAGGGTTAGGAGACCCGGACTCGACTCCTCGAGTTGGTCTCCCACTGGACCCCAGAACCCGGTTACTTGTGCTCCCCTCCTTGGGTCTATCCTAATGCGGAAAAGTAAATAATATACAAAAGGTGACATCTCCCGCTACCTGGAAGTGCCCCAAATAAAAGAATATTACATACAAGTTTTTACATGAATGAAAATGAAAAACACTCATCTCACATAAAAAACCCCGGCTATTCGAATACGACGATCCAATATAACATATCCAGCAACACATAACATCACATGTCATCAACGTAAGTAAGTATGCATACCCCAATTGTCGTTGACGTATAGCAACGAAACCGGCGATATGAACATACTACACTTACGGTCACAGAAAAGAAAGTGTAAAACTACAACAATTGGAATCCGCAACTTCTTTAGACATCGCATGCCTAAATAAATGAAATACTTAGACATCACATGCCTAACAGATATAAATCCCGCATTTTAGTCTCATTATCGAAAACTCTTTTCAATATCATATGGGACTAAACTGCTAAATTTATAACATTCATTCAGTTATCTCATAACTGTTTGTGAATTCCAATTATTGTATCACATTCCAGATAAACAGAAAATGTTAAACTTTCCGATCGAACAGTCGAATACCCAAGTTTTCCCGATACAGTCCAACACATGAAATAAGTCTAACAACATTCAGTTCGTGCCTCAGTACCGACGGTCCAGCCGTAGAAGGGTCAAGCCAACGCCTCACATGTGGCACGCCGTACTGCCCCAAACCCGAAGGTTCAAAGGGCAGTTCAAGACGGTCACATAATCGAGTTAAGGTTTGTTGTCTTCTAGAGGGTCCATCGCGTTACTTGCACTACTTAGAACGTCGTTAAACTTCGGAAAAATCCAACACTTGGAAATTTCCCGACAGGGGAAAAATTGGGTATTTATATCCGGTCGAACTTTTTAACATATTGTAAAATATCCGGAAATACACAAAAGACGAAATTTGATAATCCGATCGAAATACCGAATCCCCAAAACAACACCAGAAAATTCAACTCTTGAAAAATTATTAAAAATTTCCAGAAGACTCAGCACTACAACACATGAATTACTGTGCAAGCCACGTGCTGTAAATCAACACAGTGGCCGCGGAACCGCCGCTCTTACTATGGTGGGGGCCGCGGTTCCGCGCCTGTGTAGTCGATTTACCAGCACGTGTTTCACAGTAACTCACTATATTCCCTGATGAATTTTTTGGGAATTTTTAATCTTAAAAAATCCCAGAAATTGGAAAAAGTCCAGAGAGCTATTTTGGGTTCGGATTTTTGGTTCGATCGGACATCAAAGTCCGTCTAGACTTCGCCTAAGGCTCTAGCTAGGCTCTGATACCAGTGAAAGGTTCCTAGGCACCCTAAAGAGGTCTCATGAGGCATCGGACATGCCATTTCAAAATTTTTGGTGCCGAGAAACCCTAGACTACGGATCGTTGTAGAATTTTAGGCGAAACGAAAAGCTAGTTAACACTTAACTATAAGGATATGGAAATTACAACCTTTGTAGATCCGGATATCCACCTCCACGGCTCCGCAACGAAGTCTCCTCGCTGTCCATGTCGAACCCCGGGCTCAAGCGTCGGCTTCGTCGGAGAAACGGGTGAGCTAGGTCGCCGGCTTCGTGTCAAAGACGATCTACGTCGAGGCATCGCAAGTTCGAGCTCCGACTTCACAAACTTGTGAAACTTATGAAGTGAACACCCAAAACAACTTGGCAAGAGGTAGAGGGTGAAGAAATAGGAGGTGGGTTCTCTTTAGATTTGGATTTCACTCACTAAAACTCAAGTTGCCATTGGAGTAGCAAGCTTGAAGAAGAAGAAGAAGATGAAGAAGATGATGATAATGTTATGATAAGTAATTGAAATAAAAAGGAAAATCAATACTTATCATAAAGTAAACCATGGTTATGTGTAGAGAATTGACCAAGGTTAGATTAGTGGTTAGGGTTAAGGATGAAGACAAAAGGGATGACTTTGGTCAAAGTTTCATGAAGCTTCAATAAGCTTCATGAAGAAAAGAAACCCTTTTTGTTTTCTTTCACCTAATTAAATGAATAAATAATGGATAAATAATTAAGTGAATAATCAAAAACCCTAACCCTTATCATAACCATGGTCCAATTCTTCACACAAAGCCAAGTTATTATGCATCATCAATCATGATACAAACAAGTGTACACAAAACATATCACATATACAATGTGCACACCAAGTGAGAAAAATCCGTTTAAAGTAAACCAATACTAGTTAATGCAAAGTAATATATCAAATATATAATTATACATTAAATCAACATTTGATTCAATGATCCGGTCATGTCGCACATAACCGACTAGTATTCAATGTATCGATTTATCGAATCAATGATTCGATAACTAGGTCATATCGAATATAACCAATCGAAAACATATATCGCGAGAATGAAATGCGGTATCACATACACGCATTATTCTCGGTCCTGCACACATCTCATATGCGCTCCTATTTCGTTTCGCTTGAACCAGGAAACCTCTGTGTAGGACTCTAAAGACTCGTCAATACGCCGGTAGCAGATGATGATCATATCAAGCACCCACAAGCCGCAAGCGGTCTGCTAAACGTAACGGCCACCCCGGTATTGAGCGATCAGAAGATCGACGAGCTAGCCCGCTCACACTCCTGCGAATCCGACCAGTAACACTTACCGTACAGTCCGGTCTCTTCGTCTGATATGTCGCATATCAAGTCTAGGGGTGGTAAACGTCAGACCCCAATAACCCGATAAGTCGTACCGATGTGAGGCTCATAACGGGTCGAGAAACTACTGGTAACACTTACCAGCAAATCTCTGATCAGCCCTGGCCAGGGACTTCCCTGTTACGGCCAATCGAGCACAGCGCAACATCAACTCCCAATACCGGGAGAGACGAAACCCCTCCTATCGCTCATTGCCTCCATGTGACTCGGGACTGTGCCCAAAGACCACCGTTTTGCACGCCCTCATGGACGTGGTAAGGTGGAGATCAAAGCACAGTGGGAATCACACAAGACTCTATGACGATCTCGGGTCTACAGACTAACCTGTACAAGTGTCACCTGAGAACTGCCATCTGACGTGAGGTATAATACCATCTGGGAGTTCTCGGCGAGTCCGTCCAGTGTACCCAGTCTCCACTGAGCACCCGTATACCATCTCTGATGTCAAACACCAATGGATATGGGATCATCCATCGCCCATCACATGGGTCGAGAAGCGTATACGCTAGTCTACTCTGGTATATCGATGCCCCGTCTCGATACACCCACGACTAGGGACCTTGAAGGATGTACTTATGGACTACCATGTCCCCACTAGTATGATCTGCATCATAGTCCAGGTAGTCAAGTACAAATCCTAAGGGCTTTACCAACATGTAACTATAAGACAGTATAAAGAGACTAGTGTACATGTTAAGATAAAGAGCAACCAGATAGCATACTATCATGTCGAGCAAGAAAGTCATCTCTATATATGTCCAAGCATCCAATGTAATATACATCATCTGTACAATACTGGCCTCTAGGGCATACATACAACTAACAAGGTTGTGTATCTATAACGATAAAGTCCACAGGGAATATAAATTCCCCGACTTTGATTAACACATCCTCTAGCTCACCCCTAGGTTGGGTGATAGATCGATCGACCATCTGAAGAGTGCAATGCGCCGGTTTTAACTCTCCGATCCCTAATTGCTCATAAACAGAATACGGAAGCAAGTTAACACTAGCACCTAAATTGAGTAAAGCACGATTGATATTTTTACCCCCAATAGAAATAGAAATTGTAGGACTTCCGGGGTCCTTTCGTTTCTTGGGTAGTTGTTGTGTAAAAGCAGTGCTCACATTACTCGCAGGGAAAACTTTTTTAGGTACTTGAACTTTTCTCTTCCTAGTGCACAAGTCCTTTAGGATTTTCGCATAAGACGGAACTTGTTGAATAGCATCTAGGAGAGGAATGTTTATGTTAACTTGCTTAAAAATTTCCACAATCTTCTCCATTTGTGGACTTGGTCTGTTGCCTCTTAACCTGTTTGGATAAGGTGCTTTATCAATAAGGGTTGGGTCCAACATTGGAGAGGATTGTGGGGATGGAATGGATCCCAGAATTGGAGTGGGGATTGTTTTAGATAGATTTGTGGAAGTGGGCTGAGGGTTCGAGCCTTGTGGAAAACGGAGAATAGGCTCGGATGAAGGTGGGAGACTAAACGAATTAGGGGAAGAAGTAGAAGCCGGGGTATCATTGGTATCACTAACATCATCAAATTGCTCACCCACTCGGTTATTCAGCACTTTTCCCGATCTCAACGTAGTAACAGCACTCACGTTATGATTTTGTGAATGGCCAGGATTCGGTAGGGGTTGAGATAGGAGTTTCCTTTTTTCTCTCGCACTCATTGCGGCGTTCAACTGTGCAATTTGGTTTTCTATTGATTTAATACTCGCACCGTGGAAGGCGGAGTCTTTCTTTATGGTATCAATAGAAGACTTCATATCAGCCGACATTTGAATGGAATGTTTCATAAATAAATCCAAAGTTTGTGCGAGCGAAGAGTTATCAGTACCGGCCAATTGCGGTGCTGAAATGTTGGCCGGATTTTGAAAATTTTGTGACTGAAAGGGGTGCTGACTTTGTGGTTGTGGTTGCTGTGGAGGAGATCTTTGATAATTGCTTTAGAACTGATTTTGATTTTGGGGTTGGTTTTGGTTCCAAGCAAAGTTAGGATGATTCCTCCATCCTTGATTATACGTGGAAGAATAAGGATCGTTTCTAGGTCGCTGCTGAAAAGCAGCATTAGTTTCCTCGTGACCTTGAAACAGTGCATTCATAGGACATTCTTCCTGTTGGAGATAGTGCCCTCAGAGTCAATTATTGGATCACAGGCACGTGATTGCAATGATTGAGGGAGGACCTGTCCCAGTAGGACAGTCTTGCTCAAGATGATAGTATGCTATCTGGTTTATCTTTATCATCGTGTACTGCTTTAGGTGACCATACAGGTCACTATTGCACGTTGATAGAGCCCCTAGGATTCTTACTTGACTGCCAGCAGTATGAGGGCGATCATATACGTGGGAGCTGGTAGTCTATAAGCACATCCTTAAATGGTCCCTAGTCGTGGGAGTTTCGAGACAGGGCATCGATACTCCAGAGTAGACTAGTGTATACAGTCGAGACCCCGATGAGGGGCGGTGGCCGGTCTCACAATCCACTGGTGTCAGTTGGTTCACCTAAGATGTATACAGGTGCTCATTGGGTTATGAGTACACCGGATAGGACTCGCCGGGAACATGCTAGTTTGTCTTATACCTGACGTCAGATAGCAGTTCCCTGGTGATCTGTGTACAGGTTAGTTCATCGACCTAAGATCGTCATTTGTCTCATGTGAGTTCTCACTGTACTTTGATTACTACCCTACCACGCTCAAAGGAGACGTGAAAATAGGTTTTAGTTGGGTACAGTCCCAAGCCATATGGAGGCAGTGAGCAGATCTGCAGGGGTTCGTCTCTCCCGGAATTGGGGGTGAGGTCGCGCTGTGTCTAGGAGAGCCATTACACGAAGTCCTTGGCCAAGGCAGGAGATTTACTGGTAGGTATTCCAGTAGTATCTCAGGGTGTTCTGGGCTACACTCCGACACGACTTGTACCGCTTTTGGGGGACTGACTTTTACCAACCCCCTAGGCCCGCCATGCGATGCTCATAGACGAACGGATCGAACTGTACGAATATTGTCACTGACAAGCTCAGTAGGGTGTCAGGATGAGTTCGCTCACAGATGTCCCTTTTGGTAAATAGCTGGTAGCCCGTCACGTATGGCTAATACCTCTGACGTGCTAGTGGTTAAATCCACAGCTAAAGTATTGACGAGTCTTTAGAGTCCCCCACAGACAGTTGCTCAAGTTTCGGGCGAAACGCTGTAGAGGCCGTATAGAGATATGGCAGGGTTCGATCAGATACATGCGGTATTGCACGGATCATGATCGGACGGATAATACTAGCGGGCTTTGGTTTAATCCGGATCCTAGTATTGTACAGTGTAGATTTTGTCTCGTTGCATTTGTATTCTGTCGGAATACAAATGCGGGTATGTATATACAATAGCGGGGTTTTCCTGTAATTTATTACGAGAACAGTTTTTTGAAGTTGCCAGTTTGCATTCCGTTTCGGCCATTTTCCTTTGTATCTTTCCTTGACTGAAAATTGGTGGAGGAGGGCTTATTTGCAATTGTGTAAATTAGCTTTGTGGAGGGTGGTCTTTGCATATTATTGCTTCATGATGGTTGCACCATCATTTGACTCCATGACTTTATGATTGCTTCACTTTAGGTGTGATGATGGTTGATGGAGTGTTGGATTTGCTTGTGATCATTGCTTATTATCATCACCCTTTTCTCTCTCTTGGATTATGTTGTGGCTCACTTCTTTTTGATTCTAATTCACTCCATTCTCTAATTCATGCATATGGCCGGCCAAAGAGAGGAAGGGGCTGTCCAAGAATTTTGTGAGGCAATTTGTGTTCTCTTCATGCCCACAAAATCTCTTTGTTCTCCTCAAAAAGTATACATCTCATTCCTCCACAAGAAGGCAACTTCTAGTGAACCCAAATGAGACATAGCACTACACTCATTCTACAGCAATCCTTGGACACGTCGGCTCGCCAACTTCGTGCCCGAGTTGCCTCGGTCCAGAGGTGGGAGCCCGTAAAAGAAGCCGGCGATGTGGTGCCCTTCCGGCGAGGAAGCGAAGACCGGAGATTCCGCGGGGAGATCGGGACGACGATGAGAAGACCGAAGGACACGGATCGCTCGGTATATCTCTCTACCCCTTCTCTTGTTAGCTAGGATTAGATTAATGGCCCGATCCGGGAATTTTGTGCGTGGTGGTGTCGGTTCAAAAGTTAAAGTAAATCATCGTTTCCGCATTTTGGCCTCGGTTTTACGGCCGGGGCGCCGCCGTGCACTTACACTGGTATCAGAGCCACGCCATTAATCTAGTCCAGCTTGATCTAACGTGTTTACAAGTTCGATCGATCGGATTTTCAAAAACCGCATTTTCAAAAGCATCAGTTTCTGTCGAAATATTTTTGGCTCGAAATTTTTTTCAGGTTGTTGCAGAAACACATTCAGGAAATTATAAGAATTATGTGAAAATTTGGTTGCATGTTCTCACTATTCCACCGCGGAACCGCGGCCAAACCTATGCTTGGGCCGCGGTTCCGCCGCCACTTTGGATGTTCAATGCACCAATTTTTTACAGAGGCCTTCTGACTTGAAAATGGGGTTTTTGGTAAATTATTTTTGGGCCAATATTTTCTTTGAGTGCTGCAGTAGTGCTTGGGGCCCACTTGGGAAAATTTAATCGATCGAAAATTTTAAACATATTAGTTCATAGTATTTACATTATATCTACGACCGTGAATGTCACTTGATCGGTAAATCCTGTCTAACTGTTATAGCCCTTTTAGGTGGATTTGCGAACGTGACATTCACGTTGATGTTCTGTGTTGTGCTGTGATGTTGCGGATTGGTCGTGGGGGATAGTCTGGATGCAATGTTAGTACAGTTTCGTTTTATATGTACATTTGATATTGCGGGGCGATTGTCCGAAATGTGGACTGCCGTCACGGCCCGTTTATATATTATTCTTTTGGGGCACGACCGGGGTGAGGTCGATGTACCCGTTGTATGTATATTTTACTTTCTGTACTAGGATTACCCCAAGGAGGGGTGCACGGATAGCCGGGTTCTAGAGGGCAACGAGCCCGCATCTCTTGGCTTTGAGACGGAGGGTGCTTTACTCTAGAATTGGCAGGCTATTCGCCGCACTCGTAGGGGGTACAGGTTGACCTAGGAGGGGTGCCCAAGTTACCTGATTCTGTGAAGTGCTGGGTGGTCCATTCACGTTGCTGAAGGGGGCTGCCTCGCTTCAGGTTTTGGCGGGTAACTTGTCGCGCCCGTAGGGGTCTAGGATTTCATTGCACAGGCTATCCACACGACCAGGGGAACGTCGGGTTTCAGTAGCGGCTCTGTGAAACCCGGGGATCCCAGATATCTATATTGTTCTGTGATGCTTATTACATTTCTGTGATGTTGCATTTTATCATGCCTTGAGCGAATATTATATATTGATATATATACTAGTAGATGTTGTATATGTTTTGCATCCGCGCTAGTCCAGTCCCCGCTCTGTCGTTAGTTAAGTAACCTAACGGGTGATGACGGGACCCAGTGGCGAATGCGGATGGCATATACGTACATCATTATTTTCGTTCTTTATTGGTCTGATCAATTGATGGGACTGCATTGATTCGGATCAATGCAAGTTAAACAAACCTATTCTGATGTTGTTGGAACATTTTTCAAAAAAAACTGTTATTGCAAGGACGTTCACTTTTGTTTTGCACAGTGGTATTCAGTTAGGATATCCTGCACCTCAGTCGACGAGGCAAGGGCCGAGATCCCTTCACCGGGAGTGACCCCTTGGACAGAAGTTTGCGTCAGGGCAATAACTTCACTATAGTCGTTTACTTTTAGTTTGCATCGTGGTATTCAGTTGGAATATCCTGCACCTCATTCTACGGGGAAAGAGCCGAGATCCCTTCACCGGGAGTGACCTCTTTAGCAAAGGTTTTCGCCACTATATTTTTATAAAGACATCCAGTTCCTTCAACGATATCAAGTTCATTACGTTAAAGGTTTTCACCAGAAACCATTCGTAGCCCTCTGTCGTTTCATATGGATAGTCAATAGTATTCAAGCTGTGTTTGTTGGCCAAAGTCAAGGCACAGTGTTTGGTAGCTATTGGGTATTCATATGCAGCATAGATAGATGCATTGGTTTGGGACAGTTGTACTGCCTTGTTGGCCAAAGTCAAGGGTAGGTACGGGTGGGTTCAAATTAACCAGAAGAATGACGGGTAGAACTTGACATGTGACTTATGATTTGTTGGCCAAAGTCAAGGTCATAAGAGCATGGGGTAAAAATCACATCGGGAGTTTCTAAAGAAACTGAAACTTGCCAGATATGCGCATACCTTCTGGAGTGTGATAACGTGAGCGGATTCCGTCACATTATCATGCGATGATAGTTGGATCCCGATTCTCACTGATGAGTTGGTCTACTCCTCAGGTGATCCCGACTAATTCTTCTTTCAGGTTTGAAGGAGAATTTGACGTTACAGTGGGAGGTTTCCAGATTAGATAAATTGGTAACCATTCTGATCTAGGTTAGAGTGCACGCTGAGTGTTTCTTTTCTCTCTCTCTTTGGCAGCGACCATTGACCCGACCCTAGACTATGACTCAGTGACCAAAATTAACCGAACCTTCTTAAACACTGGCTTTTGGATTGTCAGAGTTGCAAACCTTATTGCCACTCCTACTTTTACCCTTTTCTCCAGGACACCCCGTATTACTACGAACGTCCACTACTATTGGACAAAACCATCGTATGGTTAGATACGAACTCGAAGGAATTTATTCGAGGATGGTTTCCTGTTCTGGAGAAAACGAATAGGACTATTCAGTTGTCTTTTCCTTTTACCTTCTCTCAGGTTGCAAGTACTCCTTGGTTTAGGAGATAGTACACCTATTACGCAAATTGGATAGTCTTCTTCCAAACCTTAGGCTGGTGCCGAACGGTGGGGAATGAAGAAAACCAATTAGCATAACGATGGTGTGCAGAAGGTATTAAGTAAAGCCATATAAAGGGATTAGAAGGAGGGCAAAGTAAATTGCGACTGTTATTCACGACCAAACCAAGTATTTCATTACCACTCCCATTTCACCTTTGTATTTCTCCAGGACACTCCGTATCACTACGAAGATCCACAGTTTATTGGATACTCCATCGTATGGTTATATACGAACTCGAAAGGAACTTGTTCCAGTTCGGGGATGGATTTTGGTTCGGAGAAATAGGAATAAGGTTTATTCGGTTGTCTTTTATCTTCACCTTCTCTCGCATTGCGAGTGCTCCTAGGATTAGGACAGTACACCCATTTTGCTTATTGGATAGTCTTCTTCCAAACCATCGGCTGGTGCCGAACGGTAGGGAAGGAAGAAAACCATTTAGCCTAAGAGGGTGTACAGAAGGTAATGACTAAAGACATATAAAGGGATTTGGAGAGATGGCAAAGAATTATACGGTTACAGTTGTGAATCTGGATAATGGAAGAGGCATTACTAGGAATACCCGGATACCCCATCGAAACATTTCAATGTTTCAGTTTCACTGTGTACTGTTAAAAGAAAATTGATTTCCCAATTAGACACTTGCTCCAGGTTATGTATTTACCAGGTATGATTCTCACATCTGTATTGTTTTACAGATGATGAGTGGGAATAAGTTATTGGGAATTAGATGATCCTCCTCATTATATCGGGATTCGTTGTAATCGGTGATATTTGAGGAAGTCACCTGGATTGTTTGCCGGACGGCAAATATTTGGTTTTGAATATCCGTTGTTATGCACCAATTTCAAATTGATATATCTGTACGTCTATTTTTATAGAGTGAGATATACCTTTTTGAAATTATGTCTATGACATTTACCTATATCAGTGGATGGTTAGGTAAGAAGCATTGAACAGCGGTGTA
Source organism: Agapanthus africanus (assembly GCA_030015575.1). Lineage (NCBI taxonomy): Eukaryota > Viridiplantae > Streptophyta > Magnoliopsida > Asparagales > Amaryllidaceae > Agapanthus > Agapanthus africanus. The sequence goes on along the minus strand of JASDDO010000024.1, from coordinate 545,416,238 downwards.
ATTCTTCTTAACCATAAGTACAGTTTTCAACCTACCACACACAGGGATTGAGTTATTAGACTCAAGGGACTTATACAAAGTATTATATATTGTCCAGTGTCCAAGAGGACAGAGGGGTTGGTACTCGTACTGTATTCTATTTACTTGTGACTTCTCTAGTTCTTAGACAAGTGTTTCGCAGAAATACAAGGTCCAAGTTTTGAGAAGTTATATGTAACGTTTTAAAAATAATTAAATAAATAAAATCGTTTAAGTGAATTTTATGATTTTCGGTAAAGTAATACGTATTTTTCGTAAAACTAAACCGTAATTATTTTTCACTATAAATTTAAAAATACATATTTTAATTATGTTATTACTAGTAAATGGTGTTTATTTAGTCACATATAAATTTTTAGTTTAATTAAATATTTTCCCTAAATTAATTATTTTAAATATTAACATAAGCTTTATTTATACACTAAATTAGTGTAAATTTCAAATTTGAAGGGGTTTAATTTGCAAAAATGAATCATTGCATATTAGAATCTAGTGTGTATCATGCAAAATTTATTTACAAATTTTTCCATGATTCTAGACATTTCTTTGGTTTAATTAGATTAGAAATGAAAGAAATTAAATAAAAATCATGAAAAGACATAAAGAAGTTGATATTTTAGGTGAAGTTTCTACACTTTTCTTCACTTTTCTCACTCTCCTCTCCTTCCTCCATGGTGTGGCAGGCCTCAACCCCCCATGGCAGCCCCCCATCTTGAAAATTTAATTTACCTCCAAAAATCATCAAAAATCCTACAAAAATCCAAATAAAAATCCACAAAATCCTAATTAATTCCTACCCTCTATTCTTTGCTCATCTTTACATGGATTTTGGAGATGGAAAGCATTCATTTTGGAGGCATGTTTTCATGTTTGGGTTTCTTGTTATGAAGGTATAAATTTTCTTCTTTTGATTTATTGTTATTAAATGTTTCATTTAAGCATAATTAGATTTAATAAATTAATTCTCTTTACAAGTTTTAAAATTCAAGTTCTGGTTTGTAAAATCAAGTTAGGGTTTTTACTAATTAAGTGGTGTTATTATAACTAGTCTAACATTTTAGAAATGGGAAAAATCATGCATGGTTGATATATTGTAATTTGTTCATTCAAATTGTTTAAATTAAGTAAATTTGCAAACTAGATTTATGTATATTATATTTATTGGTGAAATAAAATTCCAATTAATATTTATAACACTAGAGTGTGGTTTTAAAGAGGATATTAACTTGTTGGTGGAATGAAAAACACAATTTGGTTACTATTTTTGTTGATAATTGAAAAATACTAATAAAAATGCTATTTTTGTTAACTAGATTTTAGAAATTCTTAAATAAATGAGATTTAAAATCTAATTTATGGTTTAATTATATTATTATCATCATGAATTTTAGTTTAGTAAGTTAATTCATGTAAAATCATGTTTAGTTGTGATATTGTGAAATTTTGCTTAAAAGTATCGAAATCGGGCAAGTTTGCAAACTTGAATTTTCAAACTAATATAAATTAGGGTGTTAAAAATATAGTAAAGGTTCCTATAATCTAGTTAGGTTATTTAATGAGTATTATGACCATTAGTTTCATATGAACAATAAGTTTTAAAGTAAAACGGTAAATTGGTGTTTTCGGGTTTTTCGAAATCGGACGATTTGATCGATTTTTAGGGTTTCGATGAATTAAATCATGTTTATATTATAAGTAATGAGTTTTAAAACTATGAGTTGTTTGTTGATGTTTATCTCGATCGATCGGCGTTTGTACGCCGATATCGAGCGATATTTGGTTATTTTGCATGAGCGGGACATAGGTTTTAACCTACGCGTGTTTCGTGCGCCGTTTCGGTTTTGTCCGTGATTCAGTTTACGATATTATATGTGTTTGCGTATAGGTACCCCTCAAGTGGACTGCAGGTGATGAAGAAGAGGATGGCGACACTGTCTTCGGCAGACAAGGACCAGGTGAGTAGATGTATATCTACGGGAGGAAGTCGGGTGGATGGCGTTTAGCACCCCCGCAAGCATAGAATAGGAATAAGTACTTATTGACATTAGGAAGTCAGACGTGACCTTAGAATTTCGGTGAGTAGGACCCTAGTAGTGACCTTAGGTTGGACTAGATTGATTTAGAAAGACCTTACCTGAGGATGAATATCTTAGAGGAGATTCGTAGGTTTCAGGTAGATACACACACATGCACACACTGAAACTCGACGTGGTGTATACGTGCATTTACATATATATATAGAACTAGGTGTAGGTTTATATATATACACAATACGTATATGTGATACAAGGATGTGATATGATACATGGGGATGAAACTATATAACTGGGCTGATGCCGTGATTCTTGGCTATACAGTCGTGTTATGATGTTAGCGGATCATTAGAAAATGAGATAATGGATTTGTATACATGAAAAATAATAAAGGGTGGTGATGATATTGAAGTATATGGGACTCTAAAATAGAACCCGGACCGTAACCTGTGTCTGAAATTCTGATATGATATATGTGTGACTTGATTACGACATCATATAGGTGTGACTTGATTTCGATATGATATATATGTGTAACTTGATTACGATATCATATAGGTGTGACTTGATTACGATATGATTTAAGTGTGACTTAATCACAATATGATACATATACATGATATTTCTGAGGATAAAGTAACGATGTACATTTATGTTGACAATGATATATGATTGATGTATGCGATTACAGTATGGTACCTTGATTATGACATGTGTTGATGATGATATTATACGAATGATGAGACACGTAGGTGATACTTGACCCGTACCCCGATTTTGGGATGCCGTATGATGGATTTTACCGTACGAGGTATAGACGTGATGATTGATCCGCACTCTTGATTCGAGGAAGCCGTACTATGTACGTGACGCTATTGAGGCTAGATCGCCGACTATTAGAGATATGGACTCAGACTTTAGGTGTACTTTTATTTCTTATCGACTAGTTTCTTAGGTTTAGTTCCTTAGGAGGTTAGATGGATACTAGTGTAAGTTCGAGTCATATAGTTGTAGTTTTACTTGTATATCACAGATGAGTGGCTATTACACATCCGTCTTTACATTCATACCATAATCATAATGTTGCATGTTCATACATATGTTTCTATAATCAGTATAAAACTCTGTCTGTTAGGACACCAGCACCATTACCGATGATGCGCATATTCCACGTACACTTATTTGCCGGCTCACACACATCATCATCGGTAATTGCTATGTCACGTACACTTTAGATAATATTATCTTTTAATGATAGAATCAGCTAACAGCTAGATCGATATTACTTCGTGATTACTCTCTGGTGTTAGTATAGACATGGCATTTATTACTTAGACATTTCTTGCATTCGCATTTTCATGTTATCATGCAGTATTATGGGGCATATGCCGACACTTATCATATACTTACTCATGATTTTGGGATTTTGGATTTCTATGCGATTTCTGGATTTTTGGGGAAAACCGCAAGAATATATAAAAACTTCTCTCTCTCTCCTCCTCTCTTTTTAAAAACATAAGATGCGGTTTTCTCGTGATGTATGTGTCGTCCACCATGAGATTTCATGTTTTCTGTTGGATTTCGAGACCTGATTCGAGGAGTGGATGAACCGTCTCGGGTACATGGTGGGCCTGGTATGGTACCCCGGGGCAAGAAGATCGAGTTGTAGACGATGAGCCTGGCAGGGGAGGACTACCTACCGGTGATGTCTGGCACGGCGGATATCCAGAGGATACCGACCGTTGTTGTGAGATTTGATGATATGGGCCGATCCGGACTGACGGAGCCCGAGATATTGAGACTATGAAACATTGAGATTATGAGGTATTGAGACTTGAGATTTACATGTTTTGTGTCGATGCTTGACACGGATTTCTATGGATTTCATCGTTGATATTTCAGATTTCTATACACATTTTACCATGATAAAAGCTAAAGATTTCTTATACAGATATATCTAGATTTCAGGATTGGTTATTTTACATTCATGGTGCATGCATACTCATTCACATGACATAGTACTATATGAGGCACTGATACGAGCACGGAGCATTTGCACTTACACGTAATTTATTATACTGTCTTTACTTGATGACTAGTGGTATATTAGTATATTATTATGACCTAGGATAGCGTCGTGCATTTGATTTCTTTTCGCAGATATTTTCTACTCACGAGTTGGCAACTCACCCCCGTTGTGCCAAATTTTATTACAAGTTCGATGAACAGGTTTCCCTAGCAGCTTGCTGGCACATCTTTTCATTCAGGGTGATTTGCACGGTAGGTTGGTTCACTTGTATCTGAACCGCCATTGTACTATTATTATTTCATTTGTATCTAGAAAGCTCCATCAACCAAACTTGTATTACATTATTGTTTACTGGATCAGTTGTTTATTTCGACCTTAGAGTCGCGCTTGTATTATTATGATATCTGGTGGTTTTTTTTTTTAAGTTTTGAGCCTCGCCCTTTGGCGTTGTATACTATTGTGCATTGGTGTGGTTGTTTCTGCCTGTTGGCATAGAGCTAGCTCCCGTTTGGGGATGCTTTTTATTGTTTATATGTATTTATACTTGTTTGTACCCGTTTGGGGCCAGTTTTTACAAAGGAGACTCAGCCGAAATTTTTGAGAAAATTTGATCTTGGTTTTTTTTTAAACTTGTTTTCTACATGTTTTCCTTCTTCTTCTTTTTTTATGGTTTAGATTTCTGGGCTTCGGCTTACTTAGGTTACGTTGCGCCTCTAGACGCTTCGTAATCTAAGTGCCGGTCATGTTCCGTACTTTCGGGTCGTGACAAAATTGGTATCAGAGCGCTAGATTTAACCTTGTATAAGTCTAGGTGATCCTTGGTTGATGGAGTAGGCGACTTAGGTTGGATGACGTACCGTGGGTATGATCCGCGGCATACTTACGATACGCTACTCTTCTTAAGTAGCCTTAGGATGTACATTTCTTTGCACCGCATTTTATTCGTTCCTTTGATCTATCTTCGTCGATATCGGAGGGTGGTTTCTGTTACTACGGGCGCACGGGTAGAGGGAGCTGCGACTCGAATGCGATAACCATTAGGGTATTGGTTATTCTTGAGGATTGAAGCATTGTTTAGCCTGCGGATGAAGGGTATTCACATGCCATCCAGACGAAGTTAAAGGATTCGAACGATTGTTAGAAACCCATTTTCCCAAGTTTAAAGTATTCGGAAGAACATGCAGGTATTTCTATGGACCCTCTAGAAGAATGAAACCCTAACTCGACATAATGACCATGAGAACGCTCTTGAACCTTAGGGTTTACGGCAGTTCCGCGGTGCCATTAGTGAGGCTTGGGTTTGCCCTTCTACGGCTGGACCATCGATGCTGGGGTATGTACCGGATATTTTTAAACTGTACTTGAGTGTTGAGCTCTCGGGGAATTATGGGATTTTGATGGATCGATCGAAAAGTTTAATGTAGTCCAGATATCAGGTGAAGGGATCGACTACGTGTGAGACTCTAGATATGAGTATTGTCGTTGGTAGCGCAGTCAGCATATCTATGAAGAGACGAGTTCGAAGCAGTCGACACCAGAGGAAAGGGGGAAAGAGGCGCACATTGACGATAGTGTTTACGATTGTGATTTGGTGATTTGAATTTCATATTTTCGTTGATCGGATTTTGGTATTTTGAGGACTTTGTTCTACGATTGGTATTTCTTCTGTGTACCATCATTACATTCTATTTGTGTTTCATATATCAGTTGTATTGATGTTGTTTAGTACATACCCAGTGCACTTGATTTGGTTTTAATACATTTTGAGATTTTGATTTGATTTCGTGCATATGGTTACACATGATTTTTGACATATGCTTCGACCTAGTTTTCATGAATTTTCGTACTGTGATTTTGATTTTGATATGCGGTGTATGTTTTCGTGCACCATGTGCACCTGATTGAGATTCTTGCGCACACTTGGCGCACTTGATGCGATTTTGTGCACACCAGATACACTAAATCGGGGTTTTGTGCAGATTAGATGCACCTGATATTGAGTCGTGCACGCCCGTTGCACTTGACAGCTGTTTTTGGTGCACACCTGTTACACTTCGTTTTATTTTGTGTGTATTCGTGGTATCTGTATTTAGTTCCGATTTCAGTGTGCATCGGACGCACATGATATTTGTATTATGTGATTGGGATTGATTTCAGTTTGAGCAGTATGTTTTTATAATCATTACTATTTGATTTAGTAACCAGGCGGGACGTGTATGTTAAATAAAAGATATATATATATATATAGCTATTTTTTTATAAACGTCCGCTATTTATGCCGTGACACGTGCGTCACACGGCGATTTTAAAAAGGGGCACTTGCATGCTTCTTTATCCAGATATTGGGACGATTTTACTATGATGCGCACTATATATAAGTTGTACTTTTGATGTATATTATGTTGGTTTTCATATTGGGTTTTGATATTTTATTTTCACCATAAATCCGATGATTGTGTTATGTTCGACGGAGTTTTGATTTTGAGTTATGTACTTGTTTTTCATGCACTTGTATCGTGCTAAAAAACGTGTTTTATGTATTGATGATTTCGGAGCCCCGACGATTTGAGTGTTTTGCTGAATGTTTTAGTAATTGGGGGGGGAGTTTTAATTTAAATTCGGGGACCGAATTTCTTAAAGGGAGGAAGATTGTAACGTTTTAAAAATAATTAAATAAATAATTAAATAAATAAAATCGTTTAAGTGAATTTTATGATTTTCGGTAAAGTAAAACGTATTTTTCGTAAAACTAAACCGTAATTATTTTTCACTATAAATTTAAAAATACCTATTTTAATTATGTTATTACTAGTAAATGGTGTTTATTTAGTCACTTATAAATTTTTAGTTTAATTAAATATTTTTCCTAAATTAATTATTTTAAATATTAACATAAACTTTATTTATACACTAAATTAGTGTAAATTTCAAATTTGAAGGGGTTTAATTTGGAAAAATGAACCATTGCATATTAGAATCTAGTGTGTATCATGCAAAATTTATTTACAAATTTTTCCATGATTCTAGACATTTCTTTGGTTTAATTAGATTAGAAATGAAAGAAATTAAATAAAAATCATGAAAAGACATAAAGAAGTTGATATTTTAGGTGAAGTTTCTACACTTTTCTTTACTTTTCTCACTCTCCTCTCCTTCCTCCATGGTGTGGCCGGCCTCAACCCCCCAAGGCAGCCCTCCATCTTCAAAATTTAATTTACCTCCAAAAATCATCAAAAATCCTACAAATATCCAAATAAAAATACACAAAATCCTAATTAATTCCTACCATCTATTCTTTGCTCATCTTTACATGGATTTTGGAGATGGAAAGCATTCATTTTGGAGGCTTGTTTTCATGTTTGGGTTTCTTGTTATGAAGGTATAAATTTTCTTCTTTTGATTTATTGTTATTAAATGTTTCATTTAAGCATAATTAGATTTAATAAATTAATTCTCTTTACAAGTTTTAAAATTCAAGTTATGGTTTGTAAAATCAAGTTAGGGTTTTTACTAATTAAGTGGGGTTATTATAACTAGTCTAACATTTTAGAAATGGGAAAAATCATGCATGGTTGATATATTGTAATTTGTTCATTCAAATTGTTTAAATTAAGTAAATTTGCAAACTAGATTTATGTATATTATATTTATTGGTAAAATAAAATTCAAATTAATGTTTATAATACTAGAGTGTGGTTTTAAAGAGGATATTAACTTGTTGGTGGAATGAAAAACACAATTTGGTTACTAGTTTTTGTTGATAATTGAAAAATACTAATAAAATGGCTATTTTTGTTAAATTCTTAAATAAATGAGATTTAAAATCTAATTTATGGTTTAATTATATTATTATCATCATGAATTTTAGTTTAGTAAGTTAATTCATGTAAAATCATGTTTAGTTGTGATATTGTGAAATTTTGCTTAAAAGTATCGAAATCGGGCAAGTTTGCAAACTTGAATTTTCAAACTAATATAAATTAGGGTGTTAAAAATATAGTAATGGTTCCTATAATCTAGTTAGGTTATTTAATGAGTATTACGACCATTAGTTTCATATGAACAATAAGTTTTAAAGTAAAACGGTAAATTGGTGTTTTCGGGTTTTTCGAATTCGGACGATTTGATCGAATTTTAGGGTTTCGATGAATTAAATCATGTTTATATTATAAGTAATGAGTTTTAAAACTATGAGTTGTTTGTTGATGTTTATCTCGATCGATCGGCGTTTGTACGCCGATATCGAGCGATATTTGGTTATTTTGCATGAGCGGGACATAGGTTTTAACCTACGCGCGTTTCGTGCGCCGTTTCGGTTTTGTCCGTGATTCAGTTTACGATATTATATGTGTTTGTGTATAGGTACCCCTCACGTGGACTGCAGGTGATGAAGAAGAGGATGGCGACACTGTCTTCGGCAGACAAGGACCAGGTGAGTAGATGTATATCTACGGGAGGAAGTCGGGTGGATGGCGTTTAGCACCCCCGCAAGCGTAGAATAGGAATAAGTACTTATTGACATTAGGAAGTCAGACGTGACCTTAGAATTTCGGTGAGTAGGACCCTAGTAGTGACCTTAGGTTGGACTAGATTGATTTAGAAAGACCTTACCTGAGGATGAATATCTTAGAGGAGATTCGTAGGTTTCAGGTAGATACACACACATGCACACACTGAAACTCGACGTGGTGTATACGTGCATTTACATATATATATAGAACTAGGTGTAGGTTTATATATATACACAATACGTATATGTGATACAAGGATGTGATATGATACATGGGGATGAAACTATATAACTGGGCTGATGCCGTGATTCTTGGCTATACAGTCGTGTTATGATGTTAGCGGATCATTAGAAAATGAGATAATGGATTTGTATACATGAAAAATAATAAAGGGTGGTGATGATATTGAAGTATATGGGACTCTAAAATAGAACCCGGACCGTAACCTGTGTCTGAAATTCTGATATGATATATGTGTGACTTGATTACGACATCATATAGGTGTGACTTGATTTCGATATGATATATATGTGTAACTTGATTACGATATCATATAGGTGTGACTTGATTACGATATGATTTAAGTGTGACTTAATCACAATATGATACATATACATGATATTTCTGAGGATAAAGTAACGATGTACATTTATGTTGACAATGATATATGATTGATGTATGCGATTACAGTATGGTACCTTGATTATGACATGTGTTGATGATGATATTATACGAATGATGAGACACGTAGGTGATACTTGACCCGTACCCCGATTTTGGGATGCCGTATGATGGATTTTACCGTACGAGGTATAGACGTGATGATTGATCCGCACTCTTAATTCGAGAAAGCCGTACTATGTACGTGACGCTATTGAGGCTGGATCGCCGACTATTAGAGATATGGACTCAGACTTTGGGTGTACTTTTATTTCTTATCGACTAGTTTCTTAGGTTTAGTTCCTTAGGAGGTTAGATTGATACTAGTGTAAGTTCGAGTCATATAGTTGTAGTTTTACTTGTATATCATAGATAAGTGGTTATTACACATCCGTCTTTACATTCATACCATAATCATAATGTTGCATGTTCATACATATGTTTTTATAATCAGTATAAAACTCTGCCTGTTAGGACACCAGCACCATTACCGATGATGCGCATATTCCACGTACACTTATTTGCCGGCTCACACACATCATCATCGGTAATTTCTATGTCCCGTACACTTTAGGTCATATTATCTTTTAGTGATAGAATCAGCTAACAGCTAGATCGATATTACTTCGTGATTACTCTCTGGTGTTAGTATAGACATGACATTTATTACTTAGGAATTTCTTGCATTCGCATTTTCATGTTATCATGCAGTATTATGGGGCATATGCCGACACTTATCATATACTTACTCATGATTTTGGGATTTTGGATTTCTATGCGATTTTTGGATTTTTGGGGAAAACCGCAAGAATATATAAAAACTTCTCTCTCTCTCTCCTCCTCTCTTTTTTAAAAACATAAGATGCGGTTTTCTCATGATGTATGTGTCGTCCACCATGAGATTTCATGTTTTCTGTTGGATTTCGAGACCTGATTCGAGGAGTGGATGAACCGTCTTGGGTACATGGTGGGCCCGGTATGGTACCCCGGGGCAAGAAGATCGAGTTGTATACGATGAGCCTGGCAGGGGAGGACTACCTACCGGTGATGTCTGGCGCGGCGGATATCCGGAGGATACCGACCGTTGTCGTGAGATTTGATGATATGGGCCGATCCGGACTGACGGAGCCCGAAATATTGAGACAATGAGACATTGAGATTATGAGGTATTGAGACTTGAGATTTACATGTTTTGTGTCGATGCTTGACACGGATTTCTATGGATTTCATCGTTGATATTTCAGATTTCTATACACATTTTACCATGATAAAAGCTAAAGATTTCTTATACAGATATATCTAGATTTCAGGATTGGTTATTTTACATTCATGGTGCATGCATACTCATTTACATGACATAGTACTATATGAGGCACTGATACGAGCACGGAGCATTTGCACTTACACGTAGTTTATTATCCTGTCTTTACTTGATGACTAGTAGTATATTAGTATATTATTATGACCTAGGATAGCGTCGTGCATTTGATTTCTTTTCGCAGATATTTTCTACTCACGAGTTGGAAACTCACCCCCGTTGTGCCAAATTTTATTACAGGTTCGATGAACAGGTTTCCCTGGCAGCTTGTTGGCACATCTTTTCATTCAGGGTGATTTGCAGGGTAGGTTGGTTCACTTGTATCTGAACCGCCATTGTACTTTTATTATTTCATTTGTATCTAGAAAGCTCCATCAACCAAACTTGTATTACTTGATAGTTTACTGGATCGGTTGTTTATTTCGACCTTAGAGTCACGCTTGTATTATTATGATATCTGGTGGTTTGTTTTCTTTTTTTAAGTTTTAAGCCTCGCCCTTTGGCGTTGTATACTATTGTGCATTGGTGTGGTTGTTTCCGCCTGTTGGCGTAGAGCTTGCTCCCGTTTGGGGATGCTTTTTATTGTTTATATGTATTTATTCTTGTTTGTACCCGTTTGGGGCCAGTTTTTACAAAGGAGACTCTGCCGAAATTTTTGAGAAAATTTGATCTTTTTTTTTTAAACTTGTTTTCTACATGTTTTCCTTCCTCTTCTTTTATGGTTTAGATTTCTGGGCTTCGGCTTACTTAGGTTATGTTGCGCCTCTAGACGCTTCGTAATCTAAGTGCCGGTCACGTTTCGTACTTTCGGGTCGTGACATTATAGGTATAAGAATAGAGTAGAGAACCAGGTGTTGCTAGTATCGGGATTCTTTAAGGTGATCGAAGATGTAGATACTTATGTTTGGTATTCAGTTGACAGTAATGGTTAAGAGAACATTGCTCCTCTTTCAGGTTACTCATAATTGGAAGCACTCCTAAGTTGAGTAACGCTGATCGGCCTCCTTCCATTTAGTTGACATGCACTGGAGACAGCTGCATGATTTGAATCTGGTTCAATTAAATCAGTACCTCTGGTTCTATATTGGATATAGAACAGTTCACATCTTAACGATGTTAAGGTACGGGGAGTTGTCCGGCTTATGCTTAAAACCAGATTCTGGATAACTCAAGGCACATTTCTGTAATGGCTGTTTGTGGGTTGACCCAGGCTATGACGAGGGTTGACTTTCTACCATCTGGAAGATCAATAGTGATATTGTTCTTGACTCTCCACAGTTTTAATAAAAATGGATTTTTTTCAGAAAACAGTAGTGGGAGTATGGTAGAACTGGAAGTGATTCCAGAACCGCAAACGATTACTGAAGATTTGATAAGAACCTAAAGATTCAATCTGTTACATTCCATTGGCCACTCCGCAGATATGGTGGGTAACCTCAGGCACCCGAGAGGTACTCCGATAGCCTCAAGGACGGTGACAGGGAGGTTCTTGTTTACCCAGACTTGCCACTGCTGTTGTTCCAGACTGTGAGACCCAGCAAAAGGATGAGTATAGCATCGTTCTAAATTGGTTTTAGAAGTGTACGTCTATATGACTCTGCCATAGGGTTGTCGTAGTCAGTGGGTGCAGCGGAAGCATTGGTGGACAAGTAGCTTATGTCTATAGACTAAAGCAGATATAGAGGAGATAGATCATCTATTTCTGATGTGACAATCATAGGTTTGACTTCATCAGAATAGGAGATGGATCTGTTAAGAAGGTAGTAGGGTGTGATGTCCTGGTATCTGGATGACATACACAGAGTAGGAAGTGAAGTTCCTATACTACGATCGGTTAAACTTTGGTTGTTACACAGTGGTTTCTCCACATAAGACTTGGATATTATATAAGACATTCTGGTTACTGGATCTATGGTTTTAGATCTAGATTTGGGTGGTTTCCCAATCAGGGTACTTAGACAGCATTCTAAGAGTTTTTAAAATGGACGACTCCTGGCACGGTAGTGTACCTGTAGGTGATGGAGTCACCCTCTCTAAAGGTGTCATACAGACTAAAGGGGAGAGGGATGTGCTTGATTGGCAGATCACTTGCTTAGGCAATTGAGTCAATCATGAGATGTCAAGTACCACACCAGATGTAGTTTTTGCAGTAGATGCAATAAGTTGATATTAATCCAATCCTGGAGAAACAATCGGAAGTAGTTTTAGAACATAAGTGGATGTTCTAGGGATATGATAACGATAGCCTCATTCGAGAGACAGTTATCATTCCAGGCTTCCAAGGTGACCTGGATGACAGATTGGTTGTCAGAGTTATAGTTTTCCTTCTGACGAGAGGCAGTATTTTGGACAGGTGGTCCAGGTGGATACTGAGGGAAGGATGGCGCAGGATACAGATTAAGTTCAGTTGACGATACAATCTAAGAAGTTTGGATTTCGAGTTCATTTATGAGCTAGGTCCCATCAGACATCCAGACACATTCTAAGACAGGTATTGCTCATTTCGGGAGATGGCTTTCTCCGCGAACTTGAGATATAGAGAGACATAGAAAGAAACATCAAGGCGGATCCACTCACTGAGGCTATTCCTCGAACGCAATAGTTTCGCAAACGGGTTTTGTGAGACTGACTAGTAGAGGAGTTCGGTGTTTGATATCACACGGGCTGTGAGTATGCGACATCGCAATAATTAGCCTTGAGTGCAAGTGGGAGATTGTTGGAGATAGTACCCTCAGAGTCAATTATTGGATCACAGGCACGTGATTGCAATGATTGAGGGAGGACCTGTCCTAGTAGGACAGTCTTGCTTAAGATGATAGTATGCTATCTGGTTTATCTTTATCATCGTGTACTGATTTAGGTGACCTTACAGGTCACTATTGCACATTGATAGAGCCCCTAGGATTCTTGCTTGACTGCCAGCAGTATGAGGGCGATCATATACGTGGGAGCTGGTAGTCTATAAGCACATCCTTAAATGGTCTCTAGTCGTGGGAGTTTCGAGACAGGGCATCGATACTCCAGAGTAGACTAGTGTATACAGTCTAGACCCCGACGAGGGGCGGTGTCCGGTCTCACAAGCCACTGGTGTCAGTTGGTTCTCCTAAGATGTATACAGGTGCTCATTAGGTTATGAGTACACCGGACAGGACTCGCCGGGAACATACTAGTTGGTCTTATACCTGACGTCAGATAGCAGTTCCCTGGTGACCTGTGTACAGGTTAGTTCATCGACCTGAGATCGTCATTTGTCTTGTGTGAGTTCCCACTGTACTTTGATTACTACCCTACCACGATCAAAGGAGACGTGCAAACAGGTTTTAGTTGGGTACAGTCCCGAGCCAGATGGAGGCAGTGAGCGGATCTGCAGGGGTTCGTCTCTCCCGGTATTAGGGGTGAGGTCGCGCTGTGTCTAGGAGAGCCATTACACGAAGTCCTTGGCCAAGGCAGGAGATTTACTGGTAGGTATTCCAGTAGTATCTCAGGGTGTTCTGGGCTACACTCCGACACGACTTGTACCGCTTTTGGGGGGTTTGACTTTTACCAACCCCCTAGGCCCGCCATGCGATGCTCATAGACGAACAGACCGGACTGTACGGATATTGTCACAGACAGGCTCGGTAGGGTGTCAGGATGAGTTCGCTCACAGACGTCCCTTTTGGTCAATAGCTGGTAGCCCGTCATGTATGGCTAATACCTCTGACGTGCTAGTGGTTAAATCCACAGCCAAAGTATTGACGAGTCTTTAGAGTTCCCCACAGACAGTTGCTCAAGTTTCGGGCGAAACGCTGTAGAGACAGTATGGAGATATGGCAGGGTTCGATCAGATACGTGCGGTATTGCACGGATCATGATCGGACGGATAATACTAGCGGGCTTTGGTTTAAGCCGGATCCTAGTATTGTACAGTGTAGATTTTGTCTCGTTGCATTTGTATTCGGTCGGAATACAAATGCAGGTATGTATATACAGTAGCGGGGTTTTCCTGTAATTTATTACGGGAACAGTTTTTTGAAGTTGCCAGTTTGCATTCCGTTTCGGCCATTTTCCTTTGTATCTTTCCTTGGCTGAAAATTGGTGGAGGAGGGCTTATTTGCAATTGTGCAAATTAGCTTTGTGGAGGGTGGTCTTTGCATATTGTTGCTTCATGATGGTTGCACCATCATTTGACTCCATGACTTCATGATTGCTTGACTTTAGGTGTGATGATGGCTGATGGAGTGTTGGATTTGCTTGTGATCATTGCTTATTATCATCACCCTTTTCTCTCTCTTGGATTATGTTGTGGCTCACTTCTTTTTTATTCTAATTCACTCCATTCTCTAATTCCTCATGCATATGGCGGGCCAAAGAGAGGAAGGGGCTGTCCAAGAATTTTGTGAGGCAATTTGTGTTCTCTTCATGCCCACAAAATCTCTTTGTTCTCCTCAAAAAGTATACATCTCATTCCTCCACAAAAAGGCAACTTCTAGTGACCCCAAATAAGACGTAGCACTACACTCATTCTGCAGCAATCCTTGGGCACGTCGGCTCGCCAACTTCGTGCCCGAGTTGCCTCGGTCCAGAGGTGGGAGCCCGTAAAAGAAGCCGGCGATGTGGTGCCCTTCCGGCGAGGAGGCGAAGACCGGAGATTCCGCGGGGAGATCGGGACGACGACGAGAAGACCGAAGGACACGGATTGCTCGGTATATCTCTTACCCCTTCTCTTGTTAGCTAAGATTAGATTAATGGCCCGATCCGGGAATTTTGTGCGCGGTGGTGCCGGTTTAAAAGTTAAAGTAAATCATCATTTCCGCATTTTGGCCTCGGTTTGACGGCCGGGGCGCCGCCGTGCACTTACACTTCCGTTAAGTGTGAAGGATCTGAACAGCAACCACACACAGTCTTGGGTAGCGTGACCTGATTTAGGGAGACTGATGAGAATTTGCTCTCAATAGCGTCGAGTTTATTCTGCATCGCTGCTATTTCGGCTTTTACTGCGATGGAAATATCGAGCTGATGAATACCTCCACTAGATGAAGGTGGTCTTACGCTTTCCCACTGCAGAGTGTTCTCAGCAAGCTCTTCCAGATATTTCCAAGCTTCACCATCATCTTTAGACATGAAATTGCATTGACAGTTTGTTTCAAGCATCTGCTTTGTCGCTGGATTAATGCCCTCATATATAATTCGGCACAAATCCCATCTATTGATTCCATGATGAGGACATTGGACAAGCAGATCCTTGAAACGTTCAAAGCACTTCCAAAATGGTTCATTGGGAAGCTGGGTAAACTGGTTGATCTCGCTCCTAACACGGGCGGTCTTATGGTTTGGGTAAAACTTCTTAAGAAATGCTATTACGAATTCATCCCAATTAGTGATAGAGTGTGCGGCAGTATTATAAAGCCATTTTTCTGCCAAGTCGCACAGAGTGAATGGGAGAAGACGCAAGCGCATAGCATCCACAGTCAGTTGTGAAGTTCCCCTCATTGCGCATACTTTTTTGAATTTAGTGATGAAAACCTACGCGTCTTCCGATTCAAGCCCATGAAATTTGGGCAACAGATTGATGCAGTAGGGTTTAATTTCAAAATTATCCCCGTTGGCTGGTGGAATGGATAAACAAGTAGGAAGGGGACCACGGATAGGATAGCATCTCTCTTGGAGAGAGATGCGCGGTGGATTCTGCTCACCTACGGGCGGTGGAAGCGTGGTGTTATAATTTGATGGAGTACCGTCCATCTCGGTGGTGGGGAAAAAGAAGATGAAGAAGTACCGACTTCGGAGTCGATTGCAGGAACGCGGACAAGACGGGCACTAGAATCCCGTGTCCAACCAAGCATGCAAAAAGAGGGTTTAGAGCAAGTGGCAGCGTGTGTGTGATTTAAAATTGGTTTGTTTTGAAAAAGTGGGACTTAAGACAAATCACACAAAAATGCACAAACAACTCTAGAACTAAGGTTAACTAGGTCAAGTCTCTAGACCGCTCCTAGACTTCCAAAGGACAAGCCGTAGGATCAATCCTCTACCACCTCTTTACTACTCTTATGGCCAGGTAAGTGCCAGGTAAGTAGGAGGTATCCACTACGTAAGTAGTGGGCCTAATTAAGTAACCACTTGCCTTAGACACACTTGCCTAGACACCACAAAAGTAATGCGGATAAGTGATAAACTACCCACGACCTTCCTTTGTCCTTATTGAGCACGACAGTCCTTAGAGTCTTGTCTAGATATTTTTTAATTAATGTAGGGTTGATGCTGATGCTCGTTTTGTGATTTGTGGGGCTTAAGAAGGGTGATAAAATCCCCACCTGATCTGGATTTTGTCTTTGCCCCTTAAAGTCCGTTTTAAAATATGCAAAAACAAACCAATCACAAAACTTTGCAAAAAGATTTTTTTGAGCGGCGATATTTTGCAAAGAATCCTGCAGAAAAGATATTTTATTGGATTTCAGAGGAGAGAGAAAGATATAGAAAAGATACCTGAGAAGTTTGAAACTCTAATTCCCCTTTCCTGCCGTGCTTCCGCCGCAAATTGGCTTATTTACCGCGGTTCCGCAGCTAATTGGAGGGATCTCGTGATGATTTTTGCTACGTGGCCTCCTGTGCTCCTCCGGATCTTGATAAATGTCTCTGGCTCTCTGTTTCCTCAATTCTGTGACTCCAGATCCCCTCGCCAAATTCATACAATAATCGTTAAATATACAATTTGCAGTTTTGTTTATTTTTGTGATAATGATCGAATAAGAATTCAACACAAATAGTAAGAATAAAAAATTATGCAGGTATCCCCGGAAACTAGTTTGCTCGTGGCGCCATTTGATTACGCACGTATAGTGGTGAGTATTCCTGCCTGTCACGCGGATGACCCGGGTTCGATCCCCAGCAACGGCGCCATTTGATTGATGTGAAAAATTGTTTTTTAACCGCAATCAGAATGGTGTCGCGCGTAGCTAGACCGAGGTGAGTACGGGTCGTCCACAGGGAAACGTTGAATATTTTAATCTTACTTTAGATGTGTTGAAAAAGAGAGGAGTGATAAAGAATATTGAAGAATGGTTGTAGGATCTAGATCTACGTTAAACACTGATGCAAAATATAGATCTAGATTAACTATGGAGGTAAGTTTATATAAAAAGGGGGCTTGTAGGGTTCATTAGGATTTAGTAATTATGGATGATTAATTAAAGATTACCCTTTTTTATCCTTTAATAGATTTAAAACTAGAACGACAGTGATGCATGTAGATTAGGATTTCTAAAGAAAAAAAGGTTCCCACTCTTAACCCCTATCTCGACATGGAACTCCGTTCATATCTAGCCTTTACCAAAAAAATCATTAATCTAATTTCTAATCGCGGTCGAGACTAACAATAAATTGGTAGCGCGCCCGATTAGGATGTTAATGATTCTTTAGATAAAGTTTATAAACTTTATAGAACGTAAAAAGAGTTTAAGGATCTTCATCATCCATTAACCTACCCTAATCCTACGAACCCTAACAAGCGGAGAATTATTCGCGCATGTTGGGAGAAGAAGAGATGGAGAGAGAATTCATATTAAAACTACAAAGAAATAGAATAAGAGAAAGAACTACCTTTATTATCAACAAAACTCATTTACACTTTGTTCCCTTAGAAAATGATTACAAATACTATTTTGCTTCTCGATCTCTTCTATGGAGGTAGATGAACCGTTAATGATCATCCTGAATGCGTGAGCCGTCTTGGACTTCGTGATCGTGTCGACTTGATAATTTTTCCAAGAGGCTCTCGGTCCTTATTTATAGTCTCAAAGACAAAACCCTAGATGCCTAAATTGGAAACTAGTAGTTAATATCCAAACTGAAAAATCCCAACTCCTAACTCGTCAAAATCACGGCGGATCTGTGGCCAAAAGGTGGGTTTGGCAGTGGATCCGCGGCCAAATAGTGACATCATGGGCTCAATCTTCTTGTGGGCTCTTCTGGTGATATATGGTGATTTTTTGAATATCTGGAAACTGAAAATCATTTCTATGTCACTATCAAAATTGATTTCTTTGATTTACTTTCTTAATTTGGCAGGTTTGTTTTAACAACTTTGATTTCCTTGATTTCGGCCCTGAAAATTCTACACAACAACTCAACGTATAATATTAGTAGAGATGTTAACTTAACCATTAAGTATTGGTCAAAGGTATTAATAAGGTAAGCATATTAAATGGGCCAAATGTTACATGAATATTATATGCTTACGTTTTCCTACCAAATGTTAATTATAATATATAAACACATGAAAATAGTATTTTTACAGATAAACCCTCATATGTATCATATATTATAATAAACACCTTTTATTATATAGAAATAGTAGGAAAAATGTCATATTAAATGTGCAGTTTTATCAACTGAACATCAAACACCAATGGTAGTGGGATCAACCATCGCCCCATACAAGGTCAAGAATCGTACACACTAGTCTACACTGGAATATCGATGCCCCGTCTTGAAACTCTCTCGACTAGGAATAATTAAAGGATGTACTTGTGGACTACCCTGGCCCTACTAGTATGATCTACATCATAGTCCTGGTAGTCAAGTCCACATCCCAAAGGCTTTATCAACATGTAACATAGAGACAATATAAAGATACATATGTGTACATGTTAAGATAAAGTGCAAGCAGATAGCATACTATCATGTCGAGCAAGAAAGTCCTCTCTATATATGTCCAAGCATCCACTATAATATACAATCATGTACAACAATGGCCTCTGTGGCATACATATAACTAACAATCTCCCACTTGCACTAAGGCCAACTGTTGTAGTATCTCATACCCAACATCCCGAAGAGTCTTTCAAACTGTATCTGGGGTATGGCCTTCGTGAGTGGATCCGCTGTGTTATTCTTCGTGTCAACTCTCCTGACCTCGATCTCCCGGCGATCAACTATCTCTCGGTTCAGGTGATACCGTCTAAGAATGTGTCTGGACTTATGATGGGACCTGGGTTCCTTGGCCAAAGTCACTGCTCCATTGTTATCGCAATACAAAAGTATTGGATGCTCAATGGACGGAACCACACCAAGTTCAGTTATGAATTTCTTTATCCAGACAGCCTCCTTGGCGGCATCGTTGGCAGCGATGTATTCAGCCTCCATCGTCGAGTCTGCCACGGTATCTTGCTTGGAACTCTTCCAACATACCGCCCAACCATTGATGGTGAAGACAAAGCCCAAGACAGAAATACTGTCGTCCCTATCACTCTGGAAGCTCGAATTGGTAAAGGACTCCACCTGGAGTTCACCGTTACCATACACTAAGAACATTTCTTTAGTCCTTCTCAAGTACTTAAGAATGTTCTTCACTGCTGTCCAGTGATTCTCCCCAGGATCCGATTGATACCTGCTCACGACACCTTGTGAATAAGCTACATCTGGTCTGCTACATAGCATCGCATACATGATAGAGTCTACTGCCGAAGCATAGGGTATCCCTTGCATGTGAGCCCTTTCCAAATCAGTCTTAGGAGACATCTCTTTGGAAAGAGTGATTCCAGAAATGGTGGGTAAACCACCATGCTTGGAATCTTCCAAACTAAACCTCTTTAGTATGGTGTCAATGTACCTGGATTGGGACAATCCCAGTACCCGTTTAGATCTATCTCTATAGATCTTAATCCTCAGAATGCAAGAGGCATCGCCCAGATCTTTCATGGAGAATCGGTGTGATAAGAAGAGCTTGACCGAATACAGCATAGGAACATCATTTCCTATCAAGAGTATGTCATCTACGTATAATACGAGGAAAACAATCTTACTCTCTGCAACCTTCTTGTATATACAAGGTTCATCTACGTTTTTGATGAAGTCAAACTCTTTGACTGCAACATCAAAACAGATGTTCCAACTCCACGATGCCTGCTTTAACCCGTAAATTGATTTAAGCAGCTTGCACACCTTTACGCTGCTCCCACTATCTACGAAGCCCTCTGGCTGAGTCATATACACGCTCTCTTCTATATCACCATTTAGAAAAGCGGTCTTGACGTCCATCTGCCAGATTTCATAGTCATGGTATGCAGTGATGGCAAGTAGGATTCGGATGGACATAAGCATAGCCACTGGAGAAAAAGTTTCGTCATAACCCACACCAGGTCGTTGACGAAAACCCTTTGCTACAAGTCTAGCTTTGAAAGTCTCAACTTTTCCATCTACACCAAATTTCTTTCCGAAGATCCACTTGCTCCTGATGGGGTTTACCCCTTCAGGAGTATCTTCCAAATTCCATACTTTGTTGGTGTACATGGATTCCATCTCAGATCGCATAGCATCCAACCATTTCACGGAGTCACCACTCGTGATGGCCTGCTCGAAGCTAGTAAGGTCATCATCTTCCATGATGCAATCCATTCTCCCACCTTCTATGAGAAAACCGTAGTATCTCTCAGGCGGATGAGGAACCATAGTAGATCGGCGGAGAGGCTGAGGTTCGTTGGGGACTAACGAATCCTCTGGTTCTACTAAATCATCAGTCGCGGTTTGTGTAGCTGAAACTTCTTCTAGTTCTACCTCATCGCCACTAATTTCTTTTTGAAGAAATTCCTTTTCTAAAAAAGTGGCATTCCGAGAAATAAATACCTTTTGCTTCTCGGTATGGTAGAAGATATACCCTCGCGAATGTTTGGGATATCCAACAAACTTGCACAGAACTAACCTTGCCTCGAGTTTATCCGGATTTTGCTTTTTAACATAGGCCGGACGGTCTCTTCTCCTCTCATATCTCATATGGAGTGGTAGGCACTGATTTAGTCGGAACCCTATTCAATAGGTATGCAGCTATCTCAAGCGCATAACCCCACAAGGAGATAGGTAACTCAGCAATACTCATCATAGTGCGTACCATATCTAATAGGGTGCGATTCCTCCGCTCCAATACACCGTTGTGCTGTGGTGTATACGGAGGAGTAAGCTAAGAGAGAATCCCATTCTCTTTTAAATAGTCCAGGAACTCCGTGCTCAAGTATTCTCCTCCTCGATCAAATCGAAGGATTTTAATACTTTTTCCCTTTTGGTTCTCTACTTCGCTTTTATATTCCTTGAGTATCTCAAAAGCTTCAGACTTGTGTTTCAACAGTAATACATGTCCGAATCTTGAGAGATCGTCGGTGAATGTAATGAAGTACGAGAAACCATTCCTGGCATGTGTAGACATAGGACCGCATACATCACTATGTATCAGTCATAAGAGTTTAGTAGCTCTTTCTCCGTGTCTAGGAAATGGAGTTTTGGTCATTTTGCCTTTGAGACATGACTGGCAAGTTTCATAAGATGAAAGTTCAAACGGATTTAAATATCCATCCTTATGTAACTTAGTTAGTCGTGTCGCATTGATATGACCTAGTCTACAATGCCACAAGAAGGATTCGTTCATTTCTGAACATTTCCTCTTGTGTATGTTCTTATGTTCTGTATATTAAGAACTGTATTCTGATTCAGAACGTATAATCCGTTACATAGCGCACAAAACCCAATCAATACTTGATTTAGAAAAATGTTCATAACATTTTTCTCTACTACAAAGTTATATCCTTCTTTATCTAATAAAGAAATTGATATTAAATTGCACATCCTAGATGGTACGTAGTAACAGTCGTTCAAGATCAGTGTAGTACCGTTTGGTAACACAAGGTGATATTCACCAACAGCTTTGGCTGCAACAGTTGCACCATTCCCAACTTTTATGGAATGTTCACTTTTTCCAGTTCTCTACCTCTTTTATGCCCTTGTAACAGATTACATATATGGGATCCTGATCCGGAATCTAATACCCAGGACGTAGAGTGTACTGAGAAACAGTTCTCGGTAACGAACACACCCGAAGAAGACGCATCAATATGCTCATTCCTCGTTTGGGTGGCAAAGGAATCCTGGTATTCCCCTATTTCCTGCTTAGTCTTATAACAGTTATAAGAAAAATCGGAACCAACGTTCCTCAGCTCAGTATAATAAGTAGGTTCGGTCAATACATTCATATTATTATCTTGATTAAGGCATATCAAGGTCGCTACCTGGAGAGAGAGAGAAGAAAAACACTTTAGCATATGCTCTTGCAAGATTAGATTTGGTTATTATCTTATCTAATCAGGATGGCTCCCACTGTTTTTTATCAAATCTTCCTTCAAAACCTAAAAAGTAAGACTAGCCGGGATTAATTACACGCTATAAGTTCGTTAACCGGTCAGCCAGGCCAGTGTTGGTAATTTGAGGGAGGTTCCCCGTGCTTTCGTACGGACCTAATTAAAATAAATCTCATTTTCCCAAAGGCATAACCCCATCGACACCTTTATAGACACCTAATAGGTTAGCTAATTGTATAGTGCAAAACTCTTTCAGGAGTAACTCTTACTCGCAGCGGGTATCGGGATCCAACTATCTCATAGAAGGTATGCAATCTCATTGCGAATTTCAACACTTGAAATCCCCGATAATATTTTGCCCCTAACGCCCTATGACCTTGACGGAAGCCAACAAACTATAGGACACTAGTCAATTTCAACCCGTACATTTCTTGATTGAATTAAACCCACTCGCACAACCCTTGACGGAGGCCAACAAAGTCGCACGACTACCCTAATCCAATCGCATCACATGCTAGCAAATAAGTGCTAATCAGCTACTGCACACTATGCCTTGACGGAGGCTAAAAAACGCAACACGAATACTAAATAGCACCTAAATGAAATGACAGAGGGCTACGACAGGTTTTTAAGAAAACCTTTTGCGTAATGAACTTGATATCGTTGCAGAATCTAGTGATTTTGAAAAGGAGTGTTTTTTAGGCTTTTACTAGTTTCGCTAGAGAGGTCACTCGCGGTGAAGGGATCTCGACTTTTTCTTCATCGAATGAGGTGCTGGATATTCTATAAGGAATACCACTATGCAAAGCAAAATCTAAAAAGCAATCAAAAACAAAACCGCGTGGATTGTAGCATCTGCTAGTTTCGCTAAAGAGGTCACTCCCGGTGAAGGGATCTCGGCTCTTTCATTATCGAATAAGGTGCTAGATATTCTACAAGGAATACTACTATGCAAAGCAAGAATTAGAGCTACCCTTTTTTCAAAATTTGATTCCAAAACATCTTTAGGTTTCTTTGTTTTTCATTAATCTCATTAATGAAGTCCCATCATTTATGCTTCCTAAGCATCACAGATAAAGAAACGAAAAAACAACGTACGCTTATGCCATCCGCATTCGCCACTTTGTCCCGTTATGCACCGTTAGGTTACTTAACTAATGGCATGGCGGGGCGGGACTAGCGCGGATGCAAAACATAAGCAACGTCTACTATATATCATATATATAATAATAAAACATTCGTCTCAGACAGTAATATGATCTCATCACAGAACATTGCAGCAGAAGTCAACATATGAAATATTGGATATACTAGGATTTTCGCGTTTTAAATTAAGCCAATAAAAAACACGGATTCCACGTTCGTGATGAATAGCCAAACCCACATCCCTAGACCCCCTACGAGAGCAGCAAGAAACCCTGCCAATTCTAGAGTTAGGAGACCCGGTCATGACTCCTCGAGATGGTCTCCCACTGGACCCTAGAACCCGGTTACTTATGCTCTCCACCTTGGGTCTATCCTAATGCGGAAAAGTAAATAATATATATCAATGGTGACATCATCATCAACCCGGAAGTACCCCAATAAAAGAATATTACATACAATAAATTTTACATGAATGAAAAGAAAAACTCTCATCTCACATAAAACCCCCGGCCATTCTTTCACGACGATCCAATATATCATATCACAGCAACTCATAACAAAACATGTCATCAACGTAAGTAAATATGCGTATCCCAATTGTCGTTGACGTATAGCAACGAAACCGGCGATACTCCACATATTAAACTTACGGTCACAAAATAGAAATGTGAACTATAATAATTAGAATTCGCAATCAACCTTAGACATCATAAACCCGAAATCCCACATATTTCGGATTTCATGCCCAACTATATAAACCCCGCATTTTAGTCTCGTCTTGAAAACACTTTTCAATTATTAGTCGGGTAATTCAACAGGATTCCCGACAATATGATCGAATGTGCGTCTGAAACATTAGTAGACGGCCGCACCCCCGATGCCGTCGACGAAGTGCACTTAGGCGGGACACCATGGTCGCGAGCACCCGAACGGATGATTTTGGCAACGGAGTTCTCCTATAGTCACTTGGTTGGGGTATTGGGGCATGGCTATCTAGTAATGTTACCCGGCGAGCATCCGCGTACGCTATGCGATTGTGATGAAGTTTTTATCCAAATCGAAACTTCGTGGCAACCGATGATTCGAGACTAAATTGCTAGATTTATAAGATATAATCCAGTTTTCACAAAACTTATAATTTTGGATTCCAAATATTGTATCACAAATCACATATAGCTAGGCGACGTTAAACATTTCGATCGAATCAACGAATTCCCAAAATTCCCAGAAAAATCAACACTTGAGCACAGTTATAAAATACCGAGAATATGCCACAGTACCTATGGACCAACTGTTGAAGTGCCAACCCAAGCCTCACACTTGGCGCCGCGGAACCGCCATAAATACCACTATTTGGCCGCGGTTCTGCGGTCATGTGATCGATTTTGGGTTTCGTTCTTCAAGAAGGTCCATAAAATTACGTGCACGATTTTTTGAATATTTTTAATCTAAAAAATTCCAACGTTTGGAAAAATTTCCAGAGAACATGGGAAATTAGGGTTTTCGGTGTTCATTCGGAAACTTTAATTTCGTCTAAACGACGCCTAATGCTCTAGCTTGGCTCTGATACCATGTTGGAGTTTCTTAGCACATCTACTAGGGTTTCATGGTGTATCAAGTATACAATTTTAAAAAAAATAGTGTGCTAATGAACTCAAACTTAGAATCGAACTAGAGAATTAGGGTTTTACATCAAATAAGCATGCATAAACAAAAGTGATTATGGAATACAACCTTTGTAGACCGGTCCATCACTTCAAATGCTCTGTGTAGAAGTCTCTTCGCTCTAAGTAGTGGTGTTCCGGACTCTCCGTAAGCTCCACCAGGCGAAATGAACGAGCTTGCTTAATGATCTTCGAAGCCAAAGATGATCTACTTTGAGGAGACTCAACTCAAGCTACCTCTTCACTAATGTATGAATAACTGAAGAAAACAACTTACACTATATGGCTAATATGGTATAGATTGATGAAGTAGGAATTTAGCTCACTTTAGAATATTTTTTCTCTCATTCTTTTTCCACTCAAGAAAATCAAGTGAAGTAAAAAAGGATGAAGACAATGAACATCTAATTAACCAAGGGTGAGAAAATATCTAATATAAACTCTTGTAAAGACTTAACTAAGGCTAAGAGAATGGTTAGGTTAAATAATATCTAGAGTAAAACAAAAGTCAATGGAGTTTAGTCAAGGTTTCTACAAGCTTCTCCAAGCTTCACAACTATGCTAATTTCCACCTCTTTTTTATTTTCTCTAAATATTAAAAACCAATACATTATCTTAACTTAAGTGTTAGTCTCATACACCCAAGTTCCATGTATCATCAAGCATGATACAATATTCTAAATACATTTAAATATATATATATATATATATATATACTTATAAAATGTAAATGAAGAAAAGAAAATTCTTAAGTGAGCTAATTTATATTAGTTAATATATATTAATATATCTAATATATATACATATATTAAATTATTAAATCAACACTTGATTTAACAATCCGGCTATATCACATATACCCGACTAATATCAAATCATCGAATCAACACTTGATCCAATAATCCAGTTATATCACATATAACCTATATCGCAAAAACAGAATACGGTATCATATACACGTATCTATCTCGGTCCCGCACATATCACATATGTGCCCTGTTTCGTTTCGCATGAGCCAAGAAACCTCTGTATAGGACTCTAAAGACTCGTCAATACGCCGGCAGTAGGTGGTGATCATATCAGTCACCCACAAGCCCCAAGTGGTCTGCTAAACGTAACGGCCACCCGGGTATTGAGCGATCATAAGATCAACAAGCATTACTGCTCATACTCCTGTGAATCCAATAAGTAACACTACCATTCAGTCCGGTCTCTTCGTCTGATATGTCGTATATCGAGTCTAAGGGTGGTGAACGTCAGACCTCAGTAACTTGATAAGTCATGCCGATTTGAGGTCCATAATGGTTCGAGAAACTACTGATAACACTTACCAGTAAATCTCAGCAACCCTGGCCAGGGATTTCCTGTTATGTCTAATCGAGCACAGCGCAACATTAACCCCCAATTCCGGGAGAGACGAAACTCCTCCTATCGCTCATTGCCTCCATTTGATTTGGGACTGTACCCAAAAGCCACCGGTTTTCATGTTCTCTTGAACTTGGTATGATGGAAATCAAAGCACAGTGGGAATCACAAAAGACTCTATGACGATCTCGGGTCTACAGACTAACCTGTACCAGTGTCACCAGAGAACTTCTATCTGACGTTAGGTATAATACCATCTAAGAGTTCTCGGCGAGTCTTGTTCGGTGTACCCATTCTCTAATGAGCACCTATGCACATTCTCTGATGTCAAACACCAATGGTTGTGGGATCAACCATCGCCCCATACAGGGTCAAGAATCATACACACTAGTCTACACTGGAATATCGATGCCCCATCTCGATACTCCCTCGACTAGGAACAATTAAAGGATGTACTTATGGACTATCTTGGCCCCACTAGTATGATCTACATCATAATCCTGGTAGTCAAGTCCACATCCCAAGGGCATTATCAACATGTGACATATAGACAGTATAAAGATACATAAGCGTACATGTTAAGATAAAGTACAACCAGATAGCATACTATTATGTCGAGCAAGAAATTCCTCTCTGTATATGTCCAAGCATCCATTATAATATGTAATCATGTATAACAATGGCCTCTATGGCATACATATAACTAACAGTTTATAAGCATATCCTAGAATGTTCCTGTCACGACCCGAAATGTGGCATGTGATGGCTCTTAAACTACGCAACGTCTACAGGCGTAACGCAATTTAAGTAAGCCGAAAACCCAGCAATCTAAACTATCAAAAGTAGTAAGAAAAAGAACAGTGTTAAAACTTTTGAATTCACAAACCAAATTCTTTAAAGTCCAACTTTTCTTCCTTTAAAATTTTGGCAGCACCTTCTTTGTAAAACAAGCCCCCCAAAATGGGTACAACAATATATAAGTAAAAGCATCCCAAACGGGAGCAAAATTCACGCCCAACGGCAGAAAACAACCACCACAACAGATATACGACGCTGTAGCAAAGAAAGCGACGATATAAATAAAACTGCATAAAAACCACCAAGTCACAAAATAATATACAATATCGTTCTCATACCAAGTCTCTAAGTAATACAAGATAATGATAGATGGAGAGTACTGTTGGAGATAGTGCCCTCAGAGTCAATTATTGGATAACAGGCGCGTGATTGCAATGATTGAGGGAGGACCTATCCCGGTAGGACAGTCTTACTCTAGATGATAGTATGCTATCTGGTTTACCTTTATCATAGTGTACTGCTTTAGGTGACCTGACATGTCACTATTGCACGTTGATAGAGCCCCTAGGATTCTTGCTTGACTGCCAGCAGTATGAGGGCGATCATATACGTGGGAGCTGGTAGTCTATAAGCACATCCTTAAAAGGTCCCTAGTCGTAGGAGTTTCGAGACAGGGCATCGATTCTCCAAAGTAGACTAGTGTATACAGTCGAGACCCCGACGAGGGGCGGTGGCCGGTCTCACAAGCCACTGGTGTCAGTTGGTTCACCTAAGATGTATACAGGTGCTCATTGGGTTATGAGTACACCGGACAGGACTCGCCGGGAACCTGCTAGTTGGTCTTATACTTGACGTCAGATTGCAGTTCCCAGGTGACATGTGTACAGGTTAGTTCATCGACCTCGGGATCGTCATTTGTCTCGTGTGAGTTCCCACTGTGCTTTGATTACTACCCTACCACGCTCAAAGGAGACGTGCAAACAGGTTTTAGTTGGGTACAGTCCCGAGCCACATGGAGGCAGTGAGCGGATCTTCAGGGGTTCGTCTCTCCCGGTATTGGGGGTGAGGTCGCGTTGTGTCTAGGAGAGCCATTACACGAATTCCTTGGCCAAGGCAGGAGATTTACTGGTAGGTATTCCAGTAGTATCTCAGGGTGTTCTGGGATACACTCCGACACGACTTGTACCGCTTTTGGGGGTCTGACTTTTACCAACCCCCTAGGCCCGACATGCGATGCTCATAGACGAACGGACCGGACTGTACGGATATTGTCACTGACAGGCTCAGTAGGGTGTCAGGATGAGTTCGCTCATCGACGTCCCTTTTAGTCAATAGCTGGTGGCCCGTTACGTATTGGCCTATACCTCTGACGTGCTAGTGGTTAAATCCACAGCCATAGTATTGACGAGTCTTTAGAGTCCACCACACTTTCAGTTACTCAAGCTTTCGGGCGAAACGCTGTAGAGGCCGTATGGAGATATGGCAGGGTCCGATTAGATACGTGCGGTATTGCACGGATCAGGATTGGACGTTTTGTACTGGAGGCCGTATGGTAATATGGCTCGGTTCGATCAGATACGTGCGGTATTGCACGGATCAGGATCGAACAGATATTACTAGCCGGCTTTGGTTTAAGACGGATCCTAGTATAGTACAGTGTAGATTTTGTCTCATTGCATTTATATCCGGTCGGAATACAGATGCGGGTGTGTATGCACTGTATGGGGGTTTTCCTGTAATATATTACGGGACCAGTTTTCTGGAGTTGCCAGTTTGCATTCCGTTCCGGCCGGTTTTCCTTTGTTCTTTCCCGGCCGGACTTTTCCGATGGAGGGGGTTATTTGCAAGTTTGCAAATAACATTTTGTGGAGGGTTTATTTGTGAGATGAGAGATTATGATAGCATCTTTAGATTCTCTTTCCATCTTTTCTTTTGATGCACCATCACTTGCATTAATTGAGATAAGAGTGGGTATGGGTTTGATGTGATTAGAAGTGATAAGTATGGTTGATGTTTGGATATGGTCACCTCTTGCTTTATACTACCATCACCTCCCTTATATTATCCACTCCACCATTCTCACATTTGAACTAGGCCGGCCACAATTTTGGAGAGGAGAGAAAATGAGAGGTTTCATTTTTGGTGAGGAAATTTCATCATCTCATTCCATGCTTGATAAATGAGAGTTCCACTTGAAAATTCCATTCCTCCATCAAGGCAACATAACCCCAAAGAGACAAAGCACTACACATTCTACAGCAATTCTTGGGCATGTCGACTTGCCAGCTTCATGCCCGAGTTGCCTCGGTATAGAGGCGGGAGCACGTAAAAGATGCAGGCGATGTGGTGCCCTTCCGGCGAGGAGGCGACGACCGGAGTTTCCGCGAGAGATCGGGATGACGACGAGAAGACCGGAGGACTCGGATCACTCGGTATATCTCTTCCCTATCTTGTTACTTTGCTAGATCTAGTTTAATGGCCCGATCCGGGGTTTAGTGCGCGGTGGTGCCGGTTTGCTAAGTTCGCAAAATTAAAGTTTATCACCGCTTCCGCATTTGGCCGTCGGTTTGACGGCCGGGGCGCCGCCGTGCACTTACAGTGGTATCAGAGCCTCGCCATTAACTTCGTCTAGCTTTGTTTGATGTGTTTGCATTTCCGATCGGCCAAAATTCCAAAAACCCGCGTTTTTCTTTACATCAGTTTTCTGTCGAAATTTTTTGAAGTCCAAAAATTTTTCAGGTTGTCTCAGAATGATGTGCAGGGAGTTCTAAGAACACTGGAAAAATCCGACAACACGATCCCTCCGTAAGACCGCGGAACCGCGGCCATTGACCTTTCTTAGGCCGCGGTTCCGCCGCAGGAATGAGGGATCATGTCATCGTTTTTTTGCAGTGGGCTTGTGGGCTAAAAATAGGGGTTTTGGAATATTAAAATTGGGCCCAGAATTTCTGTGAGTGCTACAGTATTGCTTGGGGGCCCACTTGTTAATTTTTGATCGATCGGATATTTTAAACACATTATTTCACAGTATTTACATTATATCTGCGACCGTGAATTTCACTTGATCGGTAAATCCTGTCTAACTGCTATAGCCCGGTTAGACGGATTTGCGAACGTGACTTTCACGTTGATGTTCTGTGTTTTTGCTGTGATGTTGCGGATCGGTCGTGGGGATAGCCTGGATGCAATGCTAGTACCGTTTTGTTGTATTATGTACATTTGATATTGCAGGGCGAGCGTCCGACATGTGGACTGTCGTCACTGCCTGTTTGTATTATTCTTTTGAGGCACGGCCAGGTTGCGGTCGATGTACCCGTTGTATGTATATTTTACTTTCTGTACTAGGATTACCCCGCGGAGGGGTGCACGGATAGCCGGGTTCTGGAGAGCAACAAGCCCGCATCTCATGGCATTGGGACGGAGGGGGCTTCACTCTAGGATTGGCGGGCTATTCGCCGCACTCGTAGGGGGTACAGTTTGACCCAGGAGGGGTGCCCAAGTTACCGGATTCCGTGAAGTGCTGGGTGGTCCATTCACGGCGCTGAAGGGGGCTGCCTCGCTTCAGGTTTTGGCGGGTAACTTGCCGCGCCCGTAGGAGTCTAGGATTTCATTGCACAGGCTATCCACACGACCAGGGGAACGTCGGGTTTCAGTAGTGGCTCTGTGAAACCCGGGGATCCCAGATATCTGTATTGTTCTGTGATGCTGTACATTTCTGTGATGTTGCATTTTTATCACGCCTTGAGCGAATATAATATATTGGTATATATATTAATAGATGTTGTATATGTTTTACATCCGCGCTAGTCCAGTCCCCGCTCTGTCGTTAGTTAGCTAACCTAACGGGTAATGACGGGACCCAGTGGCGAATGCGGATGGCATATACGTACATCAGTATATTTTCGTTCTTTGTGGTGTGATCAATTGATGGGACTGCGTTGATTCGGATCAATGCAAGTTAAAACAAACCTAATCTGATGTTGTTGGAACACTTTTCAAAAAGCTGTTATTGCAAGAACGTTCACTTTTGTTTTGCATCGTGGTATTCATTTGGAATATCCCGCTCCTTAGTCGACGAGGCAAGGGCCGAGATCCCTTCACCGGGAGTGACCCCTTGGACAGAAGTTTGCGTCAGGGCATTAACTTCACTATAGCCGATTACTTTTGCTTTGCATCGTGGTATTCATTTGGAATATCCTGCACCCCATTCTACGGGGAAAGAGCCGAGATCCCTTCACCGGGAGTGACCTCTTTAGTAAAGGTTTTCGTCACTATATTTTCTAAAAAGCTATCCGTTCCTTCAACGATATCAAGTTCATTACGTTAAATGTTTTCGCCAGAAACCATTCGTAGCCCTCCATCATTTCAGTTAAATATTCGGTAGTATTCAAGCTATGTATTTTGACCTCACGCCAAGGCATAGTGTTTGGTAGTTGCCGGGTATTTATCTGTTGCATAGATAGATGCGTTGGTTTGGGACAGTCGTACTACTATTTTGGCCTACGTCAAGGGTATGTACGGGTGGGTTCAAATTAACCTGGACAATGATGGGTAGAACTTGACATGTGACTTATGATATTTTGACCTCACGCCAAGGTCATAAGAGCATGGGGTAAAAAATCACATCGGGAGTTTCAAAAGAACTGAAACTTGCCAGATATGCGCATACCTTCTGGAGTGTGATACCGTGAGAGGATTCTGTCACGTTATCATGCGATGATAGTTGGATCCCGATTCCCACTGATGAGTTAGTTTACTCCTCGGGTGACCCCGACTAATTCTTCTTTCAGGTTTGGAGGAGAATTTGAGGTACAGTGGGAGGTTTCCAGATTAGATAAATTGATAACCATTCTGATCTAGGTTAGAGTGCATGCTGAGTGTTTCTTTTCTCTCTCTCTGGCAGCGACCATTGACCCGACCCTAGACTATGACTCAGTGACCAAGTTGACCGAACCTTCTTAACACTGGCTTTTGGATTGTCAGAGTTGCAGACCTCATTGCCACTCCTACTTTTACCCTTTTCTCCAGGGCACCCCGTATTACTACGAACGTCCACTTCCATTGGACAAAACCATCGTATGGTTAGATACGAACTCGAAAGAATTATTCGAGGATGGTTTCTGGTTCTGGAGAAAACGAATAGGACTATTCAGTTGTCTTTTCCTTTTACCTTCTCTCACATTGCGAGTACTCCTTGGTTTAGGAGATAGTACACCTATTACGCAAATTGGATAGTCTTCTTCCAAACCTTAGGCTGGTGCCGAACAGTGGGGAATGAAGAAAACCAATTAGCCTAACGATGGTGTACAGAAGGTATTAAGTTAAGACAAAGCAAGGGATTAGTAAGAGGGCAAAGTAAATTGCGACTGATATTCACGACCAAACCAAGTATTTCTTCGCCAATCCTAAATCACCTTTGTATTTCTCTAAGAAACTCCGTATCACTACGAAGATCCACAGTTTATTGGATACTCCATCGTATGGTTATATACGAACTCGAAAGGAACTTGTTCCAGTTCGGGGATGGATTCTGGTTCAGGAGAAATAGGAATAAGGTTTATTCGGTTGTCTTTTATCTTCACCTTCTCTCGCATTGCGAGTGTTCCTATGATTAGGACAGTACACCCATTATGCTTATTGGATAGTCTTCTTCCAAACCATAGGCTGGTGCCGAACGGTAGGAAAGGAAGAAAACCATTTGGCCTAAGGGGTGTGCAGAAGGTAATGACTAAAGACATATAAAGGAATTTGGAGAGGTGGCAAAGAATTATACGGTTATAGTTATGAATCTGGATAATGGTAGAGGCATTACTAGGAATACCAGGATACCCCATCAAAACATTTCAATGTTTCAGTTCAACTGTGTACTGTTAAAAGAAAACTGATTTCCTGATTGGACACTTGCTCCAGGGTATATATTTACCAAGTTTGATTCTCACATCTGTATGGTTTTACAGATGATGAGTGGGAGTAAGTTATTGGGAATAGGGTGATCATCCTCATTATATCGGGATCCGTTGTAATCGGTGATATTTGAGGAGATCATCTGGGCTGTTTGCCGGTCGGCAAATATTTGGTTTTGAATATCCGCTGTTGTGCACCAATTTCAAATTGATATATCTGTACGTCTATTTTCATAGAGTGAGATATACCTTTTGATATTATGTCGATGACATTTACCTATATCAGTGGATGGTTAGGTAAGGAGCATTAAACAGCGGTGTAATTCTTCTTAACCATAAGTACAGTTTTCAACCTACGACACACAGTGAAAGAGTTGTTAGACTCAGCGGACTTATACAGAGTATTGTATGTTGTCCAGTGTCCATTAGGACAGAGGGGTTGGTCCTCATACTATATTCTGTTTACTTTTAACTTCTCTAGTTCTTAGACATGTGTTTCGTAGAAACACAGGGTCTAAGTTTTGAGGAGTTATAGGTATTTGAATAGAGTAGAGAACTAGGTGTAGCAAGTATCGGGATTCTTCATAGTGATCGAAGATGTAGATACTTGTGTATGGTATTCAGTTGATAGTAACGATAAAGAGAAATTGCTTCTCTTTCAGGTTACTCATAATTGGAAGCATTCCTAAGTTGAGTAACGCTGATCAGCCTCTCTCCATTTAGTTGACATGCACTGGAGACAGCTGCATGATTTGAATCTGGTTAAATTAAATCAGTGCCTCTGGTAGAACAGTTCATATCTTAACGTTGTTATGGTACGTGGAGTTGTCCGGCTTATGATTAAAACCAAACACTGGACAACTCAAGGCACGTTTCTGTAATGGCTGTTTGTGGGTTGACCCAGGCTATGACGAGGGTTGACTTTCTACCATCTGGCAGATCAATAGAAATATTGTTCTAGACTCGCCACAGTTTTATTAAAAATGGATTTTTTCAAAAACAGCAGTGGGAGTATGGTAGAACTGGAAGTGATTCCAGAACCACAAACGATTACTGAAGATTTGATATGGAACCTAAAGATTCAATCTGATTTGACATTCCATTGGCCACTCCGCAGATAAGGTGGGTAACTTCAGGCACCCGAGAGGTACTCCGGTAGCCTCAAGGACGGTGACAGGGAAGTTCTTGTTTACCCACACTTGCCATTGTTGTTGTTCCAGGCTGCGAGACCCGGCAGGAGGATGTGTATAGCGTCGTTCTAAACTAGCTTTAGAAGTGCACGTCTATATGACTCTGCCAGAGGGTTGTCGTAGTCAGTGGGAGCAGCGGAAGCATTGGTGGACATCAGGCTTATGTCTATTTATAGACTAAAGCAGATGTAGCGGAGATAGATCATCTATTTCTGATGTGACAGTCATAGGTTTGACTTCATCAGAACAGGGGATGGATCTGTTGAGAAGGTAGTAGGGTGTGACATCCTGGTATTTGGATGACATACACAGAGTAGGAAAAGAAACTCCTATACTACGATCGGTTATACTTTGGTCGTCACACAGTGGTTTCTCCACAAAGGACTTGGACATTATATCAGACATACTGGTTACTAGATCTATGGTTTTAGATCTAGATTTGGGTGGTTTCCCAATCAGGGTACTTTGACAGCATTCTAAGAGTATTTAGAATGGACGACGCCTGGCACGGTAGTGTACCTGCAGGTGATGGAGTCACCCTCTCTAAAGGTATCTTATAGACTAAAGTAGAGAGGAATGTGCATGATTGGCAGATCACTTGCTTAGGCAATTGAGTCAATCATGAGATGTCAAGTACCACGCCAGATGTTGTTCTTGCACTAGATGCAATAAGTTGATATTGATCCAATCTTGGAGGAACAGTCGGAAGCAGTTTTAGAACATAACTGGATGTTCTAAGGATATGATAACGACAGCCTCATTCGGGAGGCAGTTATCATTCCAGGCTTCCAAGGTGACCTGGACGACAGGGAGGTTGTCAGAGTTATAGTTTTTCCTTCTGATGAGGGGCAGTATTTTGGACAGGTGGTCCAAGGCAATACTGAGGGTGGCATGGCGCAGGATACTGATTAAGTTCAGTTGACGATACAGTCTAAGAAGTTTGGATTTGGAGTTCATTTATGAGCTAGGTCCCATCAGACATCCAGACATTCTAAGACCGGTATTGCTCATTTCGGGAGATGGCTTTCTCCGCGAACTTGAGATAGAGAGAGACATAGAAAGAAACATCAAGGCGGATCCACTCACTGAGGCTATTCCTCGAACGCAATAGTTTCACAAACGGATTTTGTGAGACTGACTAGTAGAGGAGTTGGGTGTTCGGTATCACACGGGCTGTGAGTATGCGACATCGCGATAATTAGCCTTGAGTGCAAGTGGGAGATTGTTGGAGATAGTGCCCTCAGAGTCAATTATTGGATCACAGGCGCGTGATTGCAATGATTGAGGGAGGACCTATCCCGGTAGGACAGTCTTACTCGAGATGATAGTATGCTATCTGGTTTACCTTTATCATCGTGTACTGCTTTAGATGACCTGACATGTCACTATTGCACGTTGATAGAGCCCCTAGGATTCTTGCTTGACTGCCAGCAGTATGAGGGCGATCATATACGTGGGAGCTGGTAGTCTATAAGCACATCCTTAAAAGGTCCCTAGTCGTAGGAGTTTCGAGACAGGGCATCGATTCTCCAAAGTAGACTAGTGTATACAGTCGAGACCCCGACGAGGGGCGGTGGCCGGTCTCACAAGCCACTGGTGTCAGTTGGTTCACCTAAGATGTATACAGGTGCTCATTGGGTTATGAGTACACCGGACAGGACTCGCTGGGAACCTGCTAGTTGGTCTTATACCTGACGTCAGATAGCAGTTCCCAGGTGACATGTGTACAGGTTAGTTCATCGACCTGGGGATCGTCATTTGTCTCGTGTGAGTTCCCACTGTGCTTTGATTACTACCCTACCACGCTTAAAGGAGACGTGCAAACAGGTTTTAGTTGGGTACAGTCCCGAGCCACATGGAGGCAGTGAGCGGATCTTCAGGGGTTCGTCTCTCCCGGTATTGGGGGTGAGGTCACGCTGTGTCTAGGAGAGCCATAACACGAAGTCCTTGGCCAAGGCAGGAGATTTACTGGTAGGTATTCCAGTAGTATCTCAGGGTGTTCTGGGCTACACTCCGACAAGACTTGTACCGCTTTTGGGGGTCTGACTTTTACCAACCCCCTAGGCCCGACATGCGATGCTCATAGACGAACGGACCGGACTGTACGGATATTGTCACTGACAAGCTCAGTAGGGTGTCAGGATGAGTTCGCTCATCGACGTCCCTTTTAGTCAATAGCTGGTGGCCCGTTATGTATTGGCTTATACCTC
Organism: Agapanthus africanus; assembly: GCA_030015575.1. Classification (NCBI taxonomy): domain Eukaryota; kingdom Viridiplantae; phylum Streptophyta; class Magnoliopsida; order Asparagales; family Amaryllidaceae; genus Agapanthus; species Agapanthus africanus. Next base: position 545,379,271 of record JASDDO010000024.1, on the reverse strand, counting down.
TGACGTGCTAGTGGTTAAATCCACAGCCATAGTATTGACGAGTCTTTAGAGTCCACCACACTTTCAGTTACTCAAGCTTTCGGGCGAAACGCTGTAGAGGCCGTATGGAGATATGGCAGGGTCCGATCAGATACGTGCGGTATTGCACGGATCAGGATCGGACGTTTTGTACTGGAGGCCGTATGGTAATATGGCTCGGTTCGATCAGATACGTGCGGTATTGCACGGATCAGGATCGAACGGATATTACTAGCCGGCTTTGGTTTAAGCCGGATCCTAGTATAGTACAGTGTAGATTTTGTCTCATTGCATTTGTATCCGGTCGGAATACAGATGCGGGTGTGTATACACAGTATGGGGGTTTTCCTGTAATATATTACGGGACCAGTTTTCTGGAGTTGCCAGTTTGCATTCCGTTCCGGCCGGTTTTCCTTTGTTCTTTCCCGGCCGGACTTTTCCGATGGAGGGGGTTATTTGCAAGTTTGCAAATAACATTTTGTGGAGGGTTTATTTGTGAGATGAGAGATTATGATAGCATCTTTAGATTCCCTTTCCATCTTTTCTTTTGATGCACCATCACTTGCATTAATTGAGATAAGAGTGGGTATGGGTTTGATGTGATTAGAAGTGATAAGTATGGTTGATGTTTGGATATGGTCACCTCTTGCTTTATACTACCATCACCTCCCTTATATTATCCACTCCACCATTCTCACATTTGAACTAGGCCGGCCACAATTTTGGAGAGGAGAGAAAATGAGAGGTTTCATTTTTAGTGAGGAAATTTCATCATCTCATTCCATGCTTGATAAATGAGAGTTCCACTTGAAAATTCCATTCCTCCATCAAGGCAACATAACCCCAAAGAGACAAAGCACTACACATTCTACAGCAATTCTTGGGCATGTCGACTTGCCAGCTTCATGCCTGAGTTGCCTCGGTATAGAGGCGGGAGCCCGTAAAAGATGCAGGCGATGTGGTGCCCTGCCGGCGAGGAGGCGACGACCGGAGTTTCCGCGAGAGATCGGGATGACGACGAGAAGACTGGAGGACTCGGATCACTCGGTATATCTCTTCCCTATCTTGTTACTTTGCTAGATCTAGTTTAATGGCCCGATCTGGGGTTTAGTGCGCGGTGGTGCCGGTTTGCTAAGTTCGCAAAATTAAAATTTATCACCGCTTCCGCATTTGGCCGTCGGTTTGACGGCCGGGGCGCCGCCGTGCACTTACAAGTACAGGATACAACAAATGTACAACAGGCAACATCGGATAACCGCAAAACCTACCTAAGCAAAACTGCACCATGTCAGGCGAAGCGATATCCGCAGCAAAGATGATACGATGGATGAAAATAGCCCTGCCTCTGACTATCCTAAGGAACACCTGCAAAACACTGTGGCACAACGGGGGTGAGTTGCCAACTCGTGAATAGTAAAATAACAGATGCAGGTAATCGCAAGTATGCACGTACAGCGCGAATCTAACATATGCAAACTATCAGCAATAAATGGTCATATGTAATGCATTAGTCATGAAAGGTACACTAGAAGGTACTACTAATACATGAAGCAATATTATGACAATATGTTTGCAATAATCATGTAAGGTACTCTATCAGGTACAACTAATACATGAACAATGCATATAATAGTATGTAAATGCAACAGTCATGGAAAGTACTCTATCAGGTACAACTAATACATGAAGCAGTGCGTAAACAATAAATATGGAGTATGGAATAAAACATGTCATTTCCACGGAAATCCTAACCCCGTGGTAGGACCAAAATCCAACAAGACAATCCAAATCCCAATTTCCTCAAATCAGCCCCCAAATTGGCTCCCATATCATGTAAGTCTCATATATCCTTAATGTACAACATCAAGTAGGTCTCACATATCCTGTATGTACAATATCAGCATATCCCACATATCCTGTGTGTACAATATCAGCATATCCCACATATCCTGTGTGTACAATATAAGTATATCCCACATATCCTGTGTGTACAATATCAGTATATCCCACATATCCTGTGTGTACCATATCAGTATCAAGTAAGTTTCATATAAGATGAGTGTCAAACATCGACACCCAAAACATCATGAAACAAGTGTCAAGCATCGACACCGAAATACTGATCTATCAGGTGCTGTCACCACGATTGACCCCCTGATAGGTACGTATCATACGCTATACCGAAAGCTCGAGTGCCTAGCTCTGACCCTCGCCTTTCGACGTATCCATACGTACATGACTCCAGTCGGTATCCCCACGATAACCGCCGAGTCATAGGTAATATCACCGGTAGGTACTTGCCCACCTTCCAGGCTCAATCGGCATGGACCGTCGATCATCTTGCCGAGGGGAACCGTACCGGGCTCCACCATATACCCTCACACGGCCACGACGCTCCTCGCATGGGGTATATATATCAGAACCGATAAAACTCATGGTGGCTGCTGAAATATCATATCAAGAGAAACCGGGTTTTTTAAATAATGCATAATTTCATGAAACTATCACGGTCCTCAAATCCATAAAACATCATGAAAAATCCATATCTTAATGCGAAAATCCATGAATATAATATATGCAACATAAAACTGCAATGTAAGCATATGAAGGAAAAGCCGCTATTTAACTGCAATAAGTTAAAATATATATATGCGGTTCCTAATTTCTCCAAGTCTATATAACATCAAATAAAAGTGAACATGTAGCCATAACCAGATATATGTGTAAATATAGAGGTATAGCAATGTATAGGTATCTACCTATCAGTAATGATGTAATATACCCTCCAGGTATAAGTAAGGTATGCATGGAAGGTATACACGTAGCTATGTCATTATGTGTATATGTACCTATCGCTAATGGTATAATACCCTATAGGTATACAGGTAACTAGCATGTAAGAATGTCAAGGCATATGTGTAAGCATGTAGGTATACAGGTATGCTAGATGTCATATGCATAAAGAAATATGAATCAATGTCTCAATGTCCCTAACAAAACAATATTATATCTATCAGTGTGTTGTGCGTGACATGACAATTATTGACGGTGTGGGTGGAATACAATCAGTGCTTGTGCAACATAAACCGTCAATAATAGTGCAGTGTCCTTAGGATACTAGTCCAGGCACTACAACTAACTAAGCAATACGGTATATGCCCAACTCTAAATATGAAATAGAATGTGCGACAAAGTAAAGTCATTTCTAGCCCAGACGCATAACGCCATGCGGGCGATTCCCCTGTAGATGTTAAATCTACTCACCAACCGTCTTGGCAAAGCAAAGCCAACCACCTGTTTTCCCCTTCGTCGCAGCGTATGAAGTCCCCGCCTGCGAACCTAAAACAACAAAACGATAACACAAGTATATATTAGTAAACGACCAAAATCACACACAAACTACGTTTTACCGACACACTGATTGGTTCGAAAATTGTGTTTTTAGTTTAACTGCAATCAGAACGGTGTCGCGTGTAGCTAGACCGAGATGAGTACGGGTCGTCCTCTGGGAAACGTTGAATCTTTTACTCTTTCTTTAGATGTGTTGAAGAAGAGAGGAGGGATAAAGAATATTGTAGAATGGTTTCTAAATCTACGTTAAGCACTAATGCAAAATATAGATCTAGATTATTTATGGATGTAGTTAATATAAGAAGGGGCTTGTAGGGTTCATTAGGATTTAGTAGTTATGGATGATTAATTAAAAATTACTCTTTTTGTCCTTTAATAGATTTAAAACTAGAACGACGGTGATGCGTGTAGATTAGGGTTTCTGGAGGGAAAAGGAATCCCACTCTTAACTCTTATCTCGACACGGAACTCCGTTCATATCTAGCCTTTACCAAAACAATCGTTAATCTAATCTCTAATCGCGGTCGGGACTAACAATGAATTGTTAGCGCGCCCGATTAGGATGTTAATGATTCTTTTGATAAAGTTTATAAACTTTATAGGACTTAAAAAGAGTTTAGGGATGTTCATCATCCATTAGCCTACCCTAATCCTACGAACCCTAACAAGCGGAGAATTACTTGCGCATGTTGGGAGAAAAAGAGATGGAGAGAAAATGCATAATTAAACTACGAAGAAATAGAATAGGAAAAAGAACTACCTTTATTAATCAACAATATTCATTACACTTTGATCCCTTAGAAAATGATTACAAATACTAGTTTGCTTCTCGATCTCTTCTAAGGAGGTAGACGAACAGTTGATGATCATCCTGGATGCGTGAGCCATTTTGGACTTCGTGATCTCGTTGGCTTGATAATTTTTCCAAGAGGCTCTCGGTCCTTATTTATACTCCAAAAGCCAGAACCCTAGCTTCCAAATTTGGAAGCCATCTGTTGAGATTCTACCAGAAAAATCCCATCTCCTAAATCTTCATCTACGCGGCGGATCCGCGGTCAACAGGTAGGTTTGACCGCGGATCCGCGGTCTTGTATAGGGATCGTTGGATTTTTTCTTCTGGGCTTTTCTCCTTGTGACACGTGGATCTCTGGAACCTTTGGAAATTGGAAATCTTTTCTTTGCTTCTGCCAGACTTGATTTCTTAGTTTGCTTTCTTAATTAGACAGGTTTGCTCTTAACAACTTTGATTTCCTTGATTTTTAGCCCTGAAAAATTCTGCACAATCTCAACAAATAATATTAGTGGAGTTTTGTTTTATTGAGATATTAATTTCACCATTAAGATTTGGTCAATGGTATTTTTGCATACATTTTCCTACCAAATGTTAATTATAATATATCAACACATGAAAAATAGTATTTTTACAAATAAACCCTCATATGTATCATATATTATAATAAACACCTTTTCTAGTATAGAAATAGTAGGAAAAATGTAATAACAAATGTGCAGTTTTATCAACTGAACACACACCAACTCCAAACCTACTCCCAAGTGTTCGTATTGTGGCTAACGCATGTAGCGACACGACGAAACCAAACCAAGAGCAAAACCAGCACGAAGTGCACGGACCGTGTCGGATAACGTATCGCGCGTAGTCGTATCACTAGAAACTACCTATATGATCCCAGATTTTGCATACAGAGAAAACTCAACAACTAAACAAGACTAAACATACCTAAACCACTGCAGACACCTACCTGCAAAAACCCAAACCCAAAATTCCACCAGAATTCCGGCGTCGCCGGAAATCTCATTCACGTCGCTGGAAAACACCATAGGTTCGTGCTCCAGGTGATGTCCTATGGTCTCTGGTACAACACAACTACATTGTTTGGTTTTCTAGTAAAATCTCGGGGTCACAACAGGTCACAGATATCACAAATCGACACTAAAAATATGATATTATGCACAAAACTTAACTTTACACTATCTAAACTGAAACTAAAAGTCTATACAACACAAAAACTATAAAAAGAACAGATAGGGATCATTACCTAACCAAAAGAACTCAAAGATCCAAGCTATCCAAGCTCCTAGGCATCCAAGAGGAAAATCCAAGAAAAAGTTGTGATTTTGGTGAGATTTTATGAATTTCGTGATGGATTTTGTGTTGGAATATGAAGTGTTCAGTTTAGGCTTAGAGAGAGGAAGAAATATGAAAGAATTTTAAGAGAGAAAGAATGAGAGAGTGTGAGGAAATGAGAGAGAGAGGTGAGTGTAGGGTGAGAGTGAGAGGTGAGTGTATCCATTGCATTAATTCTCCCATTAATGCATTCATACCATGTCACCTTGCCACGTTCTATCATCCAAAGGAAATATCTTTCTCTCTCACAAACAATTATCAAGAGGATTAAGGCTAGGTTAAAGCAAAGAATGGTTTAAGGTAAAGGGTTAGAATTAGGGTTAAGTGTCATGGTCACTAATACTAGTTTAGCACAACAAACCCTCACATTTACGTGCACACATACGGGCATGCTCTTAACAATTAATATTAAAATAATAATTAATGTTATAAAATGTGAGGAACCCGAATTGGTAAACTTTTTTACAGTAAACCTGCATTACCGTCGAAACTAACACTAACCGAAATCTAAGGCGTTACAATCTCCCCCCTTATAAAAATTCGTCCCCGAATTTAAAATTCTCACTAAGCGTACTTTCAAAGAGATGAGTACAAAACTCCCAAATCTTACTCGCAGCCTCCCAAGTGACCACCACACTATTTGGCTACGTCTAAGAAAACCTTCCACAGATGGAAAAACCCTTGACCAAAGTTTCTCCACCTGCCAAGCCACTAACACAAATGGCTGCCGGTGAACGAAAAGATCGCGTCCAAGCAAGATGGTCTGGTGCTGAATCATGTGAGAAAGGTCATGAAGGTATTTGCAAAGTATCGACACAAGGAAATAAGGAAATACGGGGTGAAAAACTCGATAATCTGGGCGGAAGTGCCAAATTAAAGGCAACGGAACTAACTCGCTTAAAAGGATCTCAAAAGGACCTATAATCCTAGAATAAGCTCCCCAAAACTCAACACGTCATTCATTAGAAAATCCTTAGGTATACATGATCTGCCACAGCGAACTCGAGTCTGCGACCACCACGATCGACATAAGACCTCTGTCTACACTGGGCTGTCCTCATCCTGACCTGAACCAACTGGATCATCTTCGAAGTCTCTAGACTAGCTGGGGTCCAAAAATCCTACTCACGCAGAGTCCGAAAAACAGAATGGCGATCGACACAACCTAACAACAAAACATAAAGGTTGCCAATTGGAATGTCTCCTGATAACAGCTATCGAAGGAGAACTCTAACAATGGCAAGTGACGATCCCAACTGCCAACAACAAAATCTGAAACTTCACTCTTCATCCTGCCCATCGGTAACTAACTCACAAGTCACGTCACAAATTGGTGGAACTTGAATGAACTCTGAAAGTCGACTGATGTGCCTGCTCTAGGATTTAGCGTCTCTACCTATCAACATCAGGTACACACAAACGCGTCCCTAAACATAGCACACCCTGGTCACAAATCAAGGACTCCGAATCTTTACCCAGCCGAGTAGGCTCAAGAATCTCAGACGAACGAGCATCGGCGGGGAGTGCCTCGCGAAAGCGATTAAGGAAAAGTGGTCGGGCGCGGATATGAGCAAGCTGTCCCCTCAGTAGAGGCAAACCTAGCTATACTCCATGATCACACAAGAACTTTAAATCTGCAGAAGACTGTCTCTAAACCGCGCACAACTGGAACAAGCTATCCCCGGGCCTACGACTCAAGCATCGTCTACCATAATCGCCTTGCCATGGGTAACCAAAGGATCTTGCAAACACAATCCTCCACAAGCTCCATCCAATGGCGCTGTCTCTGTTAGTTGTATGTATGACCTAGAGGCCAGTATTATACAGATGATGTATATTATATTGGATGCTTGGACATATATAGAGATGACTTTCTTGCTCGATATGATAGTATGCTATCTGGTTGCTCTTTATCTTAACATGTATACTTGTCTCTTTATACTGTCTTAGAGTTACATGTTGGTAAAGCACTTAGGATGTGTACTTGACTATCTGGACTAAGATGCGGATCATACTAGTGGGGACATGGTAGTCCATAAGTACATCCTTCAAGGTCCCTAGTCATGGGTGTATCGAGACGGGGCATCGATATACCAGTGTAGACTAGCGTATACGCTTCTCGACCCATGAGATGGGCGATGGATGATCCCATATCTATTGGTGTTTGACATCAGAGATGGTATACGGGTGCTCAGTGGAGACTGGGTACACTGGACGGACTCACCGAGAACTCCCAGATGGTATTATACCTCACGTCAGATGGCAGTTCTCAGGTGACACTTGTGCAGGTTAGTCTGTAGACCCGAGATCGTCATAGAGTCTTGTGTGATTCCCACTATGATTTGATTTCCACCTTAACACGTCCATGAGGGCATGCAAAACGGTGGTTTTTGGGTACAGTCCCGAGTCACATGGAGGCCATGAGCGATAGGAGGGGTTTCGTCTCTCCCGGTATTGGGGGTTGATGTTGCACTGTGCTCGATTGGCCGTAACAGGGAAGTCCCTGGCCAGGGCTGATTAGAGATTTACTGGTAAGTGTTACCAGTAGTTTCTCAACCTGTTATGAGCCTCACATCGGCATGACTTATCGGTTATTGGGGTCTGACGTTTACCACCCCTAGACTTGATATGCTACATATCAGACGAAGAGACCGGACTGCACAGTAGTGTTGCCGGTTGGCTCGACGGGAGTTGTAGCAGGTTCGCTTGTCTTCTTCTGATCGCTCAATACCCGGGTGGCCATTACGTTTAGCTGACCGCTTGCGGATTGAGGGTGTTTGATATGATCATCACCCACTGCCGGCGTATTGACGAGTCTTAGAGTCCCATAAAGGAGTTACCTAGTCCAGGCGAAACGTTGTGGTGCGCGTATGCGATATGCGCATGGACCCGATTAAAATACGCGTATAGGATACCGTATATTAATCGGCGGCTTGCTTTTGGTGGGGTCCTATGTGATATGGCCGGATTGATAAATCAAGTGTTGATTTATCATTTAACCATTAGTATTCTCACTTGAAATCTTTTCTTGTATATGATGGATGTATGCATGCATGTATGTTTTCTTTCTTGCTAGATTCATGCACACATGGATGTGCATACACACATACATACATGCATCATCCTTCATGGTTGCTTATACATGGAAAATGGTGGCAATATAAGACTCACACCATTGGTTTTTATATGGATTATTATTGTATTTATGCTAAAAAAAAAAGGAAAAGAAAAAGGGTTAATTCATGCATTGTTTCTACACTCTTCTACATCTTACCATGCTCACCTACTTATTAACCCTTGGTTATTTTTTCTTTGTTGCTTTAAACTCTAATACAATAATATCTTTATCAACTAACCATGGTTTGATATGAGGATAAGAAAATATATATACATATATTTTCTTTTTTCTTTACAAGGGTTATCTTTTTCACTCTTGTTAAAAGAAAGCCATCATCTTCTTCCTCCTTCACCATTTGCTCTCTAGACTTTTGTAATGAGCAATATACTCATCAAGTTAGGTTTTTGAAGTGAGAACAGCCATCCCAACATCATTCTACACAAGTTTAGCCCACTTGTTTAGAGTGTTATCTTCATTTCTTCTCTTGAAAAGTGAAGTTGCAAGCTTGGACTAGGAGCTTCGGCTGGATCGTCATGGACACTAGGAGACTTCAAGCGAACCCTCTTCCAACCCTCAAGAGGCCAAAGAGTCTAGCGAAGGGAGCTACAAAGGTTGTACTCTCGAAACCCTAGTCTTTGTTGCCTTTAATGTTTTGAAACCCTAATTTTCTAGGAACGATTCTTTGTTTGTTAACTTAGCACCCTAAAAATTCAATGTTTGGTACATGTGATGCTTCCAAACCCTTCATGAGGTGCTAGGCTAACCCAACATTGGTATCAGAGCCGACCTAGAACATTAGGCGACACTTTAACGAAGTAAAAACTCCGATCGAACCGAAATACGGTTTTTCAGAACCCTCTCTGGACATTTTTCCGAACCTGGTTATTTTCAGAATTAAAAATATGTAAAAACTAGAGCAGGGAATTCTAAGAAATACTGTGAAAAATGAAACCCTAATTCGGCAATTCCACCGCGGAACCGCGGCCATAGCTTGCTTAGGCCGCGGATCCGCGGCCGTACAGAGCCTTTAAGGCTTCATTTTTGTACAGTGTGTTATTGTCTTCTTGTAGATGGTTTTGGGTATTTTTAATCTGAATTTAGTACTGTATATTCTGGAGATGGTTTGGACTCGTCGATTCGATCGGAATTTTCATTTCGTGACTTTTCCGGATAAATTAGAACGTATTGAAGTGTTTGAACGAGTATCATTTGCTCACTTTTCACAGGGTTTAAATATTTTGGAGATACGTGCAAGTTTTGTGGTGGACCCTCTAGAAGACAACAAACCTTAACTCGATTATGTGACCGTCTTGAACTGCCCTTTGAACCTTAGGGTTTGGGACAGTACGGCGTGCCACATGTGAGGCGTTGGCTTGATCCTTCTACGGCTGGACCGCTACTACTGTGTCACACTCCGGGTTTTTGAACTCCGCTCAAGTGCTGAGCTTTAGCGAATCTTGGGTATTTGATCGTTCGTTCGAAAACTTTAATACTGTCTATTTATCTGGAATTTGATGCAATGTGTGGAATTCATATTACTAGACATGAAATACGAAGTATGTGATATTTCGCATTTACGATGTCTAAAGAGAATGTGGATTCCAGATATTGCAGTTTTACACTTTCTTTTCTGTGACCGTAAGTGAAGTATGTTGTGGTATTGCCGATTGTCGTTGCTATACGTCGACGACAATCGGTATATGCATACTTACTTACGTTGATGATATGAGATATTATGTGTTGCTGAGATATGATGTGCAGGATTGTCACGATTGAATAGCCGGGGGGTTTTATGTGAGATGAGAGTTTTATATTTTCATTCATGTAAATTCAAATGTAATGTAATATTCTTTTATTTGGGGCACTTCCGGGTTGAGGTTGATGCCACCAGTGTTGTATATTATTTACTTTTCCGCATTAGGATGGACCCAAGGAGGGGAGCTCGGGTGACCGGGTTCTGGGATTCAGTGGGAGGCCATCTCGAGGAGTCGAGACCGGGTCTCTTAAACTCCAGAATTGGTAGGGTCGCTTGCCGCTCTCGTAGGGGTCCAGAGTGTGGGCTTGGCTATTCATCGCGACTGTGGAATCCGTATTTTCTATTGTTGGCTAAATACTAAATACGGACGTCCTAGTATATCCCATATTATATCTATGTTTCTGCTGCGATATCTGTGATGTGTTGTGATGGATACAGTATATAGTATATATGATATATTATATAGACGTTACTTATGTTTTGCACCCGCATTAGCCCTGCCCTGCTCTGTCGTTAGTTACCTAACCTAACGGTGCACGAGGGGACATCGAGACGAATGCGGATGGCATAAGTGTACGTCGTATTTATCTGTGATGTTTATGTGACTTAAATGATGGGACTTCATTAATGTGATTAATGAAAGAAAAGAAACCTAAAAGATGTTGTAGAATCAAAATTTCAAATAAAAGGGTAGCTACAGTTTTGCTTTGCATAATGGTATATATGATATACCCTGCACCTTATTCGATGGGGAAAGAGCCGAGATCCCTTCACCGGGAGTGACCTCTTTAGCAAAACTGGAAAATGCTACAACACTCGGTTTGACTTTTGACTGCTTTTGGAGTTTTGCTTTGCATAGTGATATATATGATATGTCCTGCACCTTATTCGATGAGGAAAAAGCCGAAATCCCTTCACCGGGAGTGACCTCTTTAGCAAAACTAATAAAAGCCTCAAAATCACTCCATTTCAAAATTCATTCGATTCTACAACGATATCAAGTTCATTACGCTTATGGTTTTCTGAAAAACCTGCGTAGCCCTCCGTCATTTCAGATAGATATTATTTAGTATTCGTGCTATGTTTGTTGACTTAGTCAAGGCGTAGTGTACGTAGCTAAATAGTGTTTATCTGTTAAAACATGAGATGTGATTGGATTAGGGTATTCGCACGGCCTTGTTGACTCAGTCAAGGGTCGTACGGGTAGGTTTAATTCAATCGAAAAATGTACGGGTTGAACTTGACTTGCGATTTATGGTTTGTTGACTTAGTCAAGGTCATAGATCGCTAGGGGAAAAATATTATCGGGAATTTCAAGTGTTGAAATTTGCAATGAGATTGCATACCTTCTATGAGATAGTTGGATCCCGATACCCACTGCGAGTAATTGTTACTCCTGGGAGAGTTTTACACAGGACAATTAGCCGATCAAGTAAGTGTCTAGAAAGGTGTCAACGGGGTTACGCCTCTGGGAAAACGAGGTTTACTTTAATTAGGTCCGTGCGAAAGCACGGGGAACCTCCATCAAAATACCGACACTGGCCTGGCTGAAAGATTGGCGAAGTTGTAGGGTGTAATTAATCCCGGCTAGTCTTTCCTTTTAGGGTTTGAAGGAAGATTTGATAAAAAACAGTGGGAGCCATCCTGATTAGATAAAATAATAACCAATCTGATCTTGCAAGAGCATACGCTAAAGTGTTTTCTTCTCTCTCTCTCCAGGTAGCGACCATGTCATGCCTTAATCAAGATAATAATATGGATGTATTGACCGAACCCGCATGTTATACTGTGCAAGGGAACGTTGGACCCGTTCTTTCTTATAAGAGTTATAAGACTGAACAGGGAATAGGAGAATATCTGGATTCTCACGCCGCCCAAAAGAACATGCATGTTGATGCATCTTCTTCAGGTGTGTTAGTTATTGAGAACTGTTTCTCAGTTCACCCTACATAATGGGTATTAGATACCGGATCAGGATCCCACATATGTAAAATGTTACATGGGCTATGTAAAGGTAGAGAAGTGGGAAAAGGTGATCATTCCGTTCAAGTAGGGAATGGGGCAAATGTTGCAGCCAAAGAAGTTGGCAAATATCACCTGGTATTACCAAGTGGTGATACGCTAATTCTGAATGAGTGCTATTATATACCGAACATGATGTGCAACATTATATCAGTTTCTTTATTAAGTAAAGAAGAATATAATTTTGTAGTAAAGGATAATGTTATGAACATATTCCTCGATCAAAATTTGATTGCATCAGGCTCGTTACATAATGGCATATTCATTCTCAATCAAAATACAGTCCCTAATATACAAAACACACAAGAGGAAAAGCTCAGAAATGAACGAATCCTTCTTGTGGCACTGTAGACTTGGCCATATCAATGAGACACGGCTAGCTAAGTTACATAAGAATGGATATTTGAATTCATTCGAATTATCATCTTATGACACTTGCCATTCATGTCTCAAAGGAAAAATGACCAAAACTCCGTTTAGTGGACACGGAGAAAGAGTTACTGAACTCTTAGGACTGGTACATAGTGATGTATGCGGTCCTATGTCTACACACGCCAGGAACGGTTCTTCCTTCTTCATTACATTCACTGACGATCTCTCTAGATACGGGCATGTGTTCCTGTTGAAACACAAGTCTGAAGCTTTTGAGAAATTCAGAGAATATAAGCACGAAGTAGAGAACCAAACGGGCAAAAGTATTAAGATTCTTCAATCTGATCGAGGAGGTGAATACTTAAGCATCGAATTCCTAGATTATCTAAAAGAGAATGGGATTCTCTCTCAGCTTACTCCTCCTTATACACCACAGCACAACGGTGTATCGGAACTAAGGAATCGCACCCTATTAGATATGGTGCGCTCAATGATGAGCGATGCTGAGTTACCTATTTCCTTTTGGGGGTATGCGCTTGAGACAGCCATATACCTATTGAATCTGGTTCCGTCTAAATCTGTACCAACCACACCATATGAGATATGGAGTGGGAAGAGTCCATATTTTAAACGAATTAAGATATGGGGTTGTCCGGCCTATGTCAAAAAGCAAAATCCGGACAAACTCGAGGCACGATCAGTTCTTTGCAAGTTTGTGGGATATCCAAAGAATTCTCAAGGATATTTTTTCTACCAAGCTGAGGAACAAAAAGTGTTTGTTGCTCAACATGCCACCTTTTTGGAAAAGGAATTTCTTGCAAAAGAAATTAGTGGCAAAGCGGTAGAGCTGGAAGAGGTTCCGGTACCACAAACTACAACTGATGATTTAGTAGAACCAGAGGATTCAGTAGTACCCGACGAACCCCAGCCTCTCCGCCGATCTAGTAGGGTTTCTCGTCCACCTGAGAGATACTACGGTTTTCTCATTGACGGTGGGAGCGAGGATTGCATCATGGAGGATGATGACCCAACTAGCTTCGAGCAGGCCATCACGAGTGGGGACTCAGTGAAATGGCTGGATGCTATGCGGTCCGAGATGGAATCCATGTACACCAACAAAGTATGGACTTTGGAAGATGCTCCTGAAGGGGTAAAACCCATTGGAAGCAAGTGGATCTTCAAGAAAAAACTTGGTGTAGATGGGAAAGTGGAGACTTTCAAAGCTAGACTTATTGCAAAGGGTTTTCGTCAAAGACCAGGTGTGGACTATGACGAAACCTTTTCTCCAGTGGCTATGCTTAAATCCATCCGGATCATGCTTGCCATCGCTGCATATCATGATTACGAAATATGGCAAATGGATGTTAAGACCGCCTTTCTAAACGGTGATTTAGAAGGGTGCGTGTACATGACTTAGCCAGAGGGCTTCGTAGATAGTGGGAGCAGCGGGAAGGTGTGCAAGCTACTTAAATCCATTTAAGGATTAAAGCAAGTATCGCGGAGTTGGAACATCTGCTTTGACGTCGTTATCAAAGAGTTTGATTTCGTCAAAAACGTAGATGAACCTTGTATTTACAAGAAGGCAGCAGAGAGTAAGGTTGTCTTCCTCGTATTGTACGTGGACGACATACTCTTGATAGGAAATGACATTCCTATGCTGCAATCGGTCAAGCTCTTCTTATCACAAAAATTCTCAATGAAAGATCTTGGTGATGCCTCCTGCATATTGGGAATTAGGATCTATAGAGATAGATCCAAACGGATATTGGGACTGTCCCAATCCAGGTACATTGACACCATACTAAAGAGGTTTAGTATGGAAGAATCCAAGCGTGGGAACTTACCCACGATCTCTGTAGTCACTCTCTCCAAAGAGATGTCTCCCAAGACTGATTTGGAGAGAGCTCGCATGAAAGGGATACCCTATGCTTCGGCTGTAGGCTCTATCATGTATTGGATGCTATGTACCAGACCCGATGTAGCATACTCACTAAGTGTAGTGAGCAGGTATCAAGCTGATCCTGGAGAGAGTCACTGGACAGCTTTAAAGAGCATTCTCAAGTACTTACGAAGGACTAAAGAGATGCTCTTGGTGTATGGTAACGGAGAACTCCAAGTGGAGTCCTTTACCGATTCGAGCTTCCAGAGTGATAGGGACGACTCTAAATCGCAGTCGGGATTTGTCTTTACCCTTTACGGAGGGACGGTTAGCTGGAAGAGTTCCAAGCAGGAAACCATGGCAGACTCGATGATGGAGGCTGAATACATCGCTGCCAACGATGCTGCCAAAGAGGCTGTCTGGATCAAGAAGTTCATTACTGAATTTGGAGTGGTTCCATCCATTGAGCATCCAATACCTTTGTATTGCCATAACAATGGAGCGGTGGCTTTGGCCAAGGAACCCAGGTCCCATCAGCGATCTAGGCATATTCTGAGGCGGTATCACATGATCCGGGAGATAGTTGATCGCCGGGAGATCGAGATTAGGAGGGTTGACACGAAGAATAACACAGCGGATCCACTCACGAAGGCCATTCCCCAGACACAGTTTGAGAGACTCTTCGGGATGCTCGGTATGCGATACTACAGCAGCTGGCCCTAGTGCAAGTGGGAGATTGTTAGTTGTATGTATGCCCTAGAGGCCAGTATTGTACAGATGATGTATATTATATTGGATGCTTGGACATATATAGAGATGACTTTCTTGCTCGATATGATAGTATGCTATCCGGTTGCTCTTTATCTTAACATGTATACTTGTCTCTTTATACTGTCTTAGAGTTACATGTTGGTAAAGCCCTTAGGATGTGTACTTGACTATCTGGACTATGATGCGGATCATACTAGTGGGGACATGGTAGTCCATAAGTACATCCTTCAAGGTCCCTAGTCGTGGGCGTATCAAGAAGAGGCATCGATATACCAGTGTAGACTAGCGTATACGCTTCTCGACCCATGAGATGGGCGATGGATGATCCCATATCCATTGGTGTTTGACATCAGAGATGGTATACGGGTGCTCAGTGGAGACTGGGTACACTGGACGGACTCGCCGAGAACTCCCAGATGGTATTATACCTCACGTCAGATGGCAGTTCTCAGGTGACACTTGTGCAGGTTAGTCTGTAGACCCGAGATCGTCATAGAGTCTTGTGTGATTCCCACTATGCTTTGATTTCCACCTTACCACGTCCATGAGGGCGTGCAAAACGGTGGTTTTTGGGTACAGTCCCGAGTCACATGGAGGCAATGAGCGATAGGAGGGGTTTCGTCTCTCCCGGTATTGGGGGTTGATGTTGCACTGTGCTCGATTGGCCGTAACAGGGAAGTCCCTGGCCAGGGCTGATTAGAGATTTACTGGTAAGTGTTACCAGTAGTTTCTCGACCCGTTATGATCCTCACATCGGCACGACTTATTGGTTATTGGGGTCTGACGTTTACCACCCCTGGACTTGATATGTGACATATTATACGAAGAGACCGGACTGCACGGTAGTGTTGCCGGTTGGCTCGACGGGAGTTGTAGAAGGTTCGCTTGTCTTCTTCTGATCGCTCAATACCCGGGTGGCCGTTACGTTTAGCTGACCGCTTGCGGCTTGAGGGTGTTTGATATGATCATCACCCACTGCCGGCGTATTGACGAGTCTTAGAGTCCCACAAAGGAGTTACCAAGTCCAGCCGAAACGTTGTGGTGCGCGTATGCGATATGCGCATGGACCCGATTAAAATACGCGTATGGGATACCGTATATTGATCGGGCGGCTTGCTTTTGGTGGGGTCCTATATGATATGGCCGGATTGATAAATCAAGTGTTGATTTATCATTTAACCATTAGTATTCTCACTTGAAATCTTTTCTTGTATAAGATGGATGTATGCATGCTTGTATATTTTCTTTCTTTCTAGATTCATGCACACATGGATGTGCATACACACATACATACATGCATCATCCTTCATGGTTGCTTATACATGGAAAATGGTGGCAATATAAGACTCACACCATGGGTTTTTATATGGATTATTATTGTATTTATGCTAAAACAAAAAGGAAAAGAAAAAGGGTTAATTCATGCATTGTTTCTACACTCTTCTACATCTTACCATGCTCACATACTTATTAACCCTTGGTTATTTTTCCTTTGGTGTTTTAAACTCTAATACAATAATATCTTTATCAACTAACCATGGTTTGAGATGAAGATAAGAAAATATATATACATATATTTTCTTTTTTCTTTACAAGGGTTATCTTTTTCAATCTTGTTAAAAGAAAGCCATCATCTTCTTCCTCCTTCACCATTTGCTCTCAAGACTTCTGTAGTGAGCAATATACTCATCAAGTTAGGTTTTTGAAGTGAGAACAGCCACCACAACATCATTATACACAAGTTTAGCCCACTTGTTTAGAGTGTTATCTTCATTTCTTCTCTTGAAAAGTGACGTTGCAAGCTTGGACTATGAGCTTCGGGTGGATCGTCATGGACACTAGGAGACTTCAAGCGAACCCTCCTCCAACCCTCAAGAGGCCAAAGAGTCTAGCGAAGGGAGCTACAAAGGTTGTACTCTCGAAACCCTAGTCTTTGTTGCCTTTAATGTTTTGAAACCCTAATTTTCTAGGAACGATTCTTTGTTTGTTAACTTAGCACCCTAAAAATTCAATCTTTGGTACATGTGATGCTTCCAAACCCTTTATAAGGTGCTAGGCTAACCCAACAGTCACAATGATCAAAACCCGCTGCAGGAAGATGTACATTAAGCTTTGGTGGTCCGTGAAAATCTGACATGACTCTCCACACAAGTAGTGTCCTCGGATCTTCAACGCACGACCACCGCGGCCATCTCCAGATCATGAGTGGTATATCCTGCTCGTACTTCCTCCAACTGTAAGGAAGCAAAAGAGATAACTCTATCATGCCACATTAGCACAAAAATCCAGCCCCACTCGCGAAACATCACTGTAAAACAACAAAGTCACCCGAACCATAAAACAAGAAAGAACCGGTGCAGTTGTCAACCGAATCTCCAACTGCTGAAAACTCCGCACACATGCCTCAGTCCACAGAAAAGAACCTCCCTTCCGGTCAGTTCAGTCAACGGTGCAGCGATACACAAGCAATCCTGCACGAAACGGCGGTAAAAACCTGCTAAACACAAAATCTGCGGACCACTGTCCCGGATATAAGTATGGGCCAAAGATGAACGGCCTCGATCCTCCTCGGGTCCGTACGAAAACCGTCTCCCGTAACTACTAGACCTAGGAGTCGACACAATCAAGCCTGAAGGAATACTCTGAGAATTTAGCAAACTGCTGGGGCTCTCCCAATGTCTGCAAAACAAATCCTCAAGTGCTGCCCACGTTCCTCATGACTCTAGGAAAAGACCAGGATGTCATCAATGACACAATAATAAACTGGTCGAGGAACGGCTTGAAGAAATCTGATTCATCATATCCACGATTGCTGCTAGGGCACTAATGAGTCCAACGACACCACCAAAACACATAAAGCCCGTAGCACGCACAAAAGCAGACTTCAGAATGTCAACACTCCGAACCCGCCACAATGATGACCTGATCTCAAACAACTTAGAAAATGTCTCGCACTCTGGAGCTGATCGAAGAAATCGTCAATGCGAGGTAAAGGATACCCATCCGCACCGTAACTCGGTTCAATTGATGACCCATCTATACACAACCTCAAACTGTCGTCTTCTCCCTGACGAACAGAAAAGGAGCTCCCCAAAGCGAAACACTCGGACGCACAAGTCCCCCAACAAACAACTCTGCAGCTGATCCTTAAGTTCCCTAAGCTCCGCCGGCTCATCTGGAACAACGTCAGAAAACTCTCGCACGAAAGGAACCCGGTCCAACCAACCCACTATGGCTTCGGTATCATGAATGAAAGCCAAGAATCCTCGACATCCTTTCCTCAAAAGCCGACTAGCGAAAAAGGTTGAAATCAAGCGGTGAGAGGCGGCACCACTGTCCCTCTGCACAACAAGAACTGACTCACCAGGAAAACAAAACCTAACTGTTTTCTCATGGCAGTCCACAGACTCCTAGCACGTAGCTAACCAGTTCATGCCCAGGAGAACGTCAAATCCAACATCTCTAGAAAGACCACAACGACGGACGAATCTTTATCTCCTATCCAATTGGCACATGACTGAAACACGTGTCGCGCAACAAAAGAATCGCTGACAGAAGTTAACACAACAAACGGCTGATCTAATTAACACGTCTCTCGGCCCAACCACGGCACAAAGTGTGCAAAACAAACCAGTGCATTAAAAGAACATACACCACAGAAAACCTGAAAACTCTGCACTGGACGCCTGCGCGTCCCGATGAGTAGAAGCAAACTCTCGTGTCTGCCTTCTACCCGGAACTGTCAGAACTCTTCCTCTGCCAGACCGTCCTCTCGGAACCAATCCTCCATGACCACGACCACTCTGAACATGGGTCCGACGCGGTAATAAGGAACAACTCCTGATGTGGTGATGAAGGCTCCCGCATCGAAAACATCCATACGATGGCTGCTGACCCTCCTGGGAATGAAAGCTGAACGACTGTCATCGTCCCAAGCCTCAGCTACTCCCGCGATGGTCACGAAATTTGTCTCGACGCATAAGCCTCAGTCTTTGGGCCGGTACACCTGTACGAGCCCTCCTCTGTTCCGGAACTCCCAAAGTCTCGAAAAAACACTCCTCGTCAAAATGGCTGCATCCACTGGTGCTGTATAAGTAACACAAGGCTGAGTGCAGACTGCAAGGAACAACTGGGTAACAGGAGTGACAACCTCCTGTCGCTGCGCTTGAATGGCCTCAACCAAAGAACTCATTATCTGGCGTAAATCCTGCATCTCTGCCACAAGCCTATCAATATGATCTATTGAAAGCGGATACATCTGGTCCGATGCAATGAGCATGCCATCCTGGTCAGTCTTCGTCCCACACGAGTCAACTCTGACCTCGGCTCTCGCTACATCACTCTGAGTCCCCATAGTCATCGGCGGCAAAGGCTATAAATGGAAGAAGGATTCGATATGAACACGGAAATCGAATCACAAGGATGTGTATCATCAAGGAAGGAATTTCAAGAAATTTGTACTTAGGTCACTTTAGCCGGAGTACCGCGTTGTGAGTATGCCGCGAACATACACACACTACGTTACTCTGCTTAAGCTACTTACTCCATCATACCAAGGTCATCCTACACTCCGAAAGGTAAAACCTAGCTCTCTGATACCAACTTGTCACGACCCGAAATCTGGCACGTGATGGCCCTTAAACTACGCAACGTCTACAGGCGTAACGCAATTTAAGTAAGCCGAAAAACCAGCAATCTAAACCATCAAAAGTAGTAAGAAAAAGAACATTGTTAAAACTTTTGAAATCACAAACCAAATTCTTTAAAGTCCCACTTTTCTTCCTTTAAAATTTTGGCAGCACCTCCTTTGTAAAACAAGCTCCCAAAAATGGGTACAACAATATATAAGTAAAAGTATCCCAAACGGGAGTAAAATCTACGCCCAACGGCAGAAAACAACCACCACAACAGATATACGACGCCGTAGCGAAGAAAGAGACGATATAAATAACACTGCATAAAAACCTCCAAGTCACAAAATAATATACAATATCGTCGTCACACCAAGTCTCTAAGTCATACAAGATAATGATAGATGGAGAGTACTTGATACAACAAATGTACAACAGGCAACATCGGATAACCGCAAAACCTAGCTAAGCAAAACTGCACCCTGTCAGGCGAAGCGGTGTCCGCAGCAAAGATGATATGATGGATGAAAATAGCCTTGCCTCTGACTATCCTGAGGAACACCTGCAAAATACTGTGGCACAACGGGGGTGAGTTGCCAACTCGTGAATAGTAAAATAACATATGCAGGTAATCGCAAGTATGCACGTACAGCGTGAATCTAACATATGCAAACTATCAGCAATAAATGGTCATATGTAATGCATCAGTCATGAAAGGTACACTAGCAGGTACTACTAATACATGAAGCAATAATATGACAATCTGTATGCAATAATCATGTAAGGTACTCTATCAGGTACAACTAATACATGAACAATGCATATAATAGTATGTAAATGCAACAGTTATGGAAAGTACTCTATCTGGTACAACTAATACATGAAGCAGTGCATAAACAATAAATATGGAGTATGGAATAAAACATGTCATTTCCACGGAAATCCTAACCTCGTGGTAGGACCAAAATCCAACAAGACAATCCAAATCGCAATTTCCTCAAATCAGCCCCTAAATTGGCTCTCAAATCATATAAGTCTCATATATCCTTAATGTACAACATCAAGTAGGTCTCACATATCCTGTATGTACAATATCAGTATATCCCACATATCCTGTGTGTACAATATCAGTATATGCCACTAATCCTGTGTGTACAATATCAGTATATCCCACATATCCTGTGTGTACAATATCAGTATATCCCACATATCCTGTGTGTACCATATCAGTATCAAGTAAGTTTCATATAAGGTGAGTGTCTAACATCGACACCCAAAACATCATGAAACAAGTGTCAAGTATCGACACCGAAATACTGATCTATCAGGTGCTGTCACCACGACTGCCTCCTGATAGGTACGTATCATATGCTATAACGAAAGCTTGAGTGCCTAGCTCTGACCCTCGCCTTTCAACGTATCCATACATACATGACTCCCGTCGGTATCCCCACGATAACCGCCGAGTCATAGGTAATGTCACCGGTAGGTACTTGCCCACCTTCCAGGCTCAATCGACATGGACCGTCGATCATCTTGCCGAGGGGAACCGTACCGGGCCCCACCATGTACCCTCACATGGCCACGACGCTCCTCGCATGGGGTATATATATCAGAACCGATAAAACTCATGGTGGCTGCTGAAATATCATATCAAGAGAAACCGGGTTTTTCAAATAATGCATAATTTCATGAAACTACCACGGTCCTCAAATTCAGAAAACATCATGAAAAATCCATATCTCAATACGAAAATCCATGAATATAATATATGCAACATAAAACAGCAATGTAAGCATATGAAGGAAAAGCCGCTATTTAACTGCAACAAGTTAAAATATATATATGCGGTTCCTAATTTCTCCAAGTCTATATAACATCAAATAAAAGTGAACATGTAGCCATAACCAGATATATGTGTAAACATAGAGGTATAGCAATGTATATGTATCTACCTATCAGTAATGATGTAATATACCTTCCAGGTATAAGTAAGGTATGCATGCAAGGTATATACGTAGCTATGTCATTATGTGTGTATGTACCTATCGCTAATGGTACAATACCCTATAGGTATAAAGGTAACTAGCATGTAAATATGTCAAGGCATATGTATAAGTATGTAGGTATACATGTATACTAGATGTCATATGCATACAGAAATATGAATCAATGTCTCAATGTCCCTAACTGATGACGCTCGATATTGGCGACCTCCAAGATCAGGACACGTGGCAGATGATGTGTCCCAAGACTCAGAAGAAAGGGCCTACAGGGGCCGACCAGGCCACCCTGTGCCCGACCTGGAAGCGCAAATTGGCCCTCCTCGGGGCCCCATGTAAATTAACCCCCTCAGCTTGTCCCAAGCTACCGCAGGACCAAGACTCCTCAGCCTCCTTGCTCGTCCCTGAGCTCCCGCCGAGGACGTCTTCCTCGGCCCTCTGACCTACTCCCAGGCGTAACCGCTGATCAGTCGAAAATAATGTATTTTTAACACGACAATTTCCTATCATTTGTACTAATCTAGAGGTGATCGGTATTCATATAGCACATATTAGCAAAACAGTCGTAAAATACCAGATTACCTGTGTTGTATACTAAAACCGGCATTTTTAGGGAAATTGAGTGTTTATTATGGCATAGCATCATCCTTGTAAAGCGCAACACTTGTTTCGAGAATCTGTGCAGGAAATTCCAGGAGAATAGCCAAATCAGTGAAAAAATGCTGATAAAATACGCCAACTCAAAGACTAGAGATCTGGCAGTGAGCAGGGACTAATTATAAGAATCAACATATCAGCAAAATACCATGAAGTTATCAGAAAGCAGCACTGGAAATTTGATAAAGCAAAGCTTCTATACGGCCGCGGATCCGCGGCCTGAGCAGGCATGTGCCGCGGATCCGCGGTCACGTGACCATGACATCCGCAAAGCTTCAGTGCAGAATTCTTATATCAAGGTGTACATTCATTCAAGCCAATGCAAGTTCAGGAAATCTCCAGAAGCTTCTTCATTACAGCAAAGCCCCTTGTCAAAGCTAAACACTCCAAGCTTCCAAAGCAAGCTTCCCCCCTTAACTACTTTAAAGCCTAGATGTTTCTCCCTGACCTCCTAGCTTAAGATGGAAGCTAAACCCTAACTAACTACTTCTAGAGGCATTTACCTAACTACCTAGCTTACAAGGGAAGCTAATCTAATCCTAGCTTACAAAGGAAGCCAAAGCTAGAGAAAGCTATAAAAGGGACCCTAGGCTTCACTTCTAAAGGTTGTTGAAGGTTGTTGAGGGTTGATCAAAAAGTTGTTGAAGGTTGTTGAAGGTTGTTCATTCTATCACCTCTTCTACCCACAAGTTGAGTGACACAACTTGTGCCTCAAAACCCTAAATCCCCAATTCAAATTGCAAAGCCAAAATCAAGAACTTCGAGTACCAAATCAAGCATGAAGCCTTCGATCTTTTAGGAGCGGAGCCGATCTTCAATCGAGCAAGTGATCCAAGCCGATCCACGATTCAAGGGGACGAGCAAAGACAAATCGACGATCGAGTTCATTCCTCATTGTAGTTCTTGAGAGAATTGTAATGGAATTGTTGATAAATAAAAGGTGAAATTCTTTAATCTTACTTTCTTTAAATTCTTGCATCATGATTCGATCTCAATTTGTGATTGTGGTTCTTGTTGTGATGTTTGAGTAAAACTCCGCTCATAAAGGAGTCGAGACGATCAATAGATGATGATGTGACAAATCTTGAAACGATTCTTAAGTCCTATGAGTTTTGTAAATTCTTGTAAATTGAATAATCGACGACCTAGCTTCGATGCGATGCTTTCTTGATTGTATTCGCTCAAAATTAGGGATCCACGATCGATTCTTGAATTTACTAGAGGCTAGAATGTGAATGATATCGACGAAGGAATAAGGGATAGAAGATGAAACCCTAGCTTCACAAGAAATCCCTAATTTTCATTAATCATCATCGATCTAGTATCAATTCATCGATTGATAAGAATACATAATCGCTAGATTTCATCACATCTATAGATCCGATCGATTCCTACGAGCCTCACTTCGATTCTTGCTATTTGGATTGGAAATCATCAATTGACACTTCTTGATTTTAAATGTTTTCTTGATTCTTGCTATTAGATCTAGATTTTACTAATTCTTGAACTTCAAATTTATAAATCATGAATTGTTTCTTTTATTTTCTTTAAATTTTCGACTCATCTAATTTGAAACACGAACGATTACACTTTCCCTGTGGTTGATCCGCACTTACTAACGCGCTATATACGACACCGTTATTGATTGCGGTCAAAATATTTTTGGTTGTTATTTCTATACAATTTTCTAAATATACACGACACGAGAATTTCATTCAATCAAATGGCGCCGTTGCCGGGGATAGTGCGCTAATTTGTTCGTTTTTGAAATTTGAGTTGAAAAGTTTATTCCATCATAATTTTTAGATCAAAATTCGCGCAAAACACTAAACGATTCGTTGTGATTTGTTGCGAGGAAATCTGGAATCTGTGGAGCTTGAGAAATTTTTTTCAGAGCATTCCGGAGAGCTGTGTAAGTGAACAGGAGCATCTATACAAAAATTTGTGCAGTGATCTTGAAGAATCACCGCGGATCCGCGGCATTAGGCGCTTATTGCGGCTGAACCGCGGCGCTACAGTAGCGTTACTGTACAAAATTTCTCAGGTGACTCCTCTGCTTTCTTATCTCCTCCTCAATCTGCTCTAATTAACAATTTGCTGCAGGTTTCTTTGCAAAAATTTGCAGCGCCGCAAAAAGCAATAAAAATTCTACGTGTTTGATCTTTGTTGTTTGCATATTAATACGGAATTTAAGGGGCACGGCCAAATCCAGATTAGGTGGGGAGTTCATTACCCTTCCCAAGCCCCAAAAATCACAAACTTGCATCCGCATTACCCTCATTAACTAAAAGAAATCTAGAGAAGACTCTAAGGACCGTCACGCTCACTTAGGACAGAAGAAGGCCGTGGGTAATTCATTGCTTATCCGCGTTTCTTTTGTGGTGTCTAAGGAAAGTGTGTCGAAGGCTAGTGGTTACTTAATTAGGCCCACTACTTACGTAGTGGAGAACCTCCCACTTACCTGGCACTTACCTGGCCATAGGAGAGACAAAGAGGCAGTGGAGGATTGATCCTGCGACTTGTCTTTTGGCAGTTAGGAGCGGTCTAGAGCTTTGACCTAGGTGACCACTAGATTTTAGGGTTGCTTGTTGCATTTGTTGTGATCGCATCATTTTTTTCAAAAATCCGTATATTTTTCAAAACAAACACCACATTCATTCATTTCACTAATTATATCTATGCTGCCACTTGTACTAAACCCTTTAGTGCAAGATAGGCTGGACACGGGATTCTAGTGCCCGTTTAGTCCGCGTTCCCCCGATCGACCCAAAAGTCGGTATTTCTACATTTACTTCTTCTTTACCAACCACCATACCCACATCGATGGATCTTTCTCCATCGAACTTCTTTACCACTAATCTGTCGCCGTCCGTTGGTGCGCAGAATCCACCCCGCATCTCTCTCCAAGAGCGGTGTTATCCTACACGAGGTCCTCTTTCGACCTGTCTCTCCATTCCACTAGCCAACGGGGACAATTTTCAGATTAAACTCCAATACATCAACCTTCTACCCAAATATCACGGTCTCGAGTCTGAAGACGCATATGTCTTTATCACCAAATTTGAAAATGTATGCGCAATGATGGATACTTCACAGCTTTCTGTGGATGCTATGCGTCTTCGTCTTCTCCCATTTACCTTGTGCGATATAGCCGAGAAGTGGCTGTATAACACTACCGCACATTCCATTTCAAATTGGGAAGAACTCGTCAAAGCATTCCTAAAGAAATTCTACCCAAATTATAAGACAGCTCGAGTCCGTAGCGAAATAAATCAATTCACCCAGCTTCCAAATGAAACATTCTCAAAATGTCTTGAACGCTTTAAGGATCTGTTAGTTCAATGTCCACATCACGGAATCCCCAGATGGGATCTGTGCCAAATTACATATGAGGGCATTAATCCTAACATAAAACAGACCCTTGAATTAATGTGCCAGGGCAATTTCATGACCAAAGATGATGGGGAAGCTTGGAAATTCCTAGAAGATTTCGCTGAAAAATCTTTACAGTGGGAGGGTGTGAGTCAATCATCTAGGGGGCAATAACCAATCGGATGTTTCCATAGGAGTTAGAGCTGACATTTCAACTATGCAAAAGAAACTCGAGACTATGGAAAACAAATTTTTAGCCGCCACTCTAAATCAAATGTCACTCTCCAAAACTGTATGTGGATGCTGTTCTGATCCTTCTCATTTGACGGAAGAATGTCCAATGAATTCTCCATTTCAAGGTCATGAGCATATCAATTCTGCTTTTCAAAGACCTAGGAACGATCCATTTTCTTCCACATATAATCAGGGTTGGAGGAATCACACTAATTTTGCTTGGAACCAATCACAAACTCAAAACACGGTTCCAAACCAAAACAATTTCCAAAGGGCTCCTCCACCACAACAGCAACCACTTCGATTGAGTCAGCATCCCTACCAATCACAAAACTTCCAAAATCCGGCCAACACT
This sequence comes from Agapanthus africanus, assembly GCA_030015575.1. Taxonomy (NCBI): domain Eukaryota; kingdom Viridiplantae; phylum Streptophyta; class Magnoliopsida; order Asparagales; family Amaryllidaceae; genus Agapanthus; species Agapanthus africanus. The sequence continues at coordinate 545,352,586 of JASDDO010000024.1, read as the reverse complement.
TTTGCACTACATGAAAACTCTTTGCAATTGACCGGTACAGATAATACCTCTGCACAAGCACAAACCTTGGATACTTTCATGAAACAATCCATCCAAGGGACGGCAAAAATGCAATCTTCCTTCGATAATGTGATGAAGATAATTGTCTCTCAAAATGAGAATATTAAATCGATGGAAGAACAAATTGCACAATTAAAAGCCGAAATGAGTGCAAGAGAGAAAGGGAAACTTCCAGCTCAACTTTTACCTAATCCTGGCTATTCACATCATGTGAATGCAATCACGTTGAGATCTGGAAGAGTGCTTGACAATTATGTTGGGGAAGAGATTGATGACACAGAAAAATCTATCGATGATACCCCGGCTGAGACCTTTCCTTCCACTTCTACTTCTAATTCTAACCCCAGTTCTTCTAACCTACCATCTTCTTCCGAGCCTATTCTCCGTTTTCCCCAAGGCTCGACACCTCAGCCCACCTCTTCTAGTCCACCAAAAATGATCCCTACTCCTATTCTTAGATCGTTTCCACCCACACGATCTTCTCCAGTGTTGGACCCCGACCTTATTGCTCAAGCTCCTTATCCAAATCGGTTAAGGGGAAACAGACCAAGTCCACAAATGGAGAGGATCACAGAAATCTTGAAACAGGTTAACATCAACTGTTGGAGATAGTGCCCTCAAAGTCAATTATTGGATCGCAGGTACGTGATTGCAATGATTGCGGAAGGACCTATACCGGTATGACAGTCTTGCTCGAGATGATAGTTTGCTATCTGGTTTGTCTTTATCATCGTATACATGCTTTAGTTCACTATTGGATGATGATAGAGCCCATAGGATTCTTGCTTGACTACCAGCAGTATGATGGCGATCATATACGTGGGAGCTGGGGTCTGTAAGCACATCCTTAAAATATCCCTAGTCATAGGAGTTTCGAGACAGGGCATCGATATTCCAGAGTAGACTAGTGTATACAGTCGAGACCCCGACGAGGGGCGATGGCCGGTCTCACAAGCCATTGGTGTTAGTTGGTTCACCTAAGATGTATACAGGTGCTCATTGGGTTATGAGTACACCGGACAGGACTCGCCGGGAATCTGCTAGTTGGTATTATACATATCGTCAGATAGCAATTCCCTGGTGACATGTGTACAGGTTAGTTCATCGACCTGAGATCGTCATTTATCTCATGTGAGTTCCCACTGTGCTTAGATTACTACCCTACCACGCAAAAAGGAGTTGTGCAAACAGGTTTTAGTTGGGTACAGTCCCGAGCCACATTGGAGGGAAGTGAGCGGATCGTCGGGGATTCGACTCTCCCAGTATTGGGGGTTGATGTCGCGCAGTGCACGGGTGGCCATCACTAGGAATCCTCGGCCGAGGTAGTGGAGAATTACTGATTTGGATCAGTAGTTTCTCAGGTGGTGATGGGCTTCACACCGACACGATTTATCGCGTTATTAGGGGTCTAACTTTATCCACCCCCCAGACTCGATATGCGATACTCTTTAGACGAATGGACCGGACTGTATGTACATTGTCACTGTCAGGCTCAGTAGGGTTTATAGATGAGTTCGCTCGTCAGCTTCCCTTCCAATCAATACATAGGCAAAGCGTTACGTGCAGCTTGTACCTTTGACGTGCTAGGGGTTATACCCAGTGCCAGTGTGTTGATAAGTCATTAGAGTCCCCCACAGACACTTTCCCAAAGTTCGGGCGAAAAGTTGTAGAGGCCGTATGGTGATATGGCAAGGTTCGGAAAAAACACGTGCGTTTTCGCACGTGTCGTTTTTCGGGCAGATAATACTGGTAGGCTTTGGTTTAAGCCGGAACCCAGTATTATACTATGTCGATATAATATCTTTGTCTCAGATGCATTTGTATTCGGTCGTAATACAAATGCGTGTATGTTTATACTGATACGGGGTTATCCTGAAATTCGTTTCGTGACCACTTTTGGAAGTTGCCAGTTTCCAGTTTTCTATCAGCCGTATTTGACATTCGGTTAAATACGGATTTATCTTTTTGGGTGAGTCATGAGGAGATGTGTGTGGATGCTTCTAGAAGTGGTGATGAGGATAGTGACTCATTAGTGCATTAATGGAGCATTAATGATTATGATGACTTAGCTTAGTGATTCATCACTTGTATTATATGTGTTCACACTAGGTGTTTGGTGACTCATCTTCTCATGTATGCTTATGGTAACCTTCCCCTCCTACACTCACCCTCCTCCCTCTACATAAGTGACCGGCCACCCTTTGGTAAGGGATTATGGTTGCTAGAAAAAGATTGGTATTGTTTTGGACTCATGGAAATTAGATAAGGCTCATTTCTCATTTCACCCGATTCCAAAAGGCAACTTCATTAACCGTTCGTCCATAGCCTTCGACGTAATGAGACAAAGTGTTCTACTCATTCTCTACTTCTTCTTGGTCGTCTCTTTTAGCAAACTTGATGACCGAGTTGTCTCGGTTCAGAAGCGGGAGCCCGTTTAAAGATCCGTCGACGTGGTGCCACCTGGACGACGAGACTGGAGATTCAGGAGATCGGAGCAGCCGCAACAAGCGTGGGATGATGGTTGAAGACCGAAGGACTCGGATCGTTCGGTATAACTCTTCTACCCTCTTTGTAATTTGTTAGTTTAGCTTTAATGGCAGATCCGGGTTATAGTACGCGATTGCGCCAGTTGTAAAAAGTTTTTGTTCCGCATTTGGCGTCTGTTAGACGGCCGGGGTGCTACCGTGGACTTACAGTGGTATCAGAGCCTCACCATTAAGCTATACTAACTTGTGCTAACGCGTTTAAAAGATCGATCGAACGGAATTTCCGAAACTACAATTTCCTGTACCATACTTTCTGTCGATTTTTAATCAGGCCCTAAAATTATTTTGAGCACTACAGAAAATTCAGCAGGCTTTTTGAAGAATACTGGCAAAATTTGGTGGGCCAAATCAACAATACTGCCGCGGATCCGCGGCCCAAGCCTAGGTTTGGCCGTGGATCCGCCGCCAGTTGGTGGGATTGGAGCACCAATTTTCTACAGTAAGTTCTTCACAGTAAATTGTGGTTTCTGGAATGTTTCTTTTAGGCCCAGATTTTGTTACTGTACAGCAGATGTACGTGAGGCCCACTTCGGGAAATTTAGTCGATCGAAATTTTAAATTTGTTAGTATGCAGTATTTACATTATATCTCCGACCGGGAATGTCATTTGATCGGTAAACCGCGTCTGATTGCTATAGTTCTTTTAGACGGGTTTGCGAACGTGACATTCGCGTTGATGTTCTGTGTTGTGCTGTGATGTTGCGGATATGTCGTGGTGGATAGCAGTGTGCAATGGTAGTGCAGTTTGGATTTATTTGTACATTTGATATTGCGAGGCGAGCGTCCAACATGTAGACTGCCGTTACTGCCTGTTTGTATAATATTCTTTTGGGGCACGACCGGGTCGAAGTCGATGTACCCGTTGTACATATTTTTATTTCTGTACTAGGTTTATCCCGCGAAGGAGTGCACGGATAGCCGGGTTCTGGAGGGCAACGGGTCCGTATCTCATGGCTTTGAGAGGCAAAGGGATCTTACTCTAGAATTGGCAGAGTATTCGCCGTACTCGTAGGGGGTACAGGTTGACCCAAGGAGGGGTGCTCAATTTACCGGATTCTGTGAAGTGCCGGGTGTTCCATTCACTATGCTGTGGGGACCACCTCGCTTCAGGTTTTGGCGGGTAACTTGCCGCACCCGTAGGGGTTTAGGTTTCATTGCACAGGCTATCCACACGACCAGGGGAACGTCGGGTTTCAGCAGCGGCTCTGTGAAACCCGGGGATCCCAGATTATCTGTATTGTTCTGTGATGCTTTTTACTTTTCTGTAATGTTGCATATTATCACGCCTGGAGCGATTATTGTATATTTGTATATATACTATTAGATGTTGTATATGTTTTACACCTGCGCTAGTCCAGCCCCCGCTTTGTCGTTAGTTAAGTAACCTAACGGGTGATGACGGGACCCAGTGACGAATGCGGATAGCATATACGTACATTTTATTTTCGTTCTTTTCTGGTGTGATTGATTGATGGGACCGTATTGATTCTAATCAATGCAAGGGTAAAACAAACCTATATTCAATGTTGTTGGAACAAATTTTAAAAGGTGTTATTACAAAGTTGTTTCCAGTTGCTTTGCACAGCGATATTCTGTCAGAATATCCTGCACCTCATTCGACAAGGCAAGGGCCGAGATCCCTTCACCGGGAGTGACCCCTTGGGCAGAAGTTTACGTCAGGGTAATAACTACAATATATTCGATTACAAGTTGCTTTGCATCGCGGTATTCAGTTGGAAATCCTGCACCTCATTCCACGAGGAAAGAGCCGAGATCCCTTCACCGGGAGTGACCTCTTTAGCAAAACGTTTTTCGTTACTATATTTTTATAAAAAGCTATCAGTTTCCTTCAACGAGATCAAGTTCATTACGTTAAAGGTTTGTCGCCAAAAACCAGCCGTAGCCCTCCGTCATTTCTTATGGGTGGTCAGTAGTATTCAAGCTATGTTTGTTGACTAAAGTTAAGGCATAGTGTTTGGTAGTTGCTGGGTATTCATATGTTGCATAGATAGATGTGTTGGTTTGGGACAGTCGTATTACCTTGTTGACTAAAGTCAAGGGTATGTACGGGTGGGTTCAAATCAACCTGGACAATGACGGGTAGAACTTGATATGTGACTTATGATTTGTTGACTAAAGTCAAGGTCATAAGATCATGAGACAAAAATAACATCGGGAGTTTCTAAAGAAACTGAAACTTGCCAAGTATGCGCATACCTTCTGGAGTGTGATAACTTGAGTGGCTTCCATCAAGTTATCATGCGATGAGAGTTGGATCCCGATTCCCACTGATGAATTGGTTTACTCTTCGGGTGATATCTACTAATTCTTCTTTCAGATTTGGAGGAGAATTTGAGATGACAGTGGGAGGTTTCCTGATTAGATAAATTGATGTCACGTCCCGAAAGTACGGAATATGACCGACACTTAAACTACGAACTTCTCAAGGCGTACGTAATCTAAGTAAGCCGAAAACCCAGAAATCCAAACAAAGAAAGGTAGTAGAATGAAGGAAAACCAATTTAAAACAAGTAGTTTTAATAGCAAAAGCCGGATTATGCGGGTTTTTTTTAGAAAAAAAACATCAAATATTTCTCGAAAATTTCGGCAGAGTCTCCTTTGTAAATACTGGCCCTCCCAAACGGGATACAACATGAATAGTATACGAAATCAATAAAAAGGCATCCCCAAGCGGGAGCTAGCTCTTCGTCAATCGACGGTCACAACCACACAAGCAATACAATATACAACGCCAACGGCGAGGATCAAAACTCAAAAGGAAACTCAAAACCACAAGAAATCCACAGAAATATAACGCGCGACTCTAAGGTCGAAAGAATAACATCACTGGTCTCTATCTTAAAAATAAATACATGTTTGGTTGATGGAACTTCTAGATACAACTGAGTAATAATATACAAGATGTAATGATGGGTACAATACAAATAAACCCACCTACTAGCAAGTCACTCGGAAATGGAAATAGTGCCAGCAAAGCTATAATGAAACCTGTACGGCGAAACCTGCAAGAACTGTGGCACAACGGGGGTGAGTTGCCAACTCGTGAGTAGAAAAACATCTACGCACAGAAATAGCATAAATAACGCAATCCTAGGTCAATGATCATAATATATCCTCAAATATATATATAACATGCAGCCTATAACAATGGCTAGGGTATACCTCTAAGCAACGGTAATACCAAGTGCTCGTGTCAGTGCCTCATGTAGCAATATATCATATGAATGAGGTATGAATGCATGAAAACAGAATACATGTAAATGAAGAAACTGTTTTCATAATTTAGTGAGATTTCCTTTGTATTTTTAAAATGAGGTATCATAAATGAAATCAGCATCAACAGTGTCTAGTATCGACACAAAACATAAATCTCAATGTCTCGAAATCTCAGGCTCCGGCTATCCGGACTGGACTGTATCATCAAATCTCAGTACCTCAATATCTCGAAACCTCAATGTCTCAATCTCAATATCTAGGGCGCCGTCAGTCCAGACCGGCCCCTACCATCCATCTCAAGACCACGACGGTATCCTCCGGATATCCGACGCGTCGGGTAATACCATCGGTAGGTAGTGCTCCCCTGCCAGGCTCAACTTCAGCAACACGACCTTCTTGCCCCGGGGTACCTTACTGGGCCCACCATGTACCCGAAACGGTTCATCCATCTCCTCGAATCGGGTCCCGAAATCCATCAGCAAACTCATGGTGGACGACTCATACATCATGGGAAAACCGCATTTTTATTTAAAAAGAGAGAAAGCAGTTTATATATGTTTTGCGGTTTTCCTCTAAATCCAGAAAATATCATGGAAATCCGAATCATCAATAGCATGTAAAACCATGAATATAAGCATGAGAATACATGAATACAGCATAACAATGAATAACAGTATGCATGAAGCGACAAGTAATAACTACAATATCTAAGCTGGCATATAATGTATGTACACTAATATTATGTCAAACTACTAGCTATCAATCTAAGTTAAGCAATAATATTTTCTAAGGTGTACATGATATGGCAATTACCGATGAAGATGTGTGTGAGCCGGCAAGTAAGTGTATGTGGTACATACGCATCATCGGTAATGGTGCTGGTGTCCTAACGGCATAATGTCAACAATGCAATATGAAATAACAATGTAAGTATGCGATGCAGAGCGAGCAACCAAAATGAGCGGGAGCTAAATATTAAACAATGGTGCCATTTGAAATAACACGAATCGCGGGGTTTTGAAAATAGGGGCTACGGTGGTTTTTAAGAAAGGATACGTTTTTTGAAATATCCGTAGATCCCTTGACCTGTCTTTTAAAACACCCACGATCCGCTAGTTTTGAAATAGGTAGGAGTCTAATCTAATCTAACAACTACACTAAACTATACGGCTGAACTAACAAGCTGAACTACAGGTAAGAAAACCGCCTATCATCTGAGTCGATACATATGCATACCTGTATATGTATAGTCGGTGATCCCGCCTCAATAATATCATATCTGATACAATATCTATAATCAGGCATCCTAAGTCAAGAGTGCGGATCAATCATCAATATAGCTCGTACGAAAATCCGTCGTACGGCATCCCAAATCTGGGTACGGGTCAATATCACATTCATCATACTATTCACCCGGTTTCCTCTTTATCAAATATCATGATCGGGGTACTGATCTACGTCTAGTACAATACTGATACCGCCTAAGTATGCATGGACGTGTGTGAAATACTACGTCAAAGACCCGCTACAACGTCATGTCATATCTCAAATACGAATCCTGCCATATCACCGAATTCACAACCTCAATACAAATCTCATCGACTCATCTCAAACCCAAGTATCATCCTCAAATCCGTATGTGAACATATAGTCCCATACCCATGTGAATACATAACTATATATTCCCGTATAAGCACAAAGGAAAGAAGAAAGTTTGCAAGTATGGGTTGGTGTGTGCATGTGTGGTGCGTCCACTACTCTAGGGTTTCGCGACACTAAATATCCAAGAACACCAAATATCCATATTATCATCAATATACTCAAACAATATATAAACACTATATATGTGTGTGTATACGTATTCGTATACATCACCACGAACTGCGGGGGTGCTATACGCCATCCACCCGACTTCTCCCCGTAGATATAAATCTACTCACCTGGTCCTCGCTCGCCGGTGCCGACGTCGCCACGCGCTTGCTTGTCGTCTCGAAGTCCACATGGGTACCTACATATTATAACGCACCGTATCGCATTATAATCCGACTCATGACCAAAACGACACACGAAACCCAAATAGGTCTAAACCTATGGTCGCTTTCACAAATCAACCCAAAAACCCTCGACGTCGGCGTACAAACGCCAAACCATCGAGAAAAACTCAACCACACTCATTTGTACAATCACGAGCACTAATTATAATATAAAATAGCTTAAAATTCACAAAAACCCTAAATTCACTTTAAAAGCCATTTTTCCGAAAATCTAGCAAGCACAAATTACCCGTTTTAATACAACATCTTGATGTTTAAACAAATCTAATGGCCATAATACTTATTAAACATCTTAAATAAGTCATAAAAACCATTTCCATAATTTAATCTCATAAATTTGCATAAATTCCAAAATTCTAGTTTACAATATACCCAAATTTAACAATTTTATAGCAAAAATGCACAAACAACAATTTTGCTTGGATTTTCATGAACTAAAGTATTAAACTATATTTTATAATGTTAATGAAGTCATGAAAAACCTAATCACATTTTTAAACCCAAAATTTAAACAATTTTTTAAAACCTAGTGAGCAATTTAGCAAAATTATCACCATTTTAATTTAACAAATTAGCAAGTAGCAACCAACCTAGATTTTGCATACAATTACATGTTAATCTCCTCATTACAACCATAAACTAATGATAAAAACCCTAATTAAATTCAAACCCTAGTCTTGAATTTCCTAAAGTTGCAATAAAACCCAATTAAACATCAAATTTGTTAATATAGAAGCAATTAAACAACAATATATGAATAAGGTTTAAATTATACCTCATGATCATGGATCAATCATGAAATCTAGCCTCTCAAAATGCTCTCTTATCACCACAATCCATGCTTGTTAAGCTAAGCTAAAATGGGTAAGAGTTGGATTTGGATTTTGGGATTTTTTTGATGGATTTTGAGGCAATTTTGAAGCATTTTTTGAAGAGAAATGAGAGGAGAAAAGGGGGAGGGGGCTGCTGCTGGAAAGGGTTCAGGTTTGGCCAGAAATGGAGGGGGTTTGGGTGAGGGAGGAGAGAGAGTGAGGTGGGGAAAGTCCACTATAGTCAAAGTCCACTCTAATTCTATCATTTTCTACTCTTTTCTTTTCTTTTCTTTTGACAAAAGAAATGATTGGAGAGAGGGAGAGGGGGAGGGCTGTCATGGTGGGGCCAGCCACATGGGGAGGGGAAGAGAGGGTGAGGTGTGGGTGTGTGGGTTAGGGAAAAAGATAAATGTATTACCCCAATTCCCATTAACACTAATTTCATCGAAAAAAGACTTTTTCTTCGATATTTTCTAAACCGTTTTGGCAAACGATTTCATTCCAATAACCACATGATAAAATTTTGTTTAATGTTTAATGATGCAAAAAATTTGCTTCAACTCATCCCAATTTGTAATTTTCCCTAATTAAATGTATTAGTGACGGCTTAAAATAATATTAAAATAATTAATTTCGGAAAAATTTTCAGAAAATTTGAAATTTCACCAGTGGCTCAATAAACACCAAATACTAGCAAAGAATATGTATATTTAATTTTATTATAAAGATATTTGCATTTTGACTTTTTACAGAAAACCCCATTATTTTGCCGTTTTTTCGAAATTTCACCGAAACGATTTTCAAAACGTTACAATCTTCCCCCCTTAAAGAAATTCGGTCCCTGAATTTAAATTAAAACTCCCCACAAATACTAAAATATTTCAGCCAAGACCATCAAATCGCCGGGGCTCCGAAATCATAAATACATAAACACATCATAGCGCAATGCATGCGCATGAGTAATGAGTAGATAACTCGAAATCAAAACTCCGTCAAGCATCCCGCAATCATCAGAGTCAAGGTGAAGACACGAATACCAAATCTCAAGCAAGACCGATATGCTATAAATCGGAACTATACATGCAAATATCAGGAGGAAATGCATGCCAAATCCTTTAAGTTGCTGTGCAATGCACATAACACTGTACAGTGGCGGACGTCTATCATAAGAAATAACTATATACATATATATACCTTTGTTTGAAATGTACGTTCCGCCGTTTTGGGAAACAATTTAGAAAGGTTTTCCTTGTTTTAAACGTTTCGCGTCATATTAGACACGTAGGTAAATACTGAGACTATAGCTCGCTTTTTAGAATTCTCTTCAATAGCTATCAATGCATGCAAAATACATTCAGGTACTGTCCTCTGACTAGTCCTGCTTAGTACGAAAACACATCGCAATTATCATATAAAAAAAACGTACTGCACTATAAGAAATCAATCCCAAAATACGCGTATGAATACTACGTGCGTCTGGTGCGCACGACAATCAAAATCCATATACATGCCATACAAGTGCACAGAAACAAGATCTAAGTGCATCGGGTGTGCACAAAGCATCTGTCGTAGGCAACGTGTGTGCCTGACAGCAAAATCAGGTGCATCTGACATGCACGAAAAAAATCTCGATTTAGTACATCTGGTGTGCACCAAAATCGCATCTCAAGACATGCGCTCAACATGCGCGAAAACCCAAAACCAGGGGCATCCATCATGCACGAAATCATGAAATCCAATATCAAGCGCCGAACATGCGCAAAATCAAATCAGGTGCACAAGGTGCACAAAACAAATATCGAGTATCACAATCGAAATCGAAGTCCAGTGCATCTAAGTGCACAAAAGGCGTATCACTGAACTGCAAGCATAAATAAACTGTACAGAGTGCAAGAACCAAATCGTGTGCGTGCATACGCACAAAATCAACTCAAATGTCTAAAACTGTAAAATCACAAACATGTGAAACCAAAGCATGAAAACGATATAAAGTGCAACACTGTGCAAAGATCGTAAATCCTCAATCATCAAAATCAAATCATGCGAATAAATCACCCAAAACATCGAAATCAATAATGGCGGAATAGTACCGCTCAAGCGCATCCTCTAAGAATCTCGGGCCAACTGTCGCGGTCACTAGTGGGACGTCTCGTCAATGATCATGAACTCTGGCCTGCTGGTGTGCGTAACAATGACCACTCCTGGGTCAAGGTCTTCACTGTGAATTACCAATCTCTCGGTCCATCGGCTCATCGGCCCTGTCAGTTGTGCTAATGGGGATGATCCCGTTCTGGCACTTCTCTGGTCATCTCTCGGTCAATCATCGTGACCACTCATAAGACAGCATATCACTGGCGTCGGCCTCTTGCTCTCTGAATGTACGTGACACATATGATCCTGGGTGCAAGTATCATTACACAGTGTCCTGGAAGGAATCCTGCTTACGGTCTCTTCCATGTCTCGTCTCTGCCAACTGTCCGGAAGTCATCGTCCTTTCCTATATCTGTATCTTGCTCTGGAACGACTGCATACTCATCACGACTCCTTCTTGAAGGTAAATCCAAGTACCATGCCTCGGCATGCGCATCGCATCTCTGATGTCGGCGGAGTGGAACGTCATCTCATCTAGATCTGGTACGAACCTCTTACTTCACTTTTCTCTAATGTCGTCTGCTTTGGACTCGTCTCGTCGCAGCTACATGGACTGAGCTCCAACGGCTATCCTCGTATCGGGAGTCTCCCAAGAAATGCATCTCACCACCTAGCATCCGAATTAAGTCGAGCCATCCGATCGAGTCGTCAAAACCTCATAATCCCCCAAGAGCTCAACATCTTGGGCACAGTTTAATAGTATCGAGTACATACCACAGCATCGGTGGTCCAGCCGTAGAAGGGCAAACCCAAGCCTCACAAATGGCGCCGTAGAACTGCCGCAAACCCGAAGGTTCAAAGGCTTTCACACGGTCATTAAGTCGAGTTAGGGTTTCATTCTTCTAGAGGGTCCATAGAATTTCCTGCATGCCCTTCCGAATACTTTAAACTTAGAATAATATGTTTCTGACATTCGATCGTCTCTGTCGACTCCCAACGTCTCCGCGTGAAGTCGTCTCTAGCTGGAATCAATCTATCTGATGACCTCTCATCGGGTAAGCGAACGAACCACATGTCCTAGTCATTCATCCTCGGGTGAATAGCGACCTTCTATCATCTCTTAGTACAACTCGTACTGCAATAGCTCCAACATATGGGGCGATATCTTGTCGCTCGCAGCAACAACTAGCTCACTCGTCTGCATGCTGAACAGTGCCTCAATCATCATGAGTAAGCAATACACCAACGGAAATCAAAATCTGGCTGGCCTCTATCATTGGCTCAATCCTCTAGTGTCGATCAGCACATCCGAGTAACCTCATAAAGGCGATCCGCCAAACGCTCGTGGCGCGGAAACACAGTAAAAAGACACATCTCCGCAATCGTGTGTCGCCGGAATTTCGCCCTGGTCAGTCCTCGTTCGTGACGAGCTCGTGCTGACCGCAACTCTAGCTGTAGCTCTCCCTGCCCGTAATCGTGGCAGCAAAACCATAACTGGTACTGATAAGGCTAGATCGGAATGAATATAATACTGAGCAAATGTCACGACCCGAAAGTACGGAACATGACCGGCACTTAAACTACGAACGTCTCGATGCGTACGTAATCTAAGTAAACTGAAAACCCAGAAATCCAAACCAAGAAAAGATTTAGAGTGCTGGAAAAACCAACTTAAAGCAAGTAGTTTCAATAGCATAAGCCGAATTATGCGGTTTTTAAAAACATCCAAAAATTTCCTGAAAATTTCGGCAGAGTCTCCTTTGTAAATGCTGGCCCCCAAACGGGATACAACATGAATAGTATACGAAATCAATAAAAAGGCATCCCTAAGCGGGAGCTAGCTCTTCGTCAATCGACGGCCACAACCACACAAGCAATATAATATACAACGCCAACGGTGAGGATCAAAATTCAAAAGGGAACTCAAAACCACAAGAAAACCACAGAAATATAACGCGCGACTCTAAGGTCGAAGGAATAATATCACCAGTCTCTATCTCAAAATAAATACATGTTTGGTTGATGGAACTTCTAGATACAACAGAATAATGATATACAAGATATATAATAGGGGGGTACGATACAAATAAACCCACCTAATAGCAAATCACCCGGAAAAGGAAGTAGTGCCAGCAAAGCCATAATGAAACCTGTACGGCAAAACCAGCAAGAAACTGGGGCACAACGGGGGTGAGTTGCCAACTCGTGAATAGAAAAACATCTACGCACAGAAATCACATAAATAATGCAACATAGGTCAATGATCGTAATATATCCTCAAATATATGAATAACATGCAGTCTATAACAATGTCTAGGATAATATCTAACCCGAGTGTGATCTCATGTGCCCGTGTCAGTGCTTCAGGTAGCAATATATCATATGAATGAGGTATGAATGCATGAAAACAGAATACAGGTAAATGAAGAAACTGTTTTCATAAATTAGTGAGATTTCCTTTGTATTTTTAAAATGAGGTATCATAAATGAAATCAGCATCAACAGTGTCTAGCATCGACAAAAAACATAAATCTCAATGTCTCAAAGCCTCAGGCTCCGGCTATCCGGACTGGCCTGTATCATCAAATCTCAGTACCTCAATATCTCGAAATCTCAATGTCTCAATCTCAATATCCAGGGTGCCGTCAGTCCAGACCGGCCCCTACCATCCATCTCAAGACCACGACGGTATCCTCCGGATATCCGACGCGTCGGGTAAAATCACCGGTAGGTAGTCTCCCCCTGCCAGGCTCATCGTCATCACCACGAGCTTCTTGCCCCGGGGTACCTTACCGGGTCCACCATGTACCCGAAATGGTTCATCCAACTCCTCGAATCGGGTCTCGAAATCCATCAGCAAACTCATGGTGGACGACTCATACATCATGGGAAAAACCGCGCTTTTCATTTAAAAAGAGAAAGAAGAAGTTTGTGTATGTTTTGCGGTTTTCCCCAAATCCAGAAAATCTCATGGAAATCCGAATCCAAAACCTCAATAGCACGTAAAAAGTGAATATATGCATGAGAATCCATGAATGCGGCATGACAATGAATAACGGTAAGCATGAAGTAGCAGGTAATAACTACAATGTCTAAACTAACATATAAGGCAAGTACACTAATATCATGTCTAAACTATTAGCTAACAGGCTATGTCAAGCAATAATATTTTCTAAGGTGTACGTGACATGGCAATTACCGATGAAGATGTGTGTAAGCCGGCAAGTAAGTGTACGTGGTACATACGCATCATCGGTAATGGTGCTGGTGTCCTAACAGCATGATATCAATAATGGAGTATGAAACATAATATAAGCATGCGATGCGAAGCGAACTACAATAATGAGCGGGAGCTGAATACTAGACGCAAGTATAACTAATCTGCATTAATCTAATATAAGTCCTACAAATGGTGCCTTTTGAAATAACACGAATCATGGGGTTTTGAAAATAGGGGCTACGGTGTTTTTATGAAAAAATACGTCTTTTGAAATATCCGTAGGATCCCTTGGGCTGTCTTTTAAAATACCCACGATTCATTAGTTTTTGAAATAGGTAAGAATCGAATCTAATCTAACAACTAAACTAAACTAAAGGGCTAAGCTAACAAGCAGGACTACAGGTAAGGAAACCGCCCAACATCTGAGTCGATCCATATGCATACCTGTATATATATTAGTCGGTGATCCCGCCTCAATAATATCATATCCGATACCATATCTATAAGCAAGCATCCCAAGTCAAGAGTGCGGATCAATCATCAAAATATTGCTCGTACATAAATCCGTCGTACGGCATCCCCAAATCTGGGTACGGGTTAATATCACATTCATCATACTATTCACCTGGTATCCGCTCTATCAAATATCATGATCGGGGTACTGATCTACGTCTAGTACAATACTGATACCGCCTAAGTATGCATGCACGTGTATGAAACACTACGTCAAGGACCCGCTACAACGTCATGTCGTATCTCAAATACGAACCCTGCTATATCACCGATCTCACGGCCTCAAATCAAATCTCATCGACTCATCATAAATCCCAAGTACTATCATCATTATCCATGCATGCGTATATGAATGTACATATGCCTAGTCCCATACCCACGCATATATACATGTATACACATCCCAATCTGCGCACAAGAAAATAAAGTATGCAAGTCTGTGTGTGCGTATGTGGGTATAACAACTACTCTAGGGTTTCGCAACTAACCCAAAGCTAATCCATGAACACATAATCATAACATGAATAAATATTCTCGTATCGTAAAACACCTATATAAACATATATATATAAGCTACACTACGGACTGCGGGGGTGCTATACGCCATCCACCCGACTTCTCCCCGTAGATATAAATTTACTCACCTGTACCTCGCTAGCCGGTGCCGACGTCGCCACGCGCTTACTTGTCGTCTCGAAGTCCACATGGGGGTACCTACATATCACAACGCATCGTATCGCATTAAAATCCGACTCATGACCAAAACGATACACGAATCCCACATAGGTCAAAACCTATGGTTGCTTTCACAAATCAACCCAAAACTCTCGACGTCGGTGTAAAAACGCCAGATCATCGAGAAAAACCCAAATACACTCATTTGCACATTCATGAACACTAATTTTAATATAAAATAGGTTAAAACTCACAAAAACCCCAATTTCACTTAAAAAGTCATTTTTCCGAAAATCTAGCAAGCACAAATCACCGTTTTAGTACAAAACTCGATGTATAAACGAATCTAGCGGCCACGATATTCACTAAATATCTTAATTAAGTCATAAAAACAATTCCCATAATTTAATCTCATTAATTTCCATAAACCTTAAAATTCTAGTTCACAAAATACCTAAATTTTAACAATTTTATAGCAAAAATGCACAAACTACAATCTTGCTTGGATTTTCATGAACTAAAAGCATTAAATCACTCAATATAATCTTTATAATAACATGAAATCTAAATTTGAATTTTATCTCACAAGAATATAATTATTTTCAAAACCTAGTTTACCATTTATATAATTATCACTTTTAAATCAACAAATATGCAAACTAGCAACTTAAATTGGATTTAGCATAAAATTAATATGTCAATTATATCACATAAACTAAATCTCACAACACAAAATACCAATTTGAAATCAAACCCCTCTCTTGAATTTTAAATCATGCACCTAGAACCAATTAAAAACCTAATTAAACACCTAATTAAGCTAACCTAAGCAATTAACAACACATTAAGCAAAAAGGTTAGAATTTATACCAAAATAATTTGAAGATCCCACAAGCCCACTTAGCCTCCGAAATTGAAATCTAAATTCCTAGATCCATGCTATGGTAGCCAAGGGAAAATGGATAGGAGGTGGATTTTGATTTGGATTTTTGCTTGATTTTTTGTGGATTTTTCAAGCATGTTTGATGAACTTTTTTAAAGAGAAGGAGATGAAGAATGAAGGGGCTGTTGTTGGTTCAGGTTTTGGCCAGAATTGGTGGGGATTGGGTGAGGGAGGAGAGAGAGTGAGGTGGGGAAAGTTCACTCTAGTCAAAGTCCACTCTAATTCTACCATTTTCTACTCTTTTCTTTTTCTTTTCTTTTGAAAAAAGAAGTGATTGGAGAGAGGGAGAGAGAGAGGGCTGTAATGGTGGGGCCAGCCACATGGGGAGAGGGTCAGGTGTGGGTGTGTGGGTTAGGAAAAAAGATAAATGCTAAACCCCAATTCCCATTAACACTAATTTCACCGAAAAAAGCATTTTTCTTCGATATTTTCTAAACCGTTTTGGCAAACGATTTCGTTTCAAAAACCACATGATAAAATTTTATTTAATGTTTTATGATGCACAAAATTTGTTTCAACTCATTCCAATTTGTAATTTTCCCTAATTAAATGTATTAGTGACGGCTTAAAATAATAATAAAATAAATTTTTTTCAGAAAATTTGAAATTTCACCAGTGGCTCAATAAACACCAAATACTAGCAATTACATAGCTAGAATATATATATTTAATTTTTATAATAAGATATTTGTATTTTGACTTTTTACAGAAAACTCCCTTATTTTACCGATTTTTCGAAATTTCACCGAAACGATTTTCAAAACGTTACAATCTTCCCCCCTTAAAGAAATTCGGTCCCCGAATTTAAATTCAAACTCCCCCCAAATACAAAAACATCTAACCAAAACCATCAAGTCGTCGGGGCTCCGAAATCATAAGTACATAAAACGCATCATAGCGCAATACATGCGCATGAGTAATGAGTAGATAACTCGAAATCAAAACTCCGTCAAGCATCCCGCAATTATCAGAATCAAGGTGAAGACACGAATGCCAAATCTCAAGCAAGACCGATATGCCATAAATCGGAACTATACATGTAAATATCAGGAGGAAATGCATGCCAAATCCTTTAAGTTGCTGTGCAATGCACATAACACTGCACAGTGGCGGACGTCTATCATAAGAAAATAACTATATACATATATACCTATGTTTGAAATGTACGTTCCGCCGTTTTAGAAAACAATTTTAGAAGGGTTTTCCTTGTTTTAAACGTTTCGCGTCATATCAGACACGTAGGTAAATACTGAGACTATAGCTCGCTTTTTGGAATTCCCTTCAATAGCTATCAATGCATGCAAAATACATTCAGGTACTGTCCTCTGACTAGTCCTGCTTAGTACGAAAACAAATCGCAATTATCATTAAAAAAAACGTACTGCTCTATAAGAAATCAATCCCAAAATACGCGTATGAATACTACGTGCGTCTGGTGCGCACGACAATCAAAATCCACATACGTGCCATACAAGTGCACAGAAACAAGATCTAAGTGCATTGGGTGTGCACAAAGCATCTATCGTAGGCAACGTGTGTGCCTGACAGCAAAATCAGGTGCATCTGATATGCACGAAAAAAAATCTCGATTTAGTGCATCTGGTGTGCACTAAAATCGCATCTCAAGACATGCGCTCAACATGCGCGAAAACCCAAAACCAGGGGCATCCATCATGCACGAAATCATGAAATCCAATATCAAGCGCCGAACATGCACAAAATCAAATCAGGTGCACAAGGTGCACAAAACAAATATCGAGTATCACAATCGAAATCAAAATCCAGTGCATCTAAGTGCACAAAAGGCGTATCACTGCAATGCAAGCATATATAAACTATACAGAGTGCAGGAACCAAATCGTGTGCGTGCATACGCACAAAATCAACTCAAATGTCTAAAACCGTAAAATCACAAACATGTGAAACCAAAGCACGAAAACGATATCAAGTGCAACACTGTGCAAAGATCGTAAATCCTCAATCATCAAAATCAAATCATGCGAATAAATCACCCAAAACATCGAAATCAATAATGGCGGAATAGTACCGCTCAAGCGCATCCTCTAAGAATCTCGGGCCAACTGTCGCGGTCACTAGTGGGACGTCTCGTCGATGATCATGAACTCTGGCCTGCTGGTGTGCGTAACAATGACCACTCCTGGGTCAAGGTCTTCACTGTGAATTACCAATCTCTCGGTCCATCGGCTCATCGGCCCTGTCAGGTGTGCTAACGGGGATGATCCCGTTCTAGCACGTCTCTTGTTATCTCCCGGTCAATCATCGCGACCACTCGTAAGACAGCATATCACTGGCGTCGGCCTCTGGCTCTCTGAATGTATGTGACACATCTGATCCTGGGTGCAAGTATCATTGCAGCAGTGTCCTGGAAGGAATCCTGCTCACGGTCTCTTCCATGTCTCGTCTCTGCCAACTGTCCGGAAGTCATCGTCCTTTCCTATATCTGCATCTTGCTCTGGAACGGCTGCATACCCATCGCGACTCCTTCTGGAAGGTATATCCAGTACTCTGCTTCGGCATGCGCATCGCATCTCTGATGTCGGCGGAGGGGAACGTCATCTCATCTAGATCTGGTACGAACCTCTTACTTCACTTTTCTCTAATGTCGTCTGCTTTGGACTCGTCTCGTCGCGGCTGCATGGACTGAGCTCCAACGGCTATCCTCGTATCGGGAGTCTCCCAAGAAATGCATCTCACCACCTAGCATCCGAATTAAGTCAAGCCATCCGATCAAGTCGTCAAAACCTCATAATCCCCCAAGAGCTCAACATCTTGGGCACAGTTTAATAGTATCGAGTACATACCACAGTATCGGTGGTCCAGCCGTAGAAGGGCAAACCCAAGCTTCACTAATGGCGCTGCGGAACTGCCGCAAACCCGAAGGTTCAAAGGCTTTCACACGGTCATTATGTCGAGTTAGGGTTTCATTCTTCTAGAGGGACCATAGAATTTCCTGCATGTCTTTCCGAATACTTTAAACTTGGAATAATAGGTTTCCGACATTCGATCGTCTCTGTTGACCCTCACGTCTCTGCGTGAAGTCGTCTCTAGCTGGAATCAACCTATCTGATGACCTCGCATCGGGGTAGCGAACGAACCACATGTCTTAGTCATTCATCCTCGGTGACTAGTGACCTTCTATCATCTCTTAGTACAACTCGTACTGCAATAGCTCCAACATCTGGGGCGATATCTCGTCGTTCGCAGTAATAGCTGGCTCGTTCGTCTGCACGCTGAACAGTGCCTCGACCATCATGAATAAGCAATACACCAACGGTCATCAAAATCTGCTGGCCTCTATCATTGGCTCAATCCTCTAGTGTCGATCAGCACATCCGAGTAACCTCATAAAGGCGATCCACCAAACGCTCGTGGTGCGGAAACACAGTAAAAAGACACATCTCCGCAATCGTGTGTCGCCGGAATTTCGCCCTGGTCAGTCCTCGTTCGTGAAGAGCTCGTGCTGACCGCAACTCTAGCCGTAGCTCTCCCTGCCCGTAATCGTGGCAGCAAAACCATAACTGGTACTGATGAGGCTAGATCGGAATGAATATAATACTGAGCAAAGAAATGTACATCCTAAGGCTTCTTAAGTGGAGTAGCGTATCATAAGTATGCCGTGGAACATACCCACGGTACGTCACTCTACTTTAGTCACCTATTCCATCAACCAAGGGTCATCCTACGCTCCGAAGGTAAAACCTAACGCTCTGATACCAACTTTGTCACGACCCGAAAGTACGGAACATGACCGGCACTTAAACTACGAACGTCTCGAGGCGTACGTAATCTAAGTAAACCGAAAACCCAAAAATCCAAACCAAGAAAAGATTTAGAGTGCAGGAAAAACCAACTTAAAGCAAGTAGTTTCAATAGCATAAGCCGAATTATGCGGTTTTTAAAACCATCCAAAAATTTCCTGAAAATTTCGGCAGAGTCTCCTTTGTAAATACTGGCCCCCAAACGGGATACAACATGAATAGTATACGAAATCAATAAAAAGGCATCCCCAAACGGGACCTAGCTCTTCGTCAATCGACGGCCACAACCACACAAGCAATATAATATACAACGCCAACGGCGAGGATCAAAATTCAAAAGGGAACTCAAAACCACAAGAAAACCACAGAAATATAACGCGCGACTCTAAGGTCGAAGGAATAACATCACCGGTCTCTATCTCAAAATAAATACATGTTTGGTTGATGGAACTTCTAGATACAATAGAATAATGATATACAAGATATATAATGGGGGGTTACGATACAAATAAACCCACCTAATAGCAAATCACCCGGAAAAGGAAGTAGTGCCAGCAAAGCCGTAATGAAACCTGTACGGCAAAACCTGCAAGAAACTGGGGCACAACAGGGGTGAGTTGCCAACTCGTGAATAGAAAAACATCTACGCACAGAAATCGCATAAATAACGCAACCTAGGTCAATGATCATAATATATCCTCAAATATATGAATAACATGCAACCTATAACAATGGCTAGGGTAATATCTAACCCGAGTGTGATCTCATGTGCCCGTGTCAGTGCTTCAGGTAGCAATATATCATATGAATGAGGTATGAATGCATGAAAACAGAATACATGTAAATGAAGAAACTGTTTTCATAAATTAGTGAGATTTCCTTTGTATTTTTAAAATGAGGTATCATAAATGAAATCAGCATCAACAGTGTCTAGCATCGACACAAAACATAAATCTCAATGTCTCAAAGCCTCAGGCTCCGGCTATCCGGACAGGCCTGTATCATCAAATCTCAGTACCTCAATATCTCAAAATCTCAATGTCTCAATCTCAATATCTAGGGCGCCGTCAGTCCAGACCGGTCCCTACCATCCATCTCAAGACCACGACGGTATCCTCCGGATATCCGACGCGTAGGGTAAAATCACCGGTAGGTAGTCTCCCCCTGCCAGGCTCATCGTCATCACCACGAGCTTCTTGCCCCGGGGTACCTTACCGGGTCCACCATGTACCCGAAACGGTTCATCCAACTCCTCGAATCGGGTCTCAAAATCCATCAGCAAACTCATGGTGGACGACTCATACATCATGGAAAAAACCGCGCTTTTCATTTAAAAAGAGAAAGAAGAAGTTTGTATATGTTTTGGGTTTTCCCCAAATCCAGAAAATCTCATGGAAATCCGAATCCAAAACCTCAATAGCACGTAAAAAGTGAATATATGCATGAGAATCCATGAATGCGGCATAACAATGAATAACAGTATGCATGAAGTAGCAGGTAATAACTACAATGTCTAAACTAACATATAAGGCAAGTACACTAATATCATGTCTAAACTAATAGCTAACAGGCTATGTCAAGGAATAATATTTTCTAAGGTGTACGTGACATGGCAATTACCGATGAAGATGTGTGTGAGCCGGCAAGTAAGTATACGTGGTACATACGCATCATCGGTAATGGTGCTGGTGTCCTAACAGCATGATATCAATAATGGAGTATGAAACATAATATAAGCATGCGATGCGAAGCGAACCACAATAATGAGCGGGAGCTGAATACTAGACGCAACTATAACTAATCTACATTAATCTAATATAAGTCCTACAAATGGTGCCTTTTGAAATAACACGAATCATGGGGTTTTGAAAATAGGGGCTACGGTGTTTTTATGAAAAGATACGTCTTTTGAAATATCCGTAGGATTCCTTGGGCTGTCTTTTAAAATAACCACGATTCATTAGTTTTTGAAATAGGTAAGAATCGAATCTAATCTAACAACTAAACTAAACTAAAGGGCTAAGCTAACAAGCTGGACTACAGGTAAGGAAACCGCCCAACATCTGAGTCGATCCATATGCATACCTGTATATATATTAGTCGGTGATCCCGCCTCAATAATATCATATCCGATACCATATCTATAAGCAAGCATCCCAAGTCAAGAGTGCGGATCAATCATCAAAATATTGCTCGTACGTAAATCCGTCGTACGGCATCCCCAAATCTGGGTACGGGTTAATATCACATTCATCATACTATTCACCTGGTATCCTCTCTATCAAATATCATGATCGGAGTACTGATCTACGTCTAGTACAATACTGATACCGCCTAAGTATGCATGCACGTGTGTGAAACACTACGTCAAGGACCCGCTACAACGTCATGTCGTATCTCAAATACGAACCCTGCTATATCACCGATCTCACGGCCTCAAATCAAATCTCATCGACTCATCATAAATCCCAAGTACTATCATCATTATCCATGCATGCGTATATGAATGTACATATGCATAGTCCCATACCCACGCATATATACATGTATACACATCCCAATCTGTGCACAAGAAAATAAAGTATGCAAGTCTGTGTGTGCGTATGTGGGTATAACAACTACTCTAGGGTTTCGCAACTAACCCAAAGCTAATCCATGAACACATAATCATAACATGAATAAATATTCACGTATCTTAAAACACCTATATAAACATATATATATAAGCTACACTACGGACTGCGGGGGTGCTATACGCCATCTACCCGACTTCTCCCCGTAGATGTAAATCTACTCATCTGGTCCTCGCTAGCCGGTGCCGACGTCGCCACGCGCTTACTTGTCATCTCGAAGTCCACATGGGGGTACCTATATATCACAACGCATCGTATCGCATTAAAATCCGACTCATGACCAAAACGACACACGAATCCCACATAGGTCAAAACCTATGGTTGCTTTCACAAATCAACCCAAAACTCTCGACGTCGGTGTACAAACGTCAGATCATCGAGAAAAACCCAAATACATTCATTTGCACATTCACGGACACTAATTTTAATATAAAATAGGTTAAAACTCACAAAAACCCCAATTTCACTTAAAAAGTCATTTTTCCGAAAATCTAGCAAGCACAAATCACCGTTTTAGTACAAAACTCGATGTATAAACGAATCTAGCGGCCACAATATTCACTAAATATCTTAATTAAGTCATAAAAACAATTCCCATAATTTAATCTCATTAATTTCCATAAACCTTAAAATTCTAGTTCACAAAATACCTAAATTTTAACAATTTTATAGCAAAAATGCACAAACTACAATCTAGCTTGGATTTTCATGAACTAAAAGCATTAAACCACTCAATATAATCTTTATAATAACATGAAATCTAAATTTGAATTTTATCTCACAAGAATATAATTATTTTCAAAACCTAGTTTACCATTTATATAATTATCACTTTTAAATCAACAAATATGCAAACTGGCAACTTAAATTGGATTTAGCATAACATTAATATGTCAATTATATCACATAAACTAAATCTCACAACACAAAATACCAATATGAAATCAAACCCCTCTCTTGAATTTTAAATCATGCACCTAGAACTAATTAAAAACCTAATTAAACACCTAATTAAGCTAACCTAATCAATTAACAACACATTAAGCAAAAAGGTTAGAATTTATACCAAAATAATTTGAAGATCTCACAAGCCCACTTAGCCTCCCAAATTGAAATCTAAATCCCTAGATCCATGCTATGGTAGCCAAGGGAAAATGGGTAGGAGGTGGATTTTGATTTGGATTTTTGCTTGATTTTTTGTGGATTTTTCAAGCATTTTTGATGAACTTTTTTAAAGAGAAGGAGATGAAGAATGAAGGGGCTGTTGTGGGTTCAGGTTTTGGCCAAAATTGGGTGAGGGAGGAGAGAGAGTGAGGTGGGGAAAGTCCACTCTAGTCAAAGTCCACTCTAATTCTATCATTTTCTACTCTTTTCTTTTTCTTTTCTTTTAAAAAAAGAAGTGATTGGAGAGAGGGAGAGGGAGAGGGCTGTAATGGTGGGGCCGGCCACATAGGAAGAGGGTGAGGTGTGGGTGTGTGGGTTAGGAAAAAAGATAAATGCTAAACCCCAATTCCCATTAACACTAATTTCACCGAAAAAAGCCTTTTTCTTCGATATTTTCTAAGCCGTTTTGGCAAACGATTTCGTTTCAAAAATCACATGATAAAATTTTATTTAATGTTTTATGATGCAAAAAATTTGTTTCAACTCATTCCAATTTGTAATTTTCCCTAATTAAATGTATTAGTGACGGCTTAAACTAATAATAAACTAATTTTTTTTCAGAAAATTTGAAATTTCACCAGTGGCTCAATAAACACCAAATACTAGCAATTACATAGCTAGAATATGTATATTTAATTTTTATAATAAGATATTTGTATTTTGACTTTTCACAGAAAACCCCCTTATTTTAACGATTTTTCGAAATTTTACCGAAACGATTTTCAAAACGTTACAGCAAAGAAATTTACATTCTAAGACTTCTTAAGTGGAGTAGTGTATCGTAAATATGCCGCGGAACATACCTACGGTAAGTCACTCTACTTTAGTCACCTATTCCATCAACCATGGGTCATCCTACGGTCCGAAGGTAAAACCTAACGCTCTGATACCAACTTTGTCACGTCCCGAAAGTACGGAATATGACCGGCACTTAAACTACGAACGTCTCGAGGCGTACGTATTCTAAGTAAGCCGAAAATCCAGAAATCCAAACCAAGAAAGGTAGTAGAGTGAAGGAAAACCAATTTAAAACAAGTAGTTTTAATAGCGTAAGCCGAATTATGCGGGTTTTTTTTATAAAAAAACATCAAATATTTCCCGAAAATTTCGGCAGAGTCTCCTTTGTAAATACTGGCCCCCCCAAACGGGATACAACATGAATAGTATACGAAATCAATAAAAAGGCATCCCCAAGCGGGAGCTAGCTCTTCGTCAATCGACGGTCACAACCACACAAGCAATACAATATACAACGCCAACGGCGAGGATCAAAACTCAAAAGGAAACTCAAAACCACAAGAAATCCACAGAAATATAACGCGCGACTCTAAGGTCGAAAGAATAACATCACTGGTCTCTATCTCAAAACTAAATACATGTTTGGTTGATGGAACTTCTAGATACAACTGAATAATAATAAACAAGATGTAATGATGGGTACGATACAAATAAACCCACCTACTAGCAAGTCACCCGGAAATGGAAATAGTGCCAGCAAAGCCGTAATGAAACCTGTACGGCGAAACCTGCAAGAACTGTGGCACAACGGGGGTGAGTTGCCAACTCGTGAGTAGAAAAACATCTACGCACAGAAATAGCATAAATAACGCAATCCTAGGTCAATGATCATAATATATCCTCAAATATATATATAACATGCAGCCTATAACAATGGCTAGGGTATACCTCTAAGCAACGGTAATACCAAGTGCTCGTGTCAGTGCCTCAAGTAGCAATATATCATATGAATGAGGTATGAATGCATGAAAACAGAATACATGTAAATGAAGAAACTGTTTTCATAATTTAGTGAGATTTCCTTTGTATTTTTAAAATGAGGTATCATAAATGAAATCAGCATCAACAGTGTCTAGTATCGACACAAAACATAAATCTCAATGTCTCGAAATCTCAGGCTCCGGCTATCCGGACTGGACTGTATCATCAAATCTCAGTACCTCAATATCTCGAAACCTCAATGTCTCAATCTCAATATCTAGGGCGCCGTCAGTCCAGACCGGCCCCTACCATCCATCTCAAGACCACGACGGTATCCTCCGGATATCCGACGCGTCGGGTAATACCACCGGTAGGTAGTGCTCCCCTGCCAGGCTCAACTTCAGCAACACGACCTTCTTGCCCCGGGGTACCTTACTGGGCCCACCATGTACCCGAAACGGTTCATCCATCTCCTCGAATCGGGTCCCGAAATCCATCAGCAAACTCATGGTGGACGACTCATACATCATGGGAAAACCGCATTTTTATTTAAAAAGAGAGAAAGCAGTTTATATATGTTTTGCGGTTTTCCTCTAAATCCAGAAAATATCATGGAAATCCGAATCATCAATAGCATGTAAAACCATGAATATAAGCATGAGAATACATGAATACAGCATAACAATGAATAACAGTATGCATGAAGCGACAAGTAATAACTACAATATCTAAGCTGGCATATAATGTATGTACACTAATATTATGTCAAACTACTAGCTATCAATCTAAGTTAAGCAATAATATTTTCTAAGGTGTACATGATATGGCAATTACCGATGAAGATGTGTGTGAGCCGGCAAGTAAGTGTATGTGGTACATACGCATCATCGGTAATGGTGCTGGTGTCCTAACGGCATAATGTCAACAATGCAATATGAAATAACAATGTAAGTATGCGATGCAGAGCGAGCAACCAAAATGAGCGGGAGCTAAATATTAAACAATGGTGCCATTTGAAATAACACGAATCGCGGGGTTTTGAAAATAGGGGCTACGGTGGTTTTTAAGAAAGGATACGTTTTTTGAAATATCCGTCGATCCCTTGACTTGTCTTTTAAAATACCGACGATCTGCTAGTTTTGAAATAGGTAGGAGTCTAATCTAATCTAACAACTACACTAAACTATACGGCTGAACTAACAAGCTGAATTACAGGTAAGGAAACCGCCTATCATCTGAGTCGATACAAATACATACCTGTATATGTATAGTCGGTGATCCCGCCTCAATAATATCATATCCGATACCATATCTATAATCAGGCATCCCAAGTCAAGAGTGCGGATCAATCATCAATATAGCTCGTACGTAAATCCGTCGTACGGCATCCCAAATCTGGGTACGGGTCAATATCACATTCATCATACTATTCACCCGGTATCCTCTTAATCAAATATCATGATCGGGGTACTGATCTACGTCTAGTACAATACTGATACCGCCTAAGTATGCATGGACGTGTGTGAAACACTACGTCAAGGACCCGCTACAATGTCATGTCGTATCTCAAATACGAATCCTGCCATATCACCGAATTCACAACCTCAATACAAATCTCATCGACTCATCTCAAACCCAAGTATCATCCTCAAATCCGTATGTGAACACATAGTCCCATACCCATGTGAACACATAACTATATATTTCCGTATAAGCACAAATGAAAGAAGAAAGTATGCAAGTATGGGTTGGTGTGTGCATGTGTGGTGCGACCACTACTCTAGGGTTCGCGACACTAAATATCCAAGAACACCAAATATCCATATTATCAACAATATAGTCAAACAATATATATACAATATATATGTGTGTGTATACGTATTCGTATACATCACCACGAACTGCGGGGGTGCTATACGCCATCCACCCGACTTCTCCCCGTAGATATAAATCTACTCACCTGGTCCTCGCTCGCCGGTGCCGACGTCGCCACGCGCTTGCTTGTCGTCTCGAAGTCCATATGGGTACCTACATATCATAACGCACCGTATCGCATTATAATCCGACTCATGACCAAAACGACACACGAAACCCATATAGGTCTAAACCTATGGTCGCTTTCACAAATCAACCCAAAAACCCTCGACGTCGGCGTACAAACGCCTAACCATCGAGAAAAACCCAACCACACTCATTTGTACAATCACGAGCACTAATTATAATATAAAATATCTTAAAATTCACAAAAACCCCAAATTCACTTTAAAAGCCATATTTCCGAAAATCTAGCAAGCACAAATTACCCGTTTTAATACAACATCTTGATGTTTAAACAAATCTAATGGCCATAATACTTATTAAACATCTTAAATAAGTCATAAAAACCATTTCCATAATTTAATCTCATAAATTTGCATAAATTCCAAAATTCTAGTTTACAATATACCCAAATTTAACAATTTTATAGCAAAAATGCACAAACAACAATTTTGCTTGGATTTTCATGAACTAAAGTATTAAACTATATTTTATAATGTTAATGAAATCATGAAAAACCTAATTACATTTTTAAACCCAAAATTTAAACAATTTTTTAAAACCTAGTTAGCAATTTAGCAAAATTATCACCATTTTAATTTAACAAATTACCAAGTAGCAACCAACCTAGATTTTGCATACAATTACATGTTAATATCCTCATTACAACTATATAAACTAATGATAAAAACCCTAATTAAATTCAAATCCTAGTCTTGAATTTCCTAAAGTTGCAATAAAACCCAATTAAACATCAAATTTGTTAACATAGAAGCAATTAAACAACAATATATGAATAAGGTTTCAATTATACCTCATGATCATGGATCAATCATTAAATCTAGCCTCTCAAAATGCTCTCTTATCACCACAATCCATGCTTGTTAGGCTAAGCTAAAATGGGTAAGAGTTGGATTTGGATTTTGGGATTTTTTTGATGGATTTTGAGGCAATTTTGAAGCATTTTTTGAAGAGAAATGAGAGGAGAAAAGGGGGAGGGGGCTGCTGCTGGAAAGGGTTCAGGTTTGGCCAGAAATGGAGGGGGTTTGGGTGAGGGTGGAGAGAGAGTGAGGTGGGGAAAGTCCACTCTAGTCAAAGTCCACTCTAATTCTATCATTTTCTACTCTTTTCTTTTCTTTTCTTTTGACAAAAGAAGTGATTCGAGAGAGGGAGAGGGGGAGGGCTGTCATGGTGGGGCCGGCCAGATGAGGAGGGGAAGAGAGGGTGAGGTGTGGGTGTGTGGGTTAGGGAAAAAGATAAATGTATTACCCCAATTCCCATTAACACTAATTTCACCGAAAAAATCCTTTTTCTTCGATATTTTATTAACCGTTTTGGCAAACGATTTCATTCCAAAAACCCCATGATAAAATTTTGTTTAATGTTTTATGTTGCACAAAATTTGCTTCAACTCATTCCAATTTGTAATTTTCCCTAATTAAATGTATTAGTGACGGCTTAAAATAATATTAAAATAATTAATTTCGGAAAATTTTCAGAAAATTTGAAATTTCACCAGTGGCTCAATAAACACCAAATACGAGCAATTACATAGCTAGAATATGTATATTTAATTTTATAATAAAAATATTTGCATTTTGACTTTTTTCAGAAACCCCCTTATTTTACCGTTTTTTCGAAATTTCACCGAAATGATTTTTAAAACGTTACAATTGATAACCATTCTGATCTAGGTAAGAATGCACGCAGAGTGTTTCTTTTCTCTCTCTCTTTTTGGCAGCGACCTTTGACCGACCCTAGACTATCACTCAGTGACCAAGTTGACCGAACCTTCTTAAAATATTGACTTTTGGATTGTCTTAGTTTCATAAGTCATTGCCGCTCCTTCTTTTACCCTTTACATTTCTCAGAACACCCCGTTTTAGTACGGATATCCACTTCCATTGGATAGATCCATCGTATGGTTATATACGAACTCGAAGGGATTTCTTCGAGGATGGATCCAGGTTCAGGAGAAATAGAATTGGTTTATTGCGTTGTCTTTTATTATCACCCTCTCTCAGGTTGCGAGGGCTCCTTAGATTAGGAGAGTACACCTATTACGCTTATTCGATAGTCTTATTCCAAAACATAGGCTGATGCCGAAAGGTAGGGAATGAAGAAAACCAATTAGCCTAAGTAGGGTGTACAGAAGGTAATATGTAAAGACAAGATAAAGGGATTAGAAAGAGGGCAAAATAAATTGCGACTGTTATCATTCACGACCAAACCGCGTACTTCATCGCCACTCCTATTTTACCTTTAATAGAATAAGGTATTATTCAGATTGTCTTTTATCATCACCGACTCTCAAGGTGCGAGTACTCCTAGGATTAGGAGGGTACACCTATTATGCTTATTGGATAGTCATCTTCCAAACCATAGGCTGGTGCCGAACGGTAGGGAAGGAAGAAAACCATTTAGCCTAACGATGGTGTACAGAAGGTAACGACTAAAGACAAATAAAGGAATTTGGAGAGATGGCAAAGAAATATACGGTTATAGTCATGAATTGGATTATGGAAGAGGCATTACTAAGAATACCAGGATACCCCTACGAAACATTTTCATGTTTCAGTTACGCTGTGCATTGTTAAAAGAAAACTGATTTCCCGATTAGATACTTACTCCAGGATATGTATTTACCAGGTTTCATTTTGCATATCTGTATAGTTTTACAGATGATGAGTGGGAGTAAGTTATTGGGAATTAGGTGATCATCCTCATTATATCGGAATTCGTTGTAATTGGTGATATTTGCGGAAATCACCTGGGTACAGTTTTCAACCTACGATGCACAGGTTTTGAGTCATTCAAATTCAGCGGACTTATACAGAGTATTGTATGTTGTCCAGTTCGTACTGTGTTCTATTTATTTATGACTTCTCTAGTTTTTAGACAAGTGTTTCGTAGAAATACAAAGTCTAAGTTTTGAGAAGTTGTGGGTATAAGAATAAAGTAGAGAACCAGGTATCACAAGTATCGGGATTCTTCAAAGAGATCGAAGATGTAGATTCTTGTGATAGTATTCAGATGATAGTAATAGTTTTGAGAAACTTGTTTCTCTTTCAGGTTACTCATAATTGGATAGATTCCTAGGTTGAGTAATGCTGATTAGCCTTTTTCCATTAAGTTGTTATGCACTTGAAACAGCTGCATGATTTGAATCTGGTTCCAATTAAATTAGTGCCTCTGTTTCTATATTGGATATAGAATGGTTCATATCTTAACGATGTTAAAGTAAGGGGAGTTGTCCAGCTTATGCTTAAAGCCAGACACTGGATAACTCAAGGCACGTTTCTGTAATGGCAGTTTGTGGGTTGACCCTGTCTTCGACGAGGGTTGACTTTTCTACCATCTGGAAGATCAATAGTGATATTGTTCTTGACTCGCCACAGTTTTATTAAAATGGATTTTTTCAGAAAACAGCAGTGGGAGTATGGTAGAACTGGAAGTGAATCCAGAACCGCAAACGATTACGGAAAATTTAATAGGACCTATATATTCAATCAGGTTTGACATTCCAATAGCCACTCCGCAGATTTGGTGGGTAACCTCAGACACCCGAGAGGTACTCCGGTAGCCTCAAGGACGGTGACAGGGAGGTTCTTGTTTACCCAGACTTGACACTACGGTTGTTCCAGGCGATGAGACCCGGCAGGAGGATAAGTATAGCGTCGTTCTAAACTAGCTTTAGAAGTGTACGTATATGTTATTCTGCTAGAGGGTTATCGTAGTTAGTGGGAGCAGCGGAAGCGTAGTGGGCAAGTAGCTTATGTCTATTTATAGACTTCAGCAATTATAGCGGAGATAGATCATCTAATTTTGATGAGACAGTCATGAGAATAGGGAATGGATCAGTTAAGAAGGTAGTAGGGTGTGTTGTCCTGGTATTTGGATGACATACACAGAGTAGGAAGTAAAATTCCTATACTACGATCGGTTGTACTGTGGTCGTCACAGTTATTTCTTCACAAAGGATATGGATATAATATCAGACATTCTGGTTACTAGGTCTATGGTTTTAGATCTAGATTTGGGTAGTTTCCCAATGTGGGTACTTTGACAGTATTCTAATAGTATTTTAGAATAGATGACTCCTGGCATGGTGGTGTACCTGCAGGTGATGGAGTCACCCTCTCTAAAGGTGTCTTAGAGACTAAAGAAGAGAGGGATGTGCATGATTGGCAGATCACTTGCTTAGGCAATTGAGTCAATCATGAGATGTAAAGTACCACACCAGATGTAGTTTTTGCACTTGATGCAATAAGTTTATATTAATCCAATCCTGAAGAAACATAAGGAAGCAGTTTCAGAACATGAGTGAATGTTCTACGGATTTGATGACGGCAGCCTCCTTCGGGAGACGGTTATCATTCCAGGCTTCAGAGGTGACATGGATGACAGAGAGATTGTCAGAGTTATAGTTTTCCCTCTAATGAGGGACAGTATTATGGACAGGTGGTCCAAGAGGATACTGTGAGAGGCATGGTGCTGGATACTGATTAGGTTCAGTTATCAAAACGGTCTAAGAAGTTTGGATTTGGAGTTCATTTATGAACTAGGTCCCATCAGATATCCAGACATATTCTAAGACGGGTATTGCTCAATTCAGGAGATGGCTTTCTCCGCGAACTTGAGATTGAGAGAGACATACAAAGAAACATCAGTGCGGATCCACTCACTGAGGTTATTTCTCGAACACAAGAGTTTTACAAACTAGATTTGTGAAACTGATTAGTAGAGGAGTTGGGTGTTCGGTATCACACGGGCTGTGAGTATGCGACATCGCAATAATTAGCCTTAAGTGCAAGTGGGAGATTGTTGGAGATAGTGCCCTCAAAGTCAATTATTGGATCGTAGGTACGTGATTGCAATGATTGCGGAAGGACCTATACCGATATGACAGTCTTGCTCGAGATGATAGTTTGCTATCTGGTTTGTCTTTATCATCGTATACATGCTTTAGTTCACTATTGCATGATGATAGAGCCCATAGGATTCTTGCTTGACTACCAGCAGTTTGATGGCGATCATATACGTGGGAGCTGGGGTCTGTAAGCACATCCTTAAAATATCCCTAGTCGTAGGAGTTTCGAGACAGGGCATCGATACTCCAGAGTAGACTAGTGTATACAGTCGAGACCCCGACGAGGGGCGATGGCCGGTCTCACAAGCCATTGGTGTTAGTTGGTTCACCTAAGATGTATATAGGTGCTCATTGGGTTATGAGTACACCGGACAGGACTCGCCGGGAATCTGCTAGTTGGTATTATACATATCGTCAGATAGCAATTCCCTAGTGACATGTGTACAGGTTAGTTCATCGACCTGAGATCGTCATTTGTCTCATGTGAGTTCCCACTGTGCTTAGATTACTACCCTACCACGCTCAAAGGAGTTGTGCAAACAGGTTTTAATTGGGTACGGTCCCTAGCCACATTGGAGGCAAGTGAGCGGATCGTCGGGGATTCGTCTCTCCCGGTATTGGGGGTTGATGTCGCGCAGTGCACGGGTGGCCATCACTAGGAATCTTCGGCCGAGGTAGTGGAGAATTACTGATTTGGATCAGTAGTTTCTCAGGTGGTGATGGGCTTCATACCGACACGATTTATCGCGTTATTAGGGGTTTGACTTTATCTACCCCCCAGACTCGATATGCGATACTCTTTAGACGAATGGACCAGACTGAATGTACATTGTCACTGTCAGGCTTAGTTGGGTTTATAGATGAGTTCGCTCGTCAGCTTCCCTTCCAATCAATACATAGGGAAAACGTTACGTTCAGCTTGTACCTCTGACGTGCTAGGGTTTATACCCAGTGCCAGTGTGTTGATGAGTCATTAGAGTCCTCCACAGACACTTTCCTAAAGTTCGGGCGAAATGTTGTAGAGGCCGTATGGTGATATGGCAAGGTTCGGAAAAAACACGTGCGTTTTCGCACGTGTCGTTTTTCGGGCAGATAAAACTGGCAGGCTTTGGTTTAAGCCGGAACCCAGTATTATACTGTGTAGATATAATATCTTTGTCTCAGATGCATTTGTATTCGGTCGTAATACAAATGCGGGTATGTTTATACTGATACGAGGTTATCCTGAAATTCGTTTCGGGATCACTTTTGGAAGTTGCCAGTTTCCAGTTTTCTATCAGCCGTATTTGACATTCGGTTAAATACGGATTTATCTTTTTGGGTGAGTCATGAGGAGATGTGTGTGGATGCTTCTAGAAGTGGTGATGAGGATAGTGACTCATTAGTGCATTAATGGAGCATTAATGATTATGATGACTTAGCTTAGTGATTCATCACTTGCATTATATGTGTTCACACTAGGTGTTTGGTGACTCATCTTCTCATTTATGGTTATGGTAACCTTCCCCCTCCTACACTCTCCCTACTCTCTCTACATAAGTGGCCGGCCACCCTTTGGTAAGGGATTATGGTTGCTAGAAAAAGATTGGTATTGTTTTGGACTCATGGAAATTAGATAAGCCTCATTTCTCATTTCACCCGATTCCAAAGGGCAACTTCATTAACCGTTCTTCCATAGCCTTGGACGTAACGAGACAAAGTGTTCTACTCATTCTCTACTTCATCTTGGTTGTCTCTTTTAGCAAACTTGACGACCGAGTTGCCTCGGTTCAGAGGCGGGAGCCCGTTTAAAGATCCGTTGACGTGGTGCCACCTGGACGACGAGACTGGAGATTCAGGAGATCGGAGCAGCCGCAACAAGCGTGGGATGATGGTTGAAGACCGAAGGACTTGGATCGTTCGGTATAACTCTTCTACCCTCTTTGTAATTTGTTAGTTTAGCTTTAATGGCAGATCCGGGTTATAGTACGCGATAGCGCCAGTTGTAAAAAAATTTTGTTCCACATTTGGCGTCTGTTAGACGGCCGGGGCACTACCGTGGACTTACATCAACATCCCTCTTCTAGATGCAATCCAACAGGTCCCCGCTTATGCGAAAACTCTTAAAGACTTGTGCACTAGAAAGAGGAAGACTCAAATGCCCAAAAGATATTCATGGCAAAGACAGTAGACACAGCCTTCCCCCAACAATTACCGAGGAAACGTAAGGATCCTGGATATCCTACTATTTCCATTTCTATTGGGGAGAAACACATCAACCGTGCTCTACTTGACCTTGGCGCAAGTGTTAACCTGCTTCCTTTCTCAGTCTATGAGCAGTTAGGGATCGGAGTGTTAAAGCCCTCGAGCATAACTCTTCAGATGGCTGACCGATCAAGCACCAAACCTAGGGGTGAACTGGAGGATGTGTTAATAAAAATCGGGGAATTTGTATTCCCTGTGGATTTTATTGTAATTGATACACAGCCTGTAGCGAACCCACGGAATCAAATTCCGGTGATTTTAAGTCGCCCCTTTTTGGCCACTTCCAATTCTATCATCAACTGTCGTAATGGTTCTATGATCCTATCCTTCGGGAATAGGTCAATAGAGCTGAACATTTACAAGTTGGGAAGTGTACCCTCCGAACCTACTGCTCAAGTCTGTTCTGTCGAATTAATGGATGTCGACAGCATCGAATTTGATGATCCTCATGATACTGACTTGACTTTTTTCATACGTTGTTGTTTGACCCAATTATGTATCATACACATAGGGACTCTTCAACTGAGTTGTCCGGGTCAACAACTAACACTGATTATGAACCGTTTTTGGAGTCTGAAGATCACCCCGCACTTTGTGATGGCATTATTCTTCGGGGGTATTGATGAGACTTTTGAGGAGATCTTCGCTGATGAACTCGCATTTTTGAATGACACGGGTGTTGAGATGAATCAACTCCCAAACAATGAAATTGAACCTCCACCCCTTCCTCTGAACTGTAAAAAGAATGTGAGTAATCCATCACATTCACTGCATCGTCTCTCTAAAATGAGACGCACACACATTCTATTCCACCACTTACCTTTTCCCTACTTCTTCTTCCACCAACCTGGGCACTACATTGATAAAATCTTCGAATGGTTGGTGTTGACCTTCGGTCTTTGCAAAGCTTGGCATCGACTAATGATTCTTGACCCCCTCATGTGATTTTCAAAGCTTAACATGGTTTAACTCAAGTTTGGGGGGGGGGGTATAATCTGGCTCTTGAAAAGAAAATTTTTACACAAAATGATGAGCCAAAAATAAGTTTGGGGGAGGATTTTCACTTAAATATTTTGCCCCCATTAATAAATTTCCTCCTAAGCTTACAGGTTTTCGAGATTTAGCAGATGGCAACAGTGAGGACACTGTTGAAAACAAGTTTGGGGGAGGTTTGTGCTTATTTACGCATCATTTGCATCATACTTTGCATAAGCACAAATCATTTTCAAAACCTACAAAAATAAAATATTTTTGTACATAAATAAGATAATAAAAGATTAGATAGTGAAAAATTACATCCAAAAGATTGGAAAAATTTAAGAAAACCAAGAAAATTAAAAGTTTTCTTGAACGAACTAGAAATAAGTAGTTATGAGCCGTTGTCCCAAGGGTTAGTAAGATGAAGGAAGTCACTAATCTGCGGATAAAAATAAGTCTGAAAAATAGTTCCTATTCTGGAAGCCAAACATTTTGAACGTTGATACCCTACTATTCGCACTTACACACGTCTTGAAACTCGGGATAGTAGAGGATACATTGAAATGCTCTTGTCTTAAAGCCAAAGTATGAAGGAAATAAAAAAAATGAATAAAATATAAAGTGGTGAGAAAAATGGACACTGGTTTTGTTATCGCCAAGGCAGCAATAAAAAAAAATATAGCAAGGGTGCTTCATCACCTAGTGCCCTAAGGCCAACTGGTCTGGGAGTCACTGCTAAGCCTTAGGTGGTGCAAGACGAGGAAAAACACCGTATAAGCAAGCGCAAGAGTAATCGGTCGGTTAGTACCTCAAGAAGTATTAACGGTCGCATGAAAGTGTGTGAGCAAATTCATCTAAATATTCATTAATTAAAAAGTACTAAGGTGGATGAACAAGAGTATGATATCTTGAATTGAATTCTCCGGGTGTTGGGATGTATATTACACATACGTAGGGTTATATGATCGATGTTTGGAAGAAAGATAGGAATGAAGAATAAAGACGATGTTTTATTGAGGGACGATATGATTTCTGACATCTTTTTATGACTATTAAGATAGGGCTCATGACAACCAAAAAGCTAGCTTAGTTGGAAACCCTAATTTTCAAGGCTTTTCTTTTATAATTCTTATCTTTAAATGTAATATTCATGATCTTCCTTTTATTATTGGATTTTGTCGGTGCAATCCGCTGAAAACCCTCAGGAGACAACACTTGTAACGTTTTGAAAATCGTTTCGGTGAAATTTCGGAAAATCGGTAAAATAAGGGGGTTTTCTGTAAAAAGTCAAAATACAAATATCTTTATTTTAAAATTAAATATACATATTCTAGCTATGTAATTGCTAGTATTTGGTGTTTATTGAGCCACTGGTAAAATTTCAAATTTTCTGAAATTTTTTCCGAAATTAATTATTTTAATATTATTTTAAGCCGACACTAATACATTTAATTAGGAAAAATTACAAACTGGAATGAGTTGAAACAAATTTTGTGCATCATAACACATTAAACAAAATTTTAACATGTTGTTTTTGAAATGAAATGATTTGCCAAAACGGTTTAGAAATTATTGAAGAAAAAGGCTTTTTAATGAATTTAGTGTAAATGGATGTTTGGGGTATAGTATTTATCATTTTCCATCACCCCACACCCATACCCATACTCACACACCCCCATTTTTCCTTCCCCTTGACTGAATTCAGAAGCCCCCCTTCAACTTTCCCCACTTGTTTTGCAAAAGAAAAGAAAAGAAAAGAAAAGAAAATGTAAGAAGTAAGGTGGACTTTGACTTTTTCTTCACTTTCCCCGCCTCACTCTCTCTCCTCTTCCCTCAATTCTGGCCGAGCCCTTCTATTTCCTGCATCAACAACGGCCCCTCTTTCCCCCTCTCTCATTTTGCATCAAAAATTCATCAAAATACCTCAAAAATCAAGCTAAAATCCAAATCCGACTCCTACCCATTTTCCCTCATCATCTTTAGCATGGATCTTAGGGCAAGAATTTTTAATTGGAGTTCTAGATTTCAAGTTTGATCATGGTTTGTGAGATATAACTTTTGACCCATTGTTCAATTATTGGTTTAAATTCCATAATGAAGCTTGTTAGGTGCTTAATTATGGTTTAAGTGAAAGATGTGGGTTTGCAAGAGAAAGTTTAGATTAGGGTTTGTGAAAATCTAGTTAGGGTTTTGTGTTGTGAGACTATGGTTGTGGGATGTAATTGCCATATCAATGTTATGCTAAATCAAATTAAGTTGCTAGTTTGCCTTTTGTTGATTTAAATTGTGATATTTATATAAATTGCAAACTAGGTTTTTATAATATTTATATTTTGATGAGATAAAATTCTAATTAAGGTTA
The DNA here is from genome assembly GCA_030015575.1 of Agapanthus africanus. Taxonomy (NCBI): domain Eukaryota; kingdom Viridiplantae; phylum Streptophyta; class Magnoliopsida; order Asparagales; family Amaryllidaceae; genus Agapanthus; species Agapanthus africanus. The sequence continues at coordinate 545,314,649 of JASDDO010000024.1, read as the reverse complement.
CATGTCATTATAAATATTATAATGAGTAGTTTAATGCCTTTGGTTCATGAAAATCCAAGCTAAATTGTTGTTTGTGCATTTTTGCTATAAAATTGTTAAAATTTGGGTATATTGTAAACTAGAATTTTGTGGTTAATGAAATTTAATGAGATTAAATTGTGGAAATTGTTTTTATGACTTATTTAAGATATTTAATAAGTATTATGGCCGCTAGATTTGTTTAAACGTCGAGTTTTGTACTAAAACGGGTAATTTTTGCTTGCTAGATTTTCGGAAAAATGGTTTTTAAGGTGAATTTGGGTTTTTTGTGAATTTTAACCTATTTTATATTATAATTAGTGTTCGTGATTGCGCAAATGAGTGTGTTTGGGATTTTTTCGATAGTTTGACGTTTGTACATCGACATCGAGGGTTAGTTTGGCTATTCTTGTATGCGTAGGCGATAAGGTTTTGACCTATGCGTGATACGCGTGCCGATTTGATTTTCGTATTCCGTTTCGATTTCGAATTTGGTTTTAATGCGATACGGTGCGTTATGATATGTAGGTACCCCATGTGGACTTCGAATCGACAATCAAGCGCGTGGCGACGTCGGCACCGGCGAGCGAGGACCAGGTGAGTAGATTTATATCTACGGAGAGAAGTCGGGTGGATGGCGTATAGCACCCCCGCAGTTCGTGGGGATGTATACGAATACGTATACACACATATATTGATTATATATATTGTTTGAGTTTATTGATGATAAATACGGATATTTGGTGTGCTTGGATGATTTAGTGTCGTGAAACCCTAGAGTAAAGGTCGCACCATAAATGCACACACCCACCCCTACTTGCATACATTCTTCTTTCATAAGTGCATATATGGGATTATATTTATGTGTTCACCTGGGTATGGGACTGGGTGTTCATATACTGGATTGAGGATGATACTTGGGATTGAGATGAGTCGGTGAGATTTGAGTTGAGGCCGTGAGATCGGTGATATGACAGGATTCGTTCTTGAGATACGTCCTGATGTTATAGTGGGTCTTTGGATGACGATGCCATGTGAATAGTGATATATATATATATATATATATATATATATAATGGTTGACATGTGACCGTGATATGAGATATTATATGATATGATAAGATAATTATAGTGGGTCGCATTGAGAGATGTATCCTTCTTATTGATGATATGTGCTGATGATATTAGTAGTGTACTAGACGTAGGTCAGTACCCCAGATGATGATCTTGATAAAGAGGATACCAGATGAACAGTGTGATGAGTATGATATTGACCCGTACCCAGATTTGGGGATGTCGTACGACGGATTTACGTATGAACTATATATTGATGATTGATCCGCACTCTTGACTGGGGATGTCTGATTATAGATTTGGTATCGGATATGATATTATTGAGGTGGGATCACCGACTAATATATATACAGGTATGTATATGTATCGACTCAGATGTTAGGAGGTTTCCTTACCTGTAATTCAGCTTGTTAATTCAGCCGTATAGTTTAGTGTAGTTGTTAGACTAAATTAGACTCCTACCTATTTCAAAACTAACGGATCGTGGGTATTTTAAAGGACAGATCAAGGGATTCTACGGATATTTTAAAAGGCGTATCTTTTCTTAAAAACACCGTAGCCCTTAACCCCACGATTTGTGTTATTTCAAATGGCACCATAGTATGACATATATATATTAAATGCAGATTAGTTACCGTTGTGTTTAGTATTTAGCTCCCGCTCATTATAGCTGTTCGCTCCGCATCGCACACTTGCAATGCTATTTCATATTGCATTGTTGATATTATGTTGTTAGGACACCAGCACCATTACCGATGATGCGTATGTACCATGTACACTTACTTGCCGGCTCACACACATTTTCATCGGTAATTGCCATGTCACGTACACCTTCGAAAATATTATTGCATGACTTAGCTTGTTAGTTAGTAGTTTGACATGATATTAGTGTACCTTCCTTATATGCCAGTTTAGACATTGTAGTTATTACTTGTCACTTCATGCATACTGTTATTCATTGTTATGCCGCATTCATAGATTTTCATGCCTATATTCATGGTTTTATGTGCTATTGATGATTTGGATTCAGATTTCATGAGATTTCTTGGATTTGGAGGAAAACCGCAAAAGTATAAATAAACTTCTTCTCTCTTTTAAATAAAAAGCGCGGTTTTCCCATGATGTATAAATCGTCCACCATGAGTTTGCTGATGGATTTCGAGACCCGAGTTTGAGGAGTGGAGGAACCGTTTCGGCTACATATGGACCCGGTGTGGTACCCCGGGGCAAGAGGATCGCAGATGATGGCGTTGAGCCTGGCAGGGGAGCACTACCAACCGATGATTTTACCCGACGCGTCGGATATCCGGAGGATACCGTCGTAGTCTTAAGATAGATGTTAGGGGCAGGTCTGGAATGACGGCGCCCTAGATATTGACATTGAGATTTCGAGATATTGAGGTACTCAGACTTGATGATACAGGCCAGTCCAGATAGCCGGAGCCTGAGATTTGAGATATTGAGCTTTATGTTTTGTGTCGATGCTAGACACTGTTTATGCTGATTTTATTTTTGATACCTCATTTTAAAAATACAAAGGAAATCTCACTAAATTATGAAAGCAGTTTCTTTATTACATGTATTCTGTTTTCATGCATTCATACATCATCCATATGATATATTGCTACCTGAGGCACTGACACGGACACATGGGATTACATTTGGGTTAGAGTTTTACCCTAGCCATTGTTATAGGCTGCTGGTTATATATTTGAGGATATATTATGATTGTTGCCCTAGGATTGCGTTGTTCATGCAATTTCTGTTCATAGATGTTTTTCTACTCACGAGTTGGCAACTCACCCCCGTTGTGCCACAGTTTCTTGCAGGTTTTGCCGTACAGGTTTCATTACGGCTTGCTAGCACTACTTTCTTTTCCGGGTGATTTGCTAGTAGGTGGGTTTATTTGTATCGTACCCCCCATTATATACCTTGTATATTATTACTCTGTTGTATCTAGAAGTTCCATCAACCAAACATGTATTTATTTTTGAGATAAAGACCAGTGATGTTATTCTTTCGACCTTAGAGTCGCGCGTTATATTTCTGTGGATTTCTCGTTGTTTTGAGTTTCCTTTTGAGTTTTGATCCTCGCCCTTGGCGTTGTATATTATATTGCTTATGTGGTTGTGACCGTCGATTGACGAAGAGCTAGCTCCCGCTTGGGGATGCCTTTTATTGATTTCATATACTATTCATGTTGTATCCCGTTTGGGGGCCAGTATTTACAAAGGAGACTCTGCCGAAATTTTCAGGAAATATTTGATGTTTTTAAAAAAACGCATAATTCGGCTTATGCTATTAAAACTACTTGATTTAAATTGGTTTTTCCTTCACTCTACTACTTTCCTTGGTTTGGATTTCTGGGCTTTCGGCTTAGATTACGTACGCCTCGAGACGTTTCGTAGTTTAAGTGCCGGTCATGTTCCGTACTTTCGGGACGTGGCAACACTCCTCCTACTAGGGACACCTAGAGGTTTAAAGGCTTGTTGCACGTGCTCAGTGTAATCGTGTTGCCTACGAAAGTGTGCTAGTTAGTTTTTCTCTTTCTTTATTTTCTCCTTCTCTTTTTAATAAAACAGTTCGCTTGAGACGACCGAAAATAAGTTTGGGGGAATTTGATCAGTCGAAAATAATGTATTTTTAACACGACAATTTCCCTATCATTTGCACTCATCTAGAGGTGTTCGGTATTCATATAGCACATATTAGCAAAACAGTCGTAAAATACCAGATTACCTGTGTTGTATACTAAAACCGGCATTTTTAGGGAAATTGAGTGTTTATCATGGCATCGCATCATCCTTGTATAGCGCAACACTTGTTTCGAGAATTTGTGCAAGAAATTCCAGGAGAATAGCCAAATCAGTGAAAATAATGCTGATAAAATACGCCAACTCAAAGACTAGAGATCTGGCAGTGAGCAGGGACTAATTATAACAATCAACATATCAGCAAAATACCATGAAGTTATCAGAAAGCAGCACTGGAAATTTGATAAAGCAAAGCTCCTATACGGCCGCGGATCCGCGGCCGTAGCAGGCATGTGCCGCGGATCCGCGGTCACGTGACCATGACATCAGCAAAGCTTCAGTGTAGAATTCTTATGTCAAGGTGTACATTCATTCAAGCTACTACAAGTTCAGGAAATCTCCAGAAGCTTCTTCAGTACATCAAAGCCCCTTGTCAAAGCTAAACACTCCAAGCTTCCAAAGCAAGCTTCCCCCCTAACTATCTTAAAGCCAAGAAGTTTCTCCCTAACCTCCTAGCTTAAGATGGAACCTAAACCCTAACTAACTACTTCTAGAGGCTTCTACCTAACTACCTAGCTTACAAGGGAAGCTAATCTAATCCTAGCTTACAAAGGAAGCCAAAGCTAGAGAAAGCTATAAAAGGGACCCTAGGCTTCACTTCTAAAGGTTGTTGAAGGTTGTTGAGGGTAGATCAAAAAGTTGTTGAAGGTTGTTCATTCTATCACCTCTTCTACCCACAAGTTGAGTGACACAACTTGTGCCTCAAAACCCTAAATCCCCAATTCAAATTCCAAAGCCAAAATCAAGAACTTCGAGTACCAAATCAAGCATGAAGCCTTCGAACTTTTAGGAGCGGAGCCGATCTTCAATCGAGCAAGTGATCCAAGCCGATCCACGACTCAAGGAGACGAGCGAAGCCAAATCGACGATCGAGTTCATTTCTCATTGTAGTTCTTGAGCGAATTGTAACGGAATTGTTGATAAATAAAAGGTGAAATTCTTTAATCTTGCTTTCTTTAAATTCTTGCATCATGATTCGATCTCAATTTGTGATTGTGGTTCTTGTTGTGATGTTTGAGTAAAACTCCGCTCGTAAAGGAGTCGAGACAATTAATAGATGATGATGTGACAAATCTTGAAACGATTCTTAGGTCCTATGAGTTTTGTAAACTCTTGTAAATTGAAGAATCGACGACCTAGCTTCGATGCGATACTTTCTGGATTGTGTTCGCTCGAAATTAGGGATCCACGATCGATTCTTGAATTTACTAGAAACTAGAATGTGAATGATATCGACGAAGGAATAAGGGATAGAAGATGAAACCCTAGTTTCATAAGAAATCCCTAATTTTCATTAATCATCATCGATCTAGTATCAATTCATCGATGGATAAGAATACGTAATCGCTAGATTTCATCACATCTATAGATCCGATCGATTCCTACGAGCCTCACTTCGATTCATGATATTTGGATTGGAAATCATCAATTGACACTTCTTGATTTTAAATGTTTTCTTGATTCTTGCTATTAGATCTAGATTTTACTAATTCTTGAACTTCAAATTTATAAATCATGAATTGTTTCTTTTCTTTTCTTTAAATTTTCAACTCATCTAATTTGAAACACGAACGATTACACTTTCCCTGTGGACGATCTGCACTTACTAACGCGCTATATACAAAACCGTTATTGATTGCGGTCAAAATATTTTTGGTTATGATTTCTATACAATTTTCTAAACATACACGACACGAGAATTTCATTCAATCAACCGCCGCTCCGCGAATCTCGCCATGCGCAGATTCTCCGCCAGCAACATCCCACGTTCCACGCCACCATGATCCCCATTAATGGGCGATCCGCTCCTTACGCGGGCGTGACGTCGGGAGCGTAACTGCTGGCGAGATTCTCATGCCTGCTGCTGCGTGCTGCCGCCACTATATAAACCCCCATCATAGAGAGGTCAAGTAAGCCATTTTTTACACTTTACGCCATTACTGTGCTCGGATCTCATCACTAACTTGAGCGTCGGAAGGTCCTCGGTAGTACCAAACCACCCCGGGACTTCTTTGCAGGTACTCGGCGACAGCCACCTCACCCCACCTTCTCCTCTCAAAACCTATTGAGACCCACACACAACGAAGGACAATCAGCTAAGTTCACCTCGAGATCAACGGAAGACAACATCTGATGGAGGCCCGAAAAGGAGCCCCATCAGATGGCGCCGTCTGTGGGAAATTAAATTCCACAAAATACAAAGTTGTCCTTCCTATCTCCTTTCTTATGGCGGATGACCATCCTGAGGATCCCAGTACCAGCCGCCGCCTTTCGCTCACCGAAGGCGGGGATGAACCTCCCTCCATGACCGTCATCAACGCCCTCGCAGGCCGGATAGATCGCCTGCAATCCCTTGTCGAGGCCCTTGTCCGCGTCCAAACAGCCGCACCCGGGCCCCAGATCGTTGCTCCACTGCCTCCAGAAGACTCTGTCCCTGTCTGGACGGCCAACTACCAGCAGGCTGCATCCCCTCGCCGCCGGTCCCTTGAACCGGTGCTCCCTGGGGACCGCTGGGCACCTCAGGGCTCCACGCCGAGATCCGCCACCGGGGGGTCTCGCCCCGAGCCTCCTCGCGACCCTTACCCCCCTGAGGAAATGTCGGTCACCTCTCCTATCCACGAGCGTGGCCGACCCCACCATGATCGGCGGGAACGCATATAAGAGGTCCGCCCCGGCGACTCAAGAGCTACCCATCCCTGGACCTGAGGCACCTCATCGAGAGAAACCGGGGCCGCTCCCAGACGCAGTCCACCCACAGCAGGGCCCGGGAATCTCGAGGCACCGATTCCTCGAGGTACCACGGTCGGCTCGATGCCTTCGAGAAGAAGATCGAGGGCATGCGCCGAGAAGCTCACTTCTCGAGCGACGGGGCTAAGTACGCCTCCGACTCGCTCACGAAGCCATTCACCGAGGAACTGCTCGCCGTGCGCGTCTCCTCGCGTAATAAGCCCCCGAAGGTCTCTCTGTTTGACGGGAAAACCGACCCGAAGGACCACTTGGACGCTTTCACCGCGGGAATGAGCTTCCAAGATCACTCCGACGCTGCCCAGTGCAGGGCCTTCCCGGCCACCCTCATCTGCGCGGGTCAGGACTGGTTCCGGGGGCTTGAGCCCCGCTCAATTTCGACCTTCAACGAGCTGGCTACCCAGTTCCTCGGCCATTTCGTGGGGAACCGTCGACAGAAGCGCACGGTCGACTACCTCTTCACGGTTAAGAGCGGGGACAAGGAAACGTTCAAGGCCTACATTACCCGCTTTTACAATGCCCTCCTCGAGGTGCCCGAGCACCAGGACGAGATCGTCATAACGGCACTCAGATCTGGCCTGAGTCACAAAGAATGGTTGCGCTCCATCGCGCTGGCTCAACCTAAGACCATGGCCGAGGTCAAGGCATGGACCGAGTGCGAGGTCCAGCTGGAATCCGAAGTGAATGCTAACCTTCCCCGGGCGGAGAGGCACGACCAGAAGAAAAGGACTCGGGAGGATAGGCCGGAGCGTCAGCAGCCCTACCACCCGAAGTTCCAGGAGTATACCCCCCTCAACTTCTCCCTCGCGGTGTTGCTGGAGTAGGCCCAGAATGAGGGGTTCTTCAAGTTCCCCCCGGTCCCACGTCGGGCCCTAAGCGAACCCGGAGCCCCTACTGCGCTTTCTACCGGGTATTGGGCCATGCCACGGAGGACTGCAAACAACTGAGGGACTACATCGAGGAGCTCATCTGGTCTGGGCACCTCGCCACCTACCTAAGGGACAAACGGCAGACCGACCGCGATCAGGATCAGCCTTTCCCTCCCACCGACCTGACCATCGGCCAGATCATGCTTGTTTCAGCGGACAGCAAGCCCGGGGCTCAGGGAGCCCCATGCCCTATGCCAAGCACGGGGGCCGGCAGCCCTTTAGGGAGCTCGGCACAAGCCAACCAAATCATCCTTTAACCTGTACCTGTTCTTTTTTTTAAGAAATGTAAATTCTTCCTAGAATCTACTGTTGACTAAATAAAGATCAATGGAGCATTGCAAAAAAGAAAGAAAATCTTTGTTTATTCAAAGGGTATTATGGGCTCCTCAGCCATACACGCCAAAAAAAGGGGGAAAAAGTTATAATAGCGGGGGTAAGGAGTGCAGCGAGCACTGCTCGTGGTACTCGGTGAAGATCTCTGATTGATAGATTTTCCGTTGTGTTTGTATAAAATTGTAAAGAAATCACAACCAAAAAAATATTTTGACCGCAATCAAACTACGGTGTCGGATGTAGTTTGTAGTGAGTGCGGATCGTCCACAGGGATTGCACGATTCATTTATATCTTTGATACGTTTGAAATGAAAAGTTAAGAAACAATAAAAGAAAACATGATTCAAGAATGATTTGTATTCGAGTGTCACTATTCTTTATTCAAGAATCAAGAAACTATAAACAATCAAGAATCGGTGTTTTGATAATACTTCCAATCAACAATCAAGAATCTAAAGAGTCTCGTAGGAATCGATCGGGTCTATAGACGTGATGTAATCTAAAGATTTCGTATTCTTGTCCTTCGAAGGATTGATACTAGATCGATGATGATCGACAAGAGTTAGGGTTTTCTCGTGAAACTAGGGTTTCATCTTATCCCTTGTTCTGTTGTCGATATCATTCACATTCTAGCCTCTAGCAATTTCAAGAAACGATCGTAACTCCCCAATTTCGAGCGATATCATTCAAGAAAGTATCGTAACGAAATGGGTTGTCGGTTCTTGAACTTGCTAGGGTTTACAAACAATCGTAGGAATCAAGAATCGATTAAAGCTATGTTACATCATCATTCTATTAACCGTCTCGACTCCTCGACGAGCGGAGTTTTATTCACACATCACCACACAGAAAAGATTCACAAATTGTAAAGATATCATGATGCGGAATTTAAAGAAAACAAGATAAAAGAATATCACCTTTATTTATCTCAACAATTTTGATTACATTCGCTTCAAGAACTACAAGAAGAAGAATCTAGATTGTTGATCGGGCGTCGCTCGGCTTCATGAGTCGTGGATCGGCTCGGATCGCTTGCTCTGTTGAAGATCGGCTCCGCTCCTAAAGGTTGTAGGGCTTCTTGCTTAATGGGTACTCGGAATTCTTGATTTCAATTGGAATTAGGGTTAGGGTTTCCTACAAGCCCTGTCACTAGACTTGAGGAAGAAGGAGATGAAAAGAGAGATGGATTTGGGGATAGATTCACTAATTGGATGAATAATTCCCAAGGTTGAATAATGTGGAATAATGAGCCTAGGGTCTTATTTATAGAGCTCCCAAACCCTAGGTTAAGTTTGAATTTCCCTTTCCCTCCAAAAGTTTGTTGAGGAGTTTCTAGAAGGAGTTTGTTAGGAGCTAGCTTAGGGTTTAGGGAAAGTTCTAGAATGATTAGGCTAGTTTAGTGAAACTCAAGGTGTTTGCTGATCTGGTAGAAATATCTGGAGTCTTCTGGAAGTTGGAGTGCATTTTTGAGCTGTAGCCACTGAAACAGGAATTGTGCAATAAAAATGAGGAGCTAACACCATTAACCCACCGCGGATCCGCGGCCTAAGCAAGCCCATGCCGCGGATCCGCGGCCAATGTGGAGGCTTGGGCCCTGTATCTCCTGGTGTGGTCTTGTACTGCTATTTGGGCTTTTATCTGATGTTTTGAATTGCAGTTTCTCCTTTGTAATGATACCAGATCTGATTTTAATGAGTTTACATATCTTTTGAGCGGTGTAATAATCGAGCGAGCTTCTCTTTTCCTGGACAGACTTCGAAACACGGGTTGCGACATATAGAAATATTGCGATGCCATGCAATGCAGTCAATTTCCCTAGAAATGCCGGTTTTAAGGTCGAATACATGTAATCTGATATTTTGCGACCGATTTGCTAATATGTGAATTATGAATACCGTACACTTCTATATGGATGCAAATGATAAGGAAATTGCCTGTTAAAATATGCAATATTTTTGACTGATCAAATACCCCCAAACTTAATTTCGATCGTCTCGAGCGAATGTTTTATTAAAAAGAGAAGGAGAAAATAAAGAAAGTGAAAAACTAACTAGCACACTTTCGTAGGCAACACGATTGCACTGAGCATGTGCAACAAGCCTTTAAACCTCTAGGTGTCCCTAGTAGGAGTGTTGTCTCCTGAGGGTTTTCAGCGGATTGCACCCACAAAATCCAATAATAAAAGCAAGATCATGAATATTACATTTAAAGAAAAGAATCGTAAAAGAAAGATCTTGAAAATTAGGGTTTCCAACTAAGCTAGCTTTTCGGTTGTCATGAGCCCTATCTTAATGGTCATGAAAAGATGTTAGAAATCACGTCCTCCCTTAATAAAACATCGTCTTATTCTTCATTCCTATCTTTCTTCCAAACATCGATCATATCACCCTGCGTGTGTGTAAAGGACATCCCTACACCCGGAGAATTCAATTCAAGCTATCATACTCTTGCCCATCAGCCTCAGTACTTTTTAATTAATGAATATTTAGACGAAATTGCTCACACACTTTCATGCGACCGTTAATACTTCTTGAGGTACTAACCGACCGATTACTCATGTGCTTGCTTACTTGGTGTATTTTCCTCGTCTTGCACCACCTTAGGCATAGCAGTGACTCCCAGACCAGTTGGCCTTAGGGCACTAGGTGAAGAGGCACCCTTTGCTATATATTTTTATTGCCTTTGGTGATAACAAAACCAGTGTCCATTTTTCTCACCACTTTATATTTTTTTATTCATTTTTTTTTCTTTTTATTTCCTTCATACTTTTGGCTTTAAGACAAGAGCATTTCAAGGTATCCTCTACTATCCCAGGCTTTAAGATGTGTGTAAGTGCGAATAGCAGGGTAGCAACGTTCAAAATGTTTGGCTTCCAGAATAGAAACTATTTTTCAGACTTATTTTTATCCTCAGATTAGTGACGTCCTTCATCTTACTGACCCTTGGGACAACGGCTCATAACTACTTATTACTAGTTCGTATAAGAAAACTTCTAATTTTCTTAGTTTTCTAAAATTTTTCCAATCTCATGGATGTAATTTTTCACTATCTAAACTTTCATTATCTTATTTATGTACAAAAAAAAAATGTAAATATTAAAATTATTTTTATATTTGAAAATTTTTAAATTTTTATGGGTTTTGAAATTTTTTCAATTTTTATAGATTTTTAAAGAAATGTTTTGTGCTTATGCAGATGATATGCAAATGATGCAGAAATAAGCACAAACCTCCCCCAAACTTGTTTTCAACAGTGTCCTCACTGTTGCCTTCTGCTAAATCTCGAAAAACCTGTAAGCTTGGGAGGAATTTATTAGTGGGGGCAAAATATTTAAGTGAAGATCCTCCCCCAAACTTATTTTTGGCTCAAAATTTTGTAAAAATTTTCTTTTCAGGAGCCAGAAAAAATTATACCCCCCCCAAACTTGAATTATGCAATGTTAAACTTTGAAAATCACAAGTGGGGGTCAAAAATCATTGGTCGATGCCAAGCTTTGCAAAGACCGAAGGTTAACACCAACCATTCAAAAATTTTATCAATGCAGTGCTCGGGTTGGTGGAAGAAAATGTGGGGAAAAAGTAAGTGGTGGAAGAGAGTGTGTGCGCGTCTCATTTTGGAGAGACGATGCAGTGTATGTGATGGATTACTCGCATTCTTCTTATATTTCAGAAGAAGGGGTGGAGGTTCAATTTCAGTGAGTGGAACCTGATTCATCTCAACACCTGTGTTATTCAGAAATGCGAGTTCATCAGCGAAGATTTCCTCAAAAGTTTCATCTATACCCCAAAGAATAATGTCATCACAAGGTGCGGGGTGATCTTCAGACTCTAAAATCAGTTCATAATCCGTGTTAATTGTAGACCCGGACATCTCGGTGGAAGAGTCCGTATGTGTATGATACATAGTTGGGTCAAACAATAACGTATGAAAAGAGTCTAGATCGGTATCAGGAGGATTATCTAATTCGCTGCTGTCGATATCCATTAAGTCGACAGAACAGACCTGAACAGTAGGTTCGGAGGGTACACTTCCTAACTTGTAAATGTTCATCTCAATTGTCCTGTTTCCGAAGGATAGGGTCATGGAACCGTTACGACAATTGATGATAGCATTGGAAGTGGCCAAAAAGGGGCGACCTAAAATCACCGGAATTTGATTCCGTGAATTCGCTACAGGTTGTGTATCAATTACAATAAAGTCCACAGGGAAAATAAATTCCCCTATTTTTATCAACACATCCTCTAGTTCACCCCTAGGTCTGGTGATTGATCGGTCAGCCATCTGGAGAGTGCATGGAGATGGTTTCAACTCTCCGATCCCTAACTGCTCATAAACTGAGAAAGGAAGCAGGTTAACACTTGCCCCAAGATCTAGTAGAGCACGGTTAATGTGTTTCTCCCCAATAGAGATGGAAATCGTAGGATATCCAGGATCCTTACGTTTCCTCGGTAATTGTTGGGGGAAAGCTGTGTCTACTGTCTTAGCCATGAATATCTTCTTGGGCATTTGTTTCTTCCTCTTTCTAGTGCAAAAATCTTTAAGAACTTTCGCATATGCAGGGACTTGTTGGATAGCATCTAGAAGAGGGATATTGATGTTAACCTGTTTGAACATCTCAGTGATCTTCTCCATTTGTGGACTTGGTGTGTTAGCCCTTAACCGATTAGGATAAAGTGCTTTAGCAATAAGCGCTGGGTCCATCATAGGAGAAGGAAGTGTGTGTGGAACCGATCCCAGTATAGAAGTGGGGATCGTCCGTGGAGGGGTAAAAGAGGTGGGCTGTAGTGGCAAGCCTTTTGGGAAATGGAGAATAGGCTCGGAAGAGGATGATGGGGTAGAAGAAGTAGGGTCAGAAGTGTGTGTGTGTGGAAAGGTCTCAGCCGGGGTGTTAATAGGATTATCAGTATCATCAACTTCTTCCCCAACAATCAAGCACTCTTCTAGATCTCAACGTGGTGATTGCATTCACATGATGTGAATAGCCAGGATTGGGTAAGGGTTGAGCTGGAAGTTTCCCTTTCTCTCTTGCACTAATTTCGGCTTTTAATCGTGCAATTTCTTCTTCCATTGATTTAATACTCTCGCTTTGGGACGCAGAGTTTCTCTTCATGTCATCGACGGAAGATTTCATTTCAGCCGAAACTTGCATGATATTTGTCAAGACCAAATTCATGTATTGTGCAAAAGAAGAGGATTCATCAGTCCCGGTCAACTGTAAAGGACTAGACAGTGCAGGTGTGTTGACCGGATTTTGAAAATTATGTGCTTGAAAGGGGTGCTGACTCAATTGAAGTTGTGGCTGCTGTTGTGGTGGAGGGACCCTTTGAAAATTGTTTTGGTTTGGAATCGTGTTTTGTGATTGTGATTGGTTCCAAGAAAAATTGGGGTGATTCTTCCAACCCTGATTATATGTGGAAGAAAAAGGATCGTTTCTAGGTCGTTGAAATGTGGCATTTGTATGCTCACGACCTTGAAACGGACATTCTTCCGTCAAGTGAGACGGATCAGAACAGCAGCTACATATAGTTTTGGAAAGTGACATTTGATTAAGGGAGGCGGCTAAAAGTTTGTTTTCCATAGTCTCGAGTTTCTTTTGTATAGCTGAAATGTCAGCTCTAACTCCTATGGAAACATCCGATTGGTTATTGCTACTCCTAAATGATAGACTTTCCCACTGTAAGGACTTTTCGGCGAACTCTTCTAAATATCGCCAAGCTTCCCCATCATCCTTAGACATGAAGGTACCTTGACACATGTTTTCAAGGCTCTGTTTAGTGCTAGGGTTACTACCCTCATATATGATTCGGCAAAGCTCCCATCTCGGGATGTCGTGATGAGGACATTGAACCAATAGATCCTTGAAACGTTCAAAGCATTTAGAAAATGGTTCAGCAGGGAGCTGGGCAAATTGGTTCAGTTCGCTAAGGATTCGAGCCGTCTTTTGGATTGGGTAAAATTTCTTAAGGAATGCAGCGACGAATTCTCCCCAATTCGTAATAGAATGTGCGGTAGTGTTATATAGCCACTTCTCGGCTATATCGCACAATGTAAATGGAATAAGTCGTAGACGCATCACATCCACTGAAAGTTGTGACGTACCCATCATTGCGCATACGTTTTCAAATTTGGTAATGAAAACGTAAGCGTCCTCAGTCTCGAGTCCGTGGAATTTGGGTAAAAGATTGATATACTGGGGCTTAATCTCAAAGTTATCCCCATTGGCTGGTGGTGTGGATAAGCAGGTCGAAAGAGGACCTCTAAGTGGATAGCACCTCTCCTGGAGGGAAATGTGGGGTGGATTCTGCGCACCAACGGACGGCGGCAGATTAGGGTTAAAGAAGTTAGATGGATTCGGATCCATCGGTGTGGATGTGGTAGTGGGTAAAGAAAAGGTAAATGGAGAATTATCGACTTCGGAGTCGATACAGGGTACGCGGACTAAACGGGCACTAGAATCCCGTGTCCAGCCTATCTTGCACTAAAAAGGGTTAGTACAAGTGGCAGCGTTGACTTATAATTAGGGGTGAATGAATGCGGTTTTTGCTTTTGAAAAAGGGACGGATTTTTTTTTTTTATAAAAATGATGCGACAAAACAAATGCAGCACACAAACCCTAGAATCTAATGGTCACCTAGGTCCGGCTCTAGACCGCTCCTAACTGCCAAAAGACAAGCCGCAGGATAGAATCCTCCACTGCCTCTTTGTCCCCCTGTGGCCGGATAAGTGCCAGGTAAGTGGGAAGGTACTCCACTACGTAAGTAGTGGGCCTAATTAAAAACCACTAGCCTTAGACACACTCGCCTTAGGCACCACAAGAAAACGCGGATAAGCAATGAATTACCCACGACCTTCTCTTGTCCTAATTGAGCGCGACAGTCCTTAGAGTCTTCTCTAGATTTCTTTTAATTAATGAGGGTAATGCGGATGCAAGTTTTGCGATTTTCGGGGCCTAGGAAGGGTAATGAAATCCCCACCTAATTTGGATTTGGCCGTACCCCTTAAATTTCCGTATTAGAATGCAAACAACCAAGAAATCAAAATCACACACAATTTTAATTTTGCTTTTGCGGCGCTGCGATTTATTTGCAAAGAATCCTGCAGCAAAGTGTTAGTTAGAGCTAAAAGAGGAGAGGGGAGAGAGCAAGAAATTACCTGCTGCAAAAATTTTGCAGAGAACCCCCTACCAAGCCGCGTTTCCGCCGCAAGAACACCCTAAGTGCCGCGCTTCCGCGCCTCAACTGTGGGTTCACTTGATCAAATTTCTTCAGGGAGCTTCTGTGAACTCCCTCAGCTCTCTGGTATATCCCAAATAATTTTTCCACAGCACAGAATGCTCCAGATCACCTTGCAATCAATCACAACACGTATAAGAGTTTGTATGAATTTTGATTTCAAGAAGTAAAATGTAATAATTCTTTCATTTCAAACTAAAAATGCAAATGAATTAGCGCGATCCCCGGCAACGGCGCCATTTTGATTGTAACAATTTCTTGGTTATTATTTAAAAGAGTATCTAATCAAAATGTCCCCGGCAACGGCACCATTTTGATTGATAGATTTTCCGTTGTGTTTGTATAAAATTGTAAAGAAATCACAACCAAAAAAATATTTTGACCGCAATCAAACTACGGTGTCGGATGTAGTTTGTAGTGAGTGCGGATCGTCCACAGGGATTGCACGATTCATTTATATCTTTGATACGTTTGAAATGAAAAGTTAAGCAACAATAAAAGAAAACATGATTCAAGAATGATTTGTATTCGAGTGTCACTATTCTTTATTCAAGAATCAAGAAACTATAAACAATCAAGAATCGGTGTTTTGATAATACTTCCAATCAACAATCAAGAATCTAAAGAGGCTCGTAGGAATCGATCGGGTCTATAGACGTGATGTAATCTAAAGATTTCGTATTCTTGTCCTTCGAAGGATTGATACTAGATCGATGATGATCGACAAGAGTTAGGGTTTTCTCGTGAAACTAGGGTTTCATCTTATCCCTTGTTCTGTTGTCGATATCATTCACATTCTAGCCTCTAGCAATTTCAAGAAACGATCGTAACTCCCCAATTTCGAGCGATATCATTCAAGAAAGTATCGTAACGAAATGGGTTGTCGGTTCTTGAACTTGCTAGGGTTTACAAACCATCGTAGGAATCAAGAATCGATTAAAGCTATGTTACATCATCATTCTATTAACCGTCTCGACTCCTCGACGAGCGGAGTTTTATTCACACATCACCACACAGAAAAGATTCACAAATTGTAAAGATATCATGATGCGGAATTTAAAGAAAACAAGATAAAAGAATATCACCTTTATTTATCTCAACAATTTTGATTACATTCGCTTCAAGAACTACAAGAAGAAGAATCTAGATTGTTGATCGGGCGTCGCTCGGCTTCATGAGTCGTGGATCGGCTCGGATCGCTTGCTCTGTAGAAGATCGGCTCCGCTCCTAAAGGTTGTAGGGCTTCTTGCTTAATGGGTACTCGGAATTCTTGATTTCAATTGGAATTAGGGTTAGGGTTTCCTACAAGCCCTGTCACTAGACTTGAGGAAGAAGGAGATGAAAAGAGAGATGGATTTGGGGATAGATTCACTAATTAGATGAATAATTCCCAAGGTTGAATAATGTGGAATAATGAGCCTAGGGTCTTATTTATAGAGCTCCCAAATCCTAGGTTAAGTTTGAATTTCCCTTTCCCTCCAAAAGTTTGTTGAGGAGTTTCTAGAAGGAGTTTGTTAGGAGCTAGCTTAGGGTTTAAGCTAGGGTTTAGGGAAAGTTCTAGAATGATTAGGCTAGTTTAGTGAAACTCAAGTTGTTTGCTGATCTGGTAGAAATATCTGGAGTCTTCTGGAAGTTGGAGTGCATTTTTGAGCTGTAGCCACTGAAACAGGAATTGTGCAATAAAAATGAGGAGCTAACACCATTAACCCACCGCGGATCCGCGGCCTAAGCAAGCCCATGCCGCGGATCCGCGGCCAATGTGGAGGCTTGGGCCCTGTATCTCCTGGTGTGGTCTTGTACTGCTATTTGGGCTTTTATCTGATGTTTTGAATTGCAGTTTCTCCTTTGTAATGATACCAGATCTGATTTTAATGAGTTTACATATCTTTTGAGCGGTGTAATGATCGAGCGAGCTCTCTTTTCCTGCACAGACTTCGAAACACGGGTTGCGACATATAGAAATATTGCGATGCCATGCAATGCAGTCAATTTCCCTAGAAATGCCGGTTTTAAGGTCGAATAGATGTAATCTGATATTTTGCGACCGATTTGCTAATATGTGAATTATGAATACCGTACACTTCTATATGGATGCAAATGATAAGGAAATTGCCTGTTAAAATATGCAATATTTTCGACTGATCAATCTCCCTCAACCGGGGCCGCGCAAGTTCTACCCTCTGTTCCCGGTTCCCCCCATGGGCGTTGACCCCGAGCCTCAGCTCGTAGCATTCACGGACGAACGCCTCCAAGCGCGCCAGCCGGTTCGCGGAGATCAAGCCGAAGCGCCTCAAAGACAGCAGCTTGCCCACGGCCTCGTCGAAGAGCTGCTCCGACAGGGGGTTGTAAAGCCCCGGCGATGCCCTCCAGATGGAGTACATCAGTAGCTGCAGCAGGGAGGAGCGCCTAGGGAGCAGCCGACCTTAGTGCTCCTCAATGCAGGTAAGAACTAACTGCAACGTGTCCTCGGTGCGGTCGCGGTCATAAAGGTACACATCGGCAGAACTGATGATTTCGGGGATAGTGAACGGTAAATCCTCCATGTTCGATGGCCTATCTGCGAAGGGGGAAGAACCAGTACTCCTTATATAGCCCGCTGTCCAGCCTAACGGCCGCCACGCGGTGTCCATCGAACGTCACCCGGTGGGAACGAAGCGACGCGCCCCGCGGCGTCCATCGAACGTTAATCGGTGGAAACGAAGCGACGCACCCCTGTCGCTTCGCCTCCCCCGCATTCGATGTAATAGATGCGCGCACCGTTGCCCAGACCGTTCCTATTCAATGCACCTACAGCCGAACGACTAGGCTGCGCCTCGTCAAAGATTCAACTCAGCAGCTACCCTGCTCAGACATCCCCGGCGGGCAGCTTCCCTGCAACAACGCCGGGGATCAGAAAGCCCTCCCAGAGGCAGCCGAGCCCGAGCTTCCCTCGCTCAGCTATCCCCAACGAGCAGCTTCCCAGTGACAACGCCGAGGATCAAAAAGCCCTCTCAGAGGCAGCCGAGCCCGAGGTTCCCTCTCTCGGCTATCCCCCGCGGGCAGCTTCCCTGCCACAACGCCGGGGATCAAAAAAGCCTTCCCAGAAGCAGTCGAGGCCCGAGGTTCCCTCAGTCGGCTATCCCCCATGGGCAGCTTCCCTGCCACAACGCCGGGGATCAAAAAGCCCTCCCAGAGGCAGTCGAGGCCAGAGGTTCCTTCACTCGGCTATCTTTCAGGACAAAAGCCCTCGCCAAGAGGAACCGAGCAGTAACCCTTCCCGGCCAAGGGTCCTCGGTAGGCTTCCTACAGCCTTATATCTTTCCTCGCGCCAAGGGCCAAAGTCCTCCTAGAGGCAGTCGGGTCCTTTCCCGGCTATCCCCGGCTGGTAGCTTACTACCACAACCGACATGGATCAAAGTCCTCGCCAAGACGCACTGGGCAGTAACCCTGCTCGGTCCCCGTCATGAAGGATCTGAAAGCCCTCCCTGAGGCAGTAGAGCCTGAGGTTCCCTCGCTCTGCTATCCCCGGCGGGCAGCTTCCCTGCCACATGCCGGGGATCGAAAAATCCTCCCCGAGGCAGTCGGGTCCTTGCCCAGACATCGACGGCTGGTAGCTTCCTACCACCGTCCTTAAGGATCAAAGGCGTTCATACAGAGGCACCCGAGCAGCTACCCTGCTCGGTCAAACTCCGGCTCCTGCCCTTTACGCCAGGGATAAAACGCCCTCACTAGGGGCATCGGGGCGGCAACCCCGCTCAACCCCCCAAGGCTGGTAGTCGCCTACCCACAACTCTAAAGAACCAAGCCCTCGAAAGAGACGACCGCACAACTACCCTGCTCGGCCATCCCTGGCGGGTCACCCCCCTACCGCCGCGACAGATGCATGAAGCCAGCTACCCTGCCCGGTCACCCCCAGATGATGGCCGATACTCTAAATCAGAAATGGATGTCAGGTCTGTCCAAGCCTAAATGATCTCCTAATCGATCTCGAGGCCTAAGGAGATACCTCCTCGGAGACGCTCGTCGGTAAACAACTGCAGTCAACTCAACGGATGATCGTTAGACAGAGGGCTAACCTGACATGAAAGCACAACGGTGCAAGTAAAAATATCCCAAGCGAGCATTCTTCACAAACAGATGGCAGAAAGGAAAACTTTATCACAGCTGAAGAAGAAAAACTTTATTACTACTGCCAAAGACAAGTTTTTACAAAAGGTATTTTTTGGGCTCCTCAGCCTTACAAAATTCAAAAGTAAAACAAAATGAATATAGGAGAGTGGAGGCTCTACACCTCGGGCCCAGGCACGACCTCGAGGTCCTCAACCTCCACCACCGGGGGGGCTGGGTCCTCGGCCCCTTCCCCACCGGGAGCCTCTCCCCCTTGCTCGTCGACGCCCGCGAGGTGGAACTCGGCCCGCAGATCCGCGTCGTCGAACTCCGGCATCCGAGACTTGACGGTATCAAGGGCGTCATGCCAAATGCGAGTCGTGGCCACGGCCAGGTCGTCATAAAAGTCACTTGACCCCTTGTAGCTCACCACGGCCCTCGATCCCGCCGACTTATAGGCCCCGACCGCCTCCTCCAGCTCCTTCCGGAGGGACTTCATCGTCTTCTTGAGGTTGCCGGCGAGCACCCGGGAGTCCTCGAGCTTGCCCTCTGCGATTGCGGTGGCCTTGCAATGCCGGGCGACCTCCCTTTTCCCGGCATCCACCTCGCCCTCCAGGGCGGAGATCCTCGCCGACATCGCCTCCTTCTCCCGTCTGGAGCTCTCTTGCAACGCGACGAGCTGGACCGCCGCCTCCACCGCCGGTGCTACCACCTCGGTGTTCATGCGAAGGGCGAGCTGGAGAGTCTGGGAAGGCATAAAAAGGAGAAGGATCAGAAATATGAAGGAAAACGCTAAACCTCACCGTGCACTAGGGGCTTACCTGCACGGCTTCCTATACGATCGACGTCAGCTGAGCCTTGAGGGTTCCCCCGGGAACCCGACCCCCGGCCGAGGTCTCTATCTCGTGGAGGAGGCTGTCCGCGACCGACAGCCGGACGGCACCGCAAACCGGAGCCCCCTTCCTCCACCATGGTCGGCGAAGACCGGCCCCGGGAAGGTCTCCGAGAACTCCTCTTGAGCGGCTCCGAGGGGGAGCCGATCTCCTCTTCCGATGCCGTGTCCTCCACGATCAGGGCCCGCTTCCGACCCGACACTTTGCTGGGGCCCGGGGCGGGATCCACCACCGAGCGTCCTCGGGCACCGCCACCGGGGCTGTGGGAGCAGGGGCTGCCTGCGCCCGGGAAGAGCTGGCGCCCCCAGCCTTAGCAAGCTGCCTCGGTTGGGGCATAGCATTTCGAAGAACGCCGAAGTCCATGGATCCTGCATAAAATAAACACCCAACTTATCAGCAACGTGAGTAAAACATAAACCCAGAAAGCAAGCCTAACTTACCAACGAACTCGACGGGGCTAAGCCCGGCTCAGCTCAAAACCTTCTCGGACAGCAGCACATCATATCGAGGGGTGGGTTCCCACGACGCCACTCTCACCGCGGTGGGGTCATCGGACAGGTTCCCCGGCAGACTCTTCTCCCTCGACCACTTGGTGGGCACCGGCCAGTCCTTGCCCTCGGGAGGGGAGACGAAGAAAAACTTCTTCTTCCAGTCGTGAATGGAGGAGGGCAAGGCCACGACCCCAGTCCCGGTCGCGACCCCGAGCCACTTCCTAAAAGTAAAATAAACCCACCTCGGGTCGCCAGCTCGACAGCCGGGGTGACTTTTAAAAGCAAGGGAGGAATCGAGAAGCGAAAGGCTGAAGGGAACCGCCTGCAGCTTCAGGCGGATCAGGAATCCAAGGAGGATCCTCCACGCGTTCGGCACTACCTGGTCGGAAGCCAAGCCGAAGAAATTCAGAGCGACGGCGACCTCAGGAGAGAAGGGCAAGCGCATTCCACCCCAAAAAGCTTCCAAATACAAGGCAATTTCCCTGCCCCGTACCTGGTCTGCCCTCTCTCCCTCCTCGACCAGACGAAGCGCGTAGCACGGGGGAATGTGGAAGCGAGCTCAAGCATTGGCGAGCTTGTCCTCATGCCTCACCCAGCACGGGGTGCTGGGGGCTACATCTACCGCCTCCTCCCTGGAGGCGGCCCCCGCCTCACGGCCTCGGGGAGAGGGCCCAGCCCCTGCTCCCCAAGGGGACACGGACACATCTAAAGGAACCCTAACATCTACTCCTACAACGTGTACTGATTCTACAGGGAAAGACATCTAACCCGAGAAAGAAATTTTTCAAAAGTTAGGAACGAGAGAGGGGAGACGAGTGCCGAGCAGCTGGGGCTTGAGAATAAGAAATATGAGAGAGCAAGGGCCCTAGGGCGAGCCCCACCCGTATCTATTACCGCATATGGCCTCATCCAATGGCGCCCATCGTCTCCCACCGAAATGGCTCCTTGCACCCAGCGGCTCCGATCGCTCTATGTGGCAGCCCAGCGATTGACCGCGTCCCATCAGACGTGCAGACCTACGCACGTCACATCAGCTAGTTGGCGCTCGATGCATGGACCGTCGCTTCGACTGCAGAGTTCACGAACCGGTGCACCCTCTTTAAATGGAAAGGTCTTGCCTCGATTCGCTGGTGGAAAAAACAACCGACGGCTCGAGGACTCATCCCGGCATAACCCGGAGAAGGAGCTCACCTCGGGGGGCCCGGCAATCCACTCCTGACCCGACCCGCTAGCTGGTCGGGGAAAGAGTGGGGGGCTAATGGTGATGCTCGATATTGGTGACATCCAAGATCAGGACACGTGGCAGATGACGTGTCCCAAGACTCAGAAGAAAGGGCCCACAGGGGCCGACCAGGCCACCCTATGCCCGACTTGCAAGCGCAAATTGATCCTCCTCGGGGCCCCTTTCAAATTAACCCCCTCAGCTCGTCCCAAGCTACCGCAGGACCAAGACTCCTTGGCCTCCTTGCTCGTCCCTGAGCTCCCGCCGAGGACGTCTTCTTCGGCCCTCCGACCTACTCCCAGGCGTAACCGCCACTCCGCAAATCTCTCCATGCGCAGATTCTCCGCCAGCAACATCCCACGTTCCACGCCACCACGATCCCCATTAATGGGCGATCCGCTCCTTACGCGGGCGTGATGTCGGGAGCGTAACTGCCGGCGAGATTCTCGCGCCTGCTGCTGCGTGCTACCGCTACTATATAAACCTCCATCACAGAGGGATCAAGTAAGCCATTTTTTACACTTTACGCCGTTACTCTTCTCGGATCTCATCACTAACTTGAGCGTCGGAAGGTCCTCGGTGGTACCAAACCACCCCGAGACTTCTTTGCAGGTACTCGGCGACAGCCACCTCACCCCACCTTCTCCTCTCAAAACCCATTGTGACCCATACGCAACGAAGGACAATCAGCCAAGTTCACCTGGAGATCAACGGAAGACAACATCTGACAGAGGCCCGAAAAGGAGCCCCATCACTAACCAAACAATATTATATCTATCAGTGTGTTGTGCGTGAAATGACAATTATTGACGGTGTGGGTGGCATACAATCAGTGCTCGTGCAACATAAGCCATCAATAATAGTGCAGTGTCCTGAGGATACTAGTCCAGGCACAACTAGTAACTAAGCAATAGGGTGTATGCGCAACTCTAAATATGAAATAGAATGTGCGACAAAGTAAAGTCATTTCTAGCCCAGACGCATAACGCCATGCAGGCGATTCCCCTGTAGATGTTAAATCTACACACCAACTGTCCTGGCTAAGCAAAGCCAACCACCTGTTTCCCCCTTCGTCGCAGCGTCCGAAGTCCCCGCCTGCGAACCTAAAACAACAAAACGATAACACAAGTATATATTAGTAAACGACCAAAAACACGTACAAACTACGTTTTACCGACACACCAACTCCAAACCTACTCCCAAGTGTTCGTATTGTGGCTAACGCATGTAGCGACACGACGAACCCAACCCAAGAGCAAAACCAGCACGAAGTGCACGGACCGTGTCGGATAACGTATCGCGCGTAGTCGCATCACTAGAAACTACCTATGTGATCCCAGATTTTGCATACAGAGAAAACTCAACAACTAAACAAGACCAAAATTACCAAAACCACTGCAAACACCTACCTACAAAAACCCAAACCCAAAACTCCACCAGAATTCCGGCGTCGCCGGAAATCTCATTCACGTCGTCGGCCGAGTCCGAGCTCCATGGGTCCGTGCTCCAGGTGATGTCCTATTGTCTCTGGTACAACACAACTACATTGTTTGGTTTTCTAGTAAAATCTCGGGGTCATATCAGGTCACAGATATCACAAATCGACACTAAAAATACGATATTATGCACAAAACTTAACTTTACATTATCTAAACTGAAACTAAAAGTCTACACAACACAAAAACTATAAAAAGAACAGATAGGGATCATTACCTAACCAAAAGAACTCAAAGATCCAAGCTATCCAAGCTCCTAGGCATCCAAGAGGCAAATCCAAGAAAAAGTTATGGTTTTGGTGAGATTTTGTGAATTTTGTAATGGATTTTGTGTTGGAATATGAAGTGTTCAGTTTAGTCTTAGAGAGATGAAGAAATATGAAAGAATTTTAAGAGAGAAAGAATGAGAGAGTGTGAGGAAATGAGAGAGAGAGAGGTGAGTGTAGGGTGAGAGTGAGATGTGAGTGTATCCATTGCATTAATTCTCCCATTAATGCATTCATACCATGTGACCTTGCCACCTCCTCTCATCCAAAGGAAATATTTCTCTCTCTCACAAACAATTATCAAGAGGATTAAGGCTAGGTTAAAGCAAAGAAAGGATTAAGGTAAAGGGTTAGAATTAGGGTTAAGTGTCATGGTCACTAATACTAGTTTAGCACAACAAACCCTCACATTTACGTGCATACGTGCGTGCATGCTCATAACAATTAATATTAAAATAATAATTAAATGTTATAAAATGTGAGGAACCCGAATTGGTAAACTTTTTTATAGTAAACCCGCATTACCATCGAAAGTAACACTAACCGAAATCTAAGGCGTTACAGTTCCTAGTCGAGGGTATATTGAGACAGGGCATCGATATTCTAGAGTAGACTAGAGTATACGTTTCTTGACCCATATGATGGGCGATGGATGATCCCATATCCATCGGTGTTGTGACATCGAAGATTGTATACAGGTGCTCAGTGGTGACTGGGTACATGAACGGACTCACCAAGAAATCTTATATGGTATTATATCTAACGTCGGATAGAAGTTCTCTGGTGACACTAGTGCAAGTTAGTCTGTAGACCCGAGATCGTCATAGAGTCTTGTGCGTTCTCCTACTGTGCTTTGATTTCCACCCTACCACGGCTCTACTGAGTCGTGCAAACAGGTGGCTTTTGGGTACGGTCTCGAGACACATGGAGGCAATGAGCGATAGGAGGGGTTTCTTCTCTCCCGGTATTGGGAGTTGATGTTGTGCTATGCGCAATTGGCTTTGACTCGAAGTCCTTGGTCAGGGCTGATGAGATTTACTGATAAGTGTTATCAGTAGTTTCTCGACCGGTCATAGACCATATCTGCATGACTTATTAAGTTATTAGGGCTCGACGATTCCATCCCTATACTAGATATGCAACATATCATACGAAGAGACCGGACTGTACGGTAAGTGTTACCAATGGCTCTACGGGAGTTTTGACATGTTCGCTTGTTGTTCTTCTGTTCGTACAATCCCTAAGAGCCGTCCGCTGACGGTTTGTGGGTGTCTGATATGATCACCACGTACTGCTACCGTATTGACGAGTCTTAGAGTCCCACAAAGGGGTTTTCTGAACTCAGGCGAAACGAAGTGGGAGCGCATAAGGAGATATGTGCGGGGGGCTTGATTAAATGCGAGTATTTGATACCGCATTTAATCTAGCGGATAAATTAGTCAGGTTATTTATGATATGACCGGGTTATTAAATCAATTGTTGATTTTATAAAATGACTAATTTCTTTTTGTAAAATCCTTTCTTTATATATATATATATATATATATATATAAGTATATGTATATATATATATATTATTATATATATAAACATGTATTTATAAAAGGTGTCATGGTTGATGATACATACAACATGGGTGTGCAAGACTCATATTGGAGTTTTTATTTGTTTTTTTATTTAAATAAATATGTGCCATGGCTTCTACATTATTCCTAAAATATCTACTCTCATGACTCACCATTCCACTCATGATATTTACTTAAATATCTAAAAAATATCTCCATGGCTAATAATGTGATTATTTACTTGAGTTAAGCACAAACCCTAGTTGCTTCTTCTTCTTCTTCCTCATTTTTCACTCACTAGGTTTTGAGAAAGTAGAAAAAGAAAGGTTTTTCCCAGAAATAAAAATCCTCACTTCAACAATCTATACTACTCTAACCTATTAGTTTAGATTGTTTTGCTTCATTCATCCTAGTCTTGTGAAGCAATGAGCTTGAGCTAAGAAACTCCGGGTGGATCATCATAGATGACGAAGAACCTTGAGCGGAGTCGATCCAGCTTCGAGTGGAGCCGTAGGAGTCCAAAGAGAGTGAAGGAGTTGACTACAAAGGTTGTAATTCCTTATCTTTTAGCTTAGACTTCTTTTATTATTGCTTTTACCCCAATCTCTAGTTTCGATTCGGAGTTTGTTTGTATTAGCCCTCTAAAATTTGAAAAGCTCATTACTTTATCTTGTTTAAACCTAACTAGAGGTGCTACTACACACCAACAAATATTTGGAATCTACACTAATTAGTTTTGTGAAAATTGATTAGTTGCTTGTAAATTTAATATTTTGGTCTCTGTAGGAATCGGGAATCTTGTTGAATTACCCGATTTCTTTTGAAAATGTGTTTTCATAGATGAGACCCAAATGTAAGATTTACAATGGTAGGCATGAAATCCGAAATATGAGATATTCCGGGTTTATGATGTCTAAGGGATGTGGCGATTCCAAATGTTGTAGTCTGACATTTTTTTCTGCGACCGTAAGTATAGTATATGGTGTATCGCCGGTTTCGTTGCTATACATCAACGACAATTGGGATACGCATACTTTCTTACGTTGATGACATGTGATGTTATGTGTTGCTGTGATATGATGTATGGGATCGTCGTGATTGAATGGCCGGGGTTTTTATGTGAGATGAGAGTTTTTCTTTTCATTCATGTAAAATTCATTGTATGTAATATTCTTTTATTGGAGCACTTCTGGGTTGAGGATGATGTCACTATTGATGTATATTATTTACTTTTTCGCATTAGGATAGACCTAAGGAGGGGAGCACAAGTGACCGGATTCTAGAGTCCAGTGAGAGGCCATCTCGAGGAGTCGAGACCGGGGCTCCTAACTCTAGAATTGGTAGGGTCACTTGCCGGTCTCGTAGGGGTCTAGGGGTGTGGGCTTGGCTATTCATCATGACCGTGGAATCCGTATTTTCTATTGTTCGCTAAATACAAAATACGGACCTCCTAGTATATCCTATATTTTCATATATGTGCTTTTGCTGCTGATATTCTGTGATGTGATCACTTTATATGCTGAGATGAATGGTGTATTATACATATGATATATAATAAACGTTGCTTATGTTTTGCATCCGCGCTAGTCCTGCCCCCGCTCTGCCATTAGTTAAGTAACCTAACGGTGCATGACGGGACCCCGTGGTGAATGCGGATGTCATAAGCGTACGTTCTATTTTCGTTTCTTTTCTGTGATGGCTTAAGGACTTAAATGATGGGACTACATTAATGAGATTAATGTAAAGAAAAAGAAACCTAAAAGATGTTGTAGAATCGGATTTGAAACTCACTCGGCCTTTTTATGAAAAAGCAAGTTTCAAAATGCAATGCTTAAGCCACTCCTTTTAAGAAAAAAACTATTTGATTCTACAACGATATCAAGTTCAAAGCGTTAAAGGTTTTCTTAAAATCCATCCGCAACCCTCTGTCATTTTAGAAAGAAGAGTACTTAGTATTCGTGATACGTATTTTGACTATAGTTAAGGCGTAGTGTACGGTAGCTAAGTGATGTCTTCCTACATATCATATGATGCGATAAGTTAAGACATTCATATGATTATGTTGACTATAGTTAAGGGTCATATTAGTGGGTCTAATTAATCATGAAATGACGGGTAGAACTTGACTGGTACTTATGATATGTTGACCATAGTTAAGGTCATAAGTGCTAGGGGTAAAAACCATATCGGCAGTTTCAAGAGTTGAAATTTGCAATGAGATTGCATACCTTCTATGTGATAGTTGGATCCCGATCCCACTATGATTAAGAGTTACTCCTAGGAGAGTCTTGCACTTTATAATTAGCTAACCCATTAGGTGTCTAGAAAGGTGTCAACGGGGTTATGCCTATGGAAAAACGAGGTTTACTTTAATTAGGTCGGTGCAAAAGCACGAGGAATCTCCCTCAAAGTACGGACACTGGCCTGGCTGAACGGTTAGTGAAGTTGTAGAATGTAATTAATCCTGGCTAATTTTCTTTTTAGGGTTTGAAGGAAAATTTGATAAAAGCAGTGGGAGAGATCGATTATATAAGATAATAACCAATCTGATCTTTGCAAGAGCTTTCGCTGAGCGTATTCTTTTCTCTCTCCTAATGGTAGATACCCATGACTGGACTTAAGCTTCTCTTAGAGAAAAATAAACTGACAGGACCTAACTATAAATACTGGCTAAGGAACATAAATATTGCCCTTACATATGATAAGGTATCGTATGTCCTCACTGCCTCAGCCCCTCCCAGCCCAGGCCCTGAATCTTCTGTTGCGGATAGGGAGATCCGCAAGACATGGGATATTGACTGTGCCACTGCCAAATGCCTCACGCTTGCCTCGATGGATAATACACATCAAAAGCAGCATGAGCAGATAGATGTTCAATCCATCTTTCTCAATACAGAGGAGTTGTATGGGGAGCAATCTCGTACCCTTCGATACGAGACATCTCGAAAGTTGTTTCAGATGCGGATGGCTCCTAGCACACCAGTAAGTGATCATGTTTTGAAGATGATAGCTCTTATTGAAGAGCTTGAGGGCCTTGGATGGACAATGGACAACGAACAGTATATTGATATTGTTATACAGTCTCTTCCCCCTGCTTTTGCTCCATTCATAGTGAACTTCAACATGCACAATATGGAGAAGTCACTAACCGAACTTTTTCAATATTTTGAGAAGTGCGGAGAGAACACTTAAGGCAAAGACTCCCTCTCTGATTGTTGGGTAATCTTCCTCTTCCGTCCCAAAAGCCAAGGCTAAGGGAAGGAATAAGAAGAAACTCACCAAATCGAGAGGTGGAATCAAAAAGGCATAAGGAAGAGACAAATCCAAGGCTGAGAAGTCAGGAAAAGGAGAATGTTTCTATTGCAATAAGTCGGGATATTGGAAGCGAAATTGTGTCGAGTATCTTGCTGATCTCAAGAAAAAGAAGCATGGTAATGCTTCCGCTTCAGGTGTGTTTGTGACTGAAAACTGTTTTTCTATAAACTCTGCTTCCTGGGTATTAGATACCGATTCGAGTTATCACATCTGCAATTGTGTGCAGGGACTGAGAAATAGCAGAGTTTTGAAGACCGGTGATCATACTCTCCGAGTTGGAAATGGTTCCAATGTACATGCAATATCAGTGGGAGAGTATCACCTAGGGTTACCATCGGGTTGTATATTGGTTTTGAACCCATATTATTATGTACCTAGTATGCTTTGTAATATAATATCCATTTCTTTGTTAGACAATAAAGGATATCATTTTGTATTGCAGAATAATGTTATGAACATTAACCTGTATCAAGAGTTGATTGGATATGGTACACTTAATAATGGGATATACGTCCTAAATCAACACACAGTTTTCAACATACAACACACAAATAAAATAAAATTTTCAGATATAAATGAAGCTTTTCTTTGGCATTGTAGACTTGGTCATATTAACGAAACAAGACTAAACAAGCTTCATAAAGATGGATATTTAAATCCTTTTAAATATAAATCTTATGCGACTTGTCAGTCTTGTATCAAGAGGAAGATGACCAAAACTCCGTTTACTGGACACGAAGAAAGAGCTACAGAACTCTTGGGGCTCATACATAGTGATGTATGCGGGTCAATGTCTACACATACGAGAGGCGGTTTTTCTTATTTCATAACTTTTACTGATGATTTCTCAAGATTCGGTCATGTGTTTTTATTAAAGCATAAGTCTGAAGCTTTCGAGAAATTCAAAGGGTACAAACTTGAATTAGAAAAACAAACAGATTTGAGCATCAAAAAACTTCGATCAGATAGAGATGGAGAGTATCTCAGTACAGAGTTTCAGAATTCCTAAAAAAGAATGGGATTCTCTCTCAGCTCACTCCCCCTTACACACCACAGCACAACGGTGTGTCAGAGCGGCGCAATCGTACCCTATTAGATATGGTGCGATCCATGATGAGTGATACTGAGTTACCTCTCTCCTTTTGTGGCCTTGCATTAGAGACTGCAGCATATCTGTTGAACAGGGTTCCAACCAAGACCGTGTCTACCACTCCATATGAGATATGGTATGGGAATAGACCATCTCTTAAACGAGTTAAGATTTAGGGTTGACCGGCTTTTGTCAAAAAGCAGAATCCAGACAAACTCGAGACACGATCGGTTAAGTGTATATTTGTGGGATATCCAAAACATTCATTTGGATATTTTATCTACCATAAGAAGGAATAAAGAGTGTTTGTTTCTCAGTATGCCACATTTTTAGAAAATGAATTTTTTTCAAATGATACTGATGGCAAAGCGGTAGAACTAGAAGAAGTTCTAGAGACAAAAATTACAAATGACGACTTGGTTGAACCTGATGTTGCAACAGAAATTATGAACCTCGGCCACTCCGTAGATCTAGTAGGACTTCTCGCCCACCGGAGAGATACTACAGTTTCCTCATTGATGGGGATAGAGAAGATTGCATTATGGATGATGATGACCCTACTAGTTTTCAGCAAGCTATCATGAGTGGTGACTCTGTGAAGTGGCTGGATGCCATGAAATCCGAAATGGAGTCTATGTATACCAACAAATTATGGACTTTGGAAATTGTACCCTCTGTGGTAAAACCCGTAGGGTGCAAATGGATCTTTAAGAGAATGATCGGTGTAGATGGGCAGGTAGACACCTATAAGGCAAGGCTTGTATCGAAAGGATTTCCTCAAAGACCAGGATTGGACTATGACGAAACATTCTGTCCTGTAGCCATGCTTAAATCCATTCGGATCCTACTTGCTATTGCTGCTCACTATGACTATGAAATCCGGCAGATGGACGTTAAAACTGCATTTCTAAATGGAGATTTAGAAGAATGCGTTTATATGGATCAGCCAGAGGGCTTCGTTGATGGTGGGAGCAGCGGGAAAACATGTAGGTTGTTTAAATCCATTTACACGGAGTTGGAACATCTGTTTTGATGATATGATCAAAGAGTTTGATTTCATCAAAAATCCAGATGAACCTTGTGTTTATAAGAAAATTGTAGAGAGTACTGTCACATTCCTCGTATTGTAAGTGGACGACATTCTCTTGATAGGTAACGATGTTCCTATGCTACAATCGGTCAAACTGTTCTTATCACAAAGGTTCTCCATGAAGGACCTGGGTGATGCCTCGTACATTTTGGGCATTAAGATAAATATAGATAGATCTAAAAGGTTGTTGAGATTGTCCCAAAACCGGTACATTAACACCATCCTAAAGAGGTTTAGTATGGAAGACTCCAAGCGGGCGGGGTGCCTTACCCGCTTTTCATGGAGTCACTCTCTCCAAGGACTTTTGCCCAAAGACCGATGAAGAGAGAGCTCACATGAGCATTATACCCTACGCTTCAGCCGTAGGATCTATAATGTATGCGATGTTATGTACTCGCCCTGATGTAGCTTATGCACTAGGTGTAGTTGTTAGTTGTATGTATGCCCTAGAGGCCAGTACTGTACATATGATGTATATTTTATTGGATGCTTGGACATATATAGAGAGGACTTTCTTGCTCGATATGATAGTATGCTATCTGGTTGCTCTTTATCTTAACATGTATACTTGTCTCTTGATATTGTCTTATGGTTACATGTTGGTAAAGCCCTTAGGATGTGTACTTGACTACCAGGACTATGATGCAGATCATACTAGTGGGGCCATGGTAGTCCATAAGTTCATCCTTTAATGTTCCTAGTCGTAGGTGTATCGAGACAGGGCATCGATATACCAGAGTAGACTAGCGTATACGCTTCTCGACCCATACGATGGGCGATGGATGATCCCATATCCATTGGTGTTTGACATCAGAGATGGTATACGGGTGCTCAGTGGAGACTGGGTACACTGGACGGACTCACCGAGAACTCCCAGATAGTATTATACCTCACGTCAGATGGCAGTTCTCTGGTGACACTTGTACAGGTTAGTCTGTAGACCCGAGATCGTCATAGAGTCTTGTGTGATTCCAACTGTACTTTGATTTCCACATTACCACGTCCAAGAGGGCGTGCAAAGCGGTGGTTTTTTGGGTACAGTCCCGAGTCACATGGAGGTAATGAGCGATAGGAGGGGTTTCGTCTCTCCCGGTATTGGGAGTTGATGTTGAGCTGTGCTCGATTGGCCATAACAGGGAAGTCCCTGGCCAGGGCTGATTTATAGATTTACTGGTAAGTGTTACTGGTAGTTTCTCGACCCGTTATGAGCCTTACATCGGCATGACTTATCGGTTATTGGGGTCTGACGTTTACAACCCGTAGACTTGATATGCGACATATCAGACGAGGAGACCGGACTGGACGGCAAGTGTTACCGTCAGGCTTCTGCAGGAGTTGGAGCGGGCTTGCTTGCTGATCTTCTGATCGCTCAATACCCGGGTAGCCGTTACGTCCAGCTAGTACCGCTGACGGCTTGTGGGTGCTTGATGTGATCATCACCTACTGCCGACGTATTGACGAGTCTTTAAAGTCCTACATAGAGGTTTTACTTGCTCAGGAAAAACGAAATAGGAGCGCATATGTTATATGTGTGGGACCGAGAATAATGCGTGTATGTGATACCGTATTCTATTCTCATGATTTTGTATCGGTCGGTTATATGCAATATAGCCGGGTTATCGAATCAAGGGTTGATTCGATAAGTCGATACATGTGGATGTTAGTCGGTTATATGTGATATAGCCGGATTATTAAGTCAAGTGTGTTGGATATAGTGCCCTCTAAGTCAATTATTAGATCGCAGGTACGTGATTGCAATGATTGAGGGAGGACCTATACCGATAGAACAGTCTTACTCGAGATGATAGTGTGCTATCTGGTTTGTCTTTATCACTGTTACACTTTGATAGAGCCCATAGGATTCTTTCTTGACTACCAGCAGTATGATGGCGATCATATATGTGGGAGCTGGAGTCTATAAGCACATCCTTAAAGTGTCCCTAGTCGTGGGAGTTTCGAGACAGGGCATCGATACTCCGGAGTAGACTAGTGTATACATTCGAGACCCCGACGAGGGGCGGTGGCCGGTCTCACAAGCCATTGGTGTTAGTTGGTTCACCTAAGATGTATACAGGTGCTCATTGGGTTATGAGTACACCGGACAGGACTCGCCGGGAACTTACTGGTTGGTATTATACCCAGCGTCAGATAGTAGTTCCCTGGTGACATGTGTACAGATTAGTTCATCGACCTGAGGTCGTCATTTGTCTCGTGTGAGTTCCTATTGTGCTTTGATTTATACCCTACCACGGTCAAAGGAGTCGTGCAAACAGGTATATTTTGGGTACAGTCCCGAGCCACATGGAGGCAGTGAGCAGATCGACGGGGATTCGTCTCTCCCGGTATTGGGGAGTGAGATCGCGCTGTGTTTAGGAGAGCCATTACACGAAATCCCTGGCCAGGGTAATCGAGATTTACTGGAAGGTATTCCAGTAGTATCTCAGGGTGTTCTGGGCTGCTCTCTGACACGACTTATACAGCTATTGGGGTCTGACGTTTACCGGCCCCCAAGGCCCTATATGCGATACTCATAGACGAATGGACCGGACTGTACGGATATTGTCACTGTCAGGCTCAGTAGGGTTTCTGGATGAGTTCGCTCGTCAGCTATCCTTCCTTCAATACATAGGCAACCGTTAGGTACAGATTGTACCTCTGACGTGCTAGTGGTTATACCCAGTGCCCGTGTGTTGATGAGTCATTAGAGTCCCCCACAGACACTTTCTCAAGTTCGGGCGAAACGTTGTAGATGCCGTATGGTATTATGGCAAGGTTCGGAAAATGCACGTACATTTTCGCACGTGTCATATTTCGGGCAGATAATACTGGTGGGCTTCGGTTTAAGCCGGATCCGAGTATTATACTGTGTAGATATAATATCTTTGTCTTAGTTGCATTTGTATTCGGTCGTAATACAAATGAGGGTATGTTTATACTGTTACGGGGTTATCCTGAAATTCGTTTCGGGATCGCTTTTGGAAGTTGCCAGTTTCCAGTTTTCTATTGTCCGTATTTAACATTCGGTTAAATACGGATTTATCTTTTCTTGAGATGAGTGTGTTAGTGTATATGCCCTAGGGGCTATTATTGTATCATACTTGCATGTATATTACTTAATGGAAGCTTGGGATATTCACAGTTGTATATACAATCTTGCTAAACATGGTAGTATGCTACTTGGTTTGTGTCTACTTTAATATGTGCATATGTTTCTTGTAACGTATCACTTATACATATTAGTAGAGCCCATAGGATCTTTGCTTGATTACCAGCGTTGTGATGGCAGTCACACTAGTAGGGGCTGGGTAGTCTGTAAGCAACATCCTATACAGGTCCCTGGTCATTGGATTATCGAGATAGGGCATCGATATTCCGGAGTAGACTAAGTGTGTACGCTTCTCATCCCAGTTGGGGAGATGGTCTGTCCCACAGCCATCAGTATGTCGTACTGGAGATAGTATATAGGTGCTCGTTAGGTTACGGGTACACCGGACAAGACTCGCAGGGGAACTGTTGGTTGGTATTATACCCGTCGTCAGTTAACAGTTCCCAGGTGACATGAATACAGCATAGTCCGCAGACTTGACACTGCTACTTCGCCTCGAGTGTGTCCCACTGTTCTTAGACTGCTACCCTACCACGGCTCAAAGGAGTTGTGCAAACAGGTAGCAGTTGGGTGCAGTCCCGAGCACTTAGAGGCAGTGGCGGTTAGACAGGATTCGTTTCTCCCGATATTGGGAGTTGGTATCGCACTGTGTCAGAGGGCCATTACGCAAAGTCCCTGGCCAAGGCAAGCGAGATTTACTGGTAGGTTCCAGTTGTTTCTCAGGGTGTAATGGGCTACGCTCCGACACGACTTATACCGCTATTAGGGGACTGACGCTTGCCG
Source organism: Agapanthus africanus (assembly GCA_030015575.1). Classification (NCBI taxonomy): domain Eukaryota; kingdom Viridiplantae; phylum Streptophyta; class Magnoliopsida; order Asparagales; family Amaryllidaceae; genus Agapanthus; species Agapanthus africanus. The sequence continues at coordinate 545,280,102 of JASDDO010000024.1, read as the reverse complement.
CCCCCTAAGCTCGATATGCGATAGTCTTAGACGAACAGACCGGACTGTACGGAGATTGTCACATCAGGCTCTGTAGGAGTTCGGATGGGTTTCCTCATCGGCCTTCTTATCGACATCTACCTGGGGACCGTTACGTACAGCTAGTGCCGCTTGTGGTTTGTGGTTAAACCCACTGCCAGCGTAGTGTCGAGTCTTTAGAGTTCCACACAGAGAGTTTTCCTGTTCCAGGCGAAACGATATAGAGGTCGTATGGTTTTACGACAAGGGTTCGGACGTATACGTGTGTTTATGCACGTACGACGTTCGGACAGTTTTTACTAGTCGGCTTTGGTTTAAGCCAGATTCTAGTATCAGGTTATTGGATTTATACAGTATAAAGTTTTTCCGTGTTTTCACGGATTGGAGGGGCGTTCTCGTAATTTTCCGGGAAGCTTCTAGAAGCATGGTGACTTGGGGGTTAAAGTGGCATAAGCATTAATTGCTTAATGACTCATTTGTTTGATTCATCCTTGGTATTAAATGTTGCATTAATTAGTTAATGAGTCATATGATGAATCACACAAGGTGAATGCATCAACCAAGATGATTAATCATTTATATTATTTATTTGATAAATTGTTATGGTTGTTATATTCTAATGAGCTCATTATTCATATTCATTCTTAGCATCACCTTCTCTCTCCTCAAGCTATCTCATTCTTGAAACCCTAACCCTAACCTCTCATGTGTTGAGATCAAGGGTTATCTAGACTAATACATCCATAACCTCACTCTATATCCCCTAGGTAGCTTAGATTAGCACTTTGAGCAACCTAGTTATCTCAAGTTAGAGATCAAGCTTGGAGAAGGGGCTTTCGGGTGGATCATCTTTGACTCGAGGAGGCCGTTGAGGTGCTGATGTTCCAAGGAGCATACGAGGAGTGGAGGACAGCGATGAAGACCCGAAGGACAAGTAACGTAAGGTATAACTTCGAATCCGAGTAGTTAAACCTCTCATAGTTTGCTAGTAACGGTTTAGATACGATTCATGCGCTCAAGTCCGTGTTACGAAGCTTTGATAATCGTTTTTCATATATTCCGCCTCCCCGCAAGTTCGTGGGGTGCGTGACATGGACTTACAGTGGTATCAGAGCCAACTAAACCATTACTAGCTTGTTAGCAACTAATTAGAAGTTTGATCGACGGATAACGCGAAAACGAAACCCCGGATACCCTAAGTTTCTGTTGATTTTAAAAGTGTCTAAAAAAATATTTGTTATGCCTTAAAATTCACAGCAGGGAAATATAAGAATACTGGGATAATACGATGTTCCAACTCGGTTAGATGGCCGCGGATCCGCGGCATAAGAGTGCTTTTGGCTGCGGATCCGCCGCCGAGTCAACTCCTAGTTGACTCGGATGTCCTCTGTAATTCATATATTTTGGTGTTCTGTTTTCCAGTATGTTCTGTTTCTACCCAGATTACTTCAGTGCTGGTTTGCTTTTGGGGCAGACACGGAAAATGGTGGTCGATCGATGTTCTAAGATATTTGCTAATTGGGTTTTTATCTGTAATGTTTAATGTGTTCGTAAACCTCCCCTAACTGCTAGTATGTCGGTTGGCAGGGGGTTGCACATTTCTGTAATGTTTACTATTTGTGTATATGAACTGTATTGGACTGTTGTGATGATTAGCCGGGGTTTGAGATGGGTTATTATATTCATTCATTCAATGTAAATGTAATATGATGTAATATTCTTTTGCGGGGCGCATCCAGGTTGCGGTTGTAGCCACCGTTGTATTATTTCTTTTTACTGTTTTTGGCTCCTAGGATAGACCCAAGGTGGGGTACACAAACTACCGGGTACATTGAAGTGTTTAGTGGCCTACTCACGTCGTTGAGGGAGACCGCTTCACTTCGGGTACTTGGCGGGTAGTTTGCCGTACCCGTAGGGGTCTAGGGTGGGGTAATGGCTATTCATCACAACTGTGTAATTCGTCTTTTATTGCAGGCTCAAAGCAAATGTGGATTGCTAGTATATCCAATAAAGTTCATCTGTGATCTGGAATGCTTATTATTGCGTCTAACGAATGTACAATATCTATATATGATAGCTATTAGACGTCACTTATGTTTTATACCCACACTAGCCCAGCCCCCGCTCTGCCGTTAGTTAAGTAACCTAACGGGTGATGACGGGACCCCATGGCGAATGCGGATGGCATAAGAGGACGTGGTATTTTTGTTGTTTTATGCAATGATAGGATAAATGATGGGACGCATTATTATAATGCAAAGAAAATAAACCAAAGTTTAATCGTTGGAACAAATTTAAACGAAACCACTCGGTTATTCTTAAAGATCTGATTTTTTTAATTGCCGAGCTTTAACCACTCCATTTAAAAAGTATCAGGTTTCTTCGATTATATCAAGTTCACTACGTTCACGGTTTTGCCAAAACCATTCGTAGCCCTCCGTCATTTCGTATGAATATTCAATAGTATTCAAGCTATGTTTGTTGACCTTCATCAAGACATAGTGATTGGTAGCTGTTGGGTGTTCATATGCAGCATAGATAGATGCGTTGGTTTTGGACAGTCGTATTACCTTGTTGACCTTCGTCAAGGGTATGTACGGGTGGGTTCAAATTAACCTGGATAATGACGGGTAGAACTTGACATGTGACTTATGATTTGTTGACCTTCGTCAAGGTCATAAGAGCATGGGGAAAAAATCCACATCGGGAATTTCTAAAGAAACTGAAATTTGTAGAGAGATGCATACCATTTTGGAGTTTGATGAATGTTAGTAGGATTCCTTCAACATTATCATACGATGATATTTTGGATCCCGATCCTACTGTGAGTACATGCTACTTATCAGGAAATTCGTCACTTAACGATCAATGCTATAAACCAAGTAGGTGCCTAGAAAGGCGTCAGCGGGACTACGCCCTCAGGGAAAGAGATTATTTAATTAAGGAACTTCGCGAAAGCGTTGGAGAACCTCCCTCGAAGTATCGACACTGTCCTGGCTGAACGGTTAGGCAAGAATTGTACGGTGAGAATGTAAGTCCATGTCACGCACCCTACGATCTTGCGGGGAGATGGAATATATGAAAAACGATTATCAAAGCTTCGTAACACGGACTTGAGCGCATGAATCGTATCTAAACCGTTACTAGCAAACTACGAAAGGTTTAACTACTCGGATTCGAAGTTATACCTCACGTTACTTGTCCTTCGGGTCTTCATCGCGGTCCTCCACTCCTCGTAGGCTCCTTGGAACATCGGCACCTCAACGGCCTCCTCGAATCAAAGATGATCCACCCGAGAGCTCCTACTTCAAGCTTGATCTCTAACTTAAGATAATTAGGTTGCTCAAAGTGCTAATCTAAGCTACCTAGGGGATATATAGTGAGGTTATAGATGTATTAGACTGGCTAACCCTTGATCTCAATATATGAGAGATCAGGGTTAGGGTTTCAAGAATGAGAGAGCTTGAGGAAAGAGAAGATGATGATAAGAATGAATTGAAATGGTTTCTCACTTCTAATATATTATGAAGCATAAATAATTATCAAATGAATAATTCAAATGCATTATCATCATGCTTCATTGAATATGTGCAATGAATCATCAAGTGAGTCATTAAGCAATAAATGCTTCATTAACTCACTTGAATGATTCATCTCATGAGTCACAAAATCAATTAATGCCACCTTACCCTCCAAGTCACCATGTTTCTAGAAGCTTCCCGGAAAATTACGAGAACGCCCCTCCAATCCGTGAAAACACGGAAAAACTTTAGATTGTATAAATCCAATAACCCGATACTAGAATCTGGCTTAAACCAAAGCCGGCTAGTAAAAAGGTCGCTGCAATTAAGAGAGAGAGAAGAAAACACTTTTAGCATGATGCTCTTGCAAGTTTAGAGTGGTTTTTAATTTATCTAAACAGGATGGCTCCCACTGTTTCTCAAATCCCTTCTCAAACCATAAAAGAAGAATTAGCCAGGACTATTCTCACCGTACAATTCTTGCTTAACCGTTCGGCCAGGTCAGTGTTGATATTTCGAGGGAGGTTTTCCAACGCTTTCGCGAAGTTCCTTAATTAAATAACCTCTTTTCTCTGGGGGCGTAGCCCTGCTGACACCTTTCTAGGCACCTACTTGGTTTATAGCATTGATTGTTAAGTGACGAATCTCCTGATAAGTAGCATGTACTCACAGTAGGATCGGGATCCAAAATATTATCGTATGATAATGTTGAAGGAATCCTACCAACATTCATCAAACTCCAAAATGGTATGCATCTCTCTGCAAATTTCAGTTTCTTTAGAAATTCCCGATGTGGATTTTTGCCCCATGCTCTTATGACCTTGACTAAGGGCCAACAAATCATAAGTCACATGTCAAGTTCTACCCATCATTATCCTGGTTAATTTGAACCCACCCGTACATACTCTTGACTAAGGGCCAACAAAGTAATACGACGGTCCCAAACCAACGGATCTATCTATGCAACAAATGAATACCCCAGCAGCTACCAAACACTCTGTCTTGACTAAGGGCCAACAAACATAGCTTGAATACTACTGACCATCCATAAGAAATGACTGAGGGCTACGAATTGTTTTGGCAAACCCGTGAACGTAGTGAACTTGATATAATCGAAGGAACCTGATACTTTTTAAAAGGAGTGGTTAAAGCTCCGCAATTTAAAAGTTCTGATCTTTTAAAATAACTGAATGGTTTCTTTTAAATTTGTTCCAACGATTAAACTTTGGTTTATTTTCTGTGCATTATAATAATGTGTCCCATCATTTATCCTATCATTACATAAAACAACGAAAATACCACGTCCTCTTATGCCATCCGCATTAGCCACGGGGTCCCGTCATCACCCGTTAGGTTACTTAACTAACGACAGAGCGGGGGCTGGGCTAGCGCGGGTGTAAAACATAAGTGACGCCTAATAGCTATCATATATAGATATTGTACATTCGTCAGACGCAATAATAAGCATTCCAGATCACTGATGAACTTTATTGGATATACTAGCAATCCGCATTTTCTTTGAGCCTGCAATAAAAGACAGATTACACAGTTGTGATGAATAGCCATTACCCCACCCTAGACCCCTACGGGTACGGCAAACTACCCGCCAAGTACCCGAAGTGAAACGGTCTCCCTTAACAACGTGAGTAGGCCACTAAACACTTCAACGTACCCGGTAGTTTGTGTACCCCGCCTTGGGTCTATCCTAGGAGCAAAAATAGTAAAAAGAAATAATACAACGGTGGCTACAACCGCAACCTGGATGCGCTCCGTAAAAGAATATTACATCATATTATATTTACATCGAATGAATGAATATTAAACCCATCTCAAACCCCGCCTAATCATCACAACAGTCCAATATAGTTCATATACACAAATAGTAAACATTACAGAAATGTGCAACCCCTTGCCAACCGACATACTAGCAGTTAGGGGAGGTTTACGAACACATAAAACATTACAGATAAAAACCCAATTAGCAATTATTTTAGAACATCGATCGATCATCATTTTCCATGTCTACCCCAAAAGCAAGCCTGTACTGAAGTAACCTAGGTAGAAACAGAACATACAGGAAAACAAAACACCAGAAAATATGAATTACTGCGAAACTCCGAGTGAACTCGGCGTTGACTCGGCGGCGGATCCGTGGCCAAAAGCACCATTTGGCCACGTTTCCGCGGCCGTCTTGCCGAGTTGTGTCCTCGTATTTTCCCAGAACTCTTATAATACCATGCTGTGAATTTTAAGGCATATCAAATAATTTTTCTGACACTTTTAAAATCAACAGAAACTGTTAGGGTTCGGGGTGTTTCGTTTTCGTGTTTTCCGTCGATCGAACTTCTAATTAGTTGCTAACAAGCTAGTAATGGTTTAGTTGGCTCTGATACCACTGTAAGTCCATGTCATGCACCCCACGATCTTGCGGGGAGGCGGAATATATGAAAAACGATTATCAAAGCTTTGTAACACGGACTTGAGCGCATGAATCGTATCTAAACCGTTACTAGCAAACTGCGAAAGGTTTAACTACTCGGATTCGAAGTTATACCTCACGTTACTTGTCCTTCGGGTCTCCATCGCGGTCCTCCACTCCTCGTAGGCTCCTTGGAACATCGGCACCTCAACGGCCTCCTCGAATCAAAGATGATCCACCCGAGAGCTCCTACTTCGAGCTTGATCTCTAACTTGAGATAACTAGGTTGCTCAAAGTGCTAATCTAAGCTACGTAGAGGATATAGAGTGAGGTTATGGATGTATTAGTCTAGCTAACCCTTGATCTCAACACATGAGTGGTTAGGGTTAGGGTTTCAAGAATGAGAGTGCTTGAAGAGAGAGAAGGTGATGATAAGAATGAATTGAAATTGTTTCTCACTTCTAATATATTATGAAGCATAAAGAATTATCAAATGAATAATTCAAATGCATTATCATCATGCTTCATTGAATATGTGCAATGAATCATCAAGTGAGTCATTAAGCAATAAATGCTTCATTAACTCACTTGAATGATTCATCTCATGAGTCAAAAAATCAATTAATGTTAATGCCACCTTACCCTCCAAGTCACCATGTTTCTAGAAGCTTCCCGGAAAATTACGAGAACACCCCTCTAATCCGTGAAAACACGGAAAAACTTTAGACTGTATAAATCCAATAACCCGATACTAGAATCTGGCTTAAACCAAAGCAGGCTAGTAAAAACTGTCCGAACGTCGTACGTGCGTAAACACATGTACGTGTTCGAACCCTTGTCGTAAAACCATACGACCTCTATATCGTTTTGCCTGGAGCAGGGAAACCCTTTGTGTGGAACTCTAAAGACTCGATACTACGCTGGCAGTGGTTTAACCACAGAACGCAAGCGGCACTAGCTGTACGTAACGGTCCCCAGGTAGATGTCGATAAGAAGGCCGATGAGGAAACTCATCCGAACTCCCACTGAGCCTGATGTGACAATCTCCGTACAGTCCGGTCTGTTCGTCTAAGACAATCGCATATCGAGCCTAGGGGCGGCAAGCGTCAGTCCCCAAATAGCGGTATAAGTCGTGTCGGAGCGTAGCCCATTACACCCTGAGAAACTACTGGAACCTACCAGTAAATCTCGCTTGCCCTGGCCAGGGACTTTGCGTATTGGATCTTTGACACAGAGCGATATCATCTCCCAATACCGGGAGAGACGAATCCCGTCTAACCGCCACTGCATCCAAGTGCTCGGGACTGCACCCAACTGCTACCTGTTTGCACCAATCTATTGAGCCGTGGTAAGGTAGCAATCTAAGAACAGCGGGACACACTCGAGGCGAAGTAGCAGTGTCAAGTCTGCAGACTATGCTGTACTCATGTCACCTGGAAACTGTTAACTGACAACGGGTATAATACCAACCAATCAGTTCCCCTGTGAGTCCTTTCCGGTGTACCCGTAACGTAACGAGCACCTGTATACTATCTCCAGTACGACGTACTGATGGCTGTGGGACAGGCCATCTCCCCAACTGGGATGAGAAGCGTACACACTTAGTCTTCTACGGAATATCGATGCCCTATCTCGATAATCCAACGACCAGGGACCTGTATAGGATCTTGCTTACAGACTACCCAGCCCCCACTAGTGTGACTGCCATCATAACGCTGGTAATCAAGCAAAGATCCTATGGGCTCTACTAATATGTATAAGTGATACTTAACAAGAAACATATTAAAGTAGACACAAACCAAGTAGCATACTACCATTTTCAGCAAGACTGTATATACAACTGTGAATATCCTAAGCTTCCATTAAGTAATATACATACAAGTATGATACAATAATGGCCCCTAGGGCATATACACTAACAGAGAATAGTCATGGCTAATTCTTCTTTTATGGTTTGGGGAAGGATTCGAGAAACAGTGGGAGCCATCCTGTTTAGATAAATTAAAAACTACTCTAAACTTGCAAGAGCATCATGCTAATAGTATTTTCTTCTCTCTCTTAAATTGCAGCGACCTTGTGACCACGACTAGGTTACATCTAGATAACAAATTGACTGAATCTGACTTATATGACTGGCAAAGGTCTGTCCAGATGTCCATTGTCCATAACAAGCTGGACCACCCTATTACTACTCAAGATCCCACCGTCCCATGTCCAGTTTCCACTGTCACGGATATGAATACCCGTCAGACAAGGGAAAAGGATAAAGCGAAAACCAAGTGTCTCGTGTTAGCTTCAGTTGATGGTGTATACCAGAAGCAGCACGAGAAGATGGACTCAGTTTCCATCTTTCTCCATAATAAAGATTTATATGGAGAGCAATCTCATATCACAAGATATGAGACCTCGACCGAATTAATTCAAGCGAGGTTGGCCGTCGGGTCATCTGTAGGGGACAACGTCCTTACAATGACTAGCTGTATTGATCAGCTCAAAGACCTAAAGACCACGTTGGAGAACAAGTCAGATACTGACTTGATTCTACAGTCTCTACCTTCTACCCTGAAGGAAACCAGGGAAGTAGAAGGAAAGAGAAGGGCAAAAGTTTCGGGACTGGATATAGTAAAAGAGGGACATTCCTATTGTTATAGGATTAGGCATAGGCAGAAAGATTGCAGGGCTTTAGAAGCCAGTAGCCAGGATACGAAGCATGTTGTGGCTTCAGCCTCAAGTGTATTAGTAATAAAGAACTGTTTGTCAATTAACTCAACTTCCTGGGTACTAGATATCGGAGCAGGATCTCATATCTGTAATTCATTACATGCTTTGAGAAACCGTAGAGTTATAAAGGTAGGTGATTGGTCTCTCAGAGTTGCAAACGGAATGAGTGTGGACGCTGAATCCATGGGAGAATATCGCCTAGGTTTGACAAGTGGGCAGATATTGATTCTACGTAACTGTCTGTATGTACCTAGTATGACTTGTAATATCATATTAGTGTCCTCACTTTCGAGAGAGGGATATAATTTTACATTCGTAAGCGATGTAGTACACATCCACCTAAATCAAGTTCTGATTGGGTCTGGTACATTAGATAACGGCATATACGTATTGAGTCAAGCTCAGGTTTTCAATATCCAGAACACACTTAAAAGAAAGTCTCCGGAATTAAATCAGGCTTTCTTATGGCATTATAGACTAGGTCACATCAATGAGAGAAGGTTGACTAAGTTACATAAAGATGGATATTTGGATCCGTTCAACTATCAAACATATGCAACTTGTCAATCCTGTCTCAAAGGAAAGATGACAAAGACTCCGTTCACTGGACACGGAGTAAGAGCAAGCGAGCTCTTGGGACTCGTACACAGTGACGTGTGCGGTCCAGTGTCTACACATGCGAGAGGTGGTTATTCCTACTTCATTACTTTTACGGATGATTTCTCTAGGTATGGATATGTCTTCTTAATGAAGCATAAATCCGAGGCTTTTGAGAAATTCCAAGAATACAGGAATGAAGTGGAAAAACAAACAGGCAAGAGTATAAAGACACTAAGATCTGATCGAGGTGGTGAATACTTAAGTGCCGAGTTCCTGGGTTACTTAAAAGAGAATGGAATTCTCTCTCAGCTTACTCCTCCATACACACCACAACACAACGGTGTATCAGAAAGGAGGAATCGAACCCTATTAGATATGGTTCGTTCCATGATGAGTAAGGCTGAGTTGCCGCGATCTTTCTGGGGTTATGCGCTAGAAACTGCTGCATATCTTTTGAACAAGGTTCCAACCAAGTCTATGACTACCACACCATATCAGATGTGGAGTGGGAAGAAACCCTGTCTTAAGTATCTTAAGACATGGGGATGTCCATCTTTTGTAAAGAAGCAGCATACGGACAAGCTCGAGGCACGCTCAGTACCGTTTAAGTTTGTGGGATACCCAAAGAACTCCAGGGGGTATCTTTTCTATTACGCAGAGGAACAAAAGGTTTTTGTTTCTCAGCATCCCCACTTCTTGGAAAATGAATTTTTAGAAAAGGAAACAAGTGGGAACGAAATAGAACTGGAAGAAATTCCAGAACCACAAACTACTATTGAAAGTATGGTAGAACCAGAGGTTTCAGAAGAAAGGGACATCCCGACGCAACTCCGCAGAAGTAGTAGGCAGTCTCATCCGCCCGAGAGATACTACGGTTTTCTCATAGACGGGGATAGAGAAGATTGCACTATTGACTATGATGAGCCTGCTAGCTTCCAGCAAGCCATTCAGAGCGGTGACTCAGTAAAATGGCTGGATGCAATGTGGACCGAAATGGAGTCCATGTACACTAACAAAGTATGGACTTTGGACATTGCTCCAGATGGGGTAAAACCCGTAGGATGCAAATGGATCTTCAAAAAGAAGATTGGTGTAGATAAACAGGTTGAAACCTATAAGGCTAGACTTGTTGCAAAGGGTTTCCGTCAAAGACCTGGTTTGGACTATGACAAAACCTTTTCTCCAGTGGCTATGCTTAAATCCATTCGGGTCCTTCTTGCTATTGCTGCCTTCCACGATTATGAAATCTGGCCGATGGACGCAAAGACGGCCTTTCTAAATGGTAATTTGGAAGAAAGCGTCTATATGGATCAGCCAGAGGGATTCATTCAGAGTGGGAGCAGCGGTAAAGTATGCAAGCTGCTTAAGTCCATTAATGGACTAAAGCAAGCATCGCGGAGTTGGAACATCTGTTTTGATGATGCTGTCAAAGAATTCGACTTTATCAAAAATCCAGATGAACCATGCATATACAGTAAGATTGTAGGGAGAGCTGTAGTATTCCTCGTCTTGTACGTGGATGACATTCTCCTAATAGGAAATGATATTCCAATGTTACAGTCAGTCAAAGGATTCTTATCACAGAAATTCGTCATGAAAGACCTGGGTGATGCCACCTACATTTTGGGGATCCGGATCTATCGTGATAGATCAAAAAGGATGTTGGAACTTTCGCAGTCCAGGTACATAGACACCATAGTGAAGAGATTCAGTATGGATGATTCTAAGCACGGTAACCTACCGGCTTGTCACGGAATCACCCTCTCCAAAGAGATGTCTCCCAAGACTGATTTGGAAATGGATCGCATGTCGATTATACCCTACGCTTCTGCGGTAGGCTCTATAATGTATGCGATGTTATGTACCGGACCAGATGTAGCATACGCATTGAGCGTAGTAAGCCGGTATCAAGCAAACCCAAGGGAGAAGCACTGGATAGCAGTAAAGAACATTCTCAAGTACCTGAAGAGGACTAAGGAGATGTTCTTGGCGTATGGCGGAAATGACCTCCAGATGGAGGCCTTTGCCGACTCCGGCTTCCAGAGTGACAAGGATGACTCCAAATCCATGTCGGGTTATGTCTTTACCCTCAATGGAGGGGCGGTCTATTGGAAGAGTTCCAAGCAGGAGACTGCTGCTGACTCAACAATGGAAGCGGAGTACATAGCTGCTTGTGATGCCACAAAAGAAGCTGTCTGGATGAAGAATTTCCTCACAAAACTTCAGGTGGTTCCTACAAGTGTTGATCCAATACCTATGTATTATGACAACAACGGCGCTATAGCTTTAGCGAAGGAACCCAGGTCCCATCAGAAGTCCAAACACATCTTAAGGCGGTATCACCTGATCAGGGAGATCGTAGATCGCCGGGAGATCGAGGTGAAGAGAGTAGAGATGGAGAATAACATTGCTGATCCATTCACAAAGGCCATTCCTCAGACGCAGTTCGAGAGGCTATTCGAGATGATAGGTCTACGATATGCCAGCTCATGGCCCTAGTGCAAGTGGGAGATTGTTAGTGTATATGCCCTAAGGGCCATTATTGTATCATACTTGCATGTATATTACTTAATGGAAGCTTGGGATATTCACAGTTGTATATACAATCTTGCTAAACATGGTAGTATGCTACTTGGTTTGTGTCTACTTTAATATGTGCATATGTTTCTTGTAACGTATCCCTTATAAATATTAGTAGAGCCCATAGGATCTTTGCTTGATTACCAGCGTTGTGATGGCAGTCACATTAGTGGGGGCTAGGTAGTCTGTAAGCAACATCCTATACAGGTCCCTGGTCGTTGGATTATCGAGATAGGGCATCGATATTCCGGAGTAGACTAAGTGTGTACGCTTCTCATCCCAGTAGGAGAGATGGTCTGTCCCACAGCCATCAGTACGTCGTACTGGAGATAGTATACAGGTGCTCGTTAGGTTATGGGTACACCGGACAGGACTCGCAGGGGAACTGTTGGTTGGTATTATACCCGTCATCAGTTAACAGTTCCCAGGTGACATGAGTACAGCATAGTCCGCAGACTTGACACTGCTACTTCACCTCGAGTGTGTCCCACCGTTCTTAGATTGCTACCCTACCACGGTTCAAAGAAGTCGTGCAAACAGGTAGCAGTTGGGTGCAGTCCCGAGCACTTGGAGGCAGTGGCGGTTAGATAGGATTCGTCTCTCCCGGTATTGGGAGTTGGTATCGCGCTGTGTCAGAGAGCCATTACGCAAAGTCCCTGGCTAGGGCAAGCGAGATTTACTTGTAGGTTCCAGTAGTTTCTCAAGGAGTAATGGGCTACGCTCCGACACGACTTATACCGCTATTAGGGGACTGACGCTTGCCGCCCCCTAAGCTCGATATGCGATAGTCTTAGACGAACAGACCAGACTGTACGGAGATTGTCACTTCAGGCTCAATAGGAGTTCGGATGGGTTTCCTCATCGGCCTTCTTATCGACATCTACCTGGGGACCGTTACGTACAGCTAGTGCCGCTTGCGGTCTGTAGTTAAACCCACTGCCAGCGTAGTTTCGAGTCTTTAGAGTCCCACACAGAGAGTTTCTCTGCTCCAGGCGAAACGATATAGAGGTCGTATGGTTTTACGACAAGGGTTCGGACGCATACGTGTGTTTACGTACGTACGACGTTCGGACGGTTTTTACTAGTCGGTTTTGGTTTAAGCCAGATTCTAGTATTAGGTTATTGGATTTATACAGTCTAAAGTTTTTCCGTGTTTTCACGGATTAGAGGGGCGTTCTCCTAATTTTCCGGGAAACTTCTAGAAGCATGGTGACTTGGGAGTTAAGGTGGCATAAGCATTAATTGCTTAATGACTCATTTGTGTGATTCATCCTTGGTATTAAATGATGCATTAATTAGTTAATGAGTCATATGATGAATCACACAAGGTGAATACATCAACCGTGATGATTAATCATTTATATTATTTATTTGATAAATTGTTATGGTTGTTATATTCTAATGAGCTCATTATTCATATTCATTCTTATCATCACCTTCTCTCTCCTCAAGCTCTCTCATTCTTGAAACCCTAACCCTAACCTCTCATGTGTTGAGATCAAGGGTTAGCTAGACTAATACATCCATAACCTCACTATATATCGCCTAGGTAGCTTAGATTAGCACTTTGAGCAACTTAGTTATCTCAAGTTAAAGATCAAGTTTGGAGAAGGGGCTTTCGGGTGGATCATCTTTGACTCGAGGAGGCCGTTGAGGTGCCGATGTTCCAAGGAGCCTACGAGGAGTGGAGGGCAGTGATGAAGACCCGAAGGACAAGTAACGTGAGGTATAACTTCGAATCCGAGTAGTTAAACCTCTCGTAGTTTGCTAGTAACGGTTTAGATACGATTCATGCGCTCAAGTCCGTGTTACGAAACTTTGATAATCGTTTTTCATAAATTCCGCCTCTCCGCAAGTTCGTGGGGTGTGTGACATGGACTTAAAGAGTGTGGAAGTTTCTAGAGGCTTCTAGATGAGGTGATTAGGCTAGTGAGTCATTAGTGCATTTATTGTGCAATTAATGCATGATGACTAGGTTAGAAGGTTCAATGTATGCATTGATTGTGTTCATATTAGGTGTCTTGTGACTCATTCTCTTCTTTATGTTAGTTGTATGTATGCCCTAGAGGCCAGTATTGTACAGATGATGTATATTATATTGGATGCTTGGACATATATAGAGATGACTTTCTTGCTCGATATGATAGTATGCTATCTGGTTACTCTTTATCTTAACATGTACACTAGTCTCTTTAAACTGTCTTATAGTTACATGTTGATAAAGCCCTTAGGATGTGTACTTGACTACCTGGACTATGATGCAGATCATACTAGTGGGGACATGGTAGTCCATAAGTACATCCTTCAAGGTCCCTAGTCGTGGGTGTATCGAGACGGGGCATTGATATACCAGTGTAGACTAGCGTATACGCTTCTCGACCCATGTGATGGGCGATGGATGATCCCATATCCATTGGTGTTTGACATCAGAGATGGTATACGGGTGTTCAGTGGAGACTGGGTACACTGGACGGACTCGCCGAGAACTCCCAGATGGTATTATACCTCACGTCAGATGGCAGTTCTCAGGTGACACTTGTACAGGTTAGTCTGTAGACCCGAGATCGTCATAGAGTCTTGTGTGATTCCCACTGTGCTTTGATCTCCACCTTACCACGTCCATGAGGGCGTGCAAAACGGTGGTCTTTGGGTACAGTCCCTAGTCACATGGAGGCAATGAGCGATAGGAGGGGTTTCGTCTCTCCCGGTATTGGGGGTTGATGTTGCGCTGTGCTCGATTGGCCGTAACAAGGAAGTCCCTGGCCAGGGCTGATTAGAGATTTGCTGGCATGTGTTACCGGTAGTTTCTCGACCCGTTATGAGCCTCACATCGGCACGACTTATCGGTTATTGGGGTCTGACGTTTACCACCCCTAGACTTGATATGCGACGTATCAGACGAACAGACAGGACTGTACGGTAAGTGTTACTGGTTGGATTCACAGGAGTGTGAGCGGGTTAGCTCGTCGATCTTCTGATCGCTCAATACCCGGATGGCCGTTACGTTTAGCAGACCGCTTGTGGCTTGTGGATGCTTGATATGATCATCATCTGCTACCGGCGTATTGACGAGTCTTTAGAGTCCTACACAGAGGTTTCCTGGCTCAAGCGAAACGAAATAGGAGCGCATATGAGATATGTGCAGGACCGAGAACAATGCGTGTATATGATACCGCATTTCATTCTCACGATATATGTTTCGATTGGTTATATTTGATATGACCTAGTTATCGAATCATTGATTCGATAAGCCGATACATAGGATACTAGTCGGTTATATGCGATATGACCGGATCGTTAAGTCAAGTGTTGATTTAATGATTTAATTTATAATTATATATTTGATATATTACTTTGCATTAACTAGTATTGGTTCACTTTAAATGGATATTCTCACTTGATGTGCAAATTGTATATGTGATATACTTTTGTGCACATGTTTGTATCATGTTTGATGATGCATGCTCATTTGGTTAAGTGTATAGAATTAAACTTAGGTTAAGAAAGTGATTAGGGTTTTTATTTATCCATTCTTTTATTTATTCATTTTTGGAAAAAGAATGGGATAAGAATACAAAATGGTTGCTTTCATTCTTGAACATTGTTGAAGCTTCAAGAAGCTTTGACTTTGTGACCATTTTGTCTTCACACTAAACCCTAACCATTATTCTAACCTTAGTTAATTCTCTACACTTAACTATGGTTCACATTATGATAAGTATTGATTTATTTTTATTTTATCTCAACACTTATCATATTCTTTCTTCTTCTTCTTCATCTTCATCTTCAAGAAAAAAGCTTGATGCCATCAATAGCAACTTGAGCTAAAGTTAGAGAAATCCAATTCTAAAGTCAACCCACCTCCTATTTCTTCACCCTCTACCTCTTGCCAAGTTGTTTTGGGTGTTTTCTTCACAAGTTTCACAACTTTGTGAAGTCGGAGCTTGAACTTGTGATGCCTCGATGTAGATCGTCTTTGACACGAAGCCGACGACCTAGCTCGCCCGTTTCTCCGATGAAGCCGACGAATGAGTTCGGGATTCATGATGGACAACGAGAGGACGCCCACGTGGAGCTAAGGAAGTGGAGAACCGGATCTACAAAGGTTGTAGCCTCTCTCCTTTAGTTAAAGTGTTAACTAGATTCGTTTTTCGCCTAGAATTCTAGCCGACGATCCGTATTAGGGTTTCTCGGCACCCATAATTTTTGAAATTGGCATGCTTGATGCCTTGTGAGACCTCTATAGTGTGCCTAGGAATGCTACAGTGGTATCAGAGCCTAGCTAGAGCCTTAGGCGAAGTCTTGACGGAGTTTGAAGTCCGAACGAACCGAAACCCTAACTCACAAAATGCTCTCTGTACATTTTCTAAAATCTGGGATTTTTCCAAATTAAAAATATGCAGAAAAATCAGCAGGTGATTCTAAGAGTTACTGTGAAATTTGACAGCCCAAATCCACCAAACCGCCGCGGTTCCGCGGCATGAGCATGGCTCATGCGGCGGTTCCGCGGCCGTACGGCCTCATTAAACAAAGAATTCTGCACAGTAATTCTTATTTTCCAGTGCTGGTTTTCCTGGGAATTTTTAAAATTTATTCGAGAGTTGCATTTTCTGGGGTTGTTTTGGAGCTTCGGTGTTTCGACCGGATTATCAAACTTCGCCTTTGTGTATTTCCGGATAATTTTTGAATTTGTTAAAAAGTTCGACCGGATATAAATACCCAACTTTTCCCCTGTCGGGAAATTTCCAAGTGTTGGATTTTTCCGTAGTTTAACGACATTCTAAGTAGTGCAAGTAACGCGATGGACCTTCTAGAAGACAACAAACCTTAACTCGATTATGTGACCATCTTGAACTGCCCTTTGAACCTTCGGGTTTGGGGCAGTACGGCGTGCCACATGTGAGGCGTTGGCTTGACCCTTCTACGGCTGGACCGTTGGTACTGAGGCACAAACTGAATGTTGCTAGACTTATTTCATGTGTTGAGCTGTATCGGGAAAACTTGGGTATTCGACTGTTCGATCGGAAAGTTTAACATTTTCTGTTTATCTGGAATGTGATACAATAATTGGAATTCACAAACAGTTATGAGATAACTGAATGAATGTTATAAATCTAGGGATTTAGTCCCACATGATATTGAAAAGAGTTTTCGATAATGAGACTAAAATTCGGGGTTTATAATTGTTAGGCATGTGATGTCTAAGTAATTCATTTGATTAGGCATGTGATGTCTAAAGAGGTTGCGGATTCCAACTGTTGTAGTTTTACACTTTCTTTTCTGTGACCGTAAGTTTAGTATATTCATATCGCCGGTTTCGTTGCTATACGTCAACGACAATTGGGGTATGCATACTTACTTACGTTGATGACATGTGATGTTATGTGTTGCTGGATATGTTATATTGGATTGTCGTGTTTGAATAGCCGGGGGTTTTTATGTGAGATGAGTGTTTTTCATTTTCATTCATGTAAAAACTTGTATGTAATATTCTTTTATTTGGGGCACTTCCAGGTAGCGGAAGATGTCACCTTTTGTATATTATTTACTTTTCCGCATTAGGATAGACCCAAGGAGGGGAGCACAAGTAACCAGGTTCTGGGGTCCAGGGGGAGACCAACTCGAGGAGTCGAGTCCGGGTCTCCTAACTCTAGAATTGGCAGGGTTGCTTGCTCCTCTCGTGAGGGTCTAGGGGTGTGGGATTGGCTATTCATCACGACCGTGGAATCCGTGTTTTATACTGGCTCGTATTGAAAACACGGACGTCCTAGTATATCCAATGTTTCATATGTTTCTTCTGCTGCGATTTCTGTGATGTGATCATGTGATGTTCTGTGATAGATATAGTATATAGTATATATGATATATTATATAGACGTTACTTATGTTTCGCACCCGCACTAGCCCTGCCCTGCTCTGTCGTTAGTTACCTAACCTAACGGTGCACGAGGGGACATCGAGGCGAATGCGGATGGCATAAGTGTACGTCGTATTTATCTGTGATGTTTAGGTATTTAAATGATAGGACTTCATTAATGTGATTAATGAAAGAAAAGAAACCTAAGATGTTGTAGAATCAAATTTTAAACAAAACAGGTAGCTACAGTTCTTGCTTTGCATAGCGGTATATATGATATACCCTGCACCTTATTCGATGAGGAAAGGACCGAGATCCCTTCACCGGGAGTGACTCCTTTAGCAGTAACTGGCAGATGCTACACACTCGGTTTGACTTTTGATTGCTTCTATAGTTTCTGCTTTGCACAGTGATATATATGATATATCCTGCACCTCATTCGACGAGGAAAGGGCCGACGATCCCTTCACCGGGAGTGACCCCTTTAGCAAAACTAGAAAAGCCTCAAAATCACTTCATTTTAAAACTTCATTTGATTCTACAACGATATCAAGTTCATTACGCAATAGGTTTTCAG
The DNA here is from genome assembly GCA_030015575.1 of Agapanthus africanus. Lineage (NCBI taxonomy): Eukaryota > Viridiplantae > Streptophyta > Magnoliopsida > Asparagales > Amaryllidaceae > Agapanthus > Agapanthus africanus. Next base: position 545,261,809 of record JASDDO010000024.1, on the reverse strand, counting down.
AAAAAACCTGTCGTAGCCCTCCGTCATTTCAGATAAGTAGTAGTTAGTATTCGTGCTACGTTTGTTGGCCTGCGTCAAGGCGTAGTGTGCGGTAGCTAACTAGTATTTATCTGCTTATGCATATGATGCAGATTGGATTAGGGTAGTCGTACGACTTTGTTGGCCTGCGTCAAGGGTCGTGCGGGTGGGTTTAATTCAATCAGGAAATGACGGGTTGAACTTGACTAGCGCGCTGTGATTTGTTGGCCTGCGTCAAGGTCATAGGACGCTAGGGGCAAAATATTATCGGGAATTTCAAGTGTTGAAATGTGCAATGAGATTTCATACCTTCTATGAGATAGTTGGATCCCGATACCCACTGCGAGTAAGAGTTACTCCTGGGAGAGTTTTACACATTACAATTAGCCGATCAAGTAGGTGTCTAGAAAGGTGTTAACAAGGTTACGCCTCTGGGAAAACGAGGTTTACATTAATTAGGTTCGTGCGAAAGCACGGGGGACCTCCCTCAAAGTACCGACACTGGCCTGGCTGAAAGATCGACGAAGTTGTAGGGTGTAATTAATCCCGGCTAGTCTATCCTTTTAGGGTTTGAAGGAAGATTTGATAAAAAGCAGTAGGAGCCATCCTGATTAGATAAGATAATAACCAATCTGATCTTGCACGAGCATACGCTAAAGTGTTTTCTTCTCTCTCTCTCCAGGTAGCGACCATTTCATGCCTTAACCAAGATAATAATATGGATGTATTGACTAAACCCGCATGTTATACTGTGCTGGGGAACGTTGGTTCCGTTCTTTCTTATAAGAGTTATAGGAATGAACAGGATATAGGGGAATACCAGGATTCCCATGCCACCCGATTGAAGAAAGTACATGTTGATGCATTTTCTTCGGGTGTGTTCGTTACAGAGAACTGTTTCTCCATTTGCCCTACGTCCTGGGTATTAGATACCGGGTCAGGATCCCATATATATAATCAGTTACATGGTCTTAGAAAAGGTAGAGAACTTGGAGAAGGTGATAAAGACATTAGAGTTGGAAATGGTGCAATTGTTGCAGCTAAGACTGTCGGGGAATATCACCTTACATTACCAACTGGTAATACATTGGTTCTGAACGAATACTATTACATGCCGAACCTGATATGCAACATTATATCGGTTTCTTTATTAAGTAAAGAGGGATATAATTTTGTATTACAGGATAATGTTATGAACATTTTCCATAACCAAAAGTTGGTTGGATCAGGCATGTTGTGCTATGGCATTTATGTTCTAAATCAATCAACAGTTCTGAACATAAGAAACACACACAAGAGGAAGAGTTCTGAACTGAACGAATCCTTCTTGTGGCATTATAGACTGGGTCACATCAATGCGACACGACTAGCTAAGTTGCATAAGGATGGATATTTAAATCCGTTTGAATTTTCATCTTATGACACTTGCCAGTCATGTCTCAAAGGCAAGATGACCAAAGCTCCGTTTACGGGACACGGAGAAAGAGTTATCGAACTCTTGGGACTGATACATAGTGATGTATGCGGTCCCATGTCTACACATGCCAGGGATGGTTCTTCGTACTTCATTACATTCACTGACGATCTCTCTAGATTCGGATATGTGTTCCTGATGAAACACAAATCAGAAGCTTTTGAGAAATTTAGAGAATATAAACAAGAAGTCGAGAACCAAACCGGAAAAAGTATTAAAATCCTTCGATCTGATCGAGGAGGAGAATACTTAAGCAATGAATTCCTGGACTTCCTAAAAGAGAATGGGATTCTCTCTCAGCTGACTCCTCCATATACACCACAGCACAACGGTGTATCAGAACGGAGGAATCGCACCCTATTGGATATGGTGCGCTCTATGATGAGCACAGCTGAGTTACCTATTACCTTCTGGGGATATGCACTGGAAACAGCTGCAGATCTATTGAATATGGTTCCCACCAAAACCGTGCCAACCACTCCATATAAGATATGGAAAGGAAAGAGACCATGTCTTAATTATGTTAAGATATGGGGTTGTCCGGCATATGTAAAAACGCAAAATCCGGACAAACTCGCGGCAAGGTCCATTCTGTGTAAGTTTACTGGATATCCCAAACATTCGCGCGGGTATATCTTCTACCACACCGAGGAACAAAAGGTGTTTGTTTCTCGACATGCCACCTTTTTAGAAAAGGAATTTCTTGACAAAGAGATTAGTGGCAAGGAGGTAGAACTGGAAGAGGTTCCAGCAATACAGACTGCATCAGAAGATTTGGCTGAACCAGAGGATTCAGTAGTTCCCAATGAACCTCAGCCTCTCTACCGATCTAGTAGGGTTCCTCGCCAACCTGAGAGATACTACGGTTTTCTCATGGACGGTGGGAGAGAGGATTGCATCATGAAGGATGATGACCCTACTAGCTTCGAGCAGGCCATCACGAGTGGGGACTCAGTGAAATGGCTGGATGCTATGCGGTCCGAGATGGAATCCATGTACACCAACAAAGTATGGACTTTGGAAATTGCTTCTGAAAGGGTAAAACCCATTGGGAGCAAGTGGATCTTCAAGAAGAAACTTGGTGTAGATGGGAAAGTGGAGACTTTCAAAGCTAGACTTGTAGCAAAGGGTTTTCGTCAAAGACCAGGTGTGGACTATGACGAGACTTTTTCTCTAGTGGCTATGTTTAAATCCATCCGGATCATGCTTGCCATCGCTGCTTATCATGATTACGAAATCTGGCAAATGGATGTTAAGACCGCCTTTCTAAATGGTGATTTAGAAGAGTGCGTGTACATGACTCAGCCAGAGGGCTTCGTAGATAGTGTGAGCAGCGGGATGGTGTGCAAGCTGCTTAAATCCATTTATGGATTAAAGCAAGCATCGCGGAGTTGGAACATCTGCTTTGACGTCGTTATCAAAGAGTTTGATTTCGTCAAAAATCCAGATGAACCTTGTATTTACAAGAAGGTGGCAGAGAGTAAGGTTGTATTCCTCGTATTGTACGTGGACGACATACTCTTGATAGGAAATGATATTCCTATGCTGCAAGCGGTCAAGCTCTTCTTATCACAAAGATTCTTAATGAAAGATCTTGGTGATGCCTCCTGCATATTGGGAATTAGGATCTATAGAGATAGATCCAAACGGATATTGGGATTGTCCCAATCCAGGTACATTGACACCATACTAAAGAGGTTTAGTATGGAAGAATCCAAGCGTGGGAACTTACCCACGATCTCTGGAGTCTCTCTCTCCAAAGAGATGTCTCCCAAGACTGATTTGGAGAGAGCTCGCATGCAAGGGATACCCTATGCTTCAGCTGTAGGCTCCATCATGTATGCGATGCTATGTACCAGACCCGATGTTGCATACTCACTAAGTGTAGTGAGCAGGTATCAAGCTGATCCTGGAGAGAGTCACTCAGCATCTGTGAAGAGCATTCTCAACTACTTGCGAAGGACTAAAGAGATGCTCTTGGTGTATGGTAACGGAGAACTCCAAGTGGAGTCCTTTACCGATTCGAGCTTCCAGAGTGATAAGGACGACTCTAAGTCGCAGTCGGGTTTTGTCTTTACCCTTTACGGAGGAGCGGTTAGCTGGAAGAGTTCCAAGCAGGAAACCGTGGCAGACTCGACGATGGAGGCTGAATACATCGCTGCCAACGATGCTGCCAAAGAGGCTGTCTGGATCAAGAAGTTCATTACTGAACTTGGAGTGGTTCCATCCATTGAGCATCCAATACCTTTGTATTGCGATAACAATGGAGCGGTGGCTTTGGCCAAGGAACCCAGGTCCCATCAGCGATCCAGGCATATTCTGAGGCAGTATCACCTGATCCGGGAGATAGTTGATCGCCGGGAGATCGAGGTCAGGAGGGTTGACACGAAGAACAACACGGCGGATCCACTCACGAAGGCCATTCCCCAGATACAGTTTGAGAGACTCTTCGGGATGCTCGGTATGCGATACTACAGCAGCTGGCCCTAGTGCAAGTGGGAGATTGTTAGTTGTATGTATGCCCTAGAGGCCAGTATTGTACAGATGATGTATATTATATTGGATGCTTGGACATATATAGAGATGACTTTCTTGGTCGATATGATAGTATGCTATCTGGTTACTCTTTATCTTAACATGTACACTAGTCTCTTTAAACTGTCTTATAGTTACATGTTGATAAAGCCCTGAGGATGTGTACTTGACTACCTGGACTATGATGCAGATCATACTAGTGGGGACATGGTAGTCCATAAGTACATCCTTCAAGGTCCCTAGTCGTGGGTGTATCGAGACGGGGCATCGATATACCAGTGTAGACTAGCATATACGCTTCTCGACCCATGTGATGGGCGATGGATGATCCCATATCCATTGGTTTTTGACATCAGAGATGGTATACGGGTGCTCAGTGGAGACTGGGTACACTGGACGGACTCACCGAGAACTCCCAGATGGTATTATACCTCACGTCAGATGGCAGTTCTCAGGTGACACTTGTACAGGTTAGTCTGTAGACCCGAGATCGTCATAGAGTCTTGTGTGATTCCCACTTTGCTTTGATCTCCACCTTACCACGTCCATGAGGGCGTGCAAAACGGTGGTCTTTGGATACAGTCCCGAGTCACATGGAGGCAATGAGCGATAGGAGGGGTTTCGTCTCTCCCGGTATTGGGGGTTGATGTTGCGCTGTGCTCGATTGGCCGTAACAGGGAAGTCCCTGGCCAGGGCTGATAAGAGATTTGCTGGTAAGTGTTACCAGTAGTTTCTCGACCCGTTATGAGCCTCATATCGGCACGACTTATCGGTTATTGGGGTCTGACGTTTACCACCCCTAGACTTGATATGCGACGTATCAGACGAACAGACCGGACTGTACGGTAAGTGCTACTGGTTGGATTCACAGGAGTGTGAGCGGGTTAGCTCGTCGATCTTCTGATCGCTCAATACCCGGATGGCCGTTACGTTTAGCAGACCGCTTGCGGCTTATGGATGCTTGATATGATCATCATCTGCTACCGGCGTATTGACGAGTCTTTAGAGTCCTACACAGAGGTTTCCTGGCTCAAGCAAAACGAAATAGGAGCGCATATGAGATATGTGCAGGACCGAGAACAATGCGTGTATGTGATACCTCATTTCATTCTCGCGATATATGTTTCGATCGGTTATATTCGATATGACCTAGTTATCGAATCATTGATTCGATAAGCCGATACATAGGATACTAGTCGGTTATATGCGATATGACCGGATCGTTAAGTCAAGTGTTGATTTAATGATTTAATGTATAATTATATATTTGATATATTACTTTGCATTAACTAGTATTGGTTCACTTTAAATGGATATTCTCACTTGATGTGCAAATTGTATATGTGATATACTTTTGTGCACATGTTTGTATCATGTTTGATGATGCATGCTCATTTGGTTAAGTGTATAGAATTAAACTTAGGTTAAGAAAGTGATTAGGGTTTTTATTTATCCATTCTTTTATTTATTCATTTTTGGAAAAAGAATAGGATAAGAATACAAAATGGTTGCTTTCATTCTTGAACATTGTTGAAGCTTCATGAAGCTTTGACTTTGTGACCATTTTTTCTTCACACTAAACCCTAACCATTCTTCTAACCTTAGTTAATTCTCTACACTTAACTATGGTTCACATTATGATAAGTATTGATTTATTTTTATTTTATCTCAACACTTATCATATTCTTTCTTCTTCTTCATCTTCATCTTCAAGAAAAAAGCTTGATGCCATCAATGGCAACTTGAGCTAAAGTGAGAGAAATCCAATTCTAAAGTGAACCCACCTCCTATTTCTTCGCCCTCTACCTCTTGCCAAGTTGTTTTGGGTGTTTTCTTCACAAGTTTCACAACTTTGTGAAGTCGGAGCTTGAACTTGTGATGCCTCGACGTAGATCGTCTTTGACACGAAGCCGACGACCTAGCTCGCCCGTTTCTCCGATGAAGCCGACGAATGAGTTCGGGATTCATGATGGACAGCGAGAGGACGCCCACGTGGAGCTAAGGAAGTGGAGAACCGGATCTACAAAGGTTGTAGCCTCTCTCCTTTAGTTAAAGTGTTAACTAGATTCGTTTTTCGCCTAGAATTCTAGCCGACGATCCGTATTAGGGTTTCTCGGCACCCATAATTTTTGAAATTGGCATGCTTGATGCCTTGTGAGACCTCTATAGTGTAACTAGGAACCCTACACTTTAATCTTATTGTCACCTTCCCCTCTCCTACACTCACCTCCCCCTTCTCCTTTATGTGGCCGGCCCCTCTTGTGGGAAGATATATAGATTTCATTTTGAGAAGATTAAGGATTTTGGATCATGGAAATTAGTATACTCCATTTCTCATTTCATATCGATCCAAAAGGCAACATCATTAACCGTTCGTCCATAGCTTTGGACGTAACGAGATAAAGTGTTCTACTCATTATCTACATCAATCTTGGTCATCTCTTTTGGCAAACTTGATGATCGAGTTGCCTCGGTTCAGAGGCGGGAGCCCGTTTAAAGATCCGTCGACGTGGTGACACCTGGACGATGAGACCGGAGATCGAACAAGTTCGGAGCAGCCGCAACATAGCGTGGGATGATGGTTGAAGACCGAAGGACTCGGATCGTTCGGTATAACATTTCTACCCACTTTGTAGTTTGTTAGTTTAGCTTTAATGGCAGATCCGGGTTAAAGTACGCGATAGCGCCAGTCGTAAAAGTTTTGTTCCGCGTTTTGGTGTCTGTTAGACGGCCGGGGCGCTACCGTGGACTTACAGTGGTATCAAAGCCTCACCATTAAGCTATACTAACTTGTGTTAACGCGTTTAAAATATCGATCGAACGGATTTTCGAAAACTACATTTTTCTGTACGAAGTTTCTGTCGATTTTAAATCAAGTCTAAAAATTATTTTGAGCACTTCAGAAAATAGAGCAGGCTTTTTGAAGCACACTGTGCAAATTTGGACAGGTGATCCTACAGAAGCGCCGCGGATCCGCGGTCAAACCTAGGGTTTGACCGCGCATCCGCGGCCATTTTATGGGAACACTGCTCTAAATTTCTACAGTTGCTTCTTTGCAGGAAATTGTGGTTTTTGGAAAAATTCTTTTGGGCCCATATTTTATTACTGTACAGCAGATGTTTGTGGGGCCCACTTAGGGAAATTTTGTCGATCGAAATTTTAAACGTATTAGTTTTACAGTACTTATTTTATATCTCCGACCGGGAATGTCATTTGATCGGTAAACCGCGTCTGATTGCTATAGTTCTTTTAGACGGGTTTGTGAACGTGACATTCGCGTTGATGTTCTGTGTTGTGCTATGATGTTACGGATTTGTCGAGGTGGATAGCAGTGTGCAATGGTAGTGCTGTTTGGATTTATTTGTACATTTGATATTGCGGGGCGAGCGTCCGACTTGTGGACTGCCGTCACTGCCTGTTTGTATAATATTCTTTTGGGGCACGACCGGGATGAGGTCGATGTACCCGTTGTATATATTTTCATTTCTGTACTAAGTTTATCCCACGACGGAGTGCACGGATAGCCGGGTTCTGGTGGGCAACGGATCTGTATCTCATGGCTTTGAGAGGCAGAGAGGCCTCACTCTAGAATTGGCAGACTATTCGCCGCACTTGTAGGGGGTACAGGTTCACCCAAGGAGGGGTGCTCAAGTTACCGGATTCCGTGAAGTGCCGGGTGGTCCATTCATTTTGCTGTAGGAGGCTGTCTCGCTTCAGGTTTTGGCGGGTAACTTGCCACACCCGTAGGGGTCTAGGTTTCATTGCACAGGCTATCCACACGACCAGGGGAACGTCGGGTTTTTGTAGCGGCTCTGTGAAACCCGGGGATCCCAGATTATCTGTATTGTTCTGTGATGCTTATTACTTTTCTGTAATGTTGCATATTATCACGCTTGGAGCGATTACTATATATTAGTATATATACTATTAGATGTTGTATATGTTTTACACCCGCGCTAGTCCACTCCCCGCTCTGTCGTTAGTTAAGTAACCTAACGAGTGATGACGAGACCCAGTGACGAATGCGGATGGCATATACGTACATTTTATTTTCGTTCTTTTCTGGTGTGATTGATTGATGGGACTGCATTGATTCTTATCAATGCATGGATAAAACAAACCTATATTTGATGTTGTTGGAACAAATTACAAAGACGTTTCCTTTTGTTTTGCATAGCGGTATTCAGTTAGAATATCCTGCACCTCATTCGACGAAGCAAGGGCCGAGATCCCTTCACCGGGAGTGACCCCTTGGGCAGAAGTTTACGTCAGGGTAATAACTTCAATATAGTCGATTACAAGTTGCTTTGCATAGAGGTATTCAGTTAGAATATCCTGCACCTCATTCCACGGGGAAAGAGCCGAGATCCCTTCACCGGGAGTGACTTCTTTAGCAAAAGGTTTTCGCCACTATATTTATATTAAATGCTATCAGGTTCCTTCAACGAGATCAAGTTCATTACGTTAAAGGTTTTTCGCCAAAAACCAGTCGTAATCCTCCGTCATTTCTTATGGCTGGTCAGTGGTATTCAAGCTATGTTTGTTGGCCTACGTCAAGGCATAGTGTTTGGTAGCTGCTGGGTATTCATTTGTTGCATAGATAGATGCATTAGTTTAGGACAGACGTATAGCCTTGTTGGCCTACGTCAAGGGCATGTACGATGACCTAAATTAATCAGGACAACGACGGGTAGAACATGACATGTGGCTTATAATTTTTTGGCCTACGTCAAGGTCATAAGAGCATGGGATAAAAATTATATCGGGAGTTTGAAACATACAGGAAACTTGCCAAATTTGGGCATACCTTCTGGTGTGTAATAACGTGAGTGGATACCGTCACGTTATCATGCGATGAGAGTTGGATCCCGATTCCCACTGATGAGTTAGTTTACTCTTTGGGTGATCCCGACTAATTCTTCTTTTAGGTTTGGAGGAGAATTTGATATTACAGTGGGAGGTTTCCAAAATTAGATAAAGTGATAACCATTCTGATCTAGGTTAGAGTGCACGCAGAGTGTTTCTTTTCTCTCTCTCTTTGGCAGCGACTTTTGACCGACCCTAAACTATAACTCAATGACCAAGTTGACCAAACCTCTTAAAATACTAGCTTTTGGATTGTCCGAGTTGCATAAGTCATTGCCGCTCCTTCTTTTACCCTTTGTATTTCTCAGAACACCCCGTATTACTACGGAAATCCACTTCCATTGGATAGATCCATCGTATGGTTATATACGAACTCGAACTCGGAGGGATTTCTTCGAGAATGGATCCAGGTTCAGGAGAAATAGAATTGGTTTATTCAGTTGTCTTTTATTATCACCTTCTCTCAGGTTGCGAGGGCTCCTTGGTTTAGGAGAGTACACCTATTACGCTTATTGGATAGTCTTCTTCCAAACCATAGGTAGGGAATGAAGAAAACCAATTTTCCTGAGTAGGGTGTACAGAAGGTAATAACTAAAGTCAAAATAAAGGAATTAGAAAGAGGGGCAAAGTAAATTGTTACTACTAATATTCATGACCAAACCACGTATTTCATCGCCACTTCTACTTCACCTTTAATTTCTCCAGAACAATCCATATCACTACGAACATCCAATTCAATTGGATAAATCTATCGTATGGTTATATATGAACTCGAAGGATATTTTTTTCGAGGATGGATTTGTAGGGTTCCTAGGCACGCTAATGAGGACACACAAGGCATCAACCATGCCAATTTTAAATTTTGCATGTGCCGAGAAACCCTAATACGGATCGTTAACTAGATATTAGGCGAAAACTAGAACTAGTAAACTGCTTTACTAATAAGTGAACGGAAATACAACCTTTGTAGATCCGGTCCTCCACCTCCATAGCTCCGTGATGAAGTCCCTCCGCTGTACCCATCGGATCATGGACTCTCGCGGAGGTCTCATCGAAGAAATGATCGGGCTAGGTCGTCGACTTCGATGCCGAAGATAATCTACGTCGAGGCAACACAAGATCAAGCTCCAACTTCACCAAGCCATGAAACTTGTGAAGAAAACACCCTATACTACTTGGCAAGTGGTAGAGGATGAAGAAATAGGAAGTGGGTTCAATTTAGAATTGGATTTCTCACTCTTTTTCTCATGTTGCCATTGTTGGTAGCAAGCTTTCTTCTTTGTTCAAGAAGAAGAATAAGAAGAAAGAATATGATAAGTATTATTTTAAAATAGAAAACAAAAATGATACTTATCATAATCTCAACCATGGTTTAGTGTAGAGAATTAACTAGGGTTTAGTTGAATGGTTAGGGTTAGGACATGAAGACAAAATGGTCACTTATTCAAAGCTTCATGAAGCTTCAACAACAAAACAAACTAAGCCACCATTTCATTTTTGCCCAAAATGAATTAATGACTAAATAAATGAATGAATAAATAAGTAAATCAAAACCCTAACCATTAAAATAACCATGGTTTAATTCTTTACACAAACCCAAGTTTGCATGTATCATCAAACATGATACAAGCAAGTGCACAAAAGTATATCACATATACAACTTGTGTACATCAAGTGAGAAAATCCAATTTAAGTGAACCAATATTAGTTAATGCAAAGTAATATATCAAATATATAATTATGCATTAAATCATTAAATCAATACTTGATTTAACGATCCGGTCATATCGCATATAACCGACTAATATCCATTGTATCGGCTTATCGAATCAATCCTCGATTCGATAACTAGGTTATATCGCATACAACCAATCGATACATTCATCGCGAGAATGGAATACGGTATCACATACACGCATTATTCTCGGTCCCGCACATATCTCATATGCGCTCTCTTGAGCCAGGAAACCTCTGTATAGGACTCTAAAGACTCGTCAATACGCCGGCAGCAGGTGATGATCATATCAAACACCCACAAGCCGCAAGCGGTCTGCCAAACGTAACGGCCACCCGGGTATTGAGCGATCAGAAGATCGATGAGCAAGCCCGCTCACACTCATGTGAATCCAACCAGTAACACTTATCGTACAGTCCGGTCTGTTCGTCTGATATGTCGCATATCTCGCCTAGGGGTGGTAAACGTCAGACCCCAGTAGCTCGATAAGTCGTGTCGATATGAGGTCTATAACAATTCGAGAAACTACTGGTAACACTTACCAGTAAATCTCAGCAACCCTGGCTAGGGATTTCCGGTTATAGCCAATCGAACACAGCGCAACATCAATTCCCTATACCGGGAGAGACGAATTCCCTCCTATCGCTCATTGCCTCCATGTGATTCGGGACTGTACCCAAAAACCACCGTTATGCACGCCCTCTTGGACGTGGTAAGGTGGAAATCAAAGTATAGTGGGAATCACACAAGACTCTATGACGATCTCGGGTCAACAGACAACTCTGTACCAGTGTCACCAGAGAACTGCCATCTGACGTAACGTATAATACCATCTGAGAGTTCTCGGCGAGTCCGTCCAGTGTACCCAGTCTTCACTGAGCATCCGTATATTATCTATGATGTCAAACACCAATGGATATGGGATCATCCATCGCCCATCTGTATGGGTCGAGAAGGTATACGCTAGTCTACTCTAGTATATCGATGCCCCGTCTCGATACACCCACGACTAGGGACCTTGAAGGATGTACTTATGCACTACCATGTCCCCACTAGTATGATCCGCATCATAGTCCAGGTAGTCAAGTACACATCCTAAGGGCTTTACCAACATGTAACAGAGAGACAATCAGTGTACACGTTAAGGTAAAGTGTAACCAGATAGCATACTATCATGTCGAGCAAGAAAGTCCTCCCTATATATGTCCAAGCATCCACTACAATATACATCCTATGTATAGTAATGGCCTCTAGGGCATACATATAACTAACAATCTCCCACTTGCACTAGGGCCATCTGATAGCAGTGGTTGTAGTATCTCATACTCAACCATCTCATAAAAGTTTCTCTCTGGGAAAAGGCCTTTGTGAGTGGATCCGCCGTGTTGTCCTCTGAGTCTGTTCTCCTAACCTCGATCACACTGGAGATCAACCATCTCCATGATCAGGTGACACTGCCTTAGAATATGTCTGGATCACTGATGGGGCCGGCGTTCCTTGGCATAAGCCACAACTCCATTGTCTCACAGTGGTAGGAACGTAGTTCATCTCATGAACCAATATACTCCCAAACAGCCTCTTTGGTAGCATCTTAAGTAGCGATGTATCCTGCCTTTATCCTCTAGTTAGCCACGGTATCTAGCTTGGAACTCTTCCAACATACCGTCCCTTTACTGAGGGTAAAGACAATGCCTGTGACTGACTTTCAGTCGTCCTTATCACCCTGGAACCCTTCCAGTGTTCTCCCCAGGATCGATTGATACCATCTCACTACAACTAGTGAGTATCCTAATATCCAATTAGATCTATCTCATAGATCCAAAACCCAGGATTTAGAAGGTATCACTTTGATCCTATATGGAGAATCATTGTGATAAGCGGAGATTGATCGAGTGTAGCATAGGAAAATACTTCCCTATCAAGAGTATGTCATCCACGTACTCTACGAGGATCGCCACCATACTCCCTACTACCTTTTTGTATATACAAGGTTCATCTACCATTTTGATGAAGTCAAACTATTTGACGACTACATCAAAACAGATGTTCCAACTCTGCGATGCCTGCTTTATCCTATAAAGCATCTTGTACATGTTTCCGTTGCTCCCACTGTTTACGAAGCCCTCTGACTGTGTACTTATAGACTCTCTCTTCTAAAACATCATTTAGAAAAGCAGTAATGACACCCAACCGCCAGATATCGTAGTCATGGTATGTAGCCGTGGCAAGTAGGATCTGGATGGACTTAAGCATAGCTACTTGAAAAGGTTTCATCATTATCCACGCCTGGTCGATGATGAAAAATTTCAACAAGTCTAGCTTTGAAAGTCTCAACTTTTCCAAGTACACCAAGTAATCTTCTCAAGATATACTTGCTCCTGATAGGGATTTAACCCTTCAGATATAGCAACCAAGGTCCATACTTTGTTGGTGTATATGGATTCCATCTCAGATCGCTAAGCATCCAGCCATTCTTACAGAGTCCCTACTCTCGATGGCCTGCTTGAAACTAGTTGGGTCATCATCTCATGATGCAATCCTCGCTCCCACTGTCATAGAGAAACCGAAGTAACTCTCAGGTGGGTGAGAAACCCTACTAGATCGGCGGAGAGGCTGAGGTTCGTTGGTAACTATTGAATCCTTTGGTTCATTCAAATCATCAGCTGCAGTTTGTATAGCTGGAACATTTCCAGTTCTACATAACAGACATTGCCTTGAGCTTGTCCGGATTTTGTTTTTAGACATAGGCCGGACAACCTCAAATCTTAACTAACTTAAGAGATGGGCTCTTCCCTTATCATATCAAATATGAAGTGGTAGGCAACTGATTTGATTTGAACCCTATTCAATAGGTATGCAGCTTCTCAAGTGCATAACTCCCAAAAAGGAAATAGGTAACTCAGTAGTACTCATCATAGAGCACACCTTATCATATAGGGCGCGATTGCTCCGCCCCGATATACTATCGTGCTATGGTGTATACGGAGGAGTAATGCTGAGAGAGAATCTCATTCTCCTTTAGAAAATTCCAAGAATTTCGTGCTCAAGTATTCTCCTCCTTGATCTCATCAAAGGACATAATACTTATACCCGTATTGGTTCTCTACTTCTAACTTATATTCTGTGAATATCTCAAAAGGTTCGGACTTGTGTTTCAACAGGAACATATGTCTGAATCAAAAGAGATCATCAGAGAATTTAATGAAGTACAAAGAACCGCTCCTGGCATATGTAGACAGGGGACCTTACATACATCAACATGTATCAATCCCAAGAGTTTACTAAATCTTTCTCTGTTTCTAATAAACAGAGCTGTGGTCATCTTATCTCTGTGACATGACTGGCAAGTTTCACAAGATGTAAATTCAAACTAATTTAAATATGCATCTATATGTAACTTCAGCTAGTCGGGTCGCATTGATATGACCTAGTCTACAATACCTCAAGAAGGATTTGTTCATTTCTGAACTCTTCCTCTTGTGTGTGTTCCATATACTAAGAACTGTAGTTTGATTTAGAACTTCAATACTTTTAGATAACGTGCCTGAACCGATCAACTTTTGATATAGGAAATGTTCAAAACATTATCCAACAATACAAAATTTTATCGTTTCTTTACAAATAAAGAGACAGATATGATTTTGTATATCAGGTTCGGTATCTAATAGCATTTGTTCAGAATCAATGTACTGATAATACAGGGTGACAGTGACCAATAGACTTGGCTGCAACACTTGCCCCGTTTTCTGTCTCATGAAACTTATCACCCGTTCTCAGTTCTCTACCGATCTGTAGCCCTATGTAACAGGTTACATATCTGGGATCCTGATCCGGTATCAAATACCCAGGACGTAGAGGAGACAGAGAAACAGTTCTGTATAATGAACACACCCGAAGATGATGCATCAGTATGCACTTTCTTCGTTTGGGCGGCACGGGAATTCTGGTAATCCCCAATTTCCTGCTCTGTCTTATAACAATTATAAGTTGGAGCGGGACCAACGTTCCCCAGCTCAGAATAACAAGCAGGTTCGGTCAATATTCCGTATTATTATCTTGATTAAGGCGTGATATGGTCGCTACCTGGAGAGAGAGAGAGAAGAAAACACTCAGCATATGCTCTTGCAAGATCAGATTGGTTATTATTTTATCTAATCAGGATGGCTCCCACTGTTTTTATCAAATCTTCCTTCAAACCCTAAAAGGAAAGACTAGCCGGGATTAATTACACACTACAAGTTCGCCAATCTTTCAGCCAGACCAGTGTCGGTACTTTGAGGGAGGTCCCCCGTGCTTTCGCACGAACCTAATTAATGTAAACCTCGTTTTCCCAGAGGCGTAATCTCGTTAACACCTTTCTAGACACCTACTTGATCGGCTAATTGTAATGTGTAAAACTCTCCCAGGAGTAACTCTTACTCGCAGCAGGTATCGGGATCCAACTATCTCATAGAAGGTATGCAATCTCATTGCAAATTTCAACACTTGAAATTCCCGATAATTTTGCCCCTAGCGTCCTATGACCTTGACGCAGGCCAACAAACCATAGTGCGCTAGTCATGTTCACCCGTCATTTCCTGATTGAATTAAACCCACCCGCACGACCCTTGACGCAGGCCAACAAAGTCGCACGACCACCCTAATCCAATCTGCATCATATGCATAAGCAGATAAATACTAGTTAGCTACCGCACACTACGCCTTGACGCAGGCCAACAAACGTAGCACGAATACTAACTACTACTTATCTGAAATGACGGAGGGCTACGAAAGGTTTTTCTGAAAACCTCTTGCGTAATGAACTTGATATCGTTGTAGAATCAAATGATTTTAAAATGGAGTGTTTTTGAGGCTTTTCTAATTTTGCTAAAGGAGTCACTCCCGGTGAAGGGATCGTCGGTCCTTTCCTCGTCGAATGAGGTGCGGGATATATCATATATATCACTGTGCAAAGTAGAAACTATAGAAGTTATCAAAAAACAAACCGAGTGTGTAGCATCTGCCAGTTATTGCTAAAGGAGTCACTCCCGGTGAAGGGATCTTGGTCCTTTCCTCATCGAATAAGGTGCAGGATATATCATATATATCGCTGTGCAAAGCAAGAACTGTAGCTACCTCTTTTATTTTTGAAATTCGATTCTACAACATCTTTAGGTTTCTTTTCTTTCATTAATCATATTAATGAAGTCCCATCATTTAAGTACCTAAACATCACAGATAAATACGACGTACACTTATGTCATCCGCATTCGCCTCGATGTCCCCTCATGCACCGTTAGGTTAGGTAACTAACGACAGAGCGGGGCAGGGCTAGCGCGGGTGTAAAACATAAGTAACGTTTATATAATATATCATATATACTATATACAGTATCCATCACAGAACATATCACATGATAACATCACAGATATCGCAGCAGAAGAAACATATGAAATATTGGATATACTAGGACGTCCGTGTTTTCAATACGAGCCAGTATAAAACACGGATTCCACAGTCGCGATGAATAGCCAAACCCACACCCCTAGACCCCTACGAGAGCAGCAAGCAACCCTACCAATTCTAGAGTTAGGAGATTCGGACTCGACTCCTCGAGTTGGTCTCCCACTGGACTCCAGAACCCGGTTACTTGTGCCCTCCTCCTTGGGTCTATCCTAGTGCGGAAAAGTAAATAATATACAAAGGGTGACATCTTCCGCAACCTGGAAGTGCCCCAATAAAAGAATATTACATACAAGTTTTTACATGAATGAAAATGAAAAAACACTCATCTCACATAAAAAAAACCCGGCTATTCAAACACGAGGATCCAATATAACATATCCAGCAACACATAACATCACATGTCATCAACGTAAGTAAACATGCGTATCCCAGTTGTCGTTGGCATATAGCAACGAAACCGGCGATATCACATATTACACTTACGGTCGCAGAAAAGAAAGTGCAAAACTACAACAGTTGGAATCCGCAAACTCTTTAGACATCGCATGCCTAATCAAATGAAATACTTAGACATCGCATGCCTAACAATTATAAACCCCGCATTTTAGTCTCATTATCGAAAACTCTTTTCAATATCAAGTCGGGCAATTCAACAGGATTCCCGGCATTCAGATCGAATGCTCGTCGCAAACTTTAGTAGGCGGCCACACCCCCGATGCCGTCGACGAAGTGCACCAAGGCGGAACACCGCTGCCGGTAGCACCCGAACGGATGCTTTCGGCGACGGGGTTCTCCTACAGTCACTTCGTCGGGGCTATGGGGTGAGGCTGTCTATTAAGTTCACCCGGCGAGTATCCGCGTACGCTACGTGATTGCGATGGACTTTTGATCACATCAAAATTCTGTGGCAACCGATCAAGTGAGACTAAATTGCTATATTTATAACATTCATTCAGTTATCTCATAACTACTTGTGAATTCCAAATATTGTATCACATTCCGGATAAATGGAAAATGTTAAACTTTCCGATCGAACAATCGAATACCTAAGTTTTCCCGAAACAGCTCAACACATGAAATAGGTTTTAAGAACATTCACTTCATGCCACAGTACCAACGGTCCAGCCGTAGAAGGGTCAAGCCAACGCCTCACATGTGGCACGCCGTACTGCCCCAAACCCGAAGGTTCAAAGGGCAGTTCAAGACGGTCACATAATCGAGTTAAGATTTGTTGTCTTCTAGAGGGTCCATCGCGTTACTTGCACTACTTAGAACGTTATTAAACTACGGAAATGTAAGTGCACGGCGGCGCCCCGGCCGTCAATCCGACGCCGGAATGCGGAAACGGTGGTAAACTTAAAATTTGCGGACTTAGCAAACCGGCACCACCGCGCACTAAACACCCGGATCGTTACCATTAACAAGTCTAAGCTAACTAGAAGATGGGTTAGAGATATACCGACGATCCAAGTCCTCCGGTCTTCTCGTCATGCTCCCGATCTCCTGCGGAAAAATCCCGTCTCCTCCTCGTCGCCGGAAGTGCACCACATCGCCTACTTTGTTTACGGGCTCCCATCTCAATGCCGAGGCAACTCGGGCACGAAGCCGGCTACTCGACGTGCCCAAGGTTCGTTGTAGAATATGTAGTGAGCAAGTCTCATTTTTGGGGTTTGTGGAATTGCCATTGGTGAAGGGAAAAAGGAGCAACCTTTTGGAAAGGAGCTAGAGAACTTTTCTAGCAAACATGAGAAGAAAAAATACCACACTACCAAATGAATCAAAACCATACCACAAAAGTGGCCGGCCCCCATTTTCTTTTTTGTGATTGGAGAGAGAAAAAGAAAGGTCAAGGGGGGGGGGTGGAATGCAAAAGGAGTCCAAAGGAATCATGATAGAACATGATTACAAACACAACCACACTCCTACACAACCATCATCTCATGCATGATGACACCAAAGTCAAGCTATCATGAAAAGGAAAGTCAAGCAAGTCAATGGATGGTGCACCATCATGAAGACTATCATGATGCTACAAAAAGCAAAGAACCCCCTCCACAAATGTCTATTTGCAACAATGCAAATAAACCCTCCTCCACCAATCTTCGGCCAATGAACGGAACAATGGAAATTGGCCGAAACGGAAAGCAAACTGGCAACTCCAGAAAACTGGTCCCGTAATAAATTACAGGAAAACCCCAATACTGTGCATACACACCCGCATCTGTATTTCGACCGAAATACAAATGCAATGAGACAAAATCTCCACTGTACTATACTAGAATCCGGCTTATACCAAAACCGGCTAGTAATATCTGTTCGATCCTGATCCGTGCAATACCGCACGTATCTGATCGAACCCTGCTATATACCAATACAGCCTATAGTACAAACCGTCCGATCCTGATCCGTGCAATACCGCACGTATCTGATCGGACCTTGCCATATCTCCATACGGCCTCTACAACCTTTCGCCCGAAAGCTGAGTAACAGAATGTGGGGGACTCTAAAGACTCGTCAACATCTTGGTTGTGGATTTAACCACTAGCACGTCAGAGGTATAAGCCAATACGTAACGGGCTACCAGGTATTGACTAAAAGGGACGTCCGTGAGTGAACTCAGCCTGACAACCCTACTGAGCCTGTCAGTGACAATATCCGTGCAGTCCGGTCCGTTCGTCTATGAGCATCGCATGGCGGGCCTAGGGGGTTGGTAAAAGTCAGACCCCCAAAAGCGGTACAAGTCGTGTCGGAGTGTAGCCCAGAACACCCTGAGATACTACTGGAATACCTACCAGTAAATCTCCTTGCCTCGGCCGAGGGCTTTGTGTAATGGCTCTCCTAGACACAGCACGACCTCACCCCCAATATCGGGAAAGACGAACCCCTGAAGATACGCTCACAGTCTCCATGTGGCTCGGGACTGTACCCAACTAAAACCTGTTTGCACGACTCCTTTGAGCCGTGGTAGGGTAGTAATCAAAGTACAGTGGGAACTCACACGAGACAAATGACGATCCCCAGGTCGATGAACTAACCTGCACACATGTCACCAGGGAACTGCCATCTGACGTCTGGTATATGACCAACTAGCATGTTCCCGGCGAGTCCTGTCCGGTGTACTCATAACCCACTGAGCACCTGTATACATCTTAGGTGATCCAACTGACACCAGTGGCTTGTGAGACCGGCCACCGCCCCTCGTCGGGGTCTCGACTGTATACACTAGTCTACTAATGGAGTATCGATGCCCAGTCTCGAAACTCCCACGACTAGGGACCTTTTAAGGATAAGCTTATGGACCCCCAGCTCCCACTTATATGATCGCCCTCATACTGCTGGTGGTCAAGCAAGAATCCTAGGGGCTCTATCAACGTGTAATAGCGACGTGTCAGGTCACCTAAAGCAGTACACGATGATAAAGGTAAACCAGATAGCATACTATCATCTCGAGTAAGACTGTCCTACCGGGATAGGTCCTCCCTCAATCATTACAATCACGTACCTGTGACCTAATAATTGACTCTGAGGGCACTATCTCCAACAATCTCCCACTTGCACTCAAGGCTAATTATTGCGATGTCGCATACTCACAGCCCGTGTGATACCGAACATCCAACTCCTCTACTAGTCAGTCTCACAAAGCTCGTTTGCGGAACTATTGCGTTCGAGGAATAGCCTCAGTGAGCGGATCCGCATTGCTGTTTCTTTCTATGTCTCTCTATATCTCAAGTTCGCGGAGAAACTCATCTCCCGAAAAGAGCAATACCTGTCTCAGAATATGTCTGGATGTCTGATGGGACCTAGCTCATAAATGAACTCCAAATCCAAACTTCTTAGATTGTATCGTTAACTGAACTTAATCAGTATCCTGCGCCATGCCACCCTCAGTATTGCCTTGGACCACCTGTCCAAAATGCTGCCCCTCATCAGAAGGAAAAACTATAACTCTGACAACCTCCTTGTCGTCCATGTCACCTTGGAAGCCTGGAATGATAACTGTCTCCCGAATAAGGCTGTCGTTATCATATCCCTAGAACATCCATTTATGTTCTAAAACTGCTTCCTACTGTTTCTCCAGGATTGGATTAATGTCAACTTATTGCATCTAGTGCAAGAACAACATCTGGTGTGGTACTTGACATCTCATGATTGACTCAATTGCCTAAGCAAGTGATCTGCCAATCATGCACATCCCTCTCCCCTTTAGTCTGTAAGACACCTTTAGAGAGGGTGACTCCATTACCTGCAGGTACACTACCGTGCCAGGAGTCGTCCATCCTAAATACTCTTAGAATGCTGTCAAGTACCCTGATTGGGAAATCACCCAAATCTGGATCATAGATCTAGTAACCAGTATGTCTGATATAAAATCCATTTCCTTTGTGGAGAAACAACTGTGTGACGACCAAAGTATAACCGATCGTAGTGTAGGAGTTTCTTTTCCTACTCTGTGTATATCATCCAAATACCAGGATATCACACCCTACTACCTTCTCAACAGATCCATCCCCTATTCTGATGAAGTCAAACCCATGACTATCATGTCAGAAATAGATGATCTCTCTCCGCTACATCTGCTCTAGTCTATAAATAGACATAAGCAACCTGTCCACCAATGCTTCCGCTGCTCCCACTGACTACGACAAGCCTCTGGCAGAGTCATATAGACGTACACTTCTAAAACTGGTTTAGAACGACGCTATACTCATCCTCCCGCCGGGTCTCGTAACCTGGAACAACAGCAATGGCAATTGTGGGTAAACAAGAACTTCCCTGTCACCGTCCTTGAGGCTACCGTAGTACCTCTCGGGTGCCTGAAGTTACCCACCTTATCTGCGGAGTGGCCAATGGAATGTCAATCCAGATTGAATCTTTAGGTTCCTTATCAAATCTTCAGTAATCGTTTGTGGTTCTGGAATTACTTCCAGTTCTACTATACTCCCACTACTGTTTTCTGAAAAAATCCATTTTTAATAAAACTGTGGCGAGTCTAGAACAATATTGCTATTGTTCATCCAGATGGTAGAAAGTCAACCCGCGTCATAGCCAGGGTCAACCCACAAACAGCCATTACAGAAACGTGCCTTGAGTTATCCAGTGTCTGGTTTTAATCATAAACCGGACAACTCCCCGTACCTTAACATCGTTAAGATATGAACTGTTCTATATCCAATATAGAAACAGAGGCACTGATTTAATTGAACCAGATTCAAATCATGCAGCTGTCCCCAGCGCATGTCAACTAAATGGAAGGAGGCCGATCAGCGTTACTCAACTTAGGAGTGCTTCCAATTATGAGTAACTTGAAAGAGAAGCAAGATCTCTTAGTCATTACTATCAACTGAATACCATATACAAGTATCTACATCTTCGATCACTTTGAAGAATCCCGATGCTTGCCATACCTGGTTCTCTACTCTATTCAAATACCTATAACTTCTCAAAATTCAGACCCTGTGTTTCCACGAAACACCTGTCCAAAAACTAGAGAAGTCATAAGTAAACCGAATATAGTGCGAGGACCAACCCCTCTGTCCTGATGGACCCTAGACAACATACAATCCTTTGTATAAGTCCCTTGAGTCTGATAACTCATTCATTGTGTGTCGTAGGTTGAAAACTGTACTTATGGTTAAGAAGAATTACACCGCTGTTTAATGCTCCTTACCTAACCATCCACTGATATAGGTAAATGTCGTAGACATAATTTCAAAAAGGTATATCTCACTCTATGAAAATAGACGTACAGATATATCAATTTGAAATTGGTGCATAACATCGGATATTCAAAACCAAATATTTGCCGACCGGCAAATAGCCCAGGTGATTTCCTCAAATATCACCGATTACAACGAATCCTGATATAATGAGGATGATCACCCAATTCCCAATAACCTACTCCCACTCATCATCTGTAAAACCATACAGATGTGAGAATCATACCTGGTAAATACATACCCTGGAGCAAGTGTCTAATCGGGAAATCAGTTTTCTTTTAACATTACACAGTGAACCTGAAACATTGAAATGTTCCGATGGGGTATTCTGGTATTCCTAGTAATGCCTCTTCCAGATTCACGACTGTAACCGTATAATTCTTTGCCACCTCTCCAAATCCCTTCATATGTCTTTAGTCATTACCTTCTGCACACCCCTTTAGGCCAAATGGTTTTCTTCCTTCCCTACCGTTCGGCACCAGCCTATGGTTTGGAAGAAGACTATCCAATAAGCATAATGGGTGTACTGTCCTAATCCTAGGAGCACTCGCAATGCGAGAGAAGGTGAGGATAAAAGACAACCGAATGAACTTAATTCCTATTTCTCCTGAACCAGAATCCATCCCCGAACTGGAACAAGTTCCTTTCGAGTTCGTATATAACCATACGATGGATTATCCATATAAACTGTGGATCTTCGTAGTGATACGGAGTGTCCTGGGGAAATACAAAGGTGATGTGGGAGTGGTAACGAAATATTTGGTTTGGTCGTGAATATCTGTTGCAATTTACTTTGCCCTCTTACTAATCCCTTGCTTTGTCTGAACTTAATACCTTCTGCACACCATCGTTATGCTAATTGGTTTTCTTCATTCCCTACCGGTCGGCACCAGCCTAAGGTTTGGAAGAAGACAATCCAATTTGCGTAATAGGTGTACTACCCCTAAACCAAGGAGTACTCGTAACCTGAGAGAGGGTAAAAGGAAAAGACAACTGAATAATCCTATCCGTTTTCTCCAGAACCGGAAACCATCCTCGAATAAATTCTTTCGAGTTCGTATCTAACCATACGATGGTTTTGTCCAATGGAAGTGGACGTTCGTAGTAATACGGGGTGTCCTGGAGAAAAGGGTGAAAGTAGGAGTGGCAATGAGGTTTGCAACTCTGACAATCCAAAGGCCGGTGTTTAAGAAGGTTCGGTCAACTTGGTCACTGAGTTAAAGTCTTAGGGTTGGGCCAATGGTCGCTGCCAAATAGAGAGAGAAAAGAAACACTCAGCGTGTTGGAGATAGTGCCCTCAGAGTCAATTATTAGGTCACAGGTACGTGATTGTAATGATTGAGGGAGGACCTATCCCAGTAGGACAGTCTTGCTCGAGATGATAGTATGCTATCTGGTTTACCTTTATCATCGTGTACTGCTTTAGGTGACATGACACGTCGCTATTACACGTTGATAGAGCCCCTAGGATTCTTGCTTGACCACCAGCAGTATGAGGGCGATCATATAAGTGGGAGCTGGGGGTCTATAAGCTTATCCTTAAAAGGTCCCTAGTCGTGGGAGTTTCGAGACTGGGCATCGATACTCCATTAGTAGACTAGTGTATACAGTCGAGACCCCGACGAGGGGCGGTGGCCGGTCTCACAAGCCACTGGTGTCAGTTAGATCACCTAAGATGTATACAGGTGCTCATTGGGTTATGAGTACACCGGACAGGACTCGCCGGGAACATGCTAGTTGGTCATATACCAGACGTCAGATGGCAGTTCCCTGGTGACATGTGTGCAAGTTAGTTCATCGACCTGGGGATCGTCATTTGTCTCGTGTGAGTTCCCACTGTACTTTGATTACTACCCTACCACGGCTCAAAGGAGTCGTGCAAACAGGTTTTAGTTGGGTACAGTCCCGAGCCACATGGAGGCAGTGAGCGTATCTTCAGGGGTTCGTCTCTCCCGGTATTGGGGGTGAGGTCGTGCTGTGTCTAGGAGAGCCATTACATAAAGTCCTTGGCCAAGGCAAGGAGATTTACTGGTAGGTATTCCAGTAGTATCTCAGGGTGTTCTGGGCTACACTCCGACACGACTTGTACCGCTTTTGGGGGTCTGACTTTTACCAACCCCCTAGGCCCGCCATGCGATGCTCATAGACGAACGGACCGGACTGCACGGATATTGTCACTGACAGGCTCAGTTGGGTGTCGGGGTGAGCTTCCTCATCGACGTCCCTTTTGGTCAATAGCTGGTGGCCCGTCACGTATTGGCATATACCTCTGACGTGCTAGTGGTTAAATCCACAGCCATAGTATTGACGAGTCTTTAGAGTCCACCACATTTACAGTTACTCAAGCTTTCGGGCGAAAGGTTGTAGAGACCGTATGGAGATATGGCAAGGTCCGATCAGATACGTGCGGTATTGCACGGATCAGGATCGGACAGATTGTACTATAGGCCGTATGGTTATATGGCAGGGTTCGATCAGATACGTGCGGTATTGCACGGATCAGGATCGAACAGATATTACTGGCCGGCTTTGGTATAAGCCGGATCCTTGTATAGTACAGTGTAGTGTTTTGTCTCATTGCATTTGTATTTCGGTCGAAATACAGATGCGGGTGTGTATGCACAGTATCGGGGTTTTCCTGTAATTTATTACGGGACCAGTTTTATGGAGTTGCCAGTTTGCTTTCCGTTTCGGCCAATTTCCATTGTTCCGTTCATTGGCCGAAGATTGGTGGAGGAGGGCTTATTTGCATTGTTGCAAATAGGCATTTGTGGAGGGGGTCTTTGCATCTTTGTTGTATCATGACATCTTTTCATTGACCTTGACTTCTTCTTGTCATGATGGCATGACTTTTGGCTCATCATGGTTGTTGATGATGAGGTTGGTGGTTGGTGGTGGAGTATGGGTTTTGTTTTGGTATCATTGTTTTTCATGATAACCATTCCTCTCTCTCTCTCTCTTGCATGATTCATATGGTTACCTCCCCCTTGACTTTTCCACTCTCTCCCTTTGCTACAAGGGGCCGGCCATTCTTGAGGATGGGGTTGATTGATTTTTGGTGTGGCATTTTTGGTTCTCTTCATTCTCCAAAAATCACACAAGAACCCTCTCCAAAAGTTCACTTCATTTTCCTCCACCACAAAGGCATCTCCATGAACCCCAAATGAGACTTCTTCTACTACGAATTCTACAACGAATCTTGGGCACGTCGAGTAGCCGGCTTCGTGCCCGAGTTGCCTCGGCATTGAGGTGGGAGCCCGTAAACGATGTAGGCAACGTGGTGCACTTCCGGCGACGAGGATGAGACGGACGGAGATCCCGCGAGGAGATCGGGACCATGACGAGAAGACCGGAGGACTTGGATCGTCGGTATATCTCTTTCCCATCTTCTAGTTAGCTTAGACTTGTTAATGGTAACGATCCGGGTTATAGTGCGCGGTGGTGCCGGTTTGCTAAGTCCGCAAAATTTTAGTTATTCACCGCTTCCGCTTTCCGGCGTCGGATTGACGGCCGGGGCGCCGCCGTGCACTAACAGTGGTATCAGAGCCTCGCCATTAACTTCGTCTAGCTTTCGTTTGATGTGTTTTGCTTTTCCGATCGACCAAAATTCCAAAATCTATGTTTTTGTGCACATCAGTTTTCTGTTAAGATTTTTTGGTGTCCAAAAATTTTTCAGGTGATCTCAGAATGATGTGCAGGAAATTCTAAGCACTCTGGGAAAATTCGACGCACTGATCCCTCTTCCAGAGCGCGGAACCGCGGCCTCACCCTTCTATTGGGCCGCGGATCCGCCGCAACTTAGAGAGATCAATGGGCCAAAATTTCCCAGTGGGCTTCTGGGCTAGTATTAGGGGTTTTGGAATATTAAAATTGGGCCAATTATTTCTGTGAGTGCTACAGTATTAGTTTGGGGCCCACTTGTTAATTTTTGGTCAATCGGAAAATTTTAAACACATTTTTCACAGTATTTACATTATATCTGCGACCGTGAATGTCACTCGATCGGTAAATCCGATCTAACTGCTATAGCCCGGTTAGACGGATTTGCGAACGTGACTTTCACGTTGATGTTCTATGTATTTGCTGTGATGTTGCGGATCGGTCGTGGGGGATAGCCTGGATGCAATGCTAGTACAGTTGTTGTTGTATTATGTACATTTGTTATTGCGGGGCGAGCGTCCGACATGTGGACTGCCGTCACTGCCCGTTTGTATTATTCTTTTGGGGCACGACCTGGTTGCGGTCGATGTACCCGGTGTATGTATATTTTACTTTCTGTACTAGGATGGCCCCGCGGAGGGGTGCACGGATAGCCGGGTTCTGGAGGGCAACAAGCCCGCATCTCATGGCATTGAGACGGAGGGAGCTTCACTCTAGGATTGGCGGGCTATTCGCCGCACTCGTAGGGGGTACAGGTTGACCCAGGAGGGGTGCCCAAGTTGCCGGATTCCGTGAAGTGCTGGGTGGTCCATTCACGGCGCTGAAGGGGGCTGCCTCGCTTCAGGTTTTGGCGGGTGACTTGCCGCGCCCGTAGGGGTCTAGGATTTCATTGCACAGGCTATCCACACGACCAGGGGAACGTCGGGTTTCAGTAGTGGCTCTGTGAAACCCGGGGATCCCAGATATCTGTATTGTTTCTGTGATGCTGTTCATTCTCTGTAATGTTGCATTTCTTTCACGCCTTGAGCGAAATATAATATATTGGTATATATATTAGTAGATGTTGTATATGTTTTACATCCGCGCTAGTCCAGTCCCCGCTCTGTCGTTAGTTAGCTAACCTAACGGGTAATGACGGGACCCAGTGGCGAATGCGGATGGCATATACGTACATCAGTATATTTTCGTTCTTTTTGGTGTGATCAATTGATGGGACTGCATTGATTCGGATCAATGCAAGTTAAAAACAAACCTAATCTGATGTTGTTGGAACACTTTTTCAAAAAGCTGTTATTGCAAGGACGTTCACTTTTGTTTTGCATAGTGATATTCGGTTATGAATATCCAGCACCTCAGTCGACGAGGCAAGGGCCGAGATCCCTTCACCGGGAGTGACCCCTTGGACAATAAGTTTGCGTCAGGGCATTAACTTCACTATAGCCGATTACTTTTGCTATGCATCGCGGTATTCATTTGGAATATCCTGCACCCCATTCTACGGGGAAAGAGCCGAGATCCCTTCACCGGGAGTGACCTCTTTAGCAACGGTTTTCGTCACTATATTTCTAAAAAGCTATTCGTTCCTTCGACGATATCAAGTTCTTTACGTTAAAGGTTTTCGCCAGAAACCATTCGTAGCCCTCCGTCGTTTCAGACGGGTAGCACGTAGTATTCATGCTATGTTTGTTGACCTTCGTCAAGGCATAGTGTATGGTAGCTGCTTGTTACCTTTCTGCTGCATAGATAGATGCGTTGGTTTGGGACAGTCGTATAGCCTTGTTGACCTTCGTCAAGGGCTTGTACGGGTGGATTCAAATTAACCTGGAGAATGACGGGTAGAACTTGACATGTGACTTATGATTTGTTGACCTTCGTCAAGGTCATAAGAGCATGGGGCAGAAATCCACATCGGGAGTTTCAAAAGTACTGAAACTTGCCAGATATGCGCATACCTTCTGGAGTGTGATACCGTGAGCGGATCCCGTCACGTTGTCATGCGATGAGAGTTGGATCCCGATTCCCACTGATGAGTTAGTTTACTCCTCGGGTGACCCCGACTAATTCTTCTTTCAGGTTTGGAGGAGAATTTGAGGTACAGTGGGAGGTTTCCAGATTAGATAAATTGGTAACCATTCTGATCTAGGTTAGAGTGCACGCTGAGTGTTTCTTTTCTCTCTCTCTCTTTGGCAGCGACCATTGACCCGACCCTAGACTATGACTCAGTGACCAAGTTGACCGAACCTACTTAACACTGGCTTTTGGATTGTCAGAGTTGCAGACCTCATTGCCACTCCTACTTTTACCCTTTTTCTCCAGGACACCCCGTATTACTACGAACGTCCACTTCCATTGGACAAAACCATCGTATGGTTAGATACGAACTCGAAGGAATTAATTCGAGGATGGTTTCCGGTTCTGGAGAAAACGGATAGGATTATTCAGTTGTCTTTTCCTTTTACCCTCTCTCAGGTTACGAGTACTCCTTGGTTTAGGGGTAGTACACCTATTACGCAAATTGGATTGTCTTCTTCCAAACCTTAGGCTGGTGCCGACCGGTAGGGAATGAAGAAAACCAATTAGCATAACGATGGTGTGCAGAAGGTATTAAGTTCAGACAAAGCAAGGGATTAGTAAGAGGGCAAAGTAAATTGCAACAGATATTCACGACCAAACCAGGTATTTCATTACCACTCCCAAATCACCTTTGTATTTCTCCAGGACACTCCGTATCACTACGAAGATCCACAGTTTATTTGGATACTCCATCGTATGGTTATATACGAACTCGAATGGAACTTGTTCCAGTTCGGGGATGGATTCTGGTTCAGGAGAAATAGGAATAAGGTTTATTCGGTTGTCTTTTATCTTCACCCTCTCTCATTGCGAGTGTTCCTAGGATTGGGACAGTACACCCATTATGCTTATTGGATAGTCTTCTTCCAAACCATAGGCTGGTGCCGAACGGTAGGGAAGGAAGAAAACCATTTGGCCTAAAAGGGTGTGCAGAAGGTAAAGACTAAAGACATATGAAGGGATTTGGAGAGGTGGCAAAGAACTATACGGTTACAGTCGTGAATCTGGAAGAGGCATTACTAGGAATACCAGAATACCCCATCGGAACATTTCAATGTTTCAGTTTCACTGTGTAATGTTAAAGGAAAACTGATTTCCCGATTAGATACTTACTCCAGGGTATGTATTTACCAGGTACGATTCTCACATCTGTATGGTTTTACAGATGATGAGTGGGAGTAAGTTATTGGGAATTGGGTGATCATCCTCATTATATCGGGATTCGTTGTAATCGGTGATATTTGAGGAGATCACCTGGGCTATTTGCCGGTCGGCAAATATTTGGTATTGAATATCCGCTGTTGTGCACCAATTTCAAATTGATATATCTGTACGTCTATTTTCATAGAGTGAGATATACCTTTTGATATTATGTCGATGACATTTACCTATATCAGTGGATGGTTAGGTAAGGAGCATTAAACAGCGGTGTAATTCTTCTTAACCATAAGTACAGTTTTCAACCTACGACACACAGTGAATGAGTTATTAGACTCAAAGGGACTTATACAGAATATTGTATGTTGTCCAGAGTCCATCAGGACAGAGGGGTTGGTCCTCGTACTATATTCGGTTTACTTATGACTCCTCTAGTTTTTAGACAAGTGTTTCGTGGAAACACAGGGTCCGAATTTGGAGAAGTTATAGGTATTTGAATACAGTAGAGAACCAGGTGTAGCAAGTATCGGGATTCTTCAAAGTGATCGAAGATGTAGATACTTGTATGTGGTATTCAGTTGATAGTAGTGATTAAGAGAAATTGCTTCTCTTTCAGGTTACTCATAATTGGAAGCATTCCTAAGTTGAGTAACGCTGATCAACCTTCTTCCATTTAGTTGACATGCGCTGGGGACAGCTGCATGATTTGAATCTGGTTCAATTAAATCAGTGCCTCTGTTCCTATATGGGATATAAAACAGTTCATATCTTAACGATGTTAAGGTACGGGGAGTTGTCTGGCTTATGATTAAAACCAGACACTGGACAACTCAAGGCACGTTTCTGTAATGGCTGTTTGTGGGTTGACCCAGGCTATGACGAGGGTTGACTTTCTACCATCTGGATGAACAATAGCGATATTGTTCTAGACTCGCCACAGTTTTAATAAAAATGGATTTTTTCAGAAAACAGCAGTGGGAGTATGGTAGAACTGGAAGTAATTCCAGAACCACAAACGATTACTGAAGATTTGATAAGGAACCTAAAGATTCAATTTGGATTGACATTCCATTGGCCACTCCGCAGATAAGGTGGGTAACTTCAGGCACCCGAGAGGTACTCCGGTAGCCTCAAGGACGGTGACAGGGAAGTTCTTGTTTACCCACAATTGCCATTGCTGTTGTTCCAGGTTACGAGACCCGGCGGGAGGATGAGTATAGCGTCGTTCTAAACCAGTTTTAGAAGTGTACGTCTATATGACTCTGCCAGAGGGTTGTCGTAGTCAGTGGGAGCAGCGGAAGCATTGGTGGACAGGTTGCTTATGTCTATTTATAGACTAGAGCAGATGTAGCGGAGATAGATCATCTGTTTCTGACGTGACAGTCATGGGTTTGACTTCATCAGAATAGGGGATGGATCTGTTGAGAAGGTAGTAGGGTGTGATATCCTGGTATTTGGATGATATACACCAAGTAGGAAAAGAAACTCCTACACTACGATCGGTTATACTTTGGTCGTCACACAGTTGTTTCTCCACAAAGGAAATGGATTTTATATCAGACATACTGGTTACTAGATCTATGGTCTTAGATCTAGATTTGGGTGGTTTCCCAATTAGGGTACTTGACAGCATTCTAAGAGTATTTAGGATGGACGACTCCTGGCACGGTAGTGTACCTGCAGGTAATGGAGTCACCCTCTCCAAAGGTGTCTTACAGACTAAAGGGAAGAGGGACGGGCATGATTGGCAGATCACTTGCTCAGGCAATTGAGTCAATCGTGAGATGTCAAGTACCACACCAGATGTTGTTCTTGCACTAGATGCAATAAGTTGACATTAATCCAATCCTGGAGAAACAGTCGGAAGCAGTTTTAGAACATAAGTGGATGTTCTAGGGATATGATAACGACAGCCTCATTCAGGAGACAGTTATCATTCCAGGCTTCCAAGGTGACATGGACGACAAGGAGGTTGTCAGAGTTATAGTTTTCCTTCTGATAAGGGGCAGTATTTTGGACAGGTGGTCCAAGGCAATACTGAGGGAGGCATGGCGCGCAGGATACTGATTAAGTTCAGTTGACGATACAGTCTAAGAAGTTTGGATTTGGAGTTCATTTATGAGCTATGTCCCATCAGACATCCAGACACATTCTAAGACAGGTATTGCTCTTTTCGGGAGATGGGTTTCTCCGCGAACTTGAGATATAGAGAGATATAGAAAGAAACAACTAAGCGGATCCACTCACTGAGGCTATTCCTCGAACGCAATAGTTTCGCAAACGAGCTTTGTGAGACTGACTAGTAGAGGAGTTGGGTGTTCGGTATCACACGGGCTGTGAGTATGCGACATCGCAATAATTAGCCTTGAGTGCAAGTGGGAGATTGTTGGAGATAGTGCCCTCAGAGTCAATTATTAGGTCACAGGTACGTGATTGTAATGATTGAGGGAGGACCTATCCCAGTAGGACAGTCTTGCTCGAGATGATAGTATGCTATCTGGTTTACCTTTATCATCGTGTACTGCTTTAGGTGACATGACACGTCGCTATTACACGTTGATAGAGCCCCTAGGATTCTTGCTTGACCACCAGCAGTATGAGGGCAATCATATAAGTGGGAGCTGGGGGTCTATAAGCTTATCCTTAAAAGGTCCCTAGTCGTGGGAGTTTCGAGACTGGGCATCGATACTCCATTAGTAGACTAGTGTATACAGTCGAGACCCCGACGAGGGGCGGTGGCCGGTCTCACAAGCCACTGGTGTCAGTTAGATCACCTAAGATGTATACAGGTGCTCATTGGGTTATGAGTACACCGGACAGGACTCGCCGGGAACATGCTAGTTGGTCATATACCAGACGTCAGATGGCAGTTCCCTGGTGACATGTGTGCAAGTTAGTTCATCGACCTGGGGATCGTCATTTGTCTCGTGTGAGTTCCCACTGTACTTTGATTACTACCCTACCACGGCTCAAAGGAGTCGTGCAAACAGGTTTTAGTTGGGTACAGTCCCGAGCCACATGGAGGCAGTGAGCGTATCTTCAGGGGTTCGTCTCTCCCGGTATTGGGGGTGAGGTCGTGCTGTGTCTAGGAGAGCCATTACATAAAGTCCTTGGCCAAGGCAAGGAGATTTACTGGTAGGTATTCCAGTAGTATCTCAGGGTGTTCTGGGCTACACTCCGACACGACTTGTACCGCTTTTGGGGGTCTGACTTTTACCAACCCCCTAGGCCCGCCATGCGATGCTCATAGACGAACGGACCGGACTGCACGGATATTGTCACTGACAGGCTCAGTTGGGTGTCGGGGTGAGCTTCCTCATCGACGTCCCTTTTGGTCAATAGCTGGTGGCCCGTCACGTATTGGCATATACCTCTGACGTGCTAGTGGTTAAATCCACAGCCATAGTATTGACGAGTCTTTAGAGTCCACCACATTTACAGTTACTCAAGCTTTCGGGCGAAAGGTTGTAGAGACCGTATGGAGATATGGCAAGGTCCGATCAGATACGTGCGGTATTGCACGGATCAGGATCGGACAGATTGTACTATAGGCCGTATGGTTATATGGCAGGGTTCGATCAGATACGTGCGGTATTGCACGGATCAGGATCGAACAGATATTACTGGCCGGCTTTGGTATAAGCCGGATCCTTGTATAGTACAGTGTAGTGTTTTGTCTCATTGCATTTGTATTTCGGTCGAAATACAGATGCGGGTGTGTATGCACAGTATCGGGGTTTTCCTGTAATTTATTACGGGACCAGTTTTATGGAGTTGCCAGTTTGCTTTCCGTTTCGGCCAATTTCCATTGTTCCGTTCATTGGCCGAAGATTGGTGGAGGAGGGCTTATTTGCATTGTTGCAAATAGGCATTTGTGGAGGGGGTCTTTGCATCTTTGTTGTATCATGACATCTTTTCATTGACCTTGACTTCTTCTTGTCATGATGGCATGACTTTTGGCTCATCATGGTTGTTGATGATGAGGTTGGTGGTTGGTGGTGGAGTATGGGTTTTGTTTTGGTATCATTGTTTTTCATGAT
This sequence comes from Agapanthus africanus, assembly GCA_030015575.1. Classification (NCBI taxonomy): domain Eukaryota; kingdom Viridiplantae; phylum Streptophyta; class Magnoliopsida; order Asparagales; family Amaryllidaceae; genus Agapanthus; species Agapanthus africanus. The sequence continues at coordinate 545,229,088 of JASDDO010000024.1, read as the reverse complement.
AACCATTCCTCTCTCTCTCTCTCTTGCATGATTCATATGGTTACCTCCCCCTTGACTTTTCCACTCTCTCCCTTTGCTACAAGGGGCCGGCCATTCTTGAGGATGGGGTTGATTGATTTTTGGTGTGGCATTTTTGGTTCTCTTCATTCTCCAAAAATCACACAAGAACCCTCTCCAAAAGTTCACTTCATTTTCCTCCACCACAAAGGCATCTCCATGAACCCCAAATGAGACTTCTTCTACTACGAATTCTACAACGAATCTTGGGCACGTCGAGTAGCCGGCTTCGTGCCCGAGTTGCCTCGGCATTGAGGTGGGAGCCCGTAAACGATGTAGGCAACGTGGTGCACTTCCGGCGACGAGGATGAGACGGACGGAGATCCCGCGAGGAGATCGGGACCATGACGAGAAGACCGGAGGACTTGGATCGTCGGTATATCTCTTTCCCATCTTCTAGTTAGCTTAGACTTGTTAATGGTAACGATCCGGGTTATAGTGCGCGGTGGTGCCGGTTTGCTAAGTCCGCAAAATTTTAGTTATTCACCGCTTCCGCTTTCCGGCGTCGGATTGACGGCCGGGGCGCCGCCGTGCACTAACACAGCGTGCACTCTAACCTAGATCAGAATGGTTACCAATTTATCTAATCTGGAATCCTCCCACTGTACCTCAAATTCTCCTCCAAACCTGAAAGAAGAATTAGTCGGGGTCACCCGAGGAGTAAACTAACTCATCAGTGGGAATCGGGATCCAACTCTCATCGCATGACAACGTGACGGAATCCGCTCACGCTATCACACTCCAGAAGGTATGCGCATATCTGGCAAGTTTCAGTTCTTTTGAAACTCCCGATGTGATTTCTGCCCCATGCTCTTATGACCTTGACTTTGGCCAACAAATCATAAGTCACATGTCAAGTTCTACCCGTCATTCTCCAGGTTGTTTTGAATCCACCCGTACATACCCTTGACTTTGGCCAACAAGGCAGTACGACTGTTCCAAACCAACGCATCTATCTATGCTGCATATGAATAACCAACAGCTACCAAACACTGTGCCTTGACTTTGGCCAACAAACACAGCTTGAATACTATTGACTATCCATATGAAACGACGGAGGGCTACGAATGGTTTCTGGCGAAAACCTTTAACGTAATGAACTTGATATCGTTGAAGGAACGGATAGCTTTTAAAAATATAGTGACGAAAACCGTTGCTAAAGAGGTCACTCCCGGTGAAGGGATCTCGGCTCTTTCCCCGTAGAATGGGGTGCAGGATATTCTAACTGAATACCACGGTGCAAAGCAAAAGTAATCGGCTATAGTGAAGTCATTGCCCTGACGCAAACTTTTTGTCCAAGGGGTCACTCCCGGTGAAGGGATCTCGGCCCTTGCCTCGTCGACTGAGGAGCAGGATATTCTAACTGAATACCACGGTGCAAAACAAAAGTGAACGTCCTTGCAATAACAGCCTTTTGAAAAAGTGTTCCAACAACATCAGATTAGGTTTGTTTTTAACTTGCATTGATTCGAATCAATGCAGTCCCATCAATTGATCACACCAAAAAGAACGAAAATATACTGATGTACGTATATGCCATCCGCATTTGCCACTGGGTCCCGTCATTACCCGTTAGGTTAGCTAACTAACGACAGAGCGGGGACTGGACTAGCGCGGATGCAAAACATATACAACATCTACTAATATATATACCAATATATTATATTCGCTCAAGGCGTGAATAAAAAGCAACATCACAGAGAATGAACAGCATCACAGAAACAATACAGATATCTGGGATCCCCGGGTTTCACAGAGCCGCTGAAACCCGACGTTCCCCTGGTCGTGTGGATAGCCTGTGCAATGAAATCCTAGACCCCTACGGGCGCGGCAAGTTACCCGCCAAAACCTGAAGCGAGGCAGCCCCCTTCAGCAACGTGAATGGACCACCCAGCACTTCACGGAATCCGGTAACTTGGGCACCCCTCCTGGGTCAACCTGTACCCCCTACGAGTGCGGCGAATAGCCCGCCAATCCCAGAGTGAAGCCCCCTCCGTCTCAATGCCATGAGATGCGGGCTTGTTGCCCTCTAGAACCCGGCTATCCGTGCACCCCTCCGCGGGGCAATCCTAGTACAGAAAGTAAAATATACATACAACGGGTACATCGACCGCAACCAGGTCGTGCCCCAAAATAATAATACAAACAGGCAGTGACGGCAGTCCACATGTCGGACGCTCGCCCCGCAATATCAAATGTACATAATACAACAAAACTGTACTAGCATTGCATCCAGGCTATGTAAGTGCACGGCGGCGCCCCGGCCGTCAATCCGACGCCGGAATGCGGAAGCGGTGAATAACTTAAATTTTTGCGGACTTAGCAAACCGGCACCACCGCGCACTATAACCCGGATCGAACCATTAACTAGTCTAAGCTATCTACAAGAAAGGGAATAGAGATATACCGACGATCCAAGTCCTCCGGTCTTCTCGTCATGGTCCCGATCTCTTGCGGAAAAGTCCCGTCTCCTCCTCGTCGCCGGAAGTGCACCACATCGCCTTCTTCGTTTACGGGCTCCCACCTCAATGCCGAGGCAACTCGGGCACGAAGCCGGCTACTCGACGTGCCCAAGATTCGTTGTAGAATATGTGAAGAACTTGTGTCTCAATTTGGGGTTGTGGAATTGCCATTTTGGTGGAGGGATTGAACTTGGAGCCTTTTTGATGGAACTTGTGGGATTTTTGCAACATGAATTGAAGCAAAATCCCACCTCAAAAATTTTGGACAGCCCCCCCCAATGGAGTGGCCGGCCATCACCTAAAGAGAGGAGAGAATGAGAGTGACAAAAAGAATGATCCAAGAGAGAGAGAGAGAGGAGGGTTATCATATCAAAAGAAAATGATCACAAAGAAAAAGTCCTCACTCAACAACCATACCCCTCATCATCATCAAATCAAAACCCACACTCAACCACCTTCCACCAACCTCATGATCAACAACCATGATGAGCCAAAGTCAAGCCATCATGTAAAACAAAGTCAAGAAGTCAAGGTAAGGTGCTCCATCATGATACAAGGAAAAAAGCAAAGACCCCCTTCCACAATTGCCTATTTGCAACAATGCAAATAAGCCCTCCTCCACCAATCTTCGGCCAATGAACGAAACAATGGAAATTGGCCGAAACGGAAAGCAAACTGGCAACTCCAGAAAACTGGTCCCGTAATAAATTACAGGATAACCCCGATACTGTGCATACACACCCGCATCTATATTTCGACCGAAATACAAATGCAATGAGACAAAGTCTACACTGTACTATACTAGGATCCGGCTAATACCAAAGCCGGCTAGTAATATCTGTTCGATCCTGATCCGTGCAATACCGCACGTATCTGATCGAACCCTGCCATATAACCATACGGCCTATAGTACAAACTGTCCGATCCTGATCCGTGCAATACCGCACGTATCTGATCGGACCTTGCCATATCTCCATACGGCCTCTACAACCTTTCGCCCGAAAGCTGAGTAACTGTAAATGTGGGGGACTCTAAAGACTCGTCAATACTATGGCTGTGGATTTAACCACTAGCACGTCAGAGGTATAAGCCAATACGTAACGGGCCACCAGCAATTGACTAAAAGGGACGTCGATGAGGAAGCTCACCCCGACACCCAACTGAGCCTGTCAGTGACAATATCCGTGCAGTCCGGTCCGTTCGTCTATGAGTATCGCATGGCGGGCCTAGGGGGTTGGTAAAAGTCAGACCCCCAAAAGCGGTACAAGTCGTGTCGGAGTGTAGCCCAGAACACCCTGAGATACTACTGGAATACCTACCAGTAAATCTCCTTGCCTTGGCCAAGGACTTTGTGTAATGGCTCTCCTAGACACAGCACGACCTCACCCCCAATACCGGGAGAGACGAACCCCTGAAGATACGCTCACTGCCTCCATGTGGCTCGGGACTGTACCCAACTAAAACCTGTTTGCACGACTCCTTTGAGCCGTGGTAGGGTAGTAATCAAAGTACAGTGGGAACTCACACGAGACAAATGACGATCCCCAGGTCGATGAACTAACCTGCACACATGTCACCAGGGAACTGCCATCTGACGTCTGGTATATGACCAACTAGCATGTTCCCGGCGAGTCCTGTCCGGTGTACTCATAACCCAATGAGCACCTGTATACATCTTAGGTGATCCAACTGACACCAGTGGCTTGTGAGACCGGCCACCGCCCCTCGTCGGGGTCTCGACTGTATACACTAGTCTACTAATGGAGTATCGATGCCCAGTCTCGAAACTCCAACGACTAGGGACCTTTTAAGGATAAGCTTATAGACCCCCAGCTCCCACTTATATGATCGCCCTCATACTGCTGGTGGTCAAGCAAGAATCCTAGGGGCTCTATCAACGTGTAATAGCGACGTGTCATGTCACCTAAAGCAGTACACGATGATAAAGGTAAACCAGATAGCATACTATCATCTCGAGTAAGACTGTCCTACTGGGATAGGTCCTCCCTCAATCATTACAATCACGTACCTGTGACCTAATAATTGACTCTGAGGGCACTATCTCCAACAATCTCCCACTTGCACTCAAGGCTAATTATTGCGATGTCGCATACTCACAGCCCGTGTGATACCGAACACCCAACTCCTCTACTAGTCAGTCTCACAAAGCTCGTTTGCGGAACTATTGCGTTCGAGGAACAGTCTCAGTGAGTGGATCCGCTTAGTTGTTTCTTTCCATGTCTCTCTAAATCTCAAGTTCGCGGAGAAACCCATCTCCCGAAAAGAGCAATACCTGTCTCAGAATATGTCTGGATGTCTGATGGGACCTAGCTCATAAATGAACTCCAAATCCAAACTTCTTAGACTGTATTGACAACTGAACTTAATCAGTGTCCTGCGCGCCATGCCTCCCTCAGTATTGCCTTGGACCACCTGTCCAAAATACTGCCCCTCATCAGAAGGAAAAATATAGCTCTGACAACCTCCTTGTCGTCCATGTCACCTTGGAAGCCTGGAACGATAACTGTTTCCCGAATGAGGCTGTCGTTATCATATCCCTAGAACATCCACTTATGTTCTAAAACTGCTTCCGACTGTTTCTCCAGGATTGGATTAATGTCAACTTATTGCATCTAGTGCAAGAACAACATCTGGTGTGGTACTTGACATCTCACGATTGACTCAATTGCCTGAGCAAGTGATCTGCCAATCATGCCCGTCCCTCTCCCCTTTAGTCTGTAAGACACCTTTGGAGAGGGTGACTCCATTACCTGCAGGTACACTACCGTGCCAGGAGTCGACCATCCTAAATACTCTTAGAATGCTGTCAAGTACCCTGATTGGGAAACCACCCAAATCTAGATCTAAAACCATAGATCTAGTAACCAGTATGTCTGATGTAAAATCCAATTCCTTTGTGGAGAAAACACTGTGTGACGACCAAAGTATAACCGACTGTAGTATAGGAGTTTCCTTTCCTACTCTGTGTATGTCATCCAAATACCAGGATATCACACCCTACTACCTTCTCAACAGATCCATCCCCTATTCTGATGACGTCAAACCTATGACTGTCACATCAGAAATAGATGATCTATCTCCGCTATATCTGCTTTAGTCTATGAATAGACATAAGCCTGATGTCCACCAATGCTTCCGCTGCTCCCACTGACTACGACAACCCTCTGGCAGAGTCATATAGACGTGCACTTCTAAAACTAGTTTAGAATGACGCTATACTCATCCTCCCGCCGGGTCTCGCAGCCTGGAACAACAGCAATGGTAATTGTGGGTAAACAAGAACTTCCCTGTCACCGTCCTTGAGGCTACCGTAGTACCTCTCGGGTGCCTGAAGTTACCCACCTTATCTGCGGAGTGGCCAATGGAATGTCAATCCAGATTGAATCTTTAGGTTCCTTATCAAATCTTCAGTAATCGTTTGTGGTTCTGGAATCACTTCCAGTTCTACCATACTCCCACTACTGTTTTCTGAAAAAATCCATTTTTAATAAAACTGTGGCGAGTCTAGAACAATATCGCTATTGTTCATCCAGATGGTAGAAAGTCAACCCTCGTCATAGCCTGGGTCAACCCACAAACAGCCATTACAGAAACGTGCCTTGAGTTGTCCAGTGTCTGGTTTTAATCATAAACCGGACAACTCCCCGTACCTTAACATCGTTAAGATATGAACTGTTCTATATCCAATATAGAAACAGAGGCACTGATTTAATTGAACCAGATTCAAATCATGCAGCTGTCCCCAGCGCATGTCAACTAAATGGAAGAAGGCCGATCAGCGTAACTCAACTTAGGAATGCTTCCAATTATGAGTAACCTGAAAGAGAAGCAATTTCTCTTAATCATTACTATCAACTGAACACCATACACAAGTATCTACATCTTCGATCTCTTTGAAGAATCCCGATACCTGCTATACCTGGTTCTCTACTCTATTCAAATACCTATAACTTCTCAAAATTCAGATCCTGTGTTTACACGAAACACCTGTCTAAAAACTATAGAAGTCATAAGTAAACCGAATATAGTACGAGGACCAACCCCTCTGTCCTGACGGACCCTGGACATCATACAATACTCTGTACAAGTCCCTTGAGTCTGAAAACTCATTCACTGTGTGTCGTAGGTTGAAAACTGTACTTATGGTTAAGAAGAATTACACCGCTGTTTAATGCTCCTTACCTAACCATCCACTGATATAGGTAAATGTCGTAGACATAATTTCAGAAAGGTATATCTCACTCTATGAAAATAGACGTACAGATATATCAATTTGAAATTGGTGCATAACAGCGGATATTCAAAACCAAATATTTGCCGACCGGCAAACAACCCAGGTGATTTCCTCAAATATCACCGATTACAACGAATCCCGATATAATGAGGATAATCACCCAATTCCCAATAACTTACTCCCACTCATCATCTGTAAAACCATACAGATGTGAGAATCGTATCTGGTAAATACATACCCTGGAGTAAGTATCTAATCGGGAAATCAGTTTTCTATTAACAGTACACAGTGAAACTGAAACATTGGAATGTTTCGATGGGGTATCCTGGTATTCCTAGTAATGCCTCTTCCAGATTCACGACTGTAACCGTATAGTTCTTTGCCACCTCTCCAAATCCCTTCATATGTCTTTAGTCTTTACCTTCTGCACACCCCTTTAGGCCAAATGGTTTTCTTCCTTCCCTACCGTTCGGCACCAGCCTATGGTTTGGAAGAAGACTATCCAATAAGCATAATGGGTGTACTGTCCCAATCCTAGGAACACTCGCAACACGAGAGAAGGTGAAGATAAAAGACACCTGAATGTACTTTATTCCTATTTCTCCTGAACCAGGATCCATCCCCGAACTGGAACAAGTTCCTTTCGAGTTCGTATATAACCATACGATGGAATATCCAAATAAACTGTGGATCTTCGTAGTGATACGGAGTGTCCTGGAGAAATACAAAGGTGATGTGGGAGTGGTAACGAAATATTTGGTTTGGTCGTGAATATCTGTTGCAATTTACTTTGCCCTCCTACTAATCCCTTGCTTTGTCTGAACTTAATACCTTCTGCACACCATCGTTATGCTAATTGGTTTTCTTCATTCCCTACCGGTCGGCACCAGCCTAAGGTTTGGAAGAAGACAATCCAATTTGCGTAATAGGTGTACTACCCCTAAACCAAGGAGTACTCGTAACCTGAGAGAGGGTAAAAGGAAAAGACAACTGAATAATCCTATCCGTTTTCTCCAGAACCGGAAACCATCCTCGAATAATTCTTTCGAGTTCGTATCTAACCATACGATGGTTTTGTCCAATGGAAGTGGACGTTCGTAGTAATACGGGGTGTCCTGGAGAAAAAGGGTAAAAGTAGGAGTGGCAATGAGGTCTGCAACTCTGACAATCCAAAAGCCGGTGTTTAAGAAGGTTCGGTCAACTTGGTCACTGAGTCAAAGTCTTAGGGTCGGGTCAATGGTCGCTGCCAAAGAGAGAGAGAAAAGAAACACTCAGCGTGCACTCTATCCTAGATCAGAATGGTTACCAATTTATCTAATCTGGAATCCTCCCACTGTACCTCAAATTCTCCTCCAAACCTGAAAGAAGAATTAGTCGGGGTTACCCGAGGAGTAAACTAACTCATCAGTGGGAATCGGGATCCAACTATCATTGCATGATAACGTGACGGAATCCGCTCACGCTATCACACTCCAGAAGGTATGCGCATATCTGGCAAGTTTCAGTTCTTTTGAAACTCCCGATGTGATTTTTACCCCATGCTCTTATGACCTTGACTAAGGCCAACAAATCATAAGTCACATGTCAAGTTCTACCCGTCATTATCCAGGTTAATTTGAATCCACCCGTACAAGCCCTTGACTAAGGCCAACAAAGCTATACGACTGTCCCAAACCAACGCATCTATCTATGCAGCATATGAATACCCAATAGCTACCAAACACTGTGCCTTGACTAAGGCCAACAAACACAGCTTGAATACTATTGACTACCCATATGAAACGACGGAGGGCTACGAATGGTTTCTGGCGAAAACCTTTAACGTAATGAACTTGATATCGTTGAAGGAACGGATAGCTTTTTAGAAAATATAGTAACGAAAACCTTTACTAAAGAGGTCACTCCCGGTGAAGGGATCTCGGCTCTTTCCCCGTAGAATGGGGTGCAGGATATTCCAACTGAATACCTCGGTGCAAAGCAAAAGTGATCGGCTATAGTGAAGTTAATGCCCTGACGCAAACTTCTGTCCAAGGGGTCACTCCCGGTGAAGGGATCTCGGCCCTTGCCTCGTCGACTGAGGAGCAGGATATTCCAATGAATACCACGATGCAAAACAAAAGTAAACGTCCTTGCAATAACAGCCTTTTGAAAAGTGTTCCAACAACATCAGATTAGGTTTGTTTTTAACTTGCATTGATCCGAATCAATGCAGTCCCATCAATTGATCACACCACAAAGAACGAAAATATACTGATGTACGTATATGCCATCCGCATTCGCCACTGGGTCCCGTCATTACCCGTTAGGTTAGCTTACTAACGACAGAGCGGGGACTGGACTAGCGCGGATGCAAAACATATACAACATCTACTAATATATATACCAATATATTATATTTCGCTCAAGGCGTGAATAAAATGCAACATCACAGAGAATGAACAGCATCACAGAAACAATACAGATATCTGGGAACCCCGGGTTTCACAGAGCCGCTGAAACCCGACGTTCCCCTGGTCGTGTGGATAGCCTGTGCAATGAAATCCTAGACCCCTACGGGCGCGGCAAGTCACCCGCCAAAACCTGAAGCGAGGCAGCCCCCTTCAGCGCCGTGAATGGACCACCCAGCACTTCACGGAATCCGGCAACTTGGGCACCCCTCCTGGGTCAACCTGTACCCCCTACGAGTGCGGCGAATAGCCCGCCAATCCTAGAGTGAAGCCCCTTCCATCTCAATGCCATGAGATGCGGGCTTGTTGCCCTCTAGAACCCGGCTATCCGTGCACCCCTCCGCGGGGTATCCTAGTACAGAAAGTAAAATATACATACACCGGGTACATCGACCGCAACCAGGTCGTGCCCCAAAATAATAATACAATCAGGCAGTGACGGCAGTCCACATGTCGGACGCTCGCCCCGCAATATCAAATGTACATAATACAACCACAACAGTACTAGCATTGCATCCAGGCTATCCCCCACGACCGATCCGCAACAACACAGCAAATACATAGAACATCAACGTGAAAGTCACGTTCGCAAATCCGTCTAACCGGGCTATAGCAGTTAGACCGGATTTACCGATCGAGTGACATTCACGGTCGCAGATATAATGTAAATACTGTGAAAAATGTGTTTAAGATTTTCCGATTGACCAAAAATTAACAAGTGGGCCCCAAACTAATACTGTAGCACTCACAGAAATAATTGGCCCAATTTTAATATTCCAAAACCCCTAATTACATCCCTGAAGCCCACTGGAAAAAGATGGCCCACTGACCTCTCTAAGTTGCGGCGGATCCGCGGCCCAATAGAAGGGTGAGGCCGCGGTTCCGCGCTCTGGAAGAGGGATCAGTGCGTCGAATTTTCCCAGAGTTCTTAGAATCTCCTGCACATCATTCTGAGACCACCAGAAAAATTTTTAGACACCAAAAAATCTTAACAGAAAACTGATGTGAGGTAAAAATGAGTTTTTGGAATTTTGGTCGATCGGAACCGCAAAACACATCAAACGAAAGCTAGACGAAGTTAATGGCGAGGCTCTGATACCACTGTAAGTGCACGGCGGCGCCCCGGCCGTCAATCCGACGCCGGAATGCGGAAGCGGTGAATAACTTAAATTTTTGCGGACTTAGCAAACCGGCACCACCGCGCACTATAACCCGGATCGAACCATTAACTAGTCTAAGCTATCTACAAGAAAGGGAATAGAGATATACCGACGATCCAAGTCCTCCGGTCTTCTCGTCATGGTCCCGATCTCTTGCGGAAAAGTCCCGTCTCCTCCTCGTCGCCGGAAGTGCACCACATCGCCTTCTTCGTTTACGGGCTCCCACCTCAATGCCGAGGCAACTCGGGCACGAAGCCGGCTACTCGACGTGCCCAAGATTCGTTGTAGAATATGTGAAGAACTTGTGTCTCAATTTGGGGTTGTGGAATTGCCATTTTGGTGGAGGGATTGAACTTGGAGCCTTTTTGATGGAACTTGTGGGATTTTTGCAACATGAATTGAAGCAAAATCCCACCTCAAAAATTTTGGACAGCCCCCCCCCAATGGAGTGGCCGGCCATCACCTAAAGAGAGGAGAGAATGAGAGTGACAAAAAGAATGATCCAAGAGAGAGAGAGAGAGGAGGGTTATCATATCAAAAGAAAATGATCACAAAGAAAAAGTCCTCACTCAACAACCATACCCCTCATCATCATCAAATCAAAACCCACACTCAACCACCTTCCACCAACCTCATGATCAACAACCATGATGAGCCAAAGTCAAGCCATCATGTAAAACAAAGTCAAGAAGTCAAGGTAAGGTGCTCCATCATGATACAAGGAAAAAAGCAAAGACCCCCTTCCACAATTGCCTATTTGCAACAATGCAAATAAGCCCTCCTCCACCAATCTTCGGCCAATGAACGGAACAATGGAAATTGGCCGAAACGGAAAGCAAACTGGCAACTCCAGAAAACTGGTCCCGTAATAAATTACAGGATAACCCCGATACTGTGCATACACACCCGCATCTATATTTCGACCGAAATACAAATGCAATGAGACAAAGTCTACACTGTACTATACTAGGATCCGGCTTATACCAAAGCCGGCTAGTAATATCTGTTCGATCCTGATCCGTGCAATACCGCACGTATCTGATCGAACCCTGCCATATAACCATACGGCCTATAGTACAAACTGTCCGATCCTGATCCGTGCAATACCGCACGTATCTGATCGGACCTTGCCATATCTCCATACGGCCTCTACAACCTTTCGCCCGAAAGCTGAGTAACTGTAAATGTGGGGGACTCTAAAGACTCGTCAATACTATGGCTGTGGATTTAACCACTAGCACGTCAGAGGTATAAGCCAATACGTAACGGGCCACCAGCAATTGACTAAAAGGGACGTCGATGAGGAAGCTCACCCCGACACCCAACTGAGCCTGTCAGTGACAATATCCGTGCAGTCCGGTCCGTTCGTCTATGAGTATCGCATGGCGGGCCTAGGGGATTGGTAAAAGTCAGACCCCCAAAAGCGGTACAAGTCGTGTCGGAGTGTAGCCCAGAACACCCTGAGATACTACTGGAATACCTACCAGTAAATCTCCTTGCCTTGGCCAAGGACTTTGTGTAATGGCTCTCCTAGACACAGCACGACCTCACCCCCAATACCGGGAGAGACGAACCCCTGAAGATACGCTCACTGCCTCCATGTGGCTCGGGACTGTACCCAACTAAAACCTGTTTGCACGACTCCTTTGAGCCGTGGTAGGGTAGTAATCAAAGTACAGTGGGAACTCACACGAGACAAATGACGATCCCCAGGTCGATGAACTAACCTGCACACATGTCACCAGGGAACTGCCATCTGACGTCTGGTATATGACCAACTAGCATGTTCCCGGCGAGTCCTGTCCGGTGTACTCATAACCCAATGAGCACCTGTATACATCTTAGGTGATCCAACTGACACCAGTGGCTTGTGAGACCGGCCACCGCCCCTCGTCGGGGTCTCGACTGTATACACTAGTCTACTAATGGAGTATCGATGCCCAGTCTCGAAACTCCCACGACTAGGGACCTTTTAAGGATAAGCTTATAGACCCCCAGCTCCCACTTATATGATCGCCCTCATACTGCTGGTGGTCAAGCAAGAATCCTAGGGGCTCTATCAACGTGTAATAGCGACGTGTCATGTCACCTAAAGCAGTACACGATGATAAAGGTAAACCAGATAGCATACTATCATCTCGAGTAAGACTGTCCTACTGGGATAGGTCCTCCCTCAATCATTACAATCACGTACCTGTGACCTAATAATTGACTCTGAGGGCACTATCTCCAACAGGCTATCCCCACGACCGATCCGCAACATCACAGCAAAAACAAAACATCAACGTGAAAGTCACGTTCGCAAATCCGTCTAACCGGGCTATAGCAGTTAGACCGGATTTACCGATCGAGTGACATTCACGGTCACAGATATAATGTAAATACTGTGAAAAATGTGTTTAAAATTTTACGATTGATCAACAATTAACAAGTGGGCCCCCAATCAAAACTGTAGCACTCACAGAAAACCTGGGCCCAATTTTAATATTCCAAAAACCACATTTTCAACTCAGGAACATTCTGCAAAATTTTGGGAGCGTGAACAGTTACCTACGCGGCGGAAGCGCGGCCAAATCAGGGATTTGGCCGCCCTTCCGCGGCGGTATGGTGAGTTCGTGGTACCAAATTTTTACAGTAACCTTAAAATTCCCTGCACATCACTCTGAGACAACCTGAAAAATTTTTGTACTCAAAAAAAATTCGACAGAAACTGATGTGCATGAAAAATGCGTTTTCGGGATTTTGTTCGATCGGAAACGTAAAACACATCAAACGAAAGCTAGATGAAGTTAATGGCGAGGCTCTGATACCACTGTAAGTGCACGGCGGCGCCCCGGCCGTCAATCCGACGCCGGAATGCGGAAACGGTGGTAAACTTAAAATTTGCGGACTTAGCAAACCGGCACCACCGCGCACTAAACACCCGGATCGTTACCATTAACAAGTCTAAGCTAACTAGAAGATGGGTTAGAGATATACCGACGATCCAAGTCCTCCGGTCTTCTCGTCATGCTCCCGATCTCCTGCGGAAAAATCCCGTCTCCTCCTCGTCGCCGGAAGTGCACCACATCGCCTACTTTGTTTACGGGCTCCCACCTCAATGCCGAGGCAACTCGGGCACGAAGCCGGCTACTCGACGTGCCCAAGGTTCGTTGTAGAATATGTAGTGAGCAAGTCTCATTTTTGGGGTTTGTGGAATTGCCATTGGTGAAGGGAAAAAGGAGCAACCTTTTGGAAAGGAGCTAGAGAACTTTTCTAGCAAACATGAGAAGAAAAAATACCACACTACCAAATGAATCAAAACCATACCACAAAAGTGGCCGGCCCCCATTTTCTTTTTTGTGATTGGAGAGAGAAAAAGAAAGGTCAAGGGGGTGGGTGGAATGCAAAAGGAATCCAAAGGAATCATGATAGAACATGATTACAAACACAACCACACTCCTACACAACCATCATCTCATGCATGATGACACCAAAGTCAAGCTATCATGAAAAGGAAAGTCAAGCAAGTCAATGGATGGTGCACCATCATGAAGACTATCATGATGCTACAAAAAGCAAAGAACCCCCTCCACAAATGTCTATTTGCAACAATGCAAATAAACCCTCCTCCACCAATCTTCGGCCAATGAACGGAACAATGGAAATTGGCCGAAACGGAAAGCAAACTGGCAACTCCAGAAAACTGGTCCCGTAATAAATTACAGGAAAACCCCAATACTGTGCATACACACCCGCATCTGTATTTCGACCGAAATACAAATGCAATGAGACAAAATCTCCACTGTACTATACTAGAATCCGGCTTATACCAAAACCGGCTAGTAATATCTGTTCGATCCTGATCCGTGCAATACCGCACGTATCTGATCGAACCCTGCTATATACCAATACAGCCTATAGTACAAACCGTCCGATCCTGATCCGTGCAATACCGCACGTATCTGATCGGACCTTGCCATATCTCCATACGGCCTCTACAACCTTTCGCCCGAAAGCTGAGTAACAGAATGTGGGGGACTCTAAAGACTCGTCAACACCTTGGTTGTGGATTTAACCACTAGCACGTCAGAGGTATAAGCCAATACGTAACGGGCTACCAGGTATTGACTAAAAGGGACGTCCGTGAGTGAACTCAGCCTGACAACCCTACTGAGCCTGTCAGTGACAATATCCGTGCAGTCCGGTCCGTTCGTCTATGAGCATCGCATGGCGGGCCTAGGGGGTTGGTAAAAGTCAGACCCCCAAAAGCGGTACAAGTCGTGTCGGAGTGTAGCCCAGAACACCCTGAGATACTACTGGAATACCTACCAGTAAATCTCCTTGCCTCGGCCGAGGGCTTTGTGTAATGGCTCTCCTAGACACAGCACGACCTCACCCCCAATACCGGGAGAGACGAACCCCTGAAGATACGCTCACAGTCTCCATGTGGCTCGGGACTGTACCCAACTAAAACCTGTTTGCACGACTCCTTTGAGCCGTGGTAGGGTAGTAATCAAAGTACAGTGGGAACTCACACGAGACAAATGACGATCCCCAGGTCGATGAACTAACCTGCACACATGTCACCAGGGAACTGCCATCTGACGTCTGGTATATGACCAACTAGCATGTTCCCGGTGAGTCCTGTCCGGTGTACTCATAACCCACTGAGCACCTGTATACATCTTAGGTGATCCAACAGACACCAGTGGCTTGTGAGACCGGCCACCGCCCCTCGTCGGGGTCTCGACTGTATACACTAGTCTACTAATGGAGTATCGATGCGCAGTCTCGAAACTCCCACGACTAGGGACCTTTTAAGGATAAGCTTATGGACCCCCAGCTCCCACTTATATGATCGCCCTCATACTGCTGGTGGTCAAGCAAGAATCCTAGGGGCTCTATCAACGTGTAATAGCGACGTGTCAGGTCACCTAAAGCAGTACACGATGATAAAGGTAAACCAGATAGCATACTATCATCTCGAGTAAGACTGTCCTACCGGGATAGGTCCTCCCTCAATCATTACAATCACGTACCTGTGACCTAATAATTGACTCTGAGGGCACTATCTCCAACAGGAAAAATCCAACAATTGGAAATTTCCCGGCAGGGGAAAAAGTGGGTATTTATATCCGGTCGAACTTTTTAACATATTCTAAAATTACCCGGAAAACATATAGACAAAGTTTGATAATCCGATCGAATCTGTCGAACTCCCAATACAACCCAGAATATTCAACTCTTGAATATACTTAAAAATTCCTAGAAAATACAGCACCAGAAAGTAGGAATTACTGTGCAAAAATGAATGGAAGAAGCGGCTAAGTGGCCGCGGAACCGCCGCATTAGCCATGCTAATGCCGCGGTTCCGCCGCGCTTTGACTGAATCAGGTGATCATGCTTCACAGTAATTCTTAGAAATTCCTGCTGATTTTTCTGCATATTTTTAATTCTGAAAAATCCACAATTTTCAAAAATGTACAGAGAGCAAGTTTTGAGTTAGGGTTTCGGTTCGATCGGACTTCTAACTCCGTCTAAACATCGCCTAAGGCTCTAGCTAGGCTCTGATACCACTGTAGGGTTCCTAGGCACGCTAATGAGGTCTTACAAGGCATCAACCATGCCAATTTCAAATTTTTCATGTGCCGAGAAACCCTAATACGGATCGTTAACTAGATATTAGGCGAAAACTAGAACTAGTAAACTGCTTTACTAATAAGTGAACGGAAATACAACCTTTGTAGATCCGGTCCTCCACCTCCATAGCTCCGTGATGAAGTCCCTCCACTGTACCCATCAGATCCCGGACTCTCGCGGTGGTTTCATCGAAGAAATGATCGGGCTAGGTCGTCGACTTCGATGCCGAAGATGATCTACGTCGAGGCAACACAAGATCAAGCTCCAACTTCACCAAGCCATGAAACTTGTGAAGAAAACACCCTATACTACTTGGCAAGTGGTAGAGGATGAAGAAATAGGAAGTGGGTTCACTTTAGAATTGGATTTCTCACTCTTTTTCTCATGTTGCCATTGTTGGTAGCAAGCTTTCTTCTTTGTTCAAGAAGAAGAAGAAGAAGAAAGAATATGATAAGTATTATTTTAAAATAGAAAAAAAAAATGATACTTATCATAATCTCAACCATGGTTTAGTGTAGAGAATTAACTAGGGTTTAGTTGAATGGTTAGGGTTAGGTCATGAAGACAAAATGGTCACTTAGTCAAAGCTTCATGAAGCTTCAACAACAAAACAAACTAAGCCACCATTTCATTTTTGCCCAAAATGAATTAATGAATAAATAAATAAATGAATAAGTAAGTAAATCAAAACACTAACCATTAACATAACCATGGATTAATTCTTTACACAAACCCAAGATTGCATGTATCATCAAACATGATACAAACAAGTGCACAAAAGTATATCACATATACAACTTGTATACATCAAGTGAGAAAATCCAATTTATGTGAACCAATACTAGTTAATGCAAAGTAATATATCAAATATATAATTATGCATTAAATCATTAAATCAATACTTGATTTAACGATCCGGTCATATCGCATATAACCGACTAATATCCAATGTATCGGCTTATCGAATCAATCCTCGATTCGATAGCTAGGTTATATCGCATAAAACCAATCGATACATTCATCGCGAGAATGGAATACGGTATCACATACACGCATTATTCTCGGTCCCGCACATATCTCATATGCGCTCTTATTTCGTTTCGCTTGAGCCAGGAAACCTCTGTGTAGGACTCTAAAGACTCGTCAATACGCCGGCAGCAGGTGATGATCATATCAAACACCCACAAGTCGCAAGCGGTCTGCCAAACGTAACGGCCACCCGGGTATTGAGCGATCAGAAGATCGAAGAGCAAGCCCGCTCACACTCCTGTGAATCCAACCAGTAACACTTATCGTATAGTCCGGTCTGTTCGTCTGATATGTCGCATATATCGCCTAGGGGTGGTAAACGTCAGACCCCAGTAGCTCGATAAGTCGTGTCGATATGAGGTCTATAACAATTCGAGAAACTACTGGTAACACTTACCAGTAAATCTCAGCAACCCTGGCCATGGATTTTCAGTTATAGCCAATCAAACACAGCGCAACATCAACTCCCTATACCGGGAGAGACGAATTCCCTCCTATCGCTCCTTGCCTCCATGTGATTCGGGACCGTACCCAAAAACCACCGTTTTGCACGCCCTCTTGGACGTGGTAAGGTGGAAATCAAAGCACAGTGGGAACCACACAAGACTCTATGACGATCTTGGGTCAACAGACTACTCTGTACCAGTGTCACCAGAGAACTGCCATCTGACGTAACGTATAATACCATCTGGGAGTTCTCGGCGAGACCGTCCAGTGTACCCAGTCTTCACTGAGCACCCGTATATCATCTCTGATGTCAAACACCAATGGATATGGAATCATCCATCGCCCATCTATATGTGTCGAGAAGGTATACGCTAGTCTACTCTAGTATATCGATGCCCCGTCTCGATACACCCACGGCTAGGGACCTTGAAGGATGTACTTATGGACTACCATGTCCCCACTAGTATGATCTGCATCATAGTCTAGGTAGTCAAGTACACATCCTAAGGGCTTTACCAACATTTAACAGAGAGACAATCAGTGTACACGTTAAGGTGAAGTGTAACAAGATAGCATACTTTCATGTCGAGCAAGAAAGTCCTCCCTATATATGTCCAAGCATCCACTACAATATACATCCTATGTATAGTAATGGCCTCTAGGGCATACATATAACTAACAGGATTCTGGTTCAGGAGAAATAGGAATAAGGTTTATTCAGTTGTCTTTTATCATCACATTCTCTCAAGTTGCGAGTACTCCTAGGTTTAGGAGGGTACACCTATTATGCTTACTGGATATTCTTCTTCCAAACCATAGGCTGGTGCCGAACGGTAGGGAAGAAAGAAAACCACTTAGCCTAATGATGGTGTACAGAAGGTAATTAATAAAGAAAAATAAAGGGATTTGGGGTGATGGCAAACAAATATACGGTTAAAGTCATGAATTGGATTATGGAAAAGGCATTACTATGAATACCAGGTCACCCTTTCGAAACATTTTCATGTTTCAATTACACTGTGCATTGTTAATTGAAAACTGATTTCCCGATTAGATATTTACTCCAGGGTATGTATTTACCAGGTATGATTCTCACATATGTAGGGTTTTACAGATGATGAGTGGGAGTATGTTATTGGGAATTAGGTAACCATCCTCATTATATCGGAATTCTTTGTAATTGGTGATATTTGAGGAAATCGCCTGGGTACAGTTTTCAACCTACGACGCACAGGTTTTGAGTTATTAAACTCGGCGGACTTATACAAAGTATTGTATGTTGTCCAGTGTACATCAGGACAAAGGGGTTGGTCCTCGTACTCTGTTCCGTTTACTTGTGACTTCTCTAGTTTTTAGACAAGTGTTTCGTAGAAATACAAAGTCTAAAGTCTGAGAAGTTGTGGGTATAGGAATAAAGTAGAGAACCAGGTGTCACAAGTATCGGGATTCTTCAAAGAAACCGAAGATGTAGATTCTTGTGATTGGTATTCAGTTGATAGTAATGGTTTTGAGAAACTTGTTTCTTTTTCAGGTTACTCATAATTGGATGGATTCCTAAGTTGAGTAATGCTGATTAGCCTCTCTCTATTAAGTTGATATGCACTGGAGACAGCTGCATGATTTGAATTTGGTTCCAATTAAATAAGTGCCAAAGTTTCTATATTGGATATAGAATGCTTCATATCTTAACGATGTTAAGGTAAGGGGAGTTGTCCAGCTTATGCTTAAAACTAGACACTGGATAACTCAAGGCACGTTTCTGTAATGGCAGTTTGTGGGTTGACCCTAGTTTTGACGAGGGTTGATTTTCTACCATCTGGAAGATCAATAGTGATATTGTTCTTGACTCGCCACAGTTTTAATAAAATGGATTTTATTTTCAGAAAACAAAAGTGGGAGTATGGTAGAACTGGAAGTGCTTCCAGAACCGCAAACGATTACGGAAACATTAATAGGACCTATATATTCAATCAGGTTTGACATTCCAATTGCCACTCCGCAGATATGGTGGGTAACCTCAAACACCCGAGAGGTACTCCGGTAGCCTCAAGGACGGTGACAGGGAAGTTCTTGTTTACCCAGACTTGACACTACTGTTGTTCCAGACTATGAGATCCGGCAGGAGGATAAGTATAGCATCATTCTAAACCAGTTTTAGAATTGCACGTATATATTATTCTGCCAGAAGGTTGTCGTAGTCAGTGGGAGCAGCGAAAGCATAGTGGGCAAGTAGCTTATGTCTATTTATAGACTTAAGCAATTATAACGGAGATAGATCATGTAATTTTGATATGATAGTCATGGGTTTGACTTCATCAGAATAGGGGATGGATCTGTTAAGAAGGTAGTAGGGTGTGATGTCCTAGTATTTGAATGACATACACAGAGTAGGAAGTAAAATTTCTACACTACGATCGGTTATACTGTGGTCGTCACACAGTAGTTTGTCCACAAAGGATATAGATATAATATCTGACATTCTGATTAATAGATCAATGGTTTTAGATCTAGATTTGGGTAGCTTCCCAATATGGGTACTTTGACAATATTCTAATAGTATTTTAGAATAGATGACTCCTGGCATGGTGGTGTACCTGCAGGTGATGGAGTCACCCTCTCTAAAGGTGTCTTGCAGACTAAAGGGGAGAGGGACGTGCATGATTGGCAGTTCACTTGCTTAGGAAACTGAGTCAATCGTGAGATGTTAAGTACCACACCAGATGTCGCTTTTGCACTAGATACGATAAGTTTATATTAATCCAATCCTGAAGAAACATACGGATGTAGTTATAAAACATAAGTACATGTTCTACGGATTTGATGACGGCAGCCTCCTTCGGGAGACGGTTATTATTCCAGGCTTCACAGGTGACATGCATGACAGAGTGATTGTCAGAGTTATAGTTTTTGCTCAGAAGAGGGACAGTATTATGGACAGGCGGTCCAAGAGGATACTGTGGGAGGCATGGTGCTGGATACTGATTAGGTTCAGTTATCAATACAGTATAAGAAGTTTGGATTTGTAGTTCATTTATAAACTAGGTCCCATCAGATATCCAGGCATGTTCTAAGACACCTATTACTCGATTCGAGAGATGGCTTTCTCCGCGAACTTGAGATTAAGAGAGACATAGAAAGAAACATCAGGGCGGATCCACTCACTGAGGCTATTTCTCGAACACAATAGTTTTGCAAACGAGCTTTGTGAAACTGATTAGTAGAGGAGTTGGATGTTCGGTATCACACCAGCTGTGAGTACGCGACATCGCAATAATAGCCTTAAGTGCAAGTAGGAGATTGTTGGATATAGTGCCCTCTAAGTCAATTATTGGATCGCAGGTACGTGATTGCAATGATTGAGGGAGGACCTATACCGATAGAACAGTCTTACTCGAGTTGATAGTGTGCTATCTGGTTTGTCTTTATCATTGTTACACTTTGATAGAGCCCATAGGATTCTTGCTTGACTACCAGCAGTATGATGGCGATCATATATGTGGGAGCTGGGGTCTATAAGCACATCCTTAAAGTGTCCCTAGTCGTGGGAGTTTCGAGACAGGGCATCGATACTCCGGAGTAGACTAGTGTATACATTCGAGACCCCGACGAGGGGCAGTGGCCGGTCTCACAAGCCATTGGTATTAGTTGGTTCACCTAAGATGTATACAGGTGCTCATTGGGTTATGAGTACACCGGACAGGACTCGCCGGGAACTTGCTGGTTGGTATTATACCTAGCGTCAGATAGCAGTTCCCTGGTGACATATGTACAGGTTAGTTCATCGACCTGAGGTCGTCATTTGTCTCGTGTGAGTTCCCATTGTGCTTTGATTTATACCCTACCACGGGTCAAAGGAGTCGTGCAAACAGGTATATTTTGGGTACAGCCCCGAGCCACATGGAGGAGTGAGCAGATCGTCGTGGATTCGTCTCCCCCGGTATTGGGGAGTGAGATCGCGCTGTGTTTAGGAGAGCCATTACACGAAATCCCTGGCCAGGGTAATCGAGATTTTCTGGAAGGTATTCCAGTAGTATCTCAGGGTGTTCTGGGCTGCTCTCTGACACGACTTATACAGCTATTGGGGGTCTGACGTTTACCGGCCCCCTAGGCCCTATATGCGCTACTCATAGACGAATGGACCGGACTGTACGGATATTGTCACTGTCAGGCTCAGTAGGGTTTCTGGATGAGTTCGCTCATCAGCTCCCCTTCCTTCAATACATAGGCAACCGTTAGGTACAGCTTGTACCTCTGACGTGCTAGTGGTTATACGCAGTGCTAGTGTGTTGATGAGTCATTAGAGTTCCCGACAGACACTTTCCCAAGTTCGGGCGAAACGTTGTAGATGCCGTATGGTATTATGGCAAAGTTCGGAAAATGCACGTACGTTTTCGCACGTGTCATATTTCGGGCAGATAATACTGGTGGGCTTCGGTTTAAGCCGGATCCGAGTATTATACTATGTAGATATAATATCTTTGTCGTAGTTGCATTTGTATTCGGTCGTAATACAAATGAGGGTATGTTTATACTGTTACGGGGTTATCCTCAAATTCGTTTCGGGATCGCTTTTGGAAGTTGCCAGTTTCCAGTTTTCTATCGTCCGTATTTAACATTCGGTTAAATACGGATTTATCTTTTTCTTGAGATGAGTGTGGAAGTTTCTAGAGGCTTCTAGATGAGGTGATTAGGCTAGTGAGTCATTAGTGCATTTATTGTGCAATTAATGCATGATGACTAGGTTCGAAGGTTCAATATATGCATTGATTGTGTTCATACAAGGTGTCTTGTGACTCATTCTCTTCTTTAATCTTATTGTCACCTTCCCCTCTCCTACACTCACCTCCCCCTCTCCTTTATATGGCCGGCCCCTCTTGTGGGAAGATATATAGATTTCATTTTGAAAAGATTAAGGATTTTGGTTCATGGAAATTAGTATACTCCATTTCTCCTTTCATATCAATCCAAAAGGCAACTTCATTAACCGTTCGTCCATAACTTTGGACGTAACGACACAAAGTGTTCTACTCATTATCTACATCAATCTTGGTCATCTCTTTTGGCAAAGTTGATGATCGAGTTGCCTCGGTTCAAAGGCGGGAGCCCGTTTAAAGATCCGTCAACGTGGTGCCACCTGGACGACGAGACCGGAGATCGAAGAGTTCGTAGCAGCCGCAACATAGCGTGGGATGATGGTTGAAGACCGAAGGACTCGGATCGTTCGGTATAACATTTCTACCCACTTTGTAGTTTGTTAGTTTAGATTTAATGGCAGATCCGGGTTAAAGTACGAGATAGCGCCTGTCGTAAAAGTTTTGTTCCACATTTTGGCGTCTGTTAGACGGCCGGGGCGCTACCGTGGACTTAAAAAGTGTTGATTTGATAATTTAGTGTAGAACTGTATATTTGATATACCAATTCATATTAACTAACATTAGCTCACTTAAGCATTCTTTTCTCACTTGTGTGTACATGTAATATATATGTGATATATATTAATGTGCATTGTTTATTTGTGTGTCATGGTTGTTGATACACACTATATGGGTGTATATGACATACACCATTTTAATTATAATGTTGGGGTTTTAATATTCAAAGTAAATACAAAATTAGTGGATAACTGTTTAAAGCATGACGCTTGTAGAAGCTTGTGAGTGCTTTGACAAAGTCCACTCATTTTGTTTTACTTAGGATATTTATTAACCTAACTACTATAATTAGCCAAGGTTATGTCTCTACATGAGTTAGTATATTATACCCACTCACCCATGGTTAGCTCACTTACTTGATCATTTACATTCTCATCTATTTGTTCATCTTCTTCCTCAAAGCCAAAAGCTTTCTAGGGTTTGATCCAAAGTGAGAAATATTATGAGAAAAGAAATTCTAAAGTGAGCCCACTTTCTATTTCTCCATCCTCTACTAGATTAGCACTTTAGTTTAGGGTGTTTGCTTCACTAATTGTCTAGTTAGTGAAGTAGTAGCTTGAGTTGGCATCCCCTCAACGTAGATCATTTTCGGCCTCGAAGACTTCAAGCAAGGTCACTCTTTTCGCCTCGTGAAACCATGCAAGAGTCCGGGAGAACCACGATCGCAGTGAAGGGACCACAACAAGAAGCTTATGAAGTGAAGGACCGATCTACAAAGGTTGTATTTCCTTTTTCACTTAGATAGTAAATGGTTTACTATGTTTCCGTATTATATTCTAGTTAACGATTCTAGTATAGAGTTCCTTTTAACGACAAATTTTTGAAAATGGCATGGACGATGCCTCCCGAATCCTTGCTGCCGTCGATAGGAACCCTACAATGGTATCAGAGCCTAGATAGAAAATTATACGGATATTGTTAGGTTACGAACACGAAACAAAGTCCGAACTTGAAACCCTAAAAATCATGTTTCTGTCGTTTTTAAAACGAGCCCTAAAATTTTTTTAAACAAGTTCAGAATCATATATGTATGATACAATGAACACTGAAGAAAATTGTGTTAGTTATATGTATGCCGTAGAGGCCATTACTGTACATACGATGTATATTGTAGTGGATGCTTGGACATATATAGGTAGGACTTTCTCGCTCGACATGATAGTATGCTATCTGGTTGCTCTTTATGTTAACATGTTCTCTGATTGTCTCTATGTTACATGTTGATAAAGCCCTTAGAATGAGTACTTGACTACCAGGACTATGATGCAGATCATACTAGTGGGGACAGTGTAGTCGCTAAGTACATCCTTCAAATGTTCCTAGTCATAGGTGTATCGAGACAGGGCATCGATATACCATAGTAAACTAGGGTATGCGTTTCTTGACCCATATGATGGGCGATGGATGATCCTATATCCATTGGTGTTTGACATCAGAGAAGGTATATGGGTGCTCAGTGGAGACTGGGTACACTGGACGGACTCGCCGAGAACTCCAAGATGGTATTATACCACACGTCAGATGGTAGTTCTCTGGTGACACTGGTACAGGTTAGTCTGTAGAGCCGAGATCGTCATAGAGTCTTGTATGATTCCCATTGTGCTTTGATTTCCATCATACCACATCCAAGAGGGCGTGCAAAAAGGTGGCTTTTGGGTACAGTCCCGAATCACATAGAGGCAATGAGCGATAGGAGGGTTTCGTCTCTCCCGGTATAGGGAGTTGATGTTGCGCTGTGTTCGATTGGCTATAACTGGAAATCCCTGGCCAGGGTTGCTGAGATTTACTGGTAAGTGTTATCAGTAGTTTCTCGAACTGTTATGGACCTCATATCGACACGACTTATCAAGCTACTTGGGTCTGACGTTTACCACCCCTAGGCGAGATATGCGACATATCCGACGAAGAGACCGGACTGTACGGGAGTGTTTCTGATTGGATTCGCAGGAGAATGTACAGGCTTGCTTGTTGATCTTCTGATCGCTCAATACCTGGGTGGCTGTTACGTTTAGCTGACCGCTTGCAGCTTGTGGGTGTTTGATATGATCATCACCTACTGCCAGCGTATTGACGATTCTTTAAAGTCCTACACAGAGGTTTCCTGGTTCTGGCAAAACGGAGTAGGAGCACATATGTGATATGTACGGGACCAAGAATAATACGTGTATGCGATACCGTATTAGATTGTCACGATATGTGATATCGGCCAGGTATATGTGATATAGCTGGGTCATCGAATCAAGTGTTGATTCGATGAACTGATACATGATATATTAGTCGATTATATGCGATATAGCCGGATTGTCGGATCAAGTGTTGATTCGATAATTTAATGTATAATTATATATATGTGATATATTACATTACATTAACTAATATTAGCTAGCTTTATTGATTCATTTTCTCACCGAATAATACATCGATATATATGCGATATATGTTAATTGTATTATTTTCTTTTGTTACAAAAATATATTATATGTGTGATATATAATATTGTAACAAGTTATGATTACTAATGCAACATGTTTTGTGGAGATTAAACATGGATAGTGTTTGATTTGGGCTAGCATTTTCATGAAGCTTCTAGAAGCTTTATGTTTTGTATTAAGAAAAAATATTTTGTTGATATTTGTGGAGATATTTCCTAACCCAACCCAAACCCTTTACCTTAGTTAAATCTCTACTATGGTTAAGCCTTTCTTTACCTAACCATGGATTGCAATTGTAATAAGATAACAATTGATTATTCATCACAAATGAAATTCAACTTCTTCTTCCTCCATGAAAAGCTTTCTAGCTTTTGGTGATGTAATGAAATAAAGTGAGAAATTGAAAATAAAAGAGAGCTAAATTCCTACTTCATCATCCTCACCTATTCTAGCCGCTTAGATTAGGGTGTTTGCTTTGCTAATACTTGATTAGCAAAGCAAGAGCTTGGGTTTGAGTTTCTTCAAGGTAAATCATCTTAGTATCGAAGATCGGAAGCAATCTTGCCTCTTTCTTTTCATGGAGCCTCTCTAGAGTCCGGGTACATGATGATCGCAGCGAAGGGACCTCAACACAGAGCTTATGAAGTGAAGGAACGGACTACAAAGGTTGTAATCCCAAACTCTTAGAAGTAAAGTTGTTTACTTGCTTATTGTTTCGCCTAATCTTTTGTCTACGATCTTGGTTAGGGTTGTTCGGCACTTGAAAAATTTGATTTTGGCATGGTTGATACCTAGTAGAACCTCATACTAGTGCCTAGTAACCCTACAGTAGTATCAGAGCTACTAGGCATTGGATGTCGACCTATGGGGGGTTCTCACTGTGTGACAGTGTGGTGAAGCATAGGCTCTTACCCCCAGGGTGTCCCGAGACCGGAAGGTGTTCCGGCGGGTTGTAGTCCTCGCGAGGGGGCATGCATAAAAGTAGCTGCTGAGGGACCCGTTGGTGCTACGGCGACCCCATTGGATGGTGTGGTTGCCTGCCCAACATGGTATCAGAGCCAAGCTAGAGCTTTAGGCATTGTCTAGACGAAGTTTAAAGTCCGATCGAACCCCGAAACACCGAGTTTAACCCCTTCTCTGGAAATTTTTCAAAAAGTTGAAATTTTTCATATTAAAAATACTCAGAAAATTAAGCAGGGAATTCTAAGGATTACTGTGAAAAACGACATCCTAATTTCCTTAAAGCGCCGTGGAACTGCGGCAATACCATGCCTTGCGCGGCGGTTCCGCGGCCGTATAGGGGAATTAGGGTTAGCTTTTTTTATAGTAACATCCGTAAGTACTTTTGCATGCTTCTGGGAATTTTTAATTCTACTTAAGTGTTGAGTTTTCTGGAGATCTTTTGTATTCGTTGATTCGATCGGAAAGTTTAACATCGTTTAGTTTTTCGAGTAATTTAGAACGTGTTAAAAAGTTCGAACGGATATCAATAACTCACTTTTTCCCCTGACGGAAAATTTTCAAGTGTTGGTTTTTTCACGAGTTTGAAACTTCCGGAAAATCATGCAAGCGTATCTGTGGACCCTCTGGAAGAACGTAACCTTAACTCGATTATGTGACCGTCAAAACTGCCACTTGAACCCTAGGGTTTGTGGTAGTTTAGCGTTGCCACATGTGAGGCGTTGGTTTGACCCTTCTACGGCTGGTTCATTGGGGCTGTGACATGTTCTGGGTTTTTGGACTCCGCTCAAGTGTTGAGCTACTTGGGAAATCTTGGATGTTTGTTTATTCGATCGGAAAGTTTAGCATTGTCTATTTATCTTGATTGTGATACAATATTTGGAATCCACAAGTAGTTATGAGATAACTAATTTGAATGTTATAAATCTAGCAGTTTAGTCTCAGATGATCGGTTGCCATGGGATTTTGATGCAATCAAAAGTACGTTGCAATCACGTAGCGTATGCAGATACTCGCCGGGTAAAATTAATAGACAGCCACGCCCCATAGCCCCGACTAAGTGACTGTAGGAGAACCCCGTCGCCAAAAGCATCCGTTCGGGTGCTCGCGGCAGCAGTGTTCCGCCTTATTGCACTTCGTCGATGGCATCGGGGGTGCGGCCGTCTACTAAAGTTCTCGACGAGAATTCGATCAGGATATCGGGAATCTTGTTGAATTGCCCGACTAGATATTGAAAAGTGTTTTCGATATTGAGACTAAAATGCGGGGTTTATAATTGTTAGGCATGCGATGTCTAAGGAATTCATTTAATTAGGCATGCGATGTCTAAGAAGGTTGCGGATTCCAACTGTTGAAGTTTTACACTTTCTTTTTTCTAGGACCGTAAGTGTAATATGTGGTGTATCGCCGGTTTCGTTGCTATACATCAATGACAACTGGGATACGCATATTTACTTACGTTGATAACATGTGATGTTATGTGTTGCTGTGATATGTTATATTGGATCGTCGTGTTTGAATAGCCGGGGGTTTTATGTGAGATGAGAGTTTTTCTTTTTCATTCATGTAAAATTCATTGTATGTAATATTCTTTTAATGGGGCACATCCGAGCTGAGGATAGTGTCACCATTGTATATTATATACTTTTCCGCATTAGGTTAGACCCAAGGTGGGGAGCACAAGTAACCGGGTTCTAGGGTCCAGTGGGAGACCATCTCGAGGAGTCGAGACCGGGTCTCCTAACTCTAGAACTGGCAGGGTTGCTTGCCGCTCTCGTAGGGATCTAAGGGTGTGGGATTGGCTATTCATCGCGACCGTGGAATCCGTGTTTTATACAGGCTCGTATCAAAACACGGACCTCCTAGTATATCCAATATTTCATATATGTTCTTCTGTTACAATGTTCTGTGATGAGATCATATTACTGCCTGAGACGAATGTTTATATTATATATATGAGATATAAATTATATATTGTTGATTTCGTTTCATATCTGATGCTTGTGAAGCATAATAAAATGGGACTTCATTAATGAGATTAATGAAACTAAATGAAACCTAAAGATGTTGTAGCAACTTGTTTCAAAACTGGTAGCTCTAGTTCTTTCTTTGCATAGCGGTATTCCTTATAGAATATCCAGCACCTTATTCGATAAGGAAAGAGCCGAGATCCCTTCACCGGGAGTGACCTCTTTAGCGAAACTAGCAGATGCTACAAACTCGGTTTGTCTTTTGATTGCTTCTATAGCTTTTGCTTTGCATAGTGGTATTTGCGAAATATCCTGCACCTTATTCGATAAGGAAAGAGCCGAGATCCCTTCACCGGGAGTGACCTCTTTAGCGAAACTAGAAAAGCCTAAAAAACACTCCATTACAAAATCACTCGATTCTACAACGATATCAAGTTCATTACGCAAAGGGTTTTCTTAAAAACTTGTCGTAGCCCTTCGTCATTTCAGATAAGTACTTCATAGTATTCGTACTACGTTTGTTGGCATTCGTCATGGCATAGTGTGCGGTAGCTATTTATGCTTATCTGTATACGCATATGATGCGATTGAGTTAGGGTAGTCGTACGACTTTGTTGGCTTTCGTCAAGGGTCGTGCGGGTGAGTTTAATTCAATCGGGAAATGACGGGTTGAACTTGACTAGTAGCCTATGGTTTGTTGGCATTCGTCAAGGTCATAGGATACTAGGGGTAAAATATTATTGGGAATTTCAAGTGTTGAAATTTGCAATGAGATTGCATACCTTCTATGAGATAGTTGGATCCCGATATCCGCTGCGAGTAAGAGTTACTCCTGGGAGAGTTTTACACATTACAATTAGCCGATCAAGTAGGTGTCTAGAAAGGTGTTAACGGGGTTACGCCCCTGGGAAAACGAGAATTATTTTAATTAGGTCCGTGCGAAAACACGGGGAACCTCCTTCAAAGTACCGGCACTGGCCTGGCTGAAATATTGGCGAACTTGTAGAGTGTAATTAATCCCGGCTAGTCTTTCTTTTTAGGGTTTGAAGGAAGATTTGACTAAAATAGTGGCAGACATCCTGATTAGATATATTAATAACCAATCTAATCTTGCAAGAGCATACGCTGAGTGTTTTCTTCTCTCTTTCTCCAGGTAGCGACCATATCACGCCTAATCAAGATAATAATATGGATGTATTGACCGAACCCGCTTGTTATACTGTGCTAGGGAACGTTGGTCCCACTCCAACTTATAAATGTTAAAAGACCTAGCAGGAAATTAGGGATTACCAGAATTCCCGTGCCGCCCAAACGAAGAAAGTGCATGCTGATGCATCTTCTTCGGGTGTTTTCATTACAGAGAACTGTTTCTCAGTATCCTTTACGTCCTGGGTATGAGATACCGGATCAGGATCCCGCATATGTAATCTGTTACATGGGCTATAGATAGGTAGAGAACTGAGAACGAGTGATAAGTTTCAAAAGTTGGAAACAGTGCAATTGTTGCGAGCCAAGTCTGTTGGTAGTTATCATCCTGTATTACCAGAATACATTGATTCTGAACGAAAATTATTAGATACCGAACCTGATATACAACATCATATCAGTCTCTTTATTAGTAAAGAAAGGATATAATTTTGTATTGTTGGATAATGTTTTGAACATTTCCTATATCAAGAGTTGATCGGTTCAGGCACGTTATCTAAAAGCATATACGTTCTAAATCAAACCACAGTTCTTAGTATACAGAACACACACAAGAGGAAGAGTTCAGAAATGAATGAATCCTTCTTGAGGCATTGTAGACTAGGTCATATCAATGTGACCCGACTAGCTGAAGTTACATTTAGATGCATATTTAAATTAGTTGAATTTACATCTTGTGAAACTTGCCGGTCATGTCACAAAGAGAAGATGACCATAGCACTGTTTATTGGAAACAGAGAAAGAGTTAGTGAACTCTTGGGATTGATACATGATGATGTATGAGGTCCCCTGTCTACACATGCCAGGACCAGTTCTTTGTACTTCATTACATTCACTGGTGATCTCTCAAGATTCAGACATATGTTGCTGTTGAAACACAAGTCCGAACCTTTTGAGATATTCACAGAATATAAGTTAGAAGTAGAGAACCAAAAACGGGTATAACTATTATGTCCTTTGATGAGATCAAGGAGGAGAATACTTGGGCACGAAATTCCTGGACTATTCTAAAGGAGAATGAGATTCTCTCTCAGCATTACTCCTCCGTATACACCACAGCACGTCGGTGTATCGGGGCGGAGCAAACGCACCCTATGTGATATGGTATGCTCTATGATGAGTATTACTGAGTTACCTATTTTCTTTTAGGAGTTATGCACTTGAGAAGCTGAATACCTATTGAATAGTGTTCCAATCAAATCAGTTGCCTACCACTTCATATGTGAAATGGAATGGGAAGAGCCCATATCTTAAGTATGTTAAGATTTAGGATTGTCCGGCCTATGCCTAAAAGCAAAATCCGGACAAGCTCGAGGCAAAGTCAGATCTGTGGAAGTTTGTTGGATATCCCAAGCACTCGCAAGGGAATATCTTCTACCATATCAAGGAGCAAAAGATGTTTTGTTTCTCAGCATGCCACCTTTGTGAAAGGGAATTTCTTGTGAAGAAATTAGTGGTCATGAGGTAGAACTGGAAAGAGTTCCAGCTATACAAACTGCAGCTGATAATTTGGTAGAACCCAAAGGAATCAATAGTTTCCAACAATCCTCAGCCTCTCCGCCGATCTAGTAGGGTTCCTCACCCACCTGAGAGATACTTCGGTTTCTCTATGACAGTGGGAGCGAGGATTGCATCATGAGATGATGACCCAACTAGTTTCGAGCAGGCCATCAGGAGTGGGACTCTGTAAGAATGGTTGGATGCTTAGCGATCTGACATGGAATCCTTATACACCAACATAGTATGTGTTAGGCCCACGTTACCTCTCCCGGTACTTTCGGGGTTGCGGAAACGGTAAAACAAAATTTTTTCTGAACATGGTAACATGGACCGTAAAAGCCGGATCTTTGCTAAACAATACACTAGCATCCTAACTAGAGATTTGTCTACTTGGTTAGGGGTTATACCTCAACTTGAACTCCTTCTCTTCTTGTTGTTCTTCTCCTTGCTTGCTCTGTGGCTTGATTCGGACTTTGGTCACCTCCGCGGCCTCTTTGAGTCGAAGACGATCTACCCGAGAGATGTACACCGAGCTCCACCTCGAGCCGAGGTAACTAGGGCAAAGAGATTGCTAATCTAGAAGCCCTAGGTTGTGTAGATGTGATAGATGAATGCTTTTGTCTTTGTGGGATCTTTATCTCTCAACACATGAGATCAAAAGATGAATCAAGAGGAGGAAGAAGGAGGAGCTAGTTTACAACCATGGAGCTTCTCATTTCTAGAGAGAGAATGAGAATGAGCAAAAGAAAAACTTAACCAAGAGAAAAACCAACCATGGTTGCAATAATGCAAAACATTATCATTACTAATCCCATCAAGATAAAGTTGATGGCTACAAATGACATGACCATTATCATAACAAAAAGAAAAAGAAAACCAAAGAATACTTTAGATCTTTCAAGAAGATCCTAGTCAACTTTGGTCAAACGGTCAACAAAGTCAAGATGGTCAAATGGTCAATGTAATTAGCCATAACATAATTATCAATGAAAGGATTAGTAAATAATGTTCCCGGCTCATAATGGTTTTGACCAAACGAACTGTCAAAACCCTAATGAGTCCGCCTCAAAAATGGTTTTGACCGAATCAACTGTCAAAACCCTAATGAGCCTGCCACATAACGGTTTTGGCCGAACCAACTGCCAAAACCTTAATGAGGCACCTCCTCCTTCACCGCTCCGGAAAACTGTGCATACACACCTGCATCCGTATTCCGTAGAACGCGGATGCACAGAAGGCAAAACAAATCCATCCGTGCAATACTAGGATCCGGCTTAGAACAAAGCCCACTAGTATTGCCTACCCGAACACCATATGCATACAAGTATACATAAGTGATCGCAGCCCTGGCGTAAAACCATACGGCCTCTACACGTTTCGCTCAGTGCAGGGAAACTCTCTGTGTGGGACTCTAAAGACTCGACACTACGCTGGCAGTGGGTTTAACCACAGACCGCAAGCGGCACTAGCTGTGCGTAACGGTCCCCAGGTAGATGTCGATAAGAAGGCCGATGAGGTAAACCCATCCGAACTCCTACTGAGTCTGAATGTGACAATCTCCGTACAGTCCGGTCTGTTCGTCTGATACATCGCATGGCGGGCCTAGGGTGGCGGTAAACGTCAGTCCCCTAATAGCAGTACAAGTCGTGTCGGAGTGAAGCCCAGAACACCCTGAGATAATACTGGAAACCTACCAGTATATCTCGCTTGCCCTGGCCAGGGACTACTCGTGTAATGGCTCTCCTAGACACAGCGCGATGTCAACCCCCAATACCGGGAGAGACGAATCCTGTCTAACCGTCACTGCCTCCAAGTGCTTCGGGACTGCTCCCAACTACTACCTGTTTGCACGACTCAGTAGAGCCATGGTAGGGTAGTAATCAAAGAACAGTGGGAACACACTTGAGGCGAAGTGACAGTGTCAAGTCGGCAGACTAAGCTGTACTCATGTCACCTGGGAACTGATAACTGACGATAGGTATAATACCAACCATTAGTTCCCGACGAGTCCTGTCCAGTGTACTCGTAACCTAACGAGCACCCGCATACTATCTCAAGTACGACATACTGACGGCTGTGGGACAGACCGTCTCCCGTGCTGGGATGAGAAGCGCATACGCTAGTCTACTCCGGAGTATCGATGCCCTATCTCGATACTCCCATGACTAGGGACGTGTATAAGGATGTGCTTGTAGATTACCCAGCCCCCACGAGTGTGATCGCCATCACAACGCCGGTAATCAAGCAAAGATCCTAAGGGCTCTACTAATGCGTATAGGTGATATAATAAATAAACACACATGTACACATTAAAGCAGAGACAAACTAAGTAGCATACTACTATATCGAGCAAGATTGTCTATACAACTGTGAATATCCCAAGCTTCCATCAAGTAATATACATATTAGTATGATACAGTAATGGCCTCTTGGGCATATACACTAACAATTTCCCACTTGCACTAAGGCCATGTACTGGCGTATCGAAGACCTATCATCTCGATCAGCCGCTCGAACTGAGTCTGGGGTAAGACCTTCGTGAATGGGTCCGCTGTGTTGTCCTTTGTGTCCACTCTCTGTACCTCGATCTCCTGGCGATCAATGATCTCCCTGATCAGGTGATACCGCCTTAAGATGTGCCTGGATTTCTGATGGGACCTTGGTTCCTTCGCTAAAGCTATAGCCCCTTTGTTATCGCAATACAAAGGTATTGGGTCAACAATGGACGGAACCACCTGAAGTTCACTAATGAACTTCTTCATCCAGACCGCCTCTTTTGCGGCATCGCTGGCAGCAATGTATTTAGCCTCCATCGTCGAGTCTGCGACGGTATCCTGTTTGGAACTCCTCCAACATACCGCCCCTCCGTTGAGGGTAAACACAAAACCCGAGACAGACTTGCTGTCATCTTTGTCACTCTAGAAGCTTGAATCGGTAAAGGACTCGACCCTGAAGTCTCCATTACCGTAAACCAGGAACATCTCCTTAGTCCTTCTCAGGTACTTGAGAATGTTCTTCACTACTGTCCAGTGGTCCTCACCTGGGTCTGACTGATACCGGCTTACCGTGCTCAGCGCGTAAGCTACATCTGGTCTTGTACATAGCATTGCATACATTATAGATCCTACCGCCGAAGCGTAGGGTATAGTGCTCATGCGAACCCTCTCTTCGTCAGTCTTGGGAGACATCTTCTTAGAGAGGGTAATTCCGTGCAATGCGGGTATGTTACCGCGCTTGGAATCCTCCATACTAAATCTCTTTAGTACGGTCTCTATGTACCTGGACTGCGAAAGTCCCAGCAGTCTCTTGGATCTATCTCTATAGATCTTGATCCCCAGAATGTACGAGGCATCACCCAGGTCCTTCATGGAGAACCGTTGTGACAAAAATAGCTTGACCGATTGTAGCATAGGAATGTCATTTCCTATCAAGAGAATGTCGTCCACGTACAAGACTAGGAATACGATAGTTCGTCCTACAATCTTCTTATAGACACAAGGTTCATCTTCGTTCTTGATGAAATCAAATTCCTTGATTGCCTCATCAAAACAGATGTTCCAGCTCCGCGATGCCTGCTTTAATCCATAAATGGATTTAAGCAACTTGCACACCTTCCCGCTGCTCCCACTGTCTACGAAACCTTCTGGTTGATCCATGTAAACGCACTCTTCCAAACAACCGTTTAGGAAAGCCGTTTTAACATCCATCTGCCAGATTTCATAGTCATGGAAGGCAGCAATGGCAAGTAAGATCCGAATGGATTTGAGCATAGCCACCGGAGAAAAAGTTTCGTCATAGTCCAAACCAGGTCTTTGACGAAAACCTTTTGCAACGAGTCTAGCTTTATAGGTTTCCACCTGCCCATCTACACTAAATTTCTGTTTGTAGATCCATTTGCATCCAACGGGTTTTACCCCAGGTGGAGCAATATCCAAGGTCCACACTTTATTGGCGTACATGGACTCCATTTCGGATTGCATTGCTTCCTGCCACTTATCAGAGTCCCTACTGATAATGGCCTGCCTGAAACTGGTAGGGTCATCTTCTTCCAAGATGCAATCCTCTCGATCCCCGTCTATGAGAAAACCGTAGTATCTCTCGGGCGGATGAGAAAACCTACCAGATCTGCGGAGTGGCTGAGGTTCGTTTGGGGTTATTGAATCGAGCGGTTCCTCCAAATTTTCTGTTAAAGCTTGTGTTTCTGGAATTTCATCCAGTTCTACCATGCTGCCACTAATGTTTTTTACAAGAAATTCTTTTTCTAAAAATGTGGCATTTCTTGAAACAATTATCTTCTGTTCCTCTGCATGGTAGAATAGATACCCACTTGAATCTTTTGGGTATCCCACAAACTTACAAAAAACTGCCCGTGCCTCAAGTTTGTCTGGGTTCTGCTTTTTGACATAAGCTGGGCAACCCTAAATCTTAATACGTTTAAGATACAAAATTTTACCATTCCATATTTCATACGGAGTCTTAGGCATGGATTTGGATGGAACTTGATTCAATAGATGTGCTGCAGTTTGAAGTGCATATCCCCAGAATGAAAGAGGTAACTCAGCACTACTCATCATGGAGTGAACCATATCCAATAGGGTACGATTCCTCCGCTCCGAAACACCGTTGTGCTGTGGTGTATAAGGAGGAGTAAGCTGAGAGAGAATACCATTCTCTTTTAAGTAATCCAGGAATTCCGTGCTTAAGTACTCCCCTCCCCTGTCAGACCGGAGGATCTTGATACTTTTGCCTGTCTGGTTCTCTACTTCGTTTCTGAATTCCTTGAATTTCTCAAAAGCTTCAGATTTTTGTTTCATCAGATACACATATCCGAACCTAGAGAGATCGTCAGTGAATGTGATGAAGTACGAGAACCCACCCCTTGCATGTATAGACATCGGACCACATACATCACTATGTATGAGTCCCAAGAGCTCCGCTGCTCTTTCTCCATGTCCGGTGAACGGAGATTTGGTCATCTTCCCTTTGAGACAAGACTGACAAGTTTCATAAGATGAAAACTCGAACGCATCCAAGAGTCCATCTTTATGCAACTTACTCAGTCTTTTCTCTCCTATATGACCAAGTCTACAATGCCACAAGTAGGATTCATTCGTATCTGAATTCTTCCTCTTGCGTGTGTTTTGTATATTGAGAACTGTATTCTGATTTAGAACGTAGATACCATTACACAGTGTACCCTCTGCAACCAGTACCTTATGAAGGTAAATGTTCATGATATTCTTGTCAAGAACAAATTTATATCCATCTTTATCGAGTAAAGAAACTGATATGATGTTGCAAACCATGGAGGGTACATAGCAGCAATCGTTCAAAATCATAGTCTTGCCATTTGGCAATACTAGGTGATATTCACCGACGGCTGCCGCATTTACTTGTGCTCCGTTCGCTACTCTGAGCGACATATCACCCGGTGCAACTTTCCTACTTTTTCTCAGTCCCTGCAATAAATTACAGATATGAGATCCTGATCCGGTATCAAGTACCCAGGAGGTAGGGCTGACCGTAAAACAGTTCTCAATAACAAGAACACCTGAAGTAGATGCAAAACCATGCATCTTCTTCAACTGGGTATCCTGGAAATCCATACAATCCCCTTTCCCTTTCTCATACTTATGACTGTTGTCACAAGTTAGAGCTGAACCAACGTTCCCCAGCCCTGAATAAGAATTCGGATCGGTCAAGCGATACATTTTATTATCTTGATTAGGGCGTGAAATGGCTGCTACCTGGAGAGGGAGAAAAGAAACACTCAGCGTATGCTCTTGCAAGATTAGATTGGTTTATTAATTTATCTAACCAGGATGTCTCCCACTGTTTCCTCAAATTCT
This sequence comes from Agapanthus africanus, assembly GCA_030015575.1. Lineage (NCBI taxonomy): Eukaryota > Viridiplantae > Streptophyta > Magnoliopsida > Asparagales > Amaryllidaceae > Agapanthus > Agapanthus africanus. The sequence goes on along the minus strand of JASDDO010000024.1, from coordinate 545,192,260 downwards.
TCTTAAAACCTTTTTAAAAGAAGAACTAGTCGGGATTTCATTCACGTCACAATACTTGCTTAACCTTTCAGCCAGGCTAGTGTCGGTACTTCGAGGGAGGTTTTCCAACGCTTTCGCGAAGTTCCTTAATTTAAGAACCTCTTTTCCCTGGGGGCGTAACCCCGCTAACACCTTTCTAGGCACCTACTAGGTTTATAGCATTGATCGTTAAGTGAAAGTAATCTCCCGAGAGTAATCCAACTCATCAGTGGGATCGGGATCCAACTGTCATTGTGTGATAACCTAGATGGAATCCACTCTAGCTACCACACACCAGAAGGTATGCGAAATCTGCAAGTTTCAGTTCTTTTGAAACTCCCGATGCGGTTTTTGACCCTAGGACCCAAGTGATCTTGACACAGTCAACAAATCAAAAAGTCCTAGTCAAGTTCATCCCGTCATTATCTTGATTGCATTAAACCCACCTGCATAACCCTTGACACAGTCAACAAGGTTCTACAAATGTCCTAACCAATCACATTGTATCCAGTAAATAAGCTACACTTAGCTACCGTTCACTGTGCCTTGACACAGTCAACAAACGCAGCAAGAATACTAAGTATAACTTATAAGAAACGACGGAGGGCTACGGCTGGGTTTTTGGCGAAAAACCCGTTAACGTAATGAACTTGATATCGTTGAAGGAACGTGATACATCCTTTTGAAAACATAGTGGCGAAAACTTTTGCTAAAGAGGTCACTCCCTGTGAAGGGATCTCGGCTCTTTCCTTGTCGAGTGAGGTGCTGGGCATTCGTAAGATGAATACCTCGATGCAAAGCAAGAATAATCGACTATGGTGAAGTTATTACCCTGACGCAAACCTTTTGTCAAAGGGGTCACTCCCGATGAGGGGATCTCGGCCCTTGCCTCGTCGATTGAGGTGCTGGGCATTCATAACCGAATACCTCGATGCAAAACAAAAAGATGAACGTCCTTGTAATAACAGCTTTTTGAAAAACTTGTTCCAACAACGTCTTTTAGGTTTATTTTCTTGCATTAGTTCTTTTAATGCGTCCCATCATTTAAATCCTACAATTGCAGAAAACAACCAAAATATGACGTACGCTTATGCCATTCGCATTCGCCACTGGGCCCCGTCATCACCCGTTAGGTTACTTAACTAACGACAGAGCGGGGGCTGGGCTAGCGCGGCTGTAAAACATAAGCAACGCCTAAATAGTTATTATATATAGATATACAGCAATGATAGCCAATCCAGATCACAGATGAACACTTCGGATATACTAGGAACTCGCGATTCGTTCGAGCCTGCAACGAAAAGCGGATTACACGGTCGCGATGAATAGCCAATACCCCACCCAAGACCCCTACGGGTGCGGCAAACTACCCGCCAAGTACCCGAAGCGAAGCAACCTCCCTCAACGCCGTGAGTAGGCCACTCGGCACTTCGAGATACCCGGTAGTTTGTGCACCCCCTCCATAGGTCTATCCTAGGAGCAAAAACAGTAAAAAGAATTATACAATGACGGCTACAACCTCGACCCGGTTGTGCGGCCATACAAATAATATTGCATCAATTTATAAATTTATTACATGAATGAAAGAAAAAGAAACACTCATCTCACATCCACCCCGGCTATTCATCCGCGACAATCCAACGAGTTCATATACACATACCATCAACAACACAGATCACAGATGTGTATAACCCCCACTAATCGGCGTATAGCGATTAGTAGACGTTCAATACACATATAACATTACAGATATAACCATTAGTCAAAGTCTACAGAACATCGACCAAAAATACGGACTTTTAAGCCCCAAAAAAAAATTTTGCTTTCTGGAAAATCTGGGCAGAAAAGTCATATACCAAAAATCCCAAAATACCCAAATATGAAAACTGCAAGAAAAAAATTCCCCAACAGAGCCAAGGAAGCCGCGGTTCCGCGGCATAACGGCATAACCAAGCTTATGCCGCGGAAACGCGGCGCTTTGGACGAGTTGGGGGATGAAATTTTTCCAGTTTTCAAATAAAAGCCTGAGCCGATTTTTAGTGTATAAATTTTTAATTTTGGAACAGATCTGAAAATCGGCAGAAACTGAATTTTGCGGGGTGATTTTGCGGTTTTTCGTCCGGTCGTTATTCTTAATACTTTGCTAACATGCTAGGGTGTGTTTAACCTGGCTCTGATACCAATGTTAGGCCCACGTTACCTCTCCCGGTACTTTTGGGGTTGCGGAAACGGTAAAACAAATTTTTTTCTGAACATGGTAACATGGACCGTAAAAGCCGGATCTTTGCTAAACAATACACTAGCATCCTAACTAGAGATTTGTCTACTCGGTTAGGGGTTATACCTCAACTTGAACTCCTTCTCTTCTTGTTGTTCTTCTCCTTGCTTGCTCCGTGGCTTGATTCGGACTTTGGTCACCTCCGCGGCCTCCTTGAGTCGAAGACGATCCACCCGAGAGATGTACACCGAGCTCCACCTCGAGCCGAGGTAACTAGGGCAAAAAGATTGCTAATCTAAAAGCCCTAGGTTGTGTAGAAGTGATAGATGAATGCTTTTGTCTTTGTGGGATCTTTATCTCTCAACACATGAGATCAAAAGATGAATCAAGAGGAGGAAGAAGGAGGAGCTAGCTTACAACCATGGAGCTTCTCATTTCTAGAGAGAGAATGAGAATGAGCAAAAGAAAAACTTAACCAAGAGAAAAACCAACCATGGTTGCAATAATGCAAAACATTATCATTACTAATCCCATCAAGATAAAGTTGATGGCTACAAATGACATGACCATTATCATAACAAAAAGAAAAAGAAAACCAAAGAATACTTTAGATCTTTCAAGAAGATCCTAGTCAACTTTGGTCAAACGGTCAACAAAGTCAAGATGGTCAAATGGTCAATGTAATTAGCCATAACATAATTATCAATGAAAGGATTAGTAAATAATGTTCCCGGCTCATAATGGTTTTGACCAAACGAACTGTCAAAACCCTAATGAGTCCGCCTCAAAAATGGTTTTGACCGAATCAACTGTCAAAACCCTAATAAGCCTGCCACATAACGGTTTTGGCCGAACCAACTGCCAAAACCCTAATGAGGCACCTCCTCCTTCACCGCTCCGGAAAACTGTGCATACACACCTGCATCCGTATTCCGTAGAACGCGGATGCACAGAAGACAAAACAAATCCATCCGTGCAATACTAGGATCCGGCTTAGAACAAAGCCCACTAGTATTGCCTGCCCGAACACCATACGCATACAAGTATACATAAGTGATCGCAGCCCTGCCATAAAACCATACGGCCTCTACACGTTTCGCTCAGTGCAGGGAAACTCTGTGTCGGACTCTAAAGACTCGACACTACGCTGGCAGTGGGTTTAACCACAGACCGCAAGCGGCACTAGCTGTGCGTAACGGTCCCCAGGTAGATGTCGATAAGAAGGCCGATGAGGTAAACCCATCCGAACTCCTACTGAGTCTGAATGTGACAATCTCCGTACAGTCCGGTCTGTTCATCTGATACATCGCATGGCGGGCCTAGGGGGCGGTAAACGTCAGTCCCCTAATAGCGGTACAAGTCGTGTCGGAGTGAAGCCCAGAACACCCTGAGATAACACTGGAAACCTACCAGTATATCTCGCTTGCCCTGGCCAGGGACTACTCATGTAATGGCTCTCCTAGACACAGCGCGATGTCAACCCCCAATACCGGGAGAGACGAATCCTGTCTAACCGTCACTGCCTCCAAGTGCTTCGGGGCTGCTCCCAACTACTACCTGTTTGCACGACTCAGTAGAGCCGTGGTAGGGTAGTAATCAAAGAACAGTGGGAACACACTTGAGGCGAAGTGACAGTGTCAAGTCAGCAGACTAAGCTGTACTCATGTCACCTGGGAACTGATAACTGACGATAGGTATAATACCAACCATCAGTTCCCGACGAGTCCTGTCCAGTGTACTCGTAACCTAACGAGCACCCGCATACTATCTCAAGTACGACATACTGACGGCTGTGGGACAGACCGTCTCCCGTGCTGGGATGAGAAGCGAATACGCTAGTCTACTCCGGAGTATCGATGCCCTATCTCGATACTCCCACGACTAGGGACGTGTATAAGGATGTGCTTGTAGATTACCCAGCCCCCACGAGTGTGATCGCCATCACAACGCCGGTAATCAAGCAAAGATCCTAAGGGCTCTACTAATGCGTATAGGTGATATAATAAATAAACACACATGTACACATTAAAGCAGAGACAAACCAAGTAGCATACTACTATATCGAGCAAGATTGTCTATACAACTGTGAATATCCCAAGCTTCCATCAAGTAATATACATACTAGTATGATACGGTAATGGCCTCTAGGGCATATACACTAACAGTATGGACTTTGGTTGCTTTATTTAAAGGGTTAAATCCCCATCTGGAGCAAGTATATCTTGAGAAGATTACTTGGTGTACATAGAAAGGTTGAGACTTTCAAAGCTATGCTTAAGTCCATCCAGATCCTACTTGCCATTGCTACATACCATGACTACGATATCTGGCAGTTGGGTGTCATGACTGCTTTTCTAAATGATGATTCAGAAGAGAGCGTCTATAAGTACACAGCCAGAGGGCTTCGTAGACAGTGGGAGCAGCGAAAAAGTGTGCAAGATGTTTTATGAGATAAAGCAGGCATCGCGGAGTTGGAACGTCTGTTTTGATATGGTAGTCAAAGAGTTTGACTTCATCAAAATGGTAGATGAACCTTGTATATACAAAAAGGTAGTAGGGAGTATGGTGGTGATCTTCGTATTGAACGTGGATGACATACTCTTGATAGGGAAGGAGTTTCCTATGCTACGCTCGGTCAATCTCCTCTTATCACATGGATTCCCCATATAGGATCAAAGTGATACCTCCTAAATTCTAGGTTTTTATATCTATGAGATAGATCTAATTGGATGTTAGGATTCTCACTAGTTGTAGTATGATGGTGTCAATCGATCCTGGGGGGAATCATTGGAAAGGTTCCAGGGTGATAAGAACGACTGAATGTCAGTAGCAGGCATTGTCTTCACCCTCAGAAGAGGGACGGTATGTTGGAAGAGTTCCAAGCTAGATACCGTGACATACTAGACGATTAAAAGCTAGATACATCATTACCAAGGATGCTACTAAAGAGGCAGTCTGGATATAGATAATAGTTCTTAAGATGAACTTAGTTCCTGCCATTGTGTGACAATGGAGTTGTGGCTTTAGCCAAGGAACCCCCGTCCCATCAGAGATCCAGACATATATTAAGGCAGTATCATCTGATCATGGAGATGGTTGATCTCCTGGGAGATCGAGGTTAGGAGAGTAGACACAGAGGACAACAGCACGGATCCACTCACAAAGGCCTATTTCCCAGTAGAGACTTTTATGGGATGGTTGAGTATGAGATACTTCAACCACAGCAGATTGTTGGGTATGCGAGACCACAACTGATGGCCCTAGTGCAAGTTGGAGATTGTTAGTTATATGTATGCCCTAGAGGCCATTACTGTACATACGATGTATATTGTAGTGGATGCTTGGACATATATAGGTAGGACTTTCTTGCTCGACATGATAGTATGCTATCTGATTGCTTTTTATCTTAACATGTACTCGGATTGTCTCTATGTTACATGTTGATAAAGCCCTTAGAATGAGTACTTGACTACCAGGACTATGATGCAGATCATACTAGTGGGGACAGTGTAGTCGCTAAGTACAGCCTTCAAATGTTCCTAGTCGTAGGTGTATCGAGACAGGGCATCGATATACCAGAGTAGACTTGCGTATGCGCTTCTTGACCCATATGATGGGCGATGGATGATCCCATATCCATTGGTGTTTGACATCAGAGAACGTATACGGGTGCTCAGTGGAGACTGGGTACACTGGACGGACTCGCCGAGAACTCCAAGATGGTATTATACCTCACGTCAGATGGCAGTTCTCTGGTGACACTGGTACAGGTTAGTCTGTAGACCCGAGATCGTCATAGAGTCTTGTGTGATTCCCACTGTGCTTTGATTTCCATCATACCACGTCCAAGAGGGCGTGCAAAAAGGTGGCTTTTGGGTACAGTCCCGAATCACATGGAGGCAATGAGCGATAGGAGGGGTTTCGTCTCTCCCGGTATAGGGAGTTTATGTTGCGCTGTGTTAGATTGGCTATAACTGGAAATCCCTGGCCAGGGTTGCTGTGATTTACTAGTAAGTATTTTCAGTAGTTTCTCGAACTGTTATGGACCTCATATCGACACGACTTATCAAGCTACCGGGGTCTGACGTTTACCACCCCTGGCGAGATATGCGATATATCAGACGAAGAGACCGGACTGTACGGGAGTGTTACTGATTGGATTCACAGGAGAATGTACAGGCTTGCTTGTTGATCTTCTGATCGCTCAATACCTGGGTGGCTGTTACGTTTAGCTGACCGCTTGCAGCTTGTGGGTGTTTGATATGATCATCACCTACTGCCATCGTATTGACGATTCTTTAGAGTCCTACACAGAGGTTTCCTAGCTCAGGCAAAACGGAGTAGGAGCATATATGTGATATGTGCGGGACCGAGAACAATACGTGTATGCGATACCGTATTAGATTCTCACGATATGTGATATCGGCCGGTTATATGTGATATAGCCGGGTCATCGGATCAAGTGTTGATTCGATGAACTGATACATGATATATTAGTCGGTTATATGCGATATAGCTGGATTGTCGGATCAAGTGTTGATTCTATAATTTAAGGTATAATTATTTATATGTGATATATTACATTACATTAACTAATATTAGCTCGCTTTATTGATTCATTTTCTCACCGGATAATACATTGATATATATGCGATATATGTTAATTGTATTATTTTCTTTTGTTACAAAAATATATTATATATGTGATATATAATATTTTAACAAGTTATGATTACTAATGCAACATGTTTTGTGGAGATTAAATATGGTTAGGGTTTGATTTAGGTTACCATTTTCATGAAGCTTCTAGAAGATTTATGTTTTGTTTTAAGCAAAGATATTTTGTTGATATTTGTGGAGATATTTCCTAACCCAACCCAAATCCTTTACCCTAGTTAAATCTCTACAATGGTTAAGCCTTTCTTTACTTAACCATTGGTTGCAATTGTAATAAGATAACAATTGATTATTCATCACAAATGAAATTCATCTTCTTCTTCCTCTTTGAAAAGCTTTCTAGCTTTTGGCGATGTAATAAAATAAAGTGAGAAATTGAAAATAAAAGAGAGCTAAATTCCTACTTCATCATCCTCATCCATTCCAGCCGCTTAGATTATGGTGTTTTCTTTGCTAATACTTGATTAGCAAAACAAGAGCTTGGGTTTGAGTTTCTTCAAGGTAGATCATCTTAGTTATCGAAGATCGGAAGCAAGCTTGCATCTTTCTTTTCATGGAGCCTCTTTAGAGTCCGGGTACATGATGATCGCAGCGAAGGGATCTCAACACGGAGTTTATGAAGTGAAGGAACAGACTACAATGGTTGTTATCCCAAACTCTTAGAAGTAAAGCTATTTACTTGCTTATTGTTTCGCCTAATCTCTAGTCTACGTTCTTGGTTAGGGTTGTTCGGCACTTGAAAAATTTGATTTTGGCATGGTTGATGCCTTGTAGAACCTCATACTAGTGCCTAGTAACCCTACAATATGGAGGCATTCTGTGATGATTGGGCCGGCGACGCACCCCCATCACCGGCCAATTCCGAGCCCTCCCTCCAAATTTTTCCAGTGTTCTGTTACATGGGTTTTGGTGCTTCAGGTGTTGTTTATTTTTCCTAAATTATCATGTGATGTTAATTTACTATAATAACAACTCGTAGTGTTTCGTAGTCGTAATTTTAACTGTTTTCGGGTTACTTTAGACGATATTAAAAAGTTCAATCGGATGTCAAATACTTATTTTTTCCCTTGCCGAAAAATTTTCCAAGTGATGGATTTTTCCCGTAGTTAAAAAGCTTTCAAAGATCATGCAAGTTATGCGATGGACCCTCTAGAAGGAAAAAACCTTAACTCGATTATGTGACTGTCAGAACCGCCACTGAACCCTCGGGTTTGTGGTGGTTCAGCGGTGCCACATGTGAGGCGTTGGTTTGGCCCTTCTACGGCTGGTTTATTGGTATTGTGGCGTGGACTAAATAACTTTTAAACTACGCTCAAGTGTTCAGCTTTTTGGGTAATTTTAGGTGTTTAATGATTCGATTGGAATGTTTAACATCGTCTAGTTTTCTCTGTGATGTGATAACATGTGATGTTATGTGCTGCTGGATATATTATATTGGATCGCCGTGTTTTGAATAGCCGGGGGTTTTATGTGAGATGAGAGTTTTTATTTTCATTCATGTAAATTTAAATGTATGTAATATTGTTTTATTGGGGAACTTCTGGATTGAGGTTGATGTCACCATTGATGTATATTATTTACTTTTCCGCATTATGATAGACCCAAGGAGGAGAGCACAAGTAACCGGGTTCTACGGTCCAGTGGGAGACCAACTCGAGGAGTCGAGTCCGGGTCTCCTAAATCTAGAATTGCTAAGGTTGCTTGCCGCTCTCGTAGGGGTCTAGGAATGTGGGTTTGGCTATTCATCGTGACCGTGGAATCCGTGTTTTATATAGGCTCAAAATAAAACACGGACCTCTTAGCATATCCAATATTTCATATGTTTCTTCTGTTGCGATATCTGTGATGTGATCATTTGATATGTTGAGATAGATACTGTATATAGTATATATGATATATTATATAGACATTAATTATGTTTTACACCCGCGATAGCCCTGCCCCGCTCTGCCGTTAGTTACCTAACCAAACGGTGCATGTGGGGACATCGAGGCGAATGCGGATGGCATAAGTGTATGTCGTATTTATATGTGATGTTTTGGTGACTTAAATGATGGGACTTCATTAATATGATTAATGAAAGAAAAGAAACCTAAAAGATGTTGTAGAATCAAATTTTCAAAAAGGGTAGCAACAGTTTTTGCTTTGCATTGTGATATATATGATATATCCCGCACCTTATTCGATGAGGAAAGAGCCGAGATCCCTTCACCGGGAGCGACCTCTTTAGAAAAACTGGCAGATGCTACAACACTCGGTTTGTCTTTTGATTGCTTTTGGAGTTTTCGCTTTGCATAGTGATATATGTGATATATCCCGCACCTTATTCGATGAGGAAAGAGCCGAGATCCCTTCACTGGGAGTGACCTCTTTAGAGAAACAAGGAAAAGCCTTAAAATCACTCCTTTTCAAAATTCACTTATTTCTACAATGATATCAAGTTCATTACGCAATAGGTTTTCAGAAAAACCTGTCGTAGCCCTCCGTCATTTCTGTTGGATATAGTGCCCTCAAAGACAATTATTGGATCGCAGGTATGTGATTGCAATGATTGAAGGAGGACCTATACTGGTAGTACAGTCTTGCTCAAGATGTTAGTATGCTATCTGGTTTGTCTTTATCATCGTGTACATGCTTTAGTTCACTATTGCATATTGATAGAGCCTATAGGATTCTTGCTTGACTGCCAGTAGTATGATGGCGATAATATACGTGGGCGCTGGGGTCTATAAGCACATCCTTAAAGTGTTCCTAGTCGTAGGAGTTTCGAGACAGGGCATCGATACTCTAGAGTAGACTAGTGTATAAAGTCGAGACCCCGACGAGGGGCGGTGGCCGGTCTCACAAGCCATTGGTGTAAGTTGGTTCACCTAAGATGTATATAGGTGCTCATTGTGTTATGAGTGGACCGGACAGGACTCGCCGGGAACATGCTAGTTGGTATTATACATATCGTCAGATAGCAGTTCCTTGGAAACATGTGTACATGTTAGTTTATCGACCTGAGATCGTCATTTGTCTCGTGTGAGTTCCCACTGTGCTTTGATTACTACCCTACCACGGCTTAAAGGATTCGTGCAAACAGGTTTTAGTTGGGTACAGTCCCGAGCCACATGGAGGTGGTGTGCGGATCGTCGGGGATTCGTCTCTCCCGGTATTGGGGGTGAGATCGCGCTGTGTTTAGGAGAGCCATTATACGAAAACCCTGGCTAGTGTAATGAGATATACTGGTAGGTATTCTAGTAGTATCTCAGGGTGTTCTGGGCTACTCTCCGACACGACTTAAACCGCTATTGGCGGTCTGACGTTTACCAGCCCCCTAGGCCCTATATGCAATACTCATAGACGAACGGACCGGACTGTACGGATATTGTCACTGGCAGGCTCAGTAGGGTTTCTGGATGAGTTCACTCATCAGCTTCCCTTCCGATCAATACATGGGCAACCGTTACGCACAGTTAGTACCTCTGACGTGCTAGTGGTTATACCCAGTGCCAGTGTATTGATAAGTTATTAGAGTCTCCCACAGACTGTTTCCCAAGTTCGGGCGAAACGTTGTAGAGGTCGTATGGTTTTATGGCAGGGTTCGATCATATCCGTGCACTTGTCATGATCGGACGGATAACACTAGCGGGCTTTGGTTTAAGTCAGATGCTAGTATTATAGTGTAGGAATATTTTTTGTCTCATTCCATTTGTATTCGGTCGGAATACAAATGCGGGTATGTATTTACAGTTGAGGTATAATCTCGTAATTTGCTACGGGATTATTTTGGTAGTTGACCGAATACAAATGCGGGTATGTATTTACAGTTGAGGTGTAATCTCGTAATTTGCTACGGGATTATTTTGGGAGTTGTCAGTTTTCTTTTTCCGTCTTTAATATCTTGTCCCTTGTTTAATCATTGTGTGCATTTTGACTCAATTTGACTTTGGCAATTTCTTCCTATTGTTTTCTGGACGATCACTGTTGATGTGCATGGCCTTGGGCAGTATGGGGCCGATGTGCATGAGGCGGCTGATTTGTGCTGGTGGGGGCTTTTTTGCAATTCAGCCACATCAATGTTTGAGGGGTTCTTTTGTGGTGGCAAAAAAAAGAGTGAGAACCATATCATTTTCTATGCATTCTCGATTCTCACTTCTCCTTGAAAAATGCCAGAGAACCATTCTTCATTCCCTGCACACCATGGCCGAGCACTTGAGGATGAGGGGGCTGATCTTTTTTGGAAGGCTGAATTTGTGAGGGGTGAGGAAAAATTTCATCTCTTGCAAAATCCTTTAGCTCTTTTCATCTCATTTCAAATATGGCAACTCCAATTTACCTCCACCCAATCACTTGGGTGCCTTAGACAAAAGATCCTACACTCTCTCTACTTCATTCTTGGACATGTCGACTAGCAAACTTCATATCCGAGTTGCCATGGTATAGAGGCGGGAGCCCGCATAAAGATTCAATGATGTGGTGCCACTTTGACGAGCAAGATCAGGGAGCGGACTTCGTCGGCGCAGCAGCAAGGAGTTTGGCGCAGAGATTGAAGACCGAAGGACACGGATCGATCGGTATAATCTTTCCAAACTCTTTTACAGATTGCTAGTTTACGGTTAATGGAACGATCTGGGATTTTGGGTTGCGGTAGCGCCAGTTTAGTAAAAAGTTTTTGTTCCGCATTTGGCGTCAGTTTAACTGCCGGGGCGCTGCCATGGCCCAACATGGTATCAGAGCCACGCTATTAACACTTACTGGCTTATTCTAACATGTTTAAAATATCGATCGAACAAAATTTCCGAAACCGCAATTTCAAAACTTAAGTTTCTGTCGAATTTGTAAACTGGTCGAAAAATTATTTTGAGTGTTTCAAAAAATCAGGCAGGCTTTTATAAAACAACTGTAAAGTTTTGGTAGCATGATCCCTTTGTAGCATCGCGAAACCGCGGCCGTACCCAATTTTTTGCCACAGTTCCCCCGCAATGTTGAGGTTTCAGTGCACTAAATTTTTTCTTTGGGTCTTTAACATGGAATTGGGGTTTCTGGAATATTTTGTTTGGGCTCAGATTTTATTTTGAGTGCTGGATTTGTACTTGGGGCCCACTTCGGGAAATTTTTGTCGATCGAAAATTTAAACAAGTTAATTCACAGTGCTTACATTTCTATCTGCGACCGTGAATATCATTTGATCGGTAAATCTTGTCTAATCGCTATAGCTCTTTTAGACGGGCTTGCGAACTTGACATTCACGATGATCTTCTGTGTTGTGCTGTGATGTTGCGGATTTGTCGTGGTGGATAGCTTGTGTGAAATGGTAGTACAGTTTGGTTTTTATTTGTACATTTGATATTGCGGGGCGAGCGTCCGACATGTGGACTGCCGTCACTGCCTGTTTGTATATTATTCTTTTGGGGCACAACCGGGTTGAGGTTGATGTCACCCTTATTTATTATTTTATTTTCTGTACTAGGTTTACCCCGCAAAGGGGTGCATGGATAGCCGGGTTCTAGAGGGCAACGGGCCTGCTTCTCATGGCGTTGAGACGGAGGGGGCCTCACTCTAGAATTGGCGGGCTATTCGCCACACTCATAGGGGGTATAGGTTGACCCAAGGAGGGGTGCTCAAGTTACCGGATTCTGTGAACTGCTGGGTGGTCCATTCACTTTGCCGAAGGGGGCTGCCTCGCTTTTGGTTTTGGCGGATAACTTGCCGCGCTCGTAGGGGTTTAGGTTTTCATTGCACAGGCTATCCACACGACCAGGGGAACGTCAGGTTTCATTTGCGGCTCTATGAAACCCGGGGCTCCTAGATTATTTGTATTGTTCTGTGATACTTATTACTTTTCTATGATGTTGCGTATATCATGTCTAGAGAGATTATTATATATTGATATATATATATTAGTAGATGTTGTATATGTTTTACACCCGCGCTAGTCCAGTCCCCGCTCTGTCGTTAGTTAAGTAACCTAACGGGTGATGACGGGACCCAGTGGCTAATGCGGATGGCATATACGTACATTTTATTTTCGTTCCTTTATGGTGTGATCAATTGATGGGACCGCATTGATTCTTATCAATGCAAGGAAAACAAACCTATATATGATGTTGTTGGAACCAATTTTTCAAAACGCTTTTATTACAAGGGCATTCTCTTTTGTTTTGCACAGTGGTATTCGGTTATGAATATCCAGCACCTCATTCGACGAGGCAAGGGCCGAGATCCCTTCACCGGGAGTGACACCTTGGACAGAGGTTTGCGTCAGGGTAATAACTTCACTATAGTCGATTACTTTTTGCTTTGCATCGTGGTATTCAGTTTGGAATATCCTGCACCTCATTCGACGAGGAAAGTGCCGAGATCCCTTCACCGGGAGTGACCTCTTTAGCAAAAGTTTTCGCCACTATATATTTATAAAACCACTTGGAATCCTTCAACGATATCAAGTTCATTACGCTAAAGGTTTTTCGCCAAAAACCAGCCGTAGCCCTCCGTCATTTCTGAAAAGCAGCACCTAGTATTCGTGCTATGTTTGTTGGCTTCCGTCAAAGCATAGTGTGCGGTAGCTATGTGTTGCTTTTCTGTGGCATGGATATGCATTAATCTAGGACAGTCGTGCAGCCTTGTTGGCATCCGTCAAGGGCGAGTACGGGTGGGTCTAAATTAATCAGGACAATGACGGGTAGAACTTGACTTGCAACTTATGATTTGTCGGCATCCGTTAAGGTCATAAGCTGCTTGGGGTAAAAATCATATCGGGAGTTTCAAACATACATGAAACTTGCTAGGCTTGCGCATACCTTCTCGAGTATGATGACGTGAGTGGCTTCCATCACGTTATCATACAATGATAGTTGGATCCCGATTCCCACTGATGAGTTGGTTTACTCCTCGGGTGATCCCGACTAAATCTTCTTTCAGGTTTGGCGGAGAATTTGAGAATACAGTAGGAGTTTTCTTGATTAGATAAAATGACTAACCATTCTGATCTAAGTTAGAGTGCACGCAGAGTGTTTCTTTTCTCTCTCTCTCTCTCTGACTGCGACCATGGCCCGACCCTTTATTATAACTTAGTGACCCTGTTAACCGAACTTTCTTAAAACACTGGCTTTTGGATTTTCTGAGTTGCATACATCATTGCCACTCCTTCTCTTACCCTTTGCATTTCTCCAGAACACCTCGTATTATTACGAACATCCTCTTCCATTGGATAAATCCATCGTATGGTTATATACGAACTCGGAGGAACTTCTTCGAGGATGGATTCTGGTTCTGGAGAGATTGAATAGGACTATTCAGTTGTCTTTTCCTTTTACCTTCTCTCAGGTTGTGAGGCCTCCTAGGATTAGGAGAGCGTACACCTATTAAGCTTATTGGATAGTCTTCTTCCAAACCATAGGCAGGTGCCGAAAGGTAGGGAATGAAGAAAACCAATTAGCCTAAGTTGGGTGTACAGAAGGTAATAAGTAAAGACAAATAAAGGGATCAGAAAGAGGGCAAAGTAAATTGCGACTGTAATCATTCACGACCAAACCACGTATTTCATCGCCACTCCTACTTCACTTTTGTATTTCTCCAGAACACCTCGTATCACTATGAACATCCAATTCCATTGGATAAATCCATCGTATGGTTATATACGAACTCGGAAGAACTTCTTCGAGGATGGATTCTGGTTCAGGAGAAATAGGAATAAGGTTTATTCAGTTGTCTTTTATTTTTACCTTCTCTCGGTTGCGAGTGCTCCTAGGATTAGGAGAGTACACCTATTATGCTTATTGGATAGTCTTCTTCCAAACCATAGGCTGGTGCCGAACGGCAGGGAAGGAAGAAAACCATTAAGCCTAACGATGGTGTATAGAAGATAACGACTAAAGACAAATAAAGGGATTTGGAGAGATGGCAACGAAATATACGGTTACAGTCATGAATCTGATAATGGAAGAGGCATTACTAGGAATACCCGGATACCCCTTCGAAACATTTTTATGTTTTAATTTCACTGTGCATTGTTAATTGAAAGCTGATTTCCCAATTAGACACTTGCTCCTCAGTATGTACTTACCAGGTATGATTCTCACATCTGTATGGTTTTACAGATGATGAATGGGAGTAAGTTATTGGGAATTAGGTGATCATCCTCATTATATCAGAATTCGTTGTAATTGGTGATATTTGCGGAAATCGCCTGGATACAGTTTTCAACCTACAACGCACAGAGTTTGAGTTATACAACTCCGGGGACTTATACAAAGTATTGTATATTGTCCAGTGTCCATTAAGGCAAAGGTTTTGGTCCTCGTACTATATTCTGTTTACTTGTGACTTCTCAAGTTTTGGACAAGTGTTTCGTAGAAATACAAGGTCCAAGTTTGAGAAGTTGTAGGTACAAGAATAAAGTAGAGAACTATGTATTGCAAGTATCAAGATTCTTCAAGGTGATCGAAGATGTAGATACTTGTGGTTGGTATTCAGTTGATAGTAATGGTTTTTGAGAACTTGTTTCTCTTTCAGGTTACTCATAATTGGATGCACTCCTAAGTTGAGTAATGCTGATCGTCCTCTCTCCATTTAGTTGATATGCACTGGAGACAGCTGCATGATTTGAATCTGGTTCCAATTAAATCAGTGCCTCTATTTCTATATTGTATATAGAATGGTTCATATCTTAACGTTGTTAAGGTACGGGGAGTTGTCCGGCTTATGCTTAAAACCAGACTCTGGATGACTCAAGGCACGTTTTTGTAATGGCAGTTTGTGGGTTAACCCAGGCTTTGACGAGGGTTGACTTTCTACCATCTGGAAGATCAATAGTGATATTGTTCTTGACTCGCCACAGTTTTAGTAAAATGGACTTTTTCAGATAACAGTAGTGGGAGTATGGTAGAACTGGAAGTGATTCCAGAACCGCAAACGATTACGGAAAATTTAATAGAATCTAAAGATTCAATCAGGTTTAACATTCCATTAGCCACTCCGCAGATATGGTGGGTAACCTCAGGCTCCCGAGAGGTACTTCGGTATTCTCAAAGACGGTGACATGGAGGTTCTTGTTTACCCAGACTTGCCATTACTGCTGTTCCAGACTATGAGACCCGGCAGGAGGATGAGTATAGCGTCGTTCTAAACAAGCTTTAGTAGCGCACGTGTATATGACTCTGCCAGAGGATTGTCGTGGTCAGTGGGAGCAGCGGAAGCATAGTGGACAAGTAGCTTATGTCTATTTATAGACTAAAGCAGATAAAGCGGAGATAGATCATCTATTTATGATGTGACAGTCATGGGCTTTGACTTCATCAGAATAGGAGATGGATCTGTTAAAAAGGTAGTAGGGTGTGATGTCCTGGTACTTGGATGACATACACATTGTAGGAAGTCAAATTCCTACACTACGGTCGGTTATACAGTGGTTGTCACACAGTGGTTTCTCCACATAGGATATGGATATAATATCAAACATTCTGGTAACTAGATCTGTAGTATTTAGATCTAGATTTGGGTAGCTTCCCAATCTGGGTACTTTGACAGCATTCTAAAGGTATTTTAGAATGAACGACTCCTGGTATGGTGGTGTACCTGCAGGTGATGGAGTCACCCTCTCTAATGGTGTTTTATAGACTAAAAGGGAGAGGGATGTACATGATTGACATATCACTTGCTTAGGCAATTGAGTCAATCATGAGATGTCAAGTACCACACCAGATGTTGTTTTTGGACTAGATGCAATAAGTTGATATTAATCCAATCCTGGATAAACGTACCGAAGCAGTTTTAGAACATAAGTGGTTGTTCTAGGGATTTGATAACGACAACCTCCTTCGGGAGACAGTTATCATTCCAGGCTTTCAAGGTGACCCGGATGACAGAGTGACTGTCAGAGTTATAGTTTTCCCTCTGATGAGGGGCAGTAGTTTGGACAGGTGGTCCAAGCGGATACTGAGGGAGGCATGGTGCAGGATACTGATTAAATTCAGTCGACGATACAATCTAGGATGTTTGCTAGATTTGGAGTTCTTTTTTGAACTGGGTCCCATCAGATATCCAGACATATTCTAAGATAGGAATTGCTCATTTCGGGAGATGGCTTTCTCCGCGAATTTGAGATAAAGAGATATAGAAAGAAACATCAGGGTGGATCCACTCACTGAGGCTATTTCTCGAACGCGATAGTTTTACAAACGAGCTTTGTGAAACTGATTAGTATAGGAGTTGGATGTTCGGTATCATAAGAGCTGTGAGTACGCGACATCGAAATAATTAGCCTTAAGTGCAAGTGGGAGATTGTTGGATACAGTGCCTTCAAAGTCAATTATTGGATCGCAGGTACGTGATTGCAATGATTGAGGGAGGACCTATACCGGTAGTACAGTCTTGCTCGAGATGATAGTATGCTATCTGGTTTGTCTTTATCATCGTGTATATGCTTTAGTTCACTATTGCATGTTGATAGAGCCCATAAGATTCTTGCTTGACTGCCAGCAGTATGATGGCGATTATATACGTGGGAGCTATTAGTTATATGTATGCCCTAGAGGCCATTACTGTACATACGATGTATATTGTAGTGGATGCTAAGACATATATAGGGAGGACTTTCTTGCTCGACATGATAGTACGCTATCAGGTTGCTCTTTATCTTAACATGTACTCTGATTGTCTCTATGTTACATGTTGATAAAGCCTTTAGGATATGTACTCGACTACTGGGACTATGATGAGATCATACTAGTGGGGCCACGGTAGTCGACGAGTACATCCTATAACTGTTCCTAGTCGAGGGTGTATCGAGACAGGGCATCGATACACCAGAGTAGACTAGTGTATACGCATCTTGACCCATATGATGGGCGATGGATAATCCCATATCCATCGGTGTTTGACATCAAGGATGGTGTACGGGTGCTTAGTAGAGACTGGGTACACTGGACGGACTCGCCGAGAACTCCCAGATGGTATTATACCAAACGTCAGATGGCAGTTCTCCGGTGACACTTGTAAAGAGTAGTCTGTTGACCCGAGATCGTCATAGAGACTTGTGTGATTCCCACTGTGCTTTGATTTCTATCATACCATGTCCAAGAGGGCGTGCAAAAAGGTGGCTTTTGGGTACAGTCCCGAATCACATGGAGGCAATGAGCGATAGGAGGGGATTCGTCTCTCCCGGTATAGGGAGTTGATGTTGTGCTGTGTTTGATTGGCTATAACCGGAAATCCCTGGCCAGGGTTGCTGAGATTTAATGGTAAGTGTTATCAGTAGTTTCTCGAACTGTTATAAACCTCATATCGACACGACTTATCGAGCTACTGGGGTCTGACGTTTACCACCCCTAGGCGAGATATGCGACATATCAGACGACGAGACCGGACTGTACGGGAGTGTTACTGATTGGATTCATAGGAGAATGTATAGGCTTGCTTGTTGATCTTCTGATCGCTCAATACCCGGGTGGCCGTTACGTTTAGCAGACCGCTTGCGGCTTGTGCATGTTCGATATGATCATCACCTACTGCCGGCGTATTGACGAGTCTTTAGAGTCCTACACAGGGGTTTCCTGGCTCAAGCGAAACGGAGTAGGAGTATATATGTGATATGTGTGGGACCGAGATTTATACGATATGAGATGCCGTATTCTATTCTCGCTATTCGTGACATTGATCGGTTGTATGCGATATAGCCGGGTTATTGGATCAAGTGTTGATTCGATAAGTTGTTACACATGATATTAGTCGGTTATAGCCGGGTTATTAAATCAAGAGGTGATTTAATAATTTAATGTATAATTATATATTTGATATATTACATTACATTAACTAGTATTAGCTCACTTAAGATTTATTTTCTCACTTGATTGTGCATAAGTGTATATGTGATATATATTTGTGTACATATGATTGTGTCATGCTTGATGATACATCAAAGATGGGTGTATGAGACTTATTCCAAGATTAGGGTAAAGGTTAGGGTTTTGTTTATATCTTAAGAATAACAAAATAGAAAGACTTTGTCAAAGTTCTCAAGCTTTCATGAAGCTTGTGGAAATATTGACAAAGTCAACTCTTTTGCTACTTTTTAAGATATTAAGTTAACCCAACCCTTAACCATATACCTTGGTCAATTCTCTACATGAGTTAAGCATGATATCTTAACTCACCCATGGTTACATTATTGTAGAGAGATAATTCGTATGATGAGATTATTTCTTCTTCTTCAAGCTCCATGAAAAGCTTGCTAGCTCTAATGGTGCCATGAGAAAAAAGTGTGAGAAAATCAATTCTAAAGTGAGCCCACTTCCTACTTCTTCATCCTCTACCACTTTCCATGTAGTAGAGTGTGTTCTCTTCACAAAGTTCATGACCTAGTGAAGGAATAGCATGAGTTAGTGTCTCCCCGACGTAGATCATCTTCGGCCTCGAAGTCATCGAAGCAAGCACGTTCGTTCTTCTTGTGGAGCGTCTCTAGAGTCCGGAGTTCACGATCGCAGCGAAGGGGACATCTACACGGAGCTATTGAAGTGAAGGACCCGATTTACAAAGGTTGTAATCCCTCTCACTTAGTGTTAAAGTGTTTAACATGCATGTTTTCGCCTAAACCCTAGTTTAAAGATCCGGCTTTGGGTTGTTCGGCACGGCTAATTTTTTAATCCGGCATGGTTGATGCCTCGTAGACCCTTGTGGCAGTGCCTAGCAACCCTACAGTGGTATCAGAGCCAAGCTAGAGCTTTAGGCGAAGTCTAGAGGAGTTTGAAGTCCGATCGAACCCCGAAACCCTAATTCGAACCCTTCTCTGGACATTTTCTGAAAATGTGATGTTTTGTGAATTAAAAATACTCAAAAAAATCAGCAGGGTTTTCTAGGGATTACTGTGCAGCACGTGATCCTAATTCCTTCAAAGCGCCGTGGAACCGCGACCGTACCCTGGCTTGCGCGGCGGTTCCGCTGCCAAACTGTGGCTTCATGCTTCACTGTTTGCACAGTAACCTCCGTATGTGCTTCCTGATTCTTATGGGAATTTTTATTTTATACTCAAGTGTTGAGTTTTCTGGGTTGTATTAGGGATTCATTGATTCGATCGGATTATTTAACTTTGTTTATTTTGTCCGGGTAATTTTAGAACGTGTTAAAAAGTTCGACCGGATATCAATAACTCACTTTTTCCTGACCCGGAAAATTTCCAAGAGTTGGATTTTTCCGTTGTTTAAGAACGTTCTAAGTCGTGCAAGTAATGCGATGGACCCTCTAGAAGACAACAAACATTAACTCGATTATGTGACCGTCTTGAACTGCCTTTTGTACCTTAGGGTTTGAGGCAGTACGGCGTGCCACATGTGAGGCGTTGGCTTGACCCTTCTACGGCTGGACCATTGGTACTGTGGCATGTGATGGATATTTTTAAACTCCGCTCAGGTGTTGAGCTATTTGGGAAAACTAGGGTGTTTGATCATTCGATCGGAAAGTTTAACATTGTCTATTTATCTAGAATGTGATACAATATTTGGAATCCACATGCAGTTATGAGATAACTAATTTGAATGTTATAAACATAGCAGTTTGGTCTCAATTGATCAGTTGCCACGGGATTTTGATGTGATCAAAAGTCCATCGCAATTACGTAGCGTATGCGGATACTCGCCGGGTAAACTTAATAGACAGCCATGCCCCATAGCCCCGACCAAGTGACTGTAGGAGAACCCCATCGCCAAAAGCATCCGTTCGGGTGCTCGCGGCAGCGGTGTTCCGCCTTAGTGCACTTCGTCGACGACATCTGGGTGTGCGGCCGTCTACTAAAGTTTGCGAAGAGCATTCAATCAGGATGTCAGGAATCTTGTTGAATTGCCCAACTGCATATTGAAAAGTGTTTTCGATAAATGAGACTAAAATGTGGGGTTTATAATTGTTAGGCATGCGATGTCTAAGGAATTCATTTGGTTAGGTATGCGATGTCTAAGAAGGTTGCGGATTCCAACTGTTGTAGTTTTACACTTTCTTTTCTGTGACCGTAAGCGTAGTATGTGGTGCATCGCCGGCTTCATTGCTATACATCAACGACAATCGGGATACGCATACTTGCTTACGTTGATGATATGAGATATTATGTGTTGCTATGATATGTTGTATTGGATCGTCGCGTTTGAATAGCCGGGGGTATTATGTGAAATGAGAGTTTTTCTTTTTCATTCATGTAAAATTCATTTGTATGTAATATTCTTTTATTGGGGCACTTCCGGGCTGAGGATGATGTCACCATTGTATATTATTTACTTTTCCGCATTAGGTAGACCCAAGGTGGGGAGCACAAGTAACCGGGTTCTAGGGTCCAGTGGGAGACCATCTCGAGGAGTCGAGACCGGGTCTCCTAACTCTCGAATTGGCAATGTTGCTTGCCGCTCTCGTAGGGGTATAGGGATGTGGGTTTGGCTATTCATCGCGACCGTGGAATCCGTGTTTTATAGAGGCTCAAAATAAAACACGGACGTCCTAGTATATCCATTATTTCATATGTTTCTTCTGCTGCGATATCTGTGATGTGATCATTTGATATGTTGTGATAGATACTGTATATAGTATATATGATATATTATATAGACGTTACTTATGTTTTACACCCGTGCTAGCCCTGCCCCACTCTGCCGTTAGTTACCTAACCTAACGGTGCACGAGGGGACATCGAGGCGAATGCGGATGGCATAAGTGTACATCGTATTTATCTGTGATGTTTAGGTGACTTAAATGATGGGACTTCATTAATGAGATTAATGAAATAAAATAAACCTAAAGATGTTGTAGAAACTTGTTTAAAAACTGGTAGCTCTAGTTCTTGCTTTGCATAGCGGTGTTCCTTGTAGAAAATCCAGCACCTTATTCGATAAGGAAAGAGCCGAGATCCCTTCACCGGGAGTGACCTTTTTAGTGAAACTAGCAGATGCTG
The DNA here is from genome assembly GCA_030015575.1 of Agapanthus africanus. Lineage (NCBI taxonomy): Eukaryota > Viridiplantae > Streptophyta > Magnoliopsida > Asparagales > Amaryllidaceae > Agapanthus > Agapanthus africanus. The sequence goes on along the minus strand of JASDDO010000024.1, from coordinate 545,170,436 downwards.
CATTCTCGGTTTGTCTTTTGATTGCTTCTATAGTTCTTACTTTGCATAGTGGTATTTGTGAAATATCCTGCACCTTATTCGATGAGGAAAGGGACGGCGATCCCTTCACCGGGAGTGACCCCTTTAGCAAAATTAGAAAAGCCTCAAAAACACTCCATTTAAAATCACTCGATTCTACAACGATATCAAGTTCATTACGCAAAGGGTTTTCTAAAAAACCCGTCGTAGCCCTCTGTCATTTCAGATAAGTACTTCATAGTATTCGTGCTGCGTTTGTTGACCTTGTCAAGGCGTAGTGTGCGGTAGCTATTTATGCTTATCTGCATAAGCATATGATGCGATTGGATTAGGATAGTCGTGCGACTTTGTTGACCTTGTCAAGGGTCGTGCGGGTGGGTTTAATTCAATCAGGAAATGACGGGTTGAACTTGACTTGCGGTCTATGGTTTGTTGACCTTGTCAAGGTCATATATCGCTTGGGGCAAAATATTATCGGGAATTTCAAGTGTTGAAATTTGCAATGAGATTGCATAGCTTCTATGAGATAGTTGGATCCCGATACCCGCTGCGAGTAAGAGTTACTCCTGGGAGAGTTTTACACATTACAATTAGCCGATCAAGTAGGTGTCTAGAAAGGTATTAACGGGGTTACGCCGCTAGGAAAACGAGGTTTACTTTAATTAGGTTCATGCGAAAGCACGGGGGACCTCCCTCAAAGTACCGACACTGGCCTGGCTGAAAGATTGGCGAACTTGTAGCGTGTAATTAATCCCGGCTAGTCTTTCCTTTTAGGGTTTGAAGGAAGATTTAATTAAAACAGTGGGAGACATCCTGATTAGATATATTAGATAACTAATCTAATCTTGCAAGAGCATACGCTGAGTGTTTTCTTCTCTCTCTTTCCAGGTAGCGACCATATCACGCCTTAATCAAGATAATAAAATGGATATATTGACCGAACTCGCTTGTTATACTGAGCTGGAGAACGTTGGTCCCGCTCCAACATATAATTGTTATAAGACAGAGCAGGAAATTGGGGAATACCAGATTTCCCATGCCGCCCAAACGAAGAAAGTGCATGCTGATGCATCATCTTCGGGTGTGTTCATTACATAGAACCGTTTCTCAGTATCCTTTACGTCCACGGTATGAGATACCGGATCAGGATCCTGCATATGTAATCTGTTACATGGGCTACAGATAGGTAGAGAACTGAGAACGGGTGATAAGTTTCATGAGACAGAAAACGGTGCAAGTGTTGCAGCCAAGTCTGTTGGTCACTATCACCCTGTATTACCAGAATACTTTGATTCTGAACAAATGTTATTAGATACCGAACCTGATATACAACATCATATCAGTCTCTTTATTAGTAAAGAAAGGATATAATTTTGTATTGTTGGATAATGTTTCGAACATTTCCTATATCAAGAGTTGATCGGTTCAGGCACGTTATCTAAAAGCATTGACGTTCTAAATCAAACTACAGTTCTTAGTCTACAGAACACACACAAAAGGAAAAGTTCAGAAATGAACGAATCCTTCTTGAGGCATTGTAGACTAGGTCATATCAATGCGACACGACTAGCTAAGTTATATTTAGATGCATATTTAAATCTGTTTGAATTTACATCTTGTGAAACTTGCCGGTCATGTCACAAAGATAAGATGACCATAGCTCTGTTTATTGGAAACAGAGAAAGAGGTAGTGAACTCTTGGGATTGATACATGTTGATGTATGAAAGTCTCCAGTCTACACATGCCAAGACCGGTTCTTTGTACTTCATTACATTCTCTGATGATCTCTCAAGATTCAGACATATGTTCTTGTTGAAACACAAGTCCGAACCTTTTGAGATATTCACAGAATGTAAGTTAGAAGTAGAGAACCAAAATACGGGTAAAAGTATTTTGTCCTTTGATGTGATCAAGGAGGAGAATACTTGAGCACGGAATTCCTGGACTATTCTAAAGGAGAATGAGATTCTCTCTCAGCATTACTCCTCCGTATACACCACAGCACGTCGGTGTATCTGGGCGGAGCAATAGCACCCTATGTGATATGGTGTGCTCTATGATGAGTACTACTAAGTTTCCTATTTCCTTTTGGGAGTTATGCACTTGAGAAGCTGTATACCTATTGAATAGGGTTCAAATCAAATCAGTTGCCTACCACTTCATATGTGATATGGAATGGGAAGAGCCCATATCTTAAGTATGTTAAGATTTGGGGTTGTCCGGCCTATGTCTGAAAAGCAAAATCCGGACAAGCTCGAAGTAAAGTCAGATCTGTGGAAGTTTGTTGGATATCCCAAGCATTCGCAAGGGAATATCTTCTACCAAACCGAGAAACAAAAGTGTTTTATTTCTCAACATGCTACCTTTGTGAAAGGGAATTTCTTGTGGAAAAATTAGTGGTCATGAGGTAGAACTGGAAAGAGTTCCAGCTATACAAACTACAGCTGATGATTTGGTAGAACCAAAGGATTCAATAGTAACCAACAAACCTCAGCCTCTCCGCCGATCTAGTAGGGTTCCTCACCCATCTGAGAGATACTTTGGTTTCCCTATGACAGTGGGAGCGAGGATTACATCATGAGATGATGACCCAACTTATTTCGAGCTGGCCATCAGGAGTGGGACTCTGTAAGAATGACTGGATGCTTAGCGATCTGAGATGGAATCCTTATACACCAACAAAGTATGGACTTTGGTTGCTTTATCTGAAGGGTTAAATCCCCATCAGGTGCAAGTATATCTTGAGAAGATTACTTGGTGTACATGGAAAAGTTGAGACTTTCAAAGCTATGCTTAAGTTCATCCAGATCCTACTTGCCACAGCTATATACCATAACTACGATATCTGGCGGTTGGGTGTCATGACTGCTTTTCTAAATGATGATTTGGAAGAGCGCGTATATAAGTACACAGCCAGAGGGCTTCGTAGACAGTGGGAGCAGCGGAAACGTGTGCAAGATGTTTTATGTGATAAAACAGGCATCGCGGAGTTGGAACATCTGTTTTGGTGTGGAAGTCAAAGAGTTTGACTTCATCAAAAGGGTAGATGAACCTTGTATATACAAAAAGGTAGTAGAGAGTATGGTGGTGATCCTCGTAGAGTACGTGGATGACATACTCTTGATAGGGAAGGAGTTTCCTATGCTACGCTCGGTCAATCTCCGCTTATCACAAAGATTCTCTATATAGGATCAAGGTGATACCTCCTAAATCCTGAGTTTTAAATCTATGAGATAGATCTAATTGGATGATAGGATTCTCACTAGATGTAGTGAGATGGTATCAATCGATCCGGGGGAGAATCACTGGAAAGGTTCCAGGGTGATAAGGACGACTAAATGTCAGTCGCAGGCATTGTCTTTACTCTCAGTGGAGGGACGGTATGTTGGAAGAGTTCCAAGCTAGATACCGTGACTTACTAGACGATTAAAGGCAAGATACATCGTTACCAAAGATGCTACCAAAGTGGCAGTCTGGATATAATTTAGTTCATGAGATGAACTTCATTCCTACCATTGTGTGACAATGGAGTTGTGGCTTATGCCAAGGAACCCCCGTCCCATCAGAAATCCAGATATAATTCTTAGGCAGTATCACCTGATCAAGGAGATGGTTGATCTCTAGGGAGATTGAAGTTAGGAGAGTAGACACAGAGGACGACAGCGCGGATCCACTCACAAAGGCCTTTTTCCCAGTAGAGACTTTTATAGGATGGTTGAGTATGAGATACTTCAACCACAGCTAATTGTTGGGTATGTGATACCACAACAGATAGCCCTAGTGCAAGTGGGAGATTGTTAGTTATATGTATGCCCTAGAGGCCATTACTGTACATACGATGTATATTGTAGTGGATGCTAGGACATATATAGGGAGGACTTTCTTGCTCGACATGATAGTACGCTATCTGGTTGCTCTTTATCTTAACATGTACTCTGATTGTCTTTATGTTACATGTTGATAAAGACCTTAGGATATGTACTCGACTACTGGGACTATGATGAGATCATACTAGTAGGGCCACGGTAGTCGACGAGTACATCCTATAACTGTTCCTAGTCGAGGGTGTATCGAGATAGGGCATCGATACACCAGAGTAGACTAGCGTATACGCATCTTGACCCATATGATGGGCGATGGATGATCCCATATCCATCGGTGTTTGACATCAAGGATGGTGTACGGGTGCTCAGTAGAGACTGGGTACACTGTACGGACTCGCCGAGAACTCCCAGATGGTATTATACCACACGTCAGATGACAGTTCTCCGGTGACACTGGTACAGAGTAGTCTGTCGACCCGAGATCGTCATAGAGTCTTGTGTGAGTCCCACTGTGCTTTGATTTCCATCATACCATGTCCAAGAGGGCGTGCAAAAAGGTGGCTTTTGGGTACAGTCCCGAATCACAATGAGTCAATGAGCGATAGGAGGGGATTCGTCTCTCCCGGTATAGGGAGTTGATGTTGTGCTGTGTTCGATTGGCTATAACCGAAAATCCCTGGCCATGGTTGCTGCGATTTACTGGTAAGTGTTATCAGTAGTTTCTCAAACTGTTATAGACCTCATATCGACACGACTTATCGAGCTACTGGGGTCTGACGTTTACCACCCCTAGGCTAGATATGCGACATATGAGACGACGAGACTGGACTGTACGGCAGTGTTACTGATTGGATTCATAGGAGAATGTACAGGCTTGCTTGTTGATCTTCTGATCGCTCAATACCCGGGTGGCCGTTACGTTTAGCAGACCGCTTGCGGCTTGTGGGTGTTTGATATGATCATCACCTACTGCCGGCGTATTGACGAGTATTTAGAGTCCTACACAGGGGTTTCCTGGCTCAAGCGAAATGGAGTAGGAGCACATATGTGATATGTGCGGGACCGAGATTGATACGATATGAGATACCATATTCTATTCTCGCGATTCATGACATTGATCGGTTGTATGCGATATAGCCGGGTTATCGGATCAAGTGTTGATTCGATAAGTTGTTACACATGATATTAGTCGGTTATAGCCGGGTTATTAAATCAAGAGTTGATTTAATAAATTAATGTATAATTATATATTTGATATATTACATTACATTAACTAGTATTAGCTCACTTAAGATTTATTTTCTCACTTGATTGTGCATAAGTGTATATGTGATATATATTTGTGTACATATGATTGTGTCATGCTTAATGATACATCAAAGATGGGTGTATGAGACTTATACCAAGATTAGGGTAAAGATTAGGGTTTTTTTTATATCTTAAGAATAACAAAAGAGAAAGACTCTATCAAAGTTCTCAAGCTTTCATGAAGCTTGTGGAAACATTGACAAAGTCAACTCTTTTGTCACTCTTTAAGATATTAAGTTAACCTAACCCTTAACCATATACCTTGGTCAATTCTCTACATGAGTTAATCATGATAGCTTAACTCACCCCTGGTTACATTATTGTAGAGAGATAATTCATATGATGAGATTATTCTTTCTTCTTCTTCTTCAAGCTCCATGAAAAGCTTGCTAGTTCTAATGGTGCCATGAGAAAAAGTGTGAGAAAATCAATTCTAAAGTGAGCCCACTTTCTACTTCTTCATCCTCTACCACTTGCCATCTAGTAGAGTGTGTTCTCTTCACAAGGTTCATGACCTAGTGAAGGAATAGCTTGAGTTAGTGTCTCCCAGACGTAGGTCATCTTCGGCCTCAAAGTCATCGAAGCAAGCACGTTCGTTCTTCTTGTGGAGCTTCTCTAGAGTCCGGAGTTCACGATTGCAGCGAAGTGGACATCTACACGGAGCTATTGAAGTGAAGGACCGGATCTACAAAGGTTGTAATCCCTCTCACTTAGTGTTAAAGTGTTTAACATGCTTGTTTTCGCCTAAACCCTAGTTTAAAGATCCGGCTTTGGGTTGTTCGGCACGGCTAATTTTTTAATCGGGCAAGGTTGATGCCTCGTAGACCCTTGTGGCAGTGCCTAGCAACACTACAGGAGCTGGGGTCTATAAGCACATCCTTAAAGTGTTCCTAGTCGTAGGAGTTTCGAGATAGGGCATCGATACTCCAAAGTAGACTAGTGTATACAGTCGAGACCCCGACGAGGGGCGATGGCCGGTCTCACAAGCTATTGGTGTAAGTTGGTTCACCTAAGATGTATACAGGTGCTCATTAGGTTATGAGCGCACCGGACATGACTCGCCGGGAACATGCTAGTTGGTATTATACATATCGTCAGATAGTTGTTCACTGGTGACATGTGTACAGGTTAGTCTGTCGACCTGAGATCATCATTTGTCTCGTGTGCGTTTTCACTGTGCTTTGATTACTACCCTACCATGGCTCAAAGGATTCGTGCAAACAGGTTTTAGTTGGGTACAGTCCTGAGCCACATGGAGGTGGTGAGCGGATCGTCGGGGATTCGTCTCTCCCGGTATTGGGGGTGAGATCGCGCTGTGTTTAGGAGAGCCATTACACGAAATCCCTGGCCAGGGTAATCGAGATATAATAGTAGGTATTCCAGTAGTATCTCAGGGTGTTCTGGGCTACTCTCCGACACGACTTATACCGCTATTGGGGGTCTGACGTTTACCAGCCCCCTAGGCCCTATATACGATACTCATAGACGAACGTACCAGACTGTACGGATATTGTCACTGTCAGGCTCAGTAGGGTTTCTGCATGAGTTCACTCATCAGCTTCCCTTCCGATTAATACATGGGCAACCGTTACGTACAGCTAGTACCTCTGACGTGCTAGTGGTTATACCCAGTGCCAGTGTATTGATGAGTCATTAGAGTCCCCCATAGATTGTTTCCCAAGTTCGGGCGAAACGTTGTAGAGGCCGTATGGTTTTATGGCAGGGTTCGATCATATCCGTGCACTTGTCATGATTGGACGGATAACACTAGCGGGCTTTGGTTTAAGTCAGATGCTAGTATTATTGTTAGTTATATGTATGCCCTAGAGGCCATTGCTATACATAGGATGTATATTGTAGTGGATGCTGGGATATATATAGGGAGGACTTTCTTGCTCGACATGATAGTATGCTATCTGGTTACTCTTTACCTTAACGTGTATACTGATTGTCTCTCTGTTACATGTTGGTAATGCCCTTAGGATGTGTACTTGACTACCTGGACTATGATGCGGATCATACTAGTGGGGGCATGGTAGTCCATAAGCACATCCTTCAAAGTCCCTAGTCGTGGGTGTATCGAGACGGGGCATCGAAATACCAGAGTAGACTAGCGTATACCTTCTCGACCCATACAGATGGGCGATGGATGATCCCATATCCATTGGTGTTTGACATCAGAGATGATATACGGGTGCTCAGTGGAGACTGGGTACACTGGACGGACTCGCCGAGAACTCCCAGATGGTATTATACCTTACGTCAGATGGCAGTTCTCTGGTGACACTGGTACAGAGTAGTCTGTTGACCCGAGATCGTCATAGAGTCTTGTGTGGTTCCCACTGTGCTTTGATTTCCACCTTACCACGTCCAAGAGGGCGTGCAAAACGGTGGCTTTTGGGTACAGTCCCGAATCACATGGAGGCAATGAGCGATAGGAGGGGATTCGTCTCTCCCGGTATAGGGAGTAGATGTTGCGCTGTGTTCGATTGGCTATAACAGGAAATCCCTGGCCAGGGTTGCTGAGATTTACTGGTAAGTGTTACCAGTAGTTTCTCGAATTGTTATAGACCTCATATCGACACGACTTATCGAGCTATTGGGGTCTGACGTTTACCACCCCTAGGCGAGATATGCGACATATCAGACGACGAGACCGGACTGTACGGTAAGTGTTACTGGTTGGATTCACAGGAGTGTGAGCGGGCTTGCTCGTCGATCTTCTGATCGCTCAATACCCGGGTGGCCGTTACGTTTAGCAGACCGCTTGCGGCTTGTGGATGCATGATATGATCATCATCTGCTGCCGGCGTATTGACGAGTCTTTAGAGTCCTACACAGAGGTTTCCTGGCTCAAGCGAAACGAAACAGGAGCGCATATGAGATATGTGCGGGACTGAGAATAATGCGTGTATGTGATACCGTATTCCATTCTCGCGATGAATGTATCGAATGGTTGTATGCGATATAACCTAGTTATCGAATCAAGGATTGATTCGATAAGCTGATACATTGGATATTAGTCGGTTGTATGCGATATGACCGGATCGTTAAATCAAGTGTTGATTTAATGATTTAATGCATAATTATATATTTGATATATTACTTTGCATTAACCAGTATTGGTTCACTTTAAATGGATTTTCTCACTTGAAGTTCACAAGTTGTAAATGTGATATAATTTTGTGCACTTGATTGTATCATGTTTGATGATACATGTTTGCTTGGGTTTGTGTAAAGATTAAACCATGGTTATATGAATGGTTAGGGTTTTCTTTTCTTATTCATTTATTTATTTATTTATTCCTTTTGGAATATAAATGGCATAAAGAGAAAATGGTGGCTTTCTTTGTTTGCATCATGAAGCTTCATGAAGCTTTGACTAAGTGACCATTTTTGTCTCATGCTTAACCCTAACCACTCCATCTAACCATAGTTAAATCTCTACACTAAACCATGGTTTGAATATGATGAGAATTGATTTTTCTTTTCTATTTTATTATTCTTATCATATCATTATCTTCTTCTTCTTCAAGAAGAAAAAGCTAGCTACCATCAATGGCAACTAGTGAAAATGAGTGAGAAATCCAATTCTAAAGTGAACCCACCTCCTATTTCTTCATCCTCTACCTCTTGCCAAGTAGTAGAGTGTGTTTTCTTCACAAGTTTCATGACTTGGTGAAGTGGGAGCTTGATCTTGTGATGCTTTGACGTAGATCATCTTCGGCATCGTAGTCGACGACCTAGCCCGTCCATTTCTCCGATGAAGCCGACACTAGAGTCCAAGATCCAATTTGTACAGCGGAGAGGACTTCATTGCGGAGCTATGGAGGTGGAGGACCGGATCTACAAAGGTTGTATTTCCGTTCTCTTAGTAAAGTAGTTTACTAGTTCTTGTTTCGCCTAAAATATCTAGTTAACGATCTACTCTAGGGTTTCTCGGCACCGTAAAATTTGAAATTGGAATGGTTGATGCCTTGTGAGACCTCTTGAGAGTGCCTAGGAACCCTACAGTGGTATCAAAGCCTAGCTAGAGCCTTAGGCGATGCGTAGACGACGTTTGAAATCCGAACGAACCCGAAACCCTAATACAATATGCTCTCTGGACTTTTTTCAAAAACTGGGTTTTTTCCAGATTAAAAATTCTTAAAAAATTCAGCAGGAATATCTAAGAGTTATGGTGCAAAACGAGATCCTAATTCATCTAAACCGCCGCGGTTCCGCGGCATGAGCATAGCTCATGCGGCGGTTCCGCGGCCGTACGGTCGACTCTCACAGTAAGATTTGCACAGTAATTCCTCTTTCTCAGTGCTGAGTTTTATGGGAATTTTTGATATTTATTCAAGAGTTGAATTTTCTGGGGTTGTTTTGGGGATTCGATGATTCGATCGGATTATCAAATTTTGTCTGTGTGGCTTTCCGGATATTTTTGAACATGTTAAAAAGTTCGACCGGATATAAATACCCAATTTTTCTCCTGTCGGGAAATTTCCAAGTGTTGGATTTTTCCGTGGTTTAACGACGTTCTAAGTAGTGCAAGTAACGCGATGGTCCCTCTAGAAGACAACAAACCTTAACTCGATTATGTGACCATCTTGAACTGCCCTTTGAACCTTCGGGTTTGGGGCAGTACGGCGTGCCACATGTGAGGCGTTGGCTTGACCCTTCTACGGCTGGACCGTTGGTACTGAGGCATGAAGTGAATGGCTTTGAACTTATTTCATGTGTTGAGCTGTTTCGGGAAAACTTGGGTGTTCGATTGTTCGATCGGAAAGTTTAACATTTTCTATTTATCTGGAATGGGATACAATAATTGGAATTCACAAATAGTTATGAGATAACTGAATGAATGTTATAAACATAGCAGTTTAGTCTCACTTGATCGGTTGCCACGGAATTTTGATGCGATCAAAAGTCCGTCGCAATCACGTAGTGTACGCGGATACTCGCCGGGTAAACTTAATAGACAGCCTTGCCCCATAGCCCCGACCAAGTGACTGTAGGAGAACCCGTCGCCGAAAGCATCCGTCCGGGTGCTCGCGGTAGCGGTGTTCCGCCTTGGTGCACTTCGTCGACGGTATCGGGGGTGCGGCCGTCTACTGAAGTTTGCGACGAGCATTTGATCAGGATGTCGGGAATCTTGTTGAATTGCCCGACTTGATATTGAAAAGAGTTTTCGATAATGAGACGAAAATGCGGGGTTTATAATTGTTAGGCATGCGATGTCTAAGTATTTCATTTGATTAGGCATGTGATGTCTAAGGATGTTGCGGATTCCAACTGTTGTAGTTTTACACTTTCTTTTCTATGACCGTAAGTGTAATATGTGATGTCGCCAGTTTCGTTGCTATATGTCAACGACAATTGGGATGCGCATATTTACTTACGTTGATGACATGTGATGTTATGTGTTGCTGGATATGTTATATTGGATCGTCGTGTTTGAATAGCCGGGGTTTTTTTATGTGAGATGAGTGTTTTTCATTTTCATTCATGTAAAAACTTGTATGTAATATTCTTTTATTGGGGCACTTCCAGGTTGCGGAAGATGTCACCCTTTGTATATTATTTACTTTTCCGCACTAGGATAGACCCAAGGAGGGGAGCACAAGTAACCGGGTTCTGGAGTCCAGTGGGAGACCAACTCGAGGAGTCGAGTCCGGGTCTCCTAACTCTAGAATTGGTAGGGTTGCTTGCCGCTCTCGTAGGGGTCTAGGGGGGTGGGTTTGGCTATTCATCGCGACCGTGGAATCCGTGTTTTATACTGGCTCGTATTGAAAACACGGACGTCCTAGTATATCCAATATTTCATATGTTTCTTCTGCTGCGATATCTGTGAGGTGATCATGTGATGTTCTGTGATGGATACTGTATATAGTATATATGATATATTATATAGACGTTACTTATGTTTTACACCCGTGCTAGCCCTGCCCCGCTCTGCCGTTAGTTACCTAACCTAACGGTGCACGAGGGGACATCGAGGTGAATGCGGATGGCATAAGTGTATGTCGTATTTATCTGTGATGTTTAGGTAATTTAAATGATGGGACTTCATTAATGTGATTAATGAAATAAAAGAAACCTAAGATGTTGTAGAATCAAATTTCAAAATAAAACAGGTAGCTACAGTTCTTGCTTTGCACAGCGGTATATGTGATATATCCTGCACCTTATTCGATGAGGAAAGGACCGAGATCCCTTCACCGGGAGTGACTCCTTTAGCAATAACTGGCAGATGCTACACACTCGGTTTGTCTTTTGATTGCTTTTAAGAGTTTTTGCTTTGCACAGTGATATATATGATATATCCCGCACCTCATTCGACGAGGAAAGGACCGACGATCCCTTCACCGGGAGTGACTCCTTTAGCAAAACTAGAAAAGCCTAAAAAACACTCCATTTTTAAAATTATTTGATTCTACAACGATATCAAGTTCATTACGCAATAGGTTTTCAGAAAAACCTGTCGTAGCCCTCCTTCATTTCAGATAAGTGGTAGTTAGTATTCGTGCTACGTTTGTTGGCCTGCGTCAAGGCGTAATGTGCAGTAGCTAACTAGTATTTATCTGCTTATGCATATGATGCAGATTGGATTAGGGTCTTCGTGCGACTTTGTTGGCCTGCGTCAAGGGTCGTGCGGATGGGTTTAATTCAATCAGGAAATGATGGGTTGAACTTGACTAGCGCACAATGGTTTGTTGGCCTGCGTCAAGGTCATAGGATGCTAGGGGCAAAATATTATCGGGAATTTCAAGTGTTGAAATTTGCAATGAGATTGCATACCTTCTATGAGATAGTTGGATCCCGATACCCGCTGCGAGTAATTGTTACTCCTGGGAGAGTTTTACACGTTACAATTAGCCGATCAAGTAGGTGTCTTAAAAGGTGTCAACGGGGTTACGCCTCTGGGAAAACGAGGTTTACATTAATTAGGTTCGTGCGAAAGCACGGGGGACCTCCCTCAAAGTACCGACACTGGCCTGGCTGAAAGATTGGCGAACTTGTAGTGTGTAATTAATCCCGGCTAGTCTTTCCTTTTAGAGTTTGAAGGAAGATTTGATAAAAAGCAGTTGGAGCTATCCTGATTAGATAAAATAATAACCAATCTATTCTTGCAAGAGCGCACGCTGAGTGTTTTCTTCTCTCTCTCTCCAGGTAGCGACCATATCACGCCTTAATCAAGATAATAATACGGAATATTGACCGAACCCGCTTGTTATACTGAGCTGGGGAACGTTGGTCCCGCTCCAACTTATAATAGTTATAAGACAGAGCAGGAAATTGGGGAATACCAGAATTCCCGTGCCGCCCAAACGAAGAAAGTGCATGAGATGCATCATCTTCGGGTGTGTTCATTATACAGAACTGTTTCTCAGTATCCTCCGCATCCTTGGTATATGATACCGGATCAGGATCCCAGATATGTAATCTGTTACATAAGGCTACAAAAGGGCAGAAAAACTGAGAACGGGTGATAAGTTTCAAGAGACAGAAAACGGGGCAAGTGTTGCAGCCAAGTCTGTTGGTCACTGTCACCCTGTATTCCAAATACATTGATTCTGAACGAATGTTATTAAATACCGAACCTGATATACAAAATCATATCAGTCTCTTTATTAGTAAAGAAATGATAAAATTTTGTATTGATGGATAATGTTTTGAACTTTTCCTATATCAAAAGTTGAGCGGTTCAGGCACGTTATCTAAAAACATTGATGTTCTAAATCAAACTACAGTTCTTAGTATACAGAACACACACAAGAGGAAGAGTTCAGAAATGAACGGATCCTTCTTGAGGTATTGTAGACTAGGTCATATCAAATGCGACGCGACTAGCTGAAGTTACATATAGATGCATATTTAAATCAGTTTGAATTTACATCTTATGAAACTTGCCAGTCATGTCACAAAGATAAGATGACCATAGCTCCGTTTACTGGAAATAGAGAAAGCGTTAGTGAACTCTTGGGACTGATACATGATGATGTATGTAAGGTCTCCTGTCTACACATGCCAGGACTGGTTCTTTATGTTGCGCCACGGCAGCGCCCCGGCCGTCTATCCGAGGCCAAAATGCGGAATCAAAAATTTTTCTTACTTGGAAACTGGCGCTACCGCGGACAATATACCCGGATCGTAACCATTAACCGATACTAGCTAACAAGAGAAAGGGTGAGAGATATACCGAGTGATCCGAGTCCTCCGGTCTTCTCGTCGTCGTCCCGATCTCCCGCGGAAACTCCGGTCGTCGCATCCTTGCCGGAAGGGCACCACATCGTCTGCATCTTTTACGGGCTCCCACCTCAATACCGAGGCAACTCGGGCGCGAAGTTGGCTGGCCGACGTGCCCAAGATTTGCTATAGAGGTAGTGTAGAATCACTTTGCCTCATGGGGTTTGTGAAGTTGCCTTGATGGAGGAATCAACAAGATATGAACTTGGGGATTTTTGTGGCAATGGAAAAATGATATGAATGATAATTTTCCCACACCCTCACAAAATGAGAACTCTCTCATTTTTCTCTCCTCTCTCAAAAGAGTGGCCGGCCCCCCCTCAAAAATGAGAATGGTGGAGGGATAGGAAACAAAATCAAGAGCGAGGTAAGTGTAGGAGAAAGAGAATGGTGACCATATCAAAAGCAAACCTCACATCCAAACACAAATCAATCCTAATCACCTTTATGCAAGAAATGATGATAGAAAAGAAAGGAATAAAAAGATGCTCTCATAATCAAACCATTTGCATGAAACCCCTCCACAATGTGTTATTTGCAAACTTGCAAATAACACCCTCCATCAAAAGGTCCGGCCGGGAAAGAACAAAGGAAAACCGGCCGGAACGGAATGCAAACTGGCAACTCCAGAAAACTGGTCCCGTAATAAATTACAGGAAAACCCCGACACTGTGCATACACACCCGCATCTGTATTCCGACCGGATACAAATGCAATGAGACAAAATCTACACTGTACTAAACTAGGATCGGCTTAAACCAAAGCCGGCTAGTAATATCCGTTCGATCCTGATCCGTGCAATACCGCACGTATCTGATCGAACCCTACCATATATCCATACGGCCACTAGTACAAACCGTCCGATCCTGATCCGTGCAATACCGCACGTATCTGATCGGACCCTGCCATATCTCCATACGGCCTCTACAGCGTTTCGCCCGAAAGCTTGAGTAACTGAAAGTGTGGTGGACTCTAAAGACTCGTCAATACTATGGTTGTGGATTTAACCACCAGCACGTCAGAGGTATAAGCCAATACGTGACGGGCCACCAGCTATTGACCAAAAGGGACGTCGATGAGCGAACTCATCCTGACACCCTACTGAGCCTGTCAGTGACAATATCCGTACAGTCCGGTCCGTTCGTCTATGAGCATCGCATGTCGGGCCTAGGGGGTTGGTAAAAGTCAGACCCCCAAAAGCGGTACAAGTCGTGTCGGAGTGTAGCCCAGAACGCCCTGAGATACTACTGGAATACCTACCAGTAAATCTCCTGCCTCGGCCAAGGGCTTTGCGTAATGGCTCTCCTAGACACAGCGCGACCTCACCCCCAATACCGGGAGAGACGAACCCCTGAAGATCCGCTTACTGCCTCCATGTGGCTCGGGACTGTACCCAACTAAAACCTGTTTGCACGACTCCTTTGAGCCGTGGTAGGGTAGTAATCAAAGCACAGTGGGAACTCACACGAGACAAATGACGATCTCAGGTCGATGAACTAACCTGTACACCTGTCACCAGGGAACTGCTATCTGACATCTGGTATAAGACCAACTAGTAGGTTCCCGGCGAGTCCTGTCCGGTGTACTCATAACCCAATGAGCACCTGTATACATCTTAGGTGAACCAACTGACACCAGTGGCTTGTGAGACCGGCAACCGCCCCTCGTCGGGGTCTCGACTGTATACACTAGTCTACTAATGGAGTATCGATGCCCTGTCTCGAAACTCCTACGACTAGGGACCTTTTAAGGATGTGCTTATAGACTACCAGCTCCCACGTATATGATCGCCATCATACTGCTGGTAGTCAAGCAAGAATCCTAGGGGCTCTATCAACGTGTAATAGCGACATGTCAGGTCACCTAAACCAGTACACGATGATAAAGATAAACCAGATAGCATACTATCATCTCGAGTAAGACTGTCCTACCGGGATAGGTCCTCCCTCAATCATTGCAATCACGTGCCTGTGATCCAATAATTGACTCTGAGGGCACTATCTCCAACAATCTCCCACTTGCACTCAAGGCTAATTATTGCGATGTCGCATACTCACAGCCCGTGTGATACCGAACACCCAACTTCTCTACTAGTCAGTCTCACAAAACCCATTTGTGAAACTATTGCGTTCGAGGAATAGCCTCAGTGAGTGGATCCGCCTTGATGTTTCTTTCTATGTCTCTCTCTATCTCAAGTTCGCGGAGAAAGCCATCTCCCGAAATGAGCAATACCTGTCTTAGAATGTATGGATGTCTGATGGGACCTAGCTCATAAATGAACTCCAAATCCAAACTTCTTAGACTGTATCGTCAACTGAACTTAATCAGTATCCTGCGCCATGCCACCCTCAGTATTGCCTTGGACTACCTGTCCAAAATACTGCCCCTCGTCAGAAGGAGAAAAAATTGTAGGGTTCCTAGGCACTCTAGTGAAGTCTCACAAGTGATCAAACATGCACAAATCAAATTTTACGGGTGCCTACAAACCCGACTACGGATCGTTTACTAGATATTTAGGCGAAAACATAAACTAGTTAACATTTTAACTAAGGGAACGGATATACAACCTTTGTAGATCCGGTCCACCACCTCCACGGCTCCGCAATGAAGTCCCCTCGCTGTCCAAATCATGTCTTGGGCTCTAGCGTCGGCATCATCGAAGAATGGGCGGGCTTGATCGTCGGTTCGATGCCGAAGATGATCTACGTCGAGGCATCGCTAGAACAAGCTCCAACTTCACCAAGTCGGAAAAACTTGTGAAGGAAACACCCTATACAACTTGGCAAGAGGTAGAGGATGAAGAAATAGGAAGTGGGTAGACTTTAGATTTGGATTTCACACACTTTTTCATCAATCACCATTGATGTAGCAAGCTTTCTTCTCATGGAGGAAGAAGAAGAAGATGAATAATAATATGATTAGTGTTATGAAAATGATAAATAAATCAATACTTATCATTTACTAACCCTTGGTTAGTTGTAGAGAATGGACCATGGTTAACTTGAATGGTTAGGGTTAAGGATGAGATAAGAATGGTGACTAAGTCAAAGTTTCAAGAAACTTCAACTACAAACAAAACTAGCAACCATTCTTTTTCTCTTTACCTTTTTCTTTTTCCAAAATGAACAAAAGAATAAATAAATGAATAAGTAAATAAAAAGAAAACCCTAATCATAAACCTAACCATGGTCTAATTCTTTACACTAACCCTAGCTTGCATGTATCATCAAACATGATACAATCATGTGCACAAAATATATCACATATACAATGTGCACAAACCAAGTGAGTAAATCCATTTAAAGTGAACCAATACTAGTTAATGCAAAGTAATATATCAAATATATAATTATACATTCAATCATTAAATCAACACTTGATCCAATGATCCGGTCATATCGCATATAACCGGCTAGTATCCAATGTATCGGCTTATCGAATCAATCCTTGATTCGATAACTAGGTTATATCGCATATAACCAATCGATACATTCGTCGCGAGAATGGAATACGGTATCACATACACGCATTATTCTCGGTCCCGCACATATCTCATATGCGCTCCTATTTCGTTTCGCTTGAGCCAGGAAACCTTTGTGTAGGACTCTAAAGACTCGTCAATACGCCGGTAGCGGATGATGATCATATCAAACACCCACAAGCCGCAAGCGGTCTGCTAAACGTAACGGCCACCCGGGTATTGAGCGATCAGAAGATCGACGAGCAAGCCCGCTCACACTCCTGCGAATCCGACCAGTAACACTACCGTATAGTCCGGTCTGTTCGTCTGATATGTCGCATATATCGCCTAGGGGTGGTAAACGTCAGACCCCAATAGCTCGATAAGTCATGCCGATGTAGGGTCCATAACATTCGTGAAACTACTGATAACTCTTACCAGTATATCACTGCAACCCTGGCCAGGGATTTCCTGTTATGGCCAGTCGAGCATAGCACAACATCAACCCCCAATACCGGGAGAGACGAATCCCCTCCTATCGCTCATTGCCTCCATGTGAATCGGGACTGTACCCAAAAACCACCTGTTTGCACAACTCAGTAGAGCCGTGGTAGGGTGGAAATCAAAGCACAGTGGGAGACACACAAGACTCTATGACGATCTCGGGTCAACAGACTAAGCTGTACCAGTGTCACCAGAGAACTGCCATCTGACGTGAGGTATAATACCATCTGGGAGTTCTCGGCGAGTCCGTTCAGTGTACCCAGTCTCCACTGAGCACCCGCATACCATCTTCGATGTCAAACACCAATGGATATGGGATCATCCATCGCCCATCGCATGGGTCGAGAAGATATGCGCTAGTCTACTCTGGAATATCGATGCCCCGTCTCGATATTCCCACGACTAGGAACAATTCAAGGATGTACTCATGGACTACCCAGGCCCCACTAGTATGATCTACATCATAGTCCTGGAAGTCGAGCACACATCCTATGGGCTTTATCAACATGTAATCAGAGAGACAGAAAGTATACATGCTAAGATAAAGTGCAACCAGATAGCGTACTATCATGTCGAGCAAGAAAGTCCTACCTATATATGTCCCAGCATCCACTACAATATACATCCAATGTACAGTAATGGCCTCTAGGGCATACATATAACTAACAATCTCCCACTTGCACTAGGGCCATCTGTAGCAGTGGTTGCAGTATCACATACTCAACCATCCCCTAAAAGTCTCTCTTTGGGAAAAAGGCCTTCGTGAGTGGATCCGCCGTGTTGTCCTCTGAGTCTACTCTCCTAACCTTGATCATCCTGGAGATCAACTATCTCCATGATCAGGTGATGCTGCCTCAGAATATGTCTGGGTCACTGATGGGACCAGGCTTCTAGGGTCGAAGCCACACCTCCATTATCACACAATGGCAGGAACTTAGTTCATCTTATGAACCAATAAACACCCAAACTGCCTCTTTGGTAGTATCTTTAATAGCGATGTTACCAGCCTTTATCGTCTAGTTTGCCACGGTATCGAGCTTGGAACTCTTCCAACATACCGTCCCTTTACTGAGGGTAAAGACAGTGCCTGTGACTGACATTCAGTCGTCTTTATCACCCTGGAACTCTTCCAGTGATTCTCCCCAGGATCGATTGATACCATCTCACTACAACTAGTGAGAATCCTAACATCCATTTAGATCTATCTCATAGATCCAAAACCCAGGATTTAGGAGGTATCACTTTGATCCTATTTGGAGAATCCTTGTGATAATAGGAGATTGATCGATCGTAGTATAGGAAACTCTTTTCCTATCAAGAGTATGTTGTCTACGTACAATACGAAGATGACCACCTTACTCTCTACTACCCTTTTGTATATACAAGGTTCGTCTACCATTTTGATGAAGTCAAACACTTTGACTATCACATCAAAACAGACGTTCCAACTCCGCGATGCCTGCTTCATTATGTAAAGCAACTTGCACACGTTTCCGCTGCTCCCACTGTTTACGAAGACCTCTGGCTGTGTTCTTATAGACGTTCTCTTCTAAATCAGTATTTAAAAGAAGCAGTCATGGCACCCAACCGCCAGATATCGTAGTCATGGTATGTAGCCGTGGTAAGTAGGATCCGGACAGACTTAAGCATAGCTACTGGAAAAAGGTTTCATCATTATCCACGCCTGGTCGATGACGAAAACCTTTAACAAGTCTAGCTTTGAAAGTCTCAACTTTTCCATCTACACCAAGTAATCTTCTCAAGATATACTTGCTCCTGATGGGGATTTAACCCTTCAGATATAGGAGCTAAAGTCCATACTTTGCTGGTGTACATGGATTCCATCTCAGATCGCTAAGCATCCAGCCATTCTTACAGAGTCCCTACTCTCGATGGCCTGCTCGAATCTAGTTGGGTCATCATCTCATGATGCAATCCTTGCTCCCACTGACATCGAGAAACCGAGGTATCTCTCAGGAGGATGAGGAACCCTACTAGATCGACGGAGAGGCTGAGGTTCGTCGGGAACTATAGAATCTTATGGTTCTGTCAAATCATCAACTGCAGTTTTGTATAGCTGGAACCTTTCCAGTTCTATAGAACTGATCCTGCCTCGATCTTGTCCGGATTTTGCTTTAAACATAGGCCGGACAACCCCAAATCTTAACTCGCTTAAGAGATGGGTTCTTACCATACCATATCTCATATGGAGTGGTAGGCAGTGATTTGATTCAAACCTAATTCAATAGGTATGCAGCTTCTCAAGTGCATAATCCCAAAAGGAAATAGGTAACTCAGTAATACTCATCATAGAGCACACGATATCTAATATTGTGTGATTGCTCCGCCCCGATACACCGTTGTGCTGTGGTGTATTCAGAGGAGTAACACTGAGAGAGAATCTCATTCTCCTTTAGAATAGTCCAGGAATTCTATGCACAAGTATTCTCCTCCTTGATCTTATCATAGGACATAATACTTATACCTGTATTTTGGTTCTCTACTTCTAACTTATATTCTGTGAATATCTCAAAAGGTTCGGACTTATGTTTCAACAGGAACATATGACTGAATCTTGAGAGATTATCAGAGAATATAATGAAGTATGAAGAACCAGTCCTGGCATGTGTAGACAGGAGACTTTACATACATCATCATGTATCAGTCCCAAGAGTTCACTAACTCTTTCTCTGTTTCCAATAAACAGAGCTAGTGTCATTATATCTTTGTGACATGACTGGCAAGTTTCACAAGATGTAGATTCAAACTGATTTAAATATGCATCTACATGTAACTTCAGCTAGTCGGGTCACATTGATCTGACCTAGTCTACAATACCTTAAGAAGGATCCGTTCATTTATGAACTCTTCTTCTTGTGTGTGTTCAGTATACTAGGAACTGTAGTTTGATTTAGAACGTTAATGCTTTTAGATAGCGTGCCTGAACCGATCAACTTTTGATATAAGAAATGTTCAAAACATTATCCAACAATACAAAATTATATCATTTCTTTACTAATAAAGAGACTGATATGATTTTGTATATTAGGTTCGGTATCTAATAGTATTTGTTCAGAATCAATGTATTCGTAATACAGGGTGACAGTGACCAACAGACTTGGCTGCAACACTTGCCCCGGTTTTTGTCTCATGAAACTTATCACCCGTTCTCAGTTTTTCTACCTTTTTGTAGCCCTATGTAACAACTTACATATCTGGGATCCTGATCCGGTATCATATACCCAGGATGCAGAGGATACTGAGAAACAGTTCTTTGTAATGAATACACCCGAAGGAGATGCATCATATGCATTTTCTTCGTTTGGGCGGCATAGGAATTCTGGTATTCCCCAATTTGCTGCTCTGTCTTATAACAATTATAAGTTGGAGCGGGACCAACGTTCCCCAGCTCAGTATAAAAAGCGGGTTCGGTCAATACATCCATATTATTATCTTGATTAAGGCGTGATATGGTCGCTACCAGGAGAGAGAGAGAAGAAAACACTCTGCGTGCGCTCTTGCAAGATCAGATTGGTTATGTATTTTATCTAATCAGGACGGCTCCCACTGTTTTTATCAAATCTTCCTTCAAACCCTAAAAGGAAAGACTAGCCGGGATTAATTACACTCTACAAGTTCGCCAACCTTTCAGCCAGGCCAGTGTCGGTACTTAGAGGGAGGTTCCCCGTGCTTTCGCACGGACCTAATTACAGTAAACCTCGTTTTCCCAGAGGCGTAACCCCGTTGACACCTTTCTAGACACCTACTTGATCGGCTAATTGCAAAGTGCAAAACTCTCCCAGGAGTAACAATTACTCGCAGTGGGTATCGGGATCCAACTATCATATAGAAGGTATGCAATCTCATTGCAAATTTCAACATTTGAAACTCCCGATGAAGGTTTTTACCCCTAGCACCTATGACCTTAACTATGGTCAACAAATCATAAGTACTAGTCAAGTTCTACCCGTCATTTCGTGATTAATTAGACCCACCCACATAACCCTTAACTAAGGTCAACAAAGTCACGCGACTGTCCTAACTAATCGCATCATATGCGGTGTAGGAAGACATCACTTAGCTACCGTACACTGTGCCTTGACTATGGTCAACAAACACAGCACGAATACTAAGTACTCTACTTCCTAAAATGACGGAGGGTTGCGGCTGGATTTTGTGAAAACCTTTAACGCTTTGAACTTGATCTCGTTGCGGAATCAAATGGTTTTTAAATGGAATGTTTTCGAGGCTTTTCTAGTTTTGCTAAAGGGGTCACTCCCGGTGAAGGGATCGTCGGCCCTTTCCTCGTCGAATGAGGTGCGGGATATATCATATATATCACTGTACAAAGCGGAAACTATAGAAGCGATCAAAGACAAACCGAGGGTTGTAGCATCTGCCAGTTATTGCTAAAGGAGTCACTCCCGGTGAAGGGATCTCGGTCCTTTCCTTATCGAATAAGGTGCAGGATGTTCTACAATGAACACCGCGATGCAAAGCAAGAACTGTAGCTACCTGTTTTATTTTGAAATTCGATTCCACAACATCATTTAGGTTTATTTTCTTTCATTAATCTCATTAATGAATATCCCATCATTTAAATCCACCTAAACATCACAGATATATTTAACGTACGCTTATGCCATCCGCATTCGCCTCGATGTCCCGTCTGCACCGTTAGGTTAGGTAACTAACGACAGAGCGAGGCAGGGCTAGCGCGGGTGTAAAACATAAGCAACGTCTATATAATATATCATATATACTATAATATCTGTCACAGAGCACAGAACATCGCATGATCACAGATAAAACACAGCAGAAGAAACATATGAAATATTGGATATACTAGGACGTCCGTGTTTTCAATACGAGCCAGTATAAAACACGGATTCCACGGTCGTGGTGAATAGCCAATCCCACACCCCTAGACCCCTACAAGAGCGGCAAGAAACCCTACCAATTCTAGGGTTAGGAGACCCGGACTCGACTCCTCGAGTTGGTCTCTCTCTGGACCCCAGAACCCGGTTACTTGTGCTCCCCTCTTTCGGTCTATCCTAATGCGGAAAAGTAAATAATATACAAACGGTGACTACTCCCGCAACCTGGAAGTGCCCCAATAAAAGAATATTACATACAAGTTTTTACATGAATGAAAATGAAAAACACTCATCTCACATAAAAACCCCCCGGCTATTCAAACACGACGATCCAATATAACATATCCAGCAACACATAACATCACATGTCATCAACGTAAGTAAATATGCGCATCCCAATTGTCGTTGGCATATAGCAACGAAACCGGCGACATCACATATTACACTTACGGTCACAGAAAAGAAAGTGTAAAACTACAACAGTTGGAATCCGCAACCTCTTTAGACATCACATGCCTAATCAAATGAATTACTTAGACATCACATGCCTAACAATTATAAACCCCGCATTTTAGTCTCGTTATCGAAAACACTTTTCAATATCAAGTCGGGCAATTCAACAAGATTCCCGAAAAACTGATCGAATGCTCGTCGCAAACTTTAGTAGGCGGCCGCACCCCTGATACCGTCGACGAAGTGCACCAAGGCGGAACACCGCTGCCGCGAGCACCCGGACGGATGCTTTCGGCGACGGGGTTCTCCTACAGTCACTTGGTCGGGGCTATGGGGTGAGGCTGTCTATTAAGTTTACCCAGCGAGTATCCGCGTACGCTACGTGATTGCAACGGACTTTTGATCACATCAAAATTCCGTGGCAACCGATCAAATGAGACTAAACTGCTATGTTTATAACATTCATTCAGTTATCTCATAACTTCTTGTGAATTCCAATTATTGTATCACATTCCGGATAAATAGAAAATGTTAAACTTTCCGATCGAACAATCGAACACCCAAGTTTTCCCGATACAGATCAACACATGAAACAAGTCTAAAAACATTCAGTTCGTGCCTCAGTACCAACGGTCCAGCCGTAGAAGGGTCAAGCCAACGCCTCACATGTGGCACGCCGTACTGCCCCAAACCCGAAGGTTCAAAGGGTAGTTCAAGACGGTCACATAATCGAGTTAAGGTTTGTTGTCTTCTAGAGGGACCATCGTGTTACTTGCACTACTTAGAACGTGATTAAACTACAGAAATATCCAACACTTGGAAATTTCCCGACAGGGGAAAAATTGGGTATTTATATCCGGTCGAACTTTTTAACATATTCAAAAAATTATCCGGAACGACACATAGACAAAGTTTGACAATCCGATCGAATGTATGAACTCCCAATACAACCCAAAATACTCAACTCTTGATTTCAGATTAAAAATTCCCAGGAAAACCAGCACTGAAAAATAAGAGTTACTGTGCAAAATTCAATGGCAGATAAGACAAAATTGCGGCGGAAGGGCCGCATTAGCACGCTAATGCCGCGGTTCCGCCGCACTTTAGGAAGATCATTAGGTAATTTTTGCATCGTAATTCTTATATTTAACTGCTTGTTTTTCTGCATATTTTAATTTGCAAAAATCCACATTTTACAAAAATGTCCAGAGAGCATTTTAAAGTCGGGGTTTCGGGTCGATCGGACTTCTAACTCCGTCTATGCATCGCCTAAGGCTCTAGCTAGGCTCTGATACCACTGTAGGGTTCCTAGGCACTCTAGTGAAGTCTCACAAGTGATCAAACATGCACAAATCAAATTTTACGGGTGCCTACAAACCCGACTACGGATCGTTTACTAGATATTTAGGCGAAAACATAAACTAGTTAACATTTTAACTAAGGGAACGGATATACAACCTTTATAGATCCGGTCCACCACCTCCACGGCTCCGCAATGAAGTCCCCTCGCTGTCCAAATCATGTCTTGGGCTCTAACGTCGGCATCATCGAAGAATGGGCGGACTTGATCGTCGGTTCGATGCCGAAGATGATCTAGGTCGAGGCATCGCTAGAACAAGCTCCAACTTCACCAAGTCGGAAAAACTTGTGAAGGAAACACCCTATACAACTTGGCAAGAGGTAGAGGATGAAGAAATAGGAAGTGGGTAGACTTTAGATTTGGATTTCACACACTTTTTCATCAATCACCATTGATGTAGCAAGCTTTCTTCTCATGGAGGAAGAAGAAGAAGATGAATAATAATATGATTAGTGTTATGAAAATGATAAATAAATCAATACTTATCATTTACTAACCCTTGGTTAGTTATAGAGAATGGACCATGGTTAACTTGAATGGTTAGGGTTAAGGATGAGATAAGAATGGTGACTAAGTCAAAGTTTCAAGAAACTTCAACTACAAACAAAACTAGCAACCATTCTTTTTCTCTTTACCTTTTTCTTTTTCCAAAATGAACAAAAGAATAAATAAATGAATAAGTAAATAAAAAGAAAACCCTAATCATAAACCTAACCATGGTCTAATTCTTTACACTAACCCTAGCTTACATGTATCATCAAACATGATACAATCATGTGCACAAAATATATCACATATACAATGTGCACAAACCAAGTGAGTAAATCCATTTAAAGTGAACCAATACTAGTTAATGCAAAGTAATATATCAAATATATAATTATACATTCAATCATTAAATCAACACTTGATCCAATGATCCGGTCATATCGCATATAACCGGCTAGTATCCAATGTATCGGCTTATCGAATCAATCCTTGATTCGATAACTAGGTTATATCGCATATAACCAATCGATACATTCGTCGCGAGAATGGAATACGGTATCACATACACGCATTATTCTCGGTCCCGCACATATCTCATATGCGCTCCTATTTCGTTTCGCTTGAGCCAGGAAACCTCTGTGTAGGACTCTAAAGACTCGTCAATACGCCGGTAGCGGATGATGATCATATCAAACACCCACAAGCCGCAAGCGGTCTGCTAAACGTAACGGCCACCCGGGTATTGAGCGATCAGAAGATCGACGAGCAAGCCCGCTCACACTCCTGCGAATCCGACCAGTAACACTACCGTATAGTCCGGTCTGTTCGTCTGATATGTCGCATATATCGCCTAGGGGTGGTAAACGTCAGACCCCAATAGCTCGATAAGTCATGCCGACGTAGGGTCCATAACATTCGTGAAACTACTGATAACTCTTACCAGTATATCACTGCAACCCTGGCCAGGGATTTCCTGTTATGGCCAGTCGAGCATAGCACAACATCAACCCCCAATACCGGGAGAGACGAATCCCCTCCTATCGCTCATTGCCTCCATGTGAATCGGGACTGTACCCAAAAACCACCTGTTTGCACAACTCAGTAGAGCCGTGGTAGGGTGGAAATCAAAGCACAGTGGGAGACACACAAGACTCTATGACGATCTCGGGTCAACAGACTAAGCTGTACCAGTGTCACCAGAGAACTGCCATCTGACGTGAGGTATAATACCATCTGGGAGTTCTCGGCGAGTCCGTTCAGTGTACCCAGTCTCCACTGAGCACCCGCATACCATCTTCGATGTCAAACACCAATGGATATGGGATCATCCATCGCCCATCGCATGGGTCGAGAAGATATGCGCTAGTCTACTCTGGAATATCGATGCCCCGTCTCGATATTCCCACGACTAGGAACAATTCAAGGATGTACTCATGGACTACCCAGGCCCCACTAGTATGATCTACATCATAGTCCTGGAAGTCGAGCACACATCCTATGGGCTTTATCAACATGTAATCAGAGAGACAGAAAGTATACATGCTAAGATAAAGTGCAACCAGATAGCGTACTATCATGTCGAGCAAGAAAGTCCTACCTATATATGTCCCAGCATCCACTACAATATACATCCAATGTACAGTAATGGCCTCTAGGGCATACATATAACTAACAAAAATAACTCTGACAGCCACTCTGCCATCTATGTCACCTTGGAAGCCTGGAGTGACAACCGTCTCCTAAAAGAGGCTGTCGTCATCACATCCCTAGAACATCAACTTATGTTCTAAAACTGCTTCCGACTGTTTCTCCAGGATTGGATTAATATCAGCTTATTGCAGCTACTACAAGAACAACATCTGGTGTGGTACTTGACATCTCATGATTGACTCAATTGCCTAAGCAAGTGATCTGTCAATCATGCGTATCCCTCTCCCCTTTCGTCTGTAAGACACCTTTAGAGAGGGTGACTCCATTACCTGCAGGTGTACTACCGTGCCAGGAGTCGTCCATTCTAAATACTCATAGAATGCTGTCAAGGTACCCAGATTAGGAAACCACCCAAATCTAGATCTAAAACCATAGATCTAGTAACCAGAATGTCTGATATAATATCCAAGTCCTGTGTGGAGAAACCACTGTGTGACACCAAAGTATAACCGATCGTATTATAGGAGTTTCCTTTCCTACTCTGTGTATGTCATCCAAAACCAGGACATCACACCCTACTACCTTCTTAACAGATCCATCCCCTATTCTGATGACGTCAAACCTATGACTGTCACATCAGAAATAGATGATCTATCTCCGCTATATCTGCTTTAGTCTATAAATAGACATAAGCCTGATGTCCACCAATGCTTCCGCTGCTCCCACTGACTACGACAACCCTCTGGCAGAGTCATATAGACGCGCACTTCTAAAGCTAGTTTAAAACGACGCTATACTCATCCTCCTGCCGGGTCTCGCAGCCTGGAACAACAACAATGGCAAGTGTGGGTAAACAAGAACTTCCCTGTCACCGTCCTTGAGGCTACCGGAGTGACTCTCGGGTGCCTGAAGTTACCCACCTTATCTGCGGAGTGGCCAATGGAATGTCAAAACAGATTGAATCTTTGGGTTCCTTATCAAATCTTCAGTAATCGTTTGCGGTTCTGGAATCGCTTCCAGTTCTACCATACTCCCACTACTGTTTTCTGAAAAATAACCATTTCTTTTTAAAATGTGGCGAGTTAAGAACAATATCACTATTGATCTTCCAGATGGTAGAAAATCAACCCTCGTCATAGCCTGGGTCAACCCACAAACAGCCATTACAGAAACGCGCCTTGAGTTGTCCAGTGTCTGGTTTTAATCATAAGCCGGACAACTCCCCGTACCTTAACATCGTTAAGATATGAACTATTCTATACCCAATATAGAACCAGAGGCACTGATTTAATTGAACCAGATTCAAATCATGCAGCTGTCTCTAGTGCATGTCAACCAAATGGAAGGAGGCCGATCAGCGTTACTCAACTTAGGAATGTTTCCAATTATGAGTAACCTGAAAGAGAAGCTAGTTCTCTTAATCATTACTATCAACTGAACACCATACACAAGTATCTACATCTTCGATCACTTTGAAGAATCCCGATACTTGCTACACCTGGTTCTCTACTCTATTCAAATACCTATAACTCCTCAAAACATAGACCCTGTGTTCTCACGAAACACGTGTCTAAGAACTAGAGAAGTTAAAAGTAAACAGAATATAGTATGAGGACCAACCCCTCTGTCCTAATGGACACTGGACAACATACAATACTCTGTATAAGTCCGCTGAGTCTAACAACTCTTTCACCGTGCGTCGTAGGTTTAAAACTGTACTTATGGTTAAGAAGAATTACACCGCTGTTTAATGCTCCTTACCTAACCATCCACTGATATAGGTAAATGTCATCGACATAATATCAAAGGGTATATCTCACTCTATGAAAATAGACGTACAGATATATTAATTTGAAATTGGTGCACAACAGCGGATATTCAAAACCAAATATTTGCCGACCGGCAAACAACCCAGATGATCTCCTCAAATATCACCGATTACAACGAATCCCGATATAATGAGGATGATTACCCTATTCCCAATAACTTACTCCCACTCATCATCTGTAAAACCATACAGATGTGAGAATCAAACCTGGTAAATACATACCCTGGAGCAAGTGTCCAATCGGGAAATCAGTTTTCTTTTAACAGTACACAGCTGAACTGAAACATTGAAATGTTTCGATGGGGTATCCTGGTATTCCTAGTAATGCCTCTACCATTATCCAGATTCACAACTATAACCGTATAATTCTTTGCCACCTCACCAAATCCCTTTATATGTCTTTAGTCATTACCTTCTGCACACCCCTTAGGCCAAATGGTTTTCTTCCTTCCCTACCGTTCGGCACCAGCCTATGGTTTGGAAGAAGACTATCCAATAAGCATAAAGGGTGTACTGTCATAATCCTAGGAGCACTCGCAAAGCGAGAGAAGGTGAAGCAAAAAAAAAACAACCGAATAAACCTTATTCCTATTTCTCCTGAACCAGAATCCATCCCCGAACTGGAACAAGTTCCTTTCGAGTTCATATATAACCATACGATGGAGTATCCAATAAACTGTGGATCTTCGTAGTGATACGGAGTGTCCTGGAGAAATACAAAGGTGATTTAGGATTGGCGAAGAAATACTTGGTTTGATCGTGAATAGCAGTCGCAATTTACTTTGCCCTCTTACTAATCCCTTGCTTTGCCTTAATCTTAATACCTTCTGTACACCATCGTTATGCTAATTGGTTTTCTTCATTCCCCACCGTTCGGCACCAGCCTAAGGTCTGGAAGAAGACTATCCAATTTGCGTAATAGGTGTACTATCTCCTAAACCAAGGAGTACTCGCAATGAGAGAAGGTGAAAAGAAAAGACAACTGAATAATCCTATTCGTTTTCTCCAGAACCAGAAACCATCCTCGAAGTCCTTCGAGTTTGTATATAACCATACGATGGTTTTGTCCAATGGAATTGGACGTTCGTAGTAATACGGGGTGTCCTGGAGAAAAGGGTAAAAGTAGGAGTGGCAATGAGGTTTGCAACTCTGACAATCCAAAAGCCTATGTTAAGAAGGTTCGGTCAACTTGGTCACTGAGTCATAGTCTTAGGGTCGGGTCAATGGTCGCTGCCAAAGAGAGAGAGAAAAGAAACACTCAGCGTGCACTCTAACCTAGATCAGAATGGTTATCACTTTATCTAATCTGGAAACCTCCCACTGTAACCTCAAATTCTTCCCCAAACCTGAAAGAAGAATTAGTCGGGATCACCCGAGGAGTAAACCAACTCATCAGTGGGAATCGGGATCCAACTATCATCGCATGATAACTTGACGGAATCCACTCAAGTCACCACACTCCAGAAGGTATGCGCATGCCTGGCAAGTTTCAGTTTCTTTAGAAACTCCCGATATGATGTTTTTACCCCTAGGACCCAAGTGACCTTGACACAGTCAACAAATCAAAGAGTCCTAGCCAAGTTCAACCCGTCATTATCCTGGATTGCATTAAACCCACCCGTACGAGCCCTTGACACAGTCAACAAGGCCGCACGACTGTCCTAACCAATCCCATTAATATGCTACAAACAAACACTACTTAGCTACCGCACACTACGCCTTGACACAGTCAACAAACGCAGCACGAATACTAAGTAATACTTGTAAGAAATGACGGAGGGTTACGTCTAGTTTTTGGCGAAAAACTTTTAACGTAATGAACTTGATATCGTTGAAGGAACTGCATAGCCTTTTATAAAAATATAGTGACGAAAACCTTTGCTAAAGAGGTCACTCCCGGTGAAGGGATCTCGGCTCTTTCCCCGTAGAATGAGGTGCAGGATATTCCAACTGAATACCACGATGCAAAGCAAAAGTAATCGGCTATAGTGAAGTTAATGCCCTGACGCAAACTTCTGTCCAAGGGGTCACTCCTGGTGAAGGGATCTCGGCCCTTGCCTCGTCGACTGAGGAGCAGGATATTCCAAATGAATACCACGATGCAAAACAAAAGTGAACGTCCTTGCAATAACAGCTTTTTGAAAAGTGTTCCAACAACATCAGAATAGGTTTGTTTATCTTGCATTGATCCGAATCAACGCAGTCCCATCAATTGATCACACCACAAAGAACGAAAATATACTGACGTACGTATATGCCATCCGCATTCGCCACTGGGTCCCGTCATCACCCGTTAGGTTAGCTAACTAACGGCAGAGCGGGGACTGGACTAGCGCGGATGAAAACCATATACAACATCTACTAATATATATACCAATATATAGTATTTCGCTCAAGGCGTGATAAAATGCAACATCACAGAAATGTACAGCATCACAGAACAATACAGATATCTGGAAGCCCCGGGTTTCACAGAGCCGCTGCTGAAACCCGACGTTCCCCTGGTCGTGTGGATAGCCTGTGCAATGAAATCCTAGACCCCTACGGGCGCGGCAAGTCACCCGCCAAAACCTGAAGCGAGGCAGCCCCCTTCAGCTCCGTGAATGGACCACCCCGCACTTCACGGAATCCGGTAACTTGGGCACCCCTCCTGGGTCAACCTGTACCCCCTACGAGTGCGGCGAACAGCCCGCCAATTCTAGAGTAAAGCCCCCTCCGTCTCAATGCCATGAGATGCGGGCTTGTTGCCCTCTAGAACCCGGCTATCCGTGCACCCCTCTACGGGGCAATCCTAGTACAGAAAGTAAAATATACATACAACGGGTACATCGACCGCAACCAGGTCGTGCCCCAAAAGAATAATACAAACAGGCAGTGACGGCAGTCCACATGTCGGACGCTCGCCCCGCAATATCAAATGTACATATAAAACAAAACTGTACTAACATTGCATCCAGGCTATCCCCCACGACCGATCCGCAACAACACAGCATAAACACAGAACATCAACGTGAAAATCACGTTCGCAAATCCGTCTAACCGGGCTATAGCGGTTAGACAGGATTTACCGATCAAGTGATATTCACGGTCGCAGATATAATGTAAATACTGTGAAATAATGTGTTTAAAATATCCGATTGATCAAAAATTAACAAGTGGGCACCCAAGCAATACTGTAGCACTCACAGAAAATCTGGGCCCAAACAAAGTATACCAAAACCCCTATTTTCAGCCCAAAAGCCCACTGCAAAGAAATGGTAAAATGAAGGGAACATCCTGCGGCGGAACCGCGGCAAAAGAGGGGTCATTGCCGCGGTTCCGCGGTCCTCTGGAAGGATCAGCTTACCAAATTTTTGCAGTTTTCTTAGAACTTCATGTACATCAATTTTCTACAACCTGAAAAAATTTTCGAGCCCGGAAAAAATCGACAGAAAACTGATGCATGCAAAACGCGGATTTTGGAATTTTGGTCGATCGGATAAGTAAAACACATTAGAATAAGCTAGGCAAGGTTAATGGTGTGGCTCTAATACCATGTTGCGCCACGGCAGCGCCCCGGCCGTCTATCCGAGGCCAAAATGCGGAATCAAAAATTTTCCTTACTTGGAAACTGGCGCTACCGCGGACAATATACCCGGATCGTAACCATTAACCGATACTAGCTAACAAGAGAAAGGGTGAGAGATATACCGAGTGATCCGAGTCCTCCGGTCTTCTCGTCGTCGTCCCGATCTCCCGCGGAAACTCCGGTCGTCGCATCCTTGCCGGAAGGGCACCACATCGTCTGCATCTTTTACGGGCTCCCACCTCAATACCGAGGCAACTCGGGCGCGAAGTTGGCTGGCCGACGCGCCCAAGATTTGCTATAGAGGTAGTGTAGAATCACTTTGCCTCATGGGGTTTGTGAAGTTGCCTTGATGGAGGAATCAACAAGATATGAACTTGGGGATTTTTGTGGCAATGGAAAAATGATATGAATGATAATTTTCCCACACCATCACAAAATGAGAACGCTTTCATTTTTCTCTCCTCTCTCAAAAGAGTGGCCGGCCCCCCCTCAAAAATGAGAATGGTGGAGGGATAGGAAACAAAATCAAGAGGGAGGTGAGTGTAGGAGAAAGAGAATGGTGACCATATCAAAAGCAAACCTCACATCCAAACACAAATCAATCCTAATCACCTTTATGCAAGAAATGATGATAGAAAAGAAAGGAATAAAAAGATGCTCTCATAATCAAACCATTTGCATGAAACCCCTCCACAATGTGTTATTTGCAAACTTGCAAATAACACCCTCCATCAAAAGGTCCGGCCGGGAAAGAACAAAGGAAAACCGGCCGGAACGGAATGCAAACTGGCAACTCCAGAAAACTGGTCCCGTAATAAATTACAGGAAAACCCCGACACTGTGCATACACACCCGCATCTGTATTCCGACCGGATACAAATGCAATGAGACAAAATCTACACTGTACTAAACTAGGACCGGCTTAAACCAAAGCCGGCTAGTAATATCCGTTCGATCCTGATCCGTGCAATACCGCACGTATCTGATCGAACCCTGCCATATATCCATACGGCCACTAGTACAAACCGTCTGATCCTGATCCGTGCAATACCGCACGTATCTGATCGGACCCTGCCGTATCTCCATACGGCCTCTACAGCGTTTCGCCCGAAAGCTTGAGTAACTGAAAGTGTGGTGGACTCTAAAGACTCGTCAATACTATGGTTGTGGATTTAACCACCAGCACGTCAGAGGTATAAGCCAATACGTGACGGGCCACCAGCTATTGACCAAAAGGGACGTCGATGAGCGAACTCATCCTGACACCCTACTGAGCCTGTCAGTGACAATATCCGTACAGTCCGGTCCGTTCGTCTATGAGCATCGTATGTCGGGCCTAGGGGGTTGGTAAAAGTCAGACCCCCAAAAGCGGTACAAGTCGTGTCGGAGTGTAGCCCAGAACACCCTGAGATACTACTGGAATACCTACCAGTAAATCTCCTGCCTCGGCCGAGGGCTTTGCGTAATGGCTCTCCTAGACACAGCACGACCTCACCCCCAATACCGGGAGAGACGAACCCCTGAAGATCCGCTTACTGCCTCCATGTGGCTCGGGACTGTACCCAACTAAAACCTGTTTGCACGACACCTTTGAGCCGTGGTAGGGTAGTAATCAAAGCACAGTGGGAACTCACACGAGACAAATGACGATCTCAGGTCGATGAACTAACCTGTACACATGTCACCAGGGAACTGCTATCTGACATCTGGTATAAGACCAACTAGCAGCTTCCCGGCGAGTCCTGTCTGGTGTACTCATAACCCAATGAGCACCTGTATACATCTTAGGTGAACCAACTGACACCAGTGGCTTGTGAGACCGGCAACCGCCCCTCGTCGGGGTCTCGACTGTATACACTAGTATACTAATGGAGTATCAATGCCCTGTCTCGAAACTCCTACGACTAGGGACCTTTTAAGGATGTGCTTATAGACTACCAGCTCCCACGTATATGATCGCCATCATACTGCTGGTAGTCAAGCAAGAATCCTAGGGGCTCTATCAACGTGTAATAGCGACATGTCAGGTCACCTAAAGCAGTACACGATGATAAAGATAAACCAGATAGCATACTATCATCTCGAGTAAGACTGTCCTACCGGGATAGGTCCTCCCTCAATCATTGCAATCACGTGCCTGTGATCCAATAATTGACTCTGAGGGCACTATCTCCAACACTTTATACTTCATTACGTTCTCTGATAATCTCTCAAGATTCAGACATATGTTCATGTTGAAACACAAGTCTGAACCTTTTGAGATATCCACAGAATATAAGCTAGAAGTAGAGAACCAAAATACGGGTATAAGTATTATGTCCTTTGATGTGATCAGGGAGGAGAATACTTGAGCACGGAATTCCTGAACTATTATTAAGGAGAATGAGATTCTCTCTCAGCATTACTCCTCTGTATACACCATAGCACGATGGTATATCGGGGCGGAGCAGATACACCCTATTTGATATGGTGTGCTCTATGATGAGTACTACTGAGTTACCTATTTCCTTTTGGGAGATATGCGCTTGAAAAGCTGCATACCTATTGAATAGGGTTCCAATCAAATCAGTTGCCTACCACTTCATATGTGATATGGAAAGGGAAGAGCCCATACCTTAAGTTAGTTAAGATTTGGGGTTGACCGGCCTATGTCTAAAAGAAAAATCCGGACAAGCTCGAGGCAAGGTCTGTAATGTAGAACTGGAAAGGTTCCAGCTATACAAACTACAGCAGATGATTTGGTAGAACCAAAGGATTCAGTAGATTCCAACGAACCTCAGCCTCTCCGCCGATCTAGTAGGGTTCCTTACCCACCTGAGAGATACTTCGGTTTCTCTATGACAGTGGGAGCGAGGATTGCATCATGAGATGATGACCCAACTAGTTTCGAGCTGGCCATCAGGAGTGGGACTCTGTAACAATAGCTGGATGCTTAGCGATCTGAGATGGAATCCTTATACACCAACAAAGTATGGACTTTAGTTTCTATATCTGAAGGGTTAAATCCCCATCAGGAGCAAGTAAATCTTGAGAAGATTACTTGGTGTACATGGAAAAGTTGAGACTTTCAAAGCTAGACTTGTTAAAGGTTTTCGTCATCGACCAGGCGTGTATAATGATGAAACCTTTTCCAGTGGCTATGCTTAAGTCCATCCGGATCCTACTTGCCATGGCTACGTACCATGACTACGATATCTGGCAGTTGGGTGCCATGACTGCTTTTCTAAATGATGTTTTAGAAGAGAATGTCTATAAGTACACAGCCAGAGGGCTTCGTAGACAGTGGGAGCAGCGGAAACGTGTGCAAGATGCTTTATAGGATAAAGCAGACATCGCGGAGTTGGAACATCTGTTTTGATGTGTTAGTCAAACAGTTTGACATCATCAAAATGGTAGATGAACCTTGTATATACAAAAAGGTAGTAGGGAGTATGGTAATGATCCTCGTAGAGTACGTGGATGACATACTCTTGATAGGGAAGGAGTTTCCAATGCTACGCTCGGTCAATCTCCGCTTATCACAATGATTCTCTATATAGGATCAAAGTGATACCTCCTAAATCCTGGTTTTTGGATCTATGAGATAGATCTAATTGGATGTTAAGATTCTCACTAGTTGTAGTGAGATGGTATCAACCGATCCTAGGGAGAATCACTGGAAGGGTTCCAGGGTGATAAGGACGACTGAATGTCAGTCACAGGCATTGTCTTTACCCTCAGTGGAGGGACGGTATGTTGGAAGAGTTCCAAGATAGATACCGTGACATACTAGACAATAAAGGCTCGATACATCGCTACTTAAGATGCTACCAAAGAGGCAGTCTGGGTGTATATTGGTTCATGAGATGAACTTTGTTCCACCCATTGTGTGACAATGGAGTTGTGGCTTATGCCAAGGAACGCCGGTCCCATCAGTGATCCAGACATATTCTAAGGCAGTGTCACCTGATCATGGAGATAGCTGATCTCCAGGGTGATCGAGGTTAGGAGAGTAGACTCAGAGGACAACACGGCGGATCCACTCACAAAGGCCTTTTCCCAGAGAGAGACTTTTATGGGATGGTTGAGTATGAGATACTACAACCACTGCTATCAGATGGCCCTAGTGCAAGTGGGAGATTGTTAGTTATATGTATGCCCTAGAGGCCATTGCTATACATAGGATGTATATTGTAGTGGATGCTGGGACATATATAGGGAGGACTTTCTTGCTCGACATGATAGTATGCTATCTGGTTACTCTTTACCTTAACGTGTATACTGATTGTCTCTCTGTTACATATTGGTAAAGCCCTTAGGATGTATACTTGACTACCTGGACTATGATGCGGATCATACTAGTGGGGGTATGGTAGTCCATAAGTACATCCTTCAAAGTCCCTAGTCGTGGGTGTATCGAGACGGGGCATCGATATACCAGAGTAGACTAGCGTATACCTTCTCGACCCATACAGATGGGCGATGGATGATCCCATATCCATTGGTGTTTGACATCAGAGATGATATACGGGTGCTCAGTGGAGACTGGGTACACTGGACGGACTCGCCGAGAACTCCCAGATGGTATTATACCTTACGTCAGATGGCAGTTCTCTGGTGACACTGGTACAGAGTAGTCTGTTGACCCGAGATCGTCATAGAGTCTTGTGTGGTTCCCACTGTGCTTTGATTTCCACCTTACCACGTCCAAGAGGGCGTGCAAAACGGTGGCTTTAGTGTACAGTCCCGAATCACATGGAGGCAATGAGCGATAGGAGGGGATTCGTCTCTCCCGGTATAGGGAGTAGATGTTGCGCTGTGTTCGATTGGCTATA
Source organism: Agapanthus africanus (assembly GCA_030015575.1). Lineage (NCBI taxonomy): Eukaryota > Viridiplantae > Streptophyta > Magnoliopsida > Asparagales > Amaryllidaceae > Agapanthus > Agapanthus africanus. The sequence goes on along the minus strand of JASDDO010000024.1, from coordinate 545,134,047 downwards.
ACAGGAAATCCCTGGCCAGGGTTGCTGAGATTTACTGGTAAGTGTTACCAGTAGTTTCTCGAATTGTTATAGACCTCATATCGACACGACTTATCGAGCTATTGGGGTCTGACGTTTACCACCCCTAGGCGAGATATGCGACATATCAGACGACGAGACCGGACTGTACGGTAAGTGTTACTGGTTGGATTCACAGGAGTGTGAGCGGGCTTGCTCGTCGATCTTCTGATCGCTCAATACCCGGGTGGCCGTTACGTTTAGCAGACCGCTTGCGGCCTGTGGATGCATGATATGATCATCATCTGCTGCCGGCGTATTGACGAGTCTTTAGAGTCCTACACAGAGGTTTCCTGGCTCAAGCGAAACGAAATAGGAGCGCATATGAGATATGTGCGGGACTGAGAATAATGCGTGTATGTGATACCGTATTCCATTCTCGCGATGAATGTATCGAATGGTTGTATGCGATATAACCTAGTTATCGAATCAAGGATTGATTCGATAAGCCGATACATTGGATATTAGTCGGTTGTATGCGATATGACCGGATCGTTAAATCAAGTGTTGATTTAATGATTTAATGCATAATTATATATTTGATATATTACTTTGCATTAACTAGTATTGGTTCACTTTAAATGGATTTTCTCACTTGAAGTTCACAAGTTGTATATGTGATATACTTTTGTGTACTTGATTGTATCATGTTTGATGATACATGTTTACTTTGGTTTGTGTAAAGATTAAACCATGGTTATATGAATGGTTAGGGTTTTCTTTTCTTATTCATTTATTTATTTATTTATTCCTTTTGTAATATAAATGGCATAAAGAGAAAATGGTGGCTTTCTTTGTTTGCATCATGAAGCTTCATGAAGCTTTGACTAAGTGACCATTTTTGTCTCATGCTTAACCCTAACCACTCCATCTAACCTTAGTTAAATCTCTACACTAAACCATGGTTTGAATATGATAAGAATTGATTTTTCTTTTCTATTTTATTATTCTTATCATATCATTATCTTCTTCTTCTTCAAGAAGAAAAAGCTAGCTACCATCAATGGCAACTAGTGAAAATGAGTGAGAAATCCAATTCTAAAGTGAACCCACCTCCTATTTCTTCATCCTCTACCTCTTGCCAAGTAGTAGAGTGTGTTTTCTTCACAAGTTTCATGACTTGGTGAAGTGGGAGCTTGATCTTGTGATGCTTCGACGTAGATCATCTTCGGCATCGTAGTCGACGACCTAGCCCGTCCATTTCTCCGATGAAGCCGACACTAGAGTCCAAGATTCGATTTGTACAGCGGAGAGGACTTCATTGCGGAGCTATGGAGGTGGAGGACCGGATCTACAAAGGTTGTATTTCCGTTCTCTTAGTAAAGTAGTTTACTAGTTCTTGTTTCGCCTAAAATATCTAGTTAACGATCTACTCTAGGGTTTCTCGGCACCGTAAAATTTGAAATTGGCATGGCTGATGCCTTGTGAGACCTCTTGAGAGTGCCTAGGAACCGTACAATTATAGTGTAGGAATATTTTTTGTCTCATTGCATTTGTATTCGGTTGGAATACAAATGCGGGTATGTATTTACAGTTTAGGTGTAATCTCGTAATTTGCTACGGGATTATTTTGGGAGTTGCCAGTTTCCTTTTTTCGTCTTTAACATCTTGTCCCTTGTTTAATCATTGTGAGCATTTTGACTCAATTTGACTTTGAAAATTTCTTCCATTGTTTTCTGGCCGAGCACTGTCGATGGGCATGGCCTTGGGCAGTATGGGGCTGATGTGCATGAAGTGGCTGATTGGTGTTGGTGGTGGCTTTTCTGCAATTCAGCCACATCAATGTTTGAGGGGTTTTTTTGTGATGGAAAAAAAAAGAGTGAGAACCATATCATTTTCTATGCATGCTCACTTCTCACTTCTTCTTGAAAAATGCCAGAGAACCATTCTTCATTCCCTGCACACCATGGCCGAGCACTTGAGGATGAGGGGGCTGATTTTTTTTGGGAGGCAGAATTTATGAGGGGTGAGGAAAAATTTCATCTCTTGCAAAATCCTTTAGCTCTTTTCATCTCATTTCAAATATGGCAACTCCAATTTACCTCCACCCAATCACTTGGGTGCCTTAGACAAAAGATCCTACACTCTCTCTACTTCATTCTTGGACATGTCGACTAGCAAACTTCATGTCCGAGTTGCCTCGGTACAGAGGCGGGAGCCCGTATAAAGATTCAATGACGTGGTGCCACTTTGACGAGCAAGATCAGGGAGCGGACTTCGTCGGCACGGCAGCGAGGGGTTTGGCGTAGAGATTGAAGACCGAAGGACACGGATCGATCGGTATAATCTTTCCAACCTCTTTTACAGATTGCTAGTTTACGGTTAATGGAACGATCCGGGATTTTTGGTTGCGGTAGCGCCGGTTTCGTAAAAAGTTTTTGTTCCTCATTTGGCGTCGGTTTGACGGCCGGGGCGTTCCTCATTTAGTATTCGTGTTGCGTTTGTTGGCCTTTGTCAAGGCGTAGTGTGCGGTAGCTGAATGGTGCTTATCTGCTTATGCATATGATGCAGATTGTTTTAGGGTAGTCGTACGATCTTGTTGGCCTTTGTCAAGGGTCGTGCGGGTGGGTTTGATTCAATCAAGAAATGACGGGTTGAATTTGGCTAGCATCCTATGATTTGTTGGCCTTTGTCAAGGTCATAAGGGTTAGGGGCAAAATGTTATCGGGAATTTCAAGTGTTGAAATTTTCAATGAAATTGCATACCTTCTATGAGATAGTTGGATCCCGATACCCACTGCGAGTAATTGTTACTCCTGGGAGAGTTTTACACAGGACAATTAGCCGATCAAGTAGGTGTCTAGAAAGGTGTCAACGGGGTTATGCCTCTGGGAAAATGAGGTTTATTTTAATTAGGTCCGTGCGAAAGCACAGGGAACTTCCCTCAAAGTACCGACACTGGCCTGGCTGAAAGATTGGCGAAGTTGTAGGGTGTAATTAATCCCGGCTAGTCTTTCCGTTTAGGGTTTGAATGAAGATTTGATAAAAACTGTGGGAGCCATCCTGATTAGATAAAATAATAACCAATCTGATCTTGCAAGAGCATACGCTAAAGAGTTTTCTTCTCTCTCTCTCCAGGTAGCGACCATATCATGCCTTAATCAAGATAATAATATAGATATATTGACCGAACCCGCATGTTATACTGTGCTGGGGAACGTTGGTTCCATTCTTTCTTATAAGATTTATAAGACTGAACAGGATATAGGGGAATGCCAGGATTCCCATGCCACCCGAATGAAGAAAGTACATGTTGATGCATTTTCTTCGGGTGTGTTCGTTACAGAGAACTGTTTCTCCATTTGCTCTACGTCCTGGGTATTAGATACCGGGTCAGGATCCCATATATGTAATCAGTTATATGGGCTGAGAAAAGGTAGAGAACTTGAAGAAGGTGATAAAGACATAAGGGTTGGAAATGGTGCAATTATTGCAGATAAGACCGTCGGGGAATATCACCTTCTATTACGAACCGGTAATACATTGATTCTGAACGAATGCTATTACATGCCGAACCTGATATGCAACATTATATCGGTTTCTTTGTTGAGTAAAAAGATATATAATTTTGTATTACAAGATAATGTTATGAACATTTTCTTGAACCAAAAGTTGGTTGGATCATGCACGTTGTGCAATGGCATTTATGTTCTAAATCAATCAACAGTTCTGAGCATAACAAACACACACAAGAGGAAGAGTTCAGAAATGAACGAATCCTTCTTGTGGCATTGTAGACTTGGCCATATCAATGCGACACGGCTAGCTAAGTTGCATAAGGATGGATATTTGAATCCTTTCGAATTTTCATCTTATGACACTTGTCAGTCATGACTCAAAGGCAAGATGACCAAAACTCCGTTTACGGGACATGGAGAAAGAGTTACGGAACTTTTGGGACTGGTACATAGTGATGTATGCGGTCCCATGTCTACACATGCCAGGAATGGTTCTTCGTACTTCATTACATTCACTGACGATCTCTCTAGATTCAGATATGTGTTCCTGATGAAAAACAAATCAGAAGCTTTTGAGAAATTTAGAGAATATAAACAAGAAGTCGAGAACTAAACTAGGAAAAGTATTAAAATCCTTCGATCTAATCGAGGAGGTGAATACTTGAGCAATGAATTCCTGGACTTCCTAAAAGAGAATGGGATTCTCTCTCAGCTAACTCCTCCATATACACCACAGCACAACGGTGTATCGGAACGGAGGAACCGCACCCTATTAGATATGGTGCGCTCTATGATGAGCACAGCTGAGTTACCTATTTCATTCTGGGGGTATGCACTCGAGACAGTAGCATTCCTATTGAATCAAGTTCCATCTAAATCTGTACCTACCACACCATATGAGATATGGAGTGGGAAGAGACCATGTCTTAAAAGAGTTAAGATATGGGGTTGTCCGGCCTATGTCAAAAGGAAAAATCCGGACAAACTCGAGGCACGGTCAGTTCTATGCAAGTTTGTGGGATATCCCAAACATTCACATGGATATCTTTTCAAACATGGCAAGGAACAAAATGTGTTTGTTTCTCGACATGCCACCTTTTTGGAAAAGGAATTTCTTGCAAAAGAAATTCGTGGCAATGAGGTAGAACTGGAAGAAATTCCAGCTACACAAACTGAAACTGAAGATTTAGTAGAACCAGAAGATTCGGAAGTTCCCAACGAACCTCAGCCTCTCCGTCGATCTAGTAGGGTTCCTCACCCACTTGAGAGATACTATGGTTTTCTCATGGACGGTGGAAGCGAGGATTGCATCATGGAAGATGATGACCCAACTAGCTTCGAGCAGGCTATCACGAGTGGGGTCTCAGTGAAATGGCTCGATGCAATGCAGTCCGAGATGGAATCCATGTACACCAACAAAGTATGGACTTTGGAAGATTCTCCTGAAGGGGTAAAACCCATTGGGAGCAAGTGGATCTTCAAGAAAAAACTTGGTGTAGATGGGAAAGTGGAGACTTTCAAAGCTAGACTTGTTGCAAAGGGTTTTCGTCAACGACCAGGTGTGGATTATGACGAAACCTTTTCTCCAGTGGCTATGCTTAAATCCATCCGGATCATGCTTGTCATCGCTGCATATCATGAGTACGAAATCTGGCAAATGGATGTTAAGACCGCCTTTCTGAATGGTGATTTAGAAGAGTGCGTGTACATGACTCAGCCAGAGGGCTTCATAGCTAGTGGGAGGCAGCAGGAAGGTGTGTAAGCTGCTTAAATCCATTTATGGATTAAAGAAAGCATTGCGGAGTTGTAACATCTACTTTGATGTCGTTATCAAAGAGTTTGATTTCGTCAAAAACGTAGATGAACCTTGTATATACAAGAAGGTGGCAGAGAGTTAGGTTGTCTTCCTCATATTGTACGTGGACGACATACTCTTGATAGGAAATGACATTCCTATGCTGCAATCGGTCAAGCTCTTCTTATCACAAAGATTCTCAATGAAAGATCTAGGGGATGCCTCCTACATCTTGGTGATTAAGATCTATAGAGATACATCTAAACGGATACTGGGATTGTCCCAATCCAGGTACATTGACACCATACTAAAAAGATTTAGTATGGAAAAATCCAAGCTTGGGTTTTTACCCACGATCTCTGGGCTCACTCTCTCCAAAGAGATGTCTGCCAAGACTGATTTGGAGAGAGCTCGCATGCAAGGGATACCCTATGCTTCGGCAGTAGGCTCTATCATGTATGTGATGCTGTGTACCAGACCCAATGTAGCACACTCACTAAGTATAGTGAGTCGGTATCAAGCTGATCCTGGAAAGAGTCACTGGACAGCTGTGAAGAGCATTCTTAAGTACTTGCGAAGGACTAAAGAGATGCTCTTGGTATATGGTAACGGAGAACTCCAAGTGGAGTCCTTTACCGATTCAAGCTTCCAGAGTGATAACGAAGACTCTAAGTCGCACTCGGGATTTCTCTTTACCCTCTACGGAGGGGCGGTATGCTGGAAGGGTTCCAAGCAGGAAACCGTGGCAGACTCGACGATGGAGGCTGAATACATCGCTGCCAATGATGCTGCCAAAAAGGCTGTCTGGATCAAGAAGTTCATAACTGAACTTGGAGTGGTTCCACACATTAAGGATCCAATACCTTTGTATTGTGATAACAATGGAGCGGTGCCTTTGGCCAAGGAACCCAGGTCCCATCAGCGATCCAGGCATATTCTGAGGCGGTATCACCTGATCCGGGAGATAGTTGATCGCCGGGAGATCGAGGTCAGGAGAGTTGACACGAAGAACAACACAACTGATCCACTCACGAAGGCCATTCCCCAGATACAGTTCGAGAGACTCTTCGGGATGCTCGGTATGCGATACTGCAGCAGCTGGCCCTAGTGCAAGTGGGATATTGTTAGTTGTATGTATGCCCTAGAGGCCTGTATTGTACATATGAGGTATATTATATTGGATGCCTGGACATATATAGAGAGGACTTTCTTTCTCGATATGATAGTATGCTATCTGGTTGCCCTTTATCATAACATGTATACTTGTCTCTTGATACTGTCGTATGGTTACATGTTGGTAAAGCCCTTAGGATGTGTACTTGACTACCAGGACTATGATGCAGATCATACTAGTGGGGCCATGGTAGTCCATAAGTTCATCCTTTAATGTTCCTAGTGATAGGTGTATCGAGACAGGGTATCAATATACCAGAGTAGACTAGCGTATACACTTCTCGACCCATACGATGGGCGAGGGATGATCCCATATCCATTGGTGTTTGACATCAGAGATGGTATACGGGTGCTCAGTGGAGACTGGGTACACTTGATGGACTCACCGAGAACTCCCAGATGGTATTATACCTCATGTCAGATGGCAGTTCTCTGGTGGCACTTGTACAGGTTAGTCTGTAGACCCGAGATCGTCATAGAGTCTTATGTGATTCCCATTGTTCTTTGATTTCCACCTTACCACGTCCAAGAGGGCGTGCAAAACGGTGGTTTTTTGGGTACAGTCCTGAGTCACATGGAGTCAATGAGCGATAGGAGGGGTTTCGTCTCTCCCGGTATTGGGAGTTGATGTTGCACTGTGCTCGATTGGCCATAACCGGGAAGTCCCTGGCCAGGGATGATTTAGAGATTTACTGGTAAGTGTTACCGGTAGTTTCTAGACTCGTTATGAGCATCACATAGGCATGACTTATCGGTTATTGGGGTCTGACGTTTACCACCCCTAGACTTGATATGCGACATATCAGATGAGGAGACCGAACTGGACGACAAGTGTTACCGTCAGGCTTTTGCAGGAGTTGGAGCGGGCTTGCTTGCTGATCTTATGATCGCTCAATACCCGGGTAGCCGTTACGTCCAGCTAGTACCGCTGACGGCTTGTGGGTGCTGGATGTGATCATCACCTACTGCCGGTGTATTGACGAGTCTTTAGAGTCCTACAAAGTGGTTTTACTGGCTCAGGCAAAACGAAATAGGAGCGCATATGTGATATGTGCGGGACCGAGAATAATGCGTGTATATGATACCGTATTCTATTCTCGCGATTTTGTATCGGTCGGTTATATGCGATATAGCCGAGTTATCGAATCAAGGGTTGATTCGGTAAGTCGATACATGTGGATGTTAGTCGGTTATATGTGATATAGCCGGATTATTAAGTCAAGTGTTGATTTGATAATTTAGTGTAGAATTGTATATTTGATATACCAATTTACATTAACTAACATTTGCTCACTTAAGCATTCTTTTCTCACTTGTGTGTACATGATATATATTTGTGATATATATTAATGTGCATTGTTTATTTGTGTGTCATGGTTGTTGATACACACTACATAGGTGTATATGACATACACCATTTTAATTATAATGGTGGGGTTTTAATATTCAAAGTAAATACAAAATTAGTGGATAATTGTTTAAAGCATGATGCTTGTAGAAGCTTATGAGTGCTTTGACAAAGTCTACCCATTTTGTTTTACTTAGGATATTTATTAACCTAACCACTATAATTAGCCATGGTTATGTCTCTACATGAGTTAGTATATGATACCCACTTACCCAAGGTTAGCTCACTTACTTGATCATTTTCATTCTCATCTATTTGTTCATCTTCTTCCTCAACGCCAAAAGCTTTCTAGGGTTTGATCCAAAGTGAGAAATATTGTGAGAAAAGAAATTCTAAAGTGAGCCCACTTCCTATTTCTCCATCCTCTACTAGATTAGCACTTTAGTTTAGGGTGTTTACTTCACTAATTCTCTGGTTAGTGAAGTAGTAGCTTGAGTTGGCATCCTCTCGACGTAGATCATCTTCGGCCTCGAAGACTTTAAGCAAGGTCGCTCTTTTTGCCTCGTGAAGCTATGCAAGAGTCCGGGAGAACCACGATCGCAGTGAAGGGACTACAACAAGGAGCTTATGAAGTGAAGGACCGATCTACAAAGGTTGTATTTCCTTTTTCACTTAGATAGTAAATGGTTTACTTTGTTTCTGTATTATATTCTAGTTATCGATTCTAGTATAGAGTTCCTTTTAACGGTAAATTTTTTAAAATGGCATGGGCGATGCCTCCCGAATCCTTGCTGTCGTCGATAGGAACCCTACAGTAGTAAGCAGGTATCAATCCAACCCAGGGGAGAATCACTGGATAGCTGTGAAGAACATTCTTAAGTACTTACGAAGGACTAAAGAAATGTTCTTGGTGTATGGTAACGGGGATCTCCAAATAGAGGCCTTTACCGATTCGAGCTTCTAGAGTGATAAGGATGACAGAAAATCTATCTCAGGGTTTGTATTTACCCTTAATGGAGGGGCGGTATGTTGGAAAATTTCCAAACAGGATACCGTTGCAGACTCCACGATGGAAGCTGAGTATATTGCTGCAAATGATGCTGCCAAGGAAGCCGTCTGGATAAAGAAGTTCATCTCGGAGCTAGGTGTGGTTCCAACCATTATTGATCCAATACCATTGTATTGTGATGATAATGGGGCTGTGGCGTTGGCCAAAAAGCCCAGGTCCCATCAACGGTCCAGACACATCCTTAGGTGATATCCTTTGATCCGGGAGATAGTTGATCGCCGCAAGATCGAGATTCGGAGAGTAGATACAAAGAATAACACCGCAGATCCACTCATAAAGGCCCTCTTTCAGCCGCAGCATGAGCGACTTTTTGAGATGTTGGGTATGAGATACGCCAATAATTGGCCTCAGTGCAAGTGGGTGATTGTTGGATATATGTATGCCCTAGAGGACATTATTTGATAGTGGATGTGCAGACATGTATATATATATATATATATTCAGAGGACATTCTTGCTCGACATGATAGTATGCTATCTGGTTACTCTTTATCTTGACATGTTCACTTGATCATGCATATTACTCATCATGTTGATAAAGCCCTTAGGATATTTGCTTGACTACTGGGATTATGATGCAGATCATACTAGTGGGACATGGGTAGTTTATAAGCATATCCTTAAGATGTTCCTAGTCATGGGTGTATCGAGACGGGGCATCGATATTCCAGAGTAGACTAGCGTATACGTTTCTTGACCCATATGATGGGCGATGGATGATCCCATATCCATTGGTGTTTGACATCAAAGATTGTATACGGGTGCTCAGTGGAGACTGGGTACACAGAACGGACTCTCCAAGAACTCCTGTATAGTATTATATCTATTATCGGATAGTAGTTCTCAGTTGACACTGCTACAGGTTAGTCTGTAGACCCGAGATCGTCATAGAGTCTTGTGTGTGCTCTCACTGTACTTTCATTTCGACCCTACCACTGCTCTACTGAGTCGTGCAAACAGGTGGTTTAACAGTCCTGAGGCATATGGAGGCAATGAGCGATAGGAGGGGTTTCGTCTCTCCCGGTATTGGGGATTGATGTTGTGATATGCTCGATTGGCTATAACAAGAAGTCCCTAGCCAGGGCAGATGAGATTTGCTGATAAATGTTATTAGTAGTTTCTCGATCTATTATAGGCCATATACAGGCAAGACTTATTGAGTTATTGGGGTCGACGATACCATCCCTAGACTCGATATGCAGCATATCTGACGAAGAGACCGGACTGTACGGTAAGTGTTGCTAGTTGGCTCGACGGGAGTTTTGACAGCTTCGCTTGTTTTTCTTCTGTTCGCTCAATACCTGGGAGCCATTACGTACAGCTAGTGCCGCTGACGGTTTATGGGTATGTGATATGATCACTTCCTACTGCTAGCGTATTGATGAAACTTAGAGTCCCACAGAGGGGTTTCCTAGCTCAGGCGAAACGATGTGGGGTGCATATGGGGATATGCGCGGGAGCTTGATTAAATGCGCGTATATGATACCGCATTTTAATCTGGCGTTTTCTATTGGTCGGGTCGTATGTGATATGACCGGATTTTAAATCGAGTATTGATTTAATATCAATGACCATTAGCTCATTTATTAAACCCTTTTCTTTTATATATATACATGAATGTATGTATGTATATATTGATATGAATGCACACATGCATGCATACATGTGTCATGGTTGATGATACATTGGAGATGGCTGTAACATTTCAGAAAATATAAAATATTATTTTTGGAATTTAATATTAAAACAATATATTTCGCTGTCACGACCCGAAATTGGCACGTGACGGCCCTTAAACTACGCAACGTCTACAAGCATAACGCAATTTAAGTAAGCCGAAAACCCAGCAATCTAAACCATCAAATGTAGTAAGAAATAACAGCATTTTCATAACCTTTGAAATCTCAACCCAAATTCTTTAAAAGTTCAACTTTTCTTCCTTTAAAATTTTGGCAGCACCTCCTTTGTAAAAACCAGCCCCAAAAATGGGTACAACATAAATATGAGTAAAGCATCCCCAACGGGAGCAAATCCACGCCCAACGGCGGAAATCAACGACCACAACAGATATACGACGCCGTAGCGAAGAAATAAAAGACGATAGAAATAAAACTGCATAAAAGACCTCCAAGTCCCAAAATAACATACAATATCGTCCTCACATCAAGTCTCTAAGTCATACATGAAAGTGGTAGATGGAGAGTACAGGATAAAATGAATATAAAACAAGCAACATCGGATAACCGCAAAACCTACCTAAGCAAAACTGCACACTGTCAGGCGAAGCGGTATCCCAGCAAAAGATGATACGATGGATGAAAATAGCCTGCCTCGACTACTCTGAGGAACACCTGCAAAACACTGTGGCACAATGGGGGTGAGTTGCTAACTCGTGAATAGTAAATAACATATGCAGGTAATCGCAAGTATGCACGTACAGCACGAATCTAACATATGCAACTAATAGCAATAAAAAGTCATATGAATGAAACAGTCATGAAGGTACACTAGCAGGTACAACTAATACATGAAGCAATAATAATATGACAATCTGTATTCAACAATCATGTAAGGTACTCTATCATGTACTACCAATACATGAAGCGATGATATGACAATGTACATATGCAACAGCCATGATTGGTACGCTAGCAGGTATAACTAACACATGAAGCAATGCATATAAAATAAAGGTATGTAAATGCAACAGTCATGAAAGGTACTCTATCAGGTACTATTAATACATGACGCAGTGCATAAACCATAAATGTGGAGTACGGGGGTGAAACATGTCATTTCTATGGAATCCTGACATCGTGGTAGGACCGAAGTCCATCAAGACAATCCAAATCCCAATTCCTCAAATCATCCCCTAAATTGGCTATCATATCATATAAGTCTCACAAATCCTGAATGTACAATATCAAGTAAATCTCATATATCCTGAATGTACAAAATCAAGTAAATCTTACATATCCTGAATCCAACATCAAGTGAATCTCATATATATCCTGTATCCAATATCAAATCAACCTCATATATCCTAAGTATATCTGCATGAATAATTATGATGAAGTATAAAAAGTGATATGTATACATATATATTAGCATCCCACTCCACTAATATATATATATATACTTAGGAGTAAAATATCATGAAACCAAGTGTCAAGCATCGACACATAAATACTGATCGATCAGGTGCTGTCACCACGACTGGCCCCCTGATAGGTACGTATCATACGCTATACCGAAAGCTCGAGTGCCTGTCTGACCCTCGCCTCTCGACGTATCCATACGTACATGACTCCCGTCGGTATCTCCACGATAACCACCGAGTCATAGGTACTGTCACCGGTAGGTATGGTTCCCCGACTAACTCATCTCCTCACTGAGATTCTTGCCCCGAGGTACCTCCGGCCCCCACCATGTACCCACACACGGACCCCTCCTTTCCTCGCGTGGGGTATATATTTCAGAACCGATAAAACACATGGTGGGTGCTGAAATATCATATCAAGGGAAACCGGTTTTTTCAAATAATGCATAATTTCATGAAACTACCGCGGTCCCAAAATCCAGAAAACATCATGAAAAATCCATATCTCAATGCGAAAATCCATGAATATAATATATGCAACAGAAAACTGTAATGTGAGCATACAAAGGAAAAGACGCTATTTAACTGCAACAAGTTAAATATAAATCATACGGTTCCTGATTTCTCCAAGTCTATATAACATCAAATAAAGGTGAACATGTTGCTATAGCCAGATATATGTGTAAACACAAGGGTATAGCAAGGTATATGTATCTACCTATTAGTAATGATGTAATATACCCTCCAGGTATAAGTAAGGTATGCACGCAAGGTATACACGTAGCTATGTCATTATGTGTGTATGTACCTATCGCTAATGGTACAATACCCTATAGGTAATACAGGTAACTAGCATGTAAGTATGTCACGGCATATGTGTAAGCATGTAGGTATACAGGTATGCTAGACGTCATATGCTTAAAGGAATATGAATCAATGTCTCAATGTCCCTAACCAAACAATATCATATACGTAAGGGTGTTGTGTGTGTCATGGCAATTATTGACGGTGTGTGTGGCATACAAACAGTGCTCGTGCAACATAAGCCGTCAATAATAGTGCAGTGTCCTAAGGTACAAGTCCAAGCACAACAATTAACTAAGCAATAAAGTATATGCACAACTCTATATATGAAATAGAATATGCGACAATATCATGTCATTTGATCTAGCCCAGACGCATAACGCCATGCGGGCGATCCCCTTTAGATGTTAAATCTTCTCACCAATGCTCCTGGCTAAGTAAAGCTTACCACTCGCTTTCCCTTATTCGTAGCGCCCGAAGTCCCCGCCTGCGATCCTAAACACATATAACAATAAAGCAAACGTATATAAGCAATCGACCAAAATACGTACAACTACGTTTGACCGACGCACCAACCCCAAATATACTCTCAAGTGTTCGTATTGTGGCTAACGCGCGTAGCGACACTACGAAACCAACTCAAGAGCAAAAGCTACATAAAGACACGAACGACATCGGCACGACCCTATCTAGGAACGCAAAGCGACACAACTACCAAGCCTAGACCATGATCGTACCGATTGCGCATTCAAAACACAATAATAAATGTTGAATCAATATAATTAACGTCGCAACGTCAAAAGAAACCCACGCCTAAAAGTTACCGAAATCTAGTAAGTAGCATATATCATTTTAGCATAAAACTATAAGTTTTATCAAAACTAGCATTTACAAACATCACTAATTAGCAAGATTAAACCATTTAAACATTTACTAAAATTTTAGATTTCACTAATTAGGATTAGCAAAAGTTTAGTTTGTTAATTAGCTTAATTATCCGATTAGGAAAATATCATTTAACAAATTAGCAACTTGATTAAGTTTTCATTTGTCTGAACTTATTAATTAACCATTTCACTAATCAAAACCCTAATTGATTAACCAAAGCCATTTGCTAGAAATTCTACACATGCAAATTAAAGCCTTATTTAAACATCTAATTAACTAGATTAAGGTATTAAAACAAGAACTTAAGCTTAGAGTTAGGATTTATACCTCAAACTTGATTTCAAAAACTAGCAAAAATCTCCAAAATTAGCCTCCAAAATGATGTCTTGATTGAAGATCCAAGCATGTTTGAAGTAGAAGAATGATGGGTTTGATTTATATTTGATTTTGCATGAATTTATTTGGATTTTTCATGAATTTTGAAGCAAAATGAGATGAAAATGGGAAAAAAAATAAAAAGAGGGCAGAAATGGGGAAGGGAGGCTCGGCCAAGAGGTGAAGGGTGGTGTTTTGTGTAAAAAGAAGAAATATCTAGCAAAAAACAACATTAAATGCTAATAAATGCATTTTGCCACCTTTTCTTTTCTTTTCTTTGCTTAAAAACTCATTTTAATCCACAAAATATCTAGATATTTAGGTGAGAAGGTTAAAAACATAATTTAGTGATGAACTTAGCATAAAACCACATTAGTAGTAATTAACCAACATAAAAATGTAATTACCACTAATAAAATGCACAAATAAAGCATTAAAATAATATTTTATTAGGGAAAAATGTTATGTGAAGCAAAACTTCCTACTGACCCCCAAAGTTCGCGCACTAGTTTTATTCTAGCTAAACTAGGTGCCGGCAAATCTGAATTGAAGTTTGATCACAATCGGGTTAAAACGGAAAATACCGACAATTTTGCCCTAAAAATGGAAAATTCGCAAAACGGTTTCTAAAACGTTACAATCTTCCGCCCATAAAGAAATTCGGTCCCCGAATTTAAAATTCTCACCAAGCATACCTTCGAAAAGATGAGTACAAAACTCCCAAATCTCGCTAGCAACCTCCCAAGTGATCGCCTCACCATACTGCTACGCCAAAGAACACTCACAGAAGGCAAGTCCCTTGACCGAAGTTCCCCCACCTGCCGATCCACTATAACCATCGGCTGCTGGTGAACGAAAGATCGCGTCCAGGCTAAATGGTCTGATGCTGAATCATGCGAAAAAGATCATGAAGGTAATTTCGAAATATCGACACAAGGAATACGGGGTGAATACTCAAAAATCTGGGTGGAAGTGCCATATTATAGGCAACGAGACTAACTCGCTTCAAGGATCTCAAAAGGACCTAAGATTTTGGGACTAAGCTTCCCAAAACTCAACACGCCATTTCACCGGAAAAATCCGTAGGAATACACGATCTTCCACTGCGAACTTAAGTCTGCGACCACCATGGTCGGCATAAGATTTCTGTCTGTTCTGGGCTACTCTCATCCTGACCTGAACCAATTGGATCTTCTCCGACGTCTCTAGACTAGCTGGGGTCCAAAATCCTACTCTCGCAGAGTCAGAAAAACAGAATGGCGATCGACACGACCTAACAAACAAAACCTAAAGGTTGCCAATTGGAATGTCTCCTGATAACAGCTATCGAAGGAGAACCCTAACAATGGTAAGTGACGATCCCAACTGCCAACAAAAATTACTACGTACGCACAATTATATCCTCCAGAGTCTGTATAGCCCGCTCTCACAACCCTCGTCCTGCGGATGGAAAAGCGGAGCTAAAGCTCAACCGGTACCTAAGGCTTCCTGAAACTTCTGCCCAAGGCGACAAGCGAAAAAGGTGCCTCTATTGGATACAACACATGAAGGAACTCCGTGCAAACGCACAAACTTAATAAAGAACAACTGAGCAAACTGAGCATAATCGGACAACAAACACCGAAATGGAGTCACACCCTGTCTAAACTTGGGTAGACACCACAACGACATTCATGGAGATCTGCTCTCATTCCCACTCTGGAACGGTTAAAGGTTGCAACTCTCCAGCCGGTCTCAGATGCTCAACCTTAGCTCACAACAAGACAGACACCTTGAAACGAAATCCGAACTTCACTCTTCATCCCTGTTTACCCGTAACTATCTCACAAGTCACGTCACATATTGGTGGAACTTGAATGAACACTGAAAGCTGACTGATGTGCCTGCTCTAGGATTTCGTGTCTCTAGCCATCAGTAGTATGTACATACAAACGCGTCCCTAGACGTAGCACACCCTAGTCACAAATCAAGGACTCCGAATCTTTACCCAGCCGAGTATGTTCAAGAATCTCTGACGAAGTTGCATCGGCGGGCTGTGCCTCGCGAAAGCGATTAAGGAAAAGTGGTCGGGCGCAGACATGAGCAAGCTGTCCCTCCAGAAGAGGAGAACTTAGCTGTACTCCACGATCACACAAGAACTGTAAATCTGCAGAAGACTGTCTCTGAACTGCACACAACTGGGACAAGCTAATCCCGGGCCTACAACTCTAGCATCGGCTAACACAATCTCCTTGCCACGGGTAACGAGGATCTCACAAACATAATCCTCCGCAAGCTCCATACAACGGCGCTGTCTCAACAATCAAAAACCCGCTGCAGGATGATGTACATTAAGCTCTGGCGGTCCGTGAAAATCTTACACGACTCTCTACACAAGTAGTGTCCTCAGATCTTCAACGCTCGACCACTGCGGCCATCTCCAGATCATGAGTGAGATATCCTGCTCGTACCTCCTCCAACTGTCCGGAAGCATAAGCGATAACTCTATAGTGCCACATCAGCGCAAAATCGAGCACCACTCGCGAAACATCACAGTTAAACAACAAAGTCGCCCGAACCAGAAAGCAAAGAATGAACTGGTGCAGTTGTCAACCGAATCTCCAACTGCTGAAAACTCCGCACGCATGCCTCTGTCCAAGAAAAGGAACCTCCTTTCCGGTCATTTCAGTCAACGGTGCAGCGATACACTAGCAATCCTGCACGAAACGGCGGTAAGAAACCAGCTAAGCCCAAAGATCTGCGGACCTCCGTCCATACACAAGTCTGGGCCAAAGCTGTACGGCCTCGATCTTCCTCGGGACTATACGAAAACCGTCTCCCGTAACTACAAGACCTAGGAGTCAACACAATCAAGCCTGAAGGAACACTCCGAGAAGTTAGCAAACAGCTGGTGCTCTCCCAGTATCTGCAGAACAAATCCTCAAGTGCTGCTCACGTTCCTCACGACTCTTGGAATAGACCAGAATGTCATTAATGACACAACAATAAACTGGTCGAGGAACGGCCTGAAGAAATCCTGTTCATCATATCCACGAATGCTGCTAGGGCACCGGTGAGTCCAACGACATCACCAAAACACATAAAGCCCGTAGCACGCACAAAAGCAGACTTCGGAATGACATCACTCCGAACCCGCAACAATGATGACCTGATCCCCAACAAACTTAGAAAATATCTCACACTCTGGAGCTGATCGAAGAAATCGTCAATGCGGGGTAAAGGATACCTATCCGCACCGTAAGACGGTTCAATTGATGACAAATCGATACGTAGCCTTAAACTGCCATCCTTCTCTTGACGAACAGAATAGGAGCTCCCCAAAGCAAAACACATGGACTACCAAGTCCCCCAACAAACGACTCTGCAGCTGATCCTTAAGCTCCCTAACCTCTGCCGGCTCATCTGGAACAAAGTCGGAAACACCCGCACGATGGAAAGCCGGTCCAACAAACCCACCATGGCTACAGCATCCCGAATGAACGCCAAGAATACTCGACATCCTCTCCTCAAAAGCCGACTAGCGAAAATGGCTGAATTCAAGCTGTGAGAGGCGGCACCACTGTCCCCCTGCATAACAAGAACTGACTCGCCGGGAAAAAAAAACCTGACTGTTTCCTCACGGTAGTCCACAGACACATAGCACGTAGGTAACCAGTCCGTGTCCAGGAGAACGTCAAATCCAACATCTCTAGAAGGATCACAACGACGGATGAATCTCTATCTCCTATCGGATTGGCACACAACCGAAATACGTGTCGCGCAACAAAATAACCATTGAAAGAAAATAACACAACGAACGGCTGATCTAGCTAACAAGACACTCCTTGTCCAAAGCCTCTGCTACTCCCGCGACGGTCACGAAATCTATCTCGACGACAACGCCTCTGTCTCTGGGCCGGTACACCGGTATGAGTCCTCCACTGTTCCGGAACTCCCAAAGTCTCGGAAAGACGCTCCTCATCAAAACGGGCTGCGTCTACTGGTGCTGTGTGAGTAACACGATGCTGAGTGCTGATCGTAAGGAACAACTGGGTAATAGGGGTGGCAACCTCCTCTCGCCATGCCCTACTGGCCTCAACCAAAGACCTCATCGTCTGGCGCAAGTCCTGCATCTCTGCCTCAAGCCTAGCAATACGATTTGTCGAAGGCAGATCCATCTGCTTCTGTGCAACGAGCGTGCCATCCTGGTCAGTCCTCGTCCCACCCAGGTCAATTCTAACCTCGGCCCTCGCTGTACCACTCTGAGTTCCCATTGTCATCGGCGGCAAAGGCTATAAATGGAAATAAGATTCGATATGAATACGGAAATCGAATCACAATGATATGTATCATCAAGGAAGGAATTTCAAGCAATTAGTACTTCGGTCACTTTAGGCTAAGTACCGCATCGTGAGTATGCCGCGGACATACACACACTTGTAAGTCCACGTTACCCATCCCGGTGCTTACGGGGAGGCGGAATAGGTAAAAAACGGTTTTTTAACTCAAGGTAACATGGAGTAGAAATAGAGGATCTTTGCTAAACAAAAACTAACAACCAAGCTAAAAGATTTAGCTACTCGGTTAAAAGGTTATACCTTGGTCTTGAAATCCTTCTCTTCTTGCTCCTTGAAGTGGTTTGAACGGCTCCTCCTCGTCGCCTTCTCTTGCCGAAGAAAGATCCACCCAAAGGCCTCTACCTTGAGCTCCTACCTCAACCTAGAGGTAACTAAAGTGCTTGGCTTGCTAAACCTAGAACCCTAGAAAGAGTAGAGAGGAATTTTGGTGGTTTTATCTCAAAAGCAAATGGTTCTCAACACATGAGAGATGAGAGCTTTGAGAGAGAGGAAGAGGATGGGCTTAACCTATGAGAGAGAAAGAACAAGAGAGAATGAGGATAATTATCAACCATACTCTCATATATGTGAATTATGAATTAACAATAATAATTAAAAGGAAATTGTGATGGTTCATTTGGAATGACCATTATCATTTCACATTTAATGAATTTTGTAAGAATCAAAGAGCATCTTTCTTGTGAAATGATGATGGTCAATATATCAACATAGGTCAACAAGTCAACCATAGTCGAATGGTCAACAACCCTAACCATGGCACAATTATCTTTTAATTAATATCATTAATCATAATTGCCATTTTCATTAGGGTTTGGAAAAAGACAATGGCCAACAACTCTAATGAGAATCCTCTGCCTTTGCCTCTGTCAACTGGGCATACACACCCGCATCCGTGTTCCGAGGAACACGAATACACTGAGACAAAACCAATCCCAAAACAAATACTAGGATCTGGCTTAAACCAAAGCCCGCTAGTAATATCTGCTCGGACACCAAACGTGCACAAGTGCGTGGATGTGAACGAACCCCGTCGCAAAACCATGCGACCTCTACTCTGTTTTGCCCAAAGGCGAATAACCTTCTGTGTGGGACTCTAAAGACTTGACACTACGCTGGCAGTGGGTTTAACCACAGGCTGCAAGTGGTACTAGCTGTACGTAACGGTCCCTAGGTAGATGCCGATAAGAAGACTGATGAGGTGAACCCATCCGAACTCCTATTGAGCCTGAATATGACAATCTCCGTACAGTCCGGTCTGTTCATCTAAGAGTATCGCATGGCGGGCCTACGGGGCATAAACGTCAGTCCCCTAATAGTGTTACAAGTCGTGTCGGGGTGTAGCCCAGAACACCCTGAGATAACACTGGAAACGCTACCAGTATATTTCGCTTGCCCTGGCCAGGGACTTTATGTAATGGCTCTCCTAGACACAGCGCGATATCAACCCCCAATACCGGGAGAGACGAATCTTGTCTAACCGTCACTGCCTTCAAGTGCTTCGGGACCGCACCCAACTGCTACCTGTTTGCACGACTCATTTGAGCTGTGGTAGGGTAGCAATCTAAGAACAGTGGGAACACACTCGAGGCGAAGTGACAATGTCAAGTCAACGGACTAAGCTGTACTAATGTCATCTGGGAACTGATAACTGACGATAGGTATAGTACCAACCAACAGTTCCCGATGAGTCTTGTCCAGTGTACTCGTAACGTAACGAGCACCCGCATACTATCTCAAGTACGACGTACTAATGGCTTTAGGACAGACCATCTCCCCTGCTGGGATGAGAAGCGCATACGCTAGTCTACTCCGGAGTATCGATGCCCCGTCTCGATAATCCTACGACTAGGGACCTGTATAAGGATGTGCTTGTAGATTGCCCAGCCCCCACTAGTGTGACTGCCGTCACAACGTTGGTAATCAAGCAAAGATCCTAAGGGCTCCACTAATGTGTAAAGGCGATATGCTAAAAGAAACACATGCACACATTAAAGTAGAAACAAAACAAGTAGCATACTACTATTTTGAGCAAGATTGTCTATACAACTGTGAATATCCCAAGCTTCCATTAAGTAATATACAAACTAGTATGATACAGTAATGGCCTCTAGGGCATATACACTCGAGGCGAAGTGACAGTGTCAAGTCAACGGACTAAGCTGTACTCATGTCACCTGGGAACTGATAACTGACGATAAGTATAGTACCAACCAACAGTTCCCGACGAGTCTTATCCAGTGTACTCGTAACCTAACGAGCACCCGCATACTATCTCAAGTACGACGTACTAATGGCTGTGGGACAGACCATCTTCCCTGCTGGGATGAGAAGCGCATACGCTAGTCTACTCCGGAGTATCGATGCCCCGTCTCGATAATCCTACGACTAGGGACCTGTATAAGGATGTGCTTGTAGATTACCCAGCCCCCACTAGTGTGACTGTCATCACAACGCTGGTAATCAAGTAAAGATCCTAAGGGCTCCACTAATGTGTAAAGGCGATATGCTAAAAGAAACACATGCACACATTAAAGTAGAAACAAACCAAGTAGCATACTACTATTTTGAGCAAGATTGTCTATACAACTGTGAATATCCCAAGCTTCCATTAAGTAATATACAAACTAGTATGATACAGTAATGGCCTCTAGGGCATATACACTAACAATCTCCCACTTGCACTAAGGCCATGTACACAACATCGCATACATTATAGAGCCTACCGCAGAGGCGTAGGGTATAATAGACATGTGATCCCTTTCCAAATCAGTCTTGGGAGACATCTCTTTGGAGAGGGTGATCCCGTGACAAGCCGGTAAATTACCACGCTTCTTCCATACTGAATCTTTTCAGTATGGTGTCGATGTACCTGGACTGTGAAAGTCCTAATATCCTCTTGGACCTATCACGATAGATCCGAATCCCCAGAATGTAAAAGGCATCACCCAGGTCTTTCATTGAGAACCTGTGTGACAAGAACCCTTTGACAGATTGTAGCATAGGAATGTCATTTCCTATCAAGAGAATGTCATCCACGTATAAAACGAGAAATACGACAGTTCGTGCTATAATTTTACTATAGATGCATGGTTCATCTGGATTTTTGATAAAGCCAAATTCTTTGACCGTCTCATCAAAACAGATGTTCTAACTCCGCGATGCCTGCTTCAGTCCAAAAATGGACTTAAGCAACTTGCACACCTTCCCGCTGCTCCCACTCTGAATGAAACCCTCTGGCTGGTCCGTATAGACACACTCCTCTAAATTTCCATTTAGAAAAGCGGTCTTTACGTCCATCTGCCAAATCTCATAATCGTGGAAGGCAGCAATGGCAAGAAGGATCCGAATGGATTTGAGCTTAGCCACTGAAGAAAAGGTTTCGTCATAGTCCAAACCAGGTCTTTGACAGAAACCCTTTGCAACAAGTCTAGCCTTATAGGTCTCAACCTGTCCATCTACACCAATCTTCCTTTTGAAGATCCATTTGCAGCCTACGGGTTTTACCCCTTCTGGAGCAATGTCCAAAGTCCATACTTTGTTGGTGTACATGGACTCCATTTCGGTCCGCATTGCATCCAGCCATTTTACCGAGTCAGTGCTATGAATGGCCTGCTGGAAGCTAGTCGGCTCATCATTATCAATGATGTAATTCTCTCTATCCCCTCTATGAGAAAACCATAGTATCTCTCAGGCGGATGAGACTGCATACTACTTCTGCGGAGCGGCGCAGGAATGTCGTGTTCTCTCGAACCTTCTGGTTTTACTAAGCTTTCAGTAATAGCTTGTGGTTCTGGAATTTCTTCCAGTTCTATTGAGCTCCCACTTATCTGATTTTCCAAAAATTCAGTTTCCAAGAAGCAGGCGTGACGAGAAATAAAAACCTTTTGTTCCTCTGCCTAATAGAAGAAATATCCCTTGGAGTTCTTTGGATATCCCATAAACTTGCACTGTACTGAGCGTGCCTCGAGTTTGTCCGCATGCTGCTTTTTGACAAAAGCTGGACATCCCCATGTCTTAATGTGCTTAAGATAGGGTTTCTTCCCACTCCACATCTGATATGGTGTGGTAGGCACTGTCTTAGTTGGAACTCGGTTCAAAAGATATGCAGTTGATTCTAGTGCATATCCCCAGAATGATCGCGGAAACTCAGCATTACTCATCATGGAACGTACCATATACAATAGGATTCGGTTCCTTCTCTCCGATATACCATTATGTTGTGGGGTGTATGGAGGAGTAAGTTGAGAGAGAATTTCATTCTCTTTTAAGTAACCCAGGAACTCGGCACTCAAGTATTCACCACCTCGATCAGATCTCAGTGTCTTGATACTTTTGCCTGTTTGTTTTTCTACTTCATTCTTGTATTCCTGGAATTTTTCGAAGGCTTCTGATTTATGCTTCATTAAGAAGACATATCCGTACCTTGAAAAATCATCCGTAAAAGTAATGAAGTAAGAATAACCACTTCGCGCATGTGTAGACAATGGACCGCATACATTGCTGTGTATGAGTCCCAAGAGCTCGCTCGCTCTTACTCCGTGTCCAGTGAACGGAGTCTTTGTCATCTTTCCTTTGAGACATGATTGACAAGTTGCATATGATTGATATTCGAACGGATCCAAATATCCTTCTTTATGCAACTTAGTTAACCTTGTCTCATTTATGTGACCCAGTCTACAATGCCATAAAAAAGCATGATTTATTTCTGGAGACTTTCTTTTGTGTGTATTCTGGACATTGAAAATCTGTGGTTGGTTCAATACGTATATACCGTTGTTTAATGTACTCGACCCAATCAGAAAATGATTAAGGTGAATGTTTACAACATTGCTTACAAATGCAAAATCATAACCTTCTTTAAACATTAAAGATGCAGATATGATATTACAAATCGAACTGGGTACAAAATAACAATCACGCAAAACTAAAACATGTCCATCTGACAATCCCAAGTGATAGTCCCCCACGGTCTCAGCATCCACGCTAGCTCCGTTTGCAACTCTGAGGGTCATATCACCTGCCTTCAAAACCCTACGCTTTCTCAGTGCCTGCAAAGAATTATAGATATGAGATCCTGATCCGGTATCCAATACCCAGGAAGTAGAGTTTATTGATAGACAGTTTTCAATAACATACACACCTGAATTCGAAGCCACAACTTGCTTCGGGTCCTGGTTTTTGGCCTTCCAAGCCCTGCAATCTTTCTTCCAGTGTCCACTCTTGTGACAGTAAAAGCACTCTTTCTTTCCCATAAGCTTTCCCGCTACCTTTTCTACTTTTACCTTTCCCTTGGCTTCCACTTTACTAACACCGCCCCTTAGTTTGGTGGGGGCCTTCTTCTTCCTTCCTTTGGCTCTCGCCTTGGACCTGGAAGAGGAAGCTCCTCCAACAAGCAAAGTGGATGTTTCCCTTACTTTCTGTAGGGTGCCATCTGCACTCCTCAACATGTTTAGGAGTTTCGAAAGTTCAACTTCCTTTCCTTGCATGTTGAAGTTTAGGATAAACTAGGCGTAAGTGGAAGGAAGGGACTGGAGAATCAAGTCAGTGTAGAGCTTGTTCTCTAACGTGGTCCCTAGGTCCGTGAGCTCTTCAATGTAGCCAATCATCTTAAACACGTGTTCCGCTACGGATGATCCGATGGCCAATCTCCCCGAAAACAAGTTTTTCGAGACTTCGTATCTGGCGATACGGGATTGCTCTCCATACAGATCCTTAGTATGGAGAAATATGGATTCAAGGTCTATATTCTTGTGCCTCCTCTGATGTTCATTGTCTATAGAGGCAAGCACGAGGCACTTGGCCTTTGCGCTATCAATCTCCCAGGTCTTACGGATTTCCTTATCCGCGACGCTGGATTGAGGACTTGGGACAGGGGGAGCTTTGGTGGTAAGGAGATACCCCAACTTATCATAAGTGATTGCCATTTTGACATTCCTGAGCCAATCTTTGTAGTTTGGCCCTGTCAGTATATTTTTATCTAGTAGTAACTTAAGGCCGGTCATGATGCTTGGTTGCTGCAATTAGGAGAGAGAGAAGAAACACTTTAGCATGATGCTCTTGTAAGTTTAGAGTGGTTTTTAGTTTGTCTAAACAGGATGGCTCCCACTGTTTCTCGAATCCTTCTTCAAACCAAAAATGAAGAATTAGTCGGGATCAATCTCACCGTACAATACTTGCTTAACCGTTCAGCCAGGCCAGTGTTGGTACTTCGAGGGAGGTTTTCCAACGCTTTCGCGAAGTTCCTTAATTAAATAACCTCTTTTCCCTGTGGGCGTAGCCCCGCTAACACCTTTCTAGACACCTACTTGGTTTATAGCATCGATCGTGAAGCAAGAAAGTTCCCGAGGAGTAGCATATACTCACAGTAGGATCGGGATCCAAATATCATCGTGTGATAAAACTGAAGGAATCCTACCAGAATCATCACACTCTAAATGGTATGCAGCACTAGCAAGTTTCAGTTGCTTTAGAAACTCCCGATGTGGATTTTTGCCCCATGCTCTTATGACCTTGACTTTGGCCAACAAATCATAAGTCACATGTCAAGTTCTACCCGTCATTTTCCAGGTTAATTTGAACCCACCCGTACCTACCCTTGACTTTGGCCAACAAGGCAGTACGACTGTCCCAAACCAACGTATCTATCTATGCTACATATGACTATCCAATAGCTACCAATCACTATGCCTTGACTTTGGCCAACAAGCACAGCTTCAATACTATTGACTATCCATATGAAATGACGGAGGGCTACGAATGGTTTTGGCGAAACCGTGAACGTAGTGAACTTGATATAATCGAAGGAACGTGATAGCTTTTAAAGGGAGTGGTTCAAGCTCCGCGTTTTAAAAGTTTTCTGTTTTGAAAAGAAACCGAGTGGTTTTGAAATTGTTCCAACGACTTTAACTTTGGTTTATTTTCTTGCATTAGTTTAATGCGTCCCATCAATTAATCCTACCATTGCAGAAAACAACGAAAATATGACGTACGCTTATGCCATCCGCATTCGCTACGGGGCCCCGTCATCACCCGTTATGTTACTTAACTAACGACAGAGCGGGGGATGGACTAGCGCGGATGCAAAACATAAGCAACGCCTACTAGATATCATATATAGATATATACATTCGTCAGATGCAATGATAGCCATTCCAGATCACAGATGAACACATTGGATATACTAGGAATCCGTGTTTCGTTTGAGCCTGCAATGAAAGACGGATTACACGGTCACGATGAATAGCTAAACCCCACCCTAGACCCCTACGGGTGCGGCAAACTACCCGCCAAGTACCCGAAGTGAAGCAACCTCCCTCAACAACATGAGTAGGCCACTCGGCACTTCGAGGTACCCGGTAGTTTGTGCACCCCACCTTGTGTCTATCCTAGGAGCAAAAACAGTAAAAGAAATAATATACAATGGCGGCTACAACCTCATCCCGGATGTGCGGCCATAAAATTAATATTACATCAATTTACATATTACATCAAATGAAAGATAAAGAAAACTCTCATCTCACAAAACCCCGGCTATTCATTCGCGACAATCCAACGAGTTCATATACACAATCCAACAACATTACAGATCACAGATATGCACAACCCCCACTAATCGACGTATAGCGATTAGTTGGCGTTCAGTGCATATATCACATCACAAATATAACCAATTAGCTAAAGTCTACAGAACTTCGAGAAAAAATACGAATTTGTAACTACCCCAAACACTACTTTGTTCTCTGGAAATTCTGGGCAGAAACAAAATACTTTAAAAATCACAAAACGTCAAAATAGGAACACTGCAACAAACCCGAGTCACGACCGAGTTGACTCGGCCGCGGAGCCGCGGCGAAACCCATGGTTTCGCCGCGCTTCCGCGGTGGTCTGGTCGAATCGTAGACTCGTTTTTCTTGTGTATTCCCAGAAAACGCTGCATGGATTTTTAAGATGTGTGGAATTATTTTTAGAGCAGTTTTAAAAATCGGCAGAAACTTGAGGATTTTGACGTGTTTTGTGATTTTTTCTCGGATCGAAATTCTAAATACTTTGCTAACATGCTAGTTGTTGTTTAGCTAGGCTCTGATACCACTTTAAGTCCACGCTACCCACCCCGGTGCTTACGGGGAGGTGGAATAGGTAAAAAACGGTTTTTAACTCAAGGTAACATGGACTAGAAATGGAGGATCTTTGCTAAACAAAAACTAACAACCAAGCTAAGAGATTTAGCTACTCGGTTAAAAGGTTATACCTTGGTCTTGAACTCCTTCTCTTCTTGCTCCTTGAAGTGGTTTGAACGGCTCCTCCTCGTCGCCTTCTCTTGCCGAAGAAAGATCCACCCGAAGACCTCTACCTTGAGCTCCTACCTCAACCTAGAGGTAACTAAAGTGCTTGGCTTGCTAAACCTAGAACCCTAGAAAGAGTAGAGAGGAGTTTTAGTGGTTTTATCTCAAAAGCAAATGGTTCTCAACACATGAGAGGTGAGAGCTTTGAGAGAGAGGAAGAGGATGAGCTTAACCTATGAGAGAGAAAGAACAAGAGAGAATGGGGATAATTATCAACCATACTCTCATATATGTGAATTATGAATTAACAATAATAATTAAAAGGAAATTGTGATGGTTCATTTGGAATGACCATTATCATTTCACATTTAATGAATTTTGCAAAAACACTACGTTACTCTGCTTAAGCTACCTACTCCATTATACCAAGGTCATCCTACACTCCGAAAGGTAAAACCTAGCGCTCTGATACCAACTTTGTCACGACCCGAAATTGGCACGTGACTGCCCTTAAACTACCAACATTTACAGGCGTAATGCAATTTAAGTAAGACGAAAACCCAGCAATCTAAACCATCAAAGGTATTAAGAAATAACAGCATTTTCATAACCTTTGAAATCTCAACCCAAATTCTTTGAAAGTCCAACTTTTCTTCCTTTAAAATTTTGGCAGCACCTCCTTTGTAAAAACCAGCCCAAAATTGGGTACAATATAAATATGAGTAAAGCATCCCTAATGGGAGCAAATCCACGCCCAACGGCGGAAAACAACCACCACAATAGATATACAACGCCGTAGAGAAGAAATAAAATACGATAGAAGTAAAACTGCATAAATGACCTCCACGTCCCAAAATAACATACAATATCGTCCTCACATCAAGTCTCTAAGTCATACATGAAAGTGGTAGATGGAGAGTACAGGATATAACGAATATACAACAAGCAACATCGGATAACCGCAAAACCTACCTAAGAAAAAACTGCACACTGTCAGGCGAAGCGGTATCCGCAGCAAAAGATGATACGATGGATGAAAATAGCCTGTCTCGACTACTCTGAGGAACACCTGCAAAACACTGTGGCACAACAGGGGTGAGTTGCCAACTCGTGAATAGTAAATAACATATGCAGGTAATCGCAAGTATGCACGTACAGTGCGAATCTAACATATGAAACTAATAGCAATAAAAAGTCATATGAATGCAACAGTCATGAAGGTACACTAGCAGGTACAACTAATACATGAAGCAATAATAATATGACAATCTGTATGCAACAATCATATAAGGTACTCTATCATGTACTACCAATACATGAAGCGATGATATGACAATGTATATATGCAACAGCCATGAAAGGTACGCTAGCAGGTACAACTAACACATGAAGCAATGCAAATAAAATAAAGGTATGTAAATGTGAAAGTCATGAAAGGTACTCTATCAGGTACTACTAATACATGTAGCAGTGCATAAACCATAAATGTGGAGTATGGGGTGAAACATGTCATTTCCATAGAATCCTGACATCGTGGAAGGACCGAAGTCCATCAAGACAATCCAAATCCCAATTCCTCAAATCAGTCCCCAAATTGGCTCCCATATCATATAAGTCTCACAAATCCTGAATGTACAATATCAAGTAAATCTCATATATCCTGAATGTACAAAATCAAGTAAATCTCACATATCCTGAATCCAACATCAAGTGAATCTCATATATATCTGTATCCAATATCAAATCAACCTCATATATCCTAAGTATATCTGCATGAATAATTATGATGAAGTATATAAAGTGATATGTATATATATATTAGCGTCCCACTCCACTAATATATATATATATATACTTAGGAATAAAATATCAAGAAACCAAGTGTCAAGCATCGATACATAAATACTGATCTATCAGGTGCTGTCACCACGACTGGCCCCATGATAGGTACGTATCATACGCTATACCGAAAGCTCGAGTTCCTAGCTCTGACCCTCACCTCTCGACGTATCTATACGTACATGACTCCCGTCGGTATCTCCACGATAACCGCCGAGTCATAGGTACTGTCACCGGTAGCTATGGTTCCCCCACTAACTCATCTCCTCAGTGAGATTCTTGCCCCGGGGTAACTCCGGCCCCCACCATGTACCCGCACACGGACCCCTCCTTTCCTCGCGTGGGGTATATATTTCAGAACCGATAAAACTCATGGTGGGTGCTGAAATATCATATCAAGGGAAACCGGGTTTTTCAAATAATGCATAATTTCATGAAACTACCACGGACCCCAAATCCAGAAAACATCATGAAAAATCCATATCTCAATGCGAAAATCCATGAATATAATATATGCAACAGAAAACTGTAATGTGAGCATATAAAGGAAAAGACGCTATTTAACTGCAACAAGTTAAATATAAATCACGCGGTTCCTGATTTCTCCAAGTCTATATAATATCAAATAAAGGTGAACATGTAGCTATAGCCAGATATATGTGTAAACATAAGGGTATAGAAAGGTATATGTATCTATCTATCAGTAATGATATAATATACCCTCCAGGTATATGTAAGGTATGCATGCAAGGTATACACGTAGCTATGCCATTATGTGTGTTTGTACCTATCGCTAATGGTACAATACCCTATAGGTAATACAGGTAACTAGCACGTAAGCATGTCACGGCATATGTGTAAGCATGTAGGTATACAGGTATGCTAGATGTCATATGCTTAAAGGAATATGAATCAATGTCTCAATGTCCCTAACCAAACAATATCATATACGTAAGGGTGTTGTGTGTCTCATGGCA
This sequence comes from Agapanthus africanus, assembly GCA_030015575.1. NCBI lineage: Eukaryota > Viridiplantae > Streptophyta > Magnoliopsida > Asparagales > Amaryllidaceae > Agapanthus > Agapanthus africanus. Next base: position 545,104,546 of record JASDDO010000024.1, on the reverse strand, counting down.
ATTATTGACGGTGTGTGTGGCATACAATCAGTGCTCGTGCAACATAACCCGTCAATAATAGTGCAGTGTCCTAAGGTACAAGTCCAAGCACAATAATTAATTAAGCAATAAGGTGTATGCGCAACTCTATATATGATATAGAATATGCGACAATATCATGTCATTTGATGTAGCCCAGACGCATAACGCCATGCGGGAGATCCCCCTGTAGATGTTAAATCTACTCACCAACGCTCCTGGCTAAGTAAAGCCTACAACTCGCTTTCCCTTGTTCGCAGCGCCCGAAGTCCCCGCCTGCGATCCTGAACACATATAACAATAAAGCAAGCGTATATAAGAAATCGAACAAAAATACGTACAACTATGTTTGATCGACGCACCAACTCCAAACATACTCTGAAGTGTTCGTATTGTAGCTAACACGCGTAGCGACACTACGAAACCAACTCAAGAGCAAAAGCTACACAAAGACTCGAACGACATCGGCACGACCCTAGCTAGGAACGCAAAGCAACGCAACTACCAAGCCTAGACCCTGATCGTACTGACCGCGCATTCAAAACACAATAATAAACTTGGAATCAATATAATTAACGTCACAACGTCAAAAGAAACCCACGCCTAAAAGTTACAGAAATCTAGTAAGCAACATATATCATTTTAGCACAAAACTACAAGTTTTGTCAAAACTAGTATTTACAAACATCACTAATTAGCAAGATTAAACCATTTAAACATTTACTAAAATTTTAGATTTCACTAATTAGGATTAGAAAAAGTTGAGTTTGTTAATTAGCTTAATTACCCGATTAGGAAAATATCATTTAACAAATCAACAACTTGATTAAATTTTCATTTGTCTTAACTTATTAATTAACCATTTCACTAATCAAAACCTTAATTGATTAACCAAAACCATTTGCTAGAAATTGTACATATGCAAATTAAAGCTTTATTTAAACATCTAATTAACTAGATTAAGGTATTAAAACAAGAACTTAAGCTTAGAGTAAGGATTTATACCTCAAACTTGATTTCAAAAACTAGCAAAAATCTCCAAAATTAGCCTCCAAAAGGGTGTCTTGATTGAAGATCCAAGCATGTTTGAAGAAGAAGAATGATGGGTTTGATTTATATTTGATTTTGTATGAATTTATTTGGATTTTTCATGAATTTTGAAGCAAAATGAGATAAAAATGGGAAAAAATAAAAAGTGGGTAGAAATGGAGAAGGGAGGCTCGGCCAAGAGGTGAAGGGGGGTGTTTTGTGTAAAAAGAAGAAATATCTAGCAAAAAACAACATTAAATGCTAATAAATGCATTTTGCCACCTTTTCTTTTCTTTTCTTTTCTTTTCTTAAAAATTCATTTTTATCCACAAAATATCTAGATATTTAGGTGGGAAGGTTAAAAACATAATTTAGTGATTAACTTAGCATGAAACCATATTAGTAGTAATTAACCCACATAAAAATGTAATTACCACTAATAAAGTGCACAAATAAAGTATTAAAATAATATTTTATTAGGGAAAAATTCTATGTGAACCAAAACTTCCTATTGACCCCTAAAGTTCGCGCACTAGCTTTATTCTAGCTAAACTCGGTGCCGGCAAGTCTAAATTGATGTTTGATCACAATCGGGTTAAAACGGAAAATACCGACAATTTTGCCCTAAAAACGGAAAATTCGCAAAACGATTTCTAAAACGTTACATTCGCGAAAACTACCCGATTTACGAAATTGGGGTTTTCGTAAAATGGTATAAATATATACCAATAATTGTGAAATAATTGGAAATTAAAATGATTTATTCATTTAAAAAATATATTTATTGGATTTGGCATTTTTAAAATTTATTATATGCAGTTTAAATAAAAACCCGATCAGTGCACTGCTAATCGCGATTAAGCCAAAATCCGTGTTTCTACATTTTTAATCATGGCTAGTGCACCATGACATGTTGCATGTTATTTCATTTTGTTTTGTTGATATTTGGTTGTAAAAGAAAAGAAAAAGGGAAGCTAAAAGACAAAAGAAAGGGTATTATTGAGAGGGTGAGAATAAGAGAAAGTGAGGGTAAGGAAAGGAGTTAGAATAAGAGAGAGGGAGAGAGAGGGCAGCCACCATTATTCACCCCTTTTATTTTCCTTCATCTTCCTCCACTCATCTCCCTCCACCTCTATCCCATGAAACCATCTCAAAACCTTTATCAAAATCCTAAACCCCTTTCATTAAAAATGATCCCCTCCTCATCCTCAACACTTTGGACCAAGAAAAGTTAGATTTTGGACACTTTGGACTTCTAGGGTTTTACTTGGTTGCATCTATGAGGTATAATTCCTTTCATTAGTCTAGTTTAAGTTTCTTAGCACTCTAGTTAGTTTAGAAATTGTTTAAGGTGTGGATTTGTGAACTTGGAAATTTAAGAGAAAGGTTTGGGTGACTTGTGGACTTGTAGTCTGTAATGAGTGTGTACAAGACCCTAGAGATAAATTTCTGAACCTAGAATAGAGAATACAAACATAGGATATTACCTATGTCGGTTTTGTGACATTTAGTGGCCTACAGGGAATCTGGAGCAACTCGGGAAGTTTATGATAAAAACAAACAATACCATTGACCTAGGCTGAACACTAGGAGACCACCCTGACGAAACGAACCCCATCGGAGCCAACAGGGCCGAGCAGGCCAGAAATTCTGTCTATGTGGCCGGCCAAATCTTAGTTTTTGGTGCTGGAATTGGTCCAGTTGCTCACACACTCCATATACTACCCCATAGTACTGTTTGTTTATCCCCAATTTACCTTAAATGAAATCTGGGAGTGATTTCTTGAGTTACTGTTTTGGTTCGGGGTTATGTTTTACGTATTTTGAATTCTTGGTTTTAGTATTTGGTATTATATTTGGTTGTTGGGCGTTTGTACGTCAACAACAAGGGTTGTTTGATTGTTTGCATTCGTAGGCTATAGGTTCTAACCTATGAGCGCACCGTGTTCCGTATTGGTTTTTCGAACTCGATTTTAATAGCATTTGCGATTGTGTATTGATATTGTAGGTACCTTCGCGTGGATTCCGAGACGACGAAGCATGGCGTCATCGACTTCGGCAAGCAAGGATCAAGGTGAGTAGATCTATATCTACGGGGGAAGTCGGGTGGATGGCGTATAGCACCCCCGCAAATGATTAAATGGAAACTGATCTATAGGATACAGCTGTAGAAACCTAGATTGGCAAACTAGGGATATGGTTAAAAAGATAGTTAGAGACGATATGGGTGATTGAATATATATATATATATATATATATATATATATATATATTGAGATATGAGATGAAAGCTTAGGGATATGAAAAGTGAATGTGAATCACGACTTATAGATATGTAGTTGCACTAGAATAGGTATGAGTTTTAGAGTAGCATGACATTTGATGTATAAGGTAGAATGTATATATAAAATTGACTTAATGTATGATGACTTGATTGATATGTCGGTATACGGATACGAGTCGATAAGTGAGGAATGATACCTTTGCCGGTCCCCCAATATGAGATTGTTATGGATGTGACCTCGGATATAGGTATATACATATATATAAATGTTGTGAATCATGAGTGATATGCCGTACGAGACATTAGGTCCATACCCTCATTGTCGTATAGGTTGATAGGATCCCTAATGGTTTAATGCCGACATACGATGATTTTCCGTACGTGATGAGTTTGACTTGATGATTGATCCATACCCTTGACTAGAGGATATCGTACGATGGATTATACCGTACGTGATGTTGTGAGGCTGGATGCCGATTGATAAATTCACCGACTCGGTCATGTTAGATACGTATACCTTATAACATTTAGCTGACGATTTACTTATGCTACGTTCATGTGATTCTCATTGCATTCCATATACCTGTGCTAGTACACCTACACCATTATCGATGATGCGTATGTTACACTTATACAGATCGGCCGGCTCACACACTTCATCATCGATAATTTCTATGTCACTTACACGGTAGAATTGCTGCATCATGATATGACTCCTTGCATGATTTACTTGCTATGTTCACATCATTGTTCCATGTTGCATGATATACGGATATGCTTACATTCTGTTATATGTCGCATACATCATACTTTACGATTATACGCATTGAGATATGCTTTTCTCATGAGATTTCTGGATTTGAGAACCATGGTTATTTCAAAAGAAAGTATGTATTGTTTTAAAAACCCGGTTTCTCTTGATATGATATTTCAGTGCCTCCACCATGCATTTTCTCGTTCTGAGACGTGTGATATATGAAACCCGATTCAAGGAGTTGGATGATCCATTTGCGGGTCATGGTGGACCCGGTATGGTACCCCGGGTGAGAGAGAGATTTCGTGGGGATGACGATGAGCCTGGCAGAGGGACTACTACCTACCGGTGATTGGTTGGACCTGACGGTTTTCCGGAGGATACTGACCGGAGTCGAGAGATAGATATTTGGCCGACCTGTTCTGCCGGAGCCCGAGGGCCGATCCCGCAGATGGAGCCCGTGGGCCGATCCGGACTGATGGAACCTGAGATATATGAGAATTTACGTGTCGATGTTGGACACGGGTTTCATGATGTTTCGAGTGTCGATGTTGGACACTCGGGTTCCATGATTTTGATGTGTCGCGAGGGACACACGTTGATTTATATTCTCATACTTTCATGCATATGCTTTTATGATATTTACATGCATGACGTTGTTATGTCATTGATGGACCCGTGGATGAGATCCACATGCATACAGGCATTGATTATATTGTTGGCACATATTTACAGATACGGTCACCCTAGATATCATAGTATTACCCTTATGATATAGTTGACCTAGGAATCGTTGTTTATTCGATTTCTACCTGTTTATGTTTTCTACTCATGAGTAGGCAACTCACCCTCGTTGTGCCACAGTTCTTGCAGGTTGACCGCATGGATCAGTAACGGCATCGCTGGCACATAGCTGCATTCGAGTCTTTTGCTTTGGTAGGTGGTACATATTGGATCGTACCCCTCTTGTATTTTTTTTATATTGTATCTAGTCAACTCCATCAAATCAGAAACTAGTATTTGTATAAGTAGTGAGACTTAGCAAGACTTGTAGTTGCGAGACTTGAGCGATGGGTATTTGTTCGCTTGGTGGGTTGATGTATTGCTTTACTTTATCATTCCTTTTGTTGATCTTCGCCGTTGGGCGTCGTATACTTATATTTTGTCTTGCGTGGTTGTAAATCCGCCGATTGGCAAAGAGCTAGCTCCCGCTTGGGGATGCCTTTATATTATCTCATGTATTTGTGGTTTTGGATCAAAATATACAAATGAGGTGCTGCCCAAATTTTTAAAAGACGAAACATGTTTTCAACTAGTAAAATTTACTTGCATTTTCATATTCCATTACTTATGTATTTAAGAAAACTTATGATTTTCACCATACATTTATTTCAAAACTTCACCGCTTTTTTTTCTTAAAAAGGTTTAGATTTCTGGGCTTCGGCTTTGTCACGACCTAAAGTTTGGCCCGTGACCAGCACTTAACCACGTAACGTCTACAGGTGTAACGCGACTAAGTAAGCCGAAACCCAGAAATCAAGACCAGTAAAAGTAAAGAGTGCTTAAAACATTTAATCGAAATATTTGTTAAACTGTTAAGAAAACCTCAAGTAGGCAATCACCAAGATAACAATATACGATGCAATAGTGAAGAAAAGAGCAATAAGTGGAACACATCATACATGATAAGAACTGCATAAGTAAAGTCGGCTCACAACGAGCTCGACACCAGAGTACAAAATAATATACATCGTCCTCACAACTGGTTTCTAAGTCACTACATAAGTGGTACATGGAGAGTACTAGATACAACAATGTACATAACTGAAAAATAAACAGATACCGCACAAAACCCACCTATCAGCAAAATGGCTAGTACGCCAACTATAAGGTATCGGTGTCAAAAGATGCTAGAAAGCAGCCTGCCGCGACAACTCCGAGGGGCAACCTGCAAACTCTGTGGCACAACGGGGGTGAGTTGCCAACTCGTGAATAGTAGATAACTTATAAAGGTAATCGCGAGTATGCACGTGCTGCGATACTCTAACCTTTGCCAACAGATAACATCTATATGAAGAACTATATAAGCAGTAGTCATGCATCAAGTACGATCTAACAACATCTCTAAATGATAAGCAGGGTATGCAATAATCGTGCATAGCAAATGTAATATAATAACATCTATATAGGATGAGCAGGGTATGCAATAATCGTGCATAGCAAATGCAATCTAATAACATCTATATAGGATGAGCAGGGTATGCAATAATCGTGCATAGCAAATGCAATCTAATAACATCTATATAGGATGAGCAGGGTATGCAATAATCGTGCATAGTAAATGCAATCTAATAACATCTATATAGGATGAGCAGGGTATGCAATAATCGTGCATAGCAAATGTACTCTATCAGGTACAACAGATACAGGATGAAATATAAAGTACTGAATGCTGAGCATGGGAATAATAATATCTACACGGAATATCAACGTGGAAAAATAATCGGTGTCCATCCATATGCCCAAATCCTGTAAATCTTATAGAATCATGGGTGTCTATCATCGGCACACTAAAATATCATGAATCATCGTGTCTAGCATCGACACGCAAATCCTCAAGTATCGGGTTCCGTCTGCGGAATCGGCCCTCGGCCTCGGCAGTCAGGATCGGCCCGTATCCATCTCTCATCACTGGTCAATATCCTCCGGATAACCGCCAGATCTAACCAATCACCAGTAGGTAGTAGTCCCTCTGCCAGGCTCACCGTCTATTGCACAGAGATCCGTTCTTGCCCCGGGGTACCATACCGGGTCCACCATGTACCCGCAATCGGCCTCATCCGCCTCCTCGAATCGGGTTTCACATGTCCCTCTCAGCACCGAGAAAACACATGGTGGACGCACTGAAATATCATATCAAGGGTAACCGGGTTTTTAAAACAATTACATATTCTCTTTTGAAATATCCACGGTTCCAAAATCCAGAAATATCATGGAAACAACATATCTCAATGCGTAAATCCATGCAAGTATGAAGGTATCAATATATGTATGCACTGGTATGAATATACAGTGTGCATATGCGCAAGTATGAAAATATCAATATATGTGTGCACTGGTATGAATATACAGTGTGCATGTGCGCAGGTATGAAAATATCAATATATGTGTGCACTGGTATGAATATACAGTGTGCATGTTTGCAGATATGAAAATATCAATATAAGTGTGCACTGGTATGAATATACAGTGTGCATGTGCGCAGGTATGAAAATATCAATATAATTGTGCACTGGTATGAATATACAGTGTGCATGTGCGCAGGTATGAAAATATCAATATATGTCTGCACTGGTATGAATATACAATGTGCATGTGCGCAGGTATGAAGGTATCAATATATGTGTGCACTGGTATGAATATACAGTGTGCATGTGCGCAGGTATGCAGATATCAATATATGTGTGCATGTGCAGGTATGAAGATATCAATATATGTGTGCACTGGTATGAATATACAGTGTGCATGTGCGCCGGTATGAAGATATCAATATATGAGTGCACTGGTATGAATATACAGTGTGCATGTGCGCAGGTATGAAGATATCAATATATGTGTGCACGGGTATGAATATACAGTGTGCATGTGCGCCGGTATGAAGATATCAATATATGTGTGCACTGGTATGAATATACAGTGTGCATGTGCGCAGGTATGAAGATATCAATATATGTGTGCACCGGTATGAATATACTGTATGCATGTGCGCAGATATGAAGATATCAATATATGTGTGCACAGGTATAAATATACAGTTTGCATGTGCGCAGGTATGAAGATATCAATATATGTGTGCACTGGTATGAATATACAGTATGCATGTGCGCAGGTATGAAAATATCAATATATGTGTGCTATTGTATGAATATACAGTGTGCATGTGCGCAGGTATGAAAATATCAATATATGTGTCAAGTCATGACAATCATCAATGATGCTGCAATCAAACGATATGTATAATGCGTAGCAATCCTATAGTGCGAGTGTCATGGCAATCACTAACGGCGTGAGTGTAACATACAAATAGTGCTCGTGCAGCTTGAACCGTTAGTGACGGTGCAGTGTTCTATGCTATCATTTCTATATGCAACAAGAAGGTATGCTACTAGTCCTTATGAACATCTACGACTAAATATCCTAACACTCCCAGACGCTTAAAGCCATACGGGCGATTTCCCCGTAGATGTTAAATCTACTCACCTGGTGGTGCGCTACTCTTAGCCGACCACCTGCTTCCCTTTCTTTGCTTCGTCCGACTTACCCGCCTGTGAACCTAGAATTCACACAAGGAAAATCCACATAAGCAAATATCTCGCAAAACACGATATTGAATTCAAACGATACACTCGCGTCGCGAACTAAACGCGCGTGTGTACGATACGCTAAAACGTGTGTAAACACGTCTAAAACTATCCCGACACGCCGCGACACGCTGGATCACAGAACCCACTCTCGTATCGTGCGTATCGCGCGAACTAAATGTACTAGAAAAGCGATATATCATCCAAGATTCTACCCAGGTGAGAAACTTACAAAATTGCACATACCATAGACCTTAGAAATGTAGCAGAAACCATTAGAACAAACCCTAACACTTATCTCCCCTGTCTGGCCGCAATTTGCGGCCATAAGGAATATTCCGGCGGCCTCAAAGTGGAATGGGGGTCTCGTACTCTGGTGGTGTGGTCAGGGTCTCTCAAGTAGGCTACAGTTAACCCAGATTTTATCTGAAACAAACGGGTCTATAGCAGATTACAGAAAGGCTAAGTTTTGCTCTAAAACGATATATTTTGCACAATTTGAAACCCTATGGTATTTTGGTGAAATCTGGGGTTTAACTAGGTTTAAGTGACCCTAATAATACTTTATTAAGTTAGTCTACCCAATACTAACCTCACTTAACCAAAGTTCACACTAATCACCATATATAGCACTAAAAACACATAATTAATCACTAATCGAAGCTAAAAACACACCAACTTAGCAAACTAGGATGTAGGGTAAAGAAATATACCCTACTCTCGACCCTAGGAAGCAGGAGGAAGGAGAAGAAGAAGACTTGGTGCTGCTGGAGCTGCTGGAACTGCTGCTGCTGCAACTGGAGCTGATGTTGTTGCTGTTGCCCACTGCTGCTGCTGCTGCTTGTGCCTGCTTGCTGCTGTTAGTTGTATGTATGCCCTAGAGGCCAGTATTGTACAGATGATGTATATTATATTGGATGCTTGGACATATATAGAGATGACTTTCTTGCTCGATATGATAGTTTGCTATCTGGTTACTCTTTATCTTAACATGTACACTTGTCTCTTTAAACTGTCTTATAGTTACATGTTGATAAAGCCCTTAGGATGTGTACTTGACTACCTGGACTATGATGCAGATCATACTAGTAGGGACATGGTAGTCCATAAGTACATCCTTCAAGGTCCCTAGTCGTGGGTGTATCGAGACGGGGCATCGATATACCAGTGTAGACTAGCGTATACGCTTCTCGACCCATGAGATGGGCGATGGATGATCCCATATCCATTGGTGTTTGACATCAGAGATGGTATACGGGTGCTCAGTGGAGACTGGGTACACTGGACGGACTCGCCGAGAACTCCCAGATGGTATTATACCTCACGTCAGATGGCAGTTCTCAGGTGACACTTGTGCAGGTTAGTCTGTAGACCCGAGATCGTCATAGAGTCTTGTGTGATTCCCACTGTGCTTTGATCTCCACCTTACCACGTCCATGAGGGCGTGCAAAATGGTGGTCTTTGGGTACAGTCCCGAGTCACATGGAGGCAATGAGCGATAGGAGGGGTTTCATCTCTCCCGGTATTGGGGGTTGATATTGCGCTGTGCTCGATTGGCCGTAACAGGGAAGTCCCTGGCCAGGGCTGATCAGAGATTTGCTGGTAAGTGTTACCAGTAGTTTCTTGACCCGTTATGAGCCTCACATCGGCATGACTTATCGGTTATTGGGGTCTGACGTTTACCACCCCTAGACTTGATATGCGACTTATCAGACGAACAGACTGGACTGTACGGTAAGTGTTACTGGTTGGATTCACAGGAGTGTGAGCGGGCTAGCTCGTCGATTTTCTGATCGCTCAATACCTGGATGGCCGTTACGTTTAGCAGACCGCTTTCGGGTTCGATCGGGTTTCAAACATCGTCTAGACTTCGCCTGAGGCTCTAGCTAGGCTCTGATACCAATGTAGGGTTCCTAAGCATACTATAGAGGTCTCATAAGGCATCAACCATGCCAATTTCATGTTTTGTGGGTGCCGAGAAACCCTAATACGGATCGTCGACTAGAAATTTAGGCGAAACAGTAAACTAGTTAACATCTTAACTAAAGGAGAGAGGGTACAACCTTTGTAGATCCGGTTCTCCACTTCCTTAGTGCTCTCTGGACTTTTTCTAAAAACTGGGATTTTTCCAGATTAAAATCCCAGTTTTTAGAAAAAGTCCAGAGAGCATCAGAAAGTTAGGTTTTCGGGTTCGATCGGGTTTCAAACATCGTCTAGACTTCGCCTAAGGCTCTAGCTAGGCTCTGATACCACTATTAGGGTTTCTCGGCACCCATAAAACATGAAATTGGCATGGTTGATGCTTTATGAGACCTCTATAGTGTGCCTAGGAACCCTACAGTGGTATCAGAGCTTAGCTAGAGCCTTAGGCGAAGTCTAGACGATGTTTGAAACCCGATCGAACCCTAAAACCTAACTTTCTGATGCTCTCTGGACTTTTTCTAAAAACTGGGATTTTTCCAGATTAAAAATTGCTAAAAAATTCCGCAGGGCAATCTATAAATTACGGTGCAAAAATAACTTACTGAAGAGTCTACAGTGCGGCGGAACCGCGGCGGAAGCCTTGCTTCTGCGGCGGTTCCGCGGCAAATTTATTGAATTATAAAATAATTTTTGCACAGTAACTGATTGATTCTGTTGTTGGATTTTGTGGGAATTTTTAAAATTTATTCAAGAGTTGAATATTCCAGGTTGTTTTGGGGATTCGATGATTCGATCGGATTATCAGATTTTGTCTATATGGTTTCCGGATAAATTTTAGAATATGTTAAAAAGTTCGACCGGATATAAATACCCAATTTTTCCCCTGTCGGGAAATTTCCAAGTGTTGGATTTTTCCGTAGTTTAACGACGTTCTAAGTAGTGCAAGTAATGCGATGGTCCCTCTAGAAGACAACAAACCTTAACTCGATTATGTGACCGTCTTGAACTGCCCTTTGAACCTTCGGGTTTGGGGCAGTACGGCGTACCACATGTGAGGCGTTGGCTTGACCCTTCTACGGCTGGACCGTTGGTACTGAGGCACGAACTGAATGTTGTTAGACTTATTTCATTTGTTGAGCTGTATCGGGAAAACCTGGGTATTCGACTGGTCGATCGGAAAGTTTAACATTTTCTATTTATCTGGAATGTGATACAATAATTGGAATTCACAAACAGTTATGAGATAACTGAATGAATGTTATAAATCTAGCGGTTTAGTTTCACTTGATATTGAAAAGAGTTTTCGATAATGAGACTAAAATGCGGGGTTTATAACAGTTAGGCATGTGATGTCTAAGTATTTCATTTGATTAGGCATGTGATGTCTAAAGAGGTTGCGGATTCCAACTGTTGTAGTTTTACACTTTCTTTTCTGTGACCGTAAGTGTAGTATGTTCATATCGCCGGTTTCGTTGCTATACGTCAACGACAATTGGGGTATGCATACTTACTTACGTTGATGACATGTGATGTTATGTGTTGCTGGATATGTTATATTGGATCGTCGTGTTTGAATAGCCGGGGGTTTTTATGTGAGAAGAGTGTTTTTCATTTTCATTCATGTAAAAACTTGTATATAATATTCTTTTATTTGGGGCACTTCCAGGTTGCGGAAGTTTTCACCTTTCGTATATTATTTACTTTTCCGCATTAGGATAGACCCAAGGAGGGGAGCACAAGTAACCGGATTCTGGGGTCCAGTGGGAGACCAACTTGAGGAGTCGAGTCCGGGTCTCCTAACCCCAGAATTGGCAGGGTTGCTTGCCGCTCTCGTAGGGGTCTAGGGGTGTGGGATTGGCTATTCATCACGGCCGTGGAATCCGTGTTTTATACTGGCTCGTATTGAAAACACGGACGTCCTAGTATATCCAATGTTTCATATGATTCTTCTGCTGCGATATCTGTGATGTGATCATGTGATAGATATAGTATATAGTATATATGATATATTATATATATAAATGTTACTTATGTTTTGCACCCGCACTAGCCCTGTCCTGCTCTGTCGTTAGTTACCTAACCTAACGGTGCACGAGGGGACATCGAGGCGAATGCGGATGGTATAAGTGTACGTCGTATTTATCTATGATGTTTAGGTATTTAAATGATGGGACTTCATTAATGTGATTAATGAAAGAAAAGAAACCTAAGATGTTGTAGAATCAAATTTCAAATAAAACAGGTAGCTACAGTTCTTGCTTTGCATAGTGGTATATATGATATACCCTGCACCTTATTCGATGAGGAAAGGACCGAGATCCCTTCACCGGGAGTGACTCCTTTAGCAATAACTGGCAGATGCTACACACTCGGTTTGACTTTTGATTGCTTCTATAGTTTCTGCTTTGCACAGTGATATATATGATATATCCCGCACCTCATTCGACGAGGAAAGGGCCGACGATCCCTTCACCGGGAGTGACCCCTTTAGCAAAACTAGAAAAGCCTCAAAATCACTCCATTTTAAAACTTCATTTGATTCTACAACGATATCAAGTTCATTACGCAATAGGTTTTCAGAAAAACCTGTCGTAGCCCTCCGTCATTTCAGATAAGAACTGTTTAGTATTCGTGCTGCGTTTGTTGGCCTTTGTCAAGGCGTAGTGTGCGGTAGCTGAATAGTGATTATCTGCTTATGCATATGATGCAGATTGTTTCAGGGTAGTCGTGCGACCTTGTTGGCCTTTGTCAAGGGCCGTGCGGGTGGGTTTGATTCAATCAAGAAATTACGAGTTGAACTTGACTAGCATGCTATGATTTGTTGGCCTTTGTCAAGGTCATAGGACGCTAGGGGCAAAATATTATCGGGAATTTCAAGTGTTGAAATTTGCAATGAGATTGCATACCTTCTATGAGATAATTGGATCCCGATACCCACTGCGAGTAAGAGTTACTCCTGGGAGAGTTTTACACATTACAATTAGCCGATCAAGTAGGTGTCTAGAAAGGTGTTAACGAGGTTACGCCTCTGGGAAAACGAGATTTACATTATTTAGGTTCGTGCGAAAGCACGGGGGACCTCCCTCAAAGTACCGACACTGGCCTGGCTGAAAGATTGGCGAACTTGTAGTGTGTAATTAATCCCGGCTAGTCTTTCCTTTTAGGGTTTGAAGGAAGATTTGATAAAAACAGTGGGAGCCATCCTGATTAGATAAGATAAAAACCAATCTGATCTTGCAAGAGCATACGCTAAAGTGTTTTCTTCTCTCTCTCTCCAGGTAGCGACCATTTCATGCCCTAATAAAGATAATAATATGGATGTATTGACCGAACCCGCATGTTATACTGTGCTGGGGAACGTTGGTTCCGTTCTTACCTATAAGAGTTATAGGACTGAACAGGATATTGGGGAATACCAGGATTCCCATGCCACCCGAATGAAGAAAGTACATGATGATGCATTTTCTTCGGGTGTGTTCGTTACAGAGAACTGTTTCTCCATTTGCCCTACGTCCTGGGTATTAGATACCGGGTCAGGATCCTATATATGTAATCAGTTACATGGGCTTAGAAAAGGTAGAGAACTTGGAGAAGGTGATAAAGACATTAGAGTTGGAAATGGTGCAATTGTTGCAGCTAAGACTGTCGGGGAATATCACCTTGTGTTACCAATTGGTAATACATTGGTTCTGAACGAATGCTATTACATGCCGAACCTGATATGCAACGTTATATCAGTTTCTTTATTAAGTAAAGAGGGATATAATTTTGTATTACAGGACAGTGTTATGAACATTTTCCGTAACCAAAAGTTGGTTGGATCAGGCACGTTGTGTAATGGCATTTATGTTCTAAATCAATCAACAGTTCTGAGTATAACAAACACACACAAGAGGAAGAGTTCTGAACTGAACGAATCCTTCTTGTGGCATTGTAGACTGGGTCACATCAATGCGACACGACTAGCTAAGTTGCATAAGGATGGATATTTAATTCCGTTTGAATTTTCATCTTATGACACTTGCCAGTCATGTCTCAAAGGCAAGATGACCAAAACTCCGTTTACGGGACACGGAGAAAGAGTTACTGAACTCTTAGGACTGATACATAGTGATGTATGCGGTCCTATGTCTACACATGCCAGGGATGGTTCTTCATACTTCATTACATTCACCGACGATCTCTCTAGGTTCGGGTATGTGTTCCTGATGAAACACAAATCAGAAGCTTTTGAGAAATTTAAAGAATATAAACAAGAAGTTGAGAACCAAACCGGAAAAAGTATTAAAATCCTTCGATCTGATCGAGGAGGTGAATACTTGTGCAATGAGTTCCTGGACTTCCTAAAAGAGAATGGGATTCTCTCTCAGCTGACTCCTCCATATACACCACAGCACAACGGTGTATCAGAACGGAGGAACCGCACCCTATTAGATATGGTGCGCTCTATGATGAGCACAGCTTTGTTACCTATTTCCTTCTGGGGATATGCGCTGGAAACAGCAGCATACCTATTGAATCAAGTTCCAACTAAATCTGTACCTACCACACCATATGAGATATGGAGTGGGAAGAGACCATGTCTTAAACGAGTTAAGATATGGGGTTGCCCGGCCTATGTCAAAAGGCAAAATCCGGACAAGCTCGAGGCACGGTCAGTTCTATGTAAGTTTGTGGGATATCCCAAACATTCACATGAATATCTTTTCTACCATACAGAGGAACAAAAAGTGTTTGTTTCTCGACATGCCACCTTTTTAGAAAAGGAATTTCTTGCAAAAGAAATTAGTGGGGATATGGTAGAACTGGAAGAAATTCCGGCTACACAAACTCAAACTGAAGATTTAGTGGAACCAGAGGATTCAGCAGCTCCCAATGAACCTCAGCCTCTCCGCCGATCTAGTAGGGTTCCTCGCCAACCTGAGAGATACTACGGTTTTCTCATGGATGGTGGAAGCGAGGATTGCATCACAGAGGATGATGACCCAACTAGCTTCGAGCAGGCCATCACGAGTAGGGACTCGGTGAAATGGCTGGATGCTATGCGGTCCGAGATGGAATCCATGTACACCAACAAAGTATGGACTTTGGAAGTTGCTCCTGAAGTGGTAAAACCCATCGGGAGCAAGTGGATCTTCAAAAAAAAACTTGGTGTAGATGGGAAAGTGGAGACTTTCAAAGCTAGACTTGTAGCAAAGGGTTTTCGTCAAAGACCAGGTGTGGACTATGACGAAACCTTTTCTCCAGTGGCTATGCTTAAATCCATCCGGATCATGCTTGCCATCGCTGCATATCATGACTACGAAATCTGGCAAATGGATGTTAAGACCGCCTTTCTAAATGGTGATTTAGAAGAGTGCGTGTACATGACTCAGCCAGAGGGCTTCGTAGACAGTGGGAGCAGCGGGAAGGTGTGCAAGCTGCTTAAATCCATTTATGGATTGAAGCAAGCATCGCGGAGTTGGAACATCTGCTTTGACGTCGTTATCAAAGAGTTTGATTTCGTCAAAAACCCAGATGAACCTTGTATTTACAAAAAGGTGGCAGAGAGTAAGGTTGTCTTCCTCGTATTGTACGTGGACGACATACTCTTGATAGGAAATGATATTCCTATGCTGCAATCGGTCAAGCTCTTCTTATCACAAAGATTCTCAATGAAAGATCTTGGTGATGCCTCCTGCATATTGGGAATTAGGATCTATAGAGATAGATCCAAACGGATTTTGGGATTGTCCCAATCCAGGTACATTGACACCATACTAAAGAGGTTTAGTATGGAAGAATCCAAGCGTGGGAATTTGCCCACGATCTCTGGAGTCACTCTCTCCAAAGAGATGTCTCCCAAGACTAATTTGGAGAGAGCTCGCATGCAAGGGATACCCTATGCTTCGGCTGTAGGCTCTATCATGTATGCGATGCTATGTACCAGACCCGATGTAGCATACTCACTAAGTATAGTGAGCAGGTATCAAGCTGATCCTGGAGAGAATCACTGGACAGCTGTGAAGAGCATTCTCAAGTACTTGCGAAGGACTAAAGAGATGCTCTTGGTGTATGGTAACGGAGAACTCCAAGTGGAGTCCTTTACCGATTCGAGCTTCCAGAGTGATAAGGACGACTCTAAGTCGCAGTCGGGCTTTGTCTTTACCCTTTACGGAGGGGCGGTTAGCTGGAAGAGTTCCAAGCAGGAAACCGTGGCAGACTCGACGATGGAAGCTGAATACATCGCTGCCAATGATGCTGCCAAAGAGGCTGTCTGGATCAAGAAGTTCATTACTGAACTTGGAGTGGTTCCATCCATTGAGCATCCAATACCTTTGTATTGCGATAACAATGGAGCGGTGGCTTTGTCCAAGGAACCCAGGTCCCATCAGCGATCCAGGCATATTCTGAGGCGGTATCACCTGATCCGGGAGATAGTTGATCGCCGGGAGATCGAGGTCAGGAGGGTTGACACGAAGAACAACACGGCGGATCCACTCACGAAGGCCATTCCCCAGATACAGTTTGAGAGACTCTTCGGGATGCTCGGTATGCGATACTACAGCAGCTGGCCCTAGTGCAAGTGGGAGATTGTTAGTTGTATGTATGCCCTAGAGGCCAGTATTGTACAGATGATGTATATTATATTGGATGCTTGGACATATATAGAGATGACTTTCTTGCTCGATATGATAGTTTGCTATCTGGTTACTCTTTATCTTAACATGTACACTTGTCTCTTTAAACTGTCTTATAGTTACATGTTGATAAAGCCCTTAGGATGTGTACTTGACTACCTGGACTATGATGCAGATCATACTAGTGGGGACATGGTAGTCCATAAGTACATCCTTCAAGGTCCCTAGTCGTGGGTGTATCGAGACGGGGCATCGATATACCAGTGTAGACTAGCGTATACGCTTCTCGACCCATGAGATGGGCGATGGATGATCACATATCCATTGGTGTTTGACATCAGAGATGGTATACGGGTGCTCAGTGGAGACTGGGTACACTGGACGGACTCGCCGAGAACACCCAGATGGTATTATACCTCACGTCAGATGGCAGTTCTCAGGTGACACTTGTGCAGGTTAGTCTGTAGACCCGAGATCGTCATAGAGTCTTGTGTGATTCCCACTGTGCTTTGATCTCCACCTTACCACGTCCATGAGGGCGTGCAAAACGGTGGTCTTTGGGTACAGTCCCGAGTCACATGGAGGCAATGAGCGATAGGAGGGGTTTCGTCTCTCCCGGTATTGGGGGTTGATGTTGCGCTGTGCTCGATTGGCCGTAACAGGGAAGTCCCTGGCCAGGGCTGATCAGAGATTTGCTGGTAAGTGTTACCAGTAGTTTCTCGACCCGTTATGAGCCTCACATCGGCACGACTTATCGGTTATTGGGGTCTGACGTTTACCACCCCTAGACTTGATATGCGACATATCAGACGAACAGACCGGACTGTACGGTAAGTGTTACTGGTTGGATTCACAGGAGTGTGAGCGGGCTAGCTCGTCGATCTTCTGATCGCTCAATACCTGGATGGCCATTACGTTTAGCAGACCGCTTGCGGCTTGTGGGTGCTTGATATGATCATCATCTGCTACCGGCGTATTGACGAGTCTTTAGAGTCCTACACAGAGGTTTCCTGGCTCAGGCGAAACGAAATAGGAGCGCATATGAGATATGTGCAGGACCGAGAATAATGCGTGTATGTGATACCGTGTTTCATTCTCGCGATGGATGTATCGATTGGTTGTATTCGATATGACCTAGTTATCGAATCATTGATTCGATAAATCGATACATTGGATACTAGTCGGTTATGTGCGACATGACCGGATCATTGAATCAAATGTTGATTTAATGATTTAATGTATAATTATATATTTGATATATTACTTTGCATTAGCTAGTATTGGTTCACTTTAAATGGATTTTCTCACTTGATGTGCAAGAAGTATATGTGATATACTTTTGTGCACATATTTGTATCATGTTTGATGATACTTGATAATTTAGTTAAGTGTATAGAATTAAACCATGGTTAATTTGATAATTAGGGTTTTGCATATTCATTTATTTATTTATTTGTTCATTTATTTATTTGGAAAAGATTTAGATAAGAATGGTGACTATGTTTGTTTTTAGTTGAAGCTTCATGAAGCTTTGATTTCTTAACCATTCTTGTCTTCATGCTTAACCCTAACCCATCCAAGTAACCATGGTCTATTCTCTACACTCAACTATGGTTTGCTTATGATAAGTATTGAATTATTTTTCATTTTAATTCAACACTTATCATATTTTTTCTTCTTCTTCATCTTCATCTTCAAGAAAGAAAGCTTGATGCCATCAATGGCAACTTGAGCTAAAGTGTGAGAAATCCAATTCTAAAGTGAACCCACCTCCTATTTCTTCACCCTCTACCTCTTGCCAAGTTGTTTTGGGTGTTTTCTTCACAAGTTTCATAAATTTGTGAAGTCGGAGCTTGAACTTGTGATGCCTCGACGTAGATCATCTTCGGCACGAAGCCGACGACCTAGTCCGCCCAATTCTCCGATGAAGCCGACGTTTGAGTTCGGGATTCGAGATGGACAGCGAGAGGACGCCTACGTGGAGCTAAGGAAGTGGAGAACCGGATCTACAAAGGTTGTAGCCTCTCTCCTTTAGTTAAGATGTTAACTAGTTTACTGTTTCGCCTAAATTTCTAGTCGACGATCCGTATTAGGGTTTCTCGGCACCCATAAAACATGAAATTGGCATGGTTGATTCCTTATGAGACCTCTATAGTGTGCCTAGGAACCCTACAGCTGCTGCTGTTGCCTCTAGTGCTGCTGCTGATGCCCTTGCTGCTGTTGCTTGTGCTGGGGCTGCTGCTGTGAGAGAGAGAGTGTGTGTGTAAGAGTGAGAGAGTTGTGAGAATGAGAAAGAGGAGAGAAATGAGAGCACAAGTCAAAACCCTCCCCCCCTCTCTCTCTTCATTTAATGAGCATGGCTCAAGCCATGTTGCCCATACTCCCTCTCTCTCTCTCAAGGTCAACAAAAGAAAAAAGAAATTCAACTCTCTTTTCCCAATTTAAAAAGAAAAAAAACCATACCAATTTAAAACCCAAAACACTTAATACAAATTTTAAAATAGCTTAAGCAAATGGTTAGTCCACCATGGTTGCTAATCATAGTTTAACCCCAAATTATAACCCTAGTTTACATGCATAAGTGTGTGTATGCTTAGAAAAATTCTAATAAAATACACATTAATTAGGATAAAATATTTGAAACTCGATTTAGTAAACTTTTTATTAAAAACTATATATTAAAATATAATTAGCCACTAAACACATCCTAAGGTGTTACAATCTTCCCCACTTAAAGAAATTCGTCCCCGAATTTTAAAAATATACTGTTGTGCGTACCTTCAAAGAGAAGATTACAAACTCTCAAATCTCACTCGCAGCCTCCCAAGTGATTTCATCACTATATGGCTACGTTCAAGAAAAACCCTTCACAGATGGCAAGACCCTTGACCGACGTTTCTCCACCTGCCGAGTCATTAACACAATTGGCTGCTGGTGAACGAAAGATCGCGTCCAAGCTAAATGGTCTGGTGCTGAATCAAATGAGAAAGGTCATGAAGGTAATTGCAAAGTATCGACATAGGGAATACGGGGTGAATACTCAATAATCTGGGCGAAAGTGCCGAATTAAAGGCAACGAAACTAACTCGCTTATAGGATCTCAAAAGGACCTACAATCCTGGGATAACCTTCCCAAAACTCAACACGTCATTTATCAGAAAAAATCTGTAGGAATACATGATCTGCCACTGCGAACTCGAGTCTACGACCATCTTAGTCGTCATATGACCTTTGTCCGAAATGGACAATTCTCATCCTGACCTAAAACAACTGGATCATCTCCGAAGTCTCTAGACTAGCTGGGGTCCAAAAATCCTACAACGCGGAGTTAGAAAAAGAGACTGGTGATCGACACGACCTAACTCCTAAACCTAAAGGTTTCCAATTGGAGTGTCTCCTGATAACAGCTATCGAAGGAGAACCCTAACAATGGCGAGTAATGATCCCCAACTGCCGACAACAATTACTATGTACGCACAAACTTAGCAAAGAACAACTGAGCAACCTCAGTATAACCGAACGACAAGCATCTGAATGGAGTCACACCCTGACTAAACCTGGGTAGACACCATAACAAAATTTATGGAGACCTGCTCCCATTCCCTCTTCGGAACGGTTAAAGGTTGCACTCTCCAGCCGGTCTCAGTTGCTCAACCCAGGCCCACAACAAGACAGACACCTTGAAACGAATCCCGAGACTTCCCTTTCTCCATCCCTGCCCACTCGTAACTATCTCACAAGTCACCTTAAATGTTGGTGGGACATGAATGAGTACAGAGAGTTGACCGATGTGCCTGCTCTAGGATTTCACGTCTCTACCCGATAATATCAGGTACACAAACGCGTCCCTAAACTTAGCATACCCTTGTTACAAATCAAGGACTCTGAATCATTACCCAGCTGAACAGGCTCAAGTATCTCTGATGAACGAGCGTCGGCGGGCAGTGTCTCGCGAAAGCGATTAAAGAAAAGTGGTCGGGCGCGGACATGAGCAAGCTGTCCCCTCAGTAGAGACGAACTTAAGCTGTACTCAACGTTCGCACAAGAACTGTAAATTTGCGGAGGACTATCACAACAATCAAAAACCGCAGCAGGAAGAGGTACATTAAGCTCTGGTGGTCCGTGAAAATCTGACATGACTCTCGAACAAGTAGTGTCTCCAAATCTCCAACGCGAAACCACCGCGGCCATCTCCAGATCATGAGTGGGATATCCTTCTCGTACTTCCTCCAAATGTAGGGAAGCAAAAGCGATAACTCCATTGTGTCACCTCAGTACACATTTGAGCCCTACTCACGAAACATCACAGTTAAACCACAAGGTCGCCCGAACCAAAAAGCAATGAAAGAACTGATGCTGTTGTTAACCGAATCTTCAACTGCCGAAACTCCGCACACAAGCCTCAGTCCAAAGAAAGGAAACCTCCGTTCAAGTCAATTCAGTCAACGGTGCAGCGCTACAATAGCAATCCTGCCCGAAACCGTCTCCCGTAACTACAAGTCTGGGCCTAAGCTGTACGACCACGATCTTCCTCGGAACCATACAAAACCGTCTCCCGTAACTACAAGACCTAGGAGTCAACACAAATAAGCCTGAAGGAACACTCCGGGAATCTTGCAAACCGCTGGGGCTCTCCCAGTATTTGTAAAACAAATCCTCAAGTGCTACTCCTATCCCTCAAGACACATTAAATAGACCAGGATGTCGTAAATAACACAACAATAACTGGTCGAGGAACGGCCTGAAGAAATCCGGTTCATCACATCTACGAATGCTTCTAGGGCATTGGTGAATCCAATGACACACCAAAACACACTAAGCCCGTAGCACGCACAAGGCAGTCTTCGGAATGTCATCACTCCGAACCCGTAACAATGATGACCTGATCCCAAACAAACTTAAAAAATGTCTCGCACTCTAAAGCTGATCGAAGAAATCGTCAATGCGAGGTAAAGGATACCTATCCGCACCGTAAGCCGGTTCAATTAACGATCCATCAATACACAACCTCAACCTGTCGTCTTTCTCGTTGACGAACAGAAATAGGAGCCTCCTAATGCAAAACACTCAGACGCGCGAAACTCCCCCAACAAACAACTCTGCAGCAGATCCTTAAGCTCCTTAAGCTTCGCCGGCTCATCTGGAATAACTTCGGAAACTCTCGCATGAAAGAAAACTGGTCCAACAAACCAACTGTGGCTACGGTATCACGAACGAACGCCAAGAACCACGACATCTCCTCAAAAGCCGACTAGCGAAAAAGGCTGAATTCAAGCTGTGAGAGGCGGCACAACTATCCACCTGCACAACAAGAACTGACTCGCCGGGGAAAACAAAACCTAACTGTTTCCTCACGGTAGTCCACAACGCCTAGCACGTAGCTAACCAGTCCGTGTCCAGGAGAACGCCAAATCCAACATCTCTAGAAGGATCAAAACGATAGACGAATCTCAATCTCCTATCCGATTGGCATACGACCTAATTACGTGTCGCGCAACCAAAGAATCGCTGACAGAAGTTAACACAACAAACGGTTGATCTACCTAACATGACACTCATCCTAAACTCGGCACGAAGTGTGGAAACATACTAGTGCGTGGATCCGGATCAAACAAATACATCAAAAGAACATACGAATTAAGGATACCTGAAAACTCTGCATTGGACGCCCTCGCGTCCCGATGAGTCGAAGCGAAAACTTGTGCCTGAACTTCACCTGCAACTGACCGAACTCCTCCTCTACTAGACTGACCCCTCTGCGCGAACCTTCCGTGTCCATGACGTCTCAGAATACGACCCTAACGTGGTGCTAAGGAAGAATTCCTGGCGAAGTGTTGAAGGCTTCCGCATCGAAAATATCCACGCGCTAATTGCTGACCTTCCTGGGGATGAGAGCTGATCAACTGTCCTCGTCGTAAGCCTTTGCTCTGGGCTGGTACACCAGTACGATTCCTCAACTGTTCCGGAACTCTCAAAGTCTTTGGAAGACGTGTCTCGTAAACTGGGGCTGCACCTACTGGTGCTATGTAGGTGACGGAATACTGCATGATGATCGCAAGGAACAACTGGGTAACAGGGGTGACAACCTCCTGTCGCTACGCTCGAACGGCCTCCACCAGTGAGCTCATCGTCTGGCGCAAGTCCGGCATCTCTGCCACTAGTCTAGCGATCTGATCTGTCGTAGGAGGATCAATCTGCTCTGGTACAACAGGGGTACTACCCGGATCAGTCCTCGTCTCGGACGAATCAACTCGAATCTCGGCTCTCGCGGCTGCTCTCTGCGCCCTCGTAGTCCTTGGTGGCATAATGGCTGAAAGAAAGTTGGATTCGATGAGGATACGGATATCGAATCACAAGGATGTATACAATCATGAACGAATTTCAATCAATAAGTCCTAAGGTCGCTTAGGCGGAGTACTGTGTCGTGAGTATGCCGCGGAACATAAGCACGCTGCGCCACTCTGCTGCAGCTACCTACTCCATCATACCAGGGCCATCCTATACTCCGAAGGTAAAACCTACGCTCTGATACCAACTTTGTCATGACCCAAACTTTAGCCCGTGACCGGCACTTAACCACGTAACGTCTAAAGGCGTAACGCGACTAAGTAAGCCGAAACCCAGAAATCAAAACCAGTAATAGTATAGAGTGCTTAAAACATTTAATAGAAACATTTGTTCAACTGTTAAGAAAACCTCAAGTAGACAATTACCAAGATAACAATATACGACGCCGTAGCGAAGAAAAGAGCAATAAGTAGAACACATCACACATGATAAGAACTGCATAAGTAAAGTCGGCTCACAACGAGCTCGACACCAGAGTACAAAATAATATACATCGTCCTCACAACTGGTTTCTAAGTTACTACATAAGTGGTAGATGGAGAGTACTAGATACAACAATGTACATAACTGAAAAATAAACAGATACCGCACAAAACCCATCTATCAGCAAAAGAGCTAGTACGCCAAATATAAGGTATCTGTGTCAAAAGATGCTAGAAAGCAGCCTGCCGTGACTACTCCGAGGGGCAACCTGCAAACATTATGGCACAACGGGGGTGAGTTGCCAACTCGTGAATAGTAGATAACATATAAAGGTAATCGCGAGTATGCACGTGCTGCGATACTCTAACCTTTGCCAACAGATAACATCTATATGAAGAACTATATAAGCACTAGTCATGCATCAAGTACGATCTAACAACATCTCTAAATGATAAGCAGGGTATGCAATAATCGTGCATAGCAAATGTAATCTAATAACATCTATATAGGATTAGCAAGGTATGCAATAATCGTACATAGCAAATGCAATCTAATAACATCTATATAGGATGAGCAGGGTATGCAATAATCGTGCATAGCAAATGCAATCTAATAACATCTATATAGGATGAGCATGGTATGCAATAATCGTGCATAGCAAATGCAATCTAATAACATCTATATAGGATGAGCAGGGTATGCAATAATCGTGCATAGCAAATGCAATCTAATAACATCTATATAACATCTAAATAGGATGAGCAGGGTATTCAATAATCGTGCATAGAAAAAAGCAATCTAATAACATCTATATAGGATGAGCAGGGTATGTAATAATCGTGCATAGCAAATCTACTCTATCAGGTACAACAGATACAGGATGAGATATAAAATACTGAATGTTGAGCATGGGAATAATAATATCTACACGGAATATCAACGTGGAAAAATAATCGGTGTCCATCCATATGCCCAAATCCTGTAAATCTTATAGAATAATAGGTGCCTAGCATCGGCACACTAAAATATCATGAATTATCGTGTCTAGCATCGACACGCAAATCCTCAAGTATCGGGCTCCATCTGCGGAATTGGCCCTCGGCCCCGACAGTACGGATCGGCACGTATCCATCTCTCATCACTGGTCACTATCCTCCGGATAACCGCCAGATCTAACCAATCACCGGTAGGTAGTAGTCCCTCTGCCGGGCTCACCGTCTTCTGCACAGTGATCCGTTCTCGCCCCGGGGTACCATACTGGGTCCACCATGTACCCGCAATCGGCCTCATCCGCCTCCTCGAATCGGGTTTCACATGTCGCTCTCAGCACCGAGAAAACACATGGTGGACGCACTGAAATATCATATCAAGGGTAACCGGGTTTTTAAAACAATTACATATTCTCTTTTGAAATATCCACGGTTCCTAAATCCAGAATATCATGGAAACAATATATCTCAATGCGTAAATCCATGCAAGTATGAAGGTATCAATATATGTGTGCACTGGTATGAATATACCGTGTGCATGTGCGCAGGTATGAAAATATCAATATATGTGTGCACCGGTATGAATATACAGTGTGCATGTGCGCAGGTATGAAAATATCAATTTAAGTGTGCACTGGTATGAATATACAGGGTGCATGTGCGCAGGTATGAAAATATCAATATATGTGCGCACTGGTATGAATATACAGTGTGCATGTGCGCAGGTATGAAAATATCAATATAAGTGGGCACTTGTATGAATATACCGTGTGCATGTGCGCAGGTATGAAAATATCAATATATTTGTGCACTCGTATACGATGTGCATGTGCGCAGGTATGAAAATATCAATATATGTGTGCATTTGTATGAATATACAGTGTGCATGTGCGCAGGTATGAAAATATCAATATAAGTGTGCACTGGTATGAATATACAGTGTGCATGTGCGCAGGTATGAAAATATCAATATATGTGTGCACTGGTATGAATATACAGTGTGCATGTGCCCAGGTATGAAAATATCAATATATGTGTGCACTGGTATGAATATACAGTGTGCATGTGCACAGGTGTGCATGTGCGCAGGTATGAAGATATCAATATATGTGTGCACTGGTATGAATACAGTGTGCATGTGCGCAAGTATGAAGATATCAATATATGTGTGCACTGGTATGAATATACAGTGTGCATGTGTGCAGGTGTGCATATGCTCAGGTATGAAGATATCAATATATGTGTGCACTGGTATGAATACAGTGTGCATGTGCGGAGGTATGAAGATATCAATATATGTGTGCACTGGTATGAATATACAGTGTGCATGTGCGCAGGTATGAACATATCAATATATGTGTGCACTGGTATGAATATACAGTGTGCATGTGCGCAGGTATGAAAATATTAATATATGTGTCTTCTGGTATGAATATACAGTGTGCATGTGCGCCGGTATGAAAATATCAATATATGTGTGCACTGGTATGAATATACGGTGTGCATGTGCGCAGGTATGAAAATATCAATAAATGTGTGCACTGGTATGAATATACAGTGTGCATGTGCGCAGGTATGAAAATATCAATAAATGTGTGCACTGGTATGAATATACAGTGTGCATGTGCGCAGGTATGAAAATATCAATATATGTGTGCACTGGTATGAATATACAGTGTTCATGTGCGCAGGTATGAAAATATCAATATATGTGTGCATGTGCGCATGTATGAAAATATCAATATATATGTGCACTGGTATGACTTTACAGTGTGCATATGCGCAGGTATGAAAATATCAATATGTGTGTCAAGTCATGACAATCATCAATGATGCAGCAATCAAACGATATGTATAATGCGTAGCAATCCTATAGTGCGAGTGTCATGGCAATCACTAACGGTGTGAGTGTAATATACAAATAGTGCTCGTACAGCTTGAACCATTAGTGACGGTGCAGTATTCTATGCTATCATTTCTATATGCAACAAGAAGGTATGCTACTAGTCCATATGAATATCTATGACTAAATATCCTAACACGCCCTGACGCTTAACGCCATACGGGCGATTTCCCCATAGATATTAAATCTACTCACCTGGTCGTGCGCTACTCGTAGCCGACCACCTGCTTCTCTTTCTTTGCTTCGTCCGACGTACCCGCCTGCGAACTTAGAATTCACACAAGGAAAATCCACATAAGCAAATATCTCGTAAAACGCGATATTGAACTCAAACGATACACTCGCGTCGCGAACTAAATGCACGTGTGTACGATACCCTAAAACGTGTGTAAACGCGTCTAAAACTATCCCGACACGCCGCGACACGCTGGATCATAGAACCCACTAACGCATCGCGCGTATCGCGCGAACTAAACGTACTAGAAAAGCGATATATTATCCCAGATCTACCCAGGTGAGAAAGTTACAAAATTGCACATAACATAGACCTTAGAAATGTAGCAGAAACCTACAGAACAAACCCTAACACCTATCTCCCCTGTATGGCTGCAATTTGCGGCCAGAAAGAATATTCCGGCGGCCTCAAAGTGGAATAGGGGTCTCGTACTCTGGTGGTGTGGTCAGGGTCTCTCAAGTAGGCTACAGTCAACTCAGATTTTATATGAAACAAACGGGTCTATAGCAGATTACATAAAGGCTAAGTTTTGCTCTAAAACGATATATTTTGCACAATTTGAAACCCTATGGTATTTTGGTGAAATCTGGGGTTTAACTAGGTTTAAGTGACCCTAATAATACTTAATTAAGTTAGTTTACCTAATACTAACCTCACACCAAAGTTCACACTAATCACCATATATAGCACTAAAAACACATAATTAATCATTAATCGAAGCTATAAACACACTAACTAAGAAAACTAGGATGTAGGGTTAAGAAATATACCCCACTCTCGACCCTAGGAAGCAGGAGGAAGGAGAAGAAGAAGACTTGGTGCTGCTGGAGCTGCTGGAACTGCTGCTGTTGCAACTGGAGCTGATGTTGTTGCTCACTGCTGTTGCTGCTTGTGCCTGCTTGCTGCTGCTGTTGCATCTGGGGCTGCTGCTGATGCCCTTGCTGCTGCTGCTTGTGCTGGGGCTGCTGCTGTGAGAGAGTGTGTGTTTGTGTAAGAGTGAGAGAGTTGTGAGAATGAGAAAGAGGGGAGAAATGAGAGCACAAGTCAAAACCCTCCCCCCCCTCTCTCTTCATTTAATGAGCATGGCTTAAGCCATGTTGCC
Source organism: Agapanthus africanus (assembly GCA_030015575.1). Taxonomy (NCBI): domain Eukaryota; kingdom Viridiplantae; phylum Streptophyta; class Magnoliopsida; order Asparagales; family Amaryllidaceae; genus Agapanthus; species Agapanthus africanus. The sequence goes on along the minus strand of JASDDO010000024.1, from coordinate 545,076,557 downwards.
CATACTCTCCCCCCCCTCTCTCTCAAGGTCAACAAAAGAAAAAAGAAATTCAACTCTCTTTTCCCAATTTAAAAAGAAAAACAACCATACCAATTTAAAACCCAAAACACTTAATACAAAGTTTAAAATAGCTTAAGCAAATGGTTAGTCCACCATGGTTGCTAATCATGGTTTAACCCCAAATTAAAACCCTAGTTTACATGCACAAGTGTGTGTATGCTTAGAAAAATTCTGATAAAATACACATTAATTAGGATAAAATTTTTGAAACTCAATTTGGTAAACTTTTTATTAAAAACTATATATTAAAATATAATTAGCCACTAAACACATCCTAAGGTGTTACAGGCTTACTTGAATTACGTTACGCCTTTAGACGCAGCGTAGTTTAAGTGCCGGTCGCGAACAATATTTTCGGGTCGTGACAAAGTTGGTATCAGAGCGCTAGGTTTAACCTTGGTTCGAGTTTAGGTTTGACTATGTGGAGTCTGGGGCGTAATTTATTTCGGAACCTAGGTTTGACCTTACGGAACTTAGACTTGAACGGTGGGGTATTAGACCCGAACTTTCGTTTCATAGGCTGACCCTGATTGATGGAGTAGGCAGCTTGAGCAGAGTGACGTACCGTACGTAAGTTCCGCGGCATATTTACGATACGATACTCCACTTAAGAAACCTTAGGATGTACACATTTTGAGATCTATGATTCTCTTCGTACCCATGATTATACATCCATTTGAGATTCTTGATTCTATTTGTTTCCATGATCATACTCTCATTGATTCTGTTCCTCCTTATGATCATGTATCCATTTTGGGATCTGTTGATTCTTTTCATCCCTTTGATCTATTTTTGTCAATACTTAATTGAGGTTCCTATCATCATGGTTTGAGCGCAGATTGAGCTGCTGCTAGCGATGCGATCAGGGCGAGCTCGTCATGGACAAGGACTATAAGCAAAGGTACCAAAAGGACAAGTAAATATTGTTTTATATTGATCCTTTTCGGCAATGGGGACCTGGTTATAGCCAGATTATCCTTCCAAGAAACAATAATATTCATGTCCGGCTAGTCGTTCCCACATCTGGTCAATGAAAGGTAGAGGGAAGTGATCTTTTCTCGTTGCGACATTGAGTTTTCTGTAATCAATACATACCCGCCACCAAGTTTGGGTACGTGTTTGGATCAACTCATTAGCCTCATTAGTTATGACCGTGATGCCAGACTTTTTGGGTACCACATGAATAGGACTTACCCATTGGCTATCAGAGATTGGGTAAATTATACCACTATCTAAGCACTTGACGATTTCTGCCTTTACCGCTTCCTTCATGATGGGATTTAACCGTCTTTGTGGGTCTCGGGTTGGTTTGGCTTCATCCATCAAATGTATATGATGTTCAATAATCAAGGGACTAATCCCTTTTATGTCTGCCATTGTCCAACCAAATACTTGCAGATTTGATCTCAAGACCATCAAAAGAGCGTTCTCTTGCTCTAAAGCTAGAGAAGAGGATATGATCACGGGCAAAGACTCATTCTCACATAAATATGCATATTTAAGATGAGAAGGTAGCAGTTTGAGATCTAATGTCGGCGTAGAGACGATAGAAGGTGGGGTAAGGGAATGATATTCGGATTTCCTAAGAGTTCATAACCTGCATTAGATATTGACTCGGAAAGCTCTACTGACTTTTGTGATGATTCAAAAGGTTCGAACTCAAAGGTGGACTCTTCAAGGATGTCCTCACTATAATGTGTTAGATCAAACCAAGATGTATTAATGTCGTCGAGATTATTATAGAAAAGTTCCTCAACCCTGCAGCTTTTGGGAGCTATCTCGTGGACAGAAAATACATCAAGAATATGAGCAGAAGGTTCAGATGGTTGACTTCCTAGCTTGTAAATATTAAGCTCAATTGTCATCTTCCCGATGGATAAGTTCATAGAACCATTACGACAATTAATGACAGTATTGGAAGTGGCTAAGAAGGGTCGACCAAGAATCACCGGAATTTTGTTTCGTGGGTTCGCTGCAGGTTGTGTATCTAGAACAATAAAGTCCATAGGGAATATAAATTCCCCGACTTTTATTAACACATCCTCAAGCTCACCCCTAGCTTTGGTGATAGATTGATCTGCGATCTAGAGAGTGCAGTGGGCAGCTTTCAGCTCTCCAATACCTAACTGCTCGTAGACAGGGTAAGGAAGCAGATTAACACTAGCGCCAAGGTCGAGTAAAGCACGATTAATATTTTTACCCCCAATAGAAATAGAGATTGTAGGACAGCCAGGGTCCTTACGTTTCTTTGGTAATTGCTGGGTAAAAGCTGTGCTTACATTACTCGTCATGAACACTTTTTTCGACACTTGAGTTTTCCTCTTCCTAGTGCACAAGTCCTTAAGTATTTTCGCATAAGCCGGAACTTGCTGTATAGCATCTAGGAGAGGGATATTTATGTTAACCTGTTTAAACATTTCTACAATCTTCTCCATTTGTGGACTTGGTTTGTTTCCCCTTAACTTATTTGGATAAGGAGCTTTATCAATAATAGTTGGGTCCAACATTTGTGGAGAAGTTCGTGTAGGTAGAACAGATCCCAGAATTGGAGTTGGGATCGTGTCCGGTTGACTCAATAAGGAGGGCGGAGGGTTCGAGCCTAGGGGAAAACGGAGAATAGGCTCGGAAGAAGATGGACTAGATGAAGTAGGGACAAAAGTGGAAGTGGAAACCGGGGTGTCATTGATTGATTCGTCATTATCAACCTGCTCACCGACTTGGTTATTCAGTACTCTTCCGGATCTCAACGTGGTAATGGCATTCACATTATGATATTGTGAGTGGCTAGGATTTAGTAAGGGTTGAGATGGAAGTTTCCCTTTCTCTCTAGCACTAATTGCGGCATTTAATTATGCAATTTGTGCTTCTATCTATTTTATACTCTTACCATGGGAGGCGGAGTCCTTCTTTTTGGTATCGATAGAAGACCTTATATCAGTAGACATTTGCATGGTATGTTTCATAGACAAATCCAAGGTTCGTTCGAGTGCAGAGGAGTTTTCGGTACCAGCCGTGTGGAAAGAATTATTATAAGGTTCCGAATTGTTGGCCAGATTTTGAAAAGTTTGTAGTTGAAAGGGGTGCTGACTCTGTGGTGGTTGCTGTTGCTGTGGAGGATCCCTTTGATAGTTATTTTGGTTTGGAACCGTATTTTGAGTTTGGTGTTGGTTCCAAGCAAAATTAGGGTGGTTACTCCAACCCTTATTATATGTGGAAGAATAAGGATCGTTTCTAAGCCGCTGCTGAAAAGCAGCATTAGTGTGTTCTTGACCTTGAAATGAAGAATTCAAAGGACATTCTTCCGTCAGATGTGATGGATCTGAATAGCATCCACACACGGTTTTAGGGAGCGTCACCTAGTTTTGGGAGGCTAATAAAAATTTGTTTTCCATAGCTTCGAGTTTCTTTTGCATCGCTGCCATTTCGGCTTTTACTACGATCGAAACATCGAGCTGATGAATTCCTCCCCTAGATGATGGACTAACGCTTTCCCATTGCATGGTGTTTTCAGCAAAATCTTCCAAGAATTTCCAGGCTTCACCATCGTCTTTAGACATGAAATTGCCTTGACACATGGTTTCAAGCATCTGTTTTGTTGTTGGATTAATGCCCTCATATATAATTCGGCACAGATCACATCTATGGATTCCGTGATGAGGACATTGGACAAGCAGATCTTTGAACCGTTCAAAGTATTTCAAAAATGGTTCATTTAGAAGCTGAGTAAACTGGTTGATTTCACTCCTAACACGGGCAGTCTTATGATTGGGATAAAACTTCTTAAGGAATTCTATAACGAATTCGTCCCAATTGGAAATAGAATGTGCGGTCGTGTTATAAAGCCACTTTTTGGCTAAATCGCACAAAGTAAACGGGAGAAGATGTAAACGCATAGCATCCACAGAAAGTTGTGAAGTGCCCATCATAGCACATACGTTTTCGAATTTGGTGATAAAAACGTATGCGTCTTCAAACTCAAGACCGTGAAATTTAGGCAAAAGATTGATAAAATGTGGTTTGATTTCAAAATTATCCCCATTGGCTGGTGGAATAGAAAGAAAAGTAGAAAGAGAACCACGTATAGGATAGCATCTCTCTTGGAGAGATATACACGGTAGATTCTGCGCACCTGCGGATGGTGGCAGAGTGGTGTTATTAAAATTTGATGGAGAACCGTCCATCTCGGTAGTTGTTGTGGGTGGTGAGGAAAAAGAAGACGAAGAAATACCAACTTCGGAGTCGATAAAAGAAACGCGGACAAGACGGGCACTAGAATCCCGTGTCCAGCCGAGCATACACTAAGCAGGTTTAGCGCAAGTGGCAGAGTTTGTGTAATTTATGTAAAAAGAAAGGTTTGTTTTTAAAAAGACGGACTTAGAAAAATCACAAAAAATGCACAATCAACCCTAGATCTAAGGTCACCAAGGTTAAGTCACTAGACCGCTCCTAGACTTCCAGAAGACAAATCGCATTATAAATTCTCTACTACCTCTTTATCCCTCTTGTGGCCAGATAAGTGCCAGGTAAGTGGGAGGTATCCGCTATGCAAATAGCGGGCCTAATTAAGTAACCACTTTCCTTAGACACACTTGCCGAGAAACCATAAAAGAAATGCGGATAAACAGTAGATTACCCACGACACTCCTCTGTCCTAATTGAGCGCGACGGTCCTTAAAGTCTTGGTCTAGATATTTTTTAGTTAATGAAAGGTGATGCAGATGCTCATTTTGTGATTTTTGGGGCTTAGAAAGGGTAATGAAATCCCCACCTAATCTGAATTTGTTCTTTGCCTTTTAATTTTCCGCATTACAATATGCACAAACAACCAATATCAAAACACGCAACAAGAATTTTTTGAAGCGGCAATTTTTTGCAAAGAATCCTGCAGAAAAATTATTATTGGACTTTTCAAAGGAGAGAGAAGAAGATAGAAATTATACCACAGAGAGCTGAAACCCTAAATCGTCCAAGATGCCGCGGTTCCGCCGCAAGAACGTGACTAATGCCGCGGTTCCGCCGCCATGTTGAGAGTTATTGGACTTATTTTTTATACAGTTGCTTCAATTGTGCCTCTGGTCTTGATGAAAAGATCCGAATCTTTATCTTCCTGCTACAATAATTCCAGACCCCCTTTGCAAAATTCACACACTAATCGTTAAACACACGATGCGTTCTTGATTTATATTTTGATGGAATAATAATATTTCAACCCAAATAGCAAGAAAGAACAAATTACACACGGATCCTCGGCAACGGCGCCATTTGATTGGTCGATACTTTTGTTTGATTAAAAGAAAAGTAAAGAAGGTAAAGATGAGATGTTTTAGTAGTAATAACCGCAATCAATAACGGTGTCGCGTGTAGCGAGCATTAGTGAGTATGGGTCGTCCTCTGGGATTCGAGGAATTCGTAAATTCTTGCTTTAGATGAGTCGAAAGAACTAGTAAAGAAATTCAAGAAATGGTTCTAAATTTAGTTGAAGTAATAGTTTCAAGAAAATCAAGAAATTGTTTTCAAGAAAGGAAATCAAGAAAATGTTCAAGATCTAATTATCAAGAAAATATGAAGAAGGTTCGTAGGATTCGACCGGATTTAGTAGGCATGGATGACTAATCAAGATTACTCCTCTTATCTATTGATAGATTTAATACTAGATTGATGGCGATGAATGCGGATTAGGGTTCTTTGGAAGAAACTAGGGTTTCTTCACTATCGTCCCTTGTCCTTTCATTGATCCCATTCATTTTCTAGCCCTTCACAAAAAGATCGTCAATCTTATCTCAAATCGTGGTCAAGATTATCAAGAATTTGATATCGCGCCCGATGAGGATGTTGACGATTCTTTTGCGAAGGTTTTTAAACTTCAATAGACTTAGAAAGAGTATAGAATTTTATCATCCATCGATCTACCCTAATCCTACGAATCCTAACAAGCGGAGATTTACTCGTGCATCATGAAAATCGAAGAAAGATTAGAGAAAGAATTCATAAGAAAGCGAAATTGAAACTAATTATCACCTTTATTATTCAACTTCTTCAATCCGAGATTACAAGGAGAATTGCTCTCGATCACTCCCTTGAAGAGGTAATTTTTCCGTCGATCTTCACGTCGCTCGATTACCGTGAGTCTTGGACCTGTCGTGGATCACGTACTCGTTGATGATGACCGGCTTCGTATAAAGGAGTCTTGAATGACGTCGCTCGATAAATTTCTCAATGATTCTTGATCTTAGATCTTGGATTTGTTGAATTTGTTAGCTCTTTTCTTGATTTGATTTGATGAATGAATTTAGGGGAAAATTCCGGATTAAATTGTATAATCCTTTCAATGTAGCCCTAGGTCCTTTTTATAGCCCCTAATCAATCTTTCCTTACATGCTAGGTTGTTACAAAGAAGCTTCTAGAGAACTAGGTTGTTACAAAGAAGCGTCCTCAGCAAGTTAGGTTGTTACAAAGAAGCTGCCAGAGAACTCTCGAACCCCAAGTCCCTGAATCGGACGCTGATTCGCGGCGAATAGGCCTGACTCGGCCGCATTTCCGCGGCTAATTGGTGGCTTCATTAGTTGAAACTTCAGGTGTTTTCTTCTGTTGGTCTTTGGGTCTTCTTATGATATCTGGTATTTTCTAATCTTTTCTGAGTCTCTGCCAGAATTTAATTCTTCGGTTTCCTGTATTTTATCGGCAGATTTCTGATTCCCGATATCTGACCTGAGCTAATCTTGCACAAGATCTCAATGAAGAATGTTAGAGATACAAAATATTATGCGTAAAAATATTAAACATACAATTTCCTTCATAATGTTGATTATAATGTATAATACATGGTAAATGATATTTTGCAGATGAACTTCTAATATGTGTTATATTTATAGTAAATATCTTTAGATGATTAAGAAAAGTAAGGAAATTGTCATGTTAAAAGTGCACTATTTTCGACTGAACAGGACTCTGTAGTGGATCGTCGTGGACTTCTAAGGCCTCAAGCGAACCCGTTCAAATTCCAAGTTGATCCAAGGAGTCAAGGAGGAGAGGTATACAAAGGTTGTATTTCTCCCCTCTTAGTGTTAGACACTTGCTAGTATGTGATACTTGCTTTTTGTTACCCTAATGATCTAGTTCGATTCTATGTTAGGTTTGGTTAGCTCCCTAAAATTTTTAATGTAGCATGTTTGATGCTTGTCAAAACCTAGTGTGGGTGCTAAGCAAACCCATCAAATAATGGAGCTGTGGCTTTGTTCAAGAAACCTCGGTCCCATCAGTGATCAAGACATATTCTTAGGCGGTATCACCTGATCCGGGAGATAGTTGATCGCCTGGAGATCGAGTTTAGGAGAGTTGACACGAAGGACAACGTAGCGGATCCACTCATGATGGCCCTCCCCCAGACGCAATTCGAGAGACTATTTGGGTTGTTGGGTTTGAGATACTACAACAACTGGCCTCAGTGCAAGTGGGAGATTGTTAGGGATATGTATGCCCTAGAGGCTATTATTGTATATTGATGTATATTATAGTGGATGCTTGGACATATATATAGAGGACTTTCTTGCTCGACATGATAGTATATTATCTGGTTACCTTTATCTTAACATGTTCACTGGTATTATTATACTGTCTCTCAAATACATGTTGATAAAGCCCTTATGATGTAGGCTTGACTACTCGGACTATGATGCGGATCATACTACTGGGACCTGGGTAGTCCACAAGCACATCCTTTAATTGTTCCTAGTAGAGAGTATATCGATACAGGGGCATCGATACACAAGAGTATACTAGTGTGTACGTTTCTTGACCCTGTATGGGGGCAATGGTTGATCCCATATCCATTGGTGTTTGACATCAAAGATTGTACACAGGTGCTCATTAGAGAATGGGTACACCGAACAGGACTCACCGAGAACTCCTAGTTGGTACTATACCTATCGTCAGATAGCAGTTCTCTGGTGACACTAGTACAGGTTAGTCTGTAGACCCGAGATCATCATAGTATCTTGTGTGGCTCCCACGGTGCTTTGATTTCCTCCCTACAATAGCTTAAAGGAGTCGTGCAAACAGGTAGATTTTGGGTACAATCCCGAGTCACATGGAGGCAATGAGCGATAGGAGGGGTTTCTTCTCTCCCGGTATTGGGAGTTGATGTTGCGCTATGCTCGATTGGCTATAACTGGAAGTCCCTGGCCAGAGCTGCTGATGAGATTTATTGGTAAGAGCTACCAGTAGTTTCTCGAACCATTATGAGCCATACATCGGCATGACTTATCAAGTTACCAGGGTCTGACGTTACCACCCCTAGACTCGATATGCGACATATTAGACGAAGAGACCGGACTGTATGGTAAGTGTTACTTATAGGCTTCATGAGATTTTAGACAAGCATGCATGTTGATCTTCTAATCGCTCAATACCTGGGCAGCCGTTAATGTTGGCTATAGTGCCCTCAAGTCAATTATTGAATCGCAGGCACGTGATTGTGATGATTGAGGGATGACCTATACGGGGAGAACGGTCTTACTCAAGATGATAATATGCTATCTGGTTTGTCTTTATCATCATGTACAGCATTAGGTGGCATTACGGATCACTATTACATGTTGATAGAGCCTATAGGATTCTTGCTTGACTACCAGCATTATGATGGTGATCATATACGTGGGAGCTGGGTGGTCTATAAGCACAACTTTAAATGTCCCTAGTCATGGGAGTATTGTTCATATCAGATTTTTGCATTTTTATACCGCCCAATTTTTATCATATTGCTTATCGGTAGGTACTCTTGAGCCGTGTTTGCTAGTCAATTGCAGGATACAGGTTCTCGGCTCTAAACGGTGAAATTCATGGAAAAGCATGACAAATTCCGGATTACTGCCAACCACAGATAAAACACGGGTCTCCGCTCTCTATCCGTATGTTGCCACACACCAGTTTAAGAAGACAAAAGGGCAAATCGATTGTCATCCTCATGCACAAAGCACAATGGCAACACAAATTCCAAGAAATCTACGCGGAGCTCAAGAAAATCATGACAAAAGATCCACATCCAATCACCTTTTGATCAACTAAAACTCTGGAAGAAATGTGAAAAGATTATCAGAAACAACATATACCAGACTGAAGGAAAGAGAAAACCAGAGAAGCACACAAAACCCAAGAAGCCAACTACTCCATATGGCCACGGATCCGCGGCCAATAGGGGGTCTAGGCCGTGGATCCGCAGCCGTACTGGCTCGTCAACTGGAAAGTTTTTAGGGGCAGATTGGTCTTTTCATGAAGGGTCAGATTGTTACCCTAGGTTTTCAGTTGCATGCCTATAAATAGTCCAGAACTTGCCAAAGCCAAGGGTCCTCATTCTTGTATTTAGATTCTAGAATACATGTGTTGTTCTTCTTCCTCCTCTCATATCTTCTCCATTAAAAACTTGTAGTGAGCTTTTGTGAGTGAAGAATGAATAAAGGAGTTCTTGTTCTTACCATGCTTATCTTGTTGTAATTGTTAATTATATTTTCTTGTATTTTTCATTTGCTAATCTAGTTGTTGTTATTTGTTATTTGTTTCTTTCTTGTTCTCTTTTTCTTTATCCTTAACAACAATGATGCTTACGCTTGATCCTTACCGAGGTGAGGTCGCAAATAGCTAGTTGTAATTTTCTAACCTCTTTTTTTCTATCTTCCTCCTTTGTTTTATTTTCCGTTTTTCTTGTAATGGGTGAGTAGTTTCCATACTTGTTAGGGTAGGATAAGGAAAGTTTGAGAGAATTGAACCACAATCCGCTAATTGAACCACAATCCTAACCTCTCACTCTTTCCTTTCCCAATATCTTAATTCGGACTCCCGTTAATTGAACCACAATCCGCTCCCTACGGCACCCTATCCTACATGATAACGGTGATTCCTTAGTGAGATCGGTTGTGGTTGAATTAACCGGAGGTTAAGGCTAAGAGCTAAGAACGGACGGACAAGCACCAAAAGGAAGAACTTAAGCGTTGGAAAGCCTAGCTTATACTCGCAAGTTCCTTCCTAGTCGTGCTAATCCCCGTTGTTGCCGATTACCATAACACCAATATTAAGAGTGGCAACGAAAGAAGTGAGCGACTCCTAACTCAAACTAACATAATCCTAACCTTAACAAGCTCTCTTTACATATCATTTTAGCACATAGTTAATCACAAACAAATCTGGACATTTGGACTTAACTCGTTAAAGCACATAGAAAAAGATTCCCATCTCCCTGCAGACGACCCGTACTCAACCGGTTAGCTACAAGCGAAACCGTCTTGATTGCGGTAATAAACTTGAACATGCAAAAACTCTACCAATCAAATGGCGCCGTTGCCGGGGAGACGGTAATTTATTTCATTGTGTAATTTCGGGTTAATTTATGAATATAAATATAACCGAAAAACAAAACAAAAAAAAATATACATTGTAAAAAACCATCTTGTTATTTTTGATTAGTTTTTGTGCAAGTGTGTAGGATAAAAAGTACGGTCGAGTTCAGTGCCAAAGACGTAGGAAGTTAGACCCATATCTCGTGGCTACACCGTGACGGATCAATACGGAGCCAACGGTCTACTATAAAATTCTGGAGCAGATACAGTAATCAAATCAAGATTCAGGAAATCCAGACGCGAAGAGGACACCCAAAGCAGAACCTACCAGCAAAATGAAGCAACAAAGACTCTTTAAAGCCGCGGAACCGCGGCATAAGCTTGCTTAGGCCGCGGATCCGCGGTTCTCTGAAGGTATCAGGGTTCCAAAACTTTTGTAAGTCTCTCTCTACTCTCCCCCACTCCTCCGAACTCCACTGAACTGTTTTCTGCAGCATTCTTTGTGCAAACTCTCTTCCGCCTTCTCATAAATTGTTTTTGTGCAGGATTCTTTGCGCCGTGCTAAAAAAATAAAAATTGATTGCAGTTGATTGTTACTGCTTTGCATTTATTAATACGGACTTTAAGGGGCTTGAAACCAATCCAGATTGGATGGGGATTTCATCACCCTTCCAAAGACCCCAGAAATCACAAAAGCATATGCATTGACCATTGTTAAATTAAAAAATACTAGACTCAGCCCTAAGGACTTCGCGCTCAATAGGACAGAGGACTAGATACAGGTATCGGCCGTTTATCTTATCCTGACTTTGCGGTGTCTAGGCAAGTGTGTCCTGTAAGAGCACGGCGGCGCCCCGGCCGTCAATCTGACGGCCAAATGCGGAAACGGTGATAAACTTTAATTTTGCGGACTTTGCAAACCGGCACCACCGCGCACTAAACCCCGGATCGGGCCATTAATCTAGTTCTAGCTAACTACAAGATGGGAAGAGATATACCGAGTGATCCGAGTCCTCCGGTCTTCTTGTCATCGTCCCGATCTCCCGCGGAAACTCCGGTCGTCCCCTTCTCGCCGGAAGGGCACCACATCGCCTGCATCTTTTACGGGCTCCCACCTCAATACCGAGGCAACTCGGGCACGAAGCTGGCAAGTCGACGTGCCCAAGAAGTGCTGTAGAATATAGTGTAGAGTGCATGTCTCACTTTGGTGTATTGGTTGCCTTGATGGAGGAATGAGGTTGGAAAATGAACTTGGGGATTTTGGTAGCAATGGAAAAATGAGATGGAAGATTAATTTCCCACACCAAATGAAAATGAACCTCTCTCATTTTCTTCCCCTCATCAAATGTGGCCGGCCAAGCTCTTGTGGGAAAGGGTGGAGGGAATGGATATCTAGCATGAAGGGAGGTGAGTGTAGGAAAGAAGAAAAGGTGACCACAAACAAACATCAACCATGCTCCATTTAAATCCAACCCATACCCTTTCATGTCTTAATTAATGCAAGTGATGGATGAAAGATATCATAATCAATACTTTTGCAATAAAACCCTCCACAAAGTGTTATTTGCAAACTTGCAAATAACCCCCTCCATCGGAAAAGTCCGGCCGGGAAAGAACAAAGGAAAACCGGCCGGAACGGAAAGCAAACTGGCAACTCCAGAAAACTGGTCCCGTAATAAATTACAGGAAAACCCCATACTGTGCATACACACCCACATCTGTATTCCGTCCGGATACAAATGCAAAGAGAAAAAATCTACACTGTACTAAACTAGGATCCGGCTTAAACCAAAGCCGGCTAGTAATGTTCGTCCGATCCTGATCCGTGCAATACCGCACGTATCAGATCGAACCCTGCCATATAACTATATGGCCACTAGTACATAACTGTCCGATCCTGATCCGTGCAATACCGCACGTATCTGATCGGACCCTGCCATATCTCCATACGGCCTCTACAGCGTTTCGCCCGAAAGCTGAGTAACTGAATGTGTGGTGGACTCTAAAGACTCGTCAATACTATGGCTGTAGATTTAACCACCAGCACGTCAGAGGTATAAGCCAATACGTAAAGGGCCACCAGCTATTGACCAAAAGGGACGTCGATGAGCGAAATCATCCTGACACCCTACTGAGCCTGTCAGTGACAATATCCGTACAGTCCGGTCCGTTCGTCTATGAGCATCGCATGTCGGGCCTAGGGGGTGGGTAAAAGTCAGATCCCCAAAAGCGGTACAAGTCGTGTCGGAGTGTAGCCCAGAACACCCAGAGATACTACTGGAATACCTACCAGTAAATCTCCTGCCTTGGCCAAGGACTTCGTGTAATGGCTCTCCTAGACACAGCGCGACCTCACCCCCAATACCGGGAGAGACGAAACCCCCGAAGATCCGCTCACTGCCTCCATGTGGCTCGGGACTGTACCCAACTAAAACCTGTTTGCACGACTCCTTTGAGCCGTGGTAGGGTAGTAATCAAAGCACAGTGGGAACTCACACGAGTCAAATGACGATCCCCATGTCGATGAACTAACCTGTACACATGCCACCTGGGAACTGCTATCTGACGTCAGGTATAAGACCAACTAGCATGTTCCCGGCGAGTCCTGTCCGGTGTACTCATAACCCAATGAGCACCTGTATACATCTTAGGTGAACCAACTGACACCAGTGGCTTGTGAGACCGGCCACCGCCCCTCGTCGGGGTCTCGACTGTATACACTAGTCTACTCTGGAGAATCGATGCCCTGTCTCGAAACTCCCACGACTAGGGACCTTTTAAGGATGTGCTAATAGACTCCAGCTCTCACTTATATGATCGCCCTCATACTGCCGGCAGTCAAGCAAGAATCCTATGGGCTCTATCAACGTGTAATAGCGACCTGTCAGGTCACCTAAAGCAGTACACGATGATAAAGGTAAACCAGATAGCAAACTATCATCTCGAGTGAGACTGTCTTACCGGGATAGGTCCTCCCTCAATCATCGCAATCACATGCCTGTGATCCAATAATTGACTCTGAGGGCACTATCTCCAACAATCTCCCACTTGCACTCAAGGCTAATTATTGCGATGTCGCATACTCACAGCCCGTGTGATACCGAACACCCAACTCCTCTACTAGTCAGTCTCACAAAGCTCGTTTGCGAGACTATTGCGTTCGAGGAATAGCCTCAGCGAGTGGATCCGCTCTGATGTTTCTTTCTATGTCTCTCTATATCTCAAGTTCGCGGAGAAAACCATCTCCCGAAATGAGCAATACCTGTCTTAGAGTGTCTGGATGTCTGATGGGACCTAGCTCATAAATGAACTCCAAATCCAAACTTCTTAGACTGTATCGTCAACTGAACTTAATCAGTATCCTGCGCCATGCCACCCTCAGTATTTCCTTGGACCACCTGTCCAGAATACTGCCCCTCGTCAGAAGGAAAACTATAACTCTGACAACCTCCTTGTCGTCCATGTCACCTTGGAAGCCTGGAATGATAACTGTCTTCTAAAGGAGGCAGCTGTTATCATATCCCTAGAACATTCACTTATGTTCTAAAACTGCTTCCGACTGTTCCTCCAGGATTGGATCAATATCAACTTATTGCATCTAGTGCAAGAACAACATCTGGTGTGGTACTTGACATCTCATGATTGACTCAATTGCCTAAGCAAGTGATCTGCCAATCATGCACATCCCTCTCTACTTTAGTCTATAAGACACCTTTAGAGAGGGTGACTCCATTACCTGCAGGTACACCACCATGCTAGGAGTCGTCCATTCTAAATACTCTTAGAATGCTGTCAAAGTACCCTGATTGGGAAACCACCCAAATCTAGATCTAAAACCATAGATCTAGTAACCAGTATGTCTGATATAATGTCCAAGTCCCATGTGGAGAAACCACTGTGTGACGACCAAAATATAACCGATCGTAGTATAGGAATATCACTTCCTACTACCTTCTCAACAGATCCATCCCCTATTCTGATGACGTCAAACCTATGACTGTCACATCAAAAACAGATGATCTAACTCCGCTATATCTGCTTTAGTCTATAAATAGACATAAGCCTGATGTCCACCAATGCTTCCGCTGCTCCCACTGACTACGACAACCCTCTGGCAGAGTCATATAGACGTGCACTGCTAAAGCTAGTTTAGAACGACGCCATACTCATCCTCCTGCCGGGTCTCGCAGCCTGGAACAACAACAATGGCAAGTGTGGGTAAACAAGAACTTCCCTGTCACCGTCCTTGAGGCTACCGGAGTACCTCTCGGGTGCCTGAAGTTACCCACCTTATCTGCGGAGTGGCCAATGGAATGTCAAACCAGATTGAATCTTTAGGTTCCTTATCAAATCTTCAGTAATCGTTTGCGGTTCTGGAATCACTTCCAGTTCTACCATACTCCCACTACTGTTTTTGAAAAAATCCATTTTTATTAAAACTGTGGCGAGTCAAGAACAATATCACTATTGATCTTTCTTATGGTAGAAAGTCAACCCTCGTCATAGCCTGGGTCAACCCACAAACAGCCATTACAGAAACGTGCCTTGAGTTATCCAGAGTCTGGTTTTAATCATAAGCCGGACAACTCCCCGTACCTTAACAATGTTAAGATATGAACTGTACTATATCCAATATAGCACCAGAGGCACTGATTTAATTGAACCAGATTCAAATCATGCAGCTATCTCCAGTGCATGTCAACTAAATGGAAGGAGGCCGATCAGCGTTACTCAACTTAGGAACGCTTCCAATTATGAGTAACCTGAAAGAGAAGCAATTTCTCTTTATCATTACTATCAACTGAATACCATACACAAGTATCTACATCTTCGATCACTTTGAAGAATCCCGATACTTGCTACACCTGGTTCTCTACTCTATTCAAATACCTATAACTCCTCAAAACTTAGACCCTGTGTTTCTACGAAACACATGTCTAAGAACTAGAGAAGTTAAAAGTAAACAGAATATAGTATGAGGACCAACCCCTCTGTCCTAATGGACACTGGACAACATACAATACTCTGTATAAGTCCACTGAGTCTGACAACTCTTTCACTGTGTGTCGTAGGTTGAAAACTGTACTTATGGTTAAGAAGAATTACACCGCTGTTTAATGCTCCTTACCTAACCATCCACTGATATAGGTAAATGTCATCGACATAATATCAAAAGGTATATCTCACTCTATGAAAATAGACGTACAGATATATCAATTTGAAATTGGTGCACAACAGCGGATATTCAAAACCAAACATTTGCCGACCGGCAAACAGCCCAGGTGATCTCCTCAAATATCACCGATTACAACGAATCCCGATATAATGGGAATGATCACCCAATTCCCAATAAGTTACTCCCACTCATCATCTGTAAAACCATACAGATGTGAGAATCAAACCTGGTAAATACATACCCTGGAGCAAGTGTCTAATCGGGAAATCAGTTTTTCCTTTAACAGTACACAGTTGAACTGAAACATTGAAATGTTTCGATGGGGTATCCTGGTATTCCTAGTAATGCCTCTACCTTTATCCAGATTCACAACTATAACCGTATAATTCTTTGCCACCTCTCCAAATCCCTTTATATGTCTTTAGTCGTTACCTTCTGCACACCCCTTAGGCCAAATGGTTTTCTTCCTTCCCTACCGTTCGGCACCAGCCTATGGTTTGGAAGAAGACTATCCAATAAGCATAATGGGTGTACTGTCCTAGTCCTAGGAGCACTCGCAATGCGAGAGAAGGTGAAGATAAAAGACAACCGAATAAACCTTATTCCTATTTCTCCTGGACCAGAATCCATCCCCGAACTGGAACAAGTTCCTTTCGAGTTCGTATATAACCATACGATGGAGTATCCAATAAACTGTGGATCTTCGTAGTGATACGGAGTGTCCTGGAGAAATACAAAGGTGATTTAGGATTGGCGAAGAAATACTTGGTTTGGTTGTGAATATCAGTCGCAGTTTACTTTGCCCTCTTACTAATCCCTTGCTTTGTCTGAACTTAATGCCTTCTGCACACCATCGTTATGCTAATTGGTTTTCTTCATTCCCCACTGTTCGGCACCAGCTTAAAGTTTGGAAGAAGACTATCCAATTTGCGTAATAGGTGTACTATCTCCTAAACCAAGGAGTACTCACAACTTGAGAGAAGGTAAAAGGAAAAGACAACTGAATAATCCTATCCGTTTTCTCCAGAACCGGAAACCATCCTCGAATTCCTTCGAGTTCGTATCTAACCATACGATGGTTTTGTCCAATGGAAGTGGACGCTCGCAGTAATACGGGGTGTCCTGGAGAAAAGGGTAAAAGTAGGAGTGGCAATGAGGTCTGCAACTCTGACAATCCAAAAGCCAGTGTTAAGAAGGTTCGGTCAACTTGGTCACTGAGTCATAGTCTTAGGGTCGGGTCAATGGTCGCTGCCAAGAGAGAGAGAAAAGAAACACTCAGCGTGCACTCTAACCTAGATCAGAATGGTTATCACTTTATCTAATCTGGAAACCTCCCACTGTACCTCAAACTCTCCTCCAAACCTGAAAGAAGAATTAGTCGGGGTCACCCGAGGAGTAAACCAACTCATCAGTGGGAATCGGGATCCAACTCTCATCGCATGATAACGTGACGGAATCCGCTCACGGTATCACACTCCAGAAGGTATGCGCATATCTGGCAAGTTTCAGTTCTTTTGAAACTCCCGATGTGATTTTTGCCCCATGCTCTTATGACCTTGACTTTGGCCAACAAATCATAAGTCACATGTCAAGTTCTGCCCGTCATTCTCCAGGTTAATTTGAGCCCACCCGTACAAGCCCTTGACTTTAGCCAACAAGGCTATACGACTGCCCCAAACCAACGCATCTATCTATGCTGCATATGAATAACCAACAGCTACCAAACACTGTGCCTTGACTTTGGCCAACAAACACAGCTTGAATACTATTGACTACCCATATGAAACGACGGAGGGCTACGAATGGTTTCTGGCGAAAACCTTTAACGTAATGAACTTGATATCGTTGAAGGAACGGATAGCTTTTTAGAAAATATAGTAACGAAAACCTTCGCTAAAGAGGTCACTCCCGGTGAAGGGATCTCGGCTCTTTCCCCGTAGAATGGGGTGCTGGATATTCATAACCGAATATCACTGTGCAAAGCAAAAGTAATCGGCTATAGTGAAGTTAATGCCCTGACGCAAACTTCTGTCCAAGGGGTCACTCCCGGTGAAGGGATCTCGGCCCTTGCCTCGTCGACTGAGGAGCAGGATATTCCAAATGAATACCACGATGCAAAACAAAAGTGAACGTCCTTGCAATAACAGCTTTTTGAAAAGTGTTCCAACAACATCAGATTAGGTTTGTTTAACTTGCATTGATCCGAATCAACGCAGTCCCATCAATTGATCACACCACAAAGAACGAAAATATACTGACGTACGTATATGCCATCCGCATTCGCCACTGGGTCCCGTCATCACCCGTTAGGTTAGCTAACTAACGGCAGAGCGGGGACTGGACTAGCGCGGATGAAAAACATATACAACATCTACTAATATATATACCAATATATTATATTCGCTCAAGGCGTAGAAAAATGCAACATCACAGAAATGTACAGCATCACAGAACAATACAGATATCTGGGATCCCCGGGTTTCACAGAGCCACTACTGAAACCCGACGTTCCCCTGGTCGTGTGGATAGCCTGTGCAATGAAAACCTAGACCCCTACGGGCGCAGCAAGTCACCCGCCAAAACCTGAAGCGAGGCAGCCCCCTTCAGTGCCGTGAATGGACCACCCAGCACTTCACGGAATCCGGTAACTTGGGCACCCCTCCTGGGTCAACCTGTACCCCCTACGAGTGCGGCGAATAGCCCGCCAATTCCAGACTGAAGCCCCCTCCGTCTCAATGCCCTGAGATGCGGGCTTGTTGCCCTCCAGAACCCGGCTATCCGTGCACCCCTCCGCGGGGTAACCCTAGTACAGAAAGTAAAATATACATACAACGGGTACATCGACCGCAACCAGGTCGTGCCCTAAAAGAATAATACAAACAGGCAGCGACGGCAGTCCACATGTCGGACGCTCGCCCCGCAATATCAAATGTACATAATACAACAACACTGTACTAGCATTGCATCCAGGCTATCCCCCACGACCGATCCGCAACATCACAGCAAAACACAGAACATCAACGTGAAAGTCACGTTCGCAAATCCGTCTAACCGGGCTATAGCAGTTAGACCGGATTTACCGATCGAGTGACATTCATGGTCGCAGATATAATGTAAATACTGTGAAAAATGTGTTTAAAATATCTGATCGATCAAAATATAACAAGTGGGCCCCCAAGCAATACTGTAGCACTCACAGAAAATCTGGGCCCAAATTTAATATTCCAAAACCCCTAAAATTAACCCAGAAGCCCACTGGAAAAACCTGGCCCATTGATCCTTTCATGCTGCGGCGGAACCGCGGCCCAAAGTGGGTATTGGCCGCGGTTCCGCGCTCTTGATGAAAGATCAATGACTCGGATTTCTGCCGTAGTCTTAGGTTTTCAAGTACATCACATTTTTGCAACCTGAAAAATTTTTGGGCTTAAAAAATTTTCAACAGAAAACTGATGTTAACACAAAGGTAGATTTTGGAATTTTTGTCGATCGGAAATGCAAAACACATCAAACGAAGCTAGACGAAGTTAATGGCGAGGCTCTGATACCACTGTAAGTGCACGGCGGCGCCCCGGCCGTCAATCCGACGGCCAAATGCCGAAACGGTGATAAACTTTAATTTTGCGGACTTTGCAAACCGGCACCACCGCGCACTAAACCCCGGATCGGGCCATTAATCTAGTTCTAGCTAACTACAAGATGGGAAGAGATATACCGAGTGATCCGAGTCCTCCGGTCTTCTTGTCATCGTCCCGATCTCCCGCGGAAACTCCGGTCGTCCCCTTCTCGCCGGAAGGGCACCACATCGCCTGCATCTTTTACGGGCTCCCACCTCAATACCGAGGCAACTCGGGCACGAAGCTGGCAAGTCGACGTGCCCAAGAAGTGCTGTAGAATATAGTGTAGAGTGCATGTCTCACTTTGGGGTATTGGTTGCCTTGATGGAGGAATGAGGTTGGAAAATGAACTTGGGGATTTTGGTAGCAATGGAAAAATAAGATGGAAGATTAATTTCCCACACCAAATGAAAATGAACCTCTCTCATTTTCTTCCCCTCATCAAATGTGGCCGGCCAAGCTCTTGTGGGAAAGGGTGGAGGGAATGGATATCTAGCATGAAGGGAGGTGAGTGTAGGAGAGAAGAAAAGGTGACCACAAACAAACATCAACCATGCTCCATTTAAATCCAACCCATACCCTTTCATGTCTTAATTAATGCAAGTGATGGATGAAAGATATCATAATCAATACTTTTGCAATAAAACCCTCCACAAAGTGTTATTTGCAAACTTGCAAATATCCCCCTCCATCGGAAAAGTCCGGCCGGGAAAGAACAAAGGAAAACCGGCCGGAACGGAAAGCAAACTGGCAACTCCAGAAAACTGGTCCCGTAATAAATTACAGGAAAACCCCATACTGTGCATACACACCCGCATCTGTATTCCATCCGGATACAAATGCAAAGAGACAAAATCTACACTGTACTAAACTAGGATCCGGCTTAAACCAAAGCCGGCTAGTAATGTTCGTCCGATCCTGATCCGTGCAATGCCGCACGTATCAGATCGAACCCTGCCATATAACTATATGGCCACTAGTACATAACTGTCCGATCCTGATCCGTGCAATACCGCACGTATCTGATCGGACCCTGCCATATCTCCATACGGCCTCTACAGCGTTTCGCCCGAAAGCTGAGTAACTGGATGTGTGGTGGACTCTAAAGACTCGTCAATACTATGGCTGTGGATTTAACCACCAGCACGTCAGAGGTATAAGCCAATACGTAACGGGCCACCAGCTATTGACCAAAAGGGACGTCGATGAGCGAAATCATCCTGACACCTTACTGAGCCTGTCAGTGACAATATCCGTACAGTCCGGTCCGTTCGTCTATGAGCATCGCATGTCGGGCCTAGGGGGTGGGTAAAAGTCAGACCCCCAAAAGCGGTACAAGTCGTGTCGGAGTGTAGCCCAGAACACCCTGAGATACTACTGGAATACCTACCAGTAAATCTCCTGCCTTAGCCAAGGACTTCGTGTAATGGCTCCCCTAGACACAGCGCGACCTCACCCCCAATACCGGGAGAGACGAAACCCCCGAAGATCCGCTCACTGCCTCCATGTGGCTCGGGACTGTACCCAACTAAAACCTGTTTGCACGACTCCTTTGAGCCATGGTAGGGTAGTAATCAAAGCATAGTGGGAACTCACACGAGACAAATGACGATCCCCAGGTCGATGAACTAACCTGTACACATGTCACCTGGGAACTGCTATCTGACGTCAGGTATAAGACCAACTAGCATGTTCCCGGCGAGTCCTGTCCGGTGTACTCATAACCCAATGAGCACCTGTATACATCTTAAGTGAACCAACTGACACCAGTGACTTGTGAGACCGGCCACCGCCCCTCGTCGGGGTCTCGACTGTATACACTAGTCTACTCTGGAGAATCGATGCCCTGTCTCGAAACTCCCACGACTAGGGATCTTTTAAGGATGTGCTAATAGACTCCAGCTCTCACTTATATGATCGCCCTCATACTGCCGGCAGTCAAGCAAGAATCCTAGGGGCTCTATCAACGTGTAATAGCGACCTGTCAGGTCACCTAAAGCAGTACACGATGATAAAGGTAAACCGGATAGCAAACAATCATCTCGAGTGAGACAGTCTTACCGGGATAGGTCATCCCTCAATCATCGCAATCACGTGCCTGTGATCCAATAATTGACTCTGAGGGCACTATCTCCAACATGTCCAAGGCAAGTGGTTACATAATTAGGACCACTACTTACGTAGTGGGGAGCCTCCCACTTACCTGGCCGCAATTGGCGGAGAAGAGGCGATTTGAGATCCTATTTCTAGCCCTTTGGAACAGTTAGGAGCTGTATAGCTGACATAGGTGACCCTAGATCTAGGTGTGAATGTGCATATCTTGTTTATGATTGCTTGAAGCCGTAAGTCCGTACATATTTCTGTAAAGCTCTTTCTAAAAAGAAAAAAAGGAAAAAATCAAAAACTTTTATAAAAACTTTCCCTTTGTCGCCAAAATCCCATTTTTCACCCACCACCCATCGTATTTCTCCATTGACGTTTTCTTACCCTCACCTTCTCCGCTTTGACTATACTAAACTCGTTTAGTGTATGTCCGCTTGGACTCGGGACACTAGCGCCCGCCTAGTCCGTGTTACGTTAGTCGCTACCGACTACGCGATCGACTCAGACGTCGAAACTCCGTCCACTCCTCATTCACCCTTACCTTTGCCGGCCAACTCCGATGTTGACCGGAATTCTGTTCATACATCTTCACCATCACCAACCTCTTCTTCCGCGATGTCAGGATTTAATCCAAACATCCCTACAACTCCCCCGGGATTGATTCGACCTCCTATGGATGCGAATAACCCACCACCACCGCCTGTCGTAGCGCCACAGCGAATCGCGCTCCAGGATCGTTTCTATCCCACCCGTTCTGCACTTCCCACCTGTCTTTCCCTTCCACCGGCCAATGGGGATAATTTTGAAATTAAGCCCCACTTCATTAACATGCTTCCGAAATTTCATTGGCT
The DNA here is from genome assembly GCA_030015575.1 of Agapanthus africanus. Lineage (NCBI taxonomy): Eukaryota > Viridiplantae > Streptophyta > Magnoliopsida > Asparagales > Amaryllidaceae > Agapanthus > Agapanthus africanus. The sequence continues at coordinate 545,054,425 of JASDDO010000024.1, read as the reverse complement.
TGAATCTGAAGATGCCTATATCTTCATCAACAAATTTCAAAACGTTTGTGCCATGATGAAAACCACCCAGCTGTCGGACGATGCTATACGGCTACGGGTCATTCCGTTCACTTTGTACGATCTTGCTGAAAAATGGCTGTATAGCACCGCTTCCCACTCCATAACCACTTGGGATGAGTTTGTGAAAGCGTTTCTCAAGAAATTCTATCCGAATCATAAAACCGCGAGGATCCGTAATGAGATCAACCAATTCTCCTAGCTTCCTACTGAACCCTTCTGGAAGTGCTTTGACCGGTATAAAGACCTTCTTGTTCAGTGCCCTCACCATGGTATCGAGAAATGGCAACTTTGCCAAACCTTATACGAGGGCCTGAACCCAGCAACCAAGCAGTTGTTGGAAACCATTTGTCAGGGCCACTTCCTATCGAAATCTGACGAGGAAGCGTGGCAATTCTTCGACGACCTTGCGGAACAAACGCTTCAATGGGAGAGCACCAGACCAACTTCTTCTTCTTCCTCCACTTCTACTGGTCTGTCTAAGGTAGGAATTCACCAACTCGATATCTCTATTGCGATGAAAGCTGAAATGGCTGCAATAACGAGAAAACTTGAAGCGATAAAGAGAAAATTTTCATCTCCTTCTCCTGCCCCTGTTCTTCCCCTTCGTACCATTTGTGCTTGCTGTTCCGATCCTTCTCACTTAACCGAAGAGTATCCTTACAATCCACCATCTCAAGGACGGGATCAGGTTAATGCTGCATTTCAGCAAAGACCGAGAAATGATCCATACTCTTCCACCTACAATCCCGGTTGGAGGAACCACCCCAATTTCGCCTGGAATCAGAATCAGCATCAATTCCAAGGCAACAATTTCCAGAGGCCCCCTCCTCCGCAACAACAAGCGCAACAAAAAACTCAACATCAGTTTCAGCAGCCCTTCCAACCCCAACCTTTTCAAAATCAGACGAACAACTTTGCACCCAACAATTCTTTTCCGCAAAACAACTTTGTTCCGTCAAACAACGATAAGGTTTCCTCGCTAGAATGAAGTCTGGAGGCGTTCGTTAAACAATCGACACAATCCACCGCAAACATCTAGTCGTCTATTCAGTCTTTAGTGCAACACACTGCTACACTCGGGCAAAGCATCAAGACCATCGAAGCCCAGATTGCAGAGCTGAATGCAGCGTTAAACGAGCGAGAAAAGGGGAAGCTTCCATCTCAACCACTCCCAAATCCCGGTCACCCACATAATGTACATGTTGCTCTTGAACAACAGAACCATAATGTGAGTGCCGTGACTACATTGAGATCGGGAAGGATGCTGCAAAACAATATTGGCACACGGATCGACGATGACACCCCGGCCGCTTCTTCTTCTTCTTCTTCTTCTACTTCGTCTTCTGAGCCTATTCTCCATTCGTCAAAAGGCTCTTTTTGCGCTACTTCTTCTTCTGCTCTGAACGGACCCACTTCTCACTCCACGAAAACACCATCTCTGGGATCCGTTCCAACTCCACAATCTCCTCCACAAGCATTAGACTCAACCAATTTTTAAAACGTCCCATTTCCAAACCGGTTGAGGTCTAATAAACAAAATCCACAAATGGAGAAGATTCTGGAGTTGTTTAAGCAGGTTAACATTAACATTCCTTTTTTAGATGACGTCCAACAAGTCCCGTCTTATGCGAAAATCTTAAAGGACTTGTGCACGAAAACGAGGAAGTCTCAGGTACCTAAGAATGTTTTTTTGGCTAGTGCTGTGAGTGATGCTCTTACCCAATCTTTACCGCAAAAACGGAAGGACCCTGGCTGTCCTACGATTTCTATTACCATCGGGGATAAGAACATCAACCGCGCACTATTAGATCTTGGTGCCAGTGTTAACCTGCTTCCGTACTCCGTATATGAGCAATTAGGTGTAGGAGAGATGAAACCCACACACTGTACTCTCCAAATGGCCGACCAATCGATCACCCATCCTAGGGGTGAGCTAGAGGATGTGTTAATCAAGGTTGGGGACTTCATATTCCCCGTTGACTTCATTGTATTAGACACACAACCTGTAGCTAACCCCCGGAATCAAATTCCGGTGATACTCGGTCGCCCATTCCTTGCAACCTCAAATGCCGTGATCAATTGTCGAAATGGTTCGATGAACCTATCTTTTGGAAACATGACAATTGAACTCAACATTTATAGGTTGGGGAATCAGCCCTCTGAACCTAATGCTCATATATTAGACTTTTGCTCAATCCAGGAGATCACCCCAGAAGAGTGTGAATTCGAGGAGTTTCTGTTTGATCATGATAACCTTAATGCCACTAGTGCGTTCCTCTTCGAACCTGCTGCTGTTTCTGCCCCCGCCAATGACTACTAGTGTTTCACTTTCTCGAACGATCTTAGCCACTCAGCACCCGAGTTTGAATCCTTTGAATTTCCGGATGAGTTACCTGAACCATCTAACTCGGTCGCTTACACTAGTTTTGAACCTTTGCTGGAATCTTTTGAGTTGGAGACCTTTTCACCAATCTTGCCTTCAATCGTTTCACCTCCAACGCTCGAACTCAAGCCTTTGTCATCTCATCTTAAGTACGCTTACTTGGGTGAGAACGAGACCCTCCCTGTTATCATCTCGGCTTCTCTAGCTCCCGAGCAAGAGAGAGCCCTTCTTGCAGTCTTGCAGAGCAATAGGCAAGCTTTTAGATGGTCAATGGCGGACATCAAGGGGATTAGTCCCCTGATCGTTGAACATCAAATTCATCTGATGAATGATGCCAAACCGGCCAGGGATCCACAAAGGCGACTTAATCCAGTCATGAATGAGGCTGTGAAAAAGGAGAACGTTAAATGTCTAGATAGTGGTATCATTTACCCTATCTCTGATAGCCAGTGGGTTAGCCCCATTCGTAATGTCCCCAAGAAATCTGGCATAACAGTCATCACTAACGAGGCGAACGAGTTAATCACTACTCGCACCCAAACTGGGTGGCGAGTATGCATCGATTACAGAAAACTCAACGTCGCAACGCGGAAGGACCACTTTCCGCTACCCTTCATTGACCAAATGCTTGAACGATTGGCCGGACACGAGTACTACTGCTTTCTTGATGGCTACTCTAGCTATAATCAGATTCCCATCGCCGAAAAAGACCAGGACAAGACCACATTCACTTGTCCTTTCGGCACATTCGCATATCGTCGCATGCCCTTTGGGTTATGTAATGCGCCCGCTACCTTCGAGCGATTTATGATGGGAATCTTCTCTGACATGGTGGAAAAATTCCTGGAGATCTTCATGGACGATTTCTCTGTTAGTGTTTATGCCCTAGAAGGCCATTACTGTATCATACTAGTTTGTATATTACTTAATGGAAGCTTGGGATATTCACATGTATATAACAGTCTTGCTAAACATGGTAGTATGCTACTTGGTTTTTCTATCTTAATATGTGAGTATACGTATTGATAGAGCTCTTAGGTTCTTGCTTGACTACCAGCGTTGTGATGGCAGTCACACTAGTGGGGGCTGGGTAGTCTACAAGCACATCCTTATTCAGGTCCCTGGTCGTTGGATTATCGAGACAGAGCATCGATACTCCGGAGTAGACTAGTGTGTACGCTTCTCATCCCAGTTGGGGAGATGGTCTGTCCCACAGCCGTCAGTACGTCGTACTGGAGATAGTATACAGGTGCTCGTTAGGTTACGGGTACACCGGACAGGACTCACAGGGAACTGTTGGTTGGTTTTATACCAGTCGTCAGTGAACAGTTCCCAGGTGACATGAGTACAGCATAGTCCGCAGACTTGACACTGCTACTTCGCCTCGAGTGTGTCCCACTGTTCTTAGATTGCTACCCTACCACGGCTCAAAGGAGTCGTACAAACAGGTAGCAGTTGGGTGAGTCCCGAGCACTTGGAGGCAGTGGCGGTTAGACAGGATTCGTCTCTCCCGGTATTGGGGTTGATATCGCGCTGTGTCAGAGAGCCATTACGCAAAGACCCTGGCCAGGGCAAGCGAGATTTGCTGGTAGGTTCCAGTAGTTTCTCAGGGTGTAATGGGCTTTCCTCCGACACGACTTATACCGCTATTAGGGGACTGACGCTTGCCGCGCCCATAGGCCCGATATGCGATAGTCTTAGACGAACGGACCGGACTGTATGGAGATTGTCACATCAGACTCAGTAGGAGTTCGGATGGGTTTCCTCATCGGCCTTCTTATCGACATCTACCTGGGGACCGTTACGTACAGCTAGTGCCGCTTGCGGTCTGTGGTTAAACCCACTGCCAGCGTAGTAGTCGAGTCTCTAGAGTCCCATACAGAGAGTTTCCCTACTCCAGGCGAAACGATATAGATGTCGTATGGTTTTACGACAAGGGTTCGGACGCATACGTGTGTTTACGCACGTACGACTTTCGGACAGTTTTTACCAGTCGGCTTTGGTTTAAGCCAGTTACTGGTATCCGGTTATTGGATTTATACAGTCTAAAGTTTTTCCGTATTTTTGCGGAAAGGAGGGGCGTTCTCGTAATTGCGCGAGAAGCTTCTAGAAGATGGTGACTAAGGAGGTTTAGGTGGCATATACATTGAATGAGATTAGTGAGTCATATGGATGATTCATCCATGTCATTAATGCTTCATAATTGCTTAATGACTCATGGAGATGAATCACCACAAGATATTTATCAAGCATGGTTGTAAAATAATTTCTTTTCTTTTCTTGTTAAAAGGAAATGCTTGATATATATTATGATAACTCGTTCTTCTCACTTCACTATTATCCTCACCTTCTCTCTCCTCAAGCTCTCCCTCTTCAAACCCTAATCCTCCCCTCTCATGTGTTGAGTACAAGGATTAGTTAGACTACTTAATCCATAACCCTCTCTATATTTCACCTAGCTTCTTTGATTAGCACTTAGAGAAGTTTAGTTGCCTCAAGTTTAGAGGCTAAGCTTGGAGTAAAGCTCTCGGGTGGATCGTCTACTACTTCGAGAAGGCCGAGGAGGAGGTGGAGTTCGCAAAGACGAAGGACACGATTCGTTAGGTATAATCCCTAAACATAGTAGCATAGAAACTCTATGTTTTAAGTTAGTTATCGTTTAGCTTCGATTCAAGCGGTTAGTCAATGTTTGTTCACTAAACAAGTTCGTTTTTGAAAATTCCGCCTCCCCATAAGTATTGGGGTGTTGTACATCGACTTACAGTGGTATCAGAGCTTCGCTAAACAATAAATAACTTACTTGCAAATTTGTATGAATTTCGAACTGAAAAAACGAAACCGGAAAAACCCGAAATCACAAGTTTCTGTCGATTTTTAAATGAAGTCCAAAAATTTTTCAGGGAGGTTCAGAAAGCTTAAAAAGACAGTAGAAGAACACCCAAGAAATTTGGGCCCCTGAATCGCCTAAAGCGCCGCGGAACCGCGGCGGATCGCACCGATCCGCCGCCCTTCCGCCGCCGAGTTGGCGATTCAGGAACCCAAATTTCCTGTGTTGCTTCTCTGTGATATTTGGTATTTTCTGGAATATTTTATTTTTGCTTAGGTTTCAGGTTTACAGAGAAGTATTGGAGCAAAATTGAAAGTGTTTAATCGATCGAAATTATATAGTATTTGCTTGATGGATTATATCTGTGTTTGTATAATGTGTTCGTAAACCTCCCCTAACTGCTAGTATGTCGGTTGGCAGGGGGTTGCACATTTCTGTAATGGTTTTTACTGTTTGTGGATATGAACTGTGTTGGACTGTTGTGATGTATAGCCGGGGTTATGTGATGTGTTATTATTTAATTCATTTGATGTAAATGTAATTTGTTGTAATATTATTTTGTGGGGCACATCCAGGTTGCGGTTGTAGCCACCGTTGTATTATTTCATTTTACTGTTTTTGCTCCTAGGACAGACCCAAGGTGGGGTGCACAAACTGCCGGACGGGTAGTTTGCCGTACCCGTTGGGGTCTTGGGTGGGGTAATGGCTATTCATCACAACTGTGTAATCCGTCTTTTGTTGCAGGCTCAAAACAAACACGGATTACTTGCAAATCCAATAAAGTTCATCTGTGATCTGGAATGCCTATTATTGCGTCTGACGAATGTACAATATCTATATATGATAGCTATTTAGACGTCACTTATGTTTTACACCCGCGCTAGCCCAGCCCCCGCTCTGTCGTTAGTTAAGTAACCTAACGGGTGATGACGGGACCCCGTGGCGAATGCGGATGGCATAAGAGGACGTTGTATTTTCGTTGTTTTCTGCAATGATAGGTTAATGATGGGACGCATTATCTATAATGCAAAGAAAATAAACCAAAAGTTTAATCGTTGGAACAATTTAAAAGAAATCACTCGATTAATTTTAAAAACAGATATTTTTAAATGCGGAGCTTTAACCACTCCTTTTAAAAGCTATCAGGTTCCTTCGGTTATATCAAGTTCACTACGTTCACGGTTTCGCCAAAACCATTCGTAGCCCTCCGTCATTTCATTTGGGTATTCAGTAGTATTCAAGCTATGCATTTTGGCCAAAGTCAAGGCATAGTGTTTGGTAGCTGCTGGGTTTTCATTTGTTGCATAAGATACATGAGTTAGTTTGGGACAGTCGTATTATCATTTGACCAAAGTCAGGGGTATATACGGATGGGTTCAAATTGACAAGATAATGACGGGTAGAACTTGACATGTGACTTATGACATTTTGACCAAAGCCAAGATCATAAGAGCATGGGGCAAAAATATATATCGGGAATTTCTAAAGAAGCTGAAATTTGCAAAGAAATGCATACCATTTGGAGTTTGATGAATGTTGGTAGGATTCCTTCAACATTATCATACGATGATATTTGGATCCCGATCCTACTGTGAGTATATGCTACTTATCAGGATATTCGTCACTTAACGATCAATGCTATAAACCAAGTAGGTGTCCAGAAAAGTGTCAGCGGGGTTACGCCCCCAGAGAAAAGAGGTTATTTAATTAAGGAACTTCGCGAAAGCATTGGAAAACCTCCCTCGAAGTATCGACACTGGCCTGGCTGAATGGTTAAGCAAGTATTGTACGGTGAGAATAGTCCTGGCTAATTCTTCTTTTATGGTTTGAGGAAGGATCCGAGAAACAGTGGGAGCCATCCAGTTTAGATAAACTAAAAACCATTCTAAACTTGCAAGAGCATCATGCTAAAGAGTTTTCTTCTCTCTCTCCTAATTGCAGCGACCCTGAAAATGACTGGACTTAAGTTACTTTTAAAGAAAAATATACTGACAGGGCCAAACTATAAAGATTGGCTGCGGAATGTCAAAATGGCTTTGACCTATGACAAATTGGGGTACGTCCTCACCGCTACGGCACCTGCTGTCCCTGGTCCCAAATCCAGCAATGCGGATAAGGAAATCCGCAAAACCTGGGATTTAGATTGCGCGAAAGCCAAGTGCATCGTGCTTGCCTCAATGAACAATGAACATCAGAGGAGGCACGAGGATATGGGCCTTGATGGCATATTTCTCCATACAAAGGAACTTTATGGAGAGCAATCTCGTATAGCAAGATACGAGACCTCTAAGAACTTGTTTCGAGCGAGGTTGGCTGTCGGGTCATCAGTAGGAGAACATGTCCTAAAGATGATCGGCTATATTGAAGAGCTCGCAGACCTTGGGACGACTTTGGATAATGAGCTCTATACAGACCTTATTCTCCAGTCCCTTCCTCCCACCTACGCCCAGTTTATCTTGAACTTCAACCTTCAAAGAAAAGAAGTTGAACTTCCGGAACTCCTGAACATGTTAAGGAGTGCAGAGGGCACCTTGCAGAAGGCAAGGGAAACACCCGCTATGTTTGTTGGCGGTGCATCTTCTTCCGGGTCCAAGGCTAGGGCCAAAGGAAGGAAGAAGAAGGCCGTCCCCAGACCTAGAGGAGGTGTTAGTAAGGTGGGAGGGAAGGGAAAGAAAAAGTTTGCGGTACCGGTAGTTGGTCAGGATGAGTGCTTCCATTGTCACAGGAAAGGGCACTGGAAGAAAGATTGCAAGGCATGGAACGCCAAGAACCAGGAACCGAAGCAAGCTGTGGCTTCGACTTCAGTTGTGTTTGTAATTGAGAATTGTCTGTCGATCAACTCTACTTCCTGGGTATTAGATACCGGATCAGGATCTCATATTTGCAATTCATTGCAGGCACTGAGAAACCGTAGAGTGCTGAAGAAAGGTGATATGACCCTAAAGGTTGCTAATGGAGCTAGCATGGGAGCTGCGTCCGTCAGGGATTATCACCTAGGATTGACGAGTGGACACATTTTGGTTTTACATAACTGTTTTTTTGTACCAAGCTTAACGTGTAATATCATATCAGTTTCCTTGTTATCAAATAAAGGTTATGATTTCACGTTTGTAAGAGATGTTGTTAACATCCACCTTAATCATGGTTTGATTTGGTCAGGTACACTAAATAACGGTATATATGTTTTAAACCAACTCTAAATTTTCAATGTCCAGAACACACTAAAAAGAAAGTCTCCAGATTTAATTAAAGCTTTCTTATAGCATTGTAGACTGGGTCACATCAATGAGAGAAGGTTGACTAAGTTGCATAGAGAAGGATATTTGGACTCGTTCGAATATCAAACTTATGACACTTGTCAATCTTGTCTCAAAGGAAAGATGACAAAGACTCCATTTACTGGACAAGGAGTAAGAGCGAGCGAGCTCTTAGGACTCATACACAGCGATGTATGCGGTCCGATGTCTACACATGCAAGAGGTGGTTTTTCCTATTTCATTACTTTCACGGATGATTACTCAAGATACGGATTCATTTATCTGATGAAACATAAATCCGAGGCTTTTGAGAAATTCCAAGAGTATAAGAATGAAGTAGAAAACCAAACCGGCAAAAGTATTAAGACACTGAGATCTGATCGAGGTGGAGAATACTTAAGTGCCGAGTTCCTAGGTTACCTGAAAGAGAAAGGAATTCTCTCTCAGCTTACTCCTCCATACACTCCACAGCACAACGGTGTATCGGAGAGACGGAATCAAACCCTATTGGATATGGTACGATCCATGATGAGTAATGCTGAGTTACCGCGATCTTTCTAGGGTTATGCGCTAGAATCAGCGGCATATCTTTTGAACAGTGCTCCTACCAAGACTGTGCCTACCACTCCATATCAGATGTGGACTGGGAAGAAACCCCATCTTCAATATATGAAGATTTGGGGATGTCCAGCTTTTGTTAAAAAGCAGCATGTGGACAAGCTCGAGCCACGATCAGTAAAATGTATGTTTGTGGGATATCCAAAGAACTCCAAGGGATATTATTTCTATTACGCAGAGGAACAAAAGGTTTTTGTTTCTCGTAATGCCCATTTTCTGGAAAATCAGTTTTTAGAAAAGGAAATAAGTGGGAGCGAAATAGAACTGGAAGAAATTCCAGAACCACAAACTAATACTGAAAGTTAGGTAGAACCGGTAGTTCAAGAAGAACAGGACATTCCCGCACCCCTCCGCAGGAGTCGTAAACCGTCTCATCCACCTGAAAGATACTACGGTTTTCTCATAGATGGGGATAGAGAGGATTGCATCATAGATGATGATGAACCTACTGACTTCTAGCAGGCCATCCAGAGCGGCGACTCGGTACGATGGCTAGATGCAATGCGGACCGAAATGGAGTCCATGTACACCAACAAAGTATGGACTTTGGACTTTGCTCCAGATGGGGTAAAACCCATAGGATGCAAATGGATCTTCAAGAAAAAGATTGGTGTAGATGGACAGGTGGAAACCTATAAGGCTAGACTTGTTGCAAAGGGTTTTCGTCAAAGACCTGGTTTGGACTATGACGAAACTTTTTCTCCAGTGGCTATGCTCAAATCCATTCGGGTCCTTCTTGCTATTGCTGCCTTCCATGATTATGAAATCTGGCAGATGGACGTAAAGACGGCTTTTCTGAATGGAAATTTAGAAGAGAGCGTCTATATGGATCAGCCAGAGGGTTTCAATCAGAGTGGGAGCAGCGGGAAAGTATGCAAGCTGCTTAAGTCCATTTATGGACTAAAGCAGGCATCGCGGAGTTGGAACATCTGTTTTGATGAGACAGTCAAAGAATATGACTTTATCAAAAATCCAGATGAACCGTGCATATATAGTAAAGTTATATCCAGAAGTGTCGTATTCCTCGTCTTGTACGTGGATGACATTCTATTGATAGGAAATGACATTCCTATGCTACAATCTGTCAAAGGATTCTTATCACACAGGTTCTCCATGAAAGACCTGGGTGATGCCTCTTACATTCTGGGGATCCGGATCTATCGTGATAGATCCAAGAGAATGTTAGGACTTTCGCAGTCCAGGTATATCGACACTGTACTGAAAAGATTCAGAATGGAAGATTCTAAGCGCGGTAATCTACCGGCTTGTCACGGAATCACCCTCTCCAAAGAGATGTCTCCCAAGACTGATTTGGAAAGGGAACGCATGTCTATTATACCCTACGCTTCTGCGGTAGACTCTATAATGTATGCGATGTTGTGCACCAGACCAGATGTAGCTTACGCACTGAGTGTGGTAAGCCGGTATCAGTCAGACCCAGGGGAGAAGCACCGGATAGCAGTAAAGAACATTCTCAAGTACCTGAGAAGGACTAAGGAGATGTTCTTGGTTTACGGCGGAAAAGACCTCAGGTTGGAGGCCTTTGCTGATTCCGGCTTCCAAAGTGATAAGGACGATTCCAAGTCCATGTCGGGTTATGTCTTTACCCTCAATGGAGGGGCGGTGTGCTGGAAGAGCTCCAAGCAGGACACCGTTGCTGACTCAACGATGGAAGCGGAGTATATAGCTGCTTGCGATGCCGCAAAAGAAGCAGTCTGGATGAAGAAGTTCCTAGCAGAACTTCAAGTGGTTCCTACCATAGTTGATCCAATACCTTTGTATTGCGACAACAACGGAGCTATAGCTTTAGCGAAGGAACCAAGGTCCCATCAGAAATCCAGACACATCTTAAGGCGGTATCACCTGATCAGGGAGATCATTGATCGTCAGGAGATCGAGGTTCGGAGAGTTGCTTCTGAAGAGAACATTGCTGATCCATTCACGAAGGCCCTACCTCAGATTCAGTTCGAGAGGCTACTCGAGATCATCGGTGTACGATACGCCAGTACATAGCCCTAGTGCAAGTGGGAGATTGTTAGTGTTTATGCCCTAGAAGGCCATTACTGTATCATACTAGTTTGTATATTACTTAATGGAAGCTTGGGATATTCACATGTATATAACAGTCTTGCTAAACATGGTAGTATGCTACTTGGTTTTTCTATATTAATATGTGAGTATACGTATTGATAGAGCTCTTAGGATCTTGCTTGACTACCAGCGTTGTGATGGCAGTCACACTAGTGGGGGCTGGGTAGTCTACAAGCACATCCTTATTCAGGTCCCTGGTCGTTGGATTATCGAGACAGAGCATCGATACTCCGGAGTAGACTAGTGTGTATGCTTCTCATCCCAGTTGGGGAGATGGTCTGTCCCACAGCCGTCAGTACGTCGTACTGGAGATAGTATACAGGTGCTCGTTAGGTTACGGGTACACCGGACAGGACTTACAGGGAACTGTTGGTTGGTTTTATACCAGTCGTCAGTGAACAGTTCCCAGGTGACATGAGTACAGCATAGTCCGCAGACTTGACGCTGCTACTTCGCCTCGAGTGTGTCCCACTGTTCTTAGATTGCTACCCTACCACGGCTCAAAGGAGTCATGCAAACAGGTAGCAGTTGGGTGCAGTCCCGAGCACTTGGAGGCAGTGGCGGTTAGAAAGGATTCGTCTCTCCCGGTATTGGGGTTGATATCGCGCTGTGTCAGAGAGCCATTACGCAAAGTCCCTGGCCAGGGCAAGCGAGATTTGCTGGTAGGTTCCAGTAGTTTCTCAGGGTGTAATGGGCTTCCCTCCGACACGACTTATACGGCTATTAGGGGACTGACGCTTGCCGCCCCCCTAGGCCCGATATGCGATAGTCTTAGACGAACGGACCGGACTGTATGGAGATTGTCACATCAGACTCAGTAGGAGTTCGGATGGGTTTCCTCATCGGCCTTCTTATCGACATCTACCTGGGGACCGTTACGTACAGCTAGTGCCGCTTGCGGTCTATGGTTAAACCCACTGCCAGCGTAGTAGTCGAGTCTCTAGAGTCCCACACAGAGAGTTTCCCTACTCCAGGCGAAACGATATAGAGGTCGTATGGTTTAACGATATAGAGGTCGTATGGTTCGGGCGCATACATGTGTTTACGCACGTACGACTTTCGGACAGTTTTTACCAGTCGGCTTTGGTTTAAGCCAGTTACTGGTATCCGGTTATTGGATTTATACAGTCTAAAGTTTTTCCGTATTTTTGCGGAAAGGAGGGGCGTTCTCGTAATTGCGCGAGAAGCTTCTAGAAGATGGTGACTAAGGAGGTTTAGGTGGCATATAGATTGAATGAGATTAGTGAGTCATATGGATGATTCATCCATGTCATTAATGCTTCATAATTGCTTAATGACTCATGGAGATGAATCACCACAAGATATTTATCAAGCATGGTTGTAAAATGATTTCTTTTCTTTTCTTGTTAAAAAGAAATGCTTGATATATATTATGATAACTCATTCTTCTCACTTCACTATTATCCTCACCTTCTCTCTCCTCAAGCTCTCCCTCTTCAAACCCTAATCCTCCCCTCTCATGTGTTGAGTACAAGGATTAGTTAGACTACTTAATCCATAACCCTCTCTGTATTTCACCTAGCTTCTTTGATTAGCACTTGGAGAAGTTTAGTTGCCTCAAGTTTAGAGGCTAAGCTTGGAGTAAAGCTCTCGGGTGGATCGTCTACTACTTCGAGAAGGCCGAGGAGGAGGTGGAGTTCGCAAAGACGAAGGACACGATTCGTTAGGTATAATCCCTAAACATAGTAGCATAGAAACTCTATGTTTTAAGTTAGTTATCGTTTAGCTTCGATTCAAGCGGTTAGTCAATGTTTGTTCACTAAACAAGTTCGTTTTTGAAAATTCCGCCTCCCCACATGTATTGGGGTGTTGTACATCGACTTACATTCTCCATCTTTGGCGATTCCTTTAATGAGTGTTTGCTGCATCTTGACGCTGTCCTTACCCGATGTAAGGACAAGAACCTCACTTTGAATTAGGAGAAATGCCACTTCATGGTGTGCGAAGGTATTGTCTTAGGACATATCATTTTGTAAAATGGCATAGAGGTTGACAAAGCGAAGATTGAGGTCATTTCCAATCTCCCTCCTCCCAGATGCGTCAGAGACATCCGAGCCTTCCTTGGCCATGCCGGTTTCTATAGACGGTTCATCAAAGACTTTAGCAAGATTGCTAGGCCCTTGACTCTTCTACTGGCCAAGGATACGCCATTCGACTTCAACTCGAGCTGTGTGACTGCGTTCGAGTCATTAAAAAGCTCACTCACTTCTTCTCCCGTTCTTTCTTCACCTGACTGGACGCACCCATTTGAGATTATGTGCAATGCATCTGACTTTGCCATTGGTGTTGTCCTTGGACAACACATCAACAAGATGCCACACGTGATCTATTATGCTAGCCGAACCCTGAACGACGCCCAACTGAATTATGCAACAACTGAAAAGGAATTCTTGGCTGTTGTATTTGCTTTAGAAAAGTTCAGGCCCTACCTTATCAGCTCTCTAGTCATTGTCTACACAGACCATTCTGCTCTGCGCCATCTTTTTGCGAAGAAAGATGCAAAATCCCGGCTAATACGTTGGATCCTCTTGCTTCAAGAATTTGACATTTTCATCAAGGACAAAAGAGGATATGAAAACGTAGTCGCCGACCATCTCTCACGACTTCCTTCTTCGCGTTCGCTTCAAATTCCGATCAACGACGTTTTCCCGGATGAACAGCTCTTGACCGTATCTTGCGAACCCTGGTTCCAGATATTATGAACTATTTGGCCACATGATTACTACCGACTGAATGGTCAAGTCAGGACAGACTTCGCTTCTTATCCTAAGTAAAACACTTTTACTGGGACGAACCCTATCTGTTCAAGTACTGTCCCGACCAGATTATTCGCCGGTGTATCCCTGACGATGAATTCAAGAGTGTGCTGTCATTTTGCCACGACCAAGCATGTGGCGGGCATTTTGGCCCAAGAAAGACAGCTGAGAAGATCTTGCAATGTGGTTTCTGCTGGCCACAACTCTTCAATGACGCTCATGACTATTGCAAGACTTGCTTCCGATGCCAACATTTGGGCCGGATATCCCGGAGGAACGAGATGCCGCTCCAACCAATCTTGGTTGTGGAGATTTTCGACGTTTGGGGGATAGATTTCATGGGGTCGTTTCCCAGCTCGTTCGGGAACTTGTACGTCCTTCTCGCTGTTGATTACATCTCTAAGTGGGTCGAGGCTGTGCCCAGCCGGACTAACGACAACAAGGTTGTCGTTAGGTTTCTTAAAGAAAACATTTTCTCCCGTTTTGGGTACCCCCGTGCGATCATTAGCGACAATGGAACTCATTTCTGCAATTAGACTTTTGAAGCCTTGATGCGGAAATATTCTATTAATCATAAGCTATCTACGCCCTACCACCCCCAAACCTGTGGGCAGGCCGAAGTTTCAAATCGGTAAATCAAGCAGATACTGGAGAAGACGGTTTCCAAGAACCGTAAGGATTGGTCGTTGAAATTCACTGATGCCCTTTGGGCATTTCGAACCGCTTATAAGACCGATCTTGGCATGTATCCCTATCGGCTTGTGTACGGAAAGGCTTGTCACCTCCCTGTTGAAATAGAGCATCGTGCATTTTGGGTGATAAAGGAGCTGAATTTGTCTCTCGAAGATGCGGGCAGCCATCGGAAGCTGCAGTTGAACGAATTGAGCGAGCTTCGGGATGAGGCTTACGAAAATGCGGTTGTCGTTAAAAACCGAACGAAGGTGTTTCACGATAAACACCTTTTGCGCAAAACTTTCGTACCTGGTCAACAGGTACTGCTTTACGACACCCGGCTACACTTCCATCCAGGAAAGCTCAGATCTCGCTGGAAAGGGCCGTATTTTGTGCGGAATGTGTATCCGCATAGCGCTGTGGATTTGGAGAATCCAAAGGACGGTTCATTTTTCAAAATAAACGGACACCGACTTAAGCCGTACCTTAGCGCCGAACCAACAAAGGAGCTCCTGGTCTTACAGGAGCCGGTTTACCCTGCATAATCTTCCTCTGCCTACCACCAAACATCGGTTATCCAGCCAAGAACAGTGGACACTGTTCCAAATAAGTTTGGGGGTATGTAAATACCATTTTGTATATATTTGTGGATATTCTTTTCCATTTTTGCTTTTTTTTTCTTTAAAAAACAAAAACAAAAAATTGTGTATATCTAACCGACAATTTTGACCCTTCAAATGATCTCTTCATGCAATGACAGTGAGGACACTGTCCAGTTCAAGTTTGGGGGTACGCTCGGTACGCAGTTCTAACCTTCGCATTCATATGTATATTTTGCATCTGCATATTAAAATCCATAAAACCCATAAAAATCAGAAAATTTTCTAAAAACATAAAAAAAATTGTCAAGTTAGCTAGTGGGAGAACTCTGATTCAACATTTCGACGGTTTTGTTTGATAAGATAAGAATAACTAAATCTTATTTTTAGATTTTGAAAACCTGAAAGATAACTCTCCTTTGAAGTTAATTATAGCCGATATACGTCTTTACATCACACTACACGTGTCGTGAGTTTTGGAAATTAGATGACAAGTCTTTTATGTCTAAAAACTTTTAAATGGATAAATGATTTTCTGAGGATCAAATAGGTTTGTTCTGAAATAAGTAATATCAAGAATAGTTTATGAAGTAAAGTGAATATGAAGGAATGTTATTGATGCCTTAATTGGAACTAAGTCTGAAAAATAACCCATCTGGAACTTAATTGGAATGATTACACACCTAACCCACTAAACACGTCTTTTATCCAAAAAATAAAAATAAAAATAATTGAACTGCCGGCTATATCTCCGTTCGCATTGAATCATCATGATTTTCATGCTAAATTGTCTTTTGTTTTTGGGCCTAGGTAACTTGAGTAATTAAGTCCGCTGGGGTGTCTCTACACCTAATGCCCTAAAGCCAACTGGTTTGGGTGCATTGGCCCAAAGCTCGTTAAGAAGCCTAGAAAGTCCAGATTAAAACAAAGTCAAGCAAGTGTTCTCTCCGAGTTAAAATTCCTAACGGTTCTTTGTGTGAGAATAATCTTGACAAAAGACAGGTTTTTATAAAAAATATTTCTAGCGGAGATATGAAGGTTTTATACTATGATAAAGACTATTACACGTTCACAGAGGTGTGTATGAAATGAAAACAAGAAAAAGGTGGAGTGAAAAATAAGACCTAGTTTCCTATTAGGGAAGATAGAAATTCTGAAGTTGAAACTGGAAAACGAAACTTGAAAAATACTTAACTCTTTATAAAACTTATGTGATCCTTTTAAAATTTTTATCTGGGCTTTATTGTACGACATGATGACTTTAATCGATCCTTCTGGAACTTAACGACACTATTTGCACTGCACGTAAAGACATATAAAACCTTAAGTTAAATAAGAAGCGAGGTGTAAAAAATAAAGGTTCGATAGTCTAGACTTAGGATAATAGAATTGTTATTTTCTGAAACAAAACTTTAGGGTTTGAATCATAGTTATTTTGCAAAACTAGCTTGACCGGATTTTGTGGGTAGTATCCGCTGAAAACCTTCAGGAGACAACACTCCTCCTACTAGGGACACCTAGAGATTTAACGGCTTGTTGCACATGCTCAGTGCAATTGTGTTCCCTGCGAAAGTGAGGTTAGGAATTTTTGTGAATAAATTGGCTTTGCTCGGGACGAGCAAATGATAAGTTTGGGGGTATTTGTTCATAACAGATTTTTGCATTTTTATACCGCCTAATTTTTATCATATTGCTTATCGGTAGGTACTCTTGAGCCGTGTTTGCTAGTCAATTGCAGGATACAGGTTCTCAGCTCTAAACGGTGAAATTCATGGAAAAGCACGACAAATTCCGGATTACTGCCAACCACAGATAAAACACGGGTCTCCGCTCTCTATCCGTATGTTGCCACACACCAGTTTAAGAAGACAAAAGGGCAAATCGATTGTCATCTTCATGCACAAAGCACAATGGCAACACAAAGTCCAAGAAATCTACGTGGAGCTCAAGAAAATCATGACAAAAGATCCATATCCAATCACCTTTTGATCTACTAAAATTCTGGAAGAAATGTGAAAAGATTATCAGAAACAACATATACTAGACTGAAGGAAAGAGAAAACCAGAGAAGCACACAAAACCCGAGAAGCCAACTCCTCCATATGGCCGTGGATCCGCGGCCAGTAGGGGGACTAGGCCGCGGATCCGCAGCCGTACAGGCTCGTCAGATGGAAAGTTTTTAGGGGCAGATTGGTCTTTTCATGAAGGGTCAGATTGTTGCCCTAGGTTTTCAGTTGCCTGCCTATAAATAGTCCAGAACTTGCCAAAGCCAAGGGTCCTCATTCTTGTATTTAGATTCTAGAATACATGTGTTGTTCTTCTTCCTCCTCTCATCTCTTCTGCATTAAAAACTTGTAGTGAGCTTTTGTGAGTGAAGAATGAATAAAGGAGTTCTTGTTCTTACAATACTTATCTTGTTGTAATTGTTAATTATATTTGCTTGTATTTTTCATTTGCTAATCTAGTTGTTGTTATTTGTTATTTGTTTCTTTCTTGTTCTTTTTTTCTTTATCTTTAACAACAATGATGCTTACGCTTGATCCTTGCCGAGGTGAGGTCGCAGATAGCTAGTTGTAATCTTCTAATCTCTTTCTTTCTATCTTCCTCCTTTGTTTTATTTTCCGTTTTTCTTGTAATGGGTGAGTAGTTTCCATACTTATTAGGGTAGGATAAGGAAAGTTTGAGAGAAGGAAATCTCTCTCACTCTTTCCTTGCCCAACATCTTAATTCGGACTCCCGTTAATTGAACCACAATCCGCTCCCTACGGCACCCTATCCTACATGATAGCGGTGATTCCTTAGTGAGACCGGTTGTGGTTGAATTAACCGGAGGTTAAGGCTAAGAGCCAAGAACGGACGGACAAACACCAAAAGGAAGAACTTAAGCGTTGGAAAGCCTAACTTATACTCGCAAGTTCCTTCCTAGTTGTGCTAATCCCCGTTGTTGCCGATTACCATAACACCGATATTAAGAGTGGAAACGAAAGAAGTGAGCGACTCCTAACTCAAACTAACCTAATCCAAACCCTAACAAGCTCTCTTTGCATATCATTTTAGCACATAGTTAATCACAAACAAATCTGGACATTTGGACTTAACTCGTTAAAGCACATAGAAAATGATTCCCATCTCCCTACGGACGACCCGTACTCAACCGGCTAGCTACAAGCGAAACCGTCTTGATTGCGGTAATAAACTTGAACACGCAAAAACTCTACCATTCAAGTATCGAGACGGGGCATCGATACTCCGGAGTAGACTAGTGTATATTTATCGAGACCCTGACGAGGGGCGGTGGCCGGTCTCATAAGCCATTGTTGTCAGTTAGTCACCTAAGATAGTATACAGGTGCTCATTGGGTTATGAGTACACTGGACGGACTCACCGGGAACATGGTAGTTGATATTATAGCTATTGTCAGATAGCAGTTCCCAGGTGATATGAGTACAGGTTAGTCTGTCGACCTGAGTTCGTCATTTGTCTCGTGTGAGTTCCCACTGTGCTTTGATTACTACCCTACCATCAATCAAAGGAGTCGTGCAAACAGGTTTTAGTTGGGTATAGTTCCGAGCTACATGGAGGCAGTGAGCGGATCATCAGGGATTCGTTTCTCCCGGTATTGGGGGTTGATGTCGCGTTGTGTATGGGTGGCCATCACCAGAAATCCTCGACCGAGGTGGACGAGAATTAAATATTTGGATCAGTAGTTTCTCAGTGGGTGATGGGCTTCATACCGACACGAAATATCACGTTATTACGGGGCTGACTTTATCCACCCCCTAGACCCGATATGCGATACTCTTAGACGAACATACCAGACTGTATGGAGATGGTCACGGATAGGCTCAGTAGGGGTTTGGATGGGCTTGCTCGTCGGCCTTCCTTTCGCTTAATACCTAGGTAGCCGTTACGTACAGCTAGTGCCGCAGACGTGCTTATGGTTAAACTCACTGCCAGCGTATTGACGAGTCTTTTGAGTCCCACACAGAGGGGTTCCCTGGTTTTGGCGAAATGATGTAGTAGCCGTATTGGATACGTGCAGGGTTCCGATCGATTGATTGTACTTTGTACCTGGACTTTCGATTGGACAGTTGATAATACTAGCCGGCTCGGATTTGAGCCGGATTATTAAATCAGGTATCGATTTAATAATTTACGTATATGTATTTCGATACGTATATTCTAGTATTATGTTCTTGGTGTTATTCTATCTCTTTGGGTATTCGTATTTCGGTATGAATACAGGTATGTATATACAGTAGAATATAATCCGTGTTTTTCCGGAAAACATTCTAGAAGGTGGACACCTCATTTTAGGGTTTGACCATTTATTTTTAAATGAATAAATGAGGTGGCAAACATTTGATGGGTGTATGTTGAGAACCATGCTTGCATAGTGTGCACAAATGAATTCTTTGTTCATTTGTGCATACTATTCAAGTATGGGCACATTTTAAAAATATAAGATATTGTTTTACAAAACCAAGCATGCTCATTTTCTCTCTCCATGGTTAGCTCATTAAATTTTTTTAAGTTGGTTCTTTCTTTTGAGCTTGCCATCTTCTCCTCACCATTTTATGCATCACTCCTCTCTTCAGTTTCATGGATTCCTCCACTATCATCTTCCACCTCCTCTCAACCATCTTATGTGTTGAGAATCATGAGAGGAGGTGAGATGAGATAGCTAAACACTTAGTTCACACACTACATCCTAGGCATTCTAGACTGGCATCCTAGAATCTCTAGTTGCTTCACTTGCATTCATTATGTGGAGCTAGAGCCATGACCACATCCCTCGGGTGGATCATCTTCGACGGAGGAAGACCGACGGCCAAGTTCATTCGAGCATACCTCAAGGAGCTTAGGAAGGTGATGGAAGACCGAAGGACTTGGTTATTTGGGTATAATCACTCTAACCCTTTAGTTTAGCTTCTTTAGTTTGGTAGTATAGGTTTATGGTTGTGATCTTGGAGCGGGTTTTGTTTGCGCCAAAATTTTTAAACTCCATTTTTTGTTCCGCATCGACCACGGTAGATGGCCAGGGAGCCGGCAAAACCCAGCAATGGTATCAGAGCCACCCATAAACCAATACTAGCTAGTTTGCACGAAGTTAGAATATCGATCGACCAAACTTTTTGAATCATTTTTCCATTTTTATGTGCATGCTGTGGATTTTGAAAAGTGTTCAAAAAATCTTTCTGTGTATCTTAAATATGTATGCAGGCAAAACTAGGGCACCACAAGAAATTTGGGGACAAGACACCACCAAATGGTCGCGCTTCCGCGGCAATACATGCACATTGGTCTCGGAAGCGCGGCGGAATTGTGGGCGTTTTTCTCCAAATTTCTTCTGGCACTCTCTGACTTAGAAAATTTATTTTTGGTATATTTAGTTTTGGCCTAGATTTGTTTAAAGTGCTGTTTTGTATTTGGGGCCAATTTTGGAAAGTTTTAGTCTATCGAAATTTTAAACTGTGTGATTATCAGTACATATGATGATATCTGCGACCGTGAATATTATTGAGCGGTGCAACCCGACTAGTTGCTATATGTTCAACTAGACAGGTTTGCGAACATAATATTCAAGTTGATGTTCCGTGTTGTGCTGATATTGTGGTTGGATTGTCGTGGTGGATAGCCTGGAGTGCAATGCTAGTAGTATAGTTCAGATTCATTTGTATATTTGTTATTGCGGGGCGAGCGTCCGACATGTGGACTGTCGTCTCTGCCAGATTGTATATTCTTTTATTGGGGTACAACCGGGTTGAGGTCGATGTCACCGTTGTATATACTTTTCTTTTCTGCACGAGGATTACCCCGCGGTGGAGTGCACGAATAGCCGGGTTCTAGAGGGAAACGGGTCCGCATCTCATGGCGTTAAGACGGAGGGGACCTTACTATAGAATTGGCGGGTTATTCGACACACTCGTTGAGGGTATAGGATGACCCACGGAGGGGTACTCAAGTTACCGGATTCCGTGAAGTGCTGGGTGGCCCATTCACTTTGTTGATTGGAGTTGCCTCACTTCTGTGATTGGAGGGTGACTTGCCGCGCTCGTAGGGGTCCAGGTTTTCATTGCACGGGCTATCTACACGACCGGGAATGTCAGGTCCCATTTGTGGCTCAAATGAAATCCGAGGCTCCAAGATTATCCACCACTCTGTCTTGCTGGCTGAGATTCTGTGATGTTGCTTATATCATGCATGGGACGAATGTTATACACACAGACACACACACACACACTAGTAGATGTTGTATATGTTTTGCACCCGCGTTAGTCCAGCCCCCGCTCTGTCGTTAGTTAAGTAACCTATCGGTGATGACGGGCCCAGTGGCGAATGAGGATGGCATATACGTACATTTTATTTTCGTTCCTTTTCTGTGGTGCGATATGCATTAATTGATGGGACTGTGTTGATTCTGATCAATGCAAGGAAAAATAAACCTATTTGATGTTGTTGGAACCAATTTTGAAAAAACTGTTGTTGCAAGACGTTTCCTTTTGCTTTGCACAGTGGTATTCGGTTCAGAATATCCGGTACATCATTCGATGAGGCAAGAGCCGATATCTCTTCATCGGGAGTGACCTCTTGGGTGAAAGTTTGCGTATTTGTAATAACTTCCCTATGGTCGATTATTTTGCTTTACATCGTGGTATTCAGTTTGGAATATCCTGCACCTCATTCGATGAGGAAAGAGCCGAGATCCCTTCACCGGGAGTGACCTCTTTAGCAAAAGTTTGCGCCACTATATACTTATAAAACCACTCGGTTCCTTCAACGATATCAAGTTCATTATGTTAAAGGTTTTTCGCTAAAAACCAGCCGTAGTACTCCGTCATTTCCTACGAGTAGTACTTAGTATTCATGCTGCGTTTGTTGACTGTGTCAAGGCGTAGTGTGCGGTAGCTAAGTGGTGCTTGTTTGTAGCATGCAATGCGATTAGTTAGGACAGTTGTGCGGCCTTGTTGACTGTGTCAAGGGCTCGTACGGGTGGGTTTAATGCAATCAAGATAATGACGGCTTGAACTTGACTAGGACTATTTGATTTGTTGAGTGTGTCAAGATCACTTAGGTCGTAGGGGTAAAAACCACATCGGGAGTTTCAAACATACAAGTTTCAAACATACAAGAAACTTTCCAGGCATGAGCATACCTTCTGGAGTGTGGTGACTTGAGTGGATTCCATCAAGTTATCATGCAATGATAGTTGGATGCCGATTCCCGCTGATGAGTAGGTGCAACTCCTCGGGTGATTTTAGATGATCCCGACTAATTCTCCTTTTGGGTATGGAGGAGAATTCGAGGAAACAGTGGCAGACATCCTGATTAAATAAAGTTATTAACCATTCTAATCTAGGTTAGAGTACACGCTGAGTGTTTCTTTCTCTCTCTCTTTAGCAGCGACCATGACCCGGCCTAAACTAATACTCATAAACCAAGTTAACCGAACCTTCTTAAAACACTTTGGCTTTTTGGATTGTCATAGTCGCATAACTCATTGCCGCTCCTACTTTTCCTTTTGCATTTCTCCGGAACATTCCGTATCACTACGAAGATTCACATTTCTTGGATATTCCATCGTATAGTTACATACGAACTCGAAGGAACTTGTTCCAGTTCGAGGATGGATTACGGTTCTGGAGAAATTGAATAGGATTATTCGGTTGTCTTTTCCCTTTACCTTCTCTCAGGTTGCGAGAGCTCCTAGTATTAAGAAAGTACACCAATTGTGCTTATTGGATAGTCTTCTACCAAACCTTAGGCTGGTGCCGAAGTGTAGGGAAGGAAGAAAACCATTTACCCTAAATAAGGTGTATCGAAGGTAATAAGTAAAGACATATAAAGGGATTAGATTAAGGGCAAAGGAAATTGCGACTACTATCATTCACGACGAAAACGCGTATACCCCCGCCACTCCTACATCACCTTTACATTTCTCCAGAACATTCCATATCACTATGAAGATCCACATTTCTTGGATATTCCATCGTATAGTTACATACGAACTCGAAGGAATTTGTTCCAGTTCGAGGATGGTTTCTGGATCTGGAGAAATAGAATAAGGATTATTCAGTTGTCTTTTCTCTTTACCTTCTCTCAGGTTGCGAGGGCTCCTGGTGTTAGGAGAGTACACTTATTGCGCTTATTGGATAGTCTTCTTCCAAACCTTAGGCTAGTGCTGAAAGATAGGGAAAGAAGAAAACCAATTAACCTAAGTGAGGTGTACAGAAGGTAATAAGTATAGACATATAAAGGGATTGGAGTGAGAGCAAGGAAATATATGGTTACTGTCATGAATATGGATAGTGGAAGAGGCATTACTAGGAATACCCGGCTACCCCTTCGAACCATTTTCAAGTTTCAGTTTGACTGTGTAGTGTTAATTGAAAACTGTTTTTCCAATTAGATTCTGACTCCAGGGTATGTATTTACCAGATTTGTTTCTCACATCTGTATGGCGTTACAGATGCTGAGTGGGAGTAAGATATTGGGAATTGGATGATTATATCCTCTATATATCGAAATTCTTTGTAATTGGTGATATTTAAAGAAATTACCTGGGTTTTACTTGACGGCAAATATTTGGCTTTGAATATCCGTCGTTATGCACTAATTTCAAACTGATATATCTGAACGTTTATTTTATAAAGTGAGATATAACTTTTTGAAATTATGTCTATGATATTTACCTATATCAGTAGATGGTTAGGTAAGGTGCATTCAACAACGGTGTAATTCTTCTTAACCATAGCACAGTTTTCAACCTATAATGCATAGGGTTTGAGTTATTAAACTCAGAGGACTTATACAAAGTATTGTATGTTGTCCAGTTTCCGTTAGGACAAAGGGGTTGGTACTCGTACTATATTCTATTTACTTTTGACTTCTCTAGGTTTAGACAAGTATTTCGTAGAAATAAAAGGTCCAAGTTTTGAGAAGTTATAGGTATACGAATAAAGTAGATAACCATATGTTGCAAGTATCAAGATTCTTCAAGATGATCGAAAATGCAGATACTTGTGCTAGGTATTCCGTTGACAGTAATAGTTTTGAGAACTTGCTTCTCTTTCAGATTACTCATACGTTGGTGTATTCCTTGATGAGTAATGCTGCTTGGCCTCCTTCCATTTTATTGATATGCACTAGAAACGGCTGCATGTATTTTGAATCTGGTTCCAATTAAATTAGTGACTTTGTTTCTATATGGTATATAGAATGGTTTCATATCTTAACGATGTTAAGGTATATGGAGTTGTCCGGCTTATGCTTGAAACCAGAATCTGGATAAACTCAAGGCACATTTCAGTAAGGGCGGTTTGTGGGTTATCCCGGGCTTTGATGAGGGTTAACATTCTACCATCTGGATCAATAGTTATATTGTTCTTGACTCGCCACAGTTTTAGTAAAATGGATTCTTTTCAGAAAACGTTAGTAGGAGTATGGTAGAACCGGAAGTTATTCCAGAACCACAAACGATTACTGAAAATTTATTACAACCTAAAGATTCAATTGGATTTGAAAATCCATTAGCCACTCCGCAGATTTGGTGGGTAACCTCAAGCACCCGAGAGGTACTTTGGTCTCCTCAAAGACGGTGACAGGGAGGTTTTTGATTACCCGTGCCACTACTGTTGTTCTAGACTATGAGATCTGGCAGGAGGATGGGTATAACGTCGTTCTAAATTGGCTTTAGAAGTGCACGTGTATATGACTCTGCCAGAAGGTTGCTGTAGTCAATGGGAGCAGCGGAAACGTAGTGGGCAAATAGCTTATGTCTATTTATAGATTAAAGCAGATATAGCAGAGATAGATCATCTTTTTTTGATGTGACAGTCATAGAGTTTGACTTTATCAAAATAACAGATGGATCTGGTAAGAAGGTGGTAGGGTGTAATGTCCTGGTATTATGGATGACATTCTCTTGATAGGAAGTGATATTCCTATACTACGATCGGTTATACTGTGGTTGTCACAAGGTGTTTCTCCACACAGGATCTGGATAAAATATCAGGAATTCTGGTTACTAGATCTATGGTTTTAAATCTAGATTTGGGAAGTGTCCAAATTTGGGTACTTTGACACTATTCTAATGTGTTTTAGAGTGGACGATTCCTGGCATGGTGGTGTACCCACAGGTGATGGAGTCTCCCTCTCTAAAGAGATATCTTTCAGACTGATGAGGAGAGGGATCTGCATGATTAGCATATCACTTGCTTAGGCAATTGAGTTAATCATGAATGTCAAGTACCACACCAGATATTGCTTTTGTACT
The DNA here is from genome assembly GCA_030015575.1 of Agapanthus africanus. Lineage (NCBI taxonomy): Eukaryota > Viridiplantae > Streptophyta > Magnoliopsida > Asparagales > Amaryllidaceae > Agapanthus > Agapanthus africanus. The sequence continues at coordinate 545,028,865 of JASDDO010000024.1, read as the reverse complement.
GGCTGCAATAAGCATATATATTAATCGAATTCTGGAGAAATGGAGGGAAGCAGTTATGAACATAAGTGAATGTTCTTAGTATATGGTAACGGCAACCTCCTTCGAGAGGCGATTATCATTTAAGGCTTCCAAGGTGACCTTGATGACAGAATGGCTGTCAGAGTTATAGTTTTCCCTATTTCTGAGGGGCAGTATGTTGGATAGGTGGTCCAAGCGGATACTGTGGTAGGCATGGCGCAGGATTCTAATTAAATTCAGTAGATGATACAGTCTAAGAGGTTTGTTGGATTTGGAGTTCATTTGTGAACTGGGTCCCATCAGATATCCAAACAAATTCTAAGACAGGTATCGCTCATTTCGGGAGATAGTTTTTCTCCGCGAAGTTGAGATATAGAGAGATAAGGAAAGACACATTGGAGCGGATCCTCTCACTGAGGCTATTTCTCGAACATAATAGTTTCACAAACGGGCTTTGCGAGACTGATTAGTAGAGAAGTTGGGTGTTCGGTATCATACGGGCTGTGAGTATGCGACACCGCAATAATTAGCCTTAAGTGCAAGTGGGAGATTGTTGGCTATAGTGCCCTCTAGTCAATTATAGAATCACAGGCACACGATTGTGATGATTGAGGGAGGACCTATACGGGGAGAATAGTCTTACTCAAGATGATAGTATGCTATCTGGTTTGTCTTTATCATAATGTACAGCATTAGGTGGCATTACAGATCACTATTACATGTTGATAGAGCCCATAGGATTCTTGCTTGACTACTAGCATTATGATGGCGATCATATATGTGGGAGATGGGTGGTCTATAAGCACATCCTTAAATGTCCCTAGTCGTGGGAGTATCGAGACTGGGCATCAATACTCCGGACTAGACTAGTATATACTTATCGAGACCCCGACGAGGGGTGGTGGCCGGTTTCACAAGCCATTGGTTTCAGTTAGTCACCTAAGATAGTATACAGGTGCTCATTGGGTTATGAGTACACTGGACGGACTCGCCGGGAACATGCTAGTTGGTATTATACCTATTGTCAGATAGCAGTTCCCAGGTGACATGAGTACAGGTTAGTCTGTCGACCTGAGATCGTCACTTGTCTCGTGTGAGTTCCCACTGTGGTTTGATTACTACCCTACCACGGCTCAAAGGAGTCGTGCAAACATGTTTTAGTTAGGTACAGTCCCGAGCCACTTAGAGGCAGTGAGCTGATCGGTCACGACCCGAAATGGCACGTGACTGGCACTTGAATCATATGAAGCCTATAGGACCCCATCTAATTCTAGTAAGCCAAAAAAATTCCCAGAAATCTAAACCATTTAAGGAAGAAGTGAAGAAAACTTATTTAAAAGCAAGTGATTTTCATAACATAAGTCGAAGTATGTATTTTTAAAATCTCAAGTCTTTTCTGAAAATTTCGGCAGAGTTTCTTTTGTAAAAACTGGCCCCAAAAGGGGTACAACATGAATAATATGAATAAAGGCATCCCCAAGCGGGAGCTAGCTCTTCGCCAATTGGCGGTCACAACCACGCAAGCAATATAATATACAACGCCGAAGGGCGAGGATCAAAACTCAAATGAAACCAATAATATCAAGAAAACCATATTAATGCAACGCGCGACTCTAAGGTCGAAAGAATATACAACTGGTCTTCTAAGGTTATCAAATATACAAGTCTGCTTGATGGAGTTACTAGATACAACTGAAATATAATAAAAGGTACAATGGTGGTCACAATGCGAGTGAATCCACCTACCAAAGCAATCATCCGGAAAGAAGCAGTGTGCCAGCAAAGCCGCCAAGGAAACCTGTACGGCAAGACCTGCAAGAAACTGTGGCACAACGGGGGTGAGTTGCCAACTCGTGAGTAGAAAACATCACAGAGCAGAAATCGCATGTATGACTCAATCCTAGGTCATACGATCAATAATATTCTCAAAATGATAAAGCCTGAAGCATAATAATGGCATGGGTAAACATCTATACATAAGTGTAATACCAAGTACTCGTGTCAGTGCCTCAGGTAGCAACATATCATAAATATGAGGTATGAATGCATGAAATGAAAACAGAATACATCATGAATGAGAAAACTGTTTTCTTTATATAGTGAGATTTCTGTATATATATAAATCGAGGTATCATCAATGAAATCAACATAGAATCAGTGTCGAGTATCGACACAAAACATATATCTCAATATCTCAATATCTCAGGCTCCGACAATCCGGACTAGCCCGTATCCTCAAATCTCAATATCTAGGGCTCCGGCTATCCGGACTGGCCCATATCATCAAATCTCAAAACCTCAGGCTCCGGCAGTCCGGATTGTCCTATACTCCGATCAATATCCTCTAGATATCTGTCGAGTCACAATAAAATCACCGGTCGGTAGTGCTCCCCTGCCAGGCTCAACGCCATCATCTGCGACCATCTTACCCCGGGATACCGTACCAGGTCCACCTGCACCCAAAGACGGTTCCTCCTCCTCCTCGAATTGGGTGTATGATATCGCTCAAGAGCCGAGAAAACTCATGGTGGACATAACTCACATCATAACATGAGAAAACCACACTATTTATCTTTTGAAATAAAATGAGTTTATAAAGTCTTGCGGTTTCTCCAAATCCATAAATCACATGGAAAATCCGAATCCCATAATCAAAAGTCAATAAACAGTGAATACTGGCATAAACCCTCATAATGTTGCATGACAATGAAAATACATATGCATGAGATATCACAATAATAAATGCAATGTCTAAAATATCATATTAAAGCACGCTCACTTGTACCATGTCGAAACTATCAGCTAACATTTTATACTAATGAAGTAGTATTTTCTAATGTGTACGTTACATGGCAATTACCGATGATGATGTGTGTGAGCCGGCAAGTAAGTGTTCGTAGACATACGCATCATCGGTAATGGTGCTGGTGTCCTGATAACATGGGTTCAATGTAACAATAAAACACATTTAAGCATGCAATGCGATGTGAATAGCAAGAATATGCGGAAAATGAATAATAAACGCAACAATGAAGAATCTACATTAATATATATGAGTCATACAGTTTTGACATTTGAAATAACACAAATTGTGTGTTTAGAAAATAGGGGCAACGGTGTTTTTATGAAAAGGTACGTCCTTTGAAATATCCGTAGTATCCCTTGGCCTGTCTTTAAAATACCCACGATTCGTTATTTTGGAAATAAGTATGACTCGGGTCCAGTCTACCATCTACTAAGTAAACTACAGTACTAAACTAACAGGCTAATTGAAAGGGGGTAAGGAAAACGACATAAGTCTTAGTCGATATATATATTTAGTAGTCGGTGATCCCGCCTTAATAGTATCACGTACGATACAATATATAACATGACATCCTCGAGTCAAGAGTGCGGATCAATTTGTTAGTGTATATGCCCTGGAGGCCATTACTGTATCATATTAGCTTGTATATTACTTAATGGAAGCGTGGGATATTCACAGTTATATAGACAATCTTGCTCAAAATGGTAGTATGCTACTTGGTTTGTCTCTACTTCAATATATGCATGTGTTTCTTTTAGCATATCGCTTATACATATTAGTGGAGCCCTTAGGATCTTTGCTTGATTACCAGTGTTGTGATGGCAGTCACACTTGTGGGGGATGGGTAATCTATAAGCACATCCTTATACAGGTCCCTAGTCGTTGGACTATCGAGACAGGGCATCGATACTCCGGAGTAGACTAGCGTATGCGCTTCTCATCCCTACAGGGGAGGTGGTCTGTCCCACAGCCATCAGTACGTCGTACTGGAGATAGTATGCGGGTGCTCGTTGGGTTACGAGTACACTGGACAGGACTCATCGGGAACTGTTGGTTGGTATTATACCTATCGTCAGTTATCAGTTCCCAGTTGACATGAGTACAGCTTAGTCCGCCGACTTGACACTGTCACTTCGCCTCGAGTGTGTTCCCATTGTACTTAGATTACTACCCTACCACGGCTCAAAGGAGTCGTGCAAACAGGTAGTAGTTGGGTGTAGTCCCGAACCACTTGGAGGCAGTGACGGTTAGACAGGATTCGTCTCTCCCGGTATTGGGGGTTGACATCGCGCTGTGTCTAGGAGAGCCATTACACGAGTAGTCTCTGGCCAGGGCAAGCGAGATATACTGGTAGGTTTCCAGTGTTATCTCAGGGTGTTCTGGGCTACACTCCGACACGACTTGTACCGCTATTAGGGGACTGACGTTCACCACCCCCTAGGCCCGCCATGCGATGTATCAGAAGAACAGACCGGACTGTACGGCGATTGTCACATACAGGCTCAGTAGGAGTTCGGATGGGTTTACCTCATCGGCCTTCTTATCGATATCTACCTGGGGACCGTTACGTACAGCTAGTGCCGCTTGCGGTCTGTGGTTAAACCCACTGCCAGCGTAGTGTCGAGTCTTTAGAGTCCCACACAGAGAGTTTCCCTGCACTGAGCGAAACGTGTAGAGGCCGTATGGTTTTACGGCAGGGTTGCGATCACTTACGTGCACTTATGTACGTATGCTGTTCGGGCAGGCAATACTAGCGGGCTTTGGTTTAAGCCGGATCCTAGTATTGCACAGATGGATTTGTTTTGTCTTCTGTGCATTCGCATTCTACGGAATGCGGATGCGGGTGTGTATGCACAGTTTTGAGGAGCGATGAAGGAGGAGGTGCCTCATTAGGGTTTTGGCAGTTGGTTCGGCCAAAACTGTTATGTGGCAGGCTCATTAGGGTGAGCCGGAGACATTGTTTACTAATCCTTTATTGATAATTTTGTGATGGCTAATTGCTTTGACCATTTGACCATCTTGACCACTCTTGACTTTGTTGACCCGTTGCCCAAAGTTGACCATTGACCTTCATGAGAGGTCTACACTCTTCTTTGGTTTTCTTTTTCTTTAATTGTTATGAAAATGGTCATTTCAATGTAAGCATCAACTTTATCATGATAGGATTTGTAATGATGTTGTTTTAGTATTATTGCAACCATGGTGCCTTTTTTCTTTAGTTGATAATTTCATTTCTCTTTTCTCATTCTCTCTCTTGCTAGTGAGAAGAAAAGAAAAGCTCCATGGTTGCTAGTGTTTCTCCTTCATCTTCCTCCTCTTGATAAATTCTTTTGATCTCATGTGTTGAGAGAAAAAGAATCCACATAGACAAACACCTCCATCTTTCTCGTTTACACAACCTAGGACATCAAAACTAGCAATCTTGTTGCCCTAGTTGCCTCGTCTCGAGGTGGAGCTCGGTGTACATCTCTCGGGTGGATCGTCTTCGACTCAAGAAGGCCGCGGAGGTGATCAAGATCCGGATCGATCTTCGGAGCGTGGATAGACGAGCCGGACAGCGGAGAGAAGTCCCGAAGGACTGGTTTCGTGAGGTATAATTTCTGCGGCATAGTAGTTAAAGCCTCTAGTAGTTTGCTAGTTTCTAGTTTAGCAAAGAACTCGCTTTTGAGTCCATGTTGCCCTGCGCCCAAAAATCGTTTTTCGCCGTTTCCGTCTCCCCGTAAGAACCGGGGTGAGAAACGTGGACTTACAGTGGTATCAGAGCTTAGCTAAACATAAACTAGTAAGTTAGCAAAGTGTTTAGAATATCGATCGGAAAAAAGTCGCAAAACTCGCCCGGAAAAAACCAAGTTTCTGTCGATTTTTATACTGCTCAAAAAGTGATTTAACATATATGAAAAATCGACTCAGGGTTTTGTAAAAACACTGCAGAAAAACAATCCAGTGACTCGATCAAACCACCGCGGTTATGCGGCATTAACATGCTTATTGCCGCAGTTCCGCGGCCGATTTAACTCGGCAGTGGACCGGGTTTTGTGCATTATTTTAGTTTGGCTGTTTTGGGATTTTTAATACCTGTTATTTCTACCCAGATTTTCCAGAGAGCAAATTGACTTTTGGGGTGGTTAAAAATCCGTATTTTGATCGATATTCCGTAGACTTTGGCTAATGGATATTATCTGTGATGTGATATATGTATTGAACATCTACTAATCGCTATAAGTCGATTAGTAGGGGTTATACATATCTGTGATCTGTAATGTTGATGGTTTGTGGATATGAACTCGGTGGATTGTCGCGGATGAATAGCCGGGGTGAATGTGAGATGAGAGTTTCTTTTTCTTTCATTCATTGTAAAATTTGTAAATTGATGTAATATTATTTGTATAGCCGCACAACCGGGTCGGGGTTGTAGCCGTCATTGTATAATTTCTTTTTACTATTTTTGCTCCTAGGATAGACCCAAGGTGGGGTGCACAAACTACCGGGTATCTCGAAGTGCCGAGTGGCCTACTCACGGGTTGAGGGAGATTGCTTCGCTTCGGGTACTTGGCGGGTAGTTTGCCGCACCCGTAGGGGTCTAGGGTGGGGTATTGGCTATTCATCACGACCGTGTAATCCGCTTTTCATTGCAGGCTCGAACGAATCGCGGGTTCCTAGTATATCCAAAGTGTTCATCTGTGATCTGGAATGGCTATCATTGCTTTATATTTATATATGATATCTATTTAGGTGTTGCTTATGTTTTGCATCCGTGCTAGTCCAGCCCCTGCTCTGTCGTTAGTTAAGTAACCTAACGGGTGATGACGGGACCCTATGGCGAATGCGGATGGCATAAGCGTACGCCATATTTTGGTTGTTTTCTGTAATGGTAGGATTAAATGATGGGACGCATTGGAATTAATCCAAGAAAAAATAAACCAAGTAACAGTCGTTGGAACACCTTCAAAACCACTCGGTTCTTTTCAAAAACCAACTTTTAAACGCGGAGCTTGAACCACTCCTTTTAAAAGCTATCTCGTTCCATCGATTATATCAAGTTCACTACGTTCACGGTTTTGCCAAAACCATTCGTAGCCCTCCATCATTTCATATGGATAGTTAATAGTATTCAAGCTGTGTTTGTTGGCCAAAGTCAAGGCACAGTGTTTGGTAGCTATTGGATATTCATATGTAGCATAGATAGATGCGTTGGTTTGGGATAGTCGTACTGCCTTGTTGGCCAAAGTCAAGGGTATGTGCGGGTGGGTTCAAACTAACCTGGACAATGACGGGTAGAACTTGACATGTGACTTATGATTTGTTGGCCAAAGTCAAGGTCATAAGAGCATGGGGCAAAAATCCACATCGGGAGTTTCAAAAGAACTGAAACTTGCTAGCACCGCATACCATTTGGAGTGTGATGATTCTGGTAGGATTCCTTTAGTTTTGTCACGAGATGATATTTGGATCCTGATCCTACTGTGAGTATATGCTACTCCTCGGGAACTTTCTCACTTAACGATCAATGCTATAAACCAAGTAGGTGTCTAGAAAGGTGTTAGCGGGGCTACGCCCACAGGGAAAAGAGGTTATTTAATTAAGGAACTTCGCGAAAGCGTTGGAAAACCTCCCTCGAAGTACCGACACTGGCCTGGCTGAACGGTTAAGCAAGTATTGTACGGTGAGATTGATCCTGACTAATTCTTCCTTTATGGTTTGAGGAGGGATTCGAGAGACAGTGGGAGCCATCCTGTTTAGATAAATTAAAAACCAATCTAAACTTGCAAGAGCATCATGCTAAAGTGTTTTCTTCTCTCTCTCTTAATTGCAGCGACCCTGTGACCACACCTAGGTTACATCTAGATAATAAAATGACTGAATCTGACTGTTATGACTGGAAAAGGTCTGTCCAAATGTCCATTGCCCATGACAAGCTGGGACACCCCTTAACTAATCCAACCCCTGCCATCTCAGGTCCAGCTTCCCCTGTCACGGATATTCATATCCGTAGGACATCGGAAAAGGAATGTGCGAAAGCCAAGTGCCTCGTGTTAGCCTCAGTTGATGGTGCATACCAGGGGCAGCACGAGAAGATGGACTTAGTTTCTATCTTCCTCCATAACAAAGATTTATATGGAGAGTAATCTCGTATCGCAAGATATGAGACCTCGAACGAATTGCTTTCAGCGAGGTTGGCTATCGGGTCATCTGTAAGGGGCAACGTCCTTACAGAGACCAGCTCTTTTGAGCTCTCGGACCTGAAGACCACGTTGAAGAACGGGTCAGATGCTGACTTAGTTCAACAGTCTCTACCTACTACCCTGAAAGAAACCAGGGAAGTAGAAAGAAAGGGAAGGGCAGAAGTTTCGGGAATGGATGTAGTAAAAGAGGAATGTTCCTATTGTTACGGGAATGAACATGGGCAGAAGGATTGCAGGGCTTGCAAAGCCAGTAGCCAGAATTCGAAGCATGTTGTGGCTTCGGCTTTGGGTGTGTTTGTAATAGAGAACTGTATGTCAGTTAACCCTACTTCCTGGGTATTGGATACCGGATCAGGATCTCATATCTGTAATTCGTTACAGGCTCTGAGAAACCGTAGGGTTATCAAGAAAGGTGATATGACTCTCAGGGTTGCTAACGGAATGAGCATATATGCTGAATCCGTAGGGGAATATCATCTTGAACTGACAACTGGGCAGATATTGATTCTGCGTTACTGTTTTTATGTACCAGGTGCGACTTGTAATATCATATCTGTATCCTTACTTTCTAAGGAAGGATATGATTTTACTTTTGTAAGCGATGTAGTAAACATCCACCTAAATCAAGTTCTGATTGGGTCAGGTACATTGAAAAACGGTATATACGTACTGAATCAAGCTTAGGTTTTCAGTGTCCAGAACACACCTAAAAGAAAGTCTCCAGAATTAAATCAGGCTTTCTTATGGCATTGTAGACCGGGTCACATTAATGAGACACGGTTGACTAAGTTACATAAAGAAGGATACTTGGATCCGTTCGAGTACCAGTCTTATGCCACTTATGAATCTTGTCTCATGGGAAAGATGACAAAGACTCCGTTCACTGGACACGGAGAAAGAGCGAGCGAGCTCTTGGGACTCATACACAGTGATGTGTGTGGTCCATTGTCTACACATGCGCGAAGTGGTTATTCATACTTCATTACTTTCACAGATGATTTCTCTAGGTATGGGCATGTCTTCTTGATGAAGCATAAATCCGAAGCCTTTGAGAAATTTCAGGAATACAAGAATGAAGTTGAAAAACAAATAGGCAAAAGTATCAAGACACTGAGATCTGATCGAGGTGGTGAATACTTGAGTGCCGAGTTTCTGCGCTTCTTAAAAGAGAATGGAATTCTCTCTCAGCTTACTCCTCCATACACACCACAACACAACGGTGTATCGGAAAGACGGAATCGAACCCTATTGGATATGGTTCGATCCATGATGAGTAAGGCTGAGTTACCGCGATCCTTCTGGGGTTATGCACTAGAATCAGCTGCATACCTTTTGAACCGAGTTCCAACTAAGACTGTGCCTACTACACCATATCAGATGTGGTGTGGGAAGAAACCCTATCTTAATCACATTAAGACATGGGGATGTCCAGCTTTTGTCAAAAAGCAGCATGCAGACAAGCTCGAGGCACGTTCAGTACAGTGTAAGTTTGTGGGATACCCAAAGAACTCCAAGGGGTATCTTTTCTATTACGCAGAGGAACAAAAGGTTTTTGTTTCTCGTCATGCCCGCTTCTTGGAAACTGAGTTTTTGGAAAACCAAATAAGTGGGAGCGCAATAGAACTGGAAGAAATTCCAGAACCACGAGCTATTACTGAAAGCTTAGTAGAACCAGAGGGTTCGAAAGAACATGACATTCCTACGCCACTCCGTAGGAGTAGTAGGCAGTCTCATTCGCCCGAGAGATACTACGGTTTTCTCATAGACGGGGATAGAGAGGATTGCACTATGGATTATGGTGAGCCTACTAGCTTCAGCAAGCCATTCAGAGCGGTGACTCGGTAAAATGGCTGGATGCAATGTGGACCGAGATGGAGTCCATGTACACCAACAAAATTTAGACTTTGGACTTTGCTCCAGAAGGGGTAAAACCCGTAGGATGCAAATGGATCTTCAGAAAGAAGATTGGTGTAGATGGGCAGGTTGAAACCTATAAAGCTAGACTTGTTGCAAAGAGTTTTCGTCAAAGACCTGGTTTGGACTATGACGAGACTTTTTCTCTAGTAGCTATGCTGAAATCCATTCGGATCCTTCTTGCCATTGCTGCTTTCCACGATTATGAAATCTGGCAGATGGACGTAAAGACGGCTTTCCTAAATGGAAATTTAGAAGAGTGCGTCTATATGGATCAGCCGGAGGGATTCATTCAGAGTGGGAACAGCGGTAGAGTGTGCAAGTTGCTAAAGTCCATCTGTGGACTGAAGCAGGCATCGCGGAGTTGGAACATCTGCTTCGATGATACTGTCAAAGAATTCGACTTTATCAAAAACCCAGATGAACCATGCATTTACAGTAAGATTGTAGGGAGAACTGTGGTATTCCTCGTCTTGTACGTGGATGACATTCTTCTAATAGGAAATGATATTCCTATGCTACAATCAGTCAAAGGATTCTTGTCGCAGAGGTTCTCCTGAAGGACCTGGGCGATGCCAACTACATTCTGGGGATCCAGATCTATCGTGATAGATCTAAGAGGATGTTGGGACTTTCACAGTCCAGGTACATTGACACCATACTAAAAAGATTCAGTATGGAAGATTCCAAGCGCGGTATTTACCGGCTTGTCACGGGATCACCCTCTCCAAAGAGATGTCTCCCAAGACTGATTTGGAAAGGGATCGCATGTCTATTATACCCTACGCTTCTGCGGTAGGCTCTATAATGTATGCGATGTTATGTACCAGACCAGATGTAGCATACGCTTTGAGCGTTGTAAGCCGGTATCAGTCGGACCCAGGGGAGAAACACTGGATAGCGGTAAAGAACATTCTCAAGTACCTGAGAAGGACTAAGGAGATGTTCTTGGTGTATGGCGGTTCCTACCATTGTTGATCCAATACCGCTGTATTGCGACAACAACGGAGCTATAGCTTTAGCGAAGGAACCCAGGTCCCATCAGAAGTCCAGGCACATTTTGAGGCGGTACCACCTGATCAGGGAGATCGTAGATCGCCGGGAGATCGAGGTGAAGAGAGTAAATTCGGAGAATAACATTGCAGATCCACTCACGAAGGCCCTACCCCAGACTCAGTTTGAGCGGCTGATCGAGATGATAGGTCTTCGATACGCCAGTACATGGCCTTAGTGCAAGTGGGAGATTGGTAGTGTATATGCCCTAGAGGCCATTACTGTATCATACTAGCTTGTATATTACTTAATGGAAGCTTGGGATATTCACAGTTATATAGACAATCTTGCTCAAAATGGTAGTATTCTACTTGGTTTGTCTCTACTTCAATATGTGCATGTGTTTCTTTTAGCATATCGCTTATATATATTAGTGGAGCCCTTAGGATCTTTGCTTGATTACCAGCGTTATGATGGCAGTCACACTTATGGGGGCTGGGTAATTTATAAGCACATCCTTATACAGGTCCCTAGTCATTGGACTATCGAGACAGGGCATCGATACTCCGGAGTAGACTAGCGTATGCGCTTCTCATCCCAGCAGGGGAGGTGGTCTATCCCACAGCCATTAGTACGTCGTACTGGAGATAGTATGCGGGTGCTCTTCGGGTTACGAGTACACTGGACAGGACTCGTCGGGAACTGTTGGTTGGTATTATACCTATCGTCAGTTATCAGTTCCCAGGTGACATGAGTACAGCTTAGTCCGCCGACTTGACACTGTCACTTCGCCTCGAGTGTGTTCCCACTGTACTTAGATTACTACCCTACCACGGCTCAAAGGAGTCGTGCAAACAGGTAGTAGTTGGGTGCAGTCCCGAAGCACTTGGAGGCAGTGACGGTTAGACGGGATTCGTCTCTCCCGGTATTGGGGGTTGACATCGCGTTGTGTCTAGGAGAGCCATTACACGAGTAGTCCCTGGCCAGGGCAAGCGAGATATACTGGTAGGTTTCCAATGTTATCTCAGGGTGTTCTGGGCTACACTCCGACACGACTTGTACCGCTATTAGGGGATTGACGTTCACCGCCCCCTTAGGCCCGCCATGCGATGTATCAGACGAACAGACCGGACTGTATGGAGATTGTCACATACAGGCTCAGTAGGAGTTCGGATGGGTTTACCTCATCGGCCTTCTTATCGACATCTACCTGGGGACCGTTACGTACAGCTAGTGCCGCTTACGGTCTATGGTTAAACCCACTGCCAGCGTAGTGTCGAGTGTTTAGAGTCCCACACAGAGAGTTTCCCTGCACTGAGCGAAACGTGTAGAGGCCGTATGGTTTTACGGCAGGGCTGCGATCACTTACGTGCACTTGTGTGCGTATACTGTTCGGGCAGGCAATACTAGTAGGCTTTGGTTTAAGCCGGATCCTAGTATTGCACAGATGGATTTGTTTTGTCTTCTGTGCATTCGCATTCTACGGAATGCGGATGCGGGTGTGTATGCACAGTTTTGAGGAGCGATGAAGGAGGAGGCGCCTCATTAGGGTTTTGGCAGTTGGTTCGGCCAAAACCGTTATGTGGCAGGCTCATTAGGGTTTTTACAATTCATTCGGTCAAAACCATTATGAGCCGGAGACATTGTTTACTAATCCTTTATTGATAATTTTGTGATGGCTAATTGCTTTGACCATTTAACCATCTTGACCACTCTTGACTTTGTTGACCCGTTGACCAAAGTTGACCGTTGACCTTCATGAGAGGTCTACACTCTTCTTTAGTTTTCTTTTTCTTTAATTGTTATGAAAATGGTCATTTCAATGTAAGCATCAACTTTATCATGATAGGATTTGTAATGATGTTGTTTTAGTATTATTGCAACCATGGTGCCTTTTTTCTTTAGTTGATAATTTCATTTCTCTTTTCTGATTCTCTCTCTTGCTAGTGAGAAGAAAAGAAAAGCTCCATGGTTGCTAGTGTTTCTCCTTCATCTTCCTCCTCTTGTTAAATTCTTTTGATCTCATGTGTTGAGAGAAAAAGAATCCACATATACAAACACCTCCATCTTTCTCGTTTACACAACCTAGGACATCAAGACTAGCAATCTTGTTGCCCTAGTTGCCTCGGCTCGAGGTGGAGCTCGGTGTACATCTCTCGGGTGGATCGTCTTCGACTCAAGAAGGCCGCGGAGGTGATCAAGATCCGGATCGATCCTCGGAGCGTGGATGGACGAGCCGGACAGCGGAGAGAAGACCCGAAGGACCGGTTTCGTGAGGTATAATTTCTATGGCATTGTAGTTAAAGCCTCTAGTAGTTTGCTAGTTTCTAGTTTAGCAAAGATCTCGCTTTTGAGTCCATGTTGCCTTGCGCCCAAAAATCGTTTTTCGCCGTTTCCGCCTCCCCGTAAGAACCGGGGTGAGCAACGTGGACTTACACAATTATCATAATTATCTCGTGCGGTAAATCCATCGTACGGCATCCAAAATCTGGGTACGGGTCGAATATCGCATTTATCTTATTATTTCATCTGGTATCCTTATCATCATATATCATGAACTGGGGGTACTGATCTAAGTCTAGTACATACTGATACCATCAACATATATATATGTGTGTGTGTGTGTGTGCGCGCGCGCGCGCGTGTGTATGAAAACACACCGCCTAAAGACCCGCTAAAATATCAGGCCGTATCTCATAATACGAACCAAGCCACATCACCGATCTCATGGCATCATGCCCAAACACATCGACTCATCTCCAAATAACATGTAGTATCCTCATATCCCAGTATATGTATACATATATATATATATATATATATATATATATATTTATATACATAATCACATACCTATATGTATATATATATATATGTGTGTGTGTGTGTGTATCACCATATACGCACAAGAAAGTAAAATGTATGCGAGTGTGTGTGTGCGCGCGCGCGTGCGTGTATGCAAATCATTAATCTAGGGTTTCGCGACTAAGAACTACACTAAGTCACTTCTAATTACACTAAACTAACCCATGAACACATAAAACTATCTTGATAATCATGGTCTCACAATACACCTTTATATATATATAATATAATATATTCGTATTTTACACTACGAAACTGCGGGGGTGCTATACGCCATCCACCCGACTTCCCTCGTATATATATATCTACTCACCTTTATCCTCGCTTACCGAAGTCGATGACGCCACCCTCGTCCTTGTCCTTCAAGTCCACTCGAGGGTACCTACATATATACACACAAGATATCGTAAACTGAAATCACGCACGAAAACCAAATCGGCACGAGTATCACACATAGGTTAAAACCTATAGTTTACGCATGCAAGAATAATCAAACGATCCTCGTCGCTGACGTACAAACGTCAGACGACGGGACACAATATCAAATACCAAATCCCAATTCATTAAAAACCACAAAATGAAATCAGAAACTTTGAAAACTTGCTCCAGATTTTACCCTAGGTGAAATTAGCCAATTTTGCATACATGGAGGGTCTATTTTACTGGAGATGAAGCCATGAACCAAACACCGACACATTTCACCCTACCCTGGCCGCAATTTGCGGCCAGGAACATTAAATTTGCGGCCAACAGGTGAGGTTGGGGTCTCGGGTCTTGGGATTATCATCTGGGTTGCCTGCTTGTATCACAACATTTGCAAAATAATTTTCAGGTCATCCGGGTTATAGCAGATGACCAAAACACTTCACAATTTCCACAAAATACGATATCGGGGATATCTAAGTTTGAGGAATGGGGTTTTTGTCTATGGTTTAGTCTAAAATACCATCACTACAGGGGTTGTATAGCCTCTACTAAGCTCTATTACACAATCACAACTCAAGAATCCCTCAAACCGTAACTTGAAATTTTCTAACCTCACAAAACTTCACTATATCACTTCTAAACATGAATGGACACTAATGTGAATGAAAAACTATACTAATGGTGAAGAAAGTACCTCATTTGGCTACTCAAGAATTTTCTTGAGTTGCCCCAAAAGTCCAAAATCCTTGCTTTCTTGGTCCAAAGTGTTTGTAGTGAGCTTGTGCACATTTTTAGTGAAGGGAAGATGATGTTTTGATGAGGGATTGAGGGTGTTTGTGAGGTTTTAGTGGAGGAGGGAGATGAGGGCAGCCATGGGAGAAAGAAGAGGGAAATGATTAAGGAAAAATGAAGAGGGAACAATGGGGACCATGGTCAATTGACCCCTCACCTTTCTCTCTCTTGCCCATGCCCAATACTTTATTCCCTTATCTTTTCTTTTCTTTTCTTTTGTTCTCTTTTCTCATTCTCTCATATTAAAACCAACCATGCATGAAAATAAAGAAAAAGATATGGTAGAAAAATGTAAAAATGTGTAATTTGATATGGTGCATGTCATGTGCACAAATCAAGCTTAATGCACGATTAGTGATTTTTAACCGCAATTAGCATTAAAATGGAATATAATTAATCATAAGAATTGTAATTTGCTTAAATCAAATAAAACACCCTCATTTCAGAAATTCCTATAATTTTCCAAATATTTTCCAATTTATCGGTATTTAATTCTAATGCATTAATAAAATATTCATAATATTTATTATTTAATTATAAAAATTCCTAAAAATAATATTTTATTTTTCTGAAATGTTACAGTCTTCCCCCTTTAAAGAAATTCGGTCCTCAAATTTAAATTTAAACCCCTCAAATACTAAAACATTTCAGTAAAATGATCAAGTCGTCGGGGCACTGAAATCATAAATACATAAAACATATCGTAGCGCAATGCATGCGCATGAAAAACGAGTATATAAACCAAAATCTAAACTCCGTCAAGCATCCCGTAATCATCGGAGTTACGGCGAAGACACCAATGTCAAAGCCCAATACGGAAACCCATATGATATACATCAAACTATATATGTAAGCATCGTAGTAAATTCGTCAAAACATCTGAAAGAATTGCAGGCCAACCTTTCATGTTGCTGTGCGATGCGCGTATCGCTGCACAGTGGCGGACGTCTATTGGAATAAAATAACTATATATATATATATATATATATATATATATATATCCTTTGTTTAACATACACGTCCCGCCATTTTAAAAAAAATAATTTAGAAAGGTTTCCTTTGTAAAAAATTTCGTGTCATCTCGGACACGTAGGTAAATACTGAGACTATAGCTCCTTTTTAGAAATCTCCTCGATAACTATCAATACATGCAAGAATATATTCAGGTACTGTCCTCGGACTAGTCCTGCTCAGCTACTATACCAAATAGTAAATATCATAAAACATACTGCTCCCAAAGAAACCAATCCCAAATTGCGTACAAGAAAGCCCCGTGCGTCTAGTGCGCACGGAAATCGAAATCCATGAATGTGCCATATATGTGCATAGAACAAAATCTAAGTGCAACGGGTGTGCAGGAAACACCTGTCAAGGCAACGGTGTGCCTTACAGTAATATTAGGTGCATCTGACATGCACGAAAAATCTTGATATAGTGCATCTGGCATGCACTAAAATCGCATCAAGCGCGTCAAATATGCACAAGAATCCAAATCAAGTGTACAAGGTGCACAAAATCAA
Organism: Agapanthus africanus; assembly: GCA_030015575.1. Taxonomy (NCBI): domain Eukaryota; kingdom Viridiplantae; phylum Streptophyta; class Magnoliopsida; order Asparagales; family Amaryllidaceae; genus Agapanthus; species Agapanthus africanus. The sequence continues at coordinate 545,012,348 of JASDDO010000024.1, read as the reverse complement.
ATATCGAATATCAAAATCGAAATCAACGGTATACAACACATCTCAATCCAAATCAGGTATACCGTGGTATATAATCTCACAACCATATGCATCAGCGTGCACAAAAATCGAATCAAAATACTAAAAGTGTATGAAAACTATGCCGAAAACACAAGTCGAATCACATGCATAACATAGGTATGAAATCAAAATCAACATCTCGAATGAAATCAAATCGAAATCAAGTGCAAATGTGGTGCACAAAATCTCAATCATGCAAATAAATTGCCCAAAATACCAAAATCAAAGATGGCAGAAACAGTCCCGCTCTGGAACATCCTCTAAAGATCTCTGGCCAACTGTCATGGTCACTCGTAACATGTCTCGTCGACGGTGCCGAATTCTGGCCTACTGGGTATGCGTAATATGACCGATCCGGGGTCCAAGTCTTCTCCTATAGTATTCCAGAAAGGTTCTGTCGGAGTCTCCCCCAAATCTCGTTTCTGCCGAACTGCCCGGAAGTTATCATCCTTTACTAATCTTTTTCTTATTCCGGAACGGCTGCATACTCATCGCGACTCCTTCTGGAAGATATATCCATATACAATGCCTCTGCATGCGTATCACATCTCTGATGTTAGCGGAGTGGAACATCATCTCATCAAGATATCGTGCGAACCTCTTACTCCACTTTTCTCTAATGTCGACTGATTCGGACTCGTCTCTTCGTGGCTGCATGGACTGCGCTCCAATGGCTATACTCATATCTGGAGTCTCCCAAGCAATGTATCCATCACATGATATACGAACGACGTCGAACTTTTCGATCGATTCATCAAAGTTCCACAATCCCCCAAGAGCTCAACATCTTGAGTTCAGTTTAATTGTATTCCAGTACATGCCACAGTACCTATTGACCAGCCGTAGAAGGGCAAACCCAAGCCTCATTAATGGAATCGCGGAACTGCTGCAAACCCTAAGGTTTCAAAGCATTCTCATGGTCATTATATCGAGTTAGGGTTTCATTCTTCTAGAGGGTTCACGGAAATACTTGCATGTTTTTCCGAATACTTTAAACTTGGAAAAATGGGTTCCTGTCATTCGATCGTTTTCCTTCGACTCCCAACGTACCTGCGTGAAGTCTTCTCTAGCAGGAATCAATCAACCTGATGACCTCGCATCGGGGTAGGCAACGAATCACATGTCCTAGTCACTCCTCCTTGGGTGACTAGCGATCTTCTATCATATCTCTAAATACAACTCGTGCGGCATTAGCTTCAAACATCTGGGGCGATATCTCGTCAGTTTCAGCAACAACTGAATCATTCGTCCGCACGCTGAACAGTGCCTCAATCATCAAGAATAATCGGTGCATTGACGGTCGTCACATTCTGGCTGGCCTCTAGTAGTGGCCCAATCATCTGGTGCTGATCTGCACGTCCGAGAAATCTTGTAAAAGAGATCCATCAAACGCTAATGGCGCGAAAACATAATAGGACGATACATCTATGCAATCGTGTGTGTCACGACCCATAATTTAGCACGTGACGGCCCTTAAACTACGTAACGTCTCCAGGCGTAACGTAATTCAAGTAAGCCAAAAACCCAGCATTCTAAACCATCAAAAGTAGTAAGCGATAATAACATTGTTAAAACTTTTGAAATTTCAATCAAAATTCTTTAAAGTCCAAATTTACTTTCTTTAAAATTTGGCAGCACCTCCTTTGTAAAACAAGCCCCCAAAAAGGGTACAACAAAAGATATAAGTAAAGCATCCCCAAACGGGAGCAAATCCACGCCCAAAGGCGGAAAACAACCACCACAACAGATATACGACGCTGTAGTGAAGAAAAAGACGATATATATAAATAAAACTGCATAAAAGAGCTCAAAGTCACCAAATAATATACAATATCGTCCTCACATCACGTCTCTAAGTCAATACATGATAGTAGTAGATGGAGAGTACTGGATACAACGAATATACAATGAGCAACATCGGATAACCGCAAAACCTACCTATAGCGAAACTGCACCCAATCAGCCGTAGCGGTATCCGCTACAAAAGATGATACGATAGGAAGAAATAGCCCTGCCTCGACTGCCCTGAGGGACTACCTGCAAAACACTGTGGCACAACGGGGGTGAGTTGCCAACTCGTGAATAGTAAATAACATATGCAGGTAATCGCTTGTATGCACGTACTGCGCGAATCTATCACATGCAAGGTAATAGCAATAAATGGCCATATGTATGCAACAGTCATGAAAGGTACTCTATCAGGTACAACTAATACATGAAGCAATGCATATAAAATAAATGCGGAATATGTGATAAAACATGTCATCCTCACGGAATCCTCATCGTGGCAGGACCAATGTCCATCAAGACAATCCAAATCCTAAATATCATCTAATCGGCCCTCAGGTCGGCCCTCATATCGGCCCACAGATCGGCCCTCATATCGGCCCTCAGATCGGCTCTCATATAATGAATAAGAATACTTGCACAGATCATTATGATGATTATATATATATATATATATATAATAGCGTCCCATACCACTGATATATATATACATGCATATATAAAAGCGTCCCATACCACTGATATATATACTGAGAGGTAAAATATCATGAAAACTAGTGTCCAGTATCGGCACATAAATACTCATCTATCAGGTGTCGCCACCACGACTGGCCCTGACATGTACGTATCATATGCTCATCGGAAACCCGAGTACCCAGCTTCGATACTCGAATTCCCCGTATCTATACGTACATGACTCTGGTCGATATCTCCGCGATCACCGACGAGTCCAATACTGTCACCGGTAGGCAGTGCACATCCCCTGCCAGGCCCATCGGCAAAATCCGTCGACATACCTTTCTTGCCCCGAGGTACCATACCGGGCTCCACCATGTACCCGTACATGGCCCACACCACTGCTCGCACGAGGGTATATATCAGAACCGAGAAATCTCATGGTGGACGCTGAAATATCATATCAAGAGAAACCGGGTTTTTCAAATAATGCATAATTTCATGAAACTACCACAGTCCTCAAATCCAGAAAACATCATGTGAAATCCATATCTCAATGCGAAAATCCATGAATATTATATATGCAACACAAAACAGTAATATGAGCATATAAAGGAAAAACCCGCTATTTAACTGCATCAAGTTATGAAATATATCATGCGGTTCCTAATTACTCCGAAACCAAACGCAACATCATAAAAAGGTGAACATGTAGCTATAGCCAGGTGTGCGTAACCATGTCGGTATAGCAAGATATGTGTATCTACCTATCAATAATGATGTAATACCCTTCAGGTATATGTGTAGCTATAACAAAGTATACGGGTGTACATGTAAGTATGTATGCAAGATGTACATGTAGCTATGTCTCATATGTGTTTATACCTATCACTAATGGTACAATACCAGATAGGTATACAGGTATGCTATATGTCATATGCGAAATGGAATATGAATCAATGTCTCAATGTCCCTAACCAAACAATATCATACATGTATGTGTGTTGGTGTATCAACGCAATTATTGACGGTGTGTGTGGCATACAATCAGTGCTCGTGCAACATGAGCCGTCAATAATAGTGCAGTGTCCAATGGGTACAAGTCCAAGCACAACAAGTAATAATATTCAATGAAGTTTATGCGCAAACTCTATATATGCAATATAAACATGCGACTAATATTATATCATATCTAGCCCAGACGCATAACGCCATGCGGGCGATTCCCCTGTAGATGTTAAATCTACTCACAGAAGATCCTGGGGTTAAGTAAAGCCAACCACTCGCTTGCTCTTCTCCGCAGCGCCCGATGTCCTCGCCTGCGAACCTAAAGATCATAAAACAATAATACAACAAGTTTATATTAGCAATTAACGAATAACACATATCCACTACGTTTGACCGACACACCAACTCCAAACATACTCTCAAGTGTTCGTCTCGTGGCTAATGTGCGTAGCGACACTATGAAACCAACCCAAGAGCAACAGCAACACAAGAACACGAACCGTATCGTATAACGTAACGCGCGTAATAGAAACACTAGAAACTAGCAAAGTGAACCCAGATTTTGCTACCCAAACAATTTATGAAAGTTGCACATACCACAAGACCACACACCACCCCAGAGACCCCTACCCTAAAATACATCACCAACCACCCCATTATGGCCGCAAATTGCGGCCAGAACCAATAAATCTGCGGCCATACAAGAAGGGAATTGGCTCGGGTTTTGAGGGTAGCTTCTAGGTCACTACACTAGGTCACTGTGATGGGAACTATTCCAACAAATATCTGGTTTGATAGCAGATCATCCGAGACCCAAAACTACACTAAAAATACGTTATTTACCCGAAACGAAACTTTACGCGTTCTAAACTGAAACTAACAAGCTACGAAACATTAAGAATACCTACTTAACAGTAAGAGATCATTACCTACTCCCACAAGCTCAAAGATCCTAGCTTTCCAAGCTCCAAGGCATCCAAGAGACAAAGCAAGTCTTAAGATATGATTTGGTGATGATTTTGTGTTGGATTTGTGAAGATTAGTGGAGGTTTTTTGAGGGAAAGAGCAAGTTTTCAGTTGAGGCTATGAGGAAATGATAAATAATGATAAAGAGATAAGTGAGAGGGAATGAGAGTGAGTGAGTGAGTGAGGATAATGAGAGAGGTGAATGTAAGAGGGTGAGAGCACCAAGCATTAACTTCACATTAATGCAAGCCATGCCCTTAAGTGAGTCACCATGCCACCTCCTCCCAAATCCAAAACAAAACAAAGAATATCTCTCACAAATATCTAAAGGTTTAGGGTTAAGGTTAAACAAGGAATTGGATTAGGATTAGGTTAAGTTGTCATGGTCACTAACTAGATTAGCACAAACAAACCCTCACATTAACGTGCACACATGCATGCAAGCCATAACAAATAAAAATAAATTATTAATTAAATGTTATAAAATGTGAGGAAACCGAATTGGTAAACTTTTTACAGAAAACCCGCATTACCGCTAAATTATCACTAATAGAAATCCTAAGGTGTTACAATCTGCCCCCTTAACGAAAATTCGTCCCCGAATTAATGTTCTTATTATGCATACCTTCAAGAGATGAGTGCAAAACTCCCAAATCTCGCTCGCAGCCTCCCAAGTGATCACCTCACTATTCGGCTACGCTAAAGAAAACCTCCACAGATGGCAAGACCCTTGACTGAAGTTTCTCCACCTGCCGATCCACTAATACTATCGGCTGCCGGTAAATGAAAAGATCGCGTCCAAGCTAAATGGTCTGGTGCTAAAACATGCGAGAAAGGTCATGAAGGTATTAGCAAAGGTATCGACAGAAGGAATACGGGGTGAATACTCAAAAATCTGGGCGGAAGTGCCAAGTTACAGGCAACGGTACTAACTCGCTTCAAGGATCTCAAAAGGACCTGCAACCCGGGACTACTTCCCAAAACTCAGCACGCCAATCATCGGAAAAATCCGTAGGAATACATGATCTCCCACTGCGAACTCAAGTCTGCGACAACTACGGTCGGCATAAGACTTCTGTATTCACTGGGCTGCTCTCATCCTGACCTGAACCAACTGGATCTTTTCCGAAGCTTCTCGGCTAGCTGGGGTCCAAAAATCCTACTCTCGCAGAGCCAGTAAAACAGACCGGCGATCGACATCACCTACCAAAAAGAGCCTAAAGGTTGCCAATTGGAATGTCTCCTGATAACAGCTATCGAAGGAGAACCCTATCAATGGCAAGTGACGATCCTAACTGGCAACAACAAATTAGTACGTACGTACAAGCATATCCTCCAGAGTCTGTATAGTCCGCTTTGTCTAACCATCGGCCAACGGATGGAAAGCGGAGCTAAAGCTCAACCAGGTACCCAAGGCTTCCAAAAGCTTCTGCCAACGACGGCTAGCAAACTGGGTGACTCTATCGGATACAACGCATGAAGGAACTCCGTGCCAACGCACAAACTTATCGAAAAACATCTGAGCATAACTTGACAACAACACCCGAATGGAGTCATACCCTCGACTAGACCTGGGTAGACCCACAACGAAATTCATGAAGATCTGCTCCCATTCCCACACCGGAACGGTTAACGGTTGCAACTCTCCAGCCGGTCTCAAATGATCAACCTTAGCTCACAACAGGTCAGAAACTTCGAAACGAAATCCGAAACTTCACTCATCATCCCTGCCCACCCGTAACTATCTCAAAAGTCACGTCACATCACGGTGGGACTTGGATGAACACTTTAAGTTGACTGATGTGACTGCTCTAGGACCTCGCGTCTCTACCCATTAGTATCGGTTACACGCCATCGCGTCCCTAACGTAGCACACTCTGGTCATAAATCAAGAACTCTGAATCTTTACCCAGCCGAACATGCTCAGAATCTCCACAAACGAGCATCGGCAGGCTGTGCCTCACGAAAACAATTAAGTAAAAGTGGATGGGTGCGGACATGAGCAAGCTGTCCCCTCAGCAGAGGCGAACTTAAACTGTACTCATCTGTTGCATAAGAACTGTAAATCTTCATAAGACTGTCTCTGAACTGCACACAACTGGACCACGCTACCCCCGGGCCTATGACTCAAAGCATCAGCTACCAGAATCGCCTCGCCACGGGAAATGAAGGATCTCACAATCACAATCCTTCACAATCTCCATTCAACGGCACTGTCTCAACAATCAAAACCCGCTGCAGGAAGATGAACACAACGCTCTAGTGGTCCGTGAAAATCTGACACGACTCTCCGTACAAGTAGTGTCCCCAAATCTCCAGTGCAAGACCGCCACGACCATCTCTAGATCATGAGTGGGATAAATCCTGCTCGTACTTCTTCCAACTGTCGGGAAGCATAAGCGATGACTCTATCATGCTACATCAGTACACGATCGAGCCCCACTCGTGAAACATCACAATAATCGACAAAGTCGCCCGATCCAGAAAGCACAGATAGAACTGGTGCAATCGTCAACCAATCCTTCAACTGCTGAAAACTTCGCACGCATGCCTCAGTCTAAAGAAAAAGGAACCCCCTTCCTATTTGGTCAGTCCAGTCAACGGTGCAGCGAATACACAAGAAATCCTGAACGAAATGGCGGTAAAAACCGGCAATACACAAAAGCTGCTGACCTCTGTCCGTGCTACAAGTCTGGGCCAAAGCTGTACGACCACGATCTCCCTCGAGTCCATACGAATACCGTCTCCCGTAACCCCATGACCTAGGAAGTCAACACTATCAAGCTTGAAGGAACACTCCGAGGATTTAGCAAACAACTGGCGCTCTCCCAATGTCTGCAAGGCAAATCCTCAAGTGCTGTTTGTTAGTTATATGTATGCCCTAGAGGCCATTACTATACATAGGATGTATATTGTAGTAGATGCTTGGACATATATAGGGAGGACTTTCTTGCTCGACATGATAGTATGCTATCTGGTTGCTCTTTACCTTAACGTGTACACTGATTGTCTCTCTATTACATGTTGGTAAAGCCCTTAGGATGTGTACTTGACTACCTGGACTATGATGCGGATCATACTAGTGAGGACATGGTAGTCCATAAGTACATCCTTCAAGATCCCTAGTCGTGGGTGTATCGAGACAGGGCATCGATATACCAGAGTAGACTAGCGTATACCTTCTCGACCCATACAGATGGGCGATGGATGATCCCATATCCATTGGTGTTTGACATCAGAGATGATATACGGGTGCTCTGTGGAGACTGGGTACACTGGATGGACTCACCGAGAACTCCCAGATGGTATTATACCTTACGTCAGATGGCAGTTCTCAGGTGACACTGGTACAGAGTAGTCTGTTGACCCGAGATCGTCATAGAGTCTTGTGTGGTTCCCACTGTGCTTTGATTTCCACCTTACCACGTCCAAGAGGGTGTGCAAAACGGTGGAGTTTGTGTACAGTCCCGAATCACATGGAGGCAATGAGAGATAGGAGGGGATTCGTCTCTCCCGGTATAGGGAGTTGATGTTACGCTGTGTTCGATTGGCTATAACCGGAAATCCCTGGCCAGGGTTGCTGAGATTTACTGGTAAGTGTTACCAGTAGTTTCTCGAACTGTTATAGACCTCATATCGACACGACTTATCGAGCTATTGGGGTCTGACGTCTACCACCTCTAGGCGAGATATTGTAGCGTTTTGAAAATCGTTTCGGTGAAATTTCGGAAAATCGGTAAAATAAGGGGGTTTTCTGTAAAAAAAGTCAAAATGCAAATATCTTATCATAAAAATTAAATATACATATTCTAGCTATGAAATTGCTAGTATTTGGTGTTTATTGAGCAACTGGTGAAATTTCAAATTTTCTGAAAAAAATTTATTTTATTATTATTTTAAACCGTCACTAATACATTTAATTAGGGAAAATTACAAATTGGAATGAGTTGAAACAAATTTTGTGCATCATAAAACATTAAATAAAATTTTATCATGTGGTTTTTGAAACGAAATCGTTTGCCAAAACGGTTTAGAAAATATCGAAGGAAAAGGCTTAAATGGTGAAAAATAGCTAAATAGAGATTGAGGTTTGGTGTTATCTTCTTGTGTGTGCACCTAATCACTCACTTACACTCTCACACACACCGATTCTCCATTGTGGCCGACCCTAGCTGCCCCCATCCCCAAACTTGTCCCCACTTCCAAGGTCAAAGAAAAGGAAATAAAAGGAAAATGTTAACAAATGAACATGATGTATTGTTATGAGGTATGGGTCCATTGACTTCTACCCATTCACCTTGACCTCTCCATTTTCTCTCTCCCTCCCAAACTTCCTGCAGCCGAGCCCCCTTAAACAGCCCCCCCCCAAAATTTTACCACTTCTTTCCCAACACAAAATTCCTCACAAATTCAACAAAAATCAAAAGAAAAACCTCACAAACTCCAAATCCATGCTTTACCCATTTTTCTTTAGCCAATTTAGCATAGATCTTAGGGGATGGAAGAAAGTTAGGAGGCTAAGATTCATGTTTGATCTTCAATCCATGAGGTAAATGCCAAACCTTTAGTTTAATTGTTGTTTATGCACTTAAATCAAACTCAATTAGTAAGTAATATGGTTCCAATTTCAAGTTTAGAAAATTCAAGAAAGAGTTTGAATTCAAGTTAGAGTTTTGAGTGATGAGATTTTGGTTGTGTAATGTAGTTTAACATGTTAATGATATGCTAAAACTAATCTAATTGCTAGTTTGCAAATTGTTAATTTAAAATTGTAATAATTGTATAAATTGCAAACTAGGTTTTTAAAATATATATATTTTGGTGAAATAAAATTCTAATTAGGGTTTCATGACATTATTAACATTATAAATTGTGGTTTAATACTTTAGTATATGCAAAACCAAGCTTAATTGTTAAATTGTGAATTTTTCTTTAAAAAGAGTTAAAATCGGTATTTTTGCAAACTAGTTTTTTTGAACATATATGGTTTGGTGAAATTAAATTATGGAAATGATTTATATGACTTATTTAAGATATTTAATAAGTATATTGGCCGCTACATTCATTTAAACGTCGAGTTTTGTACTAAAACGGGTAATTTTTGCTTGCTAGATTTTCGGAAAAATGGCTTCTAAAGTGAATTTGGGGTTTTTGTGAATTTTAACCTATTCTATATTTAAATTAGTATTCGTGAATGTGAAAATGAGTGTACTTGGGTTTTTCTCGATGGTCGGGCGTTTGCACGCCGACGTCGAGGGTTTTTGGGTTGGTTTGTGAGAGCAACTATAGGTTTTGACCTATGTGGGATTCGTGCGTCGTTTTGGTCATGAGTCGGATTTTAATGCGATATGGTGCGTTTTGATATGTAGGTACCCCATGTGGAATTCGAGATGACAAGCAAGCGCGTGGCGACGTCGGCACCGGCGAGCGAGGACCAGGTGAGTAGATTTATATCTACGGAGAGAAGTCGGGTGGATGGCGTATAGCACCCCCGCAGTCCGTGGTGGTGTATACGGATGCGTATACACACCAACATTTTTTTTATATATGTTATTTGGGATTAATAACGATGTGTTAGGTCCACGTTACCTCTCCCGGTACTTTCGGGGTTGCGGAAACGGTAAATCAAAATTTTTCTAAACTTTGTAACATGGACCGTAAAAGCCGGATCTTTGCTAAACTAAACTAGCATACTTGCAAAGAAGAGTTAACTACTATGCAAAGTGGTTATACCTCAACTTGAACTCCTTCTCTTCTTGTTGTTGTTGTTCTTGCTTGTTCTTTGTAGTAGCTTGAATGGCTTCCCCTCCTCGCCTCCTCTTTGCCGAAGATAGATCCACCTGAGGGCTTCATCCTTTGGGCTCTTCCTCGATCTTTGAGTGAACTCGGATTTCCGGCTTGCTAAACCTTGAACCCTAGAGAGAGTAGAGAGTGTCTAGGGGTTGTTTTCTTTTCAAGATGAAGGATTCTCAACACATGAGAAGGAATCACCTTGAGCTTGAGGAAGAAGAAGATGAAGTGAGGAGAGAGAAACTAAATGATAGAAAATGAGCTATGTTTTTCTTTCTTGCAACCATAATGCCAAAAGAAAAACAATTATCTAAATAATAATAATTCAAAATGAGAATAGTTGATGGCAATTTGGAATGACCACAACCATGCTTCATTTAAAGAAATGTAAGCATGAATCAAGGAGGACTTTTCAAAGTATGATGGTGGTCAACATTCAACCATGGTCAACAAGTCAACCATGGTCAACAAGTCAACAAAATCAACCATAACATTATTCTCATTTAATTACTATTATTAATAGATAATTCATAAATCCATTAGGGTTTGGAAAATGATAACTGTCAACTGTGCATACGCACCCGTTCCGAAACCCTAATGAAATACCTCATCCTCCGCCTCAAGCAACTGTGCATACACACCTGCATTCTCGTTCCGAGGAACAAGAATACCAAGATATAAAAGCAACCCCAAATATATATACCAGTATCTGGCTCAAACCAGAGCCTGCCAGTATAATCCGTCCGGACTCCAAACGTGCACAAGTGCGCGGATGAGAACGAACCCTGTCGCAAAACCATGCGACCTCTACTCTGTTTTGCCCAGAGGCGAATACCCTCTGTGTGGGACTCTAAAGACTCGACACTACGCTGGCAGTGGGTTTAACCACAGACCGCAAGCGGCACTAGCTGTGCGTAACGGTCCCCAGGTAGATGCCGACAAGAAGGCTGACGAGGTGAACCCCATCTGAACTCCTACTGAGTCTGAATGTGACATTCTCCGTACAGTCCGGTCTGTTCGTCTGATACATCGCATGGCGGGCCTAGGGGGGCGGTAAACGTCAGTCCCCTAATAGCGGTACAAGTCGTGTCGGAGTGAAGCCCAATACACCCTAAGATAACACTGGAAACCTACCAGTATATCTCGCTTGCCCTGGCCAGGGACTACTCGTGTAATGGCTCTCCTAGACACAGCGCGATGTCAACCCCCAATACCGGGAGAGACGAATCCTGTCTAACCGTCACTGCCTCCAAGTGCTTCGGGACTGCTCCCAACTACTACCTGTTTGCACGACTCAGTAGAGCCGTTGTAGGGTAGTAATCAAAGAACAGTGGGAACACACTCGAGGCGAAGTGACAGTGTCAAGTCAGCGGACTAAGCTGTACTCATGTCACCTGGGAACTGATAACTGACGATAGGTATAATACCAACCATCAGTTCCCGACGAGTCATGTCCAGTGTACTCGTAACCTAACGAGCACCCGCATACTATCTCAAGTACGACGTACTGACGGCTGTGGGACAGACCGTCTCCCGTGCTGGGATGAGAAGCGCATACGCTAGTCTACTCTGGAGTATCGATGCCCTATCTCGATACTCCCACGACTAGGGACGTGTATAAGGATGTGCTTGTAGATTACCCAGCCCCCACGAGTGTGATCGCCATCACAACGCCGGTAATCAAGCAAAGATCCTAAGGGCTCTACTAATGCGTATAGGTGATATAATAAATAAACACACATGTACACATTAAAGCAGAGACAAACCAAGTAGCATACTACTATATTGAGCAAGATTGTCTGTACAACTGTGAATATCCCAAGCTTCCATCAAGTAATATACATACTAGTATGATACAGTAATGGCCTCTAGGGCATATACACCAACAATCTCCCACTTGCACTAAGGCCATGTACTGGCGTATCGAAAACCTATCATCTCGATCAGCCGCTCGAACTGAGTCTGGGGTAAAGCCTTCGTGAATGGGTCCGCAGTGTTGTCCTTTGTGTCTACTCTCCGCACCTCGATCTCCTGTCGATCAATGATCTCCCTGATCAGGTGATACCGCCTTAAGATGTGCCTGGATTTCTGATGGGACCTTGGTTCCTTCGCTAAAGCTATAGCCCCATTGTTATCGCAATACAAAGGTATTGGGTCAACAATGGACGGAACCACCTGAAGTTCACTAATGAACTTCTTCATCCAGACCGCTTCTTTTGCGGCATCGCTTGCAGCAATGTATTCAGCCTCCATCGTCGAGTCTGCGACGGTTTCCTGCTTGGAACTCCTCCAACATACCGCCCCTCCGTTGAGGGTAAACACAAAACCCGAGACGGACTTGCTGTCATCTTTGTCACTCTGGAAGCTTGAATCGGTAAAGGACTCGACCCGGAGGTCTCCATTACCGTAAACCAGGAACATCTCCTTAGTCCTTCTCAGGTACTTGAGAATGTTCTTCACTGCTGTCCAGTGGTCCTCCCCTGGGTCTGACTGATACCGGCTTACCGCGCTCAACGCGTAAGCTACATCTGGTCTTGTACATAGCATCGCATACATTATAGATCCTACCGCCGAAGCGTAGGGTATAGTGCTCATGCGAACCCTCTCCTCGTCAGTCTTAGGAGACATCTTCTTGGAGAGGGTAATTCCGTGCAATGCGGGTATGTTACCGCGCTTGGAACCCTCCATACTAAATCTTTTTAGTACGGTCTCTATGTACCTGGACTGCGAAAGTCCCAATAGTTTCTTGGATCTATCTCTATAGATCTTGATCCCCAGAATGTACGAGGCATCACCCAGGTCCTTCATGGAGAACCTTTGTGACAAAAATAGCTTGACCGATTGTAGCATAGGAATATCATTTCCTATCAAAAGAATGTCGTCCACGTACAAGACTAGGAATACGACAGTTCGTCCTACAATCTTCTTATATACACAGGGTTCATCTTCGTTCTTGATGAAATCAAATTCCTTGATTGCCTCATCAAAACAGATGTTCCAGCTCCGCGATGCCTGCTTTAATCCATAAATGGATTTAAGCAACTTGCACACCTTACCGCTGCTCCCACTGTCTACGAAACCTTCTGGTTGATCTATGTAAATGCACTCTTCCAAACAACCGTTTAGGAAAGCCGTTTTAACATCCATCTGCCAGATTTCATAGTCATGGAAGGCAGCAATGGCAAGTAGGATCCGAATGGATTTGAGCATAGCCACCGGAGAAAAAGTTTCATCATAGTCCAAACCAGGTCTTTGACGAAAACCTTTTGCAACGAGTCTAGCTTTATAGGTTTCCACCTGCCCATCTACACCAAGTTTCCTTTTGTAGATCCATTTGCATCCAACGGGTTTTACCCCAGGTGGAGCAATATCCATGGTCCACACTTTATTGGCGTACATGGACTCCATTTCAGATTGCATTGCTTCCTGCCACTTATCAGAGTCCCTACTGATAATGGCCTGCCTGAAACTGGTAGGGTCATCTTCTTCCAAGATGCAATCCTCTCGATCCCCGTCAATGAGAAAACCGTAGTATCTCTCGGGCGGATGAGAAATCCTGCCAGATCTGCGGAGTGGCTGAGGTTCTTCTGGGGTTATTGAATTCTGAGGTTCTGTCAAATTTTCAGTTTCATTTTGTGGTCGCTGAATTTCTTCCAGTTCTACCGAACTCCCACTTGTTTCTTTTGCAAGAAATTGCCACTCTAAAAAGGTGGCGTGGCGAGATACAAACACCTTCTGTTCCTCGGTGTGGTAGAACAGATATCCTGCGGAGTTCTTAGGATATCCCACAAATTTACATAGAACTGAACGTGCCTTAAGTTTGTCCGGATTTTGTACTTTTACATAGGCCGGACAACCCCATATCTTAATGCCTTTAAGATACGGCTTCTTACCATTCCATATCTCGAATGGTGTCTTAGGCACAGATTTAGACGGAACATCGTTCAATAGGTACGCCGCTGTCTGAAGCGCATGTCCCCAAAATGAAAGAGGTAACTCAGCACTACTCATCATGGAGCGAACCATATCCAATAGGGTACGATTCCTCCGCTCCGATACACCGTTGTGCTGTGGTGTATAAGGAGGAGTAAGCTGAGAGAGAATACCATTCTCTTTTAAGTAATCTAGGAATTCCGTGCTTAAGTACTCCCCTCCCCTGTCAGACCGGAGGATCTTGATACTTTTGCCTGTCTGGTTCTCTACTTCCTTTCTGAATTCCTTGAATTTCTCAAAAGCTTCAGATTTGTGTTTCATCAGATACACATATCCGAACCTAGAGAGATCGTCAGTGAATGTGATGAAGTACGAGAACCCACCCCTTGCATGTGTAGACATCGGACCACATACATCACTATGTACGAGTCCCAAGAGCTCTGCTGCTCTTTCTCCATGTCCGGTGAACGGAGATTTGGTCATCTTCCCTTTGAGACAAGACTGACAAGTTTCATAAGATGAAAACTCGAACGTATTCAAGAGTCCATCTTTATGCAACTTACTCAGTCTTTTCTCTCCGACATGACCAAGTCTACAATGCCACAAGTAGGATTCATTCGTATCTGAATTCTTCCTCTTGCGTGTGTTTTGTATATTGAGAACTGTATTCTGATTTAGAACGTAGATACCATTAAACAGTGTACCCTCTGCAACCAGTACCTTATCAAGGTAAATGTTCATGATATTCTTTTCAAGAACAAACTTATATCTATCTTTATCGAGTAAAGAAACTGATATGATGTTGCAAACCATGGAGGGTACATAGTAGCAGTCGTTCAAAATCATAGTCTTGCCATTTGGCAATACTAGGTGATATTCACCGACGGCTGCCGCATTAACTTGTGCTCCGTTCGCTACTCTGAGCGACATATCACCCGGTGCAACTTTCCTACTTTTTCTCAGTCCCTGTAATAAATTACAGATATGAGATCCTGATCCGGTATCAAGTACCCAGGAGGTAGGGCTGACCGTAAAACAGTTCTCAATTACAAGAACACCTGAAGTAGATGCAAAACCATGCTTCTTCTTCGACTGGGTATCCTGGAAATCCATACTTTCCTCTTTCCCATTCTCATACTCATGACTGTTGTCACAAGTTAGAGCTGAACCAACTTTCCCCAGTCCCGAATAAAAATTCGGATCGGTCAAGCGATACATTTTATTATCTTGATTAGGGCGTGAAAAGGTTGCTGCCTGGAGAGAGAAAAGAAACACTCAGCGTATGCTCTTGCAAGATTAGATTGGTTTATTAATTTATCTAACCAGGATGTCTCCCACTGTTTCCTCAAATTCTTCTTAAAACCTTTTTAAAAGAAGAACTAGCCGGGTTTTAATTCACGTCACAATACTTGCTTAACCTTTCAGCCAGGCTAGTGTCGGTACTTCGAGGGAGGTTTTCCAACGCTTTCGCGAAGTTCCTTAATTAAAGAACCTCTTTTCCCTGGGGGCGTAACCCCGCTAACACCTTTCTAGACACCTACTAGGTTTATAGCATTGATCGTTAAGTGAAATAATCTCTCGAGAGTAAACCAACTCATCAGTGGGATCGGGATCCAACTGTCATTGTGTGATAACCTAGATGGAATCCACTCTAGTCACCACACTCCAGAAGGTATGCTAAAACTGCAAGTTTCAGTTCTTTTGAAACTCCCGATGTGGTTTTTGCCCCTAGGATCCAAGTGACCTTGACTGAGCCAAAATGTCAAAAGATCCTAGTCAAGTTCAACCCGTCATTATCTTGACTGCATTAGACCCACCCGTACGAGTCCTTGACTGAGCCAAAATGACCGTACGACTGTCCTAACCAATCACTTTGTATTCTACGGAAAAATGTTACATAGCTGCCGTTCACTACGCCTCGGCTGAGCACGAAATACGTAGCACGAATACTAAGCAATATTAATCCGAAACGACGGAGGGCTACGACTGGGTTTTTGGCGAAAAACCCGTTAACGTAATGAACTTGATTTCGTTGAAGGAACGTGATACACCCTTTTGAAAATATAGTGGCGAAAAACTTTTGCTAAAGAGGTCACTCCCGGTGAAGGGATCTCGGCTCTTTCCTCGTCGAATGAGGTGCAGGATATTACAAAATGAATACCTCGATGCAAAGCAAGAATAATCGACTATAGTGAGGTTATTACCTTGACGCAAACTTTTCTCCAAGGGGTCACTCCCGGTGAAGGGATCTCGGCCCTTGCCTCGTCGACTGAGGTGCTGGGTATTCATAACCGAATACCGCGATGCAAAACAAAAATGAACGTCCTTGCAATAACAGCTTTTTGAAAAAATTGTTCCAACAACGTCTTTTAGGTTTATTTTCTTGCATTAGTTCTTTTAATGCGTGATATTCTTGCATTAGTTCTTTTAATGCGTCCCATCATTTAATCCTACCATTGCAGAAAACAACCAAAATATGACGTACGCTTATGCCATTCGCATTCGCCACGGGGTCCCGTCATCACTCGTTAGGTTACTTAACTAACGACAGAGCGGGGGCTGGGCTAGCGCGGCTGTAAAACATAAGCAACGCCTAAATAGTAAAGCAATGATAGACATTACAGATCACAGATGAATACATTGGATATACTAGTAATCCGCAATCCTTTCGAGCCTGCAACGAAAAAGCGGATTACACGGTCGCGGTGAATAGCCAAAAACCCCACCCAAGACCCCTACGGGTGCGGCAAACTACCCGCCAAGTACTCGGCAGTTTGTGCACCCCTCCATGGGTCTATCCTAGGAGCAAAAACAGTAAAAAGAATTATACAATGACGGCTACAACCCCGACCCGGTTGTGCGGCCAAACAAATAATATTATTACATCAATTTACATTTACAATGAATGAAAGAAAAACAAAAGCTCATCTCACATCCAACCCGGCTATTCACCCGCGACAGTCCAACAGATTCATATACACATTCCAATATCAAACACAGATCATGTATAACCCCGACTAATCGGCTTATAGCGATTAGCCGACGTTCAATACATGCAAGCAACACAGATATAACCAACATAGCCAAAGTGCAGTGAAGTTCGGAAAAAATACGGAATTATAGGACCCCAAAAGTGAATTTCAGTTCTGGAAAATCTGGGCCCATATAATATATCTGAAAAATCCCAAAATCCCACCAGAAGAACACTGCACGAAAAACGATGCAGAGAGGAAACCAAACTGCGGCGCTTCCGCGGCACATGCCTACCTCGTGCCGCGGAAGCGCGGCGGTTTAAATGAATTAGGTCATCGTTTTTCTTCTGTGTTCAAACAAAACCCTGAGACGAATTTACAAGTATAAAGTTTTTCATTTAGAGCAGAAAAAATTTCAACAGAAACTTAGGGTTTTGTTTTTCCGGTTTTGCGATTTTTTGGTTTCGAACTTCCATACACTTTGCTACCAAGCTAGTTTAAGTTTAGTTAGTCTCTGATACCAGTGTTAGGTCCACGTTACCTCTCCCGGTACTTTCGGGGTTGCGGAAACGGTAAATCAAAATTTTTCTAAACTTTGTAACATGGACCGTAAAAGCCGGATCTTTGCTAAACTAAACTAGCATACTTGCAAAGAAGAGTTAACTACTATGCAAAGTGGTTATACCTCAACTTGAACTCCTTCTCTTCTTGTTGTTGTTCTTCTTGCTTGTTCTTTGTAGTAGCTTGAATGGCTTCCCCTCCTCGCCTCCTCTTTGCCGAAGATAGATCCACCTGAGGGCTTCATCCTTTGGGCTCTTCCTCGATCTTTGAGTGAACTAGGATTTCCGGCTTGCTAAACCTTGAACCCTAGAGAGAGTAGAGAGTGTCTAGGGGTTGTTTTCTTTTCAAGATGAAGGATTCTCAACACATGAGAAGGAATCACCTTGAGCTTGAGGAAGAAGAAGATGAAGTGAGGAGAGAGAAACTAAATGATAGAAAATGAGCTATGTTTTTCTTTCTTGCAACCATAATGCCAAAAGAAAAACAATTATCTAAATAATAATAATTCAAAATGAGAATAGTTGATGGCAATTTGGAATGACCACAACCATGCTTCATTTAAAGAAATGTAAGCATGAATCAAGGAGGACTTTTCAAAGCATGATGGTGGTCAACATTCAACCATGGTCAACAAGTCAACCATGGTCAACAAGTCAACAAAATCAACCATAACATTATTCTCATTTAATTACTATTATTAATAGATAATTCATAAATCCATTAAGGTTTGGAAAATGATAACTGTCAACTGTGCATACGCACCCGTTCCGAAACCCTAATGAAATACCTCATCCTCCGCCTCAAGCAACTGTGCATACACACCTGCATTCTCGTTCCGAGGAACAAGAATACCAAGATATAAAAGAAACCCCAAATATATATACCAGTATCTGGCTCAAACCAGAGCCTTCCAGTAAAATCCGTCCGGACTCCAAACGTGCACAAGTGCGCGGATGAGAACGAACCCTGTCGCAAAACCATGCGACCTCTACTCTGTTTTGCCCAGAGGCGAATACCCTCTGTGTGGGACTCTAAAGACTCGACACTACGCTGGCAGTGGGTTTAACCACAGACCGCAAGCGGCACTAGCTGTGCGTAACGGTCCCCAGGTAGATGCCGACAAGAAGGCTGACGAGGTGAACCCTATCTGAACTCCTACTGAGTCTGAATGTGACATTCTCCGTACAGTCCGGTCTGTTCGTCTGATACATCGCATGGCGGGCCTAGGGGGGCAGTAAACGTCAGTCCCCTAATAGCGGTACAAGTCGTGTCGGAGTGAAGCCCAATACACCCTAAGATAACACTGGAAACCTACCAGTATATCTCGCTTGCCCTGGCCAGGGACTACTCGTGTAATGGCTCTCCTAGACACAGCGCGATGTCAACCCCCAATACCGGGAGAGACGAATCCTGTCTAACCGTCACTGCCTCCAAGTGCTTCGGGACTGCTCCCAACTACTACCTGTTTGCACGACTCAGTAGAGCCGTGGTAGGGTAGTAATCAAAGAACAGTGGGAACACACTCGAGGCGAAGTGACAGTGTCAAGTCAGCGGACTAAGCTGTACTCATGTCACCTGGGAACTGATAACTGACGATAGGTATAATACCAACCATCAGTTCCCGACGAGTCCTGTCCAGTGTACTCGTAACCTAACGAGCACCCGCATACTATCTCAAGTACGACGTACTGACGGCTGTGGGACAGACCGTCTCCCGTGCTGGGATGAGAAGCGCATACGCTAGTCTACTCTGGAGTATCGATGCCCTATCTCGATACTCCCACGACTAGGGACGTGTATAAGGATGTGCTTGTAGATTACCCAGCCCCCACGAGTGTGATCGCCATCACAACGCCGGTAATCAAGCAAAGATCCTAAGGGCTCTACTAATGCGTATAGGTGATATAATAAATAAACACACATGTACACATTAAAGCAGAGACAAACCAAGTAGCATACTACTATATTGAGCAAGATTGTCTGTACAACTGTGAATATCCCAAGCTTCCATCAAGTAATATACATACTAGTATGATACAGTAATGGCCTCTAGGGCATATACACCAACACGATGTTAGGATGGATATTGGTGTATTGGATTACTTTAGTGTTGCGAACCCTAGGGTAGTGTTGCACTACACATACACACATACATACTTGCGTACATTCCTATTTATATGCGCTCATGGGATTCTTTTTAGTTATGTGTTTACATGGGTATGGGACCATGTGTTCACATACGGATTTGAGGATGATATTGGGATTGAGCTGAGTCGATGATATTTGTTTTGTGGTTGTGATATCAGTGATATGGCAGGATTCGAACTTGAGGTACGTCCTGGGGTTATAGCGGATCTTGGGGCGCCGATACGGGTGAATAGTGTTATAAATAAAATGGTCGACATGTGATCGTGATATAAGATATGATATGCTAGGATATTGATATTAGGCCGTATCGGGCGATGTATACCCCTTGATGATGATATGTGCTGACGATATCGGTTTGTACGAGATTGTCGATCAGTAGTCAGATCATGAGTATGTTGAGGATATTAGTATTGTACTAGACATATGTCAGTACCCTAGACTATGATCTTGGATAAAGAGGATACCTGAGGAATAGTGTGAGGAATATGATATTGACCCGTACCCAGATTTGGGGATGCCGTACGACGGATTTACGTACGAGCTATATTTTGATGATTGATCCGCACTCTTGACTTGGGATGTCTGATTATAGATATGGTATCGGATAAAATATTATTGAGGCGGGATCACCGACTAATATATAAATACCGGTATGTATATGGATCGACTCAGATGTTAGGCGGTTTCCTTACCTGTAGTCCAGCTTGTTAGCTTAGCCCTTTTGTTTAGTTTAATTGTTAGATTAGAGTCGATTCTTACCTATTTCAAAAACTAACGAATCGTGGGTATTTTAAAAGACAGCCCAAGGGATCCTACGGATATTTCAAAAGACGTATCTTTTCATAAAAACACCGTAGCCCCTATTTTCAAAACCCCATGATTCGTATTATTTCAAAAGGCACCATTTGTAGGACTTATATTAGATTAATGCAGATTAGTTATAGTTGCGTCTAGTTTTCAGCTCCCGCTCATTTTTGTGGTCCGCTTCGCATCGCATGCTTATTTTATGTTTCTTACTCCATTATTGATATCATGCTGTTAGGACACCAGCACCATTACCGATGATGCGTATGTACCACATACACTTATTTGCCGGCTCACACACATCTTCATCGGTAATTGTCATGTCACGTACACCTTAGAAAATATTATTGCTTGACATAGCCTGTTAGCTAATAGTTAGACATGATATTAGTGTACTTGCCTTATATGTTAGTTTAGACATTGTAGTTATTACCTGCTACTTCATGCATACTGTTATTCATTGTTATGCCGCATTCATGGATTCCCATGCATATATTCACTATTTTACGTGTTATTGAGGTTTTGGATTCGGATTTCCATGAGATTTTCTGGGTTTGGAGGAAAACCGCAAAAACATAAATAAACCTTTTCCCTCTTTTAAAATAAGAAGTGCGGTTTTCCTATGATGTATGAGTCGTCCACCATGAGTTTGCTGATGAATTTCGAGACCCGATTCGAGGAGACGGATGAACCGTTTCGGGTACATGGTGGACCCGGTAAGGTACCCCGGGGCAAGAAGTGATGACAATGTGAGCCTGGCAGGGGAGCACTACCTACCGGTGATTTTACCCGACGCGTCGGATATCCGGAGGATACCGTCGTGGTCTTGAGATGGATGGTAGGGGCCGGTCTGGACTGACGGCGCCCTAGACATTGTGATTGAGATATTGAGATTTTGAGATATTGAGGTACAGAGATTGTGATACAGAGATATCGAGATATTTGGACACTTGTTTTGTGTCGATGCTGGGCACTGTTTTATGCTGATTTCATTTATGGTACCTCACTTTTAAAATACGGAAATCTCACTGATTTATGAAAGCAGTTTTCTTTAGTACATGCATTCTGTTTCATGCATTCATACATTATCCATATGATACATTGCTACCTGAGGCACTGACACGGGCGCATGGAATTACACTCGGGTTAGATATTTACCGTAGCCTTGTTATAGGCTGCATGTTATATATATAATTGAGGATATATTGTGATCATTGACCTAGGTTGCGTTATTTATGTGATTTCTTTTCGTAGATGTTCTTCTATTCACGAGTTGGCAACTCAGCCCCGTTGTGCCCCAGTTTCTTGCAGGTTTCATTACGGCTTGTGGGCATAGTTTCCTTCGGGTGATTTGCTAGTAGGTGGGTTTACTTGTATCGTACACCCATTATATATCTTGTATATTATTATTCTGTTGTATCTGGAAGATCCATCAACCAAACATGTATTTATTTTGAGTTAGAGACCAATGATGTTTTTCTTTCGACCTTAGAGTCGCGCGCTATATTTCTGTAGATTTCTTGTGCTTTTGAGTTTCCTTTTGAGTTTAGACCCTCGCCGTTGGCGTTGTATATTATTTTTCTTGTGTGGTTGTGACCGTCGATTGACGAAGAGCTAGCTCCCGCTTGGGGATGCCTTTTTATTGATTTCGTATAATATTCATGTTGTATCACATTCGGGGGCCAGTATTTACAAAGGAGACTCTGCCGAAATTTTCAGTAAATTTTTGATGATCTTAAAAACCGCATAATTCGGCTTATGTTATTAAAACTACTTGTTTTAAATTGGTTTTCCTTCACTCTACTACTTTTCTTGGTTTGGATTTCTGGGTTTTCGGCTTACTTAGATTACGTACGCCTCGAGACATTCGTAGTTTAAGTGCCGGTCATGTTTCGTACTTTCGGGACGTGACAAAGTTGGTATCAAAGCGTTAGGTTTTACCTTCGGAGCGTAGGATGACCATTGGTTGATGGAATAGGTGACTAAAGTAGAGTGACGTACCGTGGGTATGTTCCGCGGCATACTTACGATACGCTACTCCACTTAAGAAGCCTTAGGATGTACATTTCTTTGTTCAGTATTATATTCATTCCTGATCTAGCTTCATCGGTACCAGTTACGGTTTACTGCCACGATTACGGGCAAGGAGAGCTACGGTTAGAATTGCGGTCAGCACAAGCTCGTCACGAACGAGGATTGTCCAGGGCGTAATTTTGGAGACACACGATTGCGGAGATGTGTCTTTTTACTGTGTTTCCGCGCCACGAGCGTTTGGCGGATCGCCTTTATGAGATTTCTCGGACGTGCCGATCAGTATCAGAGGATTGGGCCACTGACAGAGGCCAGCCAGATTTTGATGACCGTTGGTGTGTTGCTTATTCATGATGGTCGAGGCACTGTTCAGCGTGCTGACGAGCGAGCCAGTTATTACTGCGAACGACGAGATATTGCCCCAGATGCTGGAGTTAGTGCAGAATGAGTTGTACTTAGAGATGATAGAAGGTCGCTAGTCACCCGAGGATGAATGACTAGGACAGGTGGTTCGTTCGCCTACCCCGATGCGAGGTCATCAGATAGATTGATTCCAGCTAGAGACGACTTCACGCGGAGACGTTGAGAGTCGACAGAGACAATCGAATATCAGAAACCTATTATTCCAAGTTTAAAGTAGTCGGAAAGATATGCAGGCAATTCTATGGTCCCTCTAGAAGAATGAAACCCTAACTCGACTTAGTGACCGTGTGAAAGCCTTTGAACCTTCGGGTTTGCGGCAGTTCTACGGCGCCATTAGTGAGGCTTGGGTTTGCCTTTCTACGGCTGGACCACCGATGCTGTGGTATGTGCTCGATACTATTAAACTGTGCCCAAGATGTTGAGCTCTTGGGGGATTATGAGGTTTTGACGACTCGATCGGATGGCTCGACTTAATTTGGATGCTAGGTGGTGAGATGCATTTCTTGGGAGACTCCAGATACGAGGATAGTCATTGGAGCTCAGTCCATGCAGCATCGACGAGACGAGTCCAGAGCAGTCAACATTAGAAAAATGGAGTAAGAGGTTCGTACAAGATCTGGATATGATGACGTTCCCCTCCGCCGACATCAGGGATGCGATACGTATGCCGAGGCATTGTACTTGGATATAACTTCCAGAATGAGAACAGATATAGTAAGGGACGATGACTTCCGGACAGTTCGGCAGAGACGAGATTTGGGAGAGATCTTGATAGGACCTTTCTGGAATAAATTACAAGAAGACCTTGACCCAGGAGTGGTCATTATTACGCACACCGGCTGGCCAGAGTTCGTGATCATCGACGAGACGTCCCACTAGTGACCGCGACAGTTGGCCCGAGATTCTTAGAGGATGTGCTTGAGCGGTACTATTCCGCCATTATTGATTTCGATGTTTTGGGTGATTTATTCGCATGATTTGATTTTGATGATTGAGGATTTACGATCTTTGCACAGTGTTGCACTTGATATCGTTTTCGTGCTTGGTTTCACATGTTTGTGATTTTACGGTTTTAGACATTTGAGTTGATTTTGTGCGTATGCACGCACACGATTTGGTTCCTGCACTCTGTATAGTTTATATATGCTTGCAGTGCAGTGATACGCCTTTTGTGCACTTAGATGCATTGGACTTCGATTTCGATTGTGATACTCGATATTTGTTTTGTGCACCTTGTGCACCTGATTGGATTTTGCGTATATTCGGCACTTGATATTAGATTTCATGATTTCGTGCACGATGGATGCACCTGATTTGGATCTTCGCGCATGTTGGGCGCATGTTTTGAAGTGTGATTTTGGTGCACACCAGATGCACTAAATCGAGATTTTTCGTGCATGTCAGATGCATCTGATTTTGCTGTCAGGCACACATGTTGCCTACGACAGATGTTTCGTGCACACCCGATGCACTTAGATGTTGTTTCTGTGCATATGTATGGCACAAATTTGGATTTTGATTTCCGTGCGCACCAGACGCACGTAGTATTCATACGCGTATTTTGGGATTGATTTTTCTTATAGAGCAGTACGTTTTTATGATATTGCTATGTGTTTTCGTACTGAGCAGGACTAGTCAGAGGACAGTACCTGAATATATTTTACATGTATAGTTTCGAGTTAAATCATATTGGTTTTGCTTTGGATTTGGTATTGATGTCTTCCACATGACTCCGATGATTGCGGGATGCTTGACGGAGTTTTGATTTGAGTTATATGCTCATTTTTCATGAGCATGCGCTGCGCTACGATTTGTTTTATGTATTTACAATTTCGGAGCCCCGACGACTTGATGGTTTTGGTTTAGATGTTTTAGTATTTGGGGGGAGTTTTACTTTAAATTCGGGGACCGAATTTTTTTAAGGGGGAAGATTGTAGCGTTTTGAAAATCGTTTCGGTGAAATTTCGGAAAATCGGTAAAATAAGGGGGTTTTCTGTAAAAAAGTTAAAATGCAAATATCTTATTATAAAAATTAAATATACATATTCTAGCTATGAAATTGCTAGTATTTGGTGTTTATTGAGCCACTGGTGAAATTTCAAATTTTCTGAAAAAAAATTTATTTTATTATTATTTTAAGCCGTCACTAATACATTTAATTAGGGAAAATTACAAATTGGAATGAGTTGAAACAAATTTTGTGCATCATAAAACATTAAATAAAATTTTATCATGTGCTTTTTGAAACGAAATTGTTTGCCTAAACGGTTTAGAAAATATCGAAGGAAAAGGCTTAAATGGTGAAAAATAGCTAAATAGAGATTGAGGTTTGGTGTTATCTTCTTGTGTGTGCACCTACTCACTCACTTACACTCTCACACACACCGATTCTCCATTGTGGCCGACCCTAGCTGCCCCCATCCCCAAACTTGTCCCCACTTCCAAGGCTAAAGAAAAGGAAATAAAAGGAAAATGTTAACAAATGAACATGATGTATTGTTATGAGGTATGGGTCCATTGACTTCTACCCATTCACCTTGACCTCTCCATTTTCTCTCTCCCTCCCAAACTTCCTGCAGCCGAGCCCCCTTAAACAGCCCCCCCCCCCAAATTTTACCACTTCTTTCCCAACACAAAATTCCTCACAAATTCAACAAAAATCAAAAGAAAAACCTCACAAACTCCAAAGCCATGCTTTACCCATTTTTCTTTAGCCAATTTAGCATAGATCTTGGGGGATGGAAAAAGTTGGGAGGCTAAGATTCATGTTTGATCTTCAATCCATGAGGTAAATGCTAAACTTTTAGTTAAATTGTTGTTTAAGCACTTAAATCAAACTCAATTAGTAAGTAATATGGTTCCAATTTCAAGTTTAGAAAATTCAAGAAAGAGTTTGAATTCAAGTTAGGGTTTTGAGTGATGAGATTTTGGTTGTGTAATGTAATTTAACATGTTAATGATATGCTAAAACTAATCTAATTGCTAGTTTGCAAATTGTTAATTTAAAATTGTAATAATTGTATAAATTGCAAACTAGGTTTTTAAAATATATATATTTTGGTGAGATAAAATTATGGAAATGATTTATATGACTTATTTAAGATATTTAATAAGTATATTGGCCGCTACATTCATTTAAACGTCGAGTTTTGTACTAAAACGGGTAATTTTTGCTTGCTAGATTTTCGGAAAAATGGCTTCTAAAGTGAATTTGGGGTTTTTGTGAATTTTAACATATTCTATATTTAAATTAGTATTCGTGAATGTGCAAATGAGTGTACTTGGGTTTTTCTCGATGGTCGGGCGTTTGCACGCCGACGTCGAGGGTTTTTGGGTTGGTCTGTGAGAGCAACCATAGGTTTGACCTATGTGGGATTTGTGCGTCGTTTTGGTCATGAGTCCGATTTTAATGCGATATGGTGCGTTTTGATATGTAGGTACCCCGTGTGGACTTCGAGATGACAAGCAAGCACGTAGCGACGTCGGCACCGGCGAGCGAGGACCAGGTGAGTAGATTTATATCTACGCGGAGAAGTCAGGTGGATGGCATATAGCACCCCCGCAGTCCGTGGTGGTGTATACGGATGCGTATACACACCAACATTTTTTTTTATATACGTTATTTGGGATTAATAACGATGTTAGGATGGATATTGGTGTATTGGATTACTTTAGTGTTGCGAACCCTAGGGTAGTGTTGCACTACACATACACACATACATACTTGCATACATTCCTATTTATATGCGCTCATGGGATTCTTTTTAGTTATGTGTTCACATAGGTATGGGACCATGTATTCACATACGGATTTGAGGATGATATTGGGATTGAGCTGAGTCGATGAGATTTTTTTTGTGGTTGTGATATCAGTGATATGGCAGGATTCCTACTTGAGGTACGTCCTGGGGTTATAGCGGATCTTGGGGCGCCGATACGGGTGAATAGTGTTATAAATAAAATGGTCGACATGTGATCGTGATATAAGATATGATATGCTAGGATATTGATATTAGGCCGTATCGGGCGATGTATACCCCTTGATGATGATATGTGCTGACGATATCGGTTTGTACGAGATTGTCGATCAGTAGTCAGATCATGAGTATATTGAGGATATTAGTATTGTACTAGACATAGGTCAGTACCCTAGACTATGATCTTGGATAAGAGGATACCTGAGGAATAGTGTGAGGAATATGATATTGACCCGTACCCAGATTTGGGGATGCCGTACGACGGATTTACGTACGAGCTATATTTTGATGATTGATCCGCACTCTTGACTTGGGATGTCTGATTATAGATATGGTATCGAATAAGATATTATTGAGGCGGGATCACCGACTAATATATATATACCGGTATGTATATGGATCGACTCAGATGTTAGGCGGTTTCCTTACCTGTAGTCCAGCTTGTTAGCTTAGCCCTTTTCTTTAGTTTGGTTGTTAGATTAGAGTCGATTCTTCCCTATTTCAAAAACTAACGAATCGTAGGTATTTTAAAAGACAGCCCAAGGGATCCTACGGATATTTCAAAAGACGTATCTTTCCATAAAAACACCGTAGCCCCTATTTTCAAAACCCCATGATTCGTGTTATTTCAAAAGGCACCATTTGTAGGACTTATATTAGATTAATGCAGATTAGTTATAGTTGCGTCTAGTTTTCAGCTCCCGCTCATTTTTGTGGTCCGCTTCGCATCGCATGCTTATTTTATGTTTCTTACTCCATTATTGATATCATGCTGTTAGGACACCAGCACCATTACCGATGATGCGTATGTACCACGTACACTTATTTGCCGGCTCACACACATCTTCATCGTTAATTGCCATGTCACGTACACCTTAGAAAATATTATTGCTTGACATAGCCTGTTAGCTAATAGTTAGACATGATATTAGTGTACTTGCCTTATATGTTAGTTTAGACATTGTAGTTATTACCTGCTATTTCATGCATACTGTTATTCATTGTTATGCCGCATTCATGGATTCCCATGCATATATTCACTATTTTACGTGTTTTTGAGGTTTTGGATTCGGATTTCCATGAAATTTTCTGGGTTTGGAGGAAAACCGCAAAAACATAAATAAACCTTTTCCCTCTTTTAAAATAAAAAGTGCAGTTTTCCCATTATGTATGAGTCGTCCACCATGAGTTTGCTGATGGATTTCGAACCCGATTCGAGGAGACGGATGAACCGTTTCGGGTACATGGTGGACCCGGTAAGGTACCCCGGGGCAAGAAGCGCGTGATGATGACAATGTGAGCCTGGCAGGGGAGCACTACCTACCGGTGATTTTACCCGACGCGTCGGATATCCGGAGGATACCGTTGTGGTCTTGAGATGGATGGTAGGGGCCGGTCTGGACTGACGGCGCCCTAGACATTGTGATTGAGATATTAAGATTTTGAGATATTGAGGTACAGAGATTGTGATACAGAGATATCGAGATATTTGGACACTTGTTTTGTGTCAATGCTGGGCACTGTTTTATGCTGATTTCATTTATGGTACCTCACTTTTAAAATACGGAAATCTTACTGATTTATGAAAGCAGTTTTCTTCAGTACATGCATTCTGTTTCATGCATTCATACATTATCCATATGATACATTGCTACCTGAGGCACTGACACGGGCGCATGGAATTACTCTCGGGTTAAATATTTACCCTAGCCTTGTTATAGGCTGCATGTTATATATATAATTGAGGATATATTGTGATCATTGACCTAGGTTGCGTTATTTATGCGATTTCTTTTCGTAGATGTTCTTCTATTCACGAGTTGGCAACTCACCCCCGTTGTGCCCCAGTTTCTTGCAAGTTTGCCGTACAGGTTTCATTACGGCTTGCGGGCATAGTTTCCTTCGGATGATTTGCTAGTAGGTGGGTTTACTTGTATCGTATCCCCCATTATATATCTTGTATATTATTATTCTGTTGTATCTAGAAGCTCCATCAACCAAACATGTGTTTATTTTGAGTTAGAGACCAGTGATGTTTTTCTTTCGACCTTAGAGTCGCGCGCTATATTTCTGTAGATTTCGTGTGCTTTTGAGTTTCCTTTTGAGTTTAGACCCTCGCCGTTGGCATTGTATATTATTTTGCTTGTGTGGTTGTGACCGTCGATTGACGAAGAGCTAGCTCCCGCTTGGGGATGCCTTTTTATTGATTTCGTATACTATTCTTGTTGTATCCCGTTCGGGGGCCTGTATTTACAAAGGAGACTCTGCCGAAATTTTCAGTAAATTTTTGATGTTCTTAAAAACCGCATAATTCGGCTTATGCTATTAAAACTACTTGTTTTAAATTGGTTTTCCTTCACTCTACTACTTTTCTTGGTTTGGATTTCTGGGTTTTCGGCTTACTTAGATTACGTACGCCTCGAGACATTCGTAGTTTAAGTGCCGGTCATGTTCCGTACTTTCGGGACGTGACAGATATGCGACATACCAGACGACGAGACCGGACTGTATGGTAAGTGTTACTGGTTGGATTCACAGGAGTATGAGCGGGCTTGCTCGTCGATCTTCTGATCGCTCAATACCCGGGTGGCCGTTACGTTTAGCAGACCGCTTGCGGCTTGTGGGTGTTTGATATGATCATCACCTACTGCCAGCGTATTGACGAGTCTTTAGAGTCCTACACAGAGGTTTCCTGGCGAAACGAAATAGGAGCACATATGAGATATGTGTGGGACCGAGAATAATGCGTGTATGTGATACCGTATTCTATTCTCGCGATGAATGTATCGATTGGTTGTATGCGATATAATCTAGTTATCGCATCAAGGATTGATTCGATAAGTCGATACATTGGATATTAGTCAGTCATATGCGATATGACCGGATCGTTAAATCAAGCGTTGATTTAATGATTTAATGAATAATTATATATTTGATATATTACTTTGCATTAACTAGTATTGGTTCACTTAAAATGGATTTTCTCACTTGAAGTGCACATTGCATATGTGATATATATTTTTTTTTGTGCACTTGATTGTATCATGTTTGATGATACATGCATGTTTGGGTGTATGTTTAGTTTAAACCTTGGTTAAGTAAATGGTTAGGGTTTTAATTTATTTATTCATTTATTTATTTATTTCTTTTGGCAAAAAGAGAAATGGTGGCTTGCTTTGTTTTACATTGAAGCTTCATGAGGCTTTGAAAAAGTCTACCATTTTTGTCTCATGCCTAACCTAACTATTCACCTAACCTTAATTTACTCTCTACACATAACCATGGTTGCTAATATGATAAGAATCACTTATTTTCTATTACTGATTAATTCTTATCAAATTCTTTTTCTTCTTCTTCTTCTTCTTCAAGAAGAATGAAGCTTGCTTGCTTCAATGGTGACTTGAGAAAAAGAGTGAGAAATCCAATTCTAAAGTGAACCCACTTCCTATTTCTTCATCCTCTACCACTTGCCAAGTAGTATAGGGTGTTTTCTTCACAAGTTTCATGGCTTGGTGAAGTTGGAGCTTGATCTTGTGTTGCCTCGACGTAGATCATCTTCGGCATCGAAGTCGAGGACCTAGCCCGCCCATTTCTCCGATGAAGCCGATGCTAGAGCCCGGGATCTGATGATCGCAGTGAGGGGACTTCATCACGGAGCTATGGAGGTAGAGGACCGGATCAACAAAGGTTGTAGCCCCTTTCCTTTAAGTTAAAGTTGTTTACTTGCATTGCATCGCCTATATATCTAGTTAACGATCCGTATTAGGGTTTGTAGGCACATAAAATTTTTGAATTGGCCATGTTTGATCACTTGTAGAACCTCATGGGTGTGCCTAGGAACCCTACAGTGGTATCAGAGCCTAGCTAGAGGCTTAGGCGATGCGTAGACAATGTTAGAAACCCGATCGAACCCCGAAACCCTAAATTTCCACCCTCTCAGTACATTTTCTGGACATGTGGATTTTTCCCAATTAAAAATACCCAAAAAATTCAGCAGGAAATTCTATAAGTTACTGTGAAATTCGTGCTTGTAATTCGATGAAGCTGACGCGGAACTGCGGCATGAGCATGCCTAATGCGGCGGTTCCGCGGCTGTAAGGTAGGTTCTTCCAATAAAATTTGCACAGTAATTCCTAAATTTTAGTGCTGTATTTTCTGGGATATTTTAACTTGCACTCAAGAGTTGAGTTTTCTGGGGTGTTTTGGAGCTTCGATGATTCGATCGGAAATTTCAAACTTTGTCTATGAGTTTTTCCGGATAATTTTGGAATATGTTAAAAAGTTCGACCGGATATAAATACCCACTTTTTCCCCTGTTGGGATATTTCCAAGTGTTGGATCTTTCCGTAGTTTAATGACGTTCGAAGTTGTGCAAGTAACACGATGGTCCCTCTAGAAGACAACAAACCTTAACTCGATTATGTGACCGTCTTGAACTGCCCTTTGAACCTTCGGGTTTGGGGCAGTACGGCGTGCCACATGTGAGGCGTTGGCTTGACCCTTCTACGGCTGGACCGTTGGTACTAAGGCACGAAGTGAATGTTTTTAAAACTTATTTCATGTGTTGAGCAGTTTCGGGAAAACTTGGGTGTTTGATTGTTCGATCGGAAAGTTTAACATTTTATATTTATCTGGAATGGGATACAATACTTGGAATCCACAAGCAGTTATGAGATAAGTGATTTGAATGTTATAAACATAGCACTTTAGTCTCACTTGATCGGTTGCCACGGAATTTTGATGCGATCAAAAGTCCGTCGCAATCACATAGCGTACGCGGATACTCGCCGGTAAACTTAATAGACAGCCACGCCCCATAGCCCCGACCAAGTGACTGTAGGAGAACCCCGTCGCCGAAAGCATCCGTTCGGGTGCTCGCGGCAGCGGTGTTCCGCCTTGGTGCACTTCGTCGACGGCGTCGGGGGTGCGGCCGCCTACTAAAGTTTGCGACGAGCATTCGATTAGGATGTCGGGAATCTTGTTGAATTGCCCAACTTGATATTGAAAAGAGTTTTCGATAATGAGACTAAAATGTGGGGTTTATAATTGTTAGGCATGCGATGTCTAAGGAATTCATTTGATTAGGCATGCGATGTCTAAAGAGTTTGCGGATTCCAACTGTTGTAGTTTTACACTTTCTTTTCTGTGACCGTAAGTGTAATATGTGATATCGCCGGTTTCGTTGCTATATGTCAACGACAATTGGGATGCGCATATTTACTTACGTTGATGACATGTGATGTTATGTGTTGCTGGATATGTTATATTGGATCGTCGTGTTTGAATAGCCGGGGGTTTTTATGTGAGATGAGTGTTTTTCATTTTCATTCATGTAAAAACTTGTATGTAATATTCTTTTATTGGGGCACTTCCAGGTTGCGGAAGATGTCACCTTTTGTATATTATTTATTTTTCCGCACTAGGATAGACCCAAGGAGGAGGGCACAAGTAACCGGGTTCTGGAGTCCAGTGGGAGACCAACTCGAGGAGTCGAGTCCGGGTCTCCTAACTCTAGAATTGGTAGGGTTGCTTGCCGCTCTCGTAGGGGTCTAGGGGTGTGGGTTTGGCTATTCATCGCGACCGTGGAATCCGTGTTTTGTACTGGCTCGTATTGAAAACACGGACGTCCTAGTATATCCAATGTTTCATATGATTCTTCTGCTGCGATATCTGTGATGTGATCATGTGATATGTTCTGTGATAAATACTGTATATAGTATATATGATATTTTATATAGACGTTACTTATGTTTTACACCGGCGCTAGCCCTGCCCCGCTCTGCCGTTAGTTACCTAACCTAACGGTGCACGAGGGGACATCGAGGCGAATGCGGATGGCATAAGTGTACGTCGTATTTATCTGTGATGTTTAGATATTTTAAATGATGGGACTTCATTAACATGATTAATGAAAGTAAAAGAAACCTAAAGATGTTGTAGAATCGAATTTCAAAAATAAAACAGGTAGCTACAGTTCTTGCTTTGCACAGCGGTATATATGATATATCCTGCACCTTATTCGATGAGGAAAGCACCGAGATCCCTTCACCGAGAGTGACTCCTTTAGCAATAACTGGCAGATGCTACGCACTCGGTTTGTCTTTTGATTTCTTTTAAGAGTTTTTGCTTTGCACAGTGATATATATGATATATCCCGCACCTTATTCGATGAGGAAAGGGCCGACGATCCCTTCACCGGGAGTGACCCCTTTAGCAAAACTAGAAAAGCCTCAAAAACACTCCATTTTAAAATCATTTGATTCTACAACGATATCAAGTTCATTACGCAATAGGTTTTCAGAAAAACCTGTCGTAGCCCTCCGTCATTTTAGATAAGTCCTACTTAGTATTCGTGCTACGTTTATTGGCCTGCGTCAAGGCGTAGTTTGCGGTAGCTAACTAGTATTTATCTGTTTATGCATATGATGCAGATTGGATTAAGGTAGTCGTGCGACTTTGTTGGCCTGCGTCAAGGGTCGTGCAGGTGGGTTTAATTCAATCAAGAAATGACGGGTTGAACTTGACTGGCGGACTATGATTTGTTGGCCCGCGTCAAGGTCATAGGACGCTAGGGGCAAAATATTATCTGGAATTTCAAGTGTTGAAATTTGCAATGAGATTGCATACCTTCTATGAGATAGTTGGATCCCGATACCCGCTGTGAGTAAGAGTTACTCCTGGGAGAGTTTTACACATTACAATTAGCCGATCAAGTAGGTGTCTAGAAAGGTGTTAACGAGGTTACGCCTCTGGGAAAACGAGGTTTACATTAATTAGGTTCGTGCGAAAGCACGGGGGACCTCCCTCAAAGTACCGACACTGGCCTGGCTGAAAGATTGGCGAACTTGTAGTGTGTAATTAATCCCGGCTAGTCTTTCCTTTTAGGGTTTGAAGGAAGATTTGATTAAAACAGTGGGAGCCATCCTGATTAGATAAAATAATAACCAATCTATTCTTGCAAAAGCGCACGCTGAGTGTTTTCTTCTCTCTCTCTCCAGGTAGCGACCATATCACGCCTTAATCAAGATAATAATACGGAATTTTGACCGAACCCGCTTGTTATACTGAGCTGGGGAACGTTGGTCCCGCTCCAACTTATAATTGTTATAAGACAGAGCAGGAAATTGGGGATTACCAGAATTCCCGTGCCGCCCAAACGAAGAAAGTGCATACTGATGCATCATCTTCGGGTGTATTCATTACAAAGAACTGTTTCTCTATATCCTCCACATCCTGGGTATTTGATACCGGATCAGGATCCCAGATATGTAATCTGTTATATAGGGCTACAGAAAGGTAGAGAACTGAGAACGGGTGATAAGTTTCATGAGACAGAAAACGGGGCAAGTGTTGCAGCCAAGTCTGTTGGTAGCTGTCACCCTGTATTACCAATACATTGATTCTGAACGAATGTTATTAGATACCGAACCTGATATACAAAATCATATCTGTCTCTTTATTAGTAAAGAAACGATAAAATTTTGTATTGTTGGATAATGTTTTGAACATTTCCTATATCAAAAGTTGATCGGTTCAGGGACGTTATCTAAAAGCATTAATGTTCTAAATCAAACTACAGTTCTTAGTATACAGAACACACACAAGAGGAAGAGTATAGAAATGAACGAATTCTTCTTGAGGTATTGTAGACTAGGTCATATCAATGCGACCCGACTAGCTGAAGTTACATATAGATGCATATTTAAATCAGTTTGAATTTACATCTTGTGAAACTTGCCAGTCATGTCACAAAGATAAGATGACCATAGCTCCGTTTACTGGAAACAGAGAAAGAGTTAGTGAACTCTTTGGATGATACATGTTGATGTATAAACGTCCCCTGTCTACATATGCCAAGACCGGTTCTTTGTACTTCATTACATTCTCTGATAATCTCTCAAGATTCAGACATATGTTCCTGTTGAAACACAAGTCCGAACCTTTTGAGATATTCACAGAATATAAGTTAGAAGTAGAGAACCAAAATACAGGTATAAGTATTATGTCCTTTGATGTGATCATGAAGGAGAATAGTTGAGCATAGAAATCCTGGACTATTCTAAAGGAGAATGAGATTCTCTCTCAGCATTACTCCTCCGTATACACCATAGCACGATGGTATATCGGGGCGGAGCAATTGCACCCTATTCGATATGGTGCGCTCTATGATGAGTACTACTGAGTTACCTGTTTCCTTTTGGGGGTTATGCACTTGAGAAGCTGCATACCTATTGAAATTAGGTTCGAATCAAATCAGTTGCCTACCACTTCATATGTGATATGAAAAGGGAAGAGCCCATATCTTAAGTTAGTTAAGATTTGGGGTTGTCCGGCCTATGTCTAAAAGCAAAATCCGGACAAGCTCGAGGCAAGGTCTGATATGTAGAACTGGAAATGTTCCAGCTATACAAACTGCAGCTGATGATTTGAAAGAACCAAAGGATTCAATAGTTACTAACGAACCTCAGCCTTTCCGCCGATCTAGTAAGGTTCCTCACCCGCCTGAGAGATACTACGGTTACTCTATAACAGTGGGAGCGAGGATTGCATCATGAGATGATGACCCAACTAGTTTCGAGCTGGCTATCAGTAGTGGGACTCTGTAAGAATGGCTGGATGCTTAGCGATCTGAGATGGAATCCTTATACACCAACAAAGTATGGACTTTGGTTGCTATATCTGAAGGGTTAAATCCTCATCAGGAGCAAGTATATCTTGAGAAGATTACTTGGTGTACATGGCAAAGTTGAGACTTTCAAAGCTAGACTTGTGAAAAGGTTTGCATCATTGACTAGGTATGGATTATGTTGAAACCTTTTCTAAGGATCTATGCTTAAGTCCATCCAGATCCTACTTGCCACGGCTACATACCATGAATACGATATCTGGTGGTTGGGTGTCATGACTGCTTTTCTAAATGATGTTTTAGAAGAGAACGTCTGTAAGTACACAGCCAGAGGGCTTCGTAGAAAGTGAGAGCAGCGGAAACGTGTGCAAGTAGCTATTTAGGATAAAGCAGACATCGCGGAGTTGGAACGTCTGTTTTGATGTAGTTGTCAAAAAGTTTGACTTCATCAAAATGGTAGATGAACCTTGTATATACAAAAAGGTAGTAGGAAGTATGGTGGTGATCCTCGTAGAGTACGTGGATGACATACTCTTGATAAGAAAGGAGTTTCCTATGCTACGCTCGGTCAATCTCCGCTTATCACAAGGATTCTCCGTATAGGATCAAAGTGATACGTCCTAAATCCTTGTTTTTGGATCTATGAGATAGATCTAATTGGATGTTAGGATACTCACTAGTTGTAGTGAGATGGTATCAGTCGATCCTGGGGAAAATCATTGGAAAGGTTCCAGAGTGATAAAGACGACTGAATGTCAGTCACAGGCATTGTCTTTACCCTTAGTAAAGGGACGGTATGTTGGAAGAGTTCCAAGCTAGATACCGTGGCATACTAGACGATAAAGGCTGGATACATCGCTACTTAAGATGCTACCAAAGAGGCAGTCTGGATGTATATTTGTTCATGAGATGAACTTAGTTCCTCCCATTGTGTGACAATGGAGTTGTGGCTTATGCCAAGGAACGTTCGTCCCATCAGTGATCCAGACATATTCTAAGGCAGTATCACCTGATCATGGAGATGGTTAATCTCCAGGGTGATCGAGGTTAGGAGAGTAGACTCAGAGGACAACACGGCGGATCCACTCACAAAGGCCTTTTCCCAGAGAGAGACTTTTATGGGATGGTTGAGTATGAGATACTACAACCACTGCTATCAGATGGCCCTAGTGCAAGTGGGAGATTGTTAGTTATATGTACGCCCTAGAGGCCATTACTATACATAGGATGTATATTGTAGTGGATGCTTGGACATATATAGGGAGGACTTTCTTGCTCGACATGATAGTATGCTATCTGGTTGCTCTTTACCTTAACGTGTACACTGATTGTCTCTCTGTTACATGTTGGTAAAGCCCTTAGGATGTGTACTTGACTACCTGGACTATAATGCGGATCATACTAGTGGGGACATGGTAGTCCATAAGTACATCCTTCAAGGTCCCTAGTCGTGGGTGTATCGAGACAGGGCATCGATATACCAGAGTAGACTAGCGTATACCTTCTTGACTCATACAGATGGGCGATGGATGATCCCATATCCATTGGTGTTTGACATCAGAGATGATATACGGGTGCTCAGTGGAGACTGGGTACACTGGACGAACTCGCCGAGAACTCCCAGATGGTATTATACCTTACGTCAGATGGCAGTTCTCAGGTGACACTGGTACAAAGTAGTCTGTTGACCCGAGATCGTCATAGAGTCTTGTGTGGTTCCCACTGTGCTTTGATTTCCACCTTACCACGTCTAAGAGGGAGTGCTAAACGGTGGTTTTTGGGTACAGTCCCGAATCACATGGAGGCAATGAGCGATAGGAGGGGATTCGTCTCTCCCGGTATAGGGAGTTGATGTTACGCTGTGTTCGATTGGCTATAACCGGAAATCCCTGGCCAGGGTTGCTGAGATTTCCTGGTAAGTGTTACCAGTAGTTTCTCAAACTGTTATAGACCTCATATCGACACGACTTATCGAGCTATTGGGGTATGACGTCTACCACCCCTAGGCGAGATATGCGATATATCAGACGACGAGACCGGACTGTACGGTAAGTGTTACTGGTTGGATTCACAGGAGTATGAGCGGGCTTGCTCGTCGATCTTCTGATCGCTCAAAACCCGGGTGGCCATTACGTTTAGCAGACCGCTTGCGGCTTGTGGGTGTTTGATATGATCATCACCTACTGCCGGCGTATTGACGAGTCTTTAGAGTCCTACAGAGAGATTTCCTGGCTCAAGCGAAACGAAATAGAAGCACATATGAGATATGTATGGGACCGAGAATAATGCGTGTATGTGATACCGTATTCTATTCTCGCGATGAATGTATCGATTGGTTGTATGCGATATAACCTAGTTAACAAATCAAGGATTGATTCGATAAGTCGATACATTGGATATTAGTCGGTCATATGCGATATGACCAGATCGTTAAATCAAGCGTTGATTTAATGATTTAATGCATAATTATATATTTGATATATTACTTTGCATTAACTAGTATTGGTTCACTTAAAATGGATTTTCTCACTTGAAGTGCACATTGTATATGTGATATATATATTTTTTTTTGTGCACTTGATTGTATCATGTTTGATGATACATGCATGTTTGGGTGTATGTTTAGTTTAAACCTTGGTTAAGTAAATGGTTATGGTTTTAATTTATTTATTCATTTATTTATTTATTTATTTTGGCAAAAAGAGAAATGGTGGCTTGCTTTGTTTTACATTGAAGCTTCATGAGGCTTTGAAAAAGTCTACCATTTTTGTTTCATGCCTAACCTAACCATTCACCTAACCTTAGTTTACTCTCTACATATAACCATGGTTGCTAATATGATAAGAATCACTTATTTTCTATTATTGATTAATTCTTATCATATTCTTTTTCTTCTTCTTCTTCTTCAAGAAGAATGAAGCTTACTTGCTTCAATGGTGACTTGAGAAAAAGAGTGAGAAATCCAATTCTAAAGTGAACCCACTTCCTATTTCTTCATCCTCTACCACTTGCCAAGTAGTATAGGGTGTTTTCTTCACAAGTTTCATGGCTTCATGAAGTTGGAGCTTGATCTTGTGTTGCCTCGACGTAGATCATCTTCGGCATCGAAGTCGACGACCAAGCCCGCCCATTTCTCCGATGAAGCCGACGCTAGAGCCCGAGACCCGATGATCGCAGCGAGGGGACTTCATCACGGAGCTATGGAGGTGGAGGACCGGATCTACAAAGGTTGTAGCCCCTTTCCTTTAAGTTAAAGTTGTTTACTTGCATTGCATCGCCTATACATCTAGTTAATGATCCGTATTAGGGTTTGTAGGCACATAAAAAATTTGAATTGGCCATGTTTGATCACTTGTAGAACCTCATGGGTGTGCCTAGGAACCCTACACTGTTCACGTTCCTCACGACTCTTGGAATAGACCAGAATGTCATCAATAACACAACAATAAGCTGGTCAAGGAACGGTTTGAAGAAATCTGGTTCATCATATCCACGAATGCTGCTAAGGCATTGGTGAGTCCAACGACACCACCAAAACTCATAATGCCCATACCACGCATAAAAGCAGTCTTCGGAATGTCATCACTCCAAATCCGCAACCAATGATGACCTGATCCCAAAACAAACTTAGAAAAATGTCTCGCACCCTAGAGCTGATCGAAGAAATTGTCAATGCGAGGTAAAGGATACCTATCCGCACCATAACTCGGTTCAATTGAAGATCAATCAATACACACCCTAAAACTGCCATCCTTCTCTTTACAAACAAAATAGGAGCTCCCCAAAGCGAAACACTTGGACGCACAAGTCCCCCTATCTAGCAACTCTGCAGCTGATCCTTAAGCTCCCTAAGCTCCGCCGGCTCATCTGGAACAACGTCGGAAAACTCTCGCACGATAGGAACTCGGTCCAACAAACCCACTGTGGCTCCAGTATCATGAATGAAAGCCAATAATCCTCGACATCCTCTCCTCAAAAGCCGACTAGCGAAAAAGGCTGAATTCAAGCTGTAAGGGCGGCACCACTGTCCCCCTGCACAACAAGAACTCGCCGGGAAGACAAAACCTGACTGTCTTCTCGCGGCAGTCTACAGACGCATAGCACGTACCTAACCAGTCCATGCCTAGCAGAAAGTCAAGTCCAACATCTCTAGAAGGATCAAACCGACGGACGAATCTCTAACTCCTACCCAAATAGCACACAACTGAAACACGTGTTGCGCAACTAAGGAATCGCTAGCAGGAGTAAACACAACAAACGGCTGATCTAGCATACACGACTCTCGGCCCAACCACGGCACTAAGCGTGTAGAACAACGAGTGCATAGATCCTGAATTAAACAACATACGAATCAAAAGAACATACGAGTTAATAATACCTGAAGACTCAGCATCGGGCGCCCGCGTATCCCGATGAGTAGAAGCGAACGCTCATGTCTGCTCTCTACCTGCAACTGGCTGAACTCCTCCTCTGCCATCCTGTACACTCGGAACGAATCCTCCGTGACCATGACCTCTCTGCGGTACAGCTGCCTCGCACTCACGTGGCTCTATACAATCTCGAACCCGATGACAGAAACTCCCGCACCGGTAGCATCCAGATAAAAACTGCTGACCCTCCTGGGGATGAGAGCTAAACCACTGTCCTCGTCCCACGCCTCTGCTACTCCCGCGACGTGCACGAAACCCGTCACGGAGACTGAACCTCTGTCTCTGGGATGGTACACCTGCACGAGCCCTCCTCTGTCCTCGGACTCCCAAAGTCTCGGAAAGACGCTCCTCATTGAATAGGGCTGCGTCCACTGGTGCTGTATTCGTAACGCAATGACGTGTGCTGATCGCAAGGAATAACTGGGTAACAGGGGTGGCAACCTCCTGTCGCTGCGCTTGACTGGCCTCAACCAATGACCTCATCGTCCGGCACAAGTCCTGCATATCTGCCTCAAGCCTAGAGATACGATCTATCGAAGGCGGATCAATCTGCTCCTGTGCAACGAGCGTACCATCCTTGTCAGTGCTCGCCCTAAACGAGTCAACTCGGACCTCATCTCTCGCTGCATCACTCTGAGCCCTCATAGTCATCAGCGGCATAAAGCTATAAATGGAAAAGGGATTCGATAAGAACACGGAAATCGAATCATAAGGATATGTATCATCAAGGAAGGAATTTTCAAGCAATTAGTACTTAGGTCACTTAGGCGGAGTACCGTGTCGTAAGTATGCCACGAACATACACACGCTACATTACT
The DNA here is from genome assembly GCA_030015575.1 of Agapanthus africanus. Lineage (NCBI taxonomy): Eukaryota > Viridiplantae > Streptophyta > Magnoliopsida > Asparagales > Amaryllidaceae > Agapanthus > Agapanthus africanus. The sequence continues at coordinate 544,971,338 of JASDDO010000024.1, read as the reverse complement.
CTGCTTAAGCTACCTACTCCATCATACCAAGGTCATCCTACACTCCAAAAGGTAAAACCTAGCGCTTCGATACCAACTTTGTCACGACCCAAAATTTAGCACGTGACGGCCCTTAAACTACGTAACGTCTCCAGGCATAACGTAATACAAGTAAGCCAAAAACCTAGTAATCTAAACCATCAAAAGTAGTAAGTGATAATAATATTGTTAAAACTTTTGAAATCTCAATCAAAATTCTTTAATGTCCAAATTTACTTCCTTTAAAATTTGGCAGCACTTCCTTTGTAAAACAAGCCCCCAAAAAGGGTACAACAAAAGATATAAGTAAAGCATCCCCAAACGGGAGCAAATCCACGCCAAAAGGCGGAAAACAACCACCACAACAGATATACGACGCCGTAGCGAAGAAAAAGACGATATATATAAATAAAACTGCATAAAAGACCTCCAAGTCACCAAATAATATACAATATCGTCCTCACATCACGTCTCTAAGTCAATACATCATAGTAGTAGATGTAGAGTACTGGATACAACGAATATACAATGAGCGACATCGGACAACCGCAAAACCTACCTATAGCGAAACTGCACCCAATCAGCCGTAGCGGTAAAGATGATACGATAGGAAGAAATAGCCCTGCCTCGACTGCCATGAGGGACTACCTGCAAAACACTGTGGCACAACGGGGGTGAGTTGCCAACTCGTGAATAGTAAATAACATATGCAGGTAATCGCGTGTATGCACGTACTGCGCGAATCTATCACATGCAAGCTAATAGCAATAAATGGCCATATGTATGCAACAGTCATGAAAGGTACTCTATCAGGTACAACTAATACATGAAGCAATGTATATAAAATAAATGCGGAATATGGGATAAAACATGTCATCCTCACGGAATCCTCATCGTGGCAGGACCAATGTCCATCAAGACAATCCAAATCCCAAATATCCTCAAATCAGCCCTCAGATCAGCCCACGGATCGGCCCTCATATCGGCCCTCATATAATGAATAAGAATACTTGCACAGATCATTATGATGATATATATTATAAATATATATATATATATAACAGCATCTCATACCACTGATATATATATATATACATTCATATATAAAAGCGTCCCATACAACTGATATATAAACTGAGAGTTAAAATATCATGAAAACTAGTGTCCAGCATTGGCACATAAATACTCATCTATCAGGCGTCGTCACCACGACTGGCCCTGATATGTACGTATCATACGTTCATCGGAAACCCGAGTACCCAGCTTCGATACTCGAATTCCCCGTATCTATATGTACATGACTATGGTCGATATCTCCGCGATCACCGACGAGTCCAATACTGTCACCGGTAGGCAGTGCACATCCCCGTCCAGGCTCATCGGCAAAATCCGTCGACATACCTTTCTTGTCCCGGGGTACCATACCGGGCTCCACTATATACCGGCACACGGCCCACACCACTCCTCGCATGTGGTATATATCAGAACCGAGAAATCTCATGGTGGACGCTGAAATATCATTTCAAGAGAAACCGGGATTTTTAAATAATGCATAATTTCATGAAACTACCACGGTCCTCAAATCCAGAAAATATCATGTGAAATCCACATCTCAATGCGAAAATTCATGAATATTATATATGCAACACAAAACAGTAATATGAGTATATAAAGGAAAAACCGCTATTTAACTGCAACAAGTTATGAAATATATCATGCGGTTCCTAATTACTCCAAAACCAAACGCAACATCATAAAACGGTAAACATGTAGCTATAGCCAGGTGTGCGTAAAAATGTCGGTATAGCAAGATATGTGTATCTACCTATCAATAATGATGTAATACCCTCCAGGTATATGTATAGCTATAACAAAGTATATGGGTGTACATGTAAGTATGTATGCAAGATGTACATGTAGCTATGTCTCATATGTGTTTATACCTATCACTATGGGTACAATACCATATAGGTATACAGGTATGCTATATATCATATGCGAAATGGAATATAAATCAATGTCACAATGTCCCTAACCAAACAATATCATATATGTATGTGTGTTGTGTGTATCATGGCAATTATTGACGGTGTGTGTGGCATACAATCTGTGCTCGTGCAACATGAGCCGTCAATAATAGTGCAGTGTCCAATGGGTACAAGTCCAAGCACAACAAGTAATAATATGCAATGAAGTTTATGCGCAAACTCTATATATGCAATATAAACATGCGACTAATATCATATCATATCTAGCCCAGACGTATAACGCCATGCGGGCGATTCCCCTGTAGATGTTAAATCTACTCACAGAAGATCCTGGGGCTAAGTAAAGCCAACCACTCGCTTTCCCTTCTCCGCAGCGCCCGAAGTCCTCGCCTGCGAACCTATAGATCATAAAACAACAATACAACAAGTGTATATTAACAATTGACCAATAACACGTATCTACTATGTTTGACCGACGCATCAACTCCAAACATACTCTCAAGTGTTCGTCTAGTGGCTAATGTGCGTAGCGACACTACGAAACCAACCCAAGAGCAACAGCAACACAAGAACACGAACCGTATTGTATAACATAACACGCGTAATCGAAACACTAGAAACTAGAAAACTGATCCCAGATTTTTCTACCCAAACAATTTGTGAAAGTTGCACATACCACAAGACCACACACCACCCCAGAGACCCCTTCCCCAAAATACATGACCAACTACCCCACTCTGGCCGTAAATTGCGGTCAGAACCAATAAATCTGCGTCCATACAAGAGGGGAATTGGCTCGGGTTTTGAGGGTAGCTTCTAGGTCACTACATAAGGTCACTGTGATGGGAACTTTTCCAAAAAATACCTGGTTTGATAGCAGATCATCCGAGACCTAAAACTACACTAAAAATACAATATTTACCCGAAACGAAACTTTACACGTTCTAAACTGAAACTAAAAAGCTACGAAACATTAAGAAGACCTACTTAACAGTAAGAGATCATTACCTACTCCCACAAGCTCAAAGATCCTAGCTTTCCAAGCTCCAAGGCATCCAAGAGGCAAAGTAAGGCTTAAGATGTGATTTGGTGATGATTTTGTGATGGATTTGTGAAGATTAGTGAAGGTTTTGTGAGGGAAAGAGTAAGTGTTCAGTTGAGGATATGAGGAGATGAGAAATAATGATAAAGAGATGAGTGAGAGGGAATGAGAGTGAGTGAGTGAGGATAATGAGGGAGGTGAGTGTAAGAGGGTGAGAGCACCAAGCATTAACTTCACATTAATGCAAGCCATACCCTTAAGTGAGTCACCATGCCACCTCCTCCCAAAACCAAAACAAAACAAAGAATATCTCTCACAAATATCTAAAGGTTAACGGTTAAGGTTAAACAAGGAATTGGATTAGGATTAGGTTAAGTTGTCATGGTAACAAACTAGATTAGCACAAAAAAAACCTCACATTAACGTGCACACATGCGTGCAAGCCATAACAAATAAAAATAAATTCTTAATTAAATGTTATAAAATGTGAGGAAACCGAATTGGTAAACTTTTTACAGAAAACCTGCATTACCGCTAAATTAACACTAATCGAAATCCTAAGGTGTACAGTGTGTCCCTGGAATCATGCCCTGGTCAGTCCTCGTCCGTGACGAGCTTGTGCTGACGCAATTCTAGCCGTAGCTCTCTCTGCCCGTGTAATCATAGCAGCAAAAACCATAAACCGATAATGATGAGGATAGATCATAGGAATGAATATAATATTGTGCAAAGAAATGTACATCCTAAGGATTCTTAAGCAGAGTATCGTATTGTAAGTATGCTGCGGAACATACACACGGTACGTCACTCTCCTTAAGTCTCCAACTCCATCAACCAAGGTCAACCTATGCGACGAAAGTTCGGGTCTAATACCCCCTCAACCATGTCTAAGTTCTGTAAGGTCAAGCCTCGGTTCCGAATATATATAAACGCCCTAGACTCCGCACAGTCAAACATAGACTCGAACCAAGGTTAACCTAACGCTCTGATACCAACTTTGTCACGACCCGAAATGGCACATGACTGGCACTTGAATCATATGAAGCCTATAGGACCCCATCTAATTCAAGTAAGCCAAAAAAATCCCAGAAATCTAAACCATTTAAGGAAGAAGTGAAGAAAACTTATTTAGAAGAAAGTGATTTTCATAACATTAGCCGAAGTATGCATTTTTAAAATCTCAAGTCTTTTCTGAAAATTTCGGCAGAGTTTCCTTTGTAAAAACTGGCCCCAAAAGGGGTACAACATGAATAATATGAATAAAGGCATCCCCAAGAGGGAGCTAGCTCTTCGCCAATTGACGGTCACAACCACGGAAGCAATATAATATACAACGCCGAAGGGCGAGGATCAAAACTCAAAGGAAACCAATAATATCAAGAAAACCATAATAATACAACGCGCGACTCTAAGGTCGAATGAATATACAACTGGTGTTGTAAGGTTATCAAATATACAAGTTTGGTTGATGGAGTTACTAGATACAGCTGAAATATAATAAAAGGTACAATGGTGGTCACCCGGAAAGAAGCAGTGTGCTAGCAAAGCCGCCAAGGAAACCTGTACGGCAAGACCTGCAAGAAACTGTGGCACAACAGGGGTGAGTTGCCTACTCGTGAGTAGAAAACATCACATAGCAGAAATCACATGTATGATTCAATCCTAGGTCATACGATCAGTAATATCCTCAAAATGATAAAGCATGAAGCATAATAATGGCATGGGTAAACATCTATACATAAGTGTAATACCAAGTGCTCGTGTCAGTGCCTCAGGTAGCAACATATCATAAATATGAGGTATGAATGCATGAAATGAAAACAGAATACATCATGAATGAGAAAACTGTTTTCTTTATATAGTGAGATTTCTGTATATATAAATCGAGGTATCATCAATGAAATCAACATAGAATCGGTGTCGAGCATCGACACAAAACATATATCTCAATATCTCAATATCTCAGGCTCCGGCAATCCGGACTGGCCCGTATCCTCAAATCTCAATATCTAGGGCTCCGGCTATCCGGACTGGCCCATATCATCAAATCTCAAAAGCTTAGGCTCCGGCAATCCAGAATGGCCTATACTCCGATCGGTATCCTCCGGACATCCGTCGAGTCATAATAAAATCACCGGTCGGTAGTGCTCCCCTGCCAGGCTCAACGCCATCATTTGCGACCATCTTGCCCCGGGGTACCGCACCGGGTCCACCATGGACCCATAGACAGTTCCTCCTCCTCCTCGAATCGGGTGTATGATATCGCTCAAGAGCCGAGAAAACTCATGGTAGACATAACTCACATCATAACATGAGAAAACCGCACTTTTTATCTTTTGAAATAAAATGAGTTTATAAGGTCTTGCGGTTTCTCCAAATCCATAAATCACATGTAAAATCCGAATCTCATAATCAAAAGTCAATAAACAGTGAATACTGGCATAAAGCCTCATAATGTTTCATAACAATGAAAATACCTATGCATGCGATATAACAGTAATAAATGCAATGTCTAAAATATCATATAAAAGCACACTCACTAGTACCATGTCGAAACTATCAGCTAACATTTTTTACTAATGAAGTAGTATTTTCTAATGTGTACGTGACATGACAATTACCGATGATGATTTGTGTGAGCCAGCAAGTAAGTTTTCGTAGACATACGCATCATCGGTAATGGTGCTGGTGTCCTGATAACATGGGTTCAATATAACAATAAAACACATTTAAGCCTGAGATGCGATGCGAATAGCAAGAATATGCGGAAAATGAATAATAAACGCAACAATGAAGAATCTATATTAATATATATGAGTCATACAGTTTTGACATTTGAAATAACACAAATTGTGTGTTTAGAAAATAGGGGCTACGGTGTTTTTAAGATAAGGTACGTTCTTTGAAATATCCGTAGTACCCCTTGGCATGTCTTTAAAATACCCACGATTCGTTATTTTGGAAATAAGTATGACTCGGGTCCAGTATAACATCTACTAAGTAAACTACAGTACTAAACTAACAGGCTAATCGAAAGGGGGTAAGAAAAACCACCTAAGTCTGAGTCGATATATATATCTAGTAGTCGGTGATCCCGCCTCAATAGTATCACGTACGATACAATATATAACATGATATCCTCGAGTCAAGAGTGCCGATCAATCATTATAATTATCTCATACGGCAAATCCATCGTACAACATCCCAAATCTGGGTACGGGTCGAATATCACATTTATCTCATTATTTCATCTGGTATCCTTATCATCATATATCATGAACTGAGGGTACTGATCTAAGTCTAGTACATACTGATACCATCAACATATATATATGTGCGTGTGTATGAAAACACACCGCCTAAACACCCGCTAAAATATCAGGTCGTATCTCATAATACGAACCAAGCCACATCACCGATCTCATGGCATCATGCCCAAACACATTGACTCATCTCCAAATACCATGTACTATCCTCATATCCCAGTATATGTATATATATACATAATCACATACTTATATGTATATATATATATATATATATATTTGTATATGTATATATCCCCATATACGAATAAAAAAGTAAAATGTATGCGAGTGTGTGTGCGCACGTGTATGCAAATCATTAATCTAAGGTTTCACGACTAAGAAGCTAAACTAAGTTACTTCTAATTACACTAAACTAACCCATGAACACATAAACCTATCTTGATAATCATGGTCTCACAATACACCTTTATATATATATAATATAATACATTCGTATTTTACACTACGAAACTGCGGGGGTGCTATATGCCATCCACCCGACTTCCCCCGTAGATATATATCTACTCAGCTTTATCCTCACTTGCCGAAGTCGATGACGCCACACTCTTCCTTGTCGTTCAATTCCACTCAAGGGTACCTATATATATACACACAAGATATAGTAAACCGAAATCACGTACGAAAATCAAATCGGCACGAGTATCACACATAGGTTAAAACCTATAGTTTATGCATGCAAGAATAATTAAACAACCCTCGTCGTTGACGTAAAAACGTCAGACGACGGGACACAATATAAAATACCAAATCCCAATTCATTAAAAACCGCAAAACGAAATCAGAAACTTTGAAAACTTGCTCCAGATTTTACCCTAGGTGAAATTAGCCAATTTTGCATACATGGAGGGTCTATTTTACTGGAGATGAAGCCATAAACCAAACACCGACACATTTCACCCCACCCTGGCCACAATTTGCGGCCAGGAACATTAAATCTGCGGCCAACAAGTGAGGTTGGGGTCTCGGGTCTTGGGATTATCATCTGGGTTGCCTGCTTGTATCACATCATTTGCTAAATAATTTTCAGGTCATCCGGGTTATAGCAGATGACCAAAACACTTCACAATTTCCATAAAATACGATATCGAGGATTTTTAAGTTTGCGAAATGGGGTTTTTTTCTATGGTTTAGTCCAAAATACCATCACTACAGGGGTTGTATAGCCTCTACTAAGCTCAATTAAACAATCACAACTCAAGAATCCCTCAAACCCTAACTTGAAATTTTCTAACCTCACTAAACATCACTATAGCACTTCTAAACATGCATGGACACTAATGTGAATGAAAAAATATACTAATGGTGAAGAAAGTACCTCATTTGGCAACTCAAGAATTTTCTTGAGTTGCCCCAAGTGTCCAAAATCCTTGCTTTCTTGGTCCAAAGTGTTTGTAGTGAGCTTGTGCACATTTTTAGTGAAGGGATAATGATGTTTTGATGAGGGATTGAGGGTGTTTGTGAGGTTTTAGTGGAGGAGGGAGATGAGGGCAGCCATGGGAGAAAGAAGAGGGAAATGATCAAGGAAAAATGAAGAGGGAACAATGGGGACCATGGACAATTGACCCCTCACCTTTCTCTCTCATGCCCATGCCTAATACTTTATTCCCTTTTCTTTTCTTTTCTTTTCTTTTGGTCTCTTTTCTCATCCTCTCATATTAAAACCAACCATGCATAAAAATAAAGAAAAAGACATGGTAGAAAAATGTAAAAATATGTAATTTGATATGGTGCATGTCATGTGCACAAATCAAGCTTAATACACGATTAGTGATTTTTAGCCGCGATTAGCATTAAAATGGAATATAATTAATCATAAGAATTATAATTTGCTTAAATCATATAAAACACCCTCATTTCAGAAATTCCTATAATTTTCCAAATATTTTCCAATTTATCGGTATTTAATTATAACGCATTAATAAAATATTCATAATTATTATTATTTAATTATAAAAATTCCCAAAAATAATATTTTATTTTTCTGAAATGTTACAGGATCATCGGGGATTCGTCTCTCCCGGTATTGGGGGTTGATGTCGCGTTGTGCACGGGTGGCCATCACCAGAAATCATTGGCCGAGGTGGACGAGAACTACGGATTTGGATTAGTAGTTTCTCAATGGGTGATGGGCTTCATAACGACACGAAATATCGCGTTATTAGGGGTCCGATTTTATCCACCCCTTAGACTCGATATGCGATAATCTTAGACGAATAGACCAGACTGTATGGAGATTGTCACGGACAGGCTCAGTAGGGGTTTGGATGAGCTTGCTCGTCGGCCTTCCTTTCGCTCAATACCTGGGTAGCCGTTACGTACAGCTAGTGCCGCTGACGTGCTTGTGTTTAAACCCACTTCCAGCGTATTGACGTGTCTTTAGAGTCCCATACAGAGGGGTTCCCTGGTTCTGGCGAAACGATATAGTAGCCGTATTGGATACGTGCAGGGTTCCGATCGATTGATTGTACTATGTACCCGGACTTTCGATTAGACAGTTGATAATACTAGTCGGCTCGGGTTTGGGCCGGATTATTAAATCAGGTATTGATTTAATAATTTACGTATATGTATTTCGATACGTATATTCTAGTATTATGTTCTTTATGTTATTCTATCTCTTTAGGTATTCGTATTTCGGTACGAATACAGGTATGTATATACAGTAGAATGTAATCCGTGTTTTTCTGGAAAACATTCTAGAAGGTGGACACCTCATTTTAGGGTTTGACTATTTATTTTTAAATTTATAAATGAAGTGGCAAAGATTTGATGGGAGTATGGTGAGGACTATGCTTGCATAGTGTGCACAAATGAATTCTTTATTCATTTGTGCATACTATTCAAGTATGGGCACATTTTAAAAATGTAAGATATTGTTTTACAAAACCAAGCATGCTCATTTTCTCTCTCCATGGTTAGCTCATTATTTTTTTGAGATGGTTCTTTCTTTTGAGCTTGCCATCTTCTCCTCGCCATTTTGTGCTTCACTCCTCTCTTGAGTTTCATGGGTTCCCCCACCTTCATCTTCCACCCCCTCTCAACCATCTCATGTTTTGAGAATCATGAGAGGAGGTGTGATGAGATAGCTAAACACTTAGTTCACACACTACATCCTAGGCATTCTAAACTAGAAACCTATAATCTCTAGTTGGTTCACTTGCATTCATTATGTGGAGCTAGAGCCATGACCACATCCCTCGGGTGGATCATCTTCGACGGAGGAAGACCGGCTGCTAAGTTCGTTCGAGCATGCCTCAAGGAGCTTAGGAAGGTGATGGAAGACCGAAAGACTTGGTTCTTTCGGCATAATTATTCTAACCCTTTAGTTTAGCTTCTTTAGTTTGCTAGTATAGGTTTATGGTTTCGATCTTGGAGCGGGTTTTGTTTGCGCCAAAATTTTTAAACGCCAGTTTTTGTTTCGCATCGGCCACGGTAGATGGCCAGGGCGCCGACGAAACCCAGCAGTTACGCCCAGCTAGTACCGCTGACGGCTTGTGGCTGACTGATGTGATCATCACCTACTACTGGCGTATTGACGAGTCTTTAGAGTCCTACACAGAAGTTTCCCGGTTCAAGCGAAATGAAGTAGGGCACATATGTTGATATGTGCGGGGGGCCTGATTAGATACGTGTATTTGATACCGTATTCTGATCTTGCGGTTATTTGGTATCGATTAGGTTATATGTGATATAACTGGATTATCGAATCAAGTGCTGATTTGATAATGTGATATACAGATAAATGATATTAGTCGGTTATATGTGATATAACCGGATTATTAAATCAAGTGTTGATTTGATAATTTGATATATATTATATATTTGATATAATTATATATTAACTAATATTATTATCTCACTAATTATTCTTCATAATATATATTAATATATATATATATATATATATTAAAATAAAGCATGGCATGGATTTTCTATTTTTAGAAAAAAGAAAATGAAGAGGAAAATGGGGAGACTTATGAAGGCATAGGTTGAAGGCATGCCACATAATATAGGTTATTACTTTGACTTCACTATTGAAGCATGGTGTATATTTTCTATATGAAAATATTCATGCTTAAATGAGTGAGATATATTGGTGAGCCATTCTTCATTCTATGCTTGATACCTTAGCCATTTTCTTGAGCTTTTGCTCTCTAGTTCTCTCCATTTTTCCTCACCTCACCTCCAAGCTCAATTCCTCACATGAGTTGTGAACCCTTGAGCTTGTGAGAACCTTAGTGAGCAAACTACATCCCTACTTCACCATCCTAGTTTGAATTAGTAATTTAAACTAGTGTGTTTTCTTCACTAAAGAGTTTAGTGAAGAGGTGGTTGGATTGGCGGACTTTGGGTGAATCGTCTTTGGCACGAAGATCACGAAGGGAGCTTGTACCATTTTCAAGTGGAGCCTAGTGGAGTCGCGTGGCCTACAACCCGAAGTATTTGAAGAGAAGGACACGATCTACAAAGGTTGTAGTTTCGTTCTCTTAGTATAGTTTTTGTGATATCATGTTTAATACCCTAATATTCTAGTTAGATCTGGGTAAGTGTTCATTAGCACCTTTAAAATTTGAAAATTTCATGTGTGATGCCCATTTTAACCCTACCGTGGTGCTAGTATACACTTTCAGAATGGAAGTGGCAACATATTACCATGGACTTCGTGACTGCACTTTCTCGCAACACGAAAGGTAACGATGCTGTATGGGTTATTGTGGATCGACTCACAAAGTCAGCTCACTTTATTCCCCTTCGAGTTGGCCAATCTACCGAGACACTAGCAAAGAAATATATGGAGGTAATAATCTAAGTAAGATTTAAACTCTTCATAATGTATTATCTCTAATACCAATGAACTCATGTAGGAGATCGTGAGATTACATGGAGTACTGGTTTGCATTGTCTCCGATCATGACAAATTCCGATCGCAATTTTGGCAGAGTCTGCAAGCTAGTTTGGGAACGCGCCTGAACTTTAGCTTAGCTTACCATCCATAAACAGATGGACAGTCTGAGCGAACGATTCAGATACTTGAAGATATGCTAAGAGCTTGTATTCTAGACTTCGGAGGATTGTGGGAAGATCAACTACATCTTGTGGAGTTTTCATACAACAGCAGCTACCAAGAAAGTATTAGAATGACATCATTTGCAGCTCTATATGGAAGGAAGTGTCATTCACAATTAATTTTGGACGAAATCGGAGATAGAAAACTCCTTGGACCCGAGATGATAGTAGCATCTGTTGATGTAGTTTGCCCTATCAGGGAAAGAATGTGCATTGCCCAAGACCTACAAAAGCACTGGGCTGATGCAAAGCGCCTACACTTGGAGTTCCAACCGGGAGATCATGTCTTTCTGAAGATTTCTCCAAACCGTGGAGTGATTTGCTTCGGAAAGAGGGGTAAGTTAATTTCGAGATATATTGGACCGTTCGACATACTCGAACGAGTCAGAGAAGTGGCTTATTGCTTGGCACTTTCACCCTTATTGGAAGGAGTGCACAACGTGTTCCATATATCCTAACTCAGAAGGTATGTGAGTGAACCCATTCACATTCTTGATCACTCCGAGCTCACTATACAAGCGGATCTATCTTGTGAGCAACAACCCGTTGAAATCTTTGACAGAAAGGTGAAGTCACTTCGGAACAAGGAAGTAAACTTGGTCCGGGTGATGTGGAGAAAAGACACACTAGGAGAATCAACGTAGGAAAGAGAAGACGACATGCGTGCAAGATACCCTCACTTGTTTGTAAATTAGTTCTTAAATAATTGTAAATTTCGAGGACGAAATTTTTGTAAGGAGGGTAAAATATAACGACTTTGTTTTAATGTACAATTTTTTTTAAAGTTAATGAACAAATGGAGTATTTGTAAATCCTGGGCACAAGTTATAAATTTGATTTGTTTTTAAACAGCAAGAAACAACTTGTAGCTCATTGGTAAAGCCTTGCTCTGCTGTGACATAGCCCATGTGTTCAAATCCCCTCAGCCATATATTATTTTTGCTGATTTTTCTTTTAAACTTTTTAGAAGCCCGAAAGTTTACACGTGCAACACACGTAAAAATGAAAAGTCTCAGAAATCAAACATGTGGAAATTGTTAATTAAACTGACCCCGACACGTGGCAGCAATCCCACACCCCATCTCACCAAGATGGCCGGAGAGATTGGGCTCTGGGCCGGCGCCGCCGGGCCTCCCGTCCCTAATGCCTTCAATTTTTGCCCTAGAACCCCTTGGACTCCCCCCCACTAACCCTAGTTTGTTTGTTTTCCCTGCATATTAACAGAGAATTAAAATGAGGCATTAATCCAAAATGTTAATGCATTTTAATTTCATTCTTCAATCCTTAAAACCTTAATTTCTCCTATAAATACCACCATACACCCTAGCTGTCCTCATTCTGAAATCTAGCATCAAAACTCTCAAATTTTTCTAAGTCCAAAAAGTTGTACAAGTGGAGTTAGCCCAAAGTCAAGTTCCTGCGATGTTTAGGGACAAATCCGGTTACACCGTGACTCCACCACGCTTTCAAAATCTTCCTCCATCTCTTCTCTTTACCCTAATCCAGTAAGTCCCCCTACTCTCTTCTTTTCACCTCTCAAAACTTCTTCTTTTCAATGATGTCGGTAAGTGGAGTTATACCGACATCCATCTCTAAAACTTCTTAAACTAACAAATTTTCTTAAGAACTATTTATCTAAATCATAGTACTTTGTTTTCTAAACATTAAACTATAATTAGAAACAAATTTCAATTCAAAACTCCATATAAAAAAACTTTTATTTTACTTTTACGGTTAAATACTACAAACTTTCTATTCGACATTGCTTCATCATATTACTCATATTACCTTTAGAAAACTCACGAGGTAATGACCTGCCTCATCACAACACTCATCATGACATAGCACGATTGCCTTTTTATAATATTTTTGGGACTAATACAATTTCTACAATAAAATACCCTAAACTATTAAAAACTGTATTCTTTAAGATTGTTTTAATTAAATTCTATACAATTATGTCCATACAACCCATTTTGGAGAATCTAATTTGGTTCGTGCGGGTTATCGCACATCCATCGGACTAGTAGGGCGAGATGCAGACCTCCTCACGGAGCATACAATCTCGATGGAATTTATATTACAATTTTTAAGAAAACGTGATTTCTATTTAATAAATAAATTCTATTTTTAATATATATATATATAAATATTATCAAAATATCTATTTTAAATATATTTAATAATTCCATGTTTTCTAAATCAAAAGAAAAGAATCACAAAAGTTCATGAAAATACCCTCGAAATCAATACAAGTCAAATTACATGAAAATACCATATACTATTCAATTTAGGTTTATATCCACTAGAATATCTCATCACTTTTAAAATTACATCTATGAAAACCCTAAAGACGATAAATGAATACTTGAGGTTTATTTTGAAAATATATCAAAACTATTTTTCATAAAACCCCCTCAAGTTATATTAATTTACAATAATGACCCTAGTAAATATAGGTTTAAGCGGGAACAATTCTCTTGAGCCTCAGGGAGCCAGAGAATGTGGGTACTTTCCTATTTAAGGCAGACAACTAAAACGGGGTTATCAATGGTAATTGGCTTGGAAAAAGTCACAAATCATGTCGTCCATATGCAGCAGTTACCGATAACTCCAAAACTAATTCAAGACATCAATTCTGTTTAAGTGTCAGACTTAGTCGGAGTCTCAGTATAATCTGAAATCAATCCATCCATGTATACAATTCAATATAACTCCAATGCAACATGAATCCTTTTATCCAGAATACAATCTATATCAACATGACTTGATTTGACTGATCCATGGATATACATTTGACTTGTCCATATGACTATCTGTTTATATCTTTATCCGTTTACATGAACAATTGATATCATGGTTTCGGCAAGTCTTATATTTACAAATCATTACAAAACAATACAATAATACATTACGGGGTTTAAAGGGGTAGATTGGTACGGAATGTGTTAAAAGTGGTATGAAATGGTCACTTTAATACACCTAACCTGAACATCCGTTATCGTTGTCCCATTGGTTTTGACGGGGCCTTGTACTCCTTATACCATAGTCCATGGGGTAAGCTGGACTCCTCTCATATACACTGGCATATTCTGTACCAAGCTACAAACAACCGCGTTAACATAACTATCAACATTATACCAGTTATATTCTTATTACCTGTTCAGTCTATTTCCATCTCTCTTTGGGACTTACCGAGCGGTTGTTCGCTGACGACATTCCTTTTCTATTCTTTCTTTGGAATGTTGTCAGGAGGACCTGACTCTCTGGAGATCGAGCCCAGCTCAGAAGACTTGGAGCAGTTCGTCGACGCCCCAGAGCTCTAGACACTTGTATATACTTTTATTTTTAGATTCATGCTATTGTTTAGGCATTGCTTTCCAGTCTTGTATTTACTTTACAGCATTGTATTGTAAAGAATGTTTAATAAATAAAAAGTTATTGTTCATTTACATCTCATGTCCTTCTTGTGTACATATACGCTTAGCGTGTTTACTTCTGAGTAAATACGTTGCGTGACCCGTCACATCTCCCTACCGTACTCTGGAAAGCAGGGCGTGACAACATACATATGTCCAAGCATCCACTATATATACATATACAATAATGGCCTCAAGTGCATTTATATCCAACAATCTCCCACTTGCACTAAAGCCATATATTGGCGTATCGAGTACCCAACGTTTGCACTAGGGCCAGTTGTTATATCGCATACCCAACATCTCAAATAGTCTCTCGAACTGTGTTTGAAGGAGGGCCTTGGTGAATGGATCTGCCGTGTTTTCTTTTGTGTCTACTCTCCGAATCTCGATCTTCCGGCGATCTACGATCTCTCTGATCAGGTGATATCGCCTCATGATATGTCTGGATCTCTGATAGGATCGTGGTTCCTTTGTTAAAGCTATAACCCCATTGTTGTCGCAATACAAAGGTATTAGATTAACAATAGATGGAACCACCTCAAGTTCAGTAATGAACTTCTTCATCCAGACCGCTTCTTTTGCGGCATCGTTGGCAGCAATGTACAGTCTCCATCATCGAGTCTGCGACGGTGTCCTATTTGGAGCTCTTTCAACAGACCGCCCCTCTGTTGAGGGTAAACCCAAAACCCGGGACAGACTTCTTGTTATCCTTATCACTCTGGAAGCTCGAGTCGGAAAAAGACTTCACCTGGAGGTCCCTATTACCGTTCACCAAGAACAATTCCTTAGTCCTTCTCAGGTACTTAATGCTAACTGCGTAAGCTACATCTGGTCTGGTACATAGCATTGCATAAATTATAGATCCTACCGCCGAAGCGTAGGGTATAATGCTCATCCAATCGCTTACCTCATCAGTTTTTGGAGACATCTGTTTGGAGTGTGTGATTCCATGCAAAGCGGGTATATTACTGCTCTTGGAATCTTCCATACTAAATTTATTTAGTATGGACTCTATGTACCTGGACCGTGAAAGTCCCAACAATCTCTTGGATCTATCTCTGTAGATTTTAATCTCCAGAATGTAGGAGGCATCTGCTAGGTCCATGTTACCTCTCCCGGTACTTTCGGGGTTGCGGAAACGGTAAAACAAATTTTTTTCTAAACTTTGTAACATGGACCGTAAAAGCCGAATCTTTGCTAAACAATACACTAGCATCCTAACAAGAGATGTATCTACTCGGTTAGGGGTTATACCTCAACTTGAACTCCTTCTCTTCTTGTTGTTCTTCTTCTTTGTTGTTCTTCTCTTCTTGTTGTTCTTCTCTTTGCTTGCTCAATGGTTGATCCGGACTTCGGTCACCTCCGCGGCCTCCTTGAGTCGAAGACGATCCACCCGAGAGATGTACACCGAGCTCCACCTCAAGCCGAGGTAACTAGGGCAAGGAGATTGCTAATCTAGAAGCCCTAGGATGTGTAGAGAAGATGTATGGATGTGTTTGTCAAGTGGAATCCTTTTTCTCTCAACACATGAGATCAAAGGAGAAATCAAGAGGAGGAAGAAGAAGGAGGAAGGTTAGCAACCATGGAGCTTCTCATTTCAAGAGAGAGAGTGAGAATAAAATTATGATACAAAAGAAAAACAACCATGGTTGCAAATAATACAAAACAACATCATTACTAATCCCATCAAGATAAAGTTGATGGCTACTTTGAAATGACCATTATCATAATCCAAAAGAAAAAGGAAAAGAAAAGAAGAGTGTGGAAACCTCTTGAAAGTCAATGGTCAACCTGGTCAACCGGTCAACAAAGTCAAGAGGGGTCAACGGGGTCAAATGGTCAATGCAATTTGCCATCATAAGATTATCACTAATAGGATTAGTAAATGATGTTCGCGGCTCATAATGGTTTTTGACCAAACGAACTGTCAAAAACCCTAATGAGTCCGCCTCAAAATGGTTTTGATCGAATCAACTGTCAAAACCCTAATGAGCCTGCCACATAACGGTTTTGGCCGAACCAACTGCCAAAACCCTAATGAGGCACCTCCTCCTTCATCGCTCCGAAAAACTGTGCATACACACCTGCATCCGTATTCCGTAGAATGCGGATGCACAGAAGACAAAACAAATCCATCCGTGCAATACTAGGATCCGGCTTAAACCAAAGCCTACTAGTACTGCCTGCCCGAACACCATACGCACACAAGTGTACGTAAGTGATCGCAGCCCTGCCGTAAAACCATACGGCCTCTACACGTTTCGCTCAGTGCAGGGAAACTCTCTGTGTGGGACTCTAAAGACTCGACACTACACTGGCAGTGGGTTTAACCACAGACCGCAAGCGGCACTAGCTGTACGTAACGGTCCCCAGGTTGATGTCGATAAGAAGGCCGATGAGGTAAACCCATCCCAACTCCCACTGAGTCTGTATGTGACAATCTCCGTACAGTCCGGTCTGTTCGTCTGATACATCGCATGTCGGGCCTAGGGGGCGGCAAGCGTCAGACCCCTAATAGCGGTACAAGTCGTGTCGGAGTGAAGCCCAGAACACCCTGAGATAACACTGGAACCTACCAGTATATCTCGCTTGCCCTGGCCAGGGACTACTTGTGTAATGGCTCTCCTAGACACAGCGCGATGTCAACCCCCAATACCGGGAGAGACGAATCCTGTCTAACCGTCACTGCCTCCAAGTGCTTCGGGACTGCTCCCAACTACTACCTGTTTGCACGACTCAGTAGAGCCGTGGTAGGGTAGTAACCAAAGAACAGTGGGAACACACTCGAGGCGAAGTGACAGTGTCAAGTCAGCGGACTAAGCTGTACTCATGTCACCTGGGAACTGATAACTGACGATAGGTATAATACCAACCATCAGTTCCCGACGAGTCCTGTCCAGTGTACCCGTAACCTAACGAGCACCCGCATACTATCTCAAGTACGATGTACCGACGGCTGTGGGACAGACCGTCTCCCGTGCTGGGATGAGAAGCGCATACGCTAGTCTACTCTGGAGCATCGATGCCCTATCTCGATACTCCCACGACCAGGGACGTGTATAAGGATCTGCTTGCAGATTACCCAGCCCCCACGAGTGTGATCGCCATCACAACGCCGGTAATCAAGCAAAGATCCTAAGGGCTCTACTAATGTGTATAGGTGATATAATAAATAAACACACAAGTACACATTAAAGCAGAGACAAACCAAGTAGCATACTACTATATTGAGCAAGATTGTCTGTACAACTGTGAATATCCCAAGCTTCCATCAAGTAATATACATACTAGTATGATACAGTAATGGCCTCTAGGGCATATACACTAACAATCTCCCACTTGCACTAAGGCCATGTACTGGCGTATCGAAGACCTATCATCTCGATCAGCCGCTCGAACTGAGTCTGGGGTAAAGCCTTCGTGAATGGGTCCGCAGTGTTGTCCTTTGTGTCCACTCTCCGCACCTCGATCTCCTGGCGATCAATGATCTCCCTGATCAGGTGATACCGCCTTAAGATGTGCCTGGATTTCTGATGGGACCTTGGTTCCTTCGCTAAAGCTATAGCCCCATTATTATCGCAATACAAAGGTATTGGGTCAACAATGGACGGAACCACCTGAAGTTCACTAATGAACTTCTTAATCCAGACCGCCTCTTTTGCGGCATCGCTTGCAGCAATGTATTCAGCCTCCATCGTCGAGTCTGCGACGGTATCCTGCTTGGAACTCCTCCAACATACCGCCCCTCCGTTGAGGGTAAACACAAAACCCGAGACGGACTTGCTGTCATCTTTGTCACTCTGGAAGCTTGAATCGGTAAAGGACTCGACCCTGAGGTCTCCATTACCGTAAACCAGGAACATCTCCTTAGTCCTTCTCAGGTACGTGAGAATGTTCTTCACTGCTGTCCAGTGGTCCTCCCCTGGGTCTGACTGATACCGGCTTACCGTGCTCAACGCGTAAGCTACATCTGGTCTTGTACATAGCATCGCATACATTATAGATCCTACCGCCGAAGCGTAGGGTATAGTGCTCATGCGAACCCTCTCCTCGTCAGTCTTAGGAGACATCTTCTTGGAGAGGGTAATTCCGTGCAATGCGGGTATGTTACCGCGCTTGGAACCCTCCATACTAAATCTCTTCAGTACGGTCTCTATGTACCTGGACTGCGAAAGTCCCAATAGTCTCTTGGATCTATCTCTATAGATCTTGATCCCCAGAATGTACGAGGCATCACCCAGGTCCTTCATGGAGAACCTTTGTGACAAAAACAGCTTGACCGATTGTAGAATAGGAACATCATTTCCTATCAAAAGAATGTCGTCCACGTACAAGACTAGGAATACGACAGTTCGTCCTACAATCTTCTTATATACACAGGGTTCATCTTCGTTCTTGATGAAATCAAATTCCTTGATTGCCTCATCAAAACAGATGTTCCAGCTCCGCGATGCCTGCTTTAATCCATAAATGGATTTAAGCAACTTGCACACCTTTCCGCTGCTCCCACTGTCCACGAAACCTTCTGGTTGATCCATGTAAACGCACTCTTCCAAACAACCGTTTAGGAAAGCCGTTTTAACATCCATCTGCCAGATTTCATAGTCATGGAAGGCAGCAATGGCAAGTAGGATCCGAATGGATTTGAGCATAGCCACCGGAGAAAATGTTTCGTCATAGTCCAAATCAGGTCTTTGACGAAAACCTTTTGCAACGAGTCTAGCCTTATAGGTTTCCACCTGCCCATCTACACCAAGTTTCCTTTTGTAGATCCATTTGCATCCAACGGGTTTTACCCCAGGTGGAGCAATATCCAAGGTCCACACTTTATTGGCGTACATGGACTCCATTTCGGTTTGCATTGCTTCCTGCCACTTATCAGAGTCCCTACTGATAATGGCCTGCCTGAAACTGGTAGGGTCATCTTCTTCCAAGATGCAATCCTCTCGATCCCCGTCTATGAGAAAACCGTAGTATCTCTCGGGCGGATGAGAAATCCTACCAGATCTGCGGAGTGGCTGAGGTTCGTTTGGGGTCATTGAATCTAGCGGTTCCTCCAAATTTTCAGTTACATTTTGTGGTCGCTGAATTTCTTCCAGTTCTACCGAACTCCCACTAGCTTCTTTTGCAAGAAACTCCCTTTCTAAGAAGGTAGCGTGGCGAGATACAAACACCTTCTGTTCCTCAGTGTGGTAGAACAGATATCCTAGTGAGTCTTTAGGATATCCCACAAATTTACAGAGAACTGACCGTGCCTCTAACTTCTCCGGTTTCTGTGTTTTCACATAGGCCGGACAACCCCATATCTTAAATCGCTTAAGATACGGATATCTTCCATTCCATATTTCATATGGAGTCTTAGGCACTGATTTGGATGGAACATAGTTCAATAGGTACGCCGCTGTCTGAAGCGCATGTCCCCAAAATGAAAGAGGCAACTCAGCACTACTCATCATGGAGCGAACCATATCCAATAGGGTACGATTCCTCCGCTCCGAAACACCGTTGTGCTGTGGTGTATAAGGAGGAGTAAGCTGAGAGAGAATACCATTCTCTTTTAAGTAATCTAGGAATTCCGTGCTTAAGTACTCCCCTCCCATGTCAGACCGGAGGATCTTGATACTTTTGCCAATCTGGTTCTCTACTTCCTTTCTGAATTCCTTGAATTTCTCAAAAGCTTCAGATTTGTGTTTCATCAGATACACATATCCGAACCTAGAGAGATCGTCAGTGAATGTGATGAAGTATGAGAACCCACCCCTTGCATGTATAGACATCGGACCACACACATCACTGTGTATGAGTCCCAAGAGCTCTCTTGCTCTTTCTCCATGTCCGGTGAACGGAGATTTGGTCATCTTTCCTTTAAGACAAGACTGACAAGTTTCATAAGATGAAAACTCGAACGTATTCAAGAGTCCAACTTTATGTAACTTACTCAGTCTTTTCTCTCCGATATGACCAAGCCTACAATGCCACAAGTAGGATTCATTCGTATCTGAATTCTTCCTCTTGCGTGTGTTTTGTATATTGAGAACTGTATTCTGATTTTGAACGTAGATACCATTACACAGTGTACCCTCTGCAACCAGTACCTTATGAAGGTAAATGTTCATGATATTCTTTTCAAGAACAATGTTATATCCATCTTTATCGAGTAAAGAAACTGATATGATGTTGCAAACCATGGAGGGTACATAGTAGCAATCGTTCAAAATCATAGTCTTGCCATTTGGCAATACTAGGTGATATTCACCGACGGCTGCCGCATTAACTTGTGCTCCGTTCGCTACTCTGAGCGACATATCACCCGGTGCAACTTTCCTACTTTTTCTCAGTCCCTGCAATAAATTACAGATATGAGATCCTGATCCGGTATCAAGTACCCAGGAGGTAGGGCTGACCGTAAAACAGTTCTCAATTACAAGAACACCTGAAGTAGATGCAAAACCATGCTTCTCCTTCAACTGGGTATCCTGGAAATCCATACAATCCCCTTTCCCATTCTCACACTCATGACCGTTGTCACAAGTTAGAGCTGAACCAACTTACCCCAGTCCCGAATAAGAATTCGGATCGGTCAAGCGATACATTTTATTATCTTGATTAAGGCGTAAAAAGGTTGCTGCCAGGAGAGAGAGAAAAGAAACACTCAGCGTATGCTCTTGCAAGATAAGATTGGTTTATTAATTTATCTAACCAGGATGTCTCCCACTGTTTACTCAAATTCTTCTTAAAACCTTTAAAAGAAGAACTAGCCGGGTTTTTAATTCACGTCACAATACTTGCTTAACCTTTCAGCCAGGCTAGTGTCGGTACTTCGAGGGAGGTTTTCCAACGCTTTAGCGAAGTTCCTTAATTCAAGAACCTCTTTTCCCTGGGGGCGTAGCCCCGCTAACACTTTTCTAGACACCTACTAGGTTTATAGCATTGATTGTTAAGTGAAATAACCTCCCGAGAGTAATCCAACTCATCAGTGGGATCGGGATCCAACTGTCATTGTGTGATAACCTAGATGGAATCCACTCTAGTCACCACACTCCAGAAGGTATGCTAAATCTGCAAGTTTCAGTACTTTTGAAACTCCCGATGTGGTTTTTTTCCCCTAGGACCCAAGTGATCTTGACGGAGTCAACAAATCAAAGAGTCCTAGTCAAGTTCAACCTGTCATTATCTGGATTGCATTAAACCCACCCGCATAACCCTTGACGGAGTCAACAAGGTTATACGACTGTCCTAATCAATCCAATATACCGATACAAACAAGTAGCACTTAGCTACCGTACACTACGCCTTGACGGAGTCAACAAACACAGCACAAATACTAAGTATTACTTGTAAGAAATGACGGAGGGCTACGACTGGGTTTTTGGCGAAAAACCCGTTAACGTAATGAACTTGATATCATTGAAGTAACCTGGTAATCTTTTGAAAATATAGCGGCGAAAACTTTTGCTAAAGAGGTCACTCCCTGCGAAGGGATCTCGGCTCTTTCCTCGTCGAATGAGGTGCAGGATATTCCAAACTAAATACCTCGATGCAAAGCAAGAATAATCGACTATAGTGAAGTTATTACCCTGACGCAAACTTTTGTCCAAGGGGTCACTCCCGATGAAGGGATCTCGACCCTTGCCTCGTCGACTGAGGTGCTGGGCATTCACAACCGAATACCGCGATGCAAAACAAAAATGAACGTCCTTGCAATAACAGCTTTTTGAAAAATTGTTCCAACAACGTCTTTTAGGTTTATTTTCTTGCATTAGTTCTTTTAATGCGTCCCATCATTTAAATCCTACCATTGCAGAAAACAACCAAAATATGACGTACGCTTATGCCATTCGCATTCGCCACTGGGCCCCGTCATCACCCGTTAGGTTACTTAACTAACGACAGAGCGGGGGCTGGGCTAGCGTGGCTGTAAAATAT
This sequence comes from Agapanthus africanus, assembly GCA_030015575.1. Classification (NCBI taxonomy): domain Eukaryota; kingdom Viridiplantae; phylum Streptophyta; class Magnoliopsida; order Asparagales; family Amaryllidaceae; genus Agapanthus; species Agapanthus africanus. The sequence continues at coordinate 544,948,546 of JASDDO010000024.1, read as the reverse complement.
AAGCAACGCCTAAATAGTTATTATATATAGATATGCTGCAACGATAGCCAATCCAGATCACAGATGAACACTTTGGATATACTAGGAACCCGCGATTCGTTCAAGCCTGCAACGAAAAGCGGATTACACGGTCGCGATGAATAGCCAAAATCCTACCCAAGACCCCTACGGGTGCGGCAAACTACCCGCCAAGTACCCGAAGCGAAGCAACCTCCCTCAATGCCATGAGTAGGCCACTCGGCACTTCGAGATACCCGGTAGTTTGTGCACCCCCTCCATGGGTCTATCCTAGGAGCAAAAACAGTAAAAAGAATTATACAATGACGGCTACAACCCCGACCCGGTTGTGCGGCCATACAAATAATATTACATCAATTTACAAATTTATTACATGAATGAAAGAAAAAGAAACTCTCATCTCACATCCACCCCGGCTATTCATCCGCGACAATCCAACGAGTTCATATATACAAACCATCAACAACAATCACAGATTACAGATATGTATAACCCCGACTAATCGACATATAGCGATTAGCCGACGTTCAATACATAAGAACATCACAGATATAACCTTTATAGTCAAAGTATATTGAAGTTCGAAAAAATACGGATTTATAGGCCCCCAAAAACAAATTTCTATTCTGGAAAATCTGGGCACATTTAAACCATCTTAAAAATCCTAATACCAAGTCAGAAACACTCTGTACCAAAAATGACCCAGTGACTCACCAAGATGGCCGCGGTTCCGCGGCAATAGCTTGCTATTGCCGCGGAAACGCGGCGCTTTGGTCGAGTTGCTGGCTCGTTTTTGGTGGCTTTCTTCTAAAAACCCTGAGATGATTTTTGGAGTATAACAAATTTTGTTTTGACCAGAAAAAATTTTAACAGAAACTCAGGTTTTCGTAACTTGGTTTTTTCGATTTTTCCGTTTCGAACTTCGATACACTTCACTACCAAGCTAGTTTATGTTTAGTTGGGCTCTGATACCACTGCTAGGTCCACGTTACCTCTCCCGGTACTTTCGGGGTTGCGGAAACGGTAAAACAAAAAAATTTCTAAACTTTGTAACATGGACCGTAAAAGTCGGATCTTTGCTAAACAATACACTAGCATCCTAACAAGAGATGTATCTACTCGGTTAGGGGTTATACCTCAACTTGAACTCCTTCTCTTCTTGTTGTTCTTCTTCTTTGTTGTTCTTCTCTTCTTGTTGTTCTTCTCTTTGCTTGCTCAATGGTTGATCCGGACTTCGGTCACCTCCGCGGCCTCCTTGAGTCGAAGACGATCCACCCGAGAGATGTACAACGAGCTCCACCTCAAGCCGAGGTAACTAGGGCAAGGAGATTGCTAATCTAGAAGCCCTAGGATGTGTAGAGAAGATGTATGGATGTGTTTGTCAAGTGGAATCCTTTTTCTCTCAACACATGAGATCAAAGGAGAAATCAAGAGGAGGAAGAAGAAGGAGGAAGGTTAGCAACCATGGAGCTTCTCATTTCAAGAGAGAGAGTGAGAATAAAATTATGATACAAAAGAAAAACAACCATGGTTGCAAATAATGCAAAACAACATCATTACTAATCCCATCAAGATAAAGTTGATGGCTACTTTGAAATGACCATTATCATAATCCAAAAGAAAAAGGAAAAGAAAAGAAGAGTGTGGAAACCTCTTGAAAGTCAATGGTCAACCTGGTCAACCGGTCAACAAAGTCAAAAGGGGTCAACGGGGTCAAATGGTCAATGTAATTAGCCATCATAAGATTATCACTAATAGGATTAGTAAATGATGTTCGCGGCTCATAATGGTTTTTGACCAAACGAACTGTCAAAAACCCTAATGAGTCCGCCTCAAAATGGTTTTGACTGAATCAACTGTCAAAACCCTAATGAGCCTGCCACATAACGGTTTTGGCCGAACCAACTGCCAAAACCCTAATGAGGCATCTCCTCCTTCATCGCCCCGAAAAACTGTGCATACACACCTGCATCCTTATTCCGTAGAATGCGGATGCACAGAAGACAAAACAAATCCATCCGTGCAATACTAGGATCCGGCTTAAACCAAAGCCTACTAGTACTGCCTGCCCGAACACCATACGCACACAAGTGTACGTAAGTGATCGCAGCCCTGCCGTAAAACCATACGGCCTCTACACGTTTCGCTCAGTGCAAGGAAACTCTCTGTGTGGGACTCTAAAGACTCGACACTACGCTGGCAGTGGGTTTAACCACAGACCGCAAGCGACACTAGCTGTACGTAACGGTCCCCAGGTAGATGTCAATAAGAAGGCCGATGAGGTAAACCCATCCGAACTCCCACTGAGTCTGTATGTGACAATCTCCGTACAGTCCGGTCTGTTCGTCTGATACATCGCATGTCGGGCCTAGGGGGACGGCAAGCGTCAGACCCCTAATAGCGGTACAAGTCGTGTCGGAGTGAAGCCCAGAACACCCTGAGATAACACTGGAACCTACCAGTATATCTCGCTTGCCCTGGCCAGGGACTACTTATGTAATGGCTCTCCTAGACACAGCGCGATGTCAACCCCCAATACCGGGAGAGACGAATCCTGTCTAACCGTCACTGCCTCCAAGTGCTTCGGGACTGCTCCCAACTACTACCTGTTTGCACGACTCAGTAGAGCCGTGGTAGGGTAGTAACCAAAGAACAGTGGGAACACACTCGAGGCGAAGTGACAGTGTCAAGTCAGCGGACTAAGCTGTACTCATGTCACCTGGGAACTGATAACTGACGATAGGTATAATACCAACAATCAGTTCCCGACGAGTCCTGTCCAGTGTACCCGTAACCTAACGAGCACCCGCATACTATCTCAAGTACGACGTACCGACGGCTGTGGGACAGTCCGTCTCCCGTGCTGGGATGAGAAGCGCATACGCTAGTCTACTCTGGAGCATCGATGCCCTATCTCGATATTCCCGTGACCAGGGACGTGTATAAGGATGTGCTTGTAGATTACCCAGCCCCCACGAGTGTGATCGCCATCACAACGCCGGTAATCAAGCAAAGATCCTAAGGGCTCTACTAATGCGTATAGGTGATATAATAAATAAACACACAAGTACACATTAAAGCAGAGACAAACCAAGTAGCATACTACTATATTGAGCAAGATTGTCTGTACAACTATGAATATCCCAAGCTTCCATCAAGTAATATACATACTAGTATGATACAGTAATGGCCTCTAGGGCATATACACTAACAGCATCACCTAGGTCTTTCATGGAGAACCTTTGTGATAAGAACAGCTTGACCGATTTTAGCATAGAAATTTCATTTCCTATCAAGAGAATGCCATCCATGTACAAGACTAGGAACACGACAGTTCTCCGTATAATCTTCTTATTGATACAAGGCTCATCCTCATTTTTGATGAAGTCAAATTCCTTGACTGTTTCATCAAAACAGATGTTACAGCTCCGCGATGCATGCTTTAATGGATTTAAGTAACTTGCACAGCTTTCCGCTGCTCCCACTATCCACGAATCCCTCTGGCTGATCCATATAAACGCACTCTTCCAAACTTCCGTTCAGAAAAGCCGTTTTTACGTCTATCTGCCAGATTTCATAGTTATGGAAGGCAACAATGGCAAGTAGGATCCGAATGGATTTCAGCATAGCCACTGGAGAAAAGGTTTCGTCTTAGTCCACACCGGGTCTTTGATGAAAACCTTTTGCAGCAAGACTAGCTTTATAGGTCTCCACCAGTCCATCTACACCAATCTTCTTTTTCAAGATCCATTTGCATCCAACGGGTTTTATCCCAAGAAGAGAAATATCCAAGGTCCAAACTTTGTTGGTGTACATGGAATCCATTTCGGATCGCATATCATCCATCGATTTATCAAAGTCTCTACTGGTAATGGCTTGCTTGAAACTAGTAGGATCATTTTCTTTCAAGATGCAATCCTCTCGATCCCCGTTTATGAGAAAATCGTAGTATCTCTCGGATGGATGAGAAATCCTACTAGATCTGCGGAGTGGCTGAGATTCTTCCGGGATTATTGAATCTTGAGGTTTCACTAGATCATCAGTTTCTGTTTATGGTTGCGGAATTTCTTCCAGTCCTACCGTGCTTCCACTTATTTCTTTCGCAAGAAATTGCCATTCTAAAAAGGTGGCGTGACGAGCAACAAACACCTTCTGATCCTTAGTGTGGTAGAACAGATATCCTAGAGAATTTTTAGGATATCCCACAAATTTGCTCAAAACTGACTATGCCTGAAGTTTGTCCGGATTTTGTACTTTTACAAAGGCCGGACAACACCATATCTTAATACGTTCAAGATATGGTCTTTTGCCACTCCATATTGTTTGTGTTTATGCCCTAGAGGCCATTATTGTATCATAATAGTTTGTATATTACTTAATGGAAGCTTGGAATATTCACAGTTGTATTGACAGTCTTGCTAAAAATGGTAGTATGCTACTTGGTTTGTGTCTACTTTAATATGTGCATATGTTTCTTTTAGCATATCGCTTATACATATTAGTAGAGCCCTTAGGATCCTTGCTTGATTACCAGCGTCGTGATGGCAGTCACACTAGTGAGGGCTGGGTAGTCTATAAGCAACATCCTATACAGGTCCCTGGTCGTAAGATTATCGAGACAGGGCATCGATACTCCGGAGTAGACTGGTGTATACGCTTCTCATCCCAGCATAGGGAGATGGTCTGTCCCATAGCCATCAGTACGTCGTACTGGAGATAGTATGCAGGTGCTCGTTAGGTTACGGGTACACCGGACAGGACTCGCCGGGAACTGCAGGTTGGTTTTATACCCATCGTCAGATAGCAGTTCCCAGGTGACATGAGTACAGCTTACTCTGTCGACTTGACACTGCTACTTCGCCTCGGGTGTGTTCCCACTGTACTTAGATTACTACCCTACCACGGCTCAAAGGAGTCGTGCAAACAGGTAGTAGTTGGATGCAGTCCCGAAGCACTTGGAGGCAGTGGCGGTTAGACAGGATTTGTCTCTCCCGGTATTGGGGGTTGATATCGCGCTGTGTATGGAGAGCCATTACGCAAAGTGTTAGTTGTATGTATGCCCTAGAGGCCAGTATTGTACAGATTATGTATATTATATTGGATGCTTGGACATATATAGAGATGACTTTCTTGCTCGACATGATAGTATGCTATCTGGTTACTCTTTATCTTAACATGTACACTAGTCTCTTTATACTGTCTTATAGTTACATGTTGGTAAAGCCCTTAGGATGTGTACTTGACTACCTGGACTATGATGCAGATCATACTAGTGGGGACATGGTAGTCCATAAGTGCATCCTTCAAGGTCCCTAGTCGTGGGTGTATCGAGACGGGGCATCGATATACCAGAGTAGACTAGCGTATACGCTTCTCGACCCATGTGATGGGCGATGGATGATCCCATATCCATTGGTGTTTGACATCAGAGATGGTGTACGGGTGCTCAGTGGTGACTGGGTACACTGGACGGACTCGCCGAGAACTCCCAGATGGTATTATACCTCACGTCAGATGGCAGTTCTCAGGTGACACTTGTACAGGTTAGTCTGTAGACCCGAGATCGTCATGGAGTCTTGTGTGATTCCCACTGTGCTTTGATCTCCACCTTACCACGTCCATGAGGGCGTGCAAAACGGTGGTCTTTGGGTACAGTCCCGAGTCACATGGAGGCAATGAGCGATAGGAGGGGTTTCGTCTCTCCCGGTATTGGGAGTTGATGTTGCGCTGTGCTCGATTGGCCGTAACAGGGAAGTCCCTGGCCAGGGCTGATCAGAGATTTGCTGGTAAGTGTTACCAGTAGTTTCTCGACCCGTTACGAGCCTCACATCAGCACGACTTATCGGGTTATTGGGGTCTGACGTTTACCACCCCTAGACTTGATATGCGACGTATCTGACGAAGAGACCGGACAGTATGGTAAGTGTTACTGGTCGGATTCGCAGGAGTGTGAGCGGGCTAGCTCGTCGATCTTCTGATCGCTCAATACCCGGGTGGCCGTTACGTTTAGCAGACCGTTTGCGGCTTGTGGGTGCTTGATATGATCATCATCTGCTACCGGCGTATTGACGAGTCTTTAGAGTCCTACACAGAGGTTTCCTGGCTCAAGCGAAACGAAATAGGAGCGCATATGAGATATGTGCGGGACCGAGAATAATGCAAGTATGTGATACCGCATTTCATTCTCGCGATATATGTTTCGATTGGTTATATTCGATATGACCTAGTTATCGAATCATTGATTCGATAAATCGATACATTACATACTAGTCGGTTGTATAAGATATAACCGGATCATTGAATCAAGTGTTGATTTAATGATTTAATGTATAATTATATATTCGATATATTACTTTGCATTAACTAGTATGTAAGTCCGTGTTGCCCACCCCGGTGCTTACGGGGAGGCGGAAAACATAATAAAAATCGGATTTTTAATGACTTAGGCAACATGGACTATGCTTGTGAGGATCTTTGCTAAACATAAACTAGCTAACTCTAACTACAAAGTAGCTAAGTGAAGAAAAGTTATACCTTTGGTCTTTAGTCCTTCTCTCCTTGCTCCTAGGTATGGTAGAAAAGGATCACCTTGCTTGTCTTCTCCCGTCAAAGAAGGATCCACCCGAAAGCCACCACCTTTAGCTTCAACTCCAAGCTAGGAGTAACTAGAGTGCAAGAAATGCTAAGACTTGAACCCTAGAAGTGAGTAGAGAAGATCAAGAGAGGGTTTTTCTCAAGCTTTTTGTTTCTCAACACATGAGAGGGAGAGAGCTTGAGGGAGAGGATGAGCAAGAGAGAGAAAAGAAATGAGAGAATGAGAATAATAGTGAGCCATTCTCACTAATATGTGTGAGTTATTTTAATTAATCAATTAGCAAGAAAATTGTCATGGTTTAATCAAGAGGTGACCATTATCATTTCATTATTAATGCAAATTGCAAGAATCAAAGAGCATCTTCCAAATGAAATGATCATGGTCAAATTGTCAACTTGGTCAACAAGTCAACAAAGTCAAAGTGTCAACAACAACAACCATGCACAATAATTAAGCTAATTATTAATTAACAATAATACACACAAAAACAATAGGGTTAATAAAATGACAATAGTCATTAACCCTAAACAAGGTCCTCTCCCTCAATCTCAAGCAACCGTGCATACGCACCCGCATTCGTGAACCGAGGAACACGAACACAATGAGAAAAACCAATCTCAAATCATATACTAGGATCCGGCTTAAACCAAAGCCCGCTAGTATAAACTGTCCGGACAGCAAACGTGCACAAGTGCGCGGATGCGAACGAACCCTGTCGCAAAACCATGCGACCTCTACTCATTTTGCCTAAAGGCGAATAGCTCTCTGTGTGGGACTCTAAAGACTCGACACTACGCTGGCAGTGGGTTTAACCACAGACCGCAAGCGGCACTAGCTGTACGTAACGGTCCCCAGGTAGATGTCGATAAGAAGACTGACGAGGTGAACCCCATCTGCACTCCTACTGAGCCTGTATGTGACAGTCTCCGTACAGTCCGGTCTGTTCGTCTGATACATCGCATGGCGGGCCTAGGGGGGCGGTGAACGTCAGTCCCCTAATAGCGGTACAAGTCGTGTCGGAGTGAAGCCCAGAACACCCTGAGATAACACTGGAAGCCTACCAGTATATCTCGCTTGCCCTGGCCAGGGACTACTCGTGTAATGGCTCTCCTGGACACAGCGCGATGTCAACCCCCAATACCGGGAGAGACGAATCCTGTCTAACCGTCACTGCCTCCAAGTGCTTCGGGACTGCACCCAAAAACTACCTGTTTGCACGACTCCTCTGAGCCGTGGTAGGGTAGTAATCAAAGTGCAGTGGGAACACACTCGAGGCGAAGTGACAGTGTCAAGTCAGCGGACTAAGCTGTACTCATGTCACCTGGGAACTGATAACTGACGATAGGTATATTACCAACCAACAGTTCCCGACGAGTCCTGTCCAGTGTACTCGTAACCTAACGAGCACCCGCATACTATCCCAAGTACGACGTACTAACGGCTGTGGGACAGACCGTCTCCCACACTGGGATGAGAAGCGCATACGCTAGTCTACTCCGGAGTATCGATGCCCTGTCTCGATAGTCCAACGACCAGGGACCTGTATAAGGATGTGCTTATAGATTACCCAGCTCCCACGAGTGCGAGCGCCATCACAACGCTGGTAATCAAGCAAAGATCCTAAGGGCTCTACTAATATGTATACCAGCAATATGCTAAAAGAAACACATGCACATATTAAAGCAGAGACAAACCAAGTAGCATACTACCATTTCGAGCAAGATTGTATATACAACTGTGAATATCCCAAGCTTCCATTAAGTAATATACAAGCTAGTATGATACAGTAATGGCCTCTAGGGCATATACACTAACATAGTATTGGTTCACTTTAAACGGATTTTTCTCACTTGATGCACATTGTATATATGATATGCTTTAGTGCACTACTTTGTATCATGTTTGATGATACTTGATAATGTGGTTAAGTGTAAAGGGTTAAACCATGGTTAAGTGATGATTAGGGTTTTGGTTTATCATTTATTTATTTGTTTATTTATTTAAAAGGATTTAGTTAAGAATGGTGGCTAATTTTGGAGCTATGTTGAAGCTTCATGAAGCTTTGACAAAGTCCACCATCCTTATCTCATCCTTAACCCTAACCACACTTACTAACCTTGGTTTAATCTCTACACTTGACCATGGTCAAGATATGATAAGTATTCATATTAGTTTTATTTTTAAAATAGAACACTTATCTTTCTTTCTTGATCTTCATCTTCTTCTTCTTCTTCAAGCTCAAGGTCCATCAATGGCAACTTGAGTTAAAGTGAGATAAATCCAATTCTAAAGTGAACCCACCTCCTATTTCTTCACTCTCTACCTCTTGCCAAGTTGTTTTGGGTGTTTACTTCACAAGTTTCACAAGTTTGTGAAGTCGGAGCTTGAGTTTGTGCAACCTCGACGTAGATCGTCTTTGACACGAAGCCGACGACCTATTCCGCACGTTTCTCCGATGAAGCCGTCACGAGAGTTCAAGCTTCAAGATGGACAGCGAGAGGACGCCCTTGCGGAGCCGAGGAGGTGGATATCCGGATCTACAAAGGTTGTAATTTCCGTATCCTAGTAGTTAAGCGTTAACTAGCTTTCTTTTTCGCCTAAACATCTAGTTGAAGATCCGTAGTCTAGGGTTTCTCGGCACCAAAAATTTTAATTTGGCATGTTCGATGCCTTGAGAGAACCCACTAGGGTGCCTAGGAACCTTTCACTGGTATCAGAGCCTAGCTAGAGCCTTAGGCGAAGTCTAGACGCAGTTTGAAGTCCGAACGAACACGAAACCCAAATACTTTAGAGCTCTCTGGACATTTTCATAAATCTGGGAATTTTTGATATTAAAAATGTCTAAAAAATTCAGCATAGAATTCTAAGCATTACTGTGTAAAACGTTTCCCTGTACTGTTCATTGTGCCGCGGAAGCGCGGCAGAAGCATGCCTTCTGCCGCTCTTCCGCGGCCACATGGTGACATCATCCCACTATTTTTGCACAGTAATACCTGATAAATTCTGGTGAGTTTTCTGGATATTTTTAAATTTATTTAAGGGTTGAGTGCTCTGGAGTTATATTGGGAATCGATGAATTCGATCGGAATATCAAACTTTGTCTAAGTGTTTTTCCAGATAACTGTAGAATATGTTAAAGAGTTCGACCGGATACAAATACCCAGGTTTTCCCCTGCCGGAATAATTCCAAGTGTTGGATTTTTTCTGTGGTTAAAAGACGTTCTGAGTAGTGCAAGTAATGCGATGGTCCCTCTAGAAGACACAAACCGTAACTCGATTATGTGACCGTCTTGAACTGCCCTTTGAACCTTCGGGTTTGGGGCAGTACGGCGTGCCACATGTGAGGCGTTGGCTTGACCCTTCTACGGCTAGACCGTTGGTACTGAGGCATGAAATGAATATCTTTGAACCTTTTTCATGTGTTGATCGGTGTCAGGAAAACTTGGGTGTTCGAATGTTCGATCAGAAAGTTTGATATATTCTATTTATCCGGAATTGGATACAATAATTGGAATTCACAAGTAGTTATGAGATAACTGAATGAATGTTATAAATCTAGCAATTTAGTCCTATATAATATTGAAAAGAGTTTTCGATAATGTGACTAAAATGCGGGATTTATATCTGATTAGGCATGTGATGTCTAAAGCCGTTGCGGATTCCAATTGTTGTAGTTTTACACTTTCTTTTCTGTGACCGTAAGTGTAGTATGTTCATATCGCCGGTTTCGTTGCTATACGTCAAGGACAATTGGGGTATGCATACTTACTTACGTTGATGACATGTGATGTTATGTGTTGCTGGATATGTTATATTGGATCGTCGTATTTGAATAGCCGGGGGTTTTTATGTGAGATGAGTGTTTTTCATTTTCATTCATGTAAAAACTTGTATGTAATATTCTTTCATTTGGGGCGCTTCCAGGTAGCGGAAGTTGTCACCCTTTGTGTATTATTTACTTTTCCGCATTAGGATAGACCCAAGGAGGGGAGCACAAGTAACCGGGTTCTGGGGTCCAGTGGGAGACCAACTCGAGGAGTCGAGTCCGGGTCTCCTAACCCTAGAATTGGCAGGGTTGCTTGCCACTCTCGTAGGGGTCTAGGGGTGTGGGATTGGCTATTCATCACGACCGTGGAATCCGTGTTTTATACTGGCTCGTATTGAAAACACGGACGTCCTAGTATATCCAATATTTCATATGTTTATTCTGCTGCGATATCTGTGATGTGATTCTGTGATGGATATAGTATATAGTATATATGATATATTATATAGACGTTACTTATGTTTTACACCCGCGCTAGCCCTGCCCTGCTCTGTCGTTAGTTACCTAACCTAACGGTGCACGAGGGGACATCGAGGCGAATGCGGATGGCATAAGTGTACGTCATATCTATCTGTGATGTTTAGGTATTTAAATGATGGGACTTCATTAATGTGATTAATGAAAGGAAAGAAACCTAAGATGTTGTAGAATCGAATTTTAAAATAAAACAGGTAGCTACAGTTCTTGCTTTGCATAGCGGTATATATGATATACCCTGCACCTTATTCGACGAGGAAAGGACCGAGATCCCTTCACCGGGAGTGACTCCTTTAGCAATAACTGGCAGATGCTACACACTCGGTTTGCTTTTGACTGCTTTTGGGTTTTTGCTTTGCACAGCGATATATATGATATATCCCGCACCTCATTCGACGAGGAAAGGACCGAGATCCCTTCACCGGGAGTGACTCCTTTAGCAAAACCAGAAAAGCCTCAAAATCACTCCATTTCAAAACTTCATTTGATTCTACAACGATATCAAGTTCATTACGCTCATGGTTTTCAGAAAAACCTGGCGTTGCCCTCCGTCATTTCAGATGAGTAGTAGTTGGTATTCGTGCTACGTTTGTTGGCCTGCGTCAAGGCGTAGTGTGCGGTAGCTAACTAGTATTTATCTGCTTATGCATATGATGCAGATTGGATTAGGGTAGTCGTGCGACTTTGTTAGCCTGCGTCAAGGGTCGTACGGGTGGGTTTAATTCAATCAGGAAATGACGGGTTGAACTTGACTAGCGCACTATGGTTTGTTGGCCTGCGTCAAGGTCATAGTACGCTAGGGGCAAAATATTATCGGGAATTTCAAGTGTTGAAATTTGCAATGAGATTGCATACCTTCTATGAGATAGTTGGATCCCGATACCCACTGCGAGTAAGAGTTACTCCTGGGAGAGTTTTATACATTGCAATTAGCCGATCAAGTAGGTGTCTAGAAAGGTGTTAACGAGGTTACGCCTCTGGGAAAACGAGGTTTACATTAATTAGGTTCGTGCGAAAGCACGGGGGACCTCCCTCAAAGTACCGACACTGGCCTGGCTGAAAGATTGGCGAACTTGTAGTGTGTAATTAATCCCGGCTAGTTTTTCCTTTTAGGGTTTGGAGGAAGATTTGATAAAAAGCAGTGGGAGCCATCCTGATTAGATAAGATAATAACCAATTTGATCTTGCACGAGCTTACGCTAAAGTGTTTTCTTCTCTCTCTCTCCAGGTAGCGACCATTTCATGCCTTAATAAAGATAATAAAATGGATGTATTGACCGAACCCGCATGTTATACTGTGCTGGGGAACGTTGGTTCCGTTCTTTCCTATAAGAGTTATAGGACTGAACAGGATATAGGGGAATACCAGGATTCCCATGCCACCCGAATGAAGAAAGTACATGTTGATGCATTTTCTTCGGGTATGTTCGTTACTGAGAACTGTTTCTCCATTTGCTCTACGTCCTGGGTATTGGATACCGGGTCAGGATCCCATGTATGTAATCAGTTACATGGGCTTAGGAAAGGTAGAGAACTTGGAGAAGGTGATAAAGACATTAGAGTTGGAAATGGTGCAATTGTTGCAGCTAAGACTGTCGAGGAATATCACCTTGTATTACCAACTGGTAATACATTGGTTCTGAACGAATGCTATTACATGCCGAACCTGATATGCAACATTATATCGGTTTCTTTATTAAGTAAAGAGGGATATAATTTTGTATTACAGGACAATGTTATGAACATTTTCCGTAACCAAAAGTTGGTTGGATCAGGCACGTTGTGCAATGGCATTTATGTTCTAAACCAATCAACAGTTCTGAGTATAACAAACACACACAAGAGAAAGAGTTCAGAAATGAACGAATCCTTCTTGTGGCATTGTAGACTGGGTCACATCAATGCGACACGACTAGCGAAGTTGCATAAGGATGGATATTTAAATCCGTTTGAATTTTCATCCTATGACACTTGCCAGTCATGTCTCAAAGGCAAGATGACCAAGACTCCGTTTACGGGACACGGAGAAAGAGTTACCGAACTCTTAGGACTGATACATAGTGATGTATGCGGTCCCATGTCTACACATGCCAGGGATGGTTCTTCGTACTTCATTACATTCACTGACGATCTCTCTAGATTCGGATATGTGTTCCTGATGAAACACAAATCAGAAGCTTTTGAGAAATTTAGAGAATATAAACAAGAAGTCGAGAACCAAACCGGAAAAAGTATTAAAATCCTTCGATCTGATCGAGGAGGGGAATACTTGAGCAATGAATTCCTGGACTTCCTAAAAGAGAATGGGATTCTCTCTCAGCTGACTCCTCCATATACACCACAGCACAACGGTGTATCAGAACGGAGGAACCGCATCCTATTAGATATGGTGCGCTCTATGATGAGCACAGCTGAGTTACCTATTTCCTTCTGGGGATATGCACTGGAAACAGCTGCAGACCTATTGAATATGGTTCCCACCAAAACCGTGCCGACCACTCCATATGAGATATGGAAAGGAAAGAGACCATATCTTAATTATGTTAAGATATGGGGTTGTCCGGCCTATGTAAAAACGCAAAATCCGGACAAACTCGCGGCAAGGTCCATTCTGTGTAAGTTTATTGGATATCCCAAACATTCGCGAGGGTATATCTTCTACCACCCTGAGGAACAAAGAGTGTTTGTTTCTCGGCATGCCACCTTTTTAGAAAAGGAATTTCTTGAAAAAGAAATTAGTGGTCATGAGGTAGAACTGGAAGAGGTTCCAGCTGCAGAAGCTACAACAGAACATATGGTGGAACCAGAGGATTCCGTAGTTCCCGATGAACCCCAGCCTCTCCGCCGATCTAATAGGGTTCCTCGCCAACCTGAGAGATACTACGGTTTTCTCATTGATGGTGGCAGTGAGGATTGCATCATGGAGGATGATGACCCAACTAGCTTCGAGCAGGCCATCACTAGTGGGGACTCAGTGAAATGGCTGGATGCTATGCGGTCCGAGATGGATTCCATGTACACCAACAAAGTATGGACTTTGGAAGTTGCTCCTGAAGGGGTAAAACCCATTGGGAACAAGTGGATCTTCAAGAAGAAACTTGGTGTAGATGGGAAAGTGGAGACTTTCAAAGCTAGACTTGTAGCAAAGGGTTTTCGTCAAAGACCAGGTGTGGACTATGACGAAACCTTTTCTCCAGTGGCTATGCTTAAATCCATCCGAATCATGCTTGCCATCGCTGCATATCATGACTACGAAATCTGGCAAATGGATGTTAAGACCGCCTTTCTAAATGGTGATTTAGAAGAGTGCGTGTACATGACTCAGCCAGAGGGCTTCGTAGACAGTGGGAGCAGCGGGAAGGTGTGCAAGCTGCTTAAATCCATTTATGGATTAAAGCAAGCATCGCGGAGTTGGAACATCTGCTTTGACGTCGTTATCAAAGAGTTTGATTTCGTCAAAAATCCCGATGAACCTTGTATCTACAAGAAGGTGGCAGAGAGTAAGGTTGTCTTCCTCGTATTGTACGTGGACGACATACTCTTGATAGGAAATGATATTCCTATGCTGCAATCGGTCAAGCTCTTCTTATCACAAAGATTCTCAATGAAAGATCTTGGTGATGCCTCCTGCATATTGGGAATTAGGATCTATAGAGATAGATCCAAACGGATTTGGGGATTATCCCAATCCAGGTACATTGACACCATACTAAAGAGGTTTAGTATGGAAGAGTCCAAGCGTGGGAATATGCCCACGATCTCTGGAGTCACTCTCTCCAAAGAGATGTCTCCCAAGACTGATTTGGAGAGAGCTCGCATGCAAGGGATACCCTATGCTTCGGCAGTAGGCTCTATCATGTATGCGATGCTATGTACCAGACCCGATGTAGCATACTCACTAAGTGTAGTGAGCAGGTATCAAGCTGATCCTGGAGAGAGTCACTGGACAGCTGTGAAGAGCATTCTCAAGTACTTGTGAAGGACTAGAGATATGTTCTTGGTGTATGGTAACGGAGAACTCCAAGTGGAGTCCTTTACCGATTCCAGCTTCCAGAGTGATAAGGACGACTCTAAGTCGCAGTCGGGCTTTGTCTTTACCCTTTACGGAGGGGCGGTTAGCTGGAAGAGTTCCAAGCAGGAAACCGTGGCAGACTCGACGATGGAGGGTGAATACATCGCTGCTAACGATGCTGCCAAAGAGGCTGTCTGGATCAAGAAGTTCATTACTGAACTTGGAGTGGTTCCATCCATTGAGCATCCAATACCTTTGTATTGCGATAACAATGGAGCGGTGGCTTTGGCCAAGGAACCCAGGTCCCATCAGCGGTCCAGGCATATTCTGAGGCGGTATCACCTGATCCGGGAGATAGTTGATCGCCGGGAGATCGAGGTCAGGAGAGTTGACACGAAGAACAACACGGCGGATCCACTCACGAAGGCCATTCCCCAGATACAGTTTGAGAGACTCTTCGGGATGCTCGATATGAGATACTACAGCAGCTGGCCCTAGTGCAAGTGGGAGATTGTTAGTTGTATGTATGCCCTAGAGGCCAGTATTGTACAGATTATGTATATTATATTGGATGCTTGGACATATATAGAGATGACTTTCTTGCTCGACATGATAGTATGCTATCTGGTTACTCTTTATCTTAACATGTACACTAGTCTCTTTATACTGTCTTATAGTTACATGTTGGTAAAGCCCTTAGGATGTGTACTTGACTACCTGGACTATGATGCAGATCATACTAGTGGGGACATGGTAGTCCATAAGTGCATCCTTCAAGGTCCCTAGTCGTGGGTGTATCGAGACGGGGCATCGATATACCAGAGTAGACTAGCGTATACGCTTCTCGACCCATGTGATGGGCGATGGATGATCCCATATCCATTGGTGTTTGACATCAGAGATGGTGTACGGGTGCTCAGTGGTGACTGGGTACACTGGACGGACTCGCCGAGAACTCCCAGATGGTATTATACCTCACGTCAGATGGCAGTTCTCAGGTGACACTTGTACAGGTTAGTCTGTAGACCCGAGATCGTCATGGAGTCTTGTGTGATTCCCACTGTGCTTTGATCTCCACCTTACCACGTCCATGAGGGCGTGCAAAACGGTGGTCTTTGGGTACAGTCCCGAGTCACATGGAGGCAATGAGCGATAGGAGGGGTTTCGTCTCTCCCGGTATTGGGAGTTGATGTTGCGCTGTGCTCGATTGGCCGTAACAGGGAAGTCCCTGGCCAGGGCTGATCAGAGATTTGCTGGTAAGTGTTACCAGTAGTTTCTCGACCCGTTACGAGCCTCACATCAGCACGACTGATCGGGTTATTGGGGTCTGACGTTTACCACCCCTAGACTTGATATGCGACGTATCTGACGAAGAGACCGGACTGTATGGTAAGTGTTACTGGTCGGATTCGCAGGAGTGTGAGCGGGCTAGCTCGTCGATCTTCTGATCGCTCAATACCCGGGTGGCCGTTACGTTTAGCAGACCGCTTGCGGCTTGTGGGTGCTTGATATGATCATCATCTGCTACCGGCGTATTGACGAGTCTTTAGAGTCCTACACAGAGGTTTCCTGGCTCAAGCGAAACGAAATAGGAGCGCATATGAGATATGTGCGGGACCGAGAATAATGCGAGTATGTGATATCGCATTTCATTCTCGCGATATATGTTTCGATTGGTTATATTCGATATGACCTAGTTATCGAATCATTGATTCGATAAATCGATACATTACATACTAGTCGGTTGTATGCGATATAACCGGATCATTGAATCAAGTGTTGATTTAATGATTTAATGTATAATTATATATTTGATATATTACTTTGCATTAACTAGTATTGGTTCACTTTAAACGGATTTTTCTCACTTGATGCACATTGTATATATGATATGCTTTAGTGCACTACTTTGTATCATGTTTGATGATACTTGATAATGTGGTTAAGTGTAAAGGGTTAAACCATGGTTAAGTGATGATTAGGGTTTTGGTTTATCATTTATTTATTTGTTTATTTATTTAAAAGGATTTAGTTAAGAATGGTGGCTAATTTTGGAGCTATGTTGAAGCTTCATGAAGCTTTGACAAAGTCCACCATCCTTATCTCGTCCTTAACCCTAACCACACTTACTAACCTTGGTTTAATCTCTACACTTGACCATGGTCAAGATATGATAAGTATTCATATTAGTTTTATTTTTAAAATAGAACACTTATCTTTCTTTCTTGATCTTCATCTTCTTCTTCTTCTTCAAGCTCAAGGTCCATCAATGGCAACTTGAGTTAAAGTGAGATAAATCCAATTCTAAAGTGAACCCACCTCCTATTTCTTCACTCTCTACCTCTTGCCAAGTTGTTTTGGGTGTTTACTTCACAAGTTTCACAAGTTTGTGAAGTCGGAGCTTGAGTTTGTGCAACCTCGACGTAGATCGTCTTTGACACGAAGCCGACGACCTATTCCGCACGTTTCTCCGATGAAGCCGTCACGAGAGTTCAAGCTTCAAGATGGACAGTGAGAGGACGCCCTTGCGGAGCCGAGGAGGTGGATATCCGGATCTACAAAGGTTGTAATTTCCGTATCCTAGTAGTTAAGCGTTAACTAGCTTTCTTTTTCGCCTAAACATCTAGTTGAAGATCCGTAGTCTAGGGTTTCTCGGCACCAAAAATTTTAATTTGGCATGTTCGATGCCTTGAGAGAACCCACTAGGGTGCTTAGGAACCTTTCACAAAGTCCCTGGCCAGGGCAAACGAGATTTACTGGTAGGCTTCCAGTAGTTTCTCAAGGTGTAATGGGCTTCACTCCGACACGACTTATACCGCTATTAGGGGTCTGACGTTTACCGTCCCCCTAAGCCCGATATGCGATAGTCCTAGACGAACAGACCGGACTGTACGGAGATTGTCACATCAGGCTCAGTTGGAGTTCGGATGGATTTCCTCATCGTCCTTCTTATCGACATCTACCTGGGGACCGTTACGTACAGCTAGTACCGCTTGCGGCCTATGGTTAAACCCACTGCCAGCGTAGTGTCAAGTCTTTAGAGTCCCACACAGAGAGTTTCCCTGCACCGGGCAAAAGGTGTAGAGGCCGTATGGTTTTACGGCAAGGCCGCGATCACTTACGTACACTTGTGCACGTATTATGATCGGGCAGATAATACTAGCGGGCTTTGGTTTAAGCCAGATTCTATTATTATACAGATGGATTTATTCAGTCAAAGATTATCCGTGTTTTTCGGAAATACGGATGGGAGGGGCAGTCTCGTAATTTGTCGGGAAGCTTCTAGAAGAAGGTGACTCATTTGTGTTTAATTCTTTTTAGGATTTAAACAAATGAGGTGGAGAGATGAGGTGTAGGTTTTCATTAAATGGATAATGACTCATGAGATGATTCATCTCAAATGAATTAAATGAAGCATGCATGATATTATGATAGATATTTGTTATGATATTTTGATGCTTTATATTATTCTAAGATGAGACATTATTCATTTCATTATCACAAAAGTTTTCTCTCTCCACAAGTTTTCATCTTCTTCCTCAAACCCTAAAAGCTCTCATGAGTTGAGAATCCTAGGGTTTAAGTGACTAAGTAATCCATCTAATTACTCTACACCCTCTAGGACTTCTAGATTAGCAAACTAGAAGCCGTAGTTATCTCAGAGTCGAGATAGGAGCTCGGACTATAGACTCTCGGGTGGATCGTTTTTGACTCGAGGAGGCCGTTGAGGTACCCATGTTCCATAGAGCCGACGAGGTGTGGAGGACAGCGATGAAGACCCGAAGGACAAGTAACGTGAGGTATAACATCGAATCAGAGTAGTTAAACCTCTCGTAGATTGGTAGTAATGGTTTAGACACGATCCGTGTGCTCAAGTCCGTGTTACGAAGCTTTGATAATTGTTTTTCATATATTCCGCCTCCCCGCGAACACGTGGGGTGCGTGACATAGACTTACAGTGGTATCGAAGCCTACTAAACCTTTACTAGCTTGTTAGCAACTAATTAGAATTTCGATCGTTGGAAAAACACGAATACTTAACCCCGGACCCTTCAAGTTTCTGTCGATTTTAAACCTGTCGAAAAAATTATTTCAGAGATATGAAAATTCACAGCAGGGAATTATAAGAATACTGAGAAATACGAGGAGCTAACTCGGTCAGACGACCGCGGAAGCGCGGCGGATTGGTGCAATCCGCTGCTGATCCGCGGCCGAATCAACTTCGAGTTGACTCGTATTTACATAGTAACTCTTATTTTTGGGTGTTCTGTTTTCCTGTATATTTTGTTTCTGCCCAGGTTTTTTCTGTGCTGGCTTGCATTTAGGGTTGACACGGAAAAAGGTTGTCGATCGAAATTCTAAGTTATTTGCTAATCGGGTTTTATCTGTAATGTTTAATGTGTTCGAAAACCTCCCGTAATTGCTAGTATGTCGGTTAGTTGGGGGTTGCACATTTCTGTAATAGATATTGGTTTCTGGATATGAACTTCATTGGATTGTCGGGGATGAATAGCCGGGGATGTGAGATGAGAGTTTTTATCTTTCATTCGATGTAAATTGTAATTTGTTGTAATATTCTTTTGCGGGGCACATCCGGGTTGAGGTTATAGCCACCGTTGTATTATTTCATTTACTGCTTTTTGCTCCTAGGATAGACCCAAGATGGGGTGCACAAACTACCGGGTACTTTGAAGTGTTTAATGGCCTACTCACGTCGTTAAGGGAGACTATTTCACTTCTGGTACTAGGCGGGTAGTTTGCCGCACCTGTAGGGGTCTATGGTGGGTTTTGGCTATTCATCACGACCGTGTAATCCCTCTTTTGTTGCTGGCTCAAACGAAACGTGAATTCCTAGTATATCCAATATGTTCATATGTGATATGGAATGCCTATTATTGCGTCTGACGAATGTACAATATCTATATATGATATCTAGTAGGTGTTGCTTATGTTTTGCATCCGCGCTAGCCCATCTCCCGCTCTGTCGTTAGTTAAGTAACCTAATGGGTGAATGACGGGACCCAGTAGCGAATGCGGATAGCATAAGCGGACGTTTTATTTTCGTTGTTTTCTGCAATGATAGGATAAATGATGAGACGCATTATATTAATGCAAAGAAAACAAACCAAAGTTCTATCGTTGGAACAAATTTAAAAGAAACCACTCGGTTATTTTAAAAGAGCAGAATTTTTAATTGCGGAGCTTTAACCACTCCTTTTTAAAAGCTATCAGGTTCCTTCGATTATATCAAGTTCACTAAGTTCACGATTTCGCCAAAACCAGTCGTAGCCCTCCGTCATTTCATATGGATGGTCAGTAGTATTCAAGCTATGTTTGTTAGCCTTCGTCAAGGCATAGTGTTTGGTAGCTGCTGGGGTATTCATATGTAGCATAGATAGATGCGTTGGTTTGGGACAGTCGTATTACCTTGTTGGCCTTCGTCAAGGGTATATACGGGTGGGTTCAAATTAACAGGGATAATGATGGGCAGAACTTGACATGTGACTTATGATTTGTTGGCCTTCGTCAAGGTCATAAGAGCATGGGGCAAAAATCCACATCGGGAGTTTCTAAAGAAACTGAAACTTGCTAGTGTTGCATACCATTTGGAGTTTGATAATGTTGGTAGGATTCCTTCAGCATTATCACACAATGATATTTGGATCCCGATCCTACTGTGAGTATCCGCTACTCATCAGGCGATTCATCACTTAACGATCATTGCTATAAACCAAGTAGGTGTCTAGAACAGTGTCAACGGGGCTACGCCTCCAGAGAAAAGAGGTTATTTAATTAAGGAACTTCGCGAAAGCGTCGTAAAACCTCCCTCGAAGTACCGACACTATCCTGGCTGAACGGTTAAGCAATTATTGTACGGTGAGATCGGTCCTGGCTAATTCTTCTTTTATGGTTTGAGGAAGGATTCGAGAAACAGTGGGAGCCATCCAGTTTAGATAAACTAAAAACCAATCTAAACTTGCAAGAGCACCATGCTAAAGTGTTTTCTTTTCTCTCTCTTAATTGCAACGACCATGTGACCATGACTAGGTTACATCTAGATAACAAATTGACTGAATCAGACTTTTATGACTGGGAAAGGTCTGTCCACATGTCCATTGCCTATGACAAACTGGACCACCCTATTACTACTCAAGCCCCCACCGTCCCAGTTTCCACCATCGTGGATATGGATATCCATCAGACTAGGGAAAAGGATAGTACGAAAGCCAAGTGCCTCGTGTTGGCTTCAGTTGATGGTGTATACCAGAAGCAGCACGAGAAGATGGACTTAGTTTCCATCTTCCTCCATAACAAAGATTTATATAGAGATCAATCTCGTATCGCAAGATATGAGACCTCGAAATAATTGCTTCAAGCGAGGTTATCTGTCGGGTCATCTGTAGGGCACGACGTCCTTACGATGACTAGCTATATTGATGGGCTCACGGACCTGGAGACCACGTTAGGAAAAAGGTCACATGCTGACTTATTTCCACATTCCCTACCCTCTACTTACACCCTGAAGGAAACCAGGGAGACACCATGTAACGTTTTAGAAATCGTTATGCGAATTTTTCCGTTTTAGGGTAAATTGTCGGTATTTTCTATTTTAACCCGACTGTGATCAAACGATCATATAGACTTGCGAGCACCTAGTTTAGCTAAAAAAAAGCTAGTGCGCAAGCTTTGGGGGTATATGAGACGTTTTGGTTCCTTTTGAATTTTACCCAATTTTAATATTATTTTAATGAGGTATTCACATTTTGGGAAATTTCTCTTAAGTCTTCTTTTCAACAATTAAGTTTGAATTAATTCAACCTCCACTTAATATCTAGATATTTGTTTGGAGATATGGATTAAAAAATTCAAGGAAAAGAATTGAAATTGAGAGAGGTGCATGCATGTGTGTGTGAATGCATTAAGTGTGCATTTATTGTTGAAATTGCTAGGAAACCCTACACAAAACCCTTTCCATCTCTCTTGGCCGAGCTCTTCCTCCCCCATTCTGCCCTTGATCAATTCTTTCCTCTTTGCATCATTCAAAGCAATTTAAATCTCCAAAATTCCCAAATATATCACAAAATACCGTAAGTCTTGAGTTTTGCCTCTTTGATCACTTGGAGCTAGGAAAGCTTGGATTTTGGAAGCAAGTGTTGATAGGTATAATCCCTACACTGATAATTAGGAGTTTTTATGTTGTTTAGCTCGTTGGTTGTAGCGTAGAACTCTTTAAATATCGATTTTTGTTTTATCGTATTTTAATGTCCTTTTTGAGTCTTTGTGTACTGCTATGACCTGGATTTCGTACAGAAAAATCAAACAAAATTGTAGTGATGTATTAGTGACCTTGGAGCACCACCTGAGACACGAGACCCACCCCACCGTCCATGGCCGGCGACCCAAGGCTAAATTCCGGGGATGCCGGCTATGGAGGGATGTGCTGGGGTTTGGTTTTTGTGGGCAGTTGTCTGTTGTTGGTTAGGGGTGTTTGGTACTGTTTATTTTTTAGTAATTACAGTAAGAAAAATCTGGGATCGTTTTCCTATAATCTAGTGTTTTGTGTCTGCGCGATACGTTATACGACACAGGTCGTGCACTTTGTGTGTTTTTGCTCTTAGGTTGTTTCCGTCGTGTCGCTACGCACGTTAGCCACAATACGAACACTTGAGAGTATGTTTTTGTGTAGTAGTGTCGGTTAAATATAGTTTGTGCGTGTTTTGGGTCTATTATTTATATATGCTTGCTTTATTGTTTTGATGTGGTAGGTTCGCAGGCGGGGACTTCGGACACTGCTACCAGGGGAAAGCAAGTGGTTGGCTTCACTTAGCCAGGAGCGTTGGTGGGTAGATTTAACATCTACAGGAGAATCGCCCGCATGGCGTTATGCGTCTGGACTAGAAATGACTTGACTTGTCGCATATTCTATGTCATATTTAGAATTGCGCATTCACCCTACTGCTTAGTTACTTATTGTTCTTGGACTAGTATCCTTAGGACACTACACTATTATTGACGGCTTATGTTGCACGAGCACTGTTTGCATGCCACTCACACCGTCAATAATTGCCATGACACGCACAACACCCTTATAAATATGATGTTGTTTGATTAGGGACATTGATTCATAATCTTTATGCACATAATTTATAGCATACCTGTATACCCACATGCTTATACATATGCCCTGGCATGCTTACCTGCTAGTTAACCATATACCTATAGGGTAGTGTACCATTAGTGATAGGTATATACACATGTGAGTCATAACTACATGTACTTCTGGCATGCATACATACATATACCTGGAGGATATTATGGATAGGCATAGAGATGTACCTTGCTACTGATACTTTGACATAATACATACTTACATATGGACACACATATCTTGCTATACCGACATGGTTAACCTTGTTATAGCTACATGTTCACCTGTCTATATTGTTGCATCTGATTTCAGGGAAATCAGGAACCGCGTGATATATTTAGTAACTTGTTGCAGTTAAATAGTTGTTTTCCTTTATATGCTCATATTACAGTTTCATATTGTATATACTACATTCATAGATGTCATATGATGTTCTCTGATATTTTTACTACTATGTATATATAACAGTGGCATGGGACGATGTTATATATGCCTATACACATATATTAGTGGAATGGGACGCTAATATGTGTGTATTGATTCATGCATTCATACATATTCACTACTTGATGTTTTCTGGATTTGAGGACCGTGGTTGTTTCATGAAATTATGCATTATTCGAAAAACCCGGTTTCTCTTGATATGACATTTCAGCTTCCACCATGAGATTTCTCGGTTCTGAGCTTATGTATACCCCATGCGAGGAGGAGTCATGGGCCGTGTGCGGGTACATGGTGGAGCCCGGTTGGTTCCCCGGGGAAAGAAGATCGAAGGTCCATGCCGTTGAGCCCGGCTGGGGGCATTTGCTATCCGGTGACAGTATTTGGACTTGACGTATATCTGGAGGATATCGATCGAGGTTATGTACGTACATGCCTTGCAGATTGCAGGTGGTGCTTACCCAGGTTTTTAGGATGTACGTACATGACATAGGAGGGCCAGTCCCAGGTGATGGCGCCTCAAAGATCAGTACTTTGGTGTCGATGCTTGACACTTGTTTCATGATGTTTTGGGTGTCGATGTTAGACACTCACCTTATATATGAAACTTACTTTATACTGATATTGTACACACTGGATATGTGGGATATATTGATGTTGTACATTCGGGATATATGAGATATACTTGATGTTGGACATTAAGGATATATGAGATTTACTTGATGTTGTACATTAAGGATATATGAGACTTACATGATATGAGAGCCAATTTGGGGGCTGATTTGTGGAAATTGGGAATTTGATTGTCTTGTTGTATTTTGGTCCTACCACGAGGTTAGGATTTCCGTGGAAACGACATGTTTTATTCCATACTCCACATTTATTGCTTATGCACTGCTTCATGTGTTAGTAGTATATGATAGAGTACCTTACATGATTATTCCATACAGATTGTCATATTATTGCTTCATGTGTTAGTAGTACCTGCTAGCGTACCCTTCATGATTGATACATTACATATGACCATTCATTGCTATTAGATGCTTATGTTAGATTTGCGCTGTACGTACATACTCGTGATTACCTGCATATGTTATTTTACTATTCACGAGTTGGCAACTCATCCCCGTTGTGCCACAGTGTTTGCAGGTGTTCTTCAGGATAGTCAGAGACCGGGCTATTTCCATCCATCGTATCATCTTTTGCTGCGGATACCGCTTTGCCTGACAGGGTGCAGTTTTTCTTAGGTAGGTTTTGCGGTTATCCGATGTTGCCTGTTGTATATTCGTTGTATCCTGTACTCTCCATCTACCATTATCTTGCATGACTTAGACTTGATGTGAGGACAATATTGTATATTATTTTGTGACTTGGAGGTTTTTATGCAGTTTTATTTATATCGTCTCTTTCTTCGCTACGGCTTCGTATATCTGTTGTGGTGATTATTTTCCGCCGTTGGGCGTGGATTTTTTCTCCCGTTTGGGATGCTTTTACTTATATATAATGTTACCCATTTTTGGGGGCTTGTTTTACAAATGAGGTGATGTCAAAATTTTAAAGGAAGAAAAGTTGTACTTTAAAGAATTTGAGTTGAGATTTCAAAGGTTTTGAAAATGCTATTATCACTTTCTTACTACTTTTGATGGTTTAGATTGCTGGGTTTTTGGCTTTCCTTTACTACGTTACGCCTATAGACGTTGCGTAGTATTAGGGCCGTCACGTGCCAATTTTGGGTCGTGACAAAGTTGGTATCAGAGCGCTAGGTTTTTACCTTTCGGAGTGTAGGATGACCTTAGTATGATAGAGTAGGTAGCTTAAGCAGAGTAACGTAGTGTGTGTATGTCCGTGGCATACTCACGATGCGGTACTCCGCCTAAAGTGACCTAAGTACAAATTTCTTGAAATTCCTTCCTTGATGATATATCCTTGTGATTCGATTTCCGTGTTCTTATCGAATCTTATCTCCATTTATAGCCTTGCCACCGATGACTATGGGGACTCAGAGTGATGCAGCGAGGGCCGAGATCAGGATTGACTCGGGTAGGACGAGGACTGACCAGGATGGCATACTCGTTGCATAGGAGCAGACGGATCCGCCTTCGACAGATTATCTTGCTAGGCTTGTGGCAGATATGCAGGACATGCGCCAGACGATGAGTTCATTGGTTGAGGCCATTCGAGCGCAGCGACAGGAGGTTGTCATCCCTATTACCCAGTGGTTCCTTGCGATCTGCACACGGCTTTTCGTCACCTACATAGCACCAGTGGATGCAGCCCCAGTTGACGAGACACTTCTTCCGGAGACTTTGGGAGTTTCGGATCAGAGGAGGGCTCATGCAGGTGTGCCATCCCATAGACAGAGGTTCAGTCGTCGTGACAGGTTTCGTGCACGTCGTGGGAGTACAAGAGGCTTAAGGCGAGGACAGTTGTCTAGCTCTTATCCCCAGGATGGTCAGCAATTTTCTTCCGGATGTTATCGGTGTGGGAGTTTGGATCATCGGGTTCGAGTTTGTACTGAGCCTCGTAGTCACGAGGCAGCCATACCGCAGAGAGGAGGAGTTCAGCCTGTTGCGGGTAGAGGACAGACTCGGGAGTTTGGTTCTACTCATCGGGACGCGCGGGCGTCCAATGCTGAGTTTACAGGTATTCTAAATCTGCATGTTCTTTTGTTTTGTAGGTTTATTTTTGGTTGGGATAAGGTCATCATTGTTGCGGGTTCGGAGTGATGTCATTCCGAAGTCGGCTTTTGTGCGTGCTACGAGCTTTATGTGTTTCGGTGGTGTCGTTTGACTCACCAGTGACCTAGCAGCAATCGTGTATGTGATGAACCTGATTTCTTCAGGCCGTTCCTCGACCAGTTTTTGTTGTGTCATTGATGACATCCTGTTCAATTCCAAGAGTCGTGAGGAACAGGAGTAGCACTTGAGGATTTGTTTTGCAGACATTGGGAGAGTGCCAGCTGTTTGTTAGATTCTCAGAGTGTTCCTTCAGGCTTGTTTGTGTTGACTCCTAGGTCTTGTAGTTACGGGAGACGGTTTTGTATGGTTCCGAGGAAGATTGAGGCCGTACAGCTTTGGCCCAGACTTGTGTACGGACAGAGGTCCGCAGATTTTTGAGCTTAGCAGGTTTTTACCGCCGTTTCATGCAGGATTGCTTGTGTATCGCTACACCGTTGACTGAACTGACCGGGAAGGAGGTTCTTTTCTGTGGACTGAGGCATGTGTGCGGAGTTTTCAGCAGTTGGAGACTCGGTTAACAACTGCATCAGTTCTTTCTTGCTTTCTGGTTCGGGCGATTTTGTTGTTTAACTGTGATGTTTCGCGAGTGGGGCTCGATTGTGTACTGAGGTGACACTATAGAGTTATCGTTTTTTTTTGCTTCCCGACATTTGGAGTAAGTACTAGAAGGATATTCCACTCATGATCTGGAGATGGCCGCGGTGGTCTTGCATTGGAGAATTGGAAACACTACCTGTTCGGAGAGTCGTGTCAGATTTTCACGGACCACCAGAGCTTAATATACATCTTCCTGCAGCGGGTTCTGATTGTTGAGATAGTCTTCTGCAGATTTACAGTTCTTGTGCGATCGTTGAGTACAGCTTAAGTTCGCCTCTACTGAGGGGACAGCTTGCTCATGTCCGTGCCCGACCACTTTTCTTTAGTCGTTTTCGTGAGGCACAGCCCGCCGATGCTCGTTCATCAGAGATTCTTAAGCATACTCGGCAGGGTAAAGATTCGGAGTCCTTGATTTGTGACTAGGGGGTGCTACGTTTAAGGACGCGTTTGTGTGTACCTGGTGTTGATGGGTAGAGACGCGAAATCCTAGAGCAGGCGTATCTGTCCACTCTCTATGTTCATCCAAGTTCCACCAACAATTGACGTGACTGGTGAGATAGTTACGTGTGGGCAGGGGTGTAAAGAGCAGTTTCGGGTTTCGTTTCAAGGTGCCTGTCTTGTTGTGTTCTAAGGTTGAGCATTTGAGACCGGCTGGAGAGTTGAAATCTTTAACCATTCCGGAGGGGGAATGGGAGCAGATCTCCATGATTTTAGTTAGGGTGTCTACCCAGGTCTAGACAGGGTAAGACTCCATTCGGCTGTTTGTTGTCCGGTTATTCTCAGTTTGCTCAGTTGTTCTTTGTTAAGTTTGTGCGTTGCACAGAGTTCCTTCATGCATTGTATCCAATAGAGGTACCTTGTTCACTGGCCATAGTTGGCAGGAGCTTCAGGAAGCCTTGGGTACTTGTAACTTTTTGAAAATCGTTTCGGCGAAATTTCGGAAAAATCGGTAAAATAAGGGGGTTTTCTATAAAAAGTTAAAATACAAATATCTTTATTATAAAATTAAATATACATATTCTAGCTATATAATTGCTATTATTTGGTGTTTATTGAGCCACTGGTAAAATTTCTAATTTTCTGAAATTTTTTCCGAAATTAATTATTTTAATATTATTTTAAGCCGTCACTAATACATTTAATTAGGGAAAATTAC
This sequence comes from Agapanthus africanus, assembly GCA_030015575.1. Taxonomy (NCBI): domain Eukaryota; kingdom Viridiplantae; phylum Streptophyta; class Magnoliopsida; order Asparagales; family Amaryllidaceae; genus Agapanthus; species Agapanthus africanus. The sequence continues at coordinate 544,920,537 of JASDDO010000024.1, read as the reverse complement.
AAATTGGAATGGGTTGAAACAAATTTTATGCATCATAACAAATTAAACAAAATTTTAGCATGTTATTTTTGAAATGAAATGAAGCTGTCAAACGGTTTTAGAAAATAGTGAAGAAAAAGGCTTGAATGGTGAAATTAAAGGAATTTATTAAACAAAGAAATATGGTACATGTTGAATTGGTGTTTGGTGTTCATTGCTTCATACACACACACACCATATCCCCCTCCCCCTCTTGCTGGCCGAAATGGGGCTGTCCCAATCCCCATGTCCCCACACTTTTTTCACAAAGAAAATGAAAAAGGAAAGAATTAAATAAAGAGGTATGGATATTGGGTTGACTTTGATAATTCGACATGCACCCACACACTCTCTCTCTCTCCTTTTCCCCATTTCTGCTATCCAAATTTAGCAGCCCTCCCCTTTGTTTCTCCCCTCATTCTCTTCAAAAAAAAGTCCTTACAAATTCATCAAAAATCAAAGTAAAATCCCACAAAATCCAAATCTAACCCCTACCCATTAATCCTTTGCTATTCTATTATGGATCGTGGTGAAAAGTTAGCATTTTGGAGACAAGTTGCATGTGGGATCTCATGATCTTTGAGGTATAATTTCTACCCATTTAAATTCTTATGGTTAAATTCCTTTAATTTAGTTGTTTTAGAATTAATTTTAGTGCTATTTTCATTCTAGGTTTTTAAAGTTAATGGTTTGAGTTAAATTAGGGTTTTAGAAACCATTATTAAGTTAATTAATTTTATTTTGCTATCTATTTGTGTGCTAACCTAATGTAAGAGGTTATTTTGTTATGTGGGCTTCAAACTATGCTAATTTCGTTAATTTTAAAGGTGTGAAATTGGTTGTAAATTGTTATTTTTGGAAATCAAGAAAGGGTTTGATGTTCGAAATAGGATTTGAAGCATTGCTAATGTGTTGGAAATTAGTGTAGTGGCTATCTATGGTTTAACTTGGGTGATTTTGCTTGATGGTTGTCTTTGTGTCACAAAGCGACGATATTGCACCAAATTTGCAAGTTTTGTGCTTACTAGGTTTTAAAAATATATATAAATTGATGAGTTTAATTTATGAAAGTGATTTGTATGACCTAATTATGTTATTTAATGAGCATTTTGGCCATTTGAATCGTTAAAATTTGTAGATTGGTTAAAATATCATGTTTTGAACCGAAATGGGAATTTGTGCTAACTAGGTTTTTGGAAAATAAAACGATTGGTTTAATTTTATGGTTTTGACGAATTAAACCCTATTTCTTATACAGTTAGTGAGTTTTGAACCCATGATTGGTATGTTTGGTGTTTTTCTTGATCAATCGACGTTTGTACGCCGATGTCGAGGGTTTTTAGGTTGATTTGTGAAAGCAAACCATAGGTTTTGACCTATGTGGGATTCGTGTGTCATTTTGGTCATGAGTCGGATTTTAATGCGATACGGTGCGTTATGATATGTAGATACCCCATGTGGACTTCGAGACGACAAGCAAGCACGTGGCGACGTCGGCACCGGCGAGCGAAGATCAGGTGAGTAGATTATATCTACGGGGGAAGTCCGGTGGATGGCATATAGCACCCCCGCAATTCGTGGTGATGTATACGAATACGTATATACACATATATTTATTATAGGTTGAATTGAGTTTATTGATGATAAATATGGATTCTAGGTATTCTTGGATTGATTTAAGTGTTAGTTGCGAGACCCGAGAGTAGAGGTTGCACCCACACACACACACGCATACTTGCATACATTCTTTCTTTTACCTGTATGTATATGTGGATATGTATATTTACACATGGGTATGGGACTATGTGTTCATATACTGGATTTGAGGATAGTACTTGGGATTTGAGATGAGTCGATGAGATTCGATTTGAGGCCGTGAGATCGGTGATATGACAGAGTTCGTATTTGAGATATGACATGATGTTTTAGCGGGTCCTTTGGCGGAGTGTTTCATACACCTGCATGCATATATAGATGGTATCAGTATTGTACTAGACGTAGGTCATTATCCCGGATCATGATATTTGATAAGATGATACCAGATGAATAGTATGATTGATGTGACTTTGACCCGTACCCAGATTTGGGATGCCGTACGACGGATTTACGTACGAGCTATATATTGATGATAGATCCGCACTCTTGACTTGAGGAGATCATATTATAGATATTGTATCGACTGTAATACTTTGAGGCAGGATCACCGACTGCTATATATATATAAGTATCGACTCAGATGTTAGGCGGTTTCCTTACCTTTTCTTTAGCCTGTTAGATCAGCCCTATAGTTAGTGTAGTTGTTAGACTAGATTCGGTTCCTACCTATTTCAAACTAACGAATCGTAGGTATTTTAAAAGACATGCCAAGTGATTCTACGAATATTTCAAAGGACGCATCTTTTCTTAAAAACACAGTAGCCCTTATTTTCAAAACACCACGATTCGTATTATTTCAAAAGGCACTACTGTATGACTTATAATTATGTTAAATGCAAATTAGTTATCATTGTGTTTATTATTTAGCTCCCGCGCATTATTGTTGTTTGCTCTGCATCGCATACTTATATTGTGATTTCATATACCATTTTTGATATCAAGCTGTTAGGACACCAGCACCATTACCGATGATGCGTATGTTCCACGTACACTTACCTGCCGGCTCACTCACATCATCATCGGTAATTTCCATATCACATACACTTTAGACAATACTATTTCATCGACATAGCTTGCTAGCTGGTAGTTTCGACATAATATTAGTGTACTTGGCTTATATGCCAGTTTAGACATTGCAGTTATTACTTGCTACTTTATGCATATTATTATTCACTGTTATGCCGTATTATAGAGTTTTATACCTATATTCACTGTTTACGTGCTATTGATGATTGGATTTTGATTTTTCCTGAGATTTCCTGGATTTGGGGAAAATCGCAAGAACATTTATAAACTTCTTTCTCCCACTTTTTAAATGAAAAGTGCGGTTTTCCCATGATGTATGAGTCGTCCACCATGAGTTTTCATGATTGCTGGTGGATTTCGAGACCCGATTCGAGGAGTTGGATGAACCGTCTTGGGTACATGGTGGGCCCGGTAAGGTATCCCGGGGCGAGAAGTCCGAGTTTTATTCGGTGAGCCTGGAAGGGGAGCACTACCTACCAGTGATATTATTTGGACTCGTCGACTATCCGGAAGATACCGGCCGAAGTCATGAGATGGTTATAGGTTGATCCGTTCTGCGGAGCCTGAGATATTGATATTTGAGATCTGAGACAATGAGGCATTGAGATTTGACGGTACAGGTTAGTCCGGGCAGCCGGAACGTTGTTGGAGATAGTGCCCTCAGAGTCAATTATTAGATCACAGGCACATGATTGCAATGATTTAGGGAGGACCTATACCGGCAGGACAGTCTTACTCAAGATGGTAGTATGCTATCTGGTTTATCTTTATCATCGTGTACTGTTTTAGGTGACCTTACACGTCGCTATTACATGTTGATAGAGCCCCTAGGATTCTTGCTTGACTGCCAGCAGTATGAGGGCGATCATATACGTGGGAGCTGGGGTCTATAAGCACATCCTTAAAAGGTCCCTAGTCGTGGGAGTTTCGAGATAGGGCATCGATACTCCATAGTAGACTAGTGTATACAGTCGAGACCCCGACGAGGGGCGGTGGCCGGTTTCATAAGCAACTGGTGTCAGTTGGTTCACCTAATTCAGGTGCTCATTGGGTTATGAGTACACCGGACAGGACTCGCCGAGAACATGCTAGTTGGTCTTATACCTGACGTCAGATAGTAGTTCCCTGGTGACGTGTGTACAGGTTAGTTCATCGACCTGAGATCGTCATTTGTCTCGTATGAGTTCCCACTGTACTTTGATTACTACCCTACCACGCTCAAAGGAGACGTGCAAACAGGTTTTAGTTGGGTACAGTCCCGAGCCATATGGAGGCAGTGAGCGGATCTTCAGGGGTTCGTCTCTCCCGGTATTAAGGGTGAGGTCGCGCTGTGTCAAGGAGAGCCATTACACGAAATCCTTGGCCAAGGCAGGAGATTTACTGGTAGGTATTCCAGTAGTATCTCAGGGTGTTCTGGGCTACACTCCGATACGACTTGTACCGCTTTTGGGGGTCTGACTTTTACCAACCCCCTAGGCCCGCCATGCGATGCTCATCGACGAAAGGACCGGACTGTACGGATATTGTCACTGACAGGCTCAGTAGGGTGTCAGGATGAGTTCACTCGTCGACGTCCTTTTGGTCAATACCTGGTAGCCCGTTATGTATGGCTAATACCTCTGACGTGCTAGTGGTTAAATCCACAACCAAGGTGTTGACGAGTCTTTAGAGTCCCCCACAGACAGTTTCTCATGTTTTGGGCGAAACGCTGTAGAGGCCGTATGGAGATATGGTAGGGTTCGATCATGTACGTGCGGTATTGCACGGATCATGATCGGATGGATAATACTAGCGGGCTTTGGTTTAAGCCGGATCCTAGTATTGTACGGTGTAGATTTTGTCTCTTTGCATTTGTATTCAGTGGGAATACAAATGCGGGCATGTATATGCAGTCGCGGGGTTTTCCTTTAATTTATTACGGGATCGGTTTTCTGAAGTTGCCAGTTTGCATTCCGTTTCGGCCAGTTTTCCTTTGTTCCTTCTTGGCCGGATTTTTCTGATGGAGGGGCTAATTTGCATATTTGCAAATTAGCATTGTGGAGGGGGTTTCTTGCAATTGAAGGGATTATGATTGTTTAAGTATCATTAGATTCTTTTCTTGTGTTCATGGCTAGCATTAAATGAGATGAGAGTTGATTGGATGACATATTCTTATGGTTATCATGCTATTCCTCCTCTTGCTTTATTCATTCATTTTTCCGTCCTCATTGATAGAGGGCCGGCCCCTTTAGGATGAGGGAGGGGATTCATTTCTAGCATGGGGAAAAAATTCATCACACATTTTTGCTTGCTACAGAATCCCTCACATCACTCCAAAGTTCATTCTCTCCTCCATCATCAAAGGAAACTTCATACCCTATTGAGACAATGGTTTCTACACTTCATCACAGTATTCTTGGGCACGTCGGCTCGCCAACTTCGTGCCCGAGTTGCCTCGGTTCAGAGGTGGGAGCCCGTAAAAGAACCCGGCGATGTGGTGCCCGTTCCGACGAGGAGATGAAGATCGGAGATTCCGCGAGGAGATCTGAGTGGAGGCCGAAGACCGAAGGACACGAATCGCTCGGTATAGCTTCCTTCCCATTTTCTAGTTTGCTAGAGTTAGGTTAATGGCCCTATCCGGGTTTACAGTGCGTGGTGGTGCCGGTTTACAAGCTTCGTAAAATTTTCGTTTCCGCATTCCGGCATCGGATTGACGGCCGGGGCGCCGCCGTGGACTTACATTGGTATCAGATCCACGCCATTAACCTAGTCTAGCTTGCTCTAACGTGTTTACAAGTTCGATCGAACGGATTTTCCGAAAACCCGATTTCAAGTGCATCAGTTTTCTGTCGATTTGTTTTTGGCTCAACATTTTTTTTCAGTACATTGCAGAAAAACGTGCAGGGAAATCTAAGCATTGTGGAAAAATTCGATGCACTGATTCCTCAGTAGGACCGCGGAACCGCGGCCAAACCCCTGTTGTGGCCGTGGTTCCGCGGCGGGAAAGTGTAATCATTGCATCAAATTTTTACAGTGGACTTCTGAGTTGAAAATGGGGTTTTTGGAATTTTTTTTTGGGCCCAGATTTTCTTTGAGTGCTACAGTAGTGCTTAGGGCCCACTTTGGTAAATTTGATCGATCGAAAATTTTAAACATGTTAGTTCACAGTATTTACATTATATCTGCTACCGTGAATGTCAATTGATCGGTAAATCCTGTCTAACTGCTATAGCCCTTTTAGACGGATTTGCGAACGTGACATTCACGTTAATGTTTTGTGTTGTGCTGTGATGTTGCGGATTGGTCGTGGGGGATAGCCTGGATGCAGTGGTAGTACAGTTTTGGTATTATATGTACATTTGTTATTGCGGGGTGAGCGTCCGACATGTGGACTGCCGTCATTGCCCGTTTGTATATTATTCTTTTAGGGCACGACCGGGCTGAGGACGATGTACCCGTTGTATGTATATTTTACTTTCTGTACTAGGATTACCCCGCGGAGGGGTGCACGGATAGCCGGGTTCTAGAGGGCAACGGGTCCGCATCTCATGGCATTGAGACGGAGAGGGCTTTACTCTTGAATTGGCGGGCTATTCGCCGCACTCATAGGGGTACAGGTTGACCAGGAGGGGTGCCCAAGTTACCGGATTCCGTGAAGTGATGGGTGGTCCATTCACGTTTCTGAAGGGGGCTGCCTCGCTTCAGGTTTTGGCGGGTAACTTGCCGCGCCCGTAGGGGTCTAGGATTTCATTGCACAGGCTATCCACACGACCAGAGGAACGTCGGGTTTCAGTAGCGGCTCTATGAAACCCGGGGATCCCAGATATCTGTATTGTTCTGTGCTGCTGGTTACATTTCTGTGATGTTGCATTTTTTTCACGCCTTGAGCGAATATTATATATTGATATATATACTAGTAGATGTTGTATATGTTTTGCATCCGTGCTAGTCCAGTCCCCGCTTTGTCGTTAGTTAAGTAACCTAACGGGTGATGACGGGACCCAGTGGCGAATGCGGATGGCATATACGTACATCATTATTTTCGTTCTTTATTGGTGTGATCAATTGATGGGACTGCGTTGATTCGGATCAATGCAAGCTAAACAAACCTATTCTGATGTTGTTGGTGTTAGTTATATGTATGCCCTAGAGGCCATTACTGTACATAGGATGTATATTGTAGTGGATGCTGGGACATATATAGGGAGGACTTTCTTGCTCGACATGATAGTATGCTATCTGGTTGCTCTTTACCTTAACGTGTATATTGATTGTCTCTCTGTTACATGTTGGTAAAGCCCTTAGGATGTATACTTGACTACCTGGACTATGATGCAGATCATACTAGTGGGGACAGATAGTCTATAAGTACATCCTTCAAAGTCCCTAGTCGTGGGTATATCGAGACGGGGCATCGATATACCAGAGTAGACTAGCGTATACCTTCTCGACCCATACAGATGGGCGATGGATGATCCCATATCCATTGGTGTTTGACATCAGAGATGATATACGGGTGCTCAGTAGAGACTGGGTACACTGGACGGACTCGCCGAGAACTCCCAGATGGTATTATACCTTACGTCAGATGGCTGTTCTCTGGTGACACTGGTACAGAGTAGTCTGTTGACCCGAGATCGTCATAGAGTCTTGTGTGGTTCCCACTGTGCTTTGATTTCCATCTTACCACGTCCAAGAGGGCGTGCAAAACGGTGGTTTTTGGGTACAGTCCCGAGTCACATGGAGGCAATGAGCGATAGGAGGGGATTCGTCTCTCCCGGTATAGGAGGTTGATGTTGCGCTGTGTTCGATTGGTTATAACAGGAAATCCCTGGCCAGGGTTGCTGAGATTTACTGGTAAGTGTTACCAGTAGTTTCTCGAATTGTTATAGACCTCATATCGACACGACTTATCGAGCTATTAGGGTCTGACGTTTACCACCCCTAGGCAAGATATGCGACATATCAGACGATCAGACCGGACTGTACGGTAAGTGTTACTGGTTGGATTCACAGGAGTGTGAGCGGGCTTGCTCGTCGATCTTCTGATCGCTCAATACCCGGGTGGCCGTTACGTTTAGCAGACCGCTTGCGGCTTGTGGGTGTTTGATATGATCATCATCTGCTGCCGGCGTATTGACGAGTCTTTAGAGTCCTAAACAGAGGTTTCCTGGCTCAAGCGAAACGAAATAGGAGCGCATATGAGATATGTGCGGGACTGAGAATAATACGTGTATGTGATACCGTATTCTATTCTCGCGATGAATGTGTCGAATGGTTGTATGCGATATAACCTAGTTATCGAATCAAGGATTGATTCGATAAATCGATACATTGGATATTAGTCGGTTATATGCGATATGACCGGATCGTTAAATCAAGTGTTGATTTAATGATTTAATGCATAATTATATATATATATGATATATTACTTTGCATTAACTAGTATCGGTTCACTTTAAATGGATTTTCTCGTTCGGATGTGCGCATTGCATATGCGATATGATTTTGTGCACTTGCTTGTATCATGTTTGATGATGCATGCAAACTTAGGTTTGTGTAAAGATTGAACCATGGTTTTATGAGTGGTTAGGGTTTATTATTTTCTTATTCATTTATTTTATTTAGTTATTCATTTGGAAAAAGAAAAAGAGTGAGAAAATGGTGGCTTTTCTTTGTTTGTATATGAAGCTTCATGAAGCTTTCATTAAGTCACCATTTTGTCTCATGTTAAAACCTAACCACTCCACTTAACTATAGTTCTCTCTCTACACTTAACCATGGTAAGAGTTATGATAAGAATGGATTTTCTTTTCTATTTTAATGAATTCTTATCATAACATTCTTCTTCTTCTTCTTCATTTCTTCATGGAAGAAAGCTTGCTCCATTAATGGCAAGTGATGATAAAGAGTGAGAAATCCAATTCTAAAGTGAACCCAGTTCCTATTTCTTCATTCTCTACCTCTTGCCAAGTAGTATAGGGTGTTTCCTTCACAAGTTTTCGTGGCTTGGTGAAGGTGGAGCTTGATCTAGCGATGCCTCGACGTAGATCATCTTCGGCATGGACATCGACGACCTAGCTCGCCATTTCTCCGACGAAGCCGACGCTAGAGCCTGGGAATTCATTTGGACAGCGAGGGGACTTCGTTGCGGAGCTATGGAGGTGGAGCACCGGATCTACAAAGGTTGTATTTCCGTTTAAACTTTAGTTAAGTTGTTAACTAGTTTATTGTTTCGCCTAGAAATCTAGCCAACGATCCGTTCTAGGGTTTCTCGGCACCGTTTAAATTTGAAATTGGCATGGTTGATGCCTTGTGAGACCTCATTAGGGTGCCTAGGAACCCTACAGTTGGAACCTTTTTCCAAAAAGCTGTTATTGTAAGGGCGTTCTTTTTTGTTTTGCACAGTGGTATTCAGTTGGAATATCCTGCACCTCAGTCGACGAGGCAAGGGCCGAGATCCCTTCACCGGGAGTGACCCCTTGGACAGAAGTTTGCGTCAGGGCAATAACTTCACTATAGTCGAATACTTTTGCTTTGCATCGTAGTATTCAGTTGGAATATCCTGCACCTCATTCTACGGGGAAAGAGCCGAGATCCCTTCACCGGGAGTGACCTCTTTAGCAAAGGTTTTCTTTACTATATTTTTATAAAAGCTATCCGGTTCCTTCAACGATATCAAGTTCATTACGTTAATGGTTTTTCGCCAGAAACCATTCGTAGCCCTCCGTCATTTCAGACGGGTAGCACGTAGTAATCATGCTATGTTTGTTGGCCTTAGTCAAGGCATAGTGTATGGTAGCTGCTTGTTACCTTTCTGCTGCATAGATAGATGCGTTGGTTTGGGACAGTCGTATAGCCTTGTTGGCCCTAGTCAAGGGCTTGTAAGGGTGGGTTCAAATTAACCTGGACAATGACGGGTAGAACTTGACATGTGACTTATGATTTGTTGGCCTTAGTCAAGGTCATAAGAGCATGGGGCAAAAATCACAACGGGAGTTTCTAAAGAAACTGAAACTTGCCAGATATGCGCATACCTTCTGGAGTGTGATAACATGAGCGGATTCCGTCACGTTATCATGCGATGATAGTGGATCCCGATTCCCACTGATGAGTTGGTTTACTCCTCGGGTGATCCTGACTAATTCTTCTTTCAGGTTTGGAGGAGAATTTGACGGTACAGTGGGAGATTTACTGATTAGATAAAGTGATAACCATTCTGATCTAGGTTAGAGTGCACGCTGAGTGTTTATTTTCTTTTTCACTTTGGCAGCGACCATGACCCGACCCTTGACTATGACTCAGTGACCAAGTTGACCGAACCTTCTTAAACACTGGCTTTTGGATAGTCTGAGTTGCAAACTTCTTTGCCACTCCTACTTTTACCCTTTTCTCCAGAACACCCCGTATTACTACGAACGTCCACTTCCATTGGATAAAACCATCGTATGGTTATATACGAACTCAAAGGAATTTATTCGAGGATGGTTTCTGGTTCTGGAGAAAACGAATAAGACTATTCAGTTGTCTTTTCCCTTTAGCTTCTCTCAGGTTGCGGGTGCTCCTTGGATTAGGGCAGTACACCCATTATACAAATTGGATAGTCTTCTTCCAAACCATAGGCAGGTGCCGACCGGTAGGGAATGAAGAAAACCAATTAGCCTAACGATGGTGTACAGAAGGTATTATGTAAAGACAAATAAAGGGATTAGAAGGAGAGCAAAGTAAATTGCGACTGCTATTCACGACCAAACCAAGTATTTCTTCGCCAATCCTAAATCACCTTTGTATTTCTCCAGGACACTCCGTATCACTACGAAGATCCACAGTTTATTGGATACTCCATCGTATGGTTTTATACGAACTCGAAAGGAACTTGTTCCAGTTCGGTGATGGATTTTGGTTCAAGAGAAATAGGAATAAGGTTTATTCGGTTGTCTTTTATCTTCACTTTCTCTCGCATTGCGAGTGCTCCTAGGATTAGGACAGTACACCCATTATGCTTATTGGATAGTCTTCTTCCAAACCATAGGCTGATGCCGAACGGTAGGGAAGGAAGAAAACCATTTAGCCTAAGAGGGTGTACAGAAGGTAATGACTAAAGACATATAAAGGGATTTGGAGAGATGGCAAAGAATTAAACGGTTACAGTTGTGAATCTGGATAATGGAAGAGACATTACTAGGAATACCGGGATACCCTATCGAAACATTTCAATGTTTCAGTTTCACTGTGTACTGTTAAAAGAAAACCGATTTCCCAATTTGACACTTGCTCCAGGGTATGTATTTACCAGGTTTGATTCTCACATCTGTATGGTTTTACAGATGATGAGTGGGAGTAATTTATTGGGAATTAGGTAATTATCCTCATTATATCGGGATTCGTTATAATTGGTGATATCTGAGGAAGTCACCTGGGTTTTTTGCCGGACGGCAAATATCTGGTTTTGAATATCCGTTGTTATGCACCAATTTCAAATTGATATATCTGTACGTCTATTTTTATAGAGTGAGATATACCTTTTTGAAATTATGTCTATGACATTTACCTATATCAGTGGATGGTTAGGTAAGGAGCATTGAACAGCGGTGTAATTCTTCTTAACCATAAGTACAGTTTTCAACCTACAACACACAGTGAATGAGTCACTAGACTCAGGGGACTTATACAGAGTATTGTATATTGTCCAGTGTCCATAAGGACAGAGAGGTTGGTCCTCGTACTATATTCGGTTTACTTATAACTTCTCTAGTTTTTAGACAAGTGTTTCATAGAAACACAGGGTCCACGTTTTGAGAAGTTATAGGTATATGAATAAAATAGAGAACCAGGTGTTGCAAGTATCGGGATTCTTCAAGGTGATCGAAGATGTAGATACTTGTGTGTGGTATTCAGTTAATAGTAATGATTAAGAGAACTTGCTTCTCTTTCAGGTTGCTCATAATTGGAAGCGTTCTTAAGTTGAGTAACGCTGATCAGCCTCCTTCCATTTATTGACATGCACTGGAGACAGCTGCATGATTTGAATCTGGTTCAATTAAATCAGTGCCTCTGTTTCTATATTGGATATAGAACAGTTCATATCTTGACATTGTTAAGGTACGGGGAGTTGTCCAGCTTATGCTTAAAACCAGACTCTGGATAACTCAAGGCACGTTTCCGTAATGGTTGTTTGTGGGTTGACACAGGCTATGACGAGGGTTGACTTTCTACCAGCTGGAAGATTAATAGTGATATTGGTCTTAACTCGCCACAGTTTTAATATAAATGGATTTTTTTTTCAGAAAACAGAAGTGGGAGTATGGTAGAACTGGAAGTGATTCCAGAACCGCAAACGATTAATGAAGATTTGATAAGAACCTAAAGATTCAATCTGGTTTGACATTCCATTGGCCACTCCGCAAATATGGTAGGTAACCTCAGGCGCTCGAGAGGTACTTCGGTATGCTCAAGGACGGTGGCAGGGAGGTTCTTGTTTACCCAGACTTGCCATTCCTGTTGTTCCAGACTGTGAGACCCGGCAGGAGGATGAGTATAGCGTCGTTCTAAACTAGCTTTAGAAGTGCACGTGTATATGACTCTGCCAGAGGGTTGTCGTAGTCAGTGGGAGCAGCGGAAGCATTGGTGGACAAGTGGCTTATGTCTATTTATAGACTAAAGCAGATACAACGGAGATAGATCATCTATTTCTAATGTGACAGTCATAGGTTTGACTTCATCGGAATAGGGGATGGATCTGTTAAGAAGGTAGTAGGGTGTGATGTCTTGGTATTTGGATGACATACATAGAGTAGGAAGTGAAATTCCTATACTACAATCGGTTATATTTTGGTTGTCACACAGTGGTTTCTCCACATGGGACTTGGGTATAATATCAAGACATTCTGGTTACTAGATCTATAGATATAGATTTTGGTGGTTTCCCAATCAGGGTACTTAGACAGCATTCTAAGAGTTTTTAGAATGGACGACTCCTGGCACGGTAGTATACCAGCAGGTGATGGAGTCACCCTCTCTAAAGGAGTCTTACAGACTAAAGCGGAGAGGGATGTGCATGATTGGCAGATCATTTGCTTAGGCAATTGAGTCAATCATGAGATGTCAAGTACCACACCGGATGTTGTTTTTGCACGAGATGCAGTAAGTTGATATTAATCCAATCCTGGAGAAACGATCGGAAGCAGTTTTAGAACATAAGTTGATGTTCTAGGGATATGATAATGGCAGCCTCCTTTGGGAGACAGTTATCATTCCAGGCTTCCAAGGTGACCTGGATGTCAGAGTGACTGTCAGAGTTATAGTTCTCCCTCTGAAGAGGGGCAGTATTTTGGACAGGTGTTCCAGGCGGATACCGAGGGAGGCATGGCGCAGGATACTGATTAAGTTCAGTTGACGATACAGTCTAAGAAGTTTGGATTTGGAGTTCACTTATGAACTAGGTCCCATAAGATATCCAAACATATTCTAAGACAGGTATTGCTCATTTCGGAAGATGAGTTTCTCCGCGAACTTGAGATAAAGAGAGACATAGAAAGAAACATCTGAGCGGATCCACTCACTGATGCTATTCCTCGAACGCAATTGTTTCGCAAACGGGTTTTGTGAGACTGATTAGTAGAGAAGTTGGGTGTTCGATATCACACGGGCTGTGAGTATGCGACATCGCAACAATTAGCCTTGAGTGCAAGTAGGAGATTGTTGGAGATAGTGCCCTCAGAGTCAATTATTGGATCACAGGCACGTGATTGCAATGATTGAGGGAGGACCTATACCGGTAGGACAGTCTTACTCAAGATGATAGTATGCTATCTGGTTTATCTTTATCATCGTGTACTGTTTTAGATGACCTTACAGGTCGCTATTACACGTTGATAGAGCCCCTAGGATTCTTGCTTGACAGCCAGCAGTATGAGGGCGATCATATACGTGGGAGCTGGGGTCTATAAGCACATCCTTAAAAGGTCCCTAGTCGTGGGAGTTTCGAGACAGGGCATCGATACTCCAGAGTAAACTAGTGTATACAGTCGAGACCCCGACGAGGGGCGGTGGCCAGTCTCACAAGCCACTGGTGTCAGTTGGTTCATCTAAGATGTATACAGGTGCTCATTGGGTTATGAGTACACCGGACAGAACTCGCCGGGAACATGCTAGTTGGTCTTATACCTGACGTCAGATAGCAGTTCCATGGTGACATGTGCACAGGTTAGTTCATCGACCTGAGATCGTCATTTGCCTCGTGTGAGTTCCCACTGTACTTTGATTACTACCCTACCACGCTCAAAGGAGACGTGCAAACAGGTTTTAGTTGGGTACAGTCCCGAGCCACATGGAGGCAGTGAGCGGATCTTCAGGGGTTCGTCTCTCCCGGTATTGGGGGTGAGGTCGCGCTTTGTCAAGGAGAGCCATTACACGAAGTCCTTGGCCAAGGCAGGAGATTTACTGGTAGGTATTCCAGTAGTATCTCAGGGTGTTCTGGGCTACACTCCGACACAACTTGTACCGCTTTTGGGGGTCTGAATTTTACCAACCCCCTAGGCCCGCCATGCGATGCTCATAGACGAACGGACCGGACTGTACGGATATTGTCACTGACAGGCTCAGTAGGGTGTCAGGATGAGTTCGCTCGTCGACATCCCTTTTGGTCAATACCTGGTAGCCCGTTACGTATGGCTAATACCTTTGACGTGCTAATGGTTAAATCCACAACCAAGGTGTTGACGAGTCTTTAGAGTCCCCCACAGACAGTTTCTCAAGTTTTGGGCGAAACGCTGTAGAGGCCCGTTAGTTATATGTATGCCCTAAAGGCCATTACTATACATAGGATGTATATTGTAGTGGATGCTTGGACATATATAGGGAGGACTTTCTTGCTCGACATGATAGTATGCTATCTGGTTGCTCTTTACCTTAACGTGTACACTGATTGTCTCTCTGTTACATGTTGGTAAAGCCCTTAGGATGTGTACTTGACTACCTGGACTATGATGCGGATCATACTAGTGGGGACATGGTAGTCCATAAGTACATCCTTCAAAGTCCCTAGTCGTGGGTGTATCGAGACGGGGCATCGATATACCAGAGTAGACTAGCGTGTACCTTCTCGACCCATACAGATGGGCGATGGATGATCCCATATCCATTGGTGTTTGACATCAGAGATGATATATGGGTGCTCAGTGGAGACTGGGTACACTGGACGGACTCGCCGAGAACTCTCAGATGGTATTATACCATACGTCAGATGGCAGTTCTCTGGTGACACTGGTACAGAGTTGTTTGTTGACCCGAGATCGTCATAGAGTCTTGTGTGATTCCCACTGTGCTCTGATTTCCACCTTAACACGTCCAAGAGGTCATGCAAAACGGTAGTTTTTAGGTACAGTCCCGAATCACATGGAGGCAATGAGCGATAGGAGGGGATTCGTCTCTCCCGGTATAGGGAGTTGATGTTGCGCTGTGTTCGATTGGCTATAACCGGAAATCCCTGGCCAGGGTTGCTAAGATTTACTGGTAAGTGTTACCAGTAGTTTCTCGAACTGTTATAGACCTCATATCGACACGACTTATCGAGCTGCTGGGGTCTGACGTTTACCACCCCTAGGCGAGATATGCGACATATCAGACGAACAGACCGGACTGTGTGGTAAGTGTTTCTGGTTGGATTCACAGGAGTGTCAGCGGGCTTGCTCGTTGATCTTCTGATCGCTCAATACTCGGGTGGCTGTTACGTTTAGCAGACCGCTTGCGGCTTGTGAGTGCATGATATGATCATCATCTACTGCCGGCGTATTGACGAGTCTTTAGAGTCCTACACAGTGGTTTCCTGGCTCAAGCGAAACGAAATAGGAGCGCATATGAGATATGTGCGGGACCGAGAATAATGCGTGTATGTGATACCGTATTCTATTCTCGCGATGAATGTATCGATTGGTTGTATGCGATATAGCCTAGCAATCGAATCGAGGATTTATTCGATGAGTCGATACATTGGATATTAGTCGGTCATATGCGATATGACCAGATCGTTAAATCAAGTGTTGATTTAATGATTTAATGTATTATTATATATTTGATATATTACTTTGCATTAACTAGTATTGGTTCACTTAAGAGAGATTTTCTCACTTGATGTGCACATTATATATATGATATAGTTTTGTGCACTAGTTTGTATCATGTTTGATGATACATGCAAACTTGGGTGTATGTTTACATTAAACCATATTTAAGTGAATGGTTAGGGTTTTGTTATCTTTTCTTGATTATTTATTTTATTTATTTATTCATTTTAGCAAGAAATAAAATGGTGGCTAACTTTGGATTTTCTTTGAAGCTTCATGAAGCTTTGAAAAGTTCAACCATTTTGTTTCTTTTGCTTAACCTAACCATCTAACTAAACCCTAGTTTATTCTCTACACTCACCCATGGTTGCATTATGATAACCATCACTTGATTTAATTTTAGATGATAATTCTTTTACTTTAATCTTCATCTTCTTCTTCAAGTGAAGAAAAGAAAAGCTTTTTAGAAAAATGTCAAGTGATGAATCCAAGTGAGAAATCCAAATCAAAAGTGAACCCACATCCTATTTCTTCATCCTCTACCACTTGCCATGTAGTATAGGGTGTTTTCTTCACAAGTTTCATGACTTGGTGAAGTTGGAGCTTGATCTTGAGTTGCCTCGACGTAGATCATCTTCGGCATCGAAGTTGACGACCTAGCCCGATCATTTCTTCGACGAAACCATTGCTAGAGTCCGGGATCCGATGATCGAAGCGGAGGGACATCATCACGGAGCTAAGGAAGTGGAGGACCGGATCTACAAAGGTTGTATTTCCATTCACTTTTTAGTAAAGCAGTTTACTAGCTTCCATGTTTCGCCTAATTTCTAGTTAACGATCCGTATTAGGGTTTCTCGGCACAAGAAAAATTTGATTTTGGCATGGTTGATGCCTTGTGGAACCTCTTGAGTGTTCCTAGGAGCCCTACAGTGGTATCAGAGCCTAACTAGAGCCTTAGGCGAACTGTAGACAAAGTTAGAAATCCGATCGAATACCGAAACCCTAATTCAAACCCTTCTGTGTACATTTTCTGAAAATGTGGATTTTTCCAAATTAAAAATAGCCAAAAAATTCAGCAGGGTTTTATAGGAATTACTGTGAAATTTGTGGGCCTAAATCCATTAAACCGCCGCGGAACCGCGGCCGTACCCTAGGTTGGGCGGCGGTTCCGCGGCAATACAGTGGCCTTTTTCACTTCTGTTTGCGCAGTAATCTCTAACTGGAGTTGCTGTATTTTATGGGAATTTTTAATTTATACTCAAGAGTTGAGTTTTCTGGGGTGTATTGGGGACTCGACGATTCGATCGGAATCTTTAACTTTGTCTGTGTTTTTCCGGGTATTTTAGAACATGTTAAAAAGTTGACCGGATATAAATACCCACTTTTTCCCCTGCCGAGAAATTTCCAAGTGTTGGATTTTTCCATCATTTAAGAACGTTCTAAGTAGTGCAAGTAACGCGATGGTCCCTCAAGAAGACAGCAAACCTTAACTCGATTATGTGACCGTCTTGAACTGCCCTTTGAACCTTAGGGTTTGGGGCAGTACGGCGTGCCACATGTGAGGCGTTGGCTTGACCCTTCTACGGCTGGACCGTCGGTACTGTGGCATGAAGTGAATGTTTTTGAACTTATTTCATGTGTTGAGTTGTTTCAGGAAAACTTGGCTGTTTGATTGTTCGATCGGAAATTTTAACATTTTCTATTTATCTGGAATGTGATACAATATTTGGAATTTACAAGTAGTTATGAGATAACTAATATGAATGTTATAAACATAGCACTTTAGTCTCACTTGATCGGTTGCCACGGGATTTTGATGTGATCAAAAGTCCGTCGCAATCACATAGCGTACGCGAATACTCCCCGTATAAACTTAATAGACAGCTACACCCCTTAGCCCCGACCAAGTGACTGTAGGAGAACCCCGTCGCCGAAAGTATCCATTCGGGTGCTCGCGGCAGCGGTGTTCCGCCTTGGTGCACTTCGTCGATGGCATCGGGGGTGCGGCCGTCTACTGAATTTTGCGACGAGCATTCGATCAGGATGTCGGGAATCTTGTTGAATTGCCCGACTTGATATTGAAAAGAGTTTTCGATAATGAGACTAAAATGCGGGGTTTATAATTGTTAGGCATGCGATGTCTAAGGAATTCATTTGGTTAGGCATGCGATGTCTAATGAGGTTGCGGATTCCAACTGTTGTAGTTTTACACTTTCTTTTCTGCGACCGTATGTGTAATATGTGATATCGCCGGTTTCGTTGCTATATGTCAACGACAATTGGTATGGGCATATTTACTTACGTTGATGACATGTGATGTTATGTGTTGCTGGATATGTTATATTGGATCGTCGCGTTTTGAATAGCCGGGTTTTTTTTATATGAGATGAGTGTTTTTCATTTTCATTCATGTAAAAACTTGTTTGTAATATTCTTTTATTAGGGCACTTCCAGATTGCGGATGTTGTCACCATTTGTATGTTATTTACTTTTCCGCACTAGGATAGACCTAAGGAGGAGGGCACAAGTAACCGGGTTCTGGAGTCCAGTGGGAGACCAACTCGAGGAGTCGAGTCCGGGTCTCCTAACTCTAGAATTGGTAGGGTTGCTTGCTGCTCTCGTAGGGGTCTAAGGGTGTGGGATTGGCTATTCATCGCGACCGTGGAATCCGTGTTTTATACTGGCTCGTATTGAAAACACGGACGTCCTAGTATATCCAATATTTCATATGATATTTTCTGTTGCGTTATCTGTGATGTGATCATTTGATATGTTGTGATAGATACTATATATAGTATATATGATATATTATATAGATGTTACTTATGTTTTACACCCGCGCTAGCCCTGCCCCGCTCTGCCGTTAGTTACCTAACCTAACGGTGCACGAGGGGACATCGAGGCGAATGCGGATGGCATAAGTGTACGTCGTATTTATCTGTGGTGTTTAGGTGATTTAAATGATGGGACTTCATTAATGTGATTAACGAAAGAAAATAAACCTAAGATGTTGTGGAATCGAATTTTCAAAAACAGGTAGCTACAGTTCTTGCTTTGCATCGCGGTGTTCCTCGTAGAACATCCTGCACCTTATTCGATAAGGAAAGGACCGAGATCCCTTCACCGGGAGTGACTCCTTTAGCAATAACTGGTAGATGCTACAACCCTCGGTTTGTCTTTTGATTGCTTCTATAGTTTTTGGTTTGCACAGCGGTATATATGATATATCCTGCACCTTATTCGATGAGGAAAGGGCCGACGATCCCTTCACCGGGAGTGACCCCTTTAGCAAAACTAGAAAAGCCTCAAAAACACTCCATTTTAAAATCATTTGATTCTACAACGATATG
Source organism: Agapanthus africanus (assembly GCA_030015575.1). Taxonomy (NCBI): domain Eukaryota; kingdom Viridiplantae; phylum Streptophyta; class Magnoliopsida; order Asparagales; family Amaryllidaceae; genus Agapanthus; species Agapanthus africanus. The sequence continues at coordinate 544,901,444 of JASDDO010000024.1, read as the reverse complement.
AAGTTCATTACGCAAAAGGTTTTCTTAAAAACCTGTCGTAGCCCTCCGTTATTTCAGATAAGTAATAGTTAGTATTCGTGCTGCGTTTGTTGACTCAGTCAAGGCGTAGTGTGCGGTAGCTGATTAGTGCTTATCTGCAAAGCATATGATGCGATTGGATTAGGGTAGCCGTGCGGCCTTGTTGACTCAGTCAAGGGGCGTGCGGGTGGGTTTAATTCATTCGAGAAATGACGGGTTGAACTTTACTTGCGGTCTATGGTTTGTTGACTCAGTCAAGGTCATAGATCGCTTGGGGCAAAATATTATCGGGAATTTCAAGTGTTGAAATTTGCAATGAGATTGCATACCTTCTATGAGATAGTTGGATCTCGATACCCACTGCGAGTAATTGTTACTCCTGACAGAGTTTTACACATTACAATTAGCCGATCAAGTAGGTGTCTAGAAAGGTGTTAACGAGGTTACGCCTCTAGGAAAACGAGGTTTACATTAATTAGGTTCGTGCGAAAGCATGGGGGACCTCCCTCAAAGTACCGACACTGGCCTGGCTGAAAGATTGGCGAACTTGTAGTGTGTAATTAATCCCGGCTAGTCTTTCCTTTTAGGGTTTGAAGGAAGATTTGATAAAAACAGTGGGAGCCATCCTGATTAGATAAAATAATAACCAATCTGATCTTGCAAGAGCGCACGCAAAGTGTTTTCTTCTCTCTCTCTCCAGGTAGCGACCATATCACGCCTTAATCAAGATAATAAAACGGATTATTGACCGAACCCGCTTGTTATACTGTGCTGGGGAACATTGGTCCCGCTCCAACTTATAATTGTTATAAGACCGAGCAGGAAATTGAGGAATACCTGAATTCCTATGCCGCCCAAACGAAGAAAGTGCATACTGATGCATCATCTTCTGGTGTGTTCATTGCAGAGAACTGTTTCTCAGTATCCTTTATGTCCTGGGTATGTGATACCGGATCAGGATCCCGCATATGTAATCTGTTACATAGGGCTACAGAAAGGTAGAGAACTGAGAATGGGTGATAAGTTTCATGAGACAGAAAACGGTGCAAGTATTGCAGCCAAGTCTATTGGTCACTGTCACCCTGTATTCCAAATACATTGATCCTGAACAAATGTTATTAGATACCGAATGTGATATATAAAATCATATCAGTCTCTTTATTAGTAAAGAAATGATAAAATTTTGTATTGTTGGATAATGTTTTGAACATTTCCTATATCAAAAGTTGATCGGTTCATGCATGTTATGTAAAAGCATTGACGTTCTAAATCAAACTACAGTTCTTAGTATACAGAACACACATAAGAGGAAGAGTTCAGAAATGAACGAATCCTTCTTGAGGCATTGTAGACTAGGTCATATCAATGTGACCCGACTAGCTTAAGTTACATTTTAGATGCATATTTAAATCAGTTTGAATTTACATCTTGTGAAACTTGCCAGTCATGTCACAAAGATAAGATGATCATAGCTCTGTTGAATGGAAATAGAGAAGGAGTTCGTAAACTTTTGGGATTGATACATGCTGATGTATAAAGGTCCCCTGTCTACACATGCCAAAACCGGTTCTTTGTACTTCATTACATTCTCTAATAATCTCTCAAGATTCAGACATATGTTCTTGTTGAAACACAAGTCCGAACCTTTTGAGATATTCACAGAATATATTTTAGAAGTAGAGAACTAAAATACGGGTATAAGTATTATGTCCTTTGATAAGATCAAGGAGGAGAATACTTGAGCACGGAAATCTTGGACTATTCCAAAGGAGAATGAGATTCTCTCTCAGCATTACTCCCCCGTATACACCATAGCACGATGGTATATCGGGGTGGAGAAATAGCACCCTATGTGATATGGTGTGCTCTATGATGAGTACTGCTGAGTTTCCTATTTCCTTTTGGGAGTTATGCACTTGAGAAGCTGCATACCTATTGAATAGGGTTTAAATCAAATCAGTTGCCAATCACTTCATATGTGATATGGAAAAGGAAGAGCCCATATCTTAAGTTGGTTAAGATTTGGGGTTGTCCAGCCTATGTCTAAAAGCAAAATTCGGACAAGCTCGAGGCCAGGTCTGTTATGTAGAACTGGAAAGGTTCCAGCTATACAAACTACAGTATATGATTTGATAGAACCAAAGGATTCAATAGTAACCAACGAACCTTAGCCTCTCCGCTGATCTAGCAGGGTTCCTCACCCACCTGAGAGATACTTCGGTTTCTCTATGACAGTGGGAGCGAGGATTGCATCATGAGATGATGACCCAACTAGTTTCGAGCTGGCCATCAGGAGTGGGACTCTGTAAGAATGGCTAGATGCTTAGCGATCTGAGATGGAATCCTTATACACCAACAAAGTATGGACTTTAGTTGCTTTATCTGAAGGGTTAAATCCCCATCAGGAGCAAGTATATCTTGAGAAGATTACTTAGTGTACTTGGAAAAGTTGAGACTTTCAAAGCTAGACTTGTTAAAGGTTTGCATCATTGACCAGGTATGGATTTTGTTGAAACCTTTTCTAAGTAGCTATGCTTAAGTCCATCCAGATCCTACTTGCCACGGCTACATATCATGACTACGATATCTGGTGGTTGGGTGTCATGACTGCTTTTCTAAAATGATGTTTCAGAAAAGAGAGTCTGTAAGTACACAGTCAGAGGGCTTCGTAGACAGTGGGAGCAGTGGAAACGTGTGCAAGATATTTTATGTGATAAAGCAGGCATCGCGGAGTTGGAACATCTGTTTTGATGTATTAGTCAAAGAGTTTGACATCATCAAAATGGTAGATAAACCTTGTATAAACAAAAAGGTAGTAGGGAGTATGGTGACGATCCTCGTAGAGTACGTGGATGACATACTCTTGATAGGGAAGGAGTTTCCTATGCTACGCTCGGTCAATCTCCGCTTATCACAATGATTCTCCATATAGGATCAAAGTGATACCTCCTAAATCCTGGGTTTTGGATCTATGAGATAGATCTAATTGGATGTTAGGATACTCACTAGTTGTAGTGAGATGGTATCAGTTGATCCTGGGGAGAATCACTGGAAAGGTTCCAGAGTGATAAGGACGACTGAAAGTCAGTCACAGGCATTTTCTTTACCCTCAGTAAAGGGACGGTATGATGGAAGAGTTCCAAGATAGATACCGTGGCAAACTAGACAATAAAGGATGGATACATCGCTACTTAAGATGCTACCAAAGAGGAAGTCAGGGTGTATATTAGTTCATGAGATGAACTTCGTTCCTCCCATTGTGTGACAATGGAGTTGTGGCTTATGCCAAGGAACGCCCATCCCATCAGTGATCCAGACATATTCTGAGGCAGTGTCACCTGATCATAGAGATAGTTGATCTCCAGGGTGATCGAGGTTAGGAAAGTAGACTCAGAGGACAACACAGCGGATCCACTCACAAAGGCATTTTCCCAGAGAGACTTTTATGGGATGGTTGAGTATGAGATACTACAACCACTGCTATCAGATGGCCCTAGTGTAAGTGGGAGATTGTTAGTTATATGTATGCCCTAGAGGCCATTACTATACATAGGATGTATATTGTAGTGGATACTTGGACATATATAGGGAGGACTTTCTTGCTCGACATGATAGTATGCTATCTGGTTGCTCTTTACCTTAACATGTACACTGATTGTCTCTCTGTTACATGTTGGTAAAGCCCTTAGGATGTGTACTTGACTACCTGGACTATGATGCGGATCATACTAGTGGGGACATGGTAGTCCATAAGTACATCCTTCAAAGTCTCTAGTCATGGGTGTATCGAGACGGGGCATCGATATACCAGAGTAGACTAGCGTGTACCTTCTCAACCCAAACAGATGGGCGATGGATGATCCCATATCCATTGGTGTTTGACATCAGAGATGATATACGGGTGCTCAGTGGAGACTGGGTACACTGTACGGACTCGCCGAGAACTCCCAGATGGTATTATACCTTACGTCAGATGGCAGTTCTCTGGTGACACAGGTACAGAGTAGTCTGTTGACCCGAGATCGTCATAGAGTCTTGTATGATTCCCACTGTGCTTTGATTTCCACCTTACCATGTCCAAGAGGGCGTGCAAAATGGTGATTTTTGGGTACAGTCCCGAATCACATGGAGGCAATGAGCGATAGGAGGGGATTCGTCTCTCCCGGTATAGGGAGTTGATGTTGCGCTGTGTTCGATTGGCTATAACCGGAAATCCCTGGCCAGGGTTGCTAAGATTTACTGGTAAGTGTTACCAGTAGTTTCTCGAACTGTTATAGACCTCATATCGACACGACTTATCGAGCTGCTGGGGTCTGACGTTTACCACCCCTAGGTGAGATATGCGACATATCAGACGAACAGACCGGACTGTGCGGTAAGTGTTACTGGTTGGATTCATAGGAGTGTCAGCGGGCTTGCTCGTTGATCTTATGATCGCTCAATACTCGGGTGGCTGTTACGTTTAGCAGACCTCTTGCGGCTTGTGGGTGCTTGATATGATCATCATCTACTGCCGGCGTATTGACGAGTCTTTAGAGTCCTACACAGTGGTTTCCTGGCTCAAGCGAAACGAAATAGGAGCGCATATGAGATATGTGCGGGACCGAGAATAATGCGTGTATGTGATACCGTATTCTATTCTCGCGATGAATGTATCGATTGGTTGTATGCGATATAGCCTAGCTATCGAATCGAGGATTGATTCGATGAGTCGATACATTGGATATTAGTCGGTCATATACGATATGACCGGATCGTTAAATCAAGTGTTGATTTAATGTATAATTATATATTTGATATATTACTTTGTATTAACTAGTATTGGTTCACTTAAGATAGATTTTCTCACTTGATGTGCACATTGTATATATGATATAGTTTTGCGCACTAGTTTGTATCATGTTTGATGATACATGCAAACTTGGGTGTATGTTTACTTTAAACCATGTTTAAGTGAATGGTTAGGGTTTTGTTATCTTTTCTTGATTATTTATTTTATTTATTTATTCATTTTAGCAAGAAATAAAATGGTGGCTAATTTTGGATTTTCTTTGAAGCTTCATGAAGCTTTGAAAAGTTCAACCATTTTGTTTCATTTGCTTAACCTAACCATCTAACTAAACCCTAGTTTATTCTCTACACTCACCCATGGTTGCATTATGATAACCATTATTTGATTTAATTTTAGATGATAATTCTTTTTCTTTAATCTTCATCTTCTTCTTCAAGTGAAGAAAAGAAAAGCTTTTTAGAAAAATGTCAAGTGATGAATCCAAGTAAGAAATCGAAATCCAAAGTGAACCCACTTCCTATTTCTTCATCCTCTACCACTTGCCATGTAGTATAGGGTGTTTTCTTCACAAGTTTCATGACTTAGTAAAGTTGGAGTTTGATCTTGAGTTGCCTCGACGTAGATCATCTTCGGCATCGAAGCCGACGACCTCGCACGATCATTTCTTCGACGAAACCATTGCTAGAGTCCGGGATCCGATGATCGCAGTGGAGGGACATCATCATGGAGCTAAGGAAGTGGAGGACCGGATCTACAAAGGTTGTATTTCCATTCAGTTTTTAGTAAAGCAGTTTACTAGCTTGCATGTTTCGCCTAATTTCTAGTTAACGATCTGTATTAGGGTTTCTCGGCACAAGAAAATTTTGATTTTGGCATGGTTGATGCCTTGTGGAACCTCTTGAGAGCCCTACAAGGCCGTATGGAGATATGGCAGGGTTCGATCATGTACGTGCGGTATTGCACGGATCATGATCGGATGGATAATACTAGCGGGCTTTGGTTTAAGCCGGAACCTAGTATTGTACAGTGTAGATTTTGTCTCTTTGCATTTTTATTCAGTGGGAATATAAATGCGGGCATGTATATGCAGTCACGGGGTTTTCCTGTAATTTATTACGGGATCGGTTTTCTGAAGTTGCCAGTTTGCATTCCGTTTCGGCCAGTTTTCCTTTGTTCCTTCTTGGCCGGATTTTTCTGATGGAGGGGCTAATTTGCATATTTGCAAATTAGCATTGTGGAGGGAGTTTCTTGCAATTGGAGTGATTATGATGGTTTAAGCATCATTAGATTCTTTTCTTGTGTTCATGGCTAGCATTAAATGAGATGAGAGTTGATTGGATTTAAACAAGACTTTGGTGTGACATATTCTTATGGTTATCATGCTATTTCTCCTCTTGCTTTATTCATTCATTTTTCCCTCCTCATTGATAGAGGGCCGGCCACTTTAGGATGAGGGAGGGGATTCATTTCTAGCATGAGGGAAAATATTCATCACACATTTTTGCTTGCTACAAAATTCCTCACATCACTCCAAAGTTCATTCTCTCCTCCATCATCAAAGGCAACTTCATACCCCATTGAGACAATGGTTTCTACACTTCATCTACAGTATTCTTGGGCACGTCGGCTCGCCAACTTCGTGCCCGAGTTGCCTCGGTTCAGATGTGGGAGCCCGTAAAAGAACCCGGCGATGTGGTGCCCATTCCGACGAGGAGATGAAGATCGGAGATTCCACGAGGAGATCGGAGTGGAGGCCGAAGAACGAAGGACACGGATCGCTCGGTATAGCTTCCTTCCCATTTTCTAGTTTGCTCGAGTTAGGTTAATGGACCGATCCGGGTTTATAGTGCGCGGTGGTGCCGGTTTACAAGCTTCGTAAAATTTTCGTTTCCGTATTCCGACGTCGGATTGACGGCCGAGGCGCCGCCGTGGACTTACAAACCTGAGATATTGAGATATTGGGATTTATGTTTTGTGTTGATGCTTGACACGGATTTCTCTGTTGATTTCATTGAGGATACTCGTTTTATATACATACAGAAATCCCATTAAAATAAAGAAAACAGTTGTCTCACTCATTGCATTACATTACATTTATACCTCATACATATGATACATTGCTACCTGAGGCACTGACACGAGCACTAGGATTCCACTTATGTTTAGTTTACCCTTGCCACCTTTTTATGCTTCAGACTTTATCATTTGAGGATATTACTGATCGTATGACCTAGGATTGCGTCATACATGCGATTTCTGCTCGTAGATGTTTTCTATTCACGAGTTGGCAACTCACCCCCGTTGTGTCACAGTTTCTTACAGGTTTCATTACGGCTTTGTTGGCACAGTGCTTCCTTTCCGGATGATTTTCTTGGTTGGTGGGTTCACTTGCATCGTGACCACCATTATACCTTGTATATTATTTATTCAGTTGTATCTAGTTAAACTCCATCAACCAAACATGTATTTATTTTAGAGATAGAGACTAGTGATGTTTATTCTTTCGACCTTAGAGTCGCGCGTTGTATTTCTATAGATTTCTTGTTGTTTTGAGTTTCCTTTTCAGCTTTGGTCATCGCCCTTTGGCGTTGTATATTATATTGCTTGCATGGTTGTGACCGTCGATTGATGAAGAGCTAGCTCCCGCTTGGGGAAGCCTTTTTATTCATTTCGTATACTATTCATGTTGTATCCCGTTTGGGGGCCAGTATTTACAAAGGAGACTCTGCCGAAATTTTCAGGAAATACTTGATGTTTTTAAAAACGCATAATTCGGCTTATGCTATTAAAAGTACTTGCTTTAAGTTGGTTTTTCCTTCACTCTACTGCTTCTTTGGTTTTGATTTCTGGGTTTTGGCTTAATTAGATTACATACGCCTCGAGACATCCGTAATGTAAGTGCCGGTCATGTTCCGTACTTTTCGGGTCGTGACAAAGTTGGTATCAGAGCGTTAGGTTTTACCTTCGGAGTATAGGATGACCCTTGGTTGATGGAGTAGGTAGCTTGAGTAGAGTGACGTACCGTACGTATGTTCCGCGGCATATTTATGATACGGTACTCCGCTTAAGAAGCCTTAGGATGTACATTTCTTTGCACAAGTATTATATTCATTCCTATGATCTAACCTCGTCAGTACCAGTTATGGTTTTGTTATCACGGTTGTACGGGCGTGGAGAGCTACGGCTGGAGCTGCGGTCAGCATGAGCTCGTCATAGATGAGAACTGACCAGAGCGTGATTTCAGGGACATACGGTTGCATATAGAGGCACTATTTTATTGTGTTTTCATGCTATGAGCGTTTGATGGATCGCTTTTACGAGATTTCTCGGACGTGCAGATCAGCACCAGAGGATTAAGCTACTGTTAGAGGCCAGCCAGAATGTGATGACCGTCAATACACCGATTACTTGATGATTGAGACACGGTTCAGCATGCAGACGAATGAGCCAGTTGTTGCTGCGAAGGATGAGATATCACCCCAGATGCTTGGAGCTATTGCAGCACGAGTTGTACTTAGAGATATGATAGAAGGTCGCTAGTCACCGAGGATGAATGACTAGGACATGTGGTTCGTTCGCTTACCCCGATGCGAGGTCATCAGATAGATTGATTCCAGCTAGAGAAGACTTCATGCAGGTACGTTGAGAGTCGACAGAGGCGATCGAATGTTAGAAACCCATATTCCAAGTTTAAAGTATTCGGAAAGACATGCAGGCAATTCTATGGACCCTCTAGAAGAATGAAACCCTAACTCGACATAAAGACCGTGTGAAAGCCTTTGAATCTTAGGGTTTGCGGCAGTTCCGCGGCGCCATTAGTGAGGCTTGGGTTTGCCCTTCTACGGCTGGTCCACCAATGCTGTGGTATGTACTCGATACTATTAAATTGTACCCAAGATGTTGAGCTCTTGGGGGATTATGAGGTTTTGACGAATCGATCGAATGGTTCGACTTCATTCGGATGCTATGCGATGAGATGCATTGCTTGGGAGACTCCAGGTATGAGTATATCCGTTGGAGCACAGTCCATGCAGCCACGACGAGGCGAGTCCGAAGCAGTCGACATTAGAGAAAAGTGGAGTAAGAGGTCCGTACAAGATCTTGATGAGGTGACGTTCCACTCCGCCGACATCAGAGATGTGGTATGCAAGCAGAAGCGTTGGCTATGAATATATCTTCCCGGAGGAATCACGATAAGTATGCAGCCGTTCCGGAACAAGATACAGATTTAGTAAGAGACGATAACTTCTGGGCAGTTCGGCAGGAACGAGAATTGGGAGAGACCCCGACAAGACATTTCTGAAATAATTTACGAGAAGACTTGGAACCAGGAGCGGTCGTTTTACGCACACTCAGCAGTCCAGAGTTCGGCATCGTCGACGAGACATGTTATGAGTAACCATGATAGTTGGCCAGAGATCTTTAGAGGATGTGTCAGAGCGGACTGCTTCCGTTATCGTTTCTATATTGGACCGTTGAGCCGAGGAGCTATGTACTTAGCAATCTGCAGTGAGAGACGAGAGCCTAAGGGCACTAGGCGGCATGCCATGATCAGAAGGCAAGTAGATATCTTGCTCTGCTAGCATTAGATGCACCGACACCTTCTCGACTTTAAAAAACGGACATATCGACGACAACATTTATGATTTGTGATTTTGTGATTGACTATCACGTATCCGTCATATTGGATTTCAGTATTTGTGGATGATTTATTTCATGATTGAGTTTTGATGACCGAGTTTCATGATATTTGATTTCATGCCTAGGGCATGCATATGATTTGACTTATGCTTTCAGCATAGTTTTCATGCACTTTTAGTATTTGATTTGCTTTTGTGCACGCCGATGCAAAGGATGGTGAGATTTTATACCACGGTATACCTGATTTGGATTTGATTTGAAATGTATCGTATACCGTCGATTTCGAGTGTGATATTCGATATTCGTTTTCATGCACATTGTGCACTTGATTTGGATTTTGCACTTACTTAAGACGCTTGATGCGATTTAGGTGCACACTAGATGCACTAAATTGAGATTCTTCGTGCATATCAGATGCACCTGGTTTTGCTGTCAGGCACACACGTTGCCTTTGATAGGTGTTTCGTGCACACCCGTTGCACTTAGATGTTGTTTCTATGCATATGTATGGCACATTCATGGATTTCGATTTCCGTGCGCACCAGACGCACATGGCATTCATATGTATATTTGGGACTGATTTATTTTGGAGCAGTATATTTTATGATGTTTGCTATTTGGTTTTGTACTGAGCAGAACTAGTCACAGGACAGTACCTGAGTATATTTTTGCATGTATTGATAATTATCGAAGGGATTTCCAAAGAGAAGCTATAGACTCGGTATTTACCTACGTGTCCGAGATGGCACGAAACATTTTATAAAGGAAACCCTTCTGAAATTGCTTTCAAAACGGTGGGACGTGCATATTAAACAAAGAATATATATATATATATATATATATATATATATATATATGTAGTTATTTTCTTACAATAGACGTCCGCCACTGTGCAGTGTTGCGAACATCGCACGGCGATTTGAAAAAGGTTTGGCATGCATTGCTTCTAGATGTTTTAATGATGTATAACATGTTGGTTTTCGTATTGGATCTTGACATTGATGTCTTCCCCATGACTCCGATAATTGCGGGATGCTTGACGGAGTTTTGATTTTGAGTTATATGCTCATTTTTCATGCGCATGCGTTGCGCTGCAATTTGTTTTATGTATTTATGATTTCGGAGCCCCGACGACTTAATGGTTTTGCTTAGATGTTTTAGTATTTGGGGGAGTTTTAATTTAAATTCGGGGACCGAATTTCTTTAAGGAGGGAAGATTGTAACGTTTTGAAAATCGTTTCGGTGAAATTTCGGAAAAATCGGTAAAATAAGGGGGTTTTCTGTAAAAAGTCAAAATATAAATATTTTTTTTATAAAATTGAATATACATATTCTAGCTATGTAATTGCTAGTATTTGGTGTTTATTGAGCCACTGGTAAAATTTCTAATTTTCTGAAATTTTTTCCGAAATTAATTATTTTAATATTATTTTAAGCCGTCACTAATACATTTAATTAGGGAAAATTATAAATTGGAATGGGTTGAAACAAATTTTGTGCTTCATAACAAATTAAACAAAATTTTAGCATGTTGTTTTTGAAATGAAATGAAGCTGTCAAACGGTTTTAGAAAATAGTGAAGAAAAAGGTTTAAATGGTGAAATTAAAAGAATTTATTAAACAAAGAAGTATGGTACATGTTGAATTGGTGTTTGGTGGTCATTGCTTCACACACACACACCATATCCCCCTCCCCCTCTTACTAGCCGAAATGGGGCTGTCCCAATCCCCATGTCCCCACACTTTTTTCATAAAGAAAATGAAAAAGGAAAGAATTAAATAAAGAGGTATGGATATTGGGTCGACTTTGACAATTCTACATGCACCCACACACTCTCTCTCTCTCTCCTTTTCCCTATTTCTACTGTCCAAATTCAGCAGCCCTCCCCTTTGTTTCTCCCCTCATTCTCTTCGAAAAAAAATCCTCACAAATTCATCCAAAATCATAGTAAAATCCCACAAAATCCAAATCTAACCCCTACCCATTATTCCTTTGCTATTCTATTATGGATCTTGCTGAAAAGTTAGCATTTTGGAGACAAGTTGCATGTGGGATCTCATGATCTTTGAGGTATAATTTCTACCCATTTAAATTCTTATTGTTAAATTCCTTTAATTTAGTTGTTTTAGTGTTAATTTTAGTGCTATTTTCATTCTAGGTTTTTGAAGTTAATGGTTTGAGTTAAATTAGGGTTTTAGAAACCATTATTAAGTTAATTAATTTTATTTTGCTATCTAGTTGTGTGCTAACCTAATGTAAGAGGTTACTTTGTTATGTGGTCTTCAAACTATGCTAATTTAGTTAATTTTAAAGGTGTGAAATTGGTTGTAAATTGTTGTTTTTGGAAATCAAGAAAGGGTTTGATGTTGGAAATAGGATTTGAAGCATTGCTAATGTGTTGGAAATTAGTGTAGTGGCTATCTATGGTTTAACTTGGGTGATTTTGCTTGATGGTTGTCTTTTTGTCGCAAGGCGACGATGTTGCACCAAATTTGCAAGTTTTGTGCTTACTAGGTTTTAAAAGTATATATAAATTGATTAGTTTAATTTATGAAAGTGATTTGTATGACCTAATTATGTTATTTAATGAGCATTTTGGCCATTTGAATCGTTAAAATTTGTAGATTGGTTAAAACATCAAGTTTTGAACCGAAATGAGAATTTGTGCTAACTAGGTTTTTGGAAAATAAAACGATTGGTTTAATTTTATGGTTTTGACGAATTAAACCCTATTTCTTATACAGTTAGTGAGTTTTGAACACATGATTGGTATGTTTGGTGTTTTTCTTGATCAATCGACGTTTGTACGCCGATGTCGAGGGTTTTTGGGTTGATTTGTGAAAGCAAACCATAGGTTTTGACCTATGTGGGATTCGTGTGTCGTTTTGGTCATGAGTCGGATTTTAATGCGATACAGTGCGATATGATATGTAGGTACCTCATGTGGACTTCGAGACGACAAGCAAGCGCGTGGCGATGTCAGCACAGGCGAGCAAAGATCAGGTGAGTAGATTATATCTACGGGGGAAGTCGGGTGGATGGCGTATAGCACCCCCGCAATTCGTGGTGATGTATATGAATACGTATACACACATATATTTATTATAGATTGAATTGAGTTTATTGATGATAAAGATGGATTCTAGGTATTCTTGGATTGATTTAAGTGTTAGTTGCGAGACCCTAGAGTAGAGGTTGCACCCACACACACGCACATACCTACTTGCATACATTCTTTCTTTTACCTGTATGTATATATGGATATGTATATTTACACATGGGTATGGGACTATGTGTTCATATACTGGATTTGAGGATAGTACTTCGGATTTGAGATGAGTCGACGAGATTCGATTTGAGGCCGTGAGATCGGTGATATGATAGGGTTCGTATTTGAGATACGACATGATGTTTTAGCGGGTCCTTTGGCGTAGTGTTTCATACACCTGCATGCATACATAGATGGTATCAGTATTGTACTAGACGTAGGTCATTATCCCGGATCATGATATTTGATAAGATGATACCAGATGAATAGTGTGATTGATGTGACTTTGACCCGTACCCAGATTTGGGATGCCGTACGACGGATTTACGTACGAGCTATATATTGATGATAGATCTGCACTCTTGACTTGAAGAGATCATATTATAGATATTGTATCGACTGTAATACTTTGAGACGGGATCACCGACTGCTATATATATATATATGTATGTATATATATATATATGTATGTATGTATCGACTCAGATGTTAGGCGATTTCCTTACCTTTTGTTTATCCTATTAGCTCAGCCCTATAGTTAGTGTAGTTGTTAGACTAGATTCGATTCCTACCTATTTCAAACTAACGAATCGTAGGTATTTTAAAAGACAGGCCATGGGATTCTACGAATATTTCAAAGGACGTATCTTTTCATAAAAACACCGTAGCCCTTATTTTCAAAACACCACGATTCGTATTATTTCAAACGGCACTACTGTATGACTTATAATTATATTAAATGCAGATTAGTTATCATTGTGTTTATTATTCAGCTCCCGCACATTATTGTTGTTCGCTCCGCATCGCATACTTATATTGTGATTTCATATACCATTAGTGATATCATGCTGTTAGGACACCATCACCATTACCGATGATGCGTATGTTCCACGTACACTTACTTGCCGGCTCACTCACATCATCATCGGTAATTTCCATGTCACGTACACTTTAGACAATACTATTTCATCGACATAGGTTGTTAGCTGGTAGTTTCGACATAATATTAATGTACTTGCCTTATATGCCAGTTTAGACATTGCAGTTATTGCTTGCTACTTCATGCATATTATTATTCACTGTTATGCCGTATTATGGAGTTTTATATTTATATTCACTGTTTACGTGCTATTGATGATTGGATTTCAGATTTTCCTGAGATTTCCTGGATTTGGGGAAAACCGCAAGAACATTTATAAACTTCTTTCTCTCTCTTTTTAAATGAAAAGTGCGGTTTTCCCATGATGTATGAGTCGTCCACCATGAGTTTTCATGATTGCTGATGGATTTCGAGACCCGATTCGAGGAGTTGGATGAACCGTCTCGGGTACATGGTGGGCCCGGTAAAGTACCCCGGGGCGAGAAGTTCGAGTTGTATTCGGTGAGCCTGGCAGGGGAGCACTACCTACCGGTGATATTATTTGGACTCGTCGGCTATCCGGAGGATACCGGCCGGAGTCATGAGATGGTTATAGGTTGATCCGTTCTGCGGAGCCTAAGATATTGATATTTGAGATCTGAGACACTGAGACATTGAGATTTGACGATACAGGTTAGTCCGGGCAGTCGGAACCTGAGATATTTAGATTTATGTTCTGTGTCGATGCTTGACACGGATTTCTCTGTTGATTTCATTGAGGATACTCGTTTTATATACATACAGAAATCCCATTAAAATAAAGAAACCAGTTGTCTCACTCATTGCATTACATTACATTTATACCTCATACATATGATACATTACTACCTGAAGCACCGACACGAGCACTGGGATTACACTTATATTTAGATGTTTACCCTTGCCACCTTTTTATGCTTCAGACTTTATCATTTGAGGATATTACCGATCATATGACCTAGGATTGCGTCATACATGCGATTTCTGCTCGTAGATGTTTTCTATTCACGAGTTGGTAACTCACCCCCGTCGTGCCACAGTTTCTTACAGGTTTTGCCGTACAGGTTTCATTACGGCTTTGTTGGCACACTGCTTCTTTTCCGGGTGATTTTTTTGGTAGGTGGGTTCACTTGCATCGTGACCACCATTATACCTTGTATATTATTTATTCAGTTGTATCTAGTTAAACTCCATAAACCAAACATGTATTTATTTCAGAGATAGAGACCAGTGATGTTTATTCTTTCGACCTTAGAGTCGCGTGTCGTATTTCTATAGATTTCTTGCTGTTTTGAGTTTCATTTTCAGCTTTGGTCCTCGCCCTTTGGCGTTGTATCTTATATTGCTTGCGTGGTTGTGACCGTCGATTCACGAAGAGCTAGCTCCCGCTTGGGGAAGCCTTTTTATTCATTTCGTATACTATTCATATTGTATCCCGTTTGGGGGCCAGTATTTACAAAGGAGACTCTGCCGAAATTTTCAGAAAATACTTGATGTTTTTAAAAACGCATAATTCGGCTTATGCTATTAAAACTACTTTCTTTAAGTTGGTTTTTCCTTCACTCTACTGCTTCTTTGATTTTGATTTCTGGGTTTTGGCTTACTTAGATTACGTACGCCTCGAGACGTCCGTAATTTAAGTGCCGATCATGTTCCGTACTTTTCGGGTCGTGACAGTACTGGTTGAGCTTTAGCTCCGCTTTTCTATCTGTGGGACGATGGTCAGTTGAGCGGACTATACAGACTCTGGAGGATATCATGTGCGTACGTACTAAATGTTTGTTGGCAGTTGGGATCGTCACTTGCCATTGTTAGAGTTCTCCTTTGATAGCTGTTATCAGGAGACACTCCAATTGGCAACCTGTAGGTTTTGTTGTTAGGATGTATCGATTGCTATTCGTTTTTCTGACTCTGCATGAGTAGGATTTTGGACCCCGGCTAGTCTAAAGACTTCGGAGATGATCCAGTTGGTTCAGGTCAGGATGTGGACAGCCCAGTGCAGACAGAGATCTTATGTCGACCGTGGTGGTCGCAGACTTGAGTTCGTAGTGGGAGATCATGTATTCTTAAGGAATTTTCCGATAAATGATGTGTTGAGTTTTGGGAAGCTTGTCCCAAGGTTGTAGGTCCTTTTGAGATCCTTTTAAAGAGTTAGTTTCGTTGCCTTTAAAGTGGTACTTTCGCCCAGATTATTGAGTTTTCACCCCGTATTCCTTGGGTCGATACTTTGTAAATACCTTCATGACCTTTCTCACATGATTCAGCATTAGACCATTTAGCTTGGACGCGATCTTTTCATTCACCCGCAGCCATTTGTATTAGTAGCTCGGCAGGTGGAGAAACTACGGTCAAGGGTCTTGCCATCTGTGGAGAGTTTTTGGACGTAGCCATATAGTGAGGCGATCACTTGGGAGGTTGCAATTGAGATATGAGACTTTGTAATCTTCTCTTTGAAGGTACGCTTAGTGAGAATTTTAAATTCGGGGACGAATTTTTATAAGGGGGAGATTGTAACGTTTTAGAAATCGTTATGCAAATTTTTCCGTTTTAGGGTAAATTGTCGGTATTTTCTGTTTTAATCCGACTGTGATTAAACGTCTATATAGACTTGCCATCACCTAGTTTAGCTAAAATAAAGCTAGTGCGCAAGCTTTGGGGGTATATGGGACGTTTTGGTTCAATTTGAATTTTTCCCAATTTTAATATTATTTTAATGCGGTATTCACATTTGGGAAATTTCTCTTAAGTCTTCTTTTCAACAATTAAGTTTGAATTAATTCAACCTCCACTTAATATCTAGATATTTGTTTGGAGATATGGATTAAAAAATTCAAGGGAAAGAATTGAAATTGAGAGAGGTGCATGCATGTGTGTGTGCATGCATTAAGTGTGCATTTATTGTTGAAATTGCTAGGAAACCCTACACAAAACCCTTTCCTCCTCTTTTTGCCGAGCTCTTCCTCCCCCATTCTGCCCTTGATCAATTATTTTCCTCTTTGCATCATTCCAAGCAATTTAAATCTCCAAAATTCCCAAATATATCACAAAATACCCCAAGTCTTGAGTTTTGCCTCTTTGATCACTTGGAGCTAGGAAAGCTTGGATCTTGGAAGCAAGTGTTGATAGGTATAATCCCTACACTGATAATTAGGAGTTTTTATGTTGTTTAGCTCGTTGGTTGTAGCGTAGAACTCTTTAAATATCGATTTTTGTTTTATCGTATTTTAATGTCCTTTTTGAGTCTCTGTGAACTGCTATGACCTAGATTTCATACAGAAAAATCAAACAAAATTGTAGTGATGTACTAGTGACCCTGGAGCACCACCTGAGACACGAGACCCACTCCACCGGCCATGGCCGACGACCCAAGGTGAAATTCCGGCGACGCCGGCAATGGAAGGATGTGATGGGGTTTGGTTTTTGTAGGTAGTTGTCTGCTGTTGGTTAGGATATTTTGGTACTGTTTACTTTTTTAGTAATTACAGTAAGAAAAATCTGGGATCGTTTTCCTATAATCTAGTGTTTTGTGTCCGCGTGATACGTTATACGACACGGGTCGTGCACTTTGTATGTTTTTGCTCTTAGATTGTTTCCGTCGTGTCACTACGCACGTTAGCCACAATACGAACGCTTGAGAGTATGTTTTTGTGTAGTAGCGTCGGTTAAATATAGTTTGTGCGTGTTTTGGGTCTATTATTAATATATGCTTGCTTTATTGTTTTGATGCGGTAGGTTCGCAGGCGGGGACTTCGAACACTGCTACTAAGGGAAAACAAGCGGTTGGCTTCACTTAGCCAGGAGCGTTGGTAAGTAGATTTAACATCTATAGGAGAATCGCCCGCATGGCGTTATGCGTCTGGGCTAGAAATGACTTGACTTGTCGCATATTCTATGTCATATTTAGAATTGCGCATTCACCCTACTGCTTAGTTAATTGTTGTGTTTGGACTAGTATCCTTAGGACACTGCACTATTATTGACGGCTTATGTAGCACGAGCACTGTTTGCATGCCACTCACACCGTCAATAATTGCTATGACACGCACAATACCCTTATAGATATGATGTTGTTTGATTAGGGACATTGATTCATAATCTTTATGCACATGATTTATAGCATACCTGTATACCCATATGCTTATACATATGCCCTGGCATGCTTACCTGCTAGTTAACCATATACTTATTGGGTAGTGTACCATTAGTGATAGGTATGTACACATGTGAGACATAGCTACATGTACTTCTGGCATACATACATACATATACCTGGAGGATATTATGGATAGGCATAGAGATGTACCTTGCTACTGATACTTTGACATCATACATACTTACATATGGACATACATATCTTGCTATACCGACATGGTTACGCATACCTTGTTATAGCTACATGTTCACCTGTCTATATTGTTGCATCTGATTTCAGGGAAATTAGGAACCGCGTGATATATTTAGTAACTTGTTGCAGTTAAATAGTTGTTTTCTTTATATGCTCATATTAATGTTTCATATTGTATATACTACATTCATAGATGTCATATGATGTTCTCTGATATTTTTACTACTATGTATACATAACAGTGGCATGGGACGCTGTTATATATGCCTATACACATATATTAGTGGAATGGGACGCTAATATATGTGTATTGATTCATGCATTCATACATATTCACTACTTGATGTTTTCTGGATTTGAGGACCGTGGTTGTTTCATGAAATTATGCATTATTTGAAAAACCCGGTTTCTCTTGATATGATATTTCAGCTTCCACCATGAGATTTCTCGGTTCTGAGCTTATAGATACCCCATGCGAGGAGGAGCCCGGTTGGTTCCCCGGGGCAAGAAGATCGAAGGTCCGTGCCGTTGAGCCCGGCTGAGGGCGTTTGCCATACGGTGACAGTATTTGGAATCGACGTATATCTGGGGGATATCGATCGAGGTTATGTACGTACATGCCTTGCACATTGCGGGTGGTGCTTACCCAGGTTATTAGGATGTACGTACATGACATAGGAGGGCCAATCCCAGGTGATGGCGCCTCAGAGATCAGTATTTTGGTGTCGATGCTTGATACTTGTTTCATGATGTTTTGGGTGTCGATGTTAGGCACTCACCTTATATATGAAACTTACTTTATACTGATATTGTACACACTGGATATGTGGGATATATTGATGTTGTACATTTGGGATATATGAGATATACTTGATGTTCGACATTCAGGATATATGAGATTTACTTGATGTTGTACATTAAGGATATATGAGACTTACATGATATGAGAGCCAATTTGGGGACTGATTTGTGGAAATTGGGAATTTGATTGTTTTGTTGGATTTTGGTCCTACCACGAGGTTAGGATTTCCGTGGAAATGACATGTTTTATTCCATACTTCACATTTATTGTTTATGCACTGCTTCATGTATTAGTAGTATCTAATAGAGTATCTTACATGATTATTGCATACAGATGGTCATATTATTGCTTCATGTGTTGGTAGTACCTGCTAGCGTACCCTTCATGATTGATACATTACATATGATCATTCATTGCTATTAGATGCTTATGTTATATTCGCGTTGTACGTACATACTCGCGATTACCTGCATATGTTATTTTACTATTCATGAGTTGGCAACTCACCCCCGTTGTGCCACAGTGTTTGCAGGTGTTCCTAAGGATAGTCAGAGGCCGGGCTATTTCCAACCATCGTATCATCTTTTGCTGCAGATACCGCTTCGCCTGACAGGGTGCAATTTTGCTTAGGTTGGTTTTGCGGTTATCCGATGTTGCCTGTTGTATATTCGTTGTATCCTGTACTCTCCATCTACCATTATCTTGTATGACTTAGAATTGATGTGAGGACGATATTGTATATTATTTTGTGACTTGGAGATTTTTATGCAGTTTTATTTATATCGTATCTTTCTTCGCTACGGCGTCGTATATCTGTTGTGGTAATTGTTTTCCGCCGTTTGGCGTGGATTTTTGCTCTCCTTTGGGATGCTTTTACTTATATATAATGTTGTACCCATTTTTGGGGGCTTGTTTTACAAAGGAGGTGCTGTCAAAATTTTAAAGGAAGAAAAGTTGTACTTTAAAGAATTTTAGTTAAGATTTCAAAGGTTTTGAAAACGCTATTATCACTTTCTTACTACTTTTGACGGTTTAGATTGCTGGGTTTTTGGGTTTCTTTTAGTACGTTACGCATGTAGACGTTGCGTAGTATTAGTGCCGTCACGTGCCAATTTCGGGTTGTGACACACCCGCTCTGCTTAATGGGGGACCTTCTTCTTCTGCATCCAAGGCGAAAGCAAAAGGTGAAAAGAAGAAGACCTCCACAAAGCCGATATACGGTGTCCGTAAAGTAGAAAGAAAGGGAAGAGCAAAAGTTTTGGGACTTGGTGTAGGTAAGGAGGGATGTTCCTATTGTTATAGGAACGGACATTAGCAGAAGGATTGCAGGGCTTTGGAAGCCAGTAGCCAGGATTCGAAGCATGTTGTGGTTTCGGCCTCGAGTGTGTTTGTGGTTGAGAACTGTTTGTCAATTAACTCTACTTCCTGGGTACTAGATACCGGAGCAGGATCTCATATCTGTAATTCATTACATGCTTTGAGAAACAGTAGAGTTATCACGGTAGGTGATTTGTCTCTCAGAGTTGCGAACGGAATGAGTGTGGACGCTGAATCCATGGGAGAATATCGCCTAGGTTTGACAAGTGGGCAGATATTGATTCTACATAACTGTTTGTATGTACCTAGTTTGACTTGTAATATCATATCAGTATCCTCACTTTCGAGAGAGGGATATGATTTTACATTCACAAGCGATGTAGTAAACATCCACCTAAATCAAGTTCAGATTAGGTCCGGTACATTAGATAACGGTATATACGTATTGAATCAAGCTCAGGTTTTCAATGTCCAGAACACACTTAAAAGAAAGTCTCCAGAAATAAATCAGGCTTTCTTATGGCATTGTAGACTAGGTCACATCAATAAAACTCGGTTGACTAAGTTACATAGAGAAGGATATTTGAATCCGTTCGAATATCAATCTAATGCTACTTGTGAATCTTGTCTCATGGGAAAGATGACAAAGACTCCGTTTACTGGACACGGAGTAAGAGCGAGCGAGCTCTTGGGACTCGTACACAGTGATGTGTGTGGTCCAATGTCTACACATGCAAGAGGAGGTTATTCCTACTTCATTACTTTTACGGATGATTTCTCTTGGTATGGACACATCTTCTTAATGAAGCATAAATCTGAGGCCTTTGAGAAATTCCGGGAATACAAGAATGAAGTGGAAAACCAAACAGGCAAAAGTATCAAGATACTGAGATCTGATCGAGGTGGTGAATACTTAAATGCCGAGTTCCTGGGTTACTTAAAAGAGAATGGAATTCTCTCTCAGCTTACTCCTCTATACACACCACAACACAACGGTGTATCGGAAAGGAGGAATCGAACCCTATTGGATATGGTTTGTTCCAAGATGAGTAAGGCTGAGTTACCGCGATCTTTCTGGGGTTATACACTAGAATCAGCTGCATATCTTTTGAACAAGGTTCCAACCAAGACTGTGCCTACCACACCATATCAGATGTAGAGTGGGAATAAACTCTATCTTCAGTACCTGAAGACATGGGGATGTCCAGCTTTTGTAAAAAAGCAGCATGCGGACAAGCTCGAGGCACGCTCGGTACAGTGTAAGTTTGTGGGATATCCAAAGAACTCCAAGGGGTATTATTTCTATTACGCAGAGGAACAAAAGGTTTTTGTTTCTCGTCATGCCCACTTCTTGGAAGCTGAATTTTTAGAAAATCAGAAGAGTGGGAGCGCAATAGAACTGGAAGAAATTCCAGAACCATAAGCTGTTACTGAAAGTTTGGTAGAACAAGAAGGTTCAGAAGAAAGGGACATCCCAGCGCCTATCCGCAGAAGTTGTAGGCATTCTCATCCGCCCGAGAGATACTACGGTTTTCTCATAGACGGGGATCGAGAAGATTGCATCATTGATAATGATGACCTTACTAGCTTCCAGCAAGCCATTCAGAGCGGCGATTCGGTAAAATGGCTGGATGCAATGCGGACCGAAATGGAGTCCATATACACTAACAAAGTATGGACTTTGGATATTGCTCCAGATATGGTAAAACCCGAAGGATGCAACTGGATCTTCAGAAAGAAGATTGGTGTAGATGGACAGGTTGAAACCTATAAGGCTAGACTTGTTGCAAAGGGTTTTCATCAAAGATCTGGTTTGGACTATGATGAAACCTTTTCTCCAGTGGCTATGCTCAAATCCATTCGGGTCCTTCTTGCCATTGCTGCCTTCCGCGATTATAAGATCTGGCAGATGGACATAAAGACGGCTTTTCTAAATGGTAATTTGGAAGAGTACGTCTATACGGATCAGCCGGACGGATTCATTCAGAGTGGGAGTAGCGGTAAAGTGTGCAAGTTGCTTAAGTCCATTTATGGACTAAAGCAGGCATCGCGGAGTTGGAACATCTGTTTTGATGATACTGTCAAAGAATTTGACTTTATCAAAAATCCAGATGAACCATGCATATACAGTAAGATTGTAGGGAGAACTGTAGTATTCCTCTTCTTGTACGTGGATGACATTCTCCTAATAGGAAATGATATTCCTATGCTACAGTCAGTCAAAGGATTCTTGTCACAGAAGTTCTCCATGAAGGACCTGGGCGATGCCAACTACATTCTGGGGATCCAGATCTATCGTAATAGATCAAAGAGGATGTTGGGACTTTCGCAGTCCAGGTACATAGACACCATATTGAAAAGATTCAGTATGGATGATTCTAAGCGCGGTAACCTACTGGCTTGTCACGGAATCACCCTCTCCAAAGAGATGTCTCCCAAGACTGATTTGGAAAGGGCTCGCATGCCTATTATAACCTACGCTTCTGCGGTAG
Organism: Agapanthus africanus; assembly: GCA_030015575.1. Classification (NCBI taxonomy): domain Eukaryota; kingdom Viridiplantae; phylum Streptophyta; class Magnoliopsida; order Asparagales; family Amaryllidaceae; genus Agapanthus; species Agapanthus africanus. Next base: position 544,878,870 of record JASDDO010000024.1, on the reverse strand, counting down.
GCTCTATAATGTATGCGATGTTATGTACCAGACCAGATGTAGCATACGAATTAAGCGTTGTAAGCCGGTATCAGGCAAACCCACGGGAGAAGCACTGGATAGCAGTAAAGAACATTCTCAAGTACCTGAGAAGGACTAAGGAGATATTCTTGGTGTATGGCGGAAAAGACCTCCAGATCGAGGCCTTTGCTGACTCCAGCTTCCAGAATGACAAGGATGACTCCAAGTCCATGTCGGGTTATGTCTTTACCCTCAATGGAGGGGCGGTCTGTTGGAAGAGTTCCAAGCAGGACACCGTTGCTGACTCAACGATGGAAGCGGAGTACATAGCTGCCTGCGATGCCGTAAAAGAAGCTGTTTGGATGAAGAAGTTCCTCACAGAACATCAGGTGGTTCCTACCAGTGTTGATCCAATACCTCTGTATTACGACAACAACGGCGCTATAGCTTTAGCGAAGGAACCCAGGTCCAATCAGATGTCCAGACACATCTTAAGGCGGTATCACCTGATCAGGGAGATCGTAGATCACCGGGAGATCGAGGTGAAGAGAGTAGATACGGAGAATAACACTGCTGATCCATTCACAAAGGCCATTCCTCAGACGCAGTTTGAGAGGCTATTCGAGATGATAGGTCTGCGATATGCCAGTACATGGCCCTAGTGAAAGTGGGAGATTGTTAGTGTTTATGCCCTAGAGGCCATTATTGTATCATACTAGTTTGTATATTACTTAATGGAAGCTTGGGATATTCACAGTTGTATTGACAGTCTTGCTAAAAATCGTAGTATGCTACTTGGTTTGTGTCTACTTTAATATGTGCATATGTTTCTTTTAACATATCGCTTATACATATTAGTAGAGCCCTTAGGATCTTTGCTTGATTACCAGCGTCGTGATGGCAGTCACACTAGTGGGGGCTGGGTAGTTTATAAGCAACATCCTATACAGGTCCCTGGTCGTAGGATTATCGAGACAGGGCATCGATACTCCGGAGTAGACTGGTGTATACGCTTCTCATCCCAGCATAGGGAGATGGTCTGTCCCACAGCCGTCAGTACGTCGTACTGGAGATAGTATGCAGGTGCTCGTTAGGATACGGGTACACCGGACAAGACTCGCCGGGAACTGCAGGTTGGTTTTATACCCATCGTCACATAGCAGTTCCCAGGTGACATGAGTACAGCTTAGTCCGTCGACTTGACATTGCTACTTCACCTCGGGTGTGTTCCCACTGTACTTAGATTACTACCCTACCACGGCTCAAAAGAGTCGTGCAAACAGGTAGTAGTTGGGTGCAGTCCCGAAGCACTTGGAGGCAGTGGCGGTTAGACATGATTCGTCGCTCCCGGTATTGGGGGTTGATATCGCGCTGTGTATGGAGAGCCATTACGTAAAGTCCCTGGCGAGGGCAAACGAGATTTACTGGTAGGCTTCAAGTAGTTTCTCAAGGTGTAATGGGCTTCACTCCGACAGGACTTATACCGCTATTAGGGGTCTGACGTTTACCCCCCCTCTAAACCCGATATGCGATAGTCCTAGACGAACAGAACGGACTGTACGGAGTTGTCACATCAGGCTCAGTTGGAGTTCAAATGGGTTTCCTCATCGTCCTTCTTATTGACATCTACCTGGGGACCGTTACGTACAGCTAGTACCGCTTGCGGCCTGTGGTTAAACCCACTGCCAGCGTAGTGTCGAGTCTTTAGAGTCCCACATAGAGAGTTTCTCTGCACCGGGAAAAAGGTGTAAAGGCCGTATGGTTTTACGGCAAGGCCGCGATCACTTACGTATACTTGTGTACGTATTATGATCGGGCAGATAATACTTGCGGGCTTTGGTTTAAACCAGATTCTAGTATTATACAGATGGATTTATTCAGTCAAAGATTATCCGTGTTTTTTGAAAATACGGATGGGAGGGGCAGTCTCGTAATTTGTCGGAAAGCTTCTAGAAGAAGGTGACTCATTTGTGTTTAATTCTTTTTAGGATTTAAACAAATGAGGTGGAGAGATGAGGTGTAGGTTTTCATTAAATGGATAATGACTCATGAGATGATTCATCTCAAATGAATTAAATGAAGCATGCTTGATATTATGATAGATATTTGTTATGATATTTTGATGTTTCATATTATTCTAAGATGAGACATTATTCATTTCATTATCACAAAAGCTTTCTCTCTCCACAAGTTTTCATCTTCTTCCTCAAACCCTAAAAGCTCTCATGAGTTGAGAATCCTAGGGTTTAAGTGACTAAGTAATCCATCTAAATACTCTACACCCTCTAGGACTTCTAGATTAGCAAACTAGAAGCCGTAGTTATCTAAGATTCGAGATAGGAGCTCGGACTATAGACTCTCGGGTGAATCGTCTTTGACTCGAGGAGGCCGTTGAGGTACCCATGTTCCATAGAGCCGACGAGGTGTGGAGGACAGCGATGAAGACCCGAAGGACAAGTAACGTGAGGTATAACTTCGAATCAGAGTAGTTAAACCTCTCGTAGTTTGCTAGTAATGGTTTAGACACGATCCGTGTGCTCAAGTCCGTGTTACGAAGCTTTGATAATTGTTTTTCATATATTTCGCCTCCCTGCGAACACGTGGGGTGCGTGACATGGACTTACACATATTTATTATGGAGTCTTAGGCACATATTTGGATGGAACCTGTTTCAATAGGTATGCCGCTGTCTGAAGCACATGTCCCCGGAATGAAAGAGGCAATTCAGCATTGCTCATCATTGAGCGAACCATATCCAATAGGGTTCGATTCCTCCGCTTCGATACACCGTTGTAATGTGGTGTATATGGAGGAGTAAACTGAGAGAGAATTCCATTCTCTTTTAAGTAGTCGAGGAATTCCATGCTTAAGTACTCTCCTCTTCTATCAGATCGGAGGATCTTAATACTTTTGCCAGTCTGGTTCTCTACTTTATTATTATATTCTTTGAATTTCTTGAAAGCTTCATATTTGTGTTTTATAAGAAATACATATCCGAATCTAGAGAGATCATCAGTGAATGTAATGAAGTACGAGAATCCACCCATTGCATGTATAGACATTGGACCACACGCATCACTGTGTATGAGTCTTAAGAGCTTCGTTGCTCTTTCTCCGTGTTCAGTGAACGGAGATTTGGTCATCTTTTCTTTGAGACGAGACTGACAAGTTTCATAGGATGAAAATTCGGACGGATTCAGATATCCATATTTATGTAACTTAGATAGTGTCACGACCCGAAATTTGGCACGTGACCGGCACTTAAATCACCAACGTTTAAAGGCGTAACGTAATTCAAGTAAGCCGAAGCCCAGAAATCTAAACTTTTTGCGAAAAATAGTGTAGGTGCAATTTTGAAAATAAAGGTATAATGAAATCAAGCTTTTCTTTAAATGCATAAATAATGATATATGAAAATGCAAGTGAATTATATACTAGTTGAAAACATTTTTCGTCCTTTAAAAATTTGGGCAGCACTTCCCTTGTATATTTTGATCTAAAACCACATACATGCAATATATATAGGCATCACCAAGCGGGAGCTAGCTCTTCGCCAATTGGCGAAATCATAACTACAAAAAACAGTAAATATACGACGCACTACGGCGAAGATCAAATACAGAAAGAACAATAAATAAAGCAAGACATCAAAAACCTCAAAAGAAGCGAACATACCACCATCGCTCTAAGTCTCGCAAACACAAGTCTGTCTAGGTCTAGAAATATACAAAATCTAGTTTCTGATTTGATGCAGTTTATCTAGATACAATAGAATATAAAGGGTACAAAAGTGGTCACGATCCAACATGTGTCCCACCTACCAAAGCAAACACCCTGAAGGAACTGTGTACCAGCGATACCGCTACTGATCCAATCGGTCGAACCTGCAAGAAAACTGTGGCACAACGGGGGTGAGTTGCCAACTCATGAGTAGAAAACATTAACAGGTAGAAATCGAATAAACAACGATTGTTAGGTCATACTGTATCATGAAAGTAATACTATGATATCTAGGGTGACCATGTATGCATATATTCCAACAATAGAGTCAATGCCAATGACATGTAAAAACAAACACCTGAAATCATATACATGTATGCATGTGGATATCATCCACGTGTGTCCATCAGTGACATATCAATATCATGGAAACCTGAGTGTCCAACATCGACACTTGAAAACATCATGAAACCTGTGTCCAGTATCGACACGTAAATCTTCATATATCCAGGCGCCGCATCCTCAAATCGGCCCTCAAATCAATCTCACGACTCCGGCCGGTATCCTCCGGGTCCAAACTATCACCGGTAGGTAGTGCTCCCTCCTGCCAGGCTCATCTTCATCCCCATGATCTTCTTGCCCTAGGGTACCTTACTGGGTCCACCATGTATCCGCAGACGGTTCGTCCACCTTCTCGAATCGGGTCTCGAAAACAAGCTCAGAACCGAGAAAACTCATGATGGACACAAAATATCATATCAAGAGAAACCGGGTTTTTAAAACAATATACAATTTCCTTTGAAATATAGCCACGGTTCTCAAATCCAGAGATCTCATGAAACAACATCTTAATGCATATAACCATAATGTACGATGTATGAAAACATAGAACAGTAATATGAGCATGTCAAGTATATCAAGCAAGCATGTCCTATGATAGTGCTGAACAATGAATGTACTTTACAGTTAAGAATAATATCATGATATGGCAGTTCTAATGTGAAAGTGGCATGGCAATTACCGATGACGAATGTGTGTGAGCCGGCAAATCGGTGTAAGTATAACATGCGCATCATCGGTAATTATGTAGGTGTACTATCAGATGATATCATAAAGCGATAAATACCGGGAACATAACACGTATACTGACGAGGGATAAGCCAACAATAACATGAACTAAAATAAGGTATACAACTATGCATGAACCGTACGGCCAGTTTAAATGATATGAATCGTAGTTTTGAAAGTGGGGGCTACGGAGTTTTTGAGGAAAAGGCACCATTTGAAAATCCGTAGCTTCCTTTGAAGTTTCCATTTAAAAGTGCATACGATTCGTCAGTTTTAGGAATAAGTATGGTTCAGGTGACATTTTTACGTCGGCGATCCAGCCTCATAACATCAGATGTGGCAATATCCTCGAATATCATCCTCAAATCATTAGCGCGGATCAATCATCCGGTATAACTTATCGCGTACGAATATCCATCGTATGGCTGCAACCAAATTTGGGTTAAGGATCTATCGTCCTATTCATCGATAAGGGTACGGATCTATGGTCTCGTACATCATGTCCTCTTTTATTCTTATGTATACATACATATATATGTCTCATGTCATATCCTTATCTCTCTCATATCATATCATTAACAATCTCATTTCATATTTAGGCATATGAATATAAGTATTCACATTGCCTCACATCCTCGTATCAAGAATATCCTATTATATCATCATATTGAAATCTCAATTCACGCCATCTTGTATTCTTATACCATCTCATACTCACTCTTTGATCACATCCGTAAGTTCCTAGCATAGGTTTCTCCGACTATATTTTATATATAGGTTTCCATTATGATTTGCGGGGGTGCTATACGCCATCCACCCAACTTCCCCCGTAGATATAAATCTACTCACCTGCTAATCTCCTTGCTTAGTAGAAGTCGATGTGCTTCGTCATTTCGGAAGTCCACGCAAAGGTACCTACAATCAAAACACATCGTAATGCTATTAAAACCAAGCCCGAAAACCGATATGGCACACGGAGTGCTCATAGGTTAGAACCTATAGCTTACGCATGCAAAAACAACCAAATAACCCTCGTCGTTGACGTACAAACGTCCAACGACCAAATCCAAATTCAAATATCAAAAACCAAGTTTCAGAAATCGGAAAAACATTGTCAACACCAACCCAAAGTGCTCCCAGATTTTTGCACAGGTAGTCATGCTCAGTGGCTAAGTAATGAGGAGTGTGAGCTACAGGCCAAACCCCAACATCAGAACCCAACATTTGGCCGGCGGGAAAAGATACAGTAACCGGCGGCTGTTAGTTATATGTATGCCCTAGAGGCTATTATTGTACATATGATGCATATTATAGTGGATGCTTGGACATATATAGGGAGGACTTTCTTGCTCGATATCATAGTATGCTATCTGGTTGCTCTTTATCTTGACATGTATACTTATTGTCTCTCTGTTACATGTTGATAAAGCCCTTAGAATGAGTACTTGACTACCGGGATTATGATGCAGATCATACTAGTGGGGCAAGAGTAGTTGGTAAGTCCATCCTTCAATTGTTCCTAGTCGTGGGAGTATCAAGACAGGGAATCGATATTCCAGAGTAGACTAGCGTATACGCTTCTTAACCCATATGATGGGCGATGGATGATCCCACATCCATTGGTGTTTGACATCAAAGATGGTATATGAGTGCTCAGTGGAGAATGGGTACACTGAACAGGACTTAGCGAGAACTCCTAGATGGTATTATACCTCACGTCAGACAGCAGTTCTCTGGTGACACTGGTACAGGATAGTCTGTAGATCCGAGATCGTCATAGAGTCTTGTGTGATTCCTACTATGCTTTGATTTCCACCTTACCACGTTCAAGAGAACGTGCAAAACGGTGGTTTTTGGGTACAGTCCTGAGTCACATGGAGGCAATGAGTGATAGGAGGGGATTTCGTCTCTCCCAGTATTGGGGGTTGATGTTGCGTTATGCTCGATTGGCCATAACAGGAAATCCCTGGCCAGGGTAGCTGTGATTTACCGGTAAGTGTTATCAGTAGTTTCTCGAACCATTATGGGTCTCACATCGGCATGACTTATCAAGCTATTAGGGTCCGACGTTTGCCACCCCCAGGCTGGATATGCGACATATCAGACGAAGAGACCAGACTATACGGCAGTGTTACTTATTTGATTCACAGGAGTATAAGTAGGCTTGCTTGTTGATCTTTTGATCGCTCAATACCCGGGTAGCTGTTACGTCCAGCTAGTACCGCTGACGGCTTGTGGGTGACTGATATGATCATCACCTACTGCCGGCATATTGACGAGTCTTTAGAGTCCTACACAGAGGTTTCCTGGCTCAGGCGAAACGGAGTAGGAGCACATATGTGATATGTGCGGGACCGAGATTAATACGAGTATGTGATACCATATTCTCTTCTCGCGATATGTGATATCGGTCGGTTATATGTGATATAGCTGGGTTATCGAATCAAGTGTTGATTCGATAAGTTGTTAATATGATATTAGTCGGTTATATGTGATATAGCCGGATTATTAAATCAAGTGTTGATTGAATAATTTAATGTATAATTATATATTTGATATATTAATTTACATTAACTAATATTAGCTCACTTAAGCATTTCTTTTTTCTCACTTGTGTACACTTAATATATATGTGATATATATTTTTGTGTCATGCTTATTGCTACATACTACATGGGTGTATGAGACTCACACCATGCTTAACATAATGAAAGGTTATATTTATTTAAAGTAAATCAAAATTAGTTGGAAATTAGTCACATGGTTTGTGTAGGGTTCCTAGGCACTCTTGTGATGGTTAATAAGGCATCAAACATGCCCGAATAAAATTTTAGACGTGCCGAACAACCCAAACCCGGGATCTTTGCTAGATTATTAGGGTTTAACATGCAAGTAAACATCTTTACCACTAAGTGTGAGGGATTACAACCTTTGTAGTCCGCTCCTTCGCTTCACAAGCTCCGAGTAGAAGTCCCTTCGCCGCGATCCATGATCTCCCGGACTCAAGAGAGGCTCCACGACTCGAACGATCCATGCTAGCTTGTAGTGTTCCGTTTCTCCGATGATCTACGTCGAAGTTGCTATAACTCAAGCTCTCTCACTCTAATGAGGTGAACACCCTAATCTAATGGGCTAGATTAGATGAGGATGATGGAGTAGTATTTATGCTTTCTTTTTATATCATTTTCTCACAAGAAATCATCACAAAAGAAATAACTAGTAAGCTTTCTCAAAGCTAAAGAGAGAAGAAGATGAATGAAAAAATAGTTAATCCTTTTGTGATGAATAGTAGAAGTGAATATATGATTGATCATGGAACCATGGTCAAGGATGATAAGGATAACCATTGTAGAGAATAAACTAGAGCTAGGGTTTGGTTAGGTTAGAGAATGAGTCATGGATAAATATCAACCATAATATCTTAACCAAGACAAAAGGAATTCTTCTAGATGGTGCAAGAAGAAGTTAACCCTAATCAAACCCTAATCTCTTTTTATCATCACTAAACATGTTTCATTATTAATCAAATCATGTTACTATAATATATATCACATATATATTATACTTGTAACAAAAGAAAATAATACAATTAACATATATCGCATATATATATCAATGTATTATCCGGTGAGTAAATGAAATAATAAAGCGAGCCAATATTAGATAATGTAATACAATATATCATATATATTATTATACATTAAATCATCGAATCAACACTTGATTCGATAATCCAGCTATATCGAATATAACCGACTAATATATCATGTACCGATTCATCGAATCAACACTTGATTCGATAATGTATTATTATAACATGTTTCATTATTAATCATATCATGTTACTATAATATATATCACATATATATTATACTTGTAACAAAAGAAAATAATACAATTAACATATATCGCATATATATCAATGTATTATCCGGTGAGTAAATGAAATAATAAAGCGAGCCAATATTAGATAATGCAATACAATATATCATATATATTATTATACATTAAATCATCGAATCAACACTTGATCCCACAATCCCTCTATATCGAATATAACCGACTAATATATCATGTACCGATTCATCGAATCAACACTTGATCCGATGTCCCGGTTCATATCTAAACATCGCGAGAATATAATACGGTATCTCATATCGCATTATCCTCGGTCCTGCGCATATCACATATGTGCCTCTACTCCGTTTTCCCTGAGCGAAGAAACCTCTGTGTAGGACTCTAAAGAATCGTCAATACGCCGCTAGCAGGTGATGATCATATCAAACACCCACAAGCTGCAAGTGGTCGGCTAAATGTAACAGCCACCCAGGTATTGAGCGATTAGAAGATCAACAACCTAGCCTGGACGTTCTCCTGTGAATCCAATCAGTAACACTCCCGTACAGTCCGGTCTGTTCGTCTGATATGTCGCATATCAAGTCTAGGGGTGGTATACGTCAGACCCCAGTAACCGATAAGTCGTGTCGATATGAGGCTCATAACGGGTTGAGAAACTACTGGTAACACTTACCAGTAAATCTCTATATCAGCCCTGGCCAGGGACTTCTAGTTATAGCCAATCGAACACAGCACAACATCAACTCCCTATACCTGGAGAGACGAATCCCCTCCTATCGCTTATTGCCTCCATGTGATTCGGGACTGTACCCAAAATCCACCATTTTGCACGCCCTCTTAGACGTGGTGAGGTGGAAATCAAAGCACAGTGGGAATCACACAAGACTCTATGACGATCTCGGATCTACAGATTACCCTGTACCAGTGTCACCGGAGAACTGCCATATGACGTGTGGTATATCACCATCTGGGAGTTCTCGGCGAGTCCGTCCAGTGTACCCAGTCTCCACTGAGCACCCGTACACCATCTCTGATGTCAAACACCGATGGATATAGGATCATCCATCGCCCATCATATGGGTCAAGATGCGTATACGCTAGTCTACTCTGGTATATCGATGCCCTGCCTCGATATACCCTCAACTAGAAACAGTTATAGGATGTACTCATCGACTACCGTGGCCCCACTAGTATGATCTCATCATAGTCCCAGTAGTCGAGTACAGATCCAAAGGGCTTTATCAACATGTGAGAGAAAGACAGTAAACCCATACAAGTCAACATGTTAAGATAAAGTGAAACCAAATAGCATACTATCATGACGATCAAGAAAGTCCTCTCTGTATATATCCAAGCATCCATCATAATATACATCATATGTACAACAATGGCCTCTAAGGCATATACATAACTAACAATCTCCCACTTGCACTAAGGCCAGCTGCTGTAGTATCTCATACCTAGCATCCCGAATAATCTCTCAAACTGTATCTGGGGAATGGCCTTCGTGAGTGGATCCGCAGTGTTGTCCTTCGTATCTACTCTCCTGACCTCGATCTCCCAGCGATCAACTATCTCCCTGATCAGGTGATACCGCCTCAGAATATGTCTGGACTTTTGATGGGACCTGGGTTCCTTGGCCAAAGCCACAGCTCCATTGTTATCGCAATACAGAAGTATTGGATGCTTAATGGATGGAACCACACCAAGTTCACTAATGAACTTCTTTATCCAGACAGCTTCTTTGGCAGCGATGTATTTAGCCTCCATCGTCGAGTCTGCAACGGTATCCTGTTTGGAACTCTTCCAACATACCGCCCCTCCATTGAGGGTAAAGACAAATCCCGAGTGCGACTTAGAGTCGTCCTTATCACTTTGGAAGCTGGAATCGGTAAAGGACTCCATCCGGAGTTCTCCATTACCATACACCAAGAACATGTCTCTAGTCCTTCGTAAGTACTTGAGAATGTTCTTCACAGCTGTCCAGTGACTCTCTCCAGGATCTGCTTGATACCGACTCACTACACTTAGTGAGTATGGTACATCGGGTCTAGTACATAGCATCGCATACATGATAAAGCCTACTGCCGAAGCATAGGGTATCCCTTGCATGCGAGCTCTCTCCAAATCAGTCTTGGGAGACATCTCTTTGGAGAGAGTGAGTCCAGAGATCGTGGGTTGGTTCCCATGCTTGGATTCTTCCATACTAAACCTCTTTAGTATGGTGTCAATGTACCTGGATTGGGACAATCCCAGTATCCGTTTAGATCTATCTCTATAGATCATGATTCCCAATATGCAGGAGGCATCACGTAGATCTTTCATTGAGAATCTTTGTGATAAGAAGAGCTTGACTTATTGCAGCATAGGAATATCATTTCCTATCAAGAGTATGTCATCCACGTACAATACGAGGAAGACAACCTTACTCTCTGCTACCTTCTTATAGATACAAGGTTCATCTATATTTTTGATGAAGTCAAACTCTTTGACTACAACATCAAAACAGATGTTCCAACTCCGCGATACTTGCTTCAGCCAATAAATGGATTTAAGCAGCTTGCACACCTTTCTGCTGCTCCCACTATCTACGAAGCCCTCTGGCTGAGTCATGTACACGCACTCTTCTAAATCACTGTTTAGAAAGGCGGTCTTAACATCCATTTGCCAGATTTCTTAGTCATGGTATGCAGCAATGGAAAGTAAGATCCGGATGGACTTAAGCATAGCCACTGGAGAAAAGGTTTCGTCATAATCCACACCTGGTCGTTGACGAAAACCCTTTGCTACAAGTCTAGCTTTGAAAGTCTCAACTTTTCCATCTAAACCAAATTTCTTTTTAAAAATCTACTTGCTCCCAATGGGTTTTACCCCTTCAGGAGCATTTTCCAAAGTCCATACTTTGTTAGTGTACATGGATTCCATCTCAGATCGCGTTGCATCCAGCCATTTCACAGAGTCAACACTCGTGATGACCTGCTCGAAACTAGTTGGGTCATCATCTTCCATGATGCAATCCTCGCTCCCACCATCAATGAGAAAACCGTAGTATCTCTCAGGTGGACGAGAAACCCTACTAGATCGGCGGAGAGGCTGGGGTTCGTCGAGTACTACCGAATCCTCTGGTTCCACTAAATCTTCAGTTACAGTTTGTGTTGCTGGAACTTCTTCCAGTTCTACCTCAGAGCCACTAATCTCTTTTGCAAGAAATTCCATTTCTAAAAAGGTGGCATGTTGAGCAACAAACACCTTTTGTTGTTCACTATGGTAGAAAAAATATCCATTTGAATGTTTAGGATGTCCCACAAACTTACATTGAAATGACCGTGCCTCGAGTTTGTCTGGATTTTGCCTTTTGACATAAGCCAGAAAACCCCATATCTTAACTCGTTTAAGACATGGTCTCTTCCCACTCCATATCTCATATAGTGTGGTAGGTACAGATTTAGTTGGAACTTGATTCAATAGGTATGCTGCTGTCTCAAGCGCATACCCCCAGAAGGAAATAGGTAACTCTGCAGTATTCATCATCGAGCGCACCATATCTAATAGGGTGCGATTCCTCCGTTCCGATACACCGTTGTGCTGTGGTGTATATGGAGGAGTAAGCTGAGAGAGAATCCCATTCTCTTTTAGATAATCTAGGAACTCATTGCTTAAGTATTCTCCTCCTCGATCAGATCGAAGGATCTTAATACTTTTGCCCGTTTGTTTCTCTACTTCGTGCTTATATTCTCTGAATTTCTCAAAAGCTTCAGACTTGTGTTTCATCAGGAACACATGTCCGAATCTAGAGAGATCGTCAGTGAATGTAATGAAGTAGGAAGAACCGTTCCTGGCATGCGTAGACATGGGACCGCATACATCACTATGTACCAGTCCTAAGAGTTCCGTAACTCTTTCTCCGTGTCCACTAAACGGAGCTTTGGTCATTTTTCCTTTGAGACATGAATGGCAAGTATCATAAGATGATAATTCGAACGGATTCAAATATCCATCCTTATGTAACTTAGCCAGTCGTATCGCATTGATATGACCAAGTCTATAATACCACAAGAAGGATTCTTTCATTTCTGAACTTTTCCTCTTGTGTGTGTTTTGTATATTAAGGATTGTATTTTGATTTAGAATGAATATGCCATTATGTAACGAGCCTGATGCAATCAACTTTTGATTTAGGAAGATGTTCATAACATTATCCTGTACTACAAAATTATATCCTTCTTTACTTAATAAAGAAACTGATATAATGTTGCACATCATGTTCGTTATATAATAGCACTCATTCAGAATCAGTGTATTACGACTTGGTAATACTAGGTGATATTCGCCAACTGCTTTGGCTGCAATACTTGCACCATTCCCTACTTGAACGGAATGATCACCTTTTCCCAGTTCTCTACCTTTCCGTAGCCCATGCAACAATTTACATATGTGGGATCCTGATCCGGTATCTAATACCCAGGACGTAGGGTGAACTGAGAAACAGTTCTCAATAACTAACACACCCGAAGTAGATCTATCAACATGCATGTTCTCCGTTTGGGCGACGTGAGAATCCAGATATTCTCCTGTTTCCTGTTCAGTCTTATAACTCTTATAAGAAAGAACGGGTCCAACGTTCCCCTGCTCAGTATAATAAGCGTGTTCAGTCAATACATCCATATTATTATCTTGATTATGGCCTGACATGGTCGCTACATGGAGAGAGAGAGAAGAAAACGCTTTAGCAAGATTAGATTGGTTATTATCTTATCTAATCAGGATGTCTCCCACTGTTTTTATCAAATCTTCCTTCAAACACTAAAAGGTAAGATTAGCCGGGATTAATTACACCCTACAATTTCGTCAATCTTTCAGCCAGATCAGTGTCGGTACTTGAGGGAGGTTCCCCGTGCTTTCGCACGGACCTAATTAAAGTAAATCTCGTTTTCCCAGGGGCGTAACCCCGTTAACACTTTTCTAGACACCTACATGATCGGCTAATTGTCCTGTGTAAAACTCTCCCAGGAGTAACACTTACTCACAGTGGGTATCGGGATCCAACTATCTCATAAGAGGTATGCAATCTCATTGCAAATTTCAACACTTGAAATTCCCGATAATATTTTGCCCCTAGTGTGCTATAACCTTGACAGAGGTCAACAAACCATAGTGCACTAGTCAAGTTCAACCCGTCATTTCTTGATTGAATCAAACCCACTCGCACGACCCTTGACAGAGGTCAACAAAGTCGTACGACTACCCTAATCCAATCACATCACATGCTTTACAAATAATTACTAATCAGCTACCGCACACTACGCCTTGACAGAGGTCAACAAACGCAGCACGAATACTAAATAGTCTTTATCTGAAATGACAGAGGGCTACGGCAGGTTTTTCAGAAAACCTATTGCGTAATGAACTTGATATCATCATAGAATCGAGTGTTTTTGAAAATGAATGTTTTTGAGGCTTTTCTAGTTTCGCTAAAGAGGTCACTCCCGGTGAAGGGATCTCGGCTCTTTCCCCATCGAATAAGGTGCAGGATATATCATATATACCGCTGTACAAAGCAAGACTATAGAAGCTGTCAAAAACTAAACTGCGAGTTTGTAGCATCTGCCAGTTTCGCTAAAGAGGTCACTCCCGGTGAAGGGATCTCGGCTCTTTCCTCATCGAATAAGGTGCAGGGTATATCATATATACCTCTATGCAAAGCAAAACTGTAGCTACCCTTTTTATAAAGTTTTGATTCTATAATATCTTTTAGATTTCTTTTCTTTTTATTAATCTCATTAATAAAATCCCATCAGCTTATGCTTCCTAAGCATCACAGAAGAAACGAAAGCAGTAATATTTATATATCAGCACATATATATAGTATAAGCATTCGCCTCAGGCAGTAATATGATCTCATCACAGAACATTGCAGCAGAAGAACATATATGAAATATTGGATATACTAGGACGTCCGTGTTTTCAATACGAGCCTGTATAAAACACGGATTCCACGGTCACGATGAATAGCCAAACCCACATCCCTAGACCCCTACGAAAGCGGCAAGTAACACTGCCAATTCTAGGGTTAGGAGACCCGATCTCGACTCCTCGAGATGGCCTCCCACTAGACCGTAGAACCCGGTTACTTGTGCTCCCCTCCTTGGGTCTACCAAATGCGGAAAAGTAAATAATATACACTGGTGACATCAAGCTCATCCCGGAAGTGCCCCAATAAAAGAATATTACATACAAATGAATTTTACATGAATGAAAATAAAAACCCTCATCTCACATAAAACCCCCGGCTATTCAGAACACGACAATCCAATATAACATATCACAATAACACATAATATCACATATCATCAACGTAAGTAAGTATGCATACACCAATCGTCGTTGTCGTATAGCAACGAAAACCGGCTATACAACTACATACTACACTTACGGTCACAGAAAAGAAATTGTAAAACTACAATATTTGGAATCCACAATAACTTTAGACATCGTAAATCCGAAATATCACATACTTCGCATTTCATGCCTAACTCTATGAATTCCACATATTGTATCACATTCCAGATAAATAGACAGTATTAAACTTTCCGAACAGATAATCAAATACCCAAAATTTCCTAAATTGCTCAACACTTGAGCAGAGTTCAAATAATCCCAGAATTTGTCTCAGTACCGGTGATCCAGCCGTAGAAGGGTCAAGCCAATGCCTCACATGTGGCACGCCGTACTGCCCCAAACCCTAAGGTTTAGAGGCAGTTCAAGACGGTCACATAATCGAGTTAAGGTTTGTTGTCTTCTAGAGAGTCCACCATGTTACTTGTACAATTTTTCCGAAAGATTTAAACCCGATAAAAATTCAACACTTGAAAGTTTTTCGTGCCGGGAAAAAATGAGTTAATGATATCCGTTCGAACATTTTAACAGTTTCTAAATATCCGAAAATAAAAACGAATTTAAATTTTCCGATCGAATCAACGATTACAAAATAAACCCCAATATACTCAACACTTGAGTCTTTTTAAAAATACCCAGAAAATAGAAATTACAGAAACAAGTATTACAGTGCAAAAATGATGGCATAATTCCTTTTTACTGCCGTGGATCCACGGCCCAAGCGCGGTACGGCCGCGGTTCCGTGGCGGTTTGTAGGTATTATACTGTCGTTTTTCACCAAAATTCTTATTTTTCCCTGCTGATTTTCTTAGGTATTTTTAATTCAGAAAAAACCCAGTTTTTAAAAAATATCTAGAGAGGGGTTCATTTTCGTCGTATCGGGTTCGATCGGAGTTTTAACTTCGTATACACGTCGCCTAATGCTCTAGCTAGGCTCTGATACCAATGTAGGGTTCCTAGGCACTCTTGCGAAGGTTAATAAGGCATCAAACATGCCCGAATAAAATTTTAGATGTGCCGAACAACCCAAAACCAGGATCTTTGCTAGATTATTAGGGTTTAACATGCAAGTAAACATCTTTACCACTAAGTGTGAGAGATTACAACTTTTGTAGTCCGCTCCTTCGCTTCACAAGCTCTGAGTAGAAGTCTGTTCGCCGCGATCCATGATCTCCCGGACTCAAGAGAGGCTCCACGACTCGAACGATCCATGCTAGCTTGTAGTGTTCCGTTTCTCCGATGATCTACGTCGAAATTGCTATAACTTAAGCTCTCTCACTCTAATGAGGTGAACACCCTAATCTAATGGGCTAGATTAGATGAGGATGATGGAGTAGTATTTATGCTTTCTTTTTATATCATTTTCTCACAAGAAATCATCACAAAAGAAATAACTAGTAAGCTTTCTCAAAGCTAAAGAGAGAAGAAGATGAATGAAAAAATAGTTAATCCTTTTGTGATGAATAGTAGAAGTGAATATATGATTGATCATAGAACCATGGTCAAGGATGATAAGGATAACCTTTGTAGAGAATAAACTAGAGCTAGGGTTTGGTTAGGTTAAAGAATGAGTCATGGATAAATATCAACCATAATATCTTAACCAAGGCAAAAGGAATTCTTCTAGATGGTGCAAGAAGATGCTAACCCTAATCGAACCCTAATCTCTTTTTATCATCACTAAACATGTTTCATTATTAATCATATCATGTTACTATAATATATATCACATATATATTATATTTGTAACAAAAGAAAATAATACAATTTAACATATATCGCATATATATCAATGTATTATCCGGTGAGTAAATGAAATAATAAAGCGATCCAATATTAGATAATGTAATACAATATATCATATATATTATTATACATTCAATCATCGAATCAACACTTGATCCGACAATCCGGCTATATCGAATATAACCGACTAATATATCATGTACCGATTCATCGAATCAACACTTGATCCGATATCCCGGTTCATATCTAAATATCGCGAGAATATAATACGGTATCTCATATCGCATTATCCTCGGTCCTGCGCATATCACATATGTGCATCTACTCCGTTTTGCCTGAGCCAAGAAATCTCTGTGTAGGACTCTAAAGAATTGTCAATACGCCGGTAGCAGGCGATGATCATATCAAACACCCACAAGCTGCAAGCGGTCAGCTAAACGTAACAGCCACCCAGGTATTGAGCGATTAGAAGATCAACAAACTAGCCTGGACGTTCTCCTGTGAATCCAATCAGTAACACTCCCGTACAGTCCGGTCTGTTCGTCTGATATGTCGCATATTAAGTCTAGGGGTGGTATACGTCAGACCCCAGTAACCGATAAGTCGTGTCGATGTGAGGCTCATAACGGGTCGAGAAACTACTGGTAACACTTACCAGTAAATCTCTATATCAGCCCTGGCCAGGGACTTCTAGTTATAGCCAATCGAACACAGCACAACATCAACTCCCTATACCGGGAGAGACGAATCCCCTCCTATCGCTCATTGCCTCCATGTGATTCGGGACTGTACCCAAAAGCCACCATTTTGCATGCCCTCTTGGACGTGGTAAGGTGGAAATCAAAGCACTGTGGGAATCACACAAGACTCTATGACGATCTCGGGTCTACAGACTACCCTGTACCAGTGTCACCGGAGAACTTCCATCTGACGTGTGGTATATCACCATCTGGGAGTTCTCGGCGAGTCCGTCCAGTGTACCCAGTCTCTACTGAGCACCCGTACACCATCTCTGATGTCAAACACCGATGGATATGGCATCATCCATCGCCCATCATATGGGTCAAGATGCGTATACGCTAGTCTACTCTGGTGTATCGATGCCCTGTCTCGATATACCCTCGACTAGGAACAGTTATAGGATGTACTCATCGACTACCGTGGCCCCACTAGTATGATCTCATCATAGTCCC
This sequence comes from Agapanthus africanus, assembly GCA_030015575.1. Classification (NCBI taxonomy): domain Eukaryota; kingdom Viridiplantae; phylum Streptophyta; class Magnoliopsida; order Asparagales; family Amaryllidaceae; genus Agapanthus; species Agapanthus africanus. The sequence continues at coordinate 544,860,889 of JASDDO010000024.1, read as the reverse complement.
AGTAGTCGAGTACAGATCCTAAGGGCTTTATCAACATGTGAGAGAAAGACGGTAAACCAATACAAGTCAACATGTTAAGATAAAGTGAAACCAAATAGCATACTATCATGACGAGCAAGAAAGTCCTCTCTGTATATATCCAAGCATCCATCATAATATACATCATATGTACAACAATGGCCTCTAGGGCATATACATAACTAACAGTTTGAGCTTAGTGGAAGCTTGTAGAACCATCGACTTAGTTCACTAATTTTGTTTTATTAGAGATATTTATTAATCCAACCATTACCTTAAACCATGGTTAAGTCTCTATATGAGTTAATATGAGATATTATCTCACCCATGGTTGCTATTCTCACTCATGGATTCATTCATTCCTTTCTCCACTTCATCTTCTTCTTCCTCTCCAAAAAGCTCTCTAGGTTTTGAGGAGGTGAAGAAAATTAGTGAGAAAAGTATTTCTAAAGTGAGCAAAATTCCTACTTCATCAACCTACACTAGACTAGCCATTTAGTTTAGGTTGTTTCCTTCACCAATTCCTAATTAGTGAGGAGGTAGCTTGAGTTGGTGTCTCCTCGACGTAGATCATCTTCAGGCATAGGTCGGCCTTTCTACGGTTGGTCCATAGGCGCTGTGGCATGTTCTGGGTATTTTTAAACTGTGCTCAAGTGTTGAGCTCTCTGGGAAATTTTGGGTGTTTTTTTATTCGATCGAAATGTTTGACATAGTCTAGCTATCTGTGATGTGATACAATATTTGGAATCCGCACCAATTAGTTTTGTGAAAATAGATTAGTTGCTTGTAAATTTAACATTTCGGTCTCGGTTGGAATCGGGAATCTTGTTGAATTACCCGATTTCTTTTGAAAATGTGTTTTCATAGATGAGACCCAAATGTAAGATTTACAATGTTAGGCATGAAATCCGAAGTATGTGATATTCCGGGTTTATGATGTCTAAGGGATATGTTGATTCCAAATGTTGTAGTCTGACATTTTCTTTTCTGCGACCGTAAGTGTAATATGCGTTGTATCGCCGGTTTCATTTCTATATGTTAACGACAATTGGGATATGCATATTTACTTACGTTGATGACATGTGATATTATGTGTTGCTGGGATATGTTATATTGGATCGTCGTGAATTGAATAGCCGGGTTTTTTTTGTGAGATGAGAGTTTTTCATTTTCATTCATGTAAAAACTTGTATGTAATATTCTTTTATTGGGCCACTTCCGGGTTGAGGATGATGTCACCATTGATGTATATTATTTACTTTTCCACATTAGGATAGACCCAAGGAGGGGAGCATAAGTAACCGGGGTCTAGGGTCCAATGGGAGACCATCTCGAGAAGTCGAGACCAGGTCTCCTAACTCTAGAATTGGTAGGGTTTCTTGTCTCTCTCATAGGGGTCTAGGGATGTGGGTTTGGCTATTCATCACGACCCTGGAATCCGTGCTTTTTACTTGCTTAATTTAAAACACGGAATTCCTAGTATATCCAATATTTCATATGCGGACTTCTGCTGCTGATATTCTGTGATGTGATCACCTTATATGCGTGAGACGAATGCTTTATTATTATATATATGATATATAATAAACGTTGCTTATGTTTTACACCCGCACTAGTCCCTCCCCACTATGCCGTTAGTTAAGTAACCTAGCGGTGCATAACGGGACATCGTGGCTAATGCGGATGACATAAGCGTACGTTGTATTTTCGTTTCTTCTGTGATATTTAGGAAGCATAAATGATGGGATTTCATTAATGAGATTAATGAAAGGAAAGAAACCTAAAGATGTTGTGGAATCAAATTTTCAAAAAGGGTAGCTCTAGTTTTTGCTTTGCATAGTGGTATTCCTTTGATGAATATCCAACACCTTATTCGATAAAGAAAGAGCCGAGATCCCTTCACCGAGAGTGACCTCTTTAACAAAAGACTAGCAGATGCTACTGTAGGGTTGCTAGACACGCGCACAAGGGTCTACGAGGCATCAACCATGCCCGATTAAAAAATTAGCCGTGCCGAACAACCCGAATACGGAACTTTAAACTAGAGATTAGGCGAAAACTAACATGCTAAACATTTTAACACTAAGTGAGAGGGATTACAACCTTTGTAGATCCGGTCCTTCACTTCATATGCTCCGTGTTGTGGTCCCTTCGCTGCGATCATCGGGATCCGGACTCTCGAGAGGTTCCACGAAGAGAAAGACGCAACCTTTGCTTCCGATCTTCGATACTAAGATGATCTACCTTGAAGTTTCTTTAACACAAGCTAACACTCATGAAATGATGTGAACACCCTCATCTAAATGGCAAGGGAAGATGAGGATGATGAAGTAGGATTTTTGCTCTCTTTATTTATCTTTTTCTCATATTTATTCATCACTTTGCAAAAATCAAGCAAGCTTTTTCATGAAAGAATGAAGGAAGAAGAAGAATAGTGATCCATTTTCTTTTGTGATGAATAAGAAAGGATTAATATGAAGAATAATGCAACCATGGTTAAACTAACCCTTGTAGAGATTTGACTAAGGTTAAAGGTTTGGTTAGGTTAAGGAAATATCTAGCATAATATCTTAACAAAGACAAAGAAAGAAAGCTTCTAGAAACTTCTAGAAAACCTTAACCCTAATCAAACCCTAACCATGTTTAATCTCTACTAAACAAGTTGCATTAGTTATCATATCATGTTACAATATTATATATCACATATATAATATTTATCGTAACAAAAGAAAATAATACAATTAACATATATCGCATATATATCAATGTACTAATCCGGTGAGAAAAAGAATCTTTTAGTGAGCTAATATTAGTTAATGTAATTTAATATATCATATATATTATTATTAATTAAATTATCGAATCAACACTTGATCCGACAATCCGGCTATATCGCATATAACCGACTAATATTTATCCGTACCGATTCATCGAATCAACACTTGATCCGATGACCCGGTTGATATCAAATATCGCGAGAATAGAATACGGTATCTCATATCGTATTATCCTCGGTCCCGCACATATCACATATGTGCTCCTACTCCGTTTTGCCTGAGCTAAGAAACCTCTGTGTAGGACTCTAAAGAATCGTCAATACGCCGGCAGTAGGTGATGATCATATCAAACACCCACAAGCTGCAAGCGGTCAGCTAAACGTAACAGCTACCCAGGTATTGAGCGCTCAGAAGATCAACAAGCAAGCCTGTACATTCTCCTGTGAATCCAAACAGTAACACTCCCGTACAGTCCGGTCTCGTCGTCTGATATGTTGCATATCTCGCCTAGGGGTGGTAAACGTCAGACCCCAGTAGCTCGATAAGTCGTGTCGATTTGAGGTCTATAACAGTTCGAGAAACTACTGATAACACTTACTAGTAAATCTCAGCAACCCTGGCCAGGGATTTCCGGTTATAGCCAATCGAACACAGCACAACATCAACTCCCTATACCGGGAGAGACGAATCCCCTCCTATCGCTCATTGCCTCCATGTGATTCGGGACTGTACCCAAAAGCCACCTTTTTGCACGCCCTCTTGGACGTGGTATGATGGAAATCAAAGCACAGTGGGAATCACACAAGACTCTATGACGATCTCGGGTCAACAGACTACTCTGTACCAGTGTCACCGGAGAACTGCCATCTGACGTATGGTATAATACCATCTGGGAGTTCTCGGCGAGTCCGTCCAGTGTACCCAGTCTCCACTGAGCACCCATACACCATCCTTGATGTCAAACACCGATGGATATGGGATCATCCATCGCCCATCATATGGGTCAAGATGCGTATACGCTAGTCTACTCTGGTGTATCGATGCCCTGTCTCGATACACCCTCGACTAGGAACAATTATAGGATGTACTCACCGACTACCGTGGCCCCACTAGTATGATCTCATCATAGTCCCAATAGTCGAGTACATATCCTAAGGGCTTTATCAACATGTAACATAGAGACAATCAGAGTACATGTTAAGATAAAGTACAACTAGATAGCATACTATCATGTCGAACAAGAAAGTCCTCCTTATATATGTCCTAGCATCCACTACTATATACATCGTATGTACAGTAATGGCCTCTAGGGCATACATATAACTAACAATCTCCCACTTGCACTAGGGCCATCTGTTATGGTATCGCATACCCAACAATTAGCTGCGGTTGAAGTATCTCATACTCAACCATCCCATAAAAGTCTCTACTGGGAAAAAGGCCTTTGTGAGTGGATCCGCGCAGTTGTCCTCTGTGTCTACTCTCCTAACCTCGATCTCCCTGGAGATCAACCATCTCCATGATCAGGTGATACTGCCTAAGAATTATATCTGGATTTCTGATGGGACGGTAGTTCCTTGGCTGAAGCCACAACTCCATTGTCACACAATGGTAGGAACGAAGTTCATCTTATGAAATTATAAATATCCAGACTGCCTCTTTTGGTAGCATCCTTGGTAACGATGTATCTTGCCTTTAATCATCTAGTATGTCACGGTATCTAGCTTAGAACTCTTCCAACATACCGTCCCTTCACTGAGGGTAAAGACAATGCCTGCGACTGACATTCAGTCGTCCTTATCAGCCTGGAACCTTTCCAGTGATTCTTCCCAGGATCGATTGATACCATTTCACTACAACTAGTGAGTATCCTAACATCCAATTAGATCTATCTCATAGATCCAAAACCCAGGATTTAGGAGGTATCACTTTGATCCTATATGGAGAATCCTTGTGATAAGCGGAGATTGATCGTGCGTAGCATAGGAAACTTCTTCCCTATCAAGAGTATGTCATCCACGTACTCTACGAGGATCTCCACCATACTCTCTACTACCTTTTTGTATATACAAGGTTCATCTACCATTTTGATGAAGTCAAACTTTTTGACTACCACATCAAAACAGATATTCCAACTCCGCGATGCCTGCTTTATTATATAAAACATCTTGCTCACGTTTCCGCTGCTCCCACTGTCTACGAAGCCCTCTGGCTGTGTACTTATAGACGTTCTCTTCTAAAACATCAGTTAGAAAAGCAGTCATGACACCCAACCACCAGATATCGTAGTCATGGTATGTAGCCGTGGTAAGTAGGATCTGGATGGACTTAAGCATAGATCCTTAGAAAAAGGTTTCAACATAATCCATACCTGGTCTATGATGCAAACCTTTAACAAGTCTAGCTTTGAAAGTCTCAACTTTTCCATGTACACCAAGTAATCTTCTCAAGATATACTTGCTCCTGATGGGGATTTAACCCTTCAGATAAAGCAACCAAAGTCCATACTTTGTTGGTGTATAAGGATTCCATCTCAGATCGATAAGCATCCAGCCATTCTTACAGAGTCCCACTCCTGATGGCCAGCTCGAAACTAGTTGGGTCATCATCTCATGATGCAATCCTCGCTCCCACTGTCATAGAGAAACCGAAGTATCTCTCAGGTGGGTGAGGAACCCTACTAGATCGGCGGAGAGGCTGAGGTACGTTGGAAACTATTGAATCCTTTGGTTCTACCAAATTATCAGCTGCAGTTTGTATGGCTGGAAACTTTCCAGTTGTACATAACAGATCTTGCCTCGAGCTTGTCCGGATTTTGCTTTTAGGCATAGGCCGGACAACCCCAAATCTCAAAAAGCTTAAGATATGGGCTCTTCCCTTTCCATATCACATATGAAGTGGTAGGCAACTGATTTGATTTGAACCCTATTCAATAGGTATGCAGCTTCTCAAGTGCATAACTCCCTAAAGGAAATAGGAAACTCAGTAGTACTCATCATAGAGCACATCATATCACATAGGGTGCTATGGCTCCACCCCGATACACCGACGTGCTGTGGTGTATACGGAGGAGTAATGCTGAGAGAGAATCTCATTCTCCTTTAGAATAGTCCAGGAATCCCGTGCTCAAGTATTCTCCTCCTTGATCTCATCAAAGGACATAATACTTATACCCGCATTTTTTGGTTCTCTACTTCTAACTTATATTCTGTGAATATCTCAAAAGCTTCGGACCTGTGTTTCAACAGAAACATATGTCTGAATCTTGAGAGATTATCAGAGAATGTAATGAAGTAGAAAGAACCGATCTTGGCATGTGTAGACAGGGGACCTTACATACATCAACATGTATCAATCCCAAGAGTTCACTAACTCTTTCTTTATTTCCAATAAACAGAGCTATGGTCATCTTATCTTTGTGACATGACTGGCAAGTTTCATAAGATGTAAATTCAAACTAATTTAAATATGCATCTTTATGTAACTTAGCAAGTCGGGTTGCATTGATATGACCTAGTCTACAATACCTCAAGAAGGATTCGTTCATTTCTGAACTCTTCCTCCTGTGTGTGTTCCGTATACTAAGAACTGTAGTTTGATTTAGAACGACAATGCTTTTAGATGACGTGCCTGAACCGATCAACTCTTGATATAGGAAATGTTCAAAACATTATCCAACAATACAAAATTATATCCTTTCTTTACTAATAAAGAGACTGATATGATTTTGTATATCAGGTTCGGTATCTAATAACATTTGTTCAGAATCAATGTATTCTGGTAATACAGGGTGATAGTGACCAACAGAGTTGGCTGCAACACTTGCACCATTTTCTGTCTCATAAAACTTATCACCCGTTCTCAGTTCTCTACCTATCTGTAGCCCATGTAACAAATTACATATGCGGGATCCTGATGCGGTATCACATACCCAGGACGTAAAAGATACTGAGAAACGGTTCTCTATAATGAACACACCCGAAGATGATGCATCAGTATGCACTTTCTTCGTTTGAGCGGCACGGGAATTCTGGTAATCCCCAATTTCCTGCTCTGTCCTATAAAAATTATAAGTTGGAGCGGGACCAACGTTCCCCAGCTCAGTATAACAAGCGGGTTTGGTCAATATATCCGTTTTATTATCTTGATTAAGGCGTGATATGGTCGCTACCTGGAGAGAGAGAGAAGAAAACACTCAGCGTATGCTCTTGCAAGATTAGATTGGTTATCTAATATATCTAATCAGGATGTCTCCCACTGTTTTTGTCAAATCTTCCTTCAAACCCTAAAAGGAAAGACTAGCCGGGATTAATTACACGCTACAAGTTCGCCAATCTTTCAGCAAGGCCAGTGTCGGTACTTTGAGGGAGGTCCCCCGTGCTTTCGCACGAACCTAATTAAAGTAAACCTCGTTTTCCCAGAGGCGTAGCCCCATTAACACCTTTCTAGACACCTACTTGATCGGCTAATTGTAATGTGTAAAACTCTCCCACGAGTAACTCTTACTCACAGCGGGTATCGGGATCCAACTATCTTATAGAAGGTATGCAATCTCATTGCAAATTTCAACACTTGAAATTCCCAATAATATTTTGCCCCTAGCATCTTATGACCTTGGCTAAGGTCAACAAATCATAAGTGCTAGCCAAGTTCAACCCGTCATTTCCCGATTGAATCAAACCCACCCGCACGACCCTTGGCTAAGGTCAACAAAGTCGCACGACTACCCTAACTCAATCGCATCATATGCTTATACAGATAAGCACTAATCAGCTACCGCACACTACGCCTTGGCTAAGGTCAACAAACGTAGCACGAATACTAACCAGTACTTATCTGAAATGACGGAGGGCTACGACGGGTTTTTCAGAAAACCCTTTGCGTAATGAACTTGATATCGTTGTAGAATCGAGTGATTTTTAAATGGAGTGTTTTTGAGGCTTTTCTAGTTTTGCTAAAGGGGTCACTCCAGGTGAAGGGATCGTCGGCCCTTTCCTCTTCGAATAAGGTGCAGGATATTTCACAAATACCACTATGCAAAGCAGAAACTATAGAAGCAATCAAAAGACAAACCGAGTTTGTAGCATGTGCCAGTTATTGCTAAAGGAGTCACTCCCGGTGAAGGGATCTCGGTCCTTTCCTTATTGAATAAGGTGCTGGATGTTCTACAAGGAACACCGCTATGCAAAGCAAGAACTAGAGCTACCAGTTTTTATAAACAAGTTTCTACAACATCTTAGGTTTCTTTTATTTCATTAATTTCATTAATGAAGTCCCATTTTATTATGCTTTACAAGCATCTCTTTTGAAACGAAATCTGCAATATAACATATATCTCATATATATAATATAAACATTCGTCTCAGGCAGTAATATAATCTCATCACAGAACATTGCAGCAGAAGAACATATATGAAATATTGGATATACTAGGATGTCCGTGTTTTCAATACGAGCCTGTATAAAACACGGATTCCACGGTCGCGATGAATAGCCAAACCCACATCCCTAGACCCCTACGAGAGCGGCAAGTAACACTGCCAATTCTAGGGTTAGGAGACCCGGTCTCGACTCCTCGAGATGGTCTCCCACTGGACCTTAGAATTCGGTTACTTGTGCTCCCCGCCTTGGGTCTACCTAATGCGGAAAAGTAAATAATATACAACGGTGACATCTTCCGCTACCTGGAAGTGCCCCAATAAAAGAATATTACATACAAATGAATTTTACATGAATGAAAAAGAAAAGACTCTCATCTCACATAAAACCCCCGGCTATTCAAACGCGACGATCCAATATAACATATCACAGCAACACATAATATCTCATATCATCAACGTAAGCAAGTATGCGTATCCCGATTGTCGTTGATGTATAGCAACGAAGCCGGCGATACACCACATACTATGCTTACGGTCACAGAAAAGAAAGTGTAAAACTACAACAGTTGGAATCCGCAACCTCTTTAGACATCGCATGCCTATCCAAATGAATTCCTTAGACATCGCATGCCTAACAATTATAAACCCCGCATTTTAGTCTCATTTATCGAAAACTCTTTTCAATATCAAGTTGGGCAATTCAACAAGATTCCCGACATCCTGATCGAATGCTCGTCGCAAACTTTAGTAGACGGCCGCACCCCTGATACCATCGACGAAGTGCACCAAGGCGGAACACCGCTACCGCGAGCACCCGAATGGATGCTTTCGGCGACGGGGTTCTCCTACAGTCACTTGGTCGGGGCTATGGGGCGTGGCTGTCTATTAAATTTACCCGGCGAGTATCCGCGTACGCTACGTAATTGCGACGGACTTTTGATCACATCAAAATTCCGTGGCAACCGATCATCTGAGACTAAACTGCTATGTTTATAATATTCAAATTAGTTATCTCATAACTACCTGTGGATTCCAAATATTGTATCACATTCCAGATAAATAGAAAAAGTTAAACTTTCCGATCGAATCATCAAGCACCCAAGATTTCCCCAATATATCTCAATACTTGAAATCAGTTTAAAAACATTCATTACATGCCACAGTACCAATGGTCCAGCCGTAGAAGGGTCAAGCCAACGCCTCACATGTGGCACGCCGTACTGCCCCAAACCCTAAGGTTCAAAAGGCAGTTCAAGACGGTCACATAATCGAGTTAAGGTTTGTTGTCTTCTAGAGGGTCCACCAAGTTACTTGCACGACTTAGAACATTCTTAAACATGAGAAAAAATCCAACTTTTGAAAAAATTTCCGACAGGGGAAAAAGTGAGTTATTGATATCCGTTCGAACTTTTTAACAGTTTCTAAAAATTATCCGGACAAAACACATAGACAAAATTAGACAATCCGATCGAATAATTGAATCCCCAAAACAACCCCAGAAAAACTCAACTGTTGAGTAAAAATAAAAATTTCCAGAAGACTCAGCACTTCAAGACAAGAATTACTGTGCAAGCCACGTGGTGTAACTCAGCCAAATGGCCGCGGAACCGCCACGAAACCCAGGGTTAGGCCGCGGTTCCGCGCCTCACATGTCGAGTTAGAATCACGTGCTTCACAGTAACTCATAGAATTCCCTGCTGAATTTTTTGGCAATTTTTAATTCACAAAAATCCAGATGTTCAGAAAATTTCCAGAGAAGGGGTTAATTCGGGTTTTCCGGGTTCGATCGGACTTTAAATTTCGTCTAGACTTCGCCTAAACTTCTAGCTTGGCTCTGATACCACTGTAGGGTTGCTAGACACGTGCACAAGGGTCTACGAGGCATCAACCATGCCCGATTAAAAAATTAGCCGTGCCGAACAACCCGAATACGGAACTTTAAACTAGAGATTAGGCGAAAACTAACATGCTAAACATTTTAACACTAAATGAGAGGGATTACAACCTTTGTAGATCCGGTCCTTCACTTCATATGCTCCGTGTTGTGGTCCCTTCGCTGCGATCATCGGGATCCGGACTCTCGAGAGGTTCCACGAAGAGAAAGACGCAACCTTTACTTCCGATCTTCGATACTAAGATGATCTACCTTGAAGTTTCTTTAACACAAGCTAACACTCATGAAATGATGTGAACACCCTCATCTAAATGGCAAGGGAAGATGAGGATGATGAAGTAGGATTTTTGCTCTCTTTATTTATCTTTTTCTCATATTTATTCATCACTTTGGAAAAATCAAGCAAGCTTTTTCATGAAAGAATGAAGGAAGAAGAAGAATAGTGATCCATTTTCTTTTGTGATGAATAAGAAAGGATTAATATGAAGAATAATGCAACCATGTTTAAACTAACCCTTGTAGAGATTTGACTAAGGTTAAAGGTTTGGTTAGGTTAAGGAAATATCTAGCATAATATCTTAACAAAGACAAAGAAATAAAGCTTCTAGAAACTTCTAGAAAACCTTAACCCTAATCAAACCCTAACCATGTTTAATCTCTACTAAACAAGTTGCATTAGTTATCATATCATGTTACAATATTATATATCACATATATAATATTTATCGTAACAAAAGAAAATAATACAATTAACATATATCGCATATATATCAATGTATTAATCCGGTGAGAAAAAGAATCTTTTAGTGAGCTAATATTAGTTAATGTAATTTAATATATCATATATATTATTATTAATTAAATTATCGAATCAACACTTGATCCGACAATCCGGCTATATCGCATATAACCGACTAATATTTATCCGTACCGATTCATCGAATCAACACTTGATCCGATGACCCGGTTGATATCAAATATCGCGAGAATAGAATACGGTATCTCATATCGTATTATCCTCGGTCCCGCACATATCACATATGTGCTCCTACTCCGTTTTGCCTGAGCCAAGAAACCTCTGTGTAGGACTCTAAAGAATCGTCAATACGCCGGCAGTAGATGATGATCATATCAAACACCCACAAGCTGCAAGCGGTCAGCTAAACGTAACAGCTACCCAGGTATTGAGCGCTCAGAAGATCAACAAGCAAGCCTGTACATTCTCCTGTGAATCCAAACAGTAACACTCCCGTACAGTCCGGTCTCGTCGTCTGATATGTTGCATATCTCGCCTAGGGGTGGTAAACGTCAGACCCCAGTAGCTCGATAAGTCGTGTCGATTTGAGGTCTATAACAGTTCGAGAAACTACTGATAACACTTACTAGTAAATCTCAGCAACCCTGGCCAGGGATTTCCGGTTATAGCCAATCGAACACAGCACAACATCAACTCCCTATACCGGGAGAGACGAATCCCCTCCTATCGCTCATTGCCTCCATGTGATTCGGCACTGTACCCAAAAGCCACCTTTTTGCACGCCCTCTTGGACGTGGTATGATGGAAATCAAAGCACAGTGGGAATCACACAAGACTCTATGACGATCTCGGGTCAACAGACTACTCTGTACCAGTGTCACTGGAGAACTGCCATCTGACGTATGGTATAATACCATCTGGGAGTTCTCGGCGAGTCCGTCCAGTGTACCCAGTCTCCACTGAGCACCCGTACACCATCCTTGATGTCAAACACCGATGGATATGGGATCATCCATCGCCCATCATATGGGTCAAGATGCGTATACGCTAGTCTACTCTGGTGTATCGATGCCCTGTCTCGATACGCCCTCGACTAGGAACAATTATAGGATGTACTCACCGACTACCGTGGCCCCACTAGTATGATCTCATCATAGTCCCAGTAGTCGAGTACATATCCTAAGGGCTTTATCAACATGTAACATAGAGACAATCAGAGTACATGTTAAGATAAAGTACCACCAGATAGCATACTATCATGTCGAGCAAGAAAGTCCTCCCTATATATGTCCTAGCATCCACTACTATATACATCGTATGTACAGTAATGGCCTCTAGGTCATACATATAACTAACAGCTACAACCCTCTAGGTTTTGTCTTTTGATTGCTTCTCTAGTTCTTGCTTTGCATAGTGGTATTCATGAATATCCAGCACCTAATTCGATGAGGAATGAGCTGAGATCCCTTCACCGGGAGTGACCTCTTTAGCGAAACTAGTAAAAACCTCAAAAACACTACTTTTCAAAATCACTCGATTCTACAACGAGATCAAGTTCATTACGCAAAAGGTTTTCTTAAAATCGTGTCGTAGCCCTCCGTCATTTCAGATAAGGACTATTTAGTATTCGTGCTGCGTTTGTTGGCCTTCGTCAAGGCGTAGTGTGCGGTAGCTGATTAGTGCCTATCTGCTAAATTCATATGATGCGATTGGATTAGGGCAGTCGTGCTACTTTGTTGGCCTTCGTCAGGGGTCGTACTGGTGGGTTTAATTCGATCATGAAATGTACGGGTTGAACTTGACTAGCGGCCTATGGTTTGTTGGCCTTCGTCAAGGTCATAGGAAGCTTAGGGCAGAAAATTATCAGGAATTTCAAGTGTTGAAATTTGCAATGAGATTGCATTCTTTCTATGAAATAGTTGGATCCCGATATCCACTGCGAGTAAGAGTTACTCCTGGGAGAGTTTTGCACATTACAATTAGCCGATCAAAGTAGGTGTCTAGAAAGGTGTTAACGGGGTTACGCCCCAGGGAAAATGAGGTTTATTTTAATTAGGTCCGTGCGAAAGTACGGAGAACCTCTCTCAAAATACCGACACTATCCTGGCCGAAAGTTTGGCGAATTTGTAGAGTATAATTAATCCGGCTAGTCTTACCTTTTAGGGTTCGAAGGAAAATTTGATGAAAACAGTGGGACCCATCCTGATTAGATAAAATAATAAGCAATCTGATCTTGCAAGAGCATATATTGAGTGTTTTCTTTTCTCTCTCTCCTGGTAGCGACCGTGACATGCCTTAATCAAGATAGCAATATGGACGTATTGACCGAACCTGCTTATTATACTGAGCTGGGTAACGTTGGTTCCGCTCTACCTTATAATTGTTATAAGTCTAAGCAGGAAATAGGGGAATATCCGGATTCCTACGTGACCCAAACAAAGAAAAAACATGTTAATGTATATTCTTTGGGTATGTTCGTTATCGAGAACTGTTTCTCAGTACACTCTACTTCCTGGGTATGAGATACCGGAACAGGATCCCACATATTTAAAAAGTTACATGGGCTAAAAAAAGGTAGACAACTGAGAAAATGTGATCATTCTCTAGAGTAGAGAATGGTGCAAATGTTGCAGCCAAAGCTGTTGGCGAATATCTCCTGTTCATATCAGAAAAATGCATTTTAATACAACTCATTCATTATCTATTTTGTTATTTATCGGTACTATTAACCAGGGTTTGCTCAGTAAATACAGATTACAGGTATTCGTGACAAAATACTGGAAACACACTCAAAATCATGGATATAACGTTTGGGCGCCAACACTGCAAACAGATCAGAAAACCGATCGTGATTCAAAGAGTTCGTTTTTGCAAAAATAAACCAGTTTTAGTCCAACGCATTACAAGTGTGCACAATACTCTTGGTGACTTGGACCATGGTAGGGCTGCCTTGGCACATATGACATGATGAATTGTGCAAGTAGGGAACATGTGCATTAAATGCTAAAAGATGTGATGTGATTTAAAGCATCATGATTTCCCTCCAAAAGCTACTAAGCAACCCATGTTGTTATCAAGAAATCAAACAATGCCAATAGACTTATGGAGTGCACACAACATCACAGAACCAAGACGAGACCCAGTGACCTACACAAAACCGGCTACACACTCTAAAAATCCAGTGCCGCCGGTCCAATCAAGCCCGATGCTCCCCATTTTTTTTCTGGTTGTTTATTTGGGTCACATCATCTTATTTTTATTGTTTCTTAATTCTAGAATGAGGCCTATAAATAGCAGATCAATGGGCAAGGGGAGAGGATACTTTTTGCTTTAGAACAATTGTAATTTATAGATGGTAACTTGCTTTTCCTTTGAACTCTTGAGCTCTTACCTGTTTGTCTTGACCTTGCAACTTTTTCATTGAACTTGCAAGCTTAAGATTTAGGTTCTTGAACTCAAGATTAGTTGTATCTCATTTGAAAATCAATAAAAATTCTCATTGTTCATTACATGTGTATTGCTTTCTACATTGAACTTGTGAAATCCTTGCCTTGCTTTGATCTTGCAACCTCTTAAGTGAACTTGCAACATTAAAGTTTGGTATTTTGATTTCACATTGGTACGAACTTAAGGAACATTTGAAGAACTTTTGCACGTAGGATATACCGGTTCTTAACTTTCTAACCTTAACTTCACTTTTCTTGCAATTTTTGTATGTTGCTTACTCTTTTCTTTCTTTTTATTTTTATTGTAAATATGTGTGAGTAATTGATTTACTTGTTAAGGGTAGAATATGGTTAGTTTGTGTTAGGAGATGTGTTTGATAAAACCTTAAAAACCTTAACTTTGTAATTGAAACTTCGACCAAACGACTCGCAACTCCGCTGCGTTAGGCACCCTATCTTACCACGATAGCGGTGAATCCTAATCGTGACCGGTTGCGAGTGGTTTGCCGAAGACGAAGATCAAGAGACAATAACGGAAGGACAAGGGATAAGAAATATAGATTTAGCACACAATCGCAAATACCGTACTTCAGGTTTCCTAATCCACGTTGTTGCCTATTGCCTTAGTATCAATATCAGAATTAAGGTCTATAAGGAAGTGGCAAACATCATCCTAACACAAGCTAACCTAAAAATAGCCCTAACAAGTCTTTTTATTGAACATATCATTGGTACGACACTTAGTATAAACAACAACCCAAGTTACTGTATTAACTCGTTAAAATAAGCTAAAAAGCCTACCATCTCCCTGCGGACGACCTGTACTCATCGCGGCTCGCTACACGAGACACCGTCTTTGATTGCGGTAATTTCAAATTCTTTCTAAATACGATAGAGGTGAAAAACCCAAGCTCTAATCATCGCCTTGTATTACCAAGTGGTAAATACATTGATTCTGAACAAATGTTATTACATACCGAACCTGATATACAACATTACATCAGTTTCTTTGTTAAGTTAAAGAAGGATATAATTTTGTATTGCAGGATAAAGTTGTGAACATTTTCCTTAATCAAGAGTTGATTGGATCAGGCACGTTATGTAATGGCATATACGTTCTAAATCAAACCACAGTTCAAAGTATATAGTACACACTCAAGAGGAAGAGTTCAGAAATGAACGAATCCTTCTTGAGGCATTATAGACTAGGTCATAAAAATGCGACACAACTAGCTAAGTTACATAAGGACGAATATTAGAATCCGTTCGAATTTTCATCTTATGATACTTGCCAGTCTTGTCTCAAAGGTAAAAAGACCAATACTCCGTTTACTGGAAATGGAGAAAGAGTTACTAAACTCTTGGGAATGATACATAGTGATGTATGCGGCTCTATGTCTACACATGCCAGGGTTAGTTCTTTGTACTTCATTACATTCATCGATGATCTCTCAAGATTCGGACATGTGTTCCTGTTGAAATACGAGTCTGAACCTTTTGATAAATTCAAGGAATATAAGTGCGAAGTAGAGAACCTAACAGGTAGAAGTATTAAGTCCTTCGATATGATCGGGGAGGAGAATACTTGGGCATGGAGTTCCTGGATTTTCTAAACGGAGAATGGGATTCTCTCTCAGCTTGCTCCTTCGTATACACCACAACACAACGGTGTATCGGGGCGGAGGTATCGCGCCCTATGAGATATGGTGCGCTCTATGATGTGTATTGCTGAGTTGCCTGTTTCCTTTTGGAGTTATGCACTTGAGAAGCTGCATACCTATTGAATGGGGTTCTATCCAAACTAGTGCCTACCACTCCATATGAGATATGGAATGGGAAGAGACCATGTCTTAAACGAGTTAAGATATGGGGTTGTCCGGCCTATGTTGAAAAGCAAAATCTGGACATGCTCAAGGCAAGGTCAGTTCTGTATAAGTTTGATGGATATCCCGAACATTCGCGAGGGAATATCTTCTACCACCCTGAGGAGCAAAAGATGTTTTGTTTCTCAGCATGCCACCTTTTTAGAAAAGGAATTTCTTATGGAAGAAATTAGTGGTCATGAGGTAGAACTGGAAGGAGTTCCAGCTAGACAAATTAAAAGCTGATGATTTGGTGAAACCAAAAGATTCAATAGTCTCCAACGAACCTCAGCCTCTCCGCGAATCTGGTAGGGTTCCTCATCCACCTAAGAGATATTACGGTTTACTCGGTGATGGTGGGAGCGAGGATTGCATCATGGTAGATGATGATCCAACTAGGTTCAGGCAGGCCATCACGAGTTGGGACTCTGTGAAATGGCTGGATGCAATGAGATCTGAGATGGAATCCATGTACACAACCAAAGTATGACTTTGAACGTTGCACCTAAAGGGGTAAAACCCATCAGGAGCAAAGTGGATCTTGAGAATATTCTTGGTGTAGATGGAAAAGTTGAGACTTTCGAAGCTAGACTTGTAGTAAAAGGTTTTCGTCAATAACCAGGTGTGGTTTATGATGAAACCTTTTCTCTAGTGGTTATGCTTAAGTCTATCAGGATTAAAGCAGGCATCGCGGAGTTTGAACATCTGTTTTGATGTTGCAGACAAAGTGTTTGACTTCATCAAAAATGTAGATGAACCTTGTATATACAACAAGGTTGTGGAGAGTAAGGTTGTCTTCCACGTATTGTACGTAGATGACATACTCTTGATAGGAAAACGGTTTCCTATGCTACACTCGGTCAAGCTCAACTTATCACGAGGATTCTCTATGGAAGATCTGGATGATACTTACTATATCTTGTTGATTATGATATATAGTAATAGATCTAAGTTGATGTTGGGAGTGTCCCAAATCCAGGTACATTAACAGCATACTAAAGGGGTTTAGTATGGAAGATTATAAGTGGGTGGTTCGCCCACTTACTCAGGAATCACTCTCTCCAAAAAGATGTCTCCCAAGACTGATTTGGAGAAAGCTCGCGTGCAAGGGATACCCTATGCTTTGGCAATAGGCTCTATCATGTATGCGATGTTATGTACCAGACCGGATGTAGCTAAATCACTAGGTGTAGTGATCAGGAATCAATCGGATCTTAGGAGAATCACTGGACAGTTATGAAGGACATTCTTAAGTACTTGAGAAGAACTGAAGAAATGTTCTCGGTGTTTGGTAACGGTGAACTCCAGTGGGAGTCCTTTACCAATTCGAGCTTCCACAGTGATAAGGTCGACTGAAAGTCAGTAGTAGGCTTTGTCTTTACCCTCAAAGAAGGGACGGTATGTTGGAAGGGTTCCAAGCTAGATACCGTGGCAAACTAGACGATAAAGGCTGAATACATCGCTACCAACGATGCTGCCAAAGTGGCTGTCTGGATATATCTTGTTCATAAGATGAAAATAGTTCCAACCATTGAGCGTCCAATAACTGTTATTGTGACAACAATGGATTTATGGCTTTGGCCTAGGAACCCCGGTCCCATCAGCGATCTAGGCATATTCTGAGGCAGTATCACCTGATTAGGGAGATGGTTGATCTCCAAGGGATCGAGGTAAGGTGAGTTGACGTGAAGGATAACACGGCGGATCCACTCACAGAGGCCTTTCCCTAGAAAGACTTTTATATGGGACGTTGAGTATGAGATACTACAACAACTGGCCTTAGTGCAAGTGGGAGATTGTTAGTTATATGTATGCCCTAGAGCCCATTATTGTACATATGATGTATATTATAGTGGATGCTTGGACATATATATGGAGGACTTTCTTGCTCGACATGATAGTACGCTATCTGGTTGCTCTTTATCTTGACATGTATACTTATTGTCTCTCTGTTACATGTTGATAAAGCCTTTAGGATAAGTACTTGACTATCGGGATTATGATGAAGATCATACTAGTGGGGAAAGAGTAGTCGGTAAGTACATCCTTCAATTGTTCCTAGTAGTAGGAGTATCGAGACAGGGCATCTATATTTCAAAGTATTCTAGCGTCTACGCTTCTTGACCCATATGATGGGCGATGGATGATCCCATATCCATTGGTGTTTGACATCAAATATGGTATACGGGTGCTCAGTGGAGACTGGGTACACTGAACAGGACTCGCCGAGAACTCCTAGATGGTATTATATCTCACGTCAGATAGCAGTTCTCTGGTGACACTGGTACAGGTTAGTCTGTAGACCCGAGATCATCATAGAGTCTTGTGTGATTCCCACTATGCTTTGATTTCCACCTTACCATGTTCAAGAGAACATGCAAAACAGTGGTTTTTGGGTACAGTCCCGAGTCATATGGAGGCAATGAGTGATAGGAGGGGATTTCATCTCTCCCGGTATTGGGGGTTGATGTTGCGCTGTGCTCGATTGGCCATAACAGGAAATCTCTGGCCAAGGTTGCTGTAATTTACTGGTAAGTGTTATCAGTAGTTTCTCGAACCGTTATGGGCCTTACATCGGCATGACTTTTCAAGTTATTGGGGTTTGACGTTTGCCACCCCCGGGCTGGATATGCGACATATCAGACAAATAGACCGGACTGTACGGTAGTGTTACTTGTTGGATTCACAGGAGTATGAGCAGGCTTGCTTGTTGATCTTCTGATCACTCAATACCCGGGTAGCCGTTACGTCTAGCTAGTACCGCTGACGGCTTGTGGGTGACTGATATGATCATCACCTACTGCCGGCGTATTGACGAGTCTTTAGAGTTCTACACAGAGGTTTCCTAGCTCAGGCGAAACGAAGTAGGAGCACATATGTGATATGTGTGGGACCGAGATTAATACGAGTATGTGATATTGTATTCTATTCTCGCGATATGTGATATCAGTCGGTTATATGTGATATAACCGGGTTATCGAATCAAGTGTTGATTCGATAAGTTGATACATATGATATTAGTCGGTTATATGTGATAAAGCCGGATTATTAAATCAAGTGTTGATTTAATAATTTAATGTATAATTTTATATTTGATATATTAATTTACATTAACTAACATTAGCTCACTTAAGCATTTCTTTTTTCTTACTTGTGTACACTTAATATATATGTGATATATTTTTTTGTGTCATGCTTGTTGCTACATGCTGCATGGGTGTATGAGACTCACACCATGCTTAACATAATAAAGGGTTTTATTTATTTAAAGTAAATAAAAATTAGTTGGAAATTAATCACATGGTTTGAGCTTAGTGGAAGCTTATAGAACCATTGACTTAGTCCACTAATTTTTTTTTATTAAAGATATTTATTAACCTAACCATTATCTTAAGCCATGGTTAAGTCTCTACATGAGTTTATATGAGATATTATCTCACCCATGGTTGCTATTCTCACTCATGGATTCATTCATTCCTTTCTCCACGTCATCTTCTTCTTCATCTCCAAAAAGCTCTCTAGGTTTTGAGAAGGTGAAGAAAATTAGTGAGAAAAATATTTCTAAAGTGAGCAAAATTCCTACTTCATCAACCTTCACTAGACTAGCCATTTAGTTTAGGTTGTTTCCTTCACCAATTCCTAATTAGTGAGGAGGTAGCTTGAGTTGGTTTCTCCTCGACTTAGATCATCTTCGACCTCGAAGACTTCAAGCAAGTTTGTTCCTTTCATCTTGTAGAGCCTTTCTAGAGTCCGGGAGTTCACTACTTGGAGCGAAGGGACTACTACATGGAGCTATTGAAGTGAAGGACCGGTCTACAAAGGTTGTATTCCTTGTTCACTTAGATATAAAGATGTTTACATGCATGTTTCGTCTAATTCTCTAAGTAAGATTCTTTTTGTTGGGTTCTTTAGCGCACCAAAATTTTGAAAATGACATGGTCGATACCTCCCGAAACCTTGTGGCAGTGCTATGGAACCCAGCAGCGGTGAAGGTTGTCCTTTGGAGTTTGGTTCTTGTTCTTCTGTGGTGGTCTTCTAGTGGTCTAACTAGGTCAATGTAATTGTTTGTTATTCTTATAAAGACCCCAAGTTGCTCCAGATTTCATCTGAGCATCAAAAATCAATGAAAACCGACATCGGGAAAATTCTAATTTCGTGTTTTGGGTTTTAGTCTCTGGTCTTGGCTAGTAAAACCTCACTAAGGTCATGTAAACACTCACTATACCTCAATTACAACTCCGCAAGTCCAAACTTCCACTAAACATCAACTTAGAAATTTCTAAGATCACAATCTACACTAAAACGAGTTCTAAACTAAACTAGAAGGTTAGGAAACATTTAACAAGATAAGAAAAGAAGGTTATTCGTCTTGGAAGCAACTCAAGAAAAACCCTAGATGCTCCAAGTACTCAAAATCCGAATTTGATTCAACCATAGGGTGTAGGGTGAGGTTGTGTGCATTTTTTTATGAAGGTAGAGTGTTGTTTTGGTAAGGTTTTGGAGATAGTTTATGGAGATAGGGGAAGGTGAAGGAGGAA
This sequence comes from Agapanthus africanus, assembly GCA_030015575.1. Lineage (NCBI taxonomy): Eukaryota > Viridiplantae > Streptophyta > Magnoliopsida > Asparagales > Amaryllidaceae > Agapanthus > Agapanthus africanus. The sequence continues at coordinate 544,840,216 of JASDDO010000024.1, read as the reverse complement.
GAGAAGAAGGAGTTGAAGAATGAAGGAAGTGGGAAATGAAATGAAGAAGTCAAGTGTAGGAGCCTTACCCCCCCTCTCTCTCATACTCTCACATGCCCATGCCTCATCATGTTCCCCCCCCCCACTTTGTCTCCTCAATCATTATGTCACCTTATTCATTCCTTTAAAAAAAATCCCAAATAGCACAATGCAAATGAAACAACAAATAACAATGAAACTATGCAATAAAATGTAACATGTCATGGTGTACTAACCATGGCTAATAAAAGAAATACGGATATGGCTTAATCGTGATTAGTAGTGCACTAATCAAGTTTAATATAAACTTGCATATAAATAATTGCATAATAATTTGTAAAATGCCCAAATTCTATAAATACCTTTTTAATAAATAATACAAATTAACATCCAATTGTTTTCCAAATATTGGTATATAATTATACCATTTTACGAAAAACCCATATTCGGAAATCGAATAGTTTTCGTGAAATATATTATTTTATTATTTAAATTCCAAAAAATAATATTTTATATTTTTGAAATATTACAGATAGTCTTTTCTCATTAATATGACCAAGTCTACAATACCACGAGTAAGCTTCGTTCATATATGAACTCTTCCTCTTGTGTGTGTTTTGTATATTGAAAACTGTGTTTTGATTTAAAACGTAGATACCATTACACAGTATACCTTCAGCAACCAATACCTGATTAAGGTAAATGTTCATGATATTTCTATCTAGAACAAACTTATATCCATTTTTATCAAGTGAAGAAACTGGTATGATGTTGCAAAGCATGGAAGGTACAAAGCAGCAGTTGTTTAAAATCATAGTATTGTCGCTTGGCAATACCGGGTGATATTCATCGATGGTAGCAGCATTAAATTGTGCTCCGTTCTCTACTCTAAGGGACATATCTGTCACGACCCGAATGTGGCACGTGACCGGCACTTAAATTGCGTGACATCTAAATACGTCGACGCGGTTCAAGTAAGCCGAAACCCGGAATCTAAACCCTTTTTGAAAATATTGTAGGTGAAGTTTAAAATATTCATCAGATGGAATCAATTTAAAATAAACATTTAAGCTTAACTAAGTATGTTTGAAAAGCATCTATGACGTTTTGAAATTTGACAGCACCTCCTTTGTAATTTGAATAAAACCCGCTACAACATAAAAATAAAAATAGCATCCCAACGGGAGCTAGCTTCCACGCCCAAACGGTGGAGCAACCAAGCAAACAATATACGACGCACAATGGCGAAGAAAAGAAAAGCGAAACAAAATCAACAATATAAAAAGTTCGACTCTAATGGGTGCGACACCCACAACACACAAACTCTAAGTCTCGTTTCTAAGTCCACAATATATCAGTTCTAAGTTGATGGAGTTTTACTAGATACAAGAAGATATGAATATACAAGTGTAAGTACGATACAACAGTAACCCACCTACCAAAGCAATCACCGAAATGAATGTGTGCCCCAAGCCGCTGATAATCAAAGCGGTAAAACCTGTATAAAACTGTGGCACAACGGGGTGAGTTGCCAACGCAGTGAATAAAAGTACATCATAAGGTAGAAATCGAAATGCACAACGATACCTAGGTCATAAGTATAATACTATCATATCCTGCACTAATATAATATATGATATGCATATGTATCATAAATGCAACTCTATCCATCATATGAACCCACAAGGGAATGCAAATGACCTGTATTTAGGTATAATCTCATAAGTAGCCGAAAATATAAATGTACAGCCTCTTCTTTAAAATAGCCGCGGAATACATATGTCACGGCATAAAAGTAGACACGATAGTATGAAATATAATAGGTATCTTATTTAAGATATACGTCATGCTCTTTTGGTAAATAAATGTTAAGAGGTTTACAATTTCAAGATCCCGGTATCATATCAGACATGTCAAAATAATGAGACTATAGCTCGTTTTTGAATTCATTTTTATGTATGCGAATGCCCGTAAAAGATATGCATGTACTGTCCCCCGGATCAGTCCTGGTCAGCTACAAAACTATAATATAACTGTGTACCTCATGATAGCAACCTAGCAATATATATATGGATGTCCACCATCGACACCCGAAATCAGAAATCTCTCGTGTCCATCACCGACATGCAAATGCAGATACCGTCGACACCATCTCAACAGATGATCTCCACCCGATATCCCTGGCCCCGGTCAGTATCCCCTGGATATCCGCCGTGCCTAAATCGAACCCCGGTAAGTATCCCCTGGATATCTGCCGTGTACATCTCTATCTCCGGTATCGAGTATCCTCGCTAGGCTCCCCGACTCACATACGGCTATCCTGCCCCTCGGTCTCGACTGGGTCCACCATGTATCCGTCTATATACTCCCCCACTCAGCCCGGATAAGTAGCAAGTCCGAAACCGTATATCTCCCCCACTTGGTTCGGAATAAAACAATCAGAAAACATCAAGCTCATGGTGGACGTCAACTCATCATATTCAGAAACAACAAGTAAAGAATTTCAATACTTGCATAGATCATTCTGATGATATATTATATATATACATATATAACAGCGTCCCATACCACTAATATATATCATCAAGAGTAAAACATCCAGAAAACCCATAAAAATCAAATATGAATATCCATAGTACTAGTATTCGCAATACGCAACAGGTAATAAAGGAAGACTGCGTAAATGAATCATACAGGCACAAAGATATCAATTCTATTGTGTCATGGCACTACTAATGATGTGTAGTGTAACATACGCGTCTATACTCGTGCAGCATAGCAATCATTACTATTTGTGCAAGTGTTCTAAAAGTGTAATAGCCCACCCATATCAACATCTACATACGCATTACATAATATAACGGTCCTACAGTGACATGGCAGTACCAATGAGGTATAGTGTAACATATATGTACGTGCTTGTGTAACATAGTACTCATTGGTAGTTGTGCAGTATTCTATCAGAGTGTTCGTATTACGGAAACGTATAACATCGATAATTATAGCATGAACATGTAAAGTAAATCTAAGCGTAACTAATAAATGTAACTACTTGCTATGAGCTATACCATTATCTTTGAAAAGGAAACGAAACGTTGGTTTTGAAATTAGGAAGCTGCCTTGGGTTGAAAATGGACATTTGTTTTGGAAATTGGCATCGCATCCTTGTCTTTTATCATCAAAAAGGGAAACGAATCGTTAGTTTTTAAAAGAGTATACCTCACTCAAGTATTACGTTCTAAAACAAAATAAAACATTATTTTACAACTCTAAAGGAAACTTGCCCGTTATTCGGCATACGAATCTCATCATCACCAATACGGTATAATTCCTTGTACAATACTTCACATTATCAATGTATCTAAATCATCTCTACTACGGCATGATCCTTCGTATCAATTTACCAAACCATAAATAAACTACATGCAAATGAATATCATGCTAGATGCAAATTAACTCTAATATCAATATCTTGAATAAATACTAAAACTAACTATATATCATACTACTATTTATAAGGTTGCGGGGGTGCTATACGCCATCCACCCGACATCCCCCATAGATGTAAATCTACTCAGCAACTTGTCGAGGTCGTAGATTCCACGATTACTATGTCCGTTAACTCTATCTCTGAAACCTTCGCGATCGTACCTATAATCGTAGTTATATCATATCGACGTAAATATCATATCAAAATTCAAAATAACGAGATAGGCACCCATAGGTTAGAACCTACAACATACTTAACCCAAAAAAGACTATATATCCCTGTTGTTAACGTACAAACGTTAACGGTTCAATCGCAGTACAGAAATACGAAAAACTTATATCGAAATGTCGGAAACTTGATAATCCCTTAATAAAACATTCCCAGATTTCTCTGTATGATTACTGGGACAAATCAAATAATACAGTAACTCATAAAATACCAAACTAAAGCTACAGAAGAAAAACCAACACCAAATACCCCCAATGACCCGGCGACATCGGACAATTTAGGGTTCTCGCCGGTCAAAAATTGGAGATGGGGTCTCGGGCTTTGAGTAAAGTCTCCTAGTGGTCTTATGATACTTATGTTCTTGTTAGTTTTTCTAGTGATTACACCTAATGGTTCCAGATTCAATTTTTGTGTGATAAATATCACAAAAGTTCAAGTTTTTCTATACTGCATATGAAAACTGATATTGAAAATGTTTGATATTTGAAAAGAATGAGAGAATTATACCTATAAAGATGATTCACAAAGAACTCCAGTTCAAGAAGTGTTTGTGGGAGCATCAAGGGTTTGTATTGGCTCAAACATGAAGATGTGAACAATATTCATGAAAGAGATCATGGTTTTACACTTTGGATGAGATGAACACTTAGAACATTTTTGTTGAAGTTGGATAACTAATGGTGTTCAGTTTGAGAATGCTAAAGGGATTCCTATGTGTTGTGTTGTGTAGAGAGAGTATGATGTGAAGGGTTGAGAGGTGGAGGTGTCATGGTGGAAGGAGGCGGTGGAGGATTTATGAAGTGGTTGTGTGAGTGTTTAAACATGAGGTGGAGAGATGTGAGCATGGTGAGGGTGTGTTGAGGGTGAGGGTCTAGCCTAGGTTAAGATATATCAATTATTAAAAGAATTATCAAAATATCAAAACCATTCATGTTACAATTTAAATCTATTTTACAATTTAAATCCATGTAAATTAAAAGATATGAGATATTTAGTCTATCACCTAAATATCATTAGCTTAATGTAAAATATAATGTCATGTTAAAATAATTAAAAATATCATTTTTATGATATCACACACTTTTATTCATATTTATCGAAATAACTAAATTTTTCGGATATAACTCCGATACCCAATTTCATAAGCGATATAATTTTTTTGTAAACTTATTAAATTCATATTTAAAATTATAAATTAATATTTATAATTTTCCAAAATGTTACAATATCACCCCCTTAAAGAAATTCGGTCCCCGAATTTAAATAAAAACCCCCATCTTAAAACATTTTTTCTCAATCCAATCAACTCGATTTAAAACAATTTGTCGGGGTCCAAAATTTTAAAATACATAGTCTGCTCAATATAATGAAACTCCAAAGTCTCACAAGAGCTAAAACGCATTATAACGCAAAAATGTGCGTGAAAATTCAAAGGATATAAATTCACATAACTTTAACTCTAGTGGTTGCTATGAGAATTACATCAGTTATGATACAGAATACCAAATACGAAAACCGTTGTATATACCAAGTACACGATCAATGCCATAGTCGTAGTGCAATATCGGTGCACACAACCAAGCAAAAATATAGAAATCAAATTTATAACATATCTTATCAAGTGCAAAGCACGAAAACGAAATCAACAATAACGGTTTGCATGCAAATCTCAAACCACACGTCACGGTGTGCATGAAAACAAAACAGTGCTAAGTGCAACAGGCGTGCACGAAATGATATCCACTGCATCAACTGTGCATGGAACAAAAGTGTACAAAATAGTATCAAGTACATAAGGGTGCACAAAATCAAATTCAAGTGCATCAGGGTGCACAAAGAAAATATCAAGTGCATCGGGGTGCACAAAATCAAAATCAAGTGCATCAGGGTGCACAAAATATCAAAACGTGCAACTGGTGTGCACGGAACCTTACCGAGTATACTTAGTGTGTGTGTGTGTGTGTGTGTGTACAATCTCTTAGTCTTGTGTAACTGATACGCACAAAATATCATTCTAGGGAACCTGGTGCGCACAAAACACAATCAAAGTGCAATTATCATGCACGAAAATCTCAACAAGTGCACCTGGTATGCACAAAACACAAAACACAAATCAAAGTGCAATCATCATGCACGAAATCTCAACAAGTGCATCTGGTGTGCACAAAACGTTTATGTGACCCTCAAATCCTCAAAATACATAAATCAAAATAACAGACGTTCAGTTGTCCCCTTTTTAACATTAAAAAAAATATCTTCAGATCATAAAAACGTAAATTGAAAACAATGACATTGAAGTGTTTATTCCTCAATGTTAAAAGGTGCTTATACACCCGGAACTGGCATAGCAAGGATTTCCACTTTCCGTCTGCCATGGTCTAACGTTCTCTGTCTCTGAATTCAGTTTCTTCTTGCGGATCTTTAATACAATGTCCTCTTTATACAATCGTCCGGTGAGAAGCAATGACACCATCAGTCCTACTGCTGATACCTCTCACCACATCTCCTTGGCTAGTAGTCCAGTCTCTCGCAACTCAACATGTTGATGACGGAAATCTCTAACCTCTGTGTGCGCGCCAACAACTGACTCTCGGTCAAATCTTACTTATCATCAATTTCTGGAAAGAACCAATCAAGTCTCCTTCTGATCTCAGCTATCCAGCCTGCCCGGAACAAGCACTCATATCTGAATCCACTTTCTTTTTCATATCAACTGCCATTTCCTTAAAATTTTCCTCTGGAAGTTTGGTCGTACGCGACTTTGCATATGCGTCAAATCTTCAATAGCGGCGGTGAAGAACAACTGTCCACTGAAACTTCGCACCAATCTCCTGTTCCATTACACTCCAATATCAATCAATTAAGGAGCATATCGCGCTAGTTATGCGAACTGCAAGTCATTCTGGGTTATGGCTAAGCCTGAAGCCTTACAAAACTTCCAAAAACACGAATTCGGCACCTCTGATACTCTGCAGGAGAATCTGGCTAAGCTCACCTTCAAAAACTCGTCTCAATTTGTCAGAGGAAGACTTACTACGCGATCTCTTTCTCGAGCGACTTGCACCAGGTCTGAGCAAGACCCATCGGAAGAAGCTAATCAACTTCACCGACTTCGCATCGGAGCACCACAATGGATTAAATGTCCTAGCCATCCCACATCTGAACGACTATGAACCCTTCTGATCCATGTACACTTGTAAACATCGTCAACTTTTAACTTCATGAACTCTGGAAGCAACACCTCGATAACCTCAGCTATTATTGGTACCGTTGTCTGAACAGCACACAACACCACGATCTTCGAAGTGGGAAAAGCATCACGTCTCAAGTCCGGCTGATCTCCAGCAATGACTCGACCATCTGGTGCGGATCCCAAAGAAACTCGCTTCAATATTAGAACCCGATCGAATATAAACGAACGACATGTTTCTATATCACCGGAACGACACCCTAGTTAGTCCTCGTCCCAGACAAGTCTGCCCTGACCGTGTCTCTAATCGCAGTCCACTCAGCTTACGTAGACATGGCGACCGGAACAATCAACATGTATAGATGAGGATAGATCAACGGAACGAATAGAACAAAAGATCTCAAGATAAAATCCTAAGGTAACTTAGGCGGAGTATCATATCGTAAATATGCCGCGGAACATATGTACGGTACGTCACTCTACTTAGTACCGACTCCATCAACCAAGGTCATCCTATATATCGAAAGTTCGGGTATAAGACCCCCAAAGTCAAGTCTAAGTCCTATAAGGTAAAGCCTAGGTAACAAAAGTGCACGCCTTGACTCCATATAGTCAAACCTAAACTCGAACAAAGGTTAAACAAAATACTCTGATACCAACTTTGTCACGACCCGAATGTGGAACGTGACCGGTACTTAAATCGCGTAACATCTAAATATGTCGACGCGGTTCAAGTAAGCCGAAACCCGGAATCTAAACCCTTTTCGAAAATATTGGAGGTGAAGTTTAAAATAGTCATCAGATGGAATCAGTTTAAAATAAACATTTAAGCTTAACTAAGTATGTTTGAAAAGCATCTATGACATTTTGAAATTCGACAGCACCTCCTTTGTAATTTGAATAATACCTGCTATAATATAAAAATAAATATAGCATCCCAACGGGAGCTAGCTTCCACGCCCAAACGGTGGAGCAACCAAGCAAACAATATACGACGCACAATGGCGAAGAAAAGAAAAGCGAAACAAAATCAACAATATAAAAAGGTCGACTCTAATGAGTGCGATACCCACAACACACAAACTTTAAGTCTCGCTTCTAAGTCCATAATATATCAGTTCTAAGTTGATGGAGTTTTAATAGATACAAGAAGATATGAATATACAAGTGTGAGTACGATACAATAGTAACCCACCTACCAAAGCAATCACCGAAAGGAATGTGTGCCCCAAGCCGCTGATAATTCAAGCGGTAAAACCTGAAAGAAACTGTGGCACAACGGGGGTGAGTTGCCAACTCAGTGAATAAAAGTACATCACAAGGTAGAAATCGAAATGCACAACGATACCTAGGTCATAAGTATAATACTATCATATCCTGCACTAATATAATATATGATATGGATATGTATCATAAATGCAACTCTATCCATCGCATGAACCCACAAGGGAATGCAAATGACCTGTATTTAGGTATAATCTCATAAGTAGCCGAAAATATAATTGTACAACCTCTTCTTTAAAATAGCCGCGGAATACATATGTCACGGCATAAAAGCAAACGTGATAATATGAAATATAATAGGCATCTTATTTAAGATATACGTCATGCAGTTTTGGTAAAAAAATGTTAAGAGGTTTACAATTTCAAGATCCCAGTATCATATCAGACATGTCAAAATAATGAGACTATAGCTCATTTTTTAATTCCTTTTTATGTATGCGAATGCCCGTAAAAGATATGCAGGCACTGTCCCCCGGATCAGTCCTTGTCGGCTACAAAACTATAGTATAACTATCTACCTCCTGATAGCAACCTATCAATATATATATGGTTGTCCAACATTGACATCCGAAATCAGAAATTCCTCGTGTCCATCACCGACACGCAAATGCAGATACCGTCGACACCATCTCAACAGATGATCGCCACCAGATATCCCTGGCCCCGGTCGGTATCCCCTGGATATCCGCCGTACCTAAATCGAACCCCGGTCAGTATCCCCTGGATATCTGCCGTGCACATCTCTATCTTCGGTATCGAGTATCCTCGCTAGGCTCCCCGCCTCACATGCGGCTATCCTGCCCCTCGGTCCCGATCGGGTCCACCATGTATCCATTTGTATACTCCCCCACTCAGCTCGGATAAGTAGCAAGTCCGAAACCGTATATCTCCCCCCACTTGGTTCGGAATAAAACAATTAGAAAACATCAAGCTCATGGTGGACGTCAACTCATCATATCCAGAAACATCAAATAAAGAATGAGAATACTTGCATAGTTCATTCTGATGATATTATATATATATATATATATATATATATATATATATATATATATATATATATATATATATATATAACAGCGTCCCATACCATTAATATATATCATCAAGAGTAAAAAATCCAGAAAACACATAAGAATCAAATATGAATATCCATAGTACTGGTATTCGTAATACGCAACAGGTAATAAAGGAAGACTGCGTAAATAAATCATACAGGCACAAAGATATCAATTCTATTGTATCATGGCACTACTAATGTTGTGTAGTGTAACATACGCGTCAATACTCGTGCAGCATGGCAATCATTAGTATTCATGCAAGTGTTCTAAAAGTGTAATTGCCCACTCATATCAACATCTACATAACATAACGGTCCTACAGTGACATGGCAGTACCAATGAGGTGTAGTGTAACATATATGGACGTGCTTGTGTAGCATAGTACTCATTGGTAGTTGTGCAGTGTTCTATCAGAGTGTTCGTATTACGGAAACGTATAACATCGATAATTATAACGCGAATATGTAAAGTAAATCTAAGCATAACTAATAAATGTAACTACTTGCTATGAGCAATACCATTATCTTTGAAAAGGAAACGAAACGTTGGTTTTGAAATTAGGAAGCTGCCTTAGGTTGAAAATGGATATTTGTTTTGGAAATTGGCATCGCATCCTTGTATTTTATCATCAAAAAGGGAAACGAATCGTTAGTTTTTAAAAGAGTATAGTTCACTCATGTATTACGTTCTAAAACGAAATAAAATATTATTTTACGAGTCTAAAGAAAACTTGGCCGTTATTCGGCATACGAATCTCATCATCACCAATACGTATAATTCCTTGTACAATACCTCACATTATCACTAATTCTAAATCATCTCTAGTATGGCATGATCCTTCGTAATAATTTACCAAACCATAAATAAACTACATGCAAATGAATATCATGCTAGATGCGAATTAACTCCAATATCAATATCTTGAATAAATACAAAAACTAACTATATATCATACTACTATTTATAAGCTTGCGGGGGTGCTATACGCTATCCACCTGACTTCCCCCGTAGATGTAAATCTACTCACCAACTTGTCGAGGTCGTAGATTCCACGATTTCTATGTCCGTCAACTCCAACTCAGAGACCTTCGCGATCGTACCTATAATCATAGTTATATCATATCGACGTAAATATCATATCAAAACTCAAAACAACGAGATAGGCACATATAGGTTAGAACCTACAGCATACTAAACCCAAAAACGAAAATGTATCCCTGTTGTTAACGTACAAACGTTAACGGTTCAATCGCAGTACAAAAATACGAAAAACTTATATCGAAATGTCGGAAACTTGATAAACCCTTACTACACATTCCCAGATTTCTCAGTATGATTACTAAGACAAATCAAATAATACAGTAACTCATAAAATACCAAACTAAAGCTACAGAAGAAAAATCAACACCAAATACCCCCAATGACCCGGCGACATCGGACAATTTGGGGTTCTCGCCGGTCAAAAATTGCAGATAGGGTCTTGGGATTTGAGTAAAGTCTCCTAGTGGTCTTATGATAGTTATGGTCTAGTTAGTTTTTCTAGTGATTACACCTAATGGTTCCAGATTCAATTTTTGTATGATAAATATCACAAAAGTTCAAGTTTTTCTATACTGCATATGAAAACTGATATTGAACATGTTTGATATTTGAAAAAAATGACAGAATTGGACCTATAGAGAGGATTCACAAAGAACACCAGTTCAAGAAGTGTTTGTGGGAGCATCAAGGGTTTGTATTGGCTCAAGCATGAAGATGTGAACAATATTCATGAAAGAGATCATGGTTTTACCCTTTGGATGAAATGAACACTTAGAACATTTTTGTTGGAGTTGGAGAACTAATGGTGTTCAGTTTGAGAATTCTAAAGGGATTCTTATGTGTTGTGTTGTGTAGAGAGAGCATGAGGTGGAGGGTTGAAAGGTGGAGGTGTCATGGTGGAAGGAGGAGGTGGAGGATTTATGAAGTGGTTGTGTGAGTGTTTAAACATGAAGTGGAGAGATGTGAGCATGGTGAGCGTGTGTTGAGGGTGAGGGTCTTGCCTAGATTAAGATATATCAATCATTAAAAGAATTATCAAAATATCAAAACCTTTCATGTTACAATTTAAATCCATTTTACAATTTAAATCCATGTAAAATAAAAGATATGAGATATTTAGTCTTTCACCTAAATATCATTAGCTTAATGTAAAATACAATGTCATGTTAAAATAATTAAAAATATCATTTTTATGATATCACACACTTTTATTCATATTTATTGAAATAACTACATTTTTCGGATATAACTCCGATACCCAATTTCATAAGCGATATCATTTTTTTGTAAACTTATTAAATTCATATTTAAAATTATAAATTAATATTTATAATTTTCCAAAGTGTTACAATATCACCAGGTCCTATCATCCTACTTTTTTCATTCCCTATAATAAATTATAGATATGAGATCCTGATCTGGTATCTAATACCCAGGAAGCAGGACTGACCGAAAACAGTTCCTAATAATAAGAACACCTGAAGGAGATGCAATAGTATGCTTCTTCTTCACCGGGGCCATCAAGGAATCCATGTAATCCTCTTTCCCTTGCGCAAATTCGTGACATTTGTCATAAATCAGAGCCGAACCGATGTTCCCCAGTCCCGAATAAGAATTCGGGTCGGTTAAGTTATCATTTTATTATCTTGTTTAGGGTGTGACATGGTTGCTACCTGGAGAGAGAAAAGAAACACTTAGCATGCGCTCTTGCAAAATTATATTGGTTGTTAGTTTATCTAATCAGGATGGTTTCCACTGTTTCCTCGAATTCTCCTTCAAACTTTAAAAAGGAGAACTAGTTAGGATCATTTACACCTTACAAGTTTGCTAACCATTCAGCCAGGTAGGTGTTGGTACTCCGAGAGAGGTTCCTCGTGTTCTCGTACGAACCTAATTAAAATAAATCTCATTTCCGCAGAAGCGTAGCCCCATTAACACCTTTCTAAGAACCTAATAGGTTAGCTAATTATGAAGTGAAAATATCTCCCAAGAGTAATCCTACTTATCAGTATGATCGGGACTCAACTAACATCGCATGATAACCTAGATGGAATCTGCTCTAGTCACCACATTCTAGAAGGTTTGCAACACTAGTATGTTTCCTGTATATTTGAAACTCCCGATGTGGTTTTTGCCCCTAACAACTTTATGACCTTGACAGTACCAACATATCATAAACCGCTGGTCAAATTCGGCCTGTCATTATCTTGATTAACTTAGACCCACCCGCATAACCCTTGACAATGCCAACATAGCTATGTGACTGTCCTAAATAATCAGAACAAAGGTACAAACAAGCAATACTCAGCTATCGATCACTACGCCTTGACAATGCCAACATACATAACACGAATACTAAGCAATACTTGTAGGAAATGACGGAGGGCTACGACTGGATTTTTGGCACAAAACCCTTTAACGTAATGAACTTGATATCGTTGAAGGTACCGTGCAGTTTTGAAAAGGAGTGGTTCAGGCTTCGCTTTTGAAAACTAGTGCTTTTGAAGAAAACCGAGTAATCTATAGTAACACAAACTTTTTCTTAAGAGCATAATCCCTGTGAAGGGATCAAGGCTCTTCCTTTGTCGAATGAGGTGCAGAATATTTCTAATCGAATACTTATATGCAAAGCAAAAGAATACAACTATATTTTTTCAAAAAAATTGTTACGACATCTTTTAGGTTTATTTTTCCTTGCATTAATCAAAATTAATGTGGTCCAATCAATTAATTCCTATCACATAAGAAAAGAACGAAAATACAATGTACGTATATGCCATCCGCATTCGACACGGGGGCCCATCATGCACCGTTAGGTTACTTAATTAACGGCAAAGCGGGGGCACGGTTAGCGCGGATGCAAAACATATACAAGATCTATTAATTTATATATATATATATATATAACCATTCGTCACAGGTATGATATAAGCAACATCACAGAAAAATGATAAGCAAAATGGAATAGTGGATAATCTAGAAGCATCGGGTTTCATTTGAGCCGCAAATGAAACTCGACGTTTCCCGGTCATGTGGATAGCCTATACCATTTAGAACCAAGACCCCTACAAGCGCATCAAGTGTTGGGTTACTAGGCACTATCACAATGGTCTATAAGGCATCAACCATGCCGAATTTAAATTTTTCAAGTGCCGAACAATCTAAAGCGAGGATCTTTGCTAGATAATTAGGGTAAACAAAACATGTAAACAACTTTACATCTAAGAGAGAGGGGTTACAACCTTTGTAGTCCGTTCCTTCGCTTCATAAGCTCCGAGTAGTAGTCCCTTCGCCGCGATCCATGAACTCCCTGACTCTAGAGAGGCTCCACAAGTCGAATGATCCATACTTGCTTGAAGTCTTCCTTTTCGAAGATGATCTACCTTGAAGAATATTTAACTCAAGCTCTCACTTCTCTAATCAAGTATTAGAGAAGTGAACACCCTAATCTAAGTGGTTAGAATAGATGAGGATGATGAAGTAGGAATTTAGCTCTCTTTTGTTTTCAAATTCTCACACTAAATCATCACAAAACCAAAAGCTAGTAAGCTTTTCAAGGAGGAAGAAGAAGATTAAACCTTTTGTGATGAATAATGAATTTTTTCTGTGGTTACAAAACAACCCTTGAGTTAATCATATCATGTATTAACTCATGTAGAGAATGAACTAGATTTAAGGGTTTGGGTTGGGTTAAATAATATCTCCACAAAATATCATAACAAATATCTAAACTTAAAACAAAAATAAAGCTTCTAGAAGCTTCATGAAAAAGCTAACCCAAATGTTAACCCAAATCAAACCCTAACTTGTTTAATCTCCACAAATCATGTTGTATTTGTAATCATAACTTGTTACAATATTATATATCACATATATAATATATTTTTGTAACAAAAGAAAATAATACAATTAACATATATCGCATATATCAATGTATTAACCGGTGAGAAAATGAATCAATAAAGAGAGCTAATATTAGTTAATGTAATGTAATATATCACATATATAATTATACATTAAATTATCTAATCAACACTTAATCCGACAATCCGGCTATATCGCATATAACCGACTAATATAACAAGTACCGATTCGTCGAATCAACACTTGATCCGATGACCCGGCTATATCATGTATCGCGAGAATAGAATACGGTATCTCATATCGTATTTATTCTCGGTCCCACACATATCACATATGTGCTCCTACTCCGTTTTGCCTGAGTCAGGAAACCTCTGTGTAGGACTCTAAAGAATCGTCCATACGCCGGTAGTAGGCGATGATCATATCAAACACCCACAAGCTGCAAGCGGTCAGATAAACGTAACATCCACCCAAATATTGAACGATCAGAAGATCAACAAGTAAGCCTGTACATTCTCCTGTGAATCCAATCAGTAACACTACCATAGAGTCCGGTCACTTCGTCTGATATGTTGCATATCTAGTCTAGGGGTGGTAAAAACGTCAGACCCCAGTAACCAATAAGTCATGTCGATGTGAGGCTCATAACGGGTCGAGAAACTACTGAAAACTCTTACCAGTAAATGTCCATGTCAGCCCTGGCCAGGGACTTCCAGTTATAACCAATCGAACAAAGCACAACATCAACTTCCTATACCGGGAGAGACGAATCCTCTCCTATCGCTCATTGCCTCTATGTGATTCGGGACTGCACTCAAAAGCCACCGTTTTGCACGCCCTCTTGGACGTGGTAAGGTGGAAATCAAAGCACAATGGGAATCACACAAGACTCTATGACGATCTCGGGTCAACAGACTAACCTGTACCAGTGTCACCGGAGAACTGCCATCTGACGTGAGGTATAATACCATCTGGGAGTTCTCGGCGAGTCCGTTCAGTGTCCCCAGTCTCCACTGAGCACCCGTATAACATCTTTGATATCAAAACACCGATGGATATGGGATCATCCATCGCCCATCATATGGGTCAAGATGCGTATACGCTAGTCTACTTTGGTGTATCGATGCCCTGTCTCGATACACCCTCGACTAGGAACAGTTATAGGATGTACTCGTTGACTATCCTGGCCCCACTAGTATGATCTCATCATAGTCCCAGTAGTCGAGTACATATCCTAAGGGCTTTATCAACATGTGAGAACAAGACAGTAAACTAATACAAGTCAACATGTTAAGACAAAGTGAAACCAAATAGCATACTATCATGTCGAGCAAGAAAGTCCTCTCTATATATATCCAAGCATCCACTATAATATACATCATATGTACAATAATGGCCTCTAGGGCATATATATAACTAACAATCTCCCACTTGCACTAAGGCCAGCTGTTGTAGTATCTCATACCCAACATCCCGAAGAGTCTCTCAAACTGTGTCTGGGGAATGGCCTTCGTGAGTGGATCCGCAATGTTGTCCTTCGTATCAACTCTCCTGACCTCGATCTCCCGGCGATCAACTTTCTCCCGGATTAGGTGATACCGTTTCAGAATATGTCTGGACTTCTGATAGGACCTGGGTTCCATGGCCAAAGCCACAGCTCCATTGTTATCACAATACAGAAGTATTGGATGCACAATAGACAGAACCGCTCCAAGTTCAGTAATGAACTTCTTCATCCAGATAGCCTCTTTAGCAGCATCGTTGGCAGCGATGTATTCAGCCTCCATCGTCGAGTCTGCAACGGTTTCCTGTCTGGAACTCTTCCAACACACCGCCCCTCCATTGAGGGTAAAGACAAATCCCGAGTGTGACTTAGAGTCGTCCTTATCACTTTGGAAGATCGAATCGGTAAAGGACTCCACCTGGAGTTCTCCGTTAACATACACCAAGAACATCTCTTTAGTCCTTCTCAAGTACTTGAGAATGTTCTTCACAGCTATTCAGCGACTCTCTCTAGGATCTGCTTGATACCGACTCACTACACTTAGTGAGTATGCTACATCGGGTCTGGTACATAGCATCACATACATGATAGAGCTTACTGCCGAAGCATAGGGTATCCCTTGCATGCGAGCTCTTTCCAAATCAGTCTTGGGCGACATCTCTTTGGAGAGAGTGAGTCCAGAGATCGTGGGTAGGTTCCCATGCTTGGATTCTTCCATACTAAACCTCTTTAGTATGGTGTCAATGTACCTGGATTGGGACAATCCCAGTATCCGTTTAGATCTATCTCTATAGATCTTAATTCCCAAAATGCAGGAGGCATCACCTAGATCTTTCGTTGAGAATCTTTGTGATAAGAAGAGCTTGACCGAGTGCAGCATAGGAACATCATTTTCTATTAAGAGTATGTCATCCACGTACAATACGAGGAAGACAACCTTACTCTCTGCAACCTTCTTTTAAATACAAGGTTCATCTACATTTTTGATGAAGTCAAACTCTTTGACTACAACATCAAAGCAGATGTTCTAACTCCACGATGCTTGCTTTAACCCATAGATGGATTTAAGCAGCTTGTACACCTTTCTGCTGCTCCCATTATCTACAAAGCCCTCTGGCTGAGTCATGTACACACACTCTTGTAAATCACCATTTAGAAAGGCGGTCTTAACATCCATCTGCCATATTTCGTAGTCATGGTATGCAGCAATGGCAAGTAGGATCCGGATGGACTTAAGCATAGCCACTGGAGAAAAGGTTTCGTCATAATCCACACCTGGTCGTTGATGAAAACCTTTGCAACAAGTCTAGCCTTGAAAGTCTCAACTTTTCCATCTACACCAAATTTTTTCTTAAAGATCCACTTGTTCCCAATGGGTTTTACCCCTTCAGGTGCAACATCCAAAGTCCATACTTTGTTGGTGTATATGGATTCCATCTCAGATCGCATTGCATCCAGCCATTTCACAGAGTCCCCACTCGTGATGGCCTGCTCGAAGCTAGTCGGGTCATCATCTTCTATAATGCAATCCTCGCTCCCACCATCGACGAGAAAACCGTAGTATCTCTCAAGTGGATGAGAAACCCTGCTAGATCGGCGGAGAGGCTGGGGTTCGTCGGGAACTACTGAATCCTCTGGTTCTACTAAATCTTCTGTTGCAGTTTATGTTGCTGGAACTTCTTCCAGTTCTACCTCCTTGCCACAAATTTCCTTTGCAAGAAATTCCTTTTCTAAAAAGGTAGCATGACGAGAAACAAACACCGATTGTTCGTCAGTGTGGTAGAAGATATACCCTTGTGAGTTCTTGGGATATCCTATAAACTTACATAGAACAGACCTTGTCTCGAGTTTGTCCAGATTTTGCCTTTTGACATAGGCCGGACAACCCCATATCTTAACATACTTAAGAGATGGTCTCTTCCCCTTCCATATCTCATATGGAGTGGTAGGCACTGATTTGGTAGGAACCATATTCAATAGGTGTATGGCTGTCTCAAGCGCATACCCCAAGAAGGAAATAGGCAACACAGCATTGCTCATTATAGAGCGCACCATATCTAATAGGGTGCGATTCCTTCGTTCCGATACACCGTTGTGCTGTGGTGTATAGGGAGGAGTAAGCTGAGAGAGAATCCCAATCTCTTTTAGATAGTCCAGAAACTCATTGCTCAAGTATTCTCCTCCTCGATCAGATCGTAGGATCTTAGTACTTTTGCCCGTTTGGTTCTTTACTTCGTGTTTATATTCCCTGAATTTCTCAAAAGCTTCAGACTTGTGTTTCATCAGGAACACATGTCCGTATCTTGAGAGATCGTCAGTGAATGTAATAAAGTAGGAAGAACTGTTCCTGGCATGTGTAGACATGGGACCACATACATCACTATGTATTAGTCCTAAGAGTTCAGTAACTCATTCTCCGTGTCCACTAAACGGAGTTTTGGTCATTTTGCCTTTGAAACATGACCGGCAAGTATCATAAGATGAAAATTCGAACGGATTCAAATATCTATCCTTATGTAACTTAGTTAGTCGTGTCGCATTGATATGACCTAGTCTACAATGCCACAAGAAGGATTCGTTCATTTCCGAAATCTTCCTCTTGTGTGTGTCTTGTACATTAAGTACTGTAGTTTAGTTGAGAACGTATATGCCATTATTTAACGATCCTGATCCAATCAACTTTTAATTCAGGAATATGTTCATAACATTATCCTGTACTATAAAATTATATCCTTTTTTGTTCAATAAAGAAACTGATATAATATTGCATATCAGGGTCGGAATGTAATAGCACTCGTTCAGAACCAATGTATTACCATTTTGTAACATAAGGTGATATTCGCCAACTGCCTTGGCTGCAACATCTGCACCATTCCCTACTCTTACGGAATAATCACCCATTCCCAGTTCTCTACCTTTACGTAGCCCATGTAACATATTACATATATGGGATCCCGATCCGGTATCTAATACCCAGGACGTAGAGTGAACTAAGAAACAGTTCACGATAACTAACACACCTGAAGAAGATGCATCAACATGCTTATTCTTCGTTTGGGCGGCGTGAGAATCCAGATATTCTCCTATTTCCTGCTCAGTCTGATAACACTTATAAGAAAGAACGGGACCAACGTTCCCCTGCTCAGCGTAATAAGCGGGTTCAGTCAATACATCCAAATTATTATCTTGATTAAGGCCTGACATGGTCGCTACCTGGAGAGAGAGAGAAGAAAACACTTTAGTGTATGCTCTTGCAAGATTAGATTGGTTATTATCTTATCTAATCAGGATGTCTCCCACTGTTTTTATCAAATCTTCATTAAAACCCTAAAAGGTAAGATTAGCCGGGATTAATTACACTTTACAAGTTCGCCAATCTTTCAGCCAGGTCAGTGTTGGTACTTTGAGGGAGCTTCCCCGTGCTTTCGCATGGACCTAATTAAAGTAAACCTCGATTTCCCAGAGGCATAACCCCGTTAACACCTTTCTAGTCACCTACTTGATCGGCTAATTGTCTTGTGTAAAACTCTCCCAGGAGTAACTCTTCCTCGTAGTGGGTATCGGGATCCAACTATCTCATAAGAGGTATGCAATCTCATTGCAAATTTCAACACTTGAAATTCCCGATAATTCTTTTACCCCTAACGTGCTATGACCTTGACGAATGCCAATAAACCATAGTGCGCTAGTCAAATTTAACACGTACATTTCTTGATTGAATTAAACCCACCCGCACGACCCTTGACGAAAGCCAACAAAGCCGTACGACTACCCTAATCCAATCGCATCATATGCTACAGATAATCAATAGTTAGCTACCGCACACTACGCCTTGACGAAAGCCAACAAACGTAGTACGAATACTAAGTATTACTTATCTGAAATGTCGGAGGGCTACGCAGGTTTTTCAGAAAACCATGAGCGTAATTAACTTGATATCGTTGTAGAAACAGGTGATTTTGAAAAGGAGTGTTTTTGAGGCTTTTCTAGTTTCGTTAAAGAGGTCACTCCTGGTGAAGGGATCTCGGCTCTTTCCTCAACGAATAAGGTGCAGGGTATATCATATATACCACTATGCAAAGCAAGAACTATAGAAGCAATCAAAAACTAAACCGCGAGTTTGTAGCATCTGCCAATTTTGCTAAAGAGGTCACTCCCGGTGAAGGGATCTGGGCTCTTTTCTCATCGAATAAGGTGCAAGGTATATTATATATACCGCTATGAAAAGCAAAACTGTAGCTACCCTTTTTTTTAATAAAATTTTGATTCTACAACATCTTTTAGGTTTCTTTTCTTTTATTAATCTCATTAATAAATCCCATCAGTTATGCTTCCTAAGCATCACATAAGAAACGAAAGCAGTAATATTTATATATCATCATATATATATATATATATAAGCATTCGTCTCAGGCAGTAATATAATCTTATCACAGAACATGGCAGCAGAAGATAACATATGAAATATTGGATATACTAGGATATCCGTGTTTTATATCGAGCCAGTGTAAAACACGGATTCCACGGTCGTGATGAATAGCCAAAACCACATCCCTAGACCCCTACGAGAGCGGCAAGTAACACTGCCAATTCTAATGTTAAGTGACCCGGTCTCGACTCCTCGAGATTGCCTCCCACTGGACCATAGAACCTGGTTACTTGTTCTCTCCTCCTCGGGTCTATCCTAATGCGGAAAAGTAAATAATATACAATGGTGACATTATCCTCAACCTGGAAGTGCCCCAATAAAAGAATATTACATATAATGAATTTTACATGAATGAAAATAAAAACCCTCATCTCACATAAAACCCCCGGCTATTCAGAACACGACGATCCAATATAACATATCACAGCAACACATAATATCTCATATCATCAACGTAAGCAAGTATGCGTATCCCGATTGTCGTTGATGTATAGCAACGAAGCCGGCGATACACCACATACTACGCTTACGGTCACAGAAAAGAAGGTGTAAAACTACAACATTTGGAATCCACAATCACTTTAGACATCTTAAATCCGAAATATCACATACTTCGCATTTCATGCCTAACCATATGAATTCCATATATTGTATCGCATTCCAGATAAATAGACAATGTTAAACTTTCCCATTGAATAAAAAAACACCCAAGATTTCCCAAATAGCTCAACACTTGAGCGGAGTTTAAAAATCCCAGAACATGTCACAGCCCCAATGAACCAGCCGTATAAAGGTCAAACCAACGCCTCACATGTAGCAACGCTAAACTACCACAAACCCTAGGGTTCAGTGGCAGTTTTGACGCTCACATAATCGAGTTAAAGTTACGTTCTTTTAGAGGGTCTATAGATATGCTTGCATGTTTTTCCGAAAGATTCAAACTCAAGAAAAAATCAACATTTGAAAGTTTTTCGTGTCGGGAAAAAGTGAGTTATTGATATCCGTTCGAACATTTTAACACGTTCTAAATTATCCGGAAAACTAAACGAAGTTAAACTTTCCGATCGAATCAACGAATACAAAAGATCTCCAGAAAACTCAACACTTGAGTAACATTAAAAATTCCCAAAAGCATGTAGTGATACATACGGATGAACCCTAGAAATAACTATCCCTGACACCCAAGTACCGCTGCGGAACCGCCGCCAAAAGCATTTTAAGGCCGCGGTTCCACGGCGACTTAAAGGCTACAGTGACCCGTATTTCATAGTAATCCATACAATTACCTGCTAGATTTTTTGAGTATTTTTAATGTGGAAAAAATCAATTTTTTTGAAAATTTCCAGAGAAGGGTCCATTTTAGACGTTTCGGAGTTTGATCGGACTTTTAATTTCGTCTACACGTCGCCTAATGCTCTAGCTTGGCTCTGATACCTTGTTGGGTTACTAGTCACTATCACAAGGGTATATAAGGTATCAACCATGCCGAATTTAAATTTTTCAAGTGCCGAACAACCTAAAGAGAGGATCTTTGCTAGATAATTAGGGTAAACAAAACATGTAAACAACTTTACATCTAAGAGAGAGGGATTACAACCTTTGTAGTCCGTTCCTTCGGTTCATAAGCTCCGAGTAGTAGTCCCTTCGCCGCGATCCATGAACTTCCGAACTCAAGAGAGGCTCCACAAGCCGAATGATCCATGCTTTCTTGGAGTCTTCCTTTTTGAAGATGATCTACCTTGAAGAATCTTTAACTCAAGCTCTCACTTCTCTAATCAAGTATTAGAGAAGTGAACACCCTAATCTAAGTGGCTAGAATAGATGAGGATGATGAAGTAGGAATTTAGCTCTCTTTGTTTTCAAATTCTCACACTAAATCATCACAAAACCAAAATCTAGTAAGCTTTTCAAGGAGGAAGAAGAAGATGAAACCTTTTGTGATGAATAATGAATTTTTTCTATGGTTACAAAACAACCCTTGAGTTAATCATATCAAGTATTAACTCTTATAGAGAATGAACTAGAGTTAAGGGTTTGGGTTGGGTTAAATAATATCTCCTCAAAAATATCATAACAAATATCTAAGCTTAAAACAAAAATAAAGCTTCTAGAAGCTTCATGAAAAAGCTAACCCAAATCAAACCCTAACTTCTTTAATCTCCATAAATCATGTTGTATTTGTAATCATAACTTGTTACAATATTATATATCACATATATAATATATTTTTGTAACAAAAGAAAATAATAGAATTAACATATATCGCATATATAACAATGTATTAACCGGTGAGAAAATGAATCAATAAAGCGAGCTAATATTATTTAATGTAATGTAATATATCACATATATAATTATACATTAAATTATCGAATCAACACTTGATCCGACAATCCGGCTATATCGCATATAACCGACTAATATAACAAGTACCGATTCATCGAATCAACACTTGATCCGTTGACCCGGCTATATCATGTATCGCGAGAATAGAATACGGTATCTCATATCGTATTTATTCTCGGTCCCACACATATCACATATGTGCTCTTACTCCATTTTTACTTAGTCAGAAAACCTCTGTGTAGGACTCTAAAGAATCGTCCATACGCCGGCAGTAGGTGATGATCATATCAAACACCCACAAGCTGCAAGCGGTCAGGTAAACGTAACAGCCACCCAGGTATTGAGCGATCGGAAGATCAACAAGCAAGCCTGTACATTCTCCTGTGAATCCAATCAGAAACACTACCGTAGAGTCCGGTCTCTTCGTCTGATATGTCGCATATCTAGTCTAGAGATGGTAAAAACGTCAGACCCTAGTAACCGATAAGTCGTGTCGATGTGAGGATCATAACGGGTCGAGAAACTACTGAAAACTCTTACCAGTAAATCTCTATGTCAGCCCTGGCCAGGGACTTCCAGTTATAGCCAATCGAACACAGCACAACATCAACTCCCTATACCGGGAGAGACGAATCCCCTCCTATCGCTCATTCCTTCCATGTGATTCGGGACTGTACCAAAAAGCCACCGTTTTGCATGACCACTTGGATGTGGTAAGGTGGAAATCAAAGCACAGTGGAAATCACACAAGACTCTATGACGATCTCGGGTCAACAGACTAACCTGTACCAGTGTCACCGGAGAACTGCCATCTGACGTGAGGTATAATTCCATCTGGGAGTTCTCGGCGAGTCCGTTCAGTGTACCCAGTCTCCACTGAGCATCCGTATACCATATTTGATGTCAAAACACCGATGGATATGGGATCATCCATCGCCCATCATATGGGTCAAGATGCGTATACGCTAGTCTGCTCTGGTCTATCGATGCCCTTTCTCGATACACCCTCGACTAGGAACAGTTATAGGATGTACTCGTTGACTACCTTGGCCCCGCTAGTATGATCTCATCATAGTCCTAGTAATCGAGTACATATCCTAAGGGCTTTATCAACATGTGAGAACAAGACAGTAAACTAATACAAGTCAACATGTTAAGACAAAGTGAAACCAAATAGCATACTATCATGTCGGGCAAGAAAGTCCTCTCTATATATATCCAAGTATCCACTATAATATACATCATATGTACAACAATGGACTCTAGGGCATATATATAACTAACATCAAGTTATCCGCCAATCCCGGAAGCGAGGCAACCCCAATCAACGAAGTGAATGGGCCAGCCAGCACTTCACGGAATCCGGTAACTTGAGCACTCCACCGTGGGTCATCCTATACCCGCTACAAGTGCGGCAAATAGCCCGCTAATTTTAGAATAAGACATCCTGGTCTCAATGCCATGAGATGGATGCTCGTTGCCCTCTAGAACCCGGCTACTCGAGCACTCCGCCGCGGGGTTTATCCGAGTACAGAAAAGAAAATAATATACAACGGCGACATCAACCTTAACCCGGCTGTGCCCCAATAAAAGAATATACAAATTAGCAGAAATAGAAGTCCACATATCGGACGCTCATCCCGCAATAATGAATATACAAAATAACTTAAAACTGTACAACAGACGTTGCATAAAAGGCTATCCATCACAACAATCTATTGAAACCATCACAAAGATATCACATGCAACATCACAGATAAACAAGATGCATGTAACCCTTTCTAATCGACGTATAGCGATTAGAAGACGTTAAACAACACATATAGGCATCACAAAAGCAAGTAACGAAAATTACGACAATAGAATTCCTCAAACAAATAGCAAACACAACAAGTTTTTCCAAAGCCGGAAAAAACAGTTCACTAAGCCCAAAATTCCATCGTTTTAAGCCAATACAGGAGTCGAAACGAACTCGAAAATCGTCCGAACCTTCATGGGGTCGAAGGACCCACAATTAATTGTCGCTTGGGGGGGTAAGGGGTACCAACCCCTGAGGCAACGACGAGGTGGCTATAAGGGTGTGGTAGACCCGAGCCTACCGCTATAGGGTAGGTCTCGGGTCCCCACCCAGTAAAGCCACCTCATGGTGGTCTCGAGGGGTGGGCCTGACCTTTGTACCCCCAGGGAGACCCCAGGGTACCCACGCAACACCCTGCAGTTTCTCGGTCCAAACCGTGAGCCGCGGGAGTGCAAACACCTCAAAACTTGGATTTTTGGGACTGTTTTTGTCGGCAGTTTTTGTGTGACGAAAACGGTGGAATTTAAATCTCGTAATTAGCTAGTTTATGTGTTTGGGTGGCTCTGATACCATTTTAGAGTTCCTAGCACCCTAGCTGCCACAATCGCGGCCTATGCGGAATGAATAACAAAAATTTTAGAGGCGCTTGAAACTACAGACTACAAACCCTAGAATCTAAACCAAACACATGAACTAGAAAATAACAAAAAGGTTTTATCTACTATGGAAGAGGGTTATACCAAGAGATAGAGTCCTTCGGTCCTCATCACCTCTTCCTTAGCTCCTTTGGGTCTCCTTGATAGAGCTTGACCGCCGGTCTTCCTCCGTCGAAGATGATCCCGAAGGATATGGTTCATTGCTCTAGCTCCACACTAAAAATCAAGTAGAGCAACTAAAGGTCCTACCTTTCTACACTAGGATATCTAGAGGTGTAGTAGTTTTGTTCTAGTATTTTTCTACCTCATTTCCACTATTGATTCTCAACACATGAGAGTGTAGGGATGAAGAAGAAGGAGGAGCACAAGAAAAGGAGAGAAATAAAATGTTGGAATGAAAAAATCTCATCCTAAAAAGTAATGCAAGCTTGGTTTTGATCAAATGATATTTTTAAAATAAAAAACCAACTATACTTGAATAGTATAGACAAATGAATTACCCTATTCAACCATGCCTCCACCATTTTCAAGCCACCTCACCTATCTACCTCATTTCTAATTTCCATAAATGGAAATAGAAATGAAATGAGGTGTCCTCCTTCTAGAATGTCTTTCCGTATAAATACGGAATACACTCTACCATATATACATACCCGTATTCGTATCAAAATATGAATACCTAAAGAGTTAAAATAATACAATGAAGATAATACTCGAATATACATATCGAAATATGTATAAGTAAATTATTAAATCAATACCTAATTTAATAATCCGGCTTAATCCTAAGCCGACTAGTATTATCAACTGTCCGATCAAAAGACCGGGTAGCTAGTACAATCATTTGATCGGAACTCTGCACGTATCAAAATACGGCTACTACATCATTTGGTCTGAACCAGGGAAACCCTCTTTGTGGGACTCTAAAGAATCAACAATACGCTGACAGTGGGTTTAACTATGTCACGACTCGAAAGTAACATGTGACCGGCACTTAAATCACGTGACATCAAAAGACGTCGACGCAGTCCAAGTAAGCCGAAAACCCGAAATCTAAACCTTTTTTATGAAAATATTGGAGGTGAAGTTTAAAATAGTCATTAGAAGGAATCAGTTTAAAATGAACATTTAAGTCTAAAAATGTATGTTTGAAAGCATTTATGACGTTTTAAAAATCGGCAGCACCTCCTTTGTAAATTTTAAATAAAACCCAACATAAGCATAATAATATAAAAATCATCCCAACGGGAGCTACTTTCCACACCCAAATGGCGGAGCAACCACACAGATAATATACGATGCCTAATGGCGAAGAAAAGAAAAGTGAAACAAGATCAACAAGTATAAAAAGTCGACTCCAACGAGTGCGACGCCCACAAATACACAAACTCTAAGTCTCGGTTCTAAGTCCACAATATACAAGTTCTAAGTCGATGGAGTTTTACTTGATACAAAAGAATATAAATATACAAGCGTGGGTACGATACAACAGTAGCCCACCTACCAATCACCGAAAAGAAGTATGTGCCGCAAGCCGCTGATGATCCGAGCGGTATCTCCTGCAAGAAACTGGGGCACAACGGGGATGAGTTGCCAACTCAGTGAATAAAAGTGTATCACAAGGTAGAAATTGAAATGTACAACGATATCCTATGTCATAAGTATAAAACTTTCATATCCCGTACTAATATATATAAAATGCATAGGTACTAAAATGCAATACTTGTAGGGTTCCTAGGCACCCTAATGAGGTCTCACAAGGCATCAACCATGCCAATTTCAAAAATTACGGTGCCGAGAAACCCTAGAATACGGATCGTTGGCTAGAAATCTAGGCGAAAAAGAAACTAGTTAACAACTTAACTAAAGAGAATACGGAAATACAACCTTTGTAGATCTGGTGCTCCACCTCCATAGCTCCGCAACGAAGTCCCCTCGCTGTCCAAATGAGTTCCCGGGCTCTAGCGTCGGCTTCGTCGGAGAATAGGCAAGCTAGGTCGTCGATGTCCATGCCGAAGATGATCTACGTCGAGGCATCGCTAGATCAAGCTCCACCTTCACCAAGCCTTGAAAACTTGTGAAGGAAACACACTCTACTACTTGGCAAGAGGTAGAGGATGAAGAAATAGGAAGTGGGTAGACTTTAGAATTGGATTTCTCACTCATTTCATCAATCCACCATTGATGAAGTGAAGGTTTCTTCATTGAAGAAGATGAAGAAGAAGAAGAAAGTGTTATGATAAGAATAATTAAAAGAGAAAAGAAAATCAATTCTTATCATAAGCAAACCATGGTTAGGTGTAGAGAATTAACTAAGGTTAGATGAGTGGTTAGGGTTAGAGAAGAGACAAGAATGGTGGACTTGTTCAAAGCTTCAAGAAGCTTCAAATAAAACAAAACAAGCAACCATTCTTTTCTCTTTATCTTTTCTAAATGAAATAAATAGATAAATAAATGAGAAAAGGAAATGAAACCCTAACCACTTAAGTAACCATGGTTTAATTCTATACACAAACCCAAACTAGCATGTATCATCAAACATGATACAAGCATGTGCACAAAATCATATCACATATATAATGCGCACATCCGAGCGAGAAAATCCATTTAAAGTGAACCGATACTAGTTAATGCAAAGTAATATATCAAATATATAATTATACATTAAATCATTAAATCAACACTTGATTTAACGATCCGGTCATATCGCATATAACCGACTAATATCCAATGTATCGATTTATCGAATCAATCCTTGATTCGATAACTAGGTTATATCGCATACAACCATTCGACACATTCATCGCGAGAATAGAATACGGTATCACATACACGCATTATTCTCGGTCCCGCACATATCTCATATGCGCTCCTATTTCGTTTCGCTTGAGCCAGGAAACCTCTGTGTAGGACTCTAAAGACTCGTCAATACGCCGGCAGCAGGTGATGATCATATCAAACACCCACAAGCCGCAAGCGGTCTGCTAAACGTAACGGCCACCCGGGTATTGAGCGATCTGAAGATCGACGAGCAAGCCCGCTCACACTCCAGTGAATCCAACCAGTAACACTACCGTACAGTCCGGTCTGATCGTCTGATATGTCGCATATCTCGCCTAGGGGTGGTAAACGTCAGACCCCAATAACTCGATAAGTCGTGTCGATATGAGGTCTATAACAATTCGAGAAACTACTGGTAACACTTACCAGTAAATCTCAGCAACCCTGGCCAGGGATTTCCTGTTATAGCCAATCGAACACAGCGCAACATCAACCCCCTATACCGGGAGAGACGAATCCCCTCCTATCGCTCATTGTCTCCATGTGACTTGGGACTGTACCCAAAAACCATCGTTTTGCACGCCCTCTTGGACGTGGTAAGGTGGAAATCAAAGCACAGTGGGAACCACACAAGACTCTATGACGATCTCGGGTCTACAGACTACTCTGTACCAGTGTCACCAGAGAACTGCCATCTGACGTGAGGTATAATACCATCTGGGAGTTCTCGGCGAGTCCGTCCAGTGTACCCAGTCTCTACTGAGCACCCGTACATCATCTCTGATGTCAAACACCAATGAATATGGGATCATCCATCGCCCATCTATATGGGTCGAGAAGGTATACACTAGTCTACTCTGGTATATCGATGCCCCGTCTCGATACACCCACGACTAGGGACTTTGAAGGATATACTTACGGACTACCATGTCCCCACTAGTATGATCCGCATCATAGTCCAGGTAGTCAAGTACAGATCCTAAGGGCTTTACCAACATGTAACAGGGAGACAATCAGTGTACACGTTAAGGTAAAGATCAACCAGATAGCATACTATCATGTCGAGCAAGAAAGTCCTCCCTATATATGTCCCAGCATCCACTACAATATACATCCAATGTACAGTAATGGCCTCTAGGGCATACATATAACTAACAATACTATCCATCACTTAAACCCAAAATATAACATCTCATATGTATATGACCTGTACCTAGGTATAAGCCTATAATGTAGCCAAAAATATGTATGTAAAATCTCTTCTTAAAATAGCCGCGGGATACATATGTCACGGCATAAAAGCGAACGTAAAAGTATGAAGTATAATAGGTATCTTGTTTAAGATATACGTCTTGCTGTTTAGTAAAGAGTTTTAAGAGGTTTACAGTTTTAAAGATCCCTATGTCATTCTAGACATGTCAAATTATTGATACTATAGCTCGTTAATAAACTCTTTTTATATGTATCAACCGGTAAAATAGTATTCAGGTATTGTCCTCGGGATCAGTCCTGGTCGGCTACGATAACGCATAAACTATAACGGTATATCTCGAATGATCACAAAACATTAATATATGAGTGTCCAGCATAGACACCCGAAATCCTCATATCTCTCGTGTCCATCACCGACACGCACAATCATCAAATCACTCGTGTCCATCACCGACACGTAAATCTAGATATCGTCGACACCATCTCAACAGATCTGTCGCCTCTCGATATCCCTAGCCCCGGTCAGTATCCCCTGGATATCTGTCGTGCTCATCTCTATCTCCGGTATCGAGTGTCCTCGCTAGGCTCCCCACCTCTATCGTAGCTTTCCTGCCTCTCGGTCTCGATCGGGTCTACCATGTATCCGACTGTATATCTCCCCCATTCAGTCCGGATAAGTAACACGTGTTGGATATAGTGCCTTCAAGTCAATTATTGGAATCGCAGGCACGCGATTGTGATGATTGAGGGATGACCTATATAGGTAGAACAGTCTTACTCAAAATGATAGTATGCTATTTGGTTTGTCTTTATCATCATGTACATGTATTACGTGGTATTACAGATCACTATTACATATCGATAGAGCCCATATGATTCTTTCTTGACTACCAGCATTATGATGGCGATCATATACGTGGGAGATGGGTGGTCTATAAGCACATTCTTAAATGTCCCTAGTCGAGGGAGTATCGAGACTGGGAATCGATACTCCGGAGTAGACTAGTGTATACTTTTTGAGGCCCCGACGAGGGGCAGTGGCTGGTCTCACAAGTCATTGGTGTCAGTCAGTCACCTAAGATAGTATACAGGTGCGCATTGGGTTATGAGTTACACTGGACGGACTCGCCGGGAACATGCTATTAGTGTATATGCCCTAGGGGCCATTATTGTATCATACTAGCTTATATATTACTTAATGGAAGCTTGGGATATTCACAGTTATATACCAGTCTTGCTAAAAATGGTAGT
Source organism: Agapanthus africanus (assembly GCA_030015575.1). Taxonomy (NCBI): domain Eukaryota; kingdom Viridiplantae; phylum Streptophyta; class Magnoliopsida; order Asparagales; family Amaryllidaceae; genus Agapanthus; species Agapanthus africanus. The sequence continues at coordinate 544,810,063 of JASDDO010000024.1, read as the reverse complement.
ATGCTACTTGGTTTGATTCTACTTTAATATGTGCATATGTTTCTTGTAACGTATCATTTATACATATTAGTAGAGCCTATAGGATCTTTGCTTGATTGCCAGCGTTGTGATGGCAGTCACACTAGTGAGGGCTGGGTAGTCTATAAGCAACATCCTATACAGGTCCCTGGTCGATGGATTATCGAGACAGGGCATCGATATTCCGGAGTAGACTAGTATGTACGGTTCTCATCCCAGTTGGGAAGATGGTCTGTCCCACAGCCATCAGTACATCATACTGGAGATAGTATACAGGTGCTCGTTAGGTTACGGGTACACCGGACAGGACTCGCAGGGGAACTCTTGGTTGATATTATACCCGTCGTCGGTTAACAGTTCCCAGGTGACATGAGTACAGCATAGTCCACAGACTTGACACTGCTGCTTCGCCTCGAGTGTGTCCCACTATTCTTAGATTGCTACCCTACCACGGCTTAAAGGAGTCGTGCAAACAGGTAGCAGTTGGGTGCAGTCCCGAGCACTTGGAGGCAGTGGCGGTTAGACAGGATTCGTCTCTCCCGGTATTGGGAGTTGATATCGCGCTGTGTCAGAGAGCCATTACGCAAAGTCCCTGGCCAGGGCAAGCGAGATTTACTGGTAGGTTCCAGTAGTTTCTCAAAGTGTAATAGGCTACGCTCCGACACAACTTATACCGCTATTAGGGGACTGATGCTTGCCGCCCCCTAGGCGCGATATGCGATAGTCTTAGACGAACAGACCGGACTGTACGGAGATTGTCACATCAGGCTCAGTAGGAGTTCGGATGGGTTTCCTCATCGGCCTTCTTATCGACATCTACCTGGGGACCGTTACGTACAGCTAGTGCCGCTTGCGGTCTGTGGTTAAACCCACTGCCAGCGTAGTGTCGAGTCTTTAGAGTCCTACACAGAGGGTTTCCCTGCTCCAGGCGAAACGATATAGAGGTCGTATGGTTTTACGACAAGGGTTCGGACGCTTACGTGTTTAAACGCATGTACGATGTTCGTACAGTTTTTACTAGTCGGCTTTGGTTTAAGCCAGATTCTAGTATCGGGTTATAGGATTTATACAGTCTAAAGTTTTTCCGTGTTTTCACGGATTGGAGGGGCGTTCTCGTAATTTTCCGGAAAGCTTCTAGAAGCATGGTGACTTGGGGGTTAAGGTGGCATAAGCATTTATTGCTTAATGACTCATTTGTGTGATTCATCCATGGAGTTAAATGATGCATTTATTAGCTAATGACTCATGAGATGAATCACACAAGGTGAATAAATCAACCATGATGATTAATCATTTGAATTATTTATTTGATAAATTGTTATGGTTGATATATTAAAATAAGTTAATTTTTCAATATCATTCTTATGCTCACCTTCTCTCTCCTCAAGCTCTCTCATTCTTGAAACCTTAATCCTCTCCTCTCATGTGTTGAGATCAAGGATTAGATAGACTAATTAATCCATAACCTCACTCTATATCACCTAGGTCACTTTGATTAGCAACTAAAGAAACCTAGTTATCTCAAGTTAGAGATCAAGCTTGGAGTAGGAGATCTCGGGTAGATAGTCTTTGACTCGAGGAGGCCGTTGAGGTGCCGATGTTCTAAGGAGCCTACGAGGAGTGGAGGACAGCGATGAAGACCCGAAGGACAAGTAACGTGAGGTATAACTTTGAATCCGAGTAGTTAAACCTCTCCTAGTTTTCTAGTAACGGTTTAGATACGATCCGTGTGCTCAAGTCCGTGTTATGAAGCTTTGATAATCGTTTTTCATATATTCCGCCTCCCCACAAGCTTGTGGGGTGCATGACATGTACTTACACATGCTAGTTGGTATTATACCTATTGTCAGATAGCAGTTCTTAGGTGACATGAGTACAGGTTAGTCTGTCGACCTGAGATCATCATTTGTCTCGTGTGAGTTCCCACTGTGCTTTGATTACTACCCTACCACGGCTCAAAGGAGTCGTGCAAACAGGTTTTAGTTGGGTACAGTCCCGAGCCACATAGAGGCAGTGAGCGGATCATCGGGGATTCGTCTCTCCCGGTGTTGGGGGTTGATGTCACACGGTTCATGGGTAGCCATCACCAGAAATCCTTGGCCAAGGTAGACGAGAATTACTGATTTGGATCAGTAGTTTCTCACTGGGTGATGGGCTTCATACTGACACGAAATATCGCATTATTAAGGGTCTGACTTTATCCACCCCTAGACTCGATATGCGATACTCTTAGACGAACAGATCGGACTGTATAGAGATTTTCACTGACAGGCTCAGTAGGGGTATAGATAAGTTTGCTCGTCGGCCTTCTTTTCGCTCAATACCTTTGTATCTGTTACGTATAGCTGGTGCCGCTGACGTGCTTGTGGTTAAACCTACTGCCAGCGTATTGACGAGTGTTTAGAGTCCCACATAGAGGTTTTTTTTGGTTCCGGCGATATGATATAGATGACGTATGTTGGTACATACAGGTGTCCAATTAAATATGTGTACAGGCTACACAGACTTTAATCGGACGGTTGATAGTACCAGCGGCTTAGGATTAAGTCGGATTATTAAATCAAGTTTTGATTTAATAGTTTATATATATATTTTTTAATATATGTATTCTAGTATTATTGTTCACTTTTCTTTTTCTCTCTTGGCTATTCGTATTTTTATACAAATACGCGTATATGTATCTCGATACGTATACCGGGTTGCATTCCGTATTTATACGGAATATCTTCTAGAAGATGGACACCTTATTATATGATTTTCTTTTAGAAAATCATTTGGAAATGAGGTGGAGGGTGAGGTGGCATGAGCATGGTTGGAGGTATGTAGAGAGGTATGGCTTTTGATTATTTATTGAAAAATGAGATGAGATATTTTTTGGATGGCTGAAAAATGAGGAGCCATTCTTTCTACATGCTATGATTCACTCTTCATTCTATCATGCTTGATAGTTCTTCTACACTTAGCTCATTTCCTTTCTTGAGTTGCTCATGCCTTGTTTTTCCTCACCTCCTCCTCCTTCTTCTTTGATTGCTCACTTGAGCTTTAGAGATGAGAGAAAAAGATAGTGAAAAATTCCTACATCCCCACTCTCCATTGCTTGCGACCTTGGAGCGTCGGTTGCTTCGCTAGGCAATGCTGGAGCCTGCATCGTTTCCCTTAGATGGATCATTTTCGACGGAGGAAGACCGGTGGCCAAGATCAATCGAGGAAACCTCTAGGAGCTAAGGATGATGGTAGAAGACCGAAGGATACGGATCATTCAGTATAACAACATCTAACCTTGTAGCTAGAATATCTTTTGTAGCGAGTGTAGGTTTATGGTTCGATTCTAGACGGGTTTCTTAGCACCAAGTTTTTTAAACGCTAATTTTTGTTCCACACCGGCCACGGTAGATGGCCAGGGCGCCAGCAAACCCCAACATGGTATCAAAGCCACCCCATAAACCTTTACTAGCTAGTTTGCACAAGGTTAAAATATCGATCGACCAATTTTTCCGAATCACAATTCCATTTTTATATGGCCACTGCCGTTTTTGAAACTTGTTCAAATTCTTTTTCTGGTTGTATTAAAATTATGTGCAGGCAAAACTAGAGCTAAGAAAAAAATTTGGGCAGCTAACGCCAAAATTCGGCGGTGGAACAGAAGCAAAATGGCATATTTTGCGGCTGAACCGCCGCGCTTTTTGGGCTACAGTGCCCCAAATTTTTTCTGGGGCTCTAGTTCATGGGAAAATGACTTTTGGGATGTATGTTTTTAACCCAGATTTGTTTGAGTGCTGGTTTGCATTTGGGGCCAATATGGAAATGTTTTAGTCGATCGAAATTTTAAATACGAGTTTATCAGTACATATGTTAATATCTGCGATCGTGAATATCATTGAGCGGTACAACCCGACTAGTTGTTATACGTTCAACAAGATGGGTTTACGAACACGATATTCACGTTGATGTTCTGTGATTGTGCTGATATTGTGGATGGATTGTCGTAGTGGATAGCCTATAGTGCAATGGTAGTAGTATAGTTCAGATTCATTTGTATATTCTTTATTGCGGGCGAGCGTCCGACATGTGGACAATCGTCTCTTCCAGATAGTATATTCTTTTATTGGGGCACGACCGGGTTGAAGTCGATGTCGCCATTGTATATATACTTTTCTTTCTGTACTAGGATTACCCCACGGTGGAGTGCTCGAGTAGCCGGGTTCTAGAGGGCAACATGCCCGCATATCATGGCGTTGAGACGGAGGAGGCCTCACTCTAGAATTGGCGGGCTATTCACCATACTCGTAGGGGGTATAGGATGACCCACGGTGGAGTGCTCAAGTTACCGGATTCCGTGAAGTGCTGGGTGGCCCATTCACTTTGTTGATTGGGGTTGCCTCACTTCTGGGATTGGCGGGTAACTTGCCGCACTCGTAGGGGTCTTGGTTATACATTGCACACGCTATCCACACGACCGGGGAACGTCGGGTTTTATTTGCGGCTCAAATGAAACCCGGGGCTCCTAGATTATCCGTTATTCTATGTTGCTTATCGCTTTTTTGTGATGTTGCTTATATTATGCCTGGGATAAATGTTATATATATATATATATATATATATATATATATATATACTAGTAGATGTTGTATATGTTTTGCATCCGCGCTAGTCCAGCCCCCGCTCTGCCATTAGTTAAGTAACCTAACGGTGCATGACGGGGCTCTGTGGCGAATGCGGATGCCATATACGTACATTGTAATTTTGTTCTTTTCTGGTATGATATGGATTAATTGAAGGGATTGCGTTAATTTTGATTAATGTAAGGAAAAATAAACCTAAATGATGTTGTTGGAACCAATTTTTGAAAATTGACATTACAGATGTTTCCTTTTGCTTTGCACAGCGGTATTCGGTTATGAATATCCAGCACCTCATTCAACGAGGCAAAAGCCGAGATCCCTTCATGGGGAGTGACCTCTCAGGAAAAAGTTTGCATCATTGTAATAACATCACTATAGTCAATTATTTTGCTTTGCATCGTGGTATTCAGTTAGGAATATCATTGTCAAGTCCCGAAAGTACGGAACATGACCGGCACTTAAACAACGAACGTCTCGAGACGTACGTAATCTAAGTAAACCGAAAACCCAGAAGTCCAAACCAAGAAAAGTAGTAGAGTGCAGGAAAAACCAACTTAAAGCAAGTAATTTCAATAGCATAAGCCGAATTATGTGGTTTTTAAAACATCAAAAATTTACTGAAAATTTCGGCAGAGTCTCCTTTGTAAATACTGGCCCCCAAACGGGATACAACATGAATAGTATACGAAATCAAGAAAAAGGCATCCCCAAGCGGGAGCTAGCTCTTCGTCAATCGACGGTCACAACCACACAAGCAATATAATATACAACGCCAACGGCGAGGATCAAAACTCAAAAGGAAACTCAAAACCACCAGAAATATAACGAGCGACTCTAAGGTCGAAAGAATAAACAACACTGGTCTCTATCTCAATAAATATATGTTTGGTTGATGGAATTTACTAGATACAACGGAATAATATTATACAAGGTAATATGATGGGTACGATACAAGAAAAACCGACCTACTAGCAAGTCACCCGAATGAAACTGAGCCCGCAAAGCCGTAATGAAACCTGTACGGCAAACCTGCAAGAAACTGGGGCACAACGGCGGTGAGTTGCCAACTCGTGAATAGAAAAACATCTACGCACAGAAATCGCATAAATAACACAACCTAGGTCAATGATCATAATATATCCTCAAATATATGAATAACACGTAGCCTATAACAAGGCTGGGGTAAATATCTAACCCGAGTGTAATCTCATATGCCCGTGTCAGTGCCTCAGGTGGCAATATATCATATGGATGATGTATGAATGCATGAAACAGAATGCATGTACTGAATAAAACTGGTTTCATAAATCAGTGAGATTTCTGTATTTTAAAAGAAATGAGGTACCATATATGAAATCAGCATAAAACAGTGCCCAGCATCGACACAAAACAAGTGTCCAAATACCTCGATATCTCTGTGTCACAATCTATGTACCTCAAGTCTCAATCACAATATCTAGGGCGCCGTCAGTCCAGACCGGCCCCTACCATCCATCTCAAGACAACGACGGTATCCTCCGGATATCCGACGCGTCGGGTAATATCACCGGTAAGTAGTGCTCCCCTGCCAGGCTCACATCATCATCATCACGCGCTTCTTGCCCCGGGGTACATTACCGGGTCCACCATGTACCCGAAACGGTTCATCCGTCAACTCGAATCGGGTCTCGAAATCCATCAGCAAACTCATGGTGGACGATTCATACATCAAGGGAAAACCGCACTTTTTATTTTAAAAGAGAGAAAAGGTTTATTTATGTTTTTGCGGTTTTCCTCCAAATCCAGAAAATCTCATGCAAATCCGAATCCAAAATCTCAATAACACGTAAAATAGTGAATATATGCATGAGAATCCATGAATGCGGCATAACAATGAATGAAGCGACAAGTAATAACTACAATGTCTAAGCTGGCATATAAGGTATATACACTAATATTATGTCAAACTATTGGCTGTCAAGCTAAGTTAAGCAACAATATTTTCTAAGGTGTACGTGACATGTCAATTACCGATGAAGATGTGTGTGAGCCGGCAAGTAAGTATATGTGGTACATACGCATCATCGGTAATGGTGCTGGTGTCCTAACAGCATAATGTCAACAATGCAATATGAAATAACAATGTAAATATGCGATGCGGAGCGAGCAACCAAAATGAGCGGGAGCTAAAAACTAGACGCAACTATAACTAATCTGCATTAATCTAATATAAGTCCTACAAATGGTGCCATTTGAAATAACACGAACCGCGGGGTTTTGAAAATAGGGCTACGGTGGTTTTTAAGAAAGGATACGTCTTTTGAAATATCCGTAGATCCCTTGATCTGTCTTTTAAAATACCCACGATCCGCTAGTTTTGAAATAGGTTGGAGTCTAATCTAATCTAACAACTACACTAAACTATACGGCTGAACTAACAAGCTGAACTACAGATAAGGAAACCGCCTATCATCTGAGTCGGTACATATATATACCTGTATATATACAGTCGGTGATCCCGCCTCAATAATATCATATCCATAACCAGACATCCCAAGTCAAGAGTGCGGATCAATCATCAAAATATAGCTCGTACGTAAATCCGTCGTACGGCATCCCCAAATCTGGGTACGGGTCATTATCATATTCCTCACACTAATCCTCAGGTATCCTCTTTATTCAAGATCATCGTCTAGGGTACTGACCTATGTCTAGTACAATACTAATATCCTCAATGTACTCATGATCTGACTACTGATCGACAATCTCGTACAAACCGATATCGTCAGCATAATCATCATCAAGGGGTATACATCGCCCAATACGGCCTAGTATCCATATCCTAGTATATGATATCTCATATCACGATCACATGTCGACCATTTTATATATAACACTATTCATCCGTATCGTCGCCCCAAGATCCGCTATAACACCAGGACGTACCTCAAGTACGAATCCTGCCATATCATCGATATCACAATCTCAACACAAATCTCATCGACTCATCTTAATCTCAAGTATCATCCTCAAATCCGTATGTGAACACATAGTCCCATACCCATGTGAACACATAACTATATATCCCGTATAAGCATAAATGAAAGAAGTATGCAAGTATGGGTTGGTGTGTGCATGTGTAGTGCGACCACTACTCTAGGGTTTCGGGACACTAAATCATCCAAGAACACCAAATATCCATATTATCATCAATATACTGAAACAATATATATATGTGTGCATACGTATTCGTATACATCACCACGAACTGCTGGGGTGCTATACGCCATCCACCCGACTTCTCCCTGTAGATATAAATCTACTCACCTGGTCCTCGCCCGCCGGTGCCGATGTCGCCACGCGCTTGCTTGTCGTCTCGAAGTCCACATGGGGTTACCTATATATCATAACGCACCATATCGCATTAAAACTAAATTCGAAATCGAAACGGCATACGAAAATCAAATCGGCACGCGTATCACGCATAGGTCCAAACCTATCGCCTACGCATGCAAGAATAGTCAAACCAACTCTCGATGTCGATGTACAAACGTCAAACCATCGAGAAAAATCCAATCACACTCATTTGCACATTTACGAACCCTAATTTTAATATAAACTAGGTTAAAACTCACAAAAACCCCAATTTCACTTAAAAAGCATTTTTCTGAAAATCTAGCAAGCACAATTCGCCGTTTTTGTACAAAACATGACGTTTAAATGAATGTAGCGGCCAATATACTTATTAAATATCTTAAATAAGTCATATAAACAATTCCCGGAATTTAATCTCATTAAATTCCAAAAATCCTAATATTCTAGTTTACAAAATACCTAAAATTTAACAATTTCAAAGCAAAAATGCACAAACTACAATCTAGCTTAGATTTGCATGATCTAAAGCATTAAACCACACTTCATAAAGTTAATTAAGTCATGAAAAACCTAAACACATTTTTAATCCCAAGTATTTAACCAATTTCAAAAACCTAGTAAGCAAATTAGCAAATTAACACAATTTTTAAGCTAACCATTAGCACAAGCTACTAATCTTGTATTAATATGACAAAAAGCCTAAATATAACACACAACCATCCACCAATTTTATAAAACCCTAACTTGCATTCAAATTCCTAACTTGAATTCCAAAACTTGCAACTTAAGCCTAATTAACACTTAAGTAGTTTAGCTTTAAGAAATTTGTAACAAATTAAGCAAAAATGTTTTAGAATTATACCCAAAAATATTTGAAGATCCACAAGCATCCATGGCCCTCCAAAATGCTCTCCTTTCACAAGGATCCATGCTATACGGGCTAAGCTAAAATGGGTAGGAGTCGGATTTGGGTTTTGGGATTTTTTTGATGTATTTTGGGGCAATTTTTGATGAAGTTTTGAAGAGAAAAGAGAAGGGAAATGTGGGGGGCTGCAGCTGTAGGAGAGGGGGGGTCGGCTGGAATGGGAGTGGGAGAAGAGAGAGAGGGAGGTAGAGAAAGTGGGGGGAGCAAGTCAAGGTCAAACCAAAGTCAAAAGTCCACCTCATTTATCCATTTTCTTTTTCTTTTCTTTCATTTCTTTCCTTTGAAATTCAAGTGGGGAAAAAGATGGGGGCTGCTGAATTCAGCAAGGGGAGAAGTGAATGGGGGTGTGTGGGTGTGGGTACGGGTGTGGGGTGATGAAAAATGATAAATACAATACCCCAAACATCCATTTACGCTAAAAAAAAGCTTTTTTTCTTCAATAATTTCTAAACCGTTTTGGCAAATAATTTCGTTCCAAAAACCGCATGATAAAATTTTATTTAATGTTTTATGATGCACAAAATTTGTTTCAACTCATTCCAATTTGTAATTTTTCTTAATTAAATGTATTAGTGACGGCTTAAAATAATAATAAAATAATATTTTTTTTCAGAAAATTTGAAATTTCACCAGCGGCTCAATAAACACCAAATAATAGCAATTACATGGCTAGAATATGTATATTTAATTTTTATAATAAGATATTTGTATTTTGACTTTTTACAGAAAACCCCCTTATTTTACCGATTTTTTCGAAATTTCACCGAAACGATTTTCAAAACGTTACAATCTTCCCCCCTTAAAGAAATTCGGTCCCTGAATTTAAATTCAAACTCCCCCAAATACTAAAACATCTAAGAAAACCATCAAGTTGTCGGGGCTCCGAAATTGTAAATACATAAAACAAATCGTAGCGCAGCGCATGCGCTTGAAAAATGAGCATATAACTCAAATCAAAACTCCGTCAAGCATCCCGCAATCATCGGAGTCATGGAGAAGACATCAATGCCAAATCCAAATCAAACCAATATGATATAACTCGAAACTATACATGTAAACATCGAATCTATATCTGTAAGTATCTGAAGGAAATGCATGCCAAATCTCTTTAAGTCGCTGTGCAACGCGTATAACACTGCACAGTGGCGGACGTCTATCATAAGAAAATAACTATATACATATATACCTTTGTTTGAAATGTACGTTCCGCCGTTTTGGAAACAATTTAGAAGGGTCTCCTTGTTTTAAACATTTCGTGTCATATCAGACACGTAGGTAAATACTGAGGCTATAGCTAGCTTTTTGGAAATCCCTTCAATAACTATCAATGCATGCAAAAATATATTCAGGTACTGTCCTCTGACTAGTCCTGCTTAGTACGAAAAGACATAGCAATATCATAAAAACGTACTGCTCTATACGAAATCAATCCCAAAATATGCACATGAATGCTACGTGCGTCTGGTGCGCACGGAAATCAAAATCCATGAATGTGCCATACATGCGCACAGAAACAACATCTAAGTGCATCGGGTGTGCACAAGCATCTGTCGTAGGCAACGTGTGTGCCTGACAGCAAGGACAGGTGCGTCTGACACGCACGAAGAATCTCGATTTAGTGCATCTGGTGTGCACCAAAATCGTATCTTATAACATGCGCCCAACATGCGCGAAAAACCCCAAATCAAGTGCATCCATCATGCACGAAATCATGAAATCCAATATCAAGCACCGAACATGCGCAAAATCCAATGAAGTGCACACGGTGCACAAAACAAATATCGAACATCACAATCGAAATCGAAGTCCAGTGCATCTAAGTGCACAAAAGGCGTATCACTGCACTGCAAGTATATATAAACTATACAGAGTGCAGGAACGAAATCGCGTGCATGCATACGCATAAAACCAACTCAACTGTTTAAAACCGTAAAATCACAAACATGTGAAACTAAAGCACGAAAACGATATCAAGTGCAACACTGTGCAAAGATCGTAAATCCTCAATCATCAAAATCAAATCATACGAATAAATCACCCAAAACATCGTAATCAATAATGGCGGAACAACACCGCTCAAGCGCATCCTCTAAGAATCTCGGCCAACTGTCACGGTCACTAGTGGGACGTCTCGTCGATGATCATGAACTCTGTCCTGCTGATGTGCGTAACCATGACCACTCCTGGGTCAAGGTCTTCACTGTGAATTACCAATCTTCCGGTCCATCGGCTCATCGGCCCTGTCAGGTGTGCTAACGGGGATGATCCCGTTCTGGCACTTCTCTGGTCATCTCTCGGTCAATCATCGCGACCACTCGTAAGACAGCATATCACTGGCGTCGGCCTCTGGCCCTCTGAATGTACGTGACCCATCTGATCCTGGGTGCAAGTATCATTGCAGCAGTGTCCTGGAAGGAATCCTTCTCACGGTCTCTTCCATGTTTCGTCTCTGCCAACTGTCCGGAAGTTATCGTCCTTTACTATATCTGCGTCTTGCTCTGGAACGACTGCATTCTCATCACGACTCTTCTGAAAGGTATATCCAAGTACCATGCCTCGGCATGCGCATCGCATCTCTGATGTCGGCGGAGTGGAACGTCATCTCATCTAGATCTGGTACGAACCTCCTACTTCACTTTTCTCTAATGTCGTCTGCTTTGGACTCGTCTCGTCGTGGCTGCATGGATTGAGCTCCAACGACTATCCTCGTATCTGGAGTCTCCCAAGAATGCATCTCACCACCTAGCATCCGAATTAAGTCGAGCCATCCGATCGAGTCGTCAAAACCTCATAATCCCCCAAGAGCTCAACATCTTGGGCACAGTTTAATAGTATCGAGTACATACCACAGCATCGGTGGTCCAGCCGTAGAAGGGCAAACCCAAGCCTCACTAATGGCGCCGTAGAACTGCCGCGAACCCGAAGGTTCAAAGGCTTTCACACGGTCATTAAGTCAAGTTAGGGTTTCATTCTTCTAGAGGGACCATAGAATTGCCTGCATGTCTTTCCGACTACTTTAAACCTGGAATAATAAGTTTCTGACATTCGATCGTCTCTGTCGACTCCCAACGTCTCCGCGTGAAGTCGTCTCTAGCTGGAATCAATCTATCTGATGACCTCGCATCGGGGTAGGCGAACGATCCACAAGTCCTAATCATTCATCCTCGATGACTAGCGACCTACTATCATCTCTTAGTACAACTCGTTCTGCACTAACGCCAGCATCTGGGGCAATATCTCGTCGTTCGCAGCAATAACTGGCCCGCTCGTCTGCACGCTGAACAGTGCCTCAACCATCATGAATAAGCAACACACCAACGGTCATCAAAATCTGGTTGGCCTCTGTCAGTGGCCCAATCCTCTGATACTGATCGGCACATCCGAGAAATCTCATAAAGGCGATCCGCCAAACGCTCGTGGCGCGGAAACACAGTAAAAAGACACATCTCCGCAATCGTGTGTCGCCGGAATTTCGCCCTGGTCAGTCCTCGTTCGTGACGAGCTCGTGCTGACCGCAACTCTAGCTGTAGCTCTCCCTGCCCGTAATCGTGGCAGCAAAACCAAACTGGTATCGACGAGGCTAGATCAGGAAGGAATATAATACTGAACAAGGAAATGTACATCCTAAGGATTCATAAGTGGAGTGGCGTGTCGTAAATATGCCGCGGAACATACCAACGGTACGTCACTCTACTTCAGTCACCTATTCCATCAACCAAGGGTCATCCTACGCTCCGAAGGTTAAAACCTAACGCTCTGAAACCAACTTTGTCACGTCCCGAAAGTACGGAACATGACCGGCACTTAAACTACGAACGTCTCGAGACGTACGTAATCTAAGTAAACCGAAAACCCAGAAGTCCAAACCAAGAAAAGTAGTAGAGTGCAGGAAAAACCAACTTAAAGCAAGTAATTTCAATAGCATAAGCCGAATTATGCGGTTTTTAAAACATCAAAAATTTACTGAAAATTTCGGCAGAGTCTCCTTTGTAAATACTGGCCCCCAAACGGGATACAACATGAATAGTATACGAAATCAAGAAAAAGGCATCCCCAAGCGGGAGCTAGCTCTTCGTCAATCAACGGTCACAACCACACAAGCAATATAATATACAACGCCAACGGCGAGGATCAAAAATCAAAAGGAAACTCAAAACCACCAGAAATATAACGAGCGACTCTAATGCCGAAAGAATAAACAACACTGGTCTCTATCTCAATAAATACATGTTTGGTTGATGGAATTTACTAGATACAACAGAATAATATTATACAAGGTAATATGATGGGTACGATACAAGAAAAACCCACCTACTAGCAAGTCACCCGAATGAAACTGAGCCCGCAAAGCCGTAATGAAACCTGTACGGCAAACCTGCAAGAAACCGGGGCACAATGGGGGTGAGTTGCCAACTCGTGAATAGAAAAACATCTACGCACAGAAATCGCATAAATAACGCAACCTAGGTCAATGATCATAATATATCCTCAAATATATGAATAACACGTAGCCTATAACAGGCTGGGGTAAATATCTAACCCGAGTGTAATCTCATATGCCCGTGTCAGTGCCTCAGGTAGCAATATATCATATGGATGATGTATGAATGCATGAAACAGAATGCATGTACTGAATAAAACTGGTTTCATAAATCAGTGAGATTTCTGTATTTTAAAAGAAATGAGGTACCATATATGAAATCAGCATAAAACAGTGCCCAGCATCGACACAAAACAAGTGTCCAAATACCTCGATATCTCTGTGTCACAATCTATGTACCTCAAGTCTCAATCACAATATCTAGGGCGCCGTCAGTCCAGACCGGCGCCTACCATCCATCTCAAGACCACGACGGTATCCTCCGGATATCCGACGCGTCGGGTAATATCACCGGTAAGTAGTGCTCCCCTGCCAGGCTCACATCGTCATCATCACGCGCTTCTTGCCCCGGGGTACATTACCGGGTCCACCATGTACCCGAAACGGTTCATCCGTCTCCTCGAATCGGGTCTCCAAATCCATCAGCAAACTCATGGTGAACGACTCATACATCATAGGAAAACCGCACTTTTTATTTTAAAAGAGAGAAAAGGTTTATTTATGTTTTTGCGGTTTTCCTCCAAATCCAGAAAATCTCATGCAAATCCGAATCCAAAATCTCAATAACACGTAAAATAGTGAATATATGCATGAGAATCCATGAATGCGGCATAACAATGAATGAAGCGACAAGTAATAACTACAATGTATAAGCTTGCATATAAGGTATATACACTAATATTATGTCAAACTATTGGCTGTCAAGCTAAGTTAAGCAACAATATTTTCTAAGGTGTACGTGACATGTCAATTACCGATGAAGATGTGTGTGAGCCGGCAAGTAAGTATATGTGGTACATACGCATCATCGGTAATGGTGCTGGTGTCCTAACAGCATAATGTCAACAATGCAATATGAAATAACAATGTAAATATGCGATGCGGAATGAGCAACCAAAATGAGCGGGAGCTAAAAACTAGACGCAACTATAACTAATCTGCATTAATCTAATATAAGTCCTACAAATGGTGCCATTTGAAATAACACGAACCGCGGGGTTTTGAAAATAGGGCTACGGTGGTTTTTAAGAAAGGATACGTCTTTTGAAATATCCGTAGATCCCTTGACCTGTCTTTTAAAATACCCACGATCCGCTAGTTTTGAAATAGGTAGGAGTCTAATCTAATCTAACAACTACACTAAACTATACGGCTGAACTAACAAGCTGAACTATAGATAAGGAAACCGCCTATCATCTGAGTCGGTACATATACATACCTGTATATATACAGTCGGTGATCCCGCCTCAATAATATCATATCCATAACCAGACATCCCAAGTCAAGAGTGCGGATCAATCATCAAAATATAGCTCGTACGTAAATCCGTCGTACGGCATCCCCAAATCTGGGTACGGGTCATTATCATATTCCTCACACTAATCCTCAGGTATCCTCTTTATTCAAGATCATCGTCTAGGGTACTGACCTACGTCTAGTACAATACTAATATCCTCAATGTACTCATGATCTGACTACTGATCGACAATCTCGTACAAACCGATATCGTCAGCATAATCATCATCAAGGGGTATACATCGCCCAATACGGCCTAGTATCCATATCCTAGTATATGATATCTCATATCACGATCACATGTCGACCACTTTATATATAACACTATTCATCCGTATCGTCGCCCCAAGATCCGCTATAACACCAGGACGTACCTCAAGTACGAATCCTGCTATATCACCGATATCACAATCTCAACACAAATCTCATCGACTCATCTCAATCTCAAGTATCATCCTCAAATCCGTATGTGAACACATAGTCCCATACCCATGTGAACACATAACTATATATCCCGTATAAGCATAAATGAAAGAAGTATGCAAGTATGGGTTGGTGTGTGCATGTGTAGTGCGACCACTACTCTAGGGTTTCGGGACACTAAATCATCCAAGAACACCAAATATCCATATTATCATCAATATACTGAAACAATATATATATATGTGTGCATACGTATTCGTATACATCACCACGAACTGCGGGGGTGCTATACACCATCCACCCGACTTCTCCCTGTAGATATAAATCTACTCACCTGGTCCTCGCCCGCCGGTGCCGACGTGGCCACGCGCTTGCTTGTCGTCTCGAAGTCCACATGGGGTTACCTACATATCATAACGCACCATATCGCATTAAAACTAAATTCGAAATCGAAACGGCATACGAAAATCAAATCGGCACGCGTATCACGCATAGGTCCAAACCTATCGCCTACGCATGCAAGAATAGTCAAACCAACTCTCGATGTCGATGTACAAACGTCAAACCATCGAGAAAAATCCAATCACACTCATTTACACATTCACGAACACTAATTTTAATATAAACTAGGTTAAAACTCACAAAAACCCCAATTTCACTTAAAAAGTCATTTTCCGAAAATCTAGCAAGCACAATTCGCCGTTTTTGTACAAAACATGACGTTTAAATGAATGTAGCGGCCAATATACTTATTAAATATCTTAAATAAGTCATATAAATAATTCCCGGAATTTAATCTCATTAAATTCCAAAAACCCTAATATTCTAGTTTACAAAATACCTAAAATTTAACAATTTCAAAGCAAAAATGCACAAGCTACAATCTAGATTAGATTTGCATGATCTAAAGCATTAAACCACACTTAATAAAGTTAATTAAGTCATGAAAAACCTAAACACATTTTTAATCCCAAGTATTTAACCAATTTCAAAAACCTAGTAAGCAAATTAGCAAATTAACACAATTTTTAAACTAACCATTAGCACATGCTACTAATCTTGTATTAACATGACAAAAAGCCAAAATATAACACACAACCATCCACCAATTTTATAAAGCCCTAATTTGCATTCAAATTCCTAACTTGAATTCCAAAACTTGCAACTTAAGCCTAATTAACACTTAAGTAGTTTAGCTTTAAGAAATTTGTAACAAATTAAGCAAAAATGTTTTAGAATTATACCCAAAAACATTTGAAGATCCACAAGCATCCATGGCCCTCCAAAATGCTCTCCTTTCACAAGGATCCATGCTATACGGGCTAAGCTAAAATGGGTAGGAGTCGGATTTGGGTTTTGGGATTTTTTTGATGGATTTTGGGTCAATTTTTGATGAAGTTTTGAAGAGAAAAGAGAAGGAAAATGGGGGGGCTGCTGCTGTAGGAGAGGGGGGGTCGGCTGGAATGGGAGTGGGAGAAGAGAGAGAGGGAGGTAGAGAAAGTGGGGGGAGAAAGTCAAGGTCAAACCAAAGTCAAAAGTCCACCTCATTTATCCATTTTCTTTTTCTTTTCTTTCATTTCTTTCCTTTGAAATTCAAGTGGGGAAAAAGATGGGGGCTGCTGAATTCAGCCAAGGGGAGAAGTGAATGGGGGTGTGTGGGTGTGGGTACGGGTGTGGGGTGATGAAAAATGATAAATACAATACCCCAAACATCCATTTACGCTAAAAAAAGCTTTTTTCTTCAATAATTTCTAAACCGTTTTGGCAAATAATTTCGTTCCAAAAACCACATGATAAAATTTTATTTAATGTTTTATGATGCACAAAATTTGTTTCAACTCATTCCAATTTGTAATTTTCCTTAATTAAATGTATTAGTGACGGCTTAAAATAATAATAAAATAATATTTTTTTTTCAGAAAATTTGAAATTTCACCAGCGGCTCAATAAACACCAAATAATAGCAATTACATAGATAGAATATGTATATTTAATTTTTATAATAAGATATTTATATTTTGACTTTTTACAGAAAATCCCCTTATTTTACCGATTTTTTCGAAATTTCACCGAAACGATTTTTAAAACGTTACAATCTTCCCCCCTTAAAGAAATTCGGTCCCCGAATTTAAATTCAAACTCCCCCAAATACTAAAACATCTAAGAAAACCATCAAGTTGTCGGGGCTCTGAAATTCTAAATACATAAAACAAATCGTAGCGCAGCGCATGCGCTTGAAAAATGAGCATATAACTCAAATCAAAACTCCGTCAAGCATCCCGCAATCATCGGAGTCATGGAGAAGACATCAATGCCAAATCCAAATCAAACCAATATGATATAACTCGAAACTATACATGTAAACATCGAATCTATATCTGTAAGTATCTGAAGGAAATGCATGCCAAATCTCTTTAAGTCGCTGTGCAACGCGTAAAACACTGCACAGTGGCGGACGTCTATCATAAGAAAATAACTATATACATATATACCTTTGTTTGAAATGTACGTTCCGCCATTTTGGAAACAATTTAGAAGGGTCTCCTTGTTTTAAACATTTCGTGTCATATCAGACACGTAGGTAAATACTGAGGCTATAGCTAGCTTTTTGGAAATCCCTTCAATAACTATCAATGCATGCAAAAATATATTCAGGTACTGTCCTCTGACTAGTCCTGCTTAGTACGAAAACACATAGCAATATCATAAAAACGTACTGCTCTATACGAAATCAATCCCAAAATATGCACATGAATGCTATGTGCGTCTGGTGCGCACGGAAATCAAAATCCATGAATGTGCCATACATGCGCACAGAAACAACATCTAAGTGCATCGGGTGTGCACAAGCATCTGTCGTAGGCAACGTGTGTGCCTGACAGCAAGGACAGGTGCGTCTGACACGCATGAAGAATCTTGATTTAGTGCATCTGGTGTGCACCAAATCGTATCTCATAACATGCGCCCAACATGCGCGAAAAACCCCAAATCAGGTGCATCCATCATGCACGAAATCATGAAATCCAATATCAAGCACCGAACATGCGCAAAATCCAATCAAGTGCACACGGTGCACAAAACAAATATCGAACATCACAATCGAAATCGAAGTCCAGTGCATCTAAGTGCACAAAAGGCGTATCACTGCACTGCAAGCATATATAAACTATACAGAGTGCAGGAACGAAATCGCGTGCATGCATACGCATAAAACCAACTCAACTGTTTAAAACCGTAAAATCACAAACATGTGAAACTAAAGCACGAAAACGATATCAAGTGCAACACTGTGCAAAGATCGTAAATCCTCAATCATCAAAATCAAATCATACGAATAAATCACCCAAAACATCGTAATCAATAAATGGCGGAACAGCACCGCTCAAGCGCATCCTCTAAGAATCTCGGCCAACTGTCACGGTCACTAGTGGGACGTCTCGTCGATGATCATGAACTCTGTCCTGCTGATGTGCGTAACCATGACCACTCCTGGGTCAAGGTCTTCACTGTGAATTACCAATCTTCCGGTCCATCGGCTCATCGGCCCGGTCAGGTGTGCTAACGGGGATGATCCCGTTCTGGCACTTCTCTGGTCATCTCTCGGTTAATCATCGCGACCACTCGTAAGGCAGCATATCACTGGCGTCGGCCTCTGGCTCTCTGAATGTACGTGACCCATCTGATCCTGGGTGCAAGTATCATTGCAGCAGTGTCCTGGAAGGAATCCTTCTCACGGTCTCTTCCATGTTTCGTCTCTGCCAACTGTCCGGAAGTTATCGTCCTTTACTATATCTGCGTCTTGCTCTGGAACGACTGCATTCTCATCACGACTCTTCTGGAAGGTATATCCAAGTACCATGCCTCGGCATGCGCATCGCATCTCTGATGTCGACGGAGTGGAACGCCATCTCATCTAGATCTGGTACGAACCTCCTACTTCACTTTTCTCTAATGTCTTCTGCTTTGGAGTCGTCTCGTCGTGGCTGCATGGATTGAGCTCCAACGACTATCCTTGTATCTGGAGTCTCCCAAGACTGCATCTCACCACCTAGCATCCGAATTAAGTCGAGCCATCCGATCGAGTCGTCAAAACCTCATAATCCCCCAAGAGCTCAACATCTTGGGCACAGTTTAATAGTATCGAGTACATACCACAGCATCGGTGGTCCAGCCGTAGAAGGGCAAACCCAAGCCTCACTAAAGGCGCCGTAGAACTGCCGCGAACCCGAAGGTTCAAAGGCTTTCACACGGTCATTAAGTCGAGTTAGGGTTTCATTCTTCTAGAGGGACCATAGAATTGCCTGCATGTCTTTCCGACTACTTTAAACCTGGAATAATAGGTTTCTGACATTCGATCGTCTCTGTCGACTCCCAACGTCTCCGCGTGAAGTCGTCTCTAGCTGGAATCAATCTATCTGATGACCTCGCATCGGGGTAGGCGAACGATCCATAAGTCCTAGTCATTCATCCTCGATGACTAGCGACCTACTATCATCTCTTAGTACAACTCGTTCTGCACTAACGCCAGCATCTGGGGCAATATCTCGTCGTTCGCAGCAATAACTGGCTCGCTCGTCTGCACGCTGAACAGTGCCTCAACCATCATGAATAAGCAACACACCAACGGTCATCAAAATCTGGTTGGCCTCTGTCAGTGGCCCATTCCTCTGATACTGATCGGCACATCCGAGAAATCTCATAAAGGCAATCCGCCAAACGCTCGTGGCGCGGAAACACAGTAAAAAGACACATCTCCGCAATCGTGTGTCGCCGGAATTTCTCCCTGGTCAGTCCTCGTTCGTGACGAGCTCGTGCTGACCGCAACTCTAGTTGTAGCTCTCCCTGCCCCTAATCGTGGCAGCAAAACCAAACTGGGATCGACGAGGCTAGATCAGGAAGGAATATAATACTGAACAAGGAAATGTACATCCTAAGGCTTCATAAGTGGAGTGGCGTGTCGTAAATATGCCGCGGAACATACCAACGGTACGTCACTCTAATTCAGTCACCTATTCCATCAACCAAGGGTCATCCTACGCTCCGAAGGTTAAAACCTAACGCTCTGATACCAACTTTGTCACGTCTCGAAAGTACGGAACATGACCGGCACTTAAACTACGAACGTCTCGAGACGTACGTAATCTAAGTAAACCGAAAACCCAGAAGTCCAAACCAAGAAAAGTAGTAGAGTGCAGGAAAAACCAACTTAAAGCAAGTAATTTCAATAGCATAAGCCGAATTATGCGGTTTTTAAAACATAAAAAATTTACTGAAAATTTCGGCAGAGTCTCCTTTGTAAATACTGGCCCCCAAACGGGATACAACATGAATAGTATACGAAATCAAGAAAAAGGCATCCCCAAGCGGGAGCTAGCTCTTCGTCAATCGACGGTCACAACCACACAAGCAATATAATATACAACGCCAACGGCGAGGATCAAAAATCAAAAGGAAACTCAAAACCACCAGAAATATAACGAGCAACTCTAAGGTCGAAAGAATGAACAACACTGGTCTCTATCTCAATAAATACATGTTTGGTTGATGGAATTTACTAGATACAACGGAATAATATTATACAAGGTAATATGATGGGTACGATACAAGAAAAACCCACCTACTAGCAAGTCACCCGAATGAAACTGAGCCCGCAAAGCCGTAATGAAACCTGTACGGCAAACCTGCAAGAAACTGGGGCACAATGGGGGTGAGTTGCCAACTCGTGAATAGAAAAACATCTACGCACAGAAATCGCATAAATAACGCAACCTAGGTCAATGATCATAATATATCCTCAAATATATGAATAACACGTAGCCTATAACAAGGCTGGGGTAAATATCTAACCCGAGTGTAATCTCATATGCCCGTGTCAGTGCCTCAGGTAGCAATATATCATATGGATGATGTATGAATGCATGAAACAGAATGCATGTACTGAATAAAACTGGTTTCATAAATCAGTGAGATTTCTGTATTTTAAAAGAAATGAGGTACCATATATGAAAGCAGCATAAAACAGTGCCCAGCATCGACACAAAACAAGTGTCCAAATACCTCGATATCTCTGTGTCACAATCTATGTACCTCAAGTCTCAATCACAATATCTAGGACGCCGTCAGTCCAGACCGGCCCCTACCATCCATCTCAAGACCACGACGGTATCCTCCGGATATCCGACGCGTCGGATAATATCACCGGAAAGTAGTGCTCCCCTGCCAGGCTCACATCGTCATCATCACGCGCTTCTTGCCCCGGGGTACATTACCGGGTCCACCATGTACCCGAAACGGTTCATCCGTCTCCTCGAATCGGGTCTCGAAATCCATCAGCAAACTCATGGTGGACGACTCATACATCATGGGAAAACCGCACTTTTTATTTTAAAAGAGAGAAAACGCTTATTTATGTTTTTGCGGTTTTCCTCCAAATCTAGAAAATCTCATGGAAATCCGAATCCAAAATCTCAATAACACGTAAAATAGTGAATATATGCATGAGAATCCATGAATGCGGCATAACAATGAATGAAGCGACAAGTAATAACTACAATGTCTAAGCTGCCATATAAGGTATGTACACTAATATTATGTCAAACTATTGGCTGTCAAGCTAAGTTAAGCAACAATATTTTCTAAGGTGTACGTGACATGTCAATTACCGATGAAGATGTGTGTGAGCCGGCAAGTAAGTATATGTGGTACATACGCATCATCGGTAATGGTGCTGGTGTCCTAACAGCGTAATGTCAACAATGCAATATGAAATAACAATGTAAATATGCGATGCGGAGCGAGCAACCAAATGAGCGGGAGCTAAAAACTAGACGCAACTATAACTAATCTGCATTAATCTAATATAAGTCCTACAAATGGTGCCATTTGAAATAACACGAACCGCGGGGTTTTGAAAATAGGGCTACGGTGGTTTTTAAGAAAGGATACGTCTTTTGAAATATCCGTAGATCCCTTGACCTGTCTTTTAAAATACCCACGATCCGCTAGTTTTGAAATAGGTAGGAGTCTAATCTAATCTAACAACTACACTAAACTATACGGCTGAACTAACAAGCTGAACTACAGATAAGGAAACCGCCTATCATCTGAGTCGATACATATACATACCTGTATATATACAGTCGGTGATCCCGCCTCAATAATATCATATCCATAACCAGACATCCCAAGTCAAGAGTGCGGATCAATCATCAAAATATAGCTCGTACGTAAATCCGTCGTGCGGCATCCCCAAATCTGGGTACGGGTCATTATCATATTCCTCACACTAATCCTCAGGTATCCTCTTTATTCAAGATCATCGTCTAGGGTACTGACCTATGTCTAGTACAATACTAATATCCTCAATGTACTCATGATCTGACTACTGATTGACAATCTCGTACAAACCGGTATCGTCAGCATAATCATCATCAAGGGGTATACATCGCCCAATATGGCCTAGTATCCATATCCTAGTATATGATATCTCATATCACGATCACATGTCGACCACTTTATATATAACACTATTCATCCGTATCGTCGCCCCAAGATCCGCTATAACACCAGGACGTACCTCAAGTACGAATCCTGCCATATCACCGATATCACAATCTCAACACAAATCTCATCGACTCATCTCAATCTCAAGTATCATCCTCAAATCCGTATATGAACACATAGTCCCATACCCATGTGAACACATAACTATATATCCCGTATAAGCATAAATGAAAGAAGTATGCAAGTATGGGTTGGTGTGTGCATGTGTAGTGCGACCACTACTCTAGGGTTTCGGGACACTAAATCATCCAAGAACACCAAATATTCATATTATCATCAATATACTGAAACAATATATATATGTGTGCATACGTATTCGTATACATCACCACGAACTGCGGGGGTGCTATACGCCATCCACCCGACTTCTCCCTGTACATATAAATCTATTCACCTGGTCCTCGCCCGCCGGTGCCGACGTCGCCACGCGCTTGCTTGTCGTCTCAAAGTCCACATGGGGTTACCTACATATCATAACGCACCATATCGCATTAAAACTAAATTCGAAATCGAAACGGCATACGAAAATCAAATCGGCACGCATATCATGCATAGGTCCAAACCTATCGCCTACGTATGCAAGAATAGTCAAACCAACTCTCGATGTCGATGTACAAACGTCAAACCATCGAGAAAAATCCAATCACACTCATTTGCACATTCACGAACACTAATTTTAATATAAACTAGGTTAAAACTCACAAAAACTCCAATTTCACTTAAAAAGTCATTTTTCTGAAAATCTAGCAAGCACAATTCGCCGTTTTTGTACAAAAATGACGTTTAAATGAATGTAGCGGCCAATATACTTATTAAATATCTTAAATAAGTCATATAAACAATTCCCGGAATTTAATCTCATTAAATTCCAAAAACCCTAATATTCTAGTTTACAAAATACCTAAAATTTAACAATTTCAAAGTAAAAATGCACAAACTACAATCTAGCTTAGATTTGCATGATCTAAAGCATTAAACCACACTTAATAAAGTTAATTAAGTCATGAAAAACCTAAACACATTTTTAATCCCAAGTATTTAACCAATTTCAAAAACCTAGTAAGCAAATTAGCAAATTAACACAATTTTTAAACTAACCATTAGCACAAGCTACTAATCTTGTATTAACATGACAAAAAGCCTAAATATAACACACAACCATCCACCAATTTTATAAAACCCTAACTTGCATTCAAATTCCTAACTTGAATTCCAAAACTTGCAACTTAAGCCTAATTAACACTTAAGTAGTTTAGCTTTAAGAAATTTGTAACAAATTAAGCAAAAATGTTTTAGAATTATATCCAAAAACATTTGAAGATCCACAAGCATCCATGGCCCTCCAAAATGCTCTCCTTACACAAGGATCCATGCTATACGGGCTAAGCTAAAATGGGTAGGAGTCGGATTTGGGTTTTGGAATTTTTTTGATGGATTTTGGGGCAATTTTTGATGAAGTTTTGAAGAAAAAAGAGAAGGGAAATGGGGGGGCTGCTGCTGTAGGAGAGGGGGGTCGGCTGGAATGGGAGTGGGAGAGGAAAGAGAGGGAGGTAGGGAAAGTGGGGGGAGAAAGTCAAGGTCAAACCAAAGTCAAAAGTCCACCTCATTTATCCATTTTCTTTTTCTTTTCTTTCATTTCTTTCCTTTGAAATTCAAGTAGGGAAAAAGATGGGGGCTGCTGAATTCAGCCAAGGGGAGAAGTGAATGGGGGTGTGTGGGTGTGAGTACGGCTGTGGGGTGATGAAAAATGATAAATACAATACCCCAAACATCCATTTACGATAAAAAAAAAAGCTTTTTTCTTCAATAATTTCTAAACCGTTTTGGCAAATAATTTCGTTCCAAAAACCACATGATAAAATTTTATTTAATGTTTTATGATGCACAAAATTTGTTTCAACTCATTCCAATTTGTAATTTTCCTTAATTAAATGTATTAGTGACGGCTTAAAATAATAATAAAATAATATTTTTTTTCAGAAAATTTGAAATTTCACCAGCGGCTCAATAAACACCAAATAATAGCAATTACATAGCTAGAATATGTATATTTAATTTTTATAATAAGATATTTGTATTTTGACTTTTTACAGAAAACCCCCTTATTTTACCGATTTTTTCGAAATTTCACCGAAACGATTTTCAAAACGTTACAATCATGCACCTCATTCGATGGGGAAAGAGCCGAGATCCCTTCACAGGGAGTGACCTCTTTAGCAAAAGTTTACGTCACTATATATTTGTAAAACAACTCGAGTTCCTTTTGAAAGTATGTCTTAGCCCAACCACTAGGTTTAGACAAGCATCGAGTATGCAATTTTAAAAAATCTAGTGGGCTAAGCTATACTAACCTAGAATCGAACTAGAGAATTAGGGTTGATAGCATGTAAACAAACTTTACACTAATTGAATAGAGAATACAACCTTTGTAGACCGGTCCTTCACTTCTAAAGCTCCAAGTAGTGCTCTCTAGAACTCTTCTTAGACTCCACTTGGTGAAAGGAACGAGCTTGATTCGTCGTCTTCGAGGTCAAAGATGACCCACCTTGAAGTTACTCTAACTCAAGCTACCTCTTCACTAATCAAGAAATAATGAAGCAAACAACCTAATCTTATGGGCTAGATGAGAGCAGGTTGATGAAGTAGGAATTTTGCACACTTTAGAAATCACTTTCTCTTTTTCTTTTCTCACCTCATGAAAAGCTAGAGAGCTAATGAGAGGAAGAAGAAGAACTAGGGTGAGAAAATATCCCAAGTGATAAGTAGAGAGTTAACCATGGGTTAAAGATAATGGTTTGGTTATAAAATATCTCGAGTAAAACAAAAATTAGTGGGATGAGTCATGGCTTCTACATGCTTACACAAGCATCTTAAGCCATTCTCATTTCCACCTCATTTTTGAATTTACTCTTAATAAATAATTACCCAATAATCTTTAGTCTTGGTGTGAGTCTTATAAACCCATGTCCAATATATCATCTACCAAGACACAATATATAAATACATATATTAATATATATTAAATGTATTTCAAAGAGAAGAAAATCTTTAGTGAGCACA
Organism: Agapanthus africanus; assembly: GCA_030015575.1. Classification (NCBI taxonomy): domain Eukaryota; kingdom Viridiplantae; phylum Streptophyta; class Magnoliopsida; order Asparagales; family Amaryllidaceae; genus Agapanthus; species Agapanthus africanus. The sequence goes on along the minus strand of JASDDO010000024.1, from coordinate 544,784,202 downwards.
ATATTAGTTAATAATATTAATATATCAAATACAAAAATATATATCAAATTATTAAATCAATACTTGATACAATAATCCGGTCATATATTATATAACTGACTAATATCATTTATATATATATATCAATTTATCAAATCAACACTTGATTTAATAACTCAGTCATATCACATATAACCGACAACTTTCAATATACTATATCAAATCAACACTTGATTCAATAATCCGGTTATATCACATCTAACCGGCCAGTATCAAACATATATACATATAACATATCATTGAATCAACACTTGATTCAACAATCTGGTTATATCACATATAACCTAACCGGTATCAAATATCGTGAGATTAGAATACGGTATCACATACTCGTATTTAATCAAGCTCCCGCACATATCACCATGTGTGCCCTACTTCGTTTCGATTGAGCTAGGAAACCTCTGTGTGGGACTCCAAAGACTCGTCAATACGCCAGCAGTAGGTAATGATTACATCAGTCACCCACAAACCGTCAGCAGTACTAGCTGGACGTAACAGCTACTCAGGTATTGAGCGAATAGAAGATCAACAAGCAAGCTTGTCCAAACTCCCGCAAAGCCTATAAGCGACACTTACCGTATAGTCTGGTCTCTTCGTCTGATATGTCGCATATCAAGTCTAGGGGTAGAATCGTCAGACCCCAATAACATGATAAGTCATGCCGATGTGTGGCCAATAACCGTTCGAGAAACTACTGATAATACTTACCAGTAAATCTCATCAGCCCTATCTAAGGACTTGCTGTTATAGCCAATCGAGTATAGCGCAACATCAACTCCCAATACCGGGAGAGACGAAACCCCTCCTATCGCTCATTACCTCCATGTGACTCAGGACTGTACCCAAAATCCACCTATTTGCATGACTCCTTTGAGCCATGGTAGGGAGGAAATCAAAGCACAGTGGGAACCACACAAGACTCTATGACGATCACGGGTCTACAGACTAACCTGTACAAGTGTTACCAGAGAATTGCTATCTGACGATAGGTACAGTACCAAATAGGAGTTCACGGCGAGTCCTGTTCGGTGTACCCATTCTCTAATGAGCACCTGTGTACAATCTTTGATGTCAAACACCAATGGATGTGGGATCAACCATCTCCCCATACAGTATCAAGAAACGTACACACTAGTCTACTATGGAATATCGATGCCCTGTCTCGATATCCTTTCAACTAGGAACTGTTAAAGGATGTGCTTGTGGACTAAACAAGCCCCACTAGTATGATCTGCATCATAGTCCAGGTAGTCAAGCTAATATCCTAAAGGCTTTATCAACATGTATAAGAGAGACAGTATAATAATACTAGTGTACATGTTAAGATGAAGAGCAACCAGATAGCATACTATCATGTCGAGCAAGAAAATCCTCTATATATATGTCCAAGCATCCGCTATATCATACAATAATTGTCTCTAGGGCATACATATTCTTAACAATCTCCCATTTGCGCTAAGGCCAGTTGTTGTAGTATCTCATACCCAACATCCCAAAAAGTCTCTTAAATTGCGTCCGGGGGAGGGCCTTCATGAGTAGATCCGCTGTGTTATCCTTCGTGTCAACTCTCCTGACCTGGCGATCAACTATCTCCCGGATCAGGTGATACCGCCTAAGAATATTTCTGGATCGCTGATTGGACCGGGGTTCCCTAGCCAAAGCCATAGCTCCATTGTTATCACAATACGAAGGTATTGGATGCTCAATGGATGGAACCACACCAAGTTCAGCAATGAAGTTCTTCATCCAGACAGCCTCTTTGGCAGAATCGTTGGCAGCGATGTATTCAGCCTCCATCGTCAAGTCTGCCATGGTATCTTGTGTAACGCCTTAGATTGCGGTTAGTGTTAGTTTTGACGTTAATGCGGGTTTACTATAAAAAGTTTACCAATTCGGGTTCCTTACATTTTATAACATTTAATTATTATTTTAATATTATTTGTTATGAGCATGTACGCACGTGTGCACGTAAATGTGAGGGTTTGTTTTTGCTAATCTGGTATTAGTGGCCAAGGCACTTAACCCTAATTCTAATCCTTTGCCTTAATCCATTCTTTGATTTAATCCTTAACCTAATCCTCTTGATAATTGTTTGTGAGAGAGAAAGAGATATTTGTTTTGGAGAAAGGAGGTGGTTTGATGAGGTAGTGTGAAGGCATTAATGGTGTTTTAATGCAAGGTGCATTCACCTCTCACTCTCACCCTACACTCACCTCCCTATCTCTTTTCTTCACACTCTCTCATTCTTTCTCACTTAATTCTTTCATATTTTTCTATCTCCCTCAACTCTAAACTGAACACTTCCTTATCCAACACAAACCCATCACAAAATTCATAAAATCTTACCAACATCGCATCTTTAATCTAGTTTTGCCTCTTGGATGCCTTGGAGCTTGCAAAGCATGGATCTTTGAGTTCTTTTGGTTAGGTTATGATCCCTATCTTTTCTTTATATAGTTTTTGTGTTATGTAGACTTTTAGTTTCAGTTTAGATTATTTAAAGTTATGTTTTGTGCATAATATTGTATTTTTAGTGTCGATTTGTGATATCTGAGTTCTGCTGTGACCCGGAGTGTTTACTAGAAAACCAAACAATGTAGTTGTGTTGTACCTGTGACCATAGGACTTTACCTCCAGCATGAGACCCCCTGCTCGGACCATGGTCGGCGACAAGAAGCCAAATTCCGGCGACCTCGGTTTTCCAGAAGAGTTGGGGTTTGGGTTTTTATGGGTAGGTGCCTGCTTTGGTTTAGGTATTTTTGGTCTTGTTTAGTTGTTGAGTTTTCTCTGTATGCAAAATCTGGGATCATATAGGTAGTTTCTAGTGATATGACTACGCGCGATACGTTATCCGACACAGTCCGTGCACTTCGTGCTGGTTTTGCTCTTGGGTTGGTCTCGTCGTGTCGCTACGTACGTTAGCCACAATATGAACACTTGGGAGTAAGTTTGGAGTTGGTGTGTCGGTAAAACGTAGTTTGTACGTGTTTTTGGTCGTTTGCTAATATACACTTGTGTTATCATTTTGTTGTTTTAGGTTCATAGGCCGGGACTTCGGACGCTGCGAAGAAGGGGAAAAAGGTGGTTGGTTTTACTTAGCCAGGACGGTTGGTGAGTAGATTTAACATCTACAGGGAAATCGCCCGCATGACGTTATGCGTCTGGGTTAGATATGACTTTACCTTGTCGTATATTCTATTTCATATTTAAAGTTACGCATACACCCTATTGCTTAGTTACTTGTTGTGCTTGGACTAGTATCCTTAAGACACCGCACTATTATTGACGGCTCATGTTGCACGAGCACTGATTGTATGCCACACACACCGTCAATAAATGCCATGTCACGCACAACACACTTATAGATATGATATTGTTTGGTTAGGGACAATGAGACATTGATTCATATTCCTACATGCTTACACATATGCCGTGACTTGCTTACATGCTAGTTACCTGTTTTAGCTATACAGTATTGTTCCATTAGCGATAGGTACATACACATATAATGACATAGTTACATGTATATCTTGCATGCATACCTTACTTATACCTGGAGGGTATATTACATCATTACTGATAGGTAGATTCCTAAACCTTGCTATACCTTTATGTTTACACATATATCTGGTTATAGCTACATGTTCACCTTTATTTGATTTTATATTGGACTTAAAGAATTAGGAACCGCATAATTTATATTTTAACTGGTTGCAGTTAAAAAGCGGCTTTTCCTTTATACGCTCGCATTTCAGTTTTATGTTGTGTATATTATATTCATGGATTTTCGCATTGAGATATGGAATTTTCATGATGTTTTATGGATTTGGGGACCGTGTTAGTTTCATGAAATTATGCATTATTTGAAAAACCTGGTTTCCCTTGATATGATATTTCAGCACCCACCATGAGTTTTATTGCTTTGGATATATATACCCCACGCGAGGAAAGGAGGGATCCGTGTGCGGGTACATTGTGGGGGCCGGAGGTACCCCGGGGCAAGAATCTCAGTAAGGAGATGAGTTAGTGGGCGAACCATACCTACCGGTGACAGTACCTATGACTCGGCGGTTATCGTGGGGATACCGACGGGAGTCATGTGCGTATGGATACGTCGAGAGGCGAGGGTCAGAGCTAGGAACTCGAGCTTTCGGTATAGCGTATGATACGCACCTATCAGGGGGCCAGTCGTGGTGACAACACCTGATAGATCGGTATTTCGGTGTCGATGCTTGACACTTGTTTCATGATGTTTTGGGTGTCGATGTTAGACACTCACCTTATATGAAACTTACTTGATACGGATACTGTACACACAAGATATGTGGGATATACTGATATTGTACATACAGGATATGTGCGATCTACTTAATGTTGTACATTCGGGATATATGGGATATACTGATATTGTACATACATGATATATGAGATATACTTGATGTTGGACATTCAGGATATATGAGATTTACTTGATGTTGTACATTAAGGATATATGAGACTTACATGATATGATAACCAATTTGGGGGATGATTTGTGGAAATTGGGATTTTGATTGTCTTGTTGAATTTTGGTCCTACCACGAGGTTAGGATTTCCGTGGAAATGACATGTTTTATTCTATACTCCACATTTATGATTTATGCACTGCTTCATGTATTAGTAGTACCTGATTGAGTACTTTCCATGACTGTTGCATTTACATACTATTATATGCATTGCTTCATGTATTAGTTGTACCTGATAGAGTACCTTATATGATTATTGCATACAGATTGTCATATTATTGCTTCATTTATTAGTAGTACCTGCTAGTGTACCTTTCATGACCGTTGAATTACATATGACCATTCATTGCTACTGTTGCAATGTGTTAGATTCGCGTTGTACATGCGGACTCGCGATTACCTGCATATGTTATTTACTATTCACGAGTTGGCAACTCACCCCCGTTATGCTACAGTGTTTTGCAGGTGTTCCTCAGGATAGTCAGCGGCAGGGCTATTTTCATCCATCGTATCATCTTTGCTGCGGATACCGCTTCGCCTGACAGGGTGCAGTTTTGGTTAGGTAGGTTTTGCGGTTATCCGATGTTGCTTGTTGTACATTCGTTGTATCCTGTACTCTCCATCTATCATTATCCTGTATGACTTAGAGACTTGGAGTGAGGACGATATTGTATATTATTTCGTGACTGGGAGGTTTTTATGCAGTTTTATTTATATCGTCTCTTTCTTCACTACAGCGTCGTATATCTGTGATGGTGGTTGTTTTCCGCCGTTGGGCGTGGATTTTGCTCCCGTTTGGGATGCTTTTACTTATATATTGTTGTACTCATTTTTGGGGGCTTGTTTTACCAAGGAGGTGCTGTCAAAATTTTAAAGAAAGAAAAGTTGGACTTTAAAGAGTTTGGTTTGTGAGTTCAAAAGTTTTAAAAATGTTCTTTTTCTTACTACTTTTGATGGTTTAGATTGCTGGGTTTTCGGCTTACTTAAATTGCGTTACGCCTATAAATGTTGCGTAGTTTAAGGGCCATCACGTGCCATTTTCGGGTCGTGACAAAGTTGGTATCAGAGCATTAGGTTTTACCTTTCGGAGTGTAGGGTGACCTTGGTTTGATAGAGTTGGTAGCTTAAGCAAAGTAACATAGTGTGTGTATGTCCGCGGCATACTCACGACGCGGTACTCCTCCTAAAGTGACCTAAGTACAAATTGCTTGAAATTCCTTCTTTGATGATACATATCCTTGTGATTCGATTTCCGTGTTCTTATCGAATCCTATTTCCATTTATAGCCTTTGCCGCCGATGACTATGAGGACTCAGAGTGATGCAGAGAGAGCCGAGGTCAGAGTTGACTCGTGTAGGACGAGGACTGACCAGGATGGCATGCTCATTGCATCAGAGCAGATGGATCCGCCTTCGATAGATCATATTGATAGGCTTGTGACAGAGATGCAGGACTTGCGCCAGACGATGAGTTCTTTGGTTGAGGCCATTCGAGCGCAACGACAGGAGGTTGTCACCCCTGTTACCCAGTTGTTCCTTGCAGTCAGCACTCAGCCTTGTGTTATTTATACAGCACCAGTGGACGCAGCCCATTTTGACGAGGAGCGTCTTTCCCGGACTTTGGGAGTTCCGGGACAGAGGAAGGCTCGTACAGGTGTACCAGCCTAGAGACTGAGGCGTAGGCGTCGAAACAGATTTCGTGACTGTCGCGGGAGTAGCAGAGGCTTGGGATGAGGACGGTCGTTCAGCTCTCATCCTAAGGAGGGTCAGCAGCCATCGTATGGATGTTTTCGATGCGGGAGCCTTCATCACCATATCAGGGATTGTTCCTTAGTACCGCGTCAGACCCATATTCAGAGAGGTCGTGATCGCGGAGGGTTGGTTCCGAAAGAACAGTCTTGTGGAGGAAGAGTTCTGACAGTTCCGGGTAGAAGGCAGACACGAGAGTTTGCTTCTACTCATAAGGACGTATGGGCGTCCAGTGCAAAGTTTTTAGGTATTCATAATTTGTATGTTCTTTTGATTCATAGGTTGGTTTTGTTCGGGATCTATGCACTTGTTGTTTTACACACTTTGTGCCTTGGTTGAGCTGAGATTTGTGTGTGCTAGATCAGCCGTCGTTGTGCTAACTTCTGTCAGCGATTCTTTGTTGCGCGATACGTGTTTCAGTCGTGTGCCAATCGGGTAGGAGATAGAGATTCGTCCGTCGTTGTGATCCTTCTAGAGATGTTGGATTTGACGTTCTCCTGGGCACGGACTAGCTAGCTACGTGCCAGGAATCTGTGGACTGCCGTGAGAAAACAATCAGGTTTTGTTTTCCCGGCGAGTCAGTTCTTGTTGTGCAAAGGGACAGTGGTGCCGCCTCTCACAGCTTGATTTCAGCATTTTTCTCTAGTCGGCTTTTGAGGAGATGATGTCGAGGATTCTTGTCTTTCATTCGTGATACCGGAGCCATAGTGGGTTGGTTGGACCGGGTTCCTTCCGTGCGAGAGTTTTCCGACGTTGTTCCAGATAAGCCGGCAGAGCTTAGGGAGCTTAAGGATCAGCTGCAGAGTTGTTTGTTGGGGGACTTGTGCGTCCGAGTGTTTCGCTTTGGGGAGCTCCTTTTCTGTATGTCAGGGAGAAGACGGCAGTTTGAGGTTGTGTGTTGATTGATCGTCAATTGAACTGAGTTACTCTGTGGATAGGTATCCTTTACCTCGCCTTGACGATTTCTTCGATCGGCTCCAGTATGCGAGAGATCTTTCTAAGTTGTTTGGGATCAGGTCATCATTGGTTGCGGGTTCGGAGTGATGACATTCCAAAAACTACTTTTGTGCGTGCTATGGGCAGTTTGTGTTTTGGTGGTGTCGTTGGACTCACCAGTGCCCTAGCAGCATTCGTGGATATGATGAACCAGATTTCTTCAGGCCGTTCCTCGGCCAATTGATTGTTGTGTCATTGATGACATTCTGGTCTATTCCAATAAGTCGTGAGGAACGTGAGCAGCACATGAGGATTTGTTTTGCAGATACTGGGAGAGCACCAGCAATTTGCTAAATTCTCGGAGTGTTCCTTCAGGCTTGATTGTGTTGACTCCTTAGTCTAGTAGTTACGGGAGACAGTTTTCGTATGGACCGAGGAGGATCGAGGCCGTACAACTTTGGCCCATACTTATATCCGGGACAGAGGTCCGCAGATTTTAGGCTTTAGCAGGTTTTTATCGCCGTTTCGTGCAGGATTGATTGTGTATCGCTGCACCATTGACTGAACTGACCGGGAAGGAGGTTCTTTTTCTGTGGACTGAGGTATGTGTGCGGAGTTTTCGGCAGTTGGAGATTCGGTTGAGAACTGCACCAGTTCTTTCTTTGCTTTCTGGTTCGAGCGACTTTGTGGTTTGGCTGTGATGTTTCGCGAGTGGGGCTCGATTTTTTCGTTGATGTAGAATTATAGAGTTATCGCTTATGCTTCCCGACAGTTGGAGGAAGTACGAACAGGATTTCCTACTCATGATTTGGAGATGGCCGCGGTGGTCGTGCGTTGGAGACTTGGAGACACTACTTGTTCGGAGAGTCATGTCAGATTTTCACGGACCACCAGAGCTTAATGTACATCTTCCTGCAGCGGGTTTTGATTGTTGAGACAGCGCCATTGGATGGAGCTTGTGGAAGATTGTGTTTGTGAGATCCTTTGGTTGCCCATGGCAAAGCGATTGTGGTAGATGATGCTTGAGTCGTAGGCCCAGGGTTAGCTTGTTCCAGTTGTGCGCAGTTCAGAGACAGTCTTCTATAAATTTACAGTTCTTGTGCGATCATGGAGTACAGGTAGGTTCGCCTCTAATAAGGGGACAGCTTGCTCATGTCCACGCCCGACCACTTTTCCTTAAATCGCTTTCGCGAGGCACTGCCCACCGATGCTCGTTCGTCTGAGATTCTTGAGCATACTCGGCTGGGTAAAGATTCGAAGTCCTTAATTTGTGACTAGGGTGTGCTACATTTAGGGACGCGTTGTGTGTACCTGATGTTGATAGGTAGTGACGCGAAATCCTAGAGAAGGCACATCAGTCAGCTTTCTGTGTTCATTCGAGTTCCACCAATTTGTGACGTGACTTGTGAGATAATTACGGGTGGGCAGGGATGAAGAGTGATGTTTTGGATTTCGTTTCAACGTGTTTGTCTTGTTGTGAGCTAGGGTTGATCATTTGAGACCGGCTGGAGAGTTGCAACCTTTAAATGTTCCGGAGAGGGAATGGGAGCAGATCTCCATGAATTTTCGTTGTGGCATCTACCCAGGTTTAGTCAGGGTGTGACTCCATTTGGGTGTTTTTTGTCTGGTTATTCTCAGTTTACTCAGTTGTTCTTTGTTAAGTTTGCACGTTGCACGGAGTTCCTTCATGTGTTGTATCCAATGGGGCACCCTGTTCGCTTGCCATTTTGTCAGGAGCTTCAGGAAGCCTTGGGTACTGGTTAAGCTTTAACTCCGTTTTTCCATCCCCAGATTGATGGCTTTGTGAGAGCGGGGTATACCAACCGTGGAGGTTATGCTTGTGCATACGTACTTGTTTTTGTTGGCTGTTGGGATCGTCACTTGCCATTGTTAGAGTTCTCCTTCGATAGCTGTGATCAGGAGACACTCCAATTGGCAACCTTTAGGTTTTGTTGTTAGGTTGTGTCGATCGCCATTCTATTTTTCTGACTTTGCGTGAGTAGGATTTTGGACCCCATCTAATCTAGAGACTTCGGAGATGATCCAGTTGGTTCAGGTCCGGATGAGGAGAGCCCAGTGCAGATAGAGGTCTTATGTCGATCGTGGTGGTCGCAGACTTGAGTTCGCAGTGGGAGATCATTTATTCCTACGGATTTTCTGATGAATGACGTGTTGAGTTTTGGGGAGCTTATCCTAGGATTGTAAGTCCTTTTAAGATCCTTTTAGCGAGTTAGTTTCGTTGCCTTTGATTTGGCACTTCCGCCCAGATTATCGAGTTTTCACCCCGTATTCCTTGTGTCGGTACTTTGCAAATACCTTCATGACCTTTCTCACATTATTTAGCATCAGACCATTTAGCTTGGACACGATCTTTTCGTTCACCGGCAGCCAATTGTGTTAGTGGCTCGGCAGGTGGAGAAACTTCGGTCAAGGGTCTTGCCATCTGTGGAGGGTTTTCTTGGATGTAGCCGTATAGTGAGGTGGTCACTTGGGAGGCTGCGAGCGAGATTTGGGTGTTTTGTACTCATCTCCTTGAAGGTACGCATAATGAGAATTTTAAATTCGGGGATGAATTTTTATAAGGGGGGAGATTGTAACGCCTTAGATTGCGGTTAGTATTAGTTTAGACGTTAATGCGGGTTTACTGTAAAAAGTTTACCAATTCGGGTTCCTCACATTTTATAACATTTAATTATTATTTTAATATTAATTTTTATGGGCATGCATGCACGTGTGCACTTAAATGTGAGGGTTTGTTTGTGCTAATCTAGTATTAGTGACCATGACACTTAACCCTAATTCTAATCCTTTGCCTTAATCCATTCTTTGCTTTAATCCTTAACCTAATCCTCTTGATAATTGTTTGTGAGAGAGAGAGATATTTGTTTTGGAGAAAGGAGGTGGCATGATGAGGTAGTGTGAAGGCATTAATGGTGTTTTAATGTAAGGTGCATCACCTCTCACTCTCACCCTACACTCACCTCCCTCTCTCTTTTTCTTACACTCTCTCATTCTTTCTCACTTAATTCTTTCATATTTCTCTATCTCCCTCAACTCTAAACTGAACACTTCCCTATCCAACACAAACCCATCACAAAATTCATAAAATCTCACCAAAATCACATCTTTAATCTAGTTTTGCCTCTTGGATGCCTTGGAGCTTGCAAAGCTTGGATCTTTGAGTTATTTTGGTTAGGTAATGATCCCTATCTGTTACTTATATAGTTTTTGTGTTATGTAGACTTTTAGTTTCAGTTTAGATTGTTTAAAGTTAAGTTTTGTGCATAATATCGTATTTTTAGTGTCGATTTGTGATATCAGAGTTCTGTTCTGGCCCGGAGTGTTTACTAGAAAACCAAACAATGTAATTGTGTTGTACCTGTGACCATAGGACTTTACCTCCAGCACGAGACCACTGTTCGGACCATGGCCGGTGACGAGAAGCCAAATTCCGGCGACCTCGGTTTTCCAGAAGAGTTGGGGTTTGGGTTTTTGGGGGTAGGTGTCTGCGTTGGTTTAGGTATTTTTGGTCTTGTTTGGTTGTTGAGTTTTCTCTGTATGCAAAATCTGGGATCACATAGTTAGTTTCTAGTGATACGACTACGCGCAATACGTTATCCGACACGGTCCGTGCACTTCGTTCTGGTTTTGCTCTTGGGTTGGTCTCGTCGTGTCGCTACGTACGTTAGCCACAATACAAACACTTGGGAGTAGGTTTGGAGTTGGTGTGTCGGTAAAACGTAGTTTGTACGTGTTTTTGGTCGTTTGCTAATATACACCTGTGTTATAGTTTTGTTGTTTTAGGTTCGCAGGCGGAGACTTCGGACGTTGCGAAGAAGGGGAAACAGGTGGTTGGCTTTACTTAGCCAGGACGGTTGGTGAGTAGATTTAACATCTACAAGGAATCTCCCGCATGGCGTTATGCATCTGGGCTAGATATGACTTTACCTTGTCGCATATTCTATTTCATATTTAGAGTTGCGCATACACCCTATTGCTTAGTTACTTGTTGTGCTTGCACTAGTATCCTTAGGACACTGCACTATTATTGATGGCTCATGTTGCACGAGCACTGATTGTATGCCATACACACCGTCAATAATTGCCATGTCACGCACAACACACTTATAGATATGATATTGTTTGGTTAGGGACATTGAGACATTGATTCATATTCTTAAATGCTTACATATATGCCGTGAATTGCTTACATGCAAGTTACATGTTTTACCTATAGGGTATTGTACCATTTGCGATAGGTACATACACACATAATGACATAGCTACGTCTATATCTTGCATGCATACCTTACTTATACCTGGAGGGTATATTACATCATTACTGATAGGTAGATTCCTATACCTTGCTATACCTCTATATTTACACATATATCTGGTTATAGCTACATGTTCACCTTTATTTGATGTTATATTGGACTTGGAGAATTAGGAACCGCATGATTTATATTTTAACCGGTTGCAGTAAAATAGCGGCTTTTCCTTTATACGCTCGCATTTCAGTTTCATGTTACGTATATTATATTCATGGATTTTCACATTGAGATATGGAATTTTCATGATGTTTTATGGATTTGGGGATCGTGGTAGTTTCATGAAATTATGTATTATTTGAAAAACCCGGTTTCCCTTGATATGATATTTCAGTACCCACCATGAGTTTTATTGGTTCGGATATATATACCCTACGCGAGGAAAGGTGGAATCCGTGTGCGGGTACATGGTGGGGGTCGGAGGTACCCCGGGGCAAGAATCTTAGTGAGGAGATGAGTTAGTAGGGGAACCATACCTACCGGTGACAGTACCTATGACTCGGCGGTTATCGTGGGGATTCCGATGGGAGTCATGTGCGTATGGATACTTCGAGAGGCGAGGGTCAGAGCTAGGCACTCGAGCTTTCGGTATAGCGTATGATACGTACCTATCAGGAGGTCAGTTGTGGTGACAGCACCTGATAGATCAGTATTTCGGTGTCGATGCTTAACACATGTTTCATGATGTTTTAGGTGTCGATGTTAGACACTCACCTTATATGAAACTTATATGATACTGATATTGTACACACAGGATATGTGGGATATATACTGATATTGTACATACAGGATATGTGAGATCTACTTGATGTTGTACATTAGGGATATGTAGGATATACTGATATTGTAGATATAGGATTAATGAGATATACTTGATGTTGGACATTCAGGATATATGAGATTTACTTGATATTGTACATTAAGGATATATGAGACTTACATGATATGATAAACAATTTGGGGGCTGATTTGTGGAAATTGGGATTTGGATTGTCTTGTTGGATTTTGGTCCTACTACGAGGTTAGGATTTCCGTGGAAATGACATGTTTTATTCCATACTCCATATTTATGGTTTATACACTGCTTCATGTATTAGTAGTACCTGATAGAGTACTTTCCATGACTGTTGCATTTACATAATATTATATGCATTGGTTCATGTATTAGTTATACCTGATAGAGTACCTTACATGATTATTGCATATAGATTGTCATATTATTGCTTCATGTATTAGCAGTACCTGCTAGTGTACCTTTCATGACCGTTGCATTACATATGACCATTCATTGCTACTGTTGCAATGTGTTAGATTCGCGTTGTACGTGCATACTCGCGATTACCTGCATATGTTATTTACTATTCACGAGTTCGCAACTCACCCCCGTTGTGCCACAGTGTTTTGCAGGTGTTCCTCAGGATAGTCAGAGGCAGGGCTATTTTCATCCATCGTATCATCTTTGCTGCGGATACTGCTTCGCCTGACATGGTGCAGTTTTGCTTAGGTAGGTTTTGCGATTATCCGATTTGCTTGTTGTACATTCGTTGTATTATGTACTCTCCATCTATCATTATCTTGTATGACTTAGAGACTTGGAGTGAGGACGATATTGTATATTATTTTGTGTCTGGGAGGTTTTTATGCAGTTTTATTTATATCGTCTATTTCTTAGCTACGGCGTCGTATATCTGTGATGGTGGTTGTTTTCCGCCGTTGGGCGTGGATTTTGCTCCCGTTTGAGATACTTTTACTTATATATTGTTGTACCCATTTTTGGGGGCTTGTTTTACAAAGGAGGTGCTGTCAAAATTTTAAAGAAAGAAAAGTTGGAATTTAAAGAGTTTGGTTTGTGATTTTAAAAGTTTTAAAAATGTTCTTTTTCTTACTACTTTTGATGGTTTAGATTGCTGGGTTTTCGGCTTACTTAAATTGCGTTACACCTGTAGACGTTGCTTAGTTTAAGGTCCATCACGTGCCATTTTCGGGTCGTGACATCTTGCTTGGAACTCTTCCAACATACTGCCCCTCCATTGAGGGTGAAGACAAAACCCGAGACTGACTTACTGTCGTCCTTATTACTCTGGAAGCTCGAATCGGTAAAGGTCTCCACCTGGAGTTCTCCATTACCATACACCAAGAACATTTCTTTAGTCCTTCTCAAGTACTTAAGAATATTCGTCACGGCTGTCCAGTGTTTCTCCCCGGGATTTGATTGATACCTACTTACCACACTAAGTGCGTAAGCAACATCCGGTCTGGTATATAACATCGCGTACATGATTGACCCAACTGCAGAAGTATAGGGTATCCCTTGCATTCGAGCCCTCTCCAAATCAGTCTTGGGAGACATCTCTTTGGAGAGAGTGATTCCTGAGCAAGCGGGTAAATTACCATGCTTAGAATCTTCTATACTAAACCTCTTTAGTATAGTGTCAATGTACCTGGATTGGGACAATCCCAACATCCGTTTAGATCTATCTCTATAAATCTTAATCCCCAGGATGCAGGCGGCATCACCTAGATCATTCATGGAGAACTTTAGTGATAAGAAGAGCTTGACCGAGTGTAGCATAGTAACATCATTTCTTATTAAGAGTATGTCATCCACGTACAATACGAGGAAGACAACCTTACTCTCTACTTCCTTTTTGTATATACAAGGTTCATCTACGTTTTTGATGAAGTCAAACTCTTTGACCGCTACATCAAAATAGATGTTCCAGTTCCGCGATACATTCATTAATCCGTAGATTGATTTAAGCAGCTTGCACACCTTTCCTCTGCTCCCACTGTCTATGAAGCCCTCTGGCCGTGTCATGCACACGCTCTCTTCTAAATCACCATTTAGAAAAGCGATCTTGACGTCCATTTGCCAGATTTCGTAGTCATGGTATGCAGCGATGGCAAGTAGGATCCTGATGGACTTAAGCATAACCACTGGAGAAAAGGTTTCATCATAATCGACACCTGGTCGTTGACGAAAACCTTTAGCAACAAGTCTAGCTTTGAAGGTCTCAACCTTTCCATTTACACCAAATTTCTTCTTAATGATCCACTTGCTCCCGATGGGTTTTACCCTTTCAGGAGCAACTTCCAAAGTCCATACTTTGTTGGTGTAAATTGATTCCATCTCAGATCGCATAGCATCCGGCCATTTCATAGGGTCGCCACTTGTGATGGCCTGCTCGAAACTAGTTGGGTCATCATCTTCCATAATACAATCCTCACTCCGACCGTCAATAAGAAAACCGTAGTATCTCTCAGGTGGATGAGAAACCCTACTAGATCTGCGGAGTGGTTGAGGTTCGTCAGGGACTATTGAATCCTCCGGTTCTACCAAATCATCAGTTATAGTTTACGCAGCTGGAACTTCTTCTAGTTCTACCTCATTACCACTAATTTCTTTCACAAGAAATTCTTTTTCTAAAAAGGTGGCATGTTGAGAAACAAACACCTTTTGTTCCTTATTATGGTAGAAGATATATCCATATGAATCCTTTGGATATTTCACAAACTTGCACAAAGCAGATCTTGCCTCGAGCTTGTCCGGATTTTGCCTTTTAACATAGGCCGGGCAACCCCATATCTTAACTCGTTTAAGAGATGGTCTCTTCCTATTCCATATCTCATATGGAGTGGTAGGCACAGATTTGGTCGGAACCCTATTCAATAGGTATGCAGCTGTCTCAAGTGCATAACCCCAAAAGGAAATAGGTAACTTAGCAATACTCATCATAGAGCGCACCATATTTAATAGAGTGCGATTCCTCCACTCCGAAACTCCATTGTGCTGTGGTATATACGGAGGAGTAAGCTGAGAGAGAATCCCATTCTCTTTTAAATAGTCTTGGAATTCCTTGCTCAAGTATTCTCCTCCTCGATCAGATCGAAGGACTTTAATAGTTTTACCCGTCTGGTTCTCAACTTTGCTCTTATATTCCTTGAATTTCTCAAAAGCTTCAGATTTATGTATCAACAAGAACACATGTCCGAATCTTGAGAGATCATCGGAGAATGTAATAAAGTATGAGGAAACATTCCTGGCATGTGTAGACATAGGACCACATATATCACCATGCATATTGTGGCACCTGTGTTTGGATTTGATTTCCGTGCGCACCAGACGCACGTGATTGTTGGATACGCCTTTTGAGGCTGATTTTGCTTTTGAGCACTTTGTTTTTGTGTTGGGCACTATATTGTGTAGTAACCAAACAGGACTGATCTGGGGACAGTACCTGAGTATTTTGCTTGCACTAAAAAGTTAACAAGAGGTTTTCAAATAAAAAGGAGCTATAGTCTCACTATTTCCTACGTGTCCGCGAGCGGCACGAACGTTTTTAAAGGAAAATCTTTTGGGATATTTCAAGACGGCGGAACGTATAATTTGAGCAAAAACATATATAACTATATTTACTACCTTACAATGAGCGTCCGCCCCTTGTTTCGTGAGTTACGCATCACACGGCGATTCAAAAAAGATTTTTGCATGTGTTTTATTCAGTTTTAAGATTTTTCCAAGGATGCGTGTTATATATGTATTATAGTATTGACTGTGCATATTGGATTTCAGTAGGGGATTTCGAGATCTGTATCTCCATTGTAACTTCGATGATATGCGTGCAAATCCGATGATTTGCGAAACGCTTGACGGAGTTCGATTTTGAGCTTGTATTCGTTTTCAGTCGCACGCGATGCGCTGCGGCTTTTCTATATCTTCCATGATTTCGGAGCCACGTCGATTTGAGTTGATTACTGAAATGTTTTAGTATTTGGGGGTTTAAATTTAAATTCGGGGACCGAATTTCTTTAAGAGGGGAAGAATATAACATTTCAGAAAATATAAAATATTATTTTTGGAATTTAATATTAAAATAATATATTTTGCGAAAAATACCCGATTTGCGAAATTGGGGTTTTCGTAAAATGGTATAAATATATAGCAATAATTGTGATATAATTTAAGATTTAAAATGATTTATTCATTTAAAAATATATTTATCGGATTTGGCATTTTTAAAAGTTTATTATATGCAGTTTGGATAAAACCCGATTAGTGCACTGCTAATCGCGATTAAGCCAAATCCGTGTTTATATAGTTTTCCATAGTTAGTGCACCGTGTCATGTCGCATTTGATTACATGTTATTTCTTATGTTGTTTTGGGGTATTATGTGTTTTGGTTTTAAATTTTAAAAGAAAAGAAAATGAAAAAGGGTAAAAGGGTAATAAGAGTGAGAGAGAGGGTGAAAATAAGAGAAGAAAGAGAGAGGGGCAGCCACATTTTCCTTCCCTATTATTTCTTTTCATCTTCTTGTTCCTCATTTCCCTCCACCTTCACCTCCATGATCCATCTCAAATTCCTCATCCAAACACTATACCCCCTTCACGAAAGATGATCCACACTTCATCCTCTACACTTTAGACCAAGAAAAGTTGGATTTTGATGACTTGGGACAGCTAGGGTTTTTCTTGGGTTGCCCAAATGAGGTATAAGTTCTTCCTTTTAGTTAGTTTTAAGTTTCTTTGTATTATAGTTTAGTTAGAAGTTGTTTTAGTTAAGTTATGTGTTGTATAGGAAATCCTAGAGTAAGGTTTGGTAATTGTGAGGAATTGATGATGTATAGTGGTTATTATCAAGACTTGAGTGGAGTTTTACTGACCTAGAACAGAAAATAGAACCCAAACATGAACTTAGAACTTTTCGACATTGGTAAGTTTGACGGTTTGTGAGTGTATTTAGAGATCTGGGATGACCCGGGACCTTTGTAAATAAAGTTCCCTTGACCATGAGACGTGTAGGCAACCATGAATCACCCCCTGAAACCTGAGCCCCTACCCCCATTATCTGGCCGCAGATTTAAGTGTATTGGCCACAAATTGTGGCCATGTCGGGGCAATTTCATGTGATCTTTGTTCCATAGCTTCCTTATCAGATATCTAGACTAACCTTATGTGCAAAATCCCTTAGTTTGTCCTATAGAGAAATTTGGGAGGGGTTTTCCTAGGATGCCGTTTTCATGTTTTGCGATTCTGAATTCCTGGGTTTTGGTATTTGGTATTGTATTTGGTTGTAGGCCGTTTGTACGTCAACAACAAGGTTTTGTTTGGTTGTTTTGCATGAGAGGCTATAGGTTCTAACCTATAAACGCACCGTGTGTCGTATTGGTTTTCCGAACTCGATTTAATAGCATTTGTGATATGTGTTGATATTATAGGTACCTTCGCTTGGATTCTGAGACGATGGAGCATGGCGTCATCAACTTCGGCGAGCAAGGATCAATGTGAGTAGATCTATTTCTATGGGGGAAATCCGGTGGATGGTGTATAGCACCCCCGCAAGTTTTGATGGAAACCGATTTATAGAATACGGTTAAGGAAACCTAGACTAGAAAACTATAGGTTATGTCTAGAGAAACCTTATTAGAAAGTTAGGAATAGGGTTAAGGAATTAATAGGAGATAAGATATACCATGACTTAAAATTATAGTTTAGGGTTTAGGTGACATTATATGATAGATATAGATAAGTAGTCGTAAAGAGAACCAATAGGAATTCTAGTGGTTTAACATGAGGCTGATAATATACTACTTTAGATTGATAAGATGACTTGATGATATGTTGGTATACGGATGCGAGTCGATATGAGATGATTGATACCTTACTGGTCCCATGATCCGAGATTGAGGCGGACGTGACCTGAGAGATAGGTATATATATATATATATGGATAATGTTGTGAATCTTGAATGATAAGCTGTACGAGACGTGAGGTTCGTACCCTCTTTGTCATAAAGGTTGTTAGGATCCCAAACTGTTTATTGATGCCGTACGATGAGTTACCGTACGTGATGAGTTTATTGATGATTGATCCATATCCTTGGCTAGAGGAGGCCGATTGATAGATTCACCGACTCGGTCATGTTAGATACGTATACCTTATACCTTTTAGCTGCCGTTTTACTTTATGCTACGCTCATGTCATTACTATTGCATTTCATATACCTGTGCTAGTACACCTGCACCATTATCGATGATGCGTATGTCACACTTACACAGATTGGCCGGCTCACACACTTCATCATCGATAATTGCCATGTCACTACACAGTAGAATTGCTGCATCATGATATGACTCTTTGCATAATTTACTTGCTATAGTTGCATATACACCTTTATACGATGTTGCATTTGACCTTGGAGGTATTGGGAACCGCAGGAAATATTTTAAAACTGGATTCATTTTAAAGAGCGGTTTTCCCTTGACATATGCATATTACTGTTCCATGTTGCATGATTTACAGATATGCTTACATTCTGTTATATGTCGCATACATCATGCTTTATGATTTTACGCATTGAGATATGCTGTTTTCATGGGATTTTGGATTTGAGAACCGTGGTTATTTCAAAGGAAAATATGTATTGTTTTAAAAACCCGGTTTCTCTTGATATGATATTTCAGTGCGTCCACCATGTATTTTCTCGGTTCTGAGATTGACATGCTCCAACCGATTCGAGGAGGAGGAGGAACCATCTACGGGTGCATGGTGGATCCGGTGAGGTACCCCGGGGCATGATGGTCGCAGATGATGGCGTTGAGCCTGACAGGGGAGCACTACCTACCGGTGATAGTATTTGGACTCAGCGGTTTATCCGGAGGATACCGACCGGAGTAGAGAGATGGACATGAGGGCCGATCTGAGGATGCGGCGCCTGAGATATGAGGATTTACGTGTCGATGCTGGACATGGGTTTCATGATATTTCGAGTGTCGGTGTTGGACACTCAGGTTATATGTTTTGGTGTGTCATTGATGGATACACACATTCTTGATATCCTCATATATTTACATGCATATGCTATTACGATGTTTCGAGTGGACGAGATCCACATGTATATTGACAATGATTATATTATTGGATGATATCCACATGCATACTTGCATTTATTTATTGTTAGCACATATATAGATACGGTCACCCTAGATATCATAGTATTACCTTTATGATATAGTTGACCTAGGAAATCGTTATTTTATTCGATTTCTACCTGTTGATGTTTTCTACTCACGAGTTGGCAACTCACTCCCGTTGTGCCACATTTCTTGCAGGTTGACCACTTGGATCGGTAGCGGCATAGTTGGCGCACAGCTTGCTTTTGGGAGTTTTGCCTTGGTTGGTGGGACATTTGTATCGTGCCCACTCTCGTATTTAGTATATATATTGTATCTAGTCAACTCCATCAATCAAAATTAGTATTTGTATAAATAGTAAGACTTAGTGAGACTTGTAGTTATGAGATTTGAGTGATGGGTTTTATGTTCGCTTATTGGGTTGATGTCTTACTTTATTTATTACCTTTGGTGTTGATCTTCGCCGATTGGGCGTCGTATACTTGTTTTATTACTTGCGTGGTTGTGAATCCGCCGTTTGGCGAAGTGCTAGCTCCCGCTTGGGGATGCCTTTTATATTATCATGTATTTGTGGTTTTGGATCAAAATATACAAAGGAGGTGCTGCCCAAATTTTTAAAAGACGAACATGTTTTACAACACGTAGGATAAACTTGCATTTTTCATGTTCCCTTTTCTATGCATTTAAGAAAACACTTTTCTTCATTATGTCTTATTTCAAATTGCACCTCTTTTATTTCTTTAAAGGTTTAAATTTCTGGGTTTCAGCTTACTTGAATTACGTTATGCCTTTAGACGTTGCGTGATTTAAGTGCTGGTCATGAGCTAATATTTCGGGTCGTGACAAAGTTGGTATCAGAGCTCTAGGTTTAACCTTTGTTCGAGTTTAGGTTTGACTATATGGAGTCTGGGGCGTAAATATTTCGGAACCTAGGCTTGACCTTATGGAACTTAGACTTGGACAGGGGGGTATTAAACCCGAACTTTTGTTACATAGGCCGACCTTGATTGATTGAGTAGGTAGCTTGTGTAGAGTAACGTACCGTACTTAAGTTCCGCGGCATATTTACGATACGATACTCCACTTAAGAAACCTCAGAATGTATATATATTGAGATCCTTGATTCTATTTGTTTCCATGATCATACTCTTATTGATTCTATTCCTCCTTATAATCATGTATCCATTCTGGATCTGTCGCTTCGTTTCATGCCATTGATCTATTTTCATCGATACATGCTTGAGGTTCCGGTCACCATGGTTTGAGCGCAGATTGAGCTGCTGCTAGTGTTGAGGTCAGGGCGAGCTCATCATGGACGAGTAATGACCATCGTGTTTTCTGGTGACCCGAGAACGTCTCGATTTTGTATTGGTGTTGTGACTTCTCGTTTGAGGCGAGTGTTCGGTTTGGCACAGGATGATCGGGCTATTGTTAAAGGCTGCTTGTTGTGTGAGGACTGTTAATATACATCATACCTCAGAGTTTGTGAGGTCATCTACCGTGTGGACAGATGACCCAGCTGTTGCTGAGATTGATGTGATGTCGCTTCCAGAGCTTACGAGCTGAGATCGCTGGAGCTTTCAGGCAGAGATACGACAGATGATAGCTAGTCTATCTTGAGTTGAGAGACGAAGGATATTCACATGTTGTCTAGGCGAAGTTAAAAGTTCGAACAAATGTCCGAAACCCATTTTTCCAAGTTTAAAGTATTTGGAGGAACATGCAAGTAATTCTGTGGACCCTCTAGAAGAATGAAACCCTAACTCGACATGATGACCATGGAACCGCTTTTGAACCTTAGGGTTTGCGGTAGTTTAGCGGTGCCATCAGTGAGGCTTGGGTTTTCCCTTCTACGGTTGGTCCATAAGTACTGTGGCGTGTACTAGATATTATTAAACTGTGCTCAGGTGTTAAGCTTTCGGGGAATTATAGGACTTTGACAAATCGAACTAAGAGTTTAACGTCGTCCGGACATCATGTGATAGGAGACCAGTAAGTGGACCAGCTTCAGATAGAGGACCTCACCCAGATGCGTTGTGAGTTGATCGAGAACGGACGAGTATTGAGTATTCTTCCGATGGTATAGACGAGTTCCCGAGGACGTGTTCGGCTAGAGATCTTCTACAGAGTGATGAAGATACCGAGTTCGTGATTTCGATTCCATGTGAGAGATTCCGGATTGACTGTAGCCGAGACAATTGCAGTACATAGATAGCCTGACGTGACGTCAAAGCAGAGGATAAATAAGACGAGTGGAACAGGAGGTTCGTGCGAGATGTCAAACGAGCTGTTGCTACTCTCCATTGAGATTAGAGATCTGATATGTATACATAGGCGTGAGATATGACCAGTTCCCGAGGAGAAGCTGTGCTGAGAACGCAGATGTCCAAAAAGTGAGAAGAAGATTAGGCAAGAGTACCAGCCTCCGTATAGTTCGGTATAGGTATGATCGGAAGAGATCCTGAGCAGGTTCCTTCCAGGACACTGCAGCAATAAGATTTGCACCCAGGATCAGATGTGTGATGTGTAATCAGAGGACCAGAGGCCGACGCCAGTGACGTGCTTCTATACAAGTGGTCATACTAATTGGCCAAGAGAAGACCAGAGAAGTGCCAGAGCGGAATCGTTTCCGTTAGCACACCGGACGGACCGATGAGCCGATGGATTGCGAGATTGGTAATCCTCAGAGAAATGAGGACCCAGAGACAGAGGACGCTAGATCGTGAGCAAGAGGCAAGCGGATGTTCTTGCTCTGCCAGTTTTGGGCGCACTAATATTTTTTGACATTGTGGGAGGTGTACCTCAATGTCATTTGCTGCGATTTGCGTTGTGATCCGAGTATCACGCTTATATCGCTTTGATTTGAGTTTTAATGATTGAGTTCATGATATTGATTTCGTGCACCATAGCTGCACCTACTGGGTATTTATATTTTTGTACATAGTTATCGCACTTGATATACGATTTACATACTGTTGTATTGGTGTATGATTTATGCATATCTATTGCACTTGATATTGATTTTGTGCCTTGGTTGCACATGTTTATGATTTCCTGGATTTCATACAGTTGATTTGATTTTGTGCGTGTGGTACGCACTCGATTTGATTTTGCACTTGGTATAGCTTATATGTGCTTGTGGTGCATTGATATGTGTTTTGTGCACGCAGTTGCACACGTTTATGACTTTATACACCTTGGTACACTCGGTGTTGCTTTTTGTGCATTGGAGTTATTGTTTTTATTTTTTGCATTGATGCACCAGATTTGTATTTTTGTGCATTTGTTACACCAGACTTGTACATGCTTTTGCACTAGATGATTTTTATTCTCTACTGACCTGACGCATTTGATTTGGATATTCGCGCATGATATGAGATGTGATTTTGTGCACACCGGATGCACTCAATTAAGATTTTCGTGCACAATAGATGCACCAGATATTGTTGTCGTGCACACCCGTTGCACTGGACAGATGCTTTCGTGCACACCCATTGCACTTAGTTTTGCTTTGTGCATATTGTGGCAACTGTGTTTGGATTTGATTTCCGTGCGCACCAGACGCACGTGATTGTTGGATATGCCTTTTGAGGCTGATTTTGCTTTTGAGCACTTTGTTTTCGTGTTGGGCACTATATTGTGTAGTAGCCAAACAGGACTGATCTGGGGACAGTACCTGAGTATTCTTCCTAAAACGTTAACAAGTGGTTTTCAAAAAAGAAAGGGAGCTATAGTCTCACTATTTCCTACGTCTCCGCGAGCGGCACGAACGTTTTAAAGGAAAACCTTTTGGGATATTTCAAGACGACGGAACGTATAATTTGAGAAAAAACATATATAAGTATATTTATTACCTTACAATGAGCGTCCGCCCCTTGTGTCGTGATTTACGCATCACACGGCAATTCAGAAAAATATTTTGCATGTGTTTTATTCAGTTTTAAGGTTTTTCTAAGGATGCGTGCTATATATGTATTATAGTATTGACTGTGCATATTAGATTTCAGTAGGGGATTTCGAGATCTATATCTCCATTGTAACTCCGATGATATGCGTGCAAATCCGATGATTTGCGAGACGTTTGACGGAGTTCGATTTTGAGCTTGTATTCGTTTTCAGTCGAACGCGATGCGCTGCGGCTTTTCTATATCTTCCATGATTTCAGAGCCCCGTCGATTTGAGTTGATTACTGAAATGTTTTAGTATTTGGGGGTTTAAATTTAAATTCGGGGACTGAATTTCTTTAAGGGGGAAGATTGTAACATTTCAGAAAATATAAAATATTATTTTTGGAATTTAATATTAAAATAATATATTTCGCGAAAATTACCCGATATGCGTAATTGGGGTTTTCGTTAAATGGTATAAATATATACCAATAATTGTGATATAATTGAAGATTTAAAATGATTTATTCATTTAAAAATATATTTATCGGATTTGGAATTTTTAAAAGTTTATTATATGCAGTTTGGATAAAACCCGATTAGTGCACTGCTAATCGCGATTAAGCCAAATCCGTGTTTATACAGTTTTCCATGGTTAGTGCACCGTGTCATGTCGCATTTGATTACATGTTATTTCTTATATTGTTTTGGGGTATTATGTGTTTTGGTTTTAAATTTTAAAAGAAAAGAAAATGAAAAAGGGTAAACAGGTAATAAGAGTGATAGAGAGGGTGAGAATAAGAGAAGAGATAGAGAGGGGCAGCCACATTTTCCTTCCCCATTATTTCTTTTCATCTTCTTCTTCCTCAATTCCTTCCACCTTCACCTCCATGAACCATCTCAAATTCCTCATCCAAACATTATACTCCCTTCACAACAGATGATCCCCACTTCATCCTCTACACTTTGGACCAAGAAAAGTTGGATTTTGATGACTTGGGACAGCTAGGGGTTTTCTTGGCTTGCCCAAATGAGGTATAAGTTCTTCCTTTTAGTTAGTTTTATGTTTATTTGTATTCTAGTTTAGTTAGAAGTTGTTATGGTTAAGTTATGTGTTGTCTAGGAAATCCTAGAGAAGGGTTTGGGTAATTGTGAGGAATTGATGATGTATAGTGGCTATTAACAAGACTTGAGTGGTGTTTTACTGACCTAGAACAGAAAATAGAACCCAAACACGAACTTAGAACTTTCCAACATTGGTAAATGTGACGGTTTGTGAATGTATTTATGTTAGTTGTATGTATGCCCTAGAGGCCAGTATTGTATAGATGTTGTATATTATATTGGATGCTTGGACATATATAGAGATGACTTTCTTGCTCGATATGATAGTATGCTATCTGGTTACTCTTTATCTTAACATGTACACTTGTCTCTTTAAACTGTCTTATAGTTACATGTTGGTAAAGCCCTTAGGATGTGTACTTGACTACCTGGACTGTGATGCAGATCATACTAGTGGGGACATGGTAGTCCACAGGTACATCCTTCAAGGTCCCTAGTCGTGGGTGTATCGAGACGGGGCATCGATATACCAGTGTAGACTAGCGTATACGCCTCTCAACCCATGAGATGGGCGATGGATGATCCCATATCCATTGGTGTTTGACATCAGAGATGGTATACGGGTGCTCAGTGGATACTGGGTACACTGGACGGACTCGCCGAGAACTCCCAGATGGTATTATACCTCACATCAGATGGCAGTTCTCAGGTGACACTTGTGCAAGTTAGTCTGTAGACCCGAGATCGTCATAGAGTCTTGTGTGATTCCCACTGTGCTTTGATCTCCACCTTACCACGTCCATGAGGGCGTGCAAAACGGTGGTCTTTGGGTACAGTCCCGAGTCACATGGAGGCAATGAGCGATAGGAGGGGTTTCGTCTCTCCCGGTATTGGGGGTTGATGTTGCGCAGTGCTCGATTGGCCTTAACAGGGAAGTCCCTGGCCAGGGCTGATCAGAGATTTGCTGGTAAGTGTTACCAGTAGTTTCTCGACCGGTTATGAGCCTCACATCGGCACGACTTATCGGTTATTGGGGTCTGACGTATACCACCCCTAGACTTGATATGCGACATATCAGACGAACAGACCGGACTGTACGGTAAGTGTTACTGGTTGGATTCACAGGAGTATGAGCGGGCTAGCTCATCGATCTTCTGATCGATCAATACCCGGATGGCCGTTACGTTTAGCAGACCGCTTGCGGCTTGTGGGTGCTTGATATGATCATCATCTGCTACCGGCGTATTGACGAGTCTTTAGAGTCCTATACAGAGGTTTCCTGGCTCAAGCGCAACGAAATAGGAGCGCATATGAGATATATGCAGGACCGAGAATAATGCGTGTATGTGATACCGTATTTCATTCTCGCGATGAATGTATCGAATGGTTATATGCGATATAACCTAGATATCGAATCAGGGATTGATTCGATAAGCCGATATTAGGATAATGGTCGGTTATATGCGATATGAACGGATCCTTAAATCAAATGTTGATTTAATGATTTAATGTATAATTATATATTTGATATATTACTTTGCATTAACTGGTATTGGTTCACTTTAAATGGATTTTCTCACTTGATGTACATGTTGTATATGTGATATACTTTTGTGCACCTCTTTGTATCATGTTTGATGATACTTGCTCATTTGGTTAAGTGTGAAGAATTAAACCATGGTTAAGAGATGATTAGGGTTTTGCCTTTTTATTTATTTGTTTGTTTATTTATTTGGAAAAGGTTTAGATAAGAATGGTGGCTATGTTTGTTTCTAGTTGAAGCTTCATGAAGCTTTGACTTCTTAACCATTCTTGTCTTCATGCTTAACCCTAACCCATCCAAGTAACCATGGTCTATTCTCTACACTCTACCCTAGTTAGTTTATGATAAGTATTCATTTATTATTCTTTTTAACTTAACACTTATCATAATTCTAGCTTCATCTTCTTCTTCATCTTCAAGAAAGAAAGCTTGATGCCATCAATGGCAACTTGAGTTCTAAAGTGAGAAATCCAATTCTAAAGTGAACCCACCTCCTATTTCTTCACCCTCTACATCTTGCCAAGTTGTTTTGGGTGTTTTCTTCACAAGTTTCACAAATTTGTGAAGTCGGAGCTTGAACTTGTGATGCCTCGACGTAGATCATCTTCAGCACGAAGCCGACGACCTAGTCCGCCCATTTCTCCGATCAAGCCGACGATTGAGTCTGGGATTCGAGATGGACAGCGAGAGGACGCCTACGTGGAGCCAAGGAAGTGGATATCCGAATCTACAAAGGTTGTAGCTTCTTATCTTTAGTTAAGTTGTTAACTAGATTCGTATTTCGCCTAAACTTCTAGTCAACGATCCGTATTAGGGTTTCTCGGCACCCGTAAAATTTGAAATTGGCATGGTTGACGCCTTGTGAGACTTTTGGAGAGTGCCTAGGAGCCCTACAGTGGTATCAGAGCCTAGCTAGAGCCTTAGGCGAAGTCTAGACGACATTTGAAACCCGAACGAACCCGAAACCCTAAAACCCAAGTGCTCTCTGGACTTTTTCTAAAATCTGGGATTTTTCCATATTAAAAATGTTTAAAAAATTCAGCAGGGAAATCTAAGAATTACGATGCAAAATTTATCCCATGAACAGTAAAGAGTGCGGCGGAACCGCGGCAGAAGCCTGGCTTCTGCGGCGGTTCCGCGGCAATATGATGACATCATCACTCCCATTTTGCACAGTAATTACTATTTTATTACGCTGAATTTTCTGGGAATTTTTAATTTGACTCAAGAGTTGAGTGTTCTGGGGTTGTATTGGGAATCGACGATTCGATCGGATTATCAAATCTTGTCTATGTGGCTTTCCGGATAACTTTAGAATATGTTAAAAAGTTCGACCGGATATAAATACCCAACTTTTCCCCTGCCGGAAAATATCCAAGTGTTGGATTTTTGTATGGTTTAAGGACGTTCTGAGTAGTGCAAGTAACGCGATGGTCCCTCTAGAAGACAACAAACCTTAACTCGATTATGTGACCGTCTTGAACTGCCCTTTGAACCTTCTGGTTTGGGGCAGTACGGCGTGCCACATGTGAGGCGTTGGCTTGACCCTTCTACGGCTGGACCGTTGGTACTGAGGCATGAAGTGAATGTCTTTGAATCTATTTCATGTGTTGAACGGTTTCGGGAAAACTTGGGTGTTCGAATGTTCGATCGGAGAGTTTAATATATTCTATTTATCCGGAATGGGATACAATAATTGGAATTCACAAACAGTTATGAGATAACTGAATGAATGTTATAAATCTAGCGGTTTAGTTTCACTTGATATTGAAAAGAGTTTTCGATAATGAGACTAAAAAGCGGGGTTTATAACTGTTAGGCATGTGATGTCTAAGTATTTCATTTGATTAGGCATGTGATGTCTAAAGAGGTTGCGGATTCCAATTGTTGTAGTTTTACACTTTCTTTTCTGTGACCGTAAGTGTAATATGTGATATCGCCGGTTTCGTTGCTATATGTCAACGACAATTGGGGTATGCATACTTACTTACGTTGATGACATGTTATGTTATGTGTTGCTTGATATGTTATATTGGATCGTCGTGTTCGAATAGCCGGGGGTTTTTATGTGAGATGAGTGTTTTTCATTTTCATTCATGTAAAAACTTGTATGTAATATTTTTTTATTTGGGGCACTTCCAGGTTGCGGAAGTTGTCGCCTTTTGTATATTATTTACTTTTCCGCATTAGGATAGACCCAAGGAGGGGAGCACAAGTAACCGGGTTCTGGGGTCCAATGGGAGACCAACTCGAGGAGTCGAGTCCGGGTCTCCTAACCCTAGAATTGGTAGGGTTGCTTGCCGCTCTCATAGGGGTCTAGGGGTGCGGGATTGGCTATTCATCACGACCGTGGAATCCGTGTTTTATACTGGCTCGTATTGAAAACACGGACGTCCTAGTATATCCAATGTTTCATATGTTTCTTCTGCTGCGTTATCTGTGATGTGATCATGTGATGTTCTATGATAGATACAGTATATAGTATATATGATATATTATATAGACGTTACTTATGTTTTGCACCCGCGCTAGCCCTGCCCCGCTCTGCCGTTAGTTACCTAACCTAACGGTGCACGAGGGGACATCGAGGCGAATGCGGATGGCATAAGTGTACGTCGTATTTATCTGTGATGTTTAGGTATTTAAATGATGGGACTTCATTAATGTGATTAATGAAAGAAAAGAAACCTAAGATGTTGTAGAATCGAATTTTAAACAAAACAGGTAGCTACAGTTCTTGCTTTGCATAGCGGTATATATGATATACCCTGCACCTTATTCGATGAGGAAAGGACCGAGATCCCTTCACCGGGAGTGACTCCTTTAGCAATAACTGGCAGATGCTACACACTCGGTTTGTCTTTTGATTGCTTTTAAGAGTTTTTGCTTTGCACAGTGATATATACGATATATCCCGCACCTCATTCGACGAGGAAAGGACCGACGATCCCTTCACCGGGAGTGACTCCTTTAGCAAAACTAGAAAAGCCTAAAAAACACTCCATTTCAAAACTTCATTTGATTCTACAACGATATCAAGTTCATTACGCAATAGGTTTTCAGAAAAACCTGTCGTAGCCCTCCGTCATTTCAGATAAGAACTGTTTAGTATTCGTGCTACGTTTGTTGGCCTTTGTCAAGGCGTAGTGTGCGGTAGCTGAATAGTGATTATCTGCTTATGCATATGATGCAGATTGTTTCAGGGTAGTTGTACGACCTTGTTGGCCTTTGTCAAGGGCCGTGCGGGTAGGTTTGATTCAATCAAGAAATGACGGGTTGAACTTGACTAGCATGCTATGATTTGTTGGCCTTTGTCAAGGTCATAGGACGATAGGGGCAAAATATTATCGGGAATTTCAAGTGTTGAAATTTGCAATGAGATTGCATACCTTCTATGAGATAGTTGGATCCCGATACCCACTGCGAGTAAGAGTTACTCCTGGGAGAGTTTTACACATTACAATTAGCCGATCAAGTAGGTGTCGAGAAAGGTGTTAACGAGGTTACGCCTCTGGGAAAACGAGGTTTACATTAATTAGGTTCGTGCGAAAGCACGAGGGACTTCCCTCAAAGTACCGACACTGGCCTGGCTGAAAGATCGACGAAGTTGTAGGGTGTAATTAATCCCGGCTAGTCTTTCCTTTTAGGGTTTGAAGGAAGATTTGATAAAAAAAACCATGGGAGCCATCCTGATTAGATAAGATAATAACCAATCTGATCTTGCACGAGCATACGCTAAAGTGTTTTCTTCTCTCTCTCTCCAGGTAGCGACCATTTCATGCCCTAATGAAGATAATAATATGGATGTATTGACCGAACCCGTATGTTATACTGTGCTGGGGAACGTTGGTTCCGTTCTTTCTTATAAGAGTTATAGGAATGAACAGGATATAGGGGAATACCAGGATTCCCATGCCACCCGAATGAAGAAAGTACATGATGATGCATTTTCTTCGGGTGTGTTCGTTACAGAGAACTGTTTCTCCATTTGCCCTACGTCCTGGGTATTGGATACCGGGTCAGGATCCCATATATGTAATCAGTTACATGGGCTTAGGAAAGGTAGAGAACTTGGAGAAGGTGATAAAGACATTAGAGTTGGAAATTGTGCAATTGTTGCAGCTAAGACTGTCGGGGAATATGACCTTGTATTACCAACTGGTAATACATTGGTTCTGAACGAATGCTATTACATGCCGAACCTGATATGAAACATTATATCGGTTTCTTTGCTTAGTAAAGAGGGATATAATTTTGTATTACAGGACAATGTTATGAACATTTTCTGTAACCAAAAGTTGGTTGGATCAGGCACGTTGTGCAATGGCATTTATATTCTAAATCAATCAACAGTTCTGAGCATAACAAACACACACAAGAGGAAGAGTTCTGAAATGAACGAATCCTTCTTGTGGCATTGTAGACTGGGTCACATCAATGCGACACGACTAGCTAAGTTGCATAAGGATGGATATTTAAATCCGTTTGAATTTTCATCTTATGACACTTGCCAGTCATGTCTCAAAGGCAAGATGACCAAAACTCCGTTTACGGGACATGGAGAAAGAGTTATTGAACTCTTAGGACTGATACATAGTGATGTATGCGGTCCTATGTCTACACATGCCAGGGATGGTTCTTCATACTTCATTACATTCACTGACGATCTCTCTAGGTTCGGGTATGTGTTCCTGATGAAACACAAATCAGAAGCTTTTAAGAAATTTAGAGAATATAAACAAGAAGTTGAGAACCAAACCGGAAAAAGTATTAAAATCCTACGATCTGATCGAGGAGGTGAATACTTGAGCAATGAATTCCTGGACTTCCTAAAAGAGAATGGGATTCTCTCTCAGCTGACTGCTCCATATACACCACAGCACAACGGTGTATCAGAACGAAGGAACCGCATCCTATTAGATATGGTGCGCTCTATGATGAGCACAGCTGAGTTACCTATTTCCTTCTGGGGTTATGCGCTGGAGACAGCAGCATACCTATTGAATCAAGTTCCATCTAAATCTGTACCTACCACACCATATGAGATATGGAGTGGGAAGAGACCATATCTTAAATGAGTTAAGATATGGGGTTGCCCGGCCTATGTCAAAAGGCAAAATCCGGACAAACTCGAGGCACGGTCAGTTCTATGCAAGTTTGTGGGATATCCCAAACATTCACATGGATATCTTTTCTACCATACAGAGGAACAAAAAGTGTTTGTTTCTCGACATGCCACCTTTTTGTGTAGGGTTCCTAGGCACTCTCAAGAGGTCTCACAAGGCATCAACCATGCCAATTTCAAATTTTACGGGTGCTGAGAAACCCTAATACGGATCATTGACTAGAAGTTTAGGCGAAATACGAATCTAGTTAACAACTTAACTAAAGGAGAGAGGCTACAACCTTTGTAGATCCGGTTCTCCACTTCCTTAGCTCCACATAGGCGTCCTCTCGCTGTCCATCTCGAATCCTGGACTCAATCGTCGGCTTGATCGGAGAAATGGGCGGACTAGGTCGTCGGCTTCGTGCCGAAGATGATCTACGTCGAGGCATCACAAGTTCAAGCTCCGACTTCACAAATTTATGAAACTTGTTAAGAAAACACCCAAAACAACTTGGCAAGAGGTAGAGGGTGAAGAAATAGGAGGTGGGTTCACTTTAGAATTGGATTTCTCACTTTAGAACTCAAGTTGCCATTGATGGCATCAAGCTTTTTCTTTTGAAGATGAAGAAGAAGATGAAGCTAGAATATGATAAGTATTATCTTTCAAAATGAAACTAATATGAATACTTATCATATACTAACCATGGTCAAGTGTAGAGATTAAACTAAGGTTAGTTGGAATGGTTAGGGTTAAGGATGAGATAAGAATGGTGGACTTTTTCAAAGCTTCAAGAAGCTTCAACATAGAAACAAAGAAAGCCACCAACCTTATCATAATCTTTTCAAAATAAATAAATAAATAAGTAAATGAAAAA
This sequence comes from Agapanthus africanus, assembly GCA_030015575.1. Classification (NCBI taxonomy): domain Eukaryota; kingdom Viridiplantae; phylum Streptophyta; class Magnoliopsida; order Asparagales; family Amaryllidaceae; genus Agapanthus; species Agapanthus africanus. The sequence continues at coordinate 544,752,253 of JASDDO010000024.1, read as the reverse complement.
GCAAAACCCTAATCATCTCTTAACCATGGTTTAATTCTTTACACTTTACCAAATGATCAAGTATCATCAAACATGATACAAACATGTGCATAAAAGTATATCACATATACATCTTGCACATCAAGTGAGAAAATCCATTTAAAGTGAACCAATACTAGTTAATGCAAAGCAATATACATTAAATCATTAAATCAACAATTGATTTAACGATCCGGTCATATCGCATATAACTGACTAGTATCCTATGTATCGGCTTATCGAATCAATCCTTGATTCGATATCTAGGTTATATAGCATATAACCAATCGATACATTCATCGCGAGAATGAAATACAGTAACACATACACGCATTATTCTCGGTCCTGCACATATCTCATATGCGCTCCTATTTCGTTTCGCTTGAGCCAGGAAACCTCTGTGTAGGACTCTAAAGACTCATCAATACGCCAGTAGCAGATGATGATCATATCAAGCACCCACAAGTCGCAAGCGGTCTGCTAAACGTAACGGCCATCCGAGTATTGAGCGATCAGAAGATCGACGAGCTAGCCCGCTCACACTCCTGTGAATCCAACCAGTAACACTTACCATACAGTCCGGTCTGTTCGTCTGATATGTCGCATATCAAGTCTAGGGGTGGTAAACGTCAGACCCTAATAACCGATAAGTCGTGCCGATGTGAGGCTCATAACGGGTCGAGAAACTACTGGTAACACTTACCAGCAAATCTCTGATCAGCCCTGGCCAGGGACTTCCCTGTTACGGCCAATCGAGCACAGCGCAACATCAACCCCCAATACCGGGAGAGACGAAACCCCTCCTATCGCTCATTGCCTCCATGTGACTCTGGACTGTACCCAAATACCACCGTTTTGCACGCCCTCATAGACGTGGTAAGGTGGAGATCAAAGCACAGTGGGAATCACACAAGACTCTATGACGATCTCAGGTCTACAGACTAACGTGCACAAGTGTCACTTGAGAACTGCCATTTAACGTGAGGTATAATACCATCTGGGAGTTCTCGGCGAGTCTGTCCAGTGTACCCAGTCTCCACTGAGCACCCGTATATCATCTCTGATGTCAAACACCAATGGATATGGGATCATCCATCGCCCATCTCATGGGTCGAGAAGCGTATACGCTAGTCTACACTGGTATATCGATGCCCTGTCTCCATACACCCACGACTAGGGACCTTGAAGGATGTACTTATGGACTACCATGTCCCCACTAGTATGATCTGCATCATAGTCCAGGTAGTCAAGTACACATCCTAAGGGCTTTATCAACATGTAACTTTAAGACAGATTAAAGAGACAAGTGTACATGTTAAGATAAAGAGTAACCAGAAAGCATACTATCATATCGAGCAAGAAAGTCATCTCTATATATGTCCAAGCATCCAATATAATATACATCATCTGTACAATACTGGCCTCTAGTGCATACATACAACTAACAATCTCCCACTTGCACTAGGGCCAGCTGCTGTAGTATCGCATACCGAGCATCCCGAAGAGTCTCTCAAACTGTATATGGGGAATGGCCTTTGTGAGTGGATCCGCCGTGTTGTTCTTCGTGTCAACCCTCCTGACCTCGATCTCTCGGCGATCAACTATCTCCCGGATCAGGTGACACCACCTCAGAATATGCCTGGATCGCTGATGGGACCTGGGTTCCTTGGCCAAAGCCACCGCTCCATTGTTATCGCAATACAGAGGTATTGGATGCTCAATGGATGGAACCACTCCAAGTTCAGTAATGAACTTCTTGATCCAGACAGCTTCTTTAGCAGCATCGTTGGCAGCGATGTATTCAGCCTCCATCGTCGAGTCTGCCACGGTTTCCTGCTTGGAACTCTTCCAGCTAACCGCCCCTCCGTAAAGGGTAAAGGCAAAGCCCGACTGCGACTTAGAGTCGTCCTTATCACTCTGGAAGCTCGAATCGGTAAAGGACTCCACTTGGAGTTCTCCGTTACCATACACCAAGAGCATCTCTTTAGTCCTTCGCAAGTACTTGAGAATGCTCTTCACAGCTGTCCAGTGATTCTCTCCAGGATCAGCTTGATACCTGCTCACTACACTTAGTGAGTATACTACATCGGGTCTGGTACATAGCATCGCGTACATGATAGAGCCTACAGCCGAAGCATAGGGTATCCCTTGTATGCGAGCTCTCTCCAAATCAGTCTTGGGAGACATCTCTTTAGAGAGAGTGACTCCAGAGATCGTGGGTAAGTTCCCACGCTTGGATTCTTCCATACTAAACCTCTTTAGTATGGTGTCAATGTACCTGGATTGGGACAATCCCAAAATCCTTTTGGATCTATCTCTATAGATCCTAATTCCCAATATGCAGGAGGCATCACCAAGATATTTCATTGAGAATCTTTGTGATAAGAAGAGCTTGACCGATTGCAGCATAGGAATATCATTTCCTATCAAGAGTATGTCGTCCACGTACAATACGAGGAAGACAACCTTACTCTCTGCCACCTTCTTGTTGATACAAGGTTCATCTGGATTTTTGACGAAATCAAACTCTTTGATAACGACGTCAAAGCAGATGTTCCAACTCCGCGATGCTTGCTTTAATCCATAAATGGATTTAAGCAGCTTGCACACCTTCCCGCTGCTCCCACTGTCCACGAAGCCCTCTGGCTGAGTCATGTACACGCACTCTTCTAAATCACCGTTTAGAAAGGCGGTCTTAACATCCATTTGCCAGATTTCGTAATCATGATATGCAGCGATGGCAAGCATGATCCGGATGGATTTAAGCATAGCCACTGGAGAAAAGGTTTCGTCATAGTCCACACTTGGTCTTTGACGAAAACCCTTTGCAACAAGTCTAGCTTTGAAAGTCTCCACTTTCCCATCTACACCAAGTTTTTTCTTGAAGATCCACATGCTCCCAATGGGTTTTACCCCTTCAGGAGCAACTTCCAAAGTCCATACTTTGTTGGTGTACATGGATTCCATCTCGGACCGCATAGCATCCAGCCACTTCACTGAGTCCCTACTCGTGATGGCCTGCTCGAAGCTAGTTGGGTCATCATCATCCATGATGCAATCCTCGCTCCCTCCATCCATGAGAAAACCGTAGTATCTCTCAGGTTGGCGAGGAACCCTGCTAGATCGGCGGAGAGGCTGGGCTTCGTCGGGTACTACTGAATCCTCTGGTTCCACCAGATCTTCTGTTGTAGCTTCTGTAGCTGGAACCTCTTCCAGTTCTACCTCATGACCACTAATCTCTTTTTCAAGAAATTCCTTTTCTAAAAAGGTGGCATGCCGAGAAACAAACACTCTTTGTTCCTCAGGGTGGTAGAAGATATACCCTTGTGAATTTTTGGGATATCCTATAAATTTGCATAGAACAGACCGTGCCTCGAGTTTGTCCGGATTTTGTCGTTTGACATAGGCTGGACAACCCCATATCTTAACATAGTTAAGACATGGTCTCTTCCTTTTCCATATCTCATATGGAGTGGTAGGCACAGATTTGGTGGGGACCATATTCAATAGATGTATGGCTGTCTCAAGCGCATACCCCCAGAAGGAAATAGGTAACTCAGCTGTGCTCATCATAGAGCGCACCATATCTAATAGGGTGCGGTTCTTCCTTTCTGATACACCGTTGTGCTGTGGTGTACATGGAGGAGTCAGCTGAGAGAGAATCCCATTCTCTTTTAGGAAGTCCGGGAATTCATTGCTTAAGTATTCACCTCCTCGATCAGATCGAAGGATTTTAATACTTTTTCCGGTTTGGTTCTCGACTTCTTGTTTATATTCTCTAAATTTCTCAAAAGCTTCAGACTTGTGTCTTATCAAGTACACATGTCCGTATCTTGAGAGATCGTCAGTGAATGTAATGAAGTACGAAGAACCATCCCTGGCATGTGTAGACATGGGACCGCATACATCACTATGTATCAGTCCCAAGAGTTCGGTAACTCTTTCTCCGTGTCCCGTAAACGGAGTTTTGGTCATCTTGCCTTTGAGACATGACTGGCAAGTGTCATAAGATGAAAATTCGAATGGTTTCAAATATCCATTCTTATGCAAATTAGCCAGTCGTGTCGCATTGATGTGACCCAGTCTACAATGCCACAAGAAGGATTCGTTCAGTTCTGAACTCTTCCTCTTGTGTGTGTTTGTTATGCTCAGAACTGTTGATTGATTTAGAACATAAATGCCATTGCACAACGTGCCTGATCCAACCAACTTTTGGTTACGGAAAATGTTCATAACATTATCCTGTAATACAAAATTATATCCCTCTTTACTTAATAAAGAAACCGATATAATGTTGCATATCAGGTTCGGCATGTAATAGCATTCGTTCAGAACCAATGTATTACCAGTAGGTAATACAAGGTGATATTCCTCGACAGTCTTAGCTGCAACAATTGCACCATTTCCAACTCTAATGTCTTTATCACCTTCTCCAAGTTCTCTACCTTTCCTTAGCCCATGTAACTGATTACATATATGGGATCCTGACCCAGTATCTAATACCCAGGACGTAGAGCAAATGGAGAAACAGTTCTCAGTAACGAACACACCCGAAGAAAATGCATCAACATGTACTTTCTTCATTCGGGTGGCATGGGAATCCTGGTATTCCCCTATGTCCTGTTCATTCCTATAACTCTTATAAGAAAGAACGGAACCAATGTTCCCTAGCATAGTATAACATGCGGGTTCGGTCAATACATCCATATTATTATCTTTATTAGGGCATGAAATGGTCGCTACCTGGAGAGAGAGAGAAGAAAACACTTTAGCGTATGCTCGTGCAAGATCAGATTGGTTATTATCTTATCTAATCAGGATGGCTCCCACTGGTTTTTATCAAATCTTCCTTCAAACCCTAAAAGGAAAGACTAGCCGGGATTAATTACACACTACAAGTTCGCCAATCTTTCAGCCAGGCCAGTGTCGGTACTTTGAGGGAGGTCCCCCGTGCTTTCGCACGAACCTAATTAATGTAAACCTCGTTTTCCCAGAGGCGTAACCCCGTTGACACCTTTCTAGACACCTACTTGATCGGCTAATTGTAATGTGTAAAACTCTCCCAGGAGTAACTCTTACTCGCAGTGGGTATCGGGATCCAACTATCTCATAGAAGGTATGCAATCTCATTGCAAATTTCAACACTTGAAATTCCCGATAATGCTTTTGCCCCTAGCGTGCTATGACCTTGACGAAAGGCAACAAACCACAGCCCGTTAGTCAAGTTCAACCCATACATTTCTTGACTGAATTAAACCCACCCGCACGACCCTTGACGAAAGCCAACAAAGCCGTACGACTACCCTAATCCAGTCGCATCATATGCAGCAGATAAGCAGCACATAGCTACCGCACACTACACCTTGACGAAAGCCAACAAATGTAGCACGAATACTATATGCAACTTATCTGAAATGACGGAGGGCTACGCAGGTTTTTCTGAAAACCATGAGCGTAATGAACTTGATATCGTTGTAGAATCAAATGAAGTTTTGAAATGGAGTGATTTTGAGGCTTTTCTAGTTTTGCTAAAGGGGTCACTCCCGGTGAAGGGATCGTCGGCCCTTTCCTCGTCGAATGAGGTGCGGGATATATCATATATATCACTGTGCAAAGCAGAAACTATAGAAGCAATCAAAAACAAACCGAGTGTGTAGCATCTGCCAGTTATTGCTAAAGGAGTCACTCCCGGTGAAGGGATCTCGGTCCTTTCCTCATCGAATAAGGTGCAGGGTATATCATATATACCGCTATGCAAAGCAAGAACTGTAGCTACCTGATTTATTTTAAAATCTGATTCTACAACATCATTTGGTTTCTTTTATTTCATTAATCACATTAATGAAGTCCCATCATTTAAATACCTAAACATCACAGATAGATATGACGTACACTTATGCCATCCGCATTCGCCTCGATGTCCCCTCGTGCACCGTTAGGTTAGGTAACTAACGACAGAGCAGGGCAGGGCTAGTGCGGGTGTAAAACATAAGTAACGTCTATATAATATATCATATATACTATATACTGTATCCATCACAGAACATCACATGATCACATCACAGATATCGCAGCAGAAGAAACATATGAAATATTGGATATACTAGGACGTCCGTGTTTTCAATACGAGCCAGTACAAAACACGGATTCCACGGTCATGATGAATAGCCAATCCCACACCCAAAGACCCCTATGAGAGCGGCAAGCAACCCTACCAATTCTAGGGTTAGGAGACCCGGACTCGACTCCTCGAGTTGGTCTCCCACTGGACCCCAGAACCCGGTTACTTGTGCTCCCCTCCTGGGTCTATCCTAATGCGGAAAAGTAAATAATATACAAAGGGTGACAACTTCCGCAACCTGGAAGTGCCCCAAATAAAAGAATATTACATATAAGTTTTTACATGAATGAAAATGAAAAACACTCATCTCACATAAAAACCCCCGGCTATTCAAACACGACAATCCAATATAACATATCCAGCAACACATAACATCACACGTCATCAACGTAAGTAAATATGCGCATCCCAATTGTCGTTGACATATAGCAACGAAACCGGCGATATCACAGATTACACTTACGGTCACAGAAAAGAAAGTGTAAAACTACAACAGTTGGAATCTGCAACCTCTTTAGACATCACATGCCTAATCAAATGAAATACTTAGACATCACATGCCTAACAGTTATAAACCCCGCATTTTAGTCTCATTATCGAAAACTCTTTTCAATATCAAATGAAACTAAACCGCTAGATTTATAACATTCATCCAGTTATCTCATAACTGTTTGTGAATTCTAATTATTGTATCCCATTCCGGATAAATAGAAAATATTAAACTTTCCGATCGAACATTCGAACACCCAAGTTTTCCCAAAACCGTCCAACACATGAAATAGGTTCAAAGACATTCACTTCATGCCTCAGTACCAACGGTCCAGCCATAGAAGGGTCAAGCCAACGCCTCACATGTGGCACGCCGTACTGCCCCAAACCCGAAGGTTCAAAGGGCAGTTCAAGACGGTCACATAATCGAGTTAAGGTTTGTTGTCTTCTAGAGGGACCATCGTGTTACTTGCACTACTCAGAACGTCCTTAAACCACACAAAAATCCAACACTTGGATATTTTCCGGCAGGGGAAAAGTTGGGTATTTATATCCGGTCGGACTTTTTAACATATTCAAAAAAATATCCGGAAAGCACTCAGACAGAATTAGACAATCCAATGTACACCGAGTCCCCAATACAACCCAGAAAATTCAACTCTTGAATAATTATTAAAAATTCCCAGGAAAACCAGAACCACAAAATAGGAGTTACTGTGCAAATCAAATAGGGCAAAGAGACCATTAGGCCGCGGAACCGCCGCACGAGCCATGCTCGTGCCGCGGAACCGCGGCTGTTTGATGGAATTGGGTCATCAAAATTCACCGTAACTCTTAGATATCCCTGCTGGTTTTTCTGCATATTTTTAATCTGGAAAAAACCACGTTTTTGAAAAAAGTCCAGAGAGCGGGTCGGATTAGGGTTTCGGGGTTTGTTCGGATTTGAAATTCCGTCTAGACTTCGCCTAAGGCTTTAGCTAGGCTCTGATACCATTGTAGGGTTCCTAGGCACTCTCAAGAGCTCTCACAAGGCATCAACCATGCCAATTTCAAATTTTACGGGTGCCGAGAAACCCTAATACGGATCATTGACTAGAAGTTTAGGCGAAATACGAATCTAGTTAACAACTTAACTAAAGGAGAGAGGCTACAACCTTTGTAGATCCGGTTCTCCACTTCCTTAGCTCCACGTAGGCGTCCTCTCGCTGTCCATCTCGAATCCCGGACTCAATCGTCGGCTTGATTGGAGAAATGGGCGGACTAGGTCGTCGGCTTCGTGCCGAAGATGATCTACGTCGAGGCATCACAAGTTCAAGCTCCGACTTCACAAATTTGTGAAACTTGTGAAGAAAACACCCAAAACAACTTGGCAAGAGGTAGAGGGTGAAGGAATAGGAGGTAGGTTCACTTTAGAATTGGATTTCTCACTTTAGAACTCAAGTTGCCATTGATGGCATCAAGCTTTTTCTTTTGAAGATGAAGCTAGAATATGATAAGTATTATCTTTCAAAATGAAACTAATTTGAATACTTATCATATACTAACCATGGTCAAGCGTAGAGATTAAACTAAGGTTAGTTGGAATGGTTAGGGTTAAGGATGAGATAAGAATTGTGGACTTTTTCAAAGCTTCAAGAAGCTTCAACATAGAAAAAAAGAAAGCCACCAACCTTATCATAATCTTTTCAAAATAAATAAACAAATAAATAAATGAAAAAGCAAAACCCTAATCATCTCTTAACCATGGTTTAATTCTTTACACTTTACCAAATGATCAAGTATCATCAAACATGATACAAACATGTGCATAAAAGTATATCACATATACATCTTGCACATCAAGTGAGAAAATCCATTTAAAGTGAACCAATACTAGTTAATGCAAAGCAATATACATTAAATCATTAAATCAACACTTGATTTAACGATCCGGTCATATCGCATATAACCGACTAGTATCCTATGTATCGGCATATCGAATCAATCCTTGATTCGATATCTAGGTTATATCGCATATAACCAATCGATACATTCATCGCGAGAATGAAATATGGTATCACATACACGCATTATTCTCGGTCCTGCACATATCTCATATGCGCTCCTATTTCGTTTCGCTTGAGCCAGGAAACCTCTGTGTAGGACTCTAAAGACTCGTCAATACGCCGGTAGCAGATGATGATCATATCAAGCACCCACAAGCCGTAAGCGGTCTGCTAAACGTAACGGCCATCCGGGTATTGAGCGATTAGAAGATCGACGAGCTAGCCCGCTCACACTCATGTGAATCCAACCAGTAACACTTACCGTACAGTCCGGTCTGTTCGTCTGATATGTCGCATATCAAGTCTAGGGGTGGTAAATGTCAGGCCCCAATAACCGATAAGTCGTGCCGATGTGAGGCTCATAACGGGTCGAGAAACTACTGGTAACACTTACCAGCAAATCTCTGATCAGCCCTGGCCAGGGACTTCCCTGTTACGGCCAATCGAGCACAGCGCAACATCAACCCCCAATACCGGGAGAGACGAAACCCCTCCTATCGCTCATTGCCTCCATGTGACTCGGGACTGTACCCAAAGACCACCGTTTTGCACGCCCTCATGGACGTGGTAAGGTGGAGATCAAAGCACAGTGGGAATCACACAAGATTCTATGACGATCTCGGGTCTACAGACTAACGTGCACAAGTGTCACTTGAGAACTGCCATCTGACGTGAGGTATAATACCATCTGGGAGTTCTCGGCGAGTCCGTCCAGTGTACCCAGTCTCCACTGAGCACCCGTATATCATCTCTGATGTCAAACACCAATGGATATGGGATCATCCATCGCCCATCTCATGCGTCGAGAAGCGTATACGCTAGTCTACACTGGTATATCGATGCCCTGTCTCGATACACCCACGACTAGGGACCTTGAAGGATGTACTTATGGACTACCATGTCCCCACTAGTATGATCTGCATCATAGTCCAGGTAGTCAAGTACACATCCTAAGGGCTTTATCAACATGTAACTATAAGACAGATTAAAGAGACAAGTGTACATGTTAAGATAAAGAGTAACCAGATAGCATACTATCATATCGAGCAAGAAAGTCATCTCTATATATGTCCAAGCATCCAATATAATATACATCATCTGTACAATACTGGCCTCTAAGGCATACATACAACTAACATTTTGGAAAAGGAATTTCTTGCAAAAGAAATTAGTGGCGATAAGGTAGAACTGGAAGAAATTCCGGCTATACAAACTCAAACTGAAGATTTAGTGGAACCAGAGGATTCAGTAGCTCCCGACGAACCTCATCCTCTCCGCCGATCTAGTAGGGTTCCTCGCCAACCTGAGAGATACTACGGTTTTCTCATGGATGGTGGAAGCGATGATTGCATCATGGAGGATGATGACCCAACTAGCTTCGAGCAGGCCATCACGAGTAAGGACTCAGTGAAATGGCTGGATGCTATGCGGTCCGAGATGGAATCCATGTACACCAACAAAGTATGGACTTTCGATGTTGCTCCTGAAGGGGTAAAACCCATTGGGAGCAAGTGGATCTTCAAGAAAAAACTTGGTGTAGATGGGAAAGTGGAGTCTTTTAAAGCTAGACTTGTAGCAAAGGGTTTTCGTCAAAGACCAGGTGTGGACTATGACGAAACCTTTTCTCCAGTGGCTATGCTTAAATCCATCCGAATCATGCTTGCCATCGCTGCATATCATGATTACGAAATCTGGCAAATGGATGTTAAGACCGCCTTTCTAAACGGTGATTTAGAAGAGTGCGTGTATATGACTCAGCTAGAGGGCTTCGTAGACAGTGGGAGCAGCGGGAAGGTGTGCAAGCTGCTTAAATCCATTTATGGATTAAAACAAGTATCGCGGAGTTGGAACATCTGCTTTGACGTCGTTATCAAAGAGTTTGATTTCGTCAAAAACCCAAATGAACCTTGTATTTACAAGAAGGTGGCAGAGAGTAAGGTTGTCTTCCTCGTATTGTACGTGGACGACATACTCTTGATAGGAAATGATATTCCTATGCTACAATCGGTCAAGCTCTTCTTATCACGGAGATTCTCGATGAAAGATCTTGGTGATGCCTCCTGCATATTGGGAATAAGGATCTATAGAGATAGATCCAAACGGATATTGGGATTGTCCCAATCCAGGTACATTGACACCATACTAAAGAGGTTTAGTATAGAAGAATCCAAGCGTGGGAACCTACCCACGATCTCTGGAGTCACTCTCTCCAAAGAGATGTCTCCCAAGACTGATTTGGAGAGAGCTCGCATGCAAGGGATACCCTATGCTTCGGCTGTAGGCTCTATCATGTACGCGATGCTATGTACCAGACCCGATGTTGCATACTCACTAAGTGAAGTGAGCAGGTATCAAGCTGATCCTGGAGAGAGTCACTGGACAGCTGTGAAGATCATTCTCAAGTACTTGCGAAGGACTAAAGAGAGGCTCTTGGTGTATGGTAACGGAGAACTCCAAGTGGAGTCCTTTACCGATTCGAGCTTCCAGAGTGATAAGGACGACTCCAAGTAGCAGTCGGGATTTGTCTTTACCCTTTACGGAGGGGCGGTTAGCTGGAAGAGTTCCAAGAAGGAAACCGTGGCAGACTCGACGATGGAGGCTGAATACATCGCTGCCAACGATGCTGCCAAAGAGGCTGTCTGGATCAAGAAGTTCATTACTGAACTTGGAGTGGTTCCATCCATTGAGCATCCAATACCTTTGTATTGCGATAACAAGGGAGCGGTGGCTTTAGCCAAGGAACCTAGGTCCCATCAGCGATCCAGGCATATTCTGAGGCGGTATCACCTGATCCGGGAGATAGTTGATCGCCGGGAGATCGAGGTCAGGAGAGTTGACACGAAGAACAACACGGCGGATCCACTCACGAAGGCCATTCCCCAGATACAGTTTGAGAGACTCTTCGGGATGCTCGGTATGCGATACTGCAGCAGCTGGCCCTAGTGCAAGTGGGAGATTGTTAGTTGTATGTATGCCCTAGAGGCCAGTATTGTACAGATGATGTATATTATATTGGATGCTTGGACATATATAGAGATGACTTTCTTGCTCGATATGATAGTATGCTATCTGGTTACTCTTTATCTTAACATGTACACTTGTCTCTTTAAACTGTTTTATAGTTACATGTTGGTAAAGCCCTTAGGATGTGTACTTGACTACCTGGACTGTGATGCAGATCATACTAGTGGGGACATGGTAGTCCACAGGTACATCCTTCAAGGTCCCTAGTCGTGGGTGTATCGAGACAGGGCATCGATATACCAGTGTAGACTAGCGTATACGCCTCTCAACCCATGAGATGGGCGATGGATGATCCCATATCCATTGGTGTTTGACATCAGAGATGGTATACGGGTGCTCAGTGGATACTGGGTACACTGGACGGACTCGCCGAGAACTCCCAGATGGTATTATACCTCACGTCAGATGGCAGTTCTCAGGTGACACTTGTGCAGGTTAGTCTGTAGACCCGAGATCGTCATAGAGTCTTGGGTGATTCCCACTGTGCTTTGATCTCCACATTACCACGTCCATGAGGGCATGCAAAACGGTGGTCTTTGGGTACAGTCCCGAGTCACATGGAGGCAATGAGCGATAGGAGGGGTTTCGTCTCTCCCGGTATTGGGGATTGATGTTGCGCTGTGCTCGATTGGCCGTAACAGGGAAGTCCCTGGCCAGGGCTGATCAGAGATTTGCTGGTAAGTGTTACCAGTAGTTTCTCGACCCGTTATGAGCCTCACATCGGCACGACTTATCGGTTATTGGGGTCTGACGTATACCACCCCTAGACTTGATATGCGACATATCAGACGAACAGACCGGACTGTACGGTAAGTGTTACTGGTTGAATTCACAGGAGTTTGAGCGGGCTAGCTCGTCGATCTTCTGATCGATCAATACCCGGATGGCCGTTATGTTTAGCAGACCGCTTGCGGCTTGTGGGTGCTTGATATGATCATCATCTGCTACCGGCGTATTGACGAGTCTTTAGAGTCCTACACAGAGGTTTCCTGGCTCAAGCGAAACGAAATAGGAGCGCATATGAGATATGTGCAGGACCGAGAATAATGCGTGTATGTGATACCGTATTTCATTCTCACGATAAATGTATCGAATGATTATATGCGATATAACCTAGATATCGAATCAAGGATTGATTCGATAAGCCGATACATAGGATACTGTTCGGTTATATGCAATATGACCGGATCGTTAAATCAAGTGTTGATTTAATGATTTAATGTATAATTATATATTTGATATATTACTTTGCATTAACTGGTATTGGTTCACTTTAAATGGATTTTCTCACTTGATGTACATGTTGTATATGTGATATACTTTTGTGCACCTCTTTGTATCATGTTTGATGATACTTGCTCATTTGGTTAAGTGTGAAGAATTAAACCATGGTTAAGAGATGATTAGGGTTTTGCCTTTTTATTTATTTGTTTGTTTATTTATTTGGAAAAGGTTTAGATAAGAATGGTGGCTATGTTTGTTTCTAGTTGAAGCTTCATGAAGCTTTGACTTCTTAACCATTCTTGTCTTCATGCTTAACCCTAACCCATCCAAGTAACCATGGTCTATTCTCTACACTCTACCCTAGTTAGTTTATGATAAGTATTCATTTATTATTCTTTTTAACTTAACACTTATCATAATTCTAGCTTCATCTTCTTCTTCATCTTCAAGAAAGAAAGCTTGATGCCATCAATAGCAACTTGAGTTCTAAAGTGAGAAATCTAATTCTAAAGTGAACCCACCTCCTATTTCTTCACCCTCTACATCTTGCCAAGTTGTTTTGGGTGTTTTCTTCACAAGTTTCACAAATTTGTGAAGTCGGAGCTTGAACATGTGATGCCTCGACGTAGATCATCTTCGGCACGAAGCCGACGACCTAGTCCGCCCATTTCTCCGATCAAGCCGACGATTGAGTCCGGGATTCGAGATGGACAGCGAGAGGACGCCTACGTGGAGCCAAGGAAGTGGATATCCGGATCTACAAAGGTTGTAGCTTCTTATCTTTAGTTAAGTTGTTAACTAGATTCGTATTTCGCCTAAACTTCTAGTCAACGATCCGTATTAGGGTTTCTCGGCACCCGTAAAATTTGAAATTGGCATGGTTGATGCCTTGTGAGACCTTTGGAGAGTGCCTAGGAGCCCTACAATTTAGAGATTTGGGATGACCCGGGACCTTTGTAAATAAAGTTCCCTTGACCATGAGACGTGCAGGAAACTATGAATCACCCCCTGAAACCTGAGCCCCTACCCCCACTATCTGGCCGCAGATTTAAGTGTATTGGCCGCAAATTGCGGCCATGTCGGGGCAATTTCTTCTGATTTTTGTTCCATAGCTTCCTTATCAGATATCTAGACTAACCCTATGTGCAAAATCCCTTAGTTTGTCCTATAGAGAAATTTGGGAGGGGTTTTCCTAGGATGCCGTTTTCGTGTTTTGCGATTCTGAATTCCTGGGTTTTGGTATTTGGTATTGTATTTGGTTGTAGGGCGTTTGTACGTCAACAACAAGGTTTTGTTTGGTTGTTTTGCATGCGAGGCTATAGGTTCTAACCTATAAACGCACCGTGTGCCGTATTGGTTTTCCGAACTCGATTTAATAGCATTTGTGATATGTGTTGATATTGTAGGTATCTTCGCGTGGATTCCGAGACGATGGAGCATGGCGTCATCGACTTCGGCGAGCAAGGATCAATGTGAGTAGATCTATATCTACTGGGTAAATCGGGTGGATGGCGTATAGCACCCCCGCAAGTTTTGATGGAAACCGATTTATAGAATACGGTTAAGAAAACCTAGACTAGAAAACTATAGGTTATGGCTAGAGAAACCTTATTAGAAAGTTAGGAATAGGGTTAAGGAATTAGTAGGAGATAAGATATACCATGACTTAAAATTATAGTTTAGGGTTTAGGTGACATGATATGATAGATATAGATAAGTAGTCGTAAAGAAAACCAATAGGAATTCTAGTGGTTTAACATGAGGTTGATAATTTACGACTTTAGATTGATAAGATGACTTGATGATATGTTGGTATACGGATGCGAGTCGATATGAGATGATTTATACCTTACCGGTCCCATGATTCGAGATTGAGGCGGACCTGACCTGATATATATATATATATATATATATATATATATATATATATATGTCTATGGATAATGTTGTGAATCTCGAATGATAAGCCGTACGAGACGTGAGGTCTATACCCTCCTTGTCATATAGGTTGTTAGGATCCCAAACTGTTTATTGACGCCGTATGATGAGTTACCGTACGTGATGAGTTTATTGATGATTGATCCATACCCTTGACTAGAGGAGGCCGATTGATAGATTCACTGACTCGGTCATGTTAGATACGTATACCTTATACCTTTTAGCTGCCGTTTTACTTTATGCTACGTTCATGTCATTACTATTGCATTTCATATACCTGTGCTAGTACACCTGCACCATTATCGATGATGCATATGTCACACTTACACAGATTGGCCTGCTCACACACTTCATCATCGATAATTGCCATGTCACTACACAGTAGAATTTTTGCATCATGATATGACTTTTTGCATAATTTACTTGCTATAGTTACATATACACCTTTATACGATGTTGCATTTGACCATGGAGGTATTGGGAACCGCAGGATATATTTTAAAACTGGATTCATTTTAAAGAGCGGTTTTCCCTTGACATATGCATATTATTGTTCCATGTTGCATGATTTACGGATATGCTTACATTCTGTTATATGTCGCATACATCATGCTTTACAATTTTACGCATTGAGATATGTTGTTTTCATGAGATTTTAGATTTGAGAACCGTGGTTATTTCAAAGGAAAATATGTATTGTTTTAAAAACCCGGTTTCTCTTGATATGATATTTCAGTGCGTCCACCATGTGTTTTCTCGGTTCTGAGATTGACATGTTCCACCCGATTCGAGAAAGAGGAGGAACCGTCTGTGGGTCTATGGTGGACCCGGTGAGGTACCCGGGGCAAGATGGTCGCAGATGATGGCATTGAGCCTGGAAGGAGAGCACTACCTACCGGTGATAGTATTTGGACTTGGCGGTTTATCCGAAGGATACCGACCGGAGTACAGAGATGGACATGAGGGCCGATCTGAGGATGCGGCGCCTGAGATATGAGGATTTACGTGTCGATGCTGGACACGGGTTTCATGATATTTCGAGTGTCAGTGTTGGACACTCAGGTTATATGTTTTGGTGTGTCATTGATGGACACACACATTCTTGATATCCTCATATATTTACATGCATATGCTATTACGATGTTTCGAGTGGACGAGATCCATATGTATATTGACATTGATTATATTATTGGATGATATCCACATGCATACTTGCATTTATTTATTGTTGGCACATATACAGATACTGTTAGTGTTTATGCCCTAGAGGCCATTACTGTATCATACTAGTTTGTATATTACTTAATGGAAGCTTGGGATATTCACAGTTGTATTGACAGTCTTGCTAAAAATGGTAGTATGCTACTTGGTTTGTGTCTACTTTAATATATGCATCTGTTTCTTTTAACGTATCGCTTATACATATTAGTAGAGCCCTCAGGATCTTTGCTTAATTACCAGCATTGTGATGGCAGTCACACTAGTGGGGGTAGGGTAGTCTATAAGCAACATCCTAAACAGGTCCCTGGTCGTAGGATTATCGAGACAGGGCATCGATACTACGGAGTAGACTGGTGTATACACTTCTCATCCCAGCATAGGGAGATGGTCTGTCCATAGCCATCAGTACGTCGTACTGGAGATAGTATGCAGGTGCTCGTTAGGTTACGGGTACACCGGACATGACTCGCCGGGAACTGCAGGTTGGTATTATACCCATCGTCAGATAGCAGTTCCCAGGTGACATGAGTACAGCTTAGTCCGTCGAATTGATACTGCTACTTCGCCTCGGGTGTGTTCCCACTGTACTTAGATTACTACCCTACCACGGCTCAAAGGAGTCGTGCAAACAGGTAGTAGTTGGGTGCAGTCCCGAAGCACTTAGAGGCAGTGGCGGTTAGACATGATTCGTCTCTCCCGGTATTGGGGGTTGATATCGCGCTATGTATAGAGAACCATTACGCAAAGTCTCTGGCCAGGGAAAGCGAGATTTACTGGTAGGTTCCAGTAGCTTCTCAAGGTGTAATGAGCTTCACTCCGACATGACTTATACCGCTATTCGGGGTCTGACGTTTACCGCCCCCTAGGCCCAATATGCGATAGTCCTAGACGAACAGACCGGACTGTACGGAGATTGTCACATCAGGCTCAGTAGGAGTTCGGATGGGTTTCCTCATCCTCCTTCTTATCGACATCTACCAGGGGACCGTTACGTACAGCTAGTACCGCTTGCGGCCTGTGGTTAAACCCACTGCCAGCGTAGTGTCGAGTCTTTAGAGTCCCACACAGAGAGTTTCCCTGCACCGGGAAAAAGGTGTAGAGGCCGTATGGTTTTACGGCAGGGCCGCGATCACTTACGTACACTTGTGCACGTATTATGATCGGGCAGATAATACTAGCGGGCTTTGGTTTAAGTCAGATTCTTGTATTATATAGATGGATTTATTCAGTCAAAGATTATCCATGTTTTTCGGAAATACGGATGGGAGGGGCAGTCTCGTAATTTGTCGGGAAGCTTCTAGAAGAAGATGACTCATTTGTATTTATTTCTTTTGGATTAAACACAAATGAGGTGGAGAGATGAGTTGTAATTTTTCATTAAATGCTTAATGACTTATGAGGTGATTCACCATTTAGGATTAAATGAAGCTTACAAGCTATTTCTAGATATTTATCAAAGAGATATTTGTATGCTTGATATTATTTTTTCATGAGTTATTATTCATATCATAATCACAAAAGCTTTCTCTCTCCCTAAATCTTCATCTTCTTCCTCAAACCTTAATAGCTCTCATGAGTTGAGAATCCTAGGGTTTAAGTGACTAACTAATCCATCTTATTACTCTACACCCTCTAGGACATCTAAATTAGCGATCTAGAAGCTGTAGTTATCTCAAATTCGAGATAAAAGCTCGGACTATAGACTCTCGGATGGATCGTCTTTGACTCGAGGAGGCCGTTAAGGTTTTCATGTTCCATAGAGCCTACGAGGTGCGGAGGATAGCGATGAAGACCCGAAGGACAAGTAACGTTAGGTATAACTTCGAATCCGAGTAGTTAAACCTTTCGTAGTTTTCTTGTAATGGTTTAGACACGATCCGTGTACTTAAGTCCGTGTTACGAAGCTTTGATAATTGTTTTTCATATATTCCACCTCCCCGCAAGCTCGTGGGGTGCGGGACATGGACTTACAGTGGTATCAAAGCCTACTAAACCTTTACTAGCTCGTTAGCAACTAATTAGAACTTCGATCATCGGAAAAACACGAAAACTTAACCCCGGATCCCTCAAGTTTCTGTCAATTTTAAACATGTCGAAAAAATTATTTGATAGGTATGAAAATTCACAGCAGGGAATTCTAAGAATACTGTAGAAATACGATGAGGAAACTCGATTGGACTGTCGTGGAAGCGCGGTGGATTGGTACGATCCGCGGCGGATTGGTACGATCCGCCACGGATCCACGGCCCAGTCAACTCAGAGTTGGCTCGTATTTTCACAGTAACTCTTAGTTTTGGGTGTTCTGTTTTTCTGTATATTTTGTTTCTGCCCAGGTTACTTCTGTGCTGGCTTGCATTTGGGGTAGACACGGAAAAAGGTTGTCGATCGATATTCTAAGTTATTTGCTAATCGGGTTTTATCTGTAATGTTTAATGTGTTCGTAAACCTCCCCTAATTGCTAGTATGTCGGTTAGCAGGGGGTTGCACATTTCTGTAATGGTTTTTACTGGTTTGTGTATATGAACTTGATTGGATCGTTGTGATGATTAGCCGGGGTTTGAGATGAGTTTTTTTGTTCTTTCATTCGATGTAAATTGTAATATAATGTAATATTCTTTTGCGGGGCACATCCGGGCTGAGGTTGTAGCCACCGTTGTATTATTTCATTTACTGTTTTATGCTCCTAGGATAGACCCAAGGTGGGGTGCACAAACTACCGGGTACTTTGAATTGTTTAGTGGCCTACTCACGTTGTTGAGGGAGAACGCTTCACTTCGGGTACTTGGCGGGTAGTTTGTCGTACCCGTAGGGGTCTAGGGTGGGGTAATGGCTATTCATCACAACTGTGTAATCCGTCTTTCGTTGCAGGCTCAAAGGAAACGCGGATTGCTTGCATATCCAATAATGTTCATCTGTGATCTGGAATGCCTATTATTGCGTCTGACGAATGTACAATATCTATATATGATATCTATTAGGCGTTGCTTATGTTTTACACCCGCGCTAGCCCGCCCCTGCTCTGTCGTTAGTTAAGTAACCTAACGGGTGAATGACGGGACCCAGTGGCGAATGCGGATGGCATAAGAGGACGTTGTATTTTCGTTGTTTTCTGCAATGATAGGATAATTGATGGGACGCATTATTATAATGCAAAGAAAATAATCCAAAGTTGAATCGTTGGAACAAATTTAAAAGAAACCACTCGGTTATTTTTAAAAGAGCAGAATTTTTAATTGCGGAGCTTTAACCACTCCTTTTAAAAAGCTATCAGGTTCCTTCGATTTTATCAAGTTCACTACGTTCACGGTTTCGCCAAAACCAGTCGTAGCCCTTCGTCATTTCTTATGGATGGTCAGTAGTATTCAAGCTATGTTTGTTGGCCTTCGTCAAAGCATAGTGTTTGGTAGCTGCTGGGGTATTCATTTGTTGCATAGATAGATGAGTTGGTTTGGGACAGTCGTATTACCTTGTTGGCCTTCGTTAAGGGTATATACTGGTGGGTTCAAATTAACAAGATAATGATGGGCAGAACTTGACATGTGACTTATGATTCGTTGGCCTTCGTCAAGGTCATAAGAACATGGGGAAAAAATCCACATCGGAAGTTTCTAAAGAAACTGAAACTTGCTAGTGTTGCATACCATTTGGAGTTTGATGAATGTTGGTAGGATTCCTTCAGCATTATCACATGATGATATTTGGATCCCGATCCTGCTGTGAGTATCCGCTACTCATCAGGAGATTCATCACTTAACGATCAATGCTATAAACCAAGTAGGTGTGTAGAACAGTGTCAGCGGGGCTACGCCTATAGAGAAAATAGGTTATTTAATTAAGGAACTTCGGGAAAGCGTCGTAAAACCTCCCTCGAAGTACCGACACTAGCCTGGCTGAACGGTTAAGCAAGTATTTTACGGTGAGATCAGTCCTGGCTAATTCTTCTTTTATGGTTTGAGGAAGGATTCGAGAAACAGTGGGAGCCATCCAGTTTAGATAAACTAAAAACCAATTTAAACTTGCAAGAGCATCATGATAAAGTGTTCTCTCTCTCTCATTGCAGCGACCATGTGACCATGACTAGGTTACATCTAGATAACAAATTGACTGAATCTGACTTTATTGATTGGCAAAGGTCTGTCCGGATATCCATTGCCTATGACAAGCTGGACCACCCTATTACTACTCAAGATCCCGCCGTCCCAGGTCCAGTTTCCACCGTCGCGGATATGGATATCCGTCAGACAAGGGAAAAGGATAATGCGAATGCCAAGTGCCTCGTGTGTTAGTTATATGTATGCCCTAGAGGCCATTACTGTACATTGGATGTATATTGTAGTGGATGCTGGGACATATATAGGTAGGACTTTCTTGCTCGACATGATAATACGCTATCTGGTTGCTCTTTATCTTAACATGTATACTTTCTGTCTCTCTGATTACATGTTGATAAAGCCCTTAGGATGTGTACTCGACTTCCTGGACTATGATGCAGATCATACTAGTGGGGCCTGGGTAGCCAATGAGTACATCCTTCATTGTTCCTAGTCGTGGGAATGTCGAGACGGGGCATCGATATTCCAGAGTAGACTAGCGCATATCTTCTCGACCCATGCGATGGGCGATGGATGATCCCATATCCATTGGTGTTTGACATCGAAGATGGTATGCGGGTGCTCAGTGGAGACTGGGTATACTGAACGGACTCGCCGAGAACTCCCAGATGGTATTATACCTCACGTCAGATGGCAGTTCTCTGGTGACACTGGTACAGCTTAGTCTGTTGACCCGAGATCGTCATAGAGTCTTGTGTGTCTCCCACTGTGCTTTGATTTCCACCCTACCACGGCTCTACTGAGTCGTGCAAACAGGTGGTTTTTGGGTACAGTCCCGATTCACATGGAGGCAATGAGCGATAGGAGGGGATTCGTCTCTCCCGGTATTGGGGGTTGATGTTGCGCAATGCACGACTGGCCATAACAAGAAATCCCTGGCCAGGGTTGCAGTGATATACTGGTAAGAGTTATCAGTAGTTTCATGAATGTTATGGACCTCAAGTCGGCATGACTTATCGAGCTATTGGGGTCTAACGTTTACCACCCCTAGGCGAGATATGCGACATATCAGACGAACAGACCGGACTGTACGGTAAGTGTTACTGGTTGGATTCACAGGAGTGTGAGCGGGCTTGCTCGTCGATCTTCTGATCGCTCAATACCCGGGTGGCCGTTACGTTTAGCAGACCGCTTGCGGCTTGTGGGTGCTTGATATGATCATCATCCGCTACCGGCGTATTGACGAGTCTTTAGAGTCCTACACAGAGGTTTCCTGGCTCAAGCGAAACGAAATAGGAGCGCATATGAGATATGTGCGGGACCGAGAATAATGAGTGTATGTGATACCGTATTTCATTCTCGCGATGAATGTGTCGAATGGTTGTATGCGATATAACCTAGTTATCGAATCAAGGATTGATTCGATAAGCCGATACATTGGATACTAGCCGGTTATATGCGACATGACCGGATCATTGAATCTAGTGTTGATTTAATGATTTATTGTATAATTATATATTTGATATATTACTTTGCATTAACTAGTATTGGTTCACTTTAAATGGATTTTCTCACTTGAATTGTGCAAGTTGTATATGTGATATACTTTTGTGCACAAGATTGTATCATGTTTGATGATACTTGCTCTTTTGGGTTTGTGTAAAGATTAAACCATGTTTAGTGAATGGTTAAGGTTTCTTTTCTCTTATTTATTTATCCATTTATTATTGTTTTGGAAAAGATAAAGAGAAAAAGAAATGGTGGCTTATTTTGTTTCTTCTTTGAAGCTTCTTGAAGCTTTGAATAAGTCTACCATTCTTGTCTCTTCTTTAACCCTAACCACGCATCTAAACCTTAGTTAAATCTCTACACTAAACCATGGTTGAAGTTATGATAAGTATTCTTTTATTTTCCTTTTTAATTAACATATCATATCTTCTTCTTCTTCTTCATCTTCTTCTTCCATGAAGAAAGCTAGTGACCATCAATGGCAACTAGTGAAATTGAGTGAGAAATCCAAATCTAAAGTCTACCCACTTCCTATTTCTTCATCCTCTACCTCTTGCCAAGTTGTATAGGGTGTTTACTTCACAAGTTTTCAAAGCTTGGTGAAGTTGGAGCTTGTTCTTGTGATGCCTCGACGTAGATCATCTTCGGCATCGAACCGACGATCAAGCCCGCCCATTCTTCGATGATGCCAATGCTAGAGTCAAGGGTTCGATTTGGACAGCGGAGGGAGATCATCGCGGAGCTTAGGAAGTGGTGGACCGGATCTACAAAGGTTGTAGTCACTTTCCCTTAGCATTTAATTCGATTACATGCTTGCATCGCCTATATACTTCTAGCCAACGATCCGTTCTAGGGTTTCTCGGCACCGTAATTTTTAGAAATTGGCATGTTTGATCACTTGTGAGACTCCATTAGAGTGCCTAGGAACCCTACAGTGGTATCAGAGCCTAGCTAGAGCCTTAGGCGAAGTCCCGACGGAATCAGAAGTCCGATCGACCCAAAACCCGACTTGAAAAATGCTCTCTGGACTTTTTTGAAATTCGTGGTTTTTTGTGAATTAAAAATATTCAGAAAAATCAGCAGGAAGATCTAAGACTTACTGTGAAATTCGAGCTCCTGAATCCATCAAAGAGCCGTGTTTCCGCCGCATAAGCATGGCGTATGCGGCGGATCCGCGGCCATAATGTATCTTTATTTGATGAAATTGTGCACAGTAATTCCTAGTATGCAGTGCTGGTTTTCCTGGGAATATTTTAATATTTATTCCAGAGTTTTATTTTCTGGGTTGTATTGGGAACTCAGTGTATCGATCGGATTGTCTAATTTTGTCAGTGTGTTTTTCCGGATAAATCTTAGAATATGTTAAAAAGTTCGACCGGATATAAATACCCACTTTTTCCCCTGCCGGGAAATTTCCAATTGTTGGATTTTTCCGTAGTTTAACGACGTTCTAAGTAGTGCAAGTAACGCGATGGACCCTCTAGAAGACAACAAACCTTAACTCGAATATGTGACCGCCTTGAACTGCCCTTTGAACCTTCGGGTTTGGGGCAGTACGGCGTGCCACATGTGAGGCGTTGGCTTAACCCTTCTACGGCTGGACCGTTGGTACTGAGGCACGAACTGAATGTTGTTAGACTTATTTCATGTGTTGAGCTGTATCGGGAAAACTTGGGTGTTCGATTGTTCGATCGAAAAGTTTAGCATTTTCTATTTATCCGGAATGTGATACAATACTTGGAATTCAAAAATTGTTATGAGATAACGGAATGAATGTTATAAACATAGCACTTTAGTCTCACTTGATCGGTTGCCACGGAATTTTGATGTGATCAAAAGTCCTTCACAATCACGTAGCGTACGCGAATACTCGCCGGATAAACTTAATAGACAGCCTCGCCCCATATCCCCGACCAAGCGACTGTAGGAGAACCCCGTCGCCGAAAGCATCCGTTCGGGTGCTCGCGGTAGCGGTGTTCCGCCTTGGTGCACTTCGTCGACGGCATCGGGGGTGCGGCCGTCTACTGAAGTTTGCGACGAGCATTCGATCAAAATGTCGGGAATCTTGTTGAATTGCCCGACTTGATATTGAAAAGTGTTTTCGATAATGAGACTAAAATGCGGGGTTTATAATTGTTAGGCATGCGATGTCTAAGTAATTCATTTGGTCAGGCATGCGATGTCTGAGGAGGTTGCGGATTCCAACTGTTGTAGTTTTACACTTTCTTTTCTGTGACCGTAAGTGTAATATGTGATGTCGCCGGTTTCGTTGCTATATGTCAACGACAATTGGGATGCGCATATTTACTTACGTTGATGACATGTGATGTTATGTGTTGCTGGATATGTTATATTGGATCGTCGTGTTTGAATAGCCGGGTGGTTTTTATGTGAGATGAGTGTTTTTCATTTTCATTCATGTAAAAACTTGTATGTAATATTCTTTTATTGGGGCGCTTCCAGGTTGTGGAAGTTGTCACCATTTGTATATTTTTTTTCTTTTCTGCACTAGGATAGACCCAAGGAGGGGAGCACAAGTAACCGGGTTCTAGGGTACAGAGGGAGACCATCTCGAGGAGTCGAGTCCGGGTCTCCTAACCCTAGAATTGGTAGGGTTGCTTGCCGCTCTCGTAGGGGTCTAGGGGTGTGGGCTTGGCTATTCATCACGACCGTGGAATCCGTGTTTTATACTGGCTCGTATTGAAAACACGGACGTCCTAGTATATCCAATATTTCATATGTTTCTTCTGCTGTGATTTATCTGTGATGTGATCATGTGATGTTCTGTGACAGATATTATATATAGTATATATGATATATTATATAGACGTTGCTTATGTTTTACACCCGCGCTAGCCCTGCCCCGCTCTGCCGTTAGTTACCTAACCTAACGGTGCAGACAGGACATCGAGGCGAATGCGGATGGCATAAGCGTACGTTATATTTATCTGTGATGTTTAGGTGGACTTAAATGATGGGATATTCATTAATGTGATTAATGAAAGAAAATAAACCTAATTGATGTTGTGGAATCGAATTTTAAAATAAAAACAGGTAGCTACAGTTCTTGCTTTGCATCACGGTGTTCATTATAGAACATCCTGCACCTTATTCGATGAGGAAAGGACCGAGATCCCTTCACCGGGAGTGACTCCTTTAGTAATAACTGGCAGATGCTACACACTCGGTTTGTATTTGATCGTTTCTATAGTTTTCGCTTTGCACAGTGATATATATGATATATCCCGCACCTCATTCGACGAGGAAAGGGCCGACGATCCCTTCACCGGGAGTGACCCCTTTAGCAAAACTAGAAAAGCTTCAAAAACATTCCATTTAAAAACCATTTGATTCCGCAACGAGATCAAGTTCAAAGCATTAAAGGTTTTCACAAAAACCATTCGCAACCCTCCGTCATTTTAGGAAGTAGAGTACTTAGTATTCGTGCTGTGTTTGTTGACCATAGTCAAGGCACAGTGTACGGTAGCTAAGTGATATCTTCCTACACAGCATATGATGCGATTAGTTAGGACAGTCATGTGGCTTTGTTGACCTTAGCCAAGGGTCATGTGGGTGGGTCTAATTAATCACGAAATGACGGGTAGAACTTGACTAGTACCTATGATTTGTTGACCTTAGCCAAGGTCATAGGTGCTAGGGGTAAAAACCATTATCGGGAGTTTCAAGTGTTGAAATTTGCAATGAGATTGCATACCTTCTATGTGATAGTTGGATCCCGATACCCACTGCGAGTAATTGTTACTCCTGGGAGAGTTTTGCACTTTGCAATTAGCCGATCAAGTAGGTGTCTAGAAAGGTGTCAACGGGGTTACGCCTCTGGGAAAACGAGGTTTACTGTAATTAGGTCCGTGCGAAAGCACGGGGAACCTCCCTCAAAGTACCGACACTGGCCTGGCTGAAAGATTGGCGAACTTGTAGAGTGTAATTAATCCCGGCTAGTCTTTCCTTTTAAGGTTTGAAGGAAGATTTGATAAAAACAGTGGGAGCCATCCTGATTAGATAAAATATATAACTAATCTGATCTTGAAAGAGCGCACGCAGAGTGTTTTCTTCTCTCTCTCTCCTGGTAGCGACCATATCACGCCTTAATCAAGATAATAAAATGGATGTTTTGACCGAACCCGCTTGTTATACTGAGCTGGGGAACGTTGGTCCCCTTCCAACTTATAATTGTTATAAGACAGAGCAGGAAATAGGGGAATACCAGAATTCCTATGCCGCCCAAACGAAGAAAGTGCATATGATGCATCTCCTTCGGGTGTGTTCATTACAAAGAACTGTTTCTCAGTATCCTCTGCATCCTGGGTATATGATACCGGATCAGGATCCCAGATATGTAATCTGTTACATAGGGCTACAAAAAGGTAAAAAAAACTGAGAACGGGTGATAAGTTTCATGAGGCAGAAAACGGGGCAAGTGTTGCAGCCAAGTCTGTTGGTCACTGTCACCCTGTATTACGAATACATTGATTCTGAACAAATGCTATTAGATACCGAACCTGATATACAAAATCATATCAATCTCTTTATTAGTAAAGAAAGGATATAATTTTGTATCGATGGATAATGTTTTGAACATTTCCTATATCAAAAGTTGATCGGTTCAGGCACGTTATCTAAAAGCATTGACGTTCTAAATCAAACTACAGTTCCTAGTATACAGAACACACGCAAGAGGAAAAGTTCAGAAATGAACGAATCATTCTTGAGGCATTGTAGACTAGGTCATATCAATGCGACCCGACTGGCTGAAGTTACATTTTAGATGCATATTTAAATCAGTTTGAATTTACATCTTGTGAAACTTGCCAGTCATGTCACAAAGATAAGATGACCATAGCTCTGTTTATTGGAAACAGAGGAAGAGTTAGTAAACTCTTGGGACTGATACATAATGATGTATATAAGGTCTCCTGTCTACACATGTCAGGACTGGTTCTTTATACTTCATTATATTCTCTGATAATCTCTCAAGATTCAGTCATATGTTCCTGTTGAAACATAAGTCCGAACCTTTTGAGGTATTCACAGAATATAAGTTAGAAGTAGAGAACCAATAACCGGGTATAAGTATTATGTCCTTTGATGAGATCAAGGAGGAGAATACTTGTGCATGGAATTCCTGGATTATTCTGAAGGAGAATGAGATTCTCTCTCAGCATTACTCCTCCAAATAACCATAGCACATTGGTGTATCGGGGCGGAGCAATCACACCCTATATGATAAGGTGTGCTCTATGATGAGTACTACTGAGTTACCTGTTTCCTTTTTGGGAGTTATGCGCTTGAGAAGCTGCATACCTATTGAATAGGGTTCTAATCAAATCACTGCCTACCATTCCATATGAGATATGGTATGGGAAGATCCTATCTCTTAAGTAAGTTAAGATTTTGGATTGTCCGTCCTATGTCAAAAGCAAAATCCGGACAAGATCGAGGCAAGATCAGTTCTGTAGAACTGGAAAGGTTCCAGCTATACAAAACTGCTAATGATTTGACAGAACCAAAGGATTCAATAGTTTCCGACGAACCTCAGCCTCTCCGCCGATCTAGTAGGGTTCCTCACCCACCTGAGAGATACCTCGGTTTCTCGATGACAGTGGGAGCGAGGATTGCATCATGAGATGATGACCCAACTAGTTTCGAGCAGGCCATCGAGAGTAGGGACTCTGTAAGAATGGCTGGATGCTTAGCGATCTGAGATGGAATCCATATACACTAGCAAAGTATGGACTTTAGCTGCTATATCTGAAGGGTTAAATCCCCATCAGGAGCAAGTATATCATGAGAAGATTACTTGGTGTAGATGGAAAAGTTGAGACGTTCAAAGCTAGATTTGTTAAAGGTTTTCGTCATCGACCAGGCGTGGATAATGATGAAACCTTTTTCCAGTAGTTATGCTTAAGTCTATCTAGATCCTACTTACCACGGCTACATACCATGACTACGATATCTGGCGGTTGGGTGCCATGACTGCTTTTCTAAATACTGATTTAGAAGAGAACGTCTATAAGAACACAGCCAGAGGTCTTCGTAAAACTGTGGGAGCAGCGGAAACGTGTGCAAGTTGCTTTACATAATGAAGCAGGCATCGCGGAGTTGGAGCGTCTGTTTTGATGTGATAGTCAAAGTGTTTAACTTCATCAAAATAGTAGACGAACCTTGTATATACAAAAGGGTAGTAGAGAGTAAGGTGATCATCTTCGTATTGTACGTAGACAACATACTCTTGATAGGAAAAGAGTTTCCTATAATACGATCGGTCAATCTCCTATTATCACAATGATTTTCCATATAGGATCAAAATGATACCTACTAAATCCTAAGCTTTGGATCTATGAGATAGATCTAATTGGATGTCAGCATACTCACTAGTTGTAGTGAAATGGTATCAATCGATCCTGGGGAGAATCACTGGAAGAGTTCCAGGGTGATAAAGACGACTGAATGTCAGTCACAGGCATTGTCTTTACCCTCAGTAAAGGGACGGTATGTTGGAAGAGTTCCAAACTAGATACCGTGGCAAACTAGACGATAAAGGCTGGTAACATCGCTATTAAAGATACTGCCAAAGAGGTAGTTTGGGTGTATATTGGTTCATAGGATGAACTAGGTTCCTACCATTGTGTGACAATGGAACTGTGGCTTTGGCCCTGGAACCCTGGTCCCATCTGTGACCCAGACATATTCTGAGGCAGCATCACCTGATCATGGAGATAGTTGATCTCCAGGGTGATCGAGGTTGGGAGAGTAAACTTAGAGGACAACACGGCGGATCCACTCACGAAGGCCTTTTCCCAAAGAGAGACTTTATGGAATGGTTGAGTATTAGATACTACAACCACTGCTACAGATGGCCTTAGTGCAAGTGGGAGATTGTTAGTTATATGTATGCCCTAGAGGCCATTACTGTACATTGGATGTATATTGTAGTGGATGCTGGGACATATATAGGTAGGACTTTCTTGCTCGACATGATAGTACGCTATCTGGTTGCTCTTTATCTTAACATGTATACTTTCTGTCTCTCTGATTACATGTTGATAAAGCCCTTAGGATGTGTACTCGACTTCCAGGACTATGATGCAGATCATACTAGTGGGGCCTGGGTAGCCAATGAGTACATCCTTCATTGTTCCTAGTCGTGGGAATGTCGAGACGGGGCATCGATATTCCAGAGTAGACTAGCGCATATCTTCTCGACCCATGCGATGGGCGATGGATGATCCCATATCCATTGGTGTTTGACATTGAAGATGGTATGCGGGTGCTCAGTGGAGACTGGGTACACTGAACAGACTCGCCGAGAACTCCCAGATGGTATTATACCTCACGTCAGATGGCAGTTCTCTGGTGACATTGGTACAGCTTAGTCTGTTGACCCGAGATCGTCATAGAGTCTTGTGTGTCTCCCACTGCGCTTTGATTTCCACCCTACCACAGCTCTACTGAGTCGTGCAAACAGGTGGTTTTTGTGTACAGTCCCGATTCACATGGAGGCAATGAGCGATAGGAGGGGATTCGTCTCTCCCGGTATTGGGGGTTGATGTTGCGCAATGCACGACTGGCCATAACAGGAAATCCCTGGCCAGGGTTGCAGTGATATACTGGTAAGAGTTATCAGTAGTTTCATGAATGTTATGGACCTCAAGTCGGCATGACTTATCGAGCTATTGGGGTCTGACGTTTACCACCCCTAGGCGAGATATGCGACATATCAGACGAACAGACCGGACTGTACGGTAAGTATTACTGGTTGGATTCACAGGAGTGTGAGCGGGCTTGCTCGTCGATCTTCTGATCGCTCAATACCGGGGTGGCCGTTACGTTTAGCAGACCGCTTGCGGCTTGTGGGTGCTTGATATGATCATCATCCGCTACCGGCGTATTGACGAGTCTTTAGAGTCCTACACAGAGGTTTCCTGGCTCAAGCGAAACGAAATAGGAGCGCATATGAGATATGTGCGGGACCGAGAATAATGCGTGTATGTGATACCGTATTTCATTCTCGCGATGAATGTGTCGAATGGTTGTATGCGATATAACCTAGTTATCGAATCAAGGATTGATTCGATAAGCCGATACATTGGATACTAGCCGGTTATATGCGACATGACCGGATCATTGAATCTAGTGTTGATTTAATGATTTATTGTATAATTATATATTTGATATATTACTTTGCATTAACTAGTATTGGTTCACTTTAAATGGATTTTCTCACTTGAATTGTGCAAGTTGTATATGTGATATACTTTTGTGCACAAGATTGTATCATGTTTGATGATACTTGCTCTTTTGGGTTTGTGTAAAGATTAAACCATGTTTAGTGAATGGTTAGGGTTTCTTTTCTCTTATTTATTTATCCATTTATTATTGTTTTGGAAAAGATAAAGAGAAAAAGAAAAGGTGGCTTATTTTGTTTCTTCTTTGAAGCTTCTTGAAGCTTTGAATAAGTCTACCATTCTTGTCTCTTCTTTAACCCTAACCACTCATCTAAACCTTAGTTAAATCTCTACACTAAACCATGGTTGAAGTTATGATAAGTATTCTTTTATTTTCCTTTTTAATTAATATATCATATCTTCTTCTTCTTCTTCATCTTCTTCTTCCATGAAGAAAGCTAGTGACCATCAATGGCAACTAGTGAAATTGAGTGAGAAATCCAAATCTAAAGTCTACCCACTTCCTATTTCTTCATCCTCTACCTCTTGCTAAGTTGTATAGGGTGTTTACTTCATAAGTTTTCAAAGCTTGGTGAAGTTGGAGCTTGTTCTTGTGATGCCTCGACGTAGATCATCTTCGGCATCGAACCGACGATCAAGCCCGCCCATTCTTCGATGATGCCAATGCTAGAGTCAAGGGTTCGATTTGTACAGTGGAGGGAGATCATCGCGGAGCTTAGGAAGTGGTGGACCGGATCTACAAAGGTTGTAGTCACTTTCCCTTAGCATTTAATTCGATTACATGCTTGCATCGCCTATATACTTCTAGCCAACGATCCGTTCTAGGGTTTCTCGGCACCGTAATTTTTAGAAATTGGCATGTTTGATCACTTGTGAGACTCCATTAGAGTGCCTAGGAACCCTACATAGTGTTGGCTTTAGTTGATGGTGTATACCAGAAGCAGCACGAGAAGATGGACTTAGTATCCATATTTCTCCATAACAAAGATTTATATGAGAGCAATCTCATATCGCAAGATATGAGACCTCGAACGAATTATTTCAAGAGAGGTTGGCTATCGGGTCATCTGTAGGGGACGACGTCCTTATGATGACTAGCTATGTTAATGAGCTCAAGGACCTGGAGACTATGTTGGGAAACAGGTCATATGCTGACTTATTTCCACAGTCCCTAACCTCTACTTACATCCTGAAAGAAACCAGGGAGACACCCGCTCTGCTTAATGGGGGACCTTCTTCTTCTATATCCAGGGCGAAAGCAAAGGGTGAAAAGAAGAAGACCGCCACAAAGCCGATATACGGTGTCAGTGAAGTAGAAGGAAAGGGAAGAGTAAAAGTTTCAGGACTTGGTGTAGGTAAGGAGGGATGTTCCTATTGTAATGGGAATAGGCATTGGCAGAAGGATTGCAGGGCTTTGGAAGCCAGTAGCCAGGATTCGAAGCATGTTGTGGCTTCGGCCTCGAGTGTGTTTGTGATTGAGAACTGTTTGTCAATTAACTCTACTTCCTGGGTACTAGATACCGGATCAGGATCTCATATATATAATTCATTACATGCTTTGAGAAACCATAGAGTTATCAGGGTAGGTGATTTGTCTCTCAGAGTTGCAAACGGAATGAGCGTGGACGCTGAATCCGTGGGAGAATATCGCCTAGGTTTGACAAGTGGGCAGATATTGATTCTATGTAACTGTTTGTATGTACCTAGTTTGACTTGTAATATCATATCAGTGTCCTCACTTTCGAGAGAGGGATATGATTTTACATTCGTAAGCGATGTAGTTCACATCCACCTAAATCAAGTTCTGATTGGGTCCGGTACATTAGATGACGGTATATACGTATTGAATCAAGCTCAGGTTTTCAATGTCCAGAACACACTTAAAAGAAAGTCTCCGGAAATAAATCAGGCTTTCTTATGGCATTGTAGACTAGGTCACATCAATAAAACACGGTTGACTAAGTTACATAGAGAAGAATATTTGAATCCGTTCGAATATCAATCTTATGCTACTTGTGAATCTTTTCTCATAGGAAAGATGGCAAAGACTCCGTTTACTGGACACGGAGTAAGAGCGAGCGAGCTCTTGGGACTCATACACAGCGATGTGTATGGTCCAATGTCTACACATGCGCGAGGTGGTTATTCCCACTTCATTACTTTTACGGATGATTTCTCTAGGTATGGACATATCTTCTTGATGAAGCATAAATCCGAGGCCTTTGAGAAATTCCAAGAATACAAAAATGAAGTGGAAAACCAAACAGGCAAAAGTATCAAGACACTAAGATCTGATCGAGGTGGTGAATACTTAAGTGCCGAGTTCCTGGGTTACTTAAAAGAGAATGGAATTCTCTCTCAGCTTACTCCTCCATACACACCACAACACAACGGTGTATCAGAAAGGAGGAATCGAACCCTATTGGATATGGTTCGTTCCATGATGAGTAAGGTTGAGTTACCACGATCTTTCTGGGGTTATGCACTAGAATCAGTTGCATATCTTTTGAACAAGGTTCCAACCAAGACTGTGCCTACCACACCATATCAGATGTGGAGTGGGAAGAAACCCTATCTTCAGTACCTGAAGACATGGGGATGTCCAGCTTTTGTAAAAAAGCAGCATTCGGACAAGCTCGAGGCACGCTCAATACAGTGTATGTTTGTGGGATATCCAAAGAACTCCAAGGGGTATTATTTCTATTACGCAGAGGAACAAAAGGTTCTTGTTTCTCGTCATGCCCACTTCTTGGAAGCTGAATTTTTAGAAAATCAGAAGAGTGGGAGCGCAATAGAACTGGAAGAAATTCCAGAACCACAAGCTGTTACTGAAAGTATGGTAGAACCAGAGGTTTCAGAAGAAAGGGACATACCAGCGCCTATCCGCAGAAGTAGTAGGCAGTCTCATCCGACCGAGAGATACTACAGTTTTCTCATAGACGGGGATCGAGAGGATTGCATCATTGACAATGATGACCCTACTAGCTTCTAGCAAGCCATTCAGAGCGGTGACTCGGTAAAATGGCTAGATGCAATGCGGACCGAAATGGAGTCCATGTACACTAACAAAGTATGGACTTTGGACATTGCTCCAGATGGGGTAAAACCCGTAGGATGCAAGTGGATCTTCAGAAAGAAGATTGGTGTGGATGGACAGGTTGAAACCTATAAGGCTAGACTTGTTGCAAAGGGTTTTCGTCAAAGACCTGGTTTGGACTATGACGAAACTTTTTCTCCAGTGACTATGCTCAAATCCATTCGGGTTCTTGCCATTGCTGCCTTCCAAGATTATGAGATCTGGCAGATGGACGTAAAGACGGCTTTTCTAAATGGTAATTTGGAAGAATGCGTCTATATGGATCAGCCAGAGGGATTCAATCAGAGTGGGAGCAGCGGTAAAGTGTGCAAGTTGCTTAAGTCCATTTATGGTCTAAAGCAGGCATCGCGGAGTTGGAACATCTATTTTTATGATACTGTCAAAGAATTCGACTTTATCAAAAATCCAGATGAATCATGCATATATAGTAAGATTGTAGGGAGAGCTATAGTATTCCTCGTCTTGTACATGGATGACATTCTCCTAATAGGAAATGATATTCCTATGCTACAGTCAGTCAAAGGATTCTTGTCACAGAAGTTCTCCATGAAGGACCTGGGTGATGCCACCAACATTCTGGGGATCCAGATCTATCGTGATAGATCAAAGAGGATGTTGGGACTTTCGCAGTCCAGGTACATAGACACCATATTGAAAAGATTCAGTATGGAAGATTCTAGGATCGGTAACCTACTTGCTTGTCACGGAATCAACCTCTCCAAAGAGATGTCTTCCAAGACTGATTTGGAAAGGGATCGCATGTCGATTATACCCTACGCTTCTGCGGTAGGATCTATAATATATGCGATGTTATGTACCAGACCAGATGTAGCATAAGCATTGAGCATTGCAAGCCGGTATCAGGCAAACCCAGGGGAAAAGCACTGGATAGCGGTAAAGAACATTCTCAAGTACCTGAGGAGGACTAAGGAGATGTTCTTGGTGTATGGTGGACAAGACCACCAGATCGAGGCCTTTGCCGACTCCAGCTTCCAGAGTGACAAGGATGACTCCAAGTCCATGTCGGGTTATGTCTTTAACATCAATGGAGAGGCGGTCTGTTGGAAGAGTTCCAAGCAGGACACCGTTGCTGACTCAACAATGGAAGCGGAGCACATAGCTGCTTGTGATGCCGCAAAAGAAGCTGTCTGGATGAAGAAGTTCCTCACAGAACTTCAGGTGGTTCCTACCAGTATTGATTCAATACCTCTGTATTGCGACAACAACGGCACTATAGCTTTAGCGAAGGAACCCAGGTCCCATCAGAAGTCCAAACACATCTTAAGGCGTTATCACCTGATCAGGGAGATCGTAGATCGCCAGGAGATCGAGGTAAAGAGAGTAAATACAGAGAATAACACTGCTGATCCATTCACAAAGGCCATTCCTCAGACGCAGTTCGAGAGGCTATTCGAGATGATAGGTCTGCGATATGCCAGTACATGGCCCTAGTGCAAGTGGGAGATTGTTAGTGTTTTTGCCGTAGAGGCCATTACTGTATCATACTAGTTTGTATATTACTTAATGGAAGTTTGGGATATTCACAGTTGTATTGACAGTCTTGCTAAAAATGGTTGTATGCTACTTGGTTTGTGTCTACTTTAATATGTGCATATGTTTCTTTTAACGTATCGCTTATACATATTAGTAGAGCCCTCAGGATCTTTGCTTAATTACCAGCATTGTGATGGCAGTCACACTAGTGGGGGTAGGGTAGTCTATAAGCAACATCCTAAACAGGTCCCTGGTCGTAGGATTATCGAGACAGGGCATCGATACTACGGAGTAGACTGGTGTATACGCTTCTCATCCCAGCATAGGGAGATGGTCTGTCCCACAGCCATCAGTACGTCGTACTGGAGATAGTATGCAGGTGCTCGTTAGGTTACGGGTACACCGGACAGGACACGCCGGGAACTGCAGGTTGGTATTATACCCATCGTCAGATAGCAGTTCCCAGGTGACCTGAGTACAGCTTAGTCCGTCGACTTGATACTGCTACTTCGCCTCGGGTGTGTTCCTACTGTACTTAGATTACTACCCTACCACGGCTCAAAGGATTCATGCAAACAGGTAGTAGTTGGGTGCAGTCCCGAAGCACTTGGAGGGAGTGGCAGTTAGACAGGATTCGTCTCTCCCGGTATTGGGGGTTGATATCGCGCTGTGTATGGAGAACCATTACGCAAAGTCCCTGGCCAGGGCAAGCGTGATTTACTGGAAGGTTCCAGTAGCTTCTCAAGGTGTAATGGACTTCACTCCGACACGACTTATACCGCTATTAGGGGTCTGACGTTTACCGCCCCCTAGGCCTGATATGCGATAGTCCTAGACGAACAGACCAGACTGTACGGAGATTGTCACATCAGGCTCAGTAGGAGTTCGGATGGGTTTCCTCATCGTCCTTCTTATCGACATCTACCTAGGGACCGTTACGTACAGCTAGTACCGCTTGCAGCCTGTGGTTAAACCCACTGCCAGCGTAGTGTCGGTCTTTAGAGTCCCACACAGAGAGTTTCCCTGCATCGGGCAAAAGGTGTATAGGCCGTATGGTTTTACGGCAGGGCCGCGATCACTTACGTACACTTGTGCACGTATTATGATCGGGCAGATAATATTAGCGGGCTTTGGTTTATGCCAGATTCTTTTATTATACAGATGGATTTATTTAGTCAAAGATTATCCGTGTTTTTCAGAAATACGGATGGGAGGGGCAGTTTCGTAATTTGTCGGGAAGCTTCTAGAAGAAGATGACTCATTTGTATTTATTTCTTTTGGATTAAACACAAATGAGGTGGAGAGATGAGTTGTAAGTTTTCATTAAATGCTTAATGACTCATGAGGTGATTCACCATTTAGGATTAAATGAAGCTTACAAGATATTTCTAGATATTTATCAAAGAGATATTTGTATGCTTGATATTATTCTTTCATGAGTTATTATTCATATTATAATCACAAAAGCTTTCTCTCTCCTCAAGTCTTCATCTTCTTCCTCAAACCCTAATAGCTCTCATGAGTTGAGAATCGTAGGGTTTAAGTGACTAACTAATCCATCTTATTACTCTACACCCTCTAGGACTTCTAGATTAGCGATCTAGAAGCCGTAGTTATCTCAGATTCGAGATAGAAGCTCGGACTATAGACTCTCGGGTGGATCGTCTTTGACTCGAGGAGGCCGTTGAGGTGCTCATGTTCCATAGAGCCTACGAGGTGCGGAGGATACCGATGAAGACCCGAAGGACAAGTAACGTGAGGTATAACTTCGAATCCGAGTAGTTAAACTTTTCGTAGTTTGCTAGTAATGGTTTAGACACGACCCGTGTGCTCAAGTCCGTGTTACGAAGCTTTGAAAATTGTTTTTCATATATTTCGCTTCCCCGCAAGCTCGTGGGGTGCATGACATGGACTTATAGATACTGTTAGGTCCACGTTACCTCTCCCGGTACTTTCGGGGTTGCGGAAATGGTAAATCAAAAAAATTTCTAAGCTTTGTAACATGGACCGTAAAAGCCGGATCTTTGCTAAACTATAAACTAGCAACCTAACAAGAGATGTATCTACTCGGTTAGGGGTTATACCTCAACTTGAACTCCTTCTCTTCTTGTTGTTGTTCTTCTTTGATGTTCTACTCTTCTTGTTGTTCTTCTCATTGCTTGCTCAATGGTTGATCCGGACTTCGGTCACCTCCGCGGCCTCCTAGAGTCGAAGACGATCCACCCGAGAGATGTACACCGAGCTCCACCTCAAGCCGAGATAACTAGGGCAAGGAGATAGCTAATCTAGAAGCCCTAGGTTGTGTAGAGAAGATGTATGGATGTGTTTGTCAAGTGAAAACCTTTTTCTCTCAACACATGAGATCAAAGGAGAAATCAAGAGGAGGAAGAAGAAGGAGGTTTTTAGCAACCATGGAGCTTCTCCTTTCAAGAGAGAGAAAGAGAATAATATTATGATAAGCTTAACCAAGAGAAAAGCTAACCATGGTTGCAATAATGCAAAAACAACATCATTACTAATTCCATCAAGATAAAGTTGATGGCTACAATTGAAATGACCATTATCATAATCCAAAAGAAAAAGGAAAAGAAAAGAAGAGTGTGGAAACCTCTTGAAAGTCAATGGTCAACCCGGTCAACCGGTCAACAAAGTCAAGAGGGGTCAACGGGGTCAAATTGTCAATGCAATTAGCCATCATAAGATTATCACTAATAGGATTAGTAAATGATGTTCGCGGCTCATAATGGTTTTGACCAAACGAACTGTCAAAACCCTAATGAGCCTGCCACATAATGGTTTTGGCCGAACCAACTGCCAAAACCCTAATGAGGCACCTCCTCCTTCATCGCTCCAGAAAACTGTGCATACACACCTGCATCCGTATTACGTAGAATGCGGATGCACAGAAGACAAAACAAATCCATCCATGCAATACTAGGATCCGGCTTAAACCAAAGCCGACTAGTATTGCCTGCCCGAACACCACACGCACACAAGTGTACGTAAGTGATCGCAGCCCTGCCGTAAAACCATACGGCCTCTACACGTTTCGCTCAGTGCAGGGAAACTCTCTGTGTGGGACTCTAAAGACTCGACACTACGCTGGCAGTGGGTTTAACCACAGATCGCAAGCGGCACTAGCTGTACGTAACGGTCCCCAGGTAGATGTCGATAAGAAGGCCGATGAGGTAAACCCATCCGAACTCCTACTGAGCCTGTATGTGACAATCTCCGTACAGTCCGGTCTGTTCGTCTGATACATCGCATGGCGGGCCTAGGGGGGCGGTAAACGTCAGTCCCCTAATAGCGGTACAAGTCATGTCGGAGTGAAGCCCAATACACCCTGAGATAACACTGGAAACCTACCAGTATATCTCGCTTGCCCTGGCCAGGGACTACTCGTGTAATGGCTCTCCTAGACACAGCGCGATGTCAACCCCCAATACCGGGAGAGACGAATCCTGTCTAACCGTCACTGCCTCCAAGTGCTTCGGGACTGCTCCCAACTACTACCTGTTTGCACGACTCAGTAGAGCCGTGGTAGGGTAGCAATCAAAGAACAGTGGGAACACACTCGAGGCGAAGTGACAGTGTCAAGTCAGCGGACTAAGCTGTACTCATGTCACCTGGGAACTGATAACTGACGATAGGTATAATACCAACCATCAGTTCCCGACGAGTCCTGTCCAGTGTACTCGTAACCTAACGAGCACCCGCATACTATCTCAAGTACAACGTACTGACGGCTGTGGGACAGACCGTCTCCCGTGCTGGGACGAGAAGCGCATACGCTAGTCTACTCTGGAGTATCGATGCCCTATCTCGATACTCCCACGACTAGGAACGTGTATAAGGATGTGCTTGTAGATTACCCAGCCCCCACGAGTGTGATCGCCATCACAACGCCGGTAATCAAGCAAAGATCCTAAGGGCTCTACTAATGCGTATAGGTGATATAATAAATAAACAC
This sequence comes from Agapanthus africanus, assembly GCA_030015575.1. NCBI lineage: Eukaryota > Viridiplantae > Streptophyta > Magnoliopsida > Asparagales > Amaryllidaceae > Agapanthus > Agapanthus africanus. The sequence continues at coordinate 544,713,844 of JASDDO010000024.1, read as the reverse complement.
ACATGTACACATTAAAGCAGAGACAAACCAAGTAGCATACTACTATATTGAGCAAGATTGTCTGTACAACTGTGAATATCCCAAGCTTCCATCAAGTAATATACATACTAGTATGATACAGTAATGGCCTCTAGGGCATATACACCAACAATCTCCCACTTGCACTAAGGCCATGTACTGGCGTATCGAAGACCTATCATCTCGATCAGCCGCTCGAACTGAGTCTGGGGTAAAGCCTTCGTGAATGGGTCCGCAGTGTTGTCCTTTGTGTCCACTCTCCGCACCTCGATCTCCTGTCGATCAATGATCTCCCTGATCAGGTGATACCGCCTTAAGATGTGCCTGGATTTCTGATGGGACCTTGGTTCCTTCGCTAAAGCTATAGCCCCATTGTTATCGCAATACAAAGGTATTGGGTCAACAATGGACGGAACCACCTGTAGTTCACTAATGAACTTCTTAATCCAGACCGCCTCTTTTGCGGCATCGCTTGCAGCAATGTATTCAGCCTCCATCGTCGAGTCTGCGACGGTATCCTGCTTGGAACTCCTCCAACATACCGCCCCTCCGTTGAGGGTAAACACAAAACCCGAGACGGACTTGCTGTCATCTTTGTCACTCTGGAAGCTTGAATCGGTAAAGGACTCGACCCTGAGGCCTCCATTACCGTAAACCAGGAACATCTTCTTAGTCCTTCTCAGGTACTTAAGAATGTTCTTCACTGCTGTCCAGTGGTCCTCCCCTGGGTCCGACTGATACCGGCTTACCGTGCTCAACGCGTAAGCTACATCTGGTCTTGTACATAGCATCGCATACATTATAGATCCTACCGCCGAAGCGTAGGGTATAGTGCTCATGCGAACCCTCTCCTCGTCAGTCTTAGGAGACATCTTCTTGGAGAGGGTAATTCCGTGCAATGCGGGTATGTTACCGCGCTTGGAATCCTCCATACTAAATCTCTTTAGTACGGTCTCTATGTACCTGGACTGCGAAAGTCCCAATAGTTTCTTGGATCTATCTCTATAGATCTTGATCCCCAGAATGTACGAGGCATTACCCAGGTCCTTCATGGAGAACCTTTGTGACAAAAACAGCTTGACCGATTGTAGCATAGGAATGTCATTTCCTATCAGAAGAATGTCGTCCACGTACAAGACTAGGAATACGACAGTTCGTCCTACAATCTTCTTATAAACACAGGGTTCATCTTCGTTCTTGATGAAATCAAATTCCTTGATTGCCTCATCAAAACAGATGTTCCAGCTCCGCGATGCCTGCTTTAATCCATAAATGGATTTAAGCAACTTGCACACCTTTCCGCTGCTCCCACTGTCTACGAAACCTTCTGGTTGATCCATGTAAACGCACTCTTCCAAACAACCGTTTAGGAAAGCCGTTTTAACATCCATCTGCCAGATCTCATAGTCATGGAAGGCAGCAATGGCAAGTAGGATCCGAATGGATTTGAGCATAGCCACCGGAGAAAAAGTTTCGTCATAGTCCAAACCAGGTCTTTGACGGAAACCTTTTGCAACGAGTCTAGCTTTATAGGTTTCCACCTGCCCATCTACACCAAGTTTCCTTTTGTAGATCCATTTGCATCCAACGGATTTTACCCCAGGTGGAGCAATATCCAAGGTCCACACTTTATTGGCGTACATGGACTCCATTTCGGATTGCATTGCTTCCTGCCACTTATCAGAGTCCCTACTGATAATGGCCTGCCTGAAACTGGTAGGGTCATCTTCTTCCAAGATGCAATCCTCTCGATCCCCGTCTATGAGAAAACCGTAGTATCTCTCGGGCGGATGAGAAATCCTACCAGATCTGCGGAGTGGCTGAGGTTCGTTTGGGGTTATTGAATCTAGCGGTTCCTCCAAATTTTCAGTTACATTTTGTGGTCGCTGAATTTCTTCCAGTTCTACCGAACTCCCACTAGTTTCTTTTGCAAGAAAGTCCCTTTCTAAGAAGGTAGCGTGGCGAGATACAAACACCTTCTGTTCCTCGGTGTGGTAGAACAGATATCCTAGTGAGTCTTTAGGATATCCCACAAATTTACAGAGAACTGACCGTGCCTCTAACTTGTCCGGTTTCTGTGTTTTCACATAGGCCGGACAACCCCATATCTTAAATCGCTTAAGATACGGATTTCTTCCACTCCATATTTCATATGGAGTCTTAGGCACTGATTTGGATGGAACATAGTTCAATAGGTACGCCGCTGTCTGAAGTGCATGTCCCCAAAATGAAAGAGGCAACTCAGCACTACTCATCATGGAGCGAACCATATCCAATAGGGTACGATTCTTCCGCTCCGAAACACCGTTGTGCTGTGGTGTATAAGGAGGAGTAAGCTGAGAGAGAATACCATTCTCTTTTAAGTAATCTAGGAATTCCGTGCTTAAGTACTCCCCTCCCCTGTCAGACCGGAGGATCTTGATACTTTTGCCAATCTGGTTCTCTACTTCCTTTCTGAATTCCTTGAATTTCTCAAAAGCTTCAGATTTGTGTTTCATCAGATACACATATCCGAACCTAGAGAGATCGTCAGTGAATGTGATGAAGTACGAGAACCCTCCCCTTGCATGTATAGACATCGGACCACACACATCACTGTGTATGAGTCCCAAGAGCTCTCTTGCTCTTTCTCCATGTCCGGTGAACGGAGATTTGGTCATCTTCCCTTTGAGACAAGACTGACAAGTTTCATAAGATGAAAACTCGAACGTATTCAAGAGTCCATCTTTATGCAACTTACTCAGTCTTTTCTCTCCGATATGACCAAGCCTACAATGCCACAAGTAGGATTCATTCGTATCTGAATTCTTCCTCTTGCGTGTGTTTTGTATATTGAGAACTGTATTCTGATTTAGAACGTAGATACCATTACACAGTGTACCCTCTGCAACCAGTACCTTATGAAGGTAAATGTTCATGATATTCTTTTCAAGAACAAAGTCATATCCATCTTTATCGAGTAAAGAAACTGATATGATGTTGCAAACCATGGAAGGTACATAATAGCAATCGTTCAAAATCATAGTCTTGCCATTAGGCAATACTAGGTGATATTCACCGACGGCTGCCGCATTAACTTGTGCTCCGTTCGCTACTCTGAGCGACATATCACCCGGTGCAACTTTCCTACTTTTTCTCAGTCCCTGCAATAAATTACAGATATGAGATCCTGATCCGGTATCAAGTACCCAGGAGGTAGGGCTGACCGTAAAACAGTTCTCAATTACAAGAACACCTGAAGTAGATGCAAAACCATGCTTCTTCTTCAACTGGGTATCCTGGAAATCCATACTTTCCTCTTTCCCATTCTCATACTCATGACTGTTGTCATAAGTTAGAGCTGAACCAACTTTCCCCAGTCCCGAATAAGAATTCGGATCGGTCAAGCGATACATTTTATTATCTTGATTAGGGCGTGAAAAGGTTGCTGCCTGGAGAGAGAGAAAAGAAACACTCAGCGTATGCTCTTGCAAGATTAGATTGGTTTATTAATTTATCTAACCAGGATGTCTCCCACTGTTTACTCAAATTCTTCTTAAAACCTTTTAAAAGAAGAACTAGCCGGGTTTTAATTCACGTCACAATACTTGCTTAACCTTTCAGCCAGGCTAGTGTCGGTACTTCGAGGGAGGTTTTCCAACGCTTTCGCGAAGTTCCTTAATTAAATAACCTCTTTTCCCTGGGGGCGTAACCCCGCTAACACCTTTCTAGACACCTACTAGGTTTATAGCATTGATCGTTAAGTGAAATAATCTCCCGAGAGTAAACCAACTCATCAGTGGGATCGGGATCCAACTGTCATTGTGTGATAACCTAGATGGAATCCACTCTAGTCACCACACTCCAGAAGGTATGCTAAATCTGCAAGTTTCAGTTCTTTTGAAACTCCCGATGTAGTTTTTGCCCCTAGGACCCAAGTGATCTTGACGGAGTCAACAAATCAAAGAGTCCTAGTCAAGTTCAACCTGTCATTATCTGGATTGCATTAAACCCACCCGCACAACCCTTGACGGAGTCAACAAGGTTATACGACTGTCCTAATCAATCCCATATACCGATACAAACAAGCAGTACTTAGCTACCGTACACTACGCCTTGACGGAGTCAACAAACGCAGCACGAATACTAAGTGTTACTTATAAGAAATGACAGAGGGCTACGGCTGGGTTTTTTGGCGAAAAAACCCGTTAACGTAATGAACTTGATATCGTTGAAGGAACCTGGTAGTCTTTTTTGAAAAACATAGTGGCGAAAACTTTTGCTAAAGAGGTCACTCCCTGTTAAGGGATCTCGGCTCTTTCCTCGTCGAGTGAGGTGCTGGGCATTCGTAAGATGAATACCTCGATGCAAAGCAAGAATAATCGACTATGGTGAAGTTATTACCCTGACGCAAACCTTTTGTCCAAGGGGTCACTCCCGATGAGGGGATCTCGGCCCTTGCCTCGTCGATTGAGGTGCTGGGCATTCATAACCGAATACCTCGATGCAAAGCAAAAAGATGAACGTCCTTGTAATAACAGCTTTTTGAAAAACTTGTTCCAACAACGTCTTTTAGGTTTATTTTCTTGCATTAGTTCTTTTAATGCGTCCCATCATTTAAATCCTACCATTGCAGAAAACAACCAAAATATGACGTACGCTTATGCCATTCGCATTCGCCACGGGGCCCCGTCATCACCCGTTAGGTTACTTAACTAACGACAGAGCGGGGGCTGGGCTAGCGCGGCTGTAAAACATAAGCAACGCCTAAATAGTTATTATATATAGCAATATAGCAATGATAGCTAATCCAGATCACAGATGAACACTTTGGATATACTAGGAACCCGCAATTCGTTCGAGCCTTCAACGAAAAACGGATTACACGGTCGCGATGAATAGCCAAAACCCCACCCAAGACCCCTACGGGTGCGGCAAACTACCCGCCAAGTACCCGAAGCGAAGCAACCTCCCTCAATGCCATGAGTAGGCCACTCGGCACTTCGAGCTACCCGGTAGTTTGTGCACCCCCTCCATGGGTCTATCCTAGGAGCAAAAACAGTAAAAAGAATTATACAATGACGGCTACAACCCCGACCCGGTTGTGCGGCCATACAAATAATATTACATCAATTTACAAATTTATTACATGAATGAAAGAAAAAGAAACTCTCATCTCACATCCACCCCGGCTATTTATCCGCGACAATCCAACGAGCTCATATACACAAACCATCAACAACAATCACAGATCACAGATATGTATAACCCCGACTAATCGACATATAGCGATTAGCCGACGTTCAATACATAAGAACATCACAGATATAACCTTTATAGTCAAAGTATATTGAAGTTCGGAAAAAATACGGAATTATAGGCCCCCAAAAACAAATTTCTATTCTGGAAAATCTGGGCACATATAATATATCTGAAAAATCCTAAAACCATGTCAGAAACAAACTGCACCAAAAATGAGACAGCAACTCCACCAGATCGCCGCGCTTCCGCGGCAATAGCAAGCTATTGCCGCGGAAGCGCGGCGCTCTTGGTGAGTTACTGTGTCGTTTTTGGTGGGTTTCTTCTAAAAACCCTGAGATGATTTTTGGACTATAATAAATTTTGTTTTGACGAGAAAAAATTTTAACAGAAACTCAGGTTTTCATAACTTGGTTTTTTCGATTTTTCCGTTTCGAACTTCGATACACTTCGCTACCAAGCTAGTTTATGTTTAGTTAGGCTCTGATACCACTGTTAGGTCCACGTTACCTCTCCCGGTACTTTCGGGGTTGCGGAAATGGTAAATCAAAAAATTTTCTAAGCTTTGTAACATGGACCGTAAAAGCCGGATCTTTGCTAAACTATAAACTAGCAACCTAACAAGAGATGTATCTACTCGGTTAGGGGTTATACCTCAACTTGAACTCCTTCTCTTCTTGTTGTTGTTCTTCTTTGATGTTCTACTCTTCTTGTTGTTCTTCTCATTGCTTGCTCAATGGTTGATCCGGACTTCGGTCACCTCCGCGGCCTCCTAGAGTCGAAGACGATCCACCCGAGAGATGTACACCGAGCTCCACCTCAAGCCGAGGTAACTAGGGCAAGGAGATAGCTAATCTAGAAGCCCTAGGTTGTGTAGAGAAGATGTATGGATGTGTTTGTCAAGTGAAAACCTTTTTCTCTCAACACATGAGATCAAAGGAGAAATCAAGAGGAGGAAGAAGAAGGAGGTTTTTAGCAACCATGGAGCTTCTCCTTTCAAGAGAGAGAAAGAGAATAATATTATGCTAAGCTTAACCAAGAGAAAAGCTAACCATGGTTGCAATAATGCAAAAACAACATCATTACTAATTCCATCAAGATAAAGTTGATGGCTACAATTGAAATGACCATTATCATAATCCGAAAGAAAAAGGAAAAGAAAAGAAGAGTGTGGAAACCTCTTGAAAGTCAATGGTCAACCCGGTCAACCGGTCAACAAAGTCAAGAGGGGTCAACGGGGTCAAATGGTCAATGCAATTAGCCATCATAAGATTATCACTAATAGGATTAGTAAATGATGTTCGCGGCTCATAATGGTTTTGACCAAACGAACTGTCAAAACCCTAATGAGCCTGCCACATAATGGTTTTGGCCGAACCAACTGCCAAAACCCTAATGAGGCACCTCCTCCTTCATCGCTCCAGAAAACTGTGCATACACACCTGCATCCGTATTACGTAGAATGCGGATGCACAGAAGACAAAACAAATCCATCCATGCAATACTAGGATCCGGCTTAAACCAAAGCCGACTAGTATTGCCTGCCCGAACACCACACGCACACAAGTGTACGTAAGTGATCGCAGCCCTGCCGTAAAACCATACGGCCTCTACACGTTTCGCTCAGTGCAGGGAAACTCTCTGTGTGGGACTCTAAAGACTCGACACTACGCTGGCAGTGGGTTTAACCACAGACCGCAAGCGGCACTAGCTGTACGTAACGGTCCCCAGGTAGATGTCGATAAGAAGGCCGATGAGGTAAACCTATCCGAACTCCTACTGAGCCTGTATGTGACAATCTCCGTACAGTCCGGTCTGTTCGTCTGATACATCGCATGGCGGGCCTAGGGGGGCGGTAAACGTCAGTCCCCTAATAGCGGTACAAGTCGTGTCGGAGTGAAGCCCAATACACCCTGAGATAACACTGGAAACCTACCAGTATATCTCGCTTGCCCTGGCCAGGGACTACTCGTGTAATGGCTCTCCTAGACACAGCGCGATGTCAACCCCCAATACCGGGAGAGACGAATCCTGTCTAACCGTCACTGCCTCCAAGTACTTCGGGACTGCTCCCAACTACTACCTGTTTGCACGACTCAGTAGAGCCGTGGTAGGGTAGCAATCAAAGAACAGTGGGAACACACTCGAGGCGAAGTGACAGTGTCAAGTCAGCGGACTAAGCTGTACTCATGTCACCTGGGAACTGATAACTGACGATAGTTATAATACCAACCATCAGTTCCCGACGAGTCCTGTCCAGTGTACTCGTAACCTAACGAGCACCCGCATACTATCTCAAGTACAACGTACTGACGGCTGTGGGACAGACCGTCTCCCGTGCTGGGACGAGAAGCGCATACGCTAGTCTACTCTGGAGTATCGATGCCCTATCTCGATACTCCCACGACTAGGGACGTGTATAAGGATGTGCTTGTAGATTACCCAGCCCCCACGAGTGTGATCGCCATCACAACGCCGGTAATCAAGCAAAGATCCTAAGGGCTCTACTAATGCGTATAGGTGATATAATAAATAAACACACATGTACACATTAAAGCAGAGACAAACCAAGTAGCATACTACTATATTGAGCAAGATTGTCTGTACAACTGTGAATATCCCAAGCTTCCATCAAGTAATATACATACTAGTATGATACAGTAATGGCCTCTAGGGCATATACACCAACAGATACGGTCACCGTAGATATCATAGTATTACCTTTATGATATAGTTGACCTAGGAAATCGTTATTTTATTCGATTTCTACATGTTAATGTTTTCTACTCACGAGTTGGAAACTCATCCCGTTGTGCCACAGTTCTTGCAGGTTGACCGCTTGGATCGGTAGCGGTATAGTTGGCGCACAGCTTGCTTTTAGGAGTTTTGCCTTGGTAGGTGGGACATTTGTATCGTGCCGACTCTCGTAATTATTATACATATTGTATCTAGTCAACTCCATCAATCAAAATTAGTATTTGTATAAATAGTAAGACTTAGTGAGACTTGTAGTTACGAGATTTGAGCGATAGGTTTTATGTTCGTTTATTGGGTTGATGTCTTTCTTTATTTATTACCTTTTGTGTTGATCTTCGTCGATTGGGCGTTGTATACTTGTTTTATTACTTGCGTGGTTGTGAATCCTCCGTTTGGCGAAGAGCTAGCTCCCGCTTGGGGATGCCTTTTATATTATCATGTATTTGTGGTTTTGGATCAAAATATACAAAGGATGTGCTGCCCAAATTTTTAAAAGACGAACATGTTTTACAACAAGTAGGATAAACTTGCATTCTTCATGTTCCCTTTTCTATGCATTTAAGAAAACACCTTTCTTCATTATGCCTTATTTCAGATTGCACCTCTTTTATTTCTTTAAAGGTTTAGATTTCTGGTTTTCAGCTTACTTGAATTACGTTACGCCTGTAGACGTTGCGTGATTTAAGTGTTGGTCACGAGCTAATATTTCGGGTCGTGATATTCTGTCATGCCCTACCACCAATACAATACAAAGAGTATTGTTCGCTCTGGCCGAAGTCGCACGGTTTTGTCCTTCGAAGCGAACCGGACCCAACCAGGGGCCACTTCCCAGGAGGTCACCCATCTCAGGACTTCCCTGGCCCTAGCATGCTTAACTAAGGAGTTCTCAAACTCCTGTAGTGCCAGTTCACTTAAAAGGCGCCTCTGCATGCGTATCGCATCTCTGATGTCAGCGGAGTGGAACGTCATCTCATCAAGATCTCGAACGAACCTTTTACTCCATTTTTCTCTAATGTCGACTGATTCGGATTCGTCTCTTCGTGGCTGTATGGACTGTGCTCCAATGGCTATACTCGTATCTGGAGTCTCCCAAACAATGTATCTCATTGCATGATATCCGAATGACGTCAAACCTTTCGAATGATTCATCAAAGTTCCATAATCCCCCAAGAGCTCAACATCTTGAGTACAGTTTAATAGTATTCCAGTACATGCCACAGTACCTATGGACCAGCCGTAGAAGGGCAAACCCAAGCCTCATTAATGGCACCGCTAAACTGCTGCAAACCCTAAGGTTTCAAAGCGTTCTCATGTGTTAGTGTATATGCCCTAGAGGCCATTACTGTATCATACTAGTTTGTATATTACTTAATGGAAGCTTGGGATATTCACCTTGTATATACAATCTTGCTCAAAATAGTAGTATGCTACTTGGTTTGTTTCAACTTCAATGTGTACATGTGTTTATTTTTGTATATCGCCTATACACATTAGTGGAGCCCTTAGGATCTTTGCTTGATTACCAGCGATGTGATGGCCGTCACACCAGTGGGGCTGGGTAATCTATAAGCACATCCTTATGCAGGTCCCTGGTCGCAGGACTATCGAGACAGGGCATCGATACTCCGGAGTAGACCAGCGCATGCGCTTCTCATCCCAGTGTGGGAGACGGTCTGTCCCACAGCCGTCAGTACGTCGTACTTGAGATAGTATGCGGGTGCTCGTTAGGTTACGGGTACACTGGACAGGACTCGTCGGGAACTGACTAGTTGGTATTATGCCTATCGTCAGTTATCAGTTCCCAGGTGACATGAGTACAGCTTAGTCCGCTGACTTGACACTGTCACTTCGCCTCGAGTGTGTTCCCACTGTACTTTGATCACTACCCTACCACGGCTCAAAGGAGTCGTGCAAACAGGTAGTGGTTGGGTGCAGTCCCGAAGCACTTGGAGTCAGTGACGGTTAGACAGTATTTGTCTCTCCCGGTATTGGGGGTTGACATCGCGCTGTGTCTAGGAGAGCCATTACACGAGTAGTCCCTGGCCAGGGCAAACGAGATATACTGGTAGGTTTCCAGTGTTATCTCAGGGTGTTTTGGGCTTCGCTCCGGCACGACTTGTACCGCTATTGGGGGACTGACGTTTACCGCCCCCTAGGCCCGCCATGCGATATATCAGACGAACAGACCGGACTGTACGGAGAATGTCACACTCAGGCTCAGTAGGAGTTCAGATGGGTTTCGCCTCGTCGGTCTTCTTGTCGGCACTACCTGGGGACCGTTACGCACAGCTAGTGCCGCTTGCGGTCTGTGGTTAAACCCACTGCCAGCGTAGTGTCGAGTCTTTAGAGTCCCACACAGAAAGCTTTTCGCCTTTAGGCAAAAGAGTAGAGGTCGCATGGTATTGCGACAGGTCGCATGGTTTTGCGACAGGGTTCGGTCACATCCGTGCACTTGTGCACGTACAGTGTCCGGACAGTTTACACTAGCGGGCTTTGGTTTAAGCCAGATCCTAGTGTACCTTTTGGGATTGGATTTATCCAGTGTGCATTCGTGTTCCTCGGAACGCGGATGCGGGTGCACAGTTGACAGGGAGACGGAGGCAGCGGATTCTCATTAGGGTTGTTGATAGTTGACCGTTGACTATTTGACTTTTTGTTCAACCCTAATGAGAATATGATATGTGATTAACTATTATATTAATTAAGTATTATGGTGACATGGTTGTTGACTTGTTGACTTTGTTGACTTGTTGACTTGTTGACTTTTGTTGACTTGTTGACTTTGTTGACCGGTTGACTAGGCTTGACTAGTTGACCATCATGATAACCATAGCCATCATTTCATGGCAAAGACTTTTGTTTACTTGCTCATTTGTGTAAAATGAGTGCATGAAATGATATGGTTATGGTTGCTTCAACCATCACATAAGACTTTTTTAGTATGATGAGTTATCATGACTTTGGATTATGAGAGGGTGAGAGACAAAAGACTTGCTCATTCTTTCTTGCTCATTCTCTCTCTTGTTCTTGAGCTCTCTTGTTTTGCTCTCACCCTCTTGCTCTTTTTCCCTCCCTTTAATCTATGGTTCTCTTGTCTCATGAGTTGAGAATCAAGAACCATAGATAAAATCCCACATAAACTATTCTCTACTCATTCTAGTTCACAAGGTTTAGCAAACCGAGTGAACTAGTTTCTTCAAAGAACGAAGAAGGAGCCAAAGGTTGGAGCTTTCAGGTGGATCTATCTTCGGCGTACGGAGACGACGAGAAGAAGCCAATCTGGACCACCATCGGAGCTTGAAAACGAAGGAGTTCAAGACAAGCAAGGTATAACCCCCTAACCGAGTAGCTAGAAACTCATAGTTAGGTTGTTAGATAGATGTTTAACCAAGATCCGGGTTTTAGGTCCATGTTACCACCTCCGTAAAAATCGTTTTTTACCAAATTCCGCATTCCCGAAAGTACCGGGAGAGGTAGCATGGACTTACAGTGGTATCAGAGCCTAGTTAAACTCTATCTAACATGTTAGCAAATAACTAGAAGATCGATCAAAGAAAAAGTCCCGAAAACGAACCCCAAAAATTCGAGTTTCTGTCGATTTTTTTACTGTTCAAAAGTTGATTATTTTAACACCTAAAATCGGCTCAGGCTTTTGTGTGAATAACCACCAAAGATGGTCCCACGATCGAGTCAAAGCGCCGCGGAAACGCGGCGGGAGCACGCTCCCGCCGCGGATCCGCGGCCGAGTTGACTCGGCCGAGGACAATCTTTGGTGCAGTGTTATTCTGGGGGTATTTTGGGATTTTTAGTATATGTATTTTGAACCCAGATTTTCCAGAACGAAAATTTTATTTTGGGGTCCCGAAAATCCGTATTTTTGATCGAACTTATAAAAGACTTAAGCTAACGGGTTTTTCCTGTAATGTGATATTTGTATTGAACGTCTACTAATCGCTATATGTCGATTAGTGGGGGTTATACAAATCTGTGATCTGTAATGTTGATGGAATGTGTATATGAATATGTTGGATTGTCGCGGGTGAATAGCCGGGGGTTGTGAGACGAGAGTTTTTCTTTTCTTTCAATTCATGTAAATTTGTAAATTGATGTAATAATTATTTGTATGGCCGCACAACCGGGTCGGGGTTGTAGCCGTCATTGTATAATTTCTTTTTACTGTTTTTGCTCCTAGGATAGACCCATGGAGGGGGTGCACAAACTACCGGGTATGCCGAAGTGTCGAGTGGCCTACTCATGGAGATGAGGGAGGTTGCTACACTTCGGGTACTTGGCGGGTAGTTTGCCGCACCCATAGGGGTCTTGGGTGGGGTATTGGCTATTCACCGCGACCGTGTAATCTGTTTTTCGTTACAGGCTCGTGCGAATTACAGATTCCTAGTATATATAATGTATTCATCTGTGATCTGAAATGTTTATCATTGCAGTATATCCATATATGATATTATTTAGGCGTTGCTTATGTTTTACAGCCGCGCTAGCCCAGCCCCCGCTCTGTCGTTAGTTAAGTAACCTAACGGGTAATGACGGGGCCCCGTGGCGAATGCGAATGGCATAAGCGTACGTCATATTTTGGTTGTTTTCTGCAATGGTAGGATTAAATGATGGGACGCATTAAAAGAACTAATGCAAGAATATCACGCATTAAAAGAACTAATGCAAGATAATAAACCAAGTTAAAGTCGTTGGAACACTTTCGAAAAACCACTCGGTTCTTTTCAAAACCAACTTTTAAATGCGGTGCTTGAGCCACTCCTTTTAAAAGCTATCTCGTTCCATCGACCAAATCAAGTTCACTACGTTCACGGTTTTGCCAAAACCATCCGTAGCCCTCCATCATTTCAGTTAAATATTCGGTAGTATTCAAGCTATGTATTTTGACCTCACGCCAAGGCATAGTGATTGGTAGCTGCCGGATATTTATCTGTTGCATAGATAGAATGCGTTGGTTTGAGACAATCGTACTGCCATTTTGGCCTACGTCAAGGGTATGTACGGGTGGGTTCAAATTAACCTGGATAATGATGGGACGAACTTGACAAGTGACTTATGACATTTTGACCTCACGCCAAGGTCATAAGAGCATGGGGCAAAAATCCACATCGGGAGTTTCATAAGTACTGAAACTTGCTAGATTTGCATACCATTTGGAGTGTGATGATTCTGGTAGGATTCCTTCAGTTTCGTCACGCGATGATATTTGGATCCCAATCCTACTGTGAGTATATGCTACTCCTCGGGAAATTTCTCACTAAACAATCGATGCTATAAACCTAGTAGGTGCCTAGAAAGGTGTTAGCGGGGCTACGCCCCCAGGGAAAAGAGGTTCTTTAATTAAGGAACTTCGCGAAAGCGTTGGAAAACCTCCCCCGAAGTACCGACACCGGCCTGGCTGAACGGTTAAGCAAGTATTGTGCGGTGGGATTGATCCCGACTAATTCTTCCTTTATGGTTTGAGGAGGGATTCGAGAAACAGTGGGAGCCATCATGTTTAGACAAACTAAAAACCACTCTAAACTTGCAAGAGCATCATGCTGAGTGTTTCTTCTTCTCTTTCCTAATTGCAGTGACCAAATCGACATGACTGGACTTAAGTTACTCCTAGATAAAAACAAACTGACAGGGCCAAACTACAAAGATTGGCTCAGGAATGTCAAGATAGCAATCACTTACGACAAGCTGGGGTATCTTCTTACCACCAAAGCTCCCCCTGTCCCTGGTCCCACTTCCAGCGTCGCGGATAAGGAAATCCGCAAGACTTGGGAGATTGATAACGCGAAGGCCAAGTGCCTCGTACTTGCCTCGATGGACAACGAACATCAGAAGAGGCACGAGAATATGGACCTTGAATCCATATTTCTCCATATAAAAGAACTGTATGGAGAGCAATCTCGTATCGCAAGATACGAAGCGTCGAAGAAGTTATTTTCGGCAAGAATGGCCGTCGGATCATCAGTAGCCGAGCACGTGCTAAAGATGATCGGCTACATTGAGGAGCTCGCGGACCTAGGGACCACATTGGAGAGTGAACTCTATACGGACATAGTTCTCCAGTCCCTTCCTTCCACTTACGCCTAGTTCATACTGAACTTCAACTTACAAGAAAAAGAGGTTGAACTTTCAGAGCTCCTCAACATGCTGAGGAGCGCAGAGGGCACCCTACAGAAAGGTAGGGAAGCATCCACTTTGTTTGTAGGAGGATCATCTTCTTCTAGGTCCAAGGCGAAAGCCAAGGGAAAGAAGAAGAAAGCCCCCGCCAAACCAAGGGGCGGTGTTAGTAAAGTGGATACGACGGGAAAAGCTAAAGCAACAAAGAAATGGGGGAAGCTTGTGGATAAGGAAGAATGCTTCTATTGTCATAAGAAAGGTCACTGGAAGAATGATTGTAGGGCTTGGAAAGCCAGGACACAGGAATTGAAGCAAGTTGCAGCTTCAGCTTCAGGTGTGTATGTTATTGAAAACTGTCTTTCAATAAACTCTACTTCCTGGGTATTGGATATCGGATCAGGATCTCATATCTGTAATTCTTTGCAGGCGTTGAGAAACCGTAGGGTTTTGAAGGCAGGTGACATGACCCTCAGAGTTGCGAACGGAGCTAGCATGGATGCTAAAGCCGTAGGGGACTATCACCTGGGAATGTCAGATGGACATGTTTTGGTTTTGCGTAATTGCTTTTTTGTACCCAACGCAACTTGTAATATCATTTCTGTATCTTTAGTTTCTAAAGAAGGTTATGAATTTGCGTTTGTAAGTAATGTTGTAAACATTCACCTTAATCAAGTTTTGATTGGGTCAGGTACATTGAGTAATGGTATATACGTATTGAACCAACCACAGATTTTCAATGTCCAGAATACACACAAAAGAAAGTCTCCAGAAATAAATCAGACTTTCTTGTGGCATTGTAGACCGGGTCACATCAATGAGAGAAGGTTGACGAAGTTACATACTGAAGGGTATTTGAATGCGTTCGAATATCAATCGTATGCCACTTGTCAATCCTGTCTCAAAGGAAAGATGACAAAGACTCCGTTCACTGGACACGGAGTAAGAGCGAGCGAGCTCTTAGGACTCGTACACAGTGACGTGTGCGGTCCAATGTCTACACATGCGCGAAGCGGTTATTCTTACTTCGTTACTTTTACGGATGACTTCTCAAGGTACGGTCATGTCTTCTTAATGAAACATAAGTCCGAAACCTTTGGAAAATTCCAGGAGTATAAGAATGAAGTAGAAAAACAGACCGGCAAAAGTATTAAGATTCTAAGATCGGATCGAGGTGGAGAATACTTAAGTGCCGAGTTCCTGGACTATTTAAAAGAGAACGGAATTCTCTCTCAGCTTACTCCTCCATACACTCCGCAACATAACGGTGTATCGGAGAGACGGAACCGCACCCTATTGGATATGGTGCGATCCATGATGAGTAACGCTGAGTTACCGTGATCATTCTGGGGATATGCGCTAGAATCAGCCGCATACCTTTTGAACCGAGTTCCCACTAAGACTGTGCCTACCACACCGTATGAGTTATGGAGTGGGAAGAAACCCTATCTTCAATATCTGAAGATCTGGGGATTCCGGCTTTTGTCAAAAAGCAGCATGCAGACAAACTAGAGGCACGCTCAGTACTGTGCAAGTTTGTGGGATACCCAAAGAACACCAGGGGGTATCTTTTCTACTACGCAGAGGAACAAAAAGTCCTTGTTTCTCGTAATGCCCACTTTCTAGAACACCAGTTCTTAGAAAAGGAAATTAGTGGGAGCGCAGTAGAACTGGAAGAAGTTCCAGAACCACAGACTGTTACTGAAGGCTTAGTGGAACCAGAGGGTTCGAAAGAACAGGACATTCCTACGCCGCTCCGCAGAAGTAGCAGGCAGAATCATCCGCCCGAGAGATACTACGGTTTTCTCATAAACGGGGATAGAGAGGATTGCATCATAGATTATGATGAGCCTACTAGCTTCCAGCAGGCCATTCAGAGCGTTGACTCAGTGAAATGGCTGGATACAATGCGGACCGAAATGGAGTCCATGTACACCAACAAGGTATGGACGTTGGACATTGCTCCAGACGGGGTAAAACCCGTAGGATGCAAGTGGATCTTCAAAAGGAAGATTGGTGTAGATGGACAGGTTGAGACCTATAAAGCTAGGCTGGTAGCAAAGGGTTTCGTCAAAGACCTGGCTTGGACTATGACGAAACATTTTCTCCAGTAGCCATGCTGAAATCCATTCGGATCCTTCTTGCCATTGCTGCCTTCCACGATTATGAGATCTGGCAAATGGACGTAAAGACAGCTTTTCTAAATGGAAATTTAGAGGAGTGTGTCTATATGGACCAGCCAGAGGGTTTCATTCAGAGTGGGAGCAGCGGAAAGGTGTGCAAGTTGCTTAAGTCCATCTATGGACTAAAGCAGGTATCGCGGAGTTGGAACATCTGCTTTGATGAGACGGTCAAAGAATTTGGCTTTATCAAAAATCCAGATGAACCATGCATCTATAGTAGATTTGTAGCGAGAACTGTAGTATTCCTCGTTTTATACGTGGATGACATTCTCTTAATAGGAAATGACATTCCTATGCTACAATCTGTCAAGGGGTTCTTGTCACACAGGTTCTCCATGAAAGACCTGGGTGATGCCTCATACATTCTGGGTATCCGGATCTACCGTGACAGATCCAAGAGGATATTGGGACTTTCTCAGTCCAGGTACATCGACACCGTACTGAAAAGATTCAGTATGGAAGATTCCAAGCGCGGTAACCTACCGGCTTGTCACGGGATCACCCTCTCTAAAGAGATGTCTCCCAAGACTGATTTGGAGAGGGATCGCATGTCTATTATACCCTACGCTTCTGCGGTAGGCTCTATAATGTATGCGATGTTGTGTACCAGACCGGATGTAGCTTATGCACTGAGTGTGGTAAGCCGGTATCAGTCAAACCCTGGGGAGAAACACTGGGTAGCGGTAAAGAACATTCTCAAGTACCTGAGAAGGACTAAGGAGATGTTCTTGGTGTATGGCGGAAAAGACCTCCAGATCGAGGCCTTTGCTGACTCCAGCTTCCAGAGTGACAAGGATGATTCCAAGTCCATGGCGGTGTGTTGGAAGAGTTCCAAACAGGAAACCGTTGCAGACTCGACGATGGAAGCGGAATACATCGCTGCATCTGATGCCGCAAAAGAAGCTGTCTGGATGAGGAAGTTCTTGAAAGAATTCAGGTGGTTCCGTCCATTATTGATCCAATACCTCTGTATTGCGACAACAACGGGGCTATAGCTTTAGCGAAGGAACCCAGGTCCCATCAGAGATCCAGGCACATCTTGAGGCGGTATCACCTGATCAGGGAGATCGTAGATCGCCAGGAGATCGAGGTTCGGAGAGTCGCTTCAGAAGATAACACTGCAGATCCATTCACCAAGGCCCTGCCCCAGACTCAGTTCGAGCGGCTGATCGAGATGATAGGTCTTCGATACGCCAGTACATGGCCTTAGTGCAAGTGGGAGATTGTTAGTGTATATGCCCTAGAGGCCATTACTGTATCATACTAGTTTGTATATTACTTAATGGAAGCTTGGGATATTCACCTTGTATATACAATCTTGCTCAAAATAGTAATATGCTACTTGGTTTGTTTCTACTTCAATGTGTACATGTGTTTATTTTTGTATATCGCCTATACACATTAGTGGAGCCCTTAGGATCTTTGCTTGATTATGAGCGATGTGATGGCCATCACACCAGTGGGGCTGGGTAATCTATAAGCACATCCTTATGCAGGTCCCTGGTCGCAGGACTATCGAGACAGGGCATCGATACTCCGGAGTAGACCAGCGCATGCGCTTCTCATCCCAGTGTGGGAGACGGTCTGTCCCACAGCCGTCAGTACGTCGTACTTGAGATAGTATGCGGGTGCTCATTAGGTTACGGGTACACTGGACAGGACTCGTCGGGAACTGACTAGTTGGTATTATGCCTATCGTCAGTTATCAGTTCCCAGGTGACATGAGTACAGCTTAGTCCGCTGACTTGACACTGTCACTTCGCCTCGAGTGTGTTCCCACTGTACTTTGATCACTACCCTACCACGGCTCAAAGGAGTCGTGCAAACAGGTAGTGGTTGGGTGCAGTCCCGAAGCACTTGGAGGCAGTGACGGTTAGACAGGATTCGTCTCTCCCGGTATTGGGGGTTGACATCGCGCTGTGTCTAGGAGAGCCATTACACGAGTATTCCCTGGCCAGGGCAAACGAGATATACTGGTAGGTTTCCAGTGTTATCTCAGGGTGTTTTGGGCTTCGCTCCGGCATGACTTGTACCGCTATTGGGGGACTGACGTTTACCGCCCCCTAGGCCCGCCATGCGATGTATCAGACGAACAGACCGGACTGTACGGAGAATGTCACACTCAGGCTCAGTAGGAGTTCAGATGGGTTTCGCCTCGTCGGTCTTCTTGTCGGCACTACCTGGGGACCGTTACGCACAGCTAGTGCCGCTTGCGGTCTGTGGTTAAACACACTGCCAGCGTAGTGTCGAGTCTTTAGAGTCCCACACAGAAAGCTTTTCGCCTTTAGGCAAAAGAGTAGAGGTCGCATGGTATTGCGACAGGTCGCAAGGTTTTGCGACAGGGTTCGGTCACATCCGTGCACTTGTGCACGTACAGTGTCCGGACAGTTTACACTAGCGGGCTTTGGTTTAAGCCAGATCCTAGTGTACCTTTTGGGATTGGATTTATCCAGTGTGCATTCGTGTTCCTCGGAACGCGGATGCGGGTGCGTATGCACAGTTGACAGGGAGACAGAGGCAGCGGATTCTCATTAGGGTTGTTGACAGTTGACCGTTGACTATTTGCATTTTTGTTCAACCCTAATGAGAATATGATATGTGATTAACTATTATATTAATTAAGTATTATGGTGACATGGTTGTTGACTTGTTGACTTTGTTGACTTGTTGACTTTTGTTGACTTGTTGACTTTGTTGACCGGTTGACTAGGCTTGACTAGTTGACCATCATGATAACCATAGCCATCATTTCATGGCAAAGACTTTTGTTTACTTGCTCATTTGTGTAAAATGAGTGCATGAAATGATATGGTTATGGTTGCTTCAACCATCACATAAGACTTTTTTAGTATGATGAGTTATCATGACTTTGGATTATGAGAGGGTGAGAGACAAAAGACTTGCTCATTCTTTCTTGCTCATTCTCTCTCTTGTTCTTGAGCTCTCTTGTTTTGCTCTCACCCTCTTGCTCTTTTTCCCTCCCTTTAATCTATGGTTCTCTTGTCTCATGAGTTGAGAATCAAGAACCATAGATAAAATCCCACACAAACTATTCTCTACTCATTCTAGTTCACAAGGTTTAGCAAACCGAGTGAACTAGTTTCTTCAAAGAACGAAGAAGGAGCCAAAGGTTGGAGCTTTCAGGTGGATCTATCTTCGGCGTACGGAGACGACGAGAAGAAGCCAATCCGGACCACCATCGGAGCTTGAAGACGAAGGAGTTCAAGACAACCAAGGTATAACCCCCTAACCGAGTACCTAGAAACTCATAGTTAGGTTGTTAGATAGATGTTTAACCAAGATCCGGGTTTTAGGTCCATGTTACCACCTCCGTAAAAATCGTTTTTTACCAAATTCCGCATTCCCGAAAGTACCGGGAGGGGTAGCATGGACTTACATCATGGTCATTATATCGAGTTAGGGTTTCATTCTTCTAGAGGGTCCACTTAATTACTTGCATGTTTTTCCGAATACTTTAAACTTAGAAGAATGGGGTTTGGACATTCGTTCGTCTCTATTGACTCTCAACGTACCTGCGTAAAGTCGTCTCTAGCTGGAATCAATCAATCTGACGACCTCGCATCGGGGTAGGAAACGAATCACATATCCTAGTCATTGCTCCTTGGGTGACTAGCGATCTTCTATGATATCTCTAAGCTCAACTCGTGCGGCAATCGTTCCAAACATCGGGGGTGATATCTCGTTATTCGCAGCAGCAACTGGCTCATTCTTCTGCATGCTGAACAGTGCTTCAATCATCAAGTATAATCGGTGCATCGACGGTCGTTATATTCTGGCTGGCCTCTAGTAGTGGCCCAATCCTCTGGTGCTCATCTGCACGTCTGAGAAATCTTGTAAAAGCGATCCATCAAACGCTCATGGCACGAAAAACATAATAGGACGATACATCTATGCAATCGTATGTCCCTCGAATCACGCCCTGGTCAGTCCTCGTCCGTGACGAGCTCGTGCTGACCGCAACTTTAGCCGTAGCTCTCTCTGCTCGTGTAATCGTGGCAGCAAAAACCATAAACCGATATCGATGAGGATAGATCATGAATGAATATAATGTTGTGCAAGGAAATGTACATCCTAAGGCTTCTTAAGCGGAGTAGCATATCGTAAGTATGCCGCGGAACATACACACGGTACGTCACTCTCCTTAAGTCACCTACTCCATCAACCATGGTCAACTTATGCGATGAAAGTTCGGGTCTAATACCCCCTTGACCAAGTCTAAGTTCCGTAAGGTCAAGCCTAGGTTCCGAATACATATAAACGCCCTAGACTCCGCATAGTTAAACAAAGACTCGAACCAAGGTTAACCTAGCACTCTGATACCAACTTTGTCACGACCCGAAATGGCACGTGACTGGCACTTGAATCATATGAAGTCTATAGGACCCCATCTAATTCAAGCAAACCAAAAATCCCAGAAATCTAAACCATTTTAAAGAAGAAGTGAAGAAAACTTATTTTAAAGCAAGTGGTTACGATGAAGATAATGGATGTCGATCGTCAGAAAAAATGAGGGAGGGAATACATTTTCAACGCCATAGGAGGAAATTCCCTCCTATGGCATCTTTCCTCCATTATTCTCTCTCTCTCTCTCTATATATATATATATATATATATGTATATATATATATATAGTATGAAGCATGGTTGAATTTTCTATTTTTTGGAAAATAGAAAATGAGGTGGAAATTGGAGAGACTTTTTATGGAATGGGTGAAGCATGGCTTTGATGATTATTATATTGGTCTTGACTCACTATTGAAGCATGGTTGGAATAAACAATTTGGTTTATTCCATTCTTCAATAAGTGAGGTATTTGATCAAACCATTCTACACTTGCATTCTTTAGTTGTTCATTTCCTCACTTGAGCTCGTCTTTTCTCTCTAGCTCTCTTCATCTTCCTCCTCACCTCCTCCAAGCTCAATCTCTCACATGAGTTGTGAAACCTTGAGCTTGTGAGAACCCAAGTAAGCAAACAAAACCCCTACATCACCATCCTACACTTGATTAGCAATTATGTTTAGTGTGTTTACTTCACTAAAGAGTTTAGTGAAGAGGTAGCTTGGATTAGCGGAGCTTCGGGAGGATCATCTTCGGCACGAAGATCGCAAAGGAAGCTCGATCCAACTTCAAGTGGAGCCTAGTGGAGTCGCATGGACTACTATACGGGGCTTTTGAAGAGAAGGACACGGTTTACAATGATTGTAGCTTCTTTCTCTTAGTATAGTTTTCTTTATATCAAGCTAAAACCTTAATCATGTAGTTTAGATTCTAGGTTAGTGTTAATTAGCACCCCAAATTTTTAAAAAATGGCATGCTTGATGTTAGTAAAACCCAGTGGTGGTGGTAATAAACGCTTTCATGGTATCAGAGCCAAAGATAGAAGATTAGACGATGTTTGTAAAACCACAAAACCGAAACAACTCCGAAACTGTAACCCGAAAACCCAAGTTTCTGTCGATTTTGAAATGGTCTCTGAAATTTTTTTAAACATGTACAGAGTGTTGCATTTGATGTAACTAGAACACCATAGAAATTCGAGACCAAAATTCATTTATTCACCCAGTGATAACGGGAATATGACCGTCATCGTCGGCCGTACTTCATCATTTTGGTCTCGTATTTTTTTGGTGTTCTGCATACTTGGGTTTTGGGTTTTCATGTTATGTTTGATTACCCCAAAATTGCGTATGATGTTAATTTTGTTAAGGGACTAATACGGAGTGTTTCGTAGTCATAATTCTTACATCGTTTTGGGTTTAAGTTCAATATGTGATAGAGTGGTTGGAATCTACATTAAATTAGTTTTGTGAAAACTAGTTTGTTTGTAAATCTAGCATGTTAGTCTCTATTGATCGATTGCCACGAAGTTTCAAATAGGATCAAAACTCCGTCGCAATCTCGTATAGTACGCGAATACTCACCAGATAACTTTACTAGGTAGCCATGCCCCATAGTCCCGACCAAGTGACTTTAGGAGAACCCCGTTGCCAAAAGCATCCACTCGAGTGCTCGCGGCTACGGTGTTCCGCCTAAGTGCACTTGGTCGACGGCATCGGGGGTGCGACCATCTACTAAAGTTCCCGACGAGTATTCGATCGGGTAGTCGGGAATTTTGTTGAATTACCCGACTAAGTTATAGAAAAATGTTTTCGATATGAGACTAAAATGCAAGGTTTATAGGGTTAGGCATGAAATTCGGAATATGAGATATTCCGGGTTTATGATGTCTAAGAAAATGCAGATTCTAATTATTGTAGTTTTTCATTTCTTTTCTACGACCGTAAATGTAATATATGGTGTATCCCCGATCTCGTTGCTATATGTCAACGGAATTTAGGATACGCATATATACCTACGTTGATGGCATGTGATATTATGTGTTGTTGTGATATGTTATATTGGATCATCGTGATTGAATAGCCGTGGGGTTTTATGTGAGCTGAGAGTTTTTCAATTTTCATTCATGTAAAAATTGTATGTAATATTCTTTTATTGGGACACTTCCGGGTTGAGGATGATATCACCATTGATGTATATTATTTAGTTTTCCGTATTAAGATAAACCCAATGCGGGGAGCATAAGTAACCGGGTTCTAGAGTCCAGTGGGAGACCATCTCAAGGAGTCGAGACCGGGTCTCCTAACTCCAGAATTGGCAGGGTTGTTTGCCGCTCTTGTAAGGGTATAGGGATGTGGGTTTGGCTATTCATCACGACCGTGGAATCCGTGTTTTTCATTACCGGCTGAATTTAAAACATGGACCTCCTAATATATCCAATATTTCATATGTTGACTTCTGCTGCTGAGTTCTGTGATGTGATCATATAATTACGTGAGATGAATGCTATATATATATATATATATGATATATATAATAAACGTTGCTTATGTTTTGTACCCGCGCTAGTCCATCCCCCGCTCTGCCGTTAGTTAAGTAACCTAACGGTGGATGATGGGGCCCTGTGGCGAATGCAGATGGCATAAGCATATGTTCTATTTTCGTTTCTTTTCTGTGATGTTTAGGGAAACATAAATGATGGGACTTCATTAATGAGATTAATGAAAAGAAAAGAAACCTAAAGATGTTGTAGAATCAAAATTTTAAAAAAAGGTAGCTCTAGTTCTTGCTTTGCATAGTGGTATTCCTTGATGAAAATCCAGCACCTCATTCGATGAGAAAAGAGCCGAGATCCCTTCACCGGGAGTGACCTATTTAGCAAAACTAGCAAATGCTACAACCCACTCGGTTAAGTTTTTATAGCTTCTCTAGTTCTTGCTTTGCATAGTGGTATTCTATGATGAATATCAAGCACCCCATTCGATGAGGAAAGAGCCGAGATCCCTTCACCGGGAGTGACCTCTTTAGCAAAACTAGCAAAAGCTACAAAAAACACACCTTTTCAAATCATTAGATTCTACAACGATATCAAGTTCATTATGTTAAAGGTTTTCTTCAAAACAAGTCGTAACCCTCCGTCATTTCAGATAAGTACTATTTAGTATTCGTGCTGCGTTTGTTGGCCTTCGTCAAGGCGTAGTGTGTTAGTTATGTATATGCCCTAGAGGCCATTGTTGTACATATGATGTATATTATAGTGGATGCTTGGACATATAGAGAGAGGACTTTCTTGTTTGACATGATAGTATGCTATCTGGTTGCTCTTTGTCTTAACATGTAGACTTGTATTGTGATACTGTCTTGCTCTCACATGTTGATAAAGCCCTTAGGATGTGTACTTGACTACCAAGACTATGATAGAGATCATACTAGTGGGGCCAGGGTAGCCCACAAGTACATCCTTTAATTGTTCCTAGTCGAGGGTGTATCGAGACAGGGCATCGATACTCCAGAGTAGACTAGCGTATACGCTTCTTGACCCATATGATGGGCGATGGATGATCCCACATCCATTGGTACTTGACATCAAAGATGGTATACGGGTGCTCAGTGGAGACTGGGTACACTGAACGGACTCGCTGAGAACTCCAAGTTAGTATTATACCTATCGTTAGATAGCAGTTCTCTGGTGACACTGGTACAGATTAGTCTGTAGACCCGAGATCGTCATAGAGTCTTGTGTGATTCCCACTGTACTTCGATTTCCACCTTACCACGTTCAAGAGAACGTGTAAAACAGTGGCTTTTGGGTACAGTCCCGAATCACATGGAGGCAATGAGCGATAGGAGGGGTTTCGTCTCTCCCGGTATTGGGGGTTGATGTTGCGCTGTGTTCGATTGGCTATAACAGGATGTCCCTAGCCATGGCTGATACGGAGGTCTACTGGTAAGTGTTATCAGTAGTTTCTCGACCCGTTATGAGCCTCAAATCGGTACGACTTATCGGTTACTGGGGTCTGACGTTTACCACCCATGGACTGGATATGCGACATATCGGACGAAGAGACCGGATAGTACGGTAGTGTTACTGGCAGTCTTTACAAGAGTAAGAGTGGGCTTTCTTGTTGATCTTCTGATCGCTCAATACCCGGGTAGCTGTTACGTCCAGCTAGTACCGCTGACGGCTTGTGGGTGTTTGATATGATCATCACCGACTGCCGGCGTATTGACGAGTCTTTAGAGTCCTACACAAAGGTTTACTGGCTTAGGCAAAACGAGGTAGGAGCACATATGTGATATGTGCGGGACCGAGATTAATGCGTGTATGTGAAACCGTATTCTATTCTCGTGATTTATTCGTATTGGTCAGTTATATGTGATATAGCCGGGTTATCGAATCAAGTGTTGATTCGATAAGTTGATACATATAATATTAGTCGGTTATATGTGATATAGCCGGATTATTAAATCAAGTGTTGATTTGATAATTTAATGTATAATTGTATATTTGATATACTAGTTTACATTAACTAATATTAGCTCTCTTAAATGTTTCTTTTTCTCACTTATGTTCATATAGTATATATGTGATATATATTAATGCACATTTTATTTGTGTCATGCTTGATGCCACATGCAACATGGGTGTATGAGACTCACACCATGTTTTAGATTAGTTTAGGGTTTTATTTATTTAGTACAAATATAAATTGGTGGGAATTAAGCATGGTTGCAAGCTTTGGAAGCTTTTGGAAACCATTGACATAGTCCACTAAATTTTTCTTGCATTAGATATTTATTAACCTAACCTTAATCTTTAGCCATGGTTATGTCTCTACAAGGGTTATATGAGATATTTCTCACCCATGGTTGCCATTCACTCTCTCATCCATTATTCTCTTCATCTTCATCTTCAACAAGAGAAAGCTCTCTAGGTTTTGGTGAGATAAAGAAATAGAGTGAGAAAAAGAATTCTAAAGTGAGCAAAATTCCTACTTCATCATCTTCTACTAGATTAGCCATTTAGTTTTGGGTGTTAGCTTCATTAATCCCTAATTAGTGAAGATGTATCTTGAGTTGGTGTCCCCTCAAAGTAGATCATCTTCGGCATCGAAGATCATTGAGCAAGTTCGTTCATTTCGACTAGTGGAGCCTACGGAGAGTCCGGATCACCACTACTTGGAGCGAAAGGACTTCTACACAGAGCATTTGAAGTGAAGGACGGGACTACAAAGGTTGTATTACATATTCACTTAGTTGTAAAGTTGTTTACATATTGTATTGTCTAATTCTCAAGTTAAGATTCTAGGGTTAGGGTTAAGTAGCATGGCAAATTTTTGAAAATGGCATGGACGATGCCTCCCGAAACCTTGCTGTCATGCTAAGTAACCCAACAGTTGTATTAGAGCCAAGCTAGAGAATTATACGATGTTTGTTAGATTACGAAACCGAAACAGCTCCATAACTTGAAGCATTGAAATCAAGTTTCTGTCGATTTTTAAATGGTCTCTAAAAATTTTTTTAGCATCTGCAGAATGTTGTATGTGATATAACAAGAACACCATTGAAATTTGAAGTGAAACCACCTGATTTTGGCCAGCCACATGGCTAAAATTTCCGAGCTCACCGGTTCTTCTGGGGTATTTTAGCTTAAAATTTTTCCTGTGTTCCAGTCTTTGGGTTTTGGTGTTTCAGGTGTTGCTTGTTTTTTCTAAAATTTCATGAGATGTTAATTTTCTATAAAGGCAATTCGGAGTGTTTCGTAGTCGTAATTCTAACATTATTTCGGGTGATTTAGACGGCGTTAAAAAGATCGAACGGATATCAATAACCCATTTTTTCCCTCGACAGAAAATTTTCGAAGAGTAGGATTTTTTCAAAGTTAAAGAACTTTCAAATATCATGCAAGTGATTTGATAGAAGCTCTAGAAGAATGAAACCCTAACTCGATTGTATGACTGTAAGAACCGTCGCCAAACCCTAGGGTTTGCGGTGGTTCCGCGCCGCTATAAGTGAGGTAAGGGTTGACCCTTCTACGGCTGATTCATAGGTATTGTGGCATGTACCGAGTATTTTTAAACTATGCTCAAGTGTTGAACTCTTTGGAAAATTTTGGGTGTTTGTTGATTCGATCGGAATGTTTAACATGTTGGATATAGTGCCCTCAGAGTCAATTATTGGATCACAGGCACGTGATTGCAATGATTGAGGGAGGACCTATGCCGGTAGGACAGTCTTACTCAAAGATGGTAGTATGCTATCTGGTTTATCTTTATCATCGTGAACTGTTTCAGGTGACCTTACAGGTCACTATTGCACGTTGATAGAGGCCGTAGGATTCTTGCTTGACGGCCAGCAGTATGATGGCGATCATATACGTGGGAGCTGGGGTCTATAAGCACATCCTTAAATGGTCCCTAGTCGTGGGAGTTTTCGAGACAGGGCATCGATACTCCAGAGTAGACTAGTGTATACAGTCGAGACCCGGACGAGGGGCGGTGGCCGGTCTCACAAGCCATTGGTGTCAGTTGGTTCACCAAAGATGTATACAGGTGCTCATTAGGTTATGAGTACACCGGACAGGACTCGCCGGGAACCTGCAAGTTGGTTTTATACCTAACGTCAGATAGCAGTTTCCAGGTGACATGTGTACAGGTTAGCTCATCGACCTGGGATCATCATTTGTCTCGTGTGAGTTCCCACTGTACTTTGATTACTACCCTACCACGGCTCAAAGAAGTCGTGCAAACAGGTTTTAGTTGGGTACAGTCCCGAGCCACATGGAGGCAGTGAGCGGATCTGCAGGGGTTTGTCTCTCCCTGTATTAGGGGTGAGATCGCGCTGTGTCTAGGAGAGCCATTACACAAAGCCCTCGGCCGAGGCAGGAGATTTACTGGTAGGTATTCCAGTAGTATCTCAGGGTGTTCTGGGCTACACTCTGACACGACTTGTACCGCTTTTGGGGGTCTGACTTTTACCAACCCCTAGGCCCGCCATGCGATACTCATAGACGAACGGACCGGACTGTACGGATATTGTCACTGACAGGCTCAGTAGGGTGTCAGGATGAGTTCGCTCATCGACCTCCCTTTTGGTCAATACCTGGTAGCCCGTTACGTACGGCTAATACCTCTGACGTGCTAGTGGTTAAATCCACAGCCAAGGTATTGATGAGTCTTTAGAGTCCCCCATAGACAGTTTCTCAAGTTTCGGGCGAAACGTTGTAGAGGCCGTATGATATATGGCAGGGTTCGATCTTATACGTACGGTATTGCACGCATCATGATCGAACGGATCATACTAGTGGGCTTTGGTTTAAGTCAGATCCTAGTATTAGATTTGTTTGATTACTTTAGTCTCATCGCATTCGCATTCAGTCGGAATGCGGGTGCAGGTATGTATATACAGGTGAGGGGTATCCTTGTGATCCGTCACGAGTTTACTTTAGATGTTGCCGGATCTTTTTGTTGTGGCAAACATTTGGATTAATGTTTGTTAATGGAAATAATGAGCTAGAAATTCATCATGCATTGCATTAAATGTGACATGGACATTTAGATGACTCATGGTCTCTTTTTTAGCAAATATGTCACATTAGTGTTTTGTTTAATGTGTTGAAATGAGATGGAGAGAGGGGGGCTGCCATGGTTGGTATTATTGGTCTTGTATTTTCATAATCTAACTCTCTCACTCTCATTCCAACAAAAGAAAAGAAAAGAAAAAGAAAAGCTCTTGTTCTTCTTCTTCTTCTTCCTCTAGCTCATTGCTTCCATCAATGGCAACACTTTAACCTCCTTCCAAAGCCATGGATGCAAGAGACAAAGTGGTCACAACGTTCTCTACTTCACCTTGGGCATGTCGGCTAGCACACTTCGTACCCGAGTTGCTTCGGATGAAGCGGGAGCCCGTAAAAAGACTTCTCGAAGTGGTGCCCTTTCCGGCGAGGAGATGAAGATCGGAGATGCCATGGGGAGATCGGGATGGTGGCCAAAGACCGAAGGACACGGATCGCTCGGTATAGCATTCTATCCCTTCTCTAGATAGCTAGGCGTAGGTTAATGGTTACGATCCGGGTTTTTAGGATACGGTGGTGCCGGTTTAATGTCAAGAAAAATTTTTGTTTCCGCATTTTGGCCTCGGATAGACGGCCTGGGCGCTACCGTAGTCCTACATAACATCGTCTAGCTTTTTCTGGAATGTGATACATTATTTGGAATTCATATGGCTAGGCATGAAATCCAAAGTATGTGATATTTCGGGTTTATGATGTCTAAGGTGATTGTGGACTCCAAATGTTGTAGTTTGACATTTTGTTTTTTGCGACCGTAAGAGTAATATGTGGTGTATCGCCGATTTCATTGTAATATGTCAACGACGATTGGGATACGCATATTTACTTATGTTGATGACATGTGATGTTATGTGTTGCTGTGATATGTTATATTGGATCGTCGTGTTTTGAATAGCCGGGTTTTTTTATGTGAGATGAGAGTTTTTATTTTCATTCATGTAAAATTCATTGTATGTAATATTCTTTTATTGGGGCACTTCCGGGTTGAGGATGATGTCACCATTGTTGTATATTATTTACTTTTCCGCATTAGGATAGACCCAAGTTGGGGAGCACAAGTAACCGGGTTCTAGAGTCCAGTGGGAGACCATCTCGAGGAGTCGAGTCCGGGTCTCCTAACTCTAGAATTGTTAGGGTTGCTTGCCGCTATCGTAAGGGTCTAAGGATGCGGGTTTGGCTATTCATCGCGACCGTGGAATCCGTGTTTTATACTGGCTTAATTTAAAACACGGAATTCCTAGTATATCAAATATTTCATATGTTATCTTTTGCTGCTGATATTCTGTGATGTGATCACTTTATATACGTGAGACGAATGCTTTATTATTATATATATGATATATAATAAACGTTGCTTATGTTTTGCACCCGCGCTAGTCCCGCCCCGCTATGTCGTTAGTTAAGTAAGCTAACGGTGCATAACGGGACACTGACGCGAATGCGGATGGCATAAGCTGATGGCCCACTTCGGGAAATTTTGTCGATCGAAAATTTTAAACATGTTAGTTCACAGTATTTACATTATATCTGTGACCGTGAATGTCATTTGAGCGGTAAATCCTTTCTAATTGCTATAGTTCTTTTAGACGGATTTGCGAACATGACATTCACGTTGATGTTCTGTATTGTGCTGTGATGTTGCCGATTTGTCGTGATGGATAGCCTGGATGCAATGGTAATACAGTTTGGTTGTATTTGTACATTTGATATTGCGGGGCGAGCGTCCGACATGTGGACTGCCGTCACTGCCTGTTTGTATATTATTCTTTTGGGGCACGACCGGGCTGAGGTCGATGTACCCGTTGTATATATTTTACTTTCTGTACTAGGATTACCCCGCGGAGGGGTGCACGGGTAGCCGGGTTCTAGAGGGCAACGGGCCCGCGTCTTATGGCTTTGAGACGGAGGGGGCTTCACTCTAGAATTGGCGGGCTATTCGCCGCACTCGTAGGGGGTACAGGTTGACCCAAAGAGGGGTGCTCAAGTTACCGGATTCCGTGAAGTGCTGGGTGGTCCATTCACGTTGTTGAAGGGGGCTGCCTCGCTTCAGGTTTTGGCAGGTAACTTGCCGCGCCCGTAGGGGTCTAAGATTTCATTGCACAGGCTATCCACATGACCAGGGGAACGTCGGGTTTCAGTAGCGGCTCTATGAAACCCGGGGATCCCAGATATCTGTATTGTTCTGTGATGCTTATTACATTTCTGTGATGTTGCATTTTATCACGCCTTGAGCGAATATTATATATTGATATATATACTAGTAGATGTTGTATATGTTTTGCATCCGCGCTAGTCCAGTCCCTGCTCTGTCGTTAGTTAAGTAACCTAACGGGTGATGATGGGACCCAGTGGCGAATGCGAGTGGCATATACGTACATCGTATTTTCGTTCTTTATTGGTGTGATCAATTGATGGGACTGCATTGATTCGGATCAATGCAAGCTAAACAAACCTTTTCTGATGTTGTTGGAACATTTTTGAAAAAGCTGTTATTGCAAGGACGTTCTCTTTTGTTTTGCACAGTGGTATTCGGTTATGAATATCCAGCACCTCAGTCGACGAGGCAAGGGCCGCGATCCCTTCACCGAGAGTGACCCCTTGGACAGAAGTTTGCGTCAGGGTAATAACTTCACTATAGTCGATTGCCTTTTGCTTTGCATCGTGGTATTCAGTTGGAATATCCTGCACCTCATTCTACGGGGAAAGAGCCGAGATCCCTTCACCGGGAGTGACCTCTTTAGCGAAGGTTTTCGCCACTATATTTTTATAAAAAAGTTATGCAGTTCCTTCAACGATATCAAGTTCATTACGATTAAAGGTTTTTCGCCAAAAACCAACCGTAGCCCTCCGTCATTTCTTACGGGTATTATTTAGTATTCGTGCTGCGTTTGTTGACCTAGTCAAGACGTAGTGTTCGGTAGCTAAGTGGTGCTTGTTTGTTGCATAAATGGGATTGGTTACGACAGTCGTGCGGCCTTGTTGACCTAGTCAAGGGCATGTACGGGTGGGTTTAATGCAGTCCAGAACAATGACGGGTTGAACTTGACCGGCGGTTTATGGTTTGTTGACCTAGTCAAGGTCATAAGCCGCTTAGGGTAAAATTCACATCGGGAGTTTCTAAAGAAACTGAAACTTGCCAAGCATGCGCATACCTTCTGGAGTGTAATAACGTGAGTGGATTCCGTCACGTTATCATGCGATGATAGTTAGATCCCGATTCCCACTGATGAGTTGGTTTACTCCTCGGGTGATCCCGACTAATTCTTCTTTCAGGTTTGGAGGAGAATTTGAGGTTACAGTGGGAGGTTTCCTAATTAGATAAAGTGATAACCATTCTGATCTAGGTTAGAGTGCACGCTGAGTGTTTCTTTTCTCTCTCTCTTTGGCAGCGACCATGACCCGACCCTTGACTATGACTCAGTGACCAAGTTGACCGAACCTTCTTAAAAAACTGGCTTTTGGATTGTACGAGTTGCATACCTCATTGCCACTCATACTCTTACCCTTTTCTCCAGAACACCCCGTATTACTACGAACGTCCACTTCCATTGGATAAAACCATCGTATGGTTATATACGAACTCGAAGGAATTTTTTCGAGGATGGTTTCCGATTCTGGAGAAAAAGAATAGGACTATTCAGTTGTCTTTTCCTTTTACCTTCTCTCAAGTTGCGAGTGCTCCTTGGATTAGGAGATAGTACACCCGTTACGCCTATTGGATAGTCTTCTTCCAAACCTTAGGCTGGTGCCGAACGGTAGGGAATGAAGAAAGCCGATTAGCCTAAGTGTGGTGTACAGAAGGTATTAAGTAAAGACATATCAATGGATTTGTAAGATGGCAAAGTAAATTGCGACTGCTATTCACGACCAAACCAAGTATTTCTTCGCCAATCCTAAATCACCCTTGTATTTCTCCAGGACACTCCGTATCACTACGAAGATCCACAGTTTATTGGATACTCCGTCGTATGGTTATATACCAACTCGAAAGGAACTTGTTCCAGTTCGGGGATGGATTCTGTTTCAGGAGAAATAGGAATAAGGTTTATTCAGTTGTCTTTTATCTTTACCTTCTCTCGGGTTGCGAGTGCTCCTAGGATTGGAACAGTACACCCATTATGCTTATTGGATAGTCTTCTTCCAAACCATAGGCTGGTGCCGAACGGTAGGGAAGGAAGAAAACCATTTGGCCTAAAGGGGTGTACAAAAGGTAATGAATAAAGACATATAAAGGGATTTGGAGAGATGGCGAAGAAATATACGGTTACAGTTGTGAATCTGAAAATGGAAGAGGCATTATTAGAAATACCCGGATACCCTTTCGAAACATTTTCATGTTTCAGTTTAACTGTGCATTGTTAATAGAAAACTGATTTCCCAATTAGACACTTGCTCCAGGGTATGTATTTACCAGGTATGATTCTCACATCTGCATGGTTTTAGAGATGATGAGTGGGAGTAAGTTATTGGGAATTAAGTGATCATCCTCATTATATCGGAATTCGTTGTAATTGGTGATATTTGAGGAAATCACCTAGGTTGTTTGCCAGACGGCAAGTATTTGGTTTTGAATATCCGTTGTAATGCACCAATTTCAAATTGATATATCTGTACGTCTATTTTTATAGAGTGAGATATAACTTTTTGAAATTATGTCTATGACATTTACCTATATCAGTGGATGGTTAGGTAAGGAGCATTGAACAGCGGTGTAATTCTTCTTAACCATAAGTACAGTTTTCAACCTACGACACACGGGAAATGAGTTATTAGACTCAGGGGACTTATACAGAGTATTGTATATCGTCCAGTGTCCATAAGGATAGAGGGGTTGGTACTCGTACTATATTCTGTTTACTTGTGACTTCTCTAGTTATTAGACATGTGTTTCGTAGAAATGCAAGGTCTAAGTTTTGAGAAGTTATAGGTATAAGAGTAAAGTAGAGAACCAGATGTTGCATGTATCGGGATTCTTTAAGGTGATCGAAGATGTAGATACTTGTGTATGGTATTCAGTTGATAGTAATGGTTTTGAGAAACTTGTTTCTCTTTCAGGTTACTCATATCTGGATGCATTCCTAAGTTGAGTAATGCTGATTGGCCTCTCTCTATTTAGTTGACATGCAGCTGCATGATTTGAATCTAGTTCCAATTAAATCAGTGCCTCTTTTTCTATATTGGATAAAGAATAGTTCATATCTTAACATTGTTAAGGTACGGTGAGTTGTCCGGCTTATGCTTAAAACCAGACTCTGGATAACTCAAGGCACGTTTCTGTAATGGTTGTTTGTGGGTTGACCCGGGCTATGACGAGGGTTGACTTTCTACCATCTGAAAGATCAATAGTGATATTTTTCTTGACTCACTACAGTTTTAATAAAAATGGATTTTTTCAGAAAACAGTAGTGGGAGTATGGTAGAACTGGAAGTGATTCCAGAACCGCAAACGATTACTGAAAATTTGATAAGAACCTAAAAATTCAATCTGGTTTGACATTCCATTGGCCACTCCGCAGATATGGTGGGTAACCTCAGGCACCCGAGAGCTACTCCGGTAGCCTCAAGGAAGGTGACAGGGAGGTTCTTGTTTACCCAGACTTGCTATTACTGTTGTTCCAGGATATGAGACCCGGCAGGAGGATGAGTATAGCGTCGTTCTAAACTAGCTTTAGAAGTGTACGTGTATATGATTCTGCCAGAGGGTTGTCGTAGTCAGTGGGAGCAGCGGAAGCATATTGGACAAGTGGCTTATGTCTATTTATAGACTAAAGCAGATATAGCGGAGATAGATCATCTATTTCTGATGTGACAGTCATAGGTTTGACTTCGTCAGAATAGGGGATGGATCTGTTAAGAAGGTAGTAGGGTGTGATGTCCCGGTATTTGGATGACATACACAGAGTAGGAAGTGATATTCCTATACTACGATCGGTCATACTTTAGTTGTCACACAGTGGTTTCTCCATATAGGATATGGATATTATATCAGATATTCTGGTTACTAGATCTATTGTTTTAGATCTAGATTTGGCTAGTTTCCCAATCTGGGTTCTTAGACAGCATTCTAAAGGTATTTAGAATGGACGACTCCTGGCATGGTGGTGTACCTGCAAGTGATGGAGTCACCCTCTCTAAAGGTGTCTTACAGACTAAAGGGGAGAGGGATGTGCATGATTGGCATATCACTTGTTTAGGCAATTGAGTCAATCATGAGATGTCAAGTACCACACCAGATGTTGTTCTTGCTCGAGATGCAATAATTTTATATTAATCCAATCCTGGAGAAACATTCGGAAGTAGTTTTAGAACATAAGTGAGTGTTCTACGGATATGATAACGACAGCCTCTTTTAGGAGACAGTTATCATTCCAGGCTTCCAAGATGACCTGGATGACAGAGTGACTGTCAGAGTTATAGTTTTCCCTCTGACGAGGGGCAGTATTTTGGACAGGTGGTTCAAGCGGATACTGAGGGAGTCATGGCGCAGGATACTGATTATGTTCAGTTGACGATACAGTCTAAGAAGTTTGGATTTGGAGTTCATTTATGAGCTAGATCCCATCAGATATCTAGACACGTTCTAAGACAGGTATTGCTCATTTCGGGAGATGGGTTTCTCCGCGAACTTGAGATAAAGAGAGACATAGAAAAAAACATCAGAGCGGATCAACTCACTTGGGCTATTCCTCGAACGCAATAGTTTCACAAACGAGCTTTGTGAAACTGATTAGTAGAGGAGTTGGGTGTTCGGTATCACACGGGCTGTGAGTATGCGACATCGCAATAATTAGCCTTAAGTGCAAGTGGGAGATTGTTGGATATAGTGCCCTCAAAGTCAATTATTGGATCACAGGCACGTGATTGCAATGATTGAGGGAGGACCTATGCCGGTAGGACAGTCTTACTCAAAGATGGTAGTATGCTATCTGGTTTATCTTTATCTTCGTGTACTGTTTCAGGTGACCTTACAGGTCACTATTGCACGTAGATAGATCCCTTAGGACTCTTGCTTGACAGCCAGCAGTATGATGGCGATCATATACATGGGAGCTAAGGTCTATAAGCACATCCTTAAATGGTCCCTATTCGTGGGAGTTTTCGAGACAGGGCATCGATACTCCAGAGTAGACTAGTGTATACAGTCGAGACCCCGACGAGGGCGGTGGCCGGTCTCACAAGCCACTGGTGTCAGTTGGTTCACCTAAGATGTATACAGGTGCCCATTGAGTTATGAGTACACCAGACAGGACTCGCCGGAAACCTGCTAGTTGGTTTTATACCTAACGTCAGATAGCAGTTCCTAAGTGACATGTGTACAGGTTAGTTCATCGACCTGGGATCGTCATTTGTCTCGTGTGAGTTCCTACTGTACTTTGATTACTACCCTACCACGGCTCAAAGGAGTCGTGCAAACAGGTTTTAGTTGAGTACAGTCCCGAGCCACATGGAGGCAGTGAGCGGATCTGCAGGGGTTCGTCTCTCCCGGTATTGGGGGTGAGATCGTGCTGTGTCTAGGAGAGCCATTACACAAAGCCCTCGGCCGAGGCAGGAGATTTACTGGTAGGTATTCCAGTAGTTTCTTAGGGTGTTCTGGGCTACACTCCGACACGACTTGTACCGCTTTTGGGGGTCTGACTTTTACCAACCCCCTAGGCCCGTCATGCGATACTCATAGACGAACGGACCGGACTGTATGGATATTGTCACTGACAGGCTGAGTAGGGTGTCAGGATGAGTTCGCTCATCGACATCCCTTTTGGTCAATACCTGGTAGCCCGTTACGTACGGCTAATACCTCTGACGTGCTAGTGGTTAAATCCACAGCCAAGGTATTGACGAGTCTTTAGAGTCCCCCATAGACAGTTTCTCAAGGTTCGGGCGAAACATTGTAGAGGCCGTATGATATATGGCAGTGTTCGATCTTATACGTGCGGTATTGCACGCATCATGATCGGACGGATCATACTAGTGGGCTTTGGTTTAAGCAGGATCCTAGTATTAGATTTGTTTGATTACTTTAGTCTCATCGCATTCGCATTCAGTCGGAATGCAGGTGCAGGTATGTATATACAGGTGAGGGGTATCCTTGTGATCCGTCACGAGTTTACTTTAGATGTTGCCGGATCTTTTTGTTGTGGCAAACATTTGGATTAATGTTTGTTAATAGAAATAATGAGCTAGAAATTCATCATGCATTGCATTAAATGTGACATGGACATTTAGATGACTCTTGGTCTCTTTTTTAGCAAATATGTCACATTAGTGTTTTGTTTAATGTGTTGAAATGAGATGGAGAGAGAGGGGGGCTGCCATGGTTGGTATTATTGGTCTTGTATTTTCATAATCTAACTCTCTCACTCTCATTCCAACAAAAGAAAAGAAAAGAAAAAGAAAAGCTCTTGTTCTTGTTCTTCTTCCTCTAGCTCATTGCTTCCATCAATGGCAACACTTTAACCTCCATCTAAAGCCATGGATGCAAGAGACAAAGTGATCACAACGTTCTCTACTTCACCTTGGGCACGTCGGCTAGCACACTTCGTGCCCGAGTTGCTTCGGATGAAGCGGGAGCCCGTAAAAAGACTTCTCGAAGTGGTGCCCTTTCGGACGAGGAGATGAAGATCGGAGATGCCGCGGGGAGATCGGGATGGTGGCCAAAGACCGAATGAAACGGATCGCTCGGTATAGCATTCTATCCCTTCTATAGATAGCTAGGTATAGGGTAATGGTTACGATCCAGGTTTTTAGGATGCGGTAGTGCCGGTTTAAAGTCAAGAAAAATTTTTGTTTCCGCATATTGGCCTCGGATAGACGGCCGGGGCGCTACCGTAGTCCTACATAAGATCGTCTAGCTTTTTCTGGAATGTGATACATTATTTGGAATTCATATTGTTAGGCATGATATCCAAAGTATGTGATATTTCGGGTTTATGATGTCTAAGGTGATTGTGGACTCCAAATGTTGTAATTTGACATTTTGTTTTTTGCGACCGTAAGCGTAATATGTGGTGTATCGCCGGTTTCGTTGCAATATGTCAACGACGATTGGGATATGCATATTTACTTATGTTGATGACATGTGATGTTATGCGTTGCTGTGATATGTTATATTGGATCGTCGTGTTTTGAATAGCCGGTTTTTTTTATGTGAGATGAGAGTTTTTATTTTCATTCATGTAAAATTCATTGTATGTAATATTCTTTTATTGGGGCACTTCCGGGTTGAGGATGATGTCACCATTGTTATATATTATTTACTTTTCCGCATTAGGATAGACCCAAGTTGAGGAGCACAAGTAACCGGGTTCTAGAGTCCAGTGGGAGACCATCTTGAGGAGTCGAGTCCGGGTCTCCTAACTCTAGAATTGTTAGGGTTGCTTGCCGCTATCGTAGGGGTCTAAGGATGCGGGATTGGCTATTCATCGCGACCGTAGAATCCGTGTTTTATACTGGCTTAATTTAAAACACGGAATTCCTAGTATATTCAATATTTCATATGTTATCTTCTGCTGCTGATATTCTGTGATGTGATCACTTTATATACGTGAGACGAATGCTTTATTATTATATATATGATATATAATAAACGTTGCTTATGTTTTGCACCCGCGCTAGTCCCACCCCGCTATGTCGTTAGTTAAGTAAGCTAACGGTGCATAACGGGACACTGACGCGAATGCGGATGGCATAAGCGTACGTTGTATTTTCGTTTCTTCTATGATGCTTAGGAAGCATAAATGATGGGACTTCATTAATAAGATTAATGAAAGAAAAGAAACCTAAAAGATGTTGTACAATTAAATTTTCAAAAATGGTAGCTCTAGTTTTTGCTTTGCATAGCGGTATTCCTTGTAGATTATCCAGCACCTTATTCGATAAGGAAAGAGCCGAGATCCCTTCACCGGGAGTGACCTCTTTAGGGAACCTAGCAGATTCTACAACTCACTCAGGTTTTTTTGATTGCTTCTATAGTTCTTACTTTGCATAGCGGTATTTGTGAAATATCCTGCACCTTATTCGATATGGAAAGAGCCGATATCCCTTCACCGGGAGTGACCTCTTTAGCGAAACTAGTAAAAACCTTTAAAACACTCATTTTCAAAATCACTTGTTTCTACAACGATATCAAGTTCATTACGCAAAAGGTTTTCTTAAAAACCTGTTGTAGCCCTCCGTCATTTCAGATAAAGACTATTTAGTATTCGTGCTGCGTTTGTTGGTCTTTGTCAAGGTATAGTGTGCGGTAGCTGACTAGTGCTTATCTTCTTATGCATATGATGCGATTGGATTAGGGTAGTCATACGACATTATTGGCCTTTGTCAAGGGTCATACGGGTGGGTTTAATTCAATCAGGAAATGACGGATTGAACTTGACTAGCATCCTATGGTTTGTTGGCCTTTGTCAAGGTCATAGGAGGTTAGGTGCAAAAGTATTTTCGGGAATTTCATGTGTTGAAATTTTCAATGAGATTGCATACCTTCTATGAGATACTTGGATCCCGATATCCACTGTGAGTAAGAGTTACTCCTGGGAGAGTTTTGCACTTTACAATTAGCCGATCAAGTAGGTGTCTAGAAAGGTGTCAATGGGGTTACGCCCCTGGGAAAACGAGGTTTATTTTAATTAGGTTCATGCGAAAGCACGGGGAACCTCCCTCAAAGTACTGGAACTGGCCTGGCTGAAAGATTAGAAAACTTGTAAGGTGTAATTAATCCCGGCTGGTCTTACCTTTTAGGGTTTGAAGGAAGATTTGATAAAAAACAGTAGGAGCCATCCTGATTAGATAAGATAATAACCAATCTAATCTTGCAAGAGCATATGCTAAAGTGTTTTCTTCTCTCTCTCTCCAGGTAGAGACCATGTTGGGCTTTAATCAAGATAATAATATGGATGTATTGACCGAACCCGCTTGTTATATTGAGCAAGGAAACGTTGGTTCCGTTCTTTCTTATAATTGTTATAAGACTGAGAAGGGAATATGCACTTATCCGGATTCCCACGCCGCGCAAACGAAGAATAAGCATGTTGATGCATCTTCTTCGGGTGTGTTAGTTACCGAGAACTGTTTCTCAGTTCACTCTACGTCTTGGGTATTAGATACCGGATAGGGATCCCACATATGTAATATGTTGCATAGGCTAAGGAAAGGTAGAGAACTGGGAATAGGTGATCATTCCGTAAGATTAGGGAATGGTGCAAATGTTGCAGCCAAAGCAGTTGGCGAATATCACCTTGTATTACCAAATGGTAATACATTGATTCTGAACGAATGCTATTACATACCGAACCTGATATGCAATCTTATATCAGTTTCTTTATTAAGTAAAGAAGGATATAATTGGGTAGTACAGGATAATGTTATGAACATCTTCTGAATCAAAAGTTGATTGGATTAGGCTCTTTAAATAATGGCATATACGTTCTAAATCAAACCACGGTTCTTAACATACAAGACACACACAAGAGGAAGAGTTCAGAAATGAACGAATCCTTCTTGTGGCATTGTAGACTAGGTCATATCAATGCGACACGACTAGCTAAGTTACATAAGGATGGATATTTGAATCCGTTCGAATTTTCATGTTATGACACTATCCAGTCATGTCTCAAAGGAAAGATGACCAAAACTCCGTTTACTGGACACGGAGAAAGAGTTAAGGAACTCTTGGACTGATACATAGTGATGTATGCGGTCCTATGTCTATGCATTCCAGGCATGGCTCATCGTACTTCATTACATTCACTGACGATCTCTCAAGATACGGACATGTGTTCATGTTGAAACATAAGTCTGAAGCTTTTGAGAAATTCAAAGAATATAAGCACGAAGTCGAAAACCAAACGGGTAAAAGTATTAAAATCCTTCAATCTGATCGAGGAGGAAAGTACTTGAGCAATGAGTTCCGGGACTATTTAAAAGAGAATGGGATTTTCTCTCAGCTTACTCCTCCGTATACACCACAGCACAATGGTGTATCGGAATGGAGGAATCGCACCCTATTAGATATGGTGCGCTCTATGATGAGAACCGCTGAGTTGCCTATTTCCTTTTGGGGTTATACGCTTGAGACATCAGCATACCTATTGAATCAAGTTCCATCTAAATCTGTACCTATCACACCATATGAGATATGGAGTTGGAAGATACCATGTCTTAAACGAGTTAAGATATGGGGTTGTCCGGCCTATGTCAAATGGAAAAATCCGGACAAACTAGAGGCACGGTCAGTTCTTTGCAAGTTTGTGGGATATCCCAAACATTCATATGGATATCTTTTCTACCACGGCGAGGACCAAAAAATGTTTGTTTCTCGACTTGCCACCTTTTTAGAAAAGGATTTCTTGCAAAGGAAATTAATGGCAACGAGGTAGAACTGGAAGAAATTCTAGCTACACAAACTGCAATTGAAGATTTAGTGGAACCAGAGGATTCGATTGCTCCCAACGAACCTCAGCCTCTCCGCCGATCTAGTAGGGTTCCTCATCCACCTGAGAGATACTACGGTTTTCTCGTTGATGGTAGGAGCGAGGATTACATCATGGAAGATGATGACCCAACTAGCTTCGAACATGCCATCACGAGTGGGGACTCTGTGAAGTGGCTAGATGCAATGCGATCTGAGATGGAATCCATGTACACCAATAAAGTATGGACTTTGGATGTTGCTCCTGAAGGGGTAAAAACCCATTGTGAGCAAATGGATCTTTAAGAAGAAACTTGGTGTAGATAGAAATGTTGAGACTTTCAAAGATAGACTTGTTGGAAAAGGTTTTCATCAACGACCAGGTGTGGATCATGATGAAACCTTTTCTCCAGTGGCTATGCTTAAGTCCATTCGGATCCTACTTGCCATTGCTGCATACCATGACTATGAAATCTGGCAAATGGATGTTAAGACCGTCTTTCTAAATAGTGATTTAGAAGAGAGCATGTACATGACTCAGCCAGAGGGCTTCGTAGACAGTGGCAGCAGCAAGAAGGTATGCAAGCTGCTTAAATCCATTTACGGGTGGAAGCAAGCATCGCGAAGTTGGTACATCTGCTTTGATATGGTAGTCAAAGAGTTTGACTTCATCAAGAACGTAGATGAACCTTGTATATACAAGAAGGTGGAAGAAAGTAAGGTGGTCTTCCTCGTATTGTACGTGAATGACATACTCTTGATAGGAAATGATGTTCCTATGCTGCACTCGGTCAAGCTCTTCTTATCACATAGATTCTCAATGAAAGATCTAGGTGATGCCTCCTACATCTTGGGGATTAAGATCTATAGAGATAGTGTTAGTTATGTATATGCCCTAGAGGCCATTATTGTACATATGATGTATATTGTAGTGGATGCTTGGATATATAGAGAGGACTTTCTTGCTCGATATGATAGTATGCTATCTGGTTTCAATTTGTCTAAACATGTTGACTTATATTGGTTTACTGTCTTACTCTCACATATTGATAAAGCCCTTAGGATATGTACTCGACTGCTAGGACTACGATGCAGATCATACTAGTGGGGCTAGGGTAGTCCAAGAGTACACCCTATAACTGTTCCTTGTCGAGGGTGTATCGAGACAGGGCATCGATACTCCAGAGTAGACTAGCGTATACGCATCTTGACCCATATGATGGGCGATGTATGATCCCATATCCATTGGTGTTTGACATCAAAGATGGTGTACGGGTGCTCAGTGGAGACTGGGTACACTGAACGGACTCGCCGAGAACTCCTAGATGGTATTATACTGTAATGCCCCAAGTAT
Source organism: Agapanthus africanus (assembly GCA_030015575.1). NCBI lineage: Eukaryota > Viridiplantae > Streptophyta > Magnoliopsida > Asparagales > Amaryllidaceae > Agapanthus > Agapanthus africanus. Next base: position 544,671,838 of record JASDDO010000024.1, on the reverse strand, counting down.
TATCCGGTATACCCATATATACCAGATAAGCATGGGGACCCACTGTAAAACAATGGGGAATTTTCGGAATACATTCCGAAAGAGGACAGATCTGTACTGTAAATGGAATGATACCACTCTTCAATACAGAGGTGCCTTTTAAGTGAACCGGTACTACAGGAGCTTAAGAACTCCGTAGTTAAGCGTGCTTGAGCCAGGGAAGTTCTCGGATGGGTGACCTCCGGGGAAGTGGCCCTCGGTCGGGTCGGGTTCGCCCCGAAGGACAAAATCGTGCGACTTCGGTCAGAGCGGACAATACTCTCTGTATTGGGGGTGGGTCGTGACAAAATGGTCTCAGAGCTGGTTCCTCAATAGTAGGTCTGTGGTTCAAGGACGAACCATTGTTCTAAGTGAGGGAGAATGTAATGCCCTATGTATTATCCAGTATACCCATATATACTAGATAAGCATGGGGACCCACTGTAAAACAATGGGGAATCTTCGGAATACATTCCGAAAGAGGACAGATCTGTACTATAAATGGAATGATACCACTCTTCAATACAGAGGCGCTTTTTAAGTGAACCGGCACTACAGGAGCTTGAGAACTCCGTAGTTAAGCGTGCTCAAGCCAGGGAAGTTCTGGGATGGGTGACCTCCTGGAAAGTGGCCCCCGTCGGGTCTGGTTCGCCCCGAAGGATAAAACTGTGTGACTTTGGTCAGAGCAGACAATACTCTCTGTATTGGGGGTGGGTCGTAATAGTTTGGCTATTAATCGCGACCGTGTAATTCGTCTTTCGTTGCAGGCTCAAACGAAACGCGGATTCCAAGTATATCCAATGTGTTCATCTGTGATCTGGAATGACTATCATTGCATCTGACGAATGTATATATCAATATATGATATCTAGTAGACGTTGCTTATGTTTTGCATCTGCGCTAGTCCAGCCCCCGCTTTTTCGTTAGTTAAGTAACCTAACGGGTGATGACGGGTCTCGTGGCGAATGCGGATGGCATAAGCGTACGTTATATTTTCGTTGTTTTCTGCAATGGTAGGATTAATTGATGGGACTGCATTATATTAATGCTAAGCAAACAAACCAAAGTTAAATCGTTGGAACAATTTCAAAACCACTCGGTTTTTTCAAAACAGCAAAACTTTTAAATGCGGAGCTTAAACCACTCCTTTTAAAAACTATCAGGTACCTTCGATTATATCAAGTTCACTACGTTCACGGTTTCGCCAAAACCATTCGTAGCCCTCCGTCATTTCAGTTAAATATTTAGTAGTATTCAAGCTATGTATTTTGACCTTCGCCAAGGCATAGTGATTGGTAGCTGTTGAATATTTATCTGTAGCATAGATAGATGCGTTGGTTTTGGACAGTCGTACTGCCATTTTGGCCTTCGTCAAGGGTATCTACTGGTGTGTTCAAATTAACCTGGATAATGACGGGTAGAAATTGACATGTGACTTATGATATGTTGGTCTTCATATAAGGTTCTTAGGCACGAGAACAAGGTTCTACAAGGTATCAACCATGCCAAAATTAAAATTTTCAAGTGCCAAACAATCTAAGCAAGGATCTTTACTAGAGAATTAGGGTTAACATTGAACAAGTAAACAACTTTACTTCTAAGAGTTTGGGATTACAACCTTTGTAGTCCATACCTTCACTTCATAAGCTTCAAGTTGAAGTCCTTTCGCTGCGATCAACAAGTTCTCATACTCTTGTGAGGCTCCATGAAGTGAATGATGCATGCTTGCTAGTAATCTTCACAATCCAAGATGATCTACCTTGAGGAATCACAAACCCAAGCTCTCTTTTCACTAATTAGGTATTAGTGAAATGAACACCCTAATCTAAGTGGCTAGAATAGATGAGGATGATGAAGTAGGAATTTTGCTCTCTTTTGTTTTCTATTTCTCACTTTAATTCATCACAAGTCTAAAAGCTAGAAAGCTTTTGTGAAGAGGAGGAAGAGGATGAAGTTGTGATGAATGAATTATAGTTGAGGTTAGAAATGTAACCAAGGGTTAAGCATGTCATGCTTAACCCTGTAGAGAATAAACAATAGGTTAGGGTCAGGGTAAGGTTAACAAATATCTTGAGAAATATCTAAAGAGGGTGGACTAAGTCAAAGTGTCATGAAGCTTCCTCAAAGCTCATCCAAAACTTAATCCATCATTAAGAATTAACCAAAATAATTAACCTAATCCCAACTCTAATCATGGTTTAACTCATAAACATTAGTTGCATTTGTAACCCTAACATGTTACAATATTATATATCAAATATATAATATATAATGTAACAAAAGAAAATAATACAATTAACATATATCACATATATATCAATGTATCATCAAGTGAGAAAAAGAATCATTTAAGTGAGCTTATATTAGTTAATGTAATGCAATATATCACATATATAATTATACATTAAATTATTAAATCAACACTTGATTTAATAACCCGGCTATATTACATATAACCGACTAATATAATATGTACCTTTTTATCGAATCAACATTTGATCTGATAACCCGGCTATATCTCATATACCTGGCCGATATCTCATATCGCGAGAATCGAATACGGTATCACATACATGCATTATTCTCAGCACCGCTGTTCAGTCGATAAAACTGCACATTTGTAGTACATTTTTCCTACCATTTTTATATTAAAAAATGACTTTATTTTAATATATTATACATACGAGGGTTTATGTGTTAAAACACCATTTTCCATGTGTTAATATATTTCAATTATCATTTGGTAGGAAAATGTATGCAAATAAATCTATTGACTAAATCCTAGTAGAATTAAGGCTACTAAATATTATTTGAGATTATTGTGCAGAATTTTCCAAGTTGTTATGCAGGATTTAACAAACAAATCAATTTGTTGAAGAAAACTTGCCAAATTAAGAAGCAAAACTTGGAGACCAAGTCTGGTAGCAACCGAGAGAAGATTTCTGAATTATAAAGGTGTCTGGGATTGCCAAATGTCACAATCAGAGAGCCCAAGAAAAACGATGAAGAGATCCTCACCGTCAAGCGCGGATCCGCGGCCAAACACCCCCTTGGGCCGCGGATCCGCCGCAATCTTATGGAATTGGAGTGCAAGATTTTGGGGCATTATTCTCTGCTGAATTTTACCAAGTTTTCAACAATAAGATTCTGGCTTTACACTATAAAAAGGCACCGAGGGCCTCTTGGAAAAGCTATCAAGCCGAAGAGATCACGAAGCTCCCGACGCTCACGCATCCAGGCTGATCATCGACTGTTCGACTACCTCCTTAGGAAAGATCGAGAAGCAAATCAAGTTTTGTAATCATTTTCTATGGATTAAAAGTGTAGCTTGAAGGAGTTGATTAATAAAGGTAGTTTTTATTTAATTTTTTTTTTTTACATTATGTTTTCCCTCTCTTTCTTTTCATCTTCTTCTCCCAACATGCGCGAGTAATTCTCCGCTTGTTAGGGTTCGTAGGATTAGGGTAGGCTAATGGGCGATGAAAATAATTAAACCCTTTTTAAGTCCTATAAAGTTTAGGAACTTTATTAAAATAATCATTAACATCCTAATCGGGCGCACTAGCAATTCCTTGCTAGTTCCGACCGCGATTAGAGATTAGATTAATGATTGTTTTGGTAAAGGCTAGAAATGAACGGAGTTCCGTGTCGAGATAAGGGTTAAGAGTGGGATTCCTTTTCCCTCCAGAAACCCTAATCTACACGCATCACCGTCGTTCTAGTTCTAAATCTATTAATGGATAAAAAGGGTAACTTTAATTAATCGTCCATAACTACTAAATCCTAATGAACCCTACAAGCCCTATTATTATATTATTTAAATCTCTAAAATAATCTAGATCTATATTTTACATTCTTTTTTAAAGTAGATCTTGAATCTTTTCACAAAATTCTTTATTCCTCCTCTCTTTCTCAACACATCTAAAGTAAAAATAAAAGGTTCCACGTTTCCCAGAGGACGACCCGGACTCACCTCGGTCTAGCTACGCGCGACACCGTTCTGATTGCGGTTAACTACAAACACAAATTTTCGAACCAATCAACCGCACATATCATATATGTGCTCCTACTCCTTTTTTCCTGAGCCAGGAAACCTCTGTGTAGGACTCTAAACAATCGTCAATACGCCGGCAGTAGGTGATGATCACATCAAACACCCATAAGCTGCAAGGGGTCAGCTAAACGTAATAGCCACATAGGTATTGAGCGATCAGAAGATCAACAAGCAAGCCTGTACACACTCCTGTGAATCCAATCAGTAAACTCCCGTACAGTCCGGTCTCTTCGTCTGATATGTCGCATATCTAGTCTAGGGGTGGTAAACGTTAGACCCCAGTAACCAATAAGTCGTGTCGATGTGAGGCTCATAACGGGTCGAGAAATTACTGATAACACTTACCAGTAAATCTCCATATCAGCCCTGGCCAGGGACTTCCAGTTATAGCCAATCGAACACAGCGCAACATCAACTCCCAATACCAGGAGAGACGAAACCCCTCCTATCGTTCATTGCCTCCATGTGATTCGGGACTGTACCCAAAAGCCACCGTTTTGCACGTCCTCTTGAACGTGGTAAGGTGGAAATCAAAGCATAGTGGGAATCACACAAGACTCTATGACGATCTCGGGTCTACAGACTAACCTGTACCAATGTCACCATAGAACTGCTATCTGACGATAGGTATAATACCATCTAGGAGTTCTCGGTGAGTCCGTTCAGTATACCCAGTCTACACTGAGCACCCGTACACCATCTTTGATGTCAAAAACCAATGGATATAGGATCATCCATTGCCCATCAAATGGGTCAAGATGCGTATACGCTAGTCTACTCTGGAGTATCGATGCCCTGTCTCGATACACCCTCGACTAGGAACAGTTATAGGATGTACTCTTAGACTACCTAGGCCCCACTAGTATGATCTACATCATAGTCCAAGTAGTCGAGTACATATCCTAAGGGCTTTTTCAACTTGTGAGAGCAAGACAGTAAATCAATACAAGTCAATATGTTAAGACAAAGTGAAACCAGATAGCATACTATCATGTCGAGAAAGAAAGTCCTCTTTATATATATCCAAGCATCCATTATAATATACATCATATGTACAATAATGGCCTCTAGGGCATATATATAACTAACAATCTCCCACTTGCACTAAGGCCAGCTATTGTAGTATCTCATACCCAACAACCCGAAGAGTCTCTAAAAATGTATCTGGGGAATGGTCTTCGTGAGTGGATCCGCAGTATTGTCCTTCGTGTCAACTCTCCTGACCTCGATCTTGCGGCGATCAACTATCTCCCGGATCAGGTGATACCGCCTCAGAATATGCCTGGATCTCTGATGGGACCTGGGTTCCTTAGCCAAAGCCATATCTCCATTGTTATCACAATACAAAGGTATTGGATGCTCAATGGACGGAACCACTCCAAGTTCAGTGATGAACTTCTTCATCCAGACAGCCTCTTTGGCAGTATCGTTGGCAGCGATGTATTCAGCCTCCATCGTCGAGTCTGCCATGATTTCCTGTTTAGAACTCTTCCAACAAACCGTCCCTCCATTCAGGGTAAAGACAAATCCCGATTGTGACTTAGAGTCATCTTTATCACTTTGGAAGCTTGAATCGGTAAAGGACTCCACCTGGAGTTCTCCGTTACTATACACCAAGAACATCTCCTTAGTCCTTCTCAAGTACTTGAGAATGTTCTTCACAGCTGTCCAGTGACTCTCACCTGGATCTGCTTGATACCTACTCACTACACTTAGTGAGTATGCTACATCGGGTCTGGTACATAGCATTGCGTACATGATAGAGCCTACTGCCGAAGCATAGGGTATCCCTTGCATGCGAGCTCTTTCCAAATCAGTCTTGGGAGACATCTCTTTGGGGAGAGTGAGTCCAAAGATCGTGGGTAAATTCCCACGCTTGGATTCTTCCATACCAAACCTCTTTAGTATGGTGTCAATGTACATGGATTGGGACAATCCCAGTATCCTCTTAGATCTATCTCTATAGATCCTAATCCCCAAAATGCAGGAGGCAACACCTAGATCTTGTTAGTTATATGTATTCCCTAGAGGCCATTACTGTACATACGATGCATATTGTAGTGGATGCTTGGACATATATAGTGAGGACTTTCTTGCTCGACATGATAGTATGCTATCTAGTTGCTCTTTATCTTAACATGTACTCTGATTGTCTCTATGTTACATGTTGATAAAGACCTTAGGATGAGTACTTGACTACCAGGACTGTGATGCAGATCATACTAGTGGGGACAGAGTGGTCGCTAAGTACATCATTCAAATGTTCCTAGTCGTAAGTGTATCGAGACAGGGCATCGATATACCAGAGTAGACTACCGTATGCTTCTTAACCCATATAGATGGGCGATGGATGATCCCATATCCATTGGTGTTTGACATCAGAGATAGTATACGGGTGCTCTGTGGAGACTGGGTACACTGGACGGACTCGCCGAGAACTCCCAGATGGTATTATACCTCACGTCAGATGGCAGTTCTCTGGTGACACTGGTACAGGTTAGTCTGTAGACCCGAGATCGTCATAGAGTCTTGTATGATTCCCACTGTGCTTTGATTTCCATCATACCACGTCCAAGAGGGCGTGTAAAACGGTGGATTTTGGGTACAGTCCCAAATCACGTGGAGGCAATGAGCGATAGGAGGGGTTTCGTCTCTCCCGGTATAGGGAGTTGATGTTGCGCTGTGTTCGATTGCCTATAACTAGAAATCTCTGGCCAGGGTTGCTGAGATTTACTGGTAAGTGTTATCATTAGTTTCTCGAACTGTTATGGACCTCATATCGACACGACTTATCAAGCTACTGGGGTCTGACGTTTACCACCCCTAGGCGAGATATGCGACATATCAGACGAAGAGACCGGACTGTACGGTAGTGTTATTGATTGGATTCGCAGGAGAATGTACAGGCTTGCTTGTGGATTTTCTGATCACTCAATACCTTGGTGGCTGTTACGTTTAGCTGACCGCTTGCATCTTGTGGGTGTTTGATATGATCATCAACTACTGCAAGCATATTGACGATTCTTTAGAGTCCTACACAGAGGTTTCCTGGATCAGGCAAAACGGAGTAGGAGCATATATGTGATATGTGCGGGACCGAGAATAATACGATATGGGATACCGTATTCTATTCTCACGATATGAGATATCGGCCAGGTATATGTGATATAGCCGGGTCATCGGATCAAGTGTTGATTCGATGAATTGGTACCTGTTATATTAGTCGGTTATATGTATTATAGCAGGATTATCGGATCAAGTGTTGATTCGATAATTTAATGTATATTATATATGAGATATATTACATCACATTAACTAATATAAGCTCGCTTTATTGATTCTTTTTCTCACGGGATAATACATTGATGTATATGCGATATATGTTAATTGTATTATTTTCTTTTGTTACAAAATATATTATATATGTGATATATAATATTGTAACAAGTTAGGGTTACAAATGCAACATTTTTTGTGGAGTTTAAACATGGTTAGGGTTTGGATTAGGGTTAAGCTTGGATGAAGCTTCCATGAAGCTTCATGAAGTTTTGACTTTTGTCACTTGCTTTGATATTTTGTGTAGATGTTTCTTAACCCAACCCAAACCCTTTACCCTAGTTTATTCACTACAAGGGTTAAGCATTCATGCTTAACTCATGGTTTATTTGTAACCACAACAATAATTTCATTATTCATCACAAAATGATTTGCTTCTTCTTCTTCTTCTTGATGAAAAGCTTCACTAGCTTTTTCATTAGTGATGATAATGAGTGAGAAATTGAAAACAAAAGAGAACTAAATTCTTACTTCATCATCCTCATCTATTCTAGCCACCTAGATTAGGGTGTTTGCTTTGCTAATACTTGATTATTGAAGCAAGAGCTTAGGTTTGAGATTCTTCAAGGTAGATCATCTTGGATTAGTGAATTCTTCAAGCAAGGTGCGTCGTTCTCTTCATGGATCCTCTCGAGAGTCGGAGTTCATAATGATCGCAGCGAAGGGACCTCAACACGGAGCTTATGAATCGAAGGAACGGACTACAAATGTTGTAATCCCTATCTATTTACTTCTTTGTATGTGATACAAACTTGTTACCCTAGAATTTCTAGCATGATTCATGGTTTACTTGCTTTGCACCTTTCTAAAATTTTAATGTGGCATGTGTGATGCTACCAAACCCTAGACTAGGTGCAAGGGAAGCCCAACAATGGTATTAGAGCCAAACTAGAATTCTAGATACAGTGTTATAACAATTACGAAAACGAAATCCACTCCGAAATACAGTATTTAGAAACCCTATTCTTGCTTTCTGGAAATTTTGTAAAAACTCCCATAAATTTTTTTCAAACGACTGCAGAATGATATATGGGCTAATCTAAGAACCTGGGTGAAACACGGAGGGAGGGGCTCGGATTTTGGCCGAGCCCCAAGCATGAAATTCCGGCCAGGCCGGCCCCCCTGCCTCCTTTGCCCTCCGTGCTTCATCTTTGCTCTTTTGGGTTCATTTTGGGTTTCCTAGTATTGTTTATTTAGCCCAATTTTCATGTGATAATCTGTTTGACCTGGGGCTAATTCGTAGTGCTTCGTAGTCGTATAATTTAACACTGTATTGGTAACCTTGATTATTTTTAGCAGTTCTGTCGAACATCGTGTAAGTCGATGTACAACACCCCAATACTAAGGGGGAGGCGGAATTTTCAAAAACAAACTTGTTTAGTGAACAAACATCGACTAACCGCTTGAATCGAAGCTAAACGATAACTAACTAAACACATAGTTGTTCTAAACTACTATGCTTAGGGATTATACCTATCGAACCAAGTCCTTCGGCTTTACGATCTCCTCGTCCTCCTCGGCCTTCTCGATGTAGTAGATGATCCACCCGAGAGCAAAACTCCAAGCTTAGCCTCTAAACTTGAGGCAACTAACCTTCTTGGATTGCTAATCAAAGAAGATAGATGAGATAGAGTGAGGGTTATGGATTGTTTAGTCTAACTAATCCTTGTTCTCAACACATGAGAGGTGAGGATTAGGGTTTGAAGAGAGTGAGCTTGAGGAGAGAGAATGTTAATGATATTATCAAGTGAGAATAGTAAGTTATCATAATATATATGAAACTTTAAAATTCATCAACAAAAGAAAAACAAATGATGAATAATCAAGTTTCATAAATATCTAATGGTGATTCATAACCATGACTCATTAATCATTTATTGTGCATTAATGATATGGATGAATCACTCTCATGACTCACTAAACTCATTCAATGCATATGACACCTAAACCTCCTTAGTCACCATCTTCTAGAAGCTTCTCGCACAATTACGAGAACGCCCCTCCAATCCGCAAAAATACGGAAAAACTTTAGACTGTATAAATCCAATAACCGGATACCAGTAACTGGCTTAAACCAAAGCCGACTGGTAAAAACTGTCCGAAAGTCGTACGTGCGTAAACACACGTATGCGTCCGAACCCTTTGTCGTAAAACCATACGACCTCTATATCGTTTCGCCTGGAGTAGGAAACTCTATGTGTGGGACTCTAGAGACTCGACTACTACGCTGGCAGTGGGTTTAACCACAGACCGCAAGCGGCACTAGCTGTACGTAACGGTCCCCAGGTAGTTGTCGATAAGAAGGCCGATGAGGAAACCCATCCGAACTCCTACTGAGCCTGCTGTGACAATCTCCATACAGTCCGGTCCGTTCGTCTTAGACTATCGCATATCGGGCCTAGGGGGACGGCAAGCGTCAGTCCCCTAATAGCGGTATAAGTCGTGTCGGAGCGAAGCCCATTACACCCTGAGAAACTACTGGAACCTACCAGCAAATCTCGCTTGCCCTGGCCAGGGACTTTGCGTAATGGCTCTCTGACACAGCGCGATATCAACTCCCAATACCGGGAGAGACGAATCCTGTCTAACCGCCACTGCCTCCAAGTGCTCGGGACTGCACCCAACTGCTACCTGTTTGCAAGACTCCTTTGAGCCGTGGTAGGGTAGCAATCTAAGAACAGTGGGACACACTCAAGGCGAAGTAGCAGTGTCAAGTCTGCGGACTATGCAGTACTCATGTCACCTGGGAACTGTTCACTGACGACTGGTATAAAACCAACCAACAGTTCCCTGTGAGCCCTGTCCGGTGTACCCGTAACCTAACGAGCACCTGCATACTATCTCCAGTACGACGTACTGACGGCTGTGGGACAGACCATCTCCCCAACTGGGATGAGAAGCATACACACTAGTTTACTCCGGAGTATCGATGCTCTGTGTCGATAATCCAACGACCAGGGACCTGAATAAGGATGTGCTTGTAGACTACCCAGCCCCCACTAGTGTGACTGCCATCACAACGCTGGTAGACAAGCAAGATCCTAAGAGCTCTATCAATACGTACACTCACATATTAAGATAGAAAAACCAAGTAGCATACTACCATGTTTAGCAAGACTGTTATACACATGTGAATATCCCAAGCTTCCATTAAGTAATATACAAACTAGTATGATACAGTAATGGCCTTCTAGGGCATAAACACTAACAATCTCCCACTTGCACTAGGGCCATGTACTGGCGTATCGTAGACCGATGATCTCGAGTAGCCTCTCGAACTGAATCTGAGGTAGGGCCTTCGTGAATGGATCAGCAATGTTCTCTTCAGAAGCAACTCTCCGAACCTCGATCTCCTGACGATCAATGATCTCCCTGATCAGGTGATACCGCCTTAAGATGTGTCTGGACTTCTGATGGGACCTTGGTTCCTTCGCTAAAGCTATAGCTCCGTTGTTGTCGCAATACAGAGGTATTGGATCAACTATGGTAGGAACCACCTGAAGTTCTGTTGGGAACTTCTTCATCCAGACTGCTTCTTTTGCGGCATCGCAAGCAGCTATATACTCCGCTTCCATCGTCGAGTCAGCAACGGTGTCCTGCTTGGAGCTCTTCCAGCACACCACCCCTCCATTGAGGGTAAAGACATATCCCGACAAGGACTTGGAATCGTCCTTATCACTCTGGAAGCCGGAATCAGCAAAGGCCTCCAACCTGAGGTCTTTTCCTCCGTAAACCAAGAACATCTCCTTAGTCCTTCTCAGGTACTTGAGAATGTTCTTTACTGCTATCCAGTGCTTCTCCCCTGGGTCTGACTGATACCGGCTTACCACGCTCAGTGCGTAAGCTACATCTGGTCTGGTACACAACATCGCATACATTATAGAGCCTACTGCAGAAGCGTAGGGTATAATAGACATGCGTTCCCTTTCCAAATCAGTCTTGGGAGACATCTCTTTGGAGAGGGTGATTCCGTGACAAGCCGGTAGATTACCGCGCTTAGAATCTTCCATACTAAATCTTTTCAGTACAGTGTCGATATACCTGGACTGCGAAAGTCCCAACATCCTCTTGGATCTATCACGATAGATCCGGATCCCCAGAATGTAAGAGGTATCACCTAGGTCTTTCATGGAGAACCTATGTGACAAGAATCCTTTGACAGATTGTAGCATAGGAATGTCATTTCCTATCAATAGAATGTCATCCACGTACAAGACGAGGAATACGACACTTCTGGCTACAACTTTACTATATATGCACGGTTCATCTGGATTTTTGATAAAGTCATATTCTTTGACTGTCTCATCAAAACAGATGTTCCAACTCCGCGATGCCTGCTTTAGTCCATAAATGGACTTAAGCAGCTTGCATACTTTCCCGCTGCTCCCACTCTGATTGAAACCCTCTGGCTGATCCATATAGACGCTCTCTTCTAAATTTCCATTCAGAAAAGCCGTCTTTACGTCCATCTGCCAGATTTCATAATCATGGAAGGCAGCAATAGCAAGAAGGACCCGAATGGATTTGAGCATAGCCACTGGAGAAAAAGTTTCATCATAGTCCAAACCAGGTCTTTGACGAAAACCCTTTGCAACAAGTCTAGCCTTATAGGTTTCCACCTGTCCATCTACACCAATCTTTTTCTTGAAGATCCATTTGCATCCTATGGGTTTTACCCCATCTGGAGAAATGTCCAAAGTCCATACTTTGTTGGTGTACATGGACTCCATTTCGGTCCGCATTGCATCTAACCATCGTACCGAGTAGCCGCTCTGGATGGCCTGCTGGAAGTCAGTAGGTTCATCATCATCTATGATGCAATCCTCTCTATCCCCATCTATGAGAAAACCGTAGTATCTCTCAGGCGGATGAGACGGCCTACTACTCCTGCGGAGGGGTGTGGGAATGTCCTGTTCTTCTTGAACTCCTGGTTCTACCAAACTTTCAGTAGCAGTTTGTGGTTCTGGAATTTCTTCCAGTTATATTTCGCTCCCACTTATTTCCTTTTCTAAAAACTGATTTTCCAGAAAATGGGCATTACGAGAAACAAAAACCTTTTGTTCCTCTGCGTAATAGAAATAATATCCCTTGGAGTTCTTTGGATATCCCACAAACATACATTTTACTGATCGTGCCTCGAGCTTGTCCACATGCTGCTTTTTAACATAAGCTGGACATCCCCAAATCTTCATATGTTGAAGATGGGGTTTCTTCCCATTCCACATCTGATATGGAGTGGTAGGCACAGTCTTGGTAGGAGCCCTGTTCAAAAGATATGCCGCTGATTCTAGCGCATAACCCCAGAAAGATCGCGGTAACTCAGCATTACTCATCATGGATCGTACCATATCCAATAGGGTTCGATTCCGTCTCTCCGATACACCGTTATGCTGTGGAGTGTATGGAGGAGTAAGCTGAGAGAGAATTCCTTTCTCTTTTAGGTAACCTAGGAACTCGGCACTTAAGTATTCTCCATCTCGATCAGATCTTAGTGTCTTAATACTTTTGCATGTTTGGTTTTCTACTTCATTCTTAAACTCTTGGAATTTCTCAAAAGCCTCGGATTTATGTTTCATCAGATAAATGAATCCGTATCTTGAGTAATCATCCGTGAAAGTAATGAAATAGGAAAAACCACCTCTTGCATGTGTAGACAATGGACCACATACATCGCTGTGTATGAGTCCTAAGAGCTCGCTCGCTCTTACTCCTTGTCCAGTGAATGGAGTCTTTGTCATCTTTCTTTTGAGACAAGATTGACAAGTGTCATAAGTTTGATATTCGAACGAGTCCAAATATCCTTCTCTATGCAACTTAGTCAACCTTCTCTTATTGATGTGACCCAGTCTACAATGCCATAAGAAAGGTTTATTTAAATCTGAAGACTTTCTTTTTAGTGTGTTCTGGACATTGAAAATTTGGAGTTGGTTTAAAACATATATACCGTTATTTAGGGTACCGGACCCAATCAAACCATGATTAAGGTGGATGTTAACAACATCTCTTACAAACGTGAAATCATAACCTTTATTTGATAACAAGGAAACTGATATGATATTACATGTTAAGCTTGGTACAAAATAACAGTTATGTAAAACCAAAATGTGTCCATTCGTCAATCCTAGGTGATAATCCCCGACGGACGCAGCTCCCACGCTAGCTCCGTTAGCAACCTTTAGGGTCATATCACCTTCCTTCAGCACTCTACGGTTTCTCAGTGCCTGCAATGAATTGCAAATATGAGATCCTGATCCGGTATCCAATACCCAGGAAGTAGAGTTGATCGACAGACAATTCTCAATTAGAAACACACCTGAAGTCGAAGCCACAGCTTGCTTCGGTTCCTGGTTCTTGGCGTTCCACGCCTTGCAATCCTTCTTCCAGTGCCCTTTCCTGTGACAATGGAAGCACTCATCCTGGCCCACTACCGGTACCGCAAACTTTTTCTTTCCCTTCCCTCCCACCTTACTAACACCTCCTCTAGGTCTGGGGACGACCTTCTTCTTCCTTCCTTTGGCCCTAGCCTTGGAGCCGGAAGAAGATGCACCGCCAACAAACATAGCGGGTGTTTCCATTGCTTTCTGCAAGGTGCCCTCTGCACTCCTTAACATGTTCAGGAGTTCCGCAAGTTCAACTTCTTTTCCTTGAAGGTTGAAGTTCAGGATAAACTGGGCGTAGGTGGGAGGAAGGGACTGGAGAATAAGGTCTGTATAGAGCTCATTATCCAAAGTCGTCCTAAGGTCTGCGAGCTCTTCAATATAGCCGATCATCTTTAGGACATGTTCTCCTACTGATGACCCGACAGCCAACCTCGCTCGAAACAAGTTCTTAGAGGTCTCGTATCTTGCTATACGAGATTGCTCTCCATAAAGTTCCTTTGTATGGAGAAATATGCCATCTAGGGTCATATCATCGTGCCTCCTCTGATGTTCATTGTTCATTGAGGCAAGCACGATGCACTTGGATTTCGCGCAATCTAAATCCCAGGTTTTGCGGATTTCCTTATCCGTATTGCTGGATTTGGGACCAGGGACAGCAGGTGCCGTAGCGGTGAGGATGTACCCCAATTTGTCATAGGTCAAAGCCATTTTGAGATTCCGCAGCCAATCTTTATAGTTTGGCCCTGTCAGTATATTTTTCTCTAAAAGTAACTTAAGTCCAGTCATTTTCAGGGTCGCTGCAATTAGGAGAGAGAGAAGAAAACTCTTTAGCATGATGCTCTTGCAAGTTTAGAGTGGTTTTTAGTTTATCTAAACTGGATGGCTCCCACTGTTTCTCGAATCCTTCCTCAAACCATAAAAGAAGAATTAGCCAGGACTATTCTCACCGTACAATACTTGCTTAACCGTTCAGCCAGGCCAGTGTCGATACTTCGAGGGAGGTTTTCCAACGCTTTCGCGAAGTTCCTTAATTAAATAACCTCTTTTCTCTGGGGGCGTAACCCCGCTGACACTTTTCTGGACACCTACTAGGTTTATAGCATTGTATGATAATGTTGAAGGAATATCCTGATAAGAAGCATATACTCACAGTAGGATCGAGATCCAAATATCATCGTATGATAATGTTGAAGGAATCCTACCAACATTCATCAAACTCCAAATGGTATGCATCTCTTTGCAAATTTCAGTTTCTTTAGAAATTCCCGATATATATTTTTGCCCCATGCTCTTATGACCTTGGCTTTGGTCAAAATGTCATAAGTCACATGTCAAGTTCTACCCGTCATTATCTTGTCAATTTGAACCCATCCGTATATACCCCTGACTTTGGTCAAATGGTAATACGACTGTCCCAAACCAACTCATCTATCTTATGCAACAAATGAAAACCCAGTAGCTACCAAACACTATGCCTTGACTTTGGCCAAAATGCATAGCTTGAATACTACTGAATACCCAAATGAAATGACGGAGGGCTACGAATGGTTTTGGCGAAACCGTGAACGTAGTGAACTTGATATAACCGAAGGAACCTGATAGCTTTTAAAAGGAGTGGTTAAGTCTCCGCATTTAAAAATATCTGTTTTTAAAATTAACCGAGTGGTTTCTTTTAAATTGTTCCAACAATTTTAACTTTGGTTTGTTTTTCTTTGCATTATAGATAATGCGTCCCATCATTAACCTATCATTGCAGAAAACAACGAAAATACAACGTCCTCTTATGCCATCCGCATTCGCCACGGGGTCCCGTCATCACCCGTTAGGTTACTTAACTAACGACAGAGCGGGGGCTGGGCTAGCGCGGGTGTAAAACATAAGTGACATCTAAATAGCTATCATATATAGATATTGTACATTCGTCAGACGCAATAATAGGCATTCCAGATCACAGATGAACTTTATTGGATTTGCAAGCAATCCGTGTTTGTTTTGAGCCTGCAACAAAAGACGGATTACACAGTTGTGATGAATAGCCATTACCCCACCCACGACCCCTATGGGTGCGGCAAACTACCCGCCCGTCAGTTTGTGCACCCCACCTTGGGTCTGTCCTAAGAGCAAAAACAGTAAAATGAAATAATACAACGTTGGCAACAACCGCAACCTGGATGTGCCCCGCAAAATAATATTACAACAAATTACATTTACATCAAATGAATTAAATAATAACCCATCACATAACCCCGGATATACATCACAACAGTCCAACACAGTTCATATGCACAAACAGATAAAATCCATTTCAGAAATGTGCAACCCCTTGCCAACTGACATACTAACAGTTAGGGGAGGTTTACGAACACATTATACAATCACAGATATAATCCAACAAGCAAATACTGTATAATTTCGATCGATTAAACACTTTTAATCTTGCTCCAATACTGCTCTGTAAACTTGAAACCTGAGCAAAATTAAAAAATACCAGAAAATCCCAAATATCACAGAGAACCAACACAAGAAAAATGGGTCCCTGAATCGTCAAAACGGCGGCGGAAGCGCGGCGGGTTCTGTGCTAGCCGCCGCGGATCCGCGGCGCCGTAGGCAATTCAGGGGACTAAATTTTTTGTGTGTTCTACTACTATCATTTTAAGCTTTCTGAACATCCCTGAAAAATTTTTGGACTTCATTTATAAATCGACAGAAACATGATTTTTCGGACTTTTCCGGTTTCGTTTTTTCCGTTCGAAATTCATACAAATTTGCAAAAAAGTTATTTATTGTTTAGCGAGGCTCTGATACCACTGTAAGTCGATGTACAACACCCCAATACTAAGGGGGAGGCGGAATTTTCAAAAACGAACTTGTTTGTGAACAAACATCGACTAACCGCTTGAATCGAAGCTAAACGATAACTAACTAAACACATAGTTGTTCTAAACTACTATGCTTAGGGATTATACCTATCGAACCAAGTCCTTCGGCTTTACGATCTCCTCATCCTCCTCGGCCTTCTCGATGTAGTAGATGATCCACCCGAGAGCAAAACTCCAAGCTTAGCCTCTAAACTTGAGGCAACTAACCTTCTTGGATTGCTAATCAAAGAAGATAGATGAGATAGAGTGAGGGTTATGGATTGTTTAGTCTAACTAAACCTTGTTCTCAACACATGAGAGGTGAGGATTAGGGTTTGAAGAGAGTGAGCTTGAGGTGAGAGAATGTGAATGATATTATCAAGTGAGAATAGTAAGTTATCATAATATATATGAAACTTTAAAATTCATCAACAAAAGAAAAACAAATGATGAATAATCAAATTTCATAAATATCTAATGGTGATTCATAACCATGACTCATTAATCATTTATTGTGCATTAATGATATGGATGAATCACTCTCATGACTCACTAAACTCATTCAATGCATATGACACCTAAACCTCCTTAGTCACCATCTTCTAGAAGCTTCTCACACAATTACGAGAACGCCCCTCCAATCCGCAAAAATACGGAAAAACTTTAGACTGTATAAATCCAATAACCGGATACCTGTAACTGGCTTAAACCAAAGCCGACTGGTAAAAACTGTCCGAAAGTCGTACGTGCGTAAACACACGTATGCGTCCGAACCCTTTGTCGTAAAACCATACGACCTCTATATCGTTTCGCCTGGAGTAGGAAACTCTCTGTGTGGGACTCTAGAGACTCGACTACTACGCTGGCAGTGGGTTTAACCACAGACCGCAAGCGGCACTAGCTGTACATAACGGTCCCCAGGTAGTTGTCGATAAGAAGGCCGATGAGGAAACCCATCCGAACTCCTACTGAGCCTGCTGTGACGATCTCCATACAGTCCGGTCCGTTCGTCTTAGACTATCGCATATCGGGCCTAGGGGGGCGGCAAGCGTCAGTCCCCTAATAGCGGTATAAGTCGTGTCGGAGCGAAGCCCATTACACCCTGAGAAACTACTGGAACCTACCAGCAAATCTCGCTTGCCCTGGCCAGGGACTTTGCGTAATGGCTCTCTGACACAGCGCGATATCAACTCCCAATACCGGGAGAGACGAATCCTGTCTAACCGCCACTGCCTCCAAGTGCTCGGGACTGCACCCAACTGCTACCTGTTTGCACGACTCCTTCGAGCTGTAGTAGGGTAGCAATCTAAGAACAGTGGGACACACTCAAGGCGAAGTAGCAGTGTCAAGTCTGCGGACTATGCTGTACTCATGTCACCTGGGAACTGTTCACTGACGACTGGTATAAAACCAACCAACAGTTCCATGTGAGTCCTGTCCGGTGTACCCGTAACCTAACGAGCACCTGCATACTATCTCCAGTACGACGTACTGACGGCTGTGGGACAGACCATCTCCCCAACTGGGATGAGAAGCGTACACACTAGTCTACTCCGGAGTATCGATGCTCTGTCTCGATAATCCAACGACCAGGGACCTAAATAAGGATGTGCTTGTAGACTACCCAGCCCTCACTAGTGTGACTGCCATCACAACGCTGGTAGACAAGCAAGATCCTAAGAGCTCTATCAATACGTACACTCACATATTAAGATAGAAAAACCAAGTAGCATACTACCATGTTTAGCAAGACTGTTATACACATGTGAATATCCCAAGCTTCCATTAAGTAATATACAAACTAGTATGATACAGTAATGGCCTTCTAGGGCATAAACACTAACACATCGCACACCACATTTTGTACCCCGCTGAAATTTTCAAGTGTTGTAATTTTCCGAAGTTGATTATATTCGTTAAATCGTGCAAGTACCCCTATGGACCCCCTATAAGACAAAATAACCTTAACTCGATTCTATCCCCACGGAACCGCGAACAAACCTTCGGGTTTGCCGTAGTTCCGTGGTGTCATAGGTGAGGCGTTGGTTAACTCCTTCTACGGATGGACCATAGACACTTTGGCGCGATTTTGGGTATTTGTAACTTTTCTCAAGTGTTGAGCTTTTGGGGTAAAACTTGGGTGTATGTTGATTCGATCGAAACGTTAAACATCGTCATGACATTCTGGAATATGATACATTATTTGGAATCCACAAATGTAGTTATGAGATAACTAGTTTGAATGTTATAAATCTAGAAGTTTAGTCTCATTTGATCGGTTGCCAAGGGATTTTGATGCGATCAAAAGTCCGTCGCAATCACGTAGCGTATGCGGATACTCGCCGGGTAAACTGTTACATCCCGAAAGTACGGAACATGACCGGCACTTAAACTACGAAACGTCTCGAGGCGTACGTAATCTAAGTAAACCAAAAACCCAGAAATCCAAACCAAGAAAAGTAGTAGAGTGAAGGAAAACCAATTTAAATCAAGTAGTTTTAATAGCATAAGCCGAATTATACGTTTTAAAAAAAACATTAAATATTTACTGAAAATTTCGGCAGAGTCACCTTTGTAAATACTGGCCCCCAAACGGGATACAACATGAATAGTATACGAAATCAATAAAAGGCATCCCCAAGCGGGAGCTAGCTCTTCGTCAATCGACGGTCACAACCACACAAGCAATATAATATACAACGCCAAGGACGAGGATCAAAAACTCAAAAGGGAACTCAAAACCCCAAGAAATCCACAGAAATATAACGCGCGACTCTAAGGTCGAAAGAATAACATCACTGGTCTCTATCTCAAAATAAATACATGTTTGGTTGATAGAACTTCTAGATACAACTGAAAATAATATACAATGTATAATGATGGGTACGATACAAATAAACCCACCTACTAGCAAGTCACCCGAAAGAAGCAGTGCCAGTAAAGCCGTAATAAAACCTGTACGGCAAAACCTGCAAGGAACTATGGCACAACGGGGGTGAGTTGCCAACTCGTGAGTAGAAAAACATCTACGAACAGAAACCACATGAACAACACAAACCTAGATCAACGATCATAATATATCCTCAAATATATATAACATGCAGCCTATAACAATGACTAGGGTAAATATCTAACCCGAGTGTAATCCCATGTGCCCGTGTCAGTGCCTCAGGTATCAATATATCATATGGATGATGTATGAATGCATGAAACAGAATGCATGTACTGAATAAAACTGCTTTCATAAATCAGTGAGATTTCTGTATTTTAAAAATGAGGGACCATAAATGAAATCAGCATAAAACAGTGCCCAGCATCGACACAAAACAAGTGTCCAAATATCTCGATATCTCTGTGTCACAATCTCTGTACCTCAATATCTCAAAATCTCAATGTCTCATCACAATATCTAGGGCGCCGTCAGTCCAGACCGGCCCCTACCATCCATCTCAAGACCACGACGGTATCCTCCGGATATCCGACGCGTCGGGTAAAATCACCGGTCGGTAGTGCTCCCCTGCCAGGCTCAACGTCAACAACACGATCCTCTTGCCCCGGGGTACCGCACCGGGACCACCATGTACCCGAAACGGTTCCTCCACTCCTCGAATCGGGTCTCGAAATCCATCAGCAAACTCATGGTGGACGACTCATACATCATGGGAAAAACCGCACTTTTTATTTAAAAAGAGAGAAATCAGTTTATATAAGTTTTGCGGGTTTCCCCCCAAATCCAGAAAATCTCATGGAAATCCGAATCCAAATCATCAATATCATGTAAAACCATGAATGCGGCATAACAATGAATAACAGTATGCATGAAGTGACAAGTAATAACTACAATATTAAGCTAGCATATGTAAGGCAGGTACACTAATATCATGTCAAATTACTAACTAACAAGTTATGTCAAGCAATAATATTTTCTAAGGTGTGCGTGACATGGCAATTACCGATGAAGATGTGTGTGAGTCGGCAAGTAAGTGTACGTGGTACATACGCATCATCGGTAATGGTGCTGGTGTCCTAACAGTATAATATCAACAATTCAATAAGAAATTATAATATAAGTATGCGATGCGGAGAGAACAGCAATAATGAGCGAGAGCTGAATACTAAACACAATGATACTATAAGTCAAAAGTAGTGCCTTTTGAAATAACACGAATCGCGGTATTTTGAAAATAAGGGCTACGGTGTTTTTAAGAAAAGATACTTCTTTTGAAATATCCGTCGAATCACTTGACCTGTCTTTTAAAATACCCACGATCCGTTAGTTTTGAAATAGGTAGGTGTCTAATCTAGTCTAATAACTACACTAAACTATACGGTCAAACTAACAAGCTGAACTACAGGTAAGGAAACCGCTTAACATCTGATTCGATACATATACATACCTGTATACATATTAGTCGGTGATCCCGGCTCAATAACATCATATCCGATACCATATCTATAATCAAACATCCCAAGTCAAGAGTGCGGATCAAACATCAATATATAGCTCGTACGTAAATCCGTCGTACGGCATCCCCAAATCTGGGTACGGATCAATATCATACTCAACCATTCTATGTATATCACTATTCACATGGTATCGTCGTCCAAAGATCCGCTATAAACATCAGGACGTATCTCAAGTACGAATCCTGCTATATCACCGATATCATAATCTCAAACCAAATCTCACCGACTCATCTCAATCCCAAGTATCATTCGCAAATCCAGTATATGAACACCTAGTCCCATACCCAGGTGAACACATAAACACATCTCCCCATATACGCACAGGTAATAACATAGATGTATGCATGTGTGTGTGTGTGCGTGTGTGGGTGTAACAATTACTCTAGGGTTTCGCAACTAACAATAAACTAATCCATGAACACCTAGAATCTACCCTTATCATCAAGTCTCATATCAACATAATATATATAATCAAAATATAGGTGTGTATACGTATTCATATACATCACCACGAACTGCGGGGGTGCTATACGCCATCCACCCGACTTCTCCCCGTAGATATAAATCTACTCACTTGGTCCTTGCTCGTCGGTGCCGATGTCGCCACGCGCTTGCTTGTCGTCTCAAAGTCCACATGGGGTACCTACATATCATAACGCACCGTATCGCATTAAAACCAAATTCAAAATCGAAACGGCATACGAAAATCAAATCGGCACGCGTATCACGCATAGGTCAAAACCTATCGCCTACGCATGCAAGAATAGCCAACCCAACCCTCGATGTCGATGTACAAACGTCAAACCATCGAGAAAAAGCCAAACACTCTCATTTTCGCATTCACGAACACTAATTATAATATAAAATAGGTTAAAATTCACAAAAACCCCAAATTCACCTTAAAAGCCATTTTTCCGAAAATCTAGCAAGCAAAAATTACCCGTTTTAGTACAAAACCCGACGTTTAAACAAATCTAGCGGCCATAATACTTATTAAACATCTCAAATAAGTCATAAAAACAATTTCCACAATTTAATCTCATTAAATTTCATTAACCCCAAAATTCTAGTTTACAATATACCCAATTTTAACAATTTTATAGTAAAAATGCACAACAACAATTTAGCTTGGATTTCCATGAACTAAAGTATTAAACTACACTTTATAATGTTAATGAAGTCATGAAAAACCAAATTACATTTTTAAACCCAATTATTTAACCAATTTTAAAAACCTAGTTAGCAAAATAGCGTAATTATCAAAAAATTTAAACTAACAATTAACAACTAGCTACAAACTTTGTTTTAACATGTCATAAGGGCCTAATTACAACACACAACCATACACCAAATTCACAAAACCCTAACTTGCATTCAATCCCTTTCTAGAATTTCCAAACTTGCAACAAAAGCCTAATTTACACTTAAATAAATTAGCTTTAAGGAATTAACTAACAAATTAAGCAAAAGGTTTAGAAATTATACCCAAAACATTTGAAGATCCATAAGCACCCATAGCCTTCCAAATTGAAATCTTGTTCCCTAGATCTATGCTAGATAGGCAAATGAGAAATGGGTAGGAGTTGGATTTTGATTTCGGTGAGGTTTTACTTGATTTTTGAAGAAGTTTTTGAAGGATTTTGGAGATGGGATAAGGTTGTGAAATGGGGGGAATGAGGTGCAGAATTTCGGCCAGAGGAGAGGAGAGGGAGAGGTGAGGGGATTTGTGTGGAAATTCCAAGGTCAATGCCCTCACAAATTACCATAATACCCCTACCCTTTTTATATATATAAAAAACCTTATTTTAACCCATTTCTTCAAATGATTTAAGGTCAAAAAGAGGGAAAGAAAATTCTTGGGCTGCTACAACAGTGTGGGGCCGGCCAAGGGGAGTGAGGGTGAGTGTGAGAGACTTTACAAAAAAATTCTATGCAAAATGATGTAAGGTTGGTATAGCACCCTATGAAGAGTTTTGAAGCATCACATGACCCAAAGTTTTAATTTTTATGGTGCTAAACTAACATGCAAATGGATCGATCCTAGAAAATTAGGGTTATGAAATAAAAGGCGAACTAATCTTAGGGTTTCGAGACTACAACCTTTGTAGCTCCCTTTCGCTGGACTCCTTGGTCTCTAAGGTGTTGAACGAAGGTCCTTTTGATGTCCCCTTGTGTCCACGACGATCCACCACGGAGATATCCGTCCAAGCTCGCAACTTCGACAAACCGAAGAGAACACTCTAAACAAATCGGCTAAGCTTGTGTAGAATGATGTTGTGGTTATGTTTCTCACTTCAAAAACCTATCTTTAAGTGGTATTTGCTCACTAGGAAGATCAAGAGAGCAAAGGAGCTAGAGGTAGAAGATGGTGGCAATTTTAACAAGAGATAAAAAGATAACTCTTGTGAAGAAAAAATGAAATATATCAATATATATTTTATTCCTTCATGCTATGAACCATGGTTAAAGTGATGGAGACATTATTTAACTTTAGTTTAGAATGATAAAGAGAAGGATAACCTTAGGTTAGTGGTAGTTGAGCATGGTTAGGTCAAAGGAAGAATGTAGAAGCATGAATGATTATCATTTCCTTTTTCATTTTCTTTTAAATCCAAAATTAAATAATAATCCATTATATAATCCATGGTGTGAGTCTTATATTGCCACCATTTCCATATGCTAACAACCATGATGGATGAGTGTATGTATGTGTGCATGTATGTGTTAGTTATATGTATGCCCTAGAGGCCATTACTGTACATTGGATGTATATTGTAGTGGATGCTGGGACATATATAGGAAGGACTTTCTTGCTCGACATGATAGTACGCTATCTGGTTGCACTTTATCTTAACATGTATACTTTCTGTCTCTCTGATTACATGTTGATAAAGCCCTTAGGATGTGTACTCGACTTCCAGGACTGTGATGCAGATCGTACTAGTGGGGCCTGGATAGTCCATGAGTACATCCTTCAAATGTTCCTAGTCGAGGGAATATCGAGATGGGGCATCGATATTCCAGAGTAGACTAGTGCATATCTTCTCAACCCATGCGATGGGCGATGGATGATCCCATATCCATTGGTGTTTGACATCGAAGATGGTATGTGGGTGCTCAGTGGAGACTGGGTACACTGAACGGACTCGCCGAGAACTCCCAGATGGTATTATACCTCACGTCAGATGGCAGTTCTCTGGTGACACTGGTACAGCTTAGTCTGTTGACCCGAGATCGTCATAGAGTCTTGTGTGTCTCCCACTGTGCTTTGATTTCCACCCTACTACGGCTCTACTGAGTCGTGCAAACAGGTGGTTTTTGGGTACAGTCCCGATTCACATGGAGGCAATGAGCGATAGGAGGGGATTCGTCTCTCCCGGTATTGGGGGTTGATGTTGTGCTGTGCTCGACTGGCCATAACAGGAAATCCCTGGCCAGGGTTGCAGTGATATACTGGTAAGAGTTATCAGTAGTTTCACGAATGTTATGGACCTCAAGTCGGCATAACTTATCGAGCTATTGGGGTCTGACGTTTACCATCCCTAGGCGAGATATGCGACATATCAGACGAACAGACCGGACTATACGATAAGTGTTACTAGTTGGATTCGCAGGAGTGTGAGCGGGCTTGCTCGTCGATCTTCTGATCGCTCAATACCCGGGTGGCCGTTACGTTTGGCAGACCGCTTGCGGCTTGTGGGTGTTTGATATGATCATCACCTGCTGCCGGCGTATTGACGAGTCTTTAGAGTCCTACACAGAGGTTTCCTGGCTCAAGCGAAACGAAATAGGAGCGCATATGAGATATGTGCGGGACCGAGAATAATGCGCGTATGTGATACCGTATTCTATTCTCGCGATGAATGTATCGATTGGTTGTATGCGATATAACCTAGTTATCGAATCGAAGATCGATTCGATAAGCCGATGCATAGGATACTAGTCGGTTATATGCGATATAACCGTATCGTTAAATCAAGTGTTGATTTAATGATTTAATGTATAATTATATATTTTTTATATTACTTTGCATTAACTAGTATCGGTTCACTTTAAATGGATTTTCTCACTCGGATGTGCGCATTGCATATGCGATATGATTTTGTGCACTTGCTTGTATCATGTTTGATGATACATGCCTTTTGGTTAAGTGTAAAGAATTAAACCTTGGTTAATGAAATGGTTAGGGTTTACTATTTCCTTATTCATTTATTCATTTATTTATTCTTTTTGGAAATTGATAAGCATTAAGAGAAAATGGTGGCTTAATTTGTTTTCTAGCTAAAGCTTCTTGAAGCTTTGACCAAAGTCACCCTTTTTGTCTCATGCTTAACCCTAACCATTCCCACTAACCCTAGTTTAGTCTCTACACTTCACCATGGTTGGTAGATGATAAGTATTATTATTATTTTCATTTTAAAAAAGACTTATCATATTCTTCATCTTCTTCTTCTTCTTCACTTCAAGAAAAAGCTTGAAAGCTTTAATGGCAAAGTGAGAATTAGAGTGAGAAATCCAATTCTAAAGTCTACCCACTTCCTATTTCTTCATCCTCTACCTCTTGCCAAGTAGTAGAGTGTGTTTCCTTCACAAGTTTTCGTGGCTTGGTGAAGGTGGAGCTTGATCTTGCGATGCTTCGATGTAGATCATCTTCGGCATGGACATCGACGACCTAGCTCGCTTTTTCTCCGACGAAGCCGACTCTAGAGCCCGGATTCCTTTTGGACAGCGGAGACGACTTCGTTGCGGAGCTATGGAGGTGGAGCACCGGATCTACAAAGGTTGTATTTCCGATATCCCATTAGTTAAGTGTTAACTAGTTACTTTGTTCGCCTAAATATCTAGTAAACGATCCGTAGTCGGGTCTGTAGGCACCCGTAAAATTTTATTTGTGCATGTTTGATCACTTGTGAGACTTAACTAGGGTGTCTAGGAACCCTACAGTGGTATCAGAGCCAGGTTAGAGCCTTAGGCGAAGTCCAGACGAAGTTTGAAACCCGAACGAACCCGAAACCAACCCGGCAAATGGCTCTCTGGACTTTTTCTAAAAACAGGGATTTTTCAGTGTTAAAAATATGTAGAAATATCAGCAGGAATATCTAAGAGTTACTGTGAAGTCGTATGCCCTAATTCAATTAAAGCACCGCGCTTCCGCGGCACGAGCATAGCTCGTGCGGCGGAAACGCGGCCAGTTTGTCGTGTTGTGAAGTAATGATTGCACAGTAACTCCTATTTAACAGTGCTGGTTTTCCTGGGTATTTTTAATATATTTTCAAGAGTTGAATTTTTCTGGGTTATTTTGCGGATTCGAATGTTCGATCGGATTATCAAATTTTGTCTGTGTGGGTTTCCGGATATTTTTTAGAATATGTTAAAAAGTTCGACCGGATATAAATACCCACTTTTTCCCCTTCCGGGAAATTTCCAATTGTTGGATTTTTCCGTAGTTTAACGACGTTCTAAGTAGTGCAAGTAACGCGATGGACCCTCTAGAAGACAACAAACCTTAACTCGATTATGTGACCGTCTTGAACTGCCCTTTGAACCTTCAGGTTTGGGGCAGTACGGCGTGCCACATGTGAGGCGTTGGCTTGACCCCTCTACGGCTGGACCGTTGCTACTGAGGCACGAACTGAATGTTGTTAGACTTATTTCATGTGTTGAGTAGTATCGGGAAAACTTGGGTGTTCGATTATTCGATCGGAAAGTTTAACATTTTCTGTTTATCCGGAATGTGATACAATAATTGGAATTCGCAAATTGTTATGAGATAACGGAATGAATATTATAAACGTAGCAGTTTAGTCTCACTTGATCGGTTGCCACGGAATTTTGATTTGATCAAAAGTCCGTCGCAATCACGTAGCGTACGCGGATACTCGCCGGGTAAACTTTATAGACAGCCTCACTCCATAGCCCCGACCAAGTGACTGTAGGAGAACCCCGTCGCCGAAAGCATCCGTTCGGGTGCTCGCGGTAGCGGTGTTCCGTCTTGGTGCACTTCGTCGACGGTATCAGGGGTGCGGCCGTCTACTGAAGTTTGCGACGAGCATTCGATCAGTATGTCGGGAATCCTGTTGAATTGCCCGACTTGATATTGAAAAGAGTTTTCGATAATGAGACTAAAATGCGGGGTTTATAATTGTTAGGCATGCGATGTCTTAAGAATTCATTTGGTCAGGCATGCGATGCCTGAGGTAGTTGCGGATTCCAACTGTTGTAGTTTTACACTTTCTTTTCTGTGACCGTAAGTGTAATATGTGATATCGCCGGTTTCGTTGCTATATGTCAACGACAATTGGGATGCGCATATTTACTTACGTTGATGACATGTGATGTTATGTGTTGCTGGATATGTTATATTGGATCGTCGTGTTTGAATAGCCGGGGTTTTTTATGTGAGATGAGTGTTTTTCATTTTCATTCATGTAAAAACTTGTATGTAATATTCTTTTATTGGGGCACTTCCAGGTTGCGGAAGTAGTCACCGTTTGTATATTATTTACTTTTCTGCACTAGGATAGACCCAAGGAGGGGAGCACAAGTAACCGGGTTCTGGGGTCCAGTGGGAGACCAACTCGAGGAGTCGAGTCCGGGTCTCCTAACCCTAGAATTTGTAGGGTTGCTTGCTGCTCTCGTAGGGGTCTAGGGGTGTGGGATTGGCTATTCATCACGACCGTGGAATCCGTGTTTTATACTGGCTCGTATTGAAAACACGGACGTCCTAGTATATCCAATATTTCATATGTTTCTTCTGCTGTGATTTATCTGTGATCATGTGATGTTCTGTGACAGATATTATATATAGTATATATGATATATTATATAGACGTTGCTTATGTTTTACACCCACGCTAGCCCTGCCTCGCTCTGGCGTTAGTTACATAACCTAACGGTGCAGACGGGACATCGAGGCGAATGCGGATGGCATAAGCGTACGTTATATTTATCTGTGATGGTTAGGTGGACTTAAATGATGGGATATTCATTAATGAAATTAATGAAAGAAAATAAACCTAATTGATGTTGTGGAATCGAATTTCAAAATAAAACAGGTAGCTACAGTTCTTGCTTTGCATCGCGGTGTTCATTATAGAACATCCTGCACCTTATTCGATGAGGAAAGGACCGAGATCCCTTCACCGGGAGTGACTCCTTTAGCAATAACTGGCAGATGCTACAACCCTCGGTTTGTTATTTGATCGCTTCTATAGTTTTTGCTTTGCACAGTGATATATATGATATATCCCGCACCTCATTCGACGAGGAAAGGGCCGACGATCCCTTCACCGGGAGTGACCCCTTTAGCAAAACTAGAAAAGCTTCAAAAACATTCCATTTAAAAACCATTTGATTCCGCAACGAGATCAAGTTCAAAGTGTTAAAGGTTTTCATAAAAACCATTCGCAACCCTCCGTCATTTTAGGAAGTAGAGTACTTAGTATTCGTGCTACGTTTGTCGACCATAGCCGAGGCGTAGTGTGCGGTAGCTAAGTGATGTCTTCCTACACAGCATATGATGCGATTAGTTAGGACAGTCATGTGGCTTTGTTGACCTTAGCCAAGGGTCATGTGGGTGGGTCTAATTAATCACGAAATGACGGGTAGAACTTGACTAGTACCTATGATTTGTTGACCTTAGCCAAGGTCATAGGTGCTAGGGGTAAAAACCATTATCGGGAGTTTCAAGTGTTGAAACTTGCAATGAGATTGCATACCTTCTATATGATAGTTGGATCCCGATACCCACTGCGAGTAATTGTTACTCCTGGGAGAGTTTTACACATTACAATTAGCCGATCAAGTAGGTGTCTAGAAAGGTGTCAACGGGGTTACGCCTCTGGGAAAACGAGGTTTACATTAATTAGGTTCGTGCGAAAGCACGGGGGACCTCCCTCAAAGTACCGACACTGGCCTGGCTGAAAGATTGGCGAACTTGTAGTGTGTAATTAATCCCGGCTAGTCTTTCCTTTTAAGGTTTGAAGGAAGATTTGATAAAAACAGTGGGAGCCATCCTGATTAGATAAAATAATAACCAATCTGATCTTGCAAGAGCGCACGCAGAGTGTTTTCTTCTCTCTCTCTCCTGGTAGCGACCATATTACGCCTTAATCAAGATAATAATACGGATGTATTAACCGAACCCGCTTGTTATACTGAGCTGGGGAATGTTGGTCCCGCTCCAACTTATAATTGTTATAAGACAGAGCAGGAAATAGGGGAATACCAGAATTCCTATGCCGCCCAAACGAAGAAAGTGCATATGATGCATCTCCTTCGGGTGTGTTCATTACAAAGAACTGTTTCTCAGTATCCTCTGCATCCTGGGTATATGATACCGGATCAGGATCCCAGATATGTAATCTGTTACATAGGGCTACAAAAAGGTAGAAAAGCTGAGAACGGGTGATAAGTTTCATGAGACAGAAAACGGGGCAAGTATTGCAGCCAAGTCTGTTGGTTACTGTCACCCTGTATTACGAATACATTGATTCTGAACAAATGCTATTAGATACCGAACCTGATATACAAAATCATATCAGTCTCTTTATTAGTAAAGAAAGGATATAATTTTGTATTGATGGATAATGTTTTGAACATTTCCTATATCAAAAGTTGATCGGTTCAGGCACGTTATCTAAAAGCATTGACGTTCTAAATCAAACTACAATTCCTCGTATACAGAACACACACAAGAGGAAGAGTTCAGAAATGAACGAATTCTTCTTGAGGTATTGTAGACTAGGTCATATCAATGCGACCCGACTAGCTGAAGTTACATTTAGATGCATATTTAAATCAGTTTGAATTTACATCTTGTGAAACTTGCCAGTCATGTCACAAAGATATAATGACACCAGCTTTGTTTACTGGAAACAGAGAAAGAGTTAGTAAACTCTTGGGACTGATACATGATGATGTATGGAAGGTCTCCTGTCTACACATGCCAGGACTGGTTCTTTTTACTTCATTATATTCTCTGATAATCTCTCAAGATTCAGTCATATGTTCCTGTTGAAACATAAGTCCGAACCTTTTGAGGTATTCACAGAATATAAGTTAGAAGTAGAGAACCAATAACCGGGTATAAGTATTATGTCCTATGATGAGATCAGGGAGGAGAATACTTGTGTATGGAATCCTTGGACTACTCTAAAGAAAAATGAGATTCTCTCTCAGTATTACTCCTCTGACTACACCACAGCACACCGGTGTATCGGGGCGGAGCAATCACACAATATTAGATATCATGTGCTCTATGATGAGTATTACTGAGTTACCTATTTCTTTTTGGGAGTTATGCACTTGAGAAGCTGCATACCTATTGAATTAGGTTCGAATCAAATCAGTGCCTACCATTCCATATGAGATATGGTATGGGAAGAGCCTATCTCTTAAGTAAGTTAAGATTTGGGATTGTCCGGCCTATGTCAAAAGCAAAATCCGGACAAGATCGAGGCAAGATCAGTTCTGTAGAACTGGAAAGGTTCCAGCTGTACAAGACTGCAGATAATTTGGTAGAACCAAAGGATTCAATGGTTTCCGACGAACCTCAGCCTCTCCGCCGATCTAGTAGGGTTCCTCATCCACCTGAGAGATACCTCGGTTTCTCGATGACAGTGGGAGCGAGGATTGCATCATGAGATGATGACCCAACCAGTTTCGAGCAGGCCATCGAGAGTAGGGACTCTGTAAGAATGGCTGGATGCTTAGTGATCTGAGATGGAATCCTTATACACCAACAAAGTATGGACTTTGGTTGCGATATCTGAAGGGTTAAATCCCCATCAGGAGCAAGTATATCTTGAGAAGATTACTTGGTGTAGATGGACAAGTTGAGACTTTCAAAGCTAGACTTGTTAAAGGTTTTCGTCATCAACCAGGCACGGATAATGATGAAACCTTTTCCAGGGACTATGCTTAAGTCCATCCAGATACTACTTACCACGGCTACATACCATGACTACGATATCTGGCGGTTGGGTGCCATGACTGCTTTTCTAAATACTGATTTAGAAGAGAACGTCTATAAGAACACAGCCAGAGGTCTTCGTAAACAGTGGGAGCAGCGGAAACGTGTGCAAGTTGCTTTACATAATGAAGCAGGCATCGCGGAGTTGGAACGTCTGTTTTGATGTGATAGTCAAAGTGTTTGACTTCATCAAAATGGTAGACGAACCTTGTATATACAAAAGGGTAGTAGAGAGTAAGGTGGTCATCTTCGTATTGTACGTAGACAACATACTCTTGATAGGAAAAGAGTTTCCTGTACTACGATCGATCAATCTCCTATTATCACAAGGATTCTCCAAATAGGATAAAGATGATACCTCCTAAATCCTGATTTTTGGACCTATGAGATAGATCTAAAGGGATATTAGAGTTCTCACTAGGTATAGTGAGATTGTATCAATCGATCCTGGGAAGAATCACTGGAAGTGTTCCAGGGTGATAAAGACGACTGAATGTCAGTCACAGGCACTGTCTTTACCCTCAGTAAAGGGACGGTATGTTGGAAGAGTTCCAAGCTAGATACCGTGGCAAACTAGACGATAAAGGCTGGTAACATCGCTATTGAAGATACTACCAAAGAGGCAGTTTGGGTGTATACTGGTTCATAAGATGAACTTGGTTCCTGCCATTGTATGACAATGGAAGTGTGGCTTAGGCCCTGGAACCCTGGTCCCATCAGTGACCCAGACATATTCTGAGGAAGCATCACCTGATCATGGAGATAGTTGATCTCCAGGTTGATCGAGGTTAGGAGAGTAGACTCAGAGGACAACACGGCGGATCCACTCACGAAGGCCTTTTTCCCAAAGAGAGACTTTTAGGGGATGGTTGAGTATGTGATACTGCAACCACTGCTACAGATGGCCCTAGTGCAAGTGGGAGATTGTTAGTTATATGTATGCCCTAGAGGCCATTACTGTATATTGGATGTATATTGTAGTGGATGCTGGGACATATATAGGAAGGACTTTCTTGCTCGACATGATAGTACGCTATCTGGTTGCACTTTATCTTAACATGTATACTTTCTGTCTCTCTGATTACATGTTGATAAAGCCCTTAGGATGTGTACTCGACTTCCAGGACTGTGATGCAGATCGTACTAGTAGGGCCTGGATAGTCCATGAGTACATCCTTCAAATGTTCCTAGTCGAGGGAATATCGAGATGGGGCATCGATATTCCAGAGTAGACTAGCGCATATCTTCTCGACCCATGCGATGGGCGATGGATGATCCCATATCCATTGGTGTTTGACATCGAAGATGGTATGCGGGTGCTCAGTGGAGACTGGGTACACTGAACGGACTCGCCGAGAACTCCCAGATGGTATTATACCTCACGTCAGATGGCAGTTCTCTGGTGACACTGGTACAGCTTAGTCTGTTGACCCGAGATCGTCATAGAATCTTGTGTGTCTCCCACTGTGCTTTGATTTCCACCCTACCACGGCTCTACTGAGTCGTGCAAACAGGTGGTTTTTGGGTACAGTCCCGATTCACATGGAGGCAATGAGCGATAGGAGGGGATTCGTCTCTCCCGGTATTGGGGGTTGATGTTGTGCTGTGCTCGACTGGCCATAACAGGAAATCCCTGGCCAGGGTTGCAGTGATATACTGGTAAGAGTTATCAGTAGTTTCACGAATGTTATTGACCTCAAGTCGGCATAACTTATCGAGCTATTGGGGTCTGACGTTTACCATCCCTAGGCGAGATATGCGACATATCAGACGAACAGACCGGACTATACGATAAGTGTTACAAGTTGGATTCGCAGGAGTGTGAGCGGGCTTGCTCGTCGATCTTCTGATCGCTCAATACCCGGGTGGCCGTTACGTTTGGCAGACCGCTTGCGGCTTGTGGGTGTTTGATATGATCATCACCTGCTGCCGGCGTATTGACGAGTCTTTAGAGTCCTACACAGAGGTTTCCTGGCTCAAGCGAAACGAAATAGGAGCGCATATGAGATATGTGCGGGACCGAGAATAATGCGCGTATGTGATACCGTATTCTATTCTCGCGATGAATGTATCGATTGGTTGTATGCGATATAACCTAGTTATCGAATCGAAGATCGATTCGATAAGCCGATGCATAGGATACTAGTCGGTTATATGCGATATAACCGTATCGTTAAATCAAGTGTTGATTTAATGATTTAATGTATAATTATATATTTGATATATTACTTTGCATTAACTAGTATCGGTTCACTTTAAATGGATTTTCTTACTCGGATGTGCGCATTGCATATGCGATATGATTTTGTGCACTTGCTTGTATCATGTTTGATGATACATGCCTTTTGGTTAAGTGTAAAGAATTAAACCTTGGTTAATGAAATGGTTAGGGTTTACTATTTCCTTATTCATTTATTCATTTATTTATTCTTTTTGGAAATTGATAAGCATTAAGAGAAAATGGTGGCTTAATTTGTTTTCTAGCTAAAGCTTCTTGAAGCTTTGACCAAAGTCACCCTTTTTGTCTCATGCTTAACCCTAACCATTCCCACTAACCCTAGTTTAGTCTCTACACTTCACCATGGTTGGTAGATGATAAGTATTATTATTATTTTCATTTTAAAAAAGACTTATCATATTCTTCATCTTCTTCTTCTTCTTCACTTCAAGAAAAAGCTTGAAAGCTTTAATGGCAAAGTGAGAATTAGAGTGAGAAATCCAATTCTAAAGTCTACCCACTTCCTATTTCTTCATCCTCTACCTCTTGCCATATAGTAGAGTGTGTTTCCTTCACAAGTTTTCGTAGCTTGGTGAATGTGGAGCTTGATCTTGCGATGCTTCGATGTAGATCATCTTCGGCATGGACATCGACGACCTAGCTCGCTTTTTCTCCGACGAAGCCGACTCTAGAGCCCGGATTCCTTTTGGACAGCGGAGACGACTTCGTTGCGGAGCTATGGAGGTGGAGCACCGGATCTACAAAGGTTGTATTTCCGATATCCCATTAGTTAAGTGTTAACTAGTTACTTTGTTCGCCTAAATATCTAGTAAACGATCCGTAGTCGGGTTTGTAGGCACCCGTAAAATTTTATTTGTGCATGTTTGATCACT
The DNA here is from genome assembly GCA_030015575.1 of Agapanthus africanus. Classification (NCBI taxonomy): domain Eukaryota; kingdom Viridiplantae; phylum Streptophyta; class Magnoliopsida; order Asparagales; family Amaryllidaceae; genus Agapanthus; species Agapanthus africanus. The sequence continues at coordinate 544,637,641 of JASDDO010000024.1, read as the reverse complement.
TGTGAGACTTAACTAGGGTGTCTAGGAACCCTACAGTATGCACATCCTCATGTGCATGAAACTAGCATGAAAGAAAGAAAGAAAAGCACACATGCATGCACACATCCATCATCCAAGAAAAGGTTTTAAGTGAGAAAACTAATGGTTAAATGATAAATCAACACTTGATTTATCAATCCGGTCATATCTCATATGACCCCACCAAAAGTAGTTCACCCGATCAATGTTCGGTATCATATACGCACATTTCAATCGGGTGCATGCGCATATCGCATACGCGCACCACAACGTTTCGCCTGGACTGGGTAACTCCTTTGTGGGACTCTAAGACTCGTCAATACGCCGGCAGAGGGTGATGATCATATCAGGTACCCTCAAGCCGCAAGCGGTCAGCTAAACGAAACGGCCACCCGGGTATTGAGCGATCAGAAGACAACAAGCGAACCTGCTACAACTCCCGTCGAGCCATCCGGCAACACTACCGTACAGTCCGGTCTCTTCGTCAGATATGCTGCATATCGAGCCTAGGGATGGTCACGTCGACCCCAATAACTCAATAAGTCGTGTCGGTGAATGGTCTATAACAGATCGAGAAACTACTGATAACACTTATCAGCAAATCTCAGCAGCCCTGGCCAGGGACTTGCTGTTATAACCAGTCGAGCACAGCACAGCATCAACTCCCAATACCGGGAGAGACGAAACCCCTCCTATCGCTCATTGCCTTCGTGTGTCTCGGGACTGTACCCAACGGCCACCTGTTTGCACGACTCAGTAGAGCCGTGGTAGGGTGGCAATCAAAGTACAGTGGGAGAACACACAAGACTCCATGACGATCTCGGGTCTACAGACTAACCTGTACCAGTGTCACCTGAGAACTGCTATCCGACGATAGATATAATTCCATATAGGAGTTCTCGGTGAGTCCGTCCAGTGTACCCAGTCAGCACTGATCACCCGTATATGATCTTGATGTCAAACATCGATGAATGTGGGAACATCCATCGCCCATCACATGGGTCTAGTATCATATACGCTAGTCTACTCTGGTATATCGATGCCCCGTCTCGATACACCTCCGACTAGGGACATTTCAGGATGTGCTTATAGACTACAAATGTCCCACTAGTATGATCTCTATCATAATCAGAGTAGTCAAGCAGATATCCTTGGGGGTTTATCAGCATATATGAATGAATAAAAGCATGATCAAATCAACATGTCAGATAAAGAATAACCAGATAGCATACTATCATGTCGAGCAAGAATGCAAACTGAATATATATACATGTATAGATACATCCACTATCACATAATGGCCTCTAGGGCATACTTATATCCAACAATCTCCCACTTGCACTAAGGCCAGTTATTGGCGTATCTCATACCCAACATCTCAAAAAGTCGCTCATGCTGTGGCTGAGGGAGGGCCTTGGTGAGTGGATCCGCGGCGTTGTTCTTTGTGTCAACTCTCTTAATCTCGATCTCGCGGCGATCTACAATCTCCCGGATCAAATGAAAGCGCCTCAGGATGTGTCTAGACCGCTGATGGGATCTGGGCTCTTTGGCTAACGCCATCGCCCCATTATTGTCACAATACAAAGGTATTGGATCAATAATGGTAGGAACTACTCCTAGCTCCGTGACGAACTTCTTCATCCAGACGGCTTCCTTGGCGGCATCATTTACAGCAATGTACTCAGCTTCCATCGTAGAGTCTGCAACGGTATCCTGTTTGGAACTCTTCCAACTTACCGCCCCTCCATTGAGGGTAAATACAAACCCTGAGATAGATTTGCTGTCATCTTTATCGCTCTGGAAGCTCGAATCGGTAAAGGCCTCCATTTGGAGATCTGTATTACCATACACCAAGAACAATTCTTTAGTCCTTCGTAAGTACTTAAGAATGTTCTTCACAGCTGTCCAGTGGTTCTCCCCTGGGTTGGATTGATACCTGCTTACAACACTACGTGCATAAGCTACATCTGGGCATGTACATAACATCGCATACATTATAGACCCTACTGCCGAAGCATAAGGTATAATGCTCATGCGAGCTCTCTCTTCATCGGTCTTTGGACAAGAATCCTTGGAGAGAGTGACTCCATGGCAAGCGGGTAAGGCACCCCGCTTGGAGTCTTCCATACTAAACCTCTTTAGGATGGTGTTGATGTATCTGGTTTGGGACAATCCCAATAACTTTTTGGATCTATCCCTATAGATCCTTATGCCCAGGATGTATGTGGCATCACCCAGGTCCTTCATGGAGAACCTTAGTGATAAGAATGATTTGACCGACTGTAGCATAGGAATATCATTTCCTATCAGAAGAATGTCATCCACGTACAATACGAGGAATGTGACAGCTCTTCCTACAGCCTTCTTATAAACAAAAGGTTCATCTGGATTTTTGATGAAATCAAACTCTTTGATAACATCATCGAAACAGATGTTCCAACTCCGAGATGCCTGCTTCAACCCATATATGGATTTAAGCAATCTACATGCTTTCTTGCTGCTCCCACTGTCAATGAAGCCCTCTGGCTGATCCATATAAACGCATTCTTCTAAATTTCCATTTAGAAATGCTGTTTTAACGTCCATCTGCCAGATTTCATAGTCGTAGTGAGCAGCAATAGCAAGTAGGATCCGAATGGATTTAAGCATGGCTACGGGCGAAAAAGTTTCGTCATAGTCCAAACCTGGTCTTTGACGAAAACCTTTCGCCACAAGTCTTGCCTTATAGGTCTCTACCTGCCCATCCACACCAATCTTTCTTTTAAAGATCCATTTGCACCCTACAGGTTTTACCCCAGGGGGTACAACGTCCAAAGTCCATACTTTGTTGGTGTACATAGACTCCATTTCGGATCTCATGGCATCCAGCCACTTCACAGAGTCACCACTCGTGATAGCCTGCTGAAAACTGGTAGGATCATCATCATCCATGATGAAATCTTCTCCGTTACCATCAATGAGGAAACCGTAGTACCTCTCCGGTGGGCGAGAAGTCCTACCAGACCTACGGAGTGGCCGAGGTTCTTCAGTTTCTGTTGCAACAGCCGGTTCAACCAAATCGTCATTTGTAGTTTGTGTCTCCAGAACCTCTTCTAGATCTACCACCTTGCCATCATCTTTATCTGTGAAAAACTCTTTTTCCAAGAATGTGGCATACTGAGAAACAAACACTTTTTGTTCCTCTTTGTGGTAGAACAGATATCTATAAGAATTCTTTGGATATCCCACAAAGTTACACATGACTGACCGTGTCTCGAGTTTGTCCGGATTCTGTTTTTTAACATAGGCCGGGCAACCCCAAATCTTAATTCTCTTAAGAGATGGTCTCTTCCCATTCCATATCTCATATGGCGTGGCAGACACGGCTTTGGTCGGAACCCTGTTTAGCAGAAACGCTGCAGTCTCCAATGCATGTCCCCAGAACGAGACGGGTAACTCAGCGTCACTCATCATGGACCGGACCATATCTAATAGGGTTCTATTCCGTCGTTCTGACACACCGTTGTGCTGTGGTGTGTAAGGCGGAGTGAGCTGAGAGAGAATCCCATTCTCTTTTAGGAAGTTTGCAAATTCTGTACTGAGATACTCTCCACCTCGATCTGATCGAAGCATCTTAATACTCAAGTCGGTTTGTTTTTCTACTTCTTGTTTATATTCAACGAATTTCTCGAAAGCGTCGGACTTGTGTTTTAATAAAAATATATGACCGAATCTTGAGAAATCGTCGGTGAATGTAATGAAGTATGAAAAACCGCCTCTAGCCTGTGTAGACATTGGCCCACATACATCACTATGTATGAGGTCAAGGAGCTGAGTAGCTCTTTCTCCGTGTCCTGTAAACGGAGTTTTGGTCATTTTACCCTTGATACAAGACTGGCAAGTCGCATAAGATTTATATTCAAAAGAGTTTAAATATCCATCTTTATGTAACTTGTTTAGTCTTGTTTCGTTAATATGACCAAGTCTACAATGCCAAAGAAAAGCTTCATTTAATTCTGAAAGTTTTCTTTTATTAGTGTGTTGTATACTGAAAACTGTGTGTTGATTTAGGACATATATTCCGTTATTAAGCGTACCATACCCAACCAACATTTGATTTAGGTGAATGTTCATAACATTGTTCTGCAACACAAAATTATATCCTTCATTATCCAACAAAGAAACGGATATTATATTACATAGCATACTTGGTACAAAATAACATGGATTCAAAATCAAAATACATCCAGATGGCAACCCCAAGTGATACTCTCCCACTGCGACTGTATGTACATTGGAACCATTTCCAACGCGGAGAGTATGGTCACCTGTCTTCAAAACCTTGCTATTTCTCAGCCCCTGCATAGAATTGCAAATGTGAGAACCTGAACCGATATCCAATACCCAGGAAGCAGAGTTTATAGAAAAACAGTTTTCAGTCACAAACGCACCTGAAGCAGAAGCATCACCATGCTTCTTCTTGAGACTTAGGTACTCCGTGCAATTGCGCTTCCAATGTCTTGTCTTGTGGCAATGAAAACACTCGCCTTTCCCTGGGTCTCCAGCCGTGGACTTTCCCTTTCCCTTCACCTTTTTGACTCCGCCCTTAGGATTAGTGGGTTTCTTCTTTTTCTTTCCCTTGGCCTTAGCTTTTGGGCGAGAAGAAGAAGACTGTCCAATGGTCATAACGGGAGTCTTTGCTGACTTCATAGTGCTCTCTGCACTCCTTAACATATTAAGGAGTTCAGGGAGGTCCTTCTCCATGCCATGCATGTTGAAGTTCACTATGAACTGAGCAAAGGTGGAGGGGAGGGACTGCAGAATAATATCTATATATTGTTCATTGTCCATTGTCCATCCAAGGTCCTCAAGCTCTTCTATAAGAGCTATCATCTTCAACACATGGTCTCCTACTGGTGTGCCAGGGGCCATTCGCATCTGAAACAGTTTCTTTGATGCTTCGTATCGTAATACGCGGGATTGCTCCCCATACAACTCCTTTGTATGGAGCAGTATCCCGTGAATGTCCATGTCCTCGTGCTGCTTTTGATGTGTGTTATCCATCGATGCAAGCGCGAGGCATGTGGCCGTGGCACAGTCAGCGTCCCATGTCTTGCGGACTTCAATGTCCGCAACTGAGGATTTTGGACCTGGGACAGGCGGGGCTGAAGCCGTGAGGACATATGATACTTTATCATAAGTCAAGGCGATCTTCAGATTCCTTAGCCAGTCTTTATAGTTGGTCCCATTCAGTTTGTTTTTATCTAGTAGAAGCTTAAGTCCAGTCATTGGTATCTGCCATTAAGAGAGAGAAAAGAATACACCCAGCGAAAGCTCTTGCATAGATTAGATTGGTTTATTATCTTGTCTAATCGATGTTTCCCACTGCTTTTTATCAAGTTTTTCTTTCAAACCTTAAAAAGAAAAACTAGCCAGGATTAATTACAGTCTACAACTTCGCTAACCGTTTAGCCAGGCCAGTGTCGGTACTTTGAGGGAGGTTCCCTGTGCTTTCGCACGGACCTAATTAGAGTAAACCTCGTTTTCCCAGAGGCAGAGCCCCGTTAACACCTTTCTAGACACCTAATGAGTTAGCTAATTGTAAACTGTAAAACTCTCCTAGGAGCAACTATTGCCCACAGTGGGATCGGGATCCAACCATCACATGGAAGGTATGCAATCTCATTGCAAATTTCAACACTTGAAATTCCCGATGTAATTTTTACCCCTAGTACTTATGACCTTAACTATAGTCAACAAATCATAAGTACCAGTCAAGTTCTACCTGTCATTTCTTGATTAATTAGACCCACCCATATGACCCTTAACTATGGTCAACAAAGTCGCATGAATGTCCTAATTAATCTGCATCATATGCAGTGTAGGAAGACATCACTTAGCTACCGTACACTACGCCTTAACTAAAGTCAACAAACGTAGCACAAATACTAAGTACTCGACTTCCTAAAATGACGGAGGGTTGCGAATGATTTTTAAGAAAATCTTTAACGCTTTGAACTTGATATCGTTGTAGAATCAAACAGTTTCCAAAAGGAGTGGCTTAAGCTCCGCAGTTTTGAAATGTAGCTTTTTTCACAAATAACCGAGTAGTTTTTAAATCCGATTCTACAACATCTTTTTAGGTTTATTTTCTTTACATTAATCACATTAATGTAATCCCATCATTTAATTCCTTAAGCCAATCACAGAAAAGAAACGAAAATAACACGTACGCTTATGCCATCCGCATTCACCGCAATGTTCCGTTATGCACCGTTAGGTTACTTAACTAACGGCATACCGGGACGGGACTAGCGCGGGTGTAAAACATAAGCAACGTCTACTATATATCATATATATAATATGTCATTCATCTCAGATATCACAGAACACAGGCAGCAGAAACATAGATATAACGTGGGATATCCTAGGACGTCCGTATTTAGTATTTAGCCAGAATAGAAAATACGGATTCCACAGTCGCGATGAATAGCCAAGCCCACACCCTGGACCCCTACGACAGCGGCAAGTGACCCTACCAATCCTGGAGTTTAGGAGACCCGGTCTCGACTCCTCGAGATGGCCTCCCACTGAACCCCAGAACCCGGTCACCTGTGCTCCCCTCCTTGGGTCCATCCTAATGCGGAAAAGTAAATAATATACAACACTGGTGACACAACCGCAACCTGGAAGTGCCCCAAATAAAAGAATATTACATTACATTTGAATTTACATGAATGAAAATATAAAACTCTCATCTCACAAAAACCCCCGGCTATTCGATCGCGACAATCCTGCACATCATATCTCAGCAACACATAATATCACATATCATCAACGTAAGTAAGTATGCGTACCCCGATTGTCGTTGATGTATAGCAACAAAACCGGCGATATCGTACATACTACACTTACGGTCACAGAAAAGAAAGTGTAAAACTACAATATTTGGAATCCAGATTCTCTTTAGACATCATAAATGCGAAATATCACATATTTCGTATTTCATGCCTAAACTATATGAATTCCACATATTGTATCACATTCCAGACAAACAGACAGTATTAAAGTTTTCGAACGAACGATCAAGCACCCAAGATTCACTAAAGCTCAACACTTGAGCAGGGTTCAAAAATCCGGAGTGTGACACAGTAGTAGCGGTCCAGCCGTAGAAGGGTCAAGCCAACGCCTCACATGTTGCACGCCGTACTGCCCCAAACCCTAAGGTTCAAAGGGCAGTTCGAGACGGTCACATAATCGAGTTAAGGTTTGTTGTCTTCTAGAGGGACCACCGCAAAAAGACTTGCACGTATCTCCAAAGTATTTAAACCCCGTGAATAGTGAGTAAATGATACTCGTTCAAACACTTCAATACTTTCTAATTTACCCGGAAAAGCAACGAAATGAAAGTCCCGATCGAATTGATGAGTCCAACATCATCTCCAGAATTTTTCAAAACCAAATACAGATTAAAAATACCCAAAAATTTATACATGCAGAACCAAAAATTACAGAAGAAAAAATATCCATTAATTCATATATAAGGCCGCGGAACCGCGGCCTAAGCAAGCTTAGGCCGCGTTTCCGCGGCAAGAAACACTATTCATTGGATAAATTTTCTGCCGTAATCCTTATTTTTCCCTGCTTTATTTTTTACATATTTTTAATTCTGCAAAATGTCAAAATTTAGAAAATTTCCATAGAGAATCCCATAATATCGTATTTTTGTCCGATCGGGGTTTTCACTTCGTAAAAACGTCGCCTAATGTTCTAGGTCGGCTCTGATACCAATGTAAGGTTAGTATAGCACCCTATGAAGAGTTTTGAAGCATCACATGACCCAAAGTTTTAATTTTTATGGTGCTAAACTAACATGCAAATGGATCGATCCTAGAAAATTAGGGTTATGAAATAAAAGGCGAACTAATCTTAGGGTTTCGAGACTACAACCTTTGTAGCTCCCTTTCACTGGACTCCTTGGTCTCTAAGGTGTTGAACGAAGGTCCTTTTGATGTCCCCTTGTGTCCACGACGATCCACCACGGAGATATCCGTCCAAGCTCGCAACTTCGACAAACCGAAGAGAACACTCTAAACAAAGCGGCTAAGCTTGTGTAGAATGATGTTGTGGTTAGGTTTCTCACTTCAAAAACCTATCTTTAAGTGGTATTTGCTCACTAGGAAGATCAAGAGAGCAAAGGAGCTAGAGGTAGAAGATGGTGGCAATTTTAACAAGAGATAAAAAGATAACTCTTGTGAAGAAAAAATGAAATATATCAATATATATTTTATTCCTTCATGCTATGAACCATGGTTAAAGTGATGGAGACATTATTTAACTTTAGTTTAGAATGATAAAGAGAAGGATAACCTTAGGTTAGTGATAGTTGAGCATGGTTAGGTCAAAGGAAGAATGTAGAAGCATGAATGATTATCCTTTCCTTTTTAATTTTCTTTTAAATCCAAAATTAAATAATAATCCATTATATAATCCATGGTGTGAGTCTTATATTGCCACCATTTCCATATGCTAACAACCATGATGGATGAGTGTATGTATGTGTGCATGTATGCACATCCTCATGTGCATGAAACTAGTATGAAAGAAAGAAAGAAAAGCACACATGCATGCACACATCCATCATCCAAGAAAAGGTTTTAAGTGAGAAAACTAATGGTTAAATGATAAATCAACACTTGATTTATCAATCCGGTCATATCTCATATGACCCCACCAAAAGTAGTTCACCCGATCAATGTTCGGTATCATATACGCACATTTCAATCGGGTGCATGCGCATATCGAATACGCGCACCACAACGTTTCGCCTGGACTGGGTAACTCCTTTGTAGGACTCTAAGACTCGTCAATACGCCGGCAGAGGGTGATGATCATATCAGGTACCCTCAAGCCGCAAGCGGTCAGCTAAACGTAACGGCCACCCGGGTATTGAGCGATCAGAAGACAACAAGAGAACCTGCTACAACTCCCGTCGAGCCATCCGGCAACACTACCGTACAGTCCGGTCTCTTCGTCAGATATGCTGCATATCGAGCCTAGGGATGGTCACGTCGACCCCTATAACTCAATAAGTCGTGTCGGTGAATGGTCTATAACAGATCGAGAAACTACTGATAACACTTATCAGCAAATCTCAGCAGCCCTGGCCAGGGACTTGCTGTTATAACCAGTCGAGCACAGCATAGCATCAACTCCCAATACCGGGAGAGACGAAACCCCTCCTATCGCTCATTGCCTTCGTGTGTCTCGGGACTGTACCCAACGGCCACCTGTTTGCACGACTCAGTAGAGCCGTGGTAGGGTGGCAATCAAAGTACAGTGGGAGAACACACAAGACTCCATGACGATCTCGGGTCTACAGACTAACCTGTACCAGTGTCACCTGAGAACTGCTATCCGACGATAGATATAATTCCATATAGGAGTTCTCGGTGAGTCCTTCCAGTGTACCCAGTCAGCACTGAGCACCCGTATATGATCTTGATGTCAAACATCGATGAATGTTGGAACATCCATCGCCCATCACATGGGTCTAGTATCATATACGCTAGTCTACTCTGGTATATCGATGCCCCGTCTCGATACACCTCCGACTAGGGACATTTCAAGATGTGCTTATAGACTACAAATGTCCCACTAGTATGATCTCTATCATAATCAGAGTAGTCAAGCAGATATCCTTGGGGGTTTATCAGCATGTATGAATGAATAAAAGCATGATCAAATCAACATGTCAGATAAAGAATAACCAGATAGCATACTATCATGTCGAGCAAGAATGCAAACTGAATATATATACATGTATAGATACATCCACTATCACATAATGGCCTCTAGGGCATACATATATCCAACAAATGACCCCCCACAATACCATATTTGCAAGTTTGAGTTCAAAATAATTATATTTTTGTTTTCCATAATAAAAACCAATTAAAACTTGAAATAAAATACTAAAAAATTATATTACAACTAGATTTTAATTAACATGATTTTAAAGATTAAAATTACCCCATTTAAATTTGTATTTATCGCTAATTTAATGTATCTTCTTACCGGCTTAAAATACTATTAAAAATAATTAAATTCGGAAAATTTTTCAGAAAACCAGAAATTTTACCAGTGGCTCAATAAACACTAAACACTAGCAATTTCATAGCTAGAATATGTATTTTTAATTTTATAATAAAGATATTTTTATTTTGACTTTTTACAGAAAACCCCCTTATTTTACCGATTTTTCGAAATTTCACCGAAACGATTTTCAAAACGTTACATAAACTTAATAGATAGCCATGTCCCATAGCCCCGACCAAGTGACTGTAAGAGAACCCCGTCGCCAAAAGCATCCGTTCGTGTGCTCGCGGCAGCGGTGTTCCTCCTTAGTGCACTTCGTCGACGGTATCGGGGGTGCGGTCGTCTACTAAAGTTTCCGACGAGCATTTGATCAGGATGTCGGGAATCTTGTTGAATTGCCCGACTTGATATTGAAAAGTGTTTTTGATATTGAGACTAAAATGCGGGGTTTATAATTGTTAGGCATGCGATGTCTAAGGAATTCATTTGGTTAGGCATGAAATCCAAAGTATGAGATACGTTGGGTTTATGATGTCTAAGGTGGTTGCGGATTCCAACTGTTGTAGTTTTTCACTATCTTTTCTACGACCGTAAGTGTAATATGTGGTGTATCGCCGATTTCGTTACTATATGTCAATGACAACTGGGGTACGCATATTTACTTACGTTGATGATATAAGATATTATGTGTTGCTTTGATATATTATATTGGATCATCGTGTTTTGACTAGCCGGGGGTTTTATGTGAGATGAGAGTTTTTCATTTTCATTCATGTAAAATTCAATGTATATAATATTCTTTTATTGGGGCACTTCCGGGTTGAGGATGATATCACCATTGTATATTATTTACTTTTCCGCATTAGGATAGACTCAAGACGGGGAGCACAAGTAACCGGGTTCTAGGGTCCAATAGGAGACCATCTCGAGGAGTCGAGACCGGGTCTCCTAACTCTAGAACTGGTAGGATTGCTTGCTGCTCTCGTAGGGAGTTTAGGGGTATGGGATTGGCTATTCATCGCGACCGTGGAATCTGTGTTTTATACTGGCTCGCATTAAAACACGGACCTCCCAGTATATCCAATATTTCATAAATGTTCTTCTGCTACTGGTATACTGTGATGTGATCATATTGTATGCGTGAGATGAATGCTTTATTGTTATATATGAGATATATAGTAGACGTTGCTTATGTTTTACACCCGCGCTAGTCCCGTCCCGGTATACCGTTAGTTAAGTAAACTAACGGTGCATAACGGAACATTGTGGCGAATGCGGATGGCATAAGCGTACGTTGTATTTTCGTTTCTTCTGTGATTCTTAGGAAGCATAAATGATGGGATTTATTAATGAGATTAATAAAAGAAAAGAAACCTAAAAGATGTTGTAGAATCAAACTTTCAAAAAGGGTAGCTACAGTTTTTGCTTTGCACCGTGGTATATGCGATACACCCTGCACCTTATTCGATGAGGAAAGAGCCGAGATCCCTTCACCGGGAGTGACCTCTTTAGCAAAACTGGCAGATGCTACAAACTCACGGTTTAGGTTTTGATTGCTTCTATAGTTCTTGCTTTGCACCACGGTATTTGTGAAATATCCTGCACCTTATTCGATAAGGAAAGAGCCGAGATCCCTTCACCGAGAGTGACCTCTTTAGCAAAACTAGAAAAGCCTCAAAAACACTCCTTTTCAAAGTCACTTGTTTCTACAACGATATCAAGTTCATTACGCAAAAGGTTTTCATAAAAACCTGCCGTAGCCCTCCGTCATTTCAGATAAGTACTACTTAGTATTCGCGCTACGTTTGTTGACCATGTTAAGGCATAGTGTGTGGTAGCTAATTAGTGCTTATCTGCTAAAACATGTGATGTGATTGGATTAGGGTAGTCGTACGACTTTGTTGACCATGTTAAGGGTCATACGGGTGGGTTTAATTCAATCGGGAAATGACGGGTTGAACTTGGCTAGCGCTTATGATTTGTTGACCATGTTAACGTCATGAGTTGCTAGGGGTAAAAACATTATCGGGAATTTCAAGTGTTGAAATTTGCAATGAGATTGCATACCTCCTATGAGATAGTTGGATCCCGATACCCACTGCGAGTAAGAGTTACTCCTGGGAGAGTTTTTACACATTACAATTAGCCGATCAAGTAGGTGTCTAGAAAGGTGTTAACGGGGTTACGCCCCTGGGAAAACGAGGTTTATTTTAATTAGGTCTGTGCGAAAGCACGGGGAACCTCCCTCAAAGTACCGGCACTGGCCGGGCTGAAAGATTGGCGAACTTGTAGGGTGTAATTAATCCCGGCTAGTCTTTCCTTTTAGGGTTTGAAGGAAGATTTGACTAAAACAGTGGGATCTATCCTGATTAGATATATTAATAACCAATCTAATCTTGCAAAAGCGAACACAGAGTGTTTTCTTCTCTCTCTCTCTCTCCAGGTAGCGACCATATCACGCCTTAATCAAGATAATAACATGGATGTATTGACCGAACCCGCTTGTTATACTGTGCTAGGGATCGTTGGACCCGCTCCAACTTATAATTGTTATAAGACCGAGCAGGAAATAGGGGATTACCAGGATTCCCGTGCCACCCAAACGAAGAAAGTACATATTGATGCATCTTTTTCGGGTGTGTTCATTACCGAGTAGTGTTTCTCAGTATCTTTTATGTCCTGGGTATGAGATACCGGATCAGGATCTTACATATGTAATATGTTACATGGGCTACAGATAGATAGAAAACTGAGAACGGGTGATAAGTTTCAAGAGTTGGAAATGGTACAAGTGTTGCAACCAAGTTTGTTGGCAGTTATCACCCTGTATTACCAAATACATTGATTCTGAACGAATGTTATTAGATACCGAACCTGATATACAATATCATATCAGTCTCTTTATTAGTAAATAAGGATATAATTTTGTATTGTTGGATAATGTTTTGAACATTTCCTATATCAAGAGTTGATCGGTTCAGGCACGTTATCTAAAAGCATAAACATTCTAAATCAAACCACAGTTCTTAACGTACAGAACAACAAGGGGAAGAGTTTAGAAATGAACGATCCTTCTTGAAGCATTGTAGACTAGTTCATATCAATGTGACCCGACTAGCTGAAGTTACATTAAGATGCATATTTAAAATCATTTTAAACTTACATCTTGTGAAACTTGCTAGTCATGTCACAAAGATAAGATGACCATAGCTCTGTTTATTGGAAACAGAGAAAGAGTTAGCGAACTCTTGGGATTGATACATGATGATGTATGTAGGTCCCCTGTCTACACATGCCAGGACTGGTTCTATGTACTTCAGAAGTAGAGAACCAAAACAGGTATAAGTATTATGTCCTTTGATATGATCAGGGAAGAGAATACTTGAGCACGGAGATCCTGGACTATTCTAAAGGAGAATGAGATTCTCTCTCAGCATTACTCCTCCGTATACACCACATCATATCGGTGCATCGGGGCGGAGCAATCGCACCCTATATGATATGGTGTGCTCTATGATGAGTACTACTGAGTTGCCTATTTCCTTTTGGGAGTTATGCACTTGTGAAGCTGCATACCTATTGAATAGGGTTCAAATCAAATCAGGTGCCTACCACTCCATATGTGATATAGTATGGGAAGAGCCCATCTCTTAAGGATGTTAAGATTTGGGGTTGTCCGGCCTATGTCTAAATGCATGATCCGGAAAAATTCGAGGCAAGGTCAGTTATGTGGAAGTTTGTTGGATATCCCAAGCATTCGCAAGGGAATATCTTCTACCGAACCGAGAAACAAAAGGTGTTTTATTTCTCGGCATGCCACCTTTTTGAGAAAAAGGGAATTTCTTGTGAAGAAATTAGTGTTCATGAGGTAGAACTGGAAGGAGTTCTAGCTATACAAACTGCAACTGATGATTTGGTAAAACCCGGAGGATTCAATAGTTTCCAGCGAACCTCGGCCTCTCCGCCAATCTGGTAGGGTTCCTCACCCACCTGAGAGATACTTCGATTTTCTCTATGAAAGTGGGAGCGAGAATTGCATCATGAGATGATGACCCAACTAGTTTCGAGCAGGCCATCAGGAGTAGGGAATCTGTAAGAATGGCTGGATGCTAAGCGATCTGAGATGGAATCCATATACACCAACAAAGTATGGACTTTGGTAGCTTTATCTGAAGGGTTAAATTCCCATCAGGAGCAAGTATATTTTAAGAAGATTACTAGGTGTACATAGAAAAGTTGAGACTTTCAAAGCTATGCTTAAGTCCATCCAGATCCTACTTGTCACTGGTACATACCATGACTACGATATCTGGCGGTTGGGTGTCATGACTGCTGTTCTAAATGATGATTTAGAAGAAGGAGTCTGTAAGTACACAGCCAGAGGGCTTCGTAGACAGTGGGAGAAGCCAAAACGTGTGCAAGTTGCTTTACAGGTTAAAGCAGGCATCGCAGAGTTGGAATATCTGTTTTGATGTGGTAGTCAGAGAGTTTGACTTCATCAAAATGGAAGATGAACCTTGTATATACAAAAAGGTAGTGGGGAGTATGGTGATGATCCTCGTATTGTACGTGGATGGCATACTCTTGATAGGGAAGGAGTTTCCTATGCTACGCTCGGTCAATCTCCTCTTATCACAAGGATTCTCCATATAGGATCAAGGTGATACCTCCTGAATACTGGATTTTAGATCTATGAGATGGATCTAATTGGATGTTAGGATTCTCACTAGGAATAGTGAGATGGTATCAATCGATCCTGGGGAGAATCACTGGAAAGTTTCCAGGGTAGTAAGGTCGACTGATTGTCAGTCACAGGCATTGTCTTTACCCTCAGTGGAGGGACGGTATGTTGGAAGAGTTCTAAGCTAGATACCGTGACATACTAGACGATTAAAGGCAAGATACATCGTTACCAAGGACGCTATCAAAGAGGCAGTCTGGATACATATAAGTTCATGAGATGAAATTCGTTCCTACCATTGTATGACAATGGAGTTGTGGCTTATGCCTAGGAACCTCCGTCCCATCAGTGATCCAGACATATTCTTAGGCAGTATCACCTGATCATGGAGATGGATGATCTCTAGGGAGATCGAGGTCAGGAGAGTAGATACAGAGGACAACAGCGCGGATCCACTTACAAAGGCCTATTTCCCAGTAGAGACTTTTATAGAATGGTTGAGTATGAGATACTTCAACCATAGCTGATTGTTGGGTATGAGATACTGCAACAGATGGCTCTAGTGCAAGTGGGAGATTGTTAGTTATATGTATGCCCTAGAGGCCATTACTGTACATACGATATATATTGTAGTGGATCCTTGGACATATATAGTGAGGACTTTCTTGCTCGACATGATAGTATGTTATCCGGTTGCTCTTTATCTTAACATGTACTCTGATTGTCTCTATGTTACATGTTGATAAAGCCCTTAGGATGAGTAATTGACTACCAGCACTGTGATGCAGATCATACTAGTGGGGACAGAGTAGTCGCTAAGTACATCCTTCAAATGTTCCTAGTCGTAGGTGTATCGAGACAGCGCATCGATATACCAGAGTAGACTAGCGTATGCTTCTTGACCCATGTAGATGGGCGATGGATGATCCTATATCCATTGGTGTTTGACATCAGAGATACTATAAGGGTGCTCAGTGGAGACTGGGTACACTGGACGGACTCGCCGAGAACTCCCAGATGGTATTATACCTCACGTCAGATGACAGTTCTCTGGTGACTCTGGTTCAGGTTAGTCTGTAGAGCCGAGATCATCATAGAGTCTTGTATGATTCCCATTGTGCTTTGATTTCCATCATACCACGTCCAAGCGAAACGGTGGCTTTTGGGTATAGTCCCGAATCACATGGAGGCAATGATCGATAGGAGGGGTTTCGTCTCTCCCGGTATAGGGAGTTGATGTTGTGCTATGTTCGAGTGGCTATAACTGGAAATCCCTGGCCAGGGTTACTGAGATTTACTGGTAAGTGTTATCAGTAGTTTCTCGAACTGTTATGGACCTCATATCGACACGACTTATCAAGCTACTGGGGTCTGACTTTACCACCCCTAGGCGAGTTATGCGACATATCAGACGAAGAGACCGGATTGTACGGTAGTGTTACAGATTGGATTCGTAGGAGAATGTACAGGCTTGCTTGTTGATCTTCTGATCGCTCAATACCTGGGTGGCAGTTACGTTTAGCTGACCGCTTGCAGCTTGTGGGTGTTTGATATGATCATCACCTACTGCCGACGTATTGACGATTCTTTAGATTCCTACATAGAGGTTTCCTAGCTCAGGCAAAACGGAGTAGGAGCACATATGTGATATGTGCAGAACCGAGATTAATACGTTATGAGATACCGTATTCTATTCTCACGATATGAGATATCGGCCGGGTATATGTGATATAGCCGGGTTATCGGATCAAGTGTTGATTCGATGAATTGGTACCTGTTATATTAGTCGGTTATATGTATTATAGCCGGATTATCGGATCAAGTGTTGATTCGATAATTTAATGTATATTATATATGAGATATATTACATTACATTAACTAATATAAGCTCGCTTTATTGATTCTTTTTCTCACGGGATAATACATTGATGTATATTCGATATATGTTAATTGTATTATTTTCTTTTGTTAAAAAATATATTATTTATGTGATATATAATATTGTAACAAGTTAGGGTTACAAATGAAACAAGTTTTGTGGAGTTTAAACATGGTTAGGGTTTGGATTAGGGTTAAGCTTGGATGAAGCTTCCATGAAGCTTCATGAAGTTTTGACTTTTGTCACTTGCTTTGATATTTTGTGTAGATATTTCTTAACCCAACCCAAACCATTTACCCTAGTTTATTCTTTACAAGGGTTAAGCCTTCATGCTTAACTCATGGTTGATTTGTAACCATAACAATAATTTCATTATTCATCACAAAAGAATTTGCTTCTTCTTCTTCTTCTTGATGAAAAGATTCACTAGCTTTTTCATTAGTGATGATAATGAGTGAGAAAT
Organism: Agapanthus africanus; assembly: GCA_030015575.1. Classification (NCBI taxonomy): domain Eukaryota; kingdom Viridiplantae; phylum Streptophyta; class Magnoliopsida; order Asparagales; family Amaryllidaceae; genus Agapanthus; species Agapanthus africanus. The sequence goes on along the minus strand of JASDDO010000024.1, from coordinate 544,620,523 downwards.
TGAAAACAAAAGATAACTAAATTCCTACTTCATCGTCCTCATCTATTCTAGCCACCTAGATTAGGGTGTTTGCTTTGCTAATACTTGATTAGTGAAGCAAGAGCTTGGGTTTGAGATTCTTCAAGGTAGATCATCTTGGATTAGTGAATTCTTCAAGCAAGGTGCGTCATTCTCTTCATGGAGCCTCTCGAGAGTCGGAGTTCATGATGCTCGCAGCGAAGGGACCTCAATACAGAGCTTATGAAGCGAAGGAACGGACTACAAAGGTTGTAATCCCTATCTCTTTACTTCTTTGTATGTGATACAAACTTGTTACCCTAGAATTTCTAGCATGATTCATGGTTTACTTGCTTTGCACCTCTCTAAAATTTTAATGTGGCATGTGTGATGCTACCAAACCCTTGAATAGGTGCAAGGGAAGCCCAACATATCTTTCATTGAGAATCTATGTGATAAGTAGAGCTTGACCGAGTACAGCATAGGAACATCATTTCCTATCAAGAGTATGTCATCCACGTACAATACGAGGAAAACAACCTTACTCTCTGCAACCTTCTTGTATATAAAAGGTTCATCTATGTTTTTGATGAAGTCAAACTCTTTGACTACCACATCAAAATAGATGTTCTAACTTCACGGTGCCTGCTTCAACCCGTAGATGGATTTAAGCAGCTTGCACACCTTTCCGCTGCTCCCACTGTCTACGAAGCCCTCTGGCTGAGTCATGTACACGCACTCATCTAAATCACCATTTAGAAAAGCGGTCTTAACATCCATCTGCCAGATTTCGTAGTCATGGTATGCAGCAATGGCAAGTAGGATCCGGATGGACTTAAGCATAGCCACTGGAGAAAAGGTTTCATCATAATCCACACCTGGTCATTGACGAAAACCCTTTGCAACAAGTTTAGCTTTGAAAGTCTCAACTTTTACATCTACACCAAGTTTCTTCTTAAAGATCCATTTGCTCCCAATGGGTTTTACCCCTTCAGGAGCAACTTCCAAAGTCCATACTCTGTTGGTGTACAAGGATTCTGTCACATCCAGAGAGTACGGAACAAGACCGGCACTTAAACTACGAACGTCTCGAGGCGTACGTAATCTAAGTAGAACGAAACCCCAGAAATCCAAACCAAGAAAAGTAGTAGAGTGAAGGAAAACCAATTTAAAACAAGTAGTTTCAATAGCATAAGCCGAATTATGCAGGTTTCTAAAAACATCAAAAATTTCCTGAAAATTTCGGCAGAGTCTCCTTTGTAAATACTGGCCCCCAAACGGGATACAACATGAATAGTATACGAAATCAATAAAAGGCATCCCCAAGCGGGAGCTAGCTCTTCGTCAATCGACGGTCACAACCACACAAGCAATATAATATACAACGCCAACGGCGAGGATCAAAATTCAAAAGGAAACTCAAAACCACAAGAAAACCACAGAAATATAACGCGCGACTCTAAGGTCGAAGGAATAACATGCTATGGTAGCTAAGGAAATCTAAATCCCTAGATCCATACTATGGTAGCAAAGGAAAATGGGTATAGCTTGGATTTTGAGTTTGCTTTGAATTTGCATGGATTTTTGAAGCATTTTAATGGATTTTTGAGGCAAAATGGTGTGGGATTTTGGTGGAGGGCTGCTGCTGTGGGGGGTTTAGGTTTGGGCCAGAAATGGAGGGGGTTTGGGTGAGGGAGGAGAGAGAGTGAAGTGGAGAGAGTAATATCTAGTCAAAGTCCACTCTTTTTCTATCATTTTCCTTTCTTTTCTTTTCTTTTCTTGGTGATTGGAGAGAGAGAGGGGGGAGGGCAGTCATGGTGGGGCTGGCCACATGGGGAGGGGAAGAGAGGGTGAGGTGTGGGTGTGTGGGTTAGGGAAAAAGATAATTGTATTACCCCAATTCCCATTAACACTAATTTCACCGAAAAAAGCATTTTTCTTCGATATTTTTCTAAACCGTTTTGGCAAACCATTTCATTTCAAAAACTACATGATAAAATTTTGTTTAATGTTTTATGATGCACAAAATTTGTTTCAACTCATTCCAATTTGTAATTTTCCCTAATTAAATATATTAGTGACAGCTTAAAATAATATTAAAATAATTAATTTCGGAAAATTTTTCAGAAAATTTGAAATTTCACCAGTGGGTCAATAAACACCAAATACTAGCAATTACATAGCTAGAATATGTATATTGAATTTTATAATAAAGATATTTGTATTTTGACTTTTTACCGAAAACCCCCTTATTTTACCTTTTTTTCGAAATTTCACCGAAACGATTTTCAAAACGTTACAATCTTCCCCCCTTAAAGAAATTCGGTCCCCGAATTTAAATTAAAACATCCCCCGAATACTAAAATATTTCAGCCAAAACCATCAAATCGCCGGGGCTCCGAAATCATAAATACATAAAACAAATCGTAGCGCAACGCATGCGCATGAAAAATGAGCATAAAACTCAAAATCAAAACTCCGTCAAGCATCCCGCAATCATCGGAGTCATGGTAATGACACAATGTCAAATCCAATACCAAAACCAATATGATATAACTCGAAACTATACACGTAAATATCAGGAGGAAATGCATGCCAAATCCTTTAAGTTGCTGTGCAATGCATATAACACTGCACAGTGGCGGACGTCTATCATAAGAAAATAACTATATACATATATACCTTTGTTTGAAATGGACGTTCCGCCGTTTTGGGAAACAATTTAGAAGGGTTTTCCTCGTTTTAAACGTTTCACGTCATATCAGACACGTAGGTAAATACTGAGACTATAGCTCGCTTTTTGGAATTCCCTTCAATAGCTATCAATGCATGCAAAATACATTCAGGTACTTTCCTCTGACTAGTCCTGCTTAGTACGAAAACACATCGCAATTATCATAAAAAAAACGTACTGCTCTATAAGAAATCAATCCCAAAATACGCGTATGAATACTACGTGCGTCTGGTGCGCACGACAATCAAAATCCATATACATGCCATACAAGTGCACAGAAACAAGATCTAAGTGCATCGGGTGTGCACAAAGCATCTGTAGTAGGCAACGTGTGTGCCTGACGGCAAAATCAGGTGCATCTGATATGCACGAAAAAAATCTTGATTTAGTGCATCTGGTGTGCACCAAAATCGCATCTCAAGACATGCGCTCAACATGCACGAAAACCCAAAACCAGGGGCATCCATCATGCACGAAATCATGAAATCCAATATCAAGCGCCGAACATGCGCAAAATCAAATCAGGAGCACAAAGTGAACAAAACAAATATCGAGTATCACAATCGAAATCGAAGTCCAGTGCATCTAAGTGCACAAAAGGCGTATCACTGCACTGCAAGCATATATAAACTATACAGAGTGTAGGAACCAAATCGTGTGCGTGCATACGCACAAAATCAACTCAAATGTTTAAAACCGTAAAATCACAAACATGTGAAACCAAAGCACGAAAACGATATCAAGTGCAACACTGTGCAAAGATCGTAAATCCTCAATCATCAAAATCAAATCATGCGAATAAATCACCCAAAACATCGAAATCAATAATGGCGGAATAGTACCGCTCAAGCGCATCCTCTAAGAATCTCGGGCCAACTGTCGCGGTCACTAGTGGGACGTCTCGTCGATGATCATGAACTCTGGCCTGCTGGTGTGCGTAACAATGACCACTCCTGGGTCAAGGTCTTCACTGTGAATTACCAATCTCTCGGTCCATCGGCTCATCGGCCCTGTCAGGTGTGCTAACGGGGATGATCCCGTTCTGGCACGTCTCTTATAATCTCCCGGTCAATCATCGCGACCACTCGTAAGACAGCATATCACTGGCGTTGGCCTCTGGCTCTCTGAATGTACGTGACACATCTGATCCTGGGTGCAAGTATCAATGCAGCAGTGTTCTGGAAGGAATCATGCTCACAGTCTCTTCCATGTCTCGTCTCTGCCAACTGTCCGGAAGTCATCGTCCTTTCCTATATCTGCATCTTGCTCTGGAACGACTGCATACTCATCGCAACACCTTCTGGAAGGTAAATCCAAGTACCATGCCTCGGCATGCGCATCGCATCTCTGATGTCGGCGGAGTGGAATGTCATCTTATCTAGATCTGGTACGCACCTCTTACTTCACTTTTCTCTAATGTCGTCTGCTTTGGACTCGTCTCGACGCGGCTGCATGGACTGAGCTCCAACGGCTATCCTCGTATCGGGTGTCTCCCAAGAAATGCATCTCACCACCTAGCATCCGAATTAAGTCGAACCATCCAATCGATTGTCAAAACCTCATAATCCCCTAAGGGCTCAACATCTTGGGTACAGTTTAATAGTATCGAGTACATACCACAGCATCGGTGGTCCAGCCGTAGAAGGGCAAACCCAAGCCTCACTAATGGCGCCGTTGAACTGCCGCAAACCCGAAGGTTCAAAGGCTTTCACACGGTCATTAAGTCGAGTTAGGGTTTCATTCTTCTAGAGGGTCCATAGAATTGCCTGCATGCCCTTCAGAATACTTTAAACTTGGAATAATAGGTTTCTGACATTCGATCGTCTCTGTCGACTCCCAACGTCTCCGCGTGAAGTCGTCTCTAGCTGGAATCAATCTATCTTATGACCTCTCATCGGGTAGGCGAACGAACCACATGTCCTAGTCATTCATCCTCAGGTGACTAGCGACCTTCTATCATCTCTTAGTACAACTCGTACTGCATTAGCTCCGGCGTCTGGGGCAATATCCCGTCGCTCGCAGCAACAACTGGCTCACTCGTCTGCACGCTGAACAGTGCCTCAATCATCATGAGTGAGCAATACACCAACGGTCATCAAAATCTGGCTGGCCTCTATCATTGGCTCAATCCTCTAGTGCTGATCAGCACATCCGAGTAACCACATAAAGGCGATCCGCCAAACGCTCGTGGCGCGGAAACACAGTAAAAAGACACATCTCCGCAATCGTGTGTCGCCGGAAATTCTCCCTGGTCAGTCCTCGTTCATGACGAGCTCGTGCTGACCGCAACTCTAGCCGTAGCTTTCCCTGCCCGTAATCATGGCAGCAAAACCATAACTGGTACTGATGAGGCTAGATCGGAATGAATATAATACTGAGCAAAGAAATGTACATCCTAAGGCTTCTTAAGTGGAGTAGCGTATCGTAAATATGCCGCGGAACATACCTACGGTACGTCACTCTACTTTAGTCACCTATTCCATCAACCAAGGCATCCTACGCTCCGAAGGTAAAACCGAACGCTCTGATACCAACTTTGTCACATCCCGAGAGTACGGAACAAGACCGGCACTTAAACTACGAACGTCTCGAGGCGTACGTAATCTAAGTAGACCGAAACCCCAGAAATCCAAACCAAGAAAAGTAGTAGAGTGAAGGAAAACTAATTTAAAACAAGTAGTTTCAATAGCATAAGCCGAATTATGCGGGTTTCTAAAAACATCAAAAATTTCCTGAAAATTTCGGCAGAGTCTCCTTTGTAAATACTGGCCCCCAAACGGGATACAACATGAATAATATACGAAATTAATAAAAGGCATCCCCAAGCGGGAGCTAGCTCTTCGTCAATCGACGATCACAACCACACAAGCAATATAATATACAACGCCAATGGCGAGGATCAAAATTCAAAAGGAAACTCAAAACCACAAGAAAACCACAGAAATATAACGCGCGACTCTAAGGTCGAAGGAATAACATCACTGGTCTCTATCTCAAAATAAATACATGTTTGGTTGATGGAACTTCTAGATACAACAGAATAATGATATACAAGATATATAATGGGGGTACGATACAAGTAAACCCACCTACTAGCAAATTACTCGAAGGAAACTATGCCCGCAAAGACGTAATGAAACCTGTACGGCAAACCTGCAAGAACTAGGGCACAACGGGGGTGAGTTGCCAACTCGTGAATAGAAAAACATCTACGAAAAGAAATCGCATAAATAACGCAATCCTTGGTCAATGATCATAATATATCCTCAAATAAATAACCAGCAACCCATAACAATGGTTAGGGCAAATATCTAACCCAAGTGTAAATCCATGTGCCGTGTCAGTACCTCAGGTAGCAATGTATGAGTGCATGAAACAGAATGCATGTACTGAAGAAAACTGCTTTCATAAATCAGTGAGATTTCTGTATTTTAAAAGTGAGGTACGATAAATGAAATCAGCATAAAACAGTACCCAGCATCGACACAAAACAAGTGTCCAAATATCTCGATATCTCTGTATCACAATCTCTGTGCCTCAATATCTCAAAATCTCAATATCTCAATCACAATATCTAGGGCGCCGTCAATCCAGACCGGCCCCTACCATCTATCTCAAGACCACGACGGTATCCTCCGGATATCCGACGCGTCGGGTAATATCACCGGTCGGTAGTGCTCCCCTACCAGGCTCAACGTCAACAACACGATCCTCTTGCCTCGGGGTACCGCACCGGACCCACAATGTACCCGAAACGGTTCCTCCACTCCTCGAATCGGGTCTCGAAATCCATCAGCAAACTCATGGTGGACGACTCATACATCATGGGAAAACCGCACTTTTTATTTTAAAAGAGAGAAAAGGTTTATTTATGTTTTTGCGGTTTTCCTCCAAATCCAGAAAATCTCATGGAAATCCGAATCCAAAACCTCAATAACACGTAAAATAGTGAATATATGCATGAGAATCCATGAATGCGGCATAACAATGAATAACAGTATGCATGACGTAGCAGGTAATAACTACAATGTCTAAACTAACATATACGACAAGTACACTAATATCATGTCTAAACTATTAGCTAACAGGCTATGTCAAGCAATAATATTTTCTAAGGTGTACGTGACATGGCAATTACCGATGAAGATGTGTGTGAGCCGGCAAGTAAGTGTACGTGGTACATACGCATCATCGGTAATGGTGCCGGTGTCCTAACAGCATGATATCAATAATGGAGTATGAAACTGTTAGTTATATGTATGCCCTAGAGGCCATTACTGTACATAGGATGTATATTGTAGTGGATGCTGGGACGTATATAGGGAGGACTTTCTTGCTCGACATGATAGTATGCTATCTGGTTGAACTTTACCTTAACGTGTATACTGATTGTCTCTCTGTTACATGTTGGTAAAGCCCTTAGGATCTGTACTTGACTACCTGGACTATGATGCGGATCATACTAGTGGGGACATGGTAGTCCATAAGTACATCCTTCAAAGTCCCTAGTCGTGGGTGTATCGAGACGGGGCATCGATATACCAGAGTAGACTAGCGTATACCTTCTCGACCCATACAGATGGGCGATGGATGATCCCATATCCATTGGTTTTTGACATCGGAGATGATATACGGGTGCTCAGTAGAGACTGGGTACACTGGACGGACTCGCCGAGAACTCCCAGATGGTATTATACCTCACGTCAGATGGCAGTTCTCTGGTGACACTGGTACAGAGTAGTCTGTTAACCCGAGATCGTCATAGAGTCTTGTGTGGTTCCCACTGTGCTTTGATTTCCATCTTACCACGTCCAAGAGGGCGTGCAAAACGGTGGTTTTTGGGTACAGTCCCGAGTCACATGAAGGCAATGAGCGATAGGAGGGGATTCGTCTCTCCCGGTATAGGGGGTTGATGTTGTGCTGTGTTTGATTGGCTATAACAGGAAATCCCTGGCCAGGGTTGCTGAGATTTACTGGTAAGTGTTACCAGTAGTTTCTCGAATTGTTATAGACCTCATATCGACACGACTTATTGAGCTATTGGGGTCTGACGTTTACCACCCCTAGGCGAGATATGCGACATATCAGACGATCAGACTGGACTGTACGGTAGTGTTACTGGTCGGATTCACTGGAGTGTGAGCGGGCTTGCTCGTCGATCTTCAGATCGCTCAATACCCGGGTGGCCGTTACGTTTAGCAGACCGCTTGCGGCTTGTGGATTCTTGATATGATCATCATCTGCTGCCGGCGTATTGACGAGTCTTTAGAGTCCTACACAAAGGTTTCCTGGGTCAAGCGAAACGAAATAGGAGCGCATATGAGATATGTGCGGGACCGAGAATAATACGAGTATGTGATACTGTATTCGATTCTCGCGATGTGACATTGATCGGTTATATGCGATATAGCCGGGTTATCGGATCAAGTGTTGATTCGATAAGATGTTACTAATGGTACCAGTCGGTTATGTGCGTCATGACCGGATCGTTAAATCAAGCGTTGATTTAATGATTTAATGCATAATTATATATTTGATATATTACTTTGCATTAACTAGTATCGGTTCACTTTAAATGGATTTTCTCGCTCGGTTGTGCGCATTGCATATGCGATATGTTTTGTGCACATGTTTGTATCATGTTTGAGGATGCATGCTTTTTGGTTAAGTATAAAGAATTAAACCAAGGTTAAGTTGTTGATTAGGGTTTTACTTATTCATTTATCTTATTTATTTATTCATTTTGAATAAATTGGAAGATAAATGAATGGTGGCTACTTTTGTTTTTAGTTGATGTTTCATGAAGCTTTGACTTGATGACTTTTTTTTGTTCTCATCCTTAACCCTAACCATCAACCCAACCTTAGTCAATTCTCTACACTTAACTAAGGTAAAGATTATGATAAGTATTGTTTTATTTTTCTATTTTAAATTAACTTATCATATTCTTCATCTTCTTCTTCTTCTTCACTTCAAGAAAAAGCTTCACAAGCTTTAATGGCAAAGTGAGAATTAGAGTGAGAAATCCAATTCTAAAGTTTACCCACTTCCTATTTCTTCATCCTCTACCTCTTGCCAAGTAGTAGAGTGTGTTTCCTTCACAAGTTTTCAAGGCTTGGTGAAGGTGGAGCTTGATCTAGCGATGCCTCGACGTAGATCATCTTCGGCATGGACATCGACGACCTAGCTCGCTTATTCTCCGATGAAGTCGACGCTAGAGCCCGGATTCCTTTTGGACAGCGGAGAGGACTTCGTTGCGGAGCTATGGAGGTGGAGCACCGGATCTACAAAGGTTGTATTTCCGTTAAACTTTTAGTTAAGTGTTAACTAGTTAGTTTTTCGCCTAGATTTCTAGCAAACGATCCGTAGTCTAGGGTTTCTCGGCACCATAATTTTTGAAATTGGCATGGTTGATACCTTGTGAGACCTCTTGAGAGTGCCTAGGAACCCTACAGTGGTATCAGAGCCTAGCTAGAGCCTTAGACGAAGTCTAGACGGAATTTGAAGTCCGAACGAACCCGAAACCCCGAATCAAAGTTGCTCTCTGTCCTTTTTTCAAAAACTGGGATTTTTCCAAATTAAAAATATGCAGAAAAATCAGCAGGCAATTTTTAGAGATACTGTGAAGTTCGACTGTCTAACTCCATTAAACTGCCGCGGTTCCGCGGCACGAGCATGGCTCGTGCGGCGGTTCCGCGGCCATACGTCATCATTGGTCAGCGAATCTTACACAGTAACTCCTAATAGTTAGTGCTGGACTTTCTGGGTATTTTTAATAATTTTTCAAGAGTTGAATTTTCTGCAGTTGTTTTGGGGATTCAGTGTTTCGATCGGATTATCAAATTTTGTCTGTGTGGCTTTCTGGATAAATTTTAGAATATGTTAAAAAGTTCGACCGGATATAAATACCCAATTTTTCCCCTGTCGGGAAATTTCCAAGTGTTGGATTTTTCCGTAGTTTAACGACGTTCTAAGTAGTGCAAGTAACGCGATGGTCCCTCTAGAAGACAACAAACCTTAACTCGATTATGTGACCGTCTTGAACTGCCCTTTGAAACTTCGGGTTTGGGGCAGTACGGCGTGCCACATGTGAGACGTTGGCTTGACCCTTCTACGGCTGGACCGTCGGTACTGAGGCACGAACTGAATGTTGTTAGACTTATTTCATGTGTTGATCTGTATCAGGAAAAATTGGGTGTTCGATTGTTCGATCGAAAAGTTTAACATTTTTCCGTTTATCTGGAATGGGATACAATAATTGGAATTCACAAAAAGTTATGAGATAACTGAATAAATGTTATAAACATAGCAGTTTAGTCTCACTTGATCGGTTGCCACGGAATTTTGATGTGATCAAAAGTCCGTCGCAATCACGTAGCGTACGCGGATACTCGCCGGGTAAACTTAATAGACAGCCTCACTCCATAGCCCCGACCAAGTGACTGTAGGAGAACCCCGTCGCCGAAAGCATCCGTCCGGGTGCTCGCGGTAGCGGTGTTCCGCCTTGATGCACTTCGTCGACGGTATCGGGGGTGCAGCCGTCTACTGAAGTTTGCGACGAGCATTCGATCAGAATGTCGGGAATCCTGTTGAATTGCCCGACTGTTAGTTGTATGTATGCCCTAGAGGCCAGTATTGTACAGATGATGTATATTATATTGGATGCTTGGACATATATAGAGATGACTTTCTTGCTCGACATGATAGTATGCTATCTGGTTACCATTTATCTTAACATGTACACTAGTCTCTTTATACTGTCTTATAGTTACATGTTGGTAAAGCCCTTAGGATTTGTACTTGACTACCTAGACTATGATGCAGATCATACTAGTGGGAACATGGTAGTCCATAAGTACATCCTTCAAGGTCCCTAGTCGTGGGTATCTCGAGACGGGGCATCGATTTACCAGAGTAGACTAGCGTATACGCTTCTCGACCCATGTGATGGGCGATGGATGATCCCATATCCATTGGTGTTTGACATCAGAGATGGTATACGGGTGCTCAGTGGAAACTGGGTACACTGGACGGACTCGCCGAGAACTCCCAGATGGTATTATACCTCACGTCAGATGGCAGTTCTCAGGTGACACTTGTACAGGTTAGTCTGTAGACCCGAGATCGTCATAGAGTCTTGTGTGATTCCCACTGTGCTTTGATCTCCACCTTACCACGTCCATGAGGGCGTGCAAAACGGTGGTCTTTGGGTACAGTCCCGAGTCACATGGAGGCAATGAGCGATAGGAGGGGTTTCGTCTCTCCCGGTATTGGGAGTTGATGTTGTGCAGTGCTCGATTGGCCGTAACAGGGAAGTCCCTGGCCAGGGCTGATCAGAGATTTGCTGGTAAGTGTTACCAGTAGTTTCTCGACCCGTTACGAGCCTCACATCGGCACGACTTATCGGGTTATTGGGGTCTGACGTATACCACCCCTAGACTTGATATGCGACGTATCAGACGAAGAGACTTGACTGTATGGTAAGTGTTACTGGTCGGATTCGCAGGAGTGTGAGCGGGCTAGCTCGTCGATCTTCTGATCGCTCAATACCCGGGTGGCCGTTACGTTTAGCAGACCGCTTGCGGCTTGTGGGTGTTTGATATGATCATCACCTGCTACCGGCATATTGACGAGTCTTTAGAGTCCTACACAGAGGTTTCCTGGCTCAAGCGAAACGAAATAGGAGCGCATATGAGATATGTGCAGGACCGAGAATGATGCGTGTATGTGATACCGCATTTCATTCTCGCGACATATGTTTCGAATGGTTATATTCGATATGACCTAGTTATCGAATCATTGATTCGATAAATCGATGCATTGAATACTAGTCGGTTATGTGCGACATGACCGGATCATTGAATCAAGTGTTGATTTAATGATTTAATGTATAATTATATATTTGATATATTACTTTGCATTAACTAGTATTGGTTCACTTTAAACGGATTTTTCTCACTTGGATTGCACATTGTATATGTGATATACTTTCGTGCGCTTTTCCGTATCATGTTTGATGATACTTGATCTTTATGTTAAGTGTATAGAATTAATCCATGGTTAATTTGATAATTAGGGTTTTGCATAATCATTTATTTATTTATTTATTTATTTGGAAAAGAATTAGATGAGAATGGTGGCTTTCTTTGTCATTTGTTGAAGCTTCATGAAGCTTTGACTTTAGCAACCATCCTTATCTTCATGCTTAACCCTAACCCATCCTAGTGACCATGGTTAATTCTCTACACTTAACCCTAGTTCAAGTTATGATAAGTATTTGTTTTTAAATTTATTTTTATAACAACACTTATCATATTAATTTCTTGAGCTCATCTTCTTCTTCTTCTTCAAGCTTGCTACTCCAATGGCAACTTGAGCTTTAGTGAGTTAAATCCAAATCTAAAGTGAACCCACCTCCTATTTCTTCACCCTCTACCTCTTGCCAAGTTGTTTTGGGTGTTTACTTCACAAGTTTCACAAGTTTGTGAAGTCGGAGCTTGAGTTTGTGCAACCTCGACGTAGATCGTCTTTGACACAAAGCCGACGACCTATTCCGCTCGCTTTCCCGATGAAGCCGATGATCGAGTCAAGGATTCATGATGGACAGCGAGGACATGACCACGTGGAGCTAAGGAGGTGGAAATCCGGATCTACAAAGGTTGTATATCCGTATCCTAGTAGTTAACAGTTAACTAGCTTTATCGTTTCGCCTAAACATCTAGTCTAAAGATCCGTAGTCTAGGGTTTCTCGGCACAAAAATTTTAAAATGGCATGTTCGATGCCTTGTGAGAACCCACTAGGGTGCCTAGGAATCTTTCACTGGTATCAGAGCCTAGCTAGAGCCTTAGGCGAAGTCCCGACGACGTTTGAAACCCGATCGAACCGAAATCCAAAACCTAAAAATGCTCTCTGGACTTTTTCTAAAAATTCGGATTTTTGTCAATTAAAAATATGTAGAAAATCAAGCAGGGTCTTATATGAATTACTGTGAAATACGAGGACTTGATTCAATTTTTCCACCGCGGAAGCGCGGCACATGCTAGGCATGTGCGGCCCTTCCGCGGCCGTACTGTTCCTTTATGGGATTTTTCCTGCACAGTAACTCATATAATTCAATGCTGTGTTTTCTGGGATATTTTTATTGTGACTTTACAGAAGAGTATTTTGGGGTACTATTGGGAATCAGTATTTCGATCGGATTATCAAATTTCGTCTTTAGTGTTTTTCCAGATAATTGTAGAATATGTTAAAGAGTTCGACCGGATATAAATACCCAGGTTTTCCCCTGCCGGAATATCCAAGTGTTGGATTATTGTGTGGTTAAAAGACGTTCTAAGTAGTGCAAGTAACGCGATGGTCCCTCTAGAAGACACAAACCTTAACTCGATTATGTGACCGTCTTGAACTACCCTTTGAACCTTCGGGTTTGGGGCAGTACGGCGTGCCACATGTGAGGCGTTGGCTTGACCCTTCTACGGCTGGACCGTCGGTACTGAGGTATGAAGTGAATGTCTTTGAGCCTATTTCATGTGTTGATCGGTGTCGGGAAAACTTGGGTGTTCGAATGTTCGATCGGAAAGTTTGATATATTCTATTTATCCGGAACTGGATACAATAATTGGAATTCACAAAAAGGTTATGAGATAACTGGATGGATGTTATAAATCTGGCGGTTTAGTTTCATTGGATATCGAAAAGAGTTTTCGATAATGAGACTAAAATGCGGGATTTATATCTGTTAGGCATGCGATGTCTAAAGTAGTTGCGGATTCCAATTGTTGTAGTTTTACACTTTCTTTTCTGTGACCGTAAGTGTAGTATGTTCATATCGCCGGTTTCGTTGCTATACGTCAACGACAATTGGGGTATGCATACTTACTTACGTTGATGACATGTGATGTTATGTGTTGCTGGATATGTTATATTGGATCGTCGTATTCGAATAGCCGGGGGTTTTTATGTGAGATGAGTGTTTTTCATTTTCATTCATGTAAAAACTTGTATGTAATATTCTTTTATTCGGGGCACTTCCAGGATGCGGGAGTTGTCACTCTTTGTATATTATTTACTTTTCTGCACTAGGATAGACCCAAGGAGGGGAGCACAAGTAACCGGGTTCTGGGGTCCAGTGGGAGACCAACTCGAGGTGTCGAGTCCGGGTCTCCTAACCCTAGAATTGGCAGGGTTGCTTGCCGCTCTCGTAGGGGTCTAGGGGTGTGGGATTGGCTATTCATCACGACCGTGGAATCCGTGTTTTATACTGGCTCGTATTGAAAACACGGACGTCCTAGTATATCCAATATTTCATATGTTTATTCTGCTGCGATATCTGAGTTGTGATTCTGTGATGGATATAGTATATAGTATATATGATATATTATATAGACGTTACTTATGTTTTACACCCGCGCTAGCCCTGCCCTGCTCTGTCGTTAGTTACCTAACCTAACGGTGCACGAGGGGACATCGAGGCGAATGCGGATGGCATAAGTGTACGTCATATCTATCTGTGATGTTTAGGTATTAAATGATGGGACTTCATTAATGTGATTAATGAAAGATAAGAAACCTAAGATGTTGTGGAATCGAATTTTAAAATAAAAAGGGTAGCTACAGTTCTTGCTCTGCACAGCGGTATATATGATATACCCCGCACCTTATTCGATGAGGAAAGGACCGAGATCCCTTCACCGGGAGTGACTCCTTTAGCAATAACTGGCAGATGCTACACACTCGGTTTGGTTTTGATTGCTTTTAAGAGTTTTTGCTTTGCACAGTGATATATATGATATATCCCGCACCTCATTCGACGAGGAAAGGACCGAGATCCCTTCACCGGGAGTGACTCCTTTAGCAAAACTAGAAAAGCCTCAAAATCACTCCATTTCAAAAACTTCATTTGATTCTACAACGATATCAAGTTCATTACGCTCATGGTTTTCAGAAAAACCTGGCGTAGCCCTCCGTCATTTCAGATGAGTAGTAGTTAGTATTCGTGCTACGTTTGTTGGCCTGCGTCAAGGCGTAGTGTGCGGTAGCTAACTAGTATTTATCTGCTTATGCATATGATGCAGATTGGATTAGGGTAGTCGTACGACTTTGTTGGCCTGCGTCAAGGGTCGTACGGGTGGGTTTAATTCAATCAGGAAATGACGGGTTGAACTTGACTAGCGCACTATGGTTTGTTGGCCTGCGTCAAGGTCATAGGACGCTAGGGGCAAAATATTATCGGGAATTTCAAGTGTTGAAATTTGCAATGAGATTGCATACCTTCTATGAGATAGTTGGATCCCGATACCCGCTGCGAGTAAGAGTTACTCCTGGGAGAGTTTTACACAGTGCAATTAGCCGATCAAGTAGGTGTCTAGAAAGGTGTTAACGAGGTTACGCCTCTGGGAAAACGAGGTTTACAGTAATTAGGTTCGTGCGATAGCACGGGGGACCTCCCTCAAAGTACCGACACTGGCCTGGCTGAAAGATTGGCGAACTTGTAGTGTGTAATTAATCCCGGCTAGTCTTTCCTTTTAGGGTTTGGAGGAAGATTTGATAAAAAGCAGTGGGAGCCATCCTGATTAGATAAGATAAAAACCAATCTGATCTTGCACGAGCTTACGCTAAAGTGTTTTCTTCTCTCTCTCTCCAGGTAGCGACCATTTCATGCCTTAATAAAGATAATAAAATGGATGTATTGACCGAACCCGCATGTTATACTGTGCTGGGGAACGTTGGTTCCGTTCTTTCCTGTAAGAGTTATAGGAATGAACAGGATATAGGGGAATACCAGGATTCCCATGCCACCCGAATGAAGAAAGTACATGATAATGCATTTTCTTCGGGTATGTTCGTTACTGAGAACTGTTTCTCCATTTGCTCTACGTCCTGGGTATTGGATACCGGGTCGGGATCCCATATATGTAATCAGTTACATGGGCTAAGGAAAGGTAGAGAACTTGGAGAAGGTGATAAAGACATTAGAGTTGGAAATGGTGCAATTGTTGCAGCCAAGACTGTCGGGGAATAACACCTTGTATTACCAACTGGTAATACATTGGTTCTGAACGAATGCTATTACATGCCGAACCTGATATGCAACATTATATCGATTTCTTTATTAAGTAAAGAGGGATATAATTTTGTATTACAGGACAATGTTATGAACATTTTCCATAACCAAAAGTTGGTTGGATCAGGCACGTTGTGCAATGGCATTTATGTTCTAAACCAATCAACAGTCCTCAGTATAACAAACACACACAAGAGGAAGAGTTCTGAACTCAATGAATCCTTCTTGTGGCATTGTAGACTGGGTCACATCAATGCGACACGACTAGCTAAGTTGCATAAAGATGGATATTTAAATCCGTTTGAATTTTCATCTTATGACACTTGCCAGTCATGTCTCAAAGGCAAGATGACCAAGACTCCGTTTACGGGACACGGAGAAAGAGTTACCGAACTCTTAGGACTGATACATAGTGATGTATGCGGTCCCATGTCTACACATGCCAGGGATGGTTCTTCATACTTCATTACATTCACTGACGATCTCTCTAGGTTCGGGTATGTGTTCCTGATGAAACACAAATCAGAAGCTTTTGAGAAATTTAGGGAATATAAACAAGAAGTCGAGAACCAAACCGGAAAAAGTATTAAAATCCTACGATCTGATCGAGGAGGAGAATACTTAAGCAATGAATTCCTGGACTTCCTAAAAGAGAATGGGATTCTCTCTCAGCTGACTCCTCCATATACACCACAGCACAACGGTGTATCAGAACGAAGGAACCGCACCCTATTAGATATGGTGCGCTCTATGATGAGCACAGCTGAGTTACCTATTTCCTTCTGGGGATATGCACTGGAAACAGCTGCAGACCTATTGAATATGGTTCCCACCAAAACCGTGCCGACCACTCCATATGAGATATGGAAAGGAAAGAGACCATATCTTAATTATGTTAAGATATGGGGTTGTCCAGCCTATGTGAAAACACAAAATCCGGACAAACTCGCGGCAAGGTCCATTCTGTGTAAGTTTATTGGATATCCCAAACATTCGCGAGGGTATATCTTCTACCACCCTGAGGAACAAAGAGTGTTTGTTTCTCGGCATGCCACCTTTTTAGAAAAGGAATTTCTTGAAAAAGAGATTAGTGGTCATGAGGTAGAACTGGAAGAGGTTCCAGCTGCACAAGCTACAACAGAAGATCTGGTGGAACCAGAGGATTCCATAGTTCCCGATGAACCCCAGCCACTCCGCCGATCTAGTAGGGTTCCTCGCCAACCTGAGAGATACTACGGTTTTCTCATGGACGGTGGGAGCGAGGATTGCATCATGGAGGATGATGACCCAACTAGCTTCGAGCAGGCCATCACGAGTGGGGACTCAGTGAAATGGCTGGATGCTATGCGGTCCGAGATGGATTCCATGTACACCAACAAAGTATGGACTTTGGAAGTTGCTCCTGAAGGGGTAAAACCCATTGGGAGCAAGTGGATCTTTAAGAAGAAACTTGGTGTAGATGGGAAAGTGGAGACTTTCAAAGCTAGACTTGTAGCAAAGGGTTTTCGTCAAAGACCAGGAGTGGACTATGACGAAACCTTTTCTCCAGTGGCTATGCTTAAATCCATCCGAATCATGCTTGCCATTGCTGCCTTTCATGACTACGAAATCTGGCAAATGGATGTTAAGACCGCCTTTCTAAATGGTGATTTAGAAGAGTGCGTGTACATGACTCAGCCAGAGGGCTTCGTAGACAGTGGGAGCAGCGGGAAGGTGTGCAAGCTGCTTAAATCCATTTATGGATTAAAGCAAGCATCGCGGAGTTGGAACATCTGCTTTGACGTCGTTATCAAAGAGTTTGATTTCGTCAAAAATCCAGATGAACCTTGTATCTACAAGAAGGTGGCAGAGAGTAAGGTTGTCTTCCTCGTATTGTACGTGGACGACATACTCTTGATAGGAAATGACATTCCTATGCTGCAATCGGTCAAGCTCTTCTTATCACAAAGATTCTCAATGAAAGATCTTGGTGATGCCTCCTGCATATTGGGGATCAGGATCTATAGAGATAGATCCAAACGGATTTTGGGATTGTCCCAATCCAGGTACATTGACACCATACTAAAGAGGTTTAGTATGGAAGAGTCCAAGCGTGGGAACATGCCCACGATCTCTGGAGTCACTCTCTCCAAAGAGATGTCTCCCAAGACTGATTTGGAGAGAGCTCGCATGCAAGGGATACCCTATGCTTCGGCAGTAGGCTCTATCATGTATGCGATGCTATGTACCAGACCCGATGTAGCATACTCACTAAGTGTAGTGAGCAGGTATCAAGCTGATCCTGGAGAGAGTCACTGGACAGCTGTGAAGAGCATTCTCAAGTACTTGCGAAGGACTAGAGATATGTTCTTGGTGTATGGTAACGGAGAACTCCAAGTGGAGTCCTTTACCGATTCGAGCTTCCAGAGTGATAAGGACGACTCTAAGTCGCAGTCGGGTTTTGTCTTTACCCTTTACGGAGGGGCGGTTAGCTGGAAGAGTTCCAAGCAGGAAACCGTGGCAGACTCGACGATGGAGGCTGAATACATCGCTGCCAACGATGCTGCTAAAGAAGCTGTCTGGGTCAAGAAGTTCATTACTGAACTTGGAGTGGTTCCATCCATTGAGCATCCAATACCTTTGTATTGCGATAACAATGGAGCGGTGGCTTTGGCCAAGGAACCCAGGTCCCATCAGCGGTCCAGACATATTCTGAGGCGGTATCACCTGATCCGGGAGATAATTGATCGCCGGGAGATCGAGGTCAGGAGAGTTGACACGAAGAACAACACGGCGGATCCACTCACGAAGGCCATTCCCCAGATACAGTTTGAGAGACTCTTCGGGATGCTCGGTATGAGATACTACAGCAGCTGGCCCTAGTGCAAGTGGGAGATTGTTAGTTGTATGTATGCCCTAGAGGCCAGTATTGTACAGATGATGTATATTATATTGGATGCTTGGACATATATAGAGATGACTTTCTTGCTCGACATGATAGTATGCTATCTGGTTACCATTTATCTTAACATGTACACTAGTCTCTTTATACTGTCTTATAGTTACATGTTGGTAAAGCCCTTAGGATTTGTACTTGACTACCTAGACTATGATGCAGATCATACTAGTGGGAACATGGTAGTCCATAAGTACATCCTTCAAGGTCCCTAGTCGTGGGTATCTCGAGACGGGGCATCGATTTACCAGAGTAGACTAGCGTATACGCTTCTCGACCCATGTGATGGGCGATGGATGATCCCATATCCATTGGTGTTTGACATCAGAGATGGTATACGGGTGCTCAGTGGAAACTGGGTACACTGGACGGACTCGCCGAGAACTCCCAGATGGTATTATACCTCACGTCAGATGGCAGTTCTCAGGTGACACTTGTACAGGTTAGTCTGTAGACCCGAGATCGTCATAGAGTCTTGTGTGATTCCCACTGTGCTTTGATCTCCACCTTACCACGTCCATGAGGGCGTGCAAAACGGTGGTCTTTGGGTACAGTCCCGAGTCACATGGAGGCAATGAGCGATAGGAGGGGTTTCGTCTCTCCCGGTATTGGGAGTTGATGTTGTGCAGTGCTCGATTGGCCGTAACAGGGAAGTCCCTGGCCAGGGCTGATCAGAGATTTGCTGGTAAGTGTTACCAGTAGTTTCTCGACCCGTTACGAGCCTCACATCGGCACGACTTATCGGGTTATTGGGGTCTGACGTATACCACCCCTAGACTTGATATGCGACGTATCAGACGAAGAGACTTGACTGTATGGTAAGTGTTACTGGTCGGATTCGCAGGAGTGTGAGCGGGCTAGCTCGTCGATCTTCTGATCGCTCAATACCCGGGTGGCCGTTACGTTTAGCAGACCGCTTGCGGCTTGTGGGTGTTTGATATGATCATCACCTGCTACCGGCATATTGACGAGTCTTTAGAGTCCTACACAGAGGTTTCCTGGCTCAAGCGAAACGAAATAGGAGCGCATATGAGATATGTGCAGGACCGAGAATGATGCGTGTATGTGATACCGCATTTCATTCTCGCGACATATGTTTCGAATGGTTATATTCGATATGACCTAGTTATCGAATCATTGATTCGATAAATCGATGCATTGAATACTAGTCGGTTATGTGCGACATGACCGGATCATTGAATCAAGTGTTGATTTAATGATTTAATGTATAATTATATATTTGATATATTACTTTGCATTAACTAGTATTGGTTCACTTTAAACGGATTTTTCTCACTTGGATTGCACATTGTATATGTGATATACTTTCGTGCGCTTTTCCGTATCATGTTTGATGATACTTGATCTTTATGTTAAGTGTATAGAATTAATCCATGGTTAATTTGATAATTAGGGTTTTGCATAATCATTTATTTATTTATTTATTTATTTGGAAAAGAATTAGA
This sequence comes from Agapanthus africanus, assembly GCA_030015575.1. NCBI lineage: Eukaryota > Viridiplantae > Streptophyta > Magnoliopsida > Asparagales > Amaryllidaceae > Agapanthus > Agapanthus africanus. Next base: position 544,600,327 of record JASDDO010000024.1, on the reverse strand, counting down.
TGAGAATGGTGGCTTTCTTTGTCATTTGTTGAAGCTTCATGAAGCTTTGACTTTAGCAACCATCCTTATCTTCATGCTTAACCCTAACCCATCCTAGTGACCATGGTTAATTCTCTACACTTAACCCTAGTTCAAGTTATGATAAGTATTTGTTTTTAAATTTATTTTTATAACAACACTTATCATATTAATTTCTTGAGCTCATCTTCTTCTTCTTCTTCAAGCTTGCTACTCCAATGGCAACTTGAGCTTTAGTGAGTTAAATCCAAATCTAAAGTGAACCCACCTCCTATTTCTTCACCCTCTACCTCTTGCCAAGTTGTTTTGGGTGTTTACTTCACAAGTTTCACAAGTTTGTGAAGTCGGAGCTTGAGTTTGTGCAACCTCGACGTAGATCGTCTTTGACACAAAGCCGACGACCTATTCCGCTCGCTTTCCCGATGAAGCCGATGATCGAGTCAAGGATTCATGATGGACAGCGAGGACATGACCACGTGGAGCTAAGGAGGTGGAAATCCGGATCTACAAAGGTTGTATATCCGTATCCTAGTAGTTAACAGTTAACTAGCTTTATCGTTTCGCCTAAACATCTAGTCTAAAGATCCGTAGTCTAGGGTTTCTCGGCATAAAAATTTTAAAATGGCATGTTCGATGCCTTGTGAGAACCCACTAGGGTGCCTAGGAATCTTTCACCGACTTGATATTGAAAAGTGTTTTCGATAATGAGACTAAAATGCGGGGTTTATAATTGTTAGGCATATGATGTCTAAGTAATTCATCAGGTCAGGCATGCGATGTCTGAGATGGTTGCGGATTCCAACTGTTGTAGTTTTACACTTTCTTTTCTGTGACCGTAAGTGTAATATGTGATATCGCCGGTTTCGTTGCTATATGTCAACGACAATTGGGATGCGCATATTTACTTACGTTGATGACATGTGATGTTATGTGTTGCTGGATATGTTATATTGGATCGTCGTGTGCGAATAGCCGGGGGTTTTTATGTGAGATGAGTGTTTTTCATTTTCATTCATGTAAAAACTTGTATGTAATATTCTTTTATTGGGGCACTTCCAGGTTGCGGAAGATGTCACCGTTTGTATATTATTTACTTTTCTGCACTAGGATAGACCCAAGGAGGGGAGCACAAGTAACCGGGTTCTGGGGTCCAGTGGGAGACCAACTCGAGGATCGAGTCCGGGTCTCCTAACCCTAGAATTGGTAGGGTTGCTTGCCGCTCTCGTAGGGGTCTAAGGGTGTGGGCTTGGCTATTCATCACGACCGTGGAATCCGTGTTTTATACTGGCTCGTATTGAAAACACGGACGTCCTAGTATATCCAATATTTCATATGTTTCTTCTGCTGTGATTTATCTGAGATCATGTGATGTTCTGTGACAGATATTATATATAGTATATATGATATATTATATAGACGTTACTTATGTTTTACACCCGCGCTAGCCCTGCCCTGCTCTGTCGTTAGTTACCTAACCTAACGGTGCACGAAGGGACATCGAGGCGAATGCAGATGGCATAAGTGTACGTCATATCTATCTGTGATGTTTAGGTATTTATATGATGGGACTTCATTAATGTGATTAATGAAATAAAAGAAACCTAAGATGTTGTAGAATCGAATTTCAAAATAAAACAGGTAGCTACAGTTCTTGCTTTGCACAGCGGTATATGTGATATATCCTGCACCTCATTCGACGAGGAAAGGACCGAGATCCCTTCACCGGGAGTGACTCCTTTAGCAATAACTGGCAGATGCTACACACTCGGTTTGTCTTTTGATTGCTTTTAAGAGTTTTTGCTTTGCACAGTGATATATGTGATATATCCCGCACCTCATTCGATGAGGAAAGGACCGACGATCCCTTCACCGGGAGTGACTCCTTTAGCAAAACTAGAAAAGCCTCAAAAACACTCCATTTCAAAATTCATTCGATCCTACAACGATATCAAGTTCATTACGTAATAGGTTTTCAGAAAAACCTGTCGTAGCCCTACGTCATTTTAGATAAGTAGTAGTTAGTATTCGTGCTGCGTTTGTTGGCCTTTGTCAAGGCGCAGTATGCGGTAGCTAACTGGTGCTTATCTGCTTATGCATATGATGCAGATTGAGTTAGGATAGTCGTGCGACCTTGTTGGCCTTTGTCAAGGGCCGTGCGGGTGGGTTTAATTCAATCAGGAAATAACGGGTTGAACTTGACTAGCATCCTATGGTTTGTTGGCCTTTGTCAAGGTCATAGGAGGTTAGGGGCAAAATATTATCGGGAATTTCAAGTGTTGAAATTTGCAATGAGATTGCATACCTTCTATGAGATAGTTGGATCCCGATACCCGCTGCGAGTAAGAGTTACTCCTGGGAGAGTTTTACATATTGCAATTAGCCGATCAAGTAGGTGTCTAGAAAGGTGTTAACGAGGTTACGCCTCTGGGAAAACAAGGTTTACAGTAATTAGGTTCGTGCGAAAGCACGGGGGACCTCCCTCAAAGTACCGACACTGGCCTGGCTGAAAGATTGGCGAACTTGTAGTGTGTAATTAATCCCGGCTAGTCTTTCCTTTTAGGGTTTGAAGGAAGATTTGATAAAAAGCAGTGGGAGCCATCCTGATTAGATAAAATAATAACCAATCTTTTCTTGCAAGAGCGCACGCTGAGTGTTTTCTTCTCTCTCTCTCCAGGTAGCGACCATATCACGCCTTAATCAAGATAATAATACGGATATTTGACCGAACCCGCTTGTTATACTGAGCTAGGGAACGTTGGTCCCGCTCCAACTTATAATTGTTATAAGACAGAGCAGGAATTTGGGGAATACCAGATTTCCCGTGCCGCCCAAACGAAGAGAGTGCATGTTGATGCATCATCTTCGGGTGTGTTCATTACAGAGAACTGTTTCTCAGTGTCCTTTACGTCCTGGGTATGTGATACCAGATCAGGATCCCAGATATGTAATATGTTACATAGGGCTACAGAAAGGTAGAAAAACTGAGAACGGGTGATAAGTTTCATGAGACAGAAACCGGGGCAAGTGTTGCAGCCAAGTCTGTTGGTCACTGTCACCCTGTATTACCAGTACATTGATTCTGAACAAATGCTATTAGATACCGAACCTGATATACAAAATCATATCAGTCTCTTTATTAGTAAAGAAAGGATATAATTTTGTATTAATGGATAATGTTTTGAACATTTTCTATATCAAAAGTTGATCGGTTCAGGCACGTTATCTAAAAGCATTGATGTTCTAAATCAAACTACAGTTCTTAGTATATGGAACACACATAAGAGGAAGGGTTCAGAAATGAACGAATCCTTCTTGAGGCTTTGTAGACTAGGTCATATCAATGTGACCCGACTAGCTGAAGTTACATGTAGATGCATATTTAAATCTGTTTGAATTTACATCTTATGAAACTTGCCATTCATGTCACAAAGATAAGATGACCATAGCTCGTTTACTGGAAACAGAGAAAGAGTTAGTGAACTCTTGGGATGATACATGTTGATGTATGTAGGTCCCCTGTCTACACATGCCAAGACCGGTTCTTTGTACTTCATTACATTCTCTGATAATCTCTTTAGATTTAGACATATGTTCCTGTTGAAACACAAGTCCGAACCTTTTGAGATATTCACAGAATATAAGTTAGAAGTAGAGAACCAATACGGGTATAAGTATTATGTCCTATGATGAGATCAAGGAGGAGAATACTTGAGCACGGAAATCCTGGACTATTCTAAAGGAGAATGAGATTCTCTCTCAGCATTACTCCTCCGTATACACCATAGCACGATGGTATATCGGGGAGGAGCAGATACACCCTATTTGATATGGTGTGCTCTATGATGAGTACTACTGAGTTACCTTTTTCCTTTTGGGAGTTATGCACTTGAGAAGTTGCATACCTGTTGAATAGGTTCGAATCAAATCAGTTGCCTACCACTTCATATGTGATATGGAAAAGGAAGAGCCCATTTCTTAAGTTAGTTAAGATTTGGGGTTGTCCGGCCTATGTCTGAAAAGAAAAATCCGGACAAGCTCGAGGCAAAGTCTGTTATGTAGAACTGGAAATGTTCCAGCTATACAAACTGCAGCTGATGATTTGAAAGAACCAAAGTATTCAATAGTTACCAACGAACCTCGGCCTCTCCGCCGATCTAGTAGGGTTCCTCACCCACCTGAGAGATACTTCGGTTCCTCTATGACAGTGGGAGCGAGGATTGCATCATGAGATGATGACCCAACTAGCTTCGAGCAGGCCATCGAGAGTAAGACTCTGTAAGAATGGCTGGATGTTTAGCGATCTGAGATGGAATCCTTATACACCAACAAAGTATGGAATTTGGTTGCTATATCTGAAGGGTTAAATCCCCATCAGGAGCAAGTATATCTTGAGAAGATTACTTGGTGTACATGGAAGAGTTGAGACTTTCAAAGCTAGACTTGTTAAAGGTCTACATCATTGACTAGGTATGGATGATGATGAAACCTTTTCTAAGTAGCTATGCTTAAGTCCATCTAGATCCTACTTGCCACGGCTACATACCATGACTACGATCTCTGGTGGTTGGGTGTCTTGACTGCTTTTCTAAATAATGATTTGGAAGAGAACGTCTATAAGTACACAGCCAGAGGGCTTCGTAGATAGTGGGAGCAGCGGAAACGTGTGCAAGATGCTTTTTAGGATAAAGCAGGCATCGCGGAGTTGGAACGTCTGTTTTGATGGATTAGTCAAAGAGTTTGACATCATCAAAATGGTAGATGAACCTTGTATAAACAAAAAGGTAGTAGGGAGTATGGTGGTGATCCTCGTAGAGTACGTGGATGACATACTCTTGATAAGAAAGGAGTTTCTTATGCTACGCTCGATCAATCTCCGTTTATCACATGGATTCTCCACATAAGGATCAAAGTGATACCTACTAAATCCTGGATTTTGAATCTATGAGATAGATCTAAATGGATGTTAGAAATCTCACTAGTTGTAGTGAGATGGTATCAATCGATCTTGGGGAGAATCACTGGAAAGGTTCCAGGGTGATATAGACGACTGAATGTCAGTCACAGGCATTGTCTTTACCCTCAGTGAAGGGACGGTATGTTGGAAGAGTTCCAAGCTGGATACCGTGACATACTAGACGATAAAGGCTCGATACATCGCTACTTAAGATACTACCAAAGAGGCAGTCTGGATATATATTTGTTCATGAGATGAACTTTGTTCCTCCCATTGTGTGACAATGGAGTTGTGGCTTATGCCAAGGAACGCCGGTCCCATCAGTGATCTAGACATATTCTATGGCAGCATCACTTGATCATGGAGATGGATGATCTCCAGGGAGATCGAGGTTAGGAGAGTAGACTCAGAGGACAACACAACGGATCCACTCACAAAGGCCTATTCCCAGAGAGAGACTTTTATGGGATGGTTGAGTATGAGATACTGCAACCACTGCTACAGATGGCCCTAGTGCAAGTGGGAGATTGTTAGTTATATGTATGCCCTAGAGGCCATTACTGTACATAGGATGTATATTGTAGTGGATGCTGGGACGTATATAGGGAGGACTTTCTTGCTCGACATGATAGTATGCTATCTGGTTGAACTTTACCTTAACGTGTATACTGATTGTCTCTCTGTTACATGTTGGTAAAGCCCTTAGGATCTGTACTTGACTACCTGGACTATTATGCGGATCATACTAGTGGGGACATGGTAGTCCATAAGTACATCCTTCAAAGTCCCTAGTCGTGGGTGTATCGAGACGGGGCATCGATATACCAGAGTAGACTACCGTATACCTTCTCGACCCATACAGATGGGCGATGGATGATCCCATATCCATTGGTGTTTGACATCGGAGATGATATACGGGTGCTCAGTAGAGACTGGGTACACTGGACGGACTCGCCGAGAACTCCCAGATGGTATTATACCTCACGTCAGATGGCAGTTCTCTGGTGACACTGGTACAGAGTAGTCTGTTGACCCGAGATCGTCATAGAGTCTTGTGTGGTTCCCACTGTGCTTTGATTTCCATCTTACCACGTCCAAGAGGGCGTGCAAAACGGTGGTTTTTGGGTACAGTCCCGAGTCACATGGAGGCAATGAGCGATAGGAGGGGATTCGTCTCTCCCGGTATAGGGGGTTGATGTTGTGCTGTGTTTGATTGGCTATAACAGGAAATCCCTGGCCAGGGTTGCTGAGATTTACTGGTAAGTGTTACCAGTAGTTTCTCGAATTGTTATAGACCTCATATCGACACGACGTATTGAGCTATTGGGGTCTGACGTTTACCACCCCTAGGCGAGATATGCGACATATCAGACGATCAGACCGGACTGTACGGTAGTGTTACTGGTCGGATTCACTGGAGTGTGAGCGGGCTTGCTCGTCGATCTTCAGATCGCTCAATACCCGGGTGGCCGTTACGTTTAGCAGACCGCTTGCGGCTTGTGGATGCTTGATATGATCATCATCTGCTGCCGGCGTATTGACGAGTCTTTAGAGTCCTACACAGAGGTTTCCTGGCTCAAGCGAAACGAAATAGGAGCGCATATGAGATATGTGCGGGACCGAGAATAATACGAGTATGTGATACTGTATTCGATTCTCGCGATGTGACATTGATCGGTTATATGCGATATAGCCGGGTTATCGGATCAAGTGTTGATTCGATAAGATGTTACTAATGGTACCAGTCGGTTATGTGCGTCATGACCGGATCGTTAAATCAAGCGTTGATTTAATGATTTAATGCATAATTATATATTTGATATATTACTTTGCATTAACTAGTATCGGTTCACTTTAAATGGATTTTCTCGCTCGGTTGTGCGCATTGCATATGCGATATGTTTTGTGCACATGTTTGTATCATGTTTGATGATGCATGCTTTTTGGAAGTATAAAGAATTAAACCAAGGTTAAGTTGTTGATTAGGGTTTTACTTATTCATTTATCTTATTTATTTATTCATTTTGAATAAATTGGAAGATAAATGAATGGTGGCTACTTTTGTTTTTAGTTGAAGTTTCATGAAGCTTTGACTTGATGACTTTTTTTTTGTTCTCATCCTTAACCCTAACCATCAACCCAACCTTAGTCAATTCTCTACACTTAACTAAGGTAAAGATTATGATAAGTATTGTTTTATTTTTCTATTTTAAATTAACTTATCATATTCTTCATCTTCTTCTTCTTCTTCACTTCAAGAAAAAGCTTCACAAGCTTTAATGGCAAAGTGAGAATTAGAGTGAGAAATCCAATTCTAAAGTTTACCCACTTCCTATTTCTTCATCCTCTACCTCTTGCCAAGTAGTAGAGTGTGTTTCCTTCACAAGTTTTCAAGGCTTGGTAAAGGTGGAGCTTGATCTAGCGATGCCTCGACGTAGATCATCTTCGGCATGGACATCGACGACCTAGCTCGCTTATTCTCCGATGAAGTCGACGCTAGAGCCCGGATTCCTTCTGGACAGCGGAGAGGACTTCGTTGCGGAGCTATGGAGGTGGAGCACCGGATCTACAAAGGTTGTATTTCCGTTAAACTTTTAGTTAAGTGTTAACTAGTTAGTTTTTCGCCTAGATTTCTAGCAAACGATCCGTAGTCTAGGGTTTCTCGGCACCATAATTTTTGAAATTGGCATGGTTGATGCCTTGTGAGACCTCTTGAGAGTGCCTAGGAACCCTACAGAAACATAATATAAGCATGCGATGCGAAGCGAACCACAATAATGAGCGGGAGCTGAATACTAGACGCAACTATAACTAATCTGCATTAATCTAATATAAGTCCTACAAATGGTGCCTTTTGAAATAACACGAATCATGGGGTTTTGAAAATAGGGGCTACGGTGTTTTTATGAAAAGATACGTCTTTTGAAATATCCGTAGGATCTCTTGGGCTGTCTTTTAAAATACCCACGATTCGTTAGTTTTTGAAATAGGTAAGAATCGAATCTAATCTAACAACTAAACTAAACTAAAGGGCTAAGCGAACAAGCTAGACTACAGGTAAGGAAACCGCCTAGCATCTGAGTCGATACATATACATACCTGTATATATATTAGTCGGTGATCCCGCCTCAATAATATCATATCCGATACCATATCTATAATCAGACATCCCAAGTAAAGAATGCGGATCAATCATCAAAATATAGCTCGTACGTAAATCCGTCGTACGGTATCTCCAAATTTGGGTACGGTTTAATATCACATTCATCATACTATTCACCTGGTATCCTGTTTATCAAATATCATGATCGGGATACTGATATACGTCTAGTACAATACTGATACCGCCTAAGTATGCATGGACGTGTGTGAAACACTACATCAAGGACCCGTTACAACGTCATGTCGTATCTCAAATACGAATCTTGCCATATCACCGAATTCAAAACCTCAAAACAAATCTCATCGACTCATCTCAAACCCAAGTATCATCCTCAAATCCGTATGTGAACACATAGTCCCATACCCATGTGAACACATAACTAAATATTCCCGTATAAGCACAAATGAAAGAAGAAAGTATGCAAGTATGGGTTGGTGTGTGCAAGTGTAGTGCGACCACTACTCTAGGGTTTCGCGACACTAAATCATCCAAGAATACCAAATATCCATATTATCATCAATATACTCAAATAATATATAAACAATATATATATGTGTGTATACGTATTCGTATACATCACCACGAACTGCGGGGGTGCTATACGCCATCCGCCCGACTTCTCCCCGTAGATATAAATCTACTCACCTGGTCCTCGCTCGCCGGTGCCGATATCGCCACGCGCTTGCTTGTCGTCTCAAAGTCCACATGGGGGTACTTACATATCACAACGCATCGTATCGCATTAAAATCCGACTCATGACCAAAACGACACACGAATCCCACATAAGTCAAAACCTATAGTTGCTTTCACAAATCAACCCAAAAACCCTCGACGTCGGTGTACAAACGCAAGACCATCGAGAAAAATCCAAATACACTCATTTGCACATTCACGAACACTAATTTTAATATAAAATAGGTTAAAACTCACAAAAACCCCAATTTCACTTAAAAAGTCATTTTTCCGAAAATCTAGCAAGTACAATTCGCCGTTTTTGTACAAAACATGATGTTTTAACAATTCTAGTGACCAAGATGATAACTTAATATCTTAATTATGCCATAGAAACCATTACGTAAATTTTAAGCCCGCAATTTAATTCGATTTCAAAAACCTAGTTTACCAATTATATAATTATCACTTTTAAATCAACAAATATGCAAACTAGCAACTTAAATTGGATTTAGATAACATTAATATGTCAATTATATCACATAAACTAAATCTCACAACACAAAATGCCAATTTGAAATCAAACCCCTCTCTTGAATTTTAAATCATGCACCTAGAACTAATTAAAAACCTAATTAAACAATTAATTAAGCTAACCTAAGAAATTAACAACACATTAAGCAAAAAGGTTAGAATTTATACCCAAATAATTTGAAGCTCCCACAAGCACACTTAGCCACCCAAATTGAAATCTAAATCCCTAGATCCATGCTATGGTAGCCAAGGAAAAATGGGTATAGCTTGGATTTTGAGTTTGCTTTGAATTTGCATGGATTTTTGAAGCATTTTAATGGATTTTTGAGGCAAAATGGTGTAGGATTTTGGTGGAGGGCTGCTGCTGTGGGGGGTTCAGGTTTGGGCCAGAAATGGAGGGGGTTTGGGTGAGGGAGGAGAGAGAGTGAGGTGGAGAAAGTAATATCTAGTCAAAGTCCACCCTTTTTCTATCATTTTCCTTTCTTTTCTTTTCTTTTCTTGGTTATTGGAGAGAGGGGGGGGAGGGCTGTCATGGTGGGGCCGGCCACATGGGGAGGGGAAGAGAGAGTGAGGTGTGGGTGTGTGGGTTAGGGAAAAAGATAAATGTATTACCCCAATTCCCATTAACACTAATTTCACCGAAAAAAGCCTTTTTCTTCGATTATTTTCTAAACCGTTTTGGCAAACCATTTCGTTTCAAAATCCACATGATAAAATTTTGTTTAATGTTTTATGATGCACAAAATTTGTTTCAACTCATTCCAATTTGTAATTTTCCCTAATTAAATATATTAGTGACGGCTTAAAATAATATTAAAATAATTAATTTCGGAAAATTTTTCAGAAAATTTGAAATTTCACCAGTGGGTCAATAAACACCAAATACTAGAAATTAAATATCTAGAATATGTATATTTAATTTTATAATAAAGATATTTGTATTTTGACTTTTTACCGAAACCCCCTTATTTTACCGTTTTTTTCGAAATTTCACCGAAACGATTTTCAAAACGTAACAATCTTCCCCCCTTAAAGAAATTCGGTCCCCAAATTTAAATTAAAACTTCCCCCGATTACTAAAATATTTCAGCCAAAACCATCAAATCGCCGGGGCTCCGAAATCATAAATACATAAAACAAATCGTAGCGCAACGCATGCGCAAGAAAAATGAGCATAAAACTCAAAATCAAAACTCCATCAAGTATCCCGCAATCATCGGAGTCATGGTAATGACACAATGTCAAATCCAATACCAAAACCAATATGATATAACTCGAAACTATACACGTAAATATCAGGAGGAAATGCATGCCAAATCCTTTAAGTTGTTGTGCAATGCACATAACACTGCACAGTGGCGGACGTCTATCATAAGAAAATAACTATATACATATATACCTTTGTTTGAAATGTACGTTCCGCCGTTTTGGGAAACAATTTAGAAGGGTTTTCCTTGTTTTAAACGTTTCACGTCATATCAGACACGTAGGTAAATACTGAGACTATGGCTCGCTTTTTGGAATTCCCATCAATAGCTATCAATGCATGCAAAATATATTCAGGTACTGTTCTCTGACTAGTCCTGCTTAGTACGAAAACACATTGCAATTATCATTAAAAAAACGTACTGCTCTATAAGAAATCAATCCCAAAATACGCGTATGATACTATGTGCGTCTGGTGCGCACGACAATCAAAATCCATATACGTGCCATACAAGTGCACAGAAACAAGATCTAAGTCCATCGGGTGTGCACAAAGCATCTGTCGTAGGCAACGTGTGTGCCTGACAGCAAAATCAGGTGCATCTGACATGCACGAAAAAAATCTCGATTTAGTGCATCTGGTGTGCACCAAAATCGCATCTCAAGACATGCGCTCAACATGCGCGAAAACCCAAAACCAGGGGCATCCATCATGCACGAAATCATGAAATCCAATATCAAGCGCCGAACATGCGCAAAATCAAATCAGGTGCACAAAGTGCACAGAACAAATATCGAGTATCACAATCGAAATCGAAGTCCAGTGCATCTAAGTGCACAAAAGGCGTATCACTGCACGGCAAGCATATATAAACTATACAGAGTGCAGGAACCAAATCGTGTGCGTGCATACGCACAAAATCAACTCAAATGTTTAAAACCGTAAAATCACAAACATGTGAAACCAAAGCACGAAAACGATATCAAGTGCAACACTGTGCAAAGATCGTAAATCCTCAATCATCAAAATCAAATCATGCGAATAAATCACCCAAAACATCGAAATCAATAATGGCGGAATAGTACCGCTCAAGCGCATCCTCTAAGAATCTCGGGCCAACTGTCACGGTCACTAGTGGGACGTCTCGTCGATGATCATGAACTCTGGCCTGCTGGTGTGCGTAACAATGACCACTCCTGGGTCAAGGTCTTCACTGTGAATTACCAATCTCTCGGTCCATCGGCTCATGGGCCCTGTCAGGTGTGCTAACGGGGATGATCCCGTTCTGGCACGTCTCTTGTCATCTCCCGGTCAATCATCGCGACCACTCGTAAGACAGCATATCACTGGCGTTGGCCTCTGGCTCTCTGAATATACGTGACACATCTGATCCTGGGTGCAAGTATCAATGCAGCAGTGTTCTGGATGGAATCATGCTCACAGTCTCTTCCATGTCTCGTCTCTGCCAACTGTCCGGAAGTCATCGTCCTTTCCTATATCTGCATCTTGCTCTGGAACCACTGCATACTCATCGCAACACCTTTTGGAAGGTAAATCCAAGTACCATGCCTCGGCAAGCGCATCGCATCTCTGATGTCGGCGGAGTGGAACGTCATCTTATCTAGATCTGGTACGAACCTCTTACTTCACTTTTCTCTAATGTCGTCTGCTTTGGACTCGTTTCGTCGCGGCTGCATGGACTGAGCTCCAACGGCTAGCCTCGTATCGGGTGTCTCCCAAGAAATGCATCTCACCACCTAGCATCCGAATTAAGTCGAACCATCCAATCGATTGTCAAAACCTCATAATCCCCCAAGGGCTCAACATCTTGGGTACAGTTTAATAGTATCGAGTACATACCACAGCATCGGTGGTCCAGCCGTAGAAGGGCAAACCCAAGCCTCACTAATGGCGCCGTTGGACTGCCGCAAACCCGAAGGATCAAAGGCTTTCACACGGTCATTAAGTCGAGTTAGGGTTTCATTCTTCTAGAGGGTCCATAGAATTGCCTGCATGCCCTTCAGAATACTTTAAACTTGGAATAATAGGTTTCTGACATTCGATCGTCTCTGTCGACTCCCAACGTCTCCGCGTGAAGTCGTCTCTAGCTGGAATCAATCTATCTGATGACCTCTCATCGGGTAGGCGAACGAACCACATGTCCTAGTCATTCATCCTCGGGTGACTAGCGACCTTCTATCATCTCTTAGTACAACTCGTACTGCATTAGCTCCAGCATCTGGGGCAATATCCCGTCGCTCGCAGCAACAACTGGCTCACTCGTCTGCACGCTGAACAGTGCCTCAATCATCATGAGTGAGCAATACACCAACGGTCATCAAAATCAGGCTGGCCTCTATCATTGGCTCAATCCTCTAGTGCTGATCAGCACATCCGAGTAACCACATAAAGGCGATCCGCCAAACGCTCGTGGCGCGGAAACACAGTAAAAAGACACATCTCCGCAATCGTGTGTCGCCGGAATTTCGCCCTGGTCAGTCCTCGTTCGTGACGAGCTCGTGCTGACCGCAACTCTAGCCGTAGCTTTCCCTGCCCATAATCATGGCAGCAAAACCATAACTGGTACTGATGAGGCTAGATCGGAATGAATATAATACTGAGCAAAGAAATGTACATCCTAAGGCTTCTTAAGTGGAGTAGCATATCGTAAATATGCCGCGGAACATACCTACGGTACGTCACTCTACTTTAGTCACCTATTCCATCAACCAAGGCATCCTACGCTCTGAAGGTAAAACCTAACGCTCTGATACCAACTTTGTCACATCCCGAGAGTACGGAACAAGACCGGCACTTAAACTACGAACGTCTCGAGGCGTACATAATCTAAGTAGACCGAAACCCCAGAAATCCAAACCAAGAAAAGTAGTAGAGTGAAGGAAAACCAATTTAAAACAAGTAGTTTCAATAGCATAAGCCGAATTATGCGGGTTTCTAAAAACATCAAAAATTTCCTGAAAATTTCGGCAGAGTCTCCTTTGTAAATACTGGCCCCCAAACGGGATACAACATGAATAATATACGAAATCAATAAAAGGCATCCCCAAGCGGGAGCTAGCTCTTCGTCAATCGACGATCAGAACCACACAAGCAATATAATATACAACGCCAACGGCGAGGATCAAAATTCAAAAGGAAACTCAAAACCACAAGAAAACCACAGAAATATAACGTGCGACTCTAAGGTCGAAGGAATAACATCACTGGTCTCTATCTCAAAATAAATACATGTTTGGTTGATGGAACTTCTAGATACAACAGAATAATGATATACAAGATATATAATGGGGGTACGATACAAGTAAACCCACCTACTAGCAAATTACTCGAAGGAAACTATGCCCGCAAAGACGTAATGAAACCTGTACGGTAAACCTGCAAGAACTGGGGCACAACGGGGGTGAGTTGCCAACTCGTGAATAAAAAAACATCTACGAAAAGAAATCGCATAAATAACGCAATCCTAGGTCAATGATCATAATATATCCTCAAATAAATAACCAGCAACCCATAACAATGGTTAGGGCAAATATCTAACCCAAGTGTAAATCCATGTGCCGTGTCAGTGCCTCAGGTAGCAATGTATGAGTGCATGAAACGGAATGCATGTACTGAAGAAAACTGCTTTCATAAATCAGTGAGATTTTTGTATTTTAAAAGTGAGGTACGATAAATGAAATTAGCATAAAACAGTACCCAGCATCGACACAAAACAAGTGTCCAAATATCTCGATATCTCTGTATCACAATCTCTGTAACTCAATATCTCAAAATCTCAATATCTCAATCACAATATCTAGGGCGCCGTCAATCCAGACCGGCCCCTACCATCTATCTCAAGACCACGACGGTATCCTCCGAATATCCGACGCGTCGGGTAATATCACCGGTCGGTAGTGCTCCCCTACCAGGCTCAACATCAACAACACGATCCTCTTGCCCCGAGGTACCGCACCGGGCCCACAATGTACCCAAAACGGTTCCTCCACTCCTCGAATCGGGTCTCGAAATCCATCAGCAAACTCATGGTGGACGACTCATACATCATGGGAAAACCACACTTTTTATTTTAAAAGAGAGAAAAGGTTTATTTATGTTTTTGCGGTTTTCCTCCAAATCCAGAAAATCTCATGGAAATCCGAATCCAAAACCTCAATAACACGTAAAATAGTGAATATATGCATGAGAATCCATGAATGCGGCATAACAATGAATAACAGTATGCATGACGTAGCAGGTAATAACTACAATGTCTAAACTAACATATACGGCAAGTACACTAATATAATGTCTAAACTATTAGCTAACAGGCTATGTCAAGCAATAATATTTTCTAAGGTGTACGTGACATGGCAATTACCGATGAAGATGTGTGTGAGCCGGCAAGTAAGTGTACGTGGTATATACGCATCATCGGTAATGGTGCTGGTGTCCGAACAGCATGATATCAATAATGGAGTATGAAACATAATATAAGCATGCGATGCGAAGCGAACCACAATAATGAGCGGGAGCTGAATACTAGACGCAACTATAACTAATCTGCATTAATCTAATATAAGTCCTACAAATGGTGCCTTTTGAAATAACACGAATCATGGGGTTTTGAAAATAGGGGCTACGGTATTTTTATGAAAAGATACGTCTTTTGAAATATCCGTAGGATCCCTTGGGCTGTCTTTTAAAATACCCACGATTCGTTAGTTTTTGAAATAGGTAATAATCGAATCTAATTTAACAACTAAACTAAACTAAAGGGCTAAGCGAACAAGCTGGACTACAGGTAAGGAAACCGCCTAACATCTGAGTCGATACATATACATACCTGTATATATATTAGTCGGTGATCCCCCCTCAATAATATCATATCCGATACCATATCTATAATCAGACATACCAAGTCAAGAATGCGGATCAATCATCAAAATATAGCTCGTACGTAAATCCGTCGTACGGCATCTCCAAATCTGGGTACGGGTTAATATCACATTCATCATACTATTCACCTAGTATCCTGTTTATCAAATATCATGATCAGGGTACTGATCTACGTCTAGTACAATACTGATACCGCCTAAGTATGCATGGACGTGTGTGAAACACTACGTCAAGGACCCGCTACAACGTCATGTCGTATCTCAAATACGAATCCTGCCATATCACCGAATTCACAACCTCAAAACAAATCTCATCGACTCATCTCAAACCCAAGTATCATCCTCAAATCCGTATGTGAACACATAGTCCCATACCCACGTGAACACATAACTAAATATTCCCGTATAAGCACAAATGAAAGAAGAAAGTATGCAAGTATGGGTTGGTGTGTGCATGTGTAGTGCGACCACTACTCTAGCGTTTCGCGACACTAAATCATCCAAGAATACCAAACATCCATATTATCATCAATATACTCAAACAATATATAAACAATATATATATGTGTGTATACGTATTCGTATCCAAACGAATAGATTGAAGAAGTCAAGTGGCCTCCGCTTTTTCATTCAATTAATGAAAAGCGTCACCACGAACTGCGGGGGTGCTATACGCCATCCACCCGACTTCTCCCCGTAGATATAAATCTACTCACTTGGTCCTCACTCGCCGGTGCCGATATCGCCACGCGCTTGCTTGTCGTCTCGAAGTCCACATGGGGGTACTTACATATCACAACGCATCGTATCGCATTAAAATCCGACTCATGACCAAAACGACACACGAGTCCCACATAAGTCAAAACCTATGGTTGCTTTCACAAATCAACCCAAAAACCCTCGACGTCGGTGTACAAACGCAAGACCATCGAGAAAAACCTAAATACACTCATTTGCACATTCACGAACACTAATTTTAATATAAAATAGGTTAAAACTAATAAAAACCCCAATTTCACTTAAAAAGTCATTTTTCCGAAAATCTAGCAAGTACAATTCGCCGTTTTTGTACAAAACATGATGTTTTAACAATTCTAGTGACCAAGATGATAACTTAATATCTTAATTATGCCATAGAAACCATTACGTAAATTTTAAACCCACAATTTAATTCGATTTCAAAAACCTAGTTTACCAATTATATAATTATCACTTTTAAATCAACAAATATGCAAACTAGCAACTTAAATTGGATTTAAATAACATTAATATGTCAATTATATCACATAAACTAAATCTCACAACACAAAATACCAATTTGAAATCAAACCCCTCTCTTGAATTTTAAATCTTGCACCTAGAACTAATTAAAAACCTAATTAAACAATTAATTAAGCTAACCTAAGCAATTAACAACACATTAAGCAAAAAGGTTAGAATTTATACCCAAATAATTTGAAGCTCCCACAAGCACACTTAGCCACCCAAATTGAAATCTAAATCCCTAGATCCATGATATGGTAGCCAAGGAAAAATGGGTATAGCTTGGATTTTGAGTTTTCTTTGAATTTGCATGGATTTTTGAAGCATTTTAATGGATTTTTGAGGCAAAATGGTGTGGGATTTTGGTGGAGGGCTGCTGCTGTGGGGGGTTCAGGTTTGGGCCAGAAATGGACGGGGTTTGGGTGATGGAGGAGAGAGAGTGAGGTGGAGAAAGTAATATCTAGTCAAAATCCACCCTTTTTCTATCATTTTCCTTTCTTTTCTTTTCTTTTCTTGGTGATTGGAGAGAGAGAGAGAGGGAGGGCTGTCATGGTGGGGCCGGCCACATTGGGAGGGGAAGAGAGAATGAGGTGTGTGTGTGTGGGTTAGGGAAAAAGATAAATGTATTACCCCAATTCCCATTAACACTAATTTCACCGAAAAAAGCATTTTTCTTCGATTATTTTCTAAACCGTTTTGGCAAACCATTTCGTTTCAAAATCTACATGATAAAATTTTGTTTAATGTTTTATGGTGCACAAAATTTGTTTCAACTCATTCCAATTTGTAATTTTCCCGAATTAAATATATTAGTGATGGCTTAAAATAATATTAAAATAATTAATTTCGGAAAATTTTTCAGAAAATTTGAAATTTCACCAGTGGGTCAATAAACACCAAATACTAGCAATTAAATATCTAGAATATGTATATTTAATTTTATAATAAAAATATTTGTATTTTGACTTTTTACCGAAAACCCCCTTATTTTACCGTTTTTTTCGAAATTTCACCGAAACGATTTTCAAAACGTAACAATCTTCCCCCCTTAAAGAAATTCGGTCCCCAAATTTAAATTAAAACTTCCCCCGAATACTAAAATATTTCAGCCAAAACCATCAAATCGCCGGGGCTCCGAATTCATAAATACATAAAACAAATCGTAGCGCAACGCATGCGCAAGAAAAATGAGCATAAAACTCAAAATCAAAACTCCGTCAAGTATCCCGCAATCATCGGAGTCATGGTAATGACACAATGTCAAATCCAATACCAAAACCAATATGATAGAACTCGAAACTATACACGTAAATATCAGGAGGAAATGCATGCCAAATCCTTTAAGTTGCTGTGCAATGCACATAACACTGCACAGTGGCGGACGTCTATCATAAGAAAATAACTATATACATATATACCTTTGTTTGAAATGTACGTTCCGCCGTTTTGGGAAACAATTTAGAAGGGTTTTCCTTGTTTTAAACGTTTCACGTCATATCAGACACGTAGGTAAATACTGAGACTATGGCTCGCTTTTTGGAATTCCCATCAATAGCTACCAATGCATGCAAAATACATTCAGGTACTGTCCTCTGACTAGTCCTGCTTAGTACGAAAACACATTGCAATTATCATAAAAAAAACGTACTGCTCTATAAGAAATCAATCCCAAAATACGCGTATGAATACTACGTGCGTCTGGTGCGCACGACAATCAAAATCCATATACGTGCCATACAAGTGCACAGAAACAAGATCTAAGTGTATCGGATGTGCACAAAGCATCTGTCGTAGGCAACGTGTGTGCCTGACAGCAAAATCAGGTGCATCTGACATGCACGAAAAAAATCTCGATTTAGTGCATCTGGTGTGCACCAAAATCGCATCTCAAGACATGCGCTCAACATGCGCGAAAACCCAAAACCAGGGGCATCCATCATGCACGAAATCATGAAATCCAATATCAAGCGCCGAACATGCGTAAAATCAAATCAGGTGCACAAAGTGCACAGAACAAATATCGAGTATCACAATCGAAATCGAAGTCCAGTGCATCTAAGTGCACAAAAGGAGTATCACTGCACTGCAAGCATATATAAACTATACAGACTGTAGGAACCAAATCGTGTGCGTGCATACGCACAAAATCAACTCAAATGTTTAAAACCGTAAAATCACAAACATGTGAAACCAAAGAACGAAAACGATATCAAGTGCAACACTGTGCAAAGATCGTAAATCCTCAATCATCAAAATCAAATCATGCAAATAAATCATCCAAAACATCGAAATCAATAATGGCGGAATAGTACCGCTCAAGCGCATCCTCTAAGAATCTCGGGCCAACTGTCGCGGTCACTAGTGGGACGTCTCGTCGATGATCATGAACTCTGGCCTGCTGGTGTGCGTAACAATGACCACTCCTGGGTCAAGGTCTTCACTGTGAATTACCAATCTCTCGGTCCATCGGCTCATCGGCCCTGTCAGGTGTGCTAACGGGGATGATCCCGTTCTGGCACGTCTCTTGTCATCTCCCGGTCAATCATCGCGACCACTCGTAAGACAGCATATCACTGGCGTCGGCCTCTGGCTCTCTGAATGTACGTGACACATCTGATCCTGGGTGCAAGTATCAATGCAGCAGTGTCCTGGAAGGAATCATGCTCACAGTCTCTTCCATGTCTCGTCTCTGCCAACTGTCCGGAAGTCATCGTCCTTTCTTATATCTGCATCTTGCTCTGGAACGACTCCATACTCATCGCAACTCCTTCTGGAATGTAAATCCAAGTACCATGCCTCGTCATGCGCATCGCATCTCTGATGTCTGCGGAGTGGAACGTCATCTCATCTAGATCTGGTACGAACCTCTTACTTCACTTTTATCTAATGTCGTCTGCTTTGGACTTGTCTCGTCGCGGCTGCATGGACTGAGCTCCAACGGCTAGCCTCGTATCGGGTGTCTCCCAAGAAATGCATCTCACCACCTAGCATCCGAATTAAGTCGAACCATCCGATCGATTGTCAAAACCTCATAATCCCCCAAGGGCTCAACATCTTGGGTACAGTTTAATAGTATCGAGTACATACCACAGCATCGGTGGTCCAGCCGTAGAAGGGCAAACCCAAGCCTCACTAATGGCGCCGTTGGACTGCCGCAAACCCGAAGGATCAAAGGCTTTCACACGGTCATTAAGTCGAGTTAGGGTTTCATTCTTCTAGAGGGTCCATAGAATTGCCTGCATGCCCTTCAGAATACTTTAAACTTGGAATAATAGGTTTCTGACATTCGATCGTCTCTGTCGACTCCCAACGTCTCCGCGTGAAGTCGTCTCTAGCTGGAATCAATCTATCTGATGACCTCTCATCGGGTAGGCGAACGAACCACATGTCCTAGTCATTCATCCTCGGGTGACTAGCGACCTTCTATCATCTCTTAGTACAACTCGTACTGCATTAGCTCCAGCATCTGGGGCAATATCCCGTCGCTCGCAGCAACAACTGGCTCACTCGTCTGCACGCTGAACAGTGCCTCAATCATCATGAGTGAGCAATACACCAACGGTCATCAAAATCAGGCTGGCCTCTATCATTGGCTCAATCCTCTAGTGCTGATCAGCACATCCGAGTAACCACATAAAGGCGATCCGCCAAACGCTCGTGGCGCGGAAACACAGTAAAAAGACACATCTCCGCAATCGTGTGTCGCCGGAATTTCGCCCTGGTCAGTCCTCGTTCGTGACGAGCTCGTGCTGACCGCAACTCTAGCCGTAGCTTTCCCTGCCCGTAATCATGGCAGCAAAACCATAACTGGTACTGATGGGGCTAAATCGGAATGAATATAATACTGAGCAAAGAAATGTACATCCTAAGGCTTCTTAAGTGGAGTAGCGTATCGTAAATATGCCGCGGAACATACCTACGGTACGTCACTCTACTTTAGTCACCTATTCCATCAACCAAGGGTCATCCTACGCTCCGAAGGTAAAACCTAACGCTTTGATACCAACTTTGTAACATCCCGAGAGTACGGAACAAGACCGGCACTTAAACTACGAACGTCTCGAGGCGTACGTATTCTATGTAGACCGAAACCCCAGAAATCCAAACCAAGAAAAGTAGAAGAGTGAAGGAAAACCAATTTAAAACAAGTAGTTTCAATAGCATAAGCCGAATTATGCGGGTTTCTAAAAACATCAAAAATTTCCTGAAAATTTCGGCAGAGTCTCCTTTGTAAATACTGGCCCCCAAACGGGATACAACATGAATAGTATACGAAATCAATAAAAGGTATCCCCAAGCGGGAGCTAGCTCTTCGTCAATCGACGGTCACAACCACACAAGCAATATAATATACAACGCCAACGGCGAGGATCAAAATTCAAAAGGAAACTCAAAACCACAAAGAAAACCACAGAAATATAACGCGCGACTCTAAGGTCGAAGGAATAACATCACTGGTCTCTATCTCAAAATAAATACAGTTTGGTTGATGGAACTTCTAGATACAACAGAATAATGATATACAAGATATATAATGGGGGTACGATACAAGTAAACCCACCTACTAGCAAATCACCCGAAGGAAACTATGCCCGCAAAGACGTAATGAAACATGTACGGCAAACCTGCAAGAACTGGGGCACAACGGGGGTGAGTTGCCAACTCGTGAATAGAAAAACATCTACGAAAAGAAATCGCATAAATAACGCAATCCTAGGTCAATGATCATAATATATCCTCAAATAAATAACCAGCAACCCATAACAATGGTTAGGGCAAATATCTAACCCAAGTGTAAATCTATGTGCCGTGTCAGTGCCTCAGGTAGCAATATATGAGTGCATGAAACAGAATGCATGTACTGAAGAAAACTGCTTTCATAAATTAGTGAGATTTCTGTATTTTAAAAGTGAGGTACCATATATGAAATCAGCATAAAACAGTGCCCAGCATCGACACAAAACAAGTGTCCAAATATCTCGATATCTCTGTATCACAATCTCTGTACCTCAATATCTCAAAATCTCAATATCTTAATCACAATATCTAGGGCGCCGTCAATCCAGACCGGCCCCTACCATTTATCTCAAGACCACGACGATATCCTTCGGATATCCGACGCGTCGGGTAATATCACCGGTCGGTAGTGCTCCCCTGCCAGGCTCAACGTCAACAACACGATCCTCTTGCCCTAGGGTACCGCACCGGGCCCACCATGTACCCGAAATGGTTCCTCCACTCCTCGAATCGGGTCTCGAAATCCATCAGCAAACTCATGGTGGACGACTCATACATCTTGGGAAAACCGCACTTTTTATTTTAAAAGAGAGAAAAGGTTTATTTATGTTTTTGCGGTTTTCCTCCAAATCCAGAAAATCTCATGGAAATCCGAATCCAAAACCTCAATAACACGTAAAATAGTGAATATATGCATGAGAATCCATGAATGCGGCATAACAATGAATAACAGTATGCATGAAGTAGCAGGTAATAACTACAATGTCTAAACTAACATATACGGCAAGTATGCTAATATCATGTCTAAACTATTAGCTAACAGGATATGTCAAGCAATAATATTTTCTAAGGTGTACGTGACATGGCAATTACCAATGAAGATGTGTGTGAGCCGGCAAGTAAGTGTACGTGGTACATACGCATCATCGGT
This sequence comes from Agapanthus africanus, assembly GCA_030015575.1. Lineage (NCBI taxonomy): Eukaryota > Viridiplantae > Streptophyta > Magnoliopsida > Asparagales > Amaryllidaceae > Agapanthus > Agapanthus africanus. Next base: position 544,577,949 of record JASDDO010000024.1, on the reverse strand, counting down.
AATGGTGCTGGTGTCCTAACAACATGATATCAATAATGGAGTATGAAACATAATATAAGCCTGCGATGCGAAGCGAACCACAATAATGAGCGGGAGCTGAATACTTGACGCAACTATAACTAATCTGCATTAATCTAATATAAGTCCTACAAATGGTGCCTTTTGAAATAACACGAATCATGGGGTTTTGAAAATAAGGGCTACGGTGTTTTTATGAAAAGATACGTCTTTTGAAATATCCGTAGGATCCCTTGGGCTGTCTTTTAAAATACCCACGATTCGTTAGTTTTTGAAATAGGTAAGAATCGAATCTAATCTAACAACTAAACTAAACTAAAGGGCTAAGCAAACAAGCTGGACTACTGGTAAGGAAACCGCCTAACATCTGAGTCGATACATATACATACATGTATATATATTTTTCGGTGATCCAGCCTCAATAATATCATATCCGATACAATATCTATAATCAGACATCCCAAGTCAAGAGTGCGGATCAATCATCAAAATATAGCTCGTACGTAAATCCGTCGTACGGCATCCCCAAATCTGGGTACGGGTTAATATCACATTCATTATACTATTCACCTGGTATCCTCTTTATCAAATATCATGATCGGGGTACTGATCTACGTCTAGTACAATACTGATACCGCCTAAGTATGCATGGACGTGTGTGAAACACTACGTCAAGGACCCGCTACAACGTCATGTCGTATCTCAAATACGAATCCTGCCATATCACCGAATTCACAACCTCAAAACAAATCTCATCGATTCATCTCAAACCCAAGTATCATCCTCAAATCCATTTGTGAACACATAGTCCCATACCCATGTGAATACATAACTATATATTCCCGTATAAGCACAAATGAAAGAAGAAAGTATGCAAGTATGGGTTGGTGTGTGCATGTGTAGTGCGACCACTACTCTAGGGTTTCGCGACACTAAATCATCCAAGAACACCAAATATCCATATTATCATCAATATACTCAAACAATATATATATGTGTGTATACGTATTCGTATACATCACCACGAACTGCGGGGGTGCTATACGCCATCCACCCGACTTCTCCCCGTAGATATAAATCTACTCACCTGATCCTCGCTCGCCGGTGCCGATATCGCCACGCGCTTGCTTGTCGTCTCGAAGTCCACATGGGGGTACCTACATATCACAACGCATCGTATCGCATTAAAATCCGACTCATGACCAAAACGACACACGAATCCCACATAAGTCAAAACCTATGGTTGCTTTCACAAATCAACCCAAAAACCCTCGACGTCGGTGTACAAACGCTAGACCATCGAGAAAAACCCAAATACACTCATTTGCACATTCACGAACTCTAATTTTAATATAAAATAGGTTAAAACTCACAAAAACCCCAATTTCACTTAAAAAGTCATTTTTCCGAAAATCTAGCAAGCACAATTCGCCGTTTTTGTACAAAACATGATGTTTTAACAATTCTAGTGACCAAGATGATAACTTAATATATTAATTATGCCATAGAAACCATTACGTAAATTTTAAACCCACAATTTAATTCGATTTCAAAAACCTAGTTTACCAATTATATAATTATCACTTTTAAATCAACAAATATACAAACTAGCAACTTAAATTGGATTTAGCATAACATTAATATGTCAATTATATCACATAAACTAAATCTCACAACACAAAATACCAACTTGAAATCAAACCCCTCTCTTGAATTTTAAATCATGCACCTAGAACTAATTAAAAACCTAATTATACAATTAATTAAGCTAACCTAAGCAATTAACAACACATTAAGTAAAAAGGTTAGAATTTATACCCAAATAATTTGAAGCTCCCACAAGCACACTTAGCCACCCAAATTAAAATCTAAATCCCTAGATCCATGCTATGGTAGCCAAGGAAAAATGGGTATAGCTTGGATTTTGAGTTTGCTTTGAATTTGCATGGATTTTTGAAGCATTTTAATGGATTTTTGAGGCAAAATGGTGTGGGATTTTGGTGGAGGACTGCTGCTATGGGGGGTTCAGGTTTGGGCCAGAAATGGAGGGGGTTTGGGTGATGGAGGAGAGAGAGTGAGGAGGAGAAAGTAATATCTAGTCAAAGCCACCATTTTTCTATCATTTTCCTTTCTTTTCTTTTCTTTTCTTGGTGATTGGAGAGAGAGAGAGGGGGAGGGCTGTTATGGTGGGGCCGGCCACATGGGGAGGGGAAGAGAGGGTGAGGTGTGGGTGTGTGGGTTAGGGAAAAAGATAAATGTATTACCCCAATTCCCATTAACACTAATTTCACCGAAAAAAGCCTTTTTCTTCGATATTTTTCTAAACCGTTTTGGCAAACCATTACGTTTCAAAAGCCACATGATAAAATTTTGTTTAATGTTTTATGATGCACAAAATTTGTTTTAACTCATTCCAATTTGTAATTTTCCCTAATTAAATATATTAGAGACGGCTTAAAATAATATTAAAATAATTAATTTCGTAAAATTTTTCAGAAAATTTGAAATTTCACCAGTGGGTCAATAAACACCAAATACTAGCAATTACATAGCTAGAATATGTATATTTAATTTTATAATAAAGATATTTGTATTTTGACTTTTTACCGAAAACCCCCTTATTTTACCGTTTTTTTCGAAATTTCACAGAAACGATTTTCAAAACGTTATAATCTTCCCCCCTTAAAGAAATTCGGTCCCCAAATTTAAATTAAAACTTTCCCCGAATACTAAAATATTTCAGCCAAAACCATCAAATCGCCGTGGCTCCGAAATCATAAATACATAAAACAAATCGTAGCGCAACGCATGCGAATGAAAAATGAGCATAAAACTCAAAATCAAAACTCCGTCAAGCATCCCGCAATCATCGGAGTCATGGTAATGACACAATGTCAAATCCAATACCAAAACCAATATGATATAACTCGAAACTATACACGTAAATATCAGGAGGAAATGCATGCCAAATCCTTTAAGTTGCTGTGCAATGCACATAACACTGCACAGTAGCGGACGTCTATCATAAGAAAATAACTATATACATATATACCTTTGTTTGAAATGTACGTTCCGCCGTTTTGGGAAACAATTTAGAAGGGTTTTCCTTGTTTTAAACGTTTCACGTCATATCAGACACGTAGGTAAATACTGAGACTATAGCTCGCTTTTTGGAATTCCCTTCAATAGCTATCAATGCATGCAAAATACATTCAGGTACTGTCCTCTGACTAGTTCTGCTTAGTACGAAAACACAATGCAATTATCATTAAAAAAACGTACTACTCTATAAGAAATCAATCCCAAAATACGCGTATGAATACTCCGTGTGTCTGGTGTGCACGACAATCAAAATGCATATACGTGCCATACAAGTGCACAGAAACAAGATCTAAGTGCATCGGGTGTGCACAAAGCATCTGTCGTAGGCAACGTGTGTGCCTGACAGCAAAATCAGGTGCATCTGACATGCACGAAAAAAATCTCGATTTAGTGCATCTGGTGTGCACCAAAATCGCATCTCAAGACATGCGCTCAACATGCGCGAAAACCCAAAACCAGGGGCATCCATCATGCACGAAATCATGAAATCCAATATCAAGCGCCGAACATGCGCAAAATCAAATCAGGTGCACAAAGTGCACAGAACAAATATCGAGTATCACAATCGAAATCGAAGTCCAGTGCATCTAAGTGCACAAAAGGCGTATTACTGCACTGCAAGCATATATAAACTATACAGAGTGCAAGAACCAAATCGTGTGCGTGCATACGCACAAAATCAACTCAAATGTTTAAAACCGTAAAATCACAAACATGTGAAACCAAAGCACGAAAACGATATCAAGTGCAACACTGTGCAAAGATCGTAAATCCTCAATCATCAAAATCAAATCATGCGAATAAATCACCCAAAACATCGAAATCAATAATGGCGGAATAGTACCGCTCAAGCGCATCCTCTAAGAATCTCAGGCCAACTGTCGCGGTCACTAGTGGGACGTCTCGTCGATGATCATGAACTCTGGCCTGCTGGTGTGCGTAACAATGACCACTCCTCGATCAAGGTCTTCACTGTGAATTACCAATCTCTCGGTCCATCGGCTCATCGGCCCTGTCAGGTGTGCTAACGGGGATGATCCCGTTCTGGCACGTCTCTTGTCATCTCCCGGTCAATCATCGCGACCACTCGTAAGACAGCATATCACTGGCGTCGGCCTCTGGCAATCTGAATGTACGTGACACATCTGATCCAGGGTGTAAGTATCATTGCAGCAGTGTCCTGGAAGGAATCATGCTCACAGTCTCTTCCATGTCTCGTCTCTGCCAACTGTCCGGAAGTCATCGTCCTTTCTTATATCTGCATCTTGCTCTGGAACGACTCCATACTCATCGCAACTCCTTCTGGAATGTAAATCCAAGTACCATGCCTCGGCATGCGCATCGCATCTCTGATGTCGGCGGAGTGGAACGTCATCTCATCTAGATCTGGTACGAACCTCTTACTTCACTTTTATCTATTGTCGTCTGCTTTGGACTCGTCTCGTCGCGGCTGCATGGACTGAGCTCCAACGGCTATCCTCGTATCGGGTGTCTCCCAAGAAATGCATCTCACCACCTAGCATCTGAATTAAGTCGAACCATCCAATCGATTGTCAAAACCTCATAATCCCCCAAGGGCTCAACATCTTGGGTACAGTTTAATAGTATCGTGTACATACCACAGCATCAGTGGTCCAGCCGTAGAAGGGCAAACCCAAGCCTCACTAATGGCGCCGTAGAACTACCGCAAACCCGAAGGTTCAAAGGCTTTCACACGGTCATTAAGTCGAGTTAGGGTTTCATTCTTCTAGAGGGTCCATAGAATTGCCTGCATGCCCTTCAGAATACTTTAAACTTGGAATAATAGGTTTCTGACATTCGATCGTCTCTGTCGACTCCCAACGTCTCCGCGTGAAGTCGTCTCTAGCTGGAATCAATCTATCTGATGACCTCTCATCGGGTAGGCGAACGAACCACTTGTCCTAGTCATTCATCCTCGGGTGACTAGCGACCTTCTATCATCTCTTAGTACAACTCGTACTGCATTAGCTCCAGCGTCTGGGGCAATATCCCGTCGATCGCAGCAGCAACTGGCTCACTCGTCTACACGCGGAACAGTGCCCCAATCATCATGAGTGAGCAATACACCAACGGTCATCAAAATCTGGCTGGCCTCTATCATTGGCTCAATCCTCTAGTGCTGATCAGCACATCCGAGTAACCTCATAAAGGCGATCCGCCAAACGCTCGTGGCGCGGAAACACAGTAAAAAGACACATCTCCGCAATCGTGTGTCGCCAGAATTTCGCCCTGGTCAGTCCTCGTTCGTGACGAGCTCGTGCTGACCGCAACTCTAGCCGTAGCTTTCCCTGCCCGTAATCATGGCAGCAAAACCATAACTGGTACTGATGGGGCTAGATCGGAATGAATATAATACTGAGCAAAGAAATGTACATCCTAAGGCTTCTTAAGTGGAGTAGCGTATCGTAAATATGCCGCGGAACATACCTACGGTACGTCACTCTACTTTAGTCACCTATTCCATCAACCAAGGGTCATCCTACGCTCCGAAGGTAAAACCTAACGCTTTGATACCAACTTTGTCACATCCCGAGAGTACGGAACAAGACCGGCACTTAAACTACGAACGTCTCGAGGCGTACGTATTCTAAGTAGACCGAAACCCCAGAAATCCAAACCAAGAAAAGTAGTAGAGTGAAGGAAAACCAATTTAAAACAAGTAGTATCAATAGCATAAGCCGAATTATGCGGGTTTCTAAAAACATCAAAAATTTCCTGAAAATTTCGGCAGAGTCTCCTTTGTAAATACTGGCCCCCAAACGGGATACAACATGAATAGTATACGAAATCAATAAAAGGTATCCCCAAGCGGGAGCTAGCTCTTCGTCAATCGACGGTCACAACCACACAAGCAATATAATATACAACGCCAACGGCGAGGATCAAAATTCAAAAGGAAACTCAAAACCACAAGAAAACCACAGAAATATAACGCGCGACTCTAAGGTCGAAGGAATAACATCACTGGTCTCTATCTCAAAATAAATACAGTTTGGTTGATGGAACTTCTAGATACAACAGAATAATGATATACAAGATATATAATGGGGGTACGATACAAGTAAACCCACCTACTAGCAAATCACCCGAAGGAAACTATGCCCGCAAAGACGTAATGAAACATGTACGGCAAACCTGTAAGAACTGGGGCACAACGGGGGTGAGTTGCCAACTCGTGAATAGAGAAACATCTACGAAAAGAAATCGCATAAATAACGCAATCCTACGTCAATGATCATAATATATCCTCAAATAAATAACCAGCAACCCATAACAATGGTTAGGGTAAATATCTAACCCAAGTGTAAATCCATGTGCCGTGTCAGTGCCTCAGGTAGCAATGTATGAGTGCATGAAACAGAATGCATGTACTGAAGAAAACTGCTTTCATAAATCAGTGAGATTTCTGTATTTTAAAAGTGAGGTACCATAAATGAAATCAGCATAAAACAGTGCCCAGCATCGACACAAAACAAGTGTCCAAATATCTCGATATCTCTGTATCACAATCTCTGTACCTTAATATCTCAAAATCTCAATATCTCAATCACAATATCTAGGGTGCCGTCAATCCAGACCGGCCCCTACCATTTATCTCAAGACCACGACGGTATCCTTCGGATATCCGACGCGTCGGGTAATATCACCGGTCGGTAGTGCTCCCCTGCCAGGCTCAACGTCAACAACACGATCCTCTTGCCCCAGGGTACCGCACCGGGCCCACCATGTACCCGAAACGGTTCCTCCACTCCTCAAATCGGGTCTCGAAATCCATCAGCAAACTCATGGTGGACGACTCATACATCTTGGGAAAACCGCACTTTTTATTTTAAAATAGAGAAAAGGTTTATTTATGTTTTTGCGGTTTTCCTCCAAATCCAGAAAATCTCATGGAAATCCGAATCCAAAACCTCAATAACACGTAAAATAGTGAATATATGCATGAGAATCCATGAATGCGGCATAACAATGAATAACAGTATGCATGAAGTAGCAGGTAATAACTACAATGTCTAAACTAACATATACGGCAAGTACGCTAATATCATGTCTAAACTATTAGCTAACAGGCTATGTCAAGCAATAATATTTTCTAAGGTGTACGTGACATGGCAATTACCAATGAAGATGTGTGTGAGCCGGCAAGTAAGTGTACGTGGTACATACGCATCATCGGTAATTGTGCTGGTGTCCTAACAGCATGATATCAATAATGGAGTATGAAACATAATATAAGCATGCGATGCGAAGCGAACCACAATAATGAGCGGGAGCTGAATACTTGACGCAACTATAACTAATCTGCATTAATCTAATATAAGTCCTACAAATGGTGCCTTTTGAAATAACACGAATCATGGGGTTTTGAAAATAAGGGCTACGGTGTTTTTATTAAAAGATACGTCTTCTGAAATATCCGTAGGATCCCTTGTGCTGTCTTTTAAAATACCCACGATTCGTTAGTTTTTGAAATAGGTAAGAATCGAATCTAATCTAACAACTAAACTAAACTAAAGGGCTAAGCTAACAAGCTGGACTACAGGTAAGGAAACCGCCTAACATCTGAGTCGATACATATACATACCTGTATATATATTTGTCGGTGATCCCGACTCAATAATATCATATCTGATACAATATCTATAATCAGACATCCCAAGTCAAGAGTGCGGATCAATCATCAAAATATAGCTCGTACGTAAATCCGTCGTACGACATCCCCAAATCTGGGTACGGGTTAATATCACATTCATCATACTATTCACCTGGTATCCTCTTTATCAAATATCATGATCGGGGTACTGATCTACGTCTAGTACAATACTGATACCGCCTAAGTATGCATGGACGTGTGTGAAACACTACGTCTAGGACCCGCTACATCGTCATGTCGTATCTCAAATACGAATCCTGCCATATCACCGAATTCACAACCTCAAAACAAATCTCATCGATTCATGTCAAATCCAAGTATCATCCTCAAATCCGTATGTGAACACATAGTCCCATACCCATGTGAACACATAACTATATATTCCCGTATAAGCACAAATGAAAGAAGAAAGTATGCAAGTATGGGTTGGTGTGTGCATGTGTAGTGCGACCACTACTCTAGGGTTTCGCGACACTAAATCATCCAAGAACACCAAATATCCATATTATCATCAATATACTCAAACAATATATATATGTGTGTATACGTATTCGTATACATCACCATGAACTGCGGGGGTGTTATACGCCATCCACCCGACTTCTCCCCGTAGATATAAATCTACTCACCTGGTCCTCGCTCGCCGGTGCCAATATCGCCACGCGCTTGCTTGTCGTCTCGAAGTCCACATGGGGGTACCTACATATCACAACGCATCGTATCGTATTAAAATCCGACTCATGACCAAAACGACACACGAATCCCACATAAGTCAAAACCTATGGTTGCTTTCACAAATCAACCCAAAAACCCTCGACGTCGGTGTACAAACGCTAGACCATCGAGAAAAACCCAAATACACTCATTTGCACATTCACGAACACTAATTTTAATATAAAATAGGTTAAAACTCACAAAAACCCCAATTTCACTTAAAAAGTCATTTTTCCGAAAATCTTGCAAGCACAATTCGCCGTTTTTGTACAAAACATGATGTTTTAACAATTCTAGTGACCAAGATGATAACTTAATATCTTAATTATGCCATAGAAACCATTACGTAAATTTTAAACCCACAATTTAATTCGATTTCAAAAACTTAGTTTACCAATTATATAATTATCACTTTTAAATCAACAAATATACAAACTAGCAACTTAAATTGGATTTAGCATAACATTAATATGTCAATTATATCACATAAACTAAATCTCACAACACAAAATACCAACTTGAAATCAAACCCCTCTCTTGAATTTTAAATCATGCACCTAGAACTAATTAAAAACCTAATTATACAATTAATTAAGCTAACCTAAGCAATTAACAACACATTAAGTAAAAAGGTTAGAATTTATACCCAAATAATTTGAAGCTCCCACAAGCACACTTAGCTACCCAAATTAAAATCTAAATCCCTAGATCCATGCTATGGTAGCCAAGGAAAAATGGGTATAGCTTGGATTTTGAGTTTGCTTTGAATTTGCATGGATTTTTGAAGCATTTTAATGGATTTTTGAGGCAAAATGGTGTGGGATTTTGGTGGAGGACTGCTGTTGTGGGGGGTTCAGGTTTGGGCCAGAAATGGAGGGGGTTTGGATGAGGGAGGAGAGAGAGTGAGGAGGAGAAAGTAATATCTAGTCAAAGCCACCCTTTTTCTATCATTTTCCTTTCTTTTCTTTTCTTTTCTTGGTGATTGGAGAGAGAGAGAGGGGGAGGGCTGTCATGGTGGGGCCGGCCACATGGGGAGGGGAAGAGAGGGTGAGGTGTGGGTGTGTGGGTTACGGAAAAAGATAAATGTATTACCCCAATTCCCATTAACACTAATTTCACCGAAAAAAGCCTTTTTCTTCGATATTTTTCTAAACCGTTTTGGCAAACCATTACGTTTCAAAAGCCACATGATAAAATTTTGTTTAATGTTTTATGAAGCAGAAAATTTGTTTTAACTCATTCTAATTTGTAATTTTCCCTAATTAAATATATTAGTGACGGCTTAAAATAATATTAAAATAATTAATTTCGTAAAAATTTTCAGAAAATTTGAAATTTCACCAGTGGGTCAATAAACACCAAATACTAGCAATTACATAGCTAGAATATGTATATTTAATTTTATAATAAAGATATTTGTATTTTGACTTTTTACCGAAAACCCCCTTATTTTACCGTTTTTTTTCGAAATTTCACCGAAACGATTTTCAAAACGTTATAATCTTCCCCCCTTAAAGAAATTCGGTCCCCAAATTTAAATTAAAACTTTCCCCGAATACTAAAATATTTCAGCCAAAACCATCAAATCGCCGGGGCTCCGAAATCATAAATACATAAAACAAATCGTAGCGCAACGCATGCGAATGAAAAATGAGCATAAAACTCAAAATCAAAACTCCGTCAAGCATCCCGCAATCATCGGAGTCATGGTAATGACACAATGTCAAATCCAATACCAAAACCAATATGATATAACTCGAAACTATACACGTAAATATCAGGAGGAAATGCATGCCAAATCCTTTAAGTTGCTGTGCAATGCACATAACACTGCACAGTAGCGGACGTCTATCATAAGAAAATAACTATATACATATATACCTTTGTTTGAAATGTACGTTCCGCCATTTTGGGAAACAATTTAGAAGGGTTTTCCTTGTTTTAAACGTTTCACGTCATATCAGACACGTAGGTAAATACTGAGACTATAGCTCGCTTTTTGGAATTCCCTTCAATAGCTATCAATGCATGCAAAATACATTCAGGTACTGTCCTCTGACTAGTTCTGCTTAGTACAAAAACACAATGCAATTATCATAAAAAAAACGTACTGCTCTATATGAAATCAATCCCAAAATACGCGTATGAATACTCCGTGCGTCTGGTGTGCACGACAATCAAAATGCATATACGTGCCATACAAGTGCACAGAAACAAGATCTAAGTGCATCGGGTGTGCACAAAGCATCTGTCGTAGGCAACGTATGTGCCTGACAGCAAAATCAGGTGCATCTGACATGCACGAAAAAAATCTCGATTTAGTGCATCTGGTGTGCACCAAAATCGCATCTCAAGACATGCGCTCAACATGCGCGGAAACCCAAAACCAGGGGCATCCATCATGCACGAAATCATGAAATCCAATATCAAGTGCCGAACATGCGCAAAATCAAATCAGGTGCACAAAGTGCACAGAACAAATATCGAGTATCACAAACGAAATCGAAGTCCAGTGCATCTAAGTGCACAAAAGGCGTATCACTGCACTGCAAGCATATATAAACTATACAGAGTGCAGGAACCAAATCGTGTGCGTGCATACGCACAAAATCAACTCAAATGTTTAAAACCGTAAAATCACAAACATGTGAAACCAAAGCACGAAAACGATATCAAGTGCAACACTGTGCAAAGATCGTAAATCCTCAATCATCAAAATCAAATCATGCGAATAAATCACCCAAAACATCGAAATCAATAATGGCGGAATAGTACCGCTCAAGCGCATCCTCTAAGAATCTCGGGCCAACTGTCGCGGTCACTAGTGGGACGTCTCGTCGATGATCATGAACTCTGGCCTGCTGGTGTGCGTAACAATGACCACTCCTGGGTCAAGGTCTTCACTGTGAATTACCAATCTCTCGGTCCATCGGCTCATCGGCCCTGTCAGGTGTGCTAACGGGGATGATCCCGTTCTGGCACGTCTCTTGTCATCTCCCGGTCAATCATCGCGACCACTCGTAAGACAGCATATTACTGGCGTCGGTCTCTGGCTCTCTGAATGTACGTGACACATCTGATCCTGGGTGCAAGTATCATTGCAGCAGTGTCCTGGAAGGAATCATGCTCACAGTCTCTTCCATGTCTCGTCTCTGACAACTATCTGGAAGTCATCGTCCTTTCCTATATCTACATCTTGCTCTGGAACGACTGCATACTCATCGCAACACCTTCTGGAAGGTAAATCCAAGTACCATGCCTCGGCATGCGCATCGCATCTCTGATGTCGGTGGAGTGGAACGTCATCTCATCTAGATCTGGTACGAACCTCTTACTTCACTTTTCTCTAATGTCGTCTGCTTTGGACTCGTCTCGTCGCGGCTGCATGGACTGAGCTCCAACGGCTATCCTCGTATCGGGAGTCTCCCAAGAAATGCATCTCACCACCTAGCATCCGAATTAAGTCGAACCATCCAATCGATTGTCAAAACCTTATAATCCCCCGAGGGCTCAACATCTTGGGTACAGTTTAATAGTATCGAGTATATACAACAGCATCTGTGGTCCAGCTGTAGATGGGCAAACCCAAGCCTCACTAATGGCGCCATAGAACTTCCGCAAACCCGAAGGTTCAAAGGCTTTCACACGGTCATTAAGTCGAGTTAGGGTTTCATTCTTCTAGAGGGTCCATAGAATTGCCTGCATGCCCTTCAGAATACTTTAAACTTGGAATAATAGGTTTCTGACATTCGATCGTCTCTGTCGTCTCCCAACGTCTCCGCGTGAAGTCGTCTCTAGCTGAATCTGATGACCTCTCATCGGGTAGGCGAACGAACCACATGTCCTAGTCATTCATCCTCGGGTGACTAGCGACCTTCTATCATCTCTTAGTACAACTCATACTGCATTAGCTCCAGCGTCTGGGGCAATATCCCGTCGCTCGCAGCAACAACTGGCTCACTCGTCGGTACGCTGAACAGTGCCTCAATCATCATGAGTGAGCAATACACCAACGGTCATCAAAATCTGGCCGGCCTCTATCATTGGCTCAATCCTCTAGTGCTGATCAGCACATCCGAGTAACCTTATAAAGGCGATACGCCAAACGCTCGTGGCGCGGAAACACAGTAAAAAGAAACATCTCTGCAATCGTGTGTCGCCGGAATTTCGCCCTGGTCAGTCCTCGTTCGTGACGAGCTCGTGCTGACCGCAACTCTAGCCGTAGCTTTCCCTGCCCGTAATCATGGCAGCAAAACCATAACTGGTACTGATGAGGCTAGATCGGAATGAATATAATACTGAGCAAAGAAATGTACATCCTTGTTAGTTATATGTTTGCCCTAGAGGCCATTACTGTATATAGGATGTATATTGTTGTGGATTCTGGGACATATATAGGGAGGACTTTCTTGCTCGACATGATAGTATGCTATCTGGTTGCTCTTTACCTTAACGTGTACACAGATTGTCTCTCTATTACATGTTGGTAAAGCCCTTTGGATGTGTACTTGACTACCTGGACTATGATGCGGATCATACTAGTGGGGACATGGTAGTCCGTAAGTACATCCTTCAAAGTCCCTAGTCGTGGGTGTATCGAGACGGGGCATCGATATACCATTGTAGACTAGCGTATACCTTCTCGACCCATACAGATGGGCGATGGATGATCCCATATCCATCGGTGTTTGACATCAGAGATGATATACGGGTGCTCAGTAGAGACTGGGTACACTGGACGGACTCGCCGAGAACTCCCAGATGGTATTATACCATACGTCAGATGGCAGTTCTCTGGTGACACTGGTACAGAGTAGTCTGTTGACCCGAGATCGTCATAGAGTTTTGTGTTGTTCCCACTGTGCTTTGATTTCCATCTTACCACGTCCAAGAGGGCGTGCAAAACGGTGGTTTTTGGGTACAGTCCCGAGTCACATGGAGGCAATGAGCGATAGGAGGGGATTCGTCTCTCCCGGTATAGGGAGTTGATGTTGCACTGTGTTCGATTGGCTATAACAGGAAATCCCTGGCCAGGGTTGCTGAGATTTACTGGTAAGTGTTACCAGTAGTTTCTCGAATAGTTATAGACCTCATATCGACACGGCTTATCGAGCTATTGGGGTCTGACGTTAACCACCCCTAGGCGAGATATGCGACATATCAGACGATCAGACCGGACTGTACGGTAGTGTTACTGGTTGGATTCACTGGAGTGTGAGCGGGCTTGCTCGTCGATCTTCAGATCGCTCAATACCCGGGTGGCCGTTACGTTTAGCAGACCGCTTGCGGCTTGTGGGTGTTTGATATGATCATCACTTGCTACCGGCGTATTGACGAGTCTTTAGAGTCCTACACAGAGGTTTCCTGGCTCAAGCGAAACGAAATAGGAGCGCATATGAGATATGTGCGGGACCGAGAATAATTCGTGTATATGATACCGTATTTTATTCTCGGGATGAATGTATCGATTGGTTGTATGCGATATAACCTAGTTATCGATTCAAGCGTTGATTCGATAAGCTGATACATTGATATTAGTCGGTTATATGCGATATGACCGGATCGTTAAATCAAGTGTTGATTTAATGATTTAATGCATAATTATATATTTGATATATTACTTTGCATTAACTAGTAATGGTTCACTTTAAATGGATTTTCTCACTTGATTTGTGCACATTGTATATGTGATATATTTTTGTGCACTTGATTGTATCATGTTTGATGATACATGAATGCTAGGGTTTGTGTAAAGAGTTAAACCTTAGTTAAGTAAATGGTTAGGGTTTTTATATATTTATTCATTCATTTATTGAATTGTTTATTTCATTTTGGCAAAAGGAAAATGGTGGCTAATTTTGTTCTTTGTTGAAGCTTCATGAAGCTTTGAATAAAGTCCACCATTTTTGTTTTATGCCTAACCTAACCATTCACCTAACTATAGTTTGCTCTCTACACATAACCATGGTTGGATTATGATAAGTTTGGATTTTCTTTTCTATTTTAAATTAACTTATTATAACACTTATCATCTTCTTCTTCTTCCTCACAAGAAGAAAGCTTTCTTCATCAATGGTGATTGATGTATTTGAGTGAGAAATCCAATTCTAAAGTGAACCCAACTCCTATTTCTTCATCCTCTACCTCTTGCCAAGTAGTATAGGGTGTTTCCTTCACAAGTTTTCATGGCTTGGTGAAGGTGGAGCTTGATCTAGCGATGCCTCGACGTAGATCATCTTCGGCACGTCGTCGATTACCTAGCCCGCTTCTTCTCCGATGAAGCCGACGCTAGAGCCCGGGATTGTATGAGGACAGCGAGGAGACTTCATTGCGGAGCTATGGAGGTGGAGAACCGGATCTACAAAGGTTGTATTTCCGTATTCTTGTAGTTAAGTGTTAACTAGTTTGCTTTGTCGCCTAGAAATCTAGCCAACGATCTGTTCTAGGGTTTCTCGGCACCGTTTAAATTTGAAATTGGCATGGTTGATGCCTTGTGAGACCTCATTAGGGTGCCTAGGAACCCTACAGTGGTATCAGAGCCAAGCTAGAGCCTTAGGCGAAGTCTAGACGGAGTTTGAAGTCCGAACGAACCCGAAAACCCATTTCAAAATTGCTCTCTGTCCTTTTTTCAAAAACTGGGATTTTTCCAAATTAAAAATTGCTAAAAAATTCAGCAGGGAAATATAAGAACTACGGCGCAAAATTTTTCTCATGAACAGTCCAAACTGCGGCGGAACCGCGGCAGAAGCCTAGCTTCTGCGGCGGTTCCGCGGCCCATTGATGACGTCAGCTTCTTTTGTTTGCACAGTAATTCCTATTTTCTGGAGTTGGATTTTCTGGGAATTTTTAATATTTATTCAAGAGTTGAATTTTCTGGGATTGTTTTGAGGATTCGGTGTTTCGATCGGAGTATCAAATTTTGTCTGTGTGGCTTTCCGGATAATTTTTAGAACATGTTAAAAAGTTCGACCGGATATAAATACCCAATTTTTCCCCTGTCGGGAAATTTCCAAGTGTTGGATTTTTCCGAAGTTTAAAGACGTTCTAAGTAGTGCAAGTAACGCGATGGACCCTCTAGAAGACAAAAAACCTTAACTCGATTATGTGACCGTCTTGAACTGCCCTTTGAACCTTCGGGTTTGGGGCAGTACGGCGTGCCACATGTGAGGCGTTGGCTTGACCCTCCTACGGCTGGACCGTTGGTACTGAGGCACGAACTGAATGTTTTTAGACTTGTTTCATGTGTTGACCTGTATCGGGAAAACTTGGGTGTTCGAATGTTCGATCGAAAAGTTTAACATTTTCTATTTTATCTGGAATGGGATACAATAATTGGAATTCACAAGAAGTTATGAGATAACTGAATGAATGTTATAAACATAGCACTTTAGTCTCACTTGATCGGTTGCCACGGAATTTTGATGTGATCAAAAGTCCGTCGCAATCACGTAGCGTACGCGGATACTCGCCGGGTAAACTTAATAGACAGCCTCACTCCATAGCCCCGACCAAGTAACTGTAGGAGAACCCCGTCGCCGAAAGCATCCGTTCGGGTGCTCGCGGAAGCGGTGTTCCGCCTTAGTGCACTTCGTCGACAGCATCGGGGGTGCGGCCGCCTACTAAATTTTGCGACGAGCATTCGATCAGGATGTCGGGAATCTTGTTGAATTGCCCGACTTGATATTGAAAAATGTTTTCGATAATGAGACTAAAATGCGGGGTTTATAATTGTTAGGCATGCGATGTCTAAGGAATTCATTTGGTCAGGCATGCGATGTCTGAGGTGGTTGCGGATTCCAACTGTTGTAGTTTTACACTTTCTTTTCTGTGACCGTAAGTGTAATATGTGATATTGCCGGTTTCGTTGCTATATGTCAACGACAATTGGGATGCGCATATTTACTTACGTTGATGACATGTGATGTTATGTGTTGCTGGATATGTTATATTGGATCGTCGTGTTTGAATAGCCGGGGGTTTTTATGTGAGATGAGTGTTTTTCATTTTCATTCATGTAAAAACTTGTATGTAATATTCTTTTATTGGGGCACTTCCAGGTTGCGGAAGTTGTCACCCTTTGTATATTATTTACTTTTCCGCACTAGGATAGACCCAAGGAGGAGGGCACAAGTAACCGGGTTCTGGAGTCCAGTGGGAGACCAACTCGAGGAGTCGAGTCCGGGTCTCCTAACTCTAGAATTGGTAGGGTTGCTTGCCACTCTCGTAGGGGTCTAGGGGTGTGGGTTTGGCTATTCATCGCGACCGTGGAATCCGTGTTTTATACTGGCTCGTATTGAAAACACGGACGTCCTAGTATAACCAATATTTCATATGATAATCTTCTGCTGCGATATCTGTGATGTGATCATGTGATGTTCTGTGATAGATACAGTATATAGTATATATGATATATTATATAGACGTTACTTATGTTTTACACCCGCGCTAGCCCTGCCCTGCTCTGCCGTTAGTTACCTAACCTAACGGTGCACGAGGGGACATCGAGGCGAATGCGGATGGCATAAGTGTACGTCGTATTTATCTGTGATGTTTAGGTACTTAAATGATGGGACTTCATTAATGTGATTAATGAAATAAAAGAAACCTAATATGTTGTAGAATCGAATTTCAAAAATAAAACAGGTAGCTACAGTTCTTGCTTTGCACAGTGGTATATGTGATATATCCTGCACCTTATTCGATGAGGAAAGGACCGAGATCCCTTCACCGGGAGTGACTCCTTTAGCAATAACTGGCAGATGCTACACACTCGGTTTGTCTTCTGATTGCTTTTAAGTGTTTTGCTTTGCACAGTGATATATATGATATATCCCGCACCTCATTCGACGAGGAAAGGACCGACGATCCCTTCACCGGGAGTGACTCCTTTAGCAAAACTAGAAAAGCCTCAAAAACACTCCATTTTAAAATCATTTGATTCTACAACGATATCATGTTCATTACGCAATAGGTTTTCAGAAAAACCTGTCGTAGCCCTCTGTCATTTCAGATAAATCCTGTTTAGTATTCGTGCTGCGTTTGTTGACCTTGTCAAGGCGCAGTGTGCTGTAGCTAACCAGTATTTATCTGCTTATGCATATGATGCAGATTGGGTTAGAGTAGTCGTGCGGCCTTGTTGACCTTGTCAAGGATCGTGCGGGTGGGTTTGATTCAATCAAGAAATGACGGGTTGAACTTGACTTGCGGTCTATGGTTTGTTGACCTTGTCAAGGTCATAGATCGTTCAGGGCAAAATATTATCGGGAATTTCAAGTGTTGAAATTTGCAATGAGATTGCATACCTTCTATGAGATAGTTGGATCCCGATACCCGCTGCGAGTAAGAGTTACTACTGGGAGAGTTTTACACATTATAATTAGTCGATCAAGTAGGTGTCTAGAAAGGTGTCAACAGGGTTACGCCTCTGGGAAAACGAGGTTTACATTAATTAGGTTCGTGCGAAAGCACGGGGGACCTCCCTCAAAGTACCGACACTGGCCTGGCTGAAAGATTGGCGAACTTGTAGTGTGTAATTAATCCCGGCTAGTCTTTCCTTTTAGGGTTTGAAGGAAGATTTGATAAAAAGCAGTGGGAGCCATCCTGATTAGATAAAATAAAAACCAATCTATTCTTGCAAGAGCGCACGCTGAGTGTTTTCTTCTCTCTCTCTCCAGGTAGCGACCATATCACGCCTTAATCAAGATAATAATAAGGATTTTTGACCGAACCCGCTTGTTATACTGAGCTGGGGAACGTTGGTCCCGCTCCAACTTATAATTGTTATAAGACAGAGCAGGAAATTGGGGAATACCAGATTTCCCGTGCTGCCCAAACGAGGAGAGTGCATGATGATGCATCATCTTCGGGTGTGTTCATTATATAGAACTGTTTCTCAGTGTCCTTTACGTCCTGGGTATGTGATACCAGATCAGGATCCCAGATATGTAATCTGTTACATAGGGCTACAGAAAGGTAGAGAACTGAGAACGGGTGATAAGTTTCATGAGGCAGAAAACGGAGCAAGTGTTGCAGCCAAGTCTGTTGGTCACTGTCACCCTGTATTACCAATACATTGATTCTGAACGAATGTTATTAGATACCGAACCCGATATATAAAATCATATCAGTCTCTTTATTAGTAAAGAAAGGATATAATTTTGTATTGTTGGATAATGTTTTGAACATTTCCTATATCAAAAGTTGATCGGTTCAGGCACGTTATCTAAAAGCGTTGATGTTCTAAATCAAACTACAGTTCTTAGTATATGGAACACACATAAGAGGAAGAGTTCAGAAATGAACGGATCCTTCTTAAGGTATTGTAGACTAGGTCAGATCAATGTGACCCAACTAGCTGAAGTTACATGTAGATGCATATTTAAATCAGTTTGAATCTACATCTTGTGAAACTTGCCAGTCATGTCACAAAGATATAATGACACTAGCTCTGTTTATTGGAAACAGAAAAAGAGTTAGTGAACTCTTGGGATGATACATATTGATGTATGTTGGTCCCCTGTCTACACATGCCAAGACCGGTTCTTTGTACTTCATTACATTCTCTGATAATCTCTCAAGATTCAGACATATGTTCCTGTTGAAACACAAGTCCGAACCTTTTGAGATATTCATAGAATATAAGTTAGAAGTAGAGAACCAATAAGGGTATAAGTATTATGTCCTTTGATGTGATCGAGGAGGAGAATACTTGAGCACGGAAATCCTGGACTTTTCTAAAGGAGAATGAGATTCTCTCTCAGCATTACTCCTCCGCATACACCATAGCACGATGGTATATCGGGGTGGAGCAATTACACCCTATGTGATAAGGTGTGCTCTATGATGAGTAATACTGAGCTACCTATTTCCTTTTGGGTGTTATGCACTTGAGAAGCTGCATACCTATTGAATAGGGTTCTAATCAAATCAGTTGCCTACCGCTTCATATGTGATATGGAATGGGAAGAACCCATGTCTTAAGTTAGTTAAGATTTGGAGTTGTCCGGCCTATGTCTGAAAGCAAAATCCGGACAAGCTCGAGGCAAGGTCTGTAATGTAGAACTGGAAAGGTTCCAGCTATACAAACTGCAGCTGATGATTTGAAAGAACCAAAGAATTCAATAGTTACCAACGAACCTCAGCCTCTCCGCCGATCTAGTAAGGTTCCTCACCCGCATGAGAGATACTTCGGTTACTCTATGACAGTGGGAGCGAGGATTGCATCATGAGATGATGACCCAACTAGCTTCGAGCTGGCCATCAGGAGTAAGACTCTGTAAGAATGGTGGATGCTTAGCGATCTGAGATGGAATCCTTATACACCAACAAAGTATGGACTTTGGTTGCAATATCTGAAGGGTTAAATCCCCATCAGGAGCAAGTATATCTTGAGAAGATTACTTGGTATAAATGAAAAGTTGAGACTTTCAAAGCTAGACTTGTTAAAGCTTTTCGTCATCGACCAGGCGTGGATGATGATGAAACCTTTTCAAGTGGCTATGCTTAAGTCCATCCAGATCCTAGTTGCCACGGCTACATACCATGACTACGATATCTGGTGGTTGGATGTCATGACAGCTTTTCTAAATGATGTTTAGAAGAGAGTGTCTATAAGTACACAGCCAGAGGGCTTCGTAGACAGTGGGAGCAGCGGAAACGTGTGCAAGATGCTTTATAGGATAAAGCAGGCATCACGGAGTTGGAACATCTGTTTTGATGAAGTGGTCAAAGAAGTTGACATCATCAAAATGGTAGATGAACCTTGTATAAACAAGAAGGTAGTAGGGAGTATGGTGATGATCCTCGTAGAGTACGTGGATGACATACTCTTGATAAGAAAAGAGTTTCTTATGCTACGCTCGGTCAATCTCCGCTTATCACTAGGATTCTCCATATAAGATCAAAATGATACCTCCTAAATCCTGAGTTTTAGATCTATGAGATAGATTTAATTGGATGTTAGGATTCTCACTAGTTGTAGTGAGATGATATCAAACGATTCTGGGGAGAATCACTGGAAGTGTTCCAGGGTGATAAAGACGACTGAGTGTCAGTCACAGGCATTGTCTTTACCCTCAGTAAAGGGACGGTATGTTAGAAGAGTTCCAAGCTAGATACCGTGACATACTAGACGATAAAGGCAGGATACATCGCTACTTAAGATGCTACCAAAGAGGCTGTTTGGGTGTATATTGGTTCATGAGATGAACTATGTTCCTCCCATTGTGTGACAATGGAGTTGTGGCTTATGCCAAGGAACGCAGGTCCCATCAGTGATCCAGACATATTCTAAGGCAGTATCACTTGATCATGGAGATGGTTGATCTCCAAAGAGATCGAGGTTAGGAGAGTAGACTCAGAGGACAACACAGCGGATCCACTCACAAAGGCCTGTTCCCAGAGAGAGATTTTTATGGGATGGTTGAGTATGAGATACTGCAACCACTGCTATAGATGGCCCTAGTGCAAGTGGGAGATTGTTAGTTATATGTATGCCCTAGAGGCCATTACTGTACATAGGATGTATATTGTTGTGGATGCTGGGACATATATAGGGAGGACTTTCTTGCTCGACATGATAGTATGCTATCTGGTTGCTCTTTATCTTAACGTGTACACATATTGTCTCTCTATTACATGTTGGTAAAGCCCTTAGGATGTGTACTTGACTACCTGGACTATGATGCGGATCATACTAGTGGGGATATGGTAGTCCGTAAGTACATCCTTCAAAGTCCCTAGTCGTGGGTGTATCGAGACGGGGCATCGATATACCAGTGTAGACTAGCGTATACCTTCTCGACCCATACAGATGGGCGATGGATGATCCCATATCCATCGGTGTTTGACATCAGAGATGATATACGGGTGCTCAGTAGAGACTGGGTACACTGGACGGACTCGCCGAGAACTCCCAGATGGTATTATACCATACGTCAGATGGCAGTTCTCTGGTGACACTGGTACAGAGTAGTCTGTTGACCCGAGATCGTCATAAAGTCTTGTGTGGTTCCCACTGTGCTTTGATTTCCATCTTACCACGTCCAAGAGGGCGTGCAAAACGGTGGTTTTTGGGTACAGTCCCGAGTCACATGGAGGCAATGAGCGATAGGAGGGGATTCGTCTCTCCCGGTATAGGGAGTTGATGTTGCACTGTGTTCGATTGGCTATAACAGGAAATCCCTGGCCAGGGTTGCTGAGATTTACTGGTAAGTGTTACCAGTAGTTTCTCGAATAGTTATAGACCTCATATCGACACGACTTATCGAGCTATTGGGGTCTGACGTTAACCACCCCTAGGCGAGATATGCGACATATCAGACGATCAGACCGGACTGTACGGTAGTGTTACTGGTTGGATTCACTGGAGTGTGAGCGGGCTTGCTCGTCGATCTTCAGATCGCTCAATACCCGGGTGGCCATTACGTTTAGCAGACCGCTTGCGGCTTGTGGGTGTTTGATATGATCATCACCTGCTACCGGCGTATTGACGAGTCTTTAGAGTCCTACACAGAGGTTTCCTGGCTCAAGCGAAACGAAATAGGAGCGCATATGAGATATGTGCGGGACCGAGAATAATTCGTGTATATGATACCGTATTTTATTCTCGGGATGAATGTATCGATTGGTTGTATGCGATATAACCTAGTTATCGATTCAAGCGTTGATTCGATAGGCCGATACATTGATATTAGTCGGTTATATGCGATATGACCGGATCGTTAAATCAAGTGTTGATTTAATGATTTAATGCATAATTATATATTTGATATATTACTTTGGATTAACTAGTAATGGTTCACTTTAAATGGATTTTCTCACTTGATTTGTGCACATTGTATATGTGATATATTTTTGTGCACTTGATTGTATCATGTTTGATGATACATGAATGCTAGGGTCTGTGTAAAGAGTTAAACCTTAGTTAAGTAAATGGTTAGGGTTTTTATATATTTATTCATTCATTTATTGAATTGTTTATTTTATTTTGGCAAAAGGAAAATGGTGGCTAATTTTGTTCTTTGTTGAAGCTTCATGAAGCTTTGAATAAAGTCCACCATTTTTGTTTTATGCCTAACCTAACCATTCACCTAACTATAGTTTGCTCTCTACACATAACCATGGTTGGATTATGATAAGTTTGGATTTTCTTTTCTATTTTAAATTAACTTATTATAACACTTATCATCTTCTTCTTCTTCCTCACAAGAAGAAAGCTTTCTTCATCAATGGTGATTGATGTATTTGAGTGAGAAATCCAATTCTAAATTGAACCCAACTCCTATTTCTTCATCCTCTACCTCTTGCCAAGTAGTATAGGGTGTTTCCTTCACAAGTTTTCAAGGCTTGGTGAAGGTGGAGTTTGATCTAGCGATGCCTCGACGTAGATCATCTTCGGCACGTCGTCGATGACCTAGCCGGCTTCTTCTCCGATGAAGCCGACGCTAGAGCCCGGGATTGTATGAGGACAGCGAGGAGACTTCATTGCGGAGCTATGGAGGTGGAGAACCGGATCTACAAAGGTTGTATTTCTGTATTCTTGTAGTTAAGTGTTAACTAGTTTGCTTTGTCGCCTAGAAATCTAGCCAACGATCCGTTCTAGGGTTTCTCGGCACCGTTTAAATTTGAAATTGGCATGGTTGATGCCTTGTGAGACCTCATTAGGGTGCCTAGGAACCCTACAATCCTAAGGCTTCTTAAGTGGAGTAGCGTATCGTAAATATGCTGCGGAACATACCTACGGTACGTCACTCTACTTTAGTCACCTATTCCATCAACCAAGGGTCATCCTACGCTACGAAGGTAAAACCTAACGCTCTGATACCAACTTTGTCACATCCCGAGAGTACGGAACAAGACCGCCACTTAAACTACGAACGTCTCGAGGCGTACGTAATCTAAGTAGACCGAAACCCCAGAAATCCAAACCAAGAAAAGTAGTAGAGTGAAGGAAAACCAATTTAAAACAAGTAGTTTCAATAGCATAAGCCGAATTATGGAGGTTTCTAAAAACATCAAAAATTTCCTGAAAATTTTGGCAGAGTCTCCTTTGTAAATACTGACCCCCAAACGGGATACAACATGAATAGTATACGAAATCAATAAAAGGCATCCCCAAGCGGGAGCTAGCTCTTCGTCAATCGACGGTCACAACCACACAAGCAATATAATATACAACGCCAACGGCGAGGATCAAAATTCAAAAGGAAACTCAAAACCACAAGAAAACCACAGAAATATAACGTGCGACTCTAAGGTCGAAGGAATAACATCACTGGTCTCTATCTCAAAATAAATACATGTTTGGTTGATGGAACTTCTAGATACAACAGAATAATGAGATACAAGATATATAATGGGGGTACGATACAAGTAAACCCACCTACTAGCAAATCACCCGAAGGAAACTATGCCCGCAAAGATATAATGAAACCTGTACGGCAAACCTGCAAGAACTGGGGCACAACGGGGGTGAGTTGCCAACTCGTGAATAGAAAAACATCTACGAAAAGAAATCGCATAAATAACGCAATCCTAGGTCAATGATCATAATATATCCTCAAATAAATAACCAGCAACCCATAACAATGGTTAGGGCAAATATCTAACCCAAGTGTAAATCCATGTGCCGTGTCAGTGCCTCAGGTAGCAATGTATGAGTGCATGAAACAGAATGCATGTACTGAAGA
The DNA here is from genome assembly GCA_030015575.1 of Agapanthus africanus. Classification (NCBI taxonomy): domain Eukaryota; kingdom Viridiplantae; phylum Streptophyta; class Magnoliopsida; order Asparagales; family Amaryllidaceae; genus Agapanthus; species Agapanthus africanus. The sequence continues at coordinate 544,553,751 of JASDDO010000024.1, read as the reverse complement.
AAACTGCTTTCATAAATTAATGAGATTTCTGTATTTTAAAAGTGAGGTACCATAAATTAAATTAGCATAAAACAGTGCCCAACATCGACACAAAACAAGTGTCCAAATATCTCGATATCTCTGTATCATAATCTCTGTACCTCAATATCTCAAAATCTCAATATCTCAATCACAATATCTAGGGCGCCGTCAATCCAGACCGGCCCCTACCATCTATCTCAAGACCACGACGGTATCCTCCGGATATCCGACGCGTCGGGTAATATCACCGGTCGGTAGTGCTCCCCTACCAGGCTCAACGTCAACAACACTATCCTCTTGCCCCGGGGTACCGCACCGGGCCCACCATGTACCCGAAACGGTTCCTCCACTCCTCGAATCGGGTCTCGAAATCCATCAGCAAACTCATGGTGGTCAACTCATACATCATGGGAAAACCGCACTTTTTATTTTAAAAGAGAGAAAAGGTTTATTTATGTTTTTGCGGTTTTCCTCCAAATCCAGAAAATCTCATGGAAATCCGAATCCAAAACCTCAATAACACGTAAAATAGTGAATATATGCATGAGAATCCATGAATGCGGCATAACAATGAATAACAGTATGCATGAAGTAGCAGGTAATAACTACAATGTCTAAACTAACATATACGGCAAGTACACTAATATCATGTCTAAACTATTAGCTAACAGGCTATGTCAAGCAATAATATTTTCTAAGGTGTACGTGACATGGCAATTACCGATGAAGATGTGTGTGAGCCGGCAAGTAAGTGTACGTGGTACATACGCATCATCGGTAATGGTGCTGGTGTCCTAACAGCATGATATCAATAATGGAGTATGAAACATAATATAAGCATGCGATGCGAAGCGAACCACAATAATGAGCGGGAGCTGAATACTAGACGCAACTATAACTAATCTGCATTAATCTAATATAAGTCCTACAAATGGTGCCTTTTGAAATAACACGAATCATGGGGTTTTGAAAATAGGGGCTACGGTGTTTTTATGAAAAGATACGTCTTTTGAAATATCCGTAGGATCCCTTGGGCTGTCTTTTAAAATACCCACGATTCGTTAGTTTTTGAAATAGGTAAGAATCGAATCTAATCTAACAACTAACCTAAACTAAAGGGCTAAGCTAACAAGCTGGACTACAGGTAAGGAAACCGCCTAACATCTGAGTCGATACATATACATACCTGTATATATATTAGTCGGTGATCCCGCATCAATAATATCATATCCGATACCATATCTATAATCAGACATCCCAAGTCAAGAGTGCGGATCAATCATCAAAATATAGCTCGTACGTAAATCCATCGTACGGCATCCCCAAATCTGGGTACGGGTTAATATCACATTCATCATACTATTCACCTGGTATCCTCTTTATCAAATATCATGATCGGGGTACTGATCTACGTCTAGTACAATACTGATAACGCCTAAGTATGCATGGACGTGTGTGAAACACTACGTCAAGGACCCGCTACAACGTCATGTCGTATCTCAAATACGAATCCTGCCATATCACTGAATTCACAACCTCAAAACAAATCTCATCGACTCATCTCAAACCCAAGTATCATCCTCAAATTCGTATGTGAACACATAGTCCCATACCCATGTGAACACATAACTATATATTCCCGTATAAGCACAAATGAAAGAAGAAAGTATGCAAGTATGGGTTGGTGTGTGCATGTGTAGTGCGACCACTACTCTAGGGTTTCGCGACACTAAATCATCCAAGAACACCAAATATCCATATTATCATCAATATACTTAAACAATATATAAACAATATATATATGTGTGTGTATACGTATTCGTATACATCACCACGAACTGCGGGGGTGCTATACGCCATCCACCCGACTTCTCCCCGTAGATATAAATCTACTCACCTGGTCCTCGCTCGCCGGTGCCGACATCGCTATGCGCTTGCTTGTCGTCTCGAAGTCCACATGGGGGTACCTACATATCACAACGCATCGTATCGCATTAAAATCCGACTCATGACCAAAACGACACACGAATCCCACATAAGTCAAAACCTATGGTTGCTTTCACAAATCAACCCAAAAACCCTCGACGTCGGTGTACAAATGCTAGACCATCGAGAAAAACCCAAATACACTCATTTGCACATTCACGAACACTAATTTTAATATAAATAGGTTAAACTCACAAAAACCCCAATTTCACTTAAAAAGTCATTTTTCCGAAAATCTAGCAAGCACAATTCGCCGTTTTTGTACAAAACATGATGTTTTAACAATTCTAGTGACCAAGATGATAACTTAATATCTTAATTATGCCATAGAAACCATTACGTAAATTTTAAACCCACAATTTAATTCAATTTCAAAAACCTAGTTTACCAATTATATAATTATCACTTTTAAATCAACAAATATGCAAACTAGCAACTTAAATTGGATTTAGCATAACATTAATATGTCAATTATATCACATAAACTAAATCTCACAACACAAAATACCAATTTGAAATCAAACCCCTCTCTTGAATTTTAAATCATGCACCTAGAACTAATTAAAAACCTAATTAAACAATTAATTAAGCTAACCTAAGCAATTAACAACACATTAAGCAAAAAGGTTAGAATTTATACCCAAATAATTTGAAGCTCCTATAAGCACACTTAGCCACCCAAATTGAAATCTAAATCCCTAGATCCATGCTATGGTAGCCAAGGAAAAATGGGTATAGCTTGGATTTTGAGTTTGCTTTGAATTTGCATGGATTTTTGAAGCATTTTAATGGATTTTTGAGGCATAATGGTGTGAGATTTTGGTGGAGGGCTGCTGCTGTGGGGGGGGTTCAGGTTTGGGCCAGAAATGGAGGGGGTTTGGGAGAGGGAGGAGAGAGAGTGAGGTGGAGAAAGTAATATCTAGTCAAAGTCCACCCTTTTTCTATCATTTTCCTTTCTTTTCTTTTCTTTTCTTGGTGATTGGAGAGAGTGAGAGGCGGAGGGCTGTCATGGTGGGGATGGCCACATGGGGAAGGGAAGATAGGGTGAGGTGTGGGTGTGTGGGTTAGGGAAAAAGATAAATGTATTACCCCAATTCCCATTAACACTAATTTCACCGAAAAAAGCCTTTTTCTTCGATATTTTTCTAAACCGTTTTGGCAAACCATTTCGTTTCAAAAACCACATGATAAAATTTTGTTTAATGTTTTATGATGTACAAAATTTGTTTCAACTCATTCCAATTTGTAATTTTCCCTAATTAAATATATTAGTGACGGCTTAAAATAATATTAAAATAATTAATTTCGGAAAATTTTTTAGAAAATTTGAAATTTCACCAGTGGGTCAATAAACACCAAATACTAGCAATTACATAGCTAGAATATGTATATTTAATTTTATAATAAAGATATTTGTATTTTGACTTTTTACCGAAAACCCCCTTATTTTACCGTTTTTTCGAAATTTCACCGAAACGATTTTCAAAACGTTACAGATTCCATCTCAGATCGCATTGCATCCAGCCATCTCACAGAGTCTCCACTCATGATGGCCTGCTCGAAGCTAGTCGGGTCATCATCTTCCATGATGCAATTCTCGCTCCCACCGTCTATGAGAAAACCGTAGTATCTCTCAGGTGGATGAGGAACCCTACTAGATCGGCGGAGCGGCTGGGGTTTGTTGGGAGCTACTGAATCCTCCGGTTCTACCAAATCTTCTGTAATAGTTTGTATTGCTGGAACTTCTTCCAGTTCTACCTCATTGCCACTAATTTCTTTCTCAAGAAATTCATTTTCTAAAAAGGTGGCATGTTGAGCAACAAACACTTTTTGTTCCTCATGGTGGTAGAAGATATGTCCTCGCGAATGTTTGGGATATCCTACAAACTTGCACAGAATAGACCTTGCCTTGAGCTTGTCCGGATTTTGCTTTTTAACATAGGCCGGGCAACCCCATACCTTAACAAAATTAAGACATGGTCTCTTCCCCTCCCATATCTCATATGGGGTGGTAGGCACTGATTTGGTTGGAACTCTATTCAATAGGTATATGGCTGTCTCAAGCGCATACTCCAAAAGGAAATAGGCAACTCAGCAGTGCTCATCATAGAGCACACCACATCTAATAGGGTGTGATTCCACCGCTCCGATACACTGTTGTGCTGTGGTGTATATGGAGGAGTAAGCTGAGAGAGAATCCCATTCTCTTTAGATAATCCCAGAACTCATTGCTCAAGTATTCTCCTCCTCGATCAGATCGAAGGATCTTTATACTTTTACCCGTTTGGTTCTCTACTTCATTTATATTCTCTGAATTTCTCAAATGCTTCAGACTTGTGTTTCAACAGGAACACATGTCCGTATCTTGAGAGATCGTCAGTGAATGTAATGAAGTATGAGGAACCATCCCTGGCATGTGTAGACATGGGACCACATACATCACTATGTATCAGTCCCAAGAGTTCCGTAACTCTTTCACCGTGTCCACTAAACGGAGTTTTGGTCATTTTGCCTTTGAGACATGACTGGCAAGTGTCATAAGATGAAAATTTGAACGGATTCAAATATCCATCCTTATGCAACTTAGCTAGTCGTGTCGCATTGATATGACCTAGTCTACAATGCCACAAGAAGGATTCGTTCATTTCTGAACTCTTCCTCTTGTGTGTGTTTTGTACATTAAGGATTGTAGTTTGGTTTAGAACGTATATGCCATTATTTAACGAGCCTGATCCAATCAACTTTTGATTCAGGAAGATGTTCATAACATTATCCTGTACTACAAAATTATATCCTTCTTTACTCAATAAAGAAACTGATATAAGATTTCATATCAGGGTCGGAATGTAATAGCATTCGTTCAGAATCAATGTATTAACATTTGGTAACACAAGGTGATATTCGCCAACTGCTTTGGCTGCGATATTTGCACCATTCCCTACTCTTATGGAATGATCACCCTCTCCCAGTTCTCTACCTTTCCGTAGCTCATGTAACATATTACATATGTGGGATCCCGATCCGGTATCTAATACCCAGGACGTAGAGTGAACTGAGAAACAGTTCTCAATAACTAACACACCCGAAGAAGATGCATCAACATGCATGTTCTTCATTTGGGTGGCGTGAGAATCCAGATATTCCCCTAATTCCCGCTCTGTCTTATAACGTTTATAAGAAATAACGGGACCAACGTTCCCCTGCTCAGTATAATAAGCAGGTTCGGTCAATACATCCATATTATTATCTTGATTAAGGCCTGACATGGTCGCTACCTGGAGAGAGAGAGAAGAAAACACTTTAGCGTATGCTCTTGCAAGATTAGATTGGTTATTATCTTATCTAATTAGGATGGCTCCCACTGTTTTTTATCAAATCTTCCTTCAAACCCTAAAAGGTAAGACTAGCCGGGATTAATTACACTTTACAAGTTCACCAATCTTTTGGCCAGGCCAGTGTTGGTACTTTGAGGGAGGTCCCCCGTGCTTTCGCACGGACCTAATTAAAGTAAACCTCATTTTTCCAGAGGCATAACCCCGTAAACACCTTTCTAGACACCTACTTGATCGGCTAATTGTCATGTGTAAAACTCTCCCAGGAGTAACTCTTACTCGCAGTGGGTATCGGGATCCAACTATCTCATATAAGGTATGCAACCTCATTGCAAATTTCAACACTTGAAATTCCCGATAATTTTTTTGCCCCTAGCATCCTATGATCTTGACGGAGGCCATCAAACCATAGGCTACTAGTCAAGTTCAACCCGTCATTTCCTGATTGAATTAAACCCATCCGCACGACCCTTGACGGAGGTCAACAAAGCATAAGACTACCCTAAAACAATCGCATCACATGCAACAGATAAATACTAGTAAGCTACCGCACACTACGCCTTGACGGAGGTCAACAAACGCAGCACGAATACTAAGTAGGACTTATCTAAAATGACGAAGGTCTACGCCAGGTTTTTCTGAAAACCTGTTGCGTAATGAACTTGATACCATTGTAGAAACAAGTGATTTTGAAAAGGAGTGTTTTTTAGGCTTTTACTAGTTTCGCTAAAGAGGTCACTCCCGGTGAAGGGATCTCGGCTCTTTCCTTATCGAATAAGGTGCATGATATTGTTAGTATATATGCCCTAGGGGCCATTATTGTATCATACTAGTTTGTATATTACTTAATGGAAGCTTGGGATATTCACATGTATATAACAGTCTTGCTAAACATGGTAGTATGCTACTTGGTTTTTCTATCTGAATATGTGAGTATACATATTGATAGAGCTCTTAGGATCTTGCTTGACTACCAGCGTTGTGATGGAAGTCACACTAGTGGGGGCTGGGTAGTCTACAAGCACATCCTTATTCAGGTCCCTAGTCATAGGATTATCGAGACAGGGCATCGATACTTCGTAGTAGACTAGTGTGTACGCTTCTCATCCCAGTTGGGGAGATGGTCTGTCCCACAGCCGTCAGTACGTCGTACTGGAGATAGTATACAGGTGCTCGTTGGGTTACGGGTACACCGGACAGGACTCGCAGGGAACTGTAGGTTGGTTTTATACCAGTCGTCAGTTAACAGTTCCCAGGTGACATGAGTACAGCATAGTCCGCAGACTTGGCACTACTACTTCGCCTCGAGTGTGTCCCACTGTTCTTAGATTGCTACCCTACCATGGCTCAAAGGAGTCGTGCAAACAGGTTGCAGTTGGGTGCAGTCCCGAGCACTTGGAGGTAGTAGCAGTTAGACAGGATTCGTCTCTCCCGATATTGGGAGATGATATCGTGCTGTGTCAGAGAGCCATTACGCAAAGTCCCTGACCAGGGCAAGCGAGATTTGCTGGTAGGTTCCAGTAGTTTCTCAGGGTTTAATGGGCTTCACTCCGACACGACTTATACCGCTATTAGGGGACTGACGCTTGCCGCCCACCTAGGCCCGATATGCGATATTCTTAGACGAACAGACCGGACTGTACGGAGATTGTCACATCAGACTCAGTAAGAGTTCAGATGGGTTTCCTCATCGGCCTTCTTATCGACATCTACCTGGGGACCGTGACGTACAGCTAGTGCCGCTTGCGGTCTGTGGTTAAACCCACTGCCAGCATAGTAGTCGAGTCATTAGAGTCCCACACAGAGAGTTTCCCTGCTCCAGGCGAAACGATATAGAGGTCGTATGGTTTTACGACAAGGGTTCGGACGCATACGTATGTTTACATACGTACGACATCCGGACAGTTTTTACTTGCCGGCTTTGATTTAAGCCAGTTTCTAGTATCCGGTTATTGGATTTATACAGTCTAAAGTTTTTCCGTGTTTTCACGGATAGGAGGGGCGTTCTCGTAATTTCGCGAGAAGCTTCTAGAAGATGGTGACTTGAGGGTTAAGGTGGCATATGCATTAAATGAGATTAGTGACTCATTTGTGTGATTCATCCATGTCATTAATGCATCATAAATGCTTAATGACTCATGGAGATGAATCACCCATTTGTATTTATGAAGCATGGTTGTTAAATCCATTATTTTCTTTTATGGATAAATAATAATACTTCATATATATTATGATACATCATTATCTCATTACATTCTCTTGCTCACTTTCTCTCTCCTCAAGCTCTCTCTCTTCAAACCCTAATCCTTCTCTCTCATGTGTTGAGACCAAGGATTAGAATAGACTACTTAATCCTTAACCATTCTCTATATCATCTAGGTTACTTAGATTAGCGATTTAAGAAACCTAGTTACCTCAAGTTAGAGATGAAGCTTGTAGTAAAGCTCTCGGGTGGATCATCTACTACATAGAGAAGGCCGGAGAGGACGTGGAGAACGGAAAGACGAAGGACACGGTTCATCAGGTATAATCACTTTTCATAGTAGTTGTTAACTTCTATGATTCTTGTTAGTTATCGTTTAGCAAAGATTCTCGGTTAGTCAATGTTTACGCCTAAAACAAGATCGTTTTTCATTATTCCGCCTCCCAGTAAGTCGTGGGGTGTTGTACATCGACTTACACTGGTATCAGAGCCTCGCTAAACAATAATTAACTCATTAGCAAAGTCGTAAGAATTTCGAACGCAAAAAGAACCGGAAAAATCATCGATTTAACACAGTTTCTGTCGAATTTAAAACAGGCCCTAAATATATTTCAGGGACCTGTAGAATAACAAGCAGAGAATAATAGGGCTACTGAAGAAATTTGGACTCATGACTCGGCAAACTCACCGCGGAACCGCGGCGGATCCATGCGATCCGCCGCGGATCCGCGGCCGAGTTGGGGCTGAGTCAGCCCCAATTTCTTCAGTAACTCTTAGGTGTTAATAATGATGTTTCTGGGATATTTTATTTTCTGCTAAGATCTCAGGTGTACAGAGAAGTTTTAGAGTAGAATCTAAAGTGTTTTGCTCGATCGAAATTTTACGATGTTTGCTAATATGATTATATCTGTGATTGTATAATGTGTTCGTAAACCATCCCTAACTGCTAGTATGTCGGTTGGCAGAAGGTTGCACATTTCTGTAATGGTTTTTACTGTTTGTGGATGTGAACTGTATTGGACTATTGTGATGATTAGCCGGGGTTTGTGATGGGTTGTTATATTCATTCATTCAAAGAAATTGTAATATGTTGTAATATTATTTTGCGGGGCACATCCAGGTTGCGGTTGTAGCCACCGTTGTATTATTTCATTTTACTGTTTTTGTTCCTAGGATAGACCCAAGGTGGGGCGCACAAACTACCGGGTACTTTGAAGTGTTTAGTGGCCTACTCACTTTGTTGAGGGATACCGCTTCACTTTGGGTATTTGGTGGGTAGTTTGCCGTACCCGTAGGGTTTTAGGGTGGGGTAATGGCTATTCATCACAACTGTGTAATCCGTCTTTTGTTGCAGGCTCTAAACAAACACGGATTGCTTGCAAATCCAATAATGTTCATATGAGATCTGGAATGCCTATTATTGCGTCTGACGAATGTACAATATCTATATATGATAGCTATTTAGACGTCACTTATGTTTTACACCCGCGCTAGCCCAGCCCCCGCTCTGTCGTTAGTTAAGAAACCTAACGGGTGATGACGGGACCCAGTGGCGAATGCGGATGGCATAAAAGGACGTTGTATTTTCGTTGTTTTCTGCAATGATAGGTTAATGATGGGACGCATTATTTATAATGCAAAGAAAATAAACCAAAAGATGAATCGTTGGAACAATTTAAAAGAAACCACTCGGTTATTTTAAAACAGATGATATTTTTAAATTGCGGAGCTTTAACCACTCCTTTTTAAAAGCTATCAGGTTCCTTTGGTCATATTAAGTTCACTACGTTCACGGTTTCGCCAAAACCATTCGTAGCCCTCCGTCATTTCATTTGGGTATTCAGTAGTATTCAAGCTATGTATTTTGACCAACGCCAAGGCAAAGTGTTTGGTAGCTGCTGGGTATTCATTTGTTGCATAGATAGATGAGTTAGTTTGGGACAGTCGTATTATCATTTTGGCCAACGTCAAGGATATGTACGGATGGGTTCAAATTAACAAGATAATGATGGGTATAACTCGACATGTGACTTATGAAATTTTGACCAACACCAAGGTCATAAGAGCATGGGGCAAAAATATATATCGGGAATTTCTAAAGAAACTGAAATTTGCAAAGAGATGCATACCATTTGGAGTTTGATGAATGTTGGTAGGATTCCTTCAACATTATCATACGATGATATTTGGATCCCGATCCTACTGTGAGTATATGCTACTCATCAAGAGATTCGTCACTTAACGATCAATGCTATAAACCAAGTAGGTGTCAAGAAAGGTGTCAGTGGGGTTACGCCCCCAGAGAAAAGAGGTTATTTAATTAAGGAACTTCGCGAAAGCGTTGGAAAACCTCCCTCGAAGTACCGACACCAGCCTGACTGAACGGTTAAGCAAGAATTGTACAGTGAGAATAGTCCTGGCTAATTCTTCTTTTATGGTTTGAGGAAGGATTCTAGAAACAGTAGGAACCATCCAGTTTAGATAAATTAAAAACCACTCTAAACTTGCAAGAGCATCAAGCTAAAGTGTTTCTTCTCTCTCTCCTACTTGCAGCGACCCTGAAAATGATTTGACTTAAGTTACTTTTAGAGAAAAATATACCGACAGGGCTAAACTATAAAGATTGGCTGCGGAATGTCAAAATGGCTTTGACCTATGACAAATTGGGGTACGTCCTCACCGCTAAGGCACCTGCAGTCCCAGGTCCCAAATCCAGTAATGCGGATAAGGAAATCCGCAAAACCTGGGAGTATGATTGCGCGAAGGCCAAGTGCATCGTGCTTGCCTTGATGAACAATGAACATCAGAGGAGGCACGAGGATATGGATCTTGATGCCATATTTCTCCATACAAAAGAACTTTATGGAGAGCAATCTCGTATAGCAAGATACGAGACCTCTAAGAACTTGTTTCGAGCGAGGTTGGCCGTCGGATCATCGGTAGGAGAACATGTCCTAAAGATGATTGGCTACATAGAAGAGCTCGCAGACCTTGGGATGACTTTGGATAATGAGCTCTATACAGACCATATTCTCCAGTCCCTTCCTTCCACCTACGCCCAGTTTATTCTGAACATCAACATTCAAAGAAAAGAAGTTGAACTTCCAGAACTCCTTAACATGTTGAGGAGTGCAGAGGGCACCTTGCAGGAGGCAAGGGAAACACCCGCTATGTTTGTTAGCGGTGCTTCTTCTTCCGGATCCAAGGCAAGGGCCAAAGGAAGGAAGAAGAAGGCCGCCACCAAACCTAAAGGAGGTGTAAGTAAGGTGGGAGGGAAGGGAAAGAAAAAGATTGCAGTGCCGGTAGTGGCCCAGGATGAGTGTTTCCATTGTCATAAGAAAGGGCATTGGAAGAAAGATTGCAAGGCGTGGAACGCCAAGAACCAGGAACCGAAGCAAGCTGTGGCTTCGACTTCAGGTGTGTTTGTAATTGAGAATTGTCTATCAATCAACTCTACTTCCTGGGTATTGGATACCGGATCAGGATCTCATATATGCAATTCATTGCAGGCACTGAGAAACCGCAGAGTGCTGAAGGATGGTGATATGACCCTGATGGTTGCTAACGGAGCTAGCGTGGGAGCTGTGTCCGTAGGGGATTATCACCTGGGATTGACGAGTGGACACATTTTGGTTTTACATAACTGTTTTTGTGTACCAAGCTTAACGTGTAATATCATATCTGTTTCCTTGTTATCAAATAAAGGTTATGATTTCACGTTTGTAAGTGATGTTGTTAACATCCACCTTAATCATAGTTTGATTGGGTCCGGTACACTGGATAACGGTATATATGTCTTATACCAACTCCAAATTTTCAATGCCCAGAACACACTAAAAAGAAAGTCTCCAGATTTAAATAAAGCTTTCTTATGGCATTGTAGACTGGGTCACATCAATGAGAGAATGTTGACTAAGTTACATAGAGAAGGATATTTAGACTCGTTCGAATATCAAACTTATGCCACTTGTCAATCTTGTCTCAAAGGAAAGATGACAAAGACTCCATTTACTGGACATAGAGTAAGAGCGAGCGAGCTCTTAGGACTCATACACAGCGATATATGTGGTCCAATGTCTACACATGCAAGAGGTGGTTTTTCCTATTTCATTACTTTTACGGATGATTACTCAAGGTACAGATTCATTTATCTGATGAAACATAAATCCGAGGCTTTTGAGAAATTCCAAGAGTATAAGAATGAAGTAGAAAACCAAACCGGCAAAAGTATCAAGACACTAAGATCTGATCGAGGTGGTGAATACTTAAGTGCCGAGTTCCTAAGTTACCTAAAAGATAAAGGACTTCTCTCTCAGCTTACTCCTCCATACACTCCACAGCATAACGGTGTATCGAAGAGACGGAATCGAACCCTATTGGATATGGTACGTTCCATGATGAGTAATGCTGAGTTACCGCGATCTTTCTGGGGTTATGCACTAGAATCAGCGGCATATCTTTTGAACATGGTTCTATCAAGACTGTGCCTACCACGCCATATCAGATATGGAGTGGGAAGAAACCCTATCTTCAGTATTTGAAGATATGGGGATGTCCATCTTTTGTTAAAAAGCAGCATGTGGACAAGCTCGAGGCACGATCAGTAAAGTGTAAGTTTGTGGGATATCCAAAGAACTCTAAGGGATATCTATTCTATTACGCAAAGGAACAAAAGGTTTTTGTTTCTCGTAATGTCCATTTTCTAGAATATCAGTTTTTAGAAAAGGAAACAAGTGGGAGCGAAATAGAACTGGAAGAAATTCCAGAACCACAAACTACTACTGAAAGTTTGGAAGAACAAGTAGTTCAAGAAGAACAGGACATTCCCGCACCCCTCCGCAGAAGTAGTAGGCCGTCTCATCCGCCTGAGAGATACTACGATTTTCTCATAGATGGGGATAGAGAGGATTGCATCATAGATGATGATGAACCTACTAGCTTCCAGCAGGCCATCCAGAGCTTTGACTCGGTACGATGGCTAGATGCAATGTGGACCGAAATGGAGTCCATGTACACCAACAAAGTATGGACTTTGGACTTTGCTCCAGATGGGGTAAAACCCATAGGATGCAAATGGATCTTCAAGAAAAATATTGGTGTAGATGGACAGGTGGAAACCTATAAGGCTAGACTTGTTGTAAAGGGTTTTCGTCAAAGACCTGGTTTAGACTATGACGAAACTTTTTCTCCAGTGGCTATGCTCAAATCCATTCGGGTCCTTCTTGCTATTGCTGCCTTCCATGATTATGAAATCTGGCAGATGGACGTAAAGACGGCTTTTCTGAATGGAAATTTAGAAGAGTGCATCTATAAGGATCAGCCAGAGGGTTTTAATCAGAGTGGGAGCAGCGGGAAAGTATGCAAGTTGCTTAAGTCCATTTATGGACTAAAGCAAGCATCGTGGAGTTGGAACATCTGTTCTGATGAAACAGTCAAAGAATATGACTTTATCAAAAATCCAGATGAACCATGCATATATAGTAAAGTTGTAGCAAGAACTGTCGTATTCCTCGTCTTGTACGTGGATGACATTCTATTGATAGGAAATGACATTCCTATGCTACAATCTGTCAAAGGATTCTTGTCACACAGGTTCTCCATGAAAGACCTGGGTGATGCCTCTTACATTCTGGGGATCCGGATCTATCGTGATAGATCCAAGAGGATGTTGGGACTTTCACAGTCCAGGTATATCGACACTATACTAAAAAGATTCAGTATGGAAGATTCTAAGCGCGGTAATCTACCGGCTTGTCACGGAATCATCTTCTCCAAAGAGATGTCTCCCAAGACTGATTTGGAAAGGGAACGCATGTCTATTATACCCTACGCTTCTGCGGTAGGCTCTATAATGTATGCGATGTTGTGCACCAGACCAGATGTAGCTTACGCACTGAGCGTGGTAAGCCGGTATCAGTTAGGCCCAGGGGAGAAGCACTGGATAGCAGTAAAGAACATTCTCAAGTACCTGAGGAGGACTAAGGAGATGTTCTTGGTTTACGGCGGAAAAGACCTCAAGATGGAGGCCTTTGCTGATTCCGGCTTCCAGAGTGATAAGGACGATTCCAAGTCTATGTCAGGTTATGTCTTTACCCTCAATGGAGGGGCGGTGTGCTGGAAGAGTTCCAAGCAGGACACCGTTGCTGACTCGACGATGGAAGCGGAGTATATTGCTGCTTGCGATGCCACAAAAGAAGCGGTCTGGATGAAGAAGTTCCTAACAGAACTTCAGGTGGTTCCTACCATTATTGATCCAATACCTCTGTATTGCGAAAACAACGGAGCTATAGCTTTAGCGAAGGAACCAAGGTCCCATCAGAAGTCCAGATACATCTTAAGGCGGTATCACCTGATCAAGGAGATCATTGATCGTCGGAAGATCGAGGTTCGGAGAGTTGCTACTGAAGAGAACATTGCTGATCCATTCACGAAGGCCCTACCTCAGATTCAGTTCGAGAGGCTACTCGAGATCATCGGTCTTCGATATGCCAGTACATGGCCCTAGTGCAAGTTGGAGATTGTTAGTGTATATTCCCTAGGGGCCATTATTGTATCATACTAGTTTGTATATTACTTAATGGAAGCTTGGGATATTCACATGTATATAACAGTCTTGCAAAACATGGTAGTATGCTACTTGGTTTTTTCTATCTTAATATGTGAGTATACGTATTGATAGAGCTCTTAGGATCTTGCTTGACTACCAGCGTTGTGATGGCAGTCACACTACTGGGGGCTGGGTAGTCTACAAGCACATCCTTATTCAGGTCCCTAGTCGTAGGATTATCGAGACAGGGCATCGATACTCCGGAGTAGACTAGTGTGTACGCTTCTCATCCCAGTTGGGGAGATAGTCTGTCCCACAGTCGTCAGTACGTCGTACTGGAGATAGTATACTGGTGCTCGTTGGGTTATGGGTACACCGGACAGGACTCGCAGGGAACTGTAGGTTAGTTTTATACCAGTCGTCAGTTAACAGTTCCCAGGTGACATGAGTACAGCATAGTCCGCAGACTTGACACTGCTACTTCGCCTCGAGTGTGTCCCACTGTTCTTAGATTGCTATCCTACCACGGCTCAAAGGACTCGTGCAAACAGGTAGCAGTTGGGTGCAGTCCCGAGCACTTGGAGGCAGTAGCAGTTAGACAGGATTCGTCTCTCCCGGTATTGGGAGATGATATCGCGTTGTGTCAGAGAGCCATTACGCAAAGTCCCTGTCCAGGGCAAGCGAGATTTGCTGGTAGGTTCCAGTAGTTTCTCAGGGTGTAATGGGCTTCACTCCGACACGACTTATACCGCTATTAGGGGACTGACGCTTGCCGCCCCCTAGGCCCGGTATGCGATAGTCTTAGATGAACAGACCGGACTGTACGGAGATTGTCACATCAGACTCAGTAGGAGTTCGGATGGGTGTCCTCATCGGCCTTCTTATCGACATCTACCTGGGGACCGTTACGTACAGCTAGTGCCGCTTGCGGTCTGTGGTTAAACCCACTGTCAGCTTAGTAGTCGATTCATTAGAGTCCCACACAGAGAGTTTCCCTGCTCCAGGAGAAACAATATAGAGGTTGTATGGTTTTACGACAAGGGTTCGGACGCATACGTGTATTTACACACGTACGACATCCGGACAGTTTTTACTAGCCGGCTTTGGTTTAAGCCAGTTTTTAGTATCTGGTTATTGGATTTATACAGTCTAAAGTTTTTCTGTGTTTTCACGGATAGGAGGGGCATTCTCGTAATTTCGCGAAAAGCTTCTAGAAGATGGTGACTTGAGGGTTAAGGTGGCATATGCATTAAATGAGATTAGTGACTCATTTGTGTGATTCATCCATGTCATTAATGCATCATAAATGCTTAATGACTCATGGAGATGAATCACCCATTTGTATTTATGAAGCATGGTTGTTAAATCCATTATTTTCTTTTATGGATAAATAATAATGCTTCATATATATTATGATACATCATTATCTCATTACATTCTCTTGCTCACTTTCTCTCTCCTCAAGCTCTCTCTCTTCAAACCCTAATCCTTCCCTCTCATGTGTTGAGACCAAGGATTAGAATAGACTACTTAATCCTTAACCATTCTCTATATCACCTAGGCTACTTAGATTAGCGATTTAAGAAACCTAGTTACCTCAAGTTAGAGGTGAAGCTTGTTGTAAAGCTCCCGGGTGGATCATCTACTACATAGAGAAGGCCGGAGAGGACGTGGAGAACGGAAAGACGAAGGACACGGTTCATCAGGTATAATCATTTTTCATAGTAATTGTTAACTTCTATGATTCTTGTTAGTTATCGTTTAGCAAAGATTCTCGGTTAGTCGATGTTTACGCCTAAAACAAGATCGTTTTTCATTATTCCGCCTCCCCGCAAGTCGTGGGGTGTTGTACATCGACTTACAAATATTTCATAAATATCACTGTGCAAAGCAAAAAACTATAGAAGCGATCAAAAACAAAACTGAGTGAGTTGTAGTATCTGCTAGTATCGCTAAAGAGGTCACTCCCGGTGAAGGGATCTCGTTTCTTTCCTTATCGAATAAGGTGCTGGATATTCTACAAGGAATACCGCTATGCAAAGCAAAAAATAGAGCTACCCTTTTTATAAATTTGATTCTACAACATATTTTTAGGTTTCTTTTTCTTTCATTAATCTCATTAATGAATCCCATCATTTATGCTTCCCTAAGCATCACAGAAGAAACGAAAATACAACGTACGCTTATGCCATCCGCATTCGCCACAATGTTTCGTTATGCACCGTTAGGTTACTTAACTAACGGCATACCGGGACGGGACTAGCGCGGGTGTAAAACATAAGCAACGCTTACTATATATCACATATACAATAATAAAGCATTTGTCTCACTCATATAATATGATCTCATCACAATATATCAGCAGCAGAAGATAACATATGAAATATTGGATATTCTAGGAGGTCCGTGTTTTATTTTAAGCCTGTATAAAACCCGGATTCCACGGTCGCGACGAATAGCCAAACCCATATCCCTAGACCCCTACGAGAGCGGCAAGCAACCCTACCAATTCTAGGGTTAGGAGACCCGGTCTCGACTCCTCGAGATGGCCTCCCACTGTACCCTAGAACCCGGTTACTTGTGCTCCCCACCTGGGTCTATCCTAATGCGGAAAAGTAAATAATATACAACGGTGACAACATCCTCAACCCGGAAGTGCCCTAATAAAAGAATATTACATGCAATGAATTTTACATGAATGAAAATAAAAACTCTTATCTCACATAAAAACCCCGGCTATTCAAAACACGACGATCCAATATAACATATTACAGAAACACATAACATCTCATGTCATCAACGTAAGTAAATATACGTATCCCAATCGTCGTTGATGTATAGCAACGAAACCGGCGATACACCACATATTATACTTACGGTCGCAGAAAAGAAATGAAAAACTACAACAATTGGAATAGTATCTGCCCTTAGGCAACACAAACCCTAGATATCACATATCAAAGATTTCATGCCCAACAATGTAAAGCTCACATTTAGGTCTCACCCATGAAAACACCTTTTCAAAATAGTCAGATAATTCAACAAGATATCCAATTACACCCGAGACCGAAATGTTAGATTTACACGCAACAAACAAATTTGTAGATTCCAATTATTGTATCACATTACAGAAAGCTAGACGACGTTAAACAATTCGATCGAATCAACGAATTCCCAAAATTCCCAGAAAGCTTAACACTTAAGCAAAATTAAAAATTCCCAGAAACATGCCCATGTTCCTACGGACCAACAGCTGAAGGGCTCGACCCAAGCCTCTTAAGCGGCGCCGCGGATCAGCCGCCAAAACCAGGTTTTGGCCGCGGATCCGCGGTCACTTAGACGAGTTAGGGTTTCGTTCTTCAGGTATGTCCATAGAATTCCCTGCATGATTTTCTGAATATTTTTAACATGGAAAAATCCAACTTTTTGAAAAATTTCCAGAGAGGGGGTCCATTTTGGTGTTTCGGGGTTCGATCGGATTTTTAATTTTGCCTACGCAAAGCCTAATGCTCTAGCTATGCTCTGATACCACTGTAATTTTCTTAGGCACGAGAACAAGGTTCTACAAGGCATCGACCATGCCAAAATTAAATTTTTCAAGTGCCAAACAAGCTAAGTAAGGATCTTTGCTAGAGAATTAGGGTTAACATTGAACAAGTAAACAAATTTACTTCTAAAAGTTAGGGATTACAACCTTTATAATCCGTTCCTTCGCTTCATAAGCTCCGAGTTGAGGTCACTTCGCTGCGATCATCAAGTTCCCATACTCTTGAGAGGCTCCATGAAGTGAATGATGCATGCTTGCTAGTAATCTTCACAATCCAAAATGATCTACCTTGAGTAATCACAAACCCAAGCTCTCATTTCACTAATTAGGTATTAGTGAAATGAACACCCTAATCTAAGTGGCTAGAATAGATGAGGATGATGAAGTAGGGATTTTGCTCTCTTTTGTTTTCTATTTCTCACTTTAATTCATCACAAATCTAAAAGCTAGAAAGCTTTTGTGAAGAGGAGGAAGAAGATGAAGTTGTGATGAATGAATTATAGTTGAGGTTAGAAATGTAACCAAGGATTAAGCATGTCATGCTTAACCCCTGTAGACAATAAACCATAGGTTAGGGTTAGGGTAAGGTTAACAAATATCTTGATAAATATCTAAAGAGGGTGGACTAAGTCAAAGTGTCATGAAGCTTCCTCAAAGCTCATCCAAAACTTAATCCATCATTAAGAATTAACCAAAATAATTAACCTAATCCCAACCCTAATCATGGTTTAACTCATAAACATTAGTTGCATTTGTAACCCTAATATGTTACAATATTATATATCACATATATAATATATAATGTAACAAAAGAAAATAATACAATTAACATATATCACATATATATCAATGTATCATCAAGTGAGAAAAAGAATCATTTAAGTGAGCTTATATTAGTTAATGTAATGTAATATATCACATATATAATTATACATTAAATTATTAAATCAACACTTGATTTAATAACCCGGCTATATTACATATAACCGACTAATATAATATGTACCTTTTTATCGAATCAACACTTGATCCGATAACCCGGTTATATCTCATATACCCTGTGTAACACTTTGAAATTTCTTTAGAATTTTTTTCGTGTTAATTAGCAATTGTGCGTGTTATTATATATGTGTACATAGGATTATTAGTTATTTTTAGTCGGGTTTACCCTAATTGGAAAATTTCCCTTTGTAGTGTACACTTGCACACTTAGCCATTTTGTGACTTAGGTCTTTTAGAGTAACATGTTAACCATTTCTTTTGTTGCATGGTTGTTATTTTTCCCCACCCTTTTATAAAAACAAAACCCTTTTTAAAATTCAAAATTTATTAGAATATAGAAGCATGGTGTTAGGTAGAGGAAATTGACTTTTGACCCAATTCTTTCTTTCTCTTTTCTCTCTTTCTCATTTTTCTGAAACTCTCTACAGAGAGGCAGCAGCAACCTCAGAAATTCATCACATTTTCCTTCTCTTTTCTTTTCCCTTTGATCTTTACACAAAACCCTACACAAATCTAACCTTTTCCTTCACAAAACCTTGGGAAAAATGAGCTTTTGAGGTGTTTGGTGGTAGATCTACCCACTTTAGGTTAAAGCTGGAACTTTTGGTTTTTCTAAGGTCATTTGAAGGTATTAATCTCACTCCTAGCACCCTATTTCCATAACTTGCATGTTTGGTTTCTAAAAATATCACTTTTGTGCATTGTTTTGTGCTATAGAAGGGATTCAGTGATGATATGTTAAAATTTATGTCGTTGTGGCTTGATTAGCTTGTTAATGAGTTATTAGTGTGGTTTTAGACCTGGGTTTGGTTCAGTTTTCACAAAAATACCCTAAAGTTTCATTTTAGTGTAAAAGTGTGGTTTTTAACTAGAAATAGGGTTCTGTAGGATCTGCTGTTACCCGGATTGTTTCAGAATGAAATTGGAATTACTGTAGCATACACAGGGGGTATAGAGTGCACACATAAAACCTGGAAGCCCAATTCCCAAGACAGGCCGCCGGAATATTCTTTCTGGCCGCAATTTGCGGCTAGATGGGTGAGTTGGGGGTTGGGGTTTGGGCCACTGGAGTCTGCTGCCATGTGTAGTATTTGGATATATATATTTTTGTAATATCTGTTCTGTATCAAAATCAGGAGTTGAATACCCTATCTCCCGTATTTTTAAACTTTCGCGACATGCGTGATACGTGTGTGTGGGTTTGGGGTTTCTGCGTATCGCGACGTGTCGGAGTGGCTTCAGGCGCGTGATCACGCATTTTAGCGTATCACGCACACGCGTACTTTGTTCACGACGCGAGTTACTAGTTTGACTTTAAATGTCGTGTTTGTATGGTTTTGAGCTTATGTGTGATAATTGTGAAATTCTAGGTTCATAGGCGAGTGCGACGGACGCCGTGAAGAAGGGGAAATAAGTCGTCGGCTATACCTAGCGAGAGACTGCAGTGAGTAGATTTAACATCTACGGGGATATCGCCCGCATGGTGTTCTACGTCAGGGCTAATAGGACCTTATAGCTACATTTCCATACATTGACTGTTCATGGCTACTATTTAGTGCATACCGCATTCCCTGCTATATATATATAAACTAGAATTGATAGAACACCGCACCATTACTAACGGTTCATGTTGCACGAGCACTATCCTGCATGTTACACACACACCGTTAGTAATTGCCATGATACTCACACTGTAGAATTTCCATGATCATTATGCTGTAGCTCATCTTTTATGTGACTTGACATGATATTCATTCTTGATGCATATATCACATCGGATCATTATGCTGTAGCTCATCTTTTATGCGACTTGACATGATATTCATACTTGATGCACATATCACATCACATTGACTTGCATATTGGTTTGGATTACATGTGATTTCTGGATTTGGGAACCGTGGTTATTTCAAAGATGTAATTATTTAAAAAAACCGGTTCCCTTGATATGATATTTCGGTGTGCCCACCCTGTGTTTTCTCGGTGCTCGAGTGGCATGTATGAGAGAGAGGGCTGACCCGGACTGACGGATGCCCGATATATATGAGAGAGAGGGCTGACCCGGACTGACGGATGCCCGATATATATGAGAGAGAGGGATGACCCGGACTGACGGATGCCCGATATATGAGAGAGAGAGGGCTGACCCGGACTGACGGATGCCCGATATATTAGAGAGGGGGCTGACCCGGACTGACGGATGCCTGATATAGGAGGATTTGCGTGTCGATGCTAGACACGAGTATTTATGATATTTGGGTGCCGATGTTGGGCACTCGTGATTCTCAGGGATATACAGGATTTGAGGGCCGATGGGAGTGCCGGCGTCTGGGTTGTTGGGATTTGCGGTGCATTGATGGACACCGATTATATATATTCCACGTTGACATTCCGTGTAGATGTTATATTCCCATGCTCAGCATTCAGTATTGCATCTCATCCTGTAGTTATATTATCTGATAGAGCACTTGCACGATTATTGCACATACTGCTTATCACGTATTGATATCATCTGCTGGCATATGATAGAGTAGCGCAGTACGTGCATGCTCGCGATTACCTTTATATGTTATCTCTATTCAGGAGTTGGCAACTCACCCCCATTGTGCCACAGTATTTGCAGGTTGCCCTTCGGAGTAGTCGCGGCAGGCTGCTTTCTTACATCTTTTGGCTACAGATACCACTACAGTTTGTGCGTGAGCTGTTTAGCTGTTAGGTGGGTTGTGGTATTTGGTTACTTTTATTGTACACACTTTTGTATCTAGTATTCTCCATCTACCATATATGTACTTGACTTAGAGACAGTGTGAGGACAATGATGTACATTATTTGTATTCTGGTGTCGAGCTCGTTGTGAGCCTACTTTACTTATGCGGTTATTCTATCTGTGATGTTCTCACTTGTTGTTCTTGACCTTCGCTACGGCGTCGTATATTCCTATCTTGGTGATTGTTTACGTAAGATTTCTTGACATGATAGTAAATGCTTCTACTAAAGCTTAAAACACTCTATACTTTTACTGGTTTGATTTCTGGGTTTCGGTTCACTTAGTCGCGTTACGCCTGTAGACGTTACGTGGTTAAGTGCCGGTCACGGGCCAAACTTGGGGTCGTGACAAAGTTGGTATCAGAGCGTAGGTTTTACCTTTCGGAGTGTTCCTAGGATGACCCTGGTATGACGGAGTAGGTAGCTGAAGCAGAGTGGCTAAGAGTGCGTATGTTCCGCGGCATACTCACGACACGGTACTCCGCCAAGGCGACCTTAGGACTTGTTGATTTAAATTACTTCTTGAGTACATACATTCTTGCGATTCGATTTCCGTATCCTTATCGAATCCTACTTTTCCTTTCAGCCATTATGCCGCCAAAGACTACGAGGGCGCAGAGAGCGGCCGCGAGGGCCGAGATTCGAGTTGACTCATCCGAGACGAGGACTGATCCAGGTAGTACACTGGTTGTGCCCGAGCAGGCTGTTCCTGCTGTGACAGATCAGATTGCCATGTTAGGGGCTGGTGTGCAGGAGATGTGCCAGACGGTAGGATCCAGTATGTAGGAGATGCGCCAGATGATGGGATCTCTAGTTGAGACACTTCGAGCGCAGTGACCAGAGGTAGTTCCACCCATTGCAGAGACCGCGGTGGTACCCACAGTGCAGGCAGTTGCACCTGCAGCTACAGAGGTTATTTCAATATCGCTGTCAGAGTTTATGAGGCTGAAGCCTCCGGTCTTCACAGGCACTGATGCAGCCGAGGACCCACAGTCTTTCATTGATAGGATGGCTCGGATATGTCGTTCCCTCAGATGTGCAGACGCGAGATAGGTTGAGTTCGCGAGCTTTCTTCTGGAAGGTCTCGTGCAGAAATGGTGCGAATCAGTCAAGAAGGGTAGAGCAGCAGGTCTTCCTCCTATGACCTGGACAGAGTTCGTGGCGCTATTCCTTGCCCGCTTCCTTCCACTGAGCGTCAGAGATGCTAGAGCACGCAGGTTCGAGTCCTTACGTCAGACTCCGGAGATGTCAGTGGCAGAGTATGATGTCCTGTTCACCGAGCTATCAGTGTATGCTCCGTACCTAGTGGCTACTGAGGAGTTGCGAGTCAAGAGATTTGTCCGAGGCTTGCTTACACCACTGTTTCTTGCGATTAGCGCGCAGCATTACGAGACCTACGCAGCAGCTGTAGATGCAGCCTTATTGGTTGAGGAGCGCCTTGCTGAGACTTCGGCAGTCCCAGAGCCGAAGAGAGTTCGTGCGGATACGTCAGCGCAGAGACAACCTTTTCGGCGCCGTGATAGACGTCTTGCAGGTAGCAGAGATTCAGGGTAGGGCCGGTTGTTCAGTTCCTATCCCCAGGAGGGTCAGCGGTCATCGTCGGGATGTTTTCGCTGCGGGAGTTCTTATCATCGTGTACGAGATTGTTCTGAGATACTCCGGAGGGAGGCAGCAGCACCGCACGTCATATTACCACATTCACCACCCCAAACGGTGTTGCCTATAGTACCTACTGTTACT
Organism: Agapanthus africanus; assembly: GCA_030015575.1. Classification (NCBI taxonomy): domain Eukaryota; kingdom Viridiplantae; phylum Streptophyta; class Magnoliopsida; order Asparagales; family Amaryllidaceae; genus Agapanthus; species Agapanthus africanus. The sequence continues at coordinate 544,530,607 of JASDDO010000024.1, read as the reverse complement.
CCGCGTCAGATGCATGCACAAAGAGGTCGTGGTCGCGGAGGATTTGTTCATAGAGGACAAGGCGACCGAGGCAGAGGGCAGCCAGCTGCCGGCAGGGGACAGCCAATCACAGGTGGAGGGCAGGCACGAGTTTTTGCCTTGACGCATCAGGAGGCATAGGCATCCAATGCGGTGGTCTCAGGTATCCTTCCTGTGTATTCTGTTGATGCACACGTGTTATTCGATCCCGGATCCACGCACTCGTACGTATCCACACACTTTGTGCCGAGTTTGGATAGAGAGTCCGGTTTGCTTGATCAGCCGCTTGTTGTGACTACTCCTGTGGGAGAGTCGTTTGTTGCTAGGCACGTGTTCCGATCCTGTACCGTCCGTATTGGCGAGAGAGAGTTGCCCATCGATTTAGTCCTTCTTGAAATGTTGGACTTCGACGTTATTTTGGGTATGGATTGGTTAGTCACGTGCTATGCTTCTGTTGACTGCCGCGAGAAGACAGTTAGATTTTGTTTTCCCAGCGAGTCGATTTTTGTTGTGTTGGGGGACCATGGTGCCACCCCTCACAATGTGATTTCTTCTTTTCACGCTGGACAGCTTTTGAGGAAGGGATGTCAGGGATTTCTCGCCTATGTTTGCGATACTAGAGCTACAGAGGTTCCGATGGATCAGGTTCCGGTTGTTAGCGAGTTCCCTGATGTGTTCCCTGACGAGCTTCCTGGGCTACCTCCCGAGCATGATATTTCTTTCTGTATTGATTTGGTTCCTGGCACGGGGCCTATTTCTGTACCGCCTTATCGGATGGCCCAGGCGGAACTTAGAGAATTGAAGGGTCAGTTGCAAGATTTGCTGGATAAGGGACTTATTTGACCCAGTGTTTCTCCTTGGGGTGCTCCAGTCCTGTTTGTCAAGAAGAAGGACGGCAGTATGCGTTTGTGTATCGATTACCGCCAGCTGAACAGGGTTACAGTGCGGAACAGGTATCCTTTGCCACGCATCGACGATTTGTTCGACCAGCTTCAGGGGGCAGGATACTTTTCGAGGATCGATTTGCGATCAGGCTACCATTAGCTGCGGGTTCGACAGGAGGACATTCGTAGGACAGCTTTTCGCACGCGCTACGGCCATTATGAGTTTTTGGTGATGTCGTTCGGACTCACCAACATGCCAGCAGCATTCATGGACTTGATGAACCGTATTTTCCTGCCGTATCTTGATCTGTTCATCATAGTATTCATTGACGATATCTTGGTGTATTCTCGGAGTAGAGAGGAGCACGAGCAGCACCTGCGGATTACACTGCAGACCTTGAGGGAGCATCAGCTTTTCGCCAAATTCTCCAAGTGTGCTTTCTGGCTGGACAGCGTAGACTTCTTGGGGCACGTGATTACACGAGATGGTATATGTGTAGACCCGAGGAAGATTGAGGCCGTTTGGAGTTGTCCTAGACCCACGTCAGTGACGGAGGTTCGCAGCTTTCTAGGGCTGGCAGGCTATTATAGGCGATTCCTGCAGGACTTCTCCCGCATTGCTACACCTTTGACCGGGTTGACCCGGAAGGGAGTTCGTTTCGATTGGACAGAGGAGTGTGAGCACAGTTTCCAGCAGCTACGGGCTCTACTGACTACGACACCAGTGCTATCATTGCCTTCAGGATCAGGCGGATTTGTGGTCTATTGTGATGCTTCACGAGCGGGGCTAGGGTGCGTATTGATGCAGCATGACAGGGTGATCGCGTATGCTTCGCGGCAATTAAAGAAACATGAACAGAATTACCCCACTCATGATTTGGAGATGGCTGCAGTGGTCTTTGCACTTAAGATCTGGCGACATTACCTATATGGCGAGTCATGCCAGATATTCACTGATCACAAGAGCTTAAAGTATATATTCCAGCAGCGAGACCTGAACCTTAGACAGTGCCGATGGATGGAGTTAGTGAAGGACTACGATTGTGAGATCTTGTATCACCCAGGCAAGGCGAATGTGGTGGCGGATGCTTTGAGCAGGAGGCCCAGGGGTAGTCTATCTTGTTTGAGCGCAGTACAGAGGCAGTCGTCGGCAGATTGGCAGATCTTATGCGACAGCCGGGTACAGTTCGAGTTTACGCTGATCGGAGGACAAATTGCCCATGTTCGTGCACGCCCACAGTTGCTCGACCGTATACATGAGGCACAGCACAGTGATGACCGATGTTCAGAGATTAGGACACAGATTGGACAGGGCAGATTTTCCGAGTTTGTGATCGATGATCAGGGGGTACTACGATTCGGGACTAGACTGTGCGTACCAGATGCTGAGGGATTGCGGCGCGAGATTCTCGAGGAGGCACATAGATCGGTATACAGTGTTCATCCCGGTTCCACCAAGATATACCATGCCATGAGAGGTGTTTACTGGTGGGACGGAATGAAGAGAGACCTCGCAGATTTTATGTCGAGATGCCTGACTTGTCAGCAAGTCAAGGCTGAGCACCAGAGGCCCGCGGGAGAGCTACAGCCGTTACCCATTCCGGAGTGGAAATGGGAGCAGATTTCTATGGACTTCATCGTAGGTCTACCCAGGACTAGTCGAGGGTATGACTCCATCTGGGTGATCGTGGATCGTTTAACGAAAGCGGCTCACTACCTACCGGTGAAGACGACTTTCGGATTTGCTCAGTATGCCCAGATTTACATCGACGAGATCGTACGACTGCACGGAGTTCCGACATGTATCGTGTCCGACAGAGGCACCCAGTTTACCAGCCGACTATGGCAGAGACTTCAGGAGGCTTTGGGCACTCGCTTGAGTTTCAGCACAGCATTTCATCTGCAGACCGACGGACAGTCAGAGCGGACTATTCAGACTCTCAAGGACATGCTTAGAGCGTGCGTTTTAGACTTTGGAGGTAGCTGGGATCATCATTTACCCTTAGTAGAGTGCTCCTACAACAACAGCTACCAGGAGACCATTCAGATGGCACCGTTTGAGGCTCTTTATAGGAGGAGATGCAGATTGCCCGCCTGTTGGACAGAGCTCAGTGAGGGCAGTATCTTAGGGCCACAGATTATGGAGGAGACGACCGCGAAGATCCAGTTGATTCGCGACAGGATGAGAGCAGCCCAGAGTAGGCAGAGATCTTATGCGGACCGTCGGCGGCGCAGACTTGAGTTTTCTGTTGGTGACCATGTTTTCTTGAGGGTCTCCCCAATGAAAGGTGTGATGAGGTTTGGGAAGATGGGGAAGCTTAGTCCCAGATATGTGGGCCCCTTCGAGATCCTCGAGCGCGTTGGTGCAGTTGCGTATCGGTTAGCCCTTCCACCCAGTTTTCCGGACGTGCACCCCGTATTTCACGTTTCGATGCTCCGCAGATATCTTCATGATCCTTCGCATGCGATTCAGTATCCGACGATCCAGCTTGAGCGTGACCTTTCCTATGCAGAGCAGCCGGTGATGATCTTGGATCGACAAGTGAAGAAATTGAGGTCGAAAGAGATACCGTCCGTCAAGGTACTTTGGCGTGGTCCGAGCAGCGAGGAGGTCACTTGAGAGACCGAGAGCGAGATGAGGAAGAGGTATCCCCACCTTTTTAAAGGTACGTGTAGTTACATTTTGAAATTCGGGGACCGAATTTCTTTAAGGGGGGTAGATTGTAACACTTTGAAATTTCGTTAGAATGTTTTTCATGTTAATTAGCAATTGTGCGTGTTATTATATATGTGTACATAGGATTATTAGTTATTTTTAGTCGGTTTTACCCTAATTGGAAAATTTCCCTTTGTTGTGTACACTTGCACACTTAGCCATTTTGTGACTTAGGTCTTTTAGTGTAACATGTTAACCATTTCTTTTGTTGCATGGTTGTTATTTTTCCCCACCATTTTATAAAAACAAAACCCTTTTTAAAATTCAAAATTTATTAGAATATAGAAGCATGGTGTTAGGTAGAGGAAATTGACTTTTGACCCATTTCTTTCTCTCTCTTTTCTCTCTTTCTCATTTTTCTGAAACTCTCTGCAGAGAGGCAGCAGCAACCTCAGAAATTCATCACATTTTCCTTCTCTTTTCTTTTCCCTTTGATCTTTACACAAAACCCTACACAAATCTAACCTTTTCCTTCACAAAACCTTGGGAAAAATGAGCTTTTGAAGTGTTTGGTGGTAGATCTGCCCACTTTAGGTTAAAGCTGGAACTTTTGGTTTTTCTAAGGTCATTTGAAGGTATTAATCTCACTCCTAGCACCCTATTTCCATAACTTGCATGTTTGGTTTCTAAAAATATCACTTTTGTGCATTGTTTTGTGCTATAGAAGGGATTTAGTGATGATATGTTAAAATTTATATTGTTGTGGCTTGATTAGCTTGTTAATGAGTTATTAGTGTGGTTTTAGACCTGGGTTTGGTACAGTTTGCACAAAAATACCCTAAAGTTTCATTTTAGTGTAAAAGTGTGGTTTTTAACTAGAAATAGGGTTCTGTAGGATCTGCTGCTACCCGGGTTGTTTCAGAATGAAATTGGAATTACTGTAGCATACACAGGGGGTATAGAGTGCACACACAAAACCTGGGAGCCCAATTCCCAAGACAGGCCGCCGGAATATTCTTTCTGGCCGCAATTTGCGGCCAGATGGGTAAGTTGGGGGTTGGGGTTTGGGCCACTGGAGTCTGCTGCTATGTGTAGAATTTGGATATATATATTTTTGTAATATATGTTCTGTATCAAAATCTGGAGTTGAATAACCTATTTCCCGTATTTTTAAACTTTCGCGACACGCGTGATACGTGTGTGTGGGTTTGGGGTTTCTGCGTATCGCGACGCGTCGGAGTGGCTTCAGGCGCGTGATCACACGTTTTAGCGTATCGCGCACACGCGTACTTGGTTCGCGACGCGAGTTACTAATTTGACTTTAAATGTCGTGTTTGTATGGTTTTGAGCTTATGTGTGATAATTGTGAAATTCTAGGTTCACAGGCGAGTCCGACGGACGCTGCGAAGAAGGAGAAACAAGTCGTCGGCTATACCTAGCGAGAGACTACAGTGAGTAGATTTAACATCTACGGGGATATCGCCCGCATGGCGTTCTACGTCAGGGCTGATAGGACCTTATAGCTACATTTCCATACATTGACTGTTCATGGCTACTATTTAGTGCATACCGCATTCCCTGCTATATATATATAAACTAGAATTGATAGAACACCGCACCATTACTAACGGTTCATGTTGCACGAGCACTATCCTGCATGTTACACACACACCGTTAGTAATTGCCATCACACTCACACTGTAGAATTTCCATGATCATTATGCTGTAGCTCATCTTTTATGCGACTTGACATGATATTCATACTTGATGCATATATCGCATCGGATCATTATGCTGTAGCTCATCTTTTTTGCGACTTGACATGATATTCATACTTGATGCACATATCACATCACAATGACTTGCATATTTGTTTGGATTACATGTGATTTTTGGATTTGGGAACCGTGGCTATTTCAAAGATGTAATTATTTAAAAAAACCGGTTCCCTTGATATGATATTTCGGTGCGCCCACCCTGTGTTTTCTCGGTGCTAGAGTGGCATGTATGAGAGAGGGGGCTGACCCGGACTGACGGATGCCCGATATATATGAGAGAGAGGGCTGACCCAGACTGACAGATGCCCGATATATATGAGAGAGAGGGCTGACCCGGACTGATGGATGCCCGATATATGAGAGAGAGGGGGCTGACCCGGACTGACGGATGCCCGATATATTAGAGAGGGGGCTGACCCGGACTGACGGATGCCCGATATAGGAGGATTTGCGTTTCGATGCTAGACACGAGTATTTATGATATTTGGGTGCCGATGTTGGGCACTCGTGATTCTCAGGAATGTACAGGATTTGAGGGCCGATGGGAGTGCCGGCGTCTGGGTTGTTGGGATTTGCGGTGCATTGATGGACACCGATTATATATATTCCACGTTGATATTCCGTGTAGATGTTATATTCCCATGCTCAGCATTCAGTATTGCATCTCATCCTGAAGTTATATTATCTGATAGAGCACTTGCACGATTATTGCACATACTGCTTATCACGCATTGATATCATCTGCTGGCATATGATAGAGTAGCGCAGTACGTGCATGCTCGCGATTACCTTTATATGTTATCTCTATTCACGAGTTGGCAACTCACCCCCGTTGTGCCACAGTATTTGCAGGTTGCCCTTCGGAGTAGTCACGGCAGGCTTCTTTCTTATATCTTTTGGCTACAGATACCACTACAGTTTGTGCGTGAGTTGTTTTGCTGTTAGGTGGGTTGTGGTATCTGGTTACTTTTATTGTACACACTTTTGTATCTAGTATTCTCCATCTACCATATATGTACTTGACTTAGAGACAGTGTGAGGACTATGATGTACATTATTTGTATTCTGGTGTCGAGCTCGTTGTGAGCCTACTTTACTTATGCGGTTATTCTATCTGTGATGTTCCCACTTGTTGCTCTTAATCTTCGCTACGGCGTCGTATATTGCTATCTTGGTGATTGTTTACTTAAGATTTCTTGACATGATAGTAAATGCTTCTACTAAAGCTTAAAACACTCTATACTTTTACTGGTTTGATTTCTGGGTTTCGGTTCACTTAGTCGCGTTACGCCTGTAGACGTTACGTGGTTAAGTGCCGGTCACGGGCCAAACTTGGGGTCGTGACACCCTGCCGATATCTCATATCGCGAGAATCGAATACGTTATCACATACACGTATTATTCTCAGCAGCACGCATATCACATATGTGCTCCTACTCCTTTTTGCCTGAGCCAGGGAATTTTTGTGTAGGACTCTAAAGAATTGTCAATACGCCGGCAGAAGGTGATGATCACATCAAACACCCATAAGCTGCAAGCGGTCAGCTAAACGTAACAGCCACCCAGGTATTGAGCGATCAGAAGATCAACAAGCAAGCCTGTACACACTCCTATGAATCCAATCAGTAACACTCCCGTATAGTCCGGTCTCTTCGTCTGATATGTCGCATATCTAGTCTAGGGGTGGTAAACGTCAGACCCCAGTAACCGATAAGTCGTGTCGATGTGAGGCTCATAACGGGTCGAGAAACTACTGATAACACTTACCAGTAAATCTCCATATCATCCCTGGCCAGGGACTTCCAGTTATAGCCAATCGAACATAGCGCAACATCAACTCCCAATACCGGGAGATACGAAACCCCTCCCATCGCTCATTGCCTCTATGTGATTCGGGAATGTAACCAAAATCCACCGTTTTGCACGTCCTCTTGAACGTGGTAAGGTAGAAATCAAAGCACAGTAGGAATCACACAAGACTCTATGACGATCTCGGGTCTACAGACTAACCTGTACCAGTATCACCAGAGAACTGCTATCTGACGATAGGTATAATACCATCTAGGAGTTCTTGGTGAGTCCGTTCAGTATACCCAGTCTCCGCTGAGCACCCATACACCATCTTTGATGTCAAACACTAATGGATATGGGATCATCCATTGCCCATCAAATGGATCAAGATGCGTATACGCTAGTCTACTCTGGAGTATCAATGCCCTGTCTCCATACACCCTTGACTAGGAACAGTTATAGGATGTACTCTTAGACTACCCTGGCCCCACTAGTATGATCTACATCATAGTCTAAGTAGTCAAGTACATATCCTAAGGGCTTTATCAATATGTGAGAGCAAGATAGTAAATCAATACAAGTCAACATGTTAAGACAAAGTGAAACCAGATAGCATACTATCATGTCGAGCAAGAAAGTCCTCTCTATATATATCCAAGCATCCATTATAATATACATCATATGTACAACAATGGCCTCTAGGGCATATATATAACTAACACTTCGTCAAGGTCATAAGAGCATAGGGCAAAAATCAACATCGGGAGTTTCTAAAGAAACTGAAACTTGCTAGTGTTGCATACCATTTGGAGTGTGATAATTTTGGTAGGATTCCTTCAACTTTATCACACGATGATATTTGGATCCCGATCCTACTGTGAGTATATGCTACTCCTTGGGTGATTTTTTTCACTTAAACGATCAATGCTATAAACCAAGTAGGTGTCTAGAAAGGTGTTAGCGGGGCTACGTCCCTAGGGAAAAGAGGTTATTTAATTAAGGAACTTCGCGAAAGCGTCGTAAAACCTCCCTCGAAGTACCGACACTGGCCTGGCCGAACGGTTAAGCAAGTATTGTACGGTGAGATTAATCCTGACTGATTCTTCTTTTATGGTTTGAGAAAGGATTCGAGAAACAGTGGGAGCCATTCTGTTTAGATAAACTAAAAACCACTCTAAAATTGCAAGAGCAACATGCTAAAGTGTTTCTTCTCTCTCTCATAATTGCAGCGACCAAAACATGACGGGCCTTAAGTTACTATTAGATAAAAATATATTGACAGGGCCAAACTATAAAGATTGCTTCAGGATTGTCAAGATGGAAATCACTTATGACAAGTTGGGGTATGTCCTTACTACTAAAGGACCTTCCGTCCCAGATCCAGAATCCAGTGTCGCGGATAAGAAAATCCGTAAGACCTGGGAGATTGACTGCGCGAAGGCCAAGTGCCTCGTGCTGGCCTCTATGGATAATGAGCACCAGAGGCGGCACGAGAATATGGATCTTGAATCCATATTCCTCCATACCAAGGAATTATATGGAGAGCAATCTCGTATTGCAAGATATGAGACCTCGAAGAAGCTGTTTCAAGCGAGGTTGGCCGTCGGATCATCTGTGGAGGAACACGTCCTTAAGATGATAAGCTACACTGAGGAGCTCACGGACCTCGGGACCACGTTGGAGAACGAGCTGTACACAGACTTGATTCTACAGTCCCTTCCTTCCACCTACGCCCAGTTTATCTTGAATTTTAATATTCAAGGTATAGAAGTTGAACTTCCAGAACTCCTCAACATGTTGAGGAGTGCAGAGGGCACCCTGCAGAAAGCTAAGGAAACACCCGCTCTGTTTGTTGGTGGTACTTCCTCTTCTAGGTCTAAGGCGAAAGCCAAAGGAAAGAAGAAGAAGGCCCCTACCAAACCGAGAGGCCGTGTTAGTAAAGTGAAAGCCAAGGGAAAAGCAGAAGTGACAGGGCAGACAGTAGGGAAGGAATAATGCTTCTACTGTCACAAGAAGGGCCATTGGAAGAAAGATTGCAAGGCTTGGAAGGCCAAGAACCAGGACCCGAGGCAACTTGTGGCTTCGGCTTCAGGTGTGTTTGTAATTGAAAAATGTCTGTCAATCAACTCTACTTCCTGGGTATTGGATACCGGATCAGGATCTCATATTTGCAATTCTTTGCAGGCACTGAGAAGCCGTAGAGTTCTAAAGACCGGTGATATGACCCTCAGGGTTGTTAACGGAGCGTGGATGCTGTGTCCATAGGGGAATATCACCATGGATTGACGAGTACACATATTTTGGTTTTGCGCAACTGTTTTTGTGTACTTAGTTTGACTTGTAATATCATTTCAATATCTTTGTTATCAAAAGAAGGTTATGATTTTACATTTGTAAGCCATGTTGTAAACATCCACCTTAATCATGGTCTGATTGGGTCAGGTACTCTAAACAACGGTATAAACGTATTAAACCAACTACAAGTTTTCAATGTCCAGAAAACACATAAAAGAAAGACTCCAGAATTAAATCAAGCTTTCTTATGGCATTGTAGACTGGGGCACAACAATGAGACAAGGTTAACTAAGTTACATAAAGAAGGATATTTGGATCCGTTCGAATATCAATCTTATGCAACTTGTCAATCATGTCTCAAAGGAAAGATGCCAAAAACTCCGTTCACTGGACACGGGGTAAGAGCGAGTGAGCTCTTGGGACTCATACACAGAGACTTGTGTGGTCCAATGTCTACACATGCAAGAAGTGGTTATTCCTATTTCATTACTTTTAAGGATGATTTCTCTAGGTATGGACATATTTTCTTAATGAAATATAAATCCGAGGCATTTGAGAAATTCCGGGAATATAAGAATGAAGTGGAAAACAAACCGGCAAAAGTATCAAGACACTGAGATCTGATCGAGGTGGTGAATACTTGAGTGCCGAGTTCCTAGATTACCTAAAAGTGAATGGAATTCTCTCTCAGCTTACTCCTCCATACACACCACAACACAACGGTGTATCGGAGAGACGGAACCGAACCCTATTGGATATGGTGCGTTCCATGATGAGTAATGCTGAGTTACCACGATCGTTCTGGGGCTATGCACTAGAATCAACTGCATATCTTTTAAACAAGGTTCCTACCAAGACTGTGCCTACCACACCATATCAGATGTGGAGTGGAAAGAAACCCTATCTTCAGTATTTGAAGATATGGGGACGTTCAGCTTTTATTAAAAAGCAGTATGCGGACAAACTCGAGGCACGCTCAGTACTGTGTAAGTTTGTGGGATACCCAAAGAACTCCAGGGGATATCTTTTCTATTTCGCAGAGGAACAAAAGGTTTTTGTTTCTCGTCATGCCCACTTTCTGGAACATCAGTTTTTAGAAAAGAAAACAAGTGGGAGCGCAATAGAACTGGATGAAATTCCAGAACCACAAGCTATTACTGAAAGCTTGGCGGAACCAGAAGTTTCAAAAGAACAGGACATTCCCGCACCTCTCCACAGGAGTAGTAGGCTGTCTCATCCGCCTGAGAGATACTACGGCTTTCTCGTAGACGGGGATAGAGAGGATTGCATCATTGATAATGATGAGCCGACTAACTTCCAGCAGGCCATTCAGAGCACTGACACGGTAAGATGGCTCGATGCAATGCGGACCGAAATGGAGTCCATGTACACCAACAAAGTATGGCTTTTAGACATTGCTCCAGAAGGGGTAAAACCCATAGGCCGCAAATGGATCTTCAAAAAGAAGATTGGTGTAGATGAACAGGTTGAAACCTATAAGGCTAGACTTGTTGCAAAGGGTTTTCGTCAAAGACCTGCCTTGGACTGTGACGAAACCTTTCTCCATTGGCTACGCTCAAATCCATTCAGATCCTTCTTGTCGTTGCTGCCTTCCACGATTATGAGATTTGGCAGATGGATGTAAAAACCGCTTTTCTAAATGGAAATTTAGAGGAGTGTGTCTATATGGACCAGCCAGAGGGTTTCATTCAGAGTGGGAGCAGCGGGAAAGTGTGCAAGTTGCTTAAGTCCATTTATGGACTAAAGCAGGCATCGCGGAGTTGGAACATCTGTTTTGATGAGACAGCCAAAGAATTTGACATTATCAAAAATCCAGATGAGCCATGCATTTATAGTAAGATTGTAGCATGAACTATTGTATTCCTCGTCATGTACGTGGATGACATTTTCTTGATAGGAAATGACATTCCTATGCTACAATCTGTCACAGGATTCTTGTCACACAGGTTCTCTATGAAAGACCTGGGTAATGCCTCTTACATTCTGGGGATCCGGATCTATCGTGATAGATCTAAAAGGATGTTGGGACTTTGTAGCGCCTTGAAAAGTCGTTTTGGTGTTTTCCTGAAAATCGGTGAAAATTCGGTATTTTTCCGAAAACCGTCCTTTTTGTTATTTTGCAGTTTAGGACTAATTATACCTAATTTGGATAGGTAATTGCTAGTTTTTAGTAGAAAATGAGTTAATTATGAAATTCTGGTCGTTTAAAAATTTTCCCTAATTTTTCAATTTTTCAATATTATTTTAAGCCGGTAAGAAAATACATTAAATTAGCGATAAATACAAATTTTTCTAGGCTAATTTTAATCTTTAAAATTATGTTAAGTAAAATCTAGTTGTAACATAAATTTTTAGTATTTTATTTTGATTTTTAACTAATTTTTATTATAGAAAACGAAATTTATTGAATTTAAGCTTAAACTTGCAATTTTGGACTTGTAGGGGGTCTTTTTGCATAAATTTTTTTTTGTGCACTCCCTCTCACTTTTCCCTCACCCTAGGCCGGCCATTTTCCAGCAGCTCATGGGAAAAAAATTCCATGCTCATTGACTTGTGTTATTTGTGTGGAAATGAGGGGTTTTTTTTTTTGGTTTTTGAATTGTTAATTGGGCATGGTGCTTTGACTTTGGGGGAGTTTGACTAGAGACTTTTTCCCACACCCACACCACTCCCCTCTCCCTCATTTCTGGCCGGAAACCAGCAGCTCCCCCCTTCATTTTTCCTCTCTCTTTTGTTCACAAATTCATCTCAAAAATCAACAAAATCAACAAATTTCTTCACAATTTCAAAGCAAAACCTTATTCCATCTCTTCTCCAACCTAATTTGGTTCAAATCGAGGTGAAAGGAGGTGTCTTGGGAGGCTTGAGCAATCTTAGGATTGATCTTTTGAGGTATAATTTCTAATCAAATGGTTAAATTATAGCTTAAGTGTGCTAAACTAGAACCTTGAAAATTGTTTAGTGTTAAATTTAGTGTTAGTTTCATTCTAGATTTTTTTTAAAAAGTTCAAGGTTGAATTTAATCTAGGGTTTTTAGAAACCATTATTTAGTTAATTAAATCTATTTTGCTATCTAGTTGTTTGCTAATCTAAGTTAATGAGGTTACTTTATTTGTGTGGGATTCAAATTAGTGCTAATTTGGTATTGTCATGTTTAGTTTTGGATTGAAATTGCTAATGATGAAAATCAAGAAAGGTTTTGTTTATGGAAATTAGGTTTTTAAGCATTGATAATGGTTTAAAACTAATGTAATGGCTATCTAGTGGGTTAGTTGGATGTTGTGTTGGATTGTGAGCACTTTATCGCATAACGGCGATGTTGCGTCGTTTTTTTTAGAATATTTGTGCTTACTAGTTTTGTGATAAAAGTATGTGATAAATTAGTTTTGATATCTTGATGATTGTATTGGCTTATCCTATGACATTTTAGGATGAGTGAGTGTGGATTTTTGAGTAATCGGGTTTTAGTTTTGCCGGGCGACCAAATCGGCGATTTTTGCAGTTTTTGCGATTTTCGCGTGTGTTCCGCGCACCTTGTGCACGTTGTACCTAGCTAGTGAACGTTGGTATTTTTGTTAGGGAATTGCGTCGTTCTTGATTTGTAACCTTATGTTTGTATTGATGTTAATTCCAGGTTCGGTCGCGGAGACGTCAGACGCGGCTCGAAAAGGGAAAGCGGTGATTGGACGCAGCTAGCTAGGGATTCCGGTGAGTAGATGTAACATCTACGGGGGACTATCGTTGGATGGCGCAAGTCGCCCGATAGTTTTAGTACCTTAAAAAGATTCTTAGTAATGTTAGTAATTAGGGGTGTAATACTTGTATGATTATTTGCTACATTCATGCCCTATATTGACATACATATACGAAACCATTTTATAGGACACCTGCACCATTGCCAGGGTTTTTATATGCAGCACGAGCACTATTCATGCTTACACACACACCCTGGTAATTGCCATGCCACCACACTAGATAACCTTTAAATTGAAACCTTTTACTATAATTGATACTTAAACTCACGCTATTGCTTTAATTCCTTAAAATGAAATCGTAGGATTGCTATTCATGTGCATGTGCTTCATCATATTATTTGTTCATGCCTAATCTATTAATCACACATCGCAACTTGATTATTGATACCATATGCATTCATTATCATTGACATATGCACTTATGAGGATTTCTTGAGATTTTATGATATTTCTGGATTTCGGGGGAAAGCCGCAAAATTTCTAAACTTATTGTATTTTTAAAATATGTAAATTGCGGTTTTCTAGTGATGTAAGTGTCGTCCACCATGAGTTTGCTGTGGTTTTCGAGATCCGTGTCGAAGAGTGGAGGAACCGTCACGGGTACATGGTGGGCCCGGTATGGTACCCCGGGGCAAGATGAATGTGGTGTTGACGTTGAGCCTGGCAGGGGACGGATTACCTACCGGTGACTGTTTGGCATGGCGGATATCCAGAGGATACCGACCGTGGCCGCGAGATGATGAGATTTTGATATTGAGCTGGGTCAGCCGGATGGCTGAGGCCAGAGATACTATGACATGGATATATGAGATTTGTGATAGTTTTGAGGTGTCGTTGCTGGACACAGGTTCTTGTTGATTTTGTTGGTATTGTGCTGGTATTTCAAAAGAGATTCTTAAAGGGAAAAACATGATTTCTTATACTTACACATTCAGATCACGAGTTGATTCGCATTGCATTCATACCTGCTAGGATATTCATATTGCGTACATACTTGCCATTATGACCTGCCTTACCTGTATTTAGATGCTAGGATGCTTGTGTGCATGCATACGATAGCCTGTGTAGATGTTATTTATTACTCACGAGTTGGCAACTCACCCCCGTTGTGCCACAGCCTTTTTCAGGTCTGCTCCGTCAGTACAGTAGCGGCGGACGCACTTGCTTATTTTGCTCTTTTGCCTGGACTCGAGGTTTTGCTCTTAGGTGGGTTATATCATTATTTTTGTACCACCTTGTATATTCTTTGTATCTAGTGCACTCCATCTACTGTTTCTATCAGTATTGTTGTATATTGACCTAGAGATGAGACTGTGAGATTTGTGGACTTTTATGCTGTATTTTGGGGTCGAGCTCACTTGAGTCGACATGCTGTTTTTCTCATGCTTCCTTATGATTATTTCGCATGTTGTTGCTTTATATTGCGTGGGATTTGTGACCACCTTGTGGCGAAGAGCTAGCTCCCGCTTGGGGATGCCATATTTGTTGGATTCATATATATTATTGTTGTACCCATTTTGGGGGCCAGTATTTACAAAGGAGACTCTACCGAAATTTTTGGAAAAATTGGTATTGTTTTTAAAAAGGGTTTTATATGACTTATTTGATAAACTCGCTTTCAATTGATTGGGTTCTCTTCACTCTTTTGCTTATTTGGTTTTGGTTTTCTGGGCTTTGGCTTACTTATTTTACGGACGTCTTGAGACGTTTCGTAAACTTAAGTGCCAGTCACGTTCCATACCCTGCGGGTCGTGACAGACTTTCGCAGTCCAGGTACATCGACACCATACTGAAAAGGTTCAGTATAGAAGATTCAAAGCGCGGTAATTTACCGGCTTGTCACGGAATCACCCTCTCCAAAGAGATGTCTCCCAAGACTGATTTGGAAAGGGATCACATGTCTATTATACCCTACGCTTCTGCAGTAGTCTCTGTAATGTACGCGATGTTGTGTACCAGACCAGATGTTGCTTACACACTGAGTGTGATAAGACGGCATCAATCAAACCCTAGGGAGAAGCACTGGATAGCGGTAAAGAACATTCTCAAGTACCTGAGAAGGACTAAGGATATGTTCTTGGTTTACGATGGAAAAGACCTCCAGATCGAAGCCTTTGCTGACTCCAGCTTCCAGAGTGAAAAGGATGACTCCAAATCCATGTCAGGTTATGTCTTTACCCTCAATGGAGGGGTGGTATGTTGGAAGAGTTCCAAACAGGAAACCGTTGCTGACTCAACGATGGAAGCGGAGTATATCGCAGCTTCTGATGCCATAAAAGAAGCAGTCTAGATAAGAAAGTTCTTAACAGAACTTCAGGTGGTTCCGTCCATTGTTGATCCAATACCTCTGTATTGTGACAACAACGGGGCTATAGCTTTAGCGAAGGAACCCAAGTCCCATCAGAAGTCCAGACACATCTTGAGACGGTATCACCTGATCAGGGAGATCGTGGATCGCCGAGAGATCGAGGTTCGGAGGTGTAGCGTTTTGAAAATCGTTTCGGTGAAATTTCGGAAAATCGGTAAAATAAGTGGGTTTTCTGTAAAAAGTCAAAATGCAAATATCTTATTATAAAAATTAAATATACATATTCTAGCTATGTAATTGCTAGTATTTGGTGTTTATTAAACCACTAGTGAAATTTCAAATTTTCTGAAAAAAATTATTTTATTATTATTTTAAGCAGTCACTAATACATTTAATTAGGGAAAATTACAAATTGGAATGAGTTGAAACAAATTTTGTGCATCATGACACACATTAAATAAAATTTTATGTTGTTTTTGAAATGAAATCGTTTGCCAAAACGGTTTAGAAAATATCGAAGAAAAAGGCTTTTTCCGATGAATTTAGTGTTAATGGAAATTGGGGTATATCATTTATTATTTTTCCCTCACCCACACAAACCCAATTTCCCCTCCTTGGCTGAGCCCATGGCAGCCCATTACCCAAGTTCCCACAAAAAAAATGAGAGAAGCAAAACAAATGAAAAGAAAAGGGAAATGAAAAGAAATAGATAAATGAGTATGGACTTTTGACTTTTGTGTTGACTTGAACCGTCCCCACTTGACTTTTCCCCACCTCACACCCCCCCCACACTTCCCCCACCTGCACTTGACCGAGCCCCCCTCTTCTTCAGCCCCACCTCATTTCTTCTTCTCTTTTCTCTTCAAAATTCAATCAAAAATCATCAAAAATGCCTCAAAAATTCCACAAAATCAAAATCGAATCCCTACCCATTTATACTTGACCATTCTAGTATGGATCTTGGTGAAGAGAAGCATGTTTGGGAGGCTAGATTTGTGGTAGATCTCAAGATGATTGTGGGGTAAATTCTTAACCTTATGGCTAATTGTTGTTTGAATACTTTAAATCAAGTATAATTAGTTAATAGTTTGGGATTAATTGAATGTTTTGAAAAATCTAGTGAGAGTTGTGATTTCAATTAGGGTTTTTATTATATCATTAGGGATGCAATGTTTAGTTTAACATCTTATTGAATGTAAAACCTAATCTAGTTGCTAGTTGCAATTTGTTAATTTAAAATTTGCAATAAATAAGCTTTTTATGCAAACTAGGTTTTTTATGAAATGCATATATAGGTGAGATTAAATTATGGTTAGGGTTTTTATCACATTATTAACATCTTAATTTGTTGTTTTTATCACATTATTAACATCTTAATTTGTTGTTTAGCAACTTAGATCTTGCAAATCCAACCTAAATTGTTTTTGTGCATTTTGCTATAAAATTGTTAAAATTTGGGTATTTTGTAAACTAGAATTTTGGGGTTAATGGAATTTAATGAGATTAAATTGTGGAAATTGTTTTTATGACTTATTTAAGATGTTTAATAATTATTATTGCCATTAGATTTGTTTAAACGTCGGGCTTTGTACTAAAACGGGTAATATTTGCTTGCTAGATTTTGGGAAAAATGGCTTTTTAAGTGAATTTGGGGTTTTTGTGAATTTTAAGCTATTTTATATTATAATTAGTTCTTGTGATTGTACAAATGAGTGTGTTTGGGTTTTTCTCGATGGTTTGGCGTTTGTACGCCGTCGTCGAGGGTTTTTAGGTTGATTTGTGGATGCAAACCATAGGTTTTGACCTACGTGGGATTCGTGAGTCGTTTTGGTCATGAGTCGGATTTTAATGCGTTACGGTGCGTTATGATATGTAGGTACCCCATGTGGACTTCGAGACGACAAGCAATCGCATGGCGACGTTGGCACCGGCGAGCGAGGACCAGGTGAGTAGATTTATATCTACGGGGAGAAGTCGGGTGGATGGCGTATAGCACCCCCGCAGTCCGTGGTGGTGTATACGGACGCGTATACACACCAACAATTATTATATGTTATTTGGGATTAATAACGATGTTTAGGATGGATATTGGTGTAACGTTTTGAAAATCGTTTCAGTGAAATTTGGAAAAAACGGTAAAATAAGGGGGTTTTCTGTAAAAAGTCAAAATACAAATATCTTTATTATAAAATTAAATATACATATTCTAGTTATGAAATTTCTAGTATTTAGTGTTTATTGAGCCACTGGTGAAATTTCAAATTTTCTGAAAATTTTTCCGAAATTAATTATTTTAATATTATTTTAATCCGGTAAGAAAATACATTAAATTAGCGATAAATACAAATTTAAATGGGCTAATTTTAATCTTTAAAATCATGTTGATTAAAATCTAGTTGTAATATAAATTTTTAGTATTTTATTTCAAGTTTTAATTGATTTATTTTATGGAAAACAAAAATATAGTTATTTTGAACTAAAACTTGCAAATATGGTATTGTGGGGGCTCTTTTTGCATAGAATTTTTTTGTAAACTCTCTCACACTCATCCTCACTCCCCTTAGCCGGCCCCACACTATTGTAGCAGCCCAAGAATTTTATTTCCCTCTTTTTGACCTTAAATCATATGAGAAATGGGTTAAAATAAGGTTTTTATATATAGTAAAGTAGGTGGGGGTATTATGGTAATTTGGGAGGGGCTTTGACTTGGATTCTTCTCCACAACTCCCCCACACCTCTCCCCACTCCCTCTTCAGCCGAAATTCCTGCAATAAACAGCCCCAAAATTTCCCCTCTCATTTTTCTTCTAAACTCATCAAAATTCCTTTTAAACTTCACAATTTCAAGCCCATCCTTCATCCATTCTTCTTAACCTTTCTTGCATGGATTTTGGATGCTAGGAGGCCATCTTTGGAGTCAAAATTTCTTGCTAGATCTCTAGGTCTAGAGGTATAATTCTTACCCATTTAAATTCATATGGTTAGATTTCTTTAAATGAGTTGTTTTAGTGTTAATATTGGTGCTATTTTCATCTAGGATCTTCAAGAGAATGGTTTGAGTTAAACTAGGGTTTTTAGCACACCATTATTAAGTTAATTATTCTATTTTGCTATCTAGTGTTTTATACAAACCAAATCTAAGAGTTTAACTTGCTTTTTGGGCTTCAAATTAGTGCTAATTTAGTGTTTCATGTATAGTTTGGGTTGGATTTTGTTAGTTATAAAATTCAAGAAAGGGTTTGAATGCAAGTTAGGGATTTGTGAAATTGGTGTATGGTTGTGTAATGTATTAGGATCTTATGGCTTGTTAAAACAAAGTTAGTAGCTAGTTGTTAATTGTTAGTTTAAAAATTATGATAATTACGCTAATTTGCTAACTAGCTATTTAAAATTGGTTAAATAATTGGGTTAAAAATGTAATTATGTTTTTATGACATCATTAACATTATTATGAGTGGTTTAATATCTTAGGTTATGCAAAACCAAGCTTAATTGTTGAATTGTGAATTTTGCTTTAAAAGGTGTTAAAAATTGATATTTTTGCAAACTAGGATTTTGGAATTTATGCAAATTGATGAGAATAAATTATAGGAATGGTTTATATGACTTTGTTATGATATTTAGTGAATATTTTGGATGCTAGGTTCGTTTATACATCGAGTTTTGTACTAAAACGGTGATTTGTGCTTGCTAGATTTTCGGAAAAATGACTTTTTAAGTGAAATTGGGGGTTTTGTGAATTTTAAGCTATTTTATATTATAATTAGTGCTTGTAATTGTACAAGTGAGTGTGTTGGGAGTTTTCTCGATGGTTTGGCGTTTGTACGCCGACGTCGAGGGTTTTTGGGTCGATTTGTGAAAGCAACCATAGGTTTTGACCTATGTGGGATTCGTGAGTCGTTTTGGTCATGAGTCGGATTTTAATGCGATACGATGCGTTATGATATGTAGGTACCCCATGTGGACTTCGAGACGACAAGAAAGCGCGTGGCGACGTCGGCACCGGCGAGCGAGGACCAGGTGAGTAGATTTGTATCTACGGGGAGAAGTCGGGTGGATGGCGTATAGCACCCCCGCAGTCCGTGGTGGTGTATACGGATGCGTATACACACCAACAATTTATTATATGTTATTTGGGATTAATAACGATGTTTAGGATGGATATTGGTGTGTTGGATTATTTTAGTGTTGCGAACCCTAGGGTAGTGTTGCACTACACATACACACATACATACTTGCATACATTCCTATTTATATGTGCTCATGGGATTCTTTATAGTTATGTGTTCACATGGGTATGGGACTATGTGGTCACATACGGATTTGAGGATGATACTTGGGATTGAGCTGAGTCGATGAGATTTGTTTTGTGGTTGTGATATCGGTGATATGGCAGGATTCGTACTTGAGGTACGTCCTGGTGTTATAGCGGATCTTGGGACGACGATACGGGTGAATAGTGTTATTAATAAAATGGTCGACATGTGATCGTGATATAAGATATGATATGCTAGGATATTGATACTAGGCTGTATTGGGCGATGTATACCCCTTGCTGATGATATGTGCTAATGATATCATTTGTACGAGATTGTCGATCAGTAGTCAGATCATGAGTATCTTGAGGATATTAGTATTGTACTAGACATAGGTCAGTACCCTAGACTACGATCTTGAATAAAGAGGATACCAGAGGAATGGCGTGAGGAATATGATATTGACCCGTACCCAGATTTGGGGATGCCGTACGACGGATTTACGTACGAGCTATATCTTGATGATTGATCCGTACTCTTGACTTGGGATGTCTGATTGTAGATATAGTATCGGATATGATATTATTGAGGCGGGATCACCGACTAATATATATACAGGAATGTATATGGATCGACTCAGATGTTAGGCGGTTTCCCTACCTGTAGTCCAGCTTGTTAGCTTAGCCCTTTAGTTTAGTTTAGTTGTTAGATTAGATTCGATTCTTACCTATTTCAAAAACTAACGAATCGTGGGTATTTTAAAAGACAGCCCAAGGGATCCTACGGATATTTCAAAAGACGTATCTTTTCATAAAAACACCGTAGCCCCTATTTTCAAAACCCCATGATTCGTGTTATTTCAAAAGGCACCAGTTGTAGGACTTATATTAGATTAATGCAGGTTAGTTACAGTTGCGTCTAGTATTCAGCTCCCGCTTATTATTATGGTTCGCTTCGCATCGCATACTTATGTTATAATTTCTTATTGCAATGTTGATATCATATTGTTAGAACACCAGCACCATTACCGATGATGCGTATGTACCACGTACACTTACTTGCCGGCTCACACACATCTTCATCGGTAATTGCCATGTCACGTACACCTTAGAAAATATTATTGCTTGACTTAGCTTGTTAGTTAGTAATTTGACATGATATTAGTGTACCTGCCTTATATGCCAGCTTAACATTGTAATTATTACTTGTCACTTCATGCATACTGTTATTCATTGTTATGCCTATATTCATGGTTTTACATGCTATTGATGATTTGGATTCGGATTTCCATGAAATTTTCTGGATTTGGGGGGAAAACCGCAAAACTTATATAAACTGATTTCTCTCTTTTTAAATAAAAATAAAGTGTGGTTTTTCCCATGATGTATGAGTCGTCCACCATGAGTTTGCTGATGGATTTCGAGACCCGATTCGAGGAGACGGATGAACCGTTTCGGGTATATGGTGGACCCGGTAAGGTACCCCGTGGCAAGAAGCGCATGATGATGACGATGTGAGCCTGGCAGGGGAGCACTACCTACCGGTGATTTTACCCGACGCGTCAGATATCCGGAGGATACCGTCGTGGTCTTGAGTTGGATGGTAGGGGCTGGTCTGGACTGACGGCGCCCTAGATATTGTGATTGAGACATTGAGATTTCGAGATATTGAGGTACAGAGACTGTGATACAGAGATATCAAGATTTTGGGATTACGTTTTGTGCCGATTCTAGGCACGGTTTTATGCTGATTTCATTGTGATACCTCATTTTAAAAATAAAAAGGAAATCTCACTAAATTATGAAAACAGTTCTTCATTTACATGTATTCTGTTTCCATGCATTCATACCTCATTCATATGATATATTGCTACCTGAGGCACTGAAACGGGCACATGAGATTACACTCGGGTTAGATATTTACCCTAGCCTTGTTATAGGTTGCATGTTATATATATAATTGAGGATATATTATGATCTTTGACCTAGGTTGCATTATTTATGCAATTTCTTTCCGTAGATGTTTTTCTATTCACGAGTTGGCAACTCACCCCCGTTGTGCCACAGTTCTTGCAGGTTTCGCCGTACAAGTTTCATTACGGCTTTGCAGGCACTACTTCCATTTCCGGGTGATTTGCTAGTAGGTGGGTTTATTTGTATCGTACCCCCATTATATATCTTGTATATCATTATTCTGTTGTATCTAGAAGTTCTATCAACCAAACATGTATTTATTTGAGATAGAGACCAGTGATGTTTATTCTCTCGACCTTAGAGTCGCGCGTTGTATTTCTGTGGTTTTCTTGTAGTTTTTGAGTTTCCATTTGAATTTTGATCCTCGCCCTTGGCGTTGTCTGTTATATTGCTTGTGTGGTTGTGACCGTCGATTGACGAAGAGCTAGCTCCCGCTTGGGGATGCCTTTTTATTGATTTCGTATACTATTCATGTTGTATCCCATTTGGGGGCCAGTATTTACAAAGGAGACTCTGCCGAAATTTTCAGGAAATATTTGATGTTTTTTTTTAAACGCATAATTCGGCTATACTATTAAAACTACTTGATTTAAATTGGTTTTCCTTCACTCTACTACTTTTCTTGGTTTGGATTTCTGGGTTTTCGGTTTACTTAGATTACGTACGCCTCGAGACGTTTCGTAGTTTAAGTGCCGGTCATGTTCCGTACTTTCGGGACGTGACAAAGTTGGTATCAGAGCGTTAGGTTTTACCTTCGGAGCGTAGGATGACCCTTGGTTGATGGAATAGGTGACTAGAGTAGAGTGACGTACCGTGGGTATGTTCCGCGGCATACTTGCGATACACCACTCCACTTAAGAAGCCTTAGGATGTACATTTCTTTGTTCAGTATTATATTCATTACTGATCTAGCCTCATCGGTACCAGTTATGGTTTGCTGCCACGATTACGGGCAGGGAGAGCTACGGCTAGAGTTGCGGTCAGCACGAGCTCGTTACGAACGAGGACTGACCAGAGCATAATTCCGGTGACACACGATTGTAGAGATGTGTCTTTTGATTGTGCTTTCGCGCCACGAGTGTTGGATGGATCGCTATATGAGATTACTTGGACGTGCCGATCAGCACTAGAGGATTGAGCCACTGACAGAGGCCAGCCAGATTTTGATGACCATTGGTATATTACTTACTCATGATGATTGAGGCACTGTTCAGCGTGCGGACGAGTGAGCCAGTTGTTGCAGCGAACGACGGGATATCGCCCCAGATGTGGGAGCTATTGCAGTACAAGGTTGTACTAAGAGATGATAGAAGGTCGCTAGTCACCGAGGATGAATGACTAGGACATGTGGTTCGTTCGCTACCCCGATGAGAGGTCATCAGATAAATTGATTCCAGCTAGAGACGACTTCACGCGGAGACGTTGAGAGTCGACAGAGACGATCGAATGTCAGAAACCTACTATTCCAAGTTTAAAGTAATCGGAAGGACATGCAGGCAATTCTATGGTCCCTCTAGAAGAATGAAACTCTAACTCGACTTAATGACCGTGTGAAAGCCTTTAAACCTTCGGGTTTGCGGCAGTTCTGCGGCGCCATTAGTGAGGCTTGGGTTTGCCCTTCTACGGCTGGACCACCGATGCTGTGGTATGTACTCGATACTATTATACTATGCCCAAGATGTTGAGCTCTTGGGTGGTTATGAGGTTTTGACAAATCGATCGGATGGCTCGACTTAATTCAGATGCTAGGTGGTGAGATGCATTTCTTGGGAGACTCCGGATACGAGGATAGCCGTGGGAGTCAGTCCATGCAGCCACGACGAGACGAGTCCGAAGCGGTCGACATTAGAGAAAAGTGAAGAAAGAGGTTCGTACCTGATCTAGATGAGATGGCGTTCCACTCCGCCGACATCAGAGATGCGATGTGCATGCCGAGGCGTGGTACTTGGATTTACCTTCCAGAAAGAGTCGTGATGAGTATGCAGCCGTTCTGGAACGAGAACAGATCTAGTAAGGAACGATGACTTTCGGACAGTTCGGCAGAGGCGAGATTTGGGAGAGACCTCGACAGGACCTTTCTGGGACAAATTATGAGAAGACTTGGACCCAGGAGTGGTCGTGTTACGCACACCAGCAGGCCAGAGTTCACGATCATCGACGAGACGTCCCACTAGTGACCGCGACAGTTGGTCCGAGATTCTTAGAGGATGCACTTGAGCGGTACTATTCCGCCATTATTGAATTCGATGTTTTGGGTGATTGATTCGCATGATTTGATTTTGATGATTGAGGATTTACGATCTTTGCACAGTGTTGCACTTGATATCGTTTTCGTGCTTGGTTTCACATGTTTGCGATTTTACGGTTTTAGAAATTTGAGTTGATTTTGTGCGTATATACGCACACGATTTGGTTTTTGCACGCGGTATAGTTCATATATGCTTGCAGTGCAGTGTTACGTATGTTGTGCATTTAGATGCCCTGGACTTTGATTTCGATGGTAATGTTCGATATTTGTTTTGTGCACCTTGTGCACCTGATTTGATTTTGCGCATGTTCGGCACTTGATATTGGATTTCATGATTTCGTGCACGATGGATGCACCTGATTTGGATTTTCGCCCATGTTGGGCGCATGTTTTGAAGTGTGATTTTGGTGCACACCAGATGCACTAAATCGAGATTTTTCGTGCATGTCAGATGCACCTGATTTTGCTGTCAGGCACACATGTTGCCTATGACAGATGTTTCGTGCATACCCGATGCACTTAGATGTTGTTTCTGTGCATATATATGGCACATATTTGGATTTTGATTTCCGTGCACACAAGACGCACGTAGTATTCATACGCGTATTTTGGGGATTGATTTTTCTTATAGAGCAGTACGTTTTTATGATATTGCTATGTGTTTTCGTACTGAGCAGGACTAGTCAGAGGACAGTACCTGAATATATTTTACATGTATAGTTTCGAGTTATATCATATTGGTTTTGCTTTGGATTTGGTATTGATGTCTTCCCCATGACTTCGATGATTGCGGGATACTTGACGGAGTTCTGATT
Source organism: Agapanthus africanus (assembly GCA_030015575.1). NCBI lineage: Eukaryota > Viridiplantae > Streptophyta > Magnoliopsida > Asparagales > Amaryllidaceae > Agapanthus > Agapanthus africanus. The sequence continues at coordinate 544,505,810 of JASDDO010000024.1, read as the reverse complement.
TGAGTTATATGCTCATTTTTCATGCGCATGCGTTGCGCTACGATTTGTTTTATGTATTTATGATTTCGGAGCCCCGGCGATTTGATGGTTTTAGCTGAAATATTTTAGTATTTGGGGAAGTTTTAATTTAAATTCGGGGACCGAATTTCTTTAAGGGGGGAAGGTTGTAACGTTTTGAAAATCGTTTCGGTGAAATTTCGAAAAAACGGTAAAATAAAGGGGTTTTCTGTAAAAAGTCAAAATACAAATATCTTTATTATAAAATTAAATATACATATTCTAGCTATGAAATTGCTAGTATTTGGTGTTTATTGAGCCACTGGTGAAATTTCAAATTTTCTGAAAATTTTTCCGAAATTAATTATTTTAATATTATTTTAAGCCGGTAAGAAAATACATTAAATTAGCGATAAATACAAATTTAAATGGGATAATTTTAATCTTTAAAATCATGTTGATTAAAATCTAGTTGTAATACAAATTTTTAGTATTTTATTTCAAGTTTTAATTGATTTATTTTATGGAAAACAAAAATATAGTTATTTTGAACTAAAACTTGCAAATATAATATTGTGGGGGGTCTTTTTGCATAGAATTTTTTTGTAAAGTCTCTCACACTCATACTCACTGCCCTTGGCCGGCCCCACACTATTGTAGCAGCCCAAGAATTTTATTTCCCTCTTTTTGACCTTAAATCATGTGAGAAATGGGTTAAAATAAGGTTTTTATATATAGTAAAGTAGGTGGGGGTATTATGGTAATTTGGAAGGGGCTTTGACTTGGATTCTTTTCTACAACTCCCCCACACCTCTCCCCACTCCCTCCTCAGCCAAAATTCCTGCAATAAACAGCCCCAAAATTTCCCCTCTCATTTTTCTTCTAAACTCATCAAAATTCCATTTAAACTTCACAATTTCAAGCCCATCCTTCATCCATTCTTCTTAACCTTTCTTGCATGAATTTTGGATGCTAGGAGGCCATCTTTGGAGTCAAAATTTCTTGCTAGATCTCTAGATCTAGAGGTATAATTCTTACCCATTTAAATTCATATGGTTAGATTTCTTTAAATGAGTTGTTTTAGTGTTAATATTGGTGCTATTTTCATCTAGGATCTTCAAAAGAATGGTTTCAGTTAAACTAGGGTTTTTAGCACACCATTATTAAGTTAATTATTCTATTTTGCTATCTAGTGTTTTATACAAACCAAATCTAAGAGTTTAACTTGCTTTTTGGGCTTCAAATTAGTGCTAATTTAGTGTTTCATGTATAGTTTAGGTTGGGTTTTTTTAGTTATAAAATTCAAGAAAGGGTTTGAATGCAAGTTAGGGTTTTGTGAAATTGGTGTATGGTTTTGTAATGTATTAGGCTCTTATGGCTTGTTAAAACAAAGTTAGTAGCTAGTTGTTAATTGTTAGTTTAAAAATTATGATAATTACGCTAATTTGCTAACTAGCTATTTAAAATTTGTTAAATAATTAGGTTAAAAATGTAATTATGTTTTTATGACATCATTAACATTATTATGAGTGGTTTAATATCGTAGGTTATGCAAAACCAAGCTTAATTGTTGAATTGTGAATTTTGCTTTAAAAGGTGTTAAAAATTGATATTTTTGCAAACTAGGATTTTGGAATTTATGCAAATTGATGAGAATAAATTATAGGAATGGTTTATATGACTTTGTTATGATATTTAGTGAATATTGTGGATGCTAGGTTCGTTTATACATCGAGTTTTGTACTAAAACGGTGATTTGTGCTTGCTAGATTTTCGGAAAAATGACTTTTTAAGTGAAATTGGGGTTTTTGTGAATTTTAAGCTATTTTATATTATAATTAGTGCTTGTAATTATACAAGTGAGTGTGTTGGGAGTTTTCTCGATGGTTTGGCGTTTGTACGCCGACGTCGAGGGTTTTTGGGTCGATTTGTGAAAGCAACCATAGGTTTTGACCTATGTGGGATTTGTGAGTCGTTTTGGTCATGAGTCGGATTTTAATGCGATACGATGCGTTATGATATGTCCGTACCCCATGTGGACTTCGAGACGATAAGCAAGCGCGTGGCGATGTCGGCACCGGCGAGCGAGGACCAGGTGAGTAGATTTGTATCTACGGGGAGAAGTCGGGTGGATGGCGTATAGCACCCCCGCAGTCCGTGGTGGTGTATACGGATGCGTATACACACCAACAATTTATTATATGTTATTCGGGATTAATAACGATGTTTAGGATGGATATTGGTGTGTTGGATTATTTTAGTGTTGCGAACCCTAGGGTAGTGTTGCACTACACATACACACATACATACTTGCATACATTCCTATTTATATGTGCTCATGGGATTCTTTATAGTTATGTGTTCACATGGGTATGGGACTATGTGGTCACATACGGATTTAAGGATGATACTTGGGATTGAGCTGAGTCGATGGGATTTGTTTTGTGGTTGTGATATCGGTGATATGGCAGGATTCGTACTTGAGGTACGTCCTGGTGTTATAGCGGATCTTGGGACGACGATACGGGTGAATAGTGTTATTAATAAAATGGTCGACATGTGATCGTGATATAAGATATGATATGCTAGGATATTGATACTAGGCTGTATTGGGCGATGTATACACTTGATGATGATATGTGCTAATGATATCGGTTTGTACGAGATTGTCGATCAGTAGTCAGATCATGAGTATCTTGAGGATATTAGTATTGTACTAGACATAGGTCAGTACCCTAGACTACGATCTTGAATAAAGAGGATACCAGAGGAATGGCGTGTGGAATATGATATTGACCCGTACCCAGATTTGGGGATGCCGTACGACGGATTTACGTACGAGCTATATCTTGATGATTGATCCGTACTCTTGACTTGGGATGTCTGATTGTAGATATGGTATCAGATATGATATTATTGAGGCGGGATCACCGACTAATATATATACAGGTATGTATATGGATCGACTCAGATGTTAGGCGGTTTCCCTACCTGTAGTCCAGCTTGTTAGCTTAGCCCTTTAGTTTAGTTTAGTTGTTAGATTAGATTCGATTCTTACCTATTTCAAAAACTAACGAATCGTGGGTATTTTAAAAGACAGCCCAAGGAATCCTACGGATATTTCAAAAGACGTATCTTTTCATAAAAACACCATAGCCCCTATTTTCAAAACCCCATGATTCGTGTTATTTCAAAAGGCACCATTTGTAGGACTTATATTAGATTAATGCAGGTTAGTTACAGTTGCGTCTAATATTCAGCTCCCGCTTATTATTGTGGTTCGCTTCGCATCGCATACTTATGTTATAATTTCTTATTGCAATGTTGATATCATATTGTTAGGACACCAGCACCATTACCGATGATGCGTATGTACCACGTACACTTACTTGCCGGCTCAGACACATCTTCATCGGTAATTGCCATGTCACGTACACCTTAGAAAATATTATTGCTTGACTTAGCTTGTTAGTTAGTAATTTGACATGATATTAGTGTACCTGCCTTATATGCCAGCTTAACATTGTAGTTATTACTTGTCACTTCATGCATACTGTTATTCATTGTTAATTCATGGTTTTACATGCTATTGATGATTTGGATTCGGATTTCCATGAATTTTTTTGGATTTGGGGGGAAAACCGCAAAACTTATATAAACTGATTTCTCTCTTTTTAAATAAAAAAAAGTGTGGTTTTTCCCATGATGTATGAGTCGTCCACCATGAGTTTGCTGATGGATTTCAAGACCCGATTCGAGGAGACGGATGAACCGTTTCGGGAACATGGTGGACCCGGTAAGGTACCCCGGGGCAAGAAGCGTGTGATGATGACGATGTGAGCCTGGCAGGGGAGCACTACCTACCGGTGATTTTACCCGACGCGTCGGATATCCGGAGGATACCGTCGTGGTCTTGAGATGGATGGTAGGGGCCGGTCTGGACTGACGGCGCCCTAGATATTATGATTGAGACATTGAGATTTCGAGATATTGAGGTACAGAGACTGTGATACAGAGATATCGAGATATTGGGATTACGTTTTGTGCCGATGCTAGGCACTGTTTTATGCTGATTTCATTGTGATACCTCATTTTAAAAATACAAAGGAAATCTCACTAAATTATGAAAACAGTTCTTCATTTACATGTATTCTGTTTCCATGCATTCATACCTCATTCATATGATATATTGCTACCTGAGGCACTGAAACGGGCACATGAGATTACACTCGGGTTAGATATTTACCCTAGCCTTGTTATAGGTTGCATGTTATATATATAATTGAGGATATATTATGATCTTTGACCTAGGTTGCATTATTTATGCGATTTCTTTCCGTAGATGTTTTTCTATTCACGAGTTGGCAACTCACCCCCGTTGTGCCACAGTTCTTGCAGGTTTCGCCGTACAGGTTTCATTTCGGCTTTGCTGGCGCTACTTCCATTTCCGGGTGATTTGCTAGTAGGTGGGTTTATTTGTATCGTACCCCCATTATATATCTTGTATATCATTATTCTGTTGTATCTAGAAGTTCCATCAACCAAACATGTATTTATTTGAGATAGAGACCAGTGATGTTTATTCTCTCGACCTTAGAGTGGCGCGTTGTATTTGTGCGGTTTTCTTATGGTTTTTGAGTTTCCTTTTGAATTTTGATCCTCGCCCTTGGCGTTGTATATTATATTGCTTGTGTGGTTGTGACCGTCGATTGACGAAGAGCTAGCTCCCGCTTGGGAATGCCTTTTTATTGATTTCGTATACTATTCATGTTGTATCCCATTTGGGGGCCAGTATTTACAAAGGAGACTCTGCCGAAATTTTCAGGAAATATTTGATGTTTTTTTTTAAACGCATAATTCGGCTATGCTTTTAAAACTACTTGATTTAAATTGGTTTTCCTTCACTCTACTACTTTTCTTGGTTTGGATTTCTGGGTTTTCGGTTTACTTAGATTACGTACGCCTCGAGACGTTTCGTAGTTTAAGTGCCGGTCATGTTCCGTACTTTCGGGACGTGACAATTGGGGTGTTGGATTATTTTAGTGTTGCGAAACCTAGGGTAGTGTTGCACTACACATACACACATACATACTTGCATACATTCCTATTTATATATGCTCATGGGATTCTTTATAGTTATGTGTTCACATGGGTATGGGACTATGTGTTCACATACGGATTTGAGGATGATACTTGGGATTGAGCTGAGTCGATGAGATTTGTTTTGTGGTTGTGATATCGGTGATATGGCAGGATTCGTACTTGAGGTACGTCCTAGTGTTATTGCGGATCTTGGGACGACGATATGGGTGAATAGTGTTATAAATAAAATGGTCGACATGTGATCGTGATATGAGATATGATATGCTAGGATATTGATACTAGGCCGTATTGGGCGATGTATACCCCTTGATGATGATATGTGCTGATGATATCGGTTTGTATGAGACTGTTGATCAGTAGTCAGATCATGACTATATTGATGATATTAGTATTGTACTAGACATAGGTCAGTACCCTGGACTATGATCTTGGATAAAGAGGTTACTAGATGAATAGGGTGATGAATATGATATTGACCCGTACCCAGATTTGGTGATGACGTACGACGGATTTACGTACGAGCCAAATTTTGATGATTGATCCACACTCTTGACTTGGGATGTCTGATTATAGATATGGTATCGGATATGATATTATTGAGGCGGATCACCGACTAATATATATATATATGTATGTATACGTATCGAATCAGAGGTTAGGCGATTTCCTTACCTGTAGTCCAGCTTGATAGCTTAGCCCTTTAGTTTAGTTTAGTTGTTAGATTAGATTCGACTGCTACCTATTTCAAAAGCTTACGAATCATGGGTAGTTTAAAAGACAGGTCAAGGGATTCTACGGTTATTTCAAAAGACGTATCTTTTCTTAAAAACACCGTAGCCCTTATTTTCAAAACACCGCGATTCGTGTTATTTCAAAAGGCACTATTGTAGAACTTATATTAGGATAATGCAGATTAGTTATCGTTGCGTTTAGTATTTAGCTCCCGCTCATTATTGCTGCTCGCTCCGCATCGCATGTTTATATTATGATTCATATTCCATTATTGATATCATGCTGTTAGGACACCAGCACCATTACCGATGATGCGTATGTACCACGTACACTTACTTGCCGGCTCACACACATCTTCATCGGTAATTGCCATGTCACGCATACCTTAGAAAATATTATCTCCTAATGTAGCTTGTTAACTAGTAGTTTTGACATGATGATTAGTTGCTTGCCTTATATGCTAGTTTAGACATTGTAGTTGTTACTTGTCACTTCATGCATACTGTTATTCATTATATGCCGCATTCATGGATGCTCATGCTTATATTCATGGTTTTACATGCTATTGATGATTCGGATTTCCATGATATTTTCTGGATTTGGAGGAAAACCGCAAAATATATATAAACTGCTTTCTCTCTTTTTTTAAATAAAAATGCGGTTTTCCCATGATGTATGAGTCGTCCACCATGAGTTTGCTGATGGATTTCGAGACCCGATTCGAGGAGATGGATGAACCGTTTCGGGTACATGGTGGGCCCGGTAAAGTACCCCGGGGCAAGAAGGTCGTGTTGCTGACGTTGAGCCTGGCAGGGGAGCACTACCTACCGGTGATATTACCCGACGCGTCGGATATCCGGAGGATACCGTCGTGGTCTTGAGATGGATGGTAGGGGCCGGTCTGGACTGACGGCGCCCTAGATATTGAGATTGAGACATTGAGATTTCGAGATATTGAGGTATTGAGATTTGATGATACAGGTCAGTCCGGATAGCCGGAGCCTAAGATTTTCAGACATTGAGATTTATGTTTTGTGTGCTAGACACTGTTGATGCTGATTTCTTTATGATACCTCATTTTTAAAAATACAAAGGAAATCTAAATTAGGAAAACGGTTTCTTCATTTACATGTAATCTGTTTTCATGCATTCATACCTCATTCATATGATATATTGCTACCTGAGGCACTGACACGGGCACATGAGATTACACTCGGGTTAGATATTTACCATAATCATTGTTTTAGACTGCTAGTTTTATTTGAGGATTATATATATTGATCGTATGACCTAGGATTGCGTCATACATGCGATTTTCTATTCGTAGATGTTTTTCTATTCACAAGTTAGCAACTCACCCCCGTTGTGCCCCAGTTTCTTGCAGGTTTGCCGTACAGGTTTCTCTACGGCTTTGCGGGCTTAGTTTCGTTCGGGTGATTTGCTAGTAGGTGGGTTTATTTGTATCGTACCCCCCATTTTATAACTTGTATATTATTACTCTGTTGTATCTAAAAGTTCCATCAACCAAACATGTATTTATTTCAGAGATAGAGACCAGTGATGTTATTCTTTCGACCTTAGAGTCGCGCGTTTTATTTCTGTGGTTTTCTTGTGGTTTTGAGTTTTTGATCCTCGCCGTTGGCGTTGTATATTTTATTGCTTGTGTGGTTGTGACCGTCGATTGACGAAGAGCTAGCTCCCGCTTGGGGATGCCTTTTATTGATTTCGTATACTATTCATGTTGTATCCCGTTTCGGAGCCAGTATTTACAAAGGAGACTCTGCCGAAATTTTCGGGAAATATTGATGTTTTTTTAAAAACCGCATAATTCGGCTTATGCTATTAAAACTACTTGTTTAAATTGGTTTTCCTTCACTCTACTACTTTTCTTGGTTTGCATTTCTGGGTTTTCGGCTTACTTGGATTACGTACGCCTCGAGACGTTTCGTAGTTTAAGTGCCGGTCATGTTCCGTACTTTCGGGACGTGACAAAGTTGGTATCAGAGCGTTAGGTTTTACCTTCGGAGCGTAGGATGACCCTTGGTTGATGGAATAGGTAACTAAAGTAGAGTGACGTACCGTAGGTATGTTCCGCGGCATATTTACGATACGCTACTCCACTTAAGAAGCCTTAGGATGTACATTTCTTTGTTCAGTATTATATTCATTCCTGATCTAGCTTCATCGGTACCAGTTACGGTTTGCTTCCACGATTACGTGCAGGGAGAGCTACGGTTAGAATTGCGGTCAGCACAAGCTCGTCACGAACAAGGACTGACCAGGGCGTAATTTTGGCACACAAGATTGCGGAGATGTGTCTTTTTACTGTGTTTCGCGCCACGAGCGTTTGGCGGATCGCCTTTATGAGATTTCTCGGACGTGCCGATCAGTACCAGAGGATTGGGCCACCGACAGAGGCCAGCCAGATTTTGATGACCGTTGGTGTATTGCTTATTCATGATGGTCGAGGCACTGTTCAGCGTGCAGACGAGCGAGCCAGTTATTGCTGCGAACGACGAGATATTGCCCCAGATGTTGGAGCTATTGCAGTACAAGTTGTACTTAGAGATGATAGAAGGTCGCTAGTCATCGAGGATGAATGACTGGGACATGTGGATCGTTCACCTATCTCGATGCGAGGTCATCAGATGATTGATTCCAACTAGAGACGACTTCACGCGGAGACGTTGAGAGTCGACAGAGACGATCGAATGTCAGAAACCTATTTTTCCAAGTTTAAGTCTTCGGAAAGACATGCAGGTAATTCTATGGTCCCTCTAGAAGAATGAAACCCTAACTCGACATAATGACCGTGTGAAAGCCTTTGAACCTTAGGGTTTGCGGCAGTTCCGCGGCGCCATTAGTGAGGCTTGGGTTTGCCCTTCTACGGCTGGACCACCGATGCTGTGGTATGTATTCGATACTATTAAACTGTACCCAAGATGTTGAGCTCTTGGGGGATTATGAGGTTTTGACAAATCGATCGAATGGTTCGACTGCAATCGGATGCTAGGTGGTGAGATGCATTTCTTGGGAGACTCCAGATACGAGGATAGCCGTTGGAGCTCAGTCCATGCAACCACGACGAGACGAGTCCGAAGTAGTCGACAGTAGAGAAGGTGGAGTAAGAGGTTCGTACGAGATCTTGATGAGAAGACGTTCCACTCCGCCGACATCAAAGATGCGATACACATGAAGAGGCATTGTACTTGGATATACCTTCCAAAAGGAGTCGCGTTGAGTATGCAGCCGTTCCAGAACGAGAACAGATCTAGTAAGGGACGATGACTTCCGGACAGTTCGGCAGAGACGAGATTTGGGAGAGATCTCGATAGGACCTTTCTGGAATAAATTACGAGAAGACTTGGACCCAGTAGTGGTCATGGTATGCATACCGGCAGGCCAGAGTTCAGGATCGTCGACGAGACATGCTATGAGTGACCACGGCAGTTGGCCAGAAATTCTTGGAGGATGTGCTTGAGCGGGACTATTCCGCCATACTTGATTTGCGTATTTTGGGCGATTTATTCGCATGATTGATTTTGATGCTTGAGTTTCATGATATTTGTCTTCATGGACCATGGTTGCACCTGCTGAGTATTTACGATTTTTGCACGGTTGTTGCACTTGATATCGTTTTCGTGCCTTGGTTCTCGTATTTGTGATTATATGGATTTCATACAGTTGAGTTGATTTGTGCGTATATACGCACACAATTTGGGTTTTGCACTCGGTATAGTTCATATATGCTTGCAGTGCAGTGTTACGTATGTTGTGCATTTATGCACTGGACTTCGATTTTGATGGGGATGTTCGATATTTGTTTTGTGCACCTTGTGCACCTGATTGGATTTTGCGCATAATCGGCACTTGATATTGGATTTCATGATTTCGTGCACGATGGATGCACCTGATTTTGCTGTCAGGCACCCACGTTGCCTATGACAGTTGTTTCATGCACACCCGATGCACTTCGATCTTGTTTCTGTGCACATGTTGGCATATATATGGATTTTGATTTCCGTGCGCACCAGACACACGTAGTATTCGTATGCATATTTTGGGGTTGATTTCTTATAGAGCAGTACGTTTTATGATATTTGCTATGTGTTTTCGTACTGAGCAGGACTAGTCAGAAGACAGTATCTGAATGTATTTTGCATGCATTGATAGCTATCGAAGGGAATTCCAAAAAGCGAGCTATAGTCTCAGTATTTACCTACGTGTCTGATATGACACGAAACGTTTAAAACAAGAAAACCCTTCCAAATTGTTTCCCAAAATGGCGGAACGTACAGTTCAAACAAAAGGTATATATGCATATGATTATTTTCTTAAGATAGACGTCCGCCACTGTGCAGTGTTATGCGCATTGCACAGCGACATAAGAGATTTGGCATGCATTCCCTTCAGATATTTACATATATAGATTTGATATTTACGTGTATAGTTCGAGTTATATCATATTGGTTTTGTATTGGATTTGACATTTGTGTCTTTACCATGACTCCGATGATTGCGGGATGCTTGACGGAGTTTTGATTTTGAGTTATATGCTCATTTTTGATGCACATGCGTTGCGCTACGAATTGTTTTATGTATTTATGATTTCGGAGCCCCGACGACTTGATGGTTTTGATTAGATGTTTTAGTATTTGGGGGGAGCTTTACTTTAAATTCGGGGACCGAATTTTTTTAGGGGGGAAGATTGTAGCGTTTTGAAAATCGTTTCGGTGAAATTTCAGAAAATCGGTAAAATAAGAGGGTTTTCTGTAAAAAGTCAAAATGCAAATATCTTATTATAAAAATTAAATATACATATTCTAGCTATGTAATTGCTAGTATTTGGTGTTTATTGAGCCACAAGTGAAATTTCAAATTTTCTGAAAAAAAATATTTTATTATTATTTTAAGCCGTCACTAATACATTTAATTAGGGAAAATTACAAATTGGAATGAGTTGAAACAAATTTTGTGCATCATGACACATTAAATAAAATTTTATCATGTGGTTTTTGAAAGGAAATCGTTTGCCAAAACGGTTTAGAAAATATCGAAGAAAAAAGCTTTTTCCGGTGAATTTAGTGTTAATGGAAATTGGGGTATATAATTTATTATTTTTCCCTCACCCACACAAACCCAATTTCCCCTCCTTGGCTGAGCCCATGGCAGCCCATTACCCAAGTTCCCACAAAAAAAAATGAGAGAAGTAAAACAAATGAAAAGAAAAGGGAAATGAAAAGAAATAGATAAATGAGAATGGACTTTTGACTTTTGTGTTGACTTGAACCTTCCCCACTTGACTTTTCCCCACCTCACACACCCCCCACACTTCCCCCACCTGCACTTGACCGAGCCCCCCCTCTTCTTCAACCCCACCTCATTTCTTCTTCTCTTTTCTCTTCAAAATTCCATCAAAAATCATCAAAAATTCCACAAAATCAAAATCGAATCCCTACCCATTTATACTTGACCATTCTAGTATGGATCTTGGTGAAGGGAAGCATGTTTGGGAGGCTAGATTTGTGCTAGATCTCAAGATGATTGTGGGGTAAATTCTTAACCTTATGGCTAATTTTTGTTTGAATACTTTAAATCAAGCATAATTAGTTAATAGTTTGGGATTAATTGAATGTTTTGAAAAATCTAGTAAGAGTTGTGATTTAAATTAGGGTTTTTATTATATAATTAGGGATGCAATGTTTAGTTTAACATCTTATTGAATGTAAAACCTAATCTAGTTGCTAGTTGCAATTTGTTAATTTAAAATTTGCAATAAATAAGCTTTTTATGCAAACTAGGTTTTTTATGAAATGCATATATAGGTGAGATTAAATTATGGTTTGGGTTTTTATCACATTATTAACATCTTAATTTGTTGTTTAGCAACTTAGATCTTGCAAATCCAACCTAAATTGTTGTTTGTGCATTTTGCTATAAAATTGTTAAAATTTGGGTATTTTGTAAACTAGAATTTTGGGGTTAATGGAATTTAATGAGATTAAATTGTGGAAATTGTTTTTATGACTTATTTAAGATGTTTAATAAGTATTATGGCCATTAGATTTGTTTAAACGTCGGGTTTTGTACTAAAACGGGTAATATTTGCTTGCTAGATTTTGGGGAAAATGGCTTTTTAAGTGAATTTGGGGTTTTTGTGAATTTTAAGCTATTTTATTTTATAATTAGTGCTTGTGATTGTACAAATGAGTGTGTTTGGGTTTTTCTCGATGGTTTGGCGTTTGTACGCCGACGTCGAGGGTTTTTAGGTTGATTTGTGGAAGCAAACCATAGGTTTTGACCTATATGGGATTCGTGAGTCGTTTTGGTCATGAGTCGGATTTTAATGCGTTACGGTGCGTTATGATATGTAGATACCCCATGTGGACTTCGAGACGACAAGCAAGTGCGTGGCGACGTCGGCACCGGCGAGCGAGGACCAGGTGAGTAGATTTATATCTACGGGGAGAAGTCGGGTGGATGGCGTATATCACCCCCGCAGTCCATGGTGGTGTATACGGATGCGTATACACACCAACAATTATTATATGTTATTTGGGATTAATAACGATGTTTAGGATGGATATTGGGGTGTTGGATTATTTTAATGTTGCGAACCCTAGGGTAGTGTTGCACTACACATACACACATACAAACTTGCATACATTCCTATTTATATGTGCTCATGGAATTCTTTATAGTTATGTGTTCACATGGGTATGGGACTATGTGTTCACATACGGATTTGAGGATGATACTTGGGATTGAGCTGAGTCGATGAGATTTGTTTTGTGGTTGTGATATCGGTGATATGGCAGGATTCGTACTTGAGGTACGTCCTGGTGTTATAGCGGATCTTGGGACGACGATACGGGTGAATAGTGTTATAAATAAAATGGTCGATATGTGATCGTGATATGAGATATGATATGCTAGGATATTGATACTAGGCCGTATTGGGCGATGTATACCCCTTGATGATGATATCGGTTTGTATGAGACTGTCGATCAGTAGTCAGATCATGACTATATTGATGATATTAGTATTGTACTAGACATAGGTCAGTACCCTAGACTGTGATCTTGGATAAAGAGGATACTAGATGAATAGGGTGATGAATATGATATTGACCCGTACCCCGATTTGGTGATGCCGTACGACGGATTTACGTACGAGCCAAATTTTGATGATTGATCCGCACTCTTGACTTGGGATGTCTGATTATAGATATGGTATCGGATATGATATTATTGAGGCGGATCACCGACTAATATATATATGTATGTATACATATCGACTCAGAGGTTAGGCGATTTCCTTACCTGTAGTCCAGCTTGTTAGCTTAGCCCTTTAGTTTAGTTTAGTTGTTAGATTAGATTCGACTCCTACCTATTTCAAAAGCTTACGAATCGTGGGTATTTAAAAAGACAGGTCAAGGGATTCTACGGTTATTTCAAAAGACGTATCTTTTCTTAAAAACACCGCAGCCCTTATTTTCAAAACACCGCGATTCGTGTTATTTCAAAAGGCACTATTGTAGAACTTATATTAAGATAATGCAGATTAGTTATCGTTGCGTTTAGTATTTAGCTCCCGCTCATTATTGCTGTTCGCTCCGCATCGCATGTTTATATTATGATTCATATTCCATTATTGATATCATGCTGTTAGGACACCAGCACCATTACCGATGATGCGTATGTACCACGTACACTTACTTGCCGGCTCACACACATCTTCATCGGTAATTGCCATGCCACGCACACCTTAGAAAATATTATCTCCTAATGTAGCTTGTTAACTAGTAGTTTTGACATGATGATTAGTTGCTTGCCTTATATGCTAGTTTAGACATTGTAGTTGTTACTTGTCACTTCATGCATACTGTTATTCATTATATGCCGCATTCATGGATGCTCATGCTTATATTCATGGTTTTACATGCTATTGATGATTCGGATTTCCATGATATTTTCTGGATTTGGAGGAAAACCTCAAAATATATATAAACTGCTTTCTCTCTTTTTTTTAAATAAAAATGCGGTTTTCCCATGATGTATGAGTCGTCCACCATGAGTTTGCTGATGGATTTCGAGACCCGATTCGAGGAGATGGATGAACCGTTTCGGGTACATGGTGGGCCCGGTAAAGTACCCCGGGGCAAGAAGGTCGTGTTGCTGACGTTGAGCCTGGTAGGGGAGCACTATCTACCGGTGATATTACCCGACGCGTCGGATATCCGGAGGATACCGTCGTGGTCTTGAGATGGATGGTAGGGGCCGGTCTGGACTGACGGCGTCCTAGATATTGAGATTGAGACATTGAGATTTCGAGATATTGAGGTATTGAGATTTGATGTTACAGGTCAGTCCGGATTGCCGGAGCCTGAGATTTTGAGACATTGAGATTTATGTTTTGTGTCGATGCTAGACACTTTTGATGCTGATTTCTTTATGATACCTCATTTTTAAAAATACAAAGGAAATCTCACTAAATTATGAAAACGGTTTCTTCATTTACATGTAATCTGTTTTCATGCATTCATACCTCATTCATATGATATATTGCTACCTGAGGCACTGACACGGGCACATGAGATTACACTCGGGTTAGATATTTACCCTAGTCATTGTTTTAGACTGCTAGTTTTATTTGAGAATTATATATATTGATCGTATGACCTAGGATTGCGTCATACATGCGATTTTCTATTCGTAGATGTTTTTCTATTCACAAGTTGGCAACTCACCCCCGTTGTGCCCCTGTTTCTTGCAGGTTTGCCGTACAGGTTTCTTTACGGCTTTGCGGGCTTAGTTTCGTTCGGGTGATTTGCTAGTAGGTGGGTTTATTTGTATCGTACCCCCCATTTTATAACTTGTATATTATTACTCTGTTGTATCTAGAAGTTCCATCAACCAAACATGTATTTATTTCAGAGGTAGAGACCAGTGATGTTATTCTTTCGACCTTAGAGTCGCGCGTTTTATTTCTGTGGTTTTCTTGTGGTTTTGAGTTTTTGATCCTCACCGTTGGCGTTGTATATTTTATTGCTTGTGTGGTTATGACCGTCGATTGACGAAGAGCTAGTTCCCGCTTGGGGATGCCTTTTATTGATTTCGTATACTATTCATGTTGTATCCCTTTTGGGAGCCAGCATTTACAAAGGAGACTCTGCCGAAATTTTCGGGAAATATTGATGTTTTTTTAAAAACCGCATAATTCGGCTTATGCTATTAAAACTACTTGTTTAAATTGGTTTTCCTTCACTCTACTACTTTTCTTGGTTTGCATTTCTGGGTTTTCGGCTTACTTGGATTACGTACGCCTTGAGACGTTTCGTAGTTTAAGTGCCGGTCATGTTCCGTACTTTCGGGACGTGACAGGAGGGTTGCTACAGAATACAACACTGCAGATCCATTCACAAAGGCCATCCCTCAGATGCAGTTCTAGAGGCTATTCGAGATGATAGGTCTGCGATATGCCAGCACATGGCCTTAGTGCAAGTGGGAGATTGTTAGTGTAATATGCCCTAGATGCCATTATTGTATAGTACTAGTTTGTATATTACATTTTGAAAGCTTGGGATATATACACGAATTTATGACAGTCTTGCTCGATATAGTAGTATGCTACTTGGTTTGTATCTATCTTAATATGTGCATGTGTTTCTTTTAACATATCACTGATACATATTGATAGAGCCCTTAGGATCTTTGCTTGACTACCAGCGTTGTGATGGCAGTCACAGTAGTAGGGACTGAGTAGTTTATAAGCACATCCTTATACAGGTCCCTAGTCGTAGGATTATCGAGACAGGGCATCGATACCCAGAGTAGACTGGTGTATACACTTCTCATCCCAGGAGGGGAGATGGTCTGTCCCACAACCATCAGTACGTCGTACTGGAGAAAGTATGCAGGTGCTCGTTAGGTTACGAGTACACTGGACATGACTCGTAGGGAATTGTTGGTTGGTACTATACCTATCATTAGTTAATAGTTCCCAGGTGACATGAGTACAGCTTAGTCCGTTGACTTGACACTGCTGCTTCGCCTCAAGTGTGTTCCCACTGTTCTTAGATTAATACCCTACCACGGCTCTATTGAGTCGTGCAAACAGGTAGTAGTTGGGTGCAGTCCCGAAGCACTTGGAGGTAGTGGCGGATAGATAGGATTGGTCTCTCCCGGTATTGGGGGTTGATATCGCTCTGTGTTTGGAGAGCCATTAC
Organism: Agapanthus africanus; assembly: GCA_030015575.1. NCBI lineage: Eukaryota > Viridiplantae > Streptophyta > Magnoliopsida > Asparagales > Amaryllidaceae > Agapanthus > Agapanthus africanus. The sequence goes on along the minus strand of JASDDO010000024.1, from coordinate 544,489,749 downwards.
ACAAAGTCCCTGGCCAGGGCAAGCGAAATTTACTGGTAGGTACTCTAGTAGTTTCTCAGGGTATTTTGGAATACACTCTGACACGACTTATACTGCTATTAGGGGACTGACGTTTACCTCCCCCCTAGGCCCTATATGTGATACTCTTAGACGAACAGATAGGACTGTATGGAGATTGTCACATTCAGGCTCAGTAGGAGTTCGGATGGGTTTCCTCATCGGCCTTCTTATCGACATCTACCTGGGGACCGTTACGTACAGCTAGTACCGCTTGCGGCCTATGATTAAACCTACGGCCAGCATAGTGTCGAGTCTTTAGAGTCCCACACAGAGGGTTCCCCAGCTTCGGGCAAAACGAAGTAGAGGTCGTATGGTTTTACGACAGGGTTCGTTCACATACGTGCACTTGTGCGTGTTTGGTGTTCGGGCAGTTGATACTAGCGGGCTTTGGTTTAATCCGGATCCTAGTATTTGATTTTGGATTGGTTCAGTCTCATTGTATTCGTGTTCCTCGGAACACGGATCCGGGTATTTATATACAGTTGACAGAGACAGAGAAGGAGACACCTCATTAGGGTTTTGACCATTGACTTGATTAAAACCATTATGAGGTGGAGGAAGTTCATTACTAATTTTATTAGAGTTAATTGTGTTATGGTTAATTGGTTTGACCATTTGACCAAGTTGACCATTGTTGACTTAGATATTTTTGTTGAGCAAAAGATATTTTGCTTAGTATTAATTGTGACATGATAATGGTCAAATCAATATCAACCATCACAATTATCTTAATTAAAATTATTATTCTTTTTCCTCATATGGGAGCTCACTCTTCATTTTATCAAGTAGATTTTCTCTCTCCTTCTTCTCTCTCTCAAGCCCTAGTGTTTCATGAGTTGAAAATCAAGGGCCATTGAGATCAAGCCAGCAAAACCACTCTCTACTCACTCTAGATCACTTAGTCTAGCAACCCAAGTGTTCTAGTTGCCTCATCTTGGAGGTTAAGCTCTAGGTTGGATCTCTCGGGTGGATCTTCTACTACATCATGAAGCCGACAAGGAGGTGTTTTCCATTTCACTCCAAGGAGCTTGCAAGGAGAAGAAAGATAGCGGAAAGAAGAGAAGGACTTGGAACTCTATGTATAATCTTCTTACCTAGTAGATAATACCTCTAGCTAGTTTGTTAGTTATGGTTTAGCAAAGATCTTGTGTTCAAGTCGATGTTACCTAGTTTGTAAAAATCGTTTTTTACCCGTTCCGCCTCCCCGCAAAACTGTGGGATGAGTAACGTCGACTTACATTTACGAGTGGTCATACTAATTGGCCGAGAGATGACCGGAGAAGTGTCGGAGCAGAATCGTTTCCGTTAGTACACCTGATCGGGACGATGAGCCGATGGATTGCGAGATTGGTAATCCACAGAGAAAATGAGGACCCAGAGACAGAGGACGCCAGACCGTCAGCAGGAGGCAGGCGGATGTTCTTGCTCTGCCAGTTTTGGGCACACCGGCATTTTTCGACATTGTAGGAGGTGTAGCTCAATGTCATTTGTTGCGATTTGCGTTTGTGATTCGAGTATCACACTTATATCGCTTGGATTTGAGTTTTGATGATTGAGTTTCATGATATTGTTTTCGTGCACCATGGCTGCACCTACTGGGTATTTACATTTTGTGCATAGTTATTGCACTTGATTTATATTTATACACCGCTATATCGGTTTGCGATTTGTGCACATCTATTGCACTTGATATTGGTTTTATGCCGTGGCTGCACGTGTTTATGATTTCGTGGATTTCATAGGGTTGATTTGATTTTGTGCATGTGATATGCAGTCGATTTGGTTTTGGCACTCGGTATAGCTCGCATGTGCTTGCAGTGTATCGATACGTGTTTTGTGCACGCAGTGCAAACGCTTATGATTTTTATACACCTTGGCATGCTCGGTGTTGTTTTTGTGAGCATTTGAGATACTGATTTGTATTTGGTGCATTTATTGCACTAGATTTATATTCGTGCACTTGTTGCACTAGATTTGTATTCGTGCACTTGTTGCACCAGATTTGTATTTCGTGCATTGGATGCACCGGATTTTTATTTCGTGCATTTGTTGCAGCAGATTGGTATTTTGTCCATTGGTTGCACTAGATTTATACTGCGTACATTAGCTGCATCCGATTTATGTCTTTAAGCATTTGTTTTACCAGATTTATGTTTTTGTGCGCGTTTGCACTTGACGTTCGTTTTCGTGCACTTTACTGCACTGGGCAATTATACGGACTTGACGCGCTTGGTTTGGATTTTTGCGCATATTAAGCACTTGGTATTGGATTTTGTGCGCGTCGGATGCACTTGATTAGATTTCATTCGTGCATGACGGATGCACTTGATTTGGATTTTCGCGCATATTGGGCGCATGATATGAGATGTGATTTTGTGCACACCGGATGCACTCGATAGGGATTTTCATTCGTGCAGGGTAGTTGCACTGGGTTGAGATTTTTGTGCACTATAGATGCACTTGATATTATTGTCGTGCACATCCGTTGCACTGGAAAGATGCTTTCGTGCACACCCGTTGCACTTAGTTTGGTTTTTTGCACATTCGTAGCACTTGTATTTGGCTTTGATTTCCGTGCACACCAGACGCACGTGATTGTTGGATACGCCTTTTGAGGCTGATTTTGCTCTTGAGCACTTTGTTTTAATGATGGGCACTATATTATGTAGTAGCCGACATGACTGATCTGAGGACAGTACCTGAGTACTTTGCATGCATAAAAAGTTTACCAAGTGGTTTTCAAAAAGGAGCTATAGTCTCGCTATTTCCTACGTGTCCGTGAGCGACACAAACGTTTACAAAAGAAAACCTTTTGGAATATTTCAAAAGGGCGGAACGTGTATTTGAGCAAAACGTATATGAACGTATATTTATTACTTTACAAATGAGCGTCCTTCACTTGTGCCGTGAGTTACGCATCACACGGCGATTCAGAAAATATTTTGCATGTGTTTTATTCAGTTTTAGGAGATTTTTTTCAAGGATGCATACTATACACGTATTATAGTATTTGACTAGTGTATATTGGATTTCAGCAGTAGATTTCGAGATCTGTATCTTCATTGTAACTCCGACGATTGCGTGACGCTTGACGGAGTTCGATTTTGAGTTTCGTACTTGTTTTCAGGCGCACACGATGCGCTGTGGTATTTCTATATCTTCCGTGATTTCGGAGCCATGTTGATTTGAACTGATTATTGAAATGTTTTAGCATTTTGGGGTTTAAATTTAAATTCGGGGACCGAATTTATTTAAGGGGGAAAGATTGTAACATTTCAGAAATATAAAATATTTTTTTTGGAATTTAATATTAAAATAATATATTTCGACAAAACTATTCGATTTGCGAATTTGGGGTTTTCGTAAATTGGTATAAATATATACTAATATTTGTGAAATAATTGGAGATTAAAATGATTTATTCATTTAAAAAGATATTTATTGGATTTGGCATTTTTATAATTAATTATATGCAGTTTAAATAAAAATTGATTAGTGCACTACTAATCGCGATTAGGCCAAATCCGTATTTTTAATTAATTATGGCTAGTGCACCATGACATGTTGCATATTGTTACATGTTGTTTCCTTTGTGATTGTTTTAGTGGTATTATGTGAATTAATTTGAGAAAGAAAGAGAATTATTGGAGATAGAGAGAGGGGACCATGATGAGGCATGGGCTTGAGAGGGCGAGCATAAGAAAGAGATTGAGGATAAGAGAGAGAGAGAGAGAGAGAGAGAGAGGGAGGGCTGCCCCTTCATTGTTCCTCTTTTGTTTTCTTCATCTCATCCTTCAACTCATCCTCCATTACTTCTACCCTCATGGTTCATCACAAAATCCTCACCAAAACCCTATACCTCCTTCACAAAAGTTGATCCCCACCTCATCTTACACCCTTTGGACCTTTCAAGCATGGATTTTGATGACTTTGAGCAACTCAAGAAAATTCTTAAATTGCCAAATGTGGTAATTCCTACACTTCTAGTTTAGTTTTTGAGTTTCCTAGCACCCTATAGTAGTTTAGAGTTAAATCGATTTAGATTAGTGATGTTTGGAAATTCCAAGAGAGGGTTTGGGTGATTGTGTGGACCTGTGATATTTAGTGGCTGTTTACAAGACCTTAGTGATGTTTTACTGGCTATGACCCGAGATTAGAACCAAAATACGAAGTTAGAAATTTTCCCGTGTCGGTTTTGTGATGTTTTGTTGGACTACAGGGAATCTGAAGCAACCTGGAATGTTTATGAGGAAAACAAGCAATATCATTAACCTAGATAGACCTCTAGAAACCCACCACCAAAGTATGAGCCCCTTTATCCCCTGTGTGGCCGGCGAGCTCGGATTTCTGGGTGTTGTCGCGGGATTTCTGTTGGAGTCTGGTGTTGAGTTTTTGGCTGTAGTTCACTTACCCTGTAAACTATCCCATGTACATGCTTGTTTAGTCCCAATTAACCTGAGATGAAATCTGGGAGTATATTGGGTTGGTTTTGGCTATGTTTTCCAATATTGGAATTCTTGGTTTTGATATTTGATATTGTATTTGGTCGTTGGATATTTGTACGTCAACGACGAGGGTTGTTTGGTTGTTTTTGCAAGCGTAGGCTATAGGTTCTAACCTATGAGCGCACCGTGTGCCGTATCGGTTTTTCCGGACTTGATTTTAATAGCATTGCGATTGTGTATTGATTGTAGGTATCTCCGCGTGGATTCCGAGACGACGAAGCACATCGACTACGGCTGAATAAGGAGTTCCGCAGGTGAGTAGATTTATATCTATGGGGAAGTCGGGTGGATGTCGTATAGCACCCCCAACCATTGATGTGTGATTTATAGTTTGGAGACAAGTTATGCCACGACTTAAGGTTATAGTTTATGGTTTAGTTTTAAATGATATGATAGAAAGGATGTCTCGAATTGATATATGAGGATATGAACGTGAATGTGAACCACGATATATATATATATATATATATATATATATATATATATATATATATATAGTTGTAAGAGAATGAGTACGAGATTATAGTGGCATGATATGAGATCGATAAATACGACATGAGATTAATAAGATAGAATGTATATGTAAGATGACTTGATGTGAGATATTGATGTGATGAAAAGAGAATATTATGAAATATGATGACTTGGCTGTATATATCGATATACAGATGCGAGGCGATATGAGAATATAGATACTTTGGCCAAGACCTGACTTGAGATATATGTGTGTATATATAATTATGATAATAATGAGCGATATGTCGTACGAGACTTAGATTCGTACCCTCATTGTTATATAGGTTGATAGAATCCCTAATCGTTTAATGCCGCCGTATGATGGATTACCGTACGTAATGAGTTTTACCTGATGATTGATCCATACCCTTGAATAGAGGATGCCGTACGATGTATTATACCGTATGTGATGTTGTGAGGCTGGGTGACGATTGACAGATTTATCGACTCGGATATGTTATAGATATTGATAACCCCTGTCTACACTGCTTAGCTTAGCCGTTATGCAGATGTTAGATTAGATATGCATACCTTATAGCATTGCGCTCACGATCTACTTCTGCTACGTTCATGATATTCTCACTGCATTACATATACATGTGCTAGTACACCTACACAATTATCGATGATGCGTATGTTACACTTACACAGATTGCCGGCTCACACACTTTCATCATCGATAATTGCTATGTCACTTACACAGTAGAATTGCCACATCATGCTATTACTCTTAATTGTTCAGTACTGTCACATGACTCTTTGGCATGATTTACTTGCTATGCTCACATCACTATTATATGTTGCATGATATACTGATATGCTCACATTTCTATTCTATGTTTGCATACATCATGCTTTACGATTATACGCATTGAGATGCTGTTTTCATGAGATTCTGGATTTGAGAACCGTGGTTATATTTCAAAAGAAAGTATGTATTGTTTTAAAAACCTGGTTTCTCTTGATATGATATTTCGAGACATCCACCATGTGTTTTCTCGGTTATAAGCTATGTGATACCCGATTCGAGAAGCGGTAGGCACCGTCTGCTGGTACATGGTGGATCCAGTATCGTACCCCAGGGCAAGAAATGATTTTTGTGGTGTAGACGTTGAGCCTGGCAGAGAGACTACTACCTACCGGTGATAGTATTTGGGTTCGATAGTTAACCGGAGGATTTCGACCGGAGTCGTGAGATGATATAGGCCGATCCGGACTGACGGAGCCCATGGGCCGATCCGGACTGACGGAGCCCGAGATATGAGGATTTACGTGTCGATGTTGGACACGGGTTTCATGATATTTCGAGTGTCGATGTTGGACACTCAAGTTTCATGATTTTGATGTGTCGTTGCTGGACACACGTTGGTTGATATCCTCATATTTACATGCATATGCTTTCATGATGTTTCGAGTGTCGATGTTGGACACTCAGGTTCCATGATGTTGTTGTGTCATTGATGGACACATGGATGATATCCACATGCATACAGGCATTGATTATTTTATTGCCATATATGCAGACACGGTCACCCTAGATATCATAGTATTACCTTTATGATATAGTTGACCTAGGAATCGTTGTTTTATTCGATTTCTACTTGCTGATGTTTTCTACTCACTTGTTAGTAACTCACCCCCGTTGTGCCACAGTTCTTGCAGGTTTGACCGTATGGATCAGTAGCGGTATCGCTGGCACACAGCTTGCATTCGGGTGATTTGCTTTTGTAGGTGGGACATATTGGATCGTGCCCACTCTTGTATTATTATTCCTGTTGTATCTAGTCAACTCCATCAATCAGAAACTAGTATTTGTATAAGTAGTAAGACTTAGAAAGACTTGTAGTTGCGAGACTTAGAACAATGTGTTATATGTTTGCTTGGTGGATTTGATGTCTTGCTTTATTCACTATACTTTTTTGTTGATCTTCGCCATTGGGTGTCGTATACATATATTTCTGACTTGCGTGGTTGTGATTCCGCCGATTGACGAAGAGCTAGCTCCCGCTTGGGGATGCCATTATTGTTGTTATGTATATGTGGTTTTGGATCAAAATATACAAGGGAGGTGCTGCCCAAATTTCTAAAAGTCGAAACATGTTTTTCAACTAGTATAATCCACTTGCATTTTCATGTTCTCTTATTTATGCATTTAAGAAAACGTTTGATTTCATCATACCTTCATTTCAAAACTTCACCTCTTTTATTTTCTTTAAAAAGGTTTAGATTTCTGGGCTTCGGCTTACTTAATTTACGTTACGCCTTTAGACGTTGCGTGATTTAAGTGCCGGTCACGAACAAATTTTGGGTCGTGACAAAGTTGGTATCAGAGCGCTAGGTTTAACCTTGGTTTAAGTCTGGGTTTGACTATGTGGAGTTTGAGGCATAATCTATTTCGGAATTTAGGCTTTACCTTACGGAACTTAGACTTGAACAGGGTGGTATTAGACTCGAACATTCGTTACATAGGTTGACCCTGATTGATGGAGTAGGTAACTCAAGTAGAGTGACGTACCGTGCGTATTTTCCGCGGCATACTTACGATACGATACTCCACTTAAGTGACCTTAGGATGTACATATCTTGAAATCTGTGATTCTCTTCGTTCCCATGATCATACATCCATTTGAGATCCTTGATTCTATTCGTTCACATGATCATACTCTCATTGATTCCGTTCTTCCTTATGATCATGTATCCATTTTGGGATCTGTTGATTCTTTTCATCCCTTTGGTCTATCATCATCGATATATGCTTGAGGTTCCGGTCACCTTGGTTTAAGCGCAGATTGAGCTGCTGCTAGTGATGCGGTCAGGTCGAGCTCGTCATGGACGAGGACTGACCATCGTATTTTCTGGTGATAAGGGAACGTATCAGTTTAGTGTTTGTGTTGTGACCTCTCGTTTGAGGCGAATGTTCGGTTTTGTACCGGATGATCGGGCCACTGATAGAGGCTGCCTGTTATGAGAGGACTGTTGATGTACAGCCTACCTCAGAGATCGTGATGCCGTCTACCTTGCAGACAGATGACCCAACTGTTGCTGAGATTGATGGGATGTCGCTTCCAGAGCTTACGAGCTGAGATCGCTGGAGCTTTCAGGAAGAGATGCGATAGATGATAGCTAGTCTATCTTGAGTTGAGTTGAGTGACCGAGATGATTCGTCTGATTTGATTCACCGACGTAGGCCCAGTTGAGTTGTAGATTTCCAGTGTGGAGAATCTTACTCAGTTCTAGAGTAGACCGACCTAGAGAGGACGTTGTTCGTTGGATGCTCCGGTAGGAGATTAGTAAGTTGACCGGTTTCAGATAGAAGGACCTCACCCAGGTGCATTGTGAGTTGATCGAGAGCGGATGAATAAAGTATATTCCTCCTATGGTTGGGATGAGTTCCCGAGGACATGTTCGTCTAGATATCTTCTGCAGAGTGATGAAGATACCGAGTTCATAATTTCGAGTCCGTGTGAGAGACTCTGGATTGACTGTAGCCGAGAACAATTGCAGTACGCAGATAGCATGACGTGACATCGAAGTGGACGATAATAAAGACGAGTGGAACAAGAGGTTCGTGCGAGATATTAATGAGCTGTTGTTACTCCCCGTTGAGATTAGAGATCGGATATGTATACAGAGGCGTTGGGATATGGCCAGTTCCCGAGGAAATGCTGTGCTGAGAACACAGATGTCCAGAAAACGAGAAAAGATTATGCAAGAGTACCAGCCTCCGTACAGTTCGGCATAGGCGAGATCGGATGAGACCTTGAGCATGTGCCTTCCAGGACACTGCTGCGATAAGATTTGCGCCGAGGATCAGTTGTGTCATATGTATTCAGAGGGCCAGAGGCCAACGCCAGTGACGAGCTGCTTTACAAGTGGTCATACTAATTGGCCGAGAGATGACCGGAGAAGTGTCAGAGCGGAATCGTTTCCGTTAGTACACCTGACCGGGCCGATGAGCCGATGGATTTAGAGATTGGTAATCCATAGATAAAATGAGGACCCAGAGACAGAGGACGCCAGATCGTGAGCAGGAGGCAGGCGGATGTTCTTGCTTTGCCAGTTTTGGGCGCACCGGCATTTTTCGACATTGTAGGAGATGTACCTCAATGTCATTTGTTGCGATTTGCGTTTGTGATCCGAGTATCACACTTATATCACTTGGATTTGAGTTTTGATGATTGAGTTTCATGATATTGTTTTCATGCACCATGGCTGCACCTATTGTGTATTTACATTTTGTGCATAGTTATTGCACTTAATTTATATTTATACACCGCTACATCGGTTTGCGATTTATGCACATCTATTGCACTTGATATCGGTTTTGTGCCTTGGCTGCACGTGTTTATGATTTCGTGGATTTCATAGGGTTGATTTGATTTTGTGCATGTGGTACGCACTCGATTTGGTTTTTGCACTCAGTATAGCTCGCATGTGCTTACAGTGTATCGACACATGTTTTGTGCACGCAGTGCACACGCTTATGATTTTTATACACCTTGGCATGCTCGGTGTTGTTTTTGTGAGCATTTGAGATACAGATTTGTATTTTGTGCATTTGTTGTACTAGATTTATATTCGTGCACTTGTTGCACTAGATTATATCTGTGCACTTGTTGCACCAGATTTGTATTTCGTGCATTGGATGCACCGGATTTGTATTTCGTGCATTTGTTGCACCAGATTGGTATTTCGTGCATTGGTTGCACTAGATTTATACTCCGTACATTGGCTGCACCCGATTTATGTCTTTGAGCATTTGTTTTACCAGATTTATGTTTTTGTGCGCGTTTGCACTTGACGTTCGTTTTCGTGCACTTTACTGCACTGGGCATTTATACGGACCTGACGTGCTTGGTTTGGATTTTTGCGCATATTAGGCACTTGGTATTGGATTTTGTGCGCATCGGATGCAGTTGTGTAGATTTAATTCGTGCAAGATGGATGCACTTGATTTGGATTTTCGCGCATGTTGGACGCATGATATGAGATGTGATTTTGTGCACACCGGATGCACTCGATTGGGATTTTCAATCGTGCAGGTTAGTTGCACTGGGTTGAGATTTTCGTGCACTATAAATGCACTTGATATTATTGTCGTGCACATCCGTTGCACTGGACAGATGCTTTCGTGCACACCTGTTGCACTTAGTTTGGTTTTGTGCACATTCGTAGCACTTGTATTTGGCTTTGATTTCCGTGCGCACCTGACGCACATGATTGTTGGATACGCCTTTTGAGGCTGATTTTGCTCTTGAGCACTTTGTTTTAATGATGGGCACAATATTATGTAGTAGCCGACAGGACTGATCTGAGGACAGTACATGAGTACTTTGCATGCATAAAAAGTTTACTAAGATGTTTTCAAAAAGGAGCCATAGTCTCTCTATTTCCTACGTGTCCGCGAGCGACACGAACGTTTACAAAGAAAAACCTTTTAGAATATTTCAAAAGGGCGGAACGTATATTTGAGCAAAACATTAATGAACGTATATTTATTACTTAACAAATGAGCGTCCGTCACTTGTGCCGTGAGTTACGCATCACACGGCGATTCAGAAAATATTTTGCATGTGTTTTATTCAGTTTTAGGAGATATTTTCCAAGGATGCGTACTATACACGTATTATAGTATTTGACTAGTGTATATTGGATTTCAGTAGTGGATTTCGAGATCTGTATCTCCATTGTAACTCCGATGATTGCGTGACGCTTGACGGAGTTCGATTTTGAGTTTCGTACTCGTTTTCAGGCACACACGATGTGCTGTGGTATTTCTATATCTTCCGTGATTTCGGAGCCCCGTTGATTTGAACTGATTATTGAAATGTTTTAAAATTTGGGGGTTTAAATTTAAATTCGGGGACCGAATTTATTTAAGGGGGAAAGATTGTAACATTTCAGAAATATAAAATATTATTTTTGGAATTTAATATTAAAATAAAATATTTCGCGAAAACTATTCGATTTGCGAATTTGGGGTTTTCGTAAAATGGTATAAATATATACTAATATTTGTGAAATAATTGGAGATTAAAATGATTTATTCATTTAAAAAGATATTTATTGGATTTGGCATTTTTATAATTAATTATATGCAGTTTAAATAAAAATTGATTAGTGCACTACTAATCGCGATTAGGCCAAATCCGTCTTTTTAATTAATCATGGCTAGTGCACCATGACATGTTGCATTTTTTTACATGTTGTTTCCTTTGTGGTTGTTTTAGTGGTATTATTTGAATTATTTTGAGAAAGAAAGAGAATTATTGGAGAGAGAGAGAGGACCATGATGAGGCATGGGCTTGAGAGGGTGAGCATAAGAAAAAGAGTGAGGATAAGAGAGAGAGAGAGAGAGAGTGTGTGTTGCCCCTTCATTGTTCCTCCATTGTTTTCTTCATCTTCTTCTTCAACTCTTCCTCCATCACTTCTACCCTCATGGTTCATCACAAAATCCTCACCAAAACCCTATACTCCCTTCACAAAAGTTGATCCCCACCTAATCCTACACCCTTTTGAGCTTTCAAACTTGGATTTTGAAGACTTTGAGCAACTCAAGAAAATTCTTAAGTTGCCAAATGTGGTAATTCCTACACTTCTAGATTAGTTTTTGAGTTTCCTAGCACCCTATAGTAGTTTAGAGTTAAATCGATTTAGATTAGTGGTGTTTGGAAATTCCAAGAGAGGGTTTGGGTGATTGTGTGGACTTGTGATATTTAGTGGCTGTTTACAAGACTTTAGTAGTGTTTTACTGGACAAGACCCGAGATTGGAACAAAAATACAAAGTTTGAAATTGTCTCGTGTCGGTTTAGTGATGTTTTGTTGGACAACAGGGAATTTGGAGCAACCTGGAATGTTTATGAGGAAAACAAGCAATATCATTAACCTAGATAAACCCCTAGAAACCCACCACCAAAGTACGAGCCCCTTTATCTCTTGTATGGCCGGCAAGCTCGGATTTCTGGGTGTTGTCGCCGGATTTCTGTTGGAGTCTGGTGTTGAGTTTTTGGCTGTAGCTCACTTACCCGGTAAACTAACCCCTGTACTTTCTTGTTTAGTCCCAATTAACCTGATATGAAATCTAGGAGCATATTGGGTTGGTTTTGGCTATGTTTTCTGATATTGGAATTCTTGGTTTTGATATTTGATATTGTATTTGGTCATTGGATGTTTGTACGTCAACGACGAGGGTTGTTTGGTTGTTTTTGCATGCGTAGGCTATAGGTTCTAACCTATGAGCGCACCGTGTGCCGTATCAGTTTTTCCGGACTTAATTTTAATAGCATTGCGATTGTATATTAATTGTAGGTACCTCCGCGTGGATTCCGAGACGACGAAGCACATCGACTACGGCTGAACAAGGAGTTCCACAGGTAAGTAGATTTATATCTACGGGGGAAGTCGAGTGGATGGCATATAGCACCCCCGCAACCATTGATGTGTGATTTATAGTTTGGAGACATGTTATGCCACGACTTAAGGTTATAGTTTATGGTTTAGTGTGAAATGTGTTAGTCTATGTTACCCACCCCGTTACTTTCGGGGAGGCGGAATAGGTAAAAAATGAATTTTTCTCACAAGGAAACATAGACTAACCATGAAGGATCTTTGCTAAACAAAACTAACAAACATGCAAGGAGCTTTAACTACTAGGTTAAGAGATTATACCAAAAGATTGAACTCCTTCTCTTCTTGTGTTGCTTCCTTTTTCTTGTGAGCTCTTTTGAGTGGTGTAGACGGCTCCGGCTCTTCGTCTTCTCTTTGCCAAAGAAAGATCCACTCGAAAGCCTCTACCTTGAGCTCCTACCTCAACAATGAAGTAACTAGAGTGCTTAGCTTGCTAGACTAAGAACCCTAGAGAGATTAAAGAGATGTTTTTGTGGTTTGATCTCACAAAGCTCATGGTTTTCAACTCATGAAACAAGAGAGCTTTGAGAGAGGAAGAGGAGAGAGCTTGCAAGAGTGAGAATGTGTTATCATCAAATGAGGAGATAGCTCTCATATCATAAAAAGAATAATGATAATTTTAATTAGGATAAATTGTCATGGTTGATGTTGATTTGACCATTATCTTGTCACAATTAATGCAAAGAATGCTCACAAAAATTTCTAAGTCAACATGGGTCAACTTAGTCAAATGGTCAAACCAATTAATCATGATACAATTATCACTAATTAAAACTCATTAATCAATTTCCTCCATCTCATTATAGTTTTAATCAAGTCAATGATCAAAACCCTAATGAGGTTCTTCTGCTTTTGTCAACTGTGTATACACACCCGCATCCATTTTCCGAGGAACACAAAAACAATGAGACCGAACCAACCCAAAACCAAATACTAGGATCTTGCTTAAACCAAAGCCCACTAGTATCAACTGCCCGAACACTAAACACGCACAAGTACGCATATGTGAATGAACCCTGTCGTAAAACCATACGACCTCTATCTCGTTTTGCCCAAAGGTGAACAACCCTCTGTGTGGGACTCTAAAGACTCGACACTATGCTGGCAATGAGTTTAACCACAGGCCGCAAGCGGTACTAGCTGTACGTAACGGTCCCCAGGCAGATGTCGATAAGAAGACCGATGAGGTGAACCCATCCGAACTCCTACTGAGCCTGAATGTGACAATCTTCGTACAGTCCGGTCTGTTTGTCTAAGAGTATCGCATGTCCGGCCTAGGAGGCGGTAAACGTCAGACCCCTAATAGCGGCACAAGTCGTGTCGGAGTACGATCCAAAACACCATGAGAAACTACTGGAGTACCTGCCAGTAAATCTCGCTTTCCCTGGCAATGGACTTTGTGTAATGGCGTTCCGAACAAAGCGCGATATCATCCACCAATACCGGGAGAGACGAATCCTATCAAACCGCCACTGCCTCCAAGTGCTTCGGGACTGCACCCAACTACTACCTGTTTGCACGACTTAATAGAGCCGTGGTAGGGTAGTAATCTAAGAACAGTGGGAACACACTCGAGGCGAAGCAGCAGTGTCAATTCAACGGATTAAGCTGCACTCATGTCACCTGGGAACTGATAACTAACGATAGGTATAATACCAACCAACAGTTCCCAGTGAGTCCTGTCCGGTGTACTCGTAACCTAACGAGCACCTGCATACTATCTCCAGTACGACGTACTGATGGATGTGGGACAGACCATCTCCCCTCCTGGGATGAGAAGCGTATACACTAGTCTACTATGGAGTATCGATGCCCTGTCTCGATAATCCTACGACCAGGGACCTGTATAAGGATGTGCTTATAGACTACCCAGCCCCCACTACTGTGACTGCCATCACAACGCTGGTAGTCAAGTAAAAGATCCTAAGGGCTCTATCAATATGTATTAGCGATATGTTAAAAAGAAACACATACACATATTAAGATAGATACAAACCATAAGATAGATACAAACCAAGTAGCATACTACCATATTGAGTAAGAATGTCAATCCGTGTATATATCCCAAGCTTCCAAAATGTAATATACAACTAGTACTATACAATAATGGCCTCTAGGGCATATCACACTAACAATCTCCCACTTGCACAAAGGCCATGTGCTGGCATATCGCAGACCTATCATCTCGAATAGCCTCTCGAACTGCGTCTGAGGAATGGCCTTTGTGAATGGATCTGCAGTGTTATCTTCTGTAGCAACCCTCCGAACCTCGATCTCCCGGCGATCCACGATCTCCCTGATCATGTGATACCGCCTCAAGATGTGTCTGAATTTCTGATGGGACCTGGGTTCCTTCGCTAAAGCTATAGCCCCGTTGTTGTCACAATACAGAGGTATTGGATCAACAATGGACGGAACCACCTAAACTTCTGTTAAGAACTTCCTCATCCAGACGGCTTCTTTTGTGGCATCAGAAGCTGTGATATACTCCGCTTCCATTGTCGAGTCAGCAACGGTTTCCTGTTTGGAACTCTTCCAACACACCGCCCCTCCATTGAGGGTAAAGACATAACCTGACTTGGATTTGGAGTCATCCTTGCCACTCTGGAAGATGGAGTCAGCAAAGGCCTCGATCTAGAGGTCTTTTCCGCCGTAAACCAAAAACATATCCTTAGTCCTTCTCAGGTACTTCAGAATGTTCTTTACCGCTATCCAGTGCTTCTCTCAAGGGTTTGACTGATACCGGCTTGCCACACTCAGTGCATAAGCTACATCTGGTCTGGTACACAACATCGCATACATTATAGAGCCTACCACAGAAGCGTAGGGTATAATAGACATGCGATCCCTTTCCAAATCAGTCTTGGGAGACATCTCTTTGGAGAGGGTGATCCCGTGACAAGCCGGTAAATTACCGCGCTTTGAATCTTCCATACTGAATCTTTTCAGTATGGTGTCGATGTACCTGGACTGCGAAAGTCCCAACATCCTTTTAGATCTATCACGATAGATCCGGATCCCCAGAATGTAAGAGGCATCACCCAGGTCTTTCATGGAGAACCTGTATGACAAGAACCCTTTGACGGATTGTAGCATATGAATGTCATTTCCTATCAAGAGAATGTCATCCACGTACAAGACGAGGAATACAACAGTTCGTGCTACAATCTTACTATAAATGCATGGTTCATCTGGATTTTTGATAAAGTCAAATTCTTTGACCGTCTCATCAAAACAGATGTTCCAACTCCGCGATGCCTGCTTTAGTCCATAACTGGACTTAACCAACTTGCATACTTTTCCGTTGCTCCCACTCTGAATGAAACCCTCTGGCTGGTCCATATAGACACACTCCTCTAAATTTCCATTTAGAAAAGCGGTTTTTACGTCCATCTGCCAAATCTCATAATCGTGGAAGGAAGCAATGGCAAGAAGGATCCGAATGGATTTGAGCATAGCCACTGGAGAAAAGCTTTCATCATAGTCCAAACCAGGTCTTTGACGAAAACCCTTTGAAACAAGTCTATCCTTATAGGTCTCAACCTGTCCATCTACACCAATCTTCCTTTTGAAGATCCATTTGCATCCTACGGGTTTTACCCCTTCTGGAGCAACATCCAAAGTCCATACTTTGTTGGTGTACATGGATTCCATCTCGGTCCGCATTGCATCCAGCCATTTTACCGAGTCAGTGCTCTGAATGGCTTGCTGGAAGCTAGTCGGCTCATCATTATCAATGATGCAATCCTCTCTATCCCCGTCTATGAGAAAACCGTAGTATCTCTCAGGTGGATGAGAAAGCCTACTACTCCTGCGGAGCGGTACGGGAATGTCATGTTCTTTTGAACCTTCTGGTTCTACTAAGCTTTCAGTAATAGCTTGTGGTTCTAGAATTTCTTCCAGTTCTATTGCGCTCCTACTTATCTGATTTTCTAAAAATTCAGTTTCCAAGAAGCAGGCATGACGAGAAACAAATACCTTTTGTTCCTCTGCGTAATAGAAGAAATATCCCTTAGAGTTCTTTGGATATCCCACAAACTTGCACTGTACTAAGCGTACCTCGAGTTTATCCGTATGCTGCTTTTTGACAAAAGCTGGACATCCCCATGTCTTAATGTGTTTAAGATAGGGTTTCTTCCCACTCCACATCTGATATGGTGTGGTAGGCACTGACTTAGTAGGAACCCGGTTCAAAAGATATACAGCTGATTCTAGTGCATAACCCCAGAAATATCGCGGTAACTCAGCGTTACTCATCATAGAACGTACCATATTCAATAGGGTTCGGTTCCGTCTCTCCGATACACCATTTTGTTGTGGTGTGTATGGAGGAGTAAGTTGAGAGAGAATTCCATTCTCTTTTAGGTAACCCAGGAACTCGGCACTTAAGTATTCACCACCTCGATCAGATCTCAGTGTCTTGATACTTTTGCCGGTTTGTTTTTCTACTTCATTCTTGTATTCCTGGAATTTTTCAAAGGCCTCGGATTTATGCTTCATCAAGAAGACATGTCCATACCTAAAAAATCATCCGTAAAAGTAATGAAGTAAGAATAACCACTTCGCGCATGTGTAGACATTGGACCACATACATCGCTGTGTATGAGTCCCAAGAGCTCGCTCGCTCTTACTCCGTGTCCAGTGAACGGAGTCTTTGTCATCTTTCCTATGAGACAAGATTGACAAGTTTCATAAGACTGATATTCGAACGGATCCAAATATCCCTCTTTATGTAATTTAGTCAACCGTGTTTCATTGATGTGACCTAGTCTACAATGCCATAAGAAAGCATGATTTAATTCTGGAGACTTTCTTTTGTGTGTATTCTGGATATTGAAAATCTGCGGTCGGTTTAATACGTATATACCGTTGCTTAATGTACCCGACACAATCAAAACATGATTAAGGTGAATGTTTACAACATTGCTTACAATTGAAAAATCATAACCTTCTTTAGACATTAAAGATACAGATATGATATTACAAGTCGAACTGGGTACAAAATAATAGTTGCGCAAAACGAAAACATGTCCATTTGTCAATCCTAAGTGATAGTCCCGCACGGACTCAGCATCCATGCTTGCTCCGTTTGCAACTCTGGGGGTCATATCACCTGTCTTCAAAACCCTACGGCTTCTCAGTGCCTGCAAAGAATTACAGATATGAGATCCTGATCCGGTATCCAATACCCAGGAAGTAGAGTTGATTGACAGACAGTTTTCAATAACATACACACCTAAAGCCGAAGCCACAACTTGCTTCGGGTCCTGGTTCTTGGCCTTCTAAGCCCTGCAATCTTTCTTCCAGTGTCCTTTCTTGTGACAATAAAAGCATTCTTCCTTCCCCACAATCTGTCCCGCTACCTTTGCTTTTCCCTTGGCTTCCACCTTACTAACACCGCCCCTTGGTTTGGTGGGGGCCTTCTTCTTCTTTCCTTTGGCTTTCGCCTTGGACCTAGAAGAGGAAGCTCCTCCAACAAACAAAGCGGGTGTTTCCCTGACTTTCTGCAGGGTGCCCTCTGCACTCCTCAACATGTTGAGGAGTTCCGGAAGTTCAACTTCTTTTCCTTGCATGTTGAAATTCAGGATAAACTGGGCGTAGGTGGAAGGAAGGGACTGGAGAATCAAGTCAGTGTAGAGCTCGTTCTCTAATGTAGTCCCGAGGTCGTCGAGCTCCTCAATGTAGCAAATCATCTTAAGCGCGTGTTCTGCTACAGATGATCCAACGGCCAACCTCGCTGAAAAAAGCTTCTTCGAGGTCTCGTATCTTGCGATACGGGATTGCTCTCCATATAGTTCCTTAGTATGGAGAAATATAGATTCAAGATCCATATTCTCGTGCCTTCTCTGATGTTCATTGTTCATAAAGGCAAGCACAAGGCACTTGGCCTTCTCACTGTCAATCTCCCAGGTTTTACAGATTTCCTTATCCGCGACATTAGATTCTGGACCAGGGACTGCGGGGGCCTTAGTGGTAAGGAGATACCCCAACTTGTCATAAGTGATTGCCATTTTGACATTCCTGAACCAATCTTTGTAGTTTGGCCATGTCAGTATAATTTTATCTAATAGTAACTTAAGGCCCGTCATGATGTTTGGTTGCTGCAATTAGGAGAGAGAGAAGAAACACTTTAGCATGATGCTCTTGCATGTTTAGAGTGGTTTTTAATTTGTCTAAACTGTTAGTGTATATGCCCTACGGGCCATTATTGTATCATACTAGGTTGTATATTACTTAATGGAAGCTTGGGATATTCACAGTTGTATATAACAGTCTTGCTAAACATGGTAGTATGCTACTTGGTTTGTATCTACTTTAATATGTGCATATGTTTCTTGTTACGTATCACTTATACATATTAGTAGAGCCCATAGGATCTTTGCTTGATTACCAGCGTTGTGATGGCAGTCACACTAGTGGGGGCTGGGTAGTCTGTAAGCAACATCCTATACAGGTCCCTGGTCGTTGGATTATCGAGATAGGGCATCGATATTCCGGAGTAGACTAAGTGTGTACGCATCTCGTCCCAGTTGGGAAGATGGTCTGTCCCACAGCCATCAGTACGTCGTACTGGAGATAGTATACAGGTGCTCGTTAGGTTACGGGTACACCGGATAGGACTCGCAGGGGAACTGATTGGTTGGTATTATACCCATCGTCAGTTAACAGTTCAAAGGTGACATGAGTACAGCATAGTCCGCAGACTTGACACTGCTGCTTTGCCTCGAGTGTGTCCCACTGTTCTTAGATTGCTACCCTACCACGGCTCAAAGGAGTCATGCAAACAGGTAGCAGTTGGGTGCAGTCCCGAGCACTTGGAGGCAGTAGTGGTTAGACAGGATTCGTCTCTCCCGGTATTGGGAGATGATATCGCGCTGTGTCAGGGAGCCATTACACAAAGTCCCTGGCCAGGGCAAGCGAGATTTACTGGTAGGTTCCAGTAGCTTCTCAGGGTGTAATGGGCTTCGCTCCGACATGACTTATACAGCTATTAGGGGACTGACGCTTGCCGCCCCCTAGGCTTGATATGCGATAGTCTTTGATGAACAGACCGGACTGTACGGAGATTGTCACATTAGGCTCAGTGGGAGTTCGGATGGGTTTCCTCATCGGCTTTCTTATTGACATCTACCTGGGGACCGTTACGTACAGCTAGTGCCGCTTACGGTCTATGGTTAAACCCACTGCCAGCGTAGTGTCGAGTTTTTAGAGTCCCATACAGAGAGTATCCCTGCTCCAGGCAAAACGATATAGAGGTCGTATGGTTTTACGACAAAGGTTCGGACGCATACGTGTGTTTACGCACGTACGACGTTCGGACAGTTTTTACTAGTCGGCTTTGGTTTAAGCCAGTTTCTAGTATCAGGTTATTGGATTTATACAGTCTAAAGTTTTTCCGTGTTTTCACGGATTGGAGGGGCATTCTCGTAATTTGTCGGGAAGCTTCTAGAAGAGTGGTGACTTGGGGGGTAAGGTGGCATTGCATTAAATGAGATTAGTGACTCATTTGTGTGATTCATCCATGTCATTAATGCATCATAAATGCTTAATGACTCATGGAGATGAATCACTCATAGATATTTATGAAGCATGGTTGTTAATTCTTTTATTTCATTTTTGGATAAATAAATAATGCTTCATATATATTATGATAGATCATTATCTCATTATAATTATCATCTTCACCTTCTCTCTCCTCAAGCTCACTCTCTGTTCAAACCCTAACCCTAACCTCTCATGTGTAGAGATCAAGGGTTAGCTAGACTAATACTTCTATAACCTCACTCTATATCCCCTAGGTAGCTTAGATTAGCAGTTTAAGCAACCTAGTTATCTCATGTTAGAGATTAAGCTTGGCGTAGGAGCTCTCGGGTGGATCGTCTTTGACTCGAGGAGGCCGTTGAGGTGCCAATGTTCCAAGAAGCCTACGAGGAGTGGAGGACAGCAATGAAGACCCGAAGGACAAGTAACGTGAAGTATAACTTGGTATCCGAGTAGTTAAACCTCTAGTTGATAGTTAGCAATGGTTTAGATAACGATTCATGCGCTCAAGTCCGTGTTACGAAGCTTTGATAATCGTTTTTCATATATTCCGCCTCCCCGCAAGTTCGTGGGGTGCGTGACATGGGCTTACAGTGGTATCAGAGCCAATTAAACCATTACTAGCTTGTTAGCAACTAATTAGAAGTTCGATCGACGGAAAACACGAAAACGAAACACCCCGTACCCTAAGTTTCTGAAAAAATATTTGACATACCTTAAAATTCACAGCAGGGTATTTTAAGAATACTGGGAAAATACGAGCCGGTAACTCGGCAAAACGGCCGCGGATCCGCGGCAATAGTGTGATTGTGCCGCGGATCCGCCGCCGAGTCAACGCCGAGTTGACTCGGATTTGCTCAGTAGTTCCTATTTTGTGGTTTTTTGTTTTCCTGTATGTTCTGTTTCTACCCAGGTTACTTCAGTGTAGGTTTTCTTTTGGGGTAGATACGGAATATGGTTATCGATCGATGTTCTAAGATATTTGCTAATTGGATTTTTATCTGTAATGTTTAATGTGTTCGTAAATCTTCCCTAACTGCTAGTATGTCGGTTGGCAGGGGGTTGTACATTTCTGTAATGTTTACTGTTTGTATATATGAACTGTGTTGGACTGTTGTGATGATTAGCCGGGGTTTGAGATGTGTTTAATATTCATTCATTCGATGTAAATGTAATATGTTGTAATATTCTTTTGCGGGGCACATCCAGGTTGCGGTTGTAGCCACCGTTGTATTATTTCTTTTTACTGTTTTTGCTCCTAGGATAGACCCAAGGCGGGGTACACAAACTACCGGATACTTTGAAGTGTTTAGTGGCCTACTCACTTTGTTGAGGGAGACCGCTTCACTTCGGGTACTTGGCGGGTAGTTTGCCGTACCCGTAGGGATCTAGGGTGGGGTAATGGCTATTCATCAAAACTGTGTAATCTGTCTTTTATTGCAGGCTCAAAGCAAATGCGGATTGCTAGTATATCCAATAAAGTTCATCTGTGATCTGGAATGCTTATTATTGTGTCTGACGAATGTACAATATCTATATATGATAGCTATTAGACGTCACTTATGTTTTACACCCGCGCTAGCCCAGCCCCCGCTCTATCGTTAGTTAAGTAACCTAACGGGCGATGACGGGACCCCGTGGCGAATGCGGATGGCATAAGAGGACGTGGTATTTTCGTTGATAGGATAAATGATGGGACGCATTATTATAATGCAAAGAAAATAAACCAAAGTTAAGTCGTTGGAACAAATTTAAAAGAAACCACTCGGTTATTTTAAAAAGATCAGATTTTTTAATTGCGGAGCTGTTAGTTGTATGTATGCCCTAGAGGCCAGTATTGTACAGATGATGTATATTATATTGGATGCTTGGACATATATAGAGATGACTTTCTTGCTCGATATGATAGTATGCTATCTGGTTGCTCTTTATCTTAACATGTACACTTGTCTTTTTAAACTGTCTTATAGTTACATGTTGATAAAGCCCTTTGGATGTGTACTTGACTACCTGGACTATGATGCAGATCATACTAGTGGGGACATGGTAGTCTATAAGTACATCCTTCAAGGTCCCTAGTCATGGGTGTATCGAGACAGGGCATCGATATACCAGTGTAGACTAGCGTATACGCTTCTCGACCCATGAGATGGGCGATGGATGATCCCATATCCAATGGTGTTTGACATCAGAGATGGTATACGGGTGCTCAGTGGAGACTGGGTACACTGGACGGACTCGCCGAGAACTCCCAGATGGTATTATACCTCACGTCAGATGGCAGTTCTCAGGTGACACTTGTACAGGTTAGTCTGTAGACCCAAGATCGTCATAGAGTCTTGTGTGATTCCCACTGTGCTTTGATCTCCACCTTACCACGTCCATGAGGGCGTGCAAAACGGTGGTCTTTGGGTACAGTCCCGAGTCACATGGAGGCAATGAGCGATAGGAGGGGTTTCGTCTCTCCCGGTATTGGGGGTTGATGTTGCGCTGTGCTCGATTGGCCGTAACCGGAAAGTCCCTGGCCAGGGCCGATCAGAGATTTTCTGGTAAATGTTACCAGTAGTTTCTCGACCCGTTATGAGCCTCACATCGGCACGACTTATCGGTTATTGGGGTCTGACGTATACCACCCCTAGACTTGATATGCGACATATCAGACGAACAGACCGGACTGTACGGTAAGTGTTACTGGTTGGATTCACAGGAGTGTGAGCGGGCTAGCTCGTCGATCTTCTGATCGCTCAATACCCGGATGGCCGTTACGTTTAGCAGACCGCTTGCGGCTTGTGGGTGCTTGATATGATCATCATCTGCTACCGGCGTATTGACGAGTCTTTAGAGTCCTACACAGAGGTTTCCTGGCTCAAGCGAAACAAAATAGGAGCGCATATGAGATATGTGCGGGAGCGAGAATAATGCGTGTATGTGATACCGTATTTCATTCTCGCGATGAATGTATCGATTGGTTATATGCGATATAACCTAGATATCGAATCAAGGATTGATTCGATAAGCCGATACATTGGATACTAGTCGGTTATATGCGATATGACCGGATCGTTAAATCAAATGTTGATTTAATGATTTAATGTTTAATTATATATTTGATATATTGCTTTGCATTAACTAGTATTGGTTCATTTTAAAAGGATTTTCTCACTTGATGCACATTGTATATGTGATATATTTTTTGTGCACTTGTTTGTATCATGTTTGATGATACTTGCTCACTTGGGTTTGTGTAAAGATTGAACCATGGTTATATGAATGGTTAGGGTTTTGATTATTTACTTAGTTATTTATTTATTTATTAATTTTGGATATTATTAAGAATGGTGGCTTATTTTGTTTCTATGTTGAAGATTCTTGAAGCTTTGACAAAGTCCACCATCCTTATCTCATCCTTAACCCTAACCATTCTAACTAACCTTAGTTTAATCTCTACACTTGACCATGGTTAGTATATGATAAGTATTCATATTAGTTTCTTTCTAAAATAAGAAACTTATCATATTCTTTCTTGCTCTCCTTCTTCTTCTTCAAGAAAAACCTTGTCTTCAACAATGGCATCTTGAGCAAAAGTGTGAGAAATCCAATTCTAAAGTGAACCCACCTCCTATTTATTCACCCTCTACCTCTTGCCAAGTTGTTTTGGGTGTTTTCTTCACAAGTTTCACAACTTGGTGAAGTCGGAGCTTGAACTTGTGAAACCTCGACGTAGATCATCTTCGGCACGAAGCCGACGACCTAGTCCGCCCAATTCTCCGATGAAGCCGACGTTTGAGTTCGGGATTCGAGATGGACAGCGAGAGGATGCCTACGTGGAGCTAAGGAAGTGGAGAACCGGATCTACAAAGGTTGTAGCCTCTCTCCTTTAGTTAAGATGTTAACTAGTTTCGTTTATCGCCTAAATTTCTAGTCAACGATCCGTATTAGGGTTTCTCGTCACCCATAAAATTTGAAATTGGCATGGTTGATGCCTTATGAGACCTCTATAGTGTGCTTAGGAACCCTACAGTGTTATCAGAGCCTAGCTAGAGCCTTAGGCGAAGTCTAGACGACGTTTGAAACCCGAACGAACCCGAAACCCTAAAACCCAAGTGCTTTCTGGACTTTTTCTAAAATCTGGGATTTTTCCATATTAAAAATGCTTAAAAAATTCAGCAGGGAAATCTAAGAATTACAATGCAAAATTTATCCCATGAACAGTAAATAGTGCAGCGGAACCGCGGCAGAAGCCTGGCTTCTGCGGCGGTTCCGCGGCAATGTGATGACATCATCACTCCTGTTTTGCACAGTAATTACTATTTTATTATGCTGAATTTTCTGGGAATTTTTATTGTGACTCAATAGTTGAGTGTTCTGGGGTTGTATTGGGAATCGACGATTCGATCGAATTATCAAATCTTGTCTATGTGGCTTTCCGGATAACTTTTGAATTTGTTAAAAAGTTCGACCGGATATAAATACCCAACTTTTCCCCTGTCGGGAAATTTCCAAGTGTTGGATTTTTCCGTAGTTTAACGTCGTTCTAAGTAGTGCAAGTAGCGCGATGGACCCTCTAGAAGACAACAAACCTTAACTCGATTATGTGACCGTCTTGAACTGCCCTTTGAACCTTCGGGTTTGGGGCAGTACGGCGTGCCACATGTGAGGTGTTGGCTTGACCTATCTACGGCTGGACCGTTGGTACTGAGGCACGAACTGAATGTTGTTAGACTTATTTCATGTGTTGAGCTGTATCGGGAAAACTTGGGTATTCGACTGTTCGATCGGAAAGTTTAACATTTTCTGTTTATCTGGAATGTGATACAATAATTGGAATTCACAAACAGTTATGAGATAACTGAATGAATGTTATAAATCTAGCGGTTTAGTTTCACTTGATATTGAAAAGAGTTTTCGATAATGAGACTAAAATGCGGGGTTTATAACTGTTAGGCATGTGATGTCTAAGTATTTCATTTGATTAGGCATGTGATGTCTAAAGAGGTTGCGGATTCCAACTGTTGTAGTTTTACACTTTCTTTTCTGTGACCGTAAGTGTAGTATGTTCATATCGCCGGTTTCGTTGCTATACGTCAACGACAATTGGGGTATGCATACTTACTTACGTTGATGACATGTGATGTTATGTGTTGCTGGATATGTTATATTGGATTGTCGTGTTTGAATAGCCGGGGTTTTTTATGTGAGATGAGTGTTTTTCATTTTCATTCATGTAAAAACTTGTATGTAATATTCTTTTATTGGGGCACTTCCAGGTTGCGGAAGTCGTCACCTTTTGTATATTATTTACTTTTCCGCATTAGGATAGACCCAAGGAGGGGAGCACAAGTAACCGGGTTCTGGGGTCCAGTGGGAGACCAACTCGAGGAGTCGAGTCTGGGTCTCCTAACCCTAGAATTGGCAGGGTTGCTTGCCGCTCTCGTAAGGGTCTAGGGGTGTGGGATTGGCTATTCATCACGACCGTGGAATCCGTGTTTTATACTGGCTCGTATTGAAAACACGGACGTCCTAGTATATCCAATGTTTCATATGTTTCTTCTGCTGCGATATCTGTGATGTGATCATGTGATGTTCTGTGATAGATACAGTATATAGTATATATGATATATTATATAGACGTTACTTATGTTTTGCACCCGCACTAGCCCTGCCCTGCTCTGTCGTTAGTTATTTAACCTAACGGTGCACGAGGGGACATCGAGGCGAATGCGGATGGCATAAGTGCACGTCGTATTTATCTGTGATGTTTAGGTATTTAAATGATGGGACTTCATTAATGTGATTAATGAAAGAAAAGAAACCTAAGATGTTGTAGAATCAAATTTTAAACAAAACAGGTAGCTACAGTTCTTGCTTTGCATAGCGGTATATATGATATACCCTGCACCTTATTCGATGAGGAAAGGACCGAGATCCCTTCACCGGGAGTGACTCCTTTAGCGATAACTGGCAGATGCTACACACTCGGTCTGCTTTTGATTGCTTCTATAGTTTTTGCTTTGCACAGTGATATATATGATATATCCTGGACCTCATTCGACGAGGAAAGGGCCGACGATCCCTTCACCGGGAGTGACCCCTTTAGCAAAACTAGAAAAGCCTCAAAATCACTCCATTTCAAAACTTCATTTGATTCTACAACGATATCAAGTTCATTACGCAATAGGTTTTCAGAAAAACCTGTCGTAGCCCTCTGTCATTTCAGATAAGAACTGTTTAGTATTCGTGCTGCGTTTGTTGGCCTTTGTCAAGGCGTAGTGTGCGGTAGCTGAATAGTGATTATCTGCTTATGCATATGATGCAGATTGTTTCAGGGTAGTCGTACGACCTTGTTGGCCTTTGTCAAGGGCCGTGCGGGTGGGTTTGATTCAATCAAGAAATGACGGGTTGAACTTGACTAGCATGCTATGATTTGTTGGCCTTTGTCAAGGTCATAGGACGCTAGGGGCAAAATATTATCGGGAATTTCAAGTGTTGAAATTTGCAATGAGATTGCATACCTTCTATGAGATAGTTGGATCCCGATACCCACTGCGAGTAAGAGTTACTCCTGGGAGAGTTTTGCACACTACAATTAGCCGATCAAGTAGGTGTCTAGAAAGGTGTCAACGGGGTTACGCATCTGGGAAAACGAGGTTTACATTAATTAGGTCCGTGCGAAAGCACGGGGAACCTCCCTCAAAGTACCGACACTGGCCTGGCTGAAAGATCGACGAAGTTGTAGGGTGTAATTAATCCCGGCTAGTCTTTCCTTTTAGGATTTGAAGGAAGATTTGATACAAACCAGTGGGAGCCATCCTGATTAGATAAGATAATAACCAATCTGATCTTGCACGAGCTTACGCTAAAGTGTTTTCTTCTCTCTCTCTCCAGGTAGCGACCATTTTATGTCTTAATAAAGATAATAATATGGATGTATTGACCGAACCCGCATGTTATACTGTGCTGGGGAACGTTGGTTCCGTTCTTTCTTATAAGAGTTATAGGAATGAATAGGATATAGGGGAATACCAGGATTCCCATGCCACCCGATTGAAGAAAGTACATGATGATGCATTTTCTTCGGGTGTGTTCGTTACAGAGAACTGTTTCTCCATTTGCCCTATGTCCTGGGTATTAGATACCGGGTCAGGATTCCATATATGTAATCAGTTACATGGGCTTAGAAAAGGTAGAGAACTTGGAGATGGTGATAAAGACATTAGAGTTGGAAATGGTGCAATTGTTGCAGCTAAGACTGTCGGGGAATATCATCTTGTATTACCAACTGGTAATACATTGGTTCTGAACGAATGCTATTACATGCCGAACCTGATATGCAACATTATATCGGTTTCTTTATTGAGTAAAGAGGGATATAATTTTGTATTACAGGACAATGTTATGAACATTTTCCGTAACCAAAAGTTGGTTGGATCAGGCACGTTGTGCAATGGCATTTATGTTCTAAATCAATCAGCAGTTCTGAGCATAACTAACACACACAAGAAGAAGAGTTCTGAACTGAACGAATCCTTCTTGTGGCATTGTAGACTGGGTCACATCAATGCGACACGACTGGCTAAGTTGCATAAGGATGGATATTTGAATCCGTTTGAATTTTCATCTTATGACACTTGCCAGTCATGTCTCAAAGGCAAGATGACCAAAACTCCGTTTACGGGACACGGAGAAAGAATTACCGAACTCTTAGGACTGATACATAGTGATGTATGCGGTCCTATGTCTACACATGCCAGGGATGGTTCTTCATACTTCATTACATTCACTGACGATCTCTCTAGATTCGGGTATGTGTTCTTGATGAAACACAAATCAGAAGCTTTTGAGAAATTTAGAGAATATAAACAAGAAGTAGAGAACCAAACCGGAAAAAGTATTAAAATCCTACGATCTGATCGAGGAGGTGAATACTTGAGCAATGAATTCCTGGACTTCCTAAAAGAGAATGGGATTCTCTCTCAGCTGACTTCTCCATATACACCACAGCACAACGGTGTATCAGAACGGAGGAACCGCACCCTATTAGATATGGTGCGCTCTATGATGAGCACAGCTGAGTTACCTATTTCTTTCTGGGGATATGCGCTGGAAACAGTAGCATACCTATTGAATCAAGTTCCAACTAAATCTGTACCTACCACACCATATGAGATATGGAGTGGAAAGAGACCATGTCTTAAACGAGTTAAGATATGGGGTTGCCCGGCCTATGTCAAAAGGCAAAATCCAGACAAGCTCGAGGCACGGTCAGTTCTATGCAAGTTTGTGGGATATCCCAAACATTCACATGGATATCTTTTCTACCATACAGAGGAACAAAAAGTGTTTGTTTCTCGACATGCCACCTTTTTAGAAAAGGAATTTCTTGCAAAAGAAATTAGTGGGGATATGGTAGAACTGGAAGAAATTCCGGCTACACAAACTCAAACTGAAGATTTAGTGGAACCAGAGGATTCAGCAGCTCCCAATGAACCTCAGCCTCTCCGCCGATCTAGTAGGGTTCCTCGCCAACCTGAGAGATACTACGGTTTTCCCATGGATGGTGGTAGCGAGGATTGCATCATGGAGGATGATGACCCAACTAGCTTCGAGCAGGCCATCACGAGTAGGGACTTGGTGAAATGGCTGGATGCTTTGCGGTCCGAGATGGAATCCATGTACACCAACAAAGTATGGACTTTGGAAGTTGCTCCTGAAGGGGTAAAACCCATTGGGAGCAAATGGATCTTCAAAAAAAAACTTGGTGTAGATGAGAAAGTAGAGACTTTCAAAGCTAGACTTGTAGCAAAGGGTTTCCGTCAAAGACCAGGTGTGGACTATGACGAAACCTTTTCTCCAGTGGCTATGCTTAAATCCATCCGGATCATGCTTGCCATCGCTGCATATCAGGACTACGAAATCTGGCAAATGGATGTTAAGACCGCCTTTCTAAATGGTGATTTAGAAGAGTGCGTGTACATGACTCAGCCAGAGGGCTTCGTAGACAGTGGGAGCAGCGGCAAGGTGTGCAAGCTGCTTAAATCCATTTATGGATTAAAGCAAGCATCGCGGAGTTGGAACATCTGCTTTGATGTCGTTATCAAAGAGTTTGATTTCGTCAAAAACCCAGATGAACCTTGTATTTACAAGAAGGAGGCAGGGAGTAAGGTTGTCTTCCTCGTATTGTACGTCGACGACATACTCTTGATAGGAAATGATATTCCTATGTTGTAATCGGTCAAGCACTTCTTATCACAAAGATTCTCAATGAAAGATCTTGGTGATGCCTCCTGCATATTGGGAATAAGGATCTATAGAGATAGATCCAAACGGATATTGGGATTGTCCCAATCCAGGTACATTGACACCATACTAAAGAGGTTTAGTATGGAAGAATACAAGCGTGGGAACTTGCCCACGATCTCTGGAGTCACTCTCTCCAAAGAGATGTCTCCCAAGACTGATTTGGAGAGAGCTCGCATGCAAGGGATACCCTATGCTTCGGCTGTAGGCTCTATCATGTATGCGATGCTATGTACCAGACTCGATGTAGCATACAAATGATGTACCAGACTCGATGTAGTTGTATGTATGCCCTAGAGGCCAGTATTGTACAGATGATGTATATTATATTGGATGCTTGGACATATATAGAGATGACTTTCTTGCTCGATATGATAGTATGCTATCTGGTTGCTCTTTATCTTAACATGTACACTTGTCTCTTTAAACTGTCTTATAGTTACATGTTGATAAAGCCCTTAGGATGTGTACTTGACTACCTGGACTATGATGCAGATCATACTAGTGGGGACATGGTAGTCTATAAGTACATCCTTCAAGGTCCCTAGTCGTGGGTGTATCGAGACAGGGCATCGATATACCAGTGTAGACTAGCGTATACGCTTCTCGACCCATGAGACGGGCGATGGATGATCCCATATCCATTGGTGTTTGACATCAGAGATGGTATACGGGTGCTCAGTGGAGACTGGGTACACTGGACGGACTCGCCGAGAACTCCCAGATGGTATTATACCTCACGTCAGATGGCAGTTCTCAGGTGACACTTGTACAGGTTAGTCTGTAGACCCGAGATCGTCATAGGGTCTTGTGTGATTCCCACTGTGCTTTGATCTCCACCTTACCACGTCCATGAGGGCGTGCAAAACGGTGGTCTTTGGGTACAGTCCCGAGTCATATGGAGGCAATGAGCGATAAGAGGGGTTTCGTCTCTCCCGGTATTGGGGGTTGATGTTGCGCTGTGCTCGATTGGCCGTAACAGGGAAGTCCCTGGCCAGGGCTGATCATAGATTTGCTGGTAAGTGTTACCAGTAGTTTCTCGACCCGTTATGAGCCTCACATCGGCATGACTTATCGGTTATTGGGGTCTGACGTATACCACCCCTAGACTTGATATGCGACATATCAGACGAACAGACCGGACTGTACGGTAAGTGTTACTGGTTGGATTCACAGGAGTGTGAGCGGGCTAGCTCGTCGATCTTCTGATCGCTCAATACCCGGATGGCCGTTACGTTTAGCAGACCGCTTGCGGCTTGTGGGTGCTTGATATGATCATCATCTGCTACCGGCGTATTGACGAGTCTTTAGAGTCCTACACAGAGGTTTCCTGGCTCAAGCGAAACGAAATAGGAGCGCATATGAGATATGTGCGGGAGCGAGAATAATGCGTGTATGTGATACCGTATTTCATTCTCGCGATGAATATATCGATTGGTTATATGCGATATAACCTAGATATCGAATCAAGGATTGATTCGATAAGCCGATACATTGGATACTAGTCGGTTATATGCGATATGACCGGATCGTTAAATCAAATGTTGATTTAATGATTTAATGTATAATTATATATTTGATATATTGATTTGCATTAACTAGTATTGGTTCATTTTAAAAGGATTTTCTCACTTGATGCACATTGTATATGTGATATATTTTTTGTGCACTTGTTTGTATCATGTTTGATGATACTTGCTCACTTGGGTTTGTGTAAAGATTGAACCATGGTTATATGAATGGTTAGGGTTTTGATTATTTACTTAGTTATTTATTTATTTATTCATTTTGGATATTATTAAGAATGGTGGCTTATTTTGTTTCTATGTTGAAGCTTCTTGAAGCTTTGACAAAGTCCACCATCCTTATCTCATCCTTAACCCTAACCATTCTAACTAACCTTAGTTTAATCTCTACACTTGAACATGGTTAGTATATGATAAGTATTCATATTAGTTTCTTTTTAAAATAAGAAACTTATCATATTCTTTCTTGCTCTCCTTCTTCTTCTTCAAGAAAAACCTTGTCTTCAACAATGGCATCTTGAGCAAAAGTGTGAGAAATCCAATTCTAAAGTGAACCCACCTCCTATTTCTTCACCCTCTACCTCTTGCCAAGTTGTTTTGGGTGTTTTCTTCACAAGTTTCACAACTTGGTGAAGTCAGAGCTTGAACCTGTGAAACCTCGACGTAGATCATCTTCGGCACGAAGCCGACGACCTAGTCCGCCCAATTCTCCGATGAAGCCGACGTTTGAGTTCGGGATTCGATATGGACAGCGAGAGGACGCCTACGTGGAGCTAAGGAAGTGGAGAACCGGATCTACAAAGGTTGTAGCCTCTCTCCTTTAGTTAAGATGTTAACTAGTTTCGTTTATCGCCTAAATTTCTAGTCAACGATCCGTATTAGGGTTTCTCGGCACCCATAAAATTTGAAATTGGCATGGTTGATGCCTTATGAGACCTCTATAGTGTGCCTAGGAACCCTACAGGAGCTTTAACCACTCCTTTTAAGAAGTATCAGGTTCTTTCGATTATATCAAGTTCACTACGTTCAAGGTTTTGCCAAAACCAGTCGTAGCCCTCCGTCATTTCATATAGATAGTCAATAGTATTTAAGCTGTGTTTGTTGGCCAAAGTCAAGGCACGGTATTTGGTAGCTATTGAATATTCATATGCAGCATAGATAGATGCGTTGGTTTAGGACAGTCGTACTTCTTTGTTGGCCAAAGTCAAGGGTATGTACGGATGGGTTCAAATTAACCTGGATATTGACGGGTAGAACTTGACATGTGACTTATAATTTGTTGGCCAAAGTCAAGGTCATAAGAGCATGGGGAAAAAATCCACATCGGGAGTTTCTAAAGAAACTGAAACTTGCTAGAGTTGCATACCATTTTGGAGTTTGATGAATGTTGGTAGGATTCTTTCAACATTATCATACGATGATATTTTGTATCCCAATCCTACTGTGAGTATATACTACTTATCAGGAGATTCGTTACTTAACGATCAATGCTATAAACCAAGTAGGTGCCTAGAAAGGTGTCAGCGGGGTTACGCCCCCAGAGAAAAGAGGTTATTTAATTAAGGAACTTCGCGAAAGCGTTGGAAAACCTCTCTCGAAGTATCGACACTGACCTGGCTGAACGGTTAAGCAAGAATTGTACGTCGAGAATAGTCCTGGCTAATTCTTCTTTTATGGTTTGAGGAGGAATTCGAGAAACAGTGAGAGCCATCCTATTTAGATAAATTAAAAACCACTCTAAACTTGCAAGAGCATCATGCTAATAGTATTTTCTTCTCTCTCTTAAATTGCAGCGACCTTGTGACCACACATAGGTTACATCTAGATAATAATTTGACTGAATCTTACTTATATGAGTGGCAAAAGTCTGTCTAGATGTCCATTGCCTATGACAAGCTGGACCACCCTATTACTACTCAAGATCCAGCCGTCCCAGGTCCAGTTTCCACCGTCGCAGATATGGATATCCGTCAGACAAAGGAAAAGGATAAAACGAAAGCCAAGTGCCTCGTGATAGCTTCAGTTGATGGTGTATACCAGAAGCAGCACGAGAAGATGGACTCAGTTTCCATCTTTCTCCATAACAAAGATTTATATGGAGAGCAATCTCATATCACAAGATATGAGACCTCGAACGAATTAATTCAAGCGAGGTTGGCTGACGGGTCATTTGTAGGGGACAACGTCCTTATAATGACTAGCTGTATTGATGGGCTTTAGGACCTGGAGACCGCATTGGGAAACGAGTCAGTTACTGACTTGATTCTACAGTCTCTACCTCCTACCCTAAAGGAAACCAGGGAAGTAGAAGGAAAGAGAAGGGCAAAAGTTTCGGGACTGGATATAGTAAAAGAGGGATGTTCCTATTGTTACAGGAATGAACATTGGCAGAATGATTGCAGGGCTAACAAAGCCGGTAGCCAGGATTCGAAGTATGTTGTGGCTTCGACTTCGGGTGTGTTTGTAATAGAGAACTATATGTCAGTTAACCCTACTTCCTGGGTATTGGATACCGGGTCAGGAACTCACATCTGTAATTCTTTACAGGCTCTGAGAAACCGTAGGGTTATCAGGATAGGTGACATGACCCTCACGGTTGCTAACGGAATGAGCATGAATGCTGAATCCGTAGGGGAATATCATCTTGGACTGATAACTAGGCAGATATTGATTCTGCGTAACTGTTTTTATGTACCAGGTACAACTTGTAATATCATATCTGTATCCTTACTTTCTAAGGAGGGATATGATTTTACTTTTATAAGCGATGTGGTTCATATCCACCTAAATCAAGTTATGATTGGGTCAGGTACATTAAAAAACGGGATATACGTATTGAATCAAGCTCAGATTTTCAGTGTCCAGAACACACTTAAAAGAAAGTCTCCGGAATTAAATCAGGCTTTCTTATGGCATTGTAGACTGGGTCACATCAATGAGAGAAGGTTAACTAAGTTACATAGAGAAGGATATTTGAATCCGTTCGAATATCAATCTTATGTTACTTGTGAATCTTGACTCATAGGAAAGATGACCAAAACTCCGTTTACTGGACACGGAGTAAGAGCAAGCGAGCTCTTGGGACTCGTACACAGTGACGTGTGCGGTCCAATGTCTACACATGCACGAGGAGGTTATTCATACTTCATTACTTTTACGGACGATTTCTCTAGGTATGGATATATCTTCTTAATGAAACATAAATCTAAGGCCTTTGAGAAATTCCAAGAATACAAGAATGAAGTGGAAATCCAAACCGGCAAAAGTATCAAGGTGGTGAATACTTAAGTGCCGAGTTCCTGGGTTACTTAAAAGAGAATGGAATTCTCTCTCAGCTTACTCCTCCATACACACCACAACATAACGGTATATCGGTAAGACGGAACCGAACCTTATTGGATATGGTTCGTTCCATGATGAGTAACGCTGAGTTGCCGCGATCATTCTGGGGATATGCACTAGAATCAGCTGCATATCTTTTGAACCGAATTCCAACCAAGATTGTGCCTACCGCACCATATCAGATGTGGAGTGGGAAGAAACCTTGTCTTAAGTATCTTAAGACATGGGGATGTCCAGCTTTTGTAAAGAAGCAGCATGCGGACAAGCTCGAGGCACGCTCAGTAAAATGCAAATTTGTGGGATATCCAAAGAACTCCAAGGGATATTATTTCTATTACGCAGAGAAACAAAAGATCTTTGTTTCTCTTCATGCCTGCTTCTGGGAAATTGAGTTTTTAAGAAATCAGAAGAGTGGGAATGCAATAGAACTGGAAGAAATTCCAGAACCACAAGCTATTACTGAAACCTTGGTAGAACAAGAAGGTTCAGGAGAACTGGACATCCCGACGCCACTCCGTAGGAGTAGTAGGCAATCTCATCCACCCGAGAGATACAACGGTTTTCTCATAGACGGGGATAGAGAGGATTGCACTATTGACTATGATGAGCCTACTACCTTCCAGCAAGCCATTCAGAGCGGTGACTCAGTAAAATGGCTAGATGCAATGCGGACCGAAATGGAGTCTATGTACACTAACAAAGTATGGACTTTGGACGTTGCTCCAGATGGGGTAAAACCCGTAGGATGCAAATGGATCTTCAAAAAGAAGATTGGTGTAGATAGACAGGTTGAAACCTATAAAGCTAGACTTGTTGCAAAGGGTTTCCGTCAAAGACCTGGTTTGGACTATGACGAAACCTTTTCTCCAGTGTCTATGCTTAAATCTATTCGGGTCCTTCTTGCTATTGCTGCCTTCCACGATTATGAAATCTGGCAGATGGACGTAAAGACGGCCTTTCTAAATGGTAATTTGGAAGAGAGCGTCTATATGGATCAGCCAGAGGGATTCATTTAGAGTGGGAGCAGCGGTAAAGTATGCAAGCTGCTTAAGTCCATTTATGGACTAAAGCAGGCATCGCGGAGTTGGAACATCTGTTTTGATGATGCTGTCAAAGAATTTGACTTTATCAAAAATCCAGATGAACCATGCATATACAGTAAGATTGTAGGGAGAGCTGTAGTATTCCTCGTCTTGTACGTGGATGACATTCTCCTAATAGGAAATGATATTCCTATGTTACAGTCAGTTAAAGGATTCTTATCACAGAAATTCTCCATGAAAGACCTGGGTGATGCCACCTACATTCTGGGGATCCGGATCTATCATGATAGATCAAAAAGGATGTTAGGACTTTCACAGTCCAGGTACATAGACACCATAGTGAAGAGATTCAGTATGGATGATTCTAAGCGCGGTAACCTACCGGCTTGTCACAGAATCACCCTCTCGAAAGAGATGTATCCCAAGACTGATTTGGAAAGGGATCGCATGTCGATTATACCCTACGCTTCTGCGGTAGGCTCTATAATGTATGCGATGTTATGTACCAGACCAGATGTAGCATACGCATTAAGCGTAGTAAACCG
This sequence comes from Agapanthus africanus, assembly GCA_030015575.1. Taxonomy (NCBI): domain Eukaryota; kingdom Viridiplantae; phylum Streptophyta; class Magnoliopsida; order Asparagales; family Amaryllidaceae; genus Agapanthus; species Agapanthus africanus. The sequence continues at coordinate 544,453,965 of JASDDO010000024.1, read as the reverse complement.
GTATCAAGCAAACCCAGGGGAGAAGAACTGGATAGCAGTAAAGAACATTCTCAAGTACCTGAGGAGGACTAAAGAGATATTCTTGGTGTATGGCGGAAAAGCCCTCCAGATGGAGGCCTTTGCCGACTCCGGCTTCCAGAGTGACAAGGATGACTCCAAATCCATGTCGGGTTATGTCTTTACCCTCAATGGAGGGGCGGTCTGTTGGAAGAGTTCCAAGCAGGAGACCGTTGCTGACTCAACAATGGAAGCAGAGTACATAGCTGCTTGTGATGCCGCAAAACAAGCAGTCTGGATGAAGAAGTTCCTCACAGAACTTCAGGTGGTTCCTACCAGTGTTGGTCCAATACCTCTGTATTGCGACAACAACGGCGCTATAGCTTTAGCGAAGGAACCCAGGTCCCATCAGAAGTCCAGAAACATCTTAAGACGGTATCACCTGATCAGGGAGATCGTAGATCGCCGGGTGATCGAGGTGAAGAGAGTAGAGACAGAGAATAACATTGCTGATTCATTCACAAAGGCCATTCCTCAGACGCAGTTCGAGAGGCTATTCGAGATGATAGGTCTACGATATGCCAGCTCATGGCCCTAGTGCAAGTGGGAGATTGTTAGTGTATATGCCCTAGGGGCCATTATTGTATCATACTAGGTTGTATATTACTTAATAGAAGCTTAGGATATTCACAGTTGTATATAACAGTCTTGCTAAATATGGTAGTATGCTACTTGGTTTGTGTCTACTTTAATATGTGCATATGTTTCTTGTTACGTATCACTTATACATATTAATAGAGCCCATAAGATCTTTGCTTGATTACCAGCGTTGTGATGGCAGTCACACTAGTGGGGGCTGGGTAGTCTGTAAGCAACATCCTATACAGGTCCCTGGTCATTGGATTATCAAGATAGGGCATCGATATTCCGGAGTAGACTAAGTGTGTACGCATCTCGTCCCAGTTGGGGAGATGGTCTGTCCCACAGCCATCAGTACGTCATACTGGAGATAGTATACAGGTGCTCGTTAGGTTACGGGTATACTGGACAGGACTCGCAGGGGAACTGATTGGTTGGTATTATACCCATCGTCAATTAACAGTTCTCAGGTGACATGAGTACAGCACAGTCCGCAGACTTGACACTGCTACTTCGCCTCGAGTGTGTCCCACTGTTCTTAGATTGCTACCCTACTACGGCTCAAAGGAGTCGTGCAAACAGGTAGCAGTTGGGTGCAGTCCCGAGCACTTAGAGGCAGTAGTGGTTAGACAGGATTCGTCTCTCCCTGTATTGGGAGATGATATCGCGCTGTGTCAGAGAGCCATTACACAAAGTCCCTGGCCAGGCAAGCAAGATTTACTGGTAGGTTCCAGTAGCTTCTCAGGGTGTAATGGGCTTCGCTCCGACACGACTTATACTGCTATTAGGGGACTGACGCTTGTCGCCCCCTAGGCTTGATATGCGATAGTCTTAGACGAACAGACTGGACTGTACGGAGATTGTCACATCAGGCTCAGTGGGAGTTCGGATGGGTTTCCTCATCGGCTTTCTTATCGACATCTACCTGGGGACCGTTACGTACAGCTAGTGCCGCTTGCGGTCTGTGGTTAAACCCACTGCCAGCGTAGTGTCGTGTCTTTAGAGTCCCACACAGAGAGTTTCCCTGCTCCAGGCGAAACGATATAGAGGTCGTATGGTTTTACGACAAGGGTTCGGACGCATACGTGTGTTTACGCACGTACGACGTTCGGACAGTTTTTACTAGTCGGCTTTGGTTTAAGCCAGTTTCTAGTATCAGGTTATTGGATTTATACAATCTAAAGTTTTTCCGTGTTTTCACGGATTGGAGGGGCGTTCTCGTAATTTGTCGGGAAGTTTCTAGAAGAGTGGTGACTTTGGGGGTAAGGTGGCATTGCATTAAATGAGATTAGTGACTCATTTGTGTAATTCATCCATATCATTAATGCATCATAATTGCTTAATGACTCATGCAGATGAATCACTCATAGATATTTATGAAGCATGGTTGTTAATTCTTTTATTTCATTTTTGGATAAATAAATAATGCTTCATATATATTATGATAGATCATTATCTCATTATAATTATCATCTTCACCTTCTCTCTCCTCAAGCTCACTCTCTCTTCAAACCCTAACCCTAACCTCTCATGTGTTGAGATCAAGGGTTAGCTAGACTAATACTTCTATAACCTCACTCTATATCCCCTAGGTAGCTTAGATTAGCACTTTAAGCAACGTAGTTATCTCATGTTAGAGATTAAGCTTGGCGTAGGAGCTCTCGGGTGGATCGTCTTTGACTCGAGGAGGCCGTTGAGGTGCCGATGTTCTAAGGAGCCTACGAGGAGTGGAGGACAGCAATGAAGACCCGAAGGACAAGTAACGTGAAGTATAACTTGGTATCCGAGTAGTTAAACCTCTAGTTGATAGTTAGCAATGGTAACGATTCATGCGCTCAAGTCCGTGTTACGAAGCTTTGATAATCGTTTTTCATATATTCCGCCTCCCCGCAAGTTCGTGGGGTGCGTGACATGGACTTACATAAACAGGATGGCTCCTACTGTTTCTCGAATCCTTCCTTAAGCCATAAAAGAAGAACTAGTCGGGATTGATCTCACCGTATAATACTTTCTTAACCGTTCAGCCAGGCCAGTGTCGGTACTTCGAGGGAGGTCTTACGACGCTTTCCTGAAGTTCCTTAATTAAATAACCTCTTTTCCCTGTGGGCGTAGCCCCGCTAACACTTTTCAAGTCACCTACTTTGTTTATAGCATTGATCGTTAAGTGAAAAATCTCCCGAGAAGGAGCATATACTCACAGTAGGATCGGGATCCAAATATCATTGTGTGATAAAGCTGAAGGAATCCTACAAAAATTATCATACTACAAATGGTATGCAACACTAGCAAGTTTCAGTTTCTTTAGAAACTCCCGATGTGGATTTTGCCCCATGCTCTTATGACTTTGACTTTGGCCAACAAATCATAAGTCACATATCAAGTTCTACCCGTCATTTTCCAGGTTAATTTGAACCTACCCGTACCTACCCTTGACTTTGGCCAACAAAGCAATACGACTGTCCCAAACCAACGCATCTATCTATGCTTAATATGAATATCCAACAGCTACCAATCACTATGCTTTGACTTTGGCCAACAAACATAGCTTGAATACTATTGACTATCCATACGAAATGACGGAGGGCTACGAATGGTTTTGGCGAAACCGTGAACATAGTGAACTTGATATAATCGAAGGAACATGATAGCTTTTAAAAGGAGTGATTTAAGCTCCGCATTTAAAAGTTTTGCTGTTTTGAAAAACCGAGTGGTTTTGAAATTCTTCCAACGATTTAACTTTGTTTTGTTTTCTTTGCATTAATATAATGTGTCCCATCAATTAATCATACCATTGTAGAAAACAACGAAAATATAACATACGCATATGCCATCCGCATTCTCCACGGGGCCCCGTCATCACCCGTTAGGTTACTTAACTAACGACGGAGTGGGGGCTGGACTAGCGCGGATGTAAAACATAAGCAACGTCTACTAGATATCATATATAGATATATACATTCGTCATACGCAATGGTAGGCATTCCAGATCACAGATGAACACATTGGATATGCTAGGAATCCGTGTTTAGTTCAAGCCTGCAACGAAAGACGGATTACATGATCGTGATGAATAGCCAAAACCCCACCCTAGACCCCTACGGGTGCGGCAAACTACCCGCCAAATACCCGAAGTGGAACAACCTCCCTCAACAAAGTGAGTAGGCCACTCGGCACTTCAAAGTACCCGGTAGTCTGTGCACCCTGCCTTGGGTCTATCCTAGGAGCAGAAAACAGTAAAAGAAATAATATACAAAGGCGGCTACATCCTCAACCCGGATGTGCGACCCAAAAATAATATGACATCAATTTACAATTTATATCGAATGAAAAAAGGAAAACACTCATCTCACATCCCCGGCTATTCATCCACGACAATCCAACAAGTTTATATACACAATCCAACATCACAGATCACAGATATGTACTACCCCCACTAATCGACGTATAGCGATTAGTAGGCGTTCAGTACATATATCACAATAGAGATATAATCCAATTAGCTAAATTAATAGAATTTCGATCAATACTCAAATTTGAAACTACCCCAAATACATCACTGTACTCAAAAGAATCTGGGCAGAAACAAAGATATCTGAAAAATCACAAAACATCAAGCTGGACAATCTACAGGAAAAACGAGTTGACTCCGAGTAGACTCGGCCGCGGATCTGCGGCGAAACGCATGGTTTCGCCGTGCTTCCGCGGCGGTCTGACCGAGTCACGAGCTCGTTTTTCTTGGGTGTCCCTAAAAAAGCCTGCACGTATTTTTCAGGTCTCTGAAAATATTTTTAGACCTGTTCTTAAAAACGGCAGAAAACACAAATTTTGGATGTATTTTGCGATTTTTTCGGGATCGAAGTTCTAAAGACTTTGCTAACATGTTAGTTGTTGTTTAGCTAGGCTCTGATACCACTGTAAGTCTATGTTACCCATCCCGGTACTTTCAGGGAGGCGGAATAGGTAAAAAACGAATTTTTCTCACAAGGAAACATAGACTAACCATGAAGGATCTTTGCTAAACAAAACTAACAAACATGCAAGGAGCTTTAACTACTAGGTTAAGAGATTATACCAAAAGCTTGAACACCTTCTCTTCTTGTGTTGCTTCCTTTTTCTTGTGAGCTCCTTTGAATGGTGTAGACGGCTCCTCCTCTTCGTCTTCTCTTCGCCAAAGAAAGAACCACCCGAAGGCCTTTACCTTGAGCTCCTACCTCAACAATGAAGTAACTAGAGTGCTTGGCTTGCTAGACTAAGAACCCTAGAGAGATTAGAAAGGTGTTTTTGTGATTTGATCTCACAAAGCTCATGGTTTTCAACTCATGAAACAAGAGAGCTTTGAGAGAGGAAGATGAGAGAGCTTGCAAGAGAGAGAATGTGTTATCATCAAATGAGGAGATAACTCTCATATCATAAAAAGAATAATGATAATTTTAATTAGGATAAATTATCATGGTTGATGTTGATTTGACCATTATCTTGTCACAATTAATGCTAAGCATGCTCACAAAAATATCTAAGTCAACATGGGTCAACTTAGTCAAATGGTCAAACCAATTAACCATGATACAATTATCACTAATTAAAACTCATTAATCAATTTCCTTCATCTCATTATGGTTTTAATCAAGTCAATGGTCAAAACCATAATGAGGTTCCTCTGCCTCTGTCAACTGTGTATACACACCCGCATCCGTGTTCCGAGGAACACAAACACAATGAGACCGAACCAACCCAAAACCAAATACTAGGATCTAGCTTAAACCAAAGCCCACTAGTATCAACTGCCCAAACACTAAACACGCACAAGTACGCATATGTGAATGAACCCTGTCGTAAAACTGTACGACCTCTATCTTGTTTTGCCCACAGGTGAACAACCCTCTGTGTAGGACTCTAAAGACTCGACACTACGCTGGCAATGGGTTTAACCACAGGCCGCAAGCGGTACTAGATGTACGTAACGGTCCCCAGGCAGATGTCGATAAGAAGACCGATGAGGTGAACTCATCCGAACTACTACTGAGCCTGAATGTGACAATATTCGTACAGTCCGGTCTGTTCGTCTAAGAGTATCGCATGTCCGACCTAGGGGGGCGGTAAACGTCAGACCCCTAATAGCGGCACAAGTCATGTCGGAGTACGATCCAAAACACCCTGAGAAACTACTGGAGTACCTACCAGTAAATCTCGCTTTCCTTGGCCAGGGACTTTGTGTAATGGCGTTCCGAACACAGCGCGATATCATCCCCCAATACCGGGAAAGGCGAATCATATCTAACCGCCACTGCCTCTAAGTGCTTCGGGACTGCACCCAACTACTACCTTTTTGCACGACTCAATAGAGCCGTGGTAGGGTAGTAATCTAAGAACAGTGGGAACACACTCGAGGCGAAGCAGCAGTGTCAAGTCAACGGACTAAGCTGCACTCATGTTACCTGGGAACTGATAACTGACGATAAGTGTAATACCAACCAACAGTTCCCAGCTAGTCCTGTCCAGTGTACTCATAACCTAACGAGCACCTGCATACTATCTCCAGTACGACGTACTGATGGCTGTGGGACAGACCATCTCCCATCCTAGGATGAGAAGCGTATACACTAGTCTACTCTGGAGTATCGATGCCCTGTCTCGATAATCCTATGACCAGGGACCTGTATAAGGATGTGCTTGTAGACTACCCAGCCCCCACTAGTGTGACTGCCATCACAACGCTGGTAGTCAAGCAAAAGATCCTAAGGGCTCTATCAATATGTATTAGCAACAACAACAACAACAACTGAGCCTTTTATCCCAAGCATATGGGGTAGGCTACATGAACCAACATGAGAATCACGCCGCGTCCAGCACATGAATCCTCTGCCTCCACTCACTCCTATCGAACAATATACTTTCATTGAGTCCTTTGGCAACCATATCGTTTCGTATCACCTCCATCCATGTTTTCTACGGTCTCCCTTTTGCCCTTTTGCCATTGCCCATATCGAGAGTATCTATTCGTCAAACCGGTGCTTCCATAGGTCTGCGTCGCACATGACCAAACCATCTTAGCCGGTTTTCCCGCATCTTCTCCTCCACAGGTGCTACACCAACTTTTGCACGAATATCCTCATTTCGCACCTTATCTCTTCTTGTGTTACCGCACATCCAACGAAGCATGCGCATCTCCGCTACGTGCATCTTCTGTGTATGATGCTTCTTAGGAGCCCAACATTCTGTACTATATAATAAAGCAGGCCGAATAGCGCTCCGATAAAACTTCCCTTTCAATTTTAACGGAAAGTTACGATCACACAAAATCCCTGTTACACTCCTCCATTTCAACCAACCAGCTTGGATCCTTTGATTAACATCACTATCGATCTCCCCATTCTTTTGGATGATGGAACCTAGATATCTAAACTGGTCGCTCGGTGATATCTCTTGCCCTTCCAATGTTATACCAATATGGTTTTGACTTCTCTGGTTACTAAATTTGCAATGCATATATGCTGTCTTGGACCTGCTCAATCTGAATCCCCGAGATTCCAATGTTTGCTTCCATAATTCCAATTTGGCATTAACCCCTGCTTTCGTCTCATTTACTAGAACAATATCATCAATGAATAGCATACACCAAGGTACCTCATCTTGGATAGTTCTAGTAAGCTCATCCATCACGAAGGTAAACAGGAATGGACTTAATGCAGATCCTTGATGTAAACCAATAGTGATCGGAAAATCACTCGTTAAGCCACCGCAAGTTCTGACATTTGCCACTACCCCATCGTACATATCCTTGATTATGTCAATATACTTGACGGGGGCCCCCTTCTTCATCATTGTCCCCCATAATACCTCTCTAGGTACCTTGTCGTACGCTTTTTCTAAATCAATAAATATCATATGCAAATCTCTTCTCCTCTCTCAAAAACGCTCGACAAGTTGACGAAGCAAATGAATAGCCTCTATCGTCGATCGTCCAGGCATGAACCCAAACTGGTTCTCTGTTATCTTAATATCCTTCCTTAGCCTGTGTTCAATCACTCTCTCCCAAAGTTTCATGGTGTGACACATAAGTTTTATTCCACGGTAGTTTGAGCAACTTTGAATGTCACCCTTATTCTTGTAGATAGGTACAAGGATACTTTTCCTCCATTCATTTGGCATCTTTTTTGTGTGCCAAATCTTATTAAACAGATCTGTCTGCCATTTAACGCCTATTTCTCCTAAGCATCTCCAAATCTCGATAGGAATCCCCTCAGGACCTACCGCTTTTCTTAAACTCATTATGTTCAAAGCTTCTTTAACCTCAGGTAGTCTTATTTTACGCATGAAATCACGGTTTATATCTTGAGATTGAATGACAAGTCCATCCAAATTCTTAGTAAAGCTCTCATTGAACAATTTGTCAAAATAATCTCTCCATCATTCCTTGATATCCTCATCTCGAACTAAAACCTTCTGATTTTCATTTTTGACACACTTCACCGCACATAAGTCTCTAGTCTTCCTTTCCCGCATCCGAGCAATCCGGTATATATCATTTGCAGCCCCTTTAGTGTCTAATTTCTCGTACACCTCCTTGTAGACCTTAGATTTAGCTTTCCGAACAGCTTTCTTAACTTCCTTTTTAGCCATTTTGTACTTCTTAAATCTCTCCACATCTCTACTTTTCTTCAAATCATTATAAGAATCCATTTTCATTTTAATAGCAGCCTTTACATCTTCATTCCACCATGATATGTCCTTAGATGGTGGAGCACCACCTCTCGACTCACAAAGTAGATCTCTAGCTGCCTTCTTGATACAACTAGCCATTTTTTCCATGTTTTGTCTGGATCATCTTCCGACTGCCAATCCTCTTCTTGGACTACACGATCTATAAAAGCCTTTTGGTTAACTTCTTTCAATCACCACCATTTAATTCTAGGCTCTACCTTACGTCTAATCTTCCTAGGTTCTCTTCTAAATCGAAAATCTAGAACTAAAAGTCTATGTTGAGTGGTTACACTCTCACCTGGCACTACCTTACAGTCGATACATCAACCTCTATCTATTCTTCTCGTCAGAAAAAAGTCTATTTGACTAGCACTTGATCCGCTCCTAAAAGTGATAAGGTGGGACTCTCTTTTCCTAAACCAGGTGTTTGCTAAGATCAAGTCATAAGATAAGGCAAAATCTAGAATCGAGTCACCTACTTCATTCCTTTGTCCGAAACCAAAACCTCCATGGATAGTATCAAACCCACTACGACTAGTACCTACATGTCCATTAAGATCACCACCAATAAATAACTTCTCTCCACTAGGTATACTTTGCACCACCTCGTCTAAATCCTCCCAGAATAGACGCTTACTAGCGTCATCAAGACCTAACTGTGGTGCATAAGCACTAATAACATTAAGGATCTCTCCACTTAGAATAAGCTTAACCAGTAAAATTCTATCACTTTTTCTCCTAATCTCAACTACATCCTCAAGCAACCGCCTATCTATGATTATGCCCACCCCATTGCGATTTTTAACTCTACCTGTATACCAAAGCTTATAACCCCAAGGCTCTATGACTCTACTCTTTTCACCTACCCACTTAGTTTCTTGCAAACACATAATACCAACTCTCCTCTTAATCATCACCTCCACTAATTCTATTAGTCTACCTGTAAAGGAACCTATGTTCTAGGAAGCTAGACGGATCCTATGAAACCCTTGCTTATTTGTCACTACACCCGGGGTCCGATGTAGCGCGCCGTTTCTGGACGACGACCCTTGCTTATTTGTCACTACACCCGGGGTCCGATGTAGCGCACCATCTCTGGACGACGACCCTTGCTTATTTGTCACTACACCCGGGGTCCGATGTAGCGCGCCATTTCTGGACGACGACCCTTGCTTATTTGTCACTACACCCGAGGTCCGATGTAGCGCGCCGCATCTGGACGACGACCTAGAAGCCCTTGCATATTTAACACTACACCCGGTATCCGATGTAGCGCGTCGCTGAGTAGGGGACACCCCAACGATATTCTTATTATGGTTCATGTCATAGAATGTGACAAAGTTTTACGCTGGCTGTCACAAGCCTACCACAACCCTCACCCTTTCTCATCCGGACTTGGGACCAGCAACGGTGGGTTTCTTAAAGGGGATGGAACATGAGGACTTCCCAGGAGATCACCCATCCTAGTACTACTTTCGCCCAAGCACGCTTAACTGCGGAGTTCTGATGGGATCCGGTGCTTTTGTGCCGGTATAGTCAAAAGAAACACATACACATATTAAGATAGATACAAACCAAGTAGCATACTACCATATTGAGCAAGAATGTCAATCCGTGTATATATCCCAAGCTTCCAAAATGTAATATACAAACTAGTACTATACAATAATGGCCTCTAGGGCATATCACACTAACAAAATGATATGATAGAAAGGATGTCTCGAATTGATATATGAGGATATGAACGTGAATGTGAACCACGATATTTATGTAGTTGCAAGAGAATTAGTACGAGATTATAGTGGCATGATATGAGATCGATAAATACGACATGAGATTAATAAGATAGAATGTATATGTAAGATGACTTGATGTGAGATATTGATGTGATGAAAAGAGCATATGATGAAATATGATGACTTGGCTGTATATGTCGATATACGGATGTGAGGCGATATGAGAATATAGATACTTTGGCCAAGACCTGACTTGAGGTATATGTGTGTATATATAATTATGATAATAATGAGCGATATGCCGTACGAGACTTAGATCTGTACCCTCATTGTCATATAGGTTGATAGAATCCCTAATCGTTTAATGCCGCCGTACGATGGATTACCGTACGTGATGAGTTTTACCTGATGATTGATCCATACCCTTGACAAGAGGATGCCGTACGGTGGATTATACCGTACGTGATGTTGTGAGGCTGGGTGCCGATTGACAGATTCATCGACTCGGATATGTTATAGATATTGATAACCCCTGTCTACACTGCTTAGCTTAGCCGTTATGCAGATGTTAGATTAGATATGCATACCTTATAGCATTGCGCTCACGATCTACTTTCTGCTACGTTCATGATATTCTCATTGCATTACATATACATGTGCTAGTATACCTACACAATTATCGATGATGTGTGTGTTACACTTACACAGATTGCCGGCTCACACACTTTCATCATCGATAATTGCTATGTCACTTACACAGTAGAATTGCCATATCATGCTATTACTCTTAATTGTTCAGTACTGTCACATGACTCTTTGGCATGATATACTTGCTATGCTCACATCACTATTCTATGTTGCATGATATACTGATATGCTCACATTTCTGTTCTATGTTTGCATACATCATGCTTTACGATTATACACATTGAGATGTTGTTTTCATGAGATTATGGATTTGAGAACCGTGGTTATATTTCAAAAGTATGTATTGTTTTAAAAACCCGGTTTCTCTTGATATAATATTTCAAGACGTCCACCATGTATTTTCTCGGTTATGAGCTATGTGATACCCTATTCGAGGAGCGGTAGGCCTCGTCTGCGGGTACATGGTGGACCCGGTATGGTACCCCGGGGCAAGAAATGATTTTTGTGGTGTAGACGATGAGCCTGGCAGAGAGACTACTACCTATCGGTGATAGTATTTGGGCTCGGCGGTTATCCGGAGGATACCGACCAGAGTCGTGAGATGATATGGGCCGATCCGGACTGACGAAGCCCGAGATATGAGGATTAACGTGTCGATATTGGACATGGGTTTCATGATGTTTTGAGTGTCGATGTTGGACACTCAAGTTCCATGATTTTGATGTGTCGTTGCTGGACACACGTTGGTTGATATCCTCATATTTACATGCATATGCTTTCATGATGTTTCGAGTGTCGATGTTGGACACTCAGGTTCCATGATGTTGCTGTGTCATTGATGGACACGTGGATGATATCCACATGCATACAGGCATTGATTATATTGTTGGCATATATGTAGACACGGTCACCCTAGATATCATAGTATTACCTTTATGATATAGTTGACCTAGGAATCGTTGTTTTATTCGATTTCTACCTGCTGATGTTTTTTACTCATGAGTTGGCAACTCACCCCCGTTGTGCCACAGTTCTTGCAGGTTTGACCGCATGGATCAGTAGCGGTATCGCTGGCACACAGCTTGCATTTGGGTGATTTGCTTTGGTAGGTGGGACATATTGGATCGTGCCCACTCTTGTATTATTATTCATGTTGTATCTAGTCAACTCCATCAATCAGAAACTAGTATTTGTATAAGTAGTAAGTCTTAGAAAGCCTTATGGTTGCGAGACTTAGAACGATGGGTTATATGTTCGCTTGGTGGATTTGATGTCTTGCTTTATTCACTATCCTTTTTTGTTGATCTTCGCCGTTGGGCGTCGTATACATATATTTCTGACTTGCGTGGTTATGATTCCGCCAATTGGCGAAGAGCTAGGTCCCGCTTGGGGATGCCTTTATTGTTGTTATTTATATATGGTTTTGGATCAAAATATACAAGGGAGGTGCTGCCCAAATTTTTAAAAGACGAAACATGTTTTTCAACTAGTATAATCCACTTGCAATTTCATGTTCTCTTATTTATGCATTAAAGAAAACGTTTGATTTCATCATACCTTTATTTCAAAACTTCACCTCTTTTATATTCTTTAAAAGGGTTTAGATTTCTGGGCATCGGCTTACTTAATTTACGTTACGCCTTTAGACGTTGCGTGATTTAAGTGCCGGTCACGAACAAAATTTCGGGTCATGACAAAGTTGGTATCAGAGCGCTAGGTTTAACCTTTGTTTGAGTCTGGGTTTGACTATGTGGAGTCTGGGGCGTAATCTATTTCGGAATCTAGGCTTAACCTTACGGAACTTAGACTTGAACAGGGGGTATTAGACTCGAACTTTCGTTACATAGGTTGACCCTGAATGATGGAGTAGGTAACTCAAGTAGAGTGGCGTACCGTGCGTATGTTCCGCGGCATACTTACGATACGATACTCCGCTTAAGTGACCTTAGGATGTACATATCTTGAGATCTATGGTTCTCTTCGTTCCCATGATCATACATCCATTTGAGATCCTTGATTTTATTCGTTCACATGATCATACTCTCGTTGATTCCATTCCTCCTTATGATCATGTATCTATTTTGGGATCTGTTGATTCTGTTCATCCCTTTGGTCTATCTTCATCGATACATGCTTGAGGTTCCGGTCACCTTGGTTTGAGCGCAGATTGAGCTGCTGCTAGTGATGCGGTCAGGGCGAGCTCCTCATGGATGAGGACTAACCATCGTGTTTTCTGGTGACATGGGAACGTATCGGTTTAGTGTTTGTATTGTGACCTCTCGTTTGAGGCGAGTGTTCGGTTTTGCACCGGATGATCGGGCCATTGATAGAGGCTGCCTGTTGTGAGAGGACTGTTAATGTAGAGCCTATCTCAGAGATCGTGATGCCGTCTACCTTGCAGATAGATAACCCAACTATTGCTGTGATTGATAGGATGTCGCTTGCAGAGCTTACGAGCTGAGATCGCCGGAGCTTTCAGGCAGCGATGCGATAGATGATAGCTAGTCTATCTTGTGTTGAGTTGAGCGACCGAGATGATTCGTCTGATTTGATTCGCTGACGCAGGCCCAGTTGAATTGAAGGTTTCCAGTGTGGAGAATCTTACACAGTTCTAGAGTAGACCGACCCAGAGAGGATGTTGTTCGTTGGATGCTCCGATAGGAGATCAGTATGTTAATCAGTTTCAGATAGAAGGACCTCACCCAGGTGCGTTGTGAGTTGATCGAGAGTGATGAATAAAGTATATTCCTCCTATGGTTGGGACGAGTTCCCTAGGACGTGTTCGGATAGATATCTTCTGCAGAGTGATGAAGATACCAAGTTCGTAATTTCGAGTCCATGTGAGAGACTCCGGATTTACTGTAGCCGAGAACAATTGCAGTACGCAAATAGCATGGCGTGACGTCGAAGTGGACGATAAAAAAGACGAGTGGAACAAGAGGTTCTTGCGAGATGTTAACGAGCTGTTGTTACTCCCCGTTGAGATTAGAGATCGGATATGTATACAGAGGCGTTGGTATACGGCCAGTTCCCGAGAAAATGCTGTGCTAAGAACGCAGATGTCCAGAAAACGAGAAAAGATTATGCAAGAGTACCAGCCTCCGTACATTTCGGCATAGGAGAGATCGGAAGAGACCTTGAGCAGGTTCCTTCCAGTTAACTGCTGGGATAAGATTTGCGCCGAGGATCAGTTGTGTCACGTGTATTCAGAGGGCCAGAGCCCAACGCCAGTGACGTGTTGCTTTACGAGTGGTCATACTAATTGGCCGAGAGATGACCGGAGAAGTGTCAGAGTGGAATCGTTTCCGTTAGTACACCTGACCGGTCCGATGAGCCGATGGATTGCGAGATTGGTAATCCATAGAGAAAATGAGGACCCGGAGATAGAGGACGCCAGACCGTGAGCAGGAGGCAAGCGGATGTTCTTGCTCTGCCAGTTTTTGGCGCACCGGCATTTTTCGACATTGTAGGAGGTGTACCTCAATGTCATTTGTTGCGATTTGCATTTGTGATCCGAGTATCACGCTTATATCGCTTGGATTAGAGTTTTGATGATTGAGTTTCATGATATTATTTTCGTGCACCATGGCTACACCTACTGGGTATTTACATTTGGTGCATAGTTATTGCACTTGATTTATGTTTATACACCGCTACATCGGTTTGCAATTTGTGCACATCTATTGCACTTGATATCGGTTTTGTGCCTTGGCTGCACGTGTTTATGATTTCGTGGATTTCATAGGGTTGATTTAATTTTGTGCATGTGGTACGCACTCGATTTAGTTTTTACACTCGGTATAGCTTGCATGTGCTTGTAGTGTATCGATACGTGTTTTGTGCACGCAGTGTACACGTTTATGATTTTTATACACCTTGGCATGCTCGGTGTTGTTTTTGTGAGCATTTGAGATACGGATTTGTATTTTGTGCATTTGTTGCACTAGATTTATATTCATGCACTTGTTGCACTAGAATTATATTCGTGCACTTATTGCATCAGATTTGTATTTCGTGCATTAGATGCACCAGATTGGTATTACGTGCATTTGTTGCACCAAATTGGTATTTCGTGCATTTGTTGAACCAGATTTATACTCCGTACATTGGTTGCACCCGATTTATGTCTTTGAGCATTTGTTTTACCGGATTTATGTTTTTGTGCATGTTTGCACTTGACATTCGTTTTCGTGCACTTTATTGCACTGGGCATTTATACGGACCTGACGCGCTTGGTTTGGATTTTTGTGCATATTAGGCACTTGGTATTGGATTTTGTGCGCATCGGATGCACTTGATTAGATTTCATTCGTGCATGACATATGCACTTGATTTGGATTTTCGTGCAGGTTGGGCGCATGATATGAGATGTGATTTTGTGCATACCGGATGCACTCGATTGGGATTTTCATTCGTGCCGGTTAGTTGCACTGGGTTGATATTTTCGTGCACTATAGATGCACTTGATATTATTGTCGTGCACATCCGTTGCACTGGATAGATGCTTTCGTGCACACCCATTGCACTTAGTTTGGTTTTGTGCACATTCGTAGCACTTGTATTTGGCTTTGATTTCCGTGCGCACGTAATTGTTGGATACGCCTTTTGAGGCTGATTTTGCTCTTGAGCACTTTGTTTTAATGATGGGCACTATATTATGTAGTAGCCGACAGGACTGATCTGAGCACAGTACCTGAGTACTTTGCATGCATAAAAAGTTTACCAAGATGTTTTCAAAAAGGAGCTATAGTCTTGCTATTTCATACGTGTCCGCGAGCGACACGAACGTTTACAAAGGAAAACCTTTTGGGATATTTCAAATGGGCGGAACATATATTTGAGCAAAACATATATGAACGTATATTGATTACTTTACAAATGAGCGTCCGTCACTTGTGCTGTGAGTTACGCATCACACGGCGATTCAGAAAAGATTTTGCATGTGTTTTATTCGGTTTTAGGAAATTTTTTCCAAGGATGCGTACTATACACGTATTATAGTATTTGACTAGTGTATATTGGATTTCAGTAGTGGATTTCGAGATCTGTATCTCGATTGTAACTCTGATGATTGCGTGGCGCTTGACGGAGTTCGATTTTGAGTTTCGTACTCGTTTTCAGGCGCACACGATGCACTGTGGTATTTCTATATCTTCTGTGATTTCGGAGCCCTGTTGATTTGAACTGATTATTGAAATGTTTTAGCATTTGGGGGTTTAAATTTAAATTCGAGGACTGAATTTATTTAAGGCGGGAATATTGTAACATTTCAGAAATATAAAATATTATTTTTGGAATTTAATATTAAAATAATATATTTCGCGAAAACTATTAGATTTGCAAATTTGGGGTTTTCATAAAATGGTATAAATATATACTAATATTTGTGAAATAATTGGAGATTAAAATGATTTATTCATTTTAAAAGATATTTATTTGTCACGACCCGAATGTTTCGACTCGTGACCGGCACTTTACCACGCAACGTCTACCGGCGTAACGCAACTAAGTAAGCCGAACCCAGAAATCAAAACCATTTAAAAGTAGTGAGTGTTGAAAACATTTAATTAAAACATTTAGAAAACCTTAAATAGTTCAATAAAGTTCTTTTAAGGTTAAGTTATCATTTAAATAATTTTGGCAGCATTTCCTTTGTAAAAGTAACCCCGAAATCGGGTATAAAACAGGATATATGTGAAAATGAGATATAATGAAATAAAGCATCCCCAAACGGGAGCAATCATGCCCAACGGCGGAAACCATCACCACAAGAGTAATAGACGACGCCGTAGCGAAGAATGAGCAATAAGTAAACATCACATGATAATAAACTGCATAAATAAACAGTCGGCTCCCACGTGCTCGACACCAGAATACAAAAATATATATCATCGTCCTCACACTGTCTCTAAGTCCAGTACATATATGGTAGATGGAGAATACTAGATACAAAGGTGTGTACAATAAAAGTAATCAGATACTACAAACCACCTAATAGCAAAACAGCTCTCGCACCAACTGTAGTGGTATCTGTAGCCAAAAGATGCAAAAGGCAGCCTGCCGCGACTACTCTGAGGGGCAACCTGCAAATACTATGGCACAACGGGGGTGAGTTGCCAACTCGTGAATAGAGATAACATATAAAGGTAATCGCGAGCATGCACGTACTGTGTTACTCTATCATATGCCAGCAGGTAAAATCTATATGCGACAAGCAGTAGGTGCAATAATCATGCAAGTGCTCTGTTAGGTAAAATAACTACAGGATGAGATACATGATAATCAATGCTGAGCATGGGATAAACAACATCTACACGGAATATCAACGTGGAAAAATAATCGGTGACCAAAACTGTTCCCAAATCCCAAATAAACTCAGGCGCCGGAACTCTCCTCGGCCCTCAAATCCTGTAAATCTCTGAGAATCACGAGTGCCCAACATCGGCACTCAAAATATCATAAAATACTCGTGTTCAGCATCGACACGCAAATCCTCATATATCGGGCTCCGTAAGTCCAGATCAGCCCACGGGCTCCGTCTGCGGTATCGGCCCTTGGCCCTGGCAGTACGGATCATCCCGTATCCATCTCTCGACTCTGGTCAGTATCCTCCGGATAACCGCCAGGTCCAACCAATCACCGGTAGGTACTCGCCCACCTCCAGGCTCAATCGGCAAAGTCCATCGATCATCTTGCCGAGGGGAACCATACCGGGTCCACCACGAACCCACAAACGGATCATCCAACTCCTCGAATCGGGTTTCAAGCACACGTCTCAGCACCGAGAAAACGCGTGGTGGACGCACCAAAATATCATATCACGAAGAACCGGATTTTCAAATAGCGCATCTTTTCTTAAATAATCCCACGGTCCTCAAACCAGAAATCACATGAAAATTCAATACCAATGAGTAAATCAAATGCGATGTGCTATGTACATCAAGCCATAATATAGGTACAAGGGAGAAACCGCTTTTTAAAATAGTTTCAGTTTTCAAAGACATCATGCGGCTCCGAATTTCTATGAAAATCATATCGAATCATATGTGAAATGAACTACAACATAATGATCATGGCAATTCTACAGTGAGTGTGTCATGGCAATTACTAACGGTGTGTGTGTAACATGTAGATTAGTGCTCGTGCAACATGAACCGTGAGTAATAGTGCGGTGTTCTATAAATTCTAAGTTTACATACATATAGCAGGGAATGCAGTATGCAACAACAGTATCCATGACAGTCAATGTAGGTAAATGCAATATGTAGCTATAAGGTCCTATCAGCCCTGACGCATAACGCCATGCGGGCGATATCCCCGTAGATGTTAAATCTACTCACCGAAATCTCGCGCTAAGTGTAGCCGACGACTTGCTTCCCCTTCTTCGCAGCGTCCGTCTCACTCGCCTGCGAATTTAGAATTTACACAATATATCACACATAAGCTCAAATCTACAAAAACGCGATATTAAGATCAAACTAGAAACCGCGTCGCAAACCAAGCGCGCGTGCGCGCGATACGCTAAAACGTGTGATTACGCGCCTGAAACTACCCTGACGCGTCGCGATACTCAGAAACCCCAAACCCCAACACGTATCACACGTGTCGCGAAGGTTTAAAAATACGAGAAACAGGTATTTAGCTCCATATTTTTCTACAGCAAGAATTAGATAAAATTGCACATACCATGAGTCTAAGGATAGCAGCAGACACCTATAGAGCCAAACCCAAACCCATGCCCCCCCATCTGGCCGCAAAATGCGGCCAGAACCAATATTTCGGCGGCCAAAATATTAAATCTGGGGGTCGTGTTCTACACATGGGATCAACAACTAACACCTATACTGCAGTTATCTCAAATTTATTCTGAACTAGCTGGGTCGATAGCAGATTACAGGAAGCTAGAATTTGCTTAAAAACGATGAATTTACATCAAACAGAAACCTGGTGGTATTTTAGTGCAATTGGGTGCTAAGCTAGGTTAACATGGCCCTAACAACATTCAATCAACTTAGTTTAACCAATACACACTTCACTTGATCAAAGTTCCCACTAATTACCATATATCGCACTAAAAACACAATTTTTATACTAATCGAAGCCAACTACACTAACTAAGCAAACTAGGGGTAAGTTCGAGAAGTATACCCCACACTCAACCCTAGGAAGCTGGATGCAGGAGAAGGAGTAGATGGAAGGAGCTGCAGCTGAAGTTGTTGCTGTTGCTGCTGCTGGGCTATGCTGCAGCTGCTGTGCTGTGCTGCTGCTGCTATGCTTGCTGCTGCTGCTGCTAATGAGGCTGCTGCTGCTGCTGGAGAAGTGTGGGTGTGTGAGTATGAGAGTGAGAGGTTAAGAGAAAATGAGCACAAGAATGAGAGGGAAATGATAACTCCCAATGTCAACCCCTCCTTTCTCTCTCTTCATTAAATGCAAGCATGGGCTTGCCATGATGCATTCTCTCTCTCTCATTCTCTCAAGTCAACACAAGGTAAATTTAAACCCTTTTTTTTAAAAACAAAATAGCCCTAATAAAATCATTTTACTAACTAATGGTGGGTTAATCTACCATGGTTGTTAAACATGGTTTAACCTCATAATAACCCAAGTTAACATGCACAAGTATGTGCAAGCCTAGGAAAATTCTAGAAAAATATTTATTAAATTTGGAAAAATATTTGAAACCCAATTTGGTAAACTTTTTATTAAAAACCCTTTATATAAATATAATTAGCCACTAAACACATCCTAAGGTGTCACAATCTCCCCCCTTAAAAGAAATTCGTCCCCGAATTTGAAAATATAAAGCTACGCATACCTTCAAAGAGATGAGGGAACTTGTTCCGCAACTCGCCCTCGGCCTCCCAAGTGATCTCTTCGCCATTCGGGCTGCGCCAAAGCACCTTCACTGACGGTAAGACCTTCGATCTAAGTTTCTTCACCTGCCGGTCCAATATCACGACTGGCTGCTCGGTGAACGAAAGGTCGCGCTCGAGCTGAACGGTTGTTAGTTACATGTATGCCCTAGAGGCCATTACTGTACATACGATGTATATTGTAATGGATGCTTGGACATATATAGGGAGGACTTTCTTGCTCGACATGATAGTATGCTATCTGGTTGTACTTTATCTTAACATGTACTCTGATTGTCTCTATGTTACATGTTGATAAACCCCTTAGGATATGTACTCGACTACTGGGACTATGATGAGATCATACTAGTGGGGCCACGGTAGTCGACGAGTACAACCTATAACTGTTCCTAGTCGAGAGTGTATCGAGACAGGGCATCGATACACCAGAGTAGACTAGCGTATACGCATCTTGACCCATATGATGGGCGATGGATGATCCCATATCCATCGGTGTTTGACATCAAGGATGGTGTACGGCTGCTCAGTAGAGACTGGGTACACTGGACGGACTCGCCGAGAACTCCCAGATGGTATTATACTTTACGTCAGATGGCAGTTCTCATGTGACACTAGTACAGAGTAGTCTGTTGACCCGAGATCGTCATAGAGTCTTATGTTATTCCCACTGTGCTTTGATTTCCATCAAACCATGTCCAAGAGGGCGTGCAAAAAGGTGGCTTTTGGGTACAGTCCCGAATCACATGGAGGCAATGAGCGATAAGAGGGGATTCGTCTCTCCCGGTATAGGGAGTTGATGTTGTGCTGTGTTCGATTGGCTATAACCGGAAATCCCTGGCCAGGGTTGCTGAGATTTACTGGTAAGTATTATCAGTCCTTTCTCGAACTGTTATAGACCTCATATCGACACGACTTATCGAGTTACTGGGGTCTGACGTTTACCACTCCTAGGCGAGATATACGACATATCAGACGACGAGACCGGACTGTACGGGAGTGTTACTGTTTGGATTCACAGGAGTTGGCTATAACCGTAAATCCCTGGCCAGGGTTGCTGAGATTTACTGGTAAGTATTATCAGTAGTTTCTCGAACTGTTATAGACCTCATATCGACACGACTTATCGAGTTACTGGGGTCTGACGTTTACCACACCTAGGCGAGATATACGACATATCAGACGACGAGACCGGACTGTACGGGAGTGTTACTGTTTGGATTCACAGGAGAATGTACAGGCTTGCTTGTTGATCTTCTGAGCGCTCAATACCTGGGTGGCTGTTACGTTTAGCTGACCGCTTGCAGCTTGTAGGTGTTTGATATGATCATCACCTACTGCCGGCGTATTGACGATTCTTTAGAGTCCTACACAGAGGTTTCTTGGCTCAGGCAAAACGGAGTAGGAGCATATATGTGATATGTACGGGACCGAGGATAATGCGGTATGTGATACCGTATTGGATTCTCGCGATATGAGATATCGGCCGGATATATGTGATATAGCCGGGTCATCGTATTAGTCGGTTATATGCGATATAGCCGGATTGTCGGATCAAGTATTGATTCGATAATTTAATGTATAATAATATATATGATATATTAAATTACATTAACTAATATTAGCTCACTAAAAGATTCATTTTCTCACGGAATAATACATTGATATATGCGATATATGTTAATTGTATTATTTTCTATTGTTACAAAATATATTGTATATGTGATATATAATATTGTAACATGTTGGGGTTACAAATTTAACAATGGTTTAGGGTTTAAACTTGGTTAGGGTTTGGATTAGGGTTAGCTTTTGCATGAAGCTTCCATGAATCTTCATGAAGCTTTGACTTTGTGGTTGCTTGATATTTTGTGAAGATATTATGTTAACCAAATCCAAACCATTAACTCTAGTTAACTCTCTACAATTTCATGCTTAACCCTTGGTTAGATTTATAACCACTACAATAATTCATTATTCATCACAAAAGGATGATGATGATCATCTTCTTCTACCTTGAGTTTCTTCTTGAAAAAGCTTTCTTTTATGATGAAAGTGAGTGAGAAAAAGATTATAAATAAGAGCAAAAATCCTACTTCATCATCCTCATCTATCCTGGCCATTTAGATAAGGGTGTTTACATCATTTAGTGAGTGTTAGCTTGTGTTAATGAAACTTCAAGGTAGATCATCTATGTTATCGAAGATCGAAAGCAAGACTGCATCTTTCTCTTCGTGAAGCCTCTCGAGAGTCCGGAACACGGTGATCGCAGCGAAGGGACCTCAACACGGAGCATAAGAAGTGAAGGACGGATTTACAAAGGTTGTAATCCCTCTCACTTAGTGTTAAAGTGTTTAACATGTTAGTTTTCGCCTAAACCCTAGTTTCAAGATCCGGCTTCGGGTTGTTCGGCATGGCTAAAATTTTAATCGGGCATGGTTGATA
Organism: Agapanthus africanus; assembly: GCA_030015575.1. NCBI lineage: Eukaryota > Viridiplantae > Streptophyta > Magnoliopsida > Asparagales > Amaryllidaceae > Agapanthus > Agapanthus africanus. The sequence goes on along the minus strand of JASDDO010000024.1, from coordinate 544,431,929 downwards.
TCTCGTAGACCCCTGTGCGCGTGCCTAGCAACCTTACAGTTGTATCACAGCCAAGCTAGAGCTTTAGGCGAAGTCTATGCGATGTTTAAAGTCCGATCGAACCCCGAAACCCCGGCTTTGACCCCTCTCTGGATTTTTCTAAAAAAGTGATTTTTTCTGAATTAAAAATGCTCAGAAAAACAAGCAGGAAAAACTAAGAATTATGTGAAGTACAGTCCACTAAGTCGCTCACCTGAACGCAGAACCGTGGCCAAACCATGGGTTTGGCGGCGGTTCCACGGCCAAAATTTGGACTTAGTCCCTCATATTTTATATATTTATTCTTAGGTCCTTTCTTGGCAATTTTTTCTGGGAATTTTTTAATTCCACTCAAGTGTTGAGTTTTCTAGGGTTGTATTGGGGACTCGTTGATTCGATCGGATAATTTAACTTTGTTTAGTTTTTCCGGGTAATTTTTAGAAACTGTTAAAAAGTTCGAACGGATATCAATAACTCACTTTTTCCCCTGTCGGAAATTTTTTCAAAAGTTGGATTTTTTCTCGAGTTTAAGAACGTTCTAAGTTATGCAAGTAACGTGGTGGACCCTCTAGAAGACAACAAACCTTAACTCGATTATGTGACCGTCTTGAACTGCCTCTGAACCTTAGGGTTTGTAGCAGTACGGCGTGCCACATGTGAGGCGTTGGCTTGACCTTTCTACGGCTGGACCATTGGTACTGTGGCATGTGATGGATGTTTTTAAACTGATTTCAAGTGTTGAGATATATTGGGAAAATCTTGAGTGTTTGATTATTCGATCGGAAAGTTTAACATTGTCTATTTATCTAGAATGTGATACAATATTTGGAATCCACAGGTAGTTATGAGATAACTAATTTGAATGTTATAAATCTAGCAGTTCAGTCTCAGATGATCGGTTGCCACGGAATTTTGATGTGATCAAAAATCTGTCGCAATCACGTAGCATACGCGGATACTCACCGGGTAAACTTAACAGACAGCTACGCCCCATAGCCCCGACCAAGTGACTGTAGGAGAACCCCGTCGCTAAAAGCATCCGTTCGGGTGCTCGCGGCAGCGGTGTTTCGCCTTAGTGCACTTCGTCGACGACATCCGGGGGTGCGGCCGTCTACTAAAGTTTGCGACGAGCATTCGATCAGGATGTCGGGAATCTTGTTGAATTTCCCGACTTGATATTGAAAAGAGTTTTCGATAATGAGACTAAAATGCGGGGTTTATAATTGTTAGGCATGCGATGTCTAAGGAATTCATTTGGTTAAGCATGCGATGTCTAAGGAGGTTGCGGATTCCAACTGTTGTAGTTTTACACTTTCTTTTCTGTGACCGTAAGCATAGTATATGGTGTATCGCCGGCTTCGTTGCTATACATCAACGACAATCGGGATACGCATACTTATTTACGTTGATGATATAAGATATTATGTGTTGCTGTGATATGTTGTATTGGATCGTCACGTTTGAATAGCCGGGGGTTTTATGTGAGATGGGAGTTTTTTCTTTTTCATTCATGTAAAATTCATTTGTATGTAATATTCTTTTATTGGGGCACTTCCGGGCTGAGGATGATGTCACCATTGTATATTATTTACTTTTCCGCATTAGGTAGACCCAAGGCGGGGAGCACAAGTAACCGGGTTCTAGGGTCCAGTGGGAGACCATCTCGAGGAGTCGAGACCGGGTCTCCTAACCCTAGAATTGGCAGTGTTGCTTGCCGCTCTTGTAGGGGTCTAGGGATGTGGGTTTGGCTATTCATCGCGACCGTGGAATCCGTGTTTTATACTGGCTCGTATTGAAAACACGGACATCCTAGTATATCCAATATTTCATATATGTTCTTCTGCTGCAATGTTCTGTGATGTGATCATTTGATATGTTGTGATAGATTCTGTATATAGTATATATGATATATTATATAGACGTTACTTATGTTTTACACCCGCGCTAGCCCTGCCCCGCTCTGCCGTTAGTTACCTAACCTAACAGTGCACGAGGGGACATCGAGGCGAATGCGGATGGCATAAGTGTACGTCATATTTATCTGTGATGTTTAGGTGACTTAAATGATGGGACTTCATTAATCAGATTAATAAAACTAAAAGAAACCTAAAGATGTTGTAGAAACTTGTTTAAAAACTGGTAGCTCTAGTTCTTGCTTTGCATAGCGGTGTTCCTTGTAGAACATCCAGCACCTTATTCGATAAGGAAAGAGCCGACATCCCTTCACCGGGAGTGACCTCTTTAGTGAAACTAGCAGATGCTACAAACTCGGTTTGTCTTTTGATTGCTTCTATAGTTCTTTCTTTGCACAGCGGTATATATGATATACCCTGCACCTTATTCGATGAGGAAAGGGCCGACGATCCCTTCACTGGGAGTGACCCCTTTAGCAAAACTAGAAAAGCCTAAAAAACACTCCATTTAAAATCACTCGATTCTACAACGATATCAAGTTCATTACGCTCATGGTTTTCTTAAAAACCTGCGTAGCCCTCCGTCATTTCAGATAAGTACTACTTAGTATTCGTGCTGTGGTAGTTTGGCATGCGTCAAGGCGTAGTGTATGGTAGCTAACTAGTGCTTATCTGCTAGCATACGATGCGATTGGATTAGGGTATTCGTACGGCGTTGTTTAGCATGCGTCAAGGGTCGTGCGGGTGGGTTTAATTCAATCAAGAAATGTACGGGTTGAACTTGACTAGCGGACTATGGGTTGTTTGGCATGTGTCAAGGTCATAGCACGCTAGGGGTAAAATATTATTGGGAATTTCAAGTGTTGAAATTTGCAATGAGATTGCATACCTTCTATGAGATAGTTGGATCCCGATACCCGCTGCGAGTAAGAGTTACTCCTGGGAGAGTTTTACACATTACAATTAGCCGATCAAGTAGGTGTCTAGAAAGGTGTTAACGAGGTTACGCCTCTGGGAAAACGAGGTTTATTTTAATTAGGTTCGTGCGAAAGCACGGGGGACCTCCCTCAAAGTACCGACACTGGCCTGGCTGAAAGATTGGCGAACTTGTAGCGTGTAATTAATCCCGGCTAGTCTTTCCTTTTCGGGTTTGAAGGAAGATTTGATTAAAACAGTGGAAGACATCCTGATTAGATATATTAGATACCCAATCTAATCTTGCAAGAGCATACGCTGAGTGTTTTCTTCTCTCTCTCTCCAAGTAGCGACCATATCACGCCTTAATCAAGATAATAAAACAGATATATTGACCGAACCTGCTTATTATACTGAGCTGGGGAATGTTGGTCCCGCTCCAACTTATAATTGTTATAAGACAGAGCAGGAAATTGGGGAATACCAGATTACCCGTGCCACCCAAACAAAGAAAGTGCATGCTGATGCATCATCTTCGGGTGTGTTCATTACATAGAACTGTTTCTCAGTATCCTTTACGTCCTCGGTATAAGATACCGGATCAGGATCCCGCATATGTAATCTGTTAGATGGGCTACAGAAAGGTAGAGAACTGAGAACGGGTGATAAGTTTCATGAGACAGAAAACGGTGCAAGTGTTGCAGCCAAGTCTGTTGGTCACTATCACCCTGTATTACCAGAATACATTAATTCTGAACGAATGTTATTAGATACCGAACCTGATATACAAAATCATATCAGTCACTTTATAAGTAAAGAAGGATATAATTTTGTATTGTTGGATAATGTTTTGAACATTTCTTATATCAAGAGTTGATCGGTTCAAGCATGTTATCTAAAAGCGTAGACGTTCTAAATCAAACTACAGTTCTTAGTATACAGAACACACATAAGAGGAAGAGTTCAGAAATGAACGGATCCTTCTTGAGGCATTGTAGACTAGGTCATATCAATGTGACCCGACTAGCAAAGTTATATTTAGATGCATATTTAAATTTGTTTTAATTTACATCTTGTGAAACTTGCCGGTCATGTCACAAAGATAAGATGACCACAGCTCTGTTTATTGGAAACAGAGAAAGAGTAGTGAACTCTTGGGATTGATACATGCTGATGTATGAAAGTCTCCTGTCTACACATGCCAAGACCGGTTCTTTGTACTTCATTACATTCTCTGATGATCTCTCAAGATTCAGACATATGTTCCTGTTGAAACACAAGTCCGAACCTTTTGAGATATTCACAGAATATAAGTTAGAAGTAGAGAACCAAAAACGGGTATAAGTATTATGTCCTTTGATGTGATCAAGGAGGAAAATACTTGAGCACGGAATTCCTGGACTATTCTAAAGGAGAATGAGATTCTCTCTCAGCATTACTCCTCCGTATACACCACAGCACGTCGGTGTATCGGGGCGGAGCAATCACACCCTATTTGATATGGTGTGCTCTATGATGAGTACTACTGAGTTTCCTATTTCCTTTTGGGAGTTATGCACTTGAGAAGTTGCATACCTATTGAATAGGGTTCAAATCAAATCAGTTGCCTACCATTTCATATGTGATATGGAAAGGGAAGAGCCCATATCTTAAGTTTTTTAAGATTTGGGGTTGTCCGGCCTATGTCTGAAAAGCAAAATCCGGACAAGCTCGAGGTAAAGTCAGATCTGTGGAAGTTTGTTGGATATCCCAAGCATTCACAAGGGAATATCTTCTACCAAACCGAGAAACAAAAGTGTTTTATTTCTCAACATGCCACCTTTGTGAAAGGGAATTTCTTGTGGAAAAATTAGTGGTGATGAGGTAGAACTGGAAAGAGTTTCAGCTATACAAACTACAGCAGATGATTTGGTAGAACCGAAGGATTCAATAGTAACCAACGAACCTCAGCCTCTCCGCCGATCTAGTAGGGTTCCTCACCCACCTGAGAGATACTTCGGTTTTCTCTATGACAGTGAGAGCGAGGATTGCATCATGAGATGATGACCCAACTAGTTTCGAGTTGTCCATCAGGAGTGGGACTCTGTAAGAATGGCTGGATGCTTAGCGATCTGAGATAGAATCCTTATACACAAACAAAGTATGGACTTTGGTTGCTTTATCTGAAGGGTTAAATCCCCATCAGGAGCGAGTATATCTTGAGAAGATTACTTGGTGTACATGGAAAAGTTGAGACTTTCAATGCTATGCTAAAGTCCATCCATATCCTATTTGCCACGGCTACATTCCATGACTACGATATCTGGCGGTTGAGTGTCATGACTGCTTTTCTAAATGATGTTTTAGAAAAGAGCGTCTATAAATACACAGCCAGAGGGCTTCGTAGACAGTGGGAGCAGCGGAAACGTGTGCAAGATGTTTTATGTAATAAAACAGGCATCGCGGAGTTGGAACATCTGTTTTGATGTGGTAGTCAAAGAGTTTGACTTCATCAAAATGGTAGATGAACCTTGTATATACAAAAAAGGTAGTAGAGAGTATGGTGGTGAGCCTCGTAGAGTACGTGGATAACATACTCTTGATAGGGAAGGTGTTTCCTAAGCTACGCTCGGTCAATCTCCGCTTATCACAAAGATTCTCCATATAGGATCAAAGCGATACCGCTTAAATCCTGGGTTTTGGATCTATGAGATAGATCTAATTGGATGTTAGGATTCTCACTAGTTGTAGTGAGACGGTATCAATCGATCCTGGGGAGAATCACTGGAAAGGTTCTAGGGTGATAAGGACGACTGAATGTCAGTCGCAGGCTTTGTCTTTACCCTCAGTGCAGGGACGGTATGTTGGAAGAGTTCCAAGCTAGATACCGTGACATACTAGACGATTAAAGGCAAGATACATCGTTATCAAGGATGCTACCAAAGAGGCAGTCTGGATATATAAGTTCATGAGATGAACTTTGTTCCTACCATTGTGTGATAATGGAGTTGTGGCTTTTGCCTAGGAACTACCGTCCCATCAGTAATCCAGATATAATTCTTAGGCAGTATCACCTGATCATGGAGATGGTTGATCTCCAGGGAGATCGAGATTAGGAGAGTAGACACAGAGGACAACAGCGCGGATCCACTCACAAAGGCCTTTTTCCCAGTAGAGACTTTTATGGGATGGTTGAGTATGAGATACTTCAACCACGGCTAATTGTTGGGTATGTGATACCACAACAGATGGCCCTAGTGCAAGTGGGTGATTGTTAGTTATATGTATGCCCTAAAGGCTATTACTGTACATACGATGTATATTGTAATGGATACTTGGACATATATAGGGAGGACTTTCTTGCTCGACATGATAGTATGCTATCTGGTTGTACTTTATCTTAACATGTACTTTGATTGTCTCTATGTTACATGTTGATAAAGCCCTTAGGATATGTACTCGACTACTGGGACTATGATGAGATCATACTAGTGGGGCCACGGTAGTCGACGAGTACATCCTATAACTGTTCCTAGTCAAGGGTGTATCGAGACAGGGCATCGATGCACCAGAGTACCCTAGCGTATACGCATCTTGACCCATATGATGGGCGATGGATGATCCCATATCAATCGGTGTTTGACATCAAGGATGGTGTACGGGTGCTCAGTAGAGACTGGGTACACTGGACGGACTCAACGAGAACTCCCATACGGTATTATACCTTACGTCAGATGGCAGTTCTCAGGTGACACTGGTACAGAGTAGTCTGTTGACCCGAGATCTGTAGGGTTCCTAGGCACACTCATGAGGTTCTACAACTGATCAACCATGCCAAAATCAAATTTTTCATGTGCCGAGAAACCCTATGCAAGATCGTTAATTAGAGGATAGGCGAAAACTAAACTAGTTAACAACTTTAACTACAAGTGAAAGGGGCTACAACCTTTGTAGATCCGGTCCTCCACTTCTTTAGCTCCGTGATGACGTCCCTCCGCTGCGATCATCGGGATCCCGGACTCTAGCGATGGTTTCGTCGGAGAAATGATCGGGCTAGGTCGTTGACTTCGATGCCGAAGATGATCTACGTCGAGGCAACTCAAACTAAAGATCCATCTTCACTAAGTCATGAAACTTGTGAAGAAAACACCCTATACAACATGGCAAGTGGTAGAGGATGAAAAAATAGGAAGTGGGTTTACTTTGGATTTGGATTTCTCACTCAAAATCTCATGGCACCATTAGAGGTAGCAAGCTTTCTTCTTCTTGAAGAAGAAGAAGAAGAAAGAATAATGATAATAATAAATAAAGAATGAAACTTATCTTTTTAATTATGGTACCATGGTTAAGTTAAGTCCTCATGCATAACTTGTGTAGAGAATCAACCAAAGAATTGGGTTAAGGGTTGGGTTAACAAGCATACTAATGAAATGACAAAAGAAATTGACTTTCTCAAAGTTTCTTCAAGCTTCATGAAGCTTGATAACTTTGACCAAAGTTTTATTTCTTTTGTTATTTATTAGGAAATTAGTAAACCCTAATTTAACCTCAATTTGGTTTAAGTCTTATACACACAACTTGTATGTATCATCAAGCATGATACAAACATGTACACTTGCATATATCACATATAAACAATGTGCACATTCAAGTGAGAAAATCAATCTTTAATGAACCAATATTAGTTAATGTAAAGTAATATATCTAATATATAATTATACATTAAATCATTAAATCAACACTTGATTTAATGATCCGGTCATACTGCATATAACCGACTAATATCAAGTGTATTAATATATCGAATCAACATTTGATTCGGTAACTCGGCTATATCTTATACAACCGTCCGATGATACAAATCGCGAGAATAGAATTCAGTATCACATACTGGTATTATTCCCGGTCCCGCACATATCTCATATGCGCTCCTATTTCGTTTCGCTTGAGCCAGGAAACCTCTGTGTAGGACTCTAAAGACTCGTCAATACGCCGGCAGCAGGTGATGATCATATCAAACACCCACAAGCCGCAAGCGGTCTGCTAAACGTAACGGCTACCCGGGTATTGAGCGATTAAAAGATCAACGAGTAAGCCCGCTCACACTCCTGTGAATCCAACCAGTAACACTTACCGTACAGTCCAGTCTGTTCGTCTGATATGTCGCATATCTCGCCTAGGGGTGGTAAACGTTAGACCCAAGTAGCTTGATAAGTCATGCCGATGTAAGGTCCATAACAAGAATGAAACTACTGATAACACTTACCAGTAAATCAGTGCAACCCTGGCCAGGGATTTCCAGTTATGGCCAGTCGAGCATAGCGCAACATCAACCCCCAATACCGGGAGAGACGAATCCCCTCCTATCGCTCATTGCCTCCATGTGAATCGGGACTGTACCCAAAAACCACCTGTTTGCACGACTCAGTAGAGCCGTGGTAGGGTGGAAATCAAAACACAGTGGGAGACACACAAGACTCTATGACGATCTCGGGTCAACAGACTAAGCTGTACTAGTGTCACCAGAGAACTGCTATCTGACGTGAGGTATAATACCATCTGGGAGTTCTCGGCGTGTCCGTTCAGTGTACCCAGTCTCCACTGAGCACCCGCATACCATCTCTGAAGTCAAACACCAATGGATATGGGATCATCCAACCCCCATCACATGGGTCGAGAAGATATACGCTAGTCTACTCAGGAATATCGATGCCCGTCTCTATATTCCCATGACTTGGAATATTGAAGGATGTACTTATGGACTACCCAGGCCCCACTATTATGATCTACATCATAGTCCTAGAAGTCGAGCACACATCCTAAGGGCTTTATCAACATGTAACAGAGAGACAGAAAGTATACATGTTAAGATAAAGAGAAACCAGATAGCTTACTATCATGTCGAGCAAGAAAGTCCTACCTATATATGTCCCAGCATCCACTACAATATACATCCAATGTATAGTAATGGCCTCTAGGGCATACATATAACTAACAATCTCCCACTTGCACTAGGGCCATCTGTAGCAGTGGTTGTAGTATCTAATACTCAACCATCCCATATAAGTCTCTCTCTGGGAAAAAGCCTTTGTGAGTGGATTCGCCGTGTTGTCCTCTGAGTCTACTCTCCTAACCTCGATCACCCTGGAGATCAACTATCTCCATGATCAGGTGATGCTGCCTCAGAATATGTCTGGGTCACTGATGGGACCAGGGTTCCTAGGCCAAAGCCACACTTCCATTGTTACACAATGGTAGGAACCTAGTTCATCTCATGAACCAATATACACCCAAACTGCCTCTTTGGTAGTATCTTTGATAGCGATGTTACCAGCCCTTATCGTCTAGTTTGCCACGGTATCTAGGTTGGAACTCTTCCAACATACCGTCCCATCACTCAGGGTAAAGACAATGCCTGTGACTGACATTCAGTCGTGCTTATCAGTCTGGAACTTTTCCAGTGATTCTCCCCAGGATCGATTGATACCATCTCACTAAACCTAGTGAGAAGCCTAACATCCATTTAGATCTATCTCATAGATCCAAATCCCAGGATTTAGGAGGTATCACCTTTATCCTATTAGAGAATCCATGTGATAAGAGGAGATCGACCGAGCATAGTATAGGAAACTCTTTTCCTATCAAGAGTATGTTATCCACGTACAATACGAGGATGATCACCTTATTCTCTACTACCCTTTTTGTATATACAAGGTTCATCTACCATTTTGATGAAGTCAAAGTCTTTGACTACCACATCAAAACAGATGTTCCAACTCCGCGATGCCTGCTTTATTCTGTAAAGCAACTTGCACACGTTTCCGTTGCTCCCACTGTTTACGAAGCCCTCTGGCTGTGTTCTTATAAACGTTCTCTTCTAAATCATTATTTAGAAACGTAGTCATGGCACCCAACCACGAGATATCGTAGCCATGGTATGTAGCAATGGCAAGTAGGATCCGGATGGACTTAAGCATAACCACTTGGAAAGGTTTCATCATTATCCACACCTGGTCGATGACGAAAACCTTTAACAAGACTAGCTTTGAAAGTCTTAACTTTTCCATCTACACCAAGTAATCTTCTCAAGATATACTTGCTCCTGATGGGGATTTAACCCTTCAGATATAGCAACCAAAGTCCATACTTTGTTGATGTACATGGATTCCATCTCAGATCGCTAAGCATCTGTTAGTTATGTATATGCCCTAGAGGCCATTGTTGTACATAAGATGTATATTATAATGGATGCTTGGATATATATAGAGATGACTTTCTTGCTCGTCATGATAGTATGCTATTTGGTTTCACTTTATCTTAACATGTTGACTTGTATTGGTTTACTGTTTTACTCTCACATGTTGATAAAGCCCTTAGGATCTGTACTCGACTACTGGGACTATGATGAGATCATACTAGTGGGGCCGCGGTAGTCGATGAGTACATCCTATAACTGTTCCTAGTCGAGGGTATATCGAGACAGGGCATCGATACACCAGAGTAGACTAGCGTATACGCATCTTGACCCATATGATGGGTGATGGATGATCCCATATCCATCGGTGTTTGACATCAGAGATGGTGTACGGGTGCTCAGTGGAGACTGGGTACACTGGACGGACTCGCCGAGAACTCCCAGATGGTGATATACCACACGTCAGATGGCAGTTCTCCGGTGACACTGGTACAGGGTAGTCTGTAGACCCGAGATCGTCATGGAGTCTTGTGTGATTCCCACTGTGCTTTGATTTCCACCTTACCACGTCCAAGAGGGCGTGCAAAACGGTGGCTTTTGGGTACAGTCCCGAATCACATGGAGGCAATGAGCGATAGGAGGGGATTCGTCTCTCCCGGTATAGGGAGTTGATGTTGTGCTGTGTTCGATTGGCTATAACTGGAAGTCCCTGGCCAGGGCTGATATGGAGATTTACTGGTAAGTGTTACTAGTAGTTTCTCAACCCGTTATGAGCCACACATCGACACGACTTATCGGTTACTGGGGTCTGACGTATACCACCCCTAGACTTGATATGCGACATATCAGACGAACAGACCGGACTGTACGGGAGTGTTACTGATTGGATTCATAGGAGAACGCACAGGCTAGCTTGTTGATCTTCTGATCGCTCAATACCTGGGTGGCTGTTACGTTTAGCTGACCGCTTGCAGCTTGTGGGTGTTTGATATGATCATCACCTGCTACTGGCGTATTGACGATTCTTTAGAGTCCTATACAGAGGTTTCTTGGCTCAGGCGAAACGGAGTAGAGGTACATATGTGATATGTGCAGGACCGAGAATAATGCGATATGGGATACCGTATTATATTCTCGCGATATTTAGTTATGAACCGGGTCATCGGATCAAGTGTTGATTCGATGAATCGGTACATGATATATTAGTCGGTAATATTCGATATAGCCGGATCGTCGGATCAAGTGTTGATTCAATGATTTAATGTATAATAATATATATGATATATTATTACATTATCTAATATTGGCTCGCTTTATTATTTCTTTTTCTCATTGGATGATACATTGATATATATGCGATATATGTTAATTGTATTATTTTCTTTTGTTGAAAATATATAATATATATGTGATATATATTATTGTGACATGATATGATTAATTGTTAAACATGTTTAAGGATGATTAATTGAGGTTAGGGTTTGATTAGGGTTAGATGCTTCATGCACCTTCTAGAAGCTTTTTCTTTTGTCATTCTTAAGATATTTTTGGATGACACATTCTTAACCCAACCAAACCCTAACTCTAGTTTATTCTCTACTAAATCCTAGCCACTCATCCTTGACCATGGTTTATAAATCAATCATATAGTCTTCTTTCTATTCATCACAAAAGGATTAATCTTATTATTGATTTTCCATTATCATCTTCTTCTCTCTTGAAAAGCTTACTAGAAAATCTTTAAGTGATGAATAAATATGAGAAAATGATATAAAAAGAAAGCAAAAATACTACTCTCTCATCCTCATCTCATCTAGCCCATGAGATTAGTGAGTTCATCTCTTTAGAGTGAGAAAGCTTGAGTCTTTGCAACTTCAAGGTAGATCATCGGAGATTTGGAATACTTCAAGCTTGCATGGATCGTTCGAGTCGTGGAGCCTCTCATGAGTCCGGGAGATCGTGGATTGCGGCAAAGCGACTTCTACTCGGAGCTTGTGAAGTGAAGGAGCGGACTACAAAGGTTGTAATCCCTCACACTTAGATAAAAAGTTATCATCTTGCATGTTTAACCCTAATAATCTAGCAAAGATCCCGGCTTTGGGTTGTTCGGCACGTCTAAATTCTTATCCAGGCATGCTTGATGCCTTATGAACCTTCACAAGAGTGCCTAGGAACTCTACAGTGGTATCAGAGCCTAGTTAGAGCATTAGGCGATGTGTTTACGAAGTTAAAACTCCGATCGAACCCGTAACGACAAAATTAGACCCCTCTCTGGAAATTTTTTAAATTTTGGGATTTTTCTGAATTAAAAATACGTAAAAAAATCAGCAGGGAATTCTAAGAATTACCATAAAATCCGAGCCCCCAATTCGTCCAAACGGCGGCGGAACCGCGGCGCAAGCATGCTTGCGCGGCGGTTCCGCGGCGGATTAATGGATTGGCGACACGTGGCTTTTATGGTAATGTCCGTAGGTGCTTGTTGATGCTTCTGGGTATTTTTTAATCTGTTTCAAGTGTTGAAAATTATGGGGTTTGTTTTGTAATAGTAGATTCGATCGGAATATTTAAATTCGTATTTCTTTCCGGATATTTAGAAACTGTTAAACTATTTGAACGGATATCATTAACTCACTGTTTCCCGGTACGGCAAACTTTCAAGTGTTGAAATTTTTTCGGGTTTAAATCTTTCGGAAAAATTGTACAAGTTAAGCGGCGGACCCTCTAGAAGACAACAAACCTTAACTCGATTATGTGACCGTCTTGAACTGCCTTTTGAACCTTCGGGTTTGGGGCAGTACGGCGTGCCACATGTGAGGCGTTGGCTTGACCCTTCTACGGCTGGATCACTGGTACTTTGACATATTCTGGGATTATTTGAACTCCGCTCAAGAGTTAAGCACTTTGGGAAATTTTGGGTATTTGATCATCTGTTCGGAAAGTTTAATACTGTCTATTTATCTGGAATGTGATACAATATGTGGAATTCATAGAGTTAGGCATGAAATGCGAAGTATGTGATATTTCGGATTTACGATGTCTAAAGTGATTGCGGATTCCAAATGTTGTAGTTTTACACTTTTTTTCTGTGACCGTAAGTGTAATATGTGATATCACCGGTTTCGTTGCTATATGTCAACGACAATCGGGATGCGCATATTTATTTACGTTGATGATATGTGATATTATGTGTTGTTGTGATATGTTATATTGGATCGTCGCGTTCTGAATAGCCGGGGGTTTTATGTGAGATGAGGGTTTTTATTTTCATTCATGTAAAATTCATTTGTAATGTAATATTCTTTTATTGGGGTACTTCCAGGTTGCGGATGATGTCATCGTTGTATATTATTTACTTTTCCGCATTAGGTAGACCCAAGGAGGGGAGCACAAGTAACCGGGTTCTAAGGTCCAGTGGGAGGCCATCTCGAGGAGTCGAGACCGGGTCTTCTAACCCTAGAATTGGCAGTGTTACTTGCCGCTCTCGTAGGGGTCTTGAGATGTGGGTTTGGCTATTCGTCGCGACCGTGGAATTCGTGTTTTATACAGGCTCGTATTGAAAACACGGACGTCCTAGTATATCCAATATTTCATATATGTTCTTCTGCTGCAATGTTCTGTGATGAGATCATATTACTGCCTGAGACGAATGCTTATACTATATATATATGCTGATATATAAATATTACTGCTTTCGTTTCTTCTGTGATGCTTAGGAAGCATAAGCTGATGGGATTTTATTAATGAGATTAATAAAAAGAAAAGAAACCTAAAGATGTTGTAGAATCAAAAACTTTATAAAAGGGGTAGCTACAGTTTTGCTTTGCACAGTGATATATACGATATATCCTGCACTTTATTCGATGGAGAAAGAGCCGACGATCCCTTCACCGGGAGTGACCTCTTTAGCGAAACTGGCAGATGGTACAAAACGCGGTTTGTCTTTTGATTGCTTTTAGAGTTTTGCTTTGCACAGCGGTATATATGATATATCATGCACCTTATTCGATGAGGAAAGGGCCGACGATCCCTTCACTGGGAGTGACCCCTTTAGCGAAACTAAGAAAAGCCTAAAAAACACTCCTTTTCAAAACTTCACTCGATTCTACGACGATATCAAGTTCATTACGCTCAGGGTTTTCTGAAAAACCTGCGTAGCCCTCCGACATTTCAGATAGATAATATTTAGTATTCGTGCTATGTTTGTTGACTTAGTCAAGGCGTAGTGTACAGTAGCTAAGTAGTGTTTATCTGCTAAAACATGAGATGTGATTGAGTTAGGGTAGTCGTGCGACTTTGTTGACCTTAGCCAAGGGTCGTACGGATGGGTTTAATTCAATCAAGAAATGACGGGTTAAACTTGACTAGCGCTTATGATTTGTTGACCTTAGCCAAGGTCATAAGTTGCTAGGGGTAAAAGCATTATCGGGAATTTCAAGTGTTGAAATTTGCAATGAGATTGCATACCTCCTATGAGATAGTTGGATCCCGATACCCACTGCGAGTAAGAGTTACTCCTGGGAGAGTTTTACACAGGACAATTAGCCGATCAAGTAGGTGTCTAGAAAAGTGTTAACGGGGTTACGCCTCTGGGAAAACGAGGTTTACTTTAATTAGGTCCGTGCGAAAGCACGGGGAACCTCCCTCAAAGTACCGACACTGATCTGGCTGAAAGATTGACGAAATTGTAGGGTGTAATTAATCCCGGCTAATCTTACCTTTTAGGGTTTTAAGGTAGATTTGATAAAAACAGTGGGAGACATCCTGATTAGATAAGATAATAACCAATCTAATCTTGCAAGAGCATACACTAAAGTGTTTTCTTCTCTCTCTCTCCAGGTAGCGACCATGTCATGCCATAATCAAGATAATAAAATGGATGTATTGACTAAACCTAATTATTGTACTGAGCAAGGGAACGTTAGACCCGTTCTTTCTTATAAGAGTTATAAGACTGAACAGGAAACAGGAGAATATCTGGATTCTCACGCCGCCCAAAAGAACATACATGTTGATGCATCTTCTTCGGGTGTGTTAGTTATTGAGAACTGTTTCTCAGTTCACCCTACGTCCTGGGTATTAGATACCGGATCAGGATCCCATATATGTAAACAGTTACATGGGCTACGTAAAGGTAGAGAACTGGGGAAAGGTGATCATTCCGTTCAAGTAGGAAACGGTGCAAATGTTGCAGCCAAAGCAGTTGGGGAATATCACCTGGTATTACCAAGTCGTAATACACTGATTCTAAATGAGTGCTATTATATACCGAACATGATGTGCAACATTATATCAGTTTCTTTATTGAGTAAAGAGGGATATAATTTTGTAGTACAGGATAATGTTATGAACATATTCCTAGATCAAAAGTTGATTGCATCAGGCTCGTTACATAATGGCATATTCATTCTAAATCAGAATACAGTCCTGAATATACAAAACGCACACAAGAGGAAAAGTTCAGAAGTGAACGAATCCTTCTTGTGGCATTGTAGACTTGGTCATATCAATGCAACACGACTCGCTAAGTTACATAAAGATGGTTATTTAAATCCGTTCGAATTATCATCTTATGATACTTGCCATTCATGTCTCAAAGGAAAAATGACCAAAGCTCCGTTTAGTGGACACGGAGAAAGAGTTACTGAACTCTTAGGACTAATACATAGTGATGTTTGTGGTCCCATGTCTACGCATGCCAGGAACGGTTCTTCCTACTTCATTACATTCACTGACGATCTCTCTAGATACGGACATGTGTTTCTGATGAAACACAAGTCTGAAGCTTTTGAGAAATTCAGAGAATATAAGCACGAAGTAGAGAACCAAACGGGCAAAAGTATTAAGATTCTTCGATCTGATCGAGGAGGCGAATACTTAAGCAATGAGTTCCTAGATTATCTAAAAGAGAATGGGATTCTCTCTCAGCTTACTCCTCCTTATACACCACAGCACAACGGTGTATCGGAGCGGAGGAATCGCACCCTATTAGATATGATACGCTCTATGATGAGTACAGCTGAGTTACCTATTTCCTTTTGGGGGTATGCGCTTGAGACAGCCATATACCTATTGAATAGAGTTCCAACTAAATCAGTGCCTACCACTCCATATGAGATATGGAATGGGAAGAGACCATCTCTTAAAAGAGTTAAGATATGGGGTTGTCCGGCCTATGTTAAAAAGCAAAATCCGGACAAACTCGAGGCACGATCAGTTCTTTGTAAGTTTGTAGGATATCCAAGCAATTCGTATGGATATCTATTTCACCACAGTGAACAACAAAAGGTGTTTGTTGCTCAACATGCCACCTTTTTAGAAAAGGAATTTCTTGAAAAAGAAATTAGTGGTTCTGAGGTAGAACTGGAAGAAGTTCCAGCAGAACAAACTACAACAGATGATTTAGTGGAACCAGAGGATTCAGTAGTACCCGACGAACCCCAGCCTCTCCGCCGATCTAGTAGGGTTTCTCGTCCACCTGAGAGATACTACGGTTTTATCATTGATGGTGGAAGCGAGGATTGCATCATGGATGATGATGACCCCACTAGTTTCGAGCAGGCCATCACGAGTGGTGACTCTGTGAAATGGCTGGATGCAATGCGATCTGAGATGGAATCCATGTACACCAATAAAGTATGGATTTTGGAAAATGCTCCTGAAGGGGTAAAACCCATTGGGAGCAAGTGGATTTTTAAAAAGAAATTTGGTGTAGATGGAAAAGTTGAGACTTTCAAAGCTAGACTTGTAGCAAAGGGTTTTCGTCAACGACCAGGTGTGGACTATGACGAAACCTTTTCTCCAGTGGCTATGCTTAAGTCCATCCGGATCTTACTTGCCATTGCTGCATACCATGACTACGAAATCTGGCAAATGGATGTTAAGACCGCCTTTCTAAACGGTGATTTAGAAGAGTGCGTGTACATGACTCAGCCAGAGGGCTTCGTAGATAGTGGGAGCAGCGGAAAGGTGTGCAAGCTGCTTAAATCCATTTATGGGTTAAAGCAAGCATCGCGGAGTTGGAACATCTATTTTGATGTTGTAGTCAAAGAGTTTGACTTCATCAAAAATATAGATGAACCTTGTATCTATAAGAAGGTGGCAGAGGGTAAGGTTGTCTTCCTCGTATTGGACGTGGATGACATACTCTTGATAGGAAATGATATTCCTATGCTGCAATCAGTCAAGCTCTTCTTATCACAGAGATTCTCAATGAAAGATCTAGGTGATGCCTCCTGCATATTGGGAATCATGATCTATAGAGATAGATCTAAACGGATACTGGGATTGTCCCAATCCAGGTACATTGACACCATACTAAAGAGGTTTAGTATGGAAGAATCCAAGAGTGGGAACCAACCCACGATCTTTGGACTCACTCTCTCCAATGAGATGTCTCCCAAGACTGATTTGGAGAGAGCTCGCATGCAAGGGATACCCTATGCTTCGGCAGTAGGCTCTATCATGTATGCGATGCTATGTACCAAACCCGATGTAGCATACTCACTAAGTGTAGTGAGTCGGTATCAAGCAGATCCTGGAGAGAGTCACTGGACAGCTGTGAAGAACATTCTCAAGTACTTACGAAGGACTAAAGAGATGTTCTTGGTGTATGGTAACGGAGAACTCCAGGTGGAGTCCTTTACCGATTCCAGCTTCCAAAGTGATAAGGACGACTCTAAGTCGCATTCGGGTTTTGTCTTTACCCTCAATGGAGGGGCGGTATGTTGGAAGAATTCCAAACAGGATACCGTTGCAGACTCAATGATGGAGGCTGAATACATCGCTGCCAACGATGCTGCCAAGGAGGCTGTCTGGATAAAGAAGTTCATTAGTGAACTTGGTGTGGTTCCATCCATTGAGCATCCAATACCTCTGTATTGTGATAACAATGGAGCTGTGGCTTTAGCCAAGGAACCCAGGTCCCATCAAAAGTCCAGACATATTCTGAGGCGGTATCACCTGATCAGGGAGATAGTTGATCGCCGGGAGCTCGAGGTCAGGAGAGTAGATACGAAGGACAACACTGCGGATCCATTCACGAAGGCTATTCCCCAGATACAGTTTGAGAGATTATTCGGGATGCTAGGTATGCGATACTACAGCAGCTGGCCTTAGTGCAAGTGGGAGATTGTTAGTTATGTAAATGCCCTAGAGGCCATTGTTGTACATATGATGTATATTATAATGGATGCTTGGATATATATAGAGATGACTTTCTTGCTCGTCATGATAGTATGCTATTTGGTTTCACTTTATCTTAACATGTTGACTTGTATTGGTTTACTGTTTTACTCTCACATGTTGATAAAGCCCTTAGGATCTGTACTCGACTACTGGGACTATGATGAGATCATACTAGTGAGGCCGCGGTAGTCGATGAGTACATCCTATAACTGTTCCTAGTCGAGGGTATATCGAGACAGGGCATCGATACACCAGAGTAGACTAGCATATACGCATCTTGACCCATATGATGGGTGATGGATGATCCCATATCCATCGGTGTTTGACATTAGAGATGGTGTAAGGGTGCTCAGTGGAGACTGGGTACACTGGACAGACTCGCCGAGAACTCCCAGATGGTGATATACCACACGTCAGATGGCAGTTCTCCGGTGACACTGGTACAGGGTAGTCTGTAGACCCGAGATCGTCATGGAGTCTTGTGTGATTCCCACTGTGCTTTTATTTCCACCTTACCACGTCCAAGAGGGCGTGCAAAACGGTGGCTTTTGGGTACAGTCCCGAATCACATGGAGGCAATGAGCGATAGGAGGGCATTCGTCTCTCCCGGTATAGGGAGTTGATGTTGTGCTGTGTTCGATTGGCTATAACTGGAAGTCCCTGGCCAGGGATGATATGGAGATTTACTGGTAAGTGTTACTAGTAGTTTCTCAACCCGTTATGAGCCACACATCGACACGACTTATCGGTTACTGGGGTCTGACGTATACCACCCCTAGACTTGATATGCGACATATCAGACGAACAGACCGGACTGTACGGGAGTGTTACTGATTGGATTCACAGGAGAACGCACAGGCTAGCTTGTTGATCTTCTGATCGCTCAATACCTGGGTGGCTGTTACGTTTAGCTGACCGCTTGCAGCTTGTGGGTGTTTGATATGATCATCACCTGCTACCGGCGTATTGACGATTCTTTAGAGTCCTACACAGAGGTTTCTTGGCTCAGGCGAAACGGAGTAGAGGCACATATGTGATATGTTCAGGACCGAGAATAATGCGATATGGGATACCGTATTATATTCTCGCGATATTTAGTTATGAACCGGGTCATCGGATCAAGTGTTGATTCGATGAATCGGTACATGATATATTAGTCGGTAATATTCGATATAGCCGGATCGTCGGATCAAGTGTTGATTCGATGATTTAATGTATAATAATATATATGATATATTATTACATTATCTAATATTGGCTCGCTTTATTATTTCTTTTTCTCATTGGATGATACATTGATATATATACGATATATGTTAATTGTATTATTTTCTTTTGTTGCAAATATATAATATATATGTGATATATATTATTGTGACATGATATGATTAATTTTTAAACATGTTTAAGGATGATTAATTGAGGTTAGGGTTTGATTAGGGTTAGATGCTTCATGCACCTTCTAGAAGCTTTTTCTTTTGTCATTCTTAAGATATTTTTGGATGACACATTCTTAACCCAACCAAACCCTAACTCTAGTTTATTCTCTACTAAATCCTAGCCACTCATCCTTGACCATGGTTTATAAATCAATCATATAGTCTTCTTTCTATTCATCACAAAAGGATTAATCTTATTGTTGATTTTCCATTATCATCTTCTTCTCTCTTGAAAAGCTTACTAGAAAATCTTTAAGTGATGAATAAATATGAGAAAATGATATAAAAAGAAAGCAAAAATACTACTCTCTCATCCTCATCTCATCTAGCCCATGAGATTAGTGAGTTCATCTCTTTAGAGTGAGAAAGCTTGAGTCTTTGCAACTTCAAGGTAGATCATCGAAGATTTGGAATACTTCAAGCTAGCATGGATCGTTCGAGTCGTGGAGCCTCTCATGAGTCCGGGAGATCGTGGATCGCGGCAAAGGGACTTCTACTCGGAGCTTGTGAAGTGAAGGAGCGGACTACAAAGGTTGTAATCCCTCACACTTAGATAAAAAGTTATCATCTTGCATGTTTAACCCTAATAATCTAGCAAAGATCCCGGCTTTGGGTTGTTCGGCACGTCTAAATTTTTATCCGGGCATGCTTGATGCCTTATGAACCTTCACAAGGGTGCCTAGGAACCCTACAGCATCCAGCCATTCTTACAAATTCCCTAATCTCGATGGCCTGCTTGAAACTAGTTGGGTCATCATCTCATGATGCATTCCTCGCTCCCACTGTCATCGAGAAACCGAAGTATCTCTCAGGCGGATGAGGAACCCTACCAGATCGGCGGAGAGGCTGAGGTTCGTCGGGGACTATTGAATCCTTTTGTTCTGTCAAATCATCAGCCGCAGTTTTGTATAGCTGGAACCTTTCCAGTTCTACAGAATTGACCTTGCCTTGATCTTGTCCGGATTTTTCTTTTGACATAGGCCGGACAATCCCAAATCTTAACTTACTTAAAAGACAGGCTCTTCCCATACCATATC
Organism: Agapanthus africanus; assembly: GCA_030015575.1. Lineage (NCBI taxonomy): Eukaryota > Viridiplantae > Streptophyta > Magnoliopsida > Asparagales > Amaryllidaceae > Agapanthus > Agapanthus africanus. The sequence continues at coordinate 544,411,249 of JASDDO010000024.1, read as the reverse complement.
TTATATGGAGTGGTAGGCACTGATTTGATTCGAACCCTAATTCAATAGGTATGCAGCTTCTCAAGTACACAACCCCCTAAAAGAAACAGGTAACTCAGTAATACTCATCATAGAGTACACCATATCTAATATAGTGCGATTGCTCCGCTCCGATATACCAACGTGTTATGGTGTATACAGAGGAGTAATTCTGAGAAAGAGAATCTCATTCTCTTTTAGAATAGTCCAGGAATTGCGTGCACAGGTATTCTCCTCCTTGATCTTATCATAGGACATGATACTTATACCCGGTTTTTGGTTCTCTACTTCTAACTTATATTCTGTGAATATCTCAAAAGCTTCGGACTTATGTTTCAACAGGAACATGTGACTAAATCTTGAGAGATCATCAGAGAATGTAATGAAGTACAAAGAACCGGTCGTGGCATGTGTAGACAGGGGACCTTACATACATCATCATGTATCAGTCCCAAGAGTTCGCTAACTCTTTCTTTGTTTCCAATAAACAGAGCTATGGTCATCTTATCTTTGTGACATGACTGGCAAGTTTCACAAGATGTAAATTCAAACTAATTTAAATATGCATCTAAAATGTAACTTAAGCTAGTCGGGTCACATTGATATGACCTAGTCTACAATACCTCAAGAAAGAATCGTTCATTTCTGAACTCTTCCTCTTGTGTGTATTCTGTATACTAGGAACTGTAGTTTGATTTAGAACGTCAATGCTTTTAGATAACGTGCCTGAACCGATCAACTTTTGAAATGTTCAAAACAATATTCAACAATACAAAATTATGTCCTTCTTTAATAAATAAAGAGATTGATATGATTTTGTATATCAGGTACGGTATCTAATAGCATTTGTTCAGAATCAATGTACTGGTAATACAGGGTGACAGTGACCAACAGACTTGGCTGCAACACTTGCACCGTTTTCTGTCTCATGAAACTTATCACTCGTTCTCAGTTCTCTACCTTTCTGTAGCCCATGTAACGGATTACATTTGCGGTATCCTGATCCGGTATCTAATACCTAGGACGTAGAAGATACTGAGAAACAGTTCTTTGTAATGAACACACCCGAAGTAGATGCATCTCATGCACTTTCTTCGTTTGGGCGGCATGGGAATCCTGGTATTCCCCTATTTCCTGCTCGGTCTTATAACAATTATAACTTGGAGCGGGACCACCGTTCCCCAGCTTAGTATAACAAGCGGGTTCGGTCAATATATCCATATTATTATCTTGATTAAGGCGTGATATGGTCGCTACCTGGGGAGAGAGAGAAGAAAACACTCTGCGTGCGCTCTTGCAAGATTAGATTGGTTATTTATTTTATCTAATCAGGATGGCTCCCACTGTTTTTATCAAATCTTCCTTCAAACCTTAAAAGGAAAGACTAGCCGGGATTAATTACACTCTACAATTTCACCAATCTTTCAGCCAGGCCAGTGTCGGTACTTTGAGGGAGGTTCCCCGTGCTTTCGCACGGACCTAATTAAAATAAACCTCATTTTCCCAGAGGCGTAACCCCGTTGACACCTTTCTAGACACCTACTTGATCGGCTAATTGCAAAGTGCAAAACTCTCCCAGGAGTAACAATTACTCGCAGTGGGTATCTGGATCCAACTATCATATAGAAGGTATGCAATCTCATTGCAAATTTCAACACTTGAAACTCCCGATAAAGATTTTTACCCTAATACTTATGACCTTAACTATGGTCAACAAATTATAAGTACTAGTCAAGTTCTACCTGTCATTTCGTGATTAATTAGACCCACCCACATGACCCTTAACTAAGGTCAACAAAGTCACATGACTGTCCTAACTAATCGCATCATATGCTGTGTAGGAAGACATCACTTAGCTACCATACACTGTGCCTTGACTATGGTCAACAAACACAATACGAATACTAAGTACTCTACTTCCTAAAATGACGGAGGGTTGCGGATGGTTTTTAAGAAAACCTTTAACGCTTTGAACTTGATCTCGTTGCGGAATCAAATGGTTTTTTAAATGGAGTGTTTTTTAGGCTTTTCTACTTTTGCTAAAGGGGTCACTCCCGGTGAAGGGATCGTCGGCCTTTTCCTCATCGAATAAGGTGCAGGATATATCATATATACCGCTGTGCAAAGCAAAAACTATAGAAGCAATCAAAAGAAAAATCGAGGGTTGTAGCATCTGCCAGTTTTTGCTAAAGGGGTCACTCCCGGTGAAGGGATCTCGGCCCTTTCCTTATCAAATAAGGTGCAGGATGTTCTACAAGGAACACCGCGATGCAAAGCAAGAACTGTAGCTACCTGTTTTTGAAAAATTCGATTCCACAACATCTTTTAGGTTTATTTTCTTTCATTAATCACATTAATGAAGTCCCATCATTTAAGTCTACCTAAACATCACAGATAAATATAACGTAAGTTTATGCCATCCGCATTCGCCTCGATGTCCCGTCTGCACCGTTAGGTTAGGTAACTAACGCCAGAGCGAGACAGGGCTAGCGCGGGTGTAAAACATAAGCAACATCTATATCATATATCATATATACTATATACAATATCTATCTGAACATATCACATGATCACATCACAGATAACGCAGCAGAAAATATCATATGAAATATTGGATATACTAGGACGTCCGTGTTTTATTTTGAGCCTGAATAAAACACGGATTCCACGGTCGTGATGAATAGCCAATCCCACACCCCTAGACCCCTACGAGAGCGGCAAGCAACCCTACCAATTCTAGGGTTAGGAGACCCGGACTCGACTCCTCGAGATGGTCTCCCACTGGACCCTAGAACCCGGTTACTTGTGCTCCCCTCCTTGGGTCTATCCTAATGCGGAAAAGTAAATAATATACATCAACGGTGACATCTTCCGCAACCTGGAAGTGCCCCAATAAAAGAATATTACATACAAGTTTTTACATGAATGAAAATGAAAAACACTCATCTCACATAAAAAAACCCCGGTTATTCAAACACGACGATCCAATATAACATATCCAGCAACACATAACATCACATGTCATCAACGTAAGTAAGTATGTATACACCGATTGTCGTCGACGTATAACAACGAAAAACGGTGATACAACTACATACTACACTTACGGTCACAGAAAAAAAAGCGTAAAACTATAACAGTTGGAATCCGCAAACACTTTAGACATCGCATGCCTAACCAAATGTAAACCCCGCATTTTAGTCTCATTATCGAAAACTCTTTTCAATGTCAAGTCGGGAAATTCAACAAGATTCCCGACATTTTGATCGAATCTCGTCGCAAACTTTAGTAGACGGCCGCACCCCCGATACCATCGACGAAGTGCATTAAGGCGGAACACCGCTACCGCGAGCACCCGAACGGTTGCTTTCAGCGAAGGGGTTCTCCTACAGTCACTTGGTCGGGGCTATAGGGTGTGGCTGTCTATTAACTTTACCCGGCGAGTATCCGCGTACTCTACGTGATTGAGACGGACTTTTGATCACATCAAAATTCCATGGCAACCGATCAAGTGAGACTAAACTGCTAGATTTATAACATTCATTCAGTTATCTCATAACTACTTGTGAATTCCAAATATTGTATCACATTCCAGATAATTAGATAATGTTAAACTTTCCGATCAAATAATCAAACACCCAAGTTTTCCCAAATGGTTCAACACTTGAAATAAGTTTAAAAACATCCACTTCATGCCACAGTACCAACGGTCCAGCCGTAGAAGGGTCAAGCCAACGCCTCACTTGTGGCACGCCGTACTGCCCCAAACCCTAGGGTTCAAAGGGCAGTTCAAGACAGTCACATAATCGAGTTAAGGTTTGTTGTCTTCTAGAGGGTCCATCGCGTTACTTGCACTACTTAGAACGTTCTTAAACTACGGAAAAATCCAACATTTGGAAATTTTCCGGCAGGGGAAAAAGTGAGTTATTGATACCCGGTCGAACTTTTTAACAGTTTCTAAAATATCCGGAAAAACATAAACGAAGTTAAATTATCCGATCGAATTAACGAGTCCCCAATAAAACCCTAGAAAACTCAACACTTGAGTGGAATTAAAAAATTCCCAGAAAAAAATGACAAGAAAGGACCTAAGAATAAATATGTGACGTTTGAGGGACTAAGTCACAATTTTGGCCGCGGAACCACCGCCAAACCCTTGGTTTGGCAGAGGTTCCGCGGTCAAATTTTTGAGTTAGAGGTCCTTACTTCACAGTAATTCTTAGTTTTTCCTGATTAATTTTATGAGAATTTTTAATTTAGAAAAAATCAACATTTTTGAAAATGTACAGAGAGGGGTAAAATCGGGGTTTACGGGTTCGATCGGACTTCTAATTTCGTCTACACTTCGCCTAAAGCTCTAGCTAGGCTCTGATACCACTGTAGGGTTCCTAGGAACACTCATGAGGTTCTACAACTGATCAACCATGCCAAAATCAAATTTTTCATGTGCCGAGAAACCCTATGCAAGATCGTTAACTAGATGATAAGAGAAAACTAAACTAGTTAACAACTTTAACTACAAGTGAAAGGGGCTACAACCTTTGTAGATCAGGTCCTCCACTTCTTTAGCTCCATGATGACGTCCCTCCGCTGCGATTATCGGGATCCCGGACTCTAGCGATGGTTTCGTCGGAGAAATGATCGGGCTAGGTCGTTGACTTCGATGCCGAAGATGATCTACGTCGAGGCAACTCAAACTCAAGCTCCATCTTCACTAAGTCATGAAACTTGTGAAGAAAACACCCTATACAACATGGCAAGTGGTAGAGGATGAAGAAATAGGAAGTGGGTTCACTTTGGATTTGGATTTCTCACTCTAAATCTCATGGCACCATTAGAGGTAGCAAGCTTTCTTCTTCTTGAAGAAGAAGAAGAAGAAGAAAGAATAATGATAATAATAAATAAAGAATGAAACTTATCCTTTTAATTATGGTACCATGGTTAAGTTAAGTCCTCATGCTTAACTTGTGTAGAGAATCAACCAAAGAATTGGGTTAAGGGTCGGGTTAACTAGCATCCTAATGAAATGACAAAAGAAATTGACTTTCTCAAAGTTTCTTCAAGCTTCATGAAGCTTGATAACTTTGACCAAAGTTTTATTTCTTTTGTTATTTATTAGGAAATTAGTAAACCCTAATTTAACCTCAATTTGGTTTAAGTCTCATACACACAACTTGTATGTATCATCAAGAATGATACAAACATGTACACTTGCATATATCAAATATAAACAATATGCACATTCAAGTGAGAAAATCAATCTTAAATGAACCAATATTAATTAATGTAAAGTAATATATCTAATATATAATTATACATTAAATCATTAAATCAACACTTGATTTAATGATCCGGTCATACTGCATATAACCGACTAATATCAAGTGTATCAATATATCGAATCAACATTTGATTCGGTAACTCGGCTATATCTTATACAACCGTCCGATGATACAAATCGCGAGAATAGAATTCAGTATCACATACTGGTATTATTCCCGGTCCCGCACATATCTCATATGCGCTCCTATTTCGTTTCGCTTGAGCCAGGAAACCTCTGTGTAGGACTCTAAAGACTCGTCAATACGCCGGCAGCAGGTGATGATCATATCAAACACCCACAAGCCGCAAGCGGTCTACTAAACGTAACGGCCACCCGGGTATTGAGCGATCAGAAGATCAACGAGCAAGCCCGCTCACACTCCTGTGAATCCAACCAGTAACACTTACCGTACAGTCCGGTCTGTTCGTCTGATATGTCGCATATCTCGCCTAGGGGTGGTAAACGTCAGACCCCAGTAGCTTGATAAGTCATGCCGATGTAAGGTCCATAACAAGCATGAAACTACTGATAAGACTTACCAGTAAATCAGTGCAACCCTGGCCAGGGATTTCCAGTTATGGCCAGTCGAGCATAGCGCAACATCAACCCCCAATACCGGGAGAGACGAATCCCCTCCTATCGCTCATTGCCTCCATGTGAATCGGGACTATACCCAAAAACCACCTGTTTGCACGACTCAGTAGAGCCGTGGTAGGGTGGAAATCAAAGCACAGTGGGAGACACACAAGACTCTATGACGATCTCGGGTCAACAGACCAATCTGTACCAGTGTCACCAGAGAACTGCCATCTGACGTGAGGTATAATACCATCTGGGAGTTCTCGGCGAGTCCGTTCAGTGTACCCAGTCTCCACTGAGCACCCGCATACCATCTCTGATGTCAAACACCAATGGATATGGGATCATCCATCGCCCATCACATGGGTCGAGAAGATATACGCTAGTCTACTCTGGAATATCGATGCCCCGTCTCGATATTCCCACGACTAGGAACATTGAAGGATGTGCTCATGGACTACCCAGGCCCCACTAGTATGATCTACATCATAGTCCTGAAAGTCGAGCATACATCCTAAGGGCTTTATCAACATGTAACAGAGAGACAGAAAGTATATATGTTAAGATAAAGAGCAACCAGATAGCGTACTATCATGTCGAGCAAGAAAGTCCTACCTATATATGTCCCAGCATCCACTACAATATACATCCAATGTACAGTAATGGCCTCTAGGGCATACATATAACTAACAAGATCGTTATAGAGTCTTGTGTGATTCCCACTGTGCTTTGATTTCCATCATACCACGTCCAAGAGGGCGTGCAAAATGGTGGCTTTTGGGTACTGTCCCGAATCACATGTAGGCAATGAGCGATAGGAGGGGATTCGTCTCTCCCGGTATAGGGAGTTTATGTTGTGCTGTGTTCGATTGGCTATAACCGGAAATCCCTGGCTAGGGTTGCTGAGATTTACTGGTAAGTGTTATCAGTTGTTTCTCGAACTGTTATAGACCTCATATCGACACGACTTATCGAGCTACTGGGGTCTGACGTTTACCACCCCTAGGCGAGATATGCAACATATCAGACGACGAGACCGAACTGTACGGGAGTGTTACTGTTTAGATTCACAGGAGAATGTACAGGCTTTCTTGTTGATCTTCTGAGCGCTCAATACCTGGGTGGCTGTTACGTTTAGGTGACCGCTTGCAGCTTGTAGGTGTTTGATATGATCATCACCTACTGCCGGCGTATTGACGATTCTTTAGAGTCCTACACAGAGGTTTCTTGGCTGAGGAAAAACGGAGTAGGAGCACATATGTGATATGTGTGGGACCGAGGATAATGCGGTATGTGATACCTTATTTGATTCTCGCGATATGAGATATCGGCCGGGTATATGTGATATAGCCGGGTCATCGTATTAGTCGGTTATATGCGATATAGCCGGATTTTCGGATCAAGTGTTGATTCGATAATTTAATATATAATAATATATATGATATATTAAATTACATTAACTAATATTAGCTCACTAAAAGATTCATTTTCTCACGGAATAATACATTGATATATATGCGATATATGTTAATTGTATTATTTTCTATTGTTACAAAATATATTGTATATGTGATATATAATATTGTAACATGTTAGGGTTACAAATTTAACAATGGTTTAGGGTTTAAACTTGGTTAGGGTTTGGATTAGGGTTAGGTTTTGCATGAAGCTTCCATGAAGCTTCATGAAGCTTTGACTTTGTGGTTGCTTGATATTTTGTGAAGATATTATATTAACCCAATCCAAACCATTAACTCTAGTTAACTCTCTACAAGTTCATGCTTAACCCATGGTTAGATTTATAACCACTACAATAATTCATTATTCATCACAAAAGGATGATGATGATCATCTTCTTCTTCCTTGAGTTTCTTCTTGAAAAAGCTTTCTTTTGTGATGAAAGTGAGTGAGAAAAAGATTATAAATGAAAGCAAAAATCCTACTTCATCATCCTCATCTATCCTAGCCATTTAGATGAGGGTGTTCACATCATTTAGTAAGTGTTAGCTTGTGTTAATGAAACTTCAAGGTAGATCATCTATGTTATCGAAGATCGGAAGCAAGACTGCATCTTTCTCTTCGTGAAGCCTCTCGAGAGTCCGGAACACGATGATCGCAGCGAAGGGACCTCAACACGGAGCTTAAGAAGTGAAGGACCGGATCTACAAAGGTTGTAATCCCTCTCACTTAGTGTTAAAGTGTTTAACATGTTAGTTTTCGCCTAAACCCTAGTTTAAAGATCCGGCTTCGGGTTGTTCGATACGGCTAAAATTTTAATCGGGCATGGTTGATGCCTCGTAGACCCCTGTGCGCATGCCTAGCAACCTTACAATGGTCTGATGCTGAATCATATGCGAAGGGTCATGTAGGTATCTGCGAAGCATCGACACGTGGAACATGGGGTGAACATCTAGGAAGTCGGGTGGAAGAGCCAAACGATAAGCTACTGCGCCCACACGCTCGAGGATCTCGAAGGGACTTATGAATCTGGGGCTAAGCTTCCTCTTCCGTCCAAACCTCATCACTCCCTTCATCGGAGAGACCCTCAGAAAAACGTGATCTCCAACTGCGAACTCTAATCTGCAGCGGCGCCTGTCAGCATACGATCTCTGCCTGCTCTGAGCTGTCCTCATCCTGTCTCGAATCAGCTGTATCTTCTCGGTCGTCTCCTGTACGATCTGGGGCCCCAAAATACTGCTCTCACTGAGCTCTGTCCAGCAGACGGGCGATCTACATCTCCTCCCATACAGAGCCTCGAAAGGTGCCATTTGAATACTATCTTAGAAACTATTGTTGTAGGAGAACTCCACCAAGGGTAAATGATGATCCCAGCTACCACCAAAGTCTAAAACGCACGCTCGGAGCATATCCTCGAGAGTCTGAATCGTCCGCTCTGACTGGCCGTCGGTCTGCGGATGAAATGCTGTGCTGAAACTCAAGCGTGTGCCCAAAGCCTCCTGAAGTCTCTGCCATAGTCGGCTGGTAAACCGGGTGCCTCTGTCGGACACGATACACGTCGGGACTCCATGCAGTCGTACTATCTCATCGATGTAAATCTGGGCGTACTGAGCAAATCCGAAAGTCATCTTCACTGGCAGGAAGTGAGCCGCTTTCGTCAAACGATCCACGATCACCCAAACGGAGTCATACCCTCGCATAGTCCTAGGTAGACCCACAACGAAATCCATCGAAATCTGCTCCCATTTCCACTCCGGAATGGGTAACGGCTGTAGCTCTCTCGCCGGCCTCTGGTGCTCGGCCTTGATTTGCTGACAAGTCAGGCATCTCGACACAAAATCTGCGATGTCCCTCTTCATTCCGTCCCACCAGTAAACATCTCTCATATCATGATACATCTTGGTGGAACCGGGATGGACGCTGTACACCGATTGATGTGCCTCCTCAAGAATCTCATGCCGCAGCCCCTCAGTATCTTGTATGCACAGTCTAGTCCCAAATCTCAGTATCCCCTGATCATCGATCATGAACTCGGAAAATCTACCCTGTCCAATCTGCGTCCTGATCTCTGAACATCGGTCATCACTGTGCTGTGCCTCATGTATACGGTCAAGCAACTGTGGGCATGCACGAACATGCGCAATCTGTCCTTCGATCGGCGTGAACTCGAACTGTACCCGGCTGTCGCATAATATCTGCCAATCTACCGACGACTGCCCCTGTACTGTGCTCAAACAAGATAGACTAACCCCGGGCCTCCTGCTCAAAGCATCCGCCACTACATTAGCCCTGCCCGGGAGGTACAAGATCTCGCAATCGTAGTCCTTCACTAACTCCATCCATCGGCGCTGTCTAAGGTTCAGGTCTCGCTGCTGAAATATATACTTTAAACTCTTGTGATCAGTGAATATCTGGCACGACTCGCCATATAGGTAATGTCGCCCGATCTTAAGTGCAAAGACCACTGCAGCCATCTCCAAATCGTGAGTGGGGTACTTCTGTTCATGTTTCTTCAATTGCCGCGAAGCATACGCGATCACTCTGTCATGCTGCATCAATACGCACCCTAGCCCCACTCGAGAAGCATCACAATAGACCACAAATCCGCCTGATCCTGAAGGCAGTGATAACACCAGCGCCGTAGTCAGTCGAGTCCGTAGCTGCTGAAAACTGTGCTCACACTCCTTCGTCCAATCGAAAGGAACTCCCTTCCGGGTCAACCCGGTCAAAGGTGTAGCAATACTGGAGAAGTCCTGCACAAATCGCCTGTAGTAACCGGCCAACCCTAAAAAGCTGCGAATCTCCGTAACTGATGTGGGTCTGGGCCAACGCTGAACGTCCTCGATCTTCCTCGGGTCTACACATATACCGTCTCGTGAAATCACGTGACCTAAGAAGTCTACGCTTTCTAGCCAGAATGCACACTTGGAGAATTTGGCGAAAAGCCGATGCTCCCTCAAGGTCTGCAGTGTAATCCGCAGGTGCTGCTCGTGCTCCTCACTACTCCGGGAATACACTAGAATATCGTCAATGAATACTGTGATGAACCGATCCAGATATGGCCGGAAAATACGGTTCATCAAGTCCATGAATGCTGCTGGCGCATTGGTGAGTCCGAACAACATCACTAAAAACTCATAATGGTCGTAGCGCGTGCGGAAAGCTGTCCTAGGAATGTCCTCATGTCGAACCCGCAGCTGATGATTGCCCGATCGTAAATCGATCTTCGAAAAATATCCTGCCCCCTGAAGCTGGTCGAACAAGTCGTCGATGCATGGCAAAGGATATCTGTTCCGCATTGTCACCCTGTTCAGCTGGCGGTAGTCGAGATACAGACGCAAACTGCCGTCCTTCTTCTTGACGAACAGGACTGGAGCACCCCAAGGAGAAACACTGGGTCGAATAAGTCCATTATCCAGCAAATCTTGCAACTGACCCTTCAATTCTCGAAGTTCCGCCGGGGCCATCCGATAAGACGGTATGGAAATAGGCCCTGTGCCAGGAACTAAATCAATACAGAAAGAAATGACGCGCTCGGGCGGTAGCCCAGGAAGCTCGTCAGGGAACACATCAGGAAACTCGCTAACAACCGGAACCTGATCCAACGGAACCCCTGTAGCGCTAGCATCACAAACATAGGCGAGAAATCCCTGACATCCCTTCCTCAAAAGCTGTCCAGCGCGAAAAGAAGAAATCACACTGTGAGGGGCGGCACCATGGTCCCCCAACACAACAAAAACCGTCTCGCCGGGAAAACAGAATCTAACTGTCTTCTCACGGCAATCCACAGAAGCATAGCATGTGGCTAACCAATCCATGCCCAAAAGAACGTCGAAGTCCAACATCTCAAGGAGGATCAAGTCAACAGGCAACTCTCTCTCTCTCAAATACAGACGGTACAGGATCGGAACACGTGCCTAGCAACAAACGACTCTCCCACAGGAGTGGTCACAATAAGCGGCTGATCAAGCAAACCGGACTCTCTACTCAAACTCGGCACAAAGTGTGTGGATACGTACGAGTGCGTGGATCCGAGATCGAACAACACGTGTGCATCAACAGAACATACTGGAAGGATACCTGAGACCACCGCATTGGACGCCTACGCGTCCTGATGCGTCAAAGAAAAAACCCACGCCTGTCCTCCACCGGTGACTGACTGCCCTCTGCCTCGGTCATCCCGTACTCTCTGGGCAACTCCTCCATGCCCACGACCTCTCTACGTATGAGTCTGACGTGGAGAAACAATAGGTACAACAGGCAACGCCCTCTGGGGCGGTGAAGGTGGTAAGGTAACATGCGGTGCTGCTGTCTCCCTCCGGTGTATCTCAGGACAATCTCTGACGAGGTGAAGTAGACTGCCGCATCTTTAGCAACCCCACGACGACTGCTGACTCTCCCGTGGATACGAACTAAACATCTGGCCTCGTCCCGAATCTCTGCCACTCCTCGTATCTGAACGATACCTGCCGCGGCGTCTGAATGTCTGTCTCCGTGCTGATATACCAGTACGAACTCTCTTCGGCTCTGGAACTACCGAAGTCTCAGCAAGGCGCTCCTCGACTAATAGGGCTGCGTCTACCGCTGCTGCATATGTCTCGTAATGCTGCGCGCTGATCGCAAGGAACAGTGGTGTAAGCAAGCCTCGAACAAATCTCTTGACTCGCAACTCCTCGGTAGCCACTAAATACGGGGCATAAACTGATAGCTCTGTAAACAGCACGCCATATTCAGCCACTGACATCTCCGGAGTCTGGTGTAAGGACTCGAACCTGCGTGCTCTAGCATCTCTGACACTCAGTGGGAGAAAGCGGGCAAAGAATAGTGACACGAACTCTGTTCAGGTCATAGGAGGAAAACCTGCTGCTCTGCCCTTCTCAACTGATTCACACCATTTCTGCACAAGACCTTCCAGGTGAAAGCTCGTGAACTCAACCCATCTCGCATCTGCGCATCTGAGGGAACGGTATATCCGAGCCATCCTATCAATGAAAGACTGTGGGTCCTCAGCTGCATCGGTGCCTGTGAAGACCGGAGGCTTCAGCTTCATAAACTCTGATAGCGATACTGTAATCACCTCCGTGGCTGCAGGGGCAACTGGCTGTACGGTAGGTACCATCGCGGTATCTGTAACGGGTGGAGCTACCTCTGGTTGCTGCGCTCGAAGCGTCTCAACTAGCGATCCTATCATCTGGCGCATCTCCTGCATGCTGGATCCCACCGTCTGACGCATCTCCAGCATACCAGCCCCTCGCGTGGCGATCTGATCTGTCACGGGAGGAACAGCCTGCTCGGGTACAACTGGTGTACTGCCCGAATCAGTCCTCGTCTCAGACGAATCAACTTGAATCTCGGCCCTTGCAGCCGCTCTCTGCACCCTCGTAGTCTTTGGCGGCATAATGGCTGAAAAGAAATTAGGATTCGATAAGAATACGGAAATCGAATCGCAAGAATATATATACTCAAGAAAGAATTTAAATCAATAAGTCCTAAGGTTGCTTTGGCGGAGTACCGTGTCGTGAGTATGCCGCGAAACATACACACGCTACGCCACTCTGCTTCAGCTACCTACTCCATCATACCAAGGTCATTCTACACTCCGAAAAGTAAAACCTACGCTCTGATACCAACTTTGTCACGACCCGAATGTTTCGACTCGTGACCGGCACATAACCACCCAACGTCTACCGGCGTAACGCGACTAAGTAAGCCGAACCCAGAAATCAAAACCATTTAAAAGTAGTGAGTGTTGAAAACATTTAATTAAAACATTTAGAAAACCTTAAATAGTTCAATAAAGTTCTTTTAAGGCTAAGTTATCATTTAAATCATTTTGGCAGCATTTCCTTTGTAAAAGTAACCCCGAAATCGGGTATAAAACAGGATATAAGTGAAAATGAGATATAATGAAATAAAGCATCCCCAAACGGGAGCAATCACGCCCAACGGCGGAAACCATCACCACAAGAGAAATATACGACGCCGTAGCGAAGAATGAGCAATAAGTAAATATCAGATGATAATAAACTGCATAAATAAACAGTCGCTTCCCACGAGCTCGACACAAGAATACAAAAATATACATCATCGTCCTCACACTGTCTCTAAGTCCAGTACATATATGGTAGATGGAGAATACTAGATACAAAGGTGTGTACAATAAAAGTAATCAGATACCACAACCCACCTAATAGCAAAACAGCTCTCGCACCAACTGTAGTGGTATCTGTAGCCAAAAGATGCAAAAGGCAGCCTGCCGCGACTACTCTCAGGGGAAACCTGCAAATACTGTGGCACAACGGGGGTGAGTTGCCAACTCGTGAATAGAGATAATATATAAAGGTAATTGCGAGCATGCACGTACTGCGCTACTCTATCATATGCCAGCAGGTAAAATCTAAATGTGACAAGCAGTAGGTGCAATAATCATGCAAGTGCTCTGTTAGGTAAAATAATTACAGGATGAGATACATGATAATCAATGCTGAGCATGGGATAAACAACATCTACACGGAATATCAACGTGGAAAAATAATCGGTGCCCAAAACTGTACCCAAATCCCAAATAAACTCAGGCGCCGGAACTCTCCTCGGCCCTCAAATCCTGTAAATCTCTGAGAATCACGAGTGCCCAACATCGGCACTCAAAATATCATAAAATACTCGTGTCCAGCATCGACAAGCAAATTCTCATATATCGGGCTCCGTAAGTCCGGATCAGCCCACGGGCTCCATCTGCGGTATCGGCCCTCGGCCCCGGCAGTACGGATCATCCCGTATCCATCTCTCGACTCTGGTCAGTATCCTCCGGATAACTGCCAGGTCCAACCAATCACCGGTAGGTACTCGCCCACCTCCAGGCTCAATCGGCAGATTCCATCGATCATCTTGCCGAGGGGAACCATACCGAGTCCACCACGAACCCGGAAACGGATCATCCAACTCCTCGAATCGGGTTTCAAGCACACGTCTCAGCACCGAGAAAACGCGTGGTGGACGCACCAAAATATCATATCACGAGGAACCGGGTTTTCAAATAGTGCATCTTTTCTTAAATAATCCCACGGTCCTCAAAACCAGAAATCACATGAAAATCCAACACCAATGAGTAAATCAAATGCGATGTGCTATGTACATCAAGCCATAATATAGGTACAAGGAAGAAACCTCTTTTTAAAATAGTTTCAGTTTTCAAAGACATCATGCGGCTCCCAATTTCTATGAAAATCATATCGAATCATATGTGAAATGAACTACAACATAATGATCATGGCAATTCTACAGTGAGTGTGTCATGGCAATTACTAACGGTGTGTGTGTAACATGTAGATTAGTGCTCGTGCAACATGAACCGTTAGTAATAGTGCGGTGTTCTATAAATTTTAAGTTTACATACATATAGCAGGGAATGCAGTATGCAACAACAGTATCCATGACAGTCAATGTAGGTAAATGCAATATGTAGCTATAAGGTCCTATCAGCCCTGACGCATAACGCCATGCGGGAGATATCCCCGTAGATGTTAAATCTACTCACCGAAGTCTCGCGCTAAGTGTAGCCGACGACTTGCTTCCCCTTCTTCGCAGCGTCCGTCTCACTCGCCTGCGAATCTAGAATTTACACAATATATCACACATAAGCTCAAATCTACAAAAACGCGATATTAAGGTCAAACTAGAAACCCGCGTCGCAAACCAAGTGCGCGTGTGCGCGATACGCTAAAACGTGTGATTACGTGCCTGAAGCTACCCCGACGCGTCGCGATACACAGAAACCCCAAACCCCCACACGTATCACGTGTGTTGCGAAGGTTTAAAAATATGAGAAACAGGTATTTAGCTCCAGATTTTTCTACAGCAAGAATTAGATAAAATTGCACATACCATGAGTCTAAGGATAGCAGCAGACACCTATAGAGCCAAACCCAAACCCATGCCCCCCATCTGGCCATAAATTGCGTCCAGAACCAATATATCGGCGGCCAAAAGATTAAATCTGGGGGTCGTGTTCTACACATGGGATCAGCACCTAACAAATACTGCAGTTATCTCAAAATTATTCTGAACTAGCTGGGTCGATAGCAGATTACAGGAAGCTAGAATTTGCTTAAAAACGATGAATTTACATCAAACAGAAACCTGGTGGTATTTTTGTGCAATTGGGGGCTAAGCTAGGTTAACATGGCCCTAACAACACTCAATAAACTTAGTTTAACCAATACACACTTCACTTGATCAAAGTTCCCACTAATTACTACATATCGCACTAAAAACACAATTTTTATACTAATCGAAGCCAACTACACTAACTAAGCAAATTAGAGGGTAAGTTCGAGAAGTATACCCCATACTCGACCCTAAGAAGCTGGAGGAAGGAGAAGGAGTAGATAGAAGGAGCTGCAGCTGAAGTTGGTGCTGCTGCTGCTGAAGTTGGTGCTGCTGCTGCTGTACTATGCTGCTGCTGCTGCTGTGCTTGCTGCTGCTGCTGCTGCTGTGCTTGCTGCTGCTGCTGCTAATGAGGCTGCTGCTGCTGGAGAAGTGTGGGTGTGTGAGTATAAGAGTGAGAGGTTGAGAGAAAATGAGCACAAGAATGAGAAGGAAATGATAACTCCCAATGTCAACCCCTCCTTTCTCTCTCTTCATTAAATGCAAGCATGGGCTTGCCATGATGCATTCTCTCTCTCTCTCTCATTCTCTCAAGTCAACACAAGGTAAATTTAAACCCTTTTTTATTTAAAACAAAATAGCCCTAATAAAATCATTTTACTAACTAATGGTGGGTTAATCTACCATGGTTGTTAAACATGGTTTAACCTCATAATAACCCAAGTTAACATGCACAAGTATGTGCAAGCCTAGGAAAATTCTAGAAAAATATTTATTAAATTTGGAAAAATATTTGAAACCCAATTTGATAAACTTTTTATTAAAAACCCTTTATATAAATATAATTAGCCACTAAACACATCCTAAGGTGTTACATTATTGGATTTGGCATTTTTATAATTAATTATATGTAGTTTAAATAAAAATTGATTAATGCACCACTAATCGCGATTAGGCCAAATCCGTTTTTAATTAATCATGGCTAGTGCAGCATGACATGTTGCATTTTTTTACATGTTGTTTCCTTTGTTGTTGTTTTAGTAGTATTATGTGAATTATTTTGAGAAACAAATAAAACCCTAGCATGGTAAAAGTCTCATTCATACATGTTGCAAGTGTAACCTAGCATGATACATAATATATATCACATTTATATATAATGTATGCAAATAGAAAATAATACATATATCACATATATGTAAAGTGTATCAAATGTGAGAAAAAGAATTACTTAAGTGAGCTAATATTAGTTAATGTAATTTAATATATCAAATATATAATTCTACATTAAATTATTAAATCAACACTTGATTTAATAATCCGACTATAGTGTGTATAACCGACTAATATCAAATGCAACAACTTATCGAATCAACACTTGATCCGATAACCCGGCTATATCACATATAACAGACCAATGTCACAAGTCACGAGAATTGAATGCGGTATCACATATCGCATTAATCTCGGTCCCGCACATATCGCATATGTGATCCTACTCCGTTTTGCATAAACCAGGAAACCTCTGTGTAGGACTCTAAAGACTCGTCAATACGCCGGCAGTCGGTGATGATCATATCAAACACCCACAAGCCGCAAGCGGTCTGCTAAACGTAACGGCCACCCGGGTTTTGAGCGATCAGAAGATCAACAAGCAAGCATGCTTGTACTCCTACGAATCCAATCAGTGACACTACCGTACAGTCCGGTCTCTTCGTCAGATATGTCGCATATCACAGCCTGGGGGTGTTATAACGTCAGACCCCAATAGCCTGATAAGTCATTCCAATGCAAGGTCCATAACGGCTCTAGAAACTATCGATAACACTTACCAGTAAATCTCAGCAACCCTGGCAAGGGATTTCCTGTTATGGCCAATCGAACATACCGCAACATCAACTCCTAATACCGGGAGAGACGAAACCCCTCCTATCGCTCATTGCTTCCATGTGACTTGAGACTGTACCCAAAAACCACCTTTTTGCACGATCTCTTGACTGTGGTATGGTGGAAATCAAAGCACAGTGGGAATCATTCAAGACTCTATGACGATCTCGGGTCTACAGACTAACATGTACCAGTGTCACCAGAGAACTGCTATCCGACGATAGGTATAATACCATCTAGGAGTTCTCGGCGAGTCCGTTCAGTATACCCAGTCTCCACTGAGCACCCGTATACCTTCTCTAATTTCAAACACCAATGGATGTGGGATCATCCATCGCCCATCATATAGGTCGAGAAGCGTATACGCTAGTCTACTCTGGAGTATCGATGCCCTGTCTCGATACTCCCTCGACTAGGAACATTTGAAGGATGTACTTACCGACTACCCTGTCCCCACTAGTATGATCTGCATCATAATCCTAGTAGTCAAGTACTCATCCTAAGGGCTTTATCAACATGTAATAGAGAGACCATAAGTGTACATTTTAAGATAAAGTGCAACCAGATAGCATACAATCATGTCGAGCAAGAAAGTCCTCCCTATATATATCCAAGAATCCACTACAATATACATCACATATACAGTAATAGCCTCTAGGGCATTCAAATAACTAACAATTTATAGTTTGGAGACAAGTTATGCCACGACTTAAGGTTATAGTTTATGGTTTAGTATGAAATAATATGATAGAAAGGATGCCTCGAATTGATATATGAGGATATGAACGTGAATGTGAACCATGATATATATGTAGTTGCAAGGGAATGAGTACGAGATTATAGTGGCATGATATACGATCGATAAATACGACATGAGATTAATAAGATAGAATTATATGTAAGATGACTTGATGTGAGATATTGATGTGATGAAAAGAGCATATGATGAAATATGATGACTTGGCTGTATATGTCGATATACAGATGCTAAGCGATATGAGAATATAGATACTTTGGCCAAGACCTGACTTGAGATATATGTGTATATATACAATTATGATAATAATGAGCGATATGCCGTACGAGACTTAGATCCGTACCCTCATTGTCATATAAGTTGATAGAATCCCTAATCGTTTAATGCCGTCGTACTATGGATTACCGTACATGATGTGTTTTACCTGATGATTGATCCATACCCTTGACTAGAGGATGCCGTACGATGGATTATACCGTACGTGATGTTGTGAGGCTGGGTGCCGATTGACAGATTCATCGACTCAGATATGTTACAGATATTGATAACCCTTTTCTACACTGCTTAGCTTAGCCGTTATGCAGATGTTAGATAGATATGCATACCTTATAGCATTGCGCTCACGATCTACTTTCTACTACGTTCATGATATTCTCAGTGCATTATATATACCTGTGCTAGTACACCTACACAATTATCGATGATGCGTATGTTACACTTACACAAATTGTCGGCTCACACACTTTCATCATCGATAATTGCTATGTCACTTACATAGTAGAATTGCCACATCATGCTATTACTATTAATTGTTCAGTACTATCACATGACTCTTTGGCATGATATACTTGCTATGCTCACATCACTATTCTATGTTGCATGATATACTGATATTCTCACATTTCTGTTCTATGTTTGCATACATCATGCTTTACGATTATACGCATTGAGATGTTATTTTCATGAGATTCTGGATTTGAGAACCGTGGTTATATTTCAAAAGAAAGTATGTATTGTTTTAAAAACCCGATTTCTCTTGATATGATGTTTCAAGACGTCCATCATGTGTTTTCTCGGTTATGAGCTATGTGTTACCCGATTCGAGGAGCGGTAGGCACCGTCTGTGGGTACATGGTGGACCCGGTATGGTACCCCGGGGCAAGAAATAATTTTTATGGTGTAGACAATGAGCCTGGCAAAGAGACTACTACCTACCGATGATTGTATTTAGGCTTGGCAGTTATCCGGAGGATACTGACCGGAGTCGTGAGATGATATGGGCCGATCCGGACTGACGGAGCCCGTGGGCCGATTCGGACTGATGGAGCCCGAGTTATGAGGATTTACGTATCGATGTTGGACACGGGTTTCATGATGTTTTGAGTGTCGATGTTGGACACTCAGGTTCCATGATTTTGATGTGTCGTTGCTGGACACACGTTGGTTGATATCCTCATATTTACATGCATATGCTTTCATGATGTTTCGAGTGTCGATCTTGGACACTCAGGTTCCATGATGTTGTTGTATAATTGATGGACACATGGATGATATCCACATGCATACAGGCATTGATTATATTGTTGGCATATATGCAGACACGGTCATCCTAGATATCATATTATTACCTTTATGATATAGTTGACCTAGGAATCGTTGTTTTATTCGATTTCTACCTGCTGATGTTTTCTACTCACGAGTTGGCAACTCACCTCCGTTGTGCCACAGTTCTTGCAGGTTTGACCGCATGGATCAGTAGCGGTATCGCTGGCACACAGCTTCATTCGGGTGATTTGCTTTGGTAGGTGGGACATATTGGATCGTGCCCACTCTTGTATTATTATTCATGTTGTATCTAGTCAACTCCATCAATCAGAAACTAGTATTTGTATAAGTAGTAGGACTTAGAAAGACTTGTGGTTGCGAGACTTAAAGCGATGGGTTATATGTTCGCTTGGTGGATTTGATGTCTTGCTTTATTCACTATCCTTTTGTGTTGATCGCCATTAGGCATCGTATACATATATTTCTGACTTGCGTGGTTGTGATTCCGCCGATTGGCGAAGAGCTAGCTCCCGCTTGGGGATGCCTTTATTGTTGTTATGTATATGTGGTTTTGGATCAAAATATACAAGGGAGGTGCTGCCCAAATTTTTAAAAGACGAAACATGTTTTTCAACTAGTATAATCCACTTGCATTTTCATGTTCTCTTATTTATGCATTTAAGAAAATGTTTGATTTCATCATACCTTTATTTCAAAACATCACCTCTTTTATTTTCTTAAAAAAGGTTTAGATTTCTGGGCTTCGGCTAACTTAATTTACATTACGCCTTTAGACGTTGCGTGATTTAAGTGTCGGTCATGAACAAAATTTTGGGTCGTGACTCTAGATGCACTTGATGTTGTTGTCATGCACACCCGTTGCACTTGACAGATGCTTTCGTGCACACCCGTTGCACTTAGTTTTTGCTTCTGTGCACATTCGTGACACTTGTATTTGGCTTTGATTTTCGTGCGCACCAGATGCACGTGATGTTAGATACGCCTTTTGAGGCTGATTTTACACATGAGCATCATATTTTCATGATGAGTACTACATTATATAGTAGCCGAGAAGGACTGATCTGAGGACAGTACCTGAGTACTTTTGCAAGTATAAAAGTTTATCAAAAGATTTTCAAAAAGGAGATATAGTCTTTCTATTTCCTACGTGTCCGCGAGTGACACGAAATTTTATAAGGACAAACTTTTGGGATTGTCACGACCCGAAATTTAGCACGTGACGGCCCTTAAACTACGTAACGTCTCCAGGCGTAACGTAATTCAAGTAAGCCAAAAACCCAGCAATCTAAACCATAAAAAATAGTAAGTGATAAGAACATTGTTAAAACTTTTTGAAACCTCGAGTACAAATTCTTTAATGTCCAACTTTATTTTCATTAAAAATTTGGCAGCACCTCCTTTGTAAAAATAGCCCCCAAAAAGGGTACAACATAAATATAAGTAAAAGCATCATCAAACGGGAGAAAATCCACGCCCATAGGCGGAAACAACCACCACAACAGATATACGACGCCGTAGCGAAGAAAAAGACGATATAAAGTGAACAGCATGAAAACCTCCAAGTCACAAATAATATACAATATCGTCCTCACAACTCGTCTCTAAGTCAATACATGAAGTAGTAGATGGAGAGTACTGGATATAACGAATATACAATGAGCAATATCGGATAACCGCAAAACCCACCTATAGAAAAACTGCACACAGTCAGCCATAGCGGTATCCGCAGCAAAAGATGATACGATAGATGAAAGCCCTGCCTCGACTGCCCTGAGGGACTACCTGCAAAACACTGTGTCATAACGGGGGTGAGTTGCCAACTCGTGAATAGTAAATAACATATGCAGGTAATCGCAAGTATGCATGTACTGCACGAATCTATCACATGCAAGCTAATAGCAATAAATGGCCATATGTATGCAACAGTCATGAAAGGTACTCTATCAAGTACAACTAATACATGAAGCAATAATATGGCAATATGTATATGCAACAGTCATGAAAGGTACTCTATCAGGTACTACTAATACATGAAGCAATGCATATAAAATAAATGCGGAGTATGGGATAAAACATGCCATCCTCACGGAATCCTCATCGTGGCAGGACCAGTGTCCATCAAGAGAATCTAAATCCCAAATTCCTCCAATCAGCCCTTAGAACGGCCCTCATATCGGCCCTTATATCGACCATAAAATCGGCCCTCATATCGACCATAATCGGTCCTCATAGCGACCATAATATCGGCATTCATAGCGACCATAATATCGGCCCACATATCCTGTAAGTCTCACAGAACCGGAGTGTCAAATATCGACACCCAAAAACATCATGAAAACTAGTGCCCAGCATCGGCACATAAAAACTGGTCTATCAGGCTGCGTCACCACGACTGGCCCTGATAGGTACGTATTATACGATATCAAAACCCGAATGTCCAGGTTCGTCACTCGAAATTCTACGTATCCATACGTACATGACTCCGGTCGATATCTCCGCGATCATCGACGAGTCCAATACTGTCACTGGTAGGTAGGATTCCCCCACTAACTCATCACCATCACTTGTGACAATCTTGCCCCGGGGTACTTCCGGGCCCCACCATGTACCCGCACACGGCCTACTCCACTCCTCGCATGGGGTATATATCACAATCTCAGAACCGAGAAATCTCATGGTGGACGCACCGAAATATTATATCAAGAGAAACCGGGTTTTTCAAATAATGCATAATTTCATGAAACTACCACGGTGCTCAAATACATAAAACATCATAGGAAATCCATATCTCAATGCGAAAATCCATAAAATATAATATACGCAACATAAACAGTAATATGAGCATATAAAGGAAAAACCGCTATTTAACTGCAACAAGTTATTAAATATATCATGTGATTCCTAATATCCAAAATCCAACGCAACATCATATAAAGGTGAACATATAACTATAACAGGGTATATTGGTGTACATGTAAGTATGTATGCAAGATGTACATGTAGCTATATCTTATATGTGTATATACCTGTCATTAATGGTACCCTACCATATAGGTATATGTGTAGCTAGCATGTAGGTATGGTAAGGCATATGGGTAAGCATGTAGGTATACAGGTATGCTATATGTCATATGCGCAAAGGACATGAATAATTATCTAAATGTCACCAACCATACAATATAACATAGGTATGTGTGTTGTGCATGTCATGGAAATTATCGACGGTGTGTGTGGCATACAACCAGTGCTCGTGCGATATGAACCGTCAATAATAGTGCAGTGTCCAATGGGTACAAGTCTAAGCACGACGAGTAAGGATATGAAATGAGTTCATGCACAATCTCTATATATGTAAACAAACATGCGACTAATGTCATATCATATCTAGCCCAGACGCATAACGCCATGCGGGCGATTCCCCTATAGATATTAAATCTACTCACTAATGATCTGGGGCTATGTAAAGCCAACCACTCGCTTTCCCTTCTTCGCAGCGTCCGAAGGCCCCGCCTGTCACGACCCAAAGTTCGGCCCGTGACCGGCACTTAACCACGTAACATCTACAGGCGTAACGCGACTAAGTAAGCCGAAACCCAGAAATCAAAACCATTAAAAGTATTGACTGTTAAAACATTTAATAGAAACATTTGTCAAAACGTTTAGAAAACCTTAAGTGATTTAGAAAAATTCTTTAAAGTTCAAGTTATTATCTTAAAAATTCTGGCAGCATTTCCTTTGTAAAAACTAGCCCCGAAATCGGGTACAAGGCAATATATGAATAAAAGTGACATATAGAATGAATAAAGCATCCCCAAACGGGAGTAATCACGCCCAACGGTGGAAACAATCACCACAAATATAATATACGACGCCGTAGCGAAGAAATGAGCAGTATAAGTGAAAACAAATATCATGAAAGATAAAGCTGCATAATAAAGTCGGCTCACAACGAGCTCGACACCAGAGTACAAAATAATATACATCGTCCTCACAACTGTTCTCTAAGTCAATACATAAGTAGTAGATGGAGAGTACTAGATACAACAATGTATACACCTGGAAAATAAACAGATACCGCACAAAACCCACCTAGCAGCAAAAGCTCACACACCAACTGTAGTGGTATCTGTACCAAAAGATGCAAGAAAGCATCCTGCCGCGACTACTCCGAGGGGAAACCTGCAAACACTGTGGCACAACGGGGGTGAGTTGCCAACTCATGAATAGTAGATAACATATAAAGGTAATCGCGAGTATGCACGTACTGCGATACTCTAACATATGCCAACAGATAATATCTATATGAATGAACTGGATACGCAATAATCATGCCTAACAGGTGCAATTTAATAACATCAATATATATATGATGAGCAGGGTATGCAATAATCATGCAAAAGTACTCTATCAGATACTATAGCTATAGGATGAGATGCAAAATAATGAATGCTGAGCATGGGAATAATATCATCTACACGGAATGTCAACGTGGAAGAATAACCGGTGTCTATCAATGCACCCAATTCCCGGTAAAACTCAGGCGCCGTCACTCTGATCGGCCCTCAAATCCTGTACAGCTCATAGAATCGTGAATGCCTAGCATCAGCACTCAAAAATATCACAAAATCATCGTGTCAAGCATCGACATGCAAATCCTCAAGTATCGGGCTCCGTATGTCCGGATCGGCCCACGGCTCCGTCTGTGGAATCGGCCCTCGGCCCCGGCAGTACGTGTCGTCCCGTATCCATCTATCGACTCTGTACAGTATCCTCCGGATAACCACCAAGTCCAACCAATCACCGGTAGGTAGTAGTCCCTCTGCCAGGCTCACCGTCTATATATACAGCATCCCTTTCTTGCCCCAGGGTACCATACCGGGTCCACCATGTACCCACAATCGGTCTCGTCCAGCTCCTCGATTAGGGTTCACATGTCACACGTCTCAGAACCGAGAAAACGCATGGTGGACGCACTGAAATATCATATCAAGAGAAACCGGGTTTTTAAAACGCGCATTTTCTTAAAATAATACCACGGTTCTCAAATCCATAAATCACATAAATCCAAAGTAAATGCGTAAATCCATGCAATGTGTCGTATGACATTAAGAGTAAAAAGGGAAAACCACTCTTTTAAAAAGATCCAGTATGAAAATATCTCGTGCGGTCCCTTAGTTTTTAAATCATGTCAATATCACCCATGTATGTAACATATGTATGTATATAGGTATGGATGTGCGAATGGATATGTACGCAATGTGAGTGTAGCAATGTATATGTGCACAAGCAGGGATATGTCAAGCAATGTGTGCACTACTATGAATAGACCGTACGCATGTGCCAATATGCGACAAGTCATGTCAAATCATCAATGTATGAGTCGTAGCAATTCTATAGTGCAAGTGTCATGGCAATCACTAACGGTGTGAGTATAACATACAAATAGTGCTCGTGCAGCTTGAACCGTTAGTGACAGTGCAGTGTTCTATATCTACCATTCTATATGCAACAGGAGATGGTATGCTACTAGAGTATATATATATATATATGAACACTTACAACTAAAATATCCTATTACGCCCTGACGCTTAACGCCATACGGGCGATTTCCCCGTAGATGTTAAATCTACTCACCGTGGTCTCGTGCTAAGTGTAGCCGACGACTTGTTTTCCCTTCTTCGCGGCGTCTGTCGTACTCGCCTGCGAACCTAGAATTTCACAAATAATACAAATAAGCTAAAATCTATAAAAACGCGACATAAAAGCCAAACGAGAAACCCGCGTCGTGAACAAAACGCGTGTGGGTCCGATACGCTAAAATGTGTGATTACGCGCCTGAAGTTACCCCGACACGTCGCGATACGCAGAAAATCACCAAACCCACACACGTATCACACGTGTCGCGAAAGTTAAAATTGTAGGAAATAGGGTATTTGGTTCCAGATTTTGCTACAGATAGAATTTTAGAAAGTTGCATACACCATAGGTCTTAGAAATGTAGCAGACACCAACAGAACAAACCCCAACACCCAGGTCCCCTATCTGGCCGCAATTTGTGGCCAGAATGATTATTCCGGCAGCCAACCCGGGGAGTTGTGCTCCCATGCTTTGTGTGTGTTCTCTAAACCTAGTGTACATGCTCCAGTAAATACAATTTTTTCCTGAAGCAAACGGGCTACAAGCAGATCACAACAGAGCCCAAAACTTAGTTAAAATGCTATTTTAACACTAAACTAAAACATTATGGTGTTTTAGTGAAACCTGAAACAAAACCTAAGTTAAAACAACACTAACCACACTTAATTAAGTTAAACAAGCCATAAAAATGCTAACTTAACATAAACTTCACTGAATCCCCTTCATTAGCACTAAAAATGCATAAAATACGATTTTTAGCAAACAAAACTACAAGTTATGAACTAAGGTGATATGGGTGAGTTTAATACCTCAAAAAGATCCTAGGGAACCCTAACTTCCAGCCCTTGCCTTCAAAGGCACTGATTTGCTACCAAAATCCCCAAAAGAGCCATTTTTCCAAAGGTTTTTGTGAAGGATTATGAGATTTTTGTGTAAGGTTGTATATGTATCAAAGAGAAGCAAAAGAAGAAGAAGATGATGATGATGTTGCTGCTGCTACTGCTATCTCTGCTGAGATATTCAGAAATGAGAGGAAAAGAGAGAAATGAGAGAGAAATGTGGTCAAAAAGTCAAGCCCATTCTCACCTAACCCACACCATACCTCCCATTTCTTCATATTCATTTTTAAAAAAATTAAAGGTTGACTTGGTTATTTGGGGAAAATAGAACCATGCAAGAAGAAAATAAAATGGTTACACTTAACCTATGTTACAAAACAATTGATAAGTGTACAAGTAGTTATACTAATCCTAGCTTAGGAAAAGTAATTAAGGAATTTTTTTTAATTAAGGTGAACATATGCTAAATTATAATTAATAAACCCCATTTATATATAAAAACACTTCTCATCATAATTAGAACTAGTTTTATTCGAGTTTAAAAAGAAAATAAGATTTACGGGTTTTTATGAAAAACACGCATCATTACTAACTAACGCGAAATTAACTTAAACGAATTTCAAAGCGTTACAATCTACTCACCTTAAAGAAATTCGGTTCCCGAATTTAAAAATATACTGCTACGCGTACCTTCAAAGAGATGAGGGAACTTCTTCCGCATCTCGCCCTCAGCCTCCCAAGTGATCTTTTCACCATTCGGGCTGCGCCAAAGCACCGTCACTGATGGCAAGACCTTCGATCGAAGTTTCTTCACCTGCCAGTCCAATATCACGACTGGCTGCTCGGTGAACGAATGATCGCGCTCGAGCTGAACGGTCTGATGCTGAATCATGTGCGAAGGGTCATGTAGGTATCTGCGAAGCATCGACACGTGGAAAAGAGGGTGAACATCTGGGAAGTCGGGTAGAAGAGCCAAACGATATGCTACTGCGCCCACACGTTCGAGAATCTCGAAGGGACCTATGAGTCTGGGGCTAAGCTTCCCTTTCCGTCCAAACCTCATCACTCCCTTCATCGGAGAGACCCTCAGAAAAACGTGATCGCCAACTGCGAACTCTAATCTGCGGCGGCGTCTGTCAGCATTGTTAGTTGTATGTATGCCCTAGAGGCCAGTATTGTACTGATTATGTATATTATATTGGATGCTTGGACATATATAGAGATGACTTTCTTCCTCGACATGATAGTATGCTATCTGGTTGCTCTTTATCTTAACATGTACACTAGTCTCTTTATACTGTCTTATAGTTACATGTTGGTAAAGCCCTTAGGATTTGTACTTGACTACCTGGACTATGATGCAGATCATACTAGTGGGGACATGGTAGTCCATAAGTACATCCTTCAAGGTCCCTAGTCGTGGGTGTATCGAGACGGGGCATCGATATACCAGAGTAGACTAGCGTATACGCTTCTCGACCCATGTGATGGGCGATGGATGATCCCATATCCATTAGTGTTTGACATCAGAGATGGTATACGGGTGCTCAGTGGAGACTGGGTACACTGGACGGACTCGCCGAGAACTCCCAGATGGTATTATACCTCACGTCAGATGGCAGTTCTCAGGTGACACTTGTACAGGATAGTCTGTAGACCCGAGATCGTCATAGAGTCTTGTGTGATTCCCACTGTGCTTTGATCTCCACCTTACCACGTCCATGAGGGCATGCAAAACGGTGGTCTTTGGGTACAGTCCCGAGTCACATGGAGGCAATGAGCGATAGGAGGGGTTTCGTCTCTCCCGGTATTGGGGGTAGATGTTGCGCTGTGCTCGATTGGCCGTAACAGGGAAGTCCCTGGCCAGGGCTGATCAGAGATTTGCTGGTAAGTGTTACCAGTAGTTTCTCGACCCGTTATGAGCCTCACATCGGCACGACTTATCGGGTTATTGGGGTCTGACGTATACCACCCCTAGACTTGATATGCGACGTATCAGACGAAGAGACCGGACTGTATAGTAAGTGTTACTGGTCGGATTCGCAGGAGTGTGAGCGGGCTAGCTCGTCGATCTTCTAATCGCTTAATACCCGGGTGGCCGTTATGTTTAGCAGACCGCTTGCGGCTTGTGGGTGCTTGATATGATCATCATCTGCTACCGGCGTATTGACGAGTCTTTAGAGTCCTACACAGAGGTTTCCTGGTTCAAGCGAAACGAAATAGGAGCGCATATGAGATATGTGCAGGACCGAGAATAATGCG
Source organism: Agapanthus africanus (assembly GCA_030015575.1). NCBI lineage: Eukaryota > Viridiplantae > Streptophyta > Magnoliopsida > Asparagales > Amaryllidaceae > Agapanthus > Agapanthus africanus. Next base: position 544,382,817 of record JASDDO010000024.1, on the reverse strand, counting down.
TGTATGTGATACCGCATTTCATTCTCGCGATAAATGTTTCGATTGGTTATATTTGATATGACCTAGTTATCGAATCATTGATTCGATAAATCGATACATTGAATACTAGTCGGTTATGTGCGACATGACCGGATCATTGAATCAAATGTTGATTTAATGATTTAATGTATAATTATATATTTGATATATTACTTTTCATTAACTAGTATTGGTTCACTTTATACGGATTTTCTCACTTGTTGCACATAGTATATGTGATATGCTTTTGTGCACTTTTTTGTATCATGTTTGATGATACTCGATCATTTAGTTAAGTATATAGAATTAATCCATGGTTAATTTGATAATTAGGGTTTTTGCATATTCATTTATTTATTTATTTGTTTATTTATTTATTTGGAAAAGATAAAGATAAGAATGGTGGCTTTCTTTGTCATTAGTTGAAGCTTCATGAAGCCTTGACTTTTGTAACCATCCTTATCTTCATGCTTAACCCTAACCCATCCAATTGACCATGGTTAATTCTCTACACTTAACCCTAGTTTGAGTTATGATAAGTATTTGATTTTCTATTTCTTTTAGAGATAACTTATCATAACCATCATCTTCTTCTTCTTCTTCAAGCTCAAGGTCCATCAATGGCAACTTGAGTTAAAGTGAGATAAATCCAATTCTAAAGTGAACCCACTTCCTATTTCTTCACCCTCTACCTCTTGCCAAGTGGTTTTGGGTGTTTTCTTCACAAGTTTCACTACTTGGTGAAGTCGGAGCTTGAACTAGTGCAACCTCGACGTAGATCGTCTTTGACACGAAGCCGTCGAACTATTCCGCTCACTTCTCCGATGAAGCCGTCGCGAGAGTCCGAGGTTCGTGATGGACAGCGAGGGGACGACCACATGGAGCTAAGCAAGTGGATATCCGGATCTACAAAGGTTGTAGTTTCCGACCTTTAGTTTATTTGCTAACTAGTTTAGTTTTTCGCCTAGAATTCTAGTCTACGATCCGTGTTAGGGTTTCTCGGCACCAATAATTTTTTTAAATTGGCATGTTCGATGCCTTGTGAGACCTCTATAGGGTGCCTAGGAACCTTTCAGTGGTATCAGAGCCTAGCTAGAGCCTTAGGCGAAGTCTAGACGGAGTTTGAAGTCCGAACGAACCCGATACCCAAGAGCTCTCTGGACATTCTCTGAAATCTGGGAATTTTTGATATTAAAAATGCTTAAAAAAATTCACCAAAGAATTCTAAGAATTACTGTGTAAAACGTTTCCCATGAACAGTTCCATGAGCCGCGGAAACGCGGCAGAAGCATGGCTTCTGCCGCTGTTCCGCGGCCATATAGTAACGTCAGCAAGTTTTCACTGCACAGTAATACCTGATAAATTCTGGTGAGTTTTCTGGGTATTTTTAAATTTATTTAAGGGTTGAGTGCTCTGGGGTTATATTGGGAATCGACGATTCGATCGGAATATCAAACTTTGTCTAAGTGTTTTTCCAGATAACTGTAGAATATGTTAAAGAGTTCGACCGGATATAAATACCCAAGTTTTCCCCTGCCGGAATAATTCCAAGTGTTGGATTTTTCTGTGGTTAAAAGACGTTCTGAGTAGTGCAAGTAACGCGATGGTCCCTCTAGAAGACAACAAACCTTAACTCGATTATGTGACCGTCTTGAACTGCCCTTTGAACCTTCGGGTTTGGGGCAGTACGGCGTGCCACATGTGAGGCGTTGGCTTGACCCTTCTACGGCTGGACCGTTGGTACTGAGGTATGAAGTGAATGTCTTTGAACCTATTTCATGTGTTGATCGGTGTCGGGAAAACTTGGGTGTTCGAATGTTCGATCGGAAAGTTTGATATATTCTATTTATCCGGAATTGGATACAATAATTGGAATTCACAAACAGTTATGAGATAACTGGATGAATGTTATAAATCTAGCAGTTTAGTCCCATACGATATTGAAAAGAGTTTTCGATAATGAGACTAAAATGCGGGATTTATATCAGTTTGGCATGTGATGTCTAAAGAGGTTGCGGATTCCAACTGTTGTAGTTTTACACTTTCTTTTCTGTGACCGTAAGTGTAATATGTGATATCGCCGGTTTCGTTGCTATATGTCAACGACAATTGGGATGGACATATTTACTTACGTTGATGACATGTGATGTTATGTGTTGCTGGATATGTTATATTGGATCGTCGTGTTTGAATAGCCGGGGTTTTTTTTATGTGAGATGAGTGTTTTTTCATTTTCATTCATGTAAAAACTTGTATGTAATATTCTTTCATTTGGGGCGCTTCCAGGTAGCGGAAGTTGTCACCCGTTGTATATTATTTACTTTTCCGCATTAGGATAGACCCAAGGAGGGGAGCACAAGTAACCGGGTTCTGGGGTCCAGTGGGAGACCAACTCGAGGAGTCGAGTCCGGGTCTCCTAACCCTAGAATTGGCAGGGTTGCTTGCCGCTCTCGTAGGGGTCTAGGGGTGTGGGATTGGCTATTCATCACGACCGTGGAATCCGTGTTTTATACTGGCTCGTATTGAAAACACGGACGTCCTAGTATATCCAATATTTCATATGTTTATTCTACTGCGATATCTGTGTTGTGACTCTGTGATGGATATAGTATATAGTATATATGATATATTATATAGACGTTACTTATGTTTTACACCCGCGCTAGCCCTGCCCTGCTCTGTCGTTAGTTACCTAACCTAACGGTGCACGAGGGGACATCGAGGCGAATGCAGATGGCATAAGTGTACGTCATATCTATCTGTGATGTTTAGGTATTTAAATGATGGGACTTCATTAATGTGATTAATGAAAGATAAGAAACCTAAGATGTTGTAGAATCGAATTTTAAAATAAAACAGGTAGCTACAGTTCTTGCTTTGCACAGCGGTATATATGTGTAAGTGCACGGCGGCGCCCCGGCCGTCAATCCGACGCCGGAATGCGGAAGCGGTGATAAACTTAAATTTTGCGGACTTTGCAAACCGGCACCACCGCGCACTAAACTCCGGATCGTAACCATTAACAAGTCTAGGGTACTAATAAGAAAGGGAAGAGATGTATACCGACGATCCAAGTCCTCCGGTCTTCATCTCCACTCCGATCTCCTCACGGGATCTCCGTCCATCTCCTCCTCGTCGGAAAGGGCACCACGAAGCCGGGTACTTTTACGGGCTCCCACCTCAATACCGAGGCAACTCGCGCATGAAGCCGGCAACTCGACATGCTCAAGATATGCTGTAGGAAGTGTAGTGTAGAGTGGATGTCTCACTTTGGGGTTTGTTGTTGCCTTGATGGAGGATTGGAGATAGGAAAAATGGTGCTTTCATTTTTCCAAAACAAGAAGAAGAAGGAGATGAAGAATTCCTCACATAATCAAGATGAACTCTCTCATTCTTTTTCTTTCTCTCAAGTGTTCTTCTTCCTCTCATGAAAAACTTATCATGTCAAGTGAGAAGAATAATGTGAAGGAATGAATATATCCAACATGAAGGGAGGTGAGTGTAGGAGCATAAGAATGGTGACCACATCCTAGACAAGAAAACATCAACCATGCTTATTCTCCTATTCACTCCATAACCTTTCAAATCTCTCAATTCAAAAGCATGGAGCAAAAGAAATGAAAGCTATCATAATCAATACTTTTGCAAGAAACCCCCTCCACTAAAGTAATTTGCAAAACTGCAAATTACCCCCTCCATCGGAAAAGTCCGGCCGGGAAAGAACAAAGGAAAACCGGCCGGAACGGAATGCAAACTGGCAACTCCAGAAAACTGGTCCCGTAATAAATTACAGGAAAACTCCGATACTGTGCATACACACCCGCATCTGTATTCCGTCCGGATACAAATGCAAAGAGACAAAATCTACACTGTACTAAACTAGGACCGGCTTAAACCAAAGCCGGCTAGTAAAATCCGTTCGATCCTGATCCGTGCAATACCGCACGTATCTGATCGAACCCTGCCATATACCTATACGGCTACTAGTACAAACCGTCCGATCCTGATTCGTGCAATACCGCACGTATCTGATCGGACCCTGCCATATCTCCATACGGCCTCTACAGCGTTTCGCCCGAAACTTGAGTAACTGAAAGTGTGGTAGACTCTAAAGACTCGTCAATACAATGGCTGTGGATTTAACCACTAGCCCGTCAGAGGTATAAGCCAATACGTAACGGGCCACCAGCTATTGACTAAAAGGGACGTCGATGAGCGAACTCATCCTGACACCCTACTGAGCCTGTCAGTGACAATATCCGTGCAGTCCGGTCCGTTCGTCTATGAGTATCGCATGGCGGGCCTAAGGGGTTGGTAAAAGTCAGACCCCCAAAAGCGGTACAAGTCGTGTCGGAGTGTAGCCCAGAACACCCTGAGATACTACTGGAATACCTACCAGTAAATCTCCTTGCCTTGGCCAAGGACTTTGTGTAATGGCTCTCCTAGACACAGCACGACCTCACCCCCAATACCGGGAGAGACGAACCCCTGAAGATACGCTCACTGCCTCCATGTGGCTCGGGACTGTACCCAACTAAAACCTGTTTGCACGACTCCTTTGAGCCGTGGTAGGGTAGTAATCAAAGTACAGTGGGAACTCACACGAGACAAATGACGATCCCCAGGTCGATGAACTAACCTGCACACATGTCACCAGGGAACTGCCATCTGACGTCTGGTATATGACCAACTAGCATGTTCCCGGCGAGTCCTGTCCGGTGTACTCATAACCCAATGAGCACCTGTATACATCTTAGGTGATCCAACTGACACCAGTGGCTTGTGAGACCGGCCACCGCCCCTCGTCGGGGTCTCGACTGTATACACTAGTCTACTAATGGAGTATCGATGCCCAGTCTCGAAACTCCCACGACTAGGGACCTTTTAAGGATATGCTTGTAGACCCCCAGCTCCCACTTATATGATCGCCCTCATACTGCTGGTGGTCAAGCAAGAATCCTAGGGGCTCTATCAACGTGTAATAGCGACGTGTCAGGTCACCTAAAACAGTACACGATGATAAAGGTAAACCAGATAGCATACTATCATCTCGAGTAAGACTGTCCTACCGGGATAGGTCCTCCCTCAATCATTACAATCACGTACCTGTGACCTAATAATTGACTCTGAGGGCACTATCTCCAACAATCTCCCACTTGCACTCAAGGCTAATTATTGCGATGTCGCATACTCACAGCCCGTGTGATACCGTACACCCAACTCCTCTACTAGTCAGTCTCACAAAGCTCGTTTGCGAAACTATTGCGTTCGAGGAATAGCCTCAGTGAGTGGATCCGCTTAGTTGTTTCTTTCTATGTCTCTCTATATCTCAAGTTCGCGGAGAAAACCATCTTCCGAAATGAGCAATACCTGTCTTAGAATGTGTCTGGATATCTGATGGGACATAGCTCATAAATGAACTCCAAATCCAAACTTCTTAGACTGTATCGTCAACTGAACTTAATCAGTATCCTGCGTGCCATGCCTCCCTCAGTATTGCCTTGGACCACCTGTCCAGAATACTGCCCCTCATCATAAGGGAAAACTATAACTCTGACAACCTCCTTGTCGTCCATGTCACCTTGGAAGCCTGGAATGATAACCGTCTCCTGAATGAGGCTGTCGTTATCATATCCCTAGAACATCCACTTATGTTCTAAAACTGCTTCCGACTGTTTCTCCAGGATTGGATTAATGTCAACTTATTGCATCTAGTGCAAGAACAACATCTGGTGTGGTACTTGACATCTCATGATTGACTCAATTGCCTAAGCAAGTGATCTGCCAATCATGCACGTCCCTCTCCCCTTTAGTCTGTAAGACACCTTTGGAGAGGGTGACTCCATTACCTGCAGGTACACTACCGTGCCAGGAGTCGTCCATTCTAAATACTCTTAGAATGCTGTCAAGTACCCTGATTGGGAAACCACCCAAATCTAGATCTAAAACCATGGATCTAGTAACCAGTATGTCTGATATAATACCCAATTCCTATGTGGAGAAACAACTGTGTGACGACCAAAGTACAACCGATTGTAGTATAGGAGTTTCTTTTCCTATTCTGTGTATGTCATCCAGATACCAGGACATCACACCCTACTACCTTCTCAACAGATCCATCCCCTTTTCTGATGAAGTCAAACCCATGACTGTCACATCAGAAATAGATGATCTATCTCTGCTACATCTGCTCTAGTCTATAAATAGACATAAGCTACCTGTCCACCAATGCTTCTGCTGCTCCCACTGACTACGACAACCCTCTGGCAGAGTCATATAGACGTACACTTCTAAAGCAAGTTTAGAACGACGCTATACTCATCCTCCTGCCGGGTCTCGCAGCCTGGAACAACAGCAATGGTAATTGTGGGTAAACAAGAACTTCCCTGTAACCGTCCTTGAGGCTACTGTAGTACCTCTCGGGTGCCTGAAGTTACCCACCTTATCTGCGGAGTGGCCAATGGAATGTCAATCCAGATTGAATCTTTAGGTTCCTTATCAAATCTTCAGTAATCGTTTGTGGTTCTGGAATTACTTCCAGTTCTACCATACTCCCACTACTGTTTTCTGAAAAAATCCATTTTTAATAAAACTGTGGCGAGTCTAGAACAATATTGCTATTGTTCATCCAGATGGTAGAAAGTCAACCCGCGTCATAGCCTGGGTCAACCCACAAACAGCCATTACAGAAACGTGCCTTGAGTTGTCCAGTGTCTGGTTTTAATCATAAACCGGACAACTCCCCGTACCTTAACATCGTTAAGATATGAACTGTTCTATATCCAATATAGAAACAGAGGCACAGATTTAATTGAACCAGATTCAAATCATGTAGCTGTCCCCAGCGCATGTCAACTAAATGGAAGAAGGCCGATCAGCGTTACTCAACTTAGGAATACTTCCAATTATGAGTAACCTGAAAGAGAAGCAAGATCTCTTTATCAACTGAATACCATACACAAGTATCTACATCTTCGATCACCTTGAAGAATCCCGATACTTGCTACACTTGGTTCTCTACTCTATTCAAATACCTATAACTCCTCAAAACTTAGACCCTGTGTTTCTACGAAACACATGTCTAAGAACTAGAGAAGTCATAAGTAAACCGAATATAGTACGAGGACCAACCCCTCTGTCCTGATGGACCCTGGACAACATACAATACTCTGTATAAGTCCCTTGAGTCTGATAACTCATTCACTGTGTGTCGTAGGTTGAAAACTGTACTTATGGTTAAGAAGAATTACACCGCTGTTTGATGCTCCTCACCTAACCATCCACTGATATAGGTAAATATCATCGACATAATATCAAAAGGTATATCTCACTCTATGAAAATAGACGTACAGATATATCAATTTGAAATTGGTGCACAACAGCGGATATTCAAAACCATATATTTGCCGACCGGCAAACAACCCAGGTGATTTCCTCAAATATCACCGATTACAACGAATCCCGATATAATGAGGATGATCACCCAATTCCCAATAACTTACTCCCACTCATCATCTGTAAAACCATACAGATGTGAGAATCGAACCTGGTAAATACATACCCTGGAGTAAGTATCTAATCGGGAAATCAGTTTTCCTTTAACATTACACAGTGAAACTGAAACATTGAAATGTTCCGATGGGGTATTCTGGTATTCCTAGTAATGCCTCTTCCAGATTCATGACTGTAACCGTATAATCCTTTGCCACCTCTCCAAATCCCTTCATATGTCTTTAGTCATTACCTTCTGTACACCCCTTTAGGCCAAATGGTTTTCTTCCTTCCCTACCGTTCGGCACCAGCCTATGGTTTGGAAGAAGACTATCCAATAAGCATAATGGGTGTACTGTCCCAAACCTAGGAACACTCGCAATGCGAGAGGAGGTGAGGATAAAAGACAACTGAATAAACCTTATTCCTATTTCTCCCGAACCAGAATCCATCCCCGAACTGGAACAAGTTCCTTTCGAGTTCGTATATAACCATACGATGGAATATCCAATAAACTTGTGGATCTTCGTAGTGATACGGAGTGTCCTGGAGAAATACAAAGGTGATTTAGGATTGGCGAAGGAATACTTGGTTTGGTCGTGAATATCTGTTGCAATTTACTTTGCCCTCGTACTAATCCCTTGTTTTGTCTTAACTTAATACCTTCTGCACACCATCGTTATGCTAAATGGTTTTCTTCATTCCCTACCGGTCGGCACCAGCCTAAGGTTTGGAAGAAGACAATCCAATTTGCGTAATAGGTGTACTACCCCTAAACCAAGGAGTACTCGTAACCTGAGAGAGGGTAAAAGGAAAAGACAACTGAATAATCCTATCCGGAAACCATCCTCGAAGTCCTTCGAGTTCGTATATAACCATATGATGGTTTTGTCCAATGGAAGTGGACGTTCGTAGTAATACGGGGTGTCCCGGAGAAAAGGGTAAAAGTAGGAGTGGCAATGAGGTCTGCAACTCTGACAATCCAAAAGCTGGTGTTTAAGAAGGTTCGGTCAACTTGGTCACTGAGTCAAAGTCTTAGGGTCGGGTCAATGGTCGCTGCCAAAGAGAGAGAGAAAAGAAACACTCAGCGTGCACTCTATGCTAGATCAGAATGGTCACCAATTTATCTAATCTGGAATCCTCCCACTGTACCTCAAATTCTCCTCCAAACCTGAAAGAAGAATTAGTCGGGGTTACCCGAGGAGTAAACTAACTCATCAGTGGGAATCGGGATCCAACTCTCATCGCATGATAACGTGACGGAATCCGCTCACGTCATCACACTCCAGAAGGTATGCGCATATCTGGCAAGTTTCAGTTCTTTTGAAACTCCCGATGTGATTTCTGCCCCATGCTCTTATGACCTTGGCGTGAGGTCAAAATATCATAAGTCACATGTCAAGTTCTGCCCGTCATTATCCAGGTTAATCTGAACCCACCCGTACATACCCTTGACGTAGGCCAAAATAGTAGTACGACTGTCCCAAACCAACGCATCTATCTATGCAACAGATAAATACCCGGCAGCTACCAAACACTATGCCTTGGCGTGAGGTCAAAATACATAGCTTGAATACTACCGAATATTTAACTGAAATGACGGAGGGCTACGAATGGTTTCTGGCGAAAACCTTTAACGTAATGAACTTGATATCGTCGAAGGAACGGATAGCTTTTAAAAATATAGTGACGAAAACCGTTGCTAAAGAGGTCACTCCCTGTGAAGGGATCTCGGCTCTTTCCCCGTAGAATGGGGTGCAGGATATTCGAAATGAATACCGCGATGCAAAGCAAAAGTAATCGGCTATAGTGAAGTTAATGCCCTGACGCAAACTTCTGTCCAAGGGGTCACTCCCGATGAAGGGATCTCGGCCCTTGCCTCGTCGACTGAGGAGCAGGATATTCCAATGAATACCACGATGCAAAACAAAAGTAAACGTCCTTGCAATAACAGCTTTTTGAAAAGTGTTCCAACAACATCAGATTAGGTTTGTTTTAACTTGCATTGATCCGAATCAATGCAGTCCCATCAATTGATCACACCAAAAAGAACGAAAATATACTGATGTACGTATATGCCATCCGCATTCGCCACTGGGTCCCGTCATTACCCGTTAGGTTAGCTAACTAACGACAGAGCGGGGACTGGACTAGCGCGGATGCAAAACATATACAACATCTACTAATATATATACCAATATATTATATTCGCTCAAGGCGTGAATAAAATGCAACATCACAGAAATGTACAGCATCACAGAAACAATACAGATATCTGGGATCCCCGGGTTTCACAGAGCCGCTGAAACCCGACGTTCCCCTGGTCGTGTGGATAGCCTGTGCAATGAAAACCTAGACCCCTACGGGCGCGGCAAGTTACCCGCCAAAACCTGAAGCGAGGCAGCCCCCTTCAGCAACGTGAATGGACCACCCAGCACTTCACGGAATCCGGTAACTTGGGCACCCCTCCTGGGTCAACCTGTACCCCCTACGAGTGCGGCGAATAGCCTGCCAATCCTAGAGTGAAGCCCCCTCCGTCTCAATGCCATGAGATGCGGGCTTGTTGCCCTCTAGAACCCGGCTATCCGTGCACCCCTCCGCGGGGCAATCCTAGTACAGAAAGTAAAATATACATACAATGGGTACATCGACCGCAACCAGGTCGTGCCCCAAAAAAAATAATACAAACGGGCAGTGACGGCAGTCCACATATCGGACGCTCGCCCCGCAATATCAAATGTACATAATACAACCACAACTGTACTAGCATTGCATCCAGGCTATCCCCACGACCGATCCGCAACATCACAGCAAAAACAAAACATCAACGTGAAAGTCACGTTCGCAAATCCGTCTAACCGGGCTATAGCAGTTAGACCGGATTTACCGATCGAGTGACATTCACGGTCGCAGATATAATGTAAATACTGTGAAAAATGTGTTTAAAATTTTCCGATTGACCAAAAATTAACAAGTGGGCCCCAATCAAAACTGTAGCACTCACAGAAAATCTGGGCCCAATTTTAATATTCCAAAAACCAGATTTTCAACTCAGGAACATACTGTAAACTTTTGGGAGCATGAACAGTTAACTACGCGGCGGAAGCGCGGCCAAAGCAAGGGTTTGGCCGCCCTTCCGCGGCGGTTTTGTGAGTTCATGGTACCATATTTTTACAGTATGCTTAGAATTCCCTGCATATCACTCTGAGACAACCTGAAAAATTTTTGGACTCAAAAAAAATTCGACAGAAACTGATGTGCAAAAATACGGGTTTTTGGACTTTTTGATCGATCGGAAATGCAAACACATTACACAAAGCTAGACTAAGTTAATGGCGAGGCTCTGATACCACTGTAAGTGCACGGCGGCGCCCCGGCCGTCAATCCGACGCCGGAATGCGGAAGCGGTGATAAACTTAAATTTTGCGGACTTTGCAAACCGGCACCACCGCGCACTAAACTCCGGATCGTAACCATTAACAAGTCTAGGGTACTAATAAGAAAGGGAAGAGATGTATACCGACGATCCAAGTCCTCCGGTCTTCATCTCCACTCCGATCTCCTCGCGGGATCTCCGTCCATCTCCTCCTCGTCGGAAAGGGCACCACGAAGCCGGGTACTTTTACGGGCTCCCACCTCAATACCGAGGCAACTCGCGCATGAAGCCGGCAACTCGACATGCTCAAGATATGCTGTAGGAAGTGTAGTGTAGAGTGGATGTCTCACTTTGGGGTTTGTTGTTGCCTTGATGGAGGATTGGGGATAGGAAAAATGGTGCTTTCATTTTTCCAAAACAAGAAGAAGAAGGAGATGAAGAATTCCTCACATAATCAAGATGAACTCTCTCATTCTTTTTCTTTCTCTCAAGTGTTCTTCTTCCTCTCATGAAAAACTTATCATGTCAAGTGAGAAGAATAATGTGAAGGAATGAATATATCCAACATGAAGGGAGGTGAGTGTAGGAGCATAAGAATGGTGACCACATCCTAGACAAGAAAACATCAACCATGCTTATTCTCCTATTCACTCCATAACCTTTCAAATCTCTCAATTCAAAAGCATGGAGCAAAAGAAATGAAAGCTATCATAATCAATACTTTTGCAAGAAACCCCCTCCACTAAAGTAATTTGCAAAACTGCAAATTACCCCCTCCATCGGAAAAGTCCGGCCGGGAAAGAACAAAGGAAAACCGGCCGGAACGGAATGCAAACTGGCAACTCCAGAAAACTGGTCCCGTAATAAATTACAGGAAAACCCCGATACTGTGCATACACACCCGCATCTGTATTCCGTCCGGATACAAATGCAAAGAGACAAAATCTACACTGTACTAAACTAGGACCGGCTTAAACCAAAGCCGGCTAGTAAAATCCGTTCGATCCTGATCCGTGCAATACCGCACGTATCTGATCGAACCCTGCCATATACCTATACGGCTACTAGTACAAACCGTCCGATCCTGATTCGTGCAATACCGCACGTATCTGATCGGACCCTGCCATATCTCCATACGGCCTCTACAGCGTTTCGCCCGAAACTTGAGTAACTGAAAGTGTGGTAGACTCTAAAGACTCGTCAATACAATGGCTGTGGATTTAACCACTAGCCCGTCAGAGGTATAAGCCAATACGTAACGGGCCACCAGCTATTGACTAAAAGGGACGTCGATGAGCGAACTCATCCTGACACCCTACTGAGCCTGTCAGTGACAACATCCGTGCAGTCCGGTCCGTTCGTCTATGAGTATCGCATGGCGGGCCTAGGGGGTTGGTAAAAGTCAGACCCCCAAAAGCGGTACAAGTCGTGTCGGAGTGTAGCCCAGAACACCCTGAGATACTACTGGAATACCTACCAGTAAATCTCCTTGCCTTGGCCAAGGACTTTGTGTAATGGCTCTCCTAGACACAGCACGACCTCACCCCCAATACCGGGAGAGACGAACCCCTGAAGATACGCTCACTGCCTCCATGTGGCTCGGGACTGTACCCAACTAAAACCTGTTTGCACGACTCCTTTGAGCCGTGGTAGGGTAGTAATCAAAGTACAGTGGGAACTCACACGAGACAAATGACGATCCCCAGGTCGATGAACTAACCTGCACACATGTCACCAGGGAACTGCCATCTGACGTCTGGTATATGACCAACTAGCATGTTCCCGGCGAGTCCTGTCCGGTGTACTCATAACCCAATGAGCACCTGTATACATCTTAGGTGATCCAACTGACACCAGTGGCTTGTGAGACCGGCCACCGCCCCTCGTCGGGGTCTCGACTGTATACACTAGTCTACTAATGGAGTATCGATGCCCAGTCTCGAAACTCCCACGACTAGGGACCTTTTAAGGATATGCTTGTAGACCCCCAGCTCCCACTTATATGATCGCCCTCATACTGCTGGTGGTCAAGCAAGAATCCTAGGGGCTCTATCAACGTGTAATAGCGACGTGTCAGGTCACCTAAAACAGTACACGATGATAAAGGTAAACCAGATAGCATACTATCATCTCGAGTAAGACTGTCCTACCGGGATAGGTCCTCCCTCAATCATTACAATCACGTACCTGTGACCTAATAATTGACTCTGAGGGCACTATCTCCAACAATATGATATATCCCGCACCTGATTCGATGAGGAAAGGACCGAGATCCCTTCACCGGGAGTGACTCCTTTAGCAATAACTGGCAGATGCTACACACTCGGTTTGCTTTTGACTGCTTTTGGGTTTTTTCTTTGCACAGCGATATATATGATATATCCCGCACCTCATTCGACGAGGAAAGGACCGAGATCCCTTCACCGGGAGTGACTCCTTTAGCAAAACTAGAAAAGCCTCAAAATCACTCCATTTCAAAACATCATTTGATTCTACAACGATATCAAGTTCATTACGCTCATGGTTTTTATGAAAAACCTGCGTAGCCCTCCGTCATTTCAGATAAAGACTGTTTAGTATTCGTGCTGCGTTTGTTGGCCTTTGTCAAGGCGTAGTGTGCGGTAGCTGAATAGTTCTTATCTGTTTATGCATATGATGCAGATTGTTTCAGGGTAGTCATACGACCTTGTTGGCCTTTGTCAAGGGTCGTACGGGTGGGTTTGATTCAATCAAGAAATGACGGGTTGAACTTGACTAGCATCCTGTGATTTGTTGGCCTTTGTCAAGGTCATAGGACACTAGGGGCAAAATATTATCGGGAATTTCAAGTGTTGAAATTTGCAATGAGATTGCATACCTTCTATGAGATAGTTGGATCCCGATACCCGCTGCGAGTAAGAGTTACTCCTGGGAGAGTTTTACACAGTGCAATTAGCCGATCAAGTAGGTGTCTAGAAAGGTGTCAACGGGGTTACGCCTCTGGGAAAATGAGGTTTACATTAATTAGGTTCGTGCGAAAGCACGGGGGACCTCCCTCAAAGTACCGACACTGGCCTGGCTGAAAGATTGGCGAACCTGTAGTGTGTAATTAATCCCGGCTAGTCTTTCCTTTTAGGGTTTGGAGGAAGATTTGATAAAAAGCAGTGGGAGCCATCCTGGTTAGATAAGATAATAACCAATCTGATCTTGCACGAGCATACGCTAAAGTGTTTTCTTCTCTCTCTCTCCAGGTAGCGACCATTTCATGCCTTAATATAGATAATAATATGGATGTATTGACCGAACCCGCATGTTATACTGTGCTGGGGAACGTTGGTTCCGCTCTTTCCTGTAAGAGTTATAGGAATGAACAGGATACAGGGGAATACCAGGATTCCCATGCCACCCGAATGAAGAAAGTACATGTTGATGCATTTTCTTCGGGTGTGTTCGTTACAGAGAACTGTTTCTCCATTTGCTCTACGTCCTGGGTATTAGATACCGGGTCAGGATCCCAAATATGTAATCAGTTACATGGGCTTAGGAAAGGTAGAGAACTTGGAGAAGGTGATAAAGACATTAGAGTTGGAAATGGTGCAATTGTTGCAGCTAAGACTGTCGGAGAATATCACCTTGTATTACCAACTGGAAATACATTGGTTCTGAACGAATGCTATTACATGCCGAACCTGATATGCAACATTATATCGGTTTCTTTATTAAGTAAAGAGGGATATAATTTTGTATTACAGGACAATGTTATGAACATTTTCCATAACCAAAAGTTGGTTGGATCAGGCACGTTATGCAATGGCATTTATGTTCTAAATCAATCAACAGTTCTGAGCATAACAAACACACACAAGAGGAAGAGTTCTGAACTCAATGAATCCTTCTTGTGGCATTGTAGACTGGGTCACATCAATGCGACACGACTAGCTAAGTTGCATAAAGATGGATATTTAAATCCGTTTGAATTTTCATCTTATGACACTTGCCAGTCATGTCTCAAAGGCAAGATGACCAAAACTCCGTTTACGGGACACGGAAAAAGAGTTACCGAACTCTTGGGACTGATACATAGTGATGTATGCGGTCCCATGTCTACACATGCCAGGGATGGTTCTTCATACTTCATTACATTCACTGACGATCTCTCTAGGTTCGGGTATGTGTTCCTGATGAAACACAAATCAGAAGCTTTTGAGAAATTTAGGGAATATAAGCAAGAAGTTGATAACCAAACCGGAAAAAGTATTAAAATCCTACGATCTGATCGAGGAGGAGAATACTTAAGCAATGAATTCCTGGACTTCCTAAAAGAGAATGGGATTCTCTCTCAGCTGACTCCTCCATATACACCACAGCACAACGGTGTATCTGAACGGAGGAACCGCACCCTATTAGATATGGTGCGCTCTATGATGAGCACAGCTGAGTTACCTATTTCCTTCTGGGGTTATGCGCTGGAGACAGCAGCATACCTATTGAATCAAGTTCCATCTAAATCTGTACCTACCACACCATATGAGATATGGAGTGGGAAGAGACCATGTCTTAAACGAGTTAAGATATGGGGTTGCCCGGCCTATGTCAAAAGGCAAAATCCGGACAAACTCGAGGCACGGTCAGTTCTATGCAAGTTTGTGGGATATCCCAAACATTCACATGGATATCTTTTCTACCATACAGAGGAACAAAAAGTGTTTGTTTCTCGCCATGCCACCTTTTTGGAAAAGGAATTTCTTGCAAAAGAAATTAGTGGCGATGAGGTAGAACTGGAAGAAATTCCGGCTACACAAACTCAAACTGAAGATTTAGTGGAACCAGAGGATTCAGTAGCTCCCGACGAACCCCAGCCTCTCCGCCGATCTAGTAGGGTTCCTCGCCGACCTGAGAGATACTACTGTTTTCTCATGGACGGTGGAAGCGAGGATTGCATCATGGATGATGATGACCCAACTAGCTTCGAGCAGGCCATCACGAGTAGGGACTCAGTGAAATGGCTGGATGCTATGCGGTCCGAGATGGAATCCATGTACACCAACAAAGTATGGACTTTGGAAATTGCTCCTGAAGGGGTAAAACCCATTGGGAGCAAGTGGATCTTCAAGAAGAAACTTGGTGTAGATGGGAAAGTGGAGACTTTCAAAGCTAGACTTGTAGCAAAGGGTTTTCGTCAAAGACCAGGTGTGGACTACGACGAAACCTTTTCTCCAGTAGCTATGCTTAAATCCATCCGGATCATGCTTGCCATCGCTGCATATCACGACTACGAAATCTGGCAAATGGATGTTAAGACCGCCTTTCTAAATGGTGATTTAGAAGAGTGCGTGTACATGACTCAGCCAGAGGGCTTTGTAGACAGTGGGAGCAGCGGCAAGGTGTGCAAGCTGCTTAAATCCATTTATGGATTAAAGCAAGCATCGCGGAGTTGGAACATTTGCTTTGACGTCGTTATCAAAGAGTTTGATTTCGTCAAAAATCCAGATGAACCTTGTATCTACAAGAAGGTGGCAGAGAGTAAGGTTGTCTTCCTCGTATTGTACATGGACGACATACTCTTGATAGGAAATGACATTCCTATGCTGCAATCGGTCAAGCTCTTCTTATCACAAAGATTCTCAATGAAAGATCTTGGTGATGCCTCCTGCATATTGGGAATTAGGATCTATAGAGATAGATCCAAACGGATTTTGGGATTGTCCCAATCCAGGTACATTGACACCATACTAAAGAGGTTTAGTATGGAAGAGTCCAAGCGTGGGAACTTACCCACGATCTCTGGAGTCACTCTCTCCAAAGAGATGTCTCCCAAAACTGATTTGGAGAGAGCTCGCATGCAAGGGATACCCTATGCTTCGGCAGTAGGCTCTATCATGTATGCGATGCTATGTACCAGACCCGATGTAGCATACTCACTAAGTGTAGTGAGCAGGTATCAAGCTGATCCTGGAGAGAGTCACTGGACAGCTGTGAAGAGCATTCTCAAGTACTTGCGAAGGACTAGAGATATGTTCTTGGTGTATGGTAACGGAGAACTCCAAGTGGAGTCCTTTACCGATTCGAGCTTCCAGAGTGATAAGGACGACTCTAAGTCGCAGTCGGGCTTTGTCTTTACCCTTTACGGAGGGGCGGTTAGCTGGAAGAGTTCCAAGCAGGAAACCGTGGCAGACTCGACGATGGAGGCTGAATACATCGCTGCCAACGATGCTGCCAAAGAGGCTGTCTGGATCAAGAAGTTCATTACTGAATTTGGAGTGGTTCCACCCATTGAGCGTCCAATACCTTTGTATTGCGATAACAATGGAGCGGTGGCTTTGGCCAAGGAACCCAGGTCCCATCAGCGGTCCAGGCATATTCTGAGGCGGTATCACCTGATCCGGGAGATAGTTGATCGCCGGGAGATCGAGGTCAGGAGAGTTGACACGAAGAACAACACGGCAGATCCACTCACGAAGGCCATTCCCCAGATACAGTTTGAGAGACTCCTTGGGATGCTCGGTATGAGATACTACAGCAGCTGGCCCTAGTGCAAGTAGGAGATTGTTAGTTGTATGTATGCCCTAGAGGCCAGTATTGTACTGATTATGTATATTATATTGGATGCTTGGACATATATAGAGATGACTTTCTTGCTCGACATGATAGTATGCTATCTGGTTGCTCTTTATCTTAACATGTACACTAGTCTCTTTATACTGTCTTATAGTTACATGTTGGTAAAGCCCTTAGGATTTGTACTTGACTACCTGGACTATGATGCAGATCATACTAGTGGGGACATGGTAGTCCATAAGTACATCCTTCAAGGTCCCTAGTCGTGGGTGTATCGAGACGGGGCATCGATATACCAGAGTAGACTAGCGTATACGCTTCTCGACCCATGTGATGGGCGATGGATGATCCCATATCCATTAGTGTTTGACATCAGAGATGGTATACGGGTGCTCAGTGGAGACTGGGTACACTGGACGGACTCGCCGAGAACTCCCAGATGGTATTATACCTCACGTCAGATGGCAGTTCTCAGGTGACACTTGTACAGGATAGTCTGTAGACCCGAGATCGTCATAGAGTCTTGTGTGATTCCCACTGTGCTTTGATCTCCACCTTACCACGTCCATGAGGGCGTGCAAAACGGTGGTCTTTGGGTACAGTCCCGAGTCACATGGAGGCAATGAGCGATAGGAGGGGTTTCGTCTCTCCCGGTATTGGGGGTAGATGTTGCGCTGTGCTCGATTGGCCGTAACAGGGAAGTCCCTGGCCAGGGCTGATCAGAGATTTGCTGGTAAGTGTTACCAGAAGTTTCTCGACCCGTTATGAGCCTCACATCGGCACGACTTATCGGGTTATTGGGGTCTGACGTATACCACCCCTAGACTTGATATGCGACGTATCAGACGAAGAGACCGGACTGTATAGTAAGTGTTACTGGTCGGATTCGCAGGAGTGTGAGCGCGCTAGCTCGTCGATATTCTGATCGCTCAATACCCGGGTGGCCGTTACGTTTAGCAGACCGCTTGCGGCTTGTGGGTGCTTGATATGATCATCATCTGCTACCGGCGTATTGACGAGTCTTTAGAGTCCTACACAGAGGTTTCCTGGTTCAAGCGAAACGAAATAGGAGCGCATATGAGATATGTGCAGGACCGAGAATAATGCATGTATGTGATACCGCATTTCATTCTCGCGATAAATGTGTAAGTCCATATTGCGACCCCCGGTTCTTACGGGGAGGCGGAAACGGTATAAAAAACGAATTTTTATCGCAAGAGGCAACATGGACTAAACTATGGTCGGGATCGTTGTCTAAACTAAAACTAGCAAACTATGCTAAAGAGAGTTAGCTACTCGGATGAAGATGGTATACCTAGACTTGAACTCCTTCGTCTTCAAACTTTGTAGAGGTTGATGGTTCTCCTTTGTCGCCTTCTTCCGTCGAAGATGGATCCACCTCGAAGGCTCGACCTTTGGGCTCTTTCTCGTACTTGGAGTGAACTAGAATCGCCGGCTTGCTAAACCCTTGATCCTAGAGTGAGTAGAGAGTGTCTAAGGGTTGCTTTTGTTTTTCAAGAGAAGGATTCTCAACTCATGAGAAGGTTTCTCTTGACTAGAGGAAGAAGAAGATGAAGTGAAGAGAGAGAGTGAATATGATAGAATGAGCTATCATTTCCTTTCTTGCAACCATAATGCAAAAAGAAAATGAATTATCAAATAATAATAATCAAAATGAAAAGGTTGATGGAAAGTTTTAGAATGACTAATATCATTACAAGCATTAAATGAAAATGCAAGAATCAAGAGCATCTTTCTCTTGTAATGATAATGGTCAAATGTTCAACCATGGTCAACAAGTCAACCATGGTCAACAAGTCAACAAAAACTAACCATGACACAATTTCATTTTATTATATATTATTAAATGATATAATACAAATCCATTAGGGTTTGGAAAAATACAACTGTCAACTGTGCATACGCACCCGTTCCGAAACCCTAATGAAAAATCATCTTCCTCCTCCTCAAAAAGAACTGTGCATACACACCTGCATTCTTGTTCCGAGGAACATGAATACTGAGAGATAAAAGCAACCCCAAATACTATACCAGTATCCGGCTCAAACCAGAGCCCGCTGGTAAAATCCGTCCGGACTCCAAACGTGCACAAGTGCGCGGATGAGAACGAACCCTGTCGCAAAACCATGCGACCTCTACTCTGTTTTGCCCAGAGGCGAATACCCTCTGTGTGGGACTCTAAAGACTCGACACTACGCTGGCAGTGGGTTTAACCACAGACCGCAAGCGGCACTAGCTGTGCGTAACGGTCCCCAGGTAGATGTCGACAAGAAGGCTGACGAGGTGAAACCCCATCTGAACTCCTACTGAGTCTGAATGTGACAGTCTCCGTACAGTCCGGTCTGTTCGTCTGATACATCGCATGGCGGGCCTAGGGGGCGGTAAACGTCAGTCCCCCAATAGCGGTACAAGTCGTGCCGGAGCGAAGCCCAAAACACCCTGAGATAACACTGGAAACCTACCAGTATATCTCGTTTGCCCTGGCCAGGGACTACTCGTGTAATGGCTCTCCTAGACACAGCGCGATGTCAACCCCCAATACCGGGAGAGACGAATCCTGTCTAACCGTCACTGCCTCCAAGTGCTTCGGGACTGCACCCAACCACCACCTGTTTGCACGACTCCTTTGAGCCGTGGTAGGGTAGTGATCAAAGTGCAGTGGGAACACACTTGAGGCGAAGTGCCAGTGTCAAGTCAGCGGACTAAGCTGTACTCATGTCACCTGGGAACTGATAACTGACGATAGGTATAATACCAACTAGTCAGTTCCCGACGAGTCCTGTCCAGTGTACTCGTAACCCAACGAGCACCCGTATACTATCTCCAGTACGACGTACTGATGGCTGTGGGACAGACCATCTCCCACACTGGGATGAGAAGCGCATACGCTAGTCTACTCCGGAGTATCGATGCCCTGTCTCGATAGTCCTGCGACTAGGGACCTGTATAAGGATGTGCTTATAGATTACCCAGCCCCCACTAGTGTGACTGCCATCACAACGCTGGTAATCAAGCAAAGATCCTAAGGGCTCTACTAATGCGTATAAGTGATAACTGAAATAAACACAAGTACACATTGAAGTAGAAACAAACCAAGTAGCATACTACTATTTTGAGCAAGATTGTATATACAAGGTGAATATCCCAAGCATCCATTAAGTAATATACAAACTAGTATGATACAGTAATGGCCTCTAGGGCATATACACTAACAATCTCCCACTTGCACTAAGGCCATGTACTGGCGTATCGAAGACCTATCATCTCGATAAGCCGCTCGAACTGAGTCTGGGGCAGGGCCTTGGTGAATGGATCTGCAGTGTTGTCTTCTGAAGCAACTCTCCGAACCTCGATCTCCTTGCGATCCACGATCTCCCTGATCAGGTGATACCGCCTCAAGATGTGCCTGGATCTTTGATGGGACCTGGGTTCCTTTGCTAAAGCTATAGCCCCGTTGTTGTCGCAATACAGAGGTACTGGGTCAACAATGGACGGAACCACCTGAAGTTCCTTTAAGAACTTCCTTATCCAGACAGCTTCTTTTGCGGCATCAGATGCAGCGATGTATTCCGCTTCCATAGTCGAGTCTGCAACGGTTTCCTGTTTGGAACTCTTCCAACACACCGCCCCTCCATTGAGGGTAAAGACAAAACCCGACATGGACTTGGAATCATCCTTGTCACTCTGGAAGCTGGAGTCAGCAAAGGCCTCAATCTGGAGGTCTTTTCCGCCATACACCAAAAACATCTCCTTAGTCCTCCTCAGGTACTTGAGAATGTTCTTTACCGTTATCCAATGTTTCTCCCCAGGGTTTGACTGATACCGGCTTACTACACTCAGTGCATAAGCTACATCCGGTCTGGTACACAACATCGCATACATTATAGAGCCTACCGCAGAAGCGTAGGGTATAATAGACATGCGATCCCTCTCCAAATCAGTCTTGGGAGACATCTCTTTAGAGAGGGTGATCCCGTGACAAGCCGGTAGGTTACCGCGCTTGGAATCTTCCATACTGAATCTTTTCAGTACGGTGTCGATGTACCTGGACTGAGAAAGTCCCAATATCCTCTTGGATCTATCACGATGGATCCGGATCCCCAGGATGTATGAGGCATCACCCAGGTCTTTCATGGAGAACCTTTGTGACAAGAACCCCTTGACAGATTGTAGCATAGGAATGTCATTTCCTATTAAGAGAATGTCATCCACGTATAAAACGAGGAATACTACAGTTCTCGCTACAAATCTACTATAGATGCATGGTTCATCTGGATTTTTGATAAAGCCAAATTCCTTGACCGTCTCATCAAAACAGATGTTCCAACTCCGCGATGCCTGCTTTAGTCCATAGATGGACTTAAGCAACTTGCACACCTTTCCGCTGCTCCCACTCTGATTGAAACCCTCTGGTTGGTCCATATAGACACACTTCTCTAAATTTCCATTTAGAAAAGCTGTCTTTACGTCCATTTGCCAGATCTCATAATCGTGGAAGGCAGCAATGGCAAGAAGGATCCGAATGGATTTCAGCATGGCTACTGGAGAAAAGGTTTCGTCGTAGTCCAAACCAGGTCTTTGACGAAAACCCTTTGCTACCAGCCTAGCTTTATAGGTCTCAACCTGTCCATCTACACCAATCTTCCTTTTGAAGATCCACTTGCATCCTACGGGTTTTACCCCGTCTGGAGCAATGTCCAACGTCCATACCTTGTTGGTGTACATGGACTCCATTTCGGTCCGCATTGCATCCAGCCATTTCACTGAGTCAACGCTCTGAACGGCCTGCTGGAAGCTAGTAGGCTCATCATAATCTATGATGCAATCCTCTCTATCCCCGTCTATGAGAAAACCGCAGTATCTCTCGGGCGAATGAGACTGCCTACTACTCCTGCGGAGCGGCGTAGGAATGTCCTGTTCTGTTGAACCCTCTGGTTCCACTAAGCTTTCAGTAACAGTCTGTGGTTCTGGAATTTCTTCCAGTTCTACTGCGCTCCCACTTATTTCTTTTTCTATGAACTGGTGTTCTAGAAAGTGGGCATGACGAGAAACAAGAACTTTTGTTCCTCTTCACAGTAGAAGAAATATCCCTTGGAATTCTTTGGATATCCCACAAACTTGCACAGTACTGAGCGTGCCTCGAGCTTGTCCGCATGCTGCTTTTTGACAAAAGCTGGACTTCCCCATATCTTAATGTGATTAAGATGGGGTCTCTTCCCACACCACATCTCAAATGGCGTAGTAGGCACAGTCTTAGTGGGAACTCGGTTCAAAAGGTATGCGGCTGATTCTAGCGCATACCCCCAGAATGATCGCGGTAACTCAGCGTTACTCATCATGGACCTCACCATATCCAATAGGGTGCGGTTCCGTCTCTCCGATACACCGTTATGTTGTGGGGTGTAAGGAGGAGTAAGCTGAGAGAGAATTCCGTTCTCTTTTAAATAGTCCAGGAACTCGGCACTTAAGTATTCTCCACCTCGATCCGATCTTAGAATCTTAATACTTTTGCCGGTCTGTTTCTCTACTTCATTCTTATACTCCTGGAATTTTCCAAAGGCCTCGGACTTATGTTTCATTAAGAAGACATAACCGTACCTTGAGAAGTCATCCGTAAAAGTAATGAAGTAAGAATGTCCGCTTCGGGCATGTGTAGACATTGGACCGCACACGTCACTGTGTATGAGTCCCAAGAGCTCGCCCGCTCTTACTCCATGTCCAGTAAACGGAGTCTTTGTCATCTTTCCCTTGAGACAGGATTGACAAGTGGCATACGACTGATATTCGAACGTATTCAAATACCCTTCTGTATGTAACTTCGTCAACCTTCTCTCATTGATGTGACCCAATCTACAATGCCATAAGAAAGTCTGATTTATTTCTGGAGACTTTCTTTTGTGTGTATTCTGGACATTAAAAATCTGTGGTTGGTTTAACACGTATATACCATTACTCAGAGTACCTGACCCAATCAATACTTGATTAAGGTGAATGTTTACAACATTACTTACAAACGCAAATTCATAACCTTCTTTAGAAACTAAAGATACATAAATGATATTACAAGTTGCGTTGGGTACAAAAAAGCAATTACGCAAAACCAAAACATGTCCATCTGACATTCCCAGGTGATAGTCCCCCACGGCTTTAGCATCCATGCTAGCTCCGTTTGCAACTCTGAGGGTCATGTCACCTGCCTTCAAATCCCTACGGTTTCTCAACGCCTGCAAAGAATTACAGATATGAGATCCTGATCCGGTATCCAATACCCAGGAAGTAGAGTTTATTGAAAGACAGTTTTCAATAACATACACACCTGAAGCTGAAGCTGCAACCTGCTTCAATTCCTGTGTTCTGGCCTTCCAGGCCCTGCAATCATTCTTCCAGTGTCCTTTCTTATGACAAAAGAAGCATTCTTCCTTATCCACAAGCTTCCCCGCTATCTTTGTTGCTTTACCTTTTCCCTTCGTATCCACTTTACCAACACCGCCCCTTGGTTTGGCGGGGGCCTTCTTCTTCTTTCCCTTGGCTTTCGCCTTGGACCTAGAAGAAGATGATCCTCCTACAAACAAAGTGGATGTTTCCCTACCTTTCTGTAGGGTGCCCTCTGCGCTCCTCAGCAGGTTGAGGAGCTCTGAAAGTTCAACCTCCTTTTCTTGTAGGTTGAAGTTCATTATAAACTGGGCGTAAGTGGAAGGAAGGGACTGGAGAACTATATCCGTATATAGCTCACTCTCCAATGTGATCCCTAGGTCAGCGAGCTCCTCAATGTAGCCGATCATCTTTAGCACATGCTCGGCTACTGATGATCCGACGGCCATTCTTGTCGAAAATAACTTTTTCGACGCTTCGTATCTTGCGATACGTGATTGCTCTCCATACAGTTCTTTTGTATGAAGCAATATGGACTCCATGTCCATATTCTCATGCCTCCTCTGATGTTCGTTGTCCATCGAGGCAAGCAGGAGGCACTTGGCCTTCGCGCTATCAATCTCCCAAGTCTTGCGGATTTCCTTATCCGCGACGCTGGAAGTTGGACCAGGGACAGGGGGAGCTTTGGTGGTAAGAAGATACCCCAGCTTGTCATAAGTGATTGCTATCTTGACATTCCTGAGCCAATCTTTGTAGTTTGGCCCTGTCAGCTTGTTTTTATCTAGGAGTAACTTAAGTCCAGTCATGTTGATTGGTCGCTGCAATTAGGAGAGAGAAGAAGAAACACTCAGCATGACGCTCTTGCAAGTTTAGAATGGTTTTTAATTTGTCTAAACAGGATGGCTCCCACTGTTTCTCGAATCCCTCCTCAAACCATAAAGGAAGAATTAGCCGGGATCAATCCCACCGCACAATACTTGCTTAACCGTTCAGCCAGGCCGGTGTCGGTACTTCGAGGGAGGTTTTCCAACGCTTTCGCGAAGTTCCTTAATTAAATAACTTCTTTTCCCTGGGGGCGTAACCCCGCTAACACCTTTCTAGGCACCTACTAGGTTTATAGCATTGATCGTTTAGTGAGAAATTTCCCGAGGAGTAGCATATACTCACAGTAGGATCGGGATCCAAATATCATCGCGTGACGAAACTGAAGGAATCCTACCAGAATCACCACACTCCAAATGGTATGCAAATCTAGCAAGTTTCAGTACTTATGAAACTCCCGATGTGGATTTTTGCCCCATGCTCTTATGACCTTGACTTTGGCCAAAATATCATAAGTCACATGTCAAGTTCTGCCCGTCACTATCCAGGTTAATTTGGATCCATCCGTACATACCCTTGACTTTGGCCAAAATGGCAGCACGACTGTCCCAAACCAACGCATCTATCTATGCTACACATGAACACCCAATAGCTACCAATCAGTATGCCTTGACTTTGGCCAAAATACATAGCTTGAATACTATTGCCTATTCATGCGAAGCGACGGAGGGCTACGAATGGTTTTGGCGAAACCGTGAACGTAGTGAACTTGATTTAATCGATGGAACGAGATAGCTTTTAGAAGGAGTGGCTCAAACTCCGCATTTAAAAGTTATTTTTGAAAAGAACCGAGTGGTTTTTCGAAAGTGTTCCAACGACTTTAAACTTGGTTTATTATCTTGCATTAGTTCTTTTAATGCGTGATATTCTTGCATTAGTACTTTTAATGCGTCCCATCATTTAACCCTACCATTGCAGAAAACAACCAAAATATGACGTACGCTTATGCCATTCGCATTCGCCACTGGGCCCCGTCATTACCCGTTAGGTTACTTAACTAACGACAGAGCGGGGGCTGGGCTAGCGCGTCTGTAAAACATAAGCAACGCCTAAATAGTAAGCAATGATAGACATTACAGATCACAGATGAATGCATCGGATATACTAGCAATCCGCAATCCTTTCGAGCCTGAAACGAAAAGCGGATAACACGGTCGCGGTGAATAGCCAAATACCCCACCCAAGACCCCTACGGGTGCGGCAAACTACCCGCCAAGTACTCGGTAGTTTGTGCACCCCTCCATGGGTCTATCCTAGGAGCAAAAACAGTAAAAAGAATTATACAATGACGGCTACAACCCCGACCCGGTTGTGCGGCCAAACAAATAATATTATTACATCAATTTACATTTACAATGAATGAAAGAAAAACAAAAGCTCATCTCACATCCACCCCGGCTATTCACCCGCGACAGTCCAACACATTCATATACACATTCCAGCACATTACAGATCATGTATAACCCCGACTAATCGACTTATAGCGATTAGCCGACGTTCAATACATGCAAGCATCACAGATATAACCATCATAGTCAAAGTGCAGTGAAGTTCGGAAAAAATACGGAATTATAGGACCCCAAAAGGAAATTTCTTTTCTGGAAAATCTGGGCACATATAATATATTTTAAAAAACCCAAAACCAACACACAAACACACTGCACGAAAAACGATGCAGAGAAGACAACAACTCGCGGCGGTTCAGCGGCGTCTAAGAAGGCTCACGCGGCGGAAGGGCGGCAGTTTAGACGAATCACTGTATCGTTTTTCTTGGGTGTTCACACAAAACCCTGAGCCGAATTTACAAGTATAAAGTTTTTCATTTTGACCAGAAAAAAATTCAACAGAAACTCAGGTTTTTGTAAAGTTTGGTTTTTGGATTTTTCCGGTTCCGAACTTCGTTACACTTCACTACCAAGCTAGTTTAAGTTTAGTTAGGCTCTGATACCACTGTAAGTCCATATTGCGACCCCCGGTTCTTACGGGGAGGCGGAAACGGTATAAAAAACGAATTTTTATCGCAAGAGGCAACATGGACTAAACTATGGTCGGGATCGTTGTCTAAACTAAAACTAGCAAACTATGCTAAAGAGAGTTAGCTACTCGGATGAAGATGGTTATACCTAGACTTGAACTCCTTCGTCTTCAAACTTTGTAGAGGTTGATGGTTCTCCTTTGTCGCCTTCTTCCGTCGAAGATGGATCCACCTCGAAGGCTCGACCTTTGGGCTCTTTCTCGTACTTGGAGTGAACTAGAATCGCCGGCTTGCTAAACCCTTGATCCTAGAGTGAGTAGAGAGTGTCTAAGGGTTGCTTTTGTTTTTCAAGAGAAGGATTCTCAACTCATGAGAAGGTTTCTCTTGACTAGAGGAAGAAGAAGATGAAGTGAAGAGAGAGAGTGAATATGATAGAATGAGCTATCATTTCCTTTCTTGCAACGATAATGCAAAAAGAAAATGAATTATCAAATAATAATAATCAAAATGAAAAGGTTGATGGAAAGTTTTAGAATGACTAATATCATTACAAGCATTAAATGAAAATGCAAGAATCAAGAGCATCTTTCTCTTGTAATGATAATGGTCAAATGTTCAACCATGGTCAACAAGTCAACCATGGTCAACAAGTCAACAAAAACTAACCATGACACAATTTCATTTTATTATATATTATTAAATGATATAATACAAATCCATTAGGGTTTGGAAAAATACAACTGTCAACTGTGCATACGCACCCGTTCCGAAACCCTAATGAAAAATCATCTTCCTCCTCCTCAAAAAGAACTGTGCATACACACCTGCATTCTTGTTCCGAGGAACATGAATACTGAGAGATAAAAGCAACCCCAAATACTATACCAGTATCCGGCTCAAACCAGAGCCCGCTGGTAAAATCCGTCCGGACTCCAAACGTGCACAAGTGCGCGGATGAGAACGAACCCTGTCGCAAAACCATGCGACCTCTACTCTGTTTTTCCCAGAGGCGAATACCCTCTGTGTGGGACTCTAAAGACTCGACACTACGCTGGCAGTGGGTTTAACCACAGACCGCAAGCGGCACTAGCTGTGCGTAACGGTCCCCAGGTAGATGTCGACAAGAAGGCTGACGAGGTGAAACCCCATCTGAACTCCTACTGAGTCTGAATGTGACAGTCTCCGTACAGTCCGGTCTGTTCGTCTGATACATCGCATGGCGGGCCTAGGGGGCGGTAAACGTCAGTCCCCCAATAGCGGTACAAGTCGTGCCGGAGCGAAGCCCAAAACACCCTGAGATAACACTGGAAACCTACCAGTATATCTCGTTTGCCCTGGCCAGGGACTACTCGTGTAATGGCTCTCCTAGACACAGCGCGATGTCAACCCCCAATACCGGGAGAGACGAATCCTGTCTAACCGTCACTGCCTCCAAGTGCTTCGGGACTGCACCCAACCACCACCTGTTTGCACGACTCCTTTGAGCCGTGGTAGGGTAGTGATCAAAGTGCAGTGGGAACACACTTGAGGCGAAGTGCCAGTGTCAAGTCAGCGGACTAAGCTGTACTCATGTCACCTGGGAACTGATAACTGACGATAGGTATAATACCAACTAGTCAGTTCCCGACGAGTCCTGTCCAGTGTACTCGTAACCCAACGAGCACCCGTATACTATCTCCAGTACGACGTACTGATGGCTGTGGGACAGACCATCTCCCACACTGGGATGAGAAGCGCATACGCTAGTCTACTCCGGAGTATCGATGCCCTGTCTCGATAGTCCTGCGACTAGGGACCTGTATAAGGATGTGCTTATAGATTACCCAGCCCCCACTAGTGTGACTGCCATCACAACGCTGGTAATCAAGCAAAGATCCTAAGGGCTCTACTAATGCGTATAAGTGATAACTGAAATAAACACAAGTACACATTGAAGTAGAAACAAACCAAGTAGCATACTACTATTTTGAGCAAGATTGTATATACAAGGTGAATATCCCAAGCATCCATTAAGTAATATACAAACTAGTATGATACAGTAATGGCCTCTAGGGCATATACACTAACAAAATGTTTCGATTGGTTATATTTGATATGACCTAGTTATCGAATCATTGATTCGATAAATCGATACATTGAATACTAGTCGGTTATGTGCGACATGACCGGATCATTGAATCAAATGTTGATTTAATCATTTAATGTATAATTATATATTTGATATATTACTTTGCATTAACTAGTATTGGTTCACTTTATACGGATTTTCTCACTTGTTGCACATAGTATATGTGATATGCTTTTGTGCACTTTTTTGTATCATGTTTGATGATACTTGATCATTTAGTTAAGTATATAGAATTAATCCATGGTTAATTTGATAATTAGGGTTTTTGCATATTCATTTGTTTATTTATTTATTTGGAAAAGATAAAGATAAGAATGGTGGCTTTCTTTGTCATTAGTTGAAGCTTCATGAATCCTTGACTTTTGTAACCATCCTTATCTTCATGCTTAACCCTAACCCATCCAATTGACCATGGTTAATTCTCTACACTTAACCCTAGTTTTAGTTATGATAAGTATTTGATTTTCTATTTCTTTTAGAGATAACTTATCATAACCATCATCTTCTTCTTCTTCTTCAAGCTCAAGGTCCATCAATGGCAACTTGAGTTAAAGTGAGATAAATCCAATTCTAAAGTGAACCCACTTCCTATTTCTTCACCCTCTACCTCTTGCCAAGTGGTTTTGGGTGTTTTCTTCATAAGTTTCACTACTTGGTGAAGTCGGAGCTTGAACTAGTGCAACCTCGACGTAGATCGTCTTTGACACGAAGCCGTCGAACTATTCCGCTCACTTCTCCGATGAAGCCGTCGCGAGAGTCCGAGATTCGTGATGGACAGCGAGGGGACGACCACATGGAGCTAAGCAAGTGGATATCCGGATCTACAAAGGTTGTAGTTTCCGACCTTTAGTTTATTTGCTAACTAGTTTAGTTTTTCGCCTAGAATTCTAGTCTACGATCCGTGTTAGGGTTTCTCGGCACCAATAATTTTTTTAAATTGGCATGTTCGATGCCTTGTGAGACCTCTATAGGGTGCCTAGGAACCTTTCAAGCATACGATTTCTGCCTGCTCTGAGCCGTCCTCATCCTATCTCGAATCGACTGTATCTTCTCGATTGTCTCCTGTACGATCTGTGTCCCCAAAATACTGCTCTCGCTGAGCTTTGTCCAACAGACGGACGATCTACATCTCCTCCCATACAAGACCTCGAAAGGTGCCATCTGAATAGTATCCTGGAAACTATTGTTGTAGGAGAACCCCACCAAGGGTAAATGATGATCCCAGCTACCACCAAAGTTTAAAACGCACGCTCGGAGCATGTCCTCGAGAGTCTAAATAGTCCGCTCTGACTGGCCGTCGGTTTGCGGATGAAATGCTGTGCTGAAACTCAAGCGGGTGCCCAAGCCCTCCTGAAGCCTCTGCCATAGTCGGCTGGTAAACTGGGTGCCTCGGTCGGACACGATACACGTCGGGACTCCATGCTGTCGTACAATCTCGTAGATGTATATCTGGGCATACTGAGCAAATCCGAAAGTCGTCTTCACCGGCAGGAAGTGAGCCGCTTTCGTCAAACGATCCACGATCACCCAAATGGAGTCATACCCCCGCCTATTCCTGGGTAGGCCCACGACGAAATCCATCGAAATCTGCTCCCATTTCCACTCCGGAATGGGTAACAGCTGTAGCTCTCCCGCTGGCCTCTGGTGCTCGGCCTTGACTTGCTGACAAGTCAGGCATCTCGACACGAAGTCTACGATGTCCCTCTTCATTCCGTCCCACCAGTAAACATCTCTCATATCATGGTACATCTTGGTGGAACCCAGATGAACACTATACACCGATCGATGTGCCTCCTCAAGAATCTCACGCCGCAGTCCCTCAGCATCTGGTGCGCACAGTCTAGTCCCAAATCGCAGTATCCCTTGATCATCGATCATGAACTCGGAAAATCTGCCCTGTCCAATCTGTGCCATGATCTCTGAACAACGGTCATCACTGTACTGTGCCTCATGTATACGGTCAAGCAACTGTGGGCGTGCACGAGCATGCGCAAGCTGTCCCCCGATCGGCGTGAACTCGAACTGCACTCGGCTGTCACATAATATCTGCCAATCTGCCGACGACTGCCTCTGCACTGCGCTCAAAGAAGATAGACTACCCCCGGGCCTCCTGCTCAAAGCATTCGCCACTACATTAGCCTTGACCGGGTGATACAAGATCTCCAATCGTAGTCCTTCACTAGTTCCATCCAACGGCGATGTCTGAGATTCAGGTCTCGCTGCTGAAATATATACTTTAAACTCTTATGATCAGTGAATATCTGGCACGACTCGCCGTATAGGTATTGTCGCCAGATCTTGAGTGCAAAGACCACTGCAGCCATCTCCAAATCATGAGTGGGATAGTTCTGTTCATGTTTCTTCAGCTGCCGTGAAGCATACGCGATCACCCTGTCATGCTGTATCAATACGCACCCTAGCCCCACTCAAGAAGCGTCACAATAGACAACAAATCTGCCTGATCCTAAAGGAAATGATAACACCGGTGCCGTAGTCAAACAAGTCCGTAGATGCTGAAAACTATGCTCGCACTCCTCCGTCCAATCGAAAGGAACTCCCTTCCGGGTTAACCCGGTCAAAGGTGCAGCAATACGGGAGAAGTCCCGCACAAATCGCCTGTAGTAACCGGCCAATCCTAGAAAGCTGTGGATCTCTGTAACTAATGTGGGTCTGGGCTAACGATGAACGGCCTCGATCTTGCTCGGGTCCACACATATACCATCTCGTGTAATCACATGACCCAAGAAGTCTACGCTGTCAAGCCAGAATGCGCACTTGGAGAATTTTGCGAAAAGCTGGTGCTCCCTAAAGGTCTGCAGTGTGATCCGCAGGTGCTGCTCATGCTCCTCTCGGCTCCAGGAATACACCAATATATCGTCAATGAATACGATGATGAACAAATCAAGATACGGCCTGAATATACGTTCATCAAATCTATAAATGCTGCTGGGGCGTTGGTGAGTCCGAACGACATCACCAAAAACTCATAATGGCCGTAGCGCGTGTGGAAAGCTGTCCTCGGTATATCCTCCTGTCGAACCCACAGCTGATGGTATCCTGGTCGCAAGTCGATCCTCGAAAAATATCCTGCCCCCTGAAGCTGGTCGAACAAGTCGTCGATGCGTGGCAAAGGATATCTGTTCTGCACGGTAATCCTGTTCAGCTGGCGGTAGTCGATACACAAACGCAAACTGCCATCCTTCTTCTTGACAAACAGGACCGGAGCACCCTAAGGAGAAACACTGGGTCGAATAAGTCCCTTATCCAGCAAATCATGCAACTGACCTTTCAACTCTCTAAGCTCCGCCGGTGCCATCCGATAAGGCGGTATAGAAATAGGCCCCGTGCCGGGAATCAAATCAATACAGAAAGCAATATCGCGCTCAGGCGGTAGCCCAGGAAGCTCGTCAGGGAAAACATCAGGGAACTCACGAACAATTGGAACCTGGTCCAACGGAACATCCGCAGCTCTAGTATCGCAAACATAGGCTAGAAATCTCTGACATCCCTTCTTCAACAGCTGTCCAGCGTGAAGAGAAGAAATCAAAATGTGAGGTGCGGCACCACGGTCCCCCTGCACAACAAAAGCCGACTCGCAGGGAAAACAAAATCTAACTGTCTTCTCGCGGCAGTCCACAGACGCATAGCACATGGATAACCAATCCATGCCCAAAAGAACGTCGAAGTCCAACATCTCAAGAAGGATCAAGTCGACAGGCAACTCTCTCTCGCCAATACGGGCAATACAGGATCTGAACACGTGCCTAGCAACAAATGACTCTCCCACAGGAGTGGTCACAACAAGCGGCTGATCAAGCAAACCGGACTCTCTACCCAAACTCGGAACGAAGTGTGTAGAAACGTATGAGTGCGTAGATCCGGGATCAAACAACACGTGTGCGTTAACAGAACATACTGATAGGGTACCTAAGACCACCGAATTGGACGCCTGCGCGTCCTGATTCGTCAATACGAAAACCCGTGCCTGTCCTCCACCTGCGACTGGTGGTCCCCTACTAGCAACTGGCTGCACTCTGCCGGTAGTTGGCTGTCCTCTGCCTCGGCCACCTCGCCCTCTCTGAGCAAACCCTCTGCGACCACGGCCGCTCTGTGCATGAGTCTGTCGCGGAGCAACAGTAGGTACAATAGGCAACGCCCTCTGGGGTGGAGAAGGTGGAAGTGAAACATGAGGTATGGCAGTCTCTCTCTCACGTGGCTCCGGGCAATCTCGAACACGATGATAAGTACTGCCACATCGGAAACATCTAGATGGTGCCGGCTGACCCTCCTGGGGATAAGTGCTGAATAGCTTACCTCGTCCCGATCCTCAGCTAACCCCCATACCTGAACGGAACCTGTCGCGGCGTCTAAACGGCTGTCTCCGTGCTGACGTATCAGTACGAACTCTCTTCGGCTCTGGAACTACCGAAGTCTCACCAAGGCGCTCCTCGACTAATAAGGCTGCATCTACAGCTGCTGCATATGTCTCGCAATGCTGTGCGCTGATCACAAGGAACAGTAGGGAAAGCAAGCCTCGAACAAATCTCTTGACTCGCATCTCCTCAGTAGCCACTAAGTATGGGGCATAAACTGATAGCTCGGTAAACAGTAAATCGTACTCTGCCACTGTCATCTCTGGCGTCTGGCGTAAGGACTCGAATCTGCGCGCTCGGGCATCCCTGACACTCTGGGGAAGGAAACGGGCTAGAAATACCGTCACAAACTCGGTCCAGGTCATACGAGGAAGACCTGCTGCTCTGCCCTTCTCGATCGATTCACACCATTTCTGCGCAAGACCTTCCAGGCGAAAGCTCACGAACTTTACCCATCGCGCATCTGAGCATCTGAGGGAACGACATATCCGGGCCATCCTATCAATAAAAGACTGCGGGTTCTCGGCTGCATCGGTGCCTGTGAAGACCGGAGGCTTCAGCTTCATGAACTCTGATAGCGATACCGTAATAACCTCCATAGTTGCAGGGGCAACTGCCTGTACTGTAGGTACCATCGCGGTCCCCGTAACGGGTGGAGCTAACTCTGGTCGCTGCGCTCGAAGCGTCTCAACTAGCGATCCTATCATCTGGCGCATCTCCTGCATACCGGCCCCTAGCATGGCAATCCGATCTGTCGTAGAATCAACAATCTGCTCTAGTACAACAGGGGTACTACCCAGATCAGTCCTCGTCTCGGACGAGTCAACTCGAATCTCGGCTCTCGCGGCCGCTCTCTGCACCCTCGTAGTCTTTGGCGGCATAATGGCTGAAAAGAAAGTAGGATTCGATAAGGATACGGAAATCGAATCACAAGAATGTATACAATCATGAAGGAACTTCAATCAATAAGTCCTAAGATCGCTTAGGCGGAGTACCGTGTCGTGAGTATACCGCGGAACATACGCACGCTACGCCACTCTGCTTCAGCTACCTACTCCATCATACCAGGGTCATCCTACACTCCGAAGGTAAAACCTACGCTCTGATACCAACTTTGTCATGACCCAAAGTTCGGCCCGTGACCGGCACTTAACCACGTAATGTCTACAGGCGTAACGCGACTAAGTAAGCCGAAACCCAGAAATCAAAACCATTAAAAGTATTGAGTGTTAAAACATTTAATAGAAACATTTTTCAAAACGTTTAGAAAACCTTAAGTGATTTAGTAAAATTCTTCAAAGTTCAAGTTATTATCTTAAAAATTCTGGCAGCATTTCCTTTGTGAAAACTAGCCCCGAAATCGGGTACAAGACAATATATGAGTAAAAGTGACATATAGAATGAATAAAGCATCCCCAAATAGGATTAATCACGCCCAACAACGGAAACAATCACCACAAATATAATATACGGCGCTGTAGCGAAGAAATGAGCAGTATAAGTGAAAACAAATATCATGAAAGATAAAGCTGCATAATAAAGTCGGCTCACAACGAGCTCGATACCAAAGTACAAAATAATATACATCGTCCTCACAACTGGTCTCTAAGTCAATACATAAGTAGTAGATGGAGAGTACTAGATACAACAATGTATACAACTGGAAAATAAACAGATACCGCACAAAACCCACCTAGCAGCAAAAGCTCACACACCAACTGTAGTGGTATCTGTACCAAAAGATGCAAGAAAGCAGCCTGCCGTGACTACTCCGAGGGGCAACCTGCAAACACTGTGGCACAACGGGGGTGAGTTGCCAACTCGACTCGTGAATAGTAGATAACATATAAAGGTAATCGTGAGTATGCACGTACTGCGATACTCTAACATATACCAACAGATAATATCTATATGAATGACTTGGATACGCAATAATCATGCCTAACAGGTACAATTTAATAGCATCAATATATATATGATGAGCAGGGTATGCAATAATCATACAAAAGTACTCTATCAGGTACTATAGCTACAGGATGAGATGCAAAATAATGAATGCTGGGCATGGGAATAATATCATCTACACGGAATGTCAATATGGAAGAATAACCGGTGTCCATCAATGCACCCAATTCCCGATAAAACTCAGGCGCCGTCACTCTGATCGGCCCTCAAATCCTGTAAAGCTCATTGAATCGTGAATGCCTAGCATCGGCACTCGAAAATATCACAAAATCATCGTGTCAAGCATCGACACGACAATCCTCAAGTATCGGCTCCGTAAGTCCGGATCGGCCCACGGCTCTGTCTACGGAATGGGCCCTCGGCCCAGGCAGTACGTGTCGTCCCGTATCCATCTATCGACTCTGGTCAGTATCCTCCGGATAACCGCCAAGTCCAACCAATCACTGGTAGGTAGTAGTCCCTCTGCCAGGCTCACCGTCTGTATACACAGCATCCCTTTCTTGCCCCGAGGTAGCATACCGGGTCCACCATATACCCGCAATCGGCCTCGTCCAGCTCCTCGATTTGGGTTCATATGTCACACGTCTCAGAACCGAGAAAACGCATGGTGGACGCACTGAAATATCATATCAAAAGAAACCGGGTTTTTTAAACAGTGCGTATTTTCTTAAAATAATACCACGATTCTCAAATCCATAAATCACATAAATCCAAAGTAAATGCGTAAATCCATGCAATGTGTCATATGACATTAAGAGTAAAAAAGGAAAACCGCTCTTTTAAAAAGATCCAATTTGAAAATATCTCGTGCGGTCCCTTAGTTTTTAAATCATTTCAATATCACCCATGTATGTAACATATGTATGTATATAGATATGGATGTGCGAATGGATATGTACGCAATGCGAGTGTAGCAATGTATATGTGCACAAGCAGGGATATGTCAAGCAATGTGTGCACTACTATGAATAGACCGTATGCATGTGCCAATATGCGACAAGTCATGTCAAATCATCAATGTATGAGTCTTAGCAATTCTATAGTGCAAGTATCATGGCAATCACTAACAGTGTGAGTGTAACATACAAATAGTGCTCGTGCAGCTTGAACCGTTAGTGACAGTGTAGTGTTCTATATCTACCATCCTATATGCAACAGGAGATGGTACGCTACTATAGTATATATATATATATATATATATATATATGAACACCTACAACTAAAAAATCCTATTACGCCATACCGGCGATTTCCCCGTAGATGTTAAATCTACTCACCGTGGTCTCGTGCTAAGTGTAGCCGACGACTTGTTTCCCCTTCTTCGCGGCGTCCATCGTACTCGCCTGCGAACCTAGAATTTCACAAATAATACACATAAGCTAAAATCTATAAAAACGCGACATAAAAGCCAAACGAGAAACCCGCATCGCGAACAAAACGCGTGTGGGTCCGATACGCTAAAACGTGTGATTACGCGCCTGAAGTTACCCCGACACGTCGCGATACGCAGAAAATCACCAAACCCACACACGTATCACACGTGTCGCGAAAGTTAAAATTGTAGGAAATAGGGTATTTGGTTCCAGATTTTGCTACAGATAGAATTTTAGAAAGTTGCATACACCATAGGTCTTAGAAATGTAGCAGACACCAACAGAACAAACCCCAACACCCAGGTCCCCCATCTGGCCGCAATTTGTGGCCAGAATGATTATTCCGGCGGCCAACCCGGGGAGTAGTGCTCCCGTGCTTTGTGTGTGTTCTCTAAACCTAGTGTACATGCTCCAGTAAATACAATTTTTGCCTGAAGCAAACGGGCTACAAGCAGATCACAACAGAGCCCAAAACTTAGTTAAAAAGCTATTTTAACACTAAACTAAAACATTGTGGTGTTTTAGTGAAACCTGAAACAAAACCTAAGTTAAAACAACACTAACCACACTTAATTAAGTTAAACAAGCCATAAAAATGCTAACTTAATATAAACTTCACTAAATCCCCTTCATTAGCACTAAAAATGTACAAAATACGATTTTTAGCAAACAAAACTACAAGTTATGAACTAAGGTGATATGGGTGCGTTTAATACCTCCAAAAGATCCTAGGGAACCCTAACTTCCAACCCTTGCCTTCAAAGGCACTGATTTGCCGCCAAAATCCCCAAAAGAGCCATTTTTCCAAAGGTTTTTGTGAAGGAATATGAGAATTTTGTGTAGGGTTGTATATGGATCAAAGAGAAGCAAAAGAAGAAGATGATGATGATGTTGCTGCTGCTGCTGCTATCTCTGCTGAGATATTCAGAAATGAGAGGAAAAGAGAGAAATGAGAGAGAAATGTGGTCAAAAAGTCAAGCCCATTCTCACCTAACCCACACCATACCTCCCATTTCTTCATATTCATTTTTAAAAAAATTAAAGGTTGACTTGGTTATTTGGGGAAAATAGAACCATGCATGAAGAAAATAAAATGGTTACACTTAACCTATGTTACAAAACAATTGATAAGTGTGCAAGTAGTTACACTAATCCTAGCTTAGGAAAAGTAATTAAGGAAAAAAATTTAATTAAGGTGGACACAAGCTAAATTATAATTAATAAACCCCATTTATATATAAAAACACTTCTCATCACAATTAGAACTAGTTTTATTCGAGTTTAAAAAGGAAAATAAGATTTACGGGTTTTTATGAAAAACACGCATCATTACTAACTAACGCGAAATTACCTAAACGAATTTCAAAGCGTTACACCGCCTGCTTCCCTAAGATCATAAAACAACATAACAAGTATATATTAGCAATTGACCAATAACACGTACCAACTACGTTTGACCGATGCATCAACTCCAAACATACTCTCAAGTGTTCGTCTAGCGGCTAACGTGCGTAGCGACCCTACGAAACCAACTCAAGAGCAACAGCAACATAAAGACACGAACCGTATCGGATAACGTAACACGCGGAGTCAAAACACTAGAAAACAAGTAAAGTGATCCCAGATTTTTTACACAAACAATTTATAAAAGTTGCACGTACCACAAGACCACACACAACCCGAGAGACCCCTACCCAAAAACACAACCCCCAGCCCCTACTCTAGCCGCAAATTGCGGCCAGAACCAATAAAACTGCGGCCTGAAAGAAAGGAATTGGGCTCGGATTTTTATGGTGGGTTCTAGGTCACTACACAAGGTCACTGTGATAGGAACTTTTCCAACAAATACCTGGTTTGATAGCAGATCATCCGAGATCCAAAACTACACTAAAAATTGTAGGGTTCCTAGGCACACTAGTGAGGTCACACAAGGCATCGAACATGCCATTTTCAAAAATTCTAGGTGCCGAGAGACCCGACTACGGATCGTTTGCTAGAAAACTAGGCGAAAAAGGAATCTAGTTAACAGTTAACTAAGGGATACGGATATACAACCTTTGTAGATCCGTTTGTCCACCTCCATAGCTCCATGAAGAGGTCCTCTCCGCTGTCCAAATCAAATCCGGGCTCTAGCGTCGACTTCATCGGAGAATAAGCGAGCTAGGTCGTCGATGTCCATGCCGAAGATGATCTACGTCGAGGCATCGCTAAATCAAGCTCTCACTTCACCAAGTGCAAAAACTTGTGAATAGAACACACTCTACTACTTGGCAAGAGGTAGAGGATGAAGAAATAGGAAGTGGGTAGACTTTAGATTTGGATTTCTCACTCTTTATCATCAATCACCATTGATGAAGAAAGCTTTTTCTTCCTTGCTCATGAAGAAGAAGAAGAAAGAAAATATATGATAAGTTAATTAAAAACAATAGAAAAATCAAAACTTATCATAATGTTAACTAGAGTCAAGTGTAGAGAATGAATCATGGTTAGTGGGAATGGTTAGGGTTAAGGATGAGATAAGAATGTTTGACTTGATCAAAGTTTCATGAAGCTTCAACTAAACTCCAAATTAAGCCACCATTCTTTTCTCCTCTTTTCCAAAATGAATAAACAAATAAATAAATGAATAAATAAAGGAAATGAAACCCTAACCATTCTTTTAACCATGGTTTAATTCTTTGCACTTAACCAAGTATATATGTATCATCAAACATGATACAATCAAGTGCACATCCGAGTGAGAAAATCCATCTTAAGTAAACCGATACTAGTTGATGCAAAGTAATATATCAAATATATAAATATGCATTAAATCATTAAATCAACACTTGATTCAATGATCCGGTTATGTCGCACACAACCGACTAGTATACAATATATCGGCTTATCGAATCAACGCTTGAATCGATAACTAGGTTATATCGCATACAACCATTCGATACATTTATCGCGAGAATAGAATACGGTATCACATACACGCATTATTCTCGGTCCCGCACATATCTCATATGCGCTCCTATTTCGTTTCGCTTGAGCCAGGAAACCTCTGTGTAGGACTCTAAAGACTCGCCAATACGCCGGCAGCAGGTGATGATCATATCAAACACCCACAAGCCGCAAGAGGTCTGCTAAACGTAACGGCCACCCAGGTATTGAGCGATCTGAAGATCGACGAGCAAGCCCGCTCACACTCCAGTGAATCCGACCAGTAACACTACCGTACAGTCCGGTCTGATCGTCTGATATATCGCATATCTCGCCTAGGGGTGGTAAACGTCAGACCCCAATAGCTCAATAAGTCGTGTCGATATGAGGTCTATAACTATTCGAGAAACTACTGGTAACACTTACCAGTAAATCTCAGCAACCCTGGCCAGGGATTTCCTGTTATAGCCAATCGAACACAGCGCAACATCAACTCCCTATACCGGGAGAGACGAATCCCCTCCTATCACTCATTGCCTCCATGTGACTCGGGACTGTACCCAAAAACCACCGTTTTGCACGCCCTCTTGGACGTGGTAAGATGGAAATCAAAGCACAGTGGGAACCACACAAGACTCTATGACGATCTCGGGTCAACAGACTACTCTGTACCAGTGTCACCAGAGAACTGCTATCTGACGTGAGGTATAATACCATCTGGGAGTTCTCGGCGAGTCCGTCCAGTGTACCCAGTCTATACTGAGCACCCGTATATCATCTCTGATGTCAAACACCAATGGATATGGGATCATCCATCGCCCATCTGTATGGGTCGAGAAGGTATACGCTAGTCTACTCTGGTATATCGATGCCCCGTCTCGATACACCCACGACTAGGGACTTTGAAGGATGTACTTATGGACTACCATGTCCCCACTAGTATGATCCGCATCATAGTCCAGGTAGTCAAGTACTGATCCTAAGGGCTTTACCAACATGTAACAGAGAGAGACAAACAGTATACACGTTAAGGTAAAGTTCAACCAGATAGCATACTATCATGTCGAGCAAGAAAGTCCTCCCTATATATGTCCCAGCATCCACTACAATATACATCAAATGTACAGTAATGGCCTCTAGGACATACATATAACTAACAATCTCCCACTTGCACTAGGGCCATCTGTAGCAGTGGTTGCAGTATCTTATACTCAACCATCCCATAAAAGTGTCTCTCTCTGGGAACAGTCCTTTGTGAGTGGATCCACTGTGTTGTCCTCTGAGTCTACTCTCCTTACCTCGATCTCCCTGGAGATCAACCATCTCCATGATCAAGTGATACTGCCATAGAATATGTCTGGATCACTGATGGGACGGGCGTTCCTTGGCATAAGCCACAACTCCATTGTCACACAATGGTAGGAACGTAGTTCATCTTATGAACCAATACACACCCAAACAGCCTCTTTGGTAGCATCTTAAGTAGCGATGTATCGTGCCTTTATCGTCTAGTATGTCACGGTATCTAGCTTGGAACTCTTCCAACATACCGTCCCTTTACTGAGGGTAAAGACAATGCCTGTGACTGACATTCAGTCGTCTTTATCACCCTGGAACCCTTCCAGTGATTCTCCCCAGGATCGATTGATACCATCTCACTACAACTAGTGAGAATCCTAACATCCAATTAAATCTATCTCATAGATCCAAAACCCAGGATTTAGTAGGTATCACTTTGATCCTATGTGGAGAATCCATGTGATAAACGGAGATTGATTGAGCGTAGCATAGGAAACTCCTTCCCTATCAAGAGTATGACATCCACGTACTCTACCAGGATCATCACCATACTCCCTACTACCTTTTTGTATATACAAGGTTCATCTACCATTTTGATGATGTCAAACTCTTTGACCGCTCCATCAAAACAGACGTTCCAACTCCGCGATGCCTGCTTTATCCTATAAAGCATCTTGCACACGTTTCCACTGCTCCCACTGTCTACGAAGCCCTCTGGCTGTGTACTTATAGACGCTCTCTTCCAAATCATTATTTAGAAAAGCAGTCAAGACACCCAACCACCAGAGATCGTAGTCATGGTATGCAGCCGTGGTAAGTAGGATCTGGATGGACTTAAGCAGAGCTACTTGAAAAGGCTTCATCATTATCCACACCTGGTCGATGACGAAAACCTTTAACAAGTCTAGCTTTGAAAGTCTCAACCTTTCCATGTACACCAAGTAATCTTCTCAAGATATACTTGCTCCTGATGGGGATTTAACCCTTCAGATATAGCAACTAAAGTCCATACTTTGTCGGTGTATAAGGATTCCATCTCAGATCACTAAGCATCCAGCCATTCTTATAGAGTCTTACTCCTGATGGCCAGCTCGAAACTAGTTGGGTCATCATCTCATGATGCAATCCTCGCTCCCACTGTCATAGAGAAACCGAAGTATCTCTCAGGTGGGCGAGGAACCCTACTAGATCGGCGGAGAGGCTGAGGTTCGTTGGTATCTACTGAATCCTTTGGTTCTTTCAAATCATCAGCTGCAGTTTGTATAGCTGGAACCTTTCCAGTTGTACATAACAGACCTTGCCTCGAGCTTGTCCGGATTATGCTTTTCAGACATAGGCTGGACAACCCCAAATCTTAACTAACTTAAGAGATGGGCTCTTCCCTTTCCATATCTCATATGGAGTGGTAGGCAACTGATTTGATTGGAACCCTATTCAATAGGTATGCAGCTTCTCAAGTGCATAACTCCCAAAAGGAAATAGGTAACTCAGTAGTACTTATCATAGAGCACACCATATCAAATAGGGTGTATCTGCTCCGCCCCGATATACCATCGTATGGTGTATCCGGAGGAGTAATGCTGAGAGAGAATCTCATTCTCCTTTAAAATAGTCCAGGATTTCCGTGCTCAAGTATTCTCCTCCTTGATCACATCAAAGGACATAATACTTTTACCCGTATTTTGGTTCTCTACTTCTAACTTATATTCTGTGAATATCTCAAAAGGTTCGGACTTGTGTTTCAACATGAACATATGTCTGAATCTTGAGAGATTATCAGAGAATATAATGAAGTATAAAGAACCGGTCTTGGCATGTGTAGACAGGGGACCTACATACATCAACATGTATCATCCCAAGAGTTCATTAACTCTTTCTCTGTTTCCAATAAATGGAGCTATGGTCATCTTATCTTTGTGACATGACTGGCGAGTTTCACAAGATGTAAATTCAAACTGATTTAAATATACATCTATATGTAACTCTAGCCTGTCGGGTCGCATTGATCTGACCTAGTCTACTATACCTCAAGAAGGATTCGTTCATTTCTGAACTCTTCCTCTTGTGTGTGTTCTGTATACTAAGAACTGTAGTTTGATTTAGAACATTAACGCTTTTAGATAACGTGCTTGAACCGATCAACTTTTGATATAGGAAATGTTCAAAACATTATCCAACAATACAAAATTTTATCATTTCTTTACTAATAAAGAGATAGATATGATTTTGTATATCAGGTTCGGTATCTAACAACATTCGTTCAGAATCAATGTACTGTAATACAGGGTGACAGTGACCGACAGACTTGGCTGCAACTCTTGCCCCGTTTTCTGCCTCATGAACTTATCACCCGTTCTCAGTTCTCTACCAATCTGTAGCCCTATGTAACAGATTACATATCTGGGATCCTGATCCGGTATCATATACCCAGGATGTAGAGGATACAGAGAAACAGTTCTTTGTAACGAACACACCCGAAGATGATGCATCAGCATGCACTCTCTTCGTTTGGGCGGCACGGGAATTCTGGTAATCCCCAATTTCCTGCTCTGTCTTATAACAATTATAAGTTGGAGCGGGACCAACGTTCCCCAGCTCAGTATAACAAGCGGGTTCGGTCAATAATCCGTATTATTATCTTGATTAAGGCGTGATATGGTCGCTACCAGGAGAGAGAGAGAAGAAAACACTCAGCGTGCGCTC
This sequence comes from Agapanthus africanus, assembly GCA_030015575.1. Lineage (NCBI taxonomy): Eukaryota > Viridiplantae > Streptophyta > Magnoliopsida > Asparagales > Amaryllidaceae > Agapanthus > Agapanthus africanus. The sequence goes on along the minus strand of JASDDO010000024.1, from coordinate 544,339,379 downwards.
TTTCATGAATAGATTGGTTATTATTTTATCTAAACAGGATGGCTCCCACTGCTTTTTATCAAATCTTCCTTCAAACCCTAAAAGGAAAGACTAGCCGGGATTAATTACACACAACAAGTTCGCCAATCTTTCAGCCAGGCCAGTGTCGGTACTTTGAGGGAGGTCCCCCGTGCTTTCGCACGAACCTAATTAATGTAAACCTCGTTTTCCCAGAGGCGTAACCTCGTTAACACCTTTCTAGACACCTACTTGATCGGCTAATTGTAATGTATAAAACTCTCCCAGGAGTAACTCTTACTCGCAGCGGGTATCGGGATCCAACTATCTCATAGAAGGTATGCAATCTCATTGCAAATTTCAACACTTGAAATTCCCGATAATGTTTTGCCCCTAGTGTTCTATGACCTTGACGAATGCCAAACAACCCATAGTCCACTAGTCAAGTTCAACCCGTACATTTCTTGATCGAATTAAACCCACCCGCACGACCCTTGACGAATGCCAAACAACGCCGTACGAATACCCTAATCCAATCGCATCATATGCTCAAGCAGATAAATACTAGTTAGCTACCGTACACTACGCCTTGACGAATGCCAAACTACCGCAGCACGAATACTAACTAGTACATATCTGAAATGACGGAGGGCTACGATAGGTTTTTCTGAAAACCTATTGCGTAATGAACTTGATATCGTTGCAGAATCAAATGATTTTAAAATGGAGTGTTTTTGAGGCTTTTCTAGTTTTGCTAAAGGAGTCACTCCCGGTGAAGGGATCGTCGGTCCTTTCCTCGTCGAATGAGGTGCGGGATATATCATATATATCACTGTGCAAAGCAAAACACTTAAAAGCAATCAAAAACAAACCGAGTGTGTAGCATCTGCCAGTTATTGCTAAAGAAGTCACTCCCGGTGAAGGGATCTCGGTCCTTTCCTTATCGAATAAGGTGCATGATATATCACATATACCGCTGTGCAAAGCAAGAACTTTAGCTACCTGTTTTATTTTGAAATTCGATTCTACAACATCTTAGGTTTCTTTTATTTCATTAATCACATTAATGAAGTCCCATCATTTAAGTACCTAAACATCACAGATAAATACGACGTACACTTATGCCATCCGCATTCGCCTCGATGTCCCCTCGTGCACCGTTAGGTTAGGTAACTAACGGCAGAGCAGGGCAGGGCTAGCGCGGGTGTAAAACATAAGTAACGTCTATATAATATATCATATATACTATATACTGTATCTATCACAGAACATCACATGATCACATCACAGATATCGCAGCAGAAAAAACATATGAAATATTGGATATACTAGGACGTCCGTGTTTTCAATACGAGCCAGTATAAAACACGGATTCCACGGTCGCGATGAATAGCCAAACCCACACCCCTAGACCCCTACGAGAGCGGCAAACAACCCTACCAATTCTAGAGTTAGGAGACCCGGACTCGACTCCTCGAGTTGGTCTCCCACTGGACTCCAGAACCTGGTTACTTGTGCCCTCCTCCTTGGGTCTATCCTAGTGCAGAAAAGTAAATAATATACAAGAGGTGACAACTTCCGCAACCTGGAAGCGCCCCAATGAAAGAATATTACATACAAGTTTTTACATGAATGAAAAAGAAAAACACTCATCTCACATAAAAAACCCCCGGCTATTCAAACACGACGATCCAATATAACATATCCAGCAACACATAACATCATATGTCATCAACGTAAGTAAATATGTCCATCCTAATTGTCGTTGACATATAGCAACGAAACCGACGATATCACATATTACACTTACGGTCACAGAAAAGAAAGTGTAAAACTACAACAGTTGGAATCCGCAATCACCTCAGACATCGCATGCCTGACCAAATGAATACCTTAGACATCACATGCCTAACAATTATAAACCCCGCATTTTAGTCTCTTTATCGAAAACACTTTTCAATACCAAGTCGGGCAATTCAACAAGATTCCCGACATTCTGATCGAATGCTCGTCGCAAACTTTAGTAGGCGGCTGCAACCTCGATGCCGTCGACGAAGTGCACCAAGGCGGAACACCGCTACCGGGAGCACCCGAACAGATGCTTTCGGCGACGGGGTTCTCCTACATTCACTTGGTCGGGGCTATGGAGTGAGGCTGTCTAATAAGTTTACCCGGCGAGTATCCGCGTACACTACGTGATTGCGACGGACTTTTGATCACATCAAAATTCCGTGGCAACCGATCAAGTGAGACTAAACTGCTATGTTTATAACATTCATTCAGTTATCACATAACTTTTGTGAATTCCAATTATTGTATCCCATTCCAGATAAGTAGAAAATGTTAAACTTTCCGATCGAACAATCGAACACCCAAGTTTTCCCGGTACAGATCAACACATGAAATAAGTCTAACAACATTCAGTTTGTGCCTCAGTACCAACGGTCCAGCCGTAGAAGGGTCAAGCCAACGCCTCACATGTGGCACGCCGTACTGCCCCAAACCCGAAGGTTCAAAGGGCAGTTCAAGACGGTCACATAATCGAGTTAAGGTTTGTTGTCTTCTAGAGGGTCCATCGCGTTACTTGCACTACTTAGAACGTCGTTAAACTACGGAAAAATCCAACACTTGGAAATTTCCCGACAGGGGAAAAATTGGGTATTTATATCCGGTCGAACTTTTTAACATATTCTAAAATTTATCCGGAAAGCCAAACAGACAAAATTTGATAATCCGATCGAACATTCGAATCCCCAAAACAACCCTAGAAAACTCAACTGTTGACTGAATATTAAAAATTCCCAGAAAACTCAGCATATTAAAATAGAAATTACTGTGCAAAAAGTGAGTGATGACGTCATCAGATTGCCGCGGAACCGCCGCAGAAGTCAGGCTTCTGCCGCGGTTCCGCCGCCAATATTACTATTCATGACAAAATTTTTGCATCGTAATTCTTATTTTTCCCTGCTGAATTTTTTAGCAATTTTTAATTCACAAAAATCCAGATATTTCAAAAATGTCCAGAGAGCATTCTCGGGTGTGGGTTTCGGGTTCGTTCGGCTTTCAAATTCCGTCTGGACTTCGCCTAAGGCTCTAGCTAGGCTCTGATACCACTGTAGGGTTCCTAGGCACACTAGTGAGGTCACACAAGGCATCGAACATGCCATTTTCAAAAATTCTAGGTGCCGAGAGACCCGACTACGGATCGTTTGCTAGAAAACTAGGCGAAAAAGGAATCTAGTTAACAGTTAACTAAGGGATACGGATATACAACCTTTGTAGATCCGTTTGTCCACCTCCATAGCTCCATGAAGAGGTCCTCTCCGCTGTCCAAATCAAATCCGGGCTCTAGCGTCGACTTCATCGGAGAATAAGCGAGCTAGGTCGTCGATGTCCATGCCGAAGATGATCTACGTCGAGGCATCGCTAAATCAAGCTCTCACTTCACCAAGTGCAAAAACTTGTGAAGAGAACACACTCTACTACTTGGCAAGAGGTAGAGGATGAAGAAATAGGAAGTGGGTAGACTTTAGATTTGGATTTCTCACTCTTTATCATCAATCACCATTGATGAAGAAAGCTTTTTCTTCCTTGCTCATGAAGAAGAAGAAGAAAGAAAATATATGATAAGTTAATTAAAAACAATAGAAAAATCAAAACTTATCATAATGTTAACTAGAGTCAAGTGTAGAGAATGAATCATGGTTAGTGGGAATGGTTAGGGTTAAGGATGAGATAAGAATGGTTGACTTGATCAAAGTTTCATGAAGCTTCAACTAAACTCCAAATTAAGCCACCATTCTTTTCTCCTCTTTTCCAAAATGAATAAACAAATAAATAAATGAATAAATAAAGGAAATGAAACCCTAACCATTCTTTTAACCATGGTTTAATTCTTTGCACTTAACCAAGTATACATGTATCATCAAACATGATACAATCAAGTGCACATCCGAGTGAGAAAATCCATCTTAAGTAAACCGATACTAGTTGATTCAAAGTAATATATCAAATATATAAATATGCATTAAATCATTAAATCAACACTTGATTCAATGATCTGGTTATGTCGCACACAACCGACTAGTATACAATATATCGGCTTATCGAATCAACGCTTGAATCGATAACTAGGTTATATCGCATACAACCATTCGATACATTTATCGCGAGAATAGAATACGGTATCACATACACGCATTATTCTCGGTCCCGCACATATCTCATATGCGCTCCTATTTCGTTTCGCTTGAGCCAGGAAACCTCTGTGTAGGACTCTAAAGACTCGTCAATACGCTGGCAGCAGGTGATGATCATATCAAACACCCACAAGCCGCAAGAGGTCTGCTAAACGTAACGGCCACCCGGGTATTGAGCGATCTGAAGATCGACGAGCAAGCCCGCTCACACTCCAGTGAATCCGACCAGTAACACTACCGTACAGTCCGGTCTGATCGTCTGATATGTCGCATATCTCGCCTAGGGGTGGTAAACGTCAGACCCCAATAGCTTAATAAGTCGTGTCGATATGAGGTCTATAACTATTCGAGAAACTACTGGTAACACTTACCAGTAAATCTCAGCAACCCTGGCCAGGGATTTCCTGTTATAGCCAATCGAACACAGCGCAACATCAACTCCCTATACCGGGAGAGACGAATCCCCTCCTATCACTCATTGCCTCCATGTGACTCGGGACTGTACCCAAAAACCACCGTTTTGCACGCCCTCTTGGACGTGGTAAGATGGAAATCAAAGCACAGTGGGAACCACACAAGACTCTATGACGATCTCGGGTCAACAGACTACTCTGTACCAGTGTCACCAGAGAACTGCCATCTGACGTGAGGTATAATACCATCTGGGAGTTCTCGGCGAGTCCGTCCAGTGTACCCAGTCTATACTGAGCACCCGTATATCATCTCTGATGTCAAACACCAATGGATATGGGATCATCCATCGCCTATCTGTATGGGTCGAGAAGTTATACGCTAGTCTACTCTGGTATATCGATGCCCCGTCTCGATACACCCACGACTAGGGACTTTGAAGGATGTACTTATGGACTACCATGTCCCCACTAGTATGATCCGCATCATAGTCCAGGTAGTCAAGTACTGATCCTAAGGGCTTTACCAACATGTAACAGAGAGAGACAAACAGTATACACGTTAAGGTAAAGTTCAACCAGATAGCATACTATCATGTCGAGCAAGAAAGTCCTCCCTATATATGTCCCAGCATCCACTACAATATACATCAAATGTACAGTAATGGCCTCTAGGACATATATATAACTAACAAAAATACGATATTTGCACGAAACGGAACATTACGCGTTCTAAACTGAAACTTACAAGCTACATAAAATTAAAAGGACCTACTTAACAGATAGAGATCATTACCTACTCCCACAAAAGCTCAAAGATCCTAACTTTCTAAGCTCCAAGGCATCTAAGAGGCAAAACAAGGCATGTGATGTGATTTGGGTGAGATTTTATGAAGTTTGTGAAGGGGTGGTGAATTTATTGATAAGGATTCAGTTTGAGGCTATGAGGAATGAGAAAATAATGATAAAGAGAATGTAGTGAGAGAAAAAGAGAGAGGGTGTGAAGAAAAGAGAGAGAGAGGTGAGAATAATGAGAGAGAGAGGTGAGTGCACCCTTGCATTAACTCACACATTAATGCAAGCCATGACTCCCCATGCCACCTCTTCCCATAGCAAAACACAAAGAAGAAATATCTTCTCTCACTCAAATATCAAGGGTTATGGTTAAGGTTTAAACAAAGAATTAGGATTAACTTAAAGTTGTCATGGTTACAAAACTAGATTAACACAAACACCCCTTCAGATTAACATGCACAAGTGTGTGCAAGCCATAACAAATAATATTAAATTATTAATTAAATATTATAAAATTTAAGTAACCCGAAATGGTAATCTTTTTACCAAAAACCCGCACTATCGCTTAATTAACACTAATCGAAATCCTAAGGTGTTACAATCTCCCGCCTAAAAGAAAATTCGTCCCCGAATTAAATTTTTTACTATGCATACCAACAAAGAGATGAGTGCAAAACTCTTAAATCTCGCTCGCAGCCTCCCAAGTGATCTCCTCACTATACGGCTACGCCAAGGAAACCTCCACAGGTGGCAAGACCCTTATCACGATCCGAAATTGGCATGTGACGGTCCTAATACTACGCAACGCCTAAAGACGTAACGCAGTAAAAGAAAGCAAAAACCCAGAAATCTAAACCATAAAAAGAAGACAAGAAAAAATAATAGCAGTTTTTAAACATTTGAAATCATAGCCCAAATTCTTTAAAAGTCCAACTTTTTTCTTTTAAATTTTGGCAACACCCCTTTTTGTAAAAACTGGCCCAAAGGCGGAAAACAATTACATCATAAATATACAACGCCGTAGCGAAGAAATAAAGACAATAGAGACAAAGCTGTATAAAAGACAATAAATCCACAAATAATATACAATAACGTTCTCACCAAGTCTCTAGTCAACATCATAATAGTAGATGGAGAGTACAAGATACAACGAATGTACAATAAGAAATACAGATAATCATCAAAATCCACCTAAGCAAAATAGTACACTGTGGACCGATTCGGTATCTGTAGAAAAAGATGATAGTTGAATAGCCTGCCTCGACTACTCTGGGGAAAACACCCTGCAAAACAACTGTGGAAAACGGGGGGTGAGTTGCCAACTCGTGAATAGTAGATAACATATGTAGGTAATCGCAGGTATGTACGTACAGTATGAATCTAAGATATGCAATATACAGTAATAACAGATCATGCGAATGCAGAATAATGGAAAGTACACTAGCAGGTACAATCTATATGTGAAGCAATAATAACATGACAATAGTATGCAATAACCATGCAATAGAAATATGAGAATGTAGATATGCAGCAATTATGAAGGGTACACTAGCAGGTACTCCTAGTACATGGAACGGTGCATAAGTAAATAGGTATGAGGTATGGAGTAAAATATGTCATTCCCACGGAAACCTGACATCGTGGTAGGATCACAATCCATCAAGACACTCAGATCCCAATTCCTCAAATCAGCCCCCAAGTTGGGCTCTCATATCATATAAGTCTCACATCTCCCAAATGTACAAATCTTAACAATCTCATATGTATCCGGTATCCAATCTCAATGAATCACCTAATATCCCAAATCAAATCTCAAGTAAGATTCTAGCAACCTAAATATATATATATATGCAGAAATAAATATGATGGGGTCAATACACATATATTAGCGTCCTACTCCACTGATATTGGTGTAAGGGTATATATAACAACGGCTAAATCCCCTGTTATATATACAAAAGGTGTTAAAAGAAATATCATGAAAACAATGTGCCAAGCATCGACACAGAAATCCTGATCTATCATATGCCGTCACCAAGACTAGCATCCTGATAGGTACGTATCATACGCTATCACGAAAGCACGAGTGCCTAGCTCTGACCCTCGCCTTTCGACGTATGCATACGTACATGACTCCTAACGGTATCTCCATGATCCCCGCCAAGTCATTGGTACTATCACCGGTAGGTACTCGCCCGCCTCCAGGCTCAATCGGCAAAGTCCATCGATCATCTTGCCAAGGGGAACCATACCGGGCCCCACCATGTACCCTCTACGGCCTTGACGCCTCCTCGTAGGGGTATATATAAATCAGAATCGATAAAGCTCATGGTGGATGCGCAAATATCATATCAAGGAAACCGGATTTTTCAATGTATGCATAATTTCATAAACTCCCGCGGTTTCCAAATCCAGAAAACATCATGTAAAATCCAAATAACAATGCGTAAATCCAGGAATAAATATATGCGATATATCTGAAATGCGAGCATATAAAGGACAATATGTAGCTGAAACCAGATGTATGCGAAAGCAATAAGGTACAGCTAAGTATAGATGTCTACCTATAAGTAAATGATGTGGTATACCCCACTGGGTATAAGTAAAATATGAGCAAGGTACACCTGTAGCTGTATCGTAAAGGGTATATGTACCTATCACTAATGGTACGATACTCTATAGGTATACAAGCATGGTAAATGTCGTATGTAATGAGCAGTACAAATCAATGTCACAAGGTCCCTAACCAAGCAACATAATATCTATAATGGTTTGTGTGTGACATGGCAATTATTGACGGTGTGTGTGTAGCATACAATCCGTGCTCGTGCAACATAAACCGTCAATAATATGTGCAGTGTCCTATGGCTACTAGTCACAGTACAACTACATCTAAGTAATAGGGTAAATGCGAAATTCTAATAATGACGTAGAATATGCGACAAGTATTAGAATTCTAGCCCAGATGCATAACGCCACGATTCCCCTGTAGATGTTAAATCTACTCACCAGCACTCCACGCTAGGTGAATCCTACCACCTGTTTCCCCCTGTAGCTGTGTCCGTAGTCCCCGCCTACAAACCTGAAAATTAGACAAGGAAATCATATATAAGCAATATATCTCGCAAAACGCGATATCGACACTAAACGAGAAACTCGCGTTGCGAACTAAACGCGCGTGTGCACGATACGCTAAATCGTGTGTATACGCGTCTAAAACTACCGCGACACGCCGCGACACGCTGGATCGCAGAACCCACTCACGTATCGTGCGTATCGTGCAAACAAAACGAACATGAAATACGATATATTGTCCTAGATTTTCCTACAGGTCAAATCTCACAAAACTACACATGCCAAAACACTACAAATCACTGCAGACTACAGTACCCAAAACCCCAAGACCCAACCCCTCTTCCAGGCCGCAATTTGCGGCCGGATTGGTTAAATCTGCGGCCAAGTTTGGGAGATAGGGGGCTCGTGTTCTGGTGTTGTTGTCTAAACCTAGTGAGCATGCTCCAGTCTTCTCAATTTTATCCTGAAGGGTCCGGGTCAATAGCAGATCACAGAATGCTAAAATATCGCATTAAAACACCAATTTGCACACAAATGTAAACCCTATGGTATTTTAGTGAAATATGGGTAAATTCTCAGTTAAAGTAACCCTAACAACACTAAAATAGGCTAGGTTAACTAACACAACCATCACTTATCCAAAATTCCACCCAATTCACCATAATTAGCACTAAACTCACTATTTAACACAAACCGAAGCTAATTAACACAAGAGCTTGGCAAACTAGGAAATTGGGTTTAGAAAGTATATCCTAAGGGACCCTAGGGAGCAGGAGAAGAAGTGAATGGAGGAGGTGACAGCTGCTGTAGTTGCTGGGGCTGCTACTGCTACAGCTGCTGCCACTGCTGATGCTGATGTTGCTGCTACTGCTGCTTGCTGCTGATGCTGATGTTGCTTCTGGTGCTGCTGCTTGCTTCTGGTGCTGCTGCTTGAGTGTGTGTGTGTGAGAGAGTATGAGGGAATGAGAGAAAGGAAATGAGAGGGAGAAATGAGAGCAAACAACAAAGACCCCCCTTCTCACTCTCTCTCTCTCTCACAAGGTCAACAATTCAAACCAATTTAAAAATCCTCTTTCATTTTAAAAACAACCATGCACTATTAAAACCCAAAAGTACCTAATACAAATTATAAAACTAGATTAAGGCAATTGGGTTAATTCACCATGTTTGCTAATCATGGATAAACCCCAAAATACAACCCTAGTTAACATGCACAAGAGTGTGCGAGCCTAGGAAAAATCTAATAAAATATTCAATAAATATGATAAAATAATTAAAAACCAATTTGGTAAACTTTTTATTAAAATCCATACATTAAAATATAATTAGCCACAAAACACATTCTAAGGTGTTACAATCTCCCTCCCCCCCTTAAAAGAAATTTGTCCCCGAATTTAAAATATACTAAACGTACCTTCAAAGAGAGGATTGCAAACTCTCAAATCTCGCTCGCAGCCTCCCAAGTGATTACCTCACTATACGGCTACGTCCAAGAAAAACCCTTCACCGATGGCAAGACCCTTGACCGATGCTTCTTCACCTGCCGAGCTATTAACACAATTGGCTACTGGTGAACGAAAAGATCGCGTCCAAGCTAAATGGTCTGGTGCCAAATCATGTGAGAAAGGTCATGAAGGTAATTGTAAAGTATCATCACAAGGACTACGAGGTGAAAACTCAATAATCTGGGCAGAAGTGCCAACCTAAAGGAAACGAAACTAACTCGCTTATAGGATCTCGAATGACCTACAATCCTGGAATAAGCTTTCCAAAACTCAACACGTCATTTATCGGAAAAATCCGCAGGAATACATGATTTACCACTGCGCACATAAGTCTACGACCAACACAGTCGGCATAAGACCTCTATTTGCACTGGGCTACTCTCATCCTGACCTGAATCAACTGGATCATCTCCGAAGTCTCTAGACTAGCTGGGGTCCAAAATCCTACTTACGCAGAGTCAGAAAAATAACAGACTGGTGATCGACACGACCTAACCCCTAAACCTAAAGGTTGCTAATTGAAGTGTCTCCTGATAACAGCTATCGAAGAAGAATCCTAACAATGGCGAGTGACGATCCCCAACTGCCGACAACAAATAACACAAACGCACAACTTAACAAAGAACAACTGAGCAAACTGAGTATAACCGGACGACAAGAATCCGAATGGAGTCACACCCTGACTAACTTGGGTAGAAACCATAACGAAATTCGTGGAGATCTGCTCCTACTCTTATTTCGGAACGGTTAAAGGTTGCAACTCTCCAGCCGGCCTCAGATGCTCAACCCAAACACACAAAAGACAAACACCTTGAAACGAAACCCAAAGCTTCTCTTTACATCCCTGCCCACCCATAACTATCTCACAAGTCATGTCAATGCTGGTGGAACTTGAATGAATATAGAGAGTTGACTGTTGTGCTTGCTCTAGGATTTCACGTCTCTACCCGATAATATCAGGTACCCAAACGCGTCCCTAACTTAGAACACCATTGTCATAAATCAAGGACTCCGAATCATTACCCAGCCGAGTATGCTCAAGTATCTCTGACGAACGAGCATCGGCGGACAATGTCTCGCGAAAGCGGTTAAAGAAAAGTGGTCAGGCGCGGACATGAGCAAGCTGTCCCCTCCGTAGAGACGAATTTAAGCTGTACTCAACGATCGCACAAGAACTGTAAATCTACGGAGGACTATCACAGCAATTAAATCCGCTGCAGGAAGATGTACATTAAGCTCTGGTGGTCCGTGAAAATCTGACACGACTCTCGAACAAATAGTGTCTCCAAATCTCCAATACAAAACCACCGCGGCCATCTCCAGATCATGAGTGGAATATCCTTCTCGTACTTCCTCCAAATGTAGGGAAGCAAAAGCGATAACTCTATAGTGCTACATCAGTGCACAATCGAGCCCCACTCAAGAAACATTACAGTTAAACCACAAGGTCGCCCGAACCAGAAAGCACAGAAAGAACTAATGCGGTTGTTAACCGAATCTTCAACTGCCGAAAACTCCGCACACATGCTTCAGTCCAAAGAAAAGAAACCTCCATTTCGGTCAATTCAGTCGACGGTGCAGCACTACTCTAGCAATCCAGCACGAAACGGCGGTAAAAACCTGCTAAGCCCAAAAAATCTACGGACCTCCGTCCTGCTCACAAGTCTGGGCCTAAGCTGTTTGGCCACGATCTTCCTCGGAACCATACGAAACCATCTCCCGTGACAACAAGACCTAGGAGTCAACACAAACAAGCCTGAAGAAACACTCCAAGAATTTAGCAGACCGCTGGGCCTCTCCCAGTATCTGCATAACAAATCCTCAAGTGCTGCTCATGTTCCTCAAGGCACATTAAATAGACCAGAATGTCGTCAATAACACAACAATAACTGGTCGAGGAACGGCCTGAAGAAATCCGGTTCACCACATCTACGAATGTTGTTAGGGCATCAGTGAATCCAATGACTCACTAAAACACACAAAACCCATAGCACGCATAAGGCAGTCTTCGGAATGCCATCACTCCGAACCCGCAATAATGATGACCCGATCCCAAACAAACTTAGAAAATGTCTCGCACTCTGGAGCTGATCGAAGAAATCGTCAATGCGAGGTAAAGGATACCTATCCGCACCGTAAGCCAGTTCAATTAACGATCCGTCGATACACAACCTCAAACTGCCGTCTTTCTCTTGACGAACAGAAATAGAAGCTTCCAAAAGCGAAACACTCAGACGCACAAAACTCCCCAACCAACAACTCTGCAGCTGATCCTTAAGCTCCCTAAGCTTCGCCGGCCCATCTGGAACAACGTCGGAAAATTCTCGCACGAAAGGAACCCGGTCCAACAATCCCACTGTGGCTCCAGTATCACGAATGAACGCCAAGAATCCACGACATCTCCTCAAAAGCCGACTAGCGAAAAAGGCTGAATTCAAGCTGTGAGAGGCGGCACAACTATCCACCTGCACAACAAGAACTGACTCGCCGGGAAAACAATTCCGACTGTTTCCTCTTGGTAGTCCACAGACGCCTAGCATGTAGCTGAACAGTCCGTGCCCAGGAGAACGTCAAATCCAATATCTCTAGAAGGATCGAAACAATGGACAATTCTCTATCTCCTATCCGATTGGCACACAACTGAAATACGTATCGTGCTACAAAAGAATCGCTGACAGAAGTTAACACAAACTACGACTAATCTACCCAACCACGGTACAAGTGTGAAAAGCAAATGAGTACATCAGAAGAACATGCGAATTAAGGATACCTGAAAACTCCACATTAGACGCCTGCGCGTCCCGATGAGTAGAATCAAACTCCTGTGTCTGCCCTCTACCCGCAACTGGCTGAACTCCTCTGGTAGACTGATTCCTCTGAGCGAACCTTCCACGTCCACGGCCTCTCTGCAGTATAGCTGCCCCGCGACTACGTGGCTTAGTACAACCTCTAACCCGATGATCTAAACTCCCGCACCGATAACATCCAGAATAACGTTGCTGACCCTCCTGGGGTTGAGAGCTGGACGACTGCCTTCGTCCAAAGCCTCTGCTACTCCCGCGACGGTCACGAAATCTGTCTCGACGACTAAGCCTCTGTCTTTGGGCTGGTATACTGGTACGAGTCCTCCACTGTCCTGGAACTCTCAGAGTCTTTGGAAAATGCACCTCGTCAACTGGAGCTGCAACCACTGGTGCTATATAGGTGACGGACTGCTGCATGCTGATCGCAAAGGACAACTGAGTAACAGGGGTGACAACCTCCTGTCGTAGCTCCCGAACGACATCAACCAATGAACTCATAGTCTGGCGGAAGTCCTGCATCTCTGCCACAAGCCTATCGATACTATATGTCGAAGGCTGATCGGTCTGCACCTGTGCAACTAGCGTGCCATCCTGGTCAGTGCTCGTCTCACCCGAGCCAACTCTGACCTCGGCCCTCGCTGCATCACTCTGAGTCCCCATATTCATCGGCGGCAAGGCTATAAATAGAGATAAGATTCGATAAGAATAAGAAAATCGAATCGCAAGGATATGAATCATCAAGGAAGGAATTTCAAGCAATTTGTACTTAGGTCACTTAAGGCGAAGTACCGCATTGTGGGTATGTTGCAGACATACACACACTACGTTACTCTGCTTAAGCTACCTACTCCATCATACCAAGGTCATCCTACACTCCGAAAGGTAAAACCTAGCGCTCTGATACCAACTTTGTCACGACCCGAAATTGGCACGTGACGGCCCTAATACTACGCAACGCCTAAAGACGTAACGCAGTAAAAGAAAGCCAAAACCCAGAAATCTAAACCATAAAAAGAAGACAAGAAAAGATAATAGCAGTTTTGAAACATTTGAAATCACAACCCAAATTCTTTAAAAGTCCAACTTTTTTCTTTAAAATTTTGGCAACACCCATTTTTGTAAAAACTGGCCCAAAGGAGGAAAACAATTACATCATAAATATACGACGCCGTAGCGAAGAAATAAAGACAATAGAGACAAAGCTGTATAAAAGACAATAAATCCACAAATAATATACAATAACGTCCTCACCAAGTCTCTAGTCAACATCATAATAGTAGATGGAGAGTACAAGATACAACGAATGTACAATAAGAAATACAGATAATCATCAAAACCCACCTAAGCAAAATAGTACACTGTGAGCCGATGCGGTATCTGTAGCAAAAGATGATAGATGAATAGCCTGCCTCGACTACTCTGGGGAAAACACCCTGCAAAACAACTTTGGCACAACGGGGGTGAGTTGCCAACTCGTGAATAGTAGATAACATATGCAGATAATCGCAGGTATGTACGTACAGCATGAATCTAAGATATGCAATTTCCTGTAATAACAGGTCATGCGAATGCAGAATAATGGAAAGTACACTAGCAGGTACAATCTATATGTGAAGCAATAATAACATGACAATAGTATGCAATAACCATGCAATAGGAATATGAGAATGTAGATATGCAGCAATTATGAAGGGTACACTAGCAGGTACTCCTAGTACATGGAACGGTGCATAAGTAAATAGGTATGTGGTATGGAGTAAAATATGTCATTCTCACGGAAACCTGACATCGTGGTAGGATCACAATCCATCAAGACACTCAGATCCCAATTCCTCAAATCAGCACCCAAGTTGGGCTCTCATATCATATAAGTCTCACATCTCCCAAATGTACAAATCTTAACAATCTCATATGTATCCGGTATCCAATCTCAATGAATCACCTAATATCCCAAATCAAATCTCAAGTAATATTCTAGCATCCTAAATATATATATATATATATGCAGAAATAAATATGATGGGGTCAATACACATATATTAGCGTCCCACTCCACTAATATTGGTGTAAGGATATATATAACAACGGCTAAATCCCCTGTTATATATACAAAAGGTGTTAAAAGAAATATCATGAAAACAATGTGCCAAGCATCGACACAGAAATCCTGATCTATCAGATGCCGTTACCAAGACTAGCATCCTGATAGGTACGTATCATACGCTATCCCGAAAGCACGAGTGTCTAGCTCTGACCCTCGCCTTTCGACGTATGCATACGTACATGACTCCTAACGGTATCTCCATGATCCCCGCCGAGTCATTGGTACTGTCACCGGTAGGTACTCGCCCGCCTCCAGGCTCAATCGGCAAAGTCCATCGATCATCTTGCCGAGGGGAACCATACCGGGCCCCACCATGTACCCTCTATGGCCTCGACGCCTCCTCGTAGGGGTATATATAAATCAGAACCGATAAAGCTCATGGTGGATGCACAAATATTATATCAAGAAAACCGGGTTTTTCAACGTATGCATAATTTCATGAACTCCCGCGGTTTCCAAATCCAGAAAATGTCATGTAAAATCCAAATAACAATGCGTAAATACAGGAATAAATATGTGTGATATATCTGAAATGCGAGCATATAAAGGACAATATGTAGCTGAAACCAGATGTATGCGAAAGCAATAAGGTACAGCTAAGTATAGGTGTCTACCTATAAGTAAATGATGTGGTATACCCCACTGGGTATAAGTAAAATATAAGCAAGGTACACCTGTAGCTGTATCGTAACGGGTATATGTACCTATCACTAATGGTATGATACTCTATAGGTATACAAGTATGGTAAATGTCGTATGTGATGAGCAGTACAAATCAATGTCACAAGGTCCCTAACCAAGCAACATAATATCTATAATGGTTTGTGTGTGACATGGCAATTATTGACGGTGTGTGTGTAGCATACAATCCGTGCTCGTGCAACATGAACCGTCAATAATATGTGCAGTGTCCTACGGCTACTAGTCACAGTACAACTACATCTAAGTAATAGGGTAAAGGCGCAATTCTAACAATGACATAGAATATGCGATAAGTATTAGAATTCTAGCCCAGACGCATAACTCCATGCGGGCGATTCCCCTGTAGATGTTAAATCTACTCACCACCGCTCCACGCTAGGTGAATCCTACCATCTTTTTTCCCCTGTAGCTGTGTCCGTAGTCCCCGCCCGCAAACCTGAAAATTAGACAAGGAAATCATATATAAGCAATATATCTCGCAAAACGTGATATCGACACTAAACGAGAAACTCTCGTCGCGAACTAAACGCGTGTGTGCATGATACGCTAAATCGTGTGTATACGCGTCTAAAACTACCGCGACACGCCGCGACACGCTGGATCGCAGAACCCACTCACGTATCGCACGTCTCGCGCAAACAAAACGAACATGAAATACAATATATTGTCCCAGATTTTCCTACAGGTCAAATCTCACAAAACTACACATGCCAAAACACTACAAATCACTGCAGACTACAGTACCCAAAACCCCAAGACCCAACCCCTCTTCCTGGCCGCAATTTGCGGCCAGATTGGTTAAATCTGCGGCCAAGTTTGGGAGATAGGGGCTCGTGTTCTGGTGGTGTTGTCTAAACCTAGTGAGCATGCTCCAGTCTTCTCAATTTTATCCTGAAGGGTTCGGGTCAATAGCAGATCACAGAATGCTAAAATATCGCATTAAAACACCAATTTGCACACAAATGTAAACCCTATGGTATTTTAGTGAAATCTGGGTAAATTCTCAGTTAAAGTGACCCTAACAACACTAAAATAGGCTAGGTTAACTAACACAATCATCACTTATCCAAAATTCCACCCAATTCACCATAATTAGCACTAAACTCACTATTTAACACAAACCGAATCTAATTAACACAAGAGCTTGGCAAACTAGGAAATTAGGTTCAGAAAGTATACCCTAAGGGACCCTAGGGAGCAGGAGAAGAAGTGTATGAAGGAGGTGAGAGCTGTTGTAGTTGTTGGGGCTGCTGCTGCTACAGCTGCTGCCACTGCTGATAATGATGTTGCTGCTACTGCTGCTTGCTGCTGATGCTGATGTTGCTTCTGGTGCTGCTGCTTGCTTCTGGTGCTGCTGCTTGAGTGTGTGTGTGTGTGTGTGAGAGTATGAGGGAATGAGAGAAAGGAAATGAGAGGGAGATATGAGAGCAAACAACAAAGACCCCCTCCCCCTTCTCACTCTCTCTCTCTCTCACAAGGTCAACAATTCAAACCAATTTAAAAATCCTCTTTCATTTTAAAAACAACCCTAGTTAACATGCACAAGTGTGTGCGAGCCTAGGAAAAATTTAATAAATTATTCAACAAATAGGATAAATTAATTAAAAACCAATTTGGTAAACTTTTTATTAAAATCCATACATTAAAATATAATTAGCCACAAAACACATTCTAAGGTGTTACAACCCTTGACCGAAGTTTCTCCACTTGCCGATCCACAAACACTATCGGCTGCCGGTGAACGAAAAGATCGCGCCCAAGCTAAATGGTCTGGTGCTAAATCATGTGAGAAAGGTCATGAAGGTATTTGCAAAGTATCAACACTAGAAATACGGGGTGAATACTCAAAAATATGGGCGGAAGTGCCAACTTATAGGCAATGGAACTAACTCGCTAAAGGATCTCAAAAGGACCAACAATCTGGGACTAAGCTTCCCAAAACTCAATACGCCATTCATCGGAAAAATCCATAGGAATACATGGTCTCCTCCTACGAACTAAAGTCTGCAACAACTACGGTCGGCATACGACTCTATCTGCACTGGGCTGCTCTCATCCTTACCTGAACCAACTGGATCTTCTCCGAAGCCTCTCGGCTAGCTGGGGTCCAAAAATCCTACTCTCGCAGAGTCAGTAAAACAGACTGGCGATCGACACCACCTACCACACAAGGCCTAAAAGTTGCCATTTGAAACGTCTCCCGATAACCATTATCGTAGGAGAACCCCATCAATGACAAGTGATGATCCTACAGCCAACAAACACTTAGCACGTACGCACAAGCATATCCTCCAGAATCGGTATAGTCCGCTCTTTCTAATCATCGACCTACGGATGGAAAGCGGAGCTAAAGCTCAACCAGTACCCAAGGCTTCCTGAAGCTTCTGCCAACGACGGTGTTCACACCATAATATTGCATTATTATATTCCCCATTCTTATTCTTTTTTATAAATAAACAGGTGCTTTTGACGCATGTCTGCTACATGTTACAGGTTACAGGTTCTTGGACAGAAAACAGTGAAAACGATCAAAAGACGATGAAAAAGTGGACTTTGACCAACAAACAGAAGACTCTTGATCAAGCCTACATCAAAGATAAAGTTCACAATGTTCAAGGCAATGCAAGGTCCAAGAATACAAAGCGAACGGTTAAAAATCCATTGCAAATTGTTCACTGAAGATCTGGAACCAACGTAGAAGCCCAATTGACAAAAGAACCAAAGAATAAGAAACCCAAAAAGACCCAGAAGCTGATCCCAAAATTCCACACAGTGACCTCATCAATGGGCCACGGAACCGCGGCAAAAATCCTACCCAGGCCGCAGTTCCGCGGCCATCTGGTGCCCGGGCTTCGCAAATTTTTTACTAAAACTTGAGACGGAGCTGAATAGTTGACTAGGTCTTTTCTTAGGGGTTTCTTCGTAAAAGAAGATATGCGAATCAAATGTAACCTAGTGTTTCCTATCCTCTATAAATAGGAACTGTAAATCATTGTATTCTTTTTATGCCTCCTTTTAATAATAAATTCCAGAATTCGTTTGGAGATCATTGGTGCCTCTTTTCAATTCATGAATTCAGATCTGACAACCCTGCGTTGATGTTTGGAGAGAGCCATCTGTAAGTAGTTTTATTTAATTGCTCTAGTTTAGATTTTAATTCTTTGCCCTAGGTAGATTTAATTCCTTGCCGTAGATAATTGTTGAGAGTTAGCTTTGGGGAAGGATTTTGAGAGATGAGATCTCTTATCCCTTTCTTACCCATCATATATTTTCAATAGGACTCCATGCATACACGCACACACCGCGCCCTACGGCACCCTATCCCTCGAGGTAGCGGTGATACCGTAGTATAAAGGCCCGGTTGCGTGCGTTTTCCATGGAGGTTAGGGTAAGGATCTCTAAAAGAAGGACAAGAACCTAGAGGAAGGAACACCTTCCCGAATGGATCTAATCCCTTTTATTGATAATTACCATAACTCCTTATAGATCTTCATTTGGGTATAGAAAGCGTTGAGATTTACTTACATTTCCAAACCATCCCTAAACGTAACCCTAACAAGACTAGATCTAGATAATCGTAGTATAGAATAATTAGGTTTTTAGATTTAATAATCAATCCGAACACCGTTTGGAATTAACTCGTTAGCGCGATTAAGAAATTCACAACATCCCTGTGGACCGACCCGTACTCACCGGCTAGCTACATGCGACGCCATTCTTGATTGCGGTTAATAGATAGTTTTTGAGATAAATCAAATAGCGCCGTTGCCGGGGATGGCGTAGAACTTTCCTTCTTGCGATTTCGGGTTAATCTAAAATTAAAAAATCATAAAAAACTGAAAAATCACCAAAAAAAATTATAAAAATATATCAATTGTTATTTTTTGGAAAGGGTACTTTGTTGTGTGAAATCTTGCAGGAACAAACTAGGATCTGGAAATTTACAGAAAGACAAACAGAAAACAAAATATCAAAACAGAAGGGGACTACGAAATCTTAGCAGCAGAATTTTTTTAGAGATCTGTGCCCTCCATCGCACCGCGTTTCCGCCGCGCATACCCATCTCAGACCGCGGAAACGCGGCCGTCTGGTCAAATCAGGAGTTCAGAAAATTTCTTGGGATCCACGCCGACTAGATTACCGCGGAACCGCGGTGGGAGCCCTCTATTGCTGCGGAAAGGCGGCGCCTTGGTTATTTCCTCTGACCAACTTTGCTCTGTAAGCTTCCCTCTATTCCTCCTCTGTAACTCTTAATAAATTTTCTGAAAAATCCCTGCAAAATTTTGTGCGCTTGAAAAATCTTTATCTTTCCAAATAACAAGTCTTGTCCAGGATTTGTGGGCCCTCGTTTAAATTAGAAATAGATTGCAAGTAAATTTTTTGTTGCATATCTTTTCTCGAATATCTTTTTGCAACAATTTTTTCCAAATAAAGAGAAAAAGAAAAAAAAGGAAAATTTTTATTAGAAAACTTGCAAACCTTTGCCGCAAATAAATCCTTGCACCACCACCCAACTTTCTTTCTTTCACCTTTTCTTCTTACAACATGGGTACCCCACATAATAAATCACTTGCCGAATATTGGTATCCCGAACCTAATTTTGCGTCGTACGTCAATTGTTTCGGTTAATTTAAAGACGATCCCTCCATGCCTAAAATATCTTTGAAAGATCAAATAGAAGCGTCTAGGAGAAACAGTTCAACTTTTCAACCCACTTTGTGTCAACCAAGTCAATCTTTACCACCTCCATATGTTGATACTACTTTTTCAAGTCCTACTGTCACTCCTACGCCGATGTCCATTGCTGAGCATATTGCTCAATCTCGCAGCCGAGCTTTCATTCCTCTCCACACATCTAGTTCTAGGGATCCGCACGATTATTCACCTTTTTATCCACATGTTGACCCTACCCCTGCCCAACCACCCACTTCCTACCAGTCCTACCCGACCTTCCTACCTTCACTAGACACTGCTTCTACACAGCCTTTTGGGAGTTTCACATATCCAAACAATTTTGAATCTTTTACCGAAACCCCCTTACCACCTAAGTCTAGTTTGGAAGAGTCGTTGGAGGCTTATATCTTAGCAACAAACAAAATGGTTAGGAATGTGGAAGCATCCATTACCGCCCTTAGACAACCTTGTGAACCGGCAGCTAGCTTTCAACTAGCTTCAAATTTTTCAATGTATAAGGAGGCGGTTGGACAGAGTGAGAATATGAGAGGATTTCCAAATCAAACCTACCCATACCCAATTGAATCCAACAACTCCAATTTTCAAACATGTGTCTAAAATGATGAGTTGTGCGACTTTGTAGTGCTTGATTTGCCAAATTATGATAAACCCCTTTCGAGTGAAACCAGACCTAATCCTTTTGAATCTTACACCTCCAATCTAGAACCTAAATCGATAAATATCCATGCTTTTGATGAGGTGTCAGAAAATATTGATTTTCACTTGATTGAGGATATAGACGCCGGGAATATTTCAGATGATGAACCTGTCGATTTGATTGAAATTTTATGTCCAATTCATCATCCCGAGTCATTAATTGTTTCTTTCGAACTTCATATGCGTCTTGATTTTGATGATAATGGTATGGATGAGATAAGTATTAAGGAGAATTATGAGGATAGTATTGAGGAGAGTAGTGAGGATAATATTGAGGTTGAACCATTCTTGTTTGATGTGTCGGATTTTCCAATTCATCCTCTTGAACCTTTAACTAAATCACCCTCCCTCCTTTCCATCGTTCCGACCATGCAAAAGATCACGCTTGAAGACTGTAAGCTTGAAAAATTTTCCTTTGAATCTGACACAGTTCTCACAGCCGATAACACTTACGAGTGTTTCACTTTTTCGGACGATGTTGATGACTCACCGCCCGAGTTTGAGTCCTTTGAATTTTCAGATGAGTTAGTTAAACCATCTGACTCGGTTGCTTACAGTTGTTTTGAACCATTGAGGGAATCTTTCCAATTCGAGACAGTTTACTACGGTGAGAATGAGACTATCCCTAATTCACTCCCTTCCCTACCTTCCATTGTTCCGACCGTGCAAGTGACCGTTACACTTTCATCTCCTATACCAAGTTCGGAGTACCCATACTTTCTTGCGAATCTTGAGGGGTTTGACCCCATTTCTCGACGGGTTGATAGGTTAGCACAATCGCATTTAACACATCGGTCATCACAAATTGCGCTAATTTATTCACTCGATTTACACCCTCAAGATCGTATTCCCCTTCTTGTTAGTTATATGTATGCCCTAGAGGCCATTACTATACATAGGATGTATATTGTAGTGGATACTTGGACATATATAGGGAGGGCTTTCTTGCTCGACATGATAGTATGCTATCTGGTTGCTCTTTACCTTAACGTGTACACTGATTGTCTTTCTGTTACATGTTGGTAAAGCCCTTAGGATATGTACTTGACTACCTGGACTATGATGCAGATCATACTAGTGGGGACATGGTAGTCCATAAGTACATCCTTCAAGGTCCCTAGTCGTGGGTGTATCGAGACAGGGCATCGATATACCAGTGTAGACTAACGTATACCTTCTCGACCCATACAGATGGGCGATGGATGATCCCATATCCATTGGTGTTTGACATCAGAGATGATATACGGGTGCTCAGTGGAGACTGGGTACACTGGACGGACTCGCCGAGAACTCCCAGATAGTATTATACCTTACGTCAGATGGCAGTTCTCTGGTGACACTGGTACAGAGTAGTCTGTTGACCCGAGATCGTCATAGAGTCTTGTGTGATTCCCACTGTGCTTTGATTTCCACCTTACCACGTCCAAGAGGGCGTGCAAAACGTTGGTTTTTGGGTGCAGTCCCGAATCACATGGAGGCAATGAGCGATAGGAGGGGATTCGTCTCTCCCGGTATAGGGAGTTGATGTTGCGCTGTGTTCGATTGGCTATAACCGGAAATCCCTGGCCAGGGTTGCTGAGATTTACTGGTAAGTGTTACCAGTAGTTTCTCGAACTGTTATAGACCTCATATCGACACGACTTATCGAGCTGCTGGGGTCTGACGTTTACCACCCCTAGGCGAGATATGCGACATATCAGACGAACAGACCGGACTGTACGGTAAGTGTTGCTGGTTGGATTCACAGGAGTGTGAGCGGGCTTGCTCGTCAATCTTCTGATCGCTCAATACCCGGGTGGCCGTTACGTTTAGCAGACCGCTTGCGGCTTGTGAGTGTTTGATATGATCATCATGTTGCGCCACGGCAGCGCCCCGGCCGTCTATCCGAGGCCAAAATGCGGAATCAAAATTTTTCCTTACTTGGAAACCGACGCTACCGTGGACAATGAAAACCCGGATCGTTAACCATTAACCTATACTAGCTAACAAGAGATGGGAAGAGAAGTATACCGAGTGATCCGAGTCCTCCGGTCTTCTCGTCATCGTCCCGATCTCCCACGGAAAGTCTTGTCTCCACATCGTCGCCTCGTCGCCGGAAGGGCACCACATCGCCTGCGTCTTTTACGGGCTCCCGCCTCAATACCGAGGCAACTCGGGCATGAAGCCGGCAACTCGACATGCTCAAGATATGCTGTAGAATGTGTAGTGTAGAGGCTATGTCTCATTTGGGGTTTGTTGCCTTTGAAGATGATGGAGGAATCAAGACTAGAAAAATGGTGCTTGCATTTTTCTAGCATGAAAATCAGATCAAGAAATGAAACTCTCAAGAATGAAAACTCTCATCTTTTTCTTTCTCTCAACCATGAAAAACTTATCATCTTAGAAAAATGGTGGAGGAAAGAATATGAAGCATGAAGGGAGGTGATGGTAGGAGCACAAGTGGTGACCACACCCAAACATTATGATTACAAACTCAAATCAACTTATCATCCATTTCAAATCACAATGAATCCAAGAAAAGGTGATGGAAAAAGAATATAATGATGATGGAAAAGAATGGTATCTAAAGATGCTATCATAATAAATACATATGCAAGAAACCCCCTCCTCAAATGTAATTTGCAAAACTGCAAATTACCCCCTCCATCAGAAAAGTCCGGCCGGGAAAGAACAAAGGAAAACCGGCCGGAACGGAATGCAAACTGGCAACTCCAGAAAACTGGTCCCGTAATAAATTACAGGAAAACCCCGACACTGTGCATACACACCCGCATCTGTATTCCGACCGGATACAAATGCAATGAGACAAAATCTACACTGTACTATACTAGGATCCGGCTTAAACCAAAGCCGGCTAGTAATATCCGTTCGATCCTGATCCGTGCAATACCGCACGTATCTGATCGAACCCTGCCATATATCCATACGGCTACTAGTACAAAACTGTCCGATCCTGATCCGTGCAATACCGCATGTATCTGATCGGACCCTGCCATATCTCCATACGGCCTCTACAGCGTTTCGCCCGAAAGCTGAGTAACTGAAAGTGTGGTGGACTCTAAAGACTCGTCAATACTATGGCTGTGGATTTAACCACTAGCACGTCAGAGGTATTAGCCAATACGTGACGGGCCACCAGCTATTGACCAAAAGGGACGTCGATGAGCGAACTCATCCTGACACCCTACTGAGCCTGTCAGTGACAATATCCGTACAGTCCGGTCCGTTCGTCTATGAGTATCGCATGGCGGGCCTAGGGGGTTGGTAAAAGTCAGACCCCCAAAAGCGGTACAAGTCGTGTCGGAGCGTAGCCCAGAACACCCTGAGATACTACTGGAATACCTACCAGTAAATCTCCTGCCTCGGCCGAGGGCTTTGTGTAATGGCTCTCCTAGACACAGCGCGACCTCACCCCCAATACCGGGAGAGACGAACCCCTGCAGATCCGCTCACCGCCTCCATATGGCTCGGGACTGTACCCAACTAAAACCTGTTTGCACGACTCCTTTGAGCCGTGGTAGGGTAGTAATCAAAGCACAGTGGGAACTCACACGAGACAAATGACGATCTCAGGTCGATGAACTAACCTGTACACATGTCACCAGGGAACTGCTATCTGACATCTGGTATAATCCCAACTAGCAGGTTCTCGGCGAGTCCTGTCCGGTGTACTCATAACCCAATGAGCACCTGTATACATCTTAGGTGAACCAACTGACACCAGTGGCTTGTGAGACCGGCCACCGCCCCTCGTCGGGGTCTCGACTGTATACACTAGTCTACTAATGGAGTATCGATGCCCTGTCTCGAAACTCCCACGACTAGGGACCATTTAAGGATGTGCTTATAGACCCCAGCTCCCACGTATATGATCGCCATCATACTGCTGGTCGTCAAGCAAGAATCCTAGGGGCTCTATCAACGTGTAATGGCGACCTGTAAGGTCACCTGAAGCAGTACACGATGATAAAGGTAAACCAGATAGCATACTATCATCTCGAGTAAGACTGTTCTACCGGGATAGGTCCTCCCTCAATCATTGCAATCACGTGCCTGTGATCCAATAATTGACTCTGAGGGCACTATCTCCAACAATCTCCCACTTGCACTCAAGGCTAATTATTGCGATGTCGCATACTCACAGCCCGTGTGATACCGAACACCCAACTCCTCTACTAGTCAGTCTCACAAAGCTCGTTTGCGAAACTATTGCGTTCGAGGAATAGCCTCAGTGAGTGGATCCGCTGTGAAGTTTCTTTCTATGTCTCTCTATATCTCAAGTTCGCAGAGAAAACCATCTCCCGAAATGAGCAATACCTGTCTTAGAATATGTCTGGATATCTGATGGGACCTAGCTCATAAATGAACTCCAAATCCAAACTTCTTATACTGTATCATCAACTGAACTTAATCAGTATCCTGCGCCATGCCTCCCTCAGTATTGCCTTGGACCACCTGTCCAAAATACTGCCCCTCGTCAGAAGGAAAAACTATAACTCTGACAGCCACTCTGCTATCCAGGTCACCTTGGAAGCCTGGAATGATAACCGTCTCCTAAAGGAGGCTGCTGCTATCATATCCCTAGAACATCAACTTATGTTCTAAAACTGCTTCCGACTGTTTCTCCAGGATTGGATTAATATCAACTTATTGCACCTACTGCAAGAACAACATCTGGTGTGGTACTTAACATCTCATGATTGACTCAATTGCCTAAGCAAGTGATCTGTCAATCATGCGTATCCCTCTCCCCTTTAGTCTGTAAGACACCTTTAGAGAGGGTGACTCCATTACCTGCAGGTGTACTACCGTGCCAGGAGTCGTCCATTCTAAATACTCATAGAATGCTGTCAAGGTACCCAGATTAGGAAACCACCCAAATATAGATCTAAAACCATAGATCTAGTAACCAGAATGTCTGATATAATATCCAAGTCCTGTGTGGAGAAACCACTGTGTGACAACCAAAGTATAACCGATCGTATTATAGGAGTTTCCTTTCCTACTCTGTGTATGTCATCCAAAACCAGGACATCACACCCTACTATCTTCTTAACAGATCCATCCCCTATTCTGATGACGTCAAACCTATGACTGTCACATCAGAAATAGATGATCTATCTCCGCTATATCTGCTTTAGTCTATAGACATAAGCCTGATGTCCACCAATGCTTCCGCTGCTCCCACTGACTACGACAACCCTCTGGCAGAGTCATATAGACGTGCACTTCTAAAGCTAGTTTAGAACGACGCCATACTCATCCTCCTGCCGGGTCTCGCAGCCTGGAACAACAACAATGGCAAGTATGGGTAAACAAGAACTTCCCTGTCACCGTCCTTGAGGCTACCGGAGTACCTCTCGGGTGCCTGAAGTTACCCACCTTATCTGCGGAGTGGCCAATGGAATGTCAAATCAGATTGAATCTTTAGGTTCTTTATCAAATCTTCAGTAATCGTTTGCGGTTCTGGAATCACTTCCAGTTCTACCATACTCCCACTACTGTTTTCTAAAAATCCATTTCTTTTAAAATGTGGCGAGTCAAGAACAATATCTCTATTGATCTTCCAGATGGTAGAAAGTCAACCCTCGTCATAGCCTGGGTCAACCCACAAATAGCCATTACAGAAACGTACCTTGAGTTGTCCAGTGTCTGGTTTTAAGCATAAGCCGGACAACTCCCCGTACCTTAACATCGTTAAGATATGAACTATTCTATATCCAATATAGAACCAGAGGCACTGATTCAATTGAACCAGATTCAAATCATGCAGGTATCTCAAGTGCATGTAAACTAAATGGAAGGAGGCCGATCAGCGTTACTCAACTTAGGAATGCTTCCAATTATGAGTAACCTGAAAGAGAAGCAATTTCTCTTTATCATTACTATCAACTGAATACCATACACAAGTATCTACATCTTCGATCACTTTGAAGAATCCCGATACTTGCTATACCTGGTTCTCTACTCTATTCAAATACCTATAACTCCTCAAAACTTAGACCCTGTGTTTCCACGAAACACATGTCTAAGAACTAGAGAAGTTAAAAGTAAACAGAATATAGTATGAGGACCAACCCCTCTGTCCTAATGGACACTGGACAACATACAATACTCTGTATAAGTCCGCTGAGTCTAACAACTCTTTCACTGTGTGTCGTAGGTTGAAAACTGTACTTATGGTTAAGAAGAATTACACCGCTGTTTAACGCTCCTTACCTAACCATCCACTGATATAGGTAAATGTCATAGACATAATTTCAAAAGGTGTATCTCACTCTATAAAAATAGACGTACAGATATATCAATTTGAAATTGGTGCATAACAACGGATATTCAAAACCAAATATTTGCCGACCGGCAAACAACCCAGGTGGCTTCCTCAAATATCACCAATTACAACGAATTCCGATATAATGAGGATGGTCACCTAATTCCCAATAACTTACTCCCACTCATCATCTGTAAAACCATACAGATGTGAGAATCATACCTGGTAAATACATACCCTGGAGTAAGTATCTAATCGGGAAATCAGTTTTCTTTTAACATCACACAGTGAAACTGAAACATTGAAATATTTCGGTGGGGTATTCCGGTATTCTTAGTAATGCCTCTTCCATTATCCAGATTCACAACTGTAACCGTATATCTCTTTGCCATCTGTCCAAATCCCTTTATATGTCTTTAGTCATTACCGTCTGCACACCCCTTTAGGCCAAATGGTTTTCTTCCTTCCCTACCGTTCGGCACCAGCCTATGGTTTGGAAGAAGACTATCCAATAAGCATAAAAGGTGTACTGTCCTAATCCTAGGAGCACTCGCAAAGCGAGAGAAGGTGAAGATAAAAGACAACCGAATAAACCTTATTCCTATTTCTCCTGAACCAGAATCCATCCCCGAACTGGAACAAGTTCCTTTCGAGTTCGTATATAACCATACGATGGAGTATCCAAATAAACTGTGGATCTTCGTAGTGATACGGAGTGTCCTGGAGAAATACAAAGGTGATTTAGGATTGGCGAAGAAATACTTGGTTCGGTCGTGAATAGCAGTCGCAATTTACTTTGCCCTCTTACTAATCCCTTGCTTTGTCTTAATCTTAATACCTTCTGCACACCGTTTAGGCTAATTGGTTTTCTTCATTCCCTACCGGTCGGCACCAGCCTAAGGTTTGGAAGAAGACTATCCAATTTGCATAATAGGTGTGCTATCTCCTAAACCAAGGAGTACTCGCAATGAGAGAAGGTGAAAAGAAAAGACAACAGAATAATCCTATTCGTTTTCTTCAGAACCAGAAACCATCCTCGAAGTCCTTCGAGTTCGTATATAACCATACGATGGTTTTGTCCAATGGAAGTGGACGTTCGTAGTAATACGGGGTGTCCTGGAGAAAAGGGTAAAAGTAGGAGTGGCAATGAGGTCTACAACTCTGACAATCCAAAAGCCTGTGTTAAGAAGGTTCGGTCAACTTGGTCACTGAGTCATAGTCTAAGGGTCGGGTCAATGGTCGCTGCCAAAGAGAGAGAGAAAAGAAACACTCAGCGTGCACTCTAACCAAGATCAGAATGGTTATCACTTTATCTAATCTGGAAACCTCCCACTGTACCGTCAAATTCCCCTCCAAACCTCAAAGAAGAATTAGTCGGGATCACCCGAGGAGTAAACCAACTCATCAGTGGGAATCGGGATCCAACTATCATTGCATGATAACGTGACGGAATCCGCTCTCGTCATCACACTCCAGAAGGTATGCGCATATCTGGCAAGTTTCAGTTCTTTTGAAACTCCCGATATAGGTTTTTACCCCTAGGACCCAAGTGACCTTGACAATGCCAACAAATCAAAGAGTCCTAGTCAAGTTCTACCCGTCATTATCTTGATTGCGTTAAACCCACCCGTACGAGTCCTTGACAATGCCAACAAGACCGTACGACTGTCCTAACCAATCCACTTATCCATGTGACAGAAAAGCATTACATAGCTACCGAACACTACGCCACGGCAATGCACGACAAACGCAGCACGAATACTAAGTAATACTAATCTGAAATGACGGAGGGCTACGACTGGTTTTTGGCGAAAAACCTTTAACGTAATGAACTTGAAATCGTTGAAGGAACTGGATAACCTTTTTAGAAAATATAGTGACGAAAAACCTTTACTAAAGAGGTCACTCCCGGTGAAGGGATCTCGGCTCTTTCCCCGTAGAATGAGGTGCAGGATATTCCAACTGAATACCACAATGCAAAGCAAAAGTAATCGGCTATAGTGAAGTCAATGCCCTGACGCAAACTTCTGTCCAAGGGGTCACTCCCGGAGAAGGGATCTCGGCCCTTGCCTCGTCGACTGAGGAGCAGGATATTCCAAATGAATACCACGATGCAAAACAAAAGTGAACGTCCTTGCAATAACAGCTTTTTTTTTTTTTGAAAAATGTTCCAACAACATCAGAATAGGTTTGTTTATCTTGCATTGATCCGAATCAACGCAGTCCCATCAATTGATCACACCACAAAGAACGAAAATATACTGACGTACGTATATGCCATCCGCATTCGCCACTGGGTCCCGTCATCACCCGTTAGGTTAGCTAACTAACGGCAGAGCGGGGACTGGACTAGCGCGGATGAAAAACATATACAACATCTACTAATATATATACCAATATATTATATTCGCTCAAGGCGTGATAAGAATGCAACAACACAGAAATATGCAGCATCACAGAACAATACAGATATCTGGAAGCCCCGGGTTTCACAGAGCCGCTGCTGAAACCCGACGTTCCCCTGGTCGTGTGGATAGCCTGTGCAATGAAATCCTAGACCCCTACGGGCGCGGCAAGTCACCCGCCAAAACCTGAAGCGAGGCAGCCCCCTTCAGCACCGTGAATGGACCACCCAGCACTTCACGGAATCCGGTAACTTGGGCACCCCTCCTGGGTCAACCTGTACCCCCTATGAGTGCGGCGAATAGCCCGCCAATTCCAGACTGAAGCCCCCTCCATCTCAATGCCCTGAGATGCGGGCCCGTTGCCTTCTAGAACCCGGCTATCCGTGCACCCCTCCGCAGGGTAACCCTAGTACAGAAAGTAAAATATACATACAACGGGTACATCGACCGCAACCAGGTCGTGCCCCAAAAGAATAATACAAACAGGCAGTGACGGCAGTCCACATGTCGGACGCTCGCCCCGCAATATCAAATGTACATAATACAACAAAAATGTACTAGCATTGCATCCAGGCTATCCCCCACGACCGATCCGCAACAACACAGCATAAACACAAAACATCAACGTGAAAGTCACGTTCGCAAATCCGTCTAACCGGGCTATAGCAGTTAGACCGGATTTACCGATCAAGTGACATTCACGGTCGCAGATATAATGTAAATACTGTGAAATAATGTGTTTAAAATATCCGATCGATCAAAAATTAACAAGTGGGCCCCCAAAGCAATACTGTAGCACTCACAGAAATTCTGGGCCCAATATTAATATTCCAAAAGCCCTATTTTCAGCCCAGAAAGCAACTGAAGAAAAACGACCAAGTGACCTGACCATAGTGCGGCGGAACCGCGGCCCAAAGGGGGTTTTGGCCGCGGTTACGCGCTCCAACTAGGGAATCACTCTGTCGTATTTCTACAGTAGCCTTATATTTTCCAGTACATCATTTTTCTGCAACCTGAAAAAAATTTTGAGCAAGGAAAAAAACAACAGAAAACTGATGCAAAGAAAACGCGTATTTTTGGAATTTTGGTCGATCGGAAATGTAAAACACATTAGAACAAGCTAGACAAGGTTAATGGCGTGGCTCTGATACCATGTTGCGCCACGGCAGCGCCCCGGCCGTCTATCCGAGGCCAAAATGCGGAATCAAAATTTTTCCTTACTTGGAAACCGGCGCTACCGTGGACAATGAAAACCCGGATCGTTAACCATTAACCTATACTAGCTAACAAGAGATGGGAAGAGAAGTATACCGAGTGATCCGAGTCCTCCGGTCTTCTCGTCATCGTCCCGATCTCCCGCGGAAAGTCTTGTCTCCACATCGTCGCCTCGTCGCCGGAAGGGCACCACATCGCCTGCGTCTTTTACGGGCTCCCGCCTCAATACCGAGGCAACTCGGGCATGAAGCCGGCAACTCGACATGCTCAAGATATGCTGTAGAATGTGTAGTGTAGAGGCTATGTCTCATTTGGGGTTTGTTGCCTTTGAAGATGATGGAGGAATCAAGACTAGAAAAATGGTGCTTGCATTTTTCTAGCATGAAAATCAGATCAAGAAATGAAACTCTCAAGAATGAAAACTCTCATCTTTTTCTTTCTCTCAACCATGAAAAACTTATCATCTTAGAAAAATGGTGGAGGAAAGAATATGAAGCATGAAGGGAGGTGATGGTAGGAGCACAAGTGGTGACCACACCCAAACATTATGATTACAAACTCAAATCAACTTATCATCCATTTCAAATCACAATGAATCCAAGAAAAGGTGATGGAAAAAGAATATAATGATGATGGAAAAGAATGGTATCTAAAGATGCTATCATAATAAATACATATGCAAGAAACCCCCTCCTCAAATGTAATTTGCAAAACTGCAAATTACCCCCTCCATCAGAAAAGTCCGGCCGGGCAAGAACAAAGGAAAACCGGCCGGAACGGAATGCAAACTGGCAACTCCAGAAAACTGGTCCCGTAATAAATTACAGGAAAACCCCGACACTGTGCATACACACCCGCATCTGTATTCCGACCGGATACAAATGCAATGAGACAAAATCTACACTGTACTATACTAGGATCCGGCTTAAACCAAAGCCGGCTAGTAATATCCGTTCGATCCTGATCCGTGCAATACCGCACGTATCTGATCGAACCCTGCCATATATCCATACGGCTACTAGTACAAAACTGTCCGATCCTGATCCGTGCAATACCGCATGTATCTGATCGGACCCTGCCATATCTCCATACGGCCTCTACAGCGTTTCGCCCGAAAGCTGAGTAACTGAAAGTGTGGTGGACTCTAAAGACTCGTCAATACTATGGCTGTGGATTTAACCACTAGCACGTCAGAGGTATTAGCCAATACGTGACGGGCCACTAGCTATTGACCAAAAGGGACGTCGATGAGCGAACTCATCCTGACACCCTACTGAGCCTGTCAGTGACAATATCCGTACAGTCCGGTCCGTTCGTCTATGAGTATCGCATGGCGGGCCTAGGAGGTTGGTAAAAGTCAGACCCCCAAAAGCGGTACAAGTCGTGTCGGAGCGTAGCCCAGAACACCCTGAGATACTACTGGAATACCTACCAGTAAATCTCCTGCCTCGGCCGAGGGCTTTGTGTAATGGCTCTCCTAGACACAGCGCGACCTCACCCCCAATACCGGGAGAGACGAACCCCTGCAGATCCGCTCACCGCCTCCATGTGGCTCGGGACTGTACCCAACTAAAACCTGTTTGCACGACTCCTTTGAGCCGTGGTAGGGTAGTAATCAAAGCACAGTGGGAACTCACACGAGACAAATGACGATCTCAGGTCGATGAACTAACCTGTACACATGTCACCAGGGAACTGCTATCTGACATCTGGTATAATCCCAACTAGCAGGTTCTCGGCGAGTCCTGTCCGGTGTACTCATAACCCAATGAGCACCTGTATACATCTTAGGTGAACCAACTGACACCAGTGGCTTGTGAGACCGGCCACCGCCCCTCGTCGGGGTCTCGACTGTATACACTAGTCTACTAATGGAGTATCGATGCCCTGTCTCGAAACACCCACGACTAGGGACCATTTAAGGATGTGCTTATAGACCCCAGCTCCCACGTATATGATCGCCATCATACTGCTGGTCGTCAAGCAAGAATCCTAGGGGCTCTATCAACGTGTAATGGCGACCTGTAAGGTCACCTGAAGCAGTACACGATGATAAAGGTAAACCAGATAGCATACTATCATCTCGAGTAAGACTGTTCTACCGGGATAGGTCCTCCCTCAATCATTGCAATCACGTGCCTGTGATCCAATAATTGACTCTGAGGGCACTATCTCCAACACATCACCTGCTGCCGGCGTATTGACGAGTCTTTAGAGTCCTATACAGAGGTTTCCTGGCTCAAGCGAAACGAAATAGGAGCGCATATGAGATATGTGCGGGACCGAGAATAATACCAGTATGTGATACTGTATTCTATTCTCACGATAAATGTATCGATTGGTTGTATGCGATATAACCTAGTTATCGAATCGAGGATTGATTCGATAAGTCGATACATTGGATATTAGTCGGTCATATGCGATATGACCGGATCGTTAAATCAAGTGTTGATTTAATGATTTAATGTATAATTATATATTTGATATATTAATTTATATTAACTAGTATTTGTTCACTTAAGATGGATTTTCTCACTTGATGTGCACATTGTATATGTGATATATTTTTGTGCACTTGATTGTATCATGTTTGATGATACATGCAAACTTGGGTGTGTATGATTAAACCATGGTTATGTTAATGGTTAGGGTTTTGATTTAATTAATTAATTATTTATTTATTTATTCTTTTTGGAAAAGATGAAATGGTGGTTTTATTTTTTTTTCTTTGCTTGAAGCTTCTTGAAGCTTCAAAGCATCTTTGAAAGACCACCACTTTGTCTTCATCCTAAACCTAACCATTATACCTAACCCTAGTTTATTCTCTACACTTAACCAAGGTTGTATTATGATAACTTCACTTGATTTATCATTTGAATGATTATTCTTATCATATTCTTTTTCTTCTTCCTCTTCTTCTTCAAGAAGAAAAAGCTTGCTAGCTTCAATGGTGAAATGAGAAAAAGAGTGAGAAATCCAATTCTAAAGTGAACCCACTTCCTATTTCTTCATCCTCTACCACTTGCCAACTAGTATAGGGTGTTTTCTACACAAGTTTCATGACTTGGTGAAGTTGGAGCTTGATCTTGAGTTGCCTCGACGTAGATCATCTTCGGCATCGAAGTCGACGACCTAGCCCGATCATTTCTTCGACGAAACCATCGCTAGAGTCTGGGGTCCGATGATCGCAGTGGAAGGACATCATCACGGAGCTAAGGAAGTGGAGGACCGGATCTACAAAGGTTGTAGTTTCTTTCACTTAGCAGTTAAGTCGTTTACTCACATGTTTCGCCTAATCTCTAGTTAACGATCCGAATTAGGGTTTCTCGGCACTTGTAAAATTTGAAATTGGCATGGTTGATACCTTATGAGACCTCATTAGTGCGCCTAGGAACCCTACAGTGGTATCAGAGCCTAGCTAGAGCCTTAGGCGATGCGTAGACGAAGTTAGAAGTCCGATCGAACCGAAACCCTAATGCAAATTCCTTCTCTGTACATTTTTTGAAATCGGGGGTTTTGGAGTATTAAAAATATGCAGAAAAATCAGCAGGACTTTATAAGAATTACTGTGAAGCCCATGTGTCTGATTCAATTAAAGCGCGGTGGAACCGCAGCATTAGCATGGCTAAGGCGGCGGTTCCGCGGCCACTTGGTCGCTTCTTCAATTGTTCTTTGCACAGTAATTCCTATATTTTGGTGCTGTATTTTCTGGGAATTTTTAAATCTTACTGAAAAGTTGAGTTTTCTGGGTTGTATTGGGAGTTCGGAGATTCGATCGGATTGTCAAACTTTGTCTATGTGTTTTTCTGGATAATTTTAGAATATGTTAAAAAGTTCGACCGGATATAAATACCCACTTTTTCCCCTGCCGCGAAATTTCCAAATGTTGGATTTTTCCGTGGTTTAATAACGTTCTAAGTAGTGCAAGTAACGCGATGGTCCCTCTAGAAGACAACAAACCTTAACTCGATTATGTGACCGTCTTGAACTGCCCTTTGAACCTTAGGGTTTGGGGCAGTACGGCGTGCCACATGTGAGGCGTTGGCTTGACCCTTCTACGGCTGGACTGTTGGTATTGAGGCATGAACTGGATGTTTTTAAACCTATTTCATGTATTGATTTGTTTCGGGAAAACTTGGGTGTTTGAATGTTCGATCGGAAAGTTTAACATTTTCTATTTATCTGGAATGGGATACAATACTTGGAATCTACAAGTAGTTATGAGATAACTGAATGAATGTTATAAACATAGCACTTTAGTCTCACTTGATCGGTTGCCAGGGAATTTTGATGCGATCAAAAGTCCGTCGCAATGACGTAGCGTACGCGGATACTCGCCGGGTAAACTTAATAGACAGCCTCACCCCATAACCCCGACCAAGTGACTGTAAGAGAACCCCGTCGCCGAAAGCATCCGTTCGGGTGCTCGCGGCAGCGGTGTTCCGCCTTGGTGCACTTCGTCGACGGCGTCGGGGGTGCGGCCACCTACTAAAGTTTACGACGAGCATTCGATCATGATGTCGGGAATCTTGTTGAATTGCCCGACTTGATATTGAAAAGAGTTTTCGGTAATTGAGACTAAAATGCAGGGTTTATAATTGTTAGGCATGCGATGTCTAAGTAATTCATTTGATTAGGCATGCGATGTCTAAAGAGTTTGCGAATTCCAACTGTTGTAGTTTTACACTTTCTTTTCTGTGACCGTAAGTGTAATATGTGATATCGCCGGTTTCGTTGCTATATGTCAACGACAATTGGGATGGGCATATTTACTTACGTTGATGACATGTGATGTTATGTGTTGCTGGATATGTTATATTGGATCGTCGTGTATGAATAGCCGGGGGTTTTTATGTGAGATGAGTGTTTTTCATTTTCATTCATGTAAAAACTTGTATGTAATATTCTTTTTTTGGGGCACTTCCAGGTTGCGGAAGATGTCACCCATTGTATATTATTTACTTTTCCGCACTAGGATAGACCCAAGGAGGGGAGCACAAGTAACCGGGTTCTGGAGTCCAGTGGGAGACTAACTCGAGGAGTCGAGTCCGGGTCTCCTAACTCTAGAATTGGTAGGGTTGCTTGCCGCTCTCGTAGGGGTCTAGGGGTGTGGGTTTGGCTATTCATCGCGATCGTGGAATCCGTTTTTTATACTGGCTCGTATTGAAAACACGGACATCCTAGTATATCCAATGTTTCATATGATTCTTCTGCTGCGATATCTGTGATGTGATCATGTGATATGTTCTGTGATGGATACTGTATATAGTATATATGATATATTATATAGACGTTACTTATGTTTTACACCCGCGCTAGCCCTGCCCCGCTCTGTCGTTGGTTACCTAACCTAACGGTGCACGAGGGGACATCGAGGCGAATGCGGATGGCATAAGTGTACGTCGTATTTATCTGTGATGTTTAGGTGATTAAATGATGGGACTTCATTAATATGATTAATGAAAGTAAAAGAAACCTAAAGATGTTGTGGAATCGAATTTTCAAAAAATAAAACAGGTAGCTACAGTTCTTGCTTTGCACAGCGGTATATATGATATATCCTGCACCTTATTCGATGAGGAAAGGGCCGACGATCCCTTCACCGGGAGTGACCCCTTTAGCAATAACTGGCAGATGCTACACCACTCGGTTTGTCTTTTGATTGCTTCTATAGTTTGTGCTTTGCACAGTGATATATATGATATATCCCGCACCTCATTCGACAAGGAAAGGGCCGACGATCCCTTCACCGGGAGTGACCCCTTTAGCAAAACTAGAAAAGCCTAAAAAACACTCCATTTCAAAATTCATTCGATCCTACAACGATATCAAGTTCATTACGCAATAGGTTTTCAGAAAAACCTGTCGTAGCTCTCCGTCATTTCAGATAAGTCCTGTTTAGTATTCGTGCTGCGTTTGTTGACCTTGTCAAGGCGCAGTGTGCGGTAGCTAACCAGTATTTATCTGCTTATGCATATGATGCAAATTGGGTTAGGGTAGTCGTACGGCCTTGTTGACCTTGTCAAGGGTCGTGCGGGTGGGTTTGATTCAATCAAGAAATGACGGGTTGAACTTGACTTACAGTCTATGGTTTGTTGACCTTGTCAAGGTCATAGATCGTATGGGGCAAAATATTATCGGGAATTTCAAGTGTTGAAATTTGTAATGAGATTGCATACCTTCTATGAGATAGTTGGATCCCGATACCCACTGCGAGTAATTGTTACTCCTGGGAGAGTTTTACACTTTACAATTAGCCGATCTAGTAGGTGTCTAGAAAGGTGTCAACGGGGTTACGCCTCTAGGAAAACGAGGTTTACATTAATTAGGTTCGTGTGAAAGCACGGGGGGCCTTCCTCAAAGTACCGACACTGGCCTGGCTGAAAGATTGGCGAACTTGTAGTGTGTAATTAATCCCGGCTAGTCTTTCCTTTTAGGGTTTGAAGGAAGATTTGATAAAAACAGTGGGAGCCATCCTGATTAGATAAAATAATAACCAATCTGATCTTGCAAGAGCGCACGCTGAGTGTTTTCTTCTCTCTCTCTCCAGGTAGCGACCATATCACGCCTTAATCAAGATAATAATACGAAATATTGACCGAACACGCTTGTTATACTGAGCCGGGGAACGTTGGTCCCGCTCCAACTTATAATTGTTATAAGACAGAGCAGGAAATAGGGGATTACCAGAATTCCCGTGCCACCCAAACGAAGAAAGTGCATATGATGCATCTCCTTCGGGTATGTTCATTACAAAGAACTGTTTCTCAAATGTCCTCTACGTCCTGGGTATTTGATACCGGATCAGGATCGCAGATATGTAATCTGTTACATAGGGCTACAGATAGGTAGAGAACAGAGAACGGGTGATAAGTTTCATGAGACAGAAAACGGGGCAAGTGTTGCAGCCAAGTCTGTTGGTCACTGTCACCCTGTATTACCAATACATTGATTCTGAACGAATGTTATTAGATACCGAACCTGATATACAAAATCATATCAGTCTCTTTATATGTAAAGAAAGGATATAATTTTGTATTTTTGGATAATGTTTTGAACATTTTCCTATATCAAAAGTTGATCGGTTCAGGCACGTTATCTAAAAGTATTGACGTTCTAAATCAAACTACAGTTCTTAGTATACGGAACACACAAAAGAGGAAGAGTTCAGAAATGAACGAATTTTTCTTGAGGTATTGTAGACTAGGTCATATCAATGCGACCCGACTAGCTGAAGTTACATTTAGATGCGTAAATCTGTTTGAATTTACATCTTATGAAACTTGCCAGTCATGTCACAGAGATAAGATGACCACAGCTCTGTTTATTGGAAACAGAGAAAGAGTTAGTAAACTCTTGGGATTGATACATGTTGATGTATGTAAGGTCCCCTGTCTATACATGCCAAGACCGGTTCTTTGTACTTCATTAAATTCTCTGATGATCTTTCAAGATTCAGACCTATGTTCCTATTGAAACACAAGTCCGAACCTTTTGAGATATTCACAGAATATAAGTTAGAAATAGAGAACCAAAATAAGGGTATAAGTATTATGTCCTATGATGAGATCAGGGAGGAGAATACTTGTGCATGGAATTTCTGGACTATTCTAAAGGAGAATGAGATTCTCTCTCAGCATTACACCTCCGTATACACCATGGTACGATGGTATATCGGGGCGGAGCAATTGCCCTATTCGATATGGTGCGCTCTATGATGAGTACTACTAAGTTACCTGTTTCCTTTTGGGGGTTATGCACTTGAAAACCTGCATACCTATTGAATTAGGTTCGAATCAGATCACAGCCTACCACTCCATATAAGATATGGTATGGGAAGAGCCCATGTCTTAAGATAGTTAAGATTTGGGGTTGACCGGCCTATGTCTGAAAGCAAAATCCGGACAAGCTCGAGGCAAGGTCTGTAATGTAGAACTGGAAAGGTTCCAGCTATACAAACTACAGCAGATGATTTGATAAAACCAAAGGATTCAATAGTTACCAACGAACCTCAGCCTCTCCGCCAATCTAGTAGGGTTTCTCACCCACCTGAGAGATACTTCTGTTTCTCTATGACAGTGGAAGTGAGGATTGCATCATGAGATGATGACCCAACTAGTTTCGAGCAGGCCATCGAGAGTAGTGACTCTGTAAGAATGGCTGGATGCTTAGTGATCTGAGATGGAATCCATATACACCAACAAAGTATGGACTTTGGTTGCTATATCTGAAGGGTTAAATCCCCATCACGAGCAAGTATATCTTGAGAAGATTACTTGGTGTACATGGAAAAGTTGAGACTTTCAAAACTAGACTTGTTAAAGGTTTGCATCATTGACCAGGTATAGATTATGTTGAAACCTTTTCTAAGGATCTATGCTTAAGTCCATCCAGATCCTACTTGCCACGGCTACATACTATGACTACGATATCTGGTGGTTGGGTGTCATGACTGCTTTTCTGAATAATGTTTTAGAAGAGGGCGTCTATAAGTACACAGCCAGAGGGCTTCGTAGACAGTGGGAGCAGCGGAAACGTGCATAAGTTTCTTTATAGGATAAAGCAGGCATCGCGGAGTTGGAACGTCTGTTTTGATGTAGTAGTCAAGGAGTTTGACATCATCAAAATGGTAGATGAACCTTGTATATACAAAAAGGTAGTTGGGAGTATGGTGGTGATCCTCGTAGAGTACGTGGATGACATACTCTTGATAGGGAAGGAGTTTCCTATGTTACGCTCAGTCAATCTCCGCTTATCACAATGATTCTCCATATAGGATCAAAGTGATATCTCCTAAATCCTGGGTTTTGGATCTATGAGATAGATCTAATTGGATGTTAGGATTCTCACTAGTTGTAGTGAGATGGTATCAATTGATCCTGGGGAGAATCACTGGAAGTGTTCCAGGGTGATAAGGACGACTGAATGTCAGTCACAGGCATTGTCTTTACCTTCAGTGGAGGGTCAGTATGTTGGAAGAGTTCCAAGCTATATACCGTGGCTTACTAGACGATAAAGGCAGGATACATCGCTACTTAAGATGCTACCAAAGAGGCTGTTTGGGTGTATATTGGTTCATGAGATGAACTTAGTTCCTCCCATTGTGTGACAATGGAGTTGTGGCTCATGCCAAGGAACGACCGTCCCATCAGTGATCCAGACATATTCTAAGGCAGTATCACCTGATCATGGAGATAGTTGATCTCCAGGGGATCGAGGTTAGGAGAGTAGACTCAAAGGACAACACGGCGGATCCACTCACAAAGGCCTTTTCCCAGAGAGAGACTTTTATGGGATGGTTGAGTATGAGATACTACAACCACTGCTATCAGATGACCCTAGTGCAAGTGGGAGATTGTTAGTTATATGTATGCCCTAGAGACCATTACTATACATAGGATGTATATTGTAGTGGATGCTTGGACATATATAGGGAGGACTTTCTTGCTCGACATGATAGTATGCTATCTGGTTGCTCTTTACCTTAACGTGTGCACTGATTGTCTCTCTGTTACATGTTGGTAAAGCCCATAGGATGTGTACTTGACTACCTGGACTATGATGCAGATCATACTAGTGGGGACATGGTAGTCCCTAAGTACATCCTTCAAGGTCCCTAGTCGTGGGTGTATCGAGATAGGGCATCGATATACCAGTGTAGACTAGCGTATACCTTCTCGACCCATACAGATGGGCGATGGATGATCCCCTATCCATTGGTGTTTGACATCAGAGATGATATACGGGTGCTCAGTGGAGACTGGGTACACTGGACGGACTCGCCGAGAACTCCCAGATAGTATTATACCTTACGTCAGATGGCAGTTCTCTGGTGACACTGGTACAGAGTAGTCTGTTGACCCGAGATCGTCATAGAGTCTTGTGTGATTCCCACTGTGCTTTGATTTCCACCTTACCACGTCCAAGAGGGCGTGCAAAACGTTGGTTTTTGGGTGCAGTCCCGAATCACATGGAGGCAATGAGCGATAGGAGGGGATTCGTCTCTCCCGGTATAGGGAGTTGATGTCGCGCTGTGTTCGATTGGCTATAACCGGAAATCCCTGGCCAGGGTTGCTGAGATTTACTTGTAAGTGTTACCAGTAGTTTCTCGAACTGTTATAGACCTCATATCGACA
Organism: Agapanthus africanus; assembly: GCA_030015575.1. Lineage (NCBI taxonomy): Eukaryota > Viridiplantae > Streptophyta > Magnoliopsida > Asparagales > Amaryllidaceae > Agapanthus > Agapanthus africanus. The sequence goes on along the minus strand of JASDDO010000024.1, from coordinate 544,298,370 downwards.
CGACTTATCGAGCTGCTGGGGTCTGACGTTTACCACCCCTAGGCGAGATATGCGACATATCAGACGAACAGACCGGACTGTACGGTAAGTGTTACTGGTTGGATTCACAGGAGTGTGAGCGGGCTTGCTCGTCAATCTTCTGATCGCTCAATACCCGGGTAGCCGTTACATTTAGAAGACCGCTTGCGGCTTGTGTGTGTTTGATATGATCATCACCTGCTGTCGGCGTATTGACGAGTCTTTAGAGTCCTACACAGAGGTTTCCTGGCTCAAGCGAAACGAAATAGGAGCGCATATGAGATATGTGCGGGACCGAGAATAATACCAGTATGTGATACTATATTCTATTCTCGCGATGAATGTATCGATTGGTTGTATGCGATATAACCTAATTATCGAATCGAGGATTGATTCGATAAGTCGATACATTGGATATTAGTCGGTCATATGCGATATGACCGGATCGTTAAATCAAGTGTTGATTTAATGATTTAATGTATAATTATATATTTGATATATTAATTTACATTAACTAGTATTTGTTCACTTAAGATGGATTTTCTCACTTGATGTGCACATTGTATATGTGATATATTTTTGTGCACATGATTGTATCATGTTTGATGATACATGCAAACTTGGGTGTGTATGATTAAACCATGGTTATGTTAATGGTTAAGGTTTTGATTTATTTATTTATTCTTTTTGGAAAAGATGAAATGGTGGATTTATTTTTCTTTCTTTGCTTGAAGCTTGTTGAAGCTTCAAAGCATCTTTGAAAGTCCACCACTTTGTCTTCATCCTAAACCTAACCATTATACCTAACCCTAGTTTATTCTCTACACTTAACCAAGGTTGCATTATGATAACTTCACTTGATTTATCATTTGAATGATTATTCTTATCATATTCTTTTTCTTCTTCTTCTTCTTCTTCAAGAAGAAAAAGCTTGCTAGCTTCAATGGTGAAATGAGAAAAAGAGTGAGAAATCCAATTCTAAAGTGAACCCACTTCCTATTTCTTCATCCTCTACCACTTGCCAAGTAGTATAGGGTGTTTTCTTCACAAGTTTCATGACTTGGTGAAGTTGGAGCTTGATCTTGAGTTGCCTCGACGTAGATCATCTTCGGCATCGAAGTCGATGACCTAGCCCGATCATTTCTTCGACGAAACCATCGCTAGAGTCCGGGGTCCGAAGATCGCAGTGGAGGGACATCATTATGGAGCTAAGGAAGTGGAGGACCGGAACTACAAAGGTTGTAGTTTCTTTCACTTAGCAGTTAAGTCGTTTACTCGCATGTTTCGCCTAATCTCTAGTTAACAATCCGTATTAGGGTTTCTCGGCACTTGTAAAATTTGAAATTAGCATGGTTGATGCCTTGTGAGACCTTATTAGTGTGCCTAGGAACCTTACACTTCTTTCTCCTTTCCGCCATTCTTCTCCTCCACCGAGACCATATTGTACCCTTCTTCCCACACGGTCTCGTGTGTTTCTCATTTCTTTCCTCTACGCCCCATTATTTCACCAACTCGGCCATTACCATGATAAGATTTTTGAATGGTTGGTGCTAACCTTTGGCTTATGTAAGGCCAAGCTTAAGTTTGGGGGGAACCTTGTTGTATATATATAATTTTTTGTTTTTCTTTTAAAAAGATAAAAATAAAAAAAATTAAAAATGGAAAAAAAATTGTAAATAAATAAACAGGGGAATACCGGCATTTTGACTCTCTTGGTTTAGCATGACAGTGAGAACACTGTCAAGTTTAAGTTTGGGGGTATGCTCGGTACGTCTTCTTCCCTTCGCATTCATTTTACATATTTTTGCATTTGCATACTTATTTTAAAACCCATAAAAATTGAAAATTTTCAAAAATTATAAAAATCAATGTATTTAATTTTGGCTATATTTGATTTGAGTTTGACAAATAGGTTAACTGGCTGGGAACAACTAGATCTTAGACTTGGTAAATTAAAAACCCTAAAGATAACCTTCCTTAAAGTTTAGCGGTAGAAAGTGTATGTCTTTATAGTTTATTTAGAAATAGGCAAATTTTGAGTTAACTTTTTTGGCTAAGTCGAAACAAAGGAAAAGTATTGATATCTTTATTAAAGTTTAAGTTTGAAAAATAATTCCTAGCTTAAATCTAGATTCTGAAAATGTATACCCTCCAAATTGCACAATCACGCACCTTGAAACTTGGAATAGTAGAAGAGACCTTGAAATGCTCTTGTCTAAAGTCCTCAGTACGAAGAGATTAAAAGAAAAGGTGAATAAAGAGAAAAAAATGAACACTGGTTTTTTTGATTACTTAAGGCTGCAAAAATAGAAAAATATTTAACGAGGGTGCTTCATCACCTAGTGCCTTAAACCAACTGGTTTGGGAGTCACTGCTAAAGCCTTAGGTATTGTAAGACTAGGAATTACGCTTTAATGTGCAAACACATCTTGTAATCGGTTGTTGGTACCTTAAGAAGTATTAACGGTCGTATGAAGGATGTGTGAGCAAAAAATTCATTTAAAAATTCACCTACTAATAAGTACTTTGGACAATGGACAAGGGCATGATTGCTTGATTTGAATTTCCAAGTGTAGGGGTGATTTATACACACACGTGGGGATATGTGATTGTAGTTTAGATGAGAGAAAGGAGTGAAGAATAGAACTTGTATCTTTAGTAGAGTTGATAGAAATTCCTAAGTGGAGATGGAACCCTAGAAGGAAAACTTAAGAGATGCCGAAAGCTAGGTAAGTCTATAGAGCATATATAATCTTAAGTTAAATAATGAGGAAGTGTGAAGAATATGGGTGGATAATTTATGAGTCGACGATAATAGAATTCCTTGTTAGAAAACCTAATTGGAGAACAAAAGTCGAAAAGCTGAATTGATAGGATTTTGTGGATAGTATCCGCTGAAAACCCTCAGGAGACAACACTCCTCCTACTAGGGACATCTAGAGGTTTAACTGCTTGTTGCATGAGCTCAGTGCAATCGCGTTTCCCTGCGAAAGTGCGGTTAGGTTTTTTGTAGAGAATAAAAAATAAGTTTGCTCGAGGACGAGCAAAAGATAAGTTTGGGGTATTTGTTCACACCATAATATTGCATTATTATATTCCCCATTCTTATTTTTTTTATAAATAAACAGGTGCTTTTGACGCATGTCTGCTACATGTTACAGGTTACAGGTTCTTGGATAGAAAACAGTGAAAACGATCTAAAGACGATGAAAAAGTGGACTTTGACCAACAAACAGAAGACTCTTGATCAAGCCTACATCAAAGATAAAGTTCACAATGTTCAAGGCAACGCAAGGTCCAAGAATACAAAGCGAACGGTTAAAAATCCATTGCAAATTGTTCACTGAAGATCTGGAACCAACGTAGAAGCCCAATTGACAAAAGAACAAAAGAATAAGAAGCCCAAAAAGACCCAGAAGCTGATCCCAAAATTCTACACAGTGACCTCATCAATGGGCCACGGAATCGCGGCCCAAAGCTTACCCAGGCCGCGGTTCCACGGCCATATGGTGCCCGGGCTTCGCGAATTTTTTACTAAAACTTGAGACGGCGCTGAATAGTTGACTAGGTCTTTTCTTAGGGGTATCTTCGTAAAAACAGATATGCGAATCAAATGTAACCTAGGGTTTCCTATCCTCCATAAATAGGAACTCTAAATCATTGTATTCTTTTTATGCCTCCTTTTAATAATAAATTCCAGAATTCTTTTGGAGAGCATCGGTGCCTCTTTTCAATTCATGAATTCAGATCTGACAACCCCGCGTTGATGTTTGGAGAGAGCCATCTGTAAGTAGTTTTATTTAATTGCTCTAGTTTAGATTTTAATTCTTTGCCCTAGGTAGATTTAATTCCTTGCCGTAGATAATTGTTGAGAGTTAGCTTTGGGGAAGGCTTTTGAGAGATGAGATCTCTCATCCCTTTCTTACCCATCATATATTTTCAATTGGACTCCATGCATACACGCACACACCGCGCCCTACGGCACCCTATCCCTCGAGGTAGCGGTGATACCGTAGTATAAAGGCCCGGTTGCGCGTGTTTTCCATGGAGGTTAGGGTAAGGATTTCTAAAGGAAGGACAAGAACCTAGAGGAAGGAACACCTTCCCGAATGGATCTAATCCCCTTTATTGATAATTACCATAACTCCTCATAGATCTTCATTTGGGTATAGAAAGCGTTGAGATTTACTTACATTTCCAAACCATCCCTAAACCTAACCCTAACAAGACTAGATCTAGATAATCGTAGTATAGAATAATTAGGTTTTTAGATTTAATAATCAATCCGAACACCGTTTGGAATTAACTCGTTAGCGCGATTAGGAAGTTCACAACATCCCTGTGGACCGACCCGTACTCACCGGCTAGCTACATACGACGCCGTTCTTGATTGCGGTTAATAGATAGTTTTTGAGATAAATCAGACGGCTAGGGAACTGGGTGCCTCTATTGGATACAATGCATGAAGGAACTCCGTGCAAACACACAAACTTACCAAAGAACAACTGAGCAAACTGAGCACAACCGGACAACAATCTCCCGAATGGAGTCACACCCTGACTGGCCTGGGTAGACCCACAACGAAATTTATGGAGATATGCTCCCATTCCCACACCGGAACGGTTAAAGGTTGTAACTCTCCAGCCGGTCTTAAATGCTCAACCTTAGCTCGCTAACAAGCTAAGCACCTCGAAACGAAATCCGAAACTCCACTCGTCATCCCTGCCCACCCGTAACTATCTCACAAGTCACGTTACATCTTTATGGCGCTTGGGGTGAACACAGCAAGCTGACTGATGTGCCTGCTCTAGGACCTAGCATCTCTACCCATCAGTATCGGGTACACACAAACGCGTCCCTAAACGTAGCACACCCTGGTCATAAATCAAGAACTCTTAATCTTACCCTGCCGAACAAGCTCAGAATCTCAAACAAACGAGCATCGACGGGCCGTGCCTCACGAAACGATTAACTAAAAGTGGACGGGCGCGGACATGAGCAAGATGTCCACTCAGAAGAGGCGAACTTAAACTGTACTCATCTGTCGCACAAGAACTGTAAATCTGCAGAAGACTATCTCCAAACTGCACACAACTGGAACAAACTACCCCCGAGCCTACGACTCAAAGCAACAGCTACCACAATCGCCTTGCTAGGGGAAAAAGGATCTCACAAACACAATCCTTCACAAGCTCTCACGACCCGCAGGGTACGGAACGTGACTGGCACTTAAGTTTACGAAACGTCTAAAGGCGTCCGTAAAATAAGTAAGCCAAAGCCCAGAAAACAAACCCAATGAAGCAAAAGAGTGAAGAAAACCCAATCAATTGAAAGCGAGTTATCAATAAGTCATGTAAAACACTTTTTAAAACAATACAAATTTTTCCCGAAAATTTCGGCAGAGTCTCCTTTGTAAATACTGACCCCCAAAAATGGGTACAACAAAATATATACATGAATCCACAAAATAGGGCATCCCCAAGCGGGAGCTAGCTCTTCGCCATAAGGCGGTCACAAATCCCACGCAATGTAAATGACAATAAGCATAATAAAGCATAAGGAAGCATGAAAAGTAGCATGTCGGCTCAAGTGAGCTCGACCCCAAAATACAGCATAAAATCCACAAACCTCACAGTCTCATCTCTAGATCAATATACAATAATCTGGTAGAAACAGTAGATGGAGTACGCTAGATACAAGAATATACAAGGTGGTACAAAAAAAAAAAACATAACCCACCTATGAGCAAATCTCGAGCTCAGGCAAAAGAGGTAAAAGACAAGTGCGCCCGCCGCTACTGAACTGACGGAGCGGACCTGCAAAAGACTGTGGCACAACGGGGGTGAGTTGCCAACTCGTGAGTAATAAATAACATCTACAAAGGCTATCGTATGCATGCACACAAGCATCCTAGTATCTAAAATACAGGTATGACTGGATGCACTAGCAGGTGTGTATATAACATCAGTGTACTAATATGCATGCAACATGAAAATCTGAGGTCTCAATAGGTATATATAAGAAATATTTTATCTCTTTTTGTTTTTGAAACTCTTTTAGAATGCCAGCATAATGTCAATGAATCGACGAAAATCAGTGTCCAGCAACGACACCCAAAAGCTGTCTCAAATCTCATAAATGTATCTCTGGCCTCAGCCGTCCGGCTGACCCATCTCAAATATCAATATCTCAGCATCAAGCGGCCACGGTCGGTATCCTCTGGATATCCGCCGTCCCAAACAGTCACCGGTAGGTAATCCGTCCCCTGCCAGGCTCAACGTCATCACCACATTCCTCTTGCCCCGGGGTACCTTACCGGGCCCACCATGTACCCGTGCCGGTTCCTCCACTCCTCGACACGGATTTCCAAAGCCACAGCAAACTCATGGTGGACGACACTTACATCACTAGAAAACCGCAATTTTACATATTTTTAAAAAATATAATAAGTTTAGAAATTTTGCGGCTTTCCCCCGGAATCCAGCAATATCATAAAATCTCCAGAAATCCACATAAGTGCATATATCAATGATAATGAATGCGTATGATATCAATAATCAAGTTGCGATGTGTGATTAATGGATTAAGCATGAACAATTAATATGATGAAGTACATGCACATGAATAGCAATTCTACGGTTTCATTTTAAGGAATTAAAGGCAATAGCACCAGTTTAAGTATCAATTAGTAAAGGTTTTAAATTTAAAAGTTATCTAGTGTGGTGGCATGGCAATTACCAGGGTGTGTGTGTAAACATGAATAGTGCTCGTGCTGCATATAAAAACCTGGTAATGGTGCATGTGTCCTACAATTGAGTTTGCGTATATGGGTATAACCTATCGATCTAATTGCAGCAATTATCATGCCAGTATTATTATTCTAATGTCACAAGTGATTATCCAATTTACTATTTTCCAGTTTACTAAATCTATCGGGCGACTTGCGCCATCCAGACGATCGTCCCCCGTAGATGTTAAATCTACTCACCGGGATTCCTGGCTAGCTGTGTCCGATCACCGCCTTTCCCTTTCGCGCCGCGTCAGACGTCTCCGCGACCGAACCTGTAATTTATATCAAATATAAGGTTACATATCAAGAACGACGCAAAACCCCAACGAAACTACTAAAGTTCTCTAGCTGGGTACAACGTGCACAAAGTGCGCGGACACACGCGAAAATCGCAAAAACTGCCGAAAAACGCCGATTTGGGTCACCCGGCAAAACTAAAACCCGACTACCCAAAAACCGCACTCACGCATCCTAAAAGTCGTAGGACAAGCCAACAAAATCATCAAGATACCACAATTAACCCATCACATAACTTCTATAAAAATCTAGTAAGCAGAAATTGCAATTTGATGCAAACATCGACAATAAAGCGACAAAGTCAACCCACCCAACGCCAACATTCCAAACTAACCAAAAAGTTAGCCAATACACCAATGCTAAACCATTAACTAAGCTTAAAAAACCTAATTTACATAACAAAACCTTCTCTTGATTTTTATAAATAGCAAACATAACTCAAACTATATAAGAAATCCTTACTTTAACACTAAAATTTAGCCTAATAAGCAAATTAACCACTTAGCTTAAGGTTAGCAAAACACTAGATAGCAAATTAGGTTTAATCAACACAAATTAGGTTTAATCAACTCACTAATCAAGCTTCAAATATCATTTTCCATACATAACCCTCTCTTGAAAAACCTTAAAACAACAACTTTACAACTAAAATCAACTTCTAAAATTACCTAAATTAGTATAATTAAAGACTACATAATAAGGTAACCATATAGATTAGTTTACTAACAACTAGATTAACTAATAAACAACTTAAATAAATTATCATGGTTCAAAACCTAGTTAGAATTTTCAAACAAAAATCTAAGAAAACTAGATTAACTACACTAAATTAACACTAAACCATAACACATAAGCACTTAAACAAGGAATTTAACAAGATGGAATTTATACCTCTTGATCAATAGATCAAGCAAGAAAGTTTCCTCCAAATGATGGCCTCAAACACCAAGATCCAAGCAAGAATGGCTAAGGAAAATGATAGCATAAGGAAATTGTTTGGATTTTTGGAATTAATTCATGGATTTTGATGCATTTCCTTGAAGGAAATTGAAGAAAAATGCAAAGAAAAGAGATGAGAAAGAGGGGTGCAGGTTTCGGCCAGGTTGGAGGTATGGGGGAGGGTGTGGGGTGAGTGGGAAGGTCAAGGGTCAAGTTTTAAAGTCAATGTATCATACATTTATCCAATATATTAAAATAAATACCATAAACTATCAATTAACTCAAGAAACAACTCAAGAAAGAGAGAGGTCAGAATTTTCTGGTCTTGGCCAAGGATTGGGCTGTTCTTGGGCTGAGGAAAAAGATAGAGGGGTTTTACAAAAGAAATTTTATGCAAAAAGGCCCCCTACAACTCAAAAATTGCAAGTTTTAGCCCAAAATTCAATAATTTCGTTTCAATTTATAAAAATTGGTTAAAAATCAAAATAAATTACTAAAAATTCATGTTATCACTAGAATATAATTATCATAATTTTTGAGATTAAAATTAGCCCGGAAAAATTTGTATTTATCGCTTATTTAAAGTATTTTCTTACCGGCTTAAAATAATATTAAAAAATTGAAAAATAGGGAAAAATTTTTAAATGACCAAAATTTCATAATTAACTCATTAGTCACTAAAAACAAGTAATTACCTATCCATTTTAAGTATAATTAGCCCTAAACTGCAAAATATCGAGAAAGACGGTTTTCGGAAAAATACCGAATTTTCACCGAATTTCAGGAAAACACCAAAACGACTTTTCAAGACGCTACAATCTTCCCCCCTTAAAGAAATTCGGTCCCCGAATTTAAAAATATAGCTACGCGTACCTTCGAAGAGATGGGGATATTTCTTCCTCATCTCGCCCTCGGTCTCCCAGGTAACCTCCTCGCTGCTTGGGCTACGCCAAAGGACCTTGACGGTTGGTATAACCTTCGACCTCAACTTCTTCACCTGCCGATCCAAGATGGCCACCGGCTGCTCTGCAAAAGAAAGGTCGCGCTCTAGCTGGACTGTCGGGTGCTGAATCGCATGCGAAGGGTCGTGAAGGTACTTGCGGAGCATCGAAACATGGAAGACGGGGTGAACATCGGGAAAGCTGGGTGGAAGAGCCAAACGATATGCAACAGCGCCGACACGCTCGAGGATCTCGAAGGGACCTACGAATCTAGGGCTAAGCTTCCCCTTTCGCCCAAAACGCATCACGCCCTTCATCGGTGAGACCTTCAGAAAAACATGGTCGCCAACTGCGAACTCTAATCTGCGACGGCGCCTGTCTGCATACGATTTCTGCCTGCTCTGAGCCGCTCTCATCCGGTCTCGGATCAACTGTATTTTCGCTGTCGTCTCCTCAACAAGCTGCGGCCCCAAAATGCTGCTCTCGCTGAGCTCTGTCCAACAAACGGGCGATCTGCATCTCCTCCCATACAATGCCTCGAAAGGTGCCATCTGAATAGTATCCTGGAAGCTGTTGTTGTAGGAGAACTCCACTAGAGGTAAATGACGATCCCAGCTACCACCAAAGTCTAAAACGCACGCTCTGAGCATGTCCTCGAGAGTCTGAATGGTCCGCTCTGACTGTCCATCTGTCTGCGGATGAAACGCTGTGCTGAAGCTCAAACGAGTGCCCAAAGCCTCCTGAAGTCTCTGCCAAAGTCGGCTGGTGAACTGAGTGCCTCGATCTGACACGATACAAGTCGGTACGCCATGTAGTCGCACGATCTCGTCAATATAGAGCTGAGCATACTGAGCGAAGCTGAAAGTCGTCTTCACTGGCAGGAAGTGAGCCGCTTTCGTCAATCTATCCACGATCACCCAGATGGAGTCGTACCCTCGACTGGTCCTGGGTAGACCCACAACGAAGTCCATCGAAATCTGCTCCCATTTCCACTCTGGAATGGGTAACGGCTGTAGCTCTCCTGCGGGCCTCTGGTGCTCGGCCTTGACTTGCTGACAAGTCAGGCATCTCGAAACGAACTCCGCAATGTCCCTCTTCATCCCGTCCCACCAGTAGGTCTCTCTCATATCATGGTACATCTTGGTGGAACCGGGGTGGACACTATACACTGATCGGTGTGCCTCCTCGAGAATGTCGCGCCGTAATCCATCGGCATCTGGTACGCACAGTCTAGATCCATATCGTAAAATCCCCTGATCGTCAACCATGAACTCGGAAAATCTGCCCTGTCCCATCTGTGCCATGATCTCTGAGCAACGGTCGTCACTACGCTGTGCCTCATATATACGGTCAAGCAACTGTGGGCGTGCACGAACATGCGCGAGCTGTCCCCCTGTCTGAGTGAACTCGAACTCAACTCGGCTGTCGCATAACATCTGCCAATCTGCTGACGACTGCCTCTGCACTGCGCGCAAAAAGGATAGACTACCCCCGGGCCTCCTACTCAACGCATCTGCCACCACATTCGCCTTGCCGGGGTGATATAAGATCTCGCAGTCGTAGTCTTTCACCAACTCCATCCAACGACGCTGTCTGAGGTTCAGGTCTCGCTGCTGAAATATGTACTTTAAGCTCTTGTGATCGGTGAATATCTGACACGACTCGCCGTAAAGGTAATGTCGCCAAATCTTCAGTGCAAAGACCACTGCAGCCATCTCCAAATCATGAGTGGGGTAGTTCTGTTCATGCTTCTTCAACTGCCGAGAAGCATAAGCGATCACCCGGCCATGCTGCATCAAAACGCATCCTAATCCCACTCGCGAAGCATCACAGTAGACAACAAATCCGCCTGATCCCGAAGGTAAAGATAATACCGGCGCCGTAGTCAAACATGTCCGTAGCTGCTGAAAACTGCGCTCGCACTCCTCTGTCCAGACGAAAGGAACTCCCTTCCGGGTCAAACCGGTCAACGGTGCAGCTATACGGGAGAAGTCCTGAACAAAACGCCTGTAGTAGCCCGCCAAGCCTAGAAAACTACGGATCTCGGTAACCGATGTAGGTCGGGGCCACTGCTGAACAGCCTCAATTTTCTTCGGGTCCACACAAATGCCGTCTCTCGTAACCACGTGACCCAAGAATCCGACGCTGTCCAGCCAGAAAGCACACTTGGAGAACTTCGCGAACAGCTGATGCTCCCTCAGAGTCTGTAACGTAATCCGCAAGTGCTGCTCGTGCTCCTCTCTGCTCCGGGAGTACACCAAGATATCGTCGATAAACACGATGATGAACAAGTCAAGATACGGCCTGAATGTACGGTTCATCAAATCCATGAATGCTGCTGGGGCGTTGGTGAGTCCGAACGACATCACCAAAAACTCGTAGTGGCCGTAGCGCGTGCGGAAAGCTGTCCTCGGTATATCCTCCTGTCGAACTCGCAGCTGATGGTATCCTGATCGCAAATCGATCCTCGAAAAATACCCCGCACCCTGAAGCTGGTCGAACAAATCATCAATGCGCGGCAACGGATATCTGTTCCGAACGGTAACTTTGTTCAGCTGGCGGTAGTCGATACATAAGCGCAAACTTCCATCCTTCTTCTTGACAAACAGGACCGGAGCACCCCACGGAGAAACACTCGGTCGAATAAGCCCCTTATCCAACAAATCCTGCAACTGCTCCTTCAGCTCTCGAAGCTCTGCCGGGGCCATCCGATACGGTGGTATAGAAATAGGCCCCGAACCGGGAATCAAATCAATGCAGAACTCAACATCGCGCTCAGGCGGTAGCCCAGGTAGCTCATCAGGGAAAACATCAGGGAACTCACAAACTACCGGGACCTGGTCCAACGGAACCTCTGCAGCTCGAGTATCACAAATACACGCTAAGAATCCCTTACATCCCTTCCGCAAGAGCTGACCAGCGCGAAGAGAAGAAATTAAGCTGGGAAGGGCGACACTGCGGTCTCCCTGAATAACAAGGACTGGCTCTCCCGGAAAGCTAAATCTGACTGCCTTCTCACGGCAGTCCACCGAAGCATAACAAGTGGCTAGCCAATCCATGCCCAGAAGCACATCAAAGTCCAACGTATCGAGGAGTATCAAATCAACTGATGAATCCCTCTCCCCGATACGAACGGAACACAAACGAAATACAAAACGAGCGACAAACGACTCGCCTACCGGAGTAACAACAACAAGCGGCTGATCTAACGACGACGACTCACGGCCCAACATCGGTGCAAAGTGTGTAGATACGTACGAATGTGTGGAACCTGGGTCGAATAACACCCGTGCGTCGAAAGAACAAACTGGCAAAGTACCTGTCACAACGGCATTGGATGCCTGCGCATCCTGCGGTGTCAAAGCAAAAACTCGGGCCTGTCCTCCACCGATAGCGGGCTGACCTCGACCTCGGCCTCTGCCTCCTCGTCCTCTCTGAACAGGACCGCCGCGTCCACGGCCTCTCGGTGCACCTAACTGGCGTGGAGCATCGCCTGGGGTAGGAAGTAGGGCTCTCTGAGGAGGGGGTGGTGATGGTGGTAGAGTCACATGCGGAACTGTCGCTGCTCCCTGTCGTCTCACCGGACAGTCTCTGACAAGATGATGCAGACTCCCGCACCCAAAACATCCTGGTGACGGCTGCTGCCTCTGGGGATAAGAACCATATAACTGTCCCCGCCCAAATCCTCTGCCAGGCCTATCTCTCGGAAAGAATCTGGCGCGCTGTCTCTGAGATGGTACATCGGTGCGCATCCTCTTCGGCCCAGAAACGGCCGGAGTCTGTGATATGCGTGCCTCCATCCGCAATGCTGTATCCATAGCAGCTGAATAAGTGTCGTAGTGCTGGGCGCCAATGGCAAGGTATAGCTGGGCATCAAGTCCCTGTACGAACCTCTTCACCATCTTCTCCTCGGTATCCACCAAATACTGAGCATATCGGGATAACTGTGTAAACTGGATATCATACTCAGACACCGTCATCCCAGGTGTCTTGACTAAGGCCTCGAAACTGCGAGCTCTGGCGTCACGAACGCTCTCTGGAAGGAAACGGGCTAGAAAGACCGCTGTAAACTCGGCCCAAGTCATAGGCGGCAGATCTGCAGCTCGACCTCTCAAGACTGACTCCCACCATGTCTGCGCGAGACCCTCTAGCCGGAAACTGGCAAGCTCTACCCATCGATCATCCGAACATCTCAGCGAACGGCAGATCCTGGCTAAACTATCAAGGAACGTCTGTGGGTCCTCCGCTACCTCGGTGCCGGTGAATACTGGAGGTCTCAGCCTCATGAAGTCCTGTAGTGAAACCGGAATGGACACGATGGTAGTAGTAGGAGCAGGTATCATGGTCGTCTGTGATGTAGTAGGTACGTCATCCTGCCTCGGTGTACGACTGGCTGCAACTAGGGATCCTACCATCTGACGCAGCTCCTGCATGCCTCCCATCATCTGTCGCAACTCCTCCATACCCGTCTCGAGCCTATCCATACGGCCTGGGGAAGGTGGATCGGTCTGTCCCTGCGGCGTAGGCATACCACCCTGCTCAGTCCTAGTCTCGGACGAGCCAGCTCGAATCTCGTCTCTGGCGGCAGCCCTCTGTGCCCTCGTAGCCTTCGGCGGCATAGTGGCTGTCACAAGAAAACGGATAGTAAGAACAGTGCAATAGGATCATAGGATACACGGAATTGAAGAAGGAATTTTTTTCAAGCAAGTATATCCTAAAGTCACTTAGGCGGAGTACCGTATCGTAAGTATGCCGCGGACATACGTACGCTACGTTACCCTGCTTAAGTCACTTACTCCATCTACCAAGGGTCATCCTACACTCAAAAAGGTAAACCTATCGCTCTGATACCAACTTTGTCACGACCCGCAGGGTACGGAACGTGACTGGCACTTAAGTTTACGAAACGTCTAAAGGCGTCCGTAAAATAAGTAAGCCAAAGCCCAGAAAACAAACCCAATGAAGCAAAAGAGTGAAGAAAACCCAATCAATTGAAAGCGAGTTATCAATAAGTCATGTAAAACACTTTTTAAAACAATACAAATTTTTCCCGAAAATTTCGGCAGAGTCTCCTTTGTAAATACTGACCCCCAAAAATGGGTACAACAAAATATATACATGAATCCACAAAATAGGGCATCCCCAAGCGGGAGCTAGCTCTTCGCCATAAGGCGGTCACAAATCCCACGCAATGTAAATGACAATAAGCATAATAAAGCATAAGGAAGCATGAAAAGTAGCATGTCGGCTCAAGTGAGCTCGACCCCAAAATACAGCATAAAATCCACAAACCTCACAGTCTCATCTCTAGATCAATATACAATAATCTGGTAGAAACAGTAGATGGAGTACGCTAGATACAAGAATATACAAGGTGGTACAAAAAAAAAAAACATAACCCACCTATGAGCAAATCTCGAGCTCAGGCAAAAGAGGTAAAAGACAAGTGCGCCCGCCGCTACTGAACTGACGGAGCGGACCTGCAAAAGACTGTGGCACAACGGGGGTGAGTTGCCAACTCGTGAGTAATAAATAACATCTACAAAGGCTATCGTATGCATGCACACAAGCATCCTAGTATCTAAAATACAGGTATGACTGGATGCACTAGCAGGTGTGTATATAACATCAGTGTACTAATATGCATGCAACATGAAAATCTGAGGTCTCAATAGGTATATATAAGAAATATTTTATCTCTTTTTGTTTTTGAAACTCTTTTAGAATGCCAGCATAATGTCAATGAATCGACGAAAATCAGTGTCCAGCAACGACACCCAAAAGCTGTCTCAAATCTCATAAATGTATCTCTGGCCTCAGCCGTCCGGCTGACCCATCTCAAATATCAATATCTCAGCATCAAGCGGCCACGGTCGGTATCCTCTGGATATCCGCCGTCCCAAACAGTCACCGGTAGGTAATCCGTCCCCTGCCAGGCTCAACGTCATCACCACATTCCTCTTGCCCCGGGGTACCTTACCGGGCCCACCATGTACCCGTGCCGGTTCCTCCACTCCTCGACACGGATTTCCAAAGCCACAGCAAACTCATGGTGGACGACACTTACATCACTAGAAAACCGCAATTTTACATATTTTTAAAAAATATAATAAGTTTAGAAATTTTGCGGCTTTCCCCCGGAATCCAGCAATATCATAAAATCTCCAGAAATCCACATAAGTGCATATATCAATGATAATGAATGCGTATGATATCAATAATCAAGTTGCGATGTGTGATTAATGGATTAAGCATGAACAATTAATATGATGAAGTACATGCACATGAATAGCAATTCTACGGTTT
Source organism: Agapanthus africanus (assembly GCA_030015575.1). Lineage (NCBI taxonomy): Eukaryota > Viridiplantae > Streptophyta > Magnoliopsida > Asparagales > Amaryllidaceae > Agapanthus > Agapanthus africanus. The sequence goes on along the minus strand of JASDDO010000024.1, from coordinate 544,283,079 downwards.
CATTTTAAGGAATTAAAGGCAATAGCACCAGTTTAAGTATCAATTAGTAAAGGTTTTAAATTTAAAAGTTATCTAGTGTGGTGGCATGGCAATTACCAGGGTGTGTGTGTAAACATGAATAGTGCTCGTGCTGCATATAAAAACCTGGTAATGGTGCATGTGTCCTACAATTGAGTTTGCGTATATGGGTATAACCTATCGATCTAATTGCAGCAATTATCATGCCAGTATTATTATTCTAATGTCACAAGTGATTATCCAATTTACTATTTTCCAGTTTACTAAATCTATCGGGCGACTTGCGCCATCCAGACGATCGTCCCCCGTAGATGTTAAATCTACTCACCGGGATTCCTGGCTAGCTGTGTCCGATCACCGCCTTTCCCTTTCGCGCCGCGTCAGACGTCTCCGCGACCGAACCTGTAATTTATATCAAATATAAGGTTACATATCAAGAACGACGCAAAACCCCAACGAAACTACTAAAGTTCTCTAGCTGGGTACAACGTGCACAAAGTGCGCGGACACACGCGAAAATCGCAAAAACTGCCGAAAAACGCCGATTTGGGTCACCCGGCAAAACTAAAACCCGACTACCCAAAAACCGCACTCACGCATCCTAAAAGTCGTAGGACAAGCCAACAAAATCATCAAGATACCACAATTAACCCATCACATAACTTCTATAAAAATCTAGTAAGCAGAAATTGCAATTTGATGCAAACATCGACAATAAAGCGACAAAGTCAACCCACCCAACGCCAACATTCCAAACTAACCAAAAAGTTAGCCAATACACCAATGCTAAACCATTAACTAAGCTTAAAAAACCTAATTTACATAACAAAACCTTCTCTTGATTTTTATAAATAGCAAACATAACTCAAACTATATAAGAAATCCTTACTTTAACACTAAAATTTAGCCTAATAAGCAAATTAACCACTTAGCTTAAGGTTAGCAAAACACTAGATAGCAAATTAGGTTTAATCAACACAAATTAGGTTTAATCAACTCACTAATCAAGCTTCAAATATCATTTTCCATACATAACCCTCTCTTGAAAAACCTTAAAACAACAACTTTACAACTAAAATCAACTTCTAAAATTACCTAAATTAGTATAATTAAAGACTACATAATAAGGTAACCATATAGATTAGTTTACTAACAACTAGATTAACTAATAAACAACTTAAATAAATTATCATGGTTCAAAACCTAGTTAGAATTTTCAAACAAAAATCTAAGAAAACTAGATTAACTACACTAAATTAACACTAAACCATAACACATAAGCACTTAAACAAGGAATTTAACAAGATGGAATTTATACCTCTTGATCAATAGATCAAGCAAGAAAGTTTCCTCCAAATGATGGCCTCAAACACCAAGATCCAAGCAAGAATGGCTAAGGAAAATGATAGCATAAGGAAATTGTTTGGATTTTTGGAATTAATTCATGGATTTTGATGCATTTCCTTGAAGGAAATTGAAGAAAAATGCAAAGAAAAGAGATGAGAAAGAGGGGTGCAGGTTTCGGCCAGGTTGGAGGTATGGGGGAGGGTGTGGGGTGAGTGGGAAGGTCAAGGGTCAAGTTTTAAAGTCAATGTATCATACATTTATCCAATATATTAAAATAAATACCATAAACTATCAATTAACTCAAGAAACAACTCAAGAAAGAGAGAGGTCAGAATTTTCTGGTCTTGGCCAAGGATTGGGCTGTTCTTGGGCTGAGGAAAAAGATAGAGGGGTTTTACAAAAGAAATTTTATGCAAAAAGGCCCCCTACAACTCAAAAATTGCAAGTTTTAGCCCAAAATTCAATAATTTCGTTTCAATTTATAAAAATTGGTTAAAAATCAAAATAAATTACTAAAAATTCATGTTATCACTAGAATATAATTATCATAATTTTTGAGATTAAAATTAGCCCGGAAAAATTTGTATTTATCGCTTATTTAAAGTATTTTCTTACCGGCTTAAAATAATATTAAAAAATTGAAAAATAGGGAAAAATTTTTAAATGACCAAAATTTCATAATTAACTCATTAGTCACTAAAAACAAGTAATTACCTATCCATTTTAAGTATAATTAGCCCTAAACTGCAAAATATCGAGAAAGACGGTTTTCGGAAAAATACCGAATTTTCACCGAATTTCAGGAAAACACCAAAACGACTTTTCAAGACGCTACAATCCAACGGCACTGTCTCGACATCAGATCCCGCTGCAGGAAGATGCACATTACGCACTGGTGGTCCGTGAAAATCTGACACGACTCTCCGTACAAGTAGTGTCTCCAAATCTCCAATGCACGACCACCGTAGCCATCTCCAGATCATGAGTGCGATAATCCTGCTCGTACTTCCTCCAACGGTCGGGAAGCATAAGCGATAACTCTATCATGCTACATCAGTATACAGTCGAGCCCCACTCGCTAAACATCACAGTAAAAAACAAAGTCGCCCGATCCAGAAAGCAAAGATAGATCTGGTGCAGTCGTCTACCAAGTCATCAATCACTAAAAACTCAGCACGCATGCCTCAATCTAAAGAAAAGGAACCCCCTTCCTTGTCAGTCCGGTCAACGGTGCAGTGAATACACAAGAAATCCTGCATGAAACGGCGGTAAAAACCGGCTAAGCCTAAAAGCTGCGGACCTCTGTCCCTGCTATAAGTCTGGGCCAAAGCTGTACGGCCACGATCTTCCTCGAGTCCATCCGAATACTGTCTCCCGTAACCCCATGACCTAGAAAGTCAACACAATCATGCCTGAAAGAACACTCCGAGAATTTACCAAACAGCTGGCGCTCTCCCAATGTCTGCAAAGCAAATCCTCAAGTGCAGCTCATGTTGGATATGTATACCCTAGAGGCCATTATTGTATAGTACTAGTTTGTATAATACATTTTGGAAGCTTAGGATATATACACGGGTTTACGACAGTCTTGCTCAATATAGTAGTATGCTACTTGGTTTGTTTCTATCTTAATATGTGTATATGTTTCTTTTAACATATCGCTGATACATATTGATGGAGCCCTTAGGATCATTGCTTGACTACCGGTGTTGTGATGGCGATCACACTAGTGGGGGCTGGGTAGTCTATAAGCACATCCTTATTTTGGTCCCTAGTCGTAGGATTATCGAGATAGGGCATCGATACTCCAGAGTAGACTGGTGCATACGCTTCTCATCCCAGCAGGGGAGATGGTTTTTCCCACAGCCATCCGTACGTCGTACTGGAGATAGTATGCAGGTGCTCGTTAGGTTACGAGGACACTGGACAGGACTCGTCGGGAACTGTTGGTTGGTATTATACTTATCGTCAGTTAACAGTTCCCAGGTGACATGAGTACAGCTTAGTCCGTTGACTTGACACTGCCACTTCGCCTCAAGTGTGTTCCCACTGTTCTTTGATTGCTACCCTACCACGGCTCTATTGAGTCGTGCAAACAGGTAGTAGTTGGGTGCAGTCCCGAAGCACTTGGAGGCAGTGACGGTTATACATGATTCGTCTCTCCCAGTATTGGGGGTTGATATCGCGTTGTGTCTAGGAGAGCCATTACACATAGTCGTCCCTGGCCAGGGCAAGCGAGATTTACTGGTAATATTTCCAGTAGTTTCTCAGGGTGTTCTGGGCTACACCCCGACACGACTTATACTGCTATTAGGGGTCTGATATTTACCACCCCCTAGGCCCGATATGCGATACTCTTAGACGAACAGACCGAACTGTACGGAGGTTGTCACAGATAGGCTCAGTAGGAGTTTGGATGAGCTTGCTCGTCGACCTTCTTTTCGACAGATACCTGGGTAGCCGTTACGCATAGCTGGTGTCACTGACGTGCTTGTGGTTAAACCCACTGCCAGAGTACTATCGAGTGTTTAGAGTCCCACACAGAGGGTTTCCCAGCCTCGAGCGAAATGAGTAGAGGTCGTATGGTTTTACGACAGGGTTCGAGCACATACGTGCACTTGTACACGTATGGTGTTCGAGCGGACTATACTAGTGGGCTCTGGTTTATGCCAGATCCTAGTATATGATTATTGGATTGGCTTCGTCTCAGTGTATTCGTGTTTCTTGGAACATGGATACGGGTATGTATATACCGTTGAGAGGGGGTACAGACGGAGACTTTCTCATTAGGGTTTTGACCATTGATTTGGACAAAACACAAATGAGGAAAAGAAAAGATTATGTTATTTTTGATAAATGATAATTGTATTTGGAATGAATATTTTGTTGACCATTTGACTTTGTTGACCATTTGACTTTGGTTGACTTGTTGACCAAAGATATTATGGATGAGATATTTTTGTGCTAGATGTTTTCTTAGATATTTTCTTCTCTCCAAAGCAAATGGCCAATGATATATATTCTTTTTCCAAATACTTTTATTCATTCATCACAAAAGCATTCTCTCTCTTCATGCTCGCTCTCATCTTCTTCTTCCTCTCTCAAACACTAACCCTAATCTATCATGTGTTGATAACCAAGGGTTAGTGAGATTAAGCCATCCAAATCACTCTCTACTCTCTCTAGTTTACTTGGATTAGAAAATCAAGTATTCTAGTTAACTCAAGCTAGAGGTTTGGTTCAAGGTTGGAACTCTCGGGTGGATCATCATAAACACAAGGAGGTCGGAGTTCAAGCACGATCTATACGACCATCGAGGAGCTTAAGGAGAGGATCGAAGACCCGAAGGACTTGGTTTCTTTAGGTATAAAATATTTTCATAGTAGATAGAACTCTATTAAGTGCTAACTAGGTTTATGGTAAAGATCCGGTTAGGGTTTATGTTAGCGCCAAGTTCGTTATCGCTACGAAATTTTTGTTCCACATTTGGCCACGGAAGTTGGCCGGGACGCTAGTGTAACCCTTCATGGTATCAGAGCCAGCCCATAAACACTAGGTTAGCAAGTTTAAGCAATGTTAAAAAAACGAAATCAAAACAACTACGCGAAACCAAACACGGATTCTGCAGTTTCTATTGATTTAGAAAAAGTCTCTCAAAATTTTTTAAACATGTGCAGAGTGGTCCTTATCCTATTAGATGTACCCAGAACCAAAACGAGTCAATTTGGACAAGCTATGGCCGGCCACATAGGCCTCAAATCCAGCCACCCCGGTTTTTCTTGGGGTGTGTGCATAATTTTTTGGTGCTGGGTGCTTATCTCTGGGAGTTTGGTTTTCTGGTGTTGTTTATTTTTGCCCAAACTTGGATCTCTGTAGATTTGAGTTTTAGGCAACTTGTGGTGTTTCGAATTCTTTATATTTAACAATGTTTAACAGTTTACAGTTCATTCACTTTTATCTGCGACCGAGAATGTCACTCGATCGGTAAAACTCGTCTAATCGCTATATGTTCCTTTAGACGGGTTTTGCGAACGTGACATTCGCGTTGATGTTGTGTGCTTGTTCTGTAATGTTGGTTGGATAGTCATGATGGATAGCAAGTGTTGCAATTTTTGTAGTGCAGTTTAAATTCTTTTGTACATTTTTTATTGCGGGGCGAGCGTCCGACATGTGGACTGCCGTCTTTGCCGGGTTGTATATTATTTTGGGGCACGACCGGGCTGAGGTCGATGTCACCATTTGTACATATTATTTTATTTTTTTTTGTACTAGGGTTACCCCACGGTGGAGTGCACGAATAGCCGGGTTCTAGAATGGCAGCAAGCCCGCATCTCATGGCGTTGAAACGGAGGGGGCATCTTTCTCATGGTGTTGAGATGGAGGGAGCTTCTTTCTCATGGTGTTAAGACGGACGGGGCTTCATTCTAGAATTGGCGGGATATTCGCCGCACTCGTAGGGGGTATAGGTTTTCATTGCACAGGCTATCCACACGACAGGGAACGTCGGGTTTTATTTATGGCTTAAATGAAACCCGGGGCTCCAAGATTTTCCACCATTCTGTATTGTTGGCTGTGTTTCTGTGATGTTGTTTACTATCATGCCTGGGACGAATGTTGTATATACTTATATATATATATATATATATACTAGTAGATGTTGTATATGTTTTGCACCCGCGCTAGTCCAGCCCCCGCTCTGTCGTTAGTTAAGTAACCAACGGGTGATGACGGGGCCCAGTGGAGAATGCGGATGGCATATACGTACATCGTATTTTTGTTCTTTTCTGGTTACATTGATGGGACAACATTAATTTTGATTAATGCAAGTAAAATCAAACCTAAAAGATGTTGTTGGAACCAAGTTTTAAAAACAGACATTACAGACGTTCTCTTTTGCTTTGCACAGTGGTATTCAGTTTGGAATATTCGGCACCTCATTCGATGAGGCAAGGGCCGAGATCCCTTCATCGGGAGTGACCCCTTGAGTAAAAGTTTGCGTCAGCATAATAACTTCACGATAGTCGATTATTCTTGCTTTGCATCGTGGTATTCAGTTTGGGATATCCTGCACCTCATTCGACGAGGAAAGAGCCGAGATCCCTTCACAGGGAGTGACCTCTTTAGGAAAAGTTTTCGTCACTATATATTTTAAAAGGTTATCAGGTTCCTTCAACAATATCAAGTTCATTACGTTAACAGGTTTTTCGCCAAAAACCCAGCCATAGCCCTCCGTCGTTTCAGATAGTTACTACTTAGTATTCGTGCTGCGTTTGTTGATTATTCGTCAAGGCACAGTGAACGGTAGCTGAGTAATAATTCTATGTTGCATTTGATAAATGCGATTGGTTAGGACGGTCCCATGATTTTGTTGATTATTCTTCAAGGATCATGCGGGTGGGTCTAATGCAATCTAAGATAACGACGGGTTGAACTTGACTAGGACCTTTTGATTTGTTGATTATTCGTCAAGCTCACTTGGGTCCTAGGGGTAAAAATCACATCGGGGGTTTCAAACATACAGGAAACTTGAAGATTTAGCATACCTTCTGGAGTGTGGTAACTAGAGTGAATTCCATCTAGGCCATCACACAATGATAGTTGGATCCCGATCCCACTGTTGAGTTGGATTACTCTCGGGAGATTATTTCACTTAACAATCAATGCTATAAACCAAGTAGGTGTCTAGAACGGTGTTAGCGGGGCTACGCCTAAAGGGAACAGAGGTTATGTAATTAAGGAACTTCGTGAAAGCGTTGGAAAACCTCCCTCGAAGTACCAACACTAGCCTGGCTGAAAGGTTAAGCAAGTATTGTGACGTGCGATTAATCCTCACTAGTTCTTCTTTTAAGGTTTGAAGAAGAATTTGAGGAAACAGTGGGAGCCATCCTGATTAGATAAATTAATAAACCAATATAATCTTGCAAGACCGCACGCTGAGTTGTTTCTTTTCTCTCTCTCCAGGTAGCAACCATTTCACGCCCTAATCAAGATAATAAAATGTATCGCTTGACCGATCCGAATTCTTATTCGGGCTAGGGAACGTCGGTTCGGCTCTAACTTACGACAACAGTCATAAGTATGAGCAAGGGAAAGAGGATTGTATGGATTCCAAGAAGACCCGGTTGAAGAAGAAGCATAGTATTGCATCTACTTCAGGTGTTCTTGTAATTGAGAATTGCTTTTCGGTCAGCCCTACCTCCTGGGTACTTGATACCGGATCAGGATCTCATATCTGTAATTTATTGCAGGGACTGAGAAAAAGTAGGATAGTTGCACCTGGTGATATGTCCCTCAGGGAAGGGAATGGAGCACAAGTTAATGACGCAGCCGTCGGTGAATATCACCTAGTGTTGCCAAATGGCAATACTATGATTTTGAACAATTACTACTATGTACCTTCCATGGTTTGCAACATCATATCAGTTTCTTTACTTGATAAAGATGGATATAACTTTGTTCTTGATTGAAATATCATGAACATTTACCTTGATAAGGTACTGGTTGCAGAAGGTACACTGTGTAATGGTATCTATGTTCTAAATCAGAATACAGTTCTTAATATACAAAACACACGCAAGAGGAAGAGTTCAGATACGAACGAATCCTACTTGTGGCATTGTAGACTTGGTCATGTCGGAGAGAAAAGACTAAGTAAGTTGCATAAAGATAGACTCTTGAATACGTTCGAATTTTCATCTTATGAAACTTGCCAGTCTTGTCTCAAAGGAAAAATGACCAAATCTGCATTCACCGGACATGGAGAAAGGGCAGCAGAGCTCTTGGGACTCATACACAGTGATGTATGTGGTCCAATGTCTATACATGCAAGGGGTGGGTTCTCGTACTTCATCACATTCACTGACGATCTCTCTAGATTCGGATATGTGTATCTGATGAAACACAAATCTGAAGTTTTTGAGAAATTCAGAGAATTAAGAAAAGAAGTGGAGAACCAGATAGGCAAAAGTATCAAGATCCTCCGGTCTGATAGAGGAGGGGAGTACTTAAGCATGGAATTCCTAGGTTACTTAAAAGAGAATGGAATTCTCTCTCAGCTTACTCCTCCTTACACACCACAGCATAACGGTGTATCGGAGCGGAGGAACCGTACCCTGTTTGATATAGTTCGCTCCATGATGAGTAGTGCTGAGTTCCTCTTTCATTCTTCATTCTAGGGGCATGCGCTTCAGACAGCAGCATACCTTTTGAATCAAGTTCCATCCAAATCTGTGCCTAAAACTCCGTATGAAATATGGAGCAGTAAGAAACCATGTCTTAAATTTATTAGGATATGAGGTTGTCCAGCCTATGTGAAAACATAGAAACCGGACAAGCTTCAGGCACGTTCAGTTCTATGTAAATTTGTGGGATATCCTAAAGATTCACTAGGATATCTGTTCTACCACACTGAGGAACAGAAGGTGTTTGTATCTCGCCATGCTACCTTCTTAGAAAGGGAGTTTCTTGCAAAAGAAACTAGTGGGAGTACGGTAGAACTGGGAGAAATCCATGAACCACAAAATGTAACTGAAGATTTGGAGGAACCACTAGATTCAGTAATCCCAGACGAACCTTAGCCACTCCATAGATCTGGTAGGATTTCTCATCCACCCGAGAGATACTACGGTTTTCTCATAGACGGGGATCGAGAGGATTGCATCTTGGAAGAAGATGACCCTACCAGTTTTAGGCAGGCCATTATCAGTAGGGACTCTGATAAATGGCTGGATGCTATGCGATCCGAAATGGAGTCCATGTACACCAATAAAGTGTGGACCTTGGAAATTTCTCCACCTGGGGTAAAACCCGTTGGATGCAAATGGATCTACAAAAGGAAACTTGATGTAGATGGGCAGGTGGAAACCTATAAGGCTAGACTCGTTGCAAAAGGTTTTCGTCAAAGACCTGGTTTGGACTATGATGAAACTTTTTCTCCACTGGCTATGCTCAAATCCATTCGAATCCTACTTGCCATTGCTGCCTTCCATGACTATGAGATCTGGCAGATGGACGTAAAAACGGCTTTTCTAAACGGCAGTTTGGAAGAGTGCGTTTATATAGATCAGCCAGAAGGTTTTGTAGACAGTGGGAGCAGCGGAAAGGTGTGCAAGTTGCTTAAATCCATTTATGGATTAAAGCAGGCATCGCGGAGCTGGAACATCTGTTTTGATGAGGCAATCAAGGAATTTGATTTCATCAAGAACGAAGTTGAACCTTGTATCTATAAGAAGATTGTAGGACGAACTGTCGTGTTCCTAGTCTTATACGTGGATGACATTCTTTTGATAGGAAATGATATTTCTATGCTACAATCGATCAAGCTATTCTTATCACAACGGTTCTCCATGAAGGACCTGGGTGATGCCACATACATACTGGGGATCAAGATCTACAGAGATAGATCCAAGAGATTACTGGGACTTTCGCAGTCCAGGTACATAGAGACCGTACTAAAGAGATTTAGTATGGAGATTCAAAATGCGGTAATATACCAGCATTGCACGGAATCACCCTCTCCAAGAAGATGTCTCCCAAAACTGACGAGGAGAGGGTTCGCATGAGCATTATACCCTACGCTTCGGCGGTAGGATCTATAATGTATGCGATGCTATGTACAAGACCAGATGTAGCTTACGCGCTGAGCGTGGTGAGCCGGTATCAGCCAGACCCAGGTGAGAACCACTGGACGGCAGTGCAGAACATTCTTAAGTACCTGAGAAGGACTAAGGAGACGTTCCTGGTTTACGGTAATGGAGACCTCAGGGTCGAGTCCTTTACCGATTCAAGCTTCCAGAGTGACAAGGATGATAGCAAGTCTGTCTCGGGTTTTGTGTTTACCCTCAACGGAGGGGAAGTGTGTTGGAGGAGTTCCAAACAGGATACCGTCGCAGACTCGACGATGAAGGTTGAATACATTGCTGCAAGCGATGCCACAAAAGAGGCGGTCTGGATGAAGAAGTTCATTAGTGAACTTCAGGTGGTTCCATCCATTGTTGACCTAATACCTTTGTATTGTGATAACAATGGGGCTATAACTTTAGCGAAGGAACCAAGGTCCCATCAGAAGTCCAGACACATCTTAAGGCGGTATCACCTGATCAGGGAGATCATTGATCGCCAGGAGATCGAGGTACGGAGAGTGGACACAAAAGACAACACGGCGGATCCATTCACAAAGGCCCTTCCTCAAACACAGTTCGAGCGACTTTTTGAGCTATTGGGTATGCGGTACGCCAGCAGCTGGCCATAGAGCATATGTTGGGTATGTGGTACACCAATTACCGGCCATTAGTGCAAGTGGGAGATTATTGGATATGTATGCCCTAGAGGCCATTATTGTATAGTACTAGTTTGTATAATACATTTTGGAAGCTTGGGACATATACATGGGTTTACGACAGTCTTGCTCAATGTAGTAGTATGCTACTTGGTTTGTTTCTATCTCAATATGTGTATATGTTTCTTTTAACATATCGCTGATACATATTGATGGAGCCCTTAGGATCATTGCTTGACTACCGGCGTTGTGATGGCGATCACACTAGTGGGGGCTGGGTAGTCTATAAGAACATCCTTATTCAGGTCCCTAGTCGTAGGATTATGGAGACAGGGCATCGATACTCCAGAGTAGACTGGTGCATACGCTTCTTATCCCAGCAGGGGAGATGGTCTGTCCCACAGCTATCAGTACGTCGTACTGGAGATAGTATGCAGGTGCTCGTTAGGTTACGAGTACACTGGACAGGACTCGTCGGGAACTGTTGGTTGGTATTATACTTATCGTCAGTTAATAGTTCCCAGGTGACATGAGTACAGCTTAGTCCGTTGACTTGACACGGCCACTTCGCTTCAAGTGTGTTCCCACTGTTCTTTGATTGCTGCCCTACCATGGCTCTATTGAGTCGTGCAAACAGGTAGTAGTTGGGTGCAGTCACGAAGCACTTGGAGGCAGTGACGGTTAGACAGGATTCGTCTCTCCCGATATTGGGGGTTGATATCGCGCTGTGTCTAGGAGAGCCATTACACATAGTCGTCCCTGGCCAGGGAAAGCAAGATTTACTGGTAGTATTTCCAGTATTTTCTCAGGTTGTTCTGGGCTACACTCCGACACGAATTATACCACTATTAGGGGTCTGACGTTTACCACCCCCTAGGACCGATATGCGATACTCTTAGACGAACAGACCGGACTGTACGGAGATTGTCACAGATAGGCTTAGTAGGAGTTTGGATGAGCTTGCTCGTCGACCTTCTTTTCGACAGAAACCTCGGTGGCCTTTACGCACAGCTAGTGCCGCTGACGTGCTTGTGGTTAAACCCACTGCCAAAGTACTGTCGAGTCTTTAGAGTCCCACAAAGAGGGTTTCCCAGCCTCGAGCGAAATGAGTAGAGGTCGTATGGTTTTACGACAGGGTTCGAGCACATACGTGCACTTGTGGACGTATGGTGTTCGAGCGGACTATACTGGTGGGCTTTGGTTTAAGCCAGATCCTAGTATATGATTATTGGATTGGCTTCGTCTCAGTGTATTCGTGTTTCTCGGAACATTGATACGAGTATGTATATACGGTTGAGAGGGGGTACAGATAGAGACTTTCTCATTAGGGTTTTGACCATTGATTTGGACAAAACACAAATGAGGAAAAGAAAAGATTATGTTATTTTTGATAAATGATAATTGTATTTTGAATGAATATTTTGTTGACCATTTGACTTTGTTTACCATTTGACTTTGGTTGACTTGTTGAGCTAAGATATTATGGATGAGATATTTTTGTGCTAGATGTTTCCTTAGATATTTTCTTCTTTACAAAGCAAATGGTCAATGATATATATTCTTTTTCTATATACTTTTATTCATTCATCACAAAAGCATTCTCTCTCTTCATGCTTGTGTTAGTTATGTATATGCCCTAGAGGCCATTGTTGTACATATGATGTATATTATGATGGATGCTTGGATATATATAGAGAGGACTTTCTTGCTCGTCATGATAGTATGCTATTTTGTTTCACTTTATCTTAACATGTTGACTTGTATTGGTTTACTGTCTTACTCTCACATGTTGATAAAGCCCTTGGGATCTGTACTCGACTACTGGGACTATGATGAGATCATACTATCGGGGCCATGGTAGTCGATGAGTACATCCTATAACTGTTCCTAGTCGAGGGTATATCGAGACAGGGCATCGATACACCAATGTAGACTAGCGTATACGCATCTTGACCCATATGATGGGCGATGGATGATCCCATATCCATCGGTGTTAGACATCAAGGATGGTGTACGGGTGCTCAGTGGAGACTGGGTACACTGGACGGACTCGCCGAGAACTCCCAAATGGTGATATACCACACGTCAGATGGCAGTTCTCCGGTGACACTGGTACAGCGTAGTCTGTAGACCCGAGATCGTCATAGAGTCTTGTGTGATTCCCACTGTGCTTTGATTTCTACCTTACCACGTCCAAGAGGGTGTGCAAAACGGTGGCTTTTGGGTACAGTCCCGAATCACATGGAGGCAATGAGAGATAGGATGGGATTCGTCTCTCCCGGTATAGGGAGTTGATGTTGTGCTGTGTTCGATTGGCTATAACTGGAAGTCCCTGTCCAGGGCTGATATAGAGATTTACTGGTAAGTGTTACTAGTAGTTTCTCGACCCGTTATGAGCCTCACATCGACACGACTTATCGGTTACTGGGGTCTGACGTATACCACCCCTAGACTTGATATGCGACATATCAGACGAACAGACCGGACTGTACGGGAGTGTTACTGATTGGATTCACAGGAGAACGTACAAGCTAGCTTGTTGATCTTCTAATTGCTCAATACCTGGGTGGCTGTTACGTTTAGCTGACCGCTTGCAGCTTGTGGGTGTTTGTTATGATCATCACCTGCTACCGGCGTATTGACGATTCTTTAGAGTCCTACACAGAGGTTTCTTGGCTCAGGAAAAACGGAGTAGAGGCACATATGTGATATGCGCAGGACCGAGGATAATGCGATATGAGATACCGTATTATATTCTCACGATATTTAGATATGAACCGAGATATCGGATCAAGTGTTGATTCGATGAATCGGTACATGATATATTAGTCGGTTATATTCGATATAGCCGGATTGTCAGATCAAGTGTTGATTCGATGATTTAATGTATAATAATATATATGATATATTGTATTACATTATCTAATATTGGCTCGCTTTATTATTTCATTTTCTCACCGGATAATACATTGATATATATGCGATATATGTTAATTGTATTATTTTCAGTTGTTGCAAATATATAATATATATGTGATATATATTATTGTGACATGATATGATTAATAATGGAACATGTTTAGTGAAGATTAAACAAGGTTAGGGTTTGATTAGGGTTAGCTCCTTCTTGCACATTCTAGAAGGAATTCCTTTTGTCTTGGTTAAGATATTATGGTTGATATTTATCCATGACTCATTCATTAACCTAACCAAACCCTAGCTCTAGTTTATTCTCTACAAGGGTTATCCTTGTCATACTAAACTATGGTTACAATATTAATTCATATATACTTTTCATTATTCATCGCAAAAGGTTTAACTCTTTTTCATCATCTTCTTCTAGCTTATGTTTTGAGAAACCTTACTAGTTATTCATTTTGTGATGATTTCTTATGGGAAAATGATATAAAAAGAAAGCCTAAATACTACTCCATCATCCTCATCTAATCTAGCCCATTAGATTAGGGTGTTCACCTCATTAGAGTGAGAGAGCTTGAGTTATAGGAACTTCGACGTAGATCATCGGAGAAACGGAATACTACAAGCTAGCATGGATCGTTCGAGTCGTGGAGCCTCTCTTGAGTCCGGGAGATCGTGGATCGCGGCAAAGGGACTTCTACTCAGAGCTTGTGAAGCGAAGGAGCGGACTACAAAGGTTGTAATCCCTCACACTTAGTAGTAAAGATGTTTACTTGCATGTTAAACCCTAATAATCTAGCAAAGATCCCGGCTTTGGGTTGTTCGGCACGTCTAAAATTTTATTCGGGCATGTTTGATACCTTATGAACGCTCACAAGAGTGCCTAGGAACCCTACAGCTTGCTCTCATCTTCTTCTTCCTCTCTTAAACACTAACACTAATCTATCTGTATTGATAACCAAGGGTTAGTTAGATTAAGCCATCCAAATCACTCTCTACTCTCTCTAGTTTACTTGGATTAGCAAATCAATTATTCTAGTTACCTCAAGATAGAGATTTAATTCAAGGTTGGAGCTCTCGGGTGGATCATCATAGACATAAGGAGGTCGGAGTTCAAGCACGATCCATACGACCATCGAGGAGCTTAAGGAGAGGATCGAAGACCCAAAGGACTTGGTTTCTTTAGGTATAACATCTTTTCATAGTAGATAGAACTCTATTAAGTGCTAACTAGGTTTATGGTAAAGATCCGGTTAGGGTTTATGTTAGCGCCAAGTTCGTTATCGCTATGAAATTTTTGTTCCGCATTTGGCTAGGGTAGTTGGCCAGGGCGCTAGTGTAACCCTTCAGCTCACGTTCCTCACGACTCTTGGAAAAGACCAGATTGTCATCAATAAAACAACAATAAACTGGTCGATGAACGGCCTGAAAAAATCTGGTTCATCATATCCACGAATGCTGCTAGGGCATTGCTGAGTCCAACGACACCACCAAAACTCACACTGCCCGTAGCGCGCACAAAATAACAGTCTTCGGAATGTCATCACTCCGATCCCACAACAATGATGACCTGATCCCAAAACAAACTTAGAAAAATGTCTCGCACCCTGGGGCTGATCGAACAAATCATCAATGCGAGTTAAAGGATACCTATCCGCACCATAACTCGGATCACTTGACGATCAATCAATACACAACCTCAAACTGCCGTCCTTCTCCTTGACGAACAGAATAGGAGCTCCCCAAAGAGAAACACTTGGACGAACAAGTCCCCCTATCTAGCAACTCTACAGCAGATCCTTAAGCTCCTTAAAGCTCGGCCGGCTCATCTGGAACAACGTCGGAAAACTCTCGCACAATAGGAACCCAGTCCAACAAACCCACTGTGGCTCCAGTATCACAAATAGAAGCCAAGAATCCTCGGTATCCTCTCCTCAAAAGACGACTAGCGAAAAAGGCGGAATCAAGCTGTGAGGGGCGGCACTACTGTCCCTCTGAACAACAAGAACTGACTCGCCGAGAAAACAAAACCTGACTGTTTTCTCGCGGCAGTCCACAGACGCATAGCACGTACTTAACCAGTCCGTGCCCAGGAGAACGTCAAAGTCCAACATCTTTAAAAGGACCAAATCGACGGACGAATCTCATCTCCTAACCGATTGGCACACGACCGAAGCACGTGTTGCGCAACTAAAGAATCGCTAACAGGAGTCAACACAACAAACGACTGATCTAGCATACACGATGAAAGGTTCCTAGGCACTCTCAAGAGGTCTCACAAGGCATCAACCATGCCAATTTCAAATTTTACGGTGCCGAGAAACCCTAGACTATATCGTTAACTAGAATTTTAGGCGATAAACGAAACTAGTTAACAACTTAACTAAAGGAGAGAGGCTACAACCTTTGTAGATCCGGTTCTCCACTTCCTTAGCTCCACGTAGGCGTCCTCTCGCTGTCCATCTCGAATCCCAGACTCAATCGTCGGCTTTATCGGAGAAATGGGCGGGCTAGGTCATCGGCTTCGTGCCGAAGATGATCTACGTCGAGGTATCGCAAGTTCAAGCTCCAACTTCACCAAGTTGTGAAACTTGTGAAGAAAACACCCTATACTACTTGGCAAGAGGTAGAGGGTGAAGAAATAGGAGGTGGGTTCACTTTAGAATTGGATTTCTCACACTTTTGCTCAAAGTGCCATTAATGGTGGCAAGCTTTTTCTTGAAGAAGAAGAAGATGATGAAGATAGAATATTATCATAAGTTAATCAAAATGAAAAAGAAAATGAATACTTATCATAATGTGAACCATGGTTAGGTGTAGAGAATTGACTAAGGTTAGATGAATGGTTAGGGTTAAGCATGAAGACAAAGTGGTCACTTTGGTCAAAGCTTCATGAAGCTTCAACAAGCTTCAAGAATGAAAGCAACCCTTTTGTTTTCTTTTGCCAATTCTTTTTAATCCAAATTAAAAAGAAAAAGGAAAGAATAAATAAAAACCCTAACCACTTTCTTAACCAAGGTTTAATTCTTTACACTTAACCAAATGAGCAAGTATCATCAAACATGATACAAACATGTGCACAAAAGTATATCACATATACAACTTGCACATCAAGTGAGAAAATCCATTTAAAGTGAACCAATACTAGTTAATGCAAAGTAATATATCAAATATATAATTATACATTAAATCATTAAATCAACAGTTGATTTAACGATCCGGTCATATCGCATATAACCAACTAGGATCCTATGTATCGGCTTATCGAATCAATCCTTGATTCGATATCTAGGTTATATCACATATAACCAATCGATACATTCATCACGAGAATGGAATACGGTATCACATACTCGCATTATTCTCGGTCCTGCACATATCTCATATGCGCTCCTATTTCGTTTCGCTTGAGCCAGGAAACCTCTGTGTAGGACTCTAAAGACTCGTCAATACGCCGGTAGCAGATGATGATCATATCAAGCACCCACAAGCCGCAAGCGGTCTGCTAAACGTAACGGCCACCCGGGTATTAAGCGATCAGAAGATCGTCGAGCTAGCCCGCTCACACTCCTGTGAATCCAACCAGTAACACTTACCATACAGTCCGGTCTGTTCGTCTGATATGTCGCATATCAAGTCTAGGGGTGGTAAACGTCAGACCCCAATAACCGATAAGTCATGCCGATGTGAGGCTCATACAGCAAATCTCTGATCAGCCCTGGCCAGGGACTTCCCTGTTACGGCCAATCGAGCACAGTGCAACATCAACCCCCAATACCGGGAGAGACGAAACCCCTCCTATCGCTCATTGCCTCCATGTGACTCGGGACTGTACCCAAAGACCACCGTTTTGCACGCCTTCATGGACGTGGTAAGGTGGAGATCAAAGCACAGTGGGAATCACACAAGACTCTATGACGATCTCGGGTCTACAGACTAACCTGTACAAGTGTCACCTGAGAACTGCCATCTGACGTGAGGTATAATACCATCTGGGAGTTCTCGGCGAGTCCGTCCAGTATACCCAGTCTCCACTGAGCACCCGTATACCATCTCTGATGTCAAACACCAATGGATATGGGATCATCCATTGCCCATCTCATGGGTCGAGAAGCGTATACGCTAGTCTACTCTGGTATATCGATACCCCGTCTCGATACACCCACGACTAGGGACCTTAAAGGATGTACTTATGGACTACCATGTCCTCACTAGTATGATCTGCATCATAGTCCAGGTAGTCAAGTACACATCCTAAGGGCTTTACCAACATGTAACCATAAGACAGTTTAAAGAGACTAGTATACATGTTAAGATAAAGAGTAACCAGATAGCATACTATCATATCGAGCAAGAAAGTCATCTCTATATATATGTCCAAGCATCCAATATAATATACATCATCTGTACAATACTGGCCTCTAGGGCATACATACAACTAACAATCTCCCACTTGCACTAGGGCCAGATGCTGTAGTATCGCATACCGAGCATCCCAAAGAGTCTCTCAAACTGTATCTGGGGAATGGCCATCATGAGTGGATCCGCCGTGTTGTTCTTCGTGTCAACCCTCCTGACCTCGATCTCCCGGCGATCAACTATCTCCCGGATCAGGTGATACCGCCTCAGAATATGCCTGGATCGCTGATGGGACCTGGGTTCCTTGGCCAAAGCCACCGCTCCATTGTTATCGCAATACAAAGGTATTGGATGCTCAATGGATGGAACCACTCCAAGTTCAGTAATGAACTTCTTGATCCAGACAGCCTCTTTGGCAGCATCGTTGGCAGCGATGTATTCAGCCTCCATCGTCGAGTCTGCCACGGTTTCCTGCTTGGAACTCTTCCAGCTAACCGCCCCTCCGTAAAGGGTAAAGACAAAGCCCGACTGCGACTTAGAGTCGTCCTTATCACTCTGGAAGCTCGAATCGGTAAAGGACTCCACTTGGAGTTCTCCGTTACTATACACCAAGAGCATCTCTTTAGTCCTTCGCAAGTACTTGAGAATGCTCTTCACAGCTGTCCAATGATTCTCTCCAGGATCAGCTTGATACCTGCTCACTACACTTAGTGAGTATGCTACATCGGGTCTAGTACATAGCATCGCATACATGATAGAGCCTACAGCCGAAGCATAGGGTATCCCTTGCATGCGAGCTCTCTCCAAATCAGTCTTGGGAGACATCTCTTTGGAGAGAGTGACTCCAGAGATCGTGGGCAAGTTCCCACGCTTGGATTCTTCCATACTAAACCTCTTTAGTATGGTGTCAATGTACCTGGATTGGGACAATCCCAATATCCGTTTGGATCTATCTCTATAGATCCTTATTCCCAATATGCAGGAGGCATCACCAAGATCTTTCATTGAGAATCTTTGTGATAAGAAGAGCTTGACCGATTGCAGCATATGAATATCATTTCCTATCAAGAGTATGTCGTCTACGTACAATACGAGGAAGACAACCTTACTCTCTGCCACCTTCTGATAAATACAAGGTTCATTTGGGTTTTTGACGAAATCAAACTCTTTGATAATGACGTCAAAGCAGATGTTCCAACTCCGCGATGCTTGCTTTAATCCATAAATGGATTTAAGCAGCTTGCACACCTTCCCGCTGCTCCCACTGTCTATGAAGCCCTCTGGCTGAGTCATGTACACGCACTCTTCTAAATCACCATTTAGAAAGGCGGTCTTAACATCCATTTGCCAGATTTCGTAGTCATGATATGCAGCGATGGCAAGCATGATCCGGATGGATTTAAGCATAGCCACTGGAGAAATGGTTTCGTCATAGTCCACACCTGGTCTTTGACGAAAACCTTTTGCAACAAGTCTATCTTTGAAAGTCTCCACTTTACCATCTACACCAAGTTTTTTCTTGAAGATCCACTTGCTCCCAATGGGTTTTACCCCTTCAGGAGCAACTTCCAAAGTCCATACTTTGTTGGTGTACATGGATTCCATCTCGGACCGCATTGCATCCAGCCATTTCACAGAGTCACCACTCGTGATGGCCTGCTCGAAACTAGTCGGGTCATCATCTTCCATGATGCAATCCTCGCTTCCACCTGAAAGGTTCCTAGGCACCCTATAGAGTTCTCACAAGGCATCGAACATGCCAATTTAAAAAAAATGGTGCCGAGAAACCTTAGTTAACGGATCGTTGCTAGATGTCTAGGCGAAACAAGAAACTAGTTAACTATTTAACTAGAAGTTAGATGCTACAACCTTTGTAGATCCGGATTTCCACTTCCTTAGCTCCACGAGGGCGTCCTCTCGCTGTCCATCATGAACCTTGGACTCTCGTGACGGCTTCATCGGAGAAACGTGCAGAATAGGTCGTCGGCTTCTTGTCAAAGACGATCTACGTCGAGGTTGCACAAGCTCAAGCTCCGACTTCACAAAGTAGTGAAACTTGTGAAGAAAACACCCAAAACCACTTGGCAAGAGGTAGAGGATGAAGAAATAGGAGGTGGGTTCACTTTAGATTTGGATTTCTCTCACTAGATCTCAAGTTGCCATTAAAGTAGCAAGCTTGAAGAAGAAGAAGATGAAGATGGTTATGATAAGTTCTATTAAAAAGAAATAGAAAACCAATACTTATCATAACATAAACTAGGGTTAAGTGTAGAGAATAAACCATGGTGAATTAAGTGGGTTAGGGTTAAGCAAGAAGACAAGAATGGTTAAAGAAGTCAAAGCTTCATGAAGCTTCAACTAATGACAAAAGAAAGCCACCATTCCTTTTTAAACTTATCCAAATAAATGAATAAACAAATAAATGAATAAATAAATATGCAAAACCCTAATTATCATAATAACCATGGTTTAATTCTATTCACTCAACCATATGATCAAGTATCATCAAACATGATACAAGAAAGTGCACAAAAGTATATCACATATATAATGTGCAACCCAAGTGAGAAAAATCCGTTTAAAGTGAACCAATACTAGTTAATGCAAAGTAATATATCAAATATATAATTATACATTAAATCATTAAATCAACACTTGATTCAATGATCCGGTCATGTCGCACATGACCGACTATTATCCAATGTATCGGCTTATCGAATCGATCTTCGATTCGATAACTAGGTTATATCGAATATAACCATTCGATACATATATCGCGAGAATGGAATACGGTATCACATACACGCATTATTCTCGGTCCTGCACATATCTCATATGCGCTCCTATTTCGTTTCGCTTGAGCCAGGAAACCTCTGTGTAGGACTCTAAAGACTCGTCAATACGCCGGTAGCAGATGATGATCATATCAAACACCCACAAGCCGCAAGCGGTCTGCTAAACGTAACGGCCACCCGGGTATTGAGCGATCAGAAGATCGACGAGCTAGCCCACTCACACTCCTGCGAATCCGACCAGTAACACTTAACGTACAGTCCGGTCTCATCGTCTGATATGTCGCATATCAAGTCTAGGGGTGGTAAACGTCAGACCCCAATAACCCGACAAGTAGTGCCGATGTGAGGCTCATAACGGGTCGAGAAACTACTGGTAACACTTACCAGCAAATCTCTGATCAGCCCTGGCCAGGGACTTCCCTGCTTCGGCCAATCGAGCACTGCGCAACATCAACCCCCAATACCGGGAGAGACGAAACCCCTCCTATCGCTCATTGCCTCCATGTGACTCGGGACTGTGCCCAAAGACCACCGTTTTGCACGCCCTCATGGACGTGGTAAGGTGGAGATCAAAGCACAGTAGAAATCACACAAGACTCTATGACGATCTCGGGTCTACAGACTAACCTGTACAAGTGTCACCTGAGAACTGCCATCTGACGTGAGGTATAATACCATCTGAGAGTTCTCGGCGAGTCCGTCCATTGTACCCAGTCTCCACTGAGCACCCGTACACCATCTCTGATGTCAAACACCAATGGATATGGGATCATCCATCGCCAATCACATGGGTCGAGAAGCGTATACGTTAGTCTACACTGGTATATCGATGCCCCGTCTCGATACACCCACGACTAGGGACCTTGAAGGATGTACTTATGGACTACCATGTCCCCACTAGTATGATCCGCATCATAGTCCAGGTAGTCAAGTACACATCCTAAGGGCTTTACCAACATGTAACTATAAGACAGTATAAAGAGACTAGTGTACATGTTAAGATAAAGAGTAACCAGATAGCATACTATCATATCGAGCAAGAAAGTCATCTCTATATATGTCCAAGCATCCAATATAATATACATCATCTGTACAATACTGGCCTCTAGGGCATACATACAACTAACAATCTCCTACTTGCACTAGGGCCAGCTGCTGTAGTATCGCATACCGAGCATCCCGAAGATTCTCTCAAACTGTATCTGGGGAATGGCCTTCGTGAGTGGATCCGCGGTGTTGTTCTTCGTGTCAACCCTCCTTACCTCGATCTCCCGGCGATCAACTATCTCCCGGATCAGGTGATACCGCCTCAGAATATGCCTGGATCGCTGATGGGACCTGGGTTCCTTGGCCAAAGCCACCGCTCCATTGTTATCGCAATACAAAGGTATTGGATGCTCAATGGATGGAACCACACCAAGTTCAGTAATGAATTTCTTGATCCAGACAGCCTCTTTGGCAGCATCGTTGGCAGCGATGTATTCAGCCTCCATCGTCGAGTCTGCCACGGTTTCCTGCATGGAACTCTTCCAGCTAACCGCCCCTCCGTAAAGGGTAAAGAAAAAACCCGACTGCGACTTAGAGTCGTCCTTATCACTCTGGAAGCTCGAATCGGTAAAGGACTCCACTTGGAGTTCTCCGTTACCATACACCAAGAACATATCTCTAGTCCTTCGTAAGTACTTGAGAATGCTCTTCACAGCTGTCCAGTGACTCTCTCCAGGATCAGCTTGATACCTGCTCACTACACTTAGTGAGTATGCTACATCAGGTCTGGTACATAGCATCGCATACATGATAGAGCCTACTGCCGAAGCATAGGGTATCCCTTGCATGCGAGCTCTCTCCAAATCAGTCTTGGGAGACATCTCTTTGGAGAGAGTGACTCCAGAGATTGTGGGCAAGTTCCCACGCTTGGACTCTTCCATACTAAACCTCTTTAGTATGGTGTCAATGTACCTGGATTGGGACAATCCCAAAATCCGTTTGGATCTATCTCTATAGATCCTAATTCCCAATATGCAGGAGGCATCACCAAGATCTTTCATCGAGAATCTTTGTGATAAGAAGAGCTTGACCGATTACAGCATAGGAATATCATTTCCTATCAAGAGTATGTCGTCCACGTACAATACGAGGAAGACAACCTTACTCTCTGCCACCTTCTTGTAGATACAAGGTTCATCTGGATTTTTGACGAAATCAAACTCTTTGATAACGACGTCAAAGCAGATGTTCCAACTCCGCGATGCTTGCTTTAATCCATAAATGGATTTAAGCAGCTTGCACACCTTCCCGCTGCTCCCACTATCTACGAAGCCCTCTGGCTGAGTCATGTACACGCACTCTTCTAAATCACCGTTTAGAAAGGCGGTCTTAACATCCATTTGCCAGATTTCGTAATCATGATATGCAGCGATGGCAAGCATGATCCGGATGGATTTAAGCATAGCCACTGGAGAAAAGGTCTCGTCATAGTCCACACCTGGTCTTTGATGAAAACCTTTTGCTACAAGTCTAGCTTTGAAAGTCTCCACTTTCCCATCTACACCAAGTTTCTTCTTGAAGATCCACTTGCTCCCAATGGGTTTTACCCCTTCAGGAGCAACGTCCAAAGTCCATACTTTGTTGGTGTACATGGATTCCATCTCGGACCGCATAGCATCCAGCCATTTCACTGAGTCCCTACTCGTGATGGCCTGCCCGAAGCTAGTTGGGTCATCATCCTCCATGATGAAATCCTCGCTCCCACCATCCATGAGAAAACCGTAGTATCTCTCAGGTGGGCGAGGAACCCTACTAGATCGGCGGAGAGGCTGGGGTTCATCGGGAACTACGGAATCCTCTGGTTCAACCAAATCTTCTGTTGTAGTCTGTATTGCTGGAACCTCTTCCAGTTCTACCTCAATGCCACTTATCTGTTTCATAAGAAAACTTTTTTCTAAGAAAGTGGCATGTCGAGAAACAAACACTTTTTGTTCCTCGGAGTGGTAGAAGATGTTAGTTATATCTATGCTCTAGAGGCCATTACTGTACATTGGATGTATATTGTAGTGGATGCTGGGACATATATAGGGATGGCTTTCTTGCTCGACATGATAGTATGCTATCTGGTTGAACTTTACCTTAACGTGTATACTGATTGTCTCTCTGTTACATGTTGGTAAAGCCCTTAGGATGTGTGCTTGACTACCTGGACTATGATGCGGATCATACTAGTGGGGACATGGTAGTCCATAAGTACATCCTTCAAAGTCCCTAGTCGTGGGTGTATCGAGACGGGGCATCGATATACCAGAGTAGACTAGCGTATACCTTCTCGACCCATACAGATGGGCGATGGATGATCCCATATCCATTGGTGTTTGACATCAGAGGAGATATGCGGGTGCTCAGTAGAGACTGGGTACACTGGACGGACTCGCCGAGAACTCCCAGATGGTATTATACCTCACGTCAGATGGCAGTTCTCTGGTGACACTGGTACAGAGTAGTCTGTTGACCTGAGATCGTCATAGAGTCTTGTGTGGTTCCCACTGTGCTTTGATTTCCATCTTACCACGTCCAAGAGGGCGTGCAAAACGGTGGTTTTTGGGTACAGTCCCGAGTCACATGGAGGCAATGAGCGATAGGAGGGGATTCGTCTCTCCCGGTATAGGGAGTTGATGTTGCGCTGTGTCCGATTGGCTATAACAGGAAATCCCTGGCCAGGGTTGCTGAGATTTACTGGTAAGTGTTACCAGTAGTTTCTCGAATAGTTATAGATCTCATATCGACACGACTTATCGAGCTATTGGGGTCTGACGTTTACCACCCCTAGGCAAGATATGCGACATATCAGACGATCAGACCGGACTGTACGGTAGTGTTACTGGTCGGATTCACTAGAGTGTGAGCGGGCTTGCTCGTCGATCTTCAGATCGCTCAATACCCGGGTGGCCGTTACGTTTAGCAGACCGCTTGCGGCTTGTGGGTGTTTGATATGATCATCATCTGCTGCCGGCGTATTGACGAGTCTTTAGAGTCCTACACAGAGGTTTCCTGGCTCAAACGAAACGAAATAGGAGCGCATATGAGATATGTGCGGGACCGAGAATAATGCGTGTATGTAATACCGTATTCTATTCTCGCGATGATTGTATCGAATGGTTGTATGCGATATAACCTAGGTATCGAATCAAGTATTGATTCGATAAGCCGATACATTGAATACTAGTCGGTCGTGTGCGACATGACCGGATCATTGAATCAAGTGTTGATTTAATGATTTAATGCATAATTATATATTTGATATATTACTTTGCACTAACTAGTATTGGTTCACTTTAAACGGATTTTCTCACTTGGATTGTGCACATTGTATATGTGATATACTTTTGTACACTTGATGATACATGTTTAACTATAGTTAAGTGTAATGAATTAAGCCATGGTTAAACTAATGATTAGGGTTTTCTTTTTATTACTTATTTATTTATTTATTTATTTAGAATAGATAAGAAAAGAATGGTTGCTAATTTTGGAGTTTAGTTGAAGCTTCATGAAGCTTTGACTTTGTAACCATTCTTGTCTTCATCTTTAACCCTAACCATTATTCTAACCTTAGTTAATTCTCTACACTTGACCATGGTTCTAATATGATAAGTATTCATTTTCTTTTCCAAATATAATTAACTTATCATAATTAGCTTCTTCTTCTTCTTCATTTCTTCACATGAAGAAAGCTTGCTCCATTAATGGCAAGTGATGAAAAAGAGTGAGAAATCCAATTCTAAAGTGAACCCAACTCCTATTTCTTCATCCTCTACCTCTTGCCAAGTAGTAGAGTGTGTTTACTTCACAAGTTTCTTGACTTGGTGAAGTCGGAGCTTGATTTAGCGATGCCTCGACGTAGATCATCTTCGGCACGTCGTCGATGACCTAGCCCGCTTCTTCTCCGATGAAGCCGACGCAAGAGCCCGGATTTCGGATTTGTACAGCGGAGAGGACCTCATCTTGGAGCTATGGAGGTGGACAAACGGATCTACAAAGGTTGTATATCCGTATCCCTTAGTTAACTGTTAACTAGATTACTTTTTCGCCTAGATTTCTAGCAAACGATCCGTACACTAGGGTTTCTCGGCACCATCATTTTTGAAATTGGCATGGTTGATGCCTTGTGAGACCTCATTAGGATGCCTAGGAACCCTACAGTGGTATCAGAGCCTAGCTAGAGCCTTAGGCGAAGTCTAGACGGAATATGAAGTCCGAACGAACCCGAAACCCCGAATCAAACTTGCTCTCTGTCCTTTTTTCAAAAACAGGGATTTTTCAACATTAAAAATATGCAGAAAAATCAGCAGGCAATTATAAGGGAAACTGTAAAATTTGTGTGCGTAATTCCTTCAACTAGCCGCGGTTCCGCGGCACGAGCTTGGCTCGTGCGGCGGATCCGCGGCTGTTTTGTCCTTTATGGCATACAAATTTGCACAGTAACTCTTATTAAATTATGCTGGATTTTCTGGGAATTTTTAATATTAATTCAAGAGTTGAATTTTCTGCTGTGTATTTGGGGATTCGGTGTTTCGATCAGAGTATCAAATTTTGTCTGTGTGGCTTTCCGGATAAATTTTAGAATATGTTAAAAAGTTCGACCGGATATAAATACCCAATTTTTCCCCTGTCGGGAAATTTCTAAGTGTTGGATTTTTCCGTAGTTTAACGACGTTCTAAGTAGTGCAAGTAACGCGATGGTCCCTCTAGAAGACAACAAACCTTAACTCGATTATATGACCGTCTTGAACTGCCCTTTGAACCTTCGGGTTTGGGGCAGTACGGCGTGCCACATGTGAGGCGTTGGCTTGACCCTTCTACGGCTGGACCGTTGGTACTGAGGTACGAACTGAATGTTGTTAGACTAGTTTCATGTGTTGATCTGTATCGGGAAAACTTGGGTGTTAGAATGTTCGATCGGAAAGTTTAACATTTTCTATTTATCTGGAATGGGATACAATAATTGGAATTCACAAATAGTTATGAGATAACTAAATGAATGTTATAAACATAGCAGTTTAGTCTCACTTGATCGGTTGCCACGGAATTTTGATGCGATCAAAAGTCCGTCGCAATCACGTAGCGTACGCGGATACTCGCCGGGTAAACTTAATAGACAGCCTCACTCTACAGCCCCGACCAAGTGACTGTAGGAGAACCCCGTCGCCGAAAGCATCTGTTTGGGTGCTCGCGGTAGCGGTGTTCCGCCTTGGTGCACTTCGTCGACGGTATCGGGGATGCTGCCGCCTTCTGAAGTTTGCGACGAGCATTCGATCAGGATGTCGGGAATCTTGTTGAATTACCCGACTTGATGTTGAAAAGTGTTTTCGATTTTGAGACTAAAATGCGGGGTTTATAATTGTTAGGCATGTGATGTCTAAGGAATTCATTTGGTCAGGCATGCGATGTCTGAGGTGGTTGCGGATTCCAACTGTTGTAGTTTTACACTTTCTTTTCTGTGACCGTAAGTGTAATATGTGATATCGCCGGTTTTGTTGCTATATGTCAACGACAATTGGGATGCGCATATTTACTTACGTTGATGACATGTGATGTTATGTGTTGCTGGATATGTTATATTGGATCGTCGTGTTTGAATAGCCGGGGGTTTTTATGTGAGATGAGTGTTTTTCATTTTCATTCATGTAAAAACTTGTATGTAATATTCTTTTATTGGGGCACTTCCAGGTTGCGGAAGTAGTCACCGTTTGTATATTATTTACTTTTCCGCACTTGGATAGACCCAAGGAGGGGAGCACAAGTAACCGGGTTCTGGAGTCCAGTGGGAGACCAACTCGAGGAGTCGAGTCCGGGTCTCCTAACTCCAGAATTGGTAGGGTTGCTTGCCGCTCTTGTAGGGGTCTAGGGGTGTGGGTTTGGCTATTCATCACGACCGTGGAATCCGTGTTTTATACTGGCTCGTATTGAAAACACGGACGTCCTAGTATATCCAATATTTCATATGATTCTTCTGCTGCGATATCTGTGATGTGATCATGTGATGTTCTGTGATAGATACAGTATATAGTATATATGATATATTATATAGACGTTACTTATGTTTTACACCCGCGCTAGCCCTGCCCTGCTCTGTCGTTAGTCACCTAACCTAACGGTGCACGAGGGGACATCGAGGCGAATGCGGATGGCATAAGTGTACGTCATATCTATCTGTGATGTTTAGGTACTTAAATGATGGGACTTCATTAATGGGATTAATGAAATAAAAGAAACCTAAGATGTTGTAGAATCGAATTTCAAAATTAAAACAGGTAGCTACAGTTCTTGCTTTCCACAGCGGTATATATGATATATCCTGCACCTTATTCGATGAGGAAAGGACCGAGATCCCTTCACCGGGAGTGACTCCTTTAGCAATAACTGGCAGATGCTACACACTCGGTTTGTCTTTTGAATGCTTTTAAGTGTTTTTGCTTTGCACAGTGATATATACGATATATCCCGCACCTCATTCGACGAGGAAAGGACCGACGATCCCTTCACCGGGAGTGACTCCTTTAGCAAAACTAGAAAAGCCTCAAAAGCACTCCATTTCAAAATCATTCGATCCTACAACGATATCAAGTTCATTACATAATAGGTTTTCAGAAAAATCTGTCGTAGCCCTCCGTCATTTCAGATAAGTAGTAGTTAGTATTCGTGCTACGTTTGTTGGCCTGCGTCAAGGCGTAGTGTGCGGTAGCTAACTGGTGCTTATCTGCATAAGCATATGATGTGATTGGATTAGGGTAGTCGTGCGACTTTGTTGGCCTGCGTCAAGGGTCGTGCGGGTGGGTTTAATTCAATCAGGAAATGACGGGTTGAACTTGACTAGCGGACAATGGTTTGTTGGCCTGCGTCAAGGTCATAGGACGCTAGGGGCAAAATATTATCGGGAATTTCAAGTGTTGAGATTTGCAATGAGATTGCATACCTTCTATGAGATAGTTGGATCCCGATACCCGCTGCGAGTAAGTGTTACTCCTGGGAGAGTTTTATACATTACAATTAGCCGATCAAGTAGGTGTCTAGAAAGGTGTCAACGGGGTTACGCCTCTGGGAAAACGAGGTTTACAGTAATTAGGTTCGTGCGAAAGCACGGGGCACCTCCCTCAAAGTACCGACACTGGCCTGGCTGAAAGATTGGCGAACTTGTAGTGTGTAATTAATCCCGGCTAGTCTTTCCTTTTAGGGTTTGAAGGAAGATTTGATAAAAAGCAGTGGGAGCCATCCTGATTAGATAAAATAATAACCAATCTATTCTTGCAAGAGCGCACGCTGAGTGTTTTCTTCTCTCTCTCTCCAGGTAGCGACCATATCACGCCTTAATCAAGATAATAATACGGATTATTGACCGAACCCGCTTGATATACTGAGCTGGGGAACGTTGGTCCCGCTCCAACTTATAATTGTTATAAGACAGAGCAGGAAATTGGGGAATACCAGAATTCCTATGCCGCCCAAACGAAGAAAGTGCATATGATGCATCATCTTCGGGTGTGTTCGTTACAAAGAACTGTTTCTCCGTATCCTCTACGTCCTGGGTATGTGATACCAGATCAGGATCCCAGATATGTAATCTGTTACATAGGGCTACAGAAAGGTAGAGAACTGAGAACGGGTGATAAGTTTCATGAGGCAGAAAACGGGGCAAGAGTTGCAGCCAAGTCTGTCGGTCACTGTCACCCTGTATTACAATACATTGATTCTGAACGAATGTTATTAGATACCGAACCTGATATACAAAATCATATCAGTCTCTTTATTAGTAAAGAAATGATATAATTTTGTATTGTTGGATAATGTTTTGAACATTTCCTATATCAAAAGTTGATCGGTTCAGGCACGTTATCTAAAAGCATTAATGTTCTAAATCAAACTACAGTTCTTAGTATACGGATCACACACAAGAGGAAGAGTTCAGAAATGAACGGATTCTTCTTGAGGCATTGTAGACTAGGTCAGATCAGTGTGACCAGACTAGCTAGAGTTACATAAAGATGTATATTTAAATCAGTTTGAATTTACATCTTGTGAAACTCGCCAGTCATGTCACAGAGATAAGATGACCATAGCTCTGTTTACTGGAAACTGAGAAAGAGTTAGTAAACTCTTGGGATGATACATGTTGATGTATGTTAGGTCCCCTGTCTACACATGCCAGGAATGGTTCCTTATACTTCATTACGTTCTCTGATGATCTTTCGAGTTTCAGACCTATGTTCCTGTTGAAACACAAGTCCGAACCTTTTGAGATATTCACAGAATATAAGTTAGAAGTAGAGAACCAAAAAATACGGGTATAAGTATTATGTCCTATGATGAGATCAAGGAGGAGAATACTTGAGCACGGAAATCCTGGACTATTTTAAAGGAGAATGAGATTCTCTCTCAGCATTACTCCTCCGAATACACCATAGCACGATGGTATATCGGGCGGAGCAATAACACCCTATATGATAAGGTGTGCTCTATGATGAGTACTACTGAGTTACCTTTTTCCTTTTGGGAGTTATGCACTTGAGAAGTTGCATACCTATTGAATAGGGTTCCAATCAAATCAGTTGCCTACCATTTCATATGTGATATGGAAAGGGAAGAGCCCATGTCTTAAGCTAGTTAAGATTTGGGGTTGTCCGGCCTATGTCTAAAAGCAAAATCCGGACAAGCTCGAGGCAAGGTCTGTTATGTACAACTGGAAAGGTTCCAGCTATACAAACAACAGCAGATGATTTGGTAGAACCAAAGGATTCAGTAGATTCCAACGAACCTCAGCCTCTCCGCCGATCTAGTAGGGTTCCTCACCCACCTGAGAGATACTTCGGTTTCTCTATGACAGTGGGAGCGAGGATTGCATCATGAGATGATGACCCAACTAGTTTCGAGCTGGCCATCAAGAGTAAGACTCTGTAAGAATGGCTGGATGCTTAGTGATCTGAGATGGAATCCTTATACACCAACAAAGTATGGACTTTGGTTGCTATATCTGAAGGGTTAAATCCCCATCAGGAGCAAGTATATCTTGAGAAGATTGCTTGGTGTAGATGGAAAAGTTGAGACTTTCAAAGCTAGACTTGTTAAAGGTTTGCATCATTGACCAGATATGGATCATAATGTTAAAACCTTTTCAAGTAACTATGCTTACGTCCATCCAGATCCTACTTGCCACGGCTACATACCATGACTGCGATATCTGGTGGTTGGGTGTCTTGACTGCTTTTCTAAATGATGATTTAGAAGAGAGCGTCTATAAGTACACAGCCAGAGGGCTTCGTAGACAGTGGGAGCAGCGGAAACGTGTGCAAGATACTTTATAGGATAAAGCAGGCATCGCGGAGTTGGAACATCTATTTTGATGAATTAGTCAAAGAAGTTGACATCATCAAAATGGTAGATGAACCTTGTATAAACAAAAAGGTAGTAGGGAGTATGGTGGTGATCCTCGTAGAGTACGTGGATGACATACTCTTGATAGGGAAGGAGTTTCCTATGCTACGCTCGATCAATCTCCGCCTATCACAATGGTTCTCCACATAGGATCAAAGTGATACCTCCTAAATCCTGGGTTTTGGATCTATGAGATAGATTTAAATGGATGTTAGGATTCTCACTAGTTGTAGTGAGACGGTATCAATCGACCCTGGGGAGAATCACTGGAATGGTTCCACGGTGATAATGACGACTGAGTGTCAGTCACAGGCATTGTCTTTACCCTCAGTAAAGGGACGGTATGTTGGAAGAGTTCCAAGCTAGATACCGTGAAATACTAGACGATAAAGGCTGGATATATCGCTACTTACGATGCTACCAAAGAGGCGGTCTGGATGTATATTTGTTCATGAGATGAACTTAGTTCCCCCCATTGTGTGACAATGGAGTTGTGGCTTATGCCAAGGAACGCCGGTCCCATCAGTGATCCAGACATATTCTAAGGCAGTATCACTTGATCATGGAGATGGATGATCTCCAGGGTGATCTAGGTTTGGAGAGTAGACTCAGAGGACAACGCAGCGGATCCACTCACAAAGGCCTGTTCCCAGAGAGAGATTTTTATGGGATGGTTGAGTATGAGATACTGCAACCACTGCTACAGATGGCCCTAGTGCAAGTGGGAGATTGTTAGTTATATGTATGCCCTAGAGGCCATTACTGTACAATGGATGTATATTGTAGTGGATGCTGGGACATATATAGGGAGGACTTTCTTGCTCGACATGATAGTATGCTATCTGGTTGAACTTTACCTTAACGTGTATACTGATTGTCTCTCTGTTACATGTTGGTAAAGCCCTTAGGATGTGTGCTTGACTACCTGGACTATGATGCGGATCATACTAGTGGGGACATGGTAGTCCATACGTACATCCTTCAAAGTCCCTAGTCGTGGGTGTATCGAGACGGGGCATCGATATACCAGAGTAGACTAGCGTATACCTTCTCGACCCATACAGATGGGCGATGGATGATCCCATATCCATTGGTGTTTGACATCAGAGGAGATATGCGGGTGCTCAGTAGAGACTGGTTACACTGGACGGACTCGCCGAGAACTCCCAGATGGTATTATACCTCACGTCAGATGGCAGTTCTCTGGTGACACTGGTACAGAGTAGTCTGTTGACCCGAGATCGTCATAGAGTCTTGTGTGGTTTCCACTGTGCTTTGATTTCCATCTTACCACGTCCAAGAGGGCGTGCAAAACGGTGGTTTTTGGGTACAGTCCCGAGTCACATGGAGGCAATGAGCGATAGGAGGGGATTCGTCTCTCCCGGTATAGGGAGTTGATGTTGCGCTGTGTCCGATTGGCTATAACAGGAAATCCCTGGCCAGGGTTGCTGAGATTTACTGGTAAGTGTTACCAGTAGTTTCTCGAATAGTTATAGACCTCATATCGACACGACTTATCGAGCTATTGGGGTCTGACGTTTACCACCCCTAGGCAAGATATGCGACATATCAGACGATCAGACCGGACTGTACGGTAGTGTTACTGGTCGGATTCACTGGAGTGTGAGCGGGCTTGCTCGTCGATCTTCAGATCGCTCAATACCCGGGTGGCCGTTACGTTTAGCAGACCGCTTGCGGCTTGTGGGTGTTTGATATGATCATCATCTGCTGCCGGCGTATTGACGAGTCTTTAGAGTCCTACACAGAGGTTTCCTGGCTCAAGCGAAACGAAATAGGAGCGCATATGAGATATGTGCGGGACCGAGAATAATGCGTGTATGTGATACCGTATTCTATTCTCGCGATGATTGTATTGAATGGTTGTATGCGATATAACCTAGGTATCGAATCAAGTATTGATTCGATAAGCCGATACATTGAATACTAGTCGGTCGTGTGCGACATGACCGGATCATTGAATCAAGTGTTGATTTAATGATTTAATGCATAATTATATATTTGATATATTACTTTGCACTAACTAGTATTGGTTCACTTTAAACGGATTTTCTCACTTGGATTGTGCACATTGTATATGTGATATACTTTTGTACACTTGATGATACATGTTTAACTATAGTTAAGTGTAATGAATTAAGCCATGGTTAAACTAATGATTAGGGTTTACTTTTTATTACTTATTTATTTATTTATTTATTTAGAATAGATAAGAAAAGAATGGTTGCTAATTTTGGAGTTTAGTTGAAGCTTCATGAAGCTTTGACTTTGTAACCATTCTTGTCTTCATCTTTAACCCTAACCATTATTCTAACCTTAGTTAATTCTCTACACTTGACCATGGTTCTAATATGATAAGTATTCATTTTCTTTTCCAAATATAATTAACTTATCATAATTAGCTTCTTCTTCTTCTTCATTTCTTCACATGAAGAAAGCTTGCTCCATTAATGGCAAGTGATGAAAAAGAGTGAGAAATCCAATTCTAAAGTGAACCCAACTCCTATTTCTTCATCCTCTACCTCTTGCCAAGTAGTAGAGTGTGTTTACTTCACAAGTTTCTTGACTTGGTGAAGTCGGAGCTTGATTTAGCGATGCCTCGACGTAGATCATCTTCGGCACGTCGTCGATGACCTAGCCCGCTTCTTCTCCGATGAAGCCGACGCAAGAGCCCGGATTTCGGATTTGTACAGCGGAGAGGACCTCATCTTGGAGCTATGGAGGTGGACAAACTGATCTACAAAGGTTGTATATCCGTATCCCTTAGTTAACTGTTAACTAGATTACTTTTTCGCCTAGATTTCTAGCAAACGATCCGTACACTAAGGTTTCTCGGCACCATCATTTTTGAAATTGGCATGGTTGATGCCTTGTGAGACCTCATTAGGATGCCTAGGAACCCTACAGAAGATATACCCTCGCGAATGTTTGGGATATCCAACAAACTTACATAGAACAGACCTTGCCTCGAGCTTGTCCGGATTTTGTGTTTTAACATAGGCCGGACAACCCCATATCTGAATAAAATTAAGACATGGTCTCTTGCCATTCCATATCTCATATGGAGTGGTAGGCACTGATTTGGTCGGAACTCTATTCAGTAGGTATGCAGCAGTCTCCAGTGCATAACCCCAGAAGGAAATAGGTAACTCAGCTGTACTCATCATAGAGCGCACCATATCTAATAGGGTGCGATTTCTCCGCTCCGATACACCGTTGTGCTGTGGTGTATATGGAGGAGTCAGCTGAGAGAGAATCCCATTCTCTTTTAGGAAGTCCCGGAATTCATTGCTCAAGTATTCACCTCCTCGATCAGATCGTAGGATTTTAATACTTTTTCCGGTTTGGTTCTCAACTTCTTGTTTATATTCCCTAAATTTCTCAAAAGCTTCTGATTTGTGTTTCATCAGGAACACATATCCGAATCTAGAGAGATCGTCAGTGAATGTAATGAAGTACGAAGAACCATCCCTGGCATGTGTAGACATGGGACCGCATACATCACTATGTATTAGTCCCAAGAGTTCGGTAACTCTTTCTCCGTGTCCCGTAAACGGAGTTTTGGTCATCTTGCCTTTGAGACATGACTGGCAAGTGTCATAAGATGAAAATTCGAAAGGTTTCAAATATCCATCCTTATGCAACTTAGCCAGTCGTGTCACATTGATGTGACCCAGTCTACAATGCCACAAGAAGGATT
This sequence comes from Agapanthus africanus, assembly GCA_030015575.1. Taxonomy (NCBI): domain Eukaryota; kingdom Viridiplantae; phylum Streptophyta; class Magnoliopsida; order Asparagales; family Amaryllidaceae; genus Agapanthus; species Agapanthus africanus. The sequence goes on along the minus strand of JASDDO010000024.1, from coordinate 544,248,227 downwards.
CGTTGAGTTCAGAACTCTTCCTCTTGTGTGTGTTTGTTATGCTCAGAACTGTTGATTAATTTAGAACATAAATGCCATTGCATAACGTGCCTGATCCAACCAACTTTTGGTTACAGAAAATGTTCATAACATTATCCTGTAATACAAAATTATATCCCTCTTTACTCAGTAAAGAAACCGATATAATGTTGCATATCAGGTTCGGCATGTAATAGCATTCGTTCAGAACCAATGTATTACCAGTTGGTAATGTAAGGTGATATTCCCCGACAGTCTTAGCTGCAACAATTGCACCATTTCCAACTCTAATGTCTTTATCACCTTCTCCAAGTTCTCTACCTTTCCTGAGCCCATGTAACTGATTACATATATGGGATCCTAACCCGGTATCTAATACCCAGGACGTAGAGCAAATGGAGAAACAGTTCTCAGTAACGAACACACCCGAAGAAAATGCATCAACATGTACTTTCTTCATTCGGGTGGCATGGGAATCCTGGTATTCCCCTATATCCTGTTCATTCCTATAACACTTATAAGAAAGAACGGAACCAACGTTCCCCAGCACAGTATAACATGCTGGTTCGGTCAATACATCCATATTATTATCTTCATTATGGCATGAAATGGTCGCTACCTGGAGAGAGAGAGAAGAAAACACTTTAGCGTATGCTCGTGCAAGATCAGATTGGTTATTATCTTATCTAATCAGGATGGCTCCCACTGCTTTTTATCAAATCTTCCTCCAAACCCTAAAAGGAAAGACTAGCCGGGATTAATTACACACTATAAGTTCGCGAATCTTTCAGCCAGGCCAGTGTCGGTACTTTGAGGGAGGTCCCCCGTGCTTTCGCACGAACCTAATTAATGTAAACCTCGTTTTCCCAGAGGCGTAACCTCGTTAACACCTTTCTAGACACCTACTTGATCAGCTAATTGCAATGTGTAAAACTCTCCCAGGAGTAACTCTTACTCGCAGTGGGTATCGGGATCCAACTATCTCATAGAAGGTATGCAATCTCATTGCAAATTTCAACACTTGAAATTCCCGATAATGTTTTGCCCCTAGCGTCCTATGACCTTGACGGAGGCCAAACAACCCATAGTCCGCTAGTCAAGTTCAACCCGTCATTTCCTGATTGAATTAAACCCACCCGCACGACCCTTGACGGAGGCCAAACAACGCCGTACGAATACCCTAATCCAATCGCATCATATGCTAGCAGACAGGCACTAGTTAGCTACCGTACACTGCGCCTTGACGGAGGCCAAACTACCGCAGCACGAATACTAACTAATACTTATCTGAAATGACGGAGGGCTACGCAGGTTTTTCATAAAAACCATGAGCGTAATGAACTTGATATCGTTGTAGAATCAAATGAAGTTATGAAATGGAGTGATTTTGAGGCTTTTCCAGTTTTGCTAAAGGGGTCACTCCCGGTGAAGGGATCGTCGGCCCTTTCCTCGTCGAATGAGGTGCGGGATATATCATATATATCACTGTGCAAAGCAAAAACTCTTAAAAGCAATCAAAGCCAAACCGAGTGTGTAGCATCTGCCAGTTACTGCTAAAGGAGTCACTCCCGGTGAAGGGATCTCGGTCCTTTCCTCATCGAATAAGGTGCAGGGTATATCATATATACCGCTGTGCAAAGCAAGAACTGTAGCTACCTGTTTTATTTTAAAATTTGATTCTACAACATCTTAGGTTTCTTATCTTTCATTAATCACATTAATGAAGTCCCATCATTTAAATACCTAAACATCACAGATAGATATGACGTACACTTATGCCATCCGCATTCGCCTCGATGTCCCCTCATGCACCGTTAGGTTAGGTAACTAACGACAGAGCAGGGCAGGGCTAGCGCGGGTGTAAAACATAAGTAACGTCTATATAATATATCATATATACTATATACTATATCCATCACAGAGTCACAACACAGATATCGCAGCAGAATAAACATATGAAATATTGGATATACTAGGACGTCCGTGTTTTTAATACGAGCCAGTATAAAACACGGATTCCACGGTCGTGATGAATAGCCAATCCCACACCCCTAGACCCCTACGAGAGCGGCAAGCAACCCTGCCAATTCTAGGGTTAGGAGAACCGGACTCGACTCCTCGAGTTGGTCTCCTACTGGACCCCAGAACCCGGTTACTTGTGCTCCCCTCCTTGGGTCTATCCTAATGCGGAAAAGTAAATAATATACAAAGGGTGACAACTTCCGCTACCTGGAAGTGCCCCAAATAAAAGAATATTACATACAAGTTTTTACATGAATGAAAATGAAAAAACACTCATCTCACATAAAAACCCCCGGCTATTCAAACACGACGATCCAATATAACATATCCAGCAACACATAACATCACATGTCATCAACGTAAGTAAGTATGCATACCCCAATTGTCGTTGACGTATAGCAACGAAACCGGCGATATGAACATACTACACTTACGGTCACAGAAAAGAAAGTGCAAAACTACAACAATTGGAATCCGCAACTTCTTTAGACATCACATGCCTTATCAAATGAAATACTTAGACATCACATGCCTAACAGATATAAATCCCGCATTTTAGTCTCATTATCGAAAACTCTTTTCAATATCATGTGGGACTAAACTGCTAGATTTATAACAATCATTCAGTTATCTCATAACTGTTTGTGAATTCCAATTATTGTATCACATTCCAGATAAACAGAAAATGTTAAACTTTCCGATCGAACAGTCGAATACCCAAGTTTTCCCGATACAGTCCAACACATGAAATAAGTCTAACAACATTCAGTTCGTGCCTCAGTACCGACGGTCCAGCCGTAGAAGGGTCAAGCCAACGCCTCACATGTGGCACGCCGTACTGCCCCAAACCCGAAGGTTCAAAGGGCAGTTCAAGACGGTCACATAATCGAGTTAAGGTTTGTTGTCTTCTAGAGGGTCCATCGTGTTACTTGCACTACTTAGAACGTCGTTAAACTACGGAAAAATCCAACACTTGGAAATTTCCCGACAGGGGAAAAATTGGGTATTTATATCCGGTCGAACTTTTTAACATATTCTAAAAATTATCCGGAAATACATAAAAGACGAAATTTGATAATCTGATCGAGACTTTGATTCCCAATAGTACCCCAGAATACTCTTCTGTATAGTCACAACAAAAATATCCCAGAAAACACAGCATTGAATTATATGAGTTACTGTGCAGAAAAAATCACAAAAAGGAACAGTACGGCCGCGGAACCGCCGCATCATGCATAGCACGTGCCGCGGTTCCGCGGTGGAAAAGTCGATTCAGGCCCTCGTATTTCACAGTAATTCAAATAACACCCTGCTTGATTTTCTGCATATTTTTAATTGACAAAAATCCCATTTTTTAGAAAAAGTCCAGAGAGCATTTTAGGGTTTTGGGTTTCGGTTCGATCGGGTTTCAAACGTCGTCTAGACTTCGCCTAAGGCTCTAGCTAGGCTCTGATACCAGTGAAAGGTTCCTAGGCACCCTATAGAGTTCTCACAAGGCATCGAACATGCCAATTTAAAAAAAATGGTGCCGAGAAACCTTAGTTAACGGATCGTTGCTAGATGTCTAGGCGAAACAAGAAACTAGTTAACTATTTAACTAGAAGTTAGATGCTACAACCTTTGTAGATCCGGATTTCCACTTCCTTAGCTCCACGAGGGCGTCCTCTCGCTGTCCATCTTGAACCTTGGACTCTCGTGACGGCTTCATCGGAGAAACGTGCGGAATAGGTCGTCGGCTTCGTGTCAAAGACGATCTACGTCGAGGTTGCACAAGCTCAAGCTCCGACTTCACAAAGTAGTGAAACTTGTGAAGAAAACACCCAAAACCACTTGGCAAGTGGTAGATGATGAAGAAATAGGAGGTGGGTTCACTTTAGATTTGGATTTCTCTCACTAGATCTCAAGTTGCCATTAAAGTAGCAAGCTTGAAGAAGAAGAAGATGAAGATGGTTATGATAAGTTCTATTAAAAAGAAATAGAAAACCAATACTTATCATAACATAAACTAGGGTTAAGTTTAGAGAATAAACCATGGTGAATTAAGTGGGTTAGGGTTAAGCAAGAAGACAAGAATAGTTAAAGAAGTCAAAGCTTCATGAAGCTTCAACTAATGACAAAAGAAAGCCACCATTCCTTTTTAAACTTATCCAAATAAATGAATAAACAAATAAATGAATAAATAAATATGCAAAACCCTAATTATCATAATAACCATGGTTTAATTCTATTCACTCAACCATATGATCAAGTATCATCAAACATGATACAAAAAAGTGCACAAAAGTATATCACATATATAATGTGCAATCCAAGTGAGAAAAATCCGTTTAAAGTGAACCAATACTAGTTAATGCAAAGTAATATATCAAATATATAATTATACATTAAATCATTAAATCAACACTTGATTCAATGATCCGGTCATGTCGCACATGACCGACTAGTATCCAATGTATCGGCTTATCGAATCGATCTTCGATTCGATAACTAGGTTATATCGAATATAACCATTCGATACATATATCGCGAGAATGGAATACGGTATCACATACACGCATTATTCTCGGTCCTGCACATATCTCATATGCGCTCCTATTTCGTTTCGCTTGAGCCAGGAAACCTCTGTGTAGGACTCTAAAGACTCGTCAATACGCCGGTAGCAGATGATGATCATATCAAACACCCACAAGCCGCAAGCGGTCTGCTAAACGTAACGGCCACCCGGGTATTGAGCGATCAGAAGATCGACGAGCTAGCCCGCTCACACTCCTGCGAATCCGACTAGTAACACTTAACGTACAGTCCGGTCTCTTCGTCTAATATGTCGCATATCAAGTCTAGGGGTGGTAAACGACAGACCCCAATAACCCGACAAGTCATGCCGATGTGAGGCTCATAACGGGTCGAGAAACTACTGGTAACACTTACCAGCAAATCTCTAATCAGCCCTGGCCAGGGACTTCCCTGCTACGGCCAATCGAGCACTGCGCAACATCAACCCCCAATACCGGGAGAGACGAAACCCCTCCTATCGCTCATTGCCTCCATGTGACTCGGGACTGTGCCCAAAGACCACCGTTTTGCACGCCCTCATGGACGTGGTAAGGTGGAGATCAAAGCACAGTGGGAATCACACAAGACTCTATGACGATCTCGGGTCTACAGACTAACCTGTACAAGTGTCACCTGAGAACTGCCATCTGACGTGAGGTATAATACCATCTGGGAGTTCTCGGCGAGTCCATCCAGTGTACCCAGTCTCTACTGAGCACCTGTACACCATCTCTGATGTCAAACACCAATGGATATGGGATCATCCATCGCCCATCACATGGGTCGAGAAGCGTATACGCTAGTCTACACTGGTATATCGATGCCCCGTCTCGATACACCCACGACTAGGGACCTTGAAGGATGTACTTATGGACTACCATGTCCCCACTAGTATGATCCGCATCATAGTCCAGGTAGTCAAGTACACATCCTAAGGGCTTTACCAACATGTAACTATAAGACAGTATAAAGAGACTAGTGTACATGTTAAGATAAAGAGTAACCAGATAGCATACTATCATATCGAGCAAGAAAGTCATCTCTATATATGTCCAAGCATCCAATATAATATACATCATCTGTACAATACTGGCCTCTAGGGCATACATACAACTAACACCACCATCAATGAGAAAACTGTAGTATCTCTCAGGTGGACGAGAAACCCTACTAGATCGGCGGAGAGGCTGGGGTTCGTTGGGTACTACCGAATCTTCTGGTTCCACTAAATCTTCAGTTATAGTTTGTGTTTCTGGAACTTCTTCCAGTTCTACCTCAGAGCCACTAATCTCTTTTGCAAGAAATTCCTTTTCTAAAAAGGTGGCATGTTGAGCAATAAACACTTTTTGTTGTTCACTGTGGTAGAACAAATATCCATTTGAATGTTTAGGATATCCCACAAACTTACATAGAACTGACCGTGCCTCGAGTTTGTCTGGATTTTGCCTTTTGACATAGGCCAGACAACCCCATATCTTAACTCGTTTAAGACATGGTCTCTTCCCACTCCATATCTCATATGGTGTGGTAGGTACAGATTTAGTTGGAACTTGATTCAATAGGTATGCTGCTGTCTCAAGCGCATACCCCCAGAAGGAAATAGGTAACTCAGCTGTACTCATCATAGAGCGCACCATATCTAATAGGGTGCGATTCCTCCGCTCCGATACACCGTTGTGCTGTGGTGTATAAGGAGGAGTAAGCTGAGAGAGAATCCCATTCTCTTTTAAATAATCTAGGAACTCATTGCTTAAGTATTCTCCTCCTCGATCAGATCGAAGGATCTTAATACTTTTGCCTGTTTGTTTTTCTACTTCGTGCTTATATTCTCTGAATTTCTCAAAAGCTTCAGACTTGTGTTTCATCAGGAACACATGTCCGAATCTAGAGAGATCGTCAGTGAATGTAATGAAGTAGGAAGAACCGTTCCTGGCATGCGTAGACATGGGACCGCATACATCACTATGTATCAGTCCTAAGAGTTCATTAACTCTTTCTCCGTGTCCACTAAACGGAGCTTTGGTCATTTTTTCTTTGAGACATGAATGACAAGTATCATAAGATGATAATTCAAACGAATTCAAATAACCATCCTTATGTAACTTAGCCAGTCGTGTCGCATTGATATGACCAAGTCTACAGTGCCACAAGTAGGACGTTCATTTCTGAACTTTTCCTCTTGTGTGTGTTTTGTATATTGAGGACTGTATTCTAATTTAGAATGAATATGTCATTATGTAACGAGCCTGATGCAATCAGCTTTTGATTTTGGAATATGTTCATAACATTATCCTTTACTATAAAATTATATCCTTCTTTACTTAATAAAGAAACTGATATAATGTTGCACATCATGTTCGGTATATAATAGCATTCATTTAGAATCAGTGTATTACGACTTGGCAATACTAGGTGATATTCGCCAACAGCTTTGGCTGCAATACTTGCACCGTTCCCTACTTGAACGGAATGATCACCATTTCCCAGTTCTCTACCTTTACGTAGCCCATGTAACAATTTACATATATGGGATCCTGATCTGGTATCCAATACCCAGGACGTAGGATGAACTGAGAAACAGTTCTCAATAACTAACACACCTGAAGAAGATGCATCAACATGCATGTTCTTTTGGGCGGCGTGAGTATCCAGATATTCTCCTGTTTCCTGTTCAGTCTTATAACTCTTATAAGAAAGAACGGGTCCAACGTTCCTCTGCTCAATATAATAAGCGGGTTCAGTCAATATATCCATATTATTATCTTTATTAGGGCATGACATGGTCGCTACCTGGAGAGAGAGAGAAGAAAACACTTTAGCGTATGCTCGTGCAAGATCAGATTGGTTATTATCTTATCTAATCAGGATGGCTCCCACTGGTTTTTACCAAATCTTCCTTCAATCCCTAAAAGGAAAGACTAGCCGGGATTAATTACACACTACAAGTTCGACAATCTTTCAGCCAGGCCAGTGTCGGTACTTTGAGGGAGGTCCCCCGTGCTTTCGCACGAACCTAATTACTGTAAACCTCTTTTTCCCAGAGGCGTAACCCCGTTGACACCTTTCTAGACACCTACTTGATCGGCTAAATGTAATGTGTAAAACTCTCCCAGGAGTAACTCTTACTCGCAGCGGGTATCGGGATCCAACTATCTCATAGAAGGTATGCAATCTCATTGCAAATTTCAACACTTGAAATTCTCGATAATATTTTGCCCCTAGTGTGCCATGACCTTGACAGAGGTCAACAAACCATAGTGCACTAGTCAAGTTCAACCCGTCATTTCTTGATTGAATCAAACCCACTCGCACGACCCTTGACAGAGGTCAACAAGGTCATACGACTACCCTAATCCAATCACATTACATGCTTTGCAGATAATTACTAGTTAGCTACCGCACACTACGCCTTGATAGAGGTCAACAAACGCAGCACGAATACTAAATAGTCTTTATCTGAAATGACAGAGGGCTACGACAGGTTTTTCTGAAAACCTATTGCGTAATGAACTTGATATCGCTGTAGAATCAAATGAAGTTTTGAAATGGAGTGATTTTGAGGCTTTTCTAGTTTTGCTAAAGAGGTCACTCCCAGTGAAGGGATCGTCGACCCTTTCCTCGTCGAATGAGGTGCGGGATATATCATATATATCGCTGTGCAAAGCAGAAACTATAGAAGCAATCAAAAACAAACCGAGTGTGTAGCATCTGCCAGTTATTGCTAAAGGAGTCACTCCCGGTGAAGGGATCTCGGTCCTTTCCTCATCGAATAAGGTGCAGGGTATATCATATATACCGCTATGCAAAGCAAGAACTGTAGCTACCTGTTTTGTTTAAAATTTGATTCTACAACATCTTAGGTTTCTTTTCATTCATTAATCACATTAATGAAGTCCCATCATTTAAGTCACCTAAACATCACATATAAATACGACGTACACTTATGCCATCCGCATTCGCCTCGATGTCCCTTCGTGCACCGTTAGGTTAGGTAACTAACGACAGAGCAGGGCAGGGCTAGCGCGGGTGTAAAACATAAGTAACGTCTATATAATATATCATATATACTATATACTGTATCTATCACAGAACATCACATGATCACAACACAGATATCGCAGCAGAAGAAACATATGAAACATTGGATATACTAGGACGTCTGTGTTTTCAATACGAGCCAGTATAAAACACGGATTCCACGGTCTTGATGAATAGCCAATCCCACACCCTTAGACCCCTACGAGAGCGGCAAGCAACCCACCAATTCTAGGGTTAGGAGACCCGGACTCGACTCCTCGAGATGGTCTCCCACTGGACCCTAGAACCCGGTTACTTGTGCTCCCCTCCTTGGGTCTATCCTAGTGCAGAAAAGTAAATAATGTACAAAGGGTGACAACTTCCGCAACCTGGAAGTGCCCCAATAAAAGAATATTACATACAAGTTTTTACATGAATGAAAATGAAAAACACTCATCTCACATAAAAACCCCCGGCTATTCAAACACGACGATCCAATATAACATATCCAGCAACACATAACATCACATGTCATCAACGTAAGTAAGTATGCATACCCCAATTGTCATTGACGTATAGCAACGAAACCGGCGATATCGTCATACTACACTTACGGTCACAGAAAAAAAGTGTAAAACTACAACAATTGGAATCCGCAACCTCTTTAGACATCACATGCCTAATCAAATGAAATACTTAGACATCACATGCCTAACAATTATAAACCCCGCATTTTAGTCTCATTATCGAAAACTCTTTTCAATATCAAGTGAGACTAAACTGCTAGATTTATAACATTCATTCAGTTATCTCATAACTGTTTGTGAATTCCAATTATTGTATCCCATTCCGGATAAATAGAAAATATTAAACTTTCCGATCGAACATTTGAACACCCAAGTTTTCCCGAAACCGATCAACACATGAAATAAGTTCAAAGACATTCACTTCATGCCTCAATACCAACGGTCCAGCCGTAGAAGGGTCAAGCCAACGCCTCACATGTGGCACGCCGTACTGCCCCAAACCCGAAGGTTCAAAGGGCAATTCAAGACGGTCACATAATCGAGTTAAGGTTTGTTGTCTTCTAGCGGGACCATCGCGTTACTTGCACTACTTAGAACGTCATTAAACTACGGAAAAGTCCAACAATTGGAAATTTCCCGGCAGGGGAAAGATTGGGTATTTACATCCGGTCGAACTTTTTAACATATTCTAAAATATCCGGAAAACACATAGACGGCGTTTGAAATTTCCGATCGAATCATCGAAGCTCCAATACACCCCAGAAAACTCAACTCTTGAGTGCAAATTAAAAATACCCAGAAAACTCAGTACCTGGAAAAATGAATTACAGTGCAAAGTTTGGACTCTAAGGCCATCAAGTGACCGCGGAACCGCCGCAGAAGCCAGGCTTCTGCCGCGGTTCCGCCGCGGTTTACAGGTATCAGGAAATAATTTTTGCACCGTAATTCTTATAATTGCCTGCTGAATTTTTTAAGCATTTTTAATTAGGAAAAAACCCGGTTTTTGAAAAAAGTCCAGAGGGCAAGAACGATTAGGGTTTCGATGTTCGTCCGGATTTAAAACATCGTCTAGACTTCGCCTAAGGCTCTAGCTAGGCTTTGATACCACTGAAGGGTTCCTAGGCAGTCTCAAGAGGTCTCACAAGGCATCAACCATGCCAATTTTAAATTTTACGGTGCCGAGAAACCCTAGACTAGATCGTTAACTAGAATTTTAGGCGATAAACGAAACTAGTTAACAACTTAACTAAAGGAAAGAGGCTACAACCTTTGTTGTAACATTTTCAAAAGTATAAAATATTAATTTTGGGAATTTTTATAATTTAATATTATTTTATTGATTATTTTAATATTAAATCTATAATTAAATGCAAATAAATAGGAAAAATGTTAGAAAAACTATGAAAAATTTTGGAAAATTCTAAAATAGGGTAAATTAGCGAATTATGACATTTTTAAGTTTTTGTGATTTGTTTGACACTAATTTAGTGCTAATCGCGATTAAAAATCGCTAATCGGACTTTTTGACTTTTTGTGCAAAACTTGCACATATCACTTTTTCTCACACTTGTGCATTTTCTTTCATGATATTTGGGTTTACTATTCTTGTGAGAAGGATTAGGGTTAAAAAGAAAAGGAAAAGAAAAGAAAAAGATTAAAGAAATGGAGGGTTGGTGAGTGAGAGAGGTATGGGGCTTCATTGACCATAACCCTTAGTCAACAATCAGTAATAAACCTCAAGGAATAAGCCTGAAACATGATAAGGTGGCAAATCAACATCTAAACAGGTATGTGGTGCCAAGTACTCAGGTAATAACATGTCATCAGTATAAGGTATGTCTGCATTCGGTTTCTGCTTGTAGATGTTTCTATTCACGAGTTGGCAACTCACCCCCGTTGTGCCACAGTTCTTGCAGGTTCTGCCGTACAGGTTTCATTGCGGCATTTCTGGCACACTACCTTCTTGCGGGTGATTTGCTTTTGGTAGGTAGATTCTTTCACATCAAGAACCACCATTGTATTTATTTATTTCATTGTATCTAGAATTTCCATCAACCAAAACTTGTATATTGTTTCAGACCTAGACCTTAGTGATGTATTATTCGACCTTAGAGTCGCGCTTAGTAGTATTGCGGTTTTCTTGTTGCATTGAGCTTTCTTTTGGATTTGATCCTCGCCACTTGGCGTTGTATATTATTGTTGCATGTGTGGTTGTGACCGTCGATTGACGAAGAGCTAGCTCCCGCTTGGGGATGCCTTTATCATTGCATATATATTGTTATCCTTATTGTACCCCATTCGGGGCCAGTTTTACAAAAGAAACTCTGCCGAAATTTTTAGAAAAGACTGTACTGTTTTTAAAATGCATATTCGGCTTAGTTATTTAAAAACCTTGATTTCAAACATGTTTTCTTCACTTCTTTAAACCAGTTCTTTACTTATTCTTAAAAAATGGTTTTAGATTTCTGGGCTTTTGGCTTACTTGGATCAGATGGAGTCCTATAGACTTCATATGGTTCAAGGGCCAGTCACGTGCTCTTTCGGGTCGTGACAAAGTTGGTATCAGAGCTACAATATGATGATCAGATGTGAGTAGATTATTGGTGAGAGAGAGAGGTATGGGGCTTCATTGACCATAACCCTTAGCTTTTTCCCTCATTTTTCCTTCCTCTTCTCTCTTCCTCTGCTGCTGCTCCTGCACCTCATTTTTCCCCCCTCTTCAAAGCCCAAAAACACCTCTAAAACTACACCAAAATCCAATGTCCGTTTCATTAAAAATGTGCACGAGCCCGAGACCTTCAAGATGGATCAAGAAAGCGTGGATTTTGACCACTAGGGGCAACTCAAGAAAATTCTTGAGTTGCCAAATGAGGTAATTTCTGGACCATTAGCTAAATTGTAGCATTTCCTTTAACCCCAAGTTAAGATTATATCGATATTGTGTGATATTATGGACTTGATGAAAACCTTGTTAGGGTTGTGGTGAATTATGGGTTGTAATATGAAATTGAGGTCAGTAGAGGTTATACCATCACCCTAGTGTATGAATTGGAACCCAAAACCTGAAGCTAGAACCAGAATACGGATTTTAGAAACCAATATCGGGGAAATTGTGTAATCTGTGAAGGTTAACTTGAATCTGCTATCATACGGGACACCTGAAAATAATATTGAGTGGACAGTGACATGTGCAGGCACCATTGAACCAACACCCCAAACCCTAGCCCCCAACTCATCCGTACGGCCGCCGAAATCCCCTTTCTGGCCGCAATTTGCGGCCAGACCAGTGAGGAATTTCCTCGTTTTCTGTGCACAGCCCCAGTTCCTCTAGTGTTGACCCAGGGTACTTCTAGTTTTGACAGATTCTCTATAGGGTGAAATCTGGGACATATATCCTAAGTTGCTATTTTGGATTCGTGTTTCCGTATTCCGTATTTTTGATTCTGAAATGGTGGAATGTGTTTTGCCTCAACTATTTGTCGTTTATACGACGATATAGAGGATTTATTGATGGTTTTGAAGGCGTGCCATAGGTTCTCACCTATAGGCCCCCTTATCGTATCGTTTTGGATTTCATGCGCCGTTTTAGATTGGATGTGATTTTAATGCGCAAATACGATATTTTGATGTGTAGGTACCCATGAAGATCTCGGGACGACAAGCAAATACGTAGTGACGTCCGCAATTGATGATGCAAGGTGAGTAGATTATATCTACAGGGGGAAGTCGGGTGGATGGCGTATAGCACCCCCGCAGTCCGTAGATAGATTATTATATAGTTTATATTGATAGTTAGGTGTATTATGGATAGTGTAGGGTTAGAAGTGACTAGTGTAGTTCATAGTCGCGAACCCTAGGATAGAATTACACCTACACACACCCTTACATATTACTTATACCTGCACTATGCTTGATGATATGGGATGACTTTGGAGATGAGTCGATGATGTGGGCTTGATGCCGTGAGATCGGTGATTGGATACGATTCATATGTGGGATATGACATGTGATTCTTGCGGGCTTGGGATGTGTGTTTACCCCCGCATGCATACTTTATTGATGGTATCGATTTGTACTAGACATAGAGTAGTACCCCAGATTATATGATCTGATGATAGTGATACCTGTTATGTGACGAGATTGTGAGATGTTGGCCCCTACCGAGCTTTTGGGATGCCGTACGATGATTTACCGTACGAGCCGATATTGATGATAGATCCGCGCTCATGACTTGAGGATGTCATATGATATACTGTATCGTACGCGATACTATTGAGGCGGGATCACCGACTATTATATCTATATATATATATCGACTCAGATTTAGGTGGTTTCCATACCCCTCCTGATTTACTTGATACTTAGATCTGTAGTTTGCATAGTAGATGTTAGACTAGACCGAGGCATACCTATTTCAAAAACTATGAATCAGGGGTATCTTAAAAGACAAACAAAGGGATTCTGCGAATACTTAAAAGGCGTATCCTTTCTTAAAAACTTCGCATCCCTTATTTTACTAAAACCCTGATTCGTCTTATTTCAAAAGGCATCACTGCAAGACTTATAAATATTGATGTAATTTATTCACTGTAGTGTTGATTATTTGACTTCCGCATATTCATGCTATTCGTAATTCCTGCATATGTTATTGCTATACTGATATCATGCTGTTAGGACACCAGCACCATTATCGATGATGCGTATGTTCCACGTACACTATTTGCCGGCTCACACACTTCATCATCGATAATTGCCATGCCACTACACTGTAGTACTGCTGCATTCATGATATGATTTCCGCATGGCATATTGTACACATATACCGGTACACAAACATATATGATTCTGACTTGATTAGAGATTTGAGGGCCGCAAGGTATTCTTTAAGAACTGATTTAGTCTAAAGGAGCGGTTTCCCTCGACATATGCACATTATCATTTATATGTGACTTGACATGCTACTCATACTTGATGCTTATATCACATCTGATCATCGTATTGTAGCTCATCTATATGTGACTTGACATGCTACTCATACTTGATGCTTATATCACATCTGATCATCATATTGTAGCTCATCTATATGTGACTTGACATGCTATTTATATTTGACGCACATATCATATCGGATCATTGACTTGCATTCTGGTTTGGATTACATGTGATTTCTGGATTTGGGAACCGTGGCTATTGCAAATATGTAATCATTTAAAAACCCGGTTCCCTTGATATGATATTTCGGTGCGTCCACCATGTGTTTTCTCGGTGCTAGAGTGATATATGAAAACCCGAATCGAGGAGGCGGTTGAGGCCGATTACGGGTACATGGTGGACCCGGTATGGTACCCCGGGGCGAGAACGGTTTCGCTGTGTAGTAGACGGTGAGCCCGGCGGAGGGACTACTACCTACCGGTGATTGTATTTGAGCTCGGCGGATATCTAGAGGATACCGACCGGAGTTGAGAGATGGATTGGGCTGACCCGTACTGCCGGGGCCGAGGGCCGATACCGCAGACGGAGCCCAGAGATGGACATGGGCTGACCCGTACTGCCGGGGCCGAGGGCCGATACCGCAGACGGAACCCCATATCGTGGATTAGGATTTGCGTGTCGATGCTTGGCACGGGTTTTCATGATGTTTTTCCATGATTTTGTTTATATCCTCATATTGCATACATGATGCTTATTGTCATTGGGTGACGGGTGGACGGGTTCCACGTATATATACCGACATAGATCATATACAGACATGGATCATATACAGACTGGATTTACACTGATCATACTTCATTTGTATATATAACAGGGTATGAGGGCGCTGTTATATATACCCTTACACCAATATTAGTGGTATGGGACGCTAATATATGTGTATTGATATCATTGATACTTCATCATATTTACTTCATGCAGACATACCTTATACTGATGACATGTTATTACCTGAGTACCTGGCACTACATACCTGTTTAGATGTTACCTTGCCACCTTATCACACTTCAGATGTACTCTTGTGGATTATATTACTGATTGTTGACTTAGGTTTATGTCTTGCATTCGGTTTCTGCTTGTAGATGTTTCTATTCACGAGTTGGCAACTCACCCCCGTTGTGCCACAGTTCTTGCAGGTTCTGCCGTACAGGTTTCATTGCGGCATTTCTGGCACACTACTTTCTTGCGGGTGATTTGCTTTTGGTAGGTGGATTCTTTCGCATCAAGAACCACCATTGTATTTATTTATTTCATTGTATCTAGAATTTCCATCAACCAAAACTTGTATATTGTTTCAGACCTAGACTAGTGATGTATTATTCGACCTTAGAGTCGCGCTTAGTTGTATTGCGGTTTTTCTTATTGCTTTTAAGCTTTCTTTTGGATTTGATCCTCGCCACTTGGCGTTGTATATCATATCATTGTTGCATGTGTGGTTGTGACCGTCAATTGACGAAGAGCTAGCTCCCGCTTGGGGATGCCTTTATCATTGCATATATATATTGTTATCTTTGTTGTACCCCATTCGGGGCCAGTTTTACAAAAGAAACTCTGCCGAAATTTTTAGAAAAGACTGTACTGTTTTAAAAATGCATATTCGGCTTAGTTATTTAAAAACCTTGATTTCAAACATGTTTTCTTCACTTCTTTAAACCAGTTCTTTACTTATTCTTAAAAATGGTTTTAGATTTCTGGGCTTTTGGCTTACTTGGATCAGATGGAGTCCTATAGACTTCATATGGTTCAAGGGCCAGTCACGTGCTCTTTCGGGTCATGACAAAGTTGGTATCAGAGCACTAGGTTGACCTTGGTTCGAGTCTAAATTTGACTATGTGGAGCCTAGGGCGTTTATATATATACGGAACTTAGGCTTGACCTTACGGAACTTAGACTTGGTCGAGGGGGTATTAGACCCGAACTTTCGTCGTATTAGGATGACCCTTGGTTGATGGAATAGGTGACTAAAGTAGAGTGACGTACCGTTGGTATGTTCCGCGGCATACTTACGACACGCCACTCCGCTTAAGGAACCTTAGGATGTACATACTTTCGAGATCAGTGATTCTCTTCATATCCTGGATTATACATCCGTTTGAGATCCCCGATTCTATTAGTTTCATGATCATACCTTCATTGATGCTGTTCCTTCCTATGATCATGTATCCATTTTGGATCTGTTGTTTCCTTTCTTGCCATCGATGTGCTCTTTTTGATACTCGACTGAGGTTCCTGTCGCCATGTTTGAGCGCAGTTTGGGCTGCTGCTAGGGTTACGGCCGGTGTGAGCTCAGTTGGTACGAGGGCCGACCATTGTGTTTTCTGGTGACATGGGAACGTCTCGAGTTAGTATTGGTGATTGTGACCTCTAGTGGAGGCGAGTGCTTGGTCTTGCACCGGATGATCGGGCCATTGTTAGAGCTGCCAGTTGAGAGAGGACTGTTGATGTGCAGCCTACCTCAGAGATTATGATGTCGCCTACCGTGCAGACAGATGGACCAGCTGTTGCTGAGATTGACAGGATGTCGCTTCCGGAGCTTACGAGCTGAGATTGTTGGAGCTTTCAGGCAGATATGAGACAGTTGATAGCTAGTCTACCCGATTTGAGAGACGAAGGTGATTCGTCCGATTTTGCGCCAGAGCGTGCCCAGTGAGTTGAAGATTTCCAGTGTGGAGAGTCTTACTCAGATCTAGAGCAGACCGATTCAGAGATGACCGCCTATGTATTGCCCTTCCTGGAGGATTGAGGCATTGTTCGGCATACAGGCGTATGAACCAGTTGTTGCTGCAAATGGTGAGATATCGCCCAGATGGTTGGAGCTACCGCAGCATGAGCATGTTCTTGGAGAGATGATAGCGAGTCGCTAGTCACCAAGGATGAATGACTAGGACATGTGGTTCGTTCGTTTACCGATGCGAGGTCATCAGAAAGATTGTTTCCAGCTAGAGACGACTTCACGCAGGTTCGTTGAGAGTCGATAGAGACGATCGAATGTCAGGAGCCCATTTTCCAAGTTTAAAGTATACGGAAAGACATGCAGGTGATTCTATGGACCCTCTAGAAGAATGAAACCCTAACTCGACTTAATGACCGTGTGAAAGCCTTTGAACCTTCGGGTTTGCGGCGGTTCCTCGGCGCCATTAGTGAGGCTTGGGTTTGCCCTTCTACGGCTGGACCAACGACGCTGTGGCATGTACTCGATACTATTAAACTGTACCCGAGATGTGAGCTCTTGGGGGATCATGAGGATCTGACGAGTCGATCGGATGGTTCGACATCTTTCGGATATCGTGATGGGACACTGCTTGGGAGACTCCAGATGCGAGCGTAGCCGTCGTAGCGCAGTTCGTGTAGCCACGATGAGATAAGTCCGCATCAGCCGACATTTGAGCAGAGTGAAGAAAAGAGTTCGTATGAGATTTCGACGAGATGACGTCCCACTCCGCTGACATCAGAGTTGTGATACGCACCCAGAGGCGTGGTATATGGATATATCTTCCAGAAAGAAGCGCAATGAGTATGCAGCCATTCCGGAATAAGCTTTAGCTTCAGCATTGGATGATGACTTCCGGGCAATTCGGCAGGTATGAGATTTGAGAAAGGAACCTCGACAGGACCCTTCTGGAGAACGATACGAGAATACCTAGACCCGGGAGTGGTCGTATTGCGCACACCCAGCAGGACAGAGTTCGGCATTGTCGACGAGGTAGTTGACCAGGTTCGGATAAAGGGACTCACCCAGATGCGTTGCGAATTGATCAAGGACGGACGAGTGATGAGTATTCCTCCGATGGTTGGGGCGTGTCCCCGAGAACCAGTTCGGCCTGACATCTTCTACAGAATGATGAAGCTACAGAGTACGCGATTTCGAGTCCGTGTGAGGGATTTCGGATTGACCGTGGCCGAGAACAGTGCAGTGCGTAGATAGCTTGGCGTGACGTCATAGTGGACGACGATACAGACAAGCGGAACAAAAGATTCGTGCGAGACGCTGACGAGCTGTCATTACTTCCCGTCGAGACTAGAGACCTGATATGCTTACAGAGACGTTGGGATGTGACCAGTTTCCGAGAAAATATTGTACTGAGGACACAGATGTCTTTTGAGCGAGAAGAGGTAGTACAAGAGAGCCAGCCTCTGTACAGATCGGCATAGGCATGTTTGGAAGAGACCTTGAGCAGGATTCCTTCCAGGATATTGCTGCAATGATGTTTGCACCCAGGATCAGATGTGTGACGTGCTTTTAGAAAGCCAGAGGCCGACGCCAGTGATATGCTACCTTACGAGTGGTCGTGAGGATTGACCGAGAGGTGACCAGAGAAGTGCCAGAACGGAATCGACCCCGTTAGCGCACCTGACAGGGCCGATGAGCCGATTGACCGCGAGATAGGAAATCCGCAAAGAAGATAAGGACCCAGAGTCAGAGGACGCCAGACCGTGAGCAAGAGGCAAGTAGATATCCTGCGCTGCTAGCAGTGGATTTGCACCGACTTCTTCTTGACCTTGAAGGAGGAACGACCGACGACAGTATTTATGATTTGTGATTTTGTGATTCGATGATCACGTATCCGTCATTTTGGATTTCGGTATTTTGGGCGTTCTGTTTGCATGATTTAGTTTTGATGACTGAGTTTCACGATATTGGTTTCATGCACCCACTGGATATTTATATATTTTGCGCTGAGTTATTACATTTGAGATATTGATTGAGATTTCATGCCTACTGTATTCAGTGATTTGATTTATACTTCCAGCATAGTTTTTATACACCTTTAGTGTTTTGGTACATGATCCTGGTGCACACCAGATGCACTGAATCGGGATTCTTCGTGCATGTCACATGCACCTGATTTTTCTGTCAGGCACACACGTTGCCTACGACAGATGTTTCGTGCACACCCGTTGCACCTAGATGTTGTTTTGTACACCTGTTTGACACATATATGGATTTTGATTCCTTGCGCACCAGACGCATAGGATATTCTTATGTATGCATTTTGGGATTTTATTTCTAGTAGAGCAGTACATTTTTTTATGATATTCTCTATGTGTTGACGTTTTCGGAGCCCCGACAAAATGGATTGTACTGAAATTGTTTTAGTATTGGGGGTTTAAATTTAAATTCGGGGACCGAATTTCTTTAAGGGGGGTAGATTGTAACATTTTCAAAAGTATAAAATATTAATTTTGGGAATTTTTATAATTTAATATTATTTTATTGATTATTTTAATATTAAATCTATAATTAAATGTAAATAAATAGGAAAAATGTTAGAAAAACTATGAAAAATTTTGGAAAATTCTAAAATAGGGTAAATTAGCGAATTATGACATTTTTAAGTTTTTGTGATTTGTTTGACACTAATTTAGTGCTAATCGCGATTAAAAATCGCTAATCGGACTTTTTGACTTTTTGTGCAAAACTTGCACATATCACTTTTTCTCACACTTGTGCATTTTCTTTCGTGATATTTGGGTTTACTATTCTTGTGAGAAGGATTAGGGTTAAAAAGAAAAGGAAAAGAAAAGAAAAAGATTAAAGAAATGGAGGGTTGGTGAGAGAGAGAGGTATGGGGCTTCATTGACCATAACCCTTAGCTTTTTCCCTCATTTTTCCTCCCTCTTCTCTCTTCCTCTGCTGCTGCTCCTGCACCTCATTTTTCCCCCCTCTTCAAAGCCCAAAAACACCTCTAAAACTACACCAAAATCCAATGTCCGTTTCATTAAAAATGTGCACGAGCCCGAGACCTTCAAGATGGATCAAGAAAGCGTGGATTTTGACCACTAGGGGCAACTCAAGAAAATTCTTGAGTTGCCAAATGAGGTAATTTCTGGACCATTAGCTAAATTGTAGCATTTCCTTTAACCCCAAGTTAAGATTATATCGATATTGTGTGATATTATGGACTTGATGAAAACCTAGTTAGGGTTGTGGAGAATTATGGGTTGTAATATGAAATTGAGGTCAGTAGAGGTTATACCATCACCCTAGTGTATGAATTGGAACCCAAAACCTGAAGCTAGAACCAGAATACGGATTTTAGAAACCAATATCGGGGAAATTGTGTAATCTGTGAAGGTTAACTTGAATCTGCTATCATACGGGACACCTGAAAATAATATTGAGTGGACAGTGACATGTGCAGGCACCATTGAACCAACACCCCAAACCCTAGCCCCCAACTCATCCGTACGGCCGCCGAAATCCCCTTTCTGGCCGCAATTTGTGGCCAGACCAGTGAGGAATTTCCTCGTTTTCTGTACACAGACCCAGTTCCTCTAGTGTTGACCCAGGGTACTTCTAGTTTTGACAGATTCTCTATAGGGTGAAATCTGGGACATATATCCTAAGTTGCTATTTTGGATTCGTGTTTCCGTATTCCGTATTTTTGATTCTGAAATGGTGGAATGTGTTTTGCCTCGATTATTTGTCGTTTATACGACGATATAGAGGATTTATTGATGGTTTTGAAGGCGTGCCATAGGTTCTCACCTATAGGCCCCCTTATCGTATCGTTTTGGATTTCATGCGCCGTTTTAGATTGGATGTGATTTTAATGCGCAAATACGATATTTTGATGTGTAGGTACCCATGAAGATCTCGGGACGACAAGCAAATACGTGGTGACGTCCGCAATTGATGATGCAAGGTGAGTAGATTATATCTACAGGGGGAAGTCGGGTGGATGGCGTATAGCACCCCCGCAGTCCGTAGATAGATTATTATATAGTTTATATTGATAGTTAGGTGTATTATGGATAGTGTAGGGTTAGAAGTGACTAGTGTAGTTCATAGTCGCGAACCCTAGGATAGAATTACACCTACACACACCCTTACATATTACTTATACCTGCACTGTGCTTGATGATATGGGATGACTTTGGAGATGAGTCGATGATGTGGGCTTGATGCCGTGAGATCGGTGATTGGATACGATTCATATGTGGGATATGACATGTGATTCTTGCGGGCTTGGGATGTGTGTTTACCCCCGCATGCATACTTTATTGATGGTATCGATTTGTACTAGACATAGAGTAGTACCCCAGATTATATGATCTGATGATAGTGATACCTGTTATGTGACGAGATTGTGAGATGTTGGCCCCTACCGAGCTTTTGGGATGCCGTACGATGATTTACCGCATGAGCCGATATTGATGATAGATCCGCGCTCATGACTTGAGGATGTCATATGATATACTGTATCGTACGCGATACTATTGAGGCGGGATCACCGACTATTATATCTATATATATATATCGACTCAGATTTAGGTGGTTTCCATACCCCTCCTGATTTACTTGATACTTAGATCTGTAGTTTGCATAGTAGATGTTAGACTAGACCGAGGCATACCTATTTCAAAAACTATGAATCAGGGGTATCTTAAAAGACAAACAAAGGGATTCTGCGAATACTTAAAAGGCGTATCCTTTCTTATAAACTTCGCATCCCTTATTTTACTAAAACCCTGATTCGTCTTATTTCAAAAGGCATCACTGCAAGACTTATAAATATTGATGTAATTTATTCACTGTAGTGTTGATTATTTGACTTCCGCATATTCATGCTATTCGTAATTCCTGCATATGTTATTGCTATACTGATATCATGCTGTTAGGACACCAGCACCATTATCGATGATGCGTATGTTCCACGTACACTATTTGCCGGCTCACACACTTCATCATCGATAATTGCCATGCCACTACACTGTAGTACTGCTGCATTCATGATATGATTTCCGCATGGCATATTGTACACATATACCGGTACACAAACATATATGATTCTGACTTGATTAGAGATTTGAGGGCCGCAAGGTATTCTTTAAGAACTGATTTAGTCTAAAGGAGCGGTTTCCCTCGACATATGCACATTATCATTTATATGTGACTTGACATGCTACTCATACTTGATGCTTATATCACATCTAATCATCATATTGTAGCTCATCTATATGTGACTTGACATGCTACTCATACTTGATGCTTATATCACATATGATCATCATATTGTAGCTCATCTATATGTGACTTGACATGCTATTTATATTTGACGCACATATCATATCGGATCATTGACTTGTATTCTGGTTTGGATTACATGTGATTTCTGGATTTGGGAACCGTGGCTATTGCAAATATGTAATCATTTAAAAACCCGGTTCCCTTGATATGATATTTCGGTGCGTCCACCATGTGTTTTCTCGGTGCTAGAGTGATATATGAAAACCCGAATCGAGGAGGCGGTTGAGGCCGATTACGGGTACATGGTGGACCCGGTATGGTACCCCGGGGCGAGAACGGTTTCGCTGTGTAGTAGACGGTGAGCCCGGCGGAGGGACTACTACCTACCGGTGATTGTATTTGAGCTCGGCGGATATCTAGAGGATACCGACCGGAGTTGAGAGATGGATTGGGCTGACCCGTACTGCCGGGGCCGAGGGCCGATACCGCAGACGGAGCCCAGAGATGGACATGGGCTGACCCGTACTGCCGGGGCCGAGGGCCGATACCGCAGACGGAACCCCATATCGTGGATGAGGATTTGCGTGTCGATGCTTGGCACGGGTTTTCATGATGTTTTTCCATGATTTTGTTTATATCCTCATATTGCATACATGATGCTTATTGTCATTGGGTGACGGGTGGACGGGTTCCACGTATATATACCGACATAGATCATATACAGACATGGATCATATACAGACTGGATTTACACTGATCATACTTCATTTGTATATATAACAGGGTATGAGGGCGCTGTTATATATACCCTTACACCAATATTAGTGGTATGGGACGCTAATATATGTGTATTGATATCATTGATACTTCATCATATTTACTTCATGCAGACATACCTTATACTGATGACATGTTATTACCTGAGTACCTGGCACTACATACCTGTTTAGATGTTACCTTGCCACCTTATCACACTTCAGATGTACTCTTGTGGATTATATTACTGATTGTTGACTTAGGTTTATGTCTTGCATTCGGTTTCTGCTTGTAGATGTTTCTATTCACGAGTTGGCAACTCACCCCCGTTGTGCCACAGTTCTTACAGGTTCTGCCGTACAGGTTTCATTGCGGCATTTCTGGCACACTACTTTCTTGCGGGTGATTTGCTTTTGGTAGGTGGATTCTTTCGCATCAAGAACCACCATTGTATTTATTTATTTCATTGTATCTAGAATTTCCATCAACCAAAACTTGTATATTGTTTCAGACCTAGACTAGTGATGTATTATTCGACCTTAGAGTCGCGCTTAGTTGTATTGCGGTTTTTCTTATTGCTTTTAAGCTTTCTTTTGGATTTTATCCTCGCCACTTGGCGTTGTATATCATATCATTGTTGCATGTGTGGTTGTGACCGTCAATTGACGAAGAGCTAGCTCCCGCTTGGGGATGCCTTTATCATTGCATATATATATTGTTATCTTTGTTGTACCCCATTCGGGGCCAGTTTTACAAAAGAAACTCTGCCGAAATTTTTAGAAAAGACTGTACTGTTTTAAAAATGCATATTCGGCTTAGTTATTTAAAAAACTTGATTTCAAACATGTTTTCTTCACTTCTTTAAACCAGTTCTTTACTTATTCTTAAAAATGGTTTTAGATTTCTGGGCTTTTGGCTTACTTGGATCAGATGGAGTCCTATAGACTTCATATGGTTCAAGGGCCAGTCACGTGCTCTTTCGGGTCGTGACATTTGTAGATCCAGTTCTCCACTTCCTTAGCTCCACGTAGGCGTCCTCTCGTTGTCCATCTCGAATCCCGGACTCAATCGTCGGCTTCATCGGAGAAATGGGCGGGCTAGGTCGTCGGCTTCGTGCCGAAGATGATCTACGTCGAGGTATCGCAAGTTCAAGCTCCAACTTCACCAAGTTGTGAAACTTGTGAAGAAAACACCCTATACTACTTGGCAAGAGGTAGAAGGTGAAGAAATAGGAGGTGGGTTCACTTTAGAATTGGATTTCTCACACTTTTGCTCAAAGTGCCATTAATGGTGGCAAGCTTTTTCTTGAAGAAGAAGAAGATGATGAAGATAGAATATTATCATAAGTTAATCAAAATGAAAAAGAAAATGAATACTTATCATAATGTGAACCATGGTTAGGTGTTGAGAATTGACTAAGGTTAGATGAATGGTTAGGGTTAAGCATGAAGACAAAGTGGTCACTTTGGTCAAAGCTTCATGAAGCTTCAACAAGCTTCAAGAATGAAAGCAACCCTTTTGTTTTCTTTTGCTTTTTCTTTTTAATCCAAATTAAAAAGAAAAAGGAAAGAATAAATAAAAACCCTAACCACTTTCTTAACCAAGGTTTAATTCTTTACACTTAACCAAATGAGCAAGTGTCATCAAACATGTGCACAAAAGTATATCACATATACAACTTGCACATCAAGTGAGAAAATCCATTTAAAGTGAACCAATACTAGTTAATGCAAAGTAATATATCAAATATATAATTATACATTAAATCATTAAATCAACAGTTGATTTAACGATCCGGTCATATCGCATATAACCTACTAGGATCCTATGTATCGGCTTATCGAATCAATCCTTGATTCGATATCTAGGTTATATCACATATAACCAATCGATACATTCATCGCGAGAATGGAATAAGGTATCACATACTCGCATTATTCTCGGTCCTGCACATATCTTATATGCGCTCCTATTTCGTTTCGCTTGAGCCAGGAAACCTCTGTGTAGGACTCTAAAGACTCGTTAATACGCCGGTAGCAGATGATGATCATATCAAGCACCCACAAGCCGCAAGCGGTCTGCTAAACGTAACTGTAGGTTCCTAGGCACACTAGTGAGGTCTCACATGGCATCAACCATGCCAATATCAAAAATTCTAGGTGCCGAGAGACCCGACTACGGATCGTTGGCTAGAAATCTAGGCGAAAAAGCAAACTAGTTAACACTTAACTAAGGGATACGGATATACAACCTTTGTAGATCCGTTTGTCCACCTCCATAGCTCCATGAAGAAGTCCTCTCCGCTGTCCAAAAGGAATCCGGGCTCTAGAGTCGGCTTCATCGGAGAAAAAGCGAGCTGGGTCGTCGATGTCCATGCCGAAGATGATCTACGTCGAGGCATCGCTAAATCAAGCTCCACCTTCACCGAGCCTTGAAAACTTGTGAAGGAAACACACTCTACTACTTGGCAAGAGGTAGAGGATGAAGAAATAGGAAGTGGGTAGTCTTTAGAATTGGATTTCTCACTCTTAATCATCAATCACCATTGATTGACTTTGGTTTTCTTCACTTGAAAAATGAAGAAGAAGAAGAATGTTATTATGATAAGAATAATAAAAATGAGAAAAGAAATTCATTCTTATCATAATGAAACCATAGTTAGGTGTAGAGAATCAATCATGGTTTAGTGGAATGGTTAGGTTAAGCATGAGACAAAAATGGTTACAAAGTCAAAGACTTCATGAAGCTTCATGAAGCATTTAAAGAAAGCCACCATTTTCTCATGCTCATTTTCTTTTCCAAAAAGAATAAACAAATGAATTAAATGAATAATCAAATAGTAAACCTTAACCATTCCATTAACTAAGGTTTAATTCTATACACTTAACAAAAAAGGGCATGCACCATCAAACATGATACAAGCAAGTGCACAAATCATATCGCATATGAAATGTGCACACCCGAGTGAGAAAATCCATTTAAAGTGAACCGATACTAGTTAATGCAAAGTAATATATCAAATATATAATTATGCATTAAATCATTAAATCAACACTTGATTTAACGATCCGGTCATGACGCACATAACTGACTGGTATCATTAGTAACATCTTATCGAATCAACACTTGATCCGATAACCAGGCTATATCGCATATAACCGATCAATGTCACATCGCGAGAATCGAATACAGTATCACATACTCGTATTATTCTCGGTCCCGCACATATCTCATACGCGCTCCTATTTCGTTTCGCTTGAGCTAGGAAACCTCTGTGTAGGACTTTAAAGACTCGTCAATACGCCGGCAGCAGATGATGATCATATCAAGCATCCACAAGCCGCAAGCGGTCTGCTAAATGTAACGGCCACCCGGGTATGGAGCGATCTGAAGATCGACGAGCAAGCCCGCTCACACTCCAGTGAATCCGACCAGTAACACTACCGTACAGTCCGGTCTGATCGTCTGATATGTCGCATATCTTGCCTAGGGGTGGTAAACGTCAGACCCCGATAGCTCAATAAGTCGTGTCGATATGAGGTCTATAACTATTCGAGAAACTACTGGTAACACTTACCAGTAAATCTCAGTAACCCTGGCCAGGGATTTCCTGTTATAGCCAATCGAACACAGCGCAACATCAACTCCCTATACCGGGAGAGACGAATCCCCTCCTATCGCTCATTGCCTCCATGTGACTCGGGACTGTACCCAAAAACCACCGTTTTTCACGCCTTCTTGGACGTGGTAAGATGGAAATCAAAGCACAGTGGGAACCACACAAGACTCTATGACGATCTCGGGTCAACAGACTACTCTGTACCAGTGTCACCAGAGAACTGCCATCTGACGTGAGGTATAATACCATCTGGGAGTTCTCGGAGAGTCCGTCCAGTGTACCCAGTCTCTACTGAGCATCCGTATATCTCCTCTGATGTCAAACACCAATGGATATGGGATCATCCATCGCCCATCTGTATGGGTCGAGAAGGTACACGCTAGTCTACTCTGGTATATCGATGCCCCGTCTCGATACACCCACGACTAGGGACTTTGAAGGATGTACTTATGGACTACCATGTCCCCACTAGTTTGATCCGCATCATAGTCCAGGTAGTCAAGCATAGATCCTAAGGGCTTTACCAACATGTAACAGAGAGACAATCAGCATACACGTTAAGGTAAAGGGTAACCAGATAGCATACTATCATGTCGAGCAAGAAAGTCCTCCCTATATATGTCCCAGCATCCACTACAATATACATCCTATGTACAGTAATGGCCTCTAGGGCATACATATAACTAACAATCTCCCACTTGCACTAGGGCCATCTGTAGCAGTGGTTGCAGTATCTCATACTCAACCATCCCATAAAAGTCTCTCTCTGGGAACAGGCCTTTGTGAGTGGATCCGCTGTGTTGTCCTCTGAGTCTACTCTCCTAACCTCGATCTCCCTGGAGATCAACCATCTCCATGATCAAGTGATACTGCCATAGAATATGTCTGGATCACTGATGGGACCGGCGTTCCTTGGCATAAGCCACAACTCCATTGTCACACAATGGGAGGAACATAGTTCATCTCATGAACCAATATACACCCAAACAGCCTCTTTGGTAGCATCTTAAGTAGCGATGTATCGAGCCTTTATCGTCTAGTATGTCACGGTATCCAGCTTGGAACTCTTCCAACATACCGTCCCTTCACTGAGGGTAAAGACAATGCCTGTGACTGACATTCAGTCGTCTTTATCACCCTGGAACCTTTCTAGTGATTCTCCCCAGGATCGATTGATACAATCTCACTACAACTAGTGAGTATCCTAACATCTATTTAGATCTATCTCATAGATCCAAAATCCAGGATTTAGTAGGTATCATTTTGATCCTATGTGGAGAATCATTGTGATAAGCGGAGATTGATCGAGCGCAGCATAGGAAACTCTTTCCCTATCAAGAGTATGTCATCCACGTACTCTACGAGGATCTCACCATACTCCCTACTACCTTTTTGTTTATACAAGGTTCATCTACCATTTTGATGATGTCAAACTCTTTGACTAATACATCAAAACGGATGTTCCAACTCCGTGATGCCTGCTTTATCCTATAAAGCATCTTGTACACGTTTCCGCTGCTCCCACTGTCTATGAAGCCCTCTGGCTGTGTACTTATAGACGCACTCTTCTAAAACATCATTTAGAAAAGCAGTCATGACACCCAACCACCAGATATCGTAGTCATGGTATGTAGCCGTGACAAGTAGGATCTGGATGGACTTAAGCATAGGTATTGGAAAAGGTTTCATCATTATCCACGCCTGGTCGATGACGAAAAGCTTTAACAAGTCTAGCTTTGAAAGTCTCAACTTTTCAATCTACACCAAGTAATCTTCTCAAGATATACTTGCTCCTGATGGGGATTTAACCCTTCAGATATTGCAACCAAAGTCCATACTTTGTTAGTGTATAAGGATTCCATCTCAGATCGATAAACATCCAGCCATTCTCACAGAGTCCTACTCCTGATGGCCAGGTCGAAACTAGTTGGGTCATCATCTCATGATGCAATCCTCGCTCCCACTGTCATAGAGAAACAGAAGTATCTCTCAGGTGGGTGAGGAACCCTACTAGATCGGCGGAGAGGCTGAGGTTCGTTGGTAACTATTGAATCCTTTGGTTCTTTCAAATCTTCAGCTGCAGTTTTGTATAGCTGGAACATTTCCAGTTCTACATGACTGACCTTGCCTCGAGCTTGTCCGGATTTTGCTTTTAGACATAGGCCGGACAACCCCAAATCTTAACTAACTTAAGAAATGGGCTCTTCTTTTTCCATATCACATATGAAGTGGTAGGCAACTGATTTGATTGGAACCCTATTCAATAGGTATGCAGCTTCTCAAGTGCATAACTCCCAAAAAGGAAAACAGGTAACTCAGTAGTACTCATCATAGAACACACCTTATCATATAGGGTGTGATTGCTCCGCCCCGATATACCAACGTGCAATGGTGTATACGGAGGAGTAATGCTGAGAGAGAATCTCATTCTCCTTTAGAATAATCCAGGAATTCCGTGCTCAAGTATTCTCCTCCTTGATCACATCAAAGGACATAATACTTATACCCGTATTTTGGTTCTCTACTTCTAATTTATATTCTGTGAATATCTCAAAAGGTTCGGACTCATGTTTCAACAGGAACATATGACTGAATCTTGAGAGATTATCAGAGAATATAATGAAGTATAAAGAATCAGTCTTGGCATGTGTAGACAGGGGACCTACATACATCAACATGTATCATCCCAAGAGTTCACTAACTCTTTCTCTGTTTCCAGTAAACGGAGCTGTGGTCATCTTATCTTTGTGACATGACTGGCGAGTTTCACAAGATGTAAATTCAAACTGATTTAAATATGCATCTATATGTAACTCTAGCTAGTCGGGTCACATTGATCTGACCTAGTCTACAATGCCTCAAGAAGAATTCGTTCATTTCTGAACTCTTCCTCTTGTGTGTGTTCCATATAATAAGAACTGTAGTTTGATTTAGAACATCAACGCTTTTAGATAACGTGCCTGAACCGATCAACTTTTGATATAGGAAATGTTCAAAACATTATCCAACAATACAAAATTTTATCATTTCTTTACTTATAAAGAGACTGATATGATTTTATATATCAGGTTCGGTATCTAACAACATTCGTTCAGAATCAATGTATTGGTAATACAGGGTGACAGTGACCAACAGACTTGGCTGCAACACTTGCCCCGTTTTCTGCCTCATGAAACTTATCACCCGTTCTCAGTTCTCTACCTAGCAGTAGCCCTATGTAACAGATTACATATCTGGGATCCTGATCTGGTATCACATACCCAGGACGTAAAGGATACAGAGAAACAGTTCTTTGTAATGAACACACCCGAAGATGATGCATCATATGCACTCTCTTCGTTTGGGCGGCACGGGAATTCTGGTAATCCCCTAATTCCTGCTCTGTCTTATAACAATTATAAGTTGGAGCGGGACCAACGTTCCCCAGCTCAGTATAACAAGCGGGTTCGGTCAATAATCCGTATTATTATCTTGATTAAGGCGTGATATGGTTGCTACCTGGAGAGAGAGAGAAGAAAACACTCAGCGTGCGCTCTTGCAACAATAGATTGGTTATTATTTTATCTAATCAGGATGGCTCCCACTGCTTTTTATCAAATCTTCCTTCAAACCCTAAAAGGAAAGACTAGCCGGGATTAATTACACACTACAAGTTCGCCAATCTTTCAGCCAGGCCAGTGTCGGTACTTTGAGGGAGGTCCCCCGTGCTTTCGCACGAACCTAATTAATGTAAACCTCGTTTTCCCAGAGGCGTAACCCCGTTGACACCTTTCTAGACACCTACTTGATCGGCTAATTGTAATGTATAAAACTCTCCCAGGAGTAACTCTTACTCGCAGCGGGTATCGGGATCCAACTATCTCATAGAAGGTATGCAATCTCATTGCAAATTTCAACACTTGAAATTCCCGATAATATTTTGCCCCTAGCTCGCTATGACCTTGACGGAGGCCAAACAACCCATAGTCCGCTAGTCAAGTTCAACCCGTCATTTCCTGATTGAATTAAACCCACCCGCACGACCCTTGACGGAGGCCAAACAACGCCGTACGAATACCCTAATCCAATCGCATCATATGCTAGCAGATAAGCACTAGTTAGCTACCGTACACTACGCCTTGACGGAGGCCTAACAACCGCAGCACGAATACTAACTAGTACGTATCTAAAATGACGGAGGGCTACGACAGGTTTTTCTGAAAACCTATTGCGTAATGAACTTGATATCGTTGTAGAATCAAATGATTTTAAAATGGAGTGCTTTTGAGGCTTTTCCAGTTTTTCTAAAGGAGTCATCCAGGTGAAGGGATCGTCGGTCCTTTCCTCGTCGAATGAGGTGCGGGATATATCATATATATCACTGTGCAAAGCAAAAACACTTAAAAGCAATCAAAAGACAAACCGAGTGTGTAGCATCTGCCAGTTATTGCTAAAGGAGTCACTCCCGGTGAAGGGATCTCGGTCCTTTCCTCATCGAATAAGGTGCAGGATATATCACATATACCGCTGTGCAAAGCAAGAACTGTAGCTACCTGTTTTGTTTTGAAATTCGATTCTACAACATCTTAGGTTTCTTTTATTTTCATTAATCACATTAATGAAGTCCCATCATTTAAATACCTAAACATCACAGATAAATACGACGTACACTTATGCATCCGCATTCGCCTCGATGTCCTCTCGTGCACCGTTAGGTTAGGTAACTAACGGCAGAGCAGGGCAGGGCTAGCGCGGGTGTAAAACATAAGTAACGCCTATATAATATATCAAATATACTATATACTGTATCTATCACAGAACATCACATGATCACATCACAGATATCGCAGCAGAAGAAACATATGAAATATTGGATATACTAGGACGTCCGTGTTTTCAATACAAGCCAGTATAAAACACGGATTCCACGGTCGTGATGAATAGCCAAACCCACACCCCTAGACCCCTACGAGAGCGGCAAGCAACCCTACAAATTCTAGAGTTAGGAGACCCGGACTCGACTCCTCGAGTTGGTCTCCCACTGGACTCCAGAACCTGGTTACTTGTGCTCTCCTCCTTGGGTCTATCCTAGTGCGGAAAAGTAAATAATATACAAAGGGTGACATCTTCCGCAACCTGGAAGTGCCCCAATAAAAGAATATTACATACAAGTTTTTACATGAATGAAAATGAAAAACACTCATCTCACATAAAAAACCCCGGCTATTCAAACACGACGATCCAATATAACATATCCAGCAACACATAACATCACATGTCATCAACGTAAGTAAATATGCGCATCCCAATTGTCGTTGACATATAGCAACGAAACCGGCGATATCACATATTACACTTACGGTCACAGAAAAGAAAGTGTAAAACTACAACAGTTGGAATCCGCAACCACCTCAGACATCGCATGCCTGACCAAATGAATTACTTAGACATCGCATGCCTAACAATTATAAACCCCGCATTTTAGTCTCATTATCGAAAACTCTTTTCAATATCAAGTCGGGCAATTCAACAAGATTCCCGATATCGTGATCGAATGCTCGTCGCAAACTTCAATAGGCGGCCGCACCCCCGATACCGTCGACGAAGTGCACCAAGGCGGAACACCGCCACCGCGAGCACCCGAACGGATGCTTTCGGCGACGGGGTTCTCCTACAGTTACTTGGTCGGGGCTATGGGGTGTAGCTGTCTATTAAGTTTACCCGGCGAGTATCCGCGTACGCTACGTGATTGCGACGGACTTTTGATCACATCAAAATTCCGTGGCAACCGATCAAGTGAGACTAAACTGCTACGTTTATAATATTCATTCCGTTATCTCATAACAACTTGTGAATTCCAATTATTGTATCCCATTCCAGATAATTAGAAAATGTTAAACTTTCCGATCGAACAATCGAACACCCAAGTTTTCCCGATACAGATCAACACATGAAACAAGTCTAACAACATTCCGTTCGTGCCTCAGTACCAACGGTCCAACCGTAGAAGGGTCAAGCCAACGCCTCACATGTGGCACGCCGTACTGCCCCAAACCCGAAGGTTCAAAGGGCAGTTCAAGACGGTCACATAATCGAGTTAAGGTTTGCTGTCTTCTAGAGGGACCATCGCGTTACTTGCACTACTTAGAACGTCGTTAAACTACGGAAAATCCAACACTTGGAAATTTCCCGACAGGGGAAAAATTGGGTATTTATATCCGGTCGAACTTTTTAACATATTCTAAAATTTATCCGGAAAGCCAAATAGACAAAATTTGATACCCCGATCGAAACACCGAATCCCCAAAACAACTGCAGAAAATTCAACTCTTGAATAAATTTTAAAAGTTCTCAGAAAACTCAGCATAATTTATCAGGAATTACTGTGCATTAAATGAGGACTGACGTCACTATCATGCCGCGGAACCGCCGAGCAAGCCCGCTCACACTCCAGTGAATCCGACCAGTAACACTACCGTACAGTCTGGTCTGATCGTCTGATATGTCGCATATCTTGCCTAGGGGTGGTAAACGTCAGACCCCAATAACTCAATAAGTCGTGTCGATATGAGGTCTATAACTATTCGAGAAACTACTGGTAACACTTACCAGTAAATCTCAGTAACCCTGGCCAGGGATTTCCTGTTATAGCCAATCGAACACAGCGCAACATCAACTCCCTATACCGGGAGAGACGAATCCCCTCCTATCGCTCATTGCCTCCATGTGACTCGGGACTGTACCCAAAAACCACCGTTTTGCACGCCCTCTTGGACGTGGTAAGATGGAAATCAAAGCACAGTGGGAACCACACAAGACTCTATGACGATCTCGGGTCAACAGACTACTCTGTACCAGTGTCACCAGAGAACTGCCATCTGACGTGAGGTATAATACCATCTGGGAGTTCTCGGCGAGTCCGTCCAGTGTACCCAGTCTCTACTGAGCACCCGTATATCTCCTCTGATGTCAAACACCAATGGATATGGGATCATCCATCGCCCATCTGTATGGGTCGAGAAGGTACACGCTAGTCTACTCTGGTATATCGATGCCCCGTCTCGATACACCCACGACTAGGGACTTTGAAGGATGTACTTATGGACTACCATGTCCCCACTAGTATGATCCGCATCATAGTCCAGGTAGTCAAGCATAGATCCTAAGGGCTTTACCAACATGTAACAGAGAGACAATCAGCATACACGTTAAGGTAAAGGGTAACCAGATAGCATACTATCATGTCGAGCAAGAAAGTCCTCCCTATATATGTCCCAGCATCCACTACAATATACATCCTATGTACAGTAATGGCCTCTAGGGCATACATATAACTAACAGTAACGGCCACCCGGGTATTAAGCGATCAGAAGATCGTCGAACTAGCCCGCTCACACTCCTGTGAATCCAACCAGTAACACTTACCATACAGTCCGGTCTGTTCGTCTGATATGTCACATATCAAGTCTAGGGGTGGTAAACGTCAGACGCCAATAACCGATAAGTCGTGCCGATGTGAGGCTCATAACGGGTCGAGAAACTACTGGTAACACTTACCAGCAAATCTCTGATCAGCCCTGGCCAGGGACTTCCCTGTTACGGCCAATCGAGCACAGCGCAACATCAACCCCCAATACCGGGAGAGACGAAACCCCTCCTATCGCTCATTGCCTCCATGTGACTCGGGACTGTACCCAAAGACCACCGTTTTGCACGCCCTCATGGACATGGTAAGGTGGAGATCAAAGCACAGTGGGAATCACACAAGACTCTATGACGATCTCAGGTCTACAGACTAACCTGTATAAGTGTCACCAGAGAACTGCCATCTGACGTGAGGTATAATACCATCTGGGAGTTCTCGGCGAGTCCGTCCAGTGTACCCAGTCTCCACTGAGCACCCGTATACCATCTCTGATGTCAAACACCAATGGATATGGGATCATCCATTGCCCATCTCATGGGTCGAGAAGCGTATACGCTAGTCTACTCTGGTATATCGATGCCCCGTCTCGATACACCCACGACTAGGGACCTTGAAGGATGTACTTATGGACTACCATGTCCCCACTAGTATGATCTGCATCATAGTCCAGGTAGTCAAGTACACATCCTAAGGGCTTTACCAACATGTAACCATAAGACAGTTTAAAGAGACTAGTATACATGTTAAGATAAAGAGTAACCAGATAGCATACTATCATATCGAGCAAGAAAGTCATCTCTATATATATGTCCAAGCATCCAATATAATATACATCATCTGTACAATACTGGCCTCTAGGGCATACATAAACTAACACACGACTCTCGGCCCAACCATGGTACGAAGTGTGTCGAACAACGAGTACATAGATCCCGAATTAAACAAACAAGTGCAATAAAAGAACATACGAAAATATTACCTGAAAACTCTGCATTGGACGCCGGCGCGTCCCGATGAGTCGAAACAAAAGCTCGTGCCTGCCCTCTACCTGCAACAGACAGTCCTCCTCCTACGCCACCCTATACACTCGGAACGAATCCTCCGCGACCATGACCTCTCTGCGGTACAGCTGCCTCGTGCTCACGTGGCTCTGTACAATCTCGAACCCGATGACCAAAACTCCCGCACCGGTAACATCCTGATAAAAACTGCTGACCCTCCTAGGAATAAGAGCCAAAACGACTGTCCTCGTCCCAAGCCTCTGCTACTCCCACGACGTAAACAGAAGCTGTCTCGGCGACTAAGCCTCTGTCTCTGGGCTGATACAACTGTACGAGCCCTCCTCGGTTCCGGAACTCCCAAAGTCTCGGGAAGACGCCCCTCAGCTAAACGGGCTGCATCCACTGCTGCTGTATATGTGACACAATGCTGTGCGCTGATAGCAAGGAATAACTGGGTAACAGGGGTGGCAACCTCCTGTCGCTGCGCTCGACTGGCCTCAACCAATGACCTCATCATCTGGCGCAAATCCTGCATATCTGCCTCAAGCCTAGCGATACGCTCTATCGAAGGCGGATCAATCTGCTCCTGTGCAACGAGCATACCATCCTGGTCAGTCCTCGCCCCAAACGAGTCAACTCTGATCTCGGCTCTCGCTGCATCATACTGAGCCCTCATAGTCATCGGCGGTATAAGGCTATAAATGGTAAAAGGATTCGATAAGAACACGGAAATCGAATCATAAGGATATGTATCATCAAGGAAGGAATTTCAAGCAATTAGTATTTAGGTCACTTTAGGCGGAGTACCGTGTCGTAAGTATGCCGCGGACATACACACACTACGTTACTCTGCTTAAGCTACCTACTCCATCATACCAAGGTCATCCTACACTCCGAAAGGTAAAACCTAGCGCTCTGATACCAACTTTGTCATGACCCGAAATTTGGCACGTGACGGCCCTTAAACTACGTAACGTCTCCAGGCGTAACGTAATTCAAGTAAGCCAAAAACCCAACAATCTAAACCATCAAAAGTAGTAAGTGATAAGAACATTGTTAAAACTTTTTGAAACCTCGAGTACAAATTCTTTAAAGTCCAACTTTATTTCCTTTTAAAATTTGGCAGCACCTCCTTTGTAAAACTAGCCCCCAAAAGGGTACAACATAAATATAAGTAAAAGCATCCCCAAACGGGAGTAAATCCACGCCCATAGGAGAAAACAACCACCACAACAAATATACGACGCCGTAGCGAAGAAAAAGACGATATAAAGTGAACATCATGAAAACCTCCAAGTCATAAATAATATACAATATCGTCCTCACAACTCGTCTCTAAGTCAATACATGAAGTAGTAGATGGAGAGTACTGGATACAACGAATATACAATGAGCAACATCGGATAACCGCAAAACCCACCTATAGAAAAACTGCACACAGTCAGCCGTAGCGGTATCTGCAGCAAAAGATGATATGATAGATGAAAACCCTGCCTCGACTGCCCTGAGGGACTACCTGCAAAATACTGTGGCA
Organism: Agapanthus africanus; assembly: GCA_030015575.1. Taxonomy (NCBI): domain Eukaryota; kingdom Viridiplantae; phylum Streptophyta; class Magnoliopsida; order Asparagales; family Amaryllidaceae; genus Agapanthus; species Agapanthus africanus. The sequence goes on along the minus strand of JASDDO010000024.1, from coordinate 544,211,811 downwards.
CAACGAGGGTGAGTTGCCAACTCGTGAATAGTAAATAACATATGCAGGTAATCGCAAGTATGCACGTACTGCGCGAATCTATCACATGCAAGCTAATAGCAGTAAATGGCCATATGTATGCAATAGTCATGAAAGGTACTCTATCAGGTACAACTAATACATGAAGCAATAATATGGCAATATGTATATGCAACAATCATGAAATATACTCTATCAGGTACTACTAATACATGAAGCAATGCATATAAAATTAATGCGGAGTATGGGATAAAACATTTCATCCTCACGGAATCCTCATCGTGGCAGGACCAGTGTCCATCAAGACAATCTAAATCCCAAATTCCTCCAATCGGCCCTCAGAACGGCCCTCATATCGACCATAATTGGTCCTCATAGCGACCATAATATCGGCCCTCATAGTGACCATAATATCGGCCCACATATCCTGTAAGTCTCACGGAAACGGAGTGTCAAACATCGACACCCAAAAACATCATGAAAACTAGTGCCCAGCATCGGCACATAAAAACTGGTCTATCAGGTGTCATCACCACGACTGGCCCTGATAGGTACGTATCATACGATATCGAAATCCGAATGCCCAGCTTCGACACTCGAAATTCCACGTATCCATACGTACATGACTCCGGTCGATATCTCCGCGATCACCGACGAGTCCAATACTGTTACTGGTTGGTAGGATTCCCCCACTAACTCATCGCCATCACCTGCGACAATGTTGCCCCGGGGTACCTCCGGACCCCACCATGTACCCGCACACGGCCCACTCCACTCCTCGCATGGGGTATAAATCACAATCTCAGAACCGAGAAATCTCATGGTGGACGCACTGAAATATCATATCAAGAGAAACCGGGTTTTTCAAATAATGCATAATTTCATGAAACTACTACGGTCCTCAAATCCAGAAAACATCATAGGAAATCCATATCTCAATGCAAAAATCCATGAAATATAATATACGCAACATAAACAGTAATATGAGCATATAAAGAAAAACCGCTATTTAACTGCAACAAGTTATTAAATATATCATGCGGTTCCTAATATCCAAAATCCAACGCAACATCATATAAAGGTCAACATGTAACTATAACAGGGTATATTGGTGTACATGTAAGTATGTATGCAAGATGTACATGAAGCTATATCTCATATGTGTATATACCTGTCACTAATGGTACCCTACCATATAGGTATATGTGTAGCTAGCATGTAGGTATGGAAAGGCATATATGTGTAAGCATGTAGGTAGGTATGCTATATGTCATATGCACAAAGGACATGAATAATTATCTAAATGTCACTAACCATACAATATCACATAGGTATGTGTGTTTTGCGTGTCATGGCAATTATCAACGGTGTGTGTGGCATACAACCAGTGCCCGTGCGACATGAACCGTCAATAATAGTGCAGTGTCCAGTGGGTACAAGTCTAAGCACCACGAGTAAGGATATGAAATGAGTTCATGCACAATCTCTATATATGCAAATAAACATGCGACTAATGTCATATCATATCTATCCCAGACGCATAACGCCATGCGGGCGATTCCCCTGTAGATGTTAAATCAATTCACTGATGATCTAGGGCTAAGTAAAGACAACCACTCGCTTTCCCTTTTTCGCAGCGTCCGAAGTCTCCGCCTACGTCCCTAAGATCATAAAACAACATAACAAGTATATATTAGCAATCGACCAATAACACGTACCAACTACGTTTGACCGACGCATCAACTCCAATCATACTCTCAAGTGTTCGTCTAGCGGCTAACGTGTGCAGCGACCCTACGAAACCAACTCAAGAGTAACAGCAACACAAAGACACGAACCGTATCGGATAACGTAACACGCGGCGTCGAAACACTAGAAAACAAGCAAAGTGATCCCATATTTTTCTACATAAACAGTTTGTAAAAGTTGCACGTACCACAAGGCCACACACAACCCCAGAGACCCCTATCCCAAAACACAACCCCCCAGCCCCTACTCTGGCTGCAAATTGCGGCCAGAACCAATAAAACTGCAGCCTGAAAGAAAGAGATTGGGCTCGGATTTTTATGGTGGGTTCTAGGTCACTACACAAGGTCACTGTGATGGGAACTTTTCCAACAAATACCTGGTTTGATAGCAGATCATCCGAGATCCAAAACTACACTAAAAATATGATATTTGCACGAAACGGAACATTACGCATTCTAAACTGAAACTTACAAGCTACATAACATTAAAAGGACCTACTTAACAGATAGAGATCATTACCTACTCCCACAAAATCTCAAAGACCCTATCTTTCCAAGCTCCAAGGCATCTAAGAGGCAAAACAAGGCATGCGAAGTGATTTGGGTGAGATTTTGTGAAGTTTGTGAAGGGGTAGTGAAGGAATTGATAAGGTTTCAGTTTGAGGCTATGAGGAATGATAAAATAATGATAAAGAGAATGAAGTGAGAAAGAAAGAGAGAGGGTTTGAAGAAAAGAGGGAGAGGAGTGAGAATAATGAGAGAGAGATGTTAGTGCACCCTTGCATTAACTCACACATTAATGCAAACCATGACTCCCCATGCCACCTCTTCCCAAAACAAAACACAAAGAAGAAATATCTTCTCTCACTCAAATATCAAGGGTTATGGTTAAGGTTTAAACAAAGGATTAGGATTAACTTAAAGTTGTCATGGTTACAAAACTAGATTAACACAAACACCCCCTTACATTAACATGCACAAGTGTGTGCAAGCCATAATAAATAATATTAAATTATTAATTAAATGTTTTAAAATGTGAGGAACCCGAAATGGTAAACTTTTTACCAAAACCCGCACTATCGCTTAATTAACACTAATCGAAATCCTAACGTGTTACAGGGATATTTCAAAAAGGCGGAACGTTTATTTGAGCAAATCATATATGAACGTATATTTACTACTTTACAAATGAGTGTCCGCCACTTGTGCCGTTTGTAAGTCGATGCCGTGCACCCCGCGGGTTCGCGGGGAGGCGGAATATTTAAAAAACGATTTTCAAAGCTCACAACACCGACTTGAACTCCAGGATCTTGGCTAAACCCTAACTAGCTAAGCATGTGAGGAGGTTAACTACTCGTAAAGGAGTTTATACCTCACGATACAAGTCCTTCGGGTCTTCTTCATTGTCCTCCTCGTCATCGTAGGCTTCGAGGATCGTAACGGATCGATGCTTCATCGTCGGCTTCCTCGTCGGCTTCCTCGAGTCAAAGACGATCCACCCGAGAGTCTATAGTCCGAGTTCTTACCTCAAATCCGAGGTAACTAGGGCACCTAGTTCGCTAAACTAGATGACCTAGATGATGTAGAGAAAGAAGATGGGTTAGTTTGTCTCTTGGAACACTAGGTTTCTCAACTCATGAGATTTTAAGGGTTGAGAGGAAGAAGAAGAGTGCTTGAAGAAAGAGAAAGTAATTTTCATAATGATCATGGAAATGGCTCACTTGATATGACTATAAGCATGCTTAGAAAATATCTCACCCAAAAGATCTAGTGCCATAAAAATATCTCACAAAATATCTAAGTCAAACCAAGCCCCAATAGTCAAACCAAGTAGCCATGGTTCAATTATCATTTGTAAAAATAATAATCCATTTCCTCTACCTCATAATTGTTTTAATCAAATAAATGATGAAAACCCTAATGAGGTGTCTCCTTCTATAAGCAATCTTGAGTAATTACAAGAATGCCCCTCTCATCCGTATATACATACCCGTATCCGTATTCCGAGAAACACGAATACAATGAGACGAAAATAATCCATCAAAATAATACTAGGATCCGGCTTAAACCAAAGCCCACTAGTATTATCCGCCCGAACATTATACACGCACAAGTACACGTACGTGATCGAAGCCCTGCCGTAAAACCATACGGCCTCTACATCTTTCTCTCAATCCAGGGAAACTCTCTATGTGGGACTCTAAAGACTCGACAGTATGATGGCAGTGGGTTTAACCATAAGCCGCAAGCAGTACTAGCTGCACGTAACGGCAACCCAGGCATCTGTCGATAAGAAGGCCGACGAGCAAACTCATCCGAACTCCTACTGAGCCTATATGTGACAATCTCCGTACAGTCCGGTCTGTTCATCTAAGAGTATCGCATATCGGGCCTAGGAGCGGTAATCGTCAGACCCCTAATAGCGCAATAAGTCATGCTGGAATCTAGCCCAAAACACCCTGAGAAACTACTGGAATACCTACCAGTAAATCTCGCTTTCCCTGGCCAGGGAATTGGTATAATGGCTTTCCGAACACAGCACGATATCAACCGCCAATACCGGGAGAAACGAATCCTATCTAACCGCCACCGCCTCTAAGTGCTTCGGGACTGCACCCAACTACTACCTGTTTGCACGACTCCTTTGAGCCATGGTAGGGTAGTAATCAAAGTGCAGTGGGAATACACTCGAGGCGAAGTAGCAGTGTCAAGTCGACGGACTAAGCTGTACTCATGTCACCTGGGAACTGCTACCCGACGATAGGTATAATGCCCACCACCAGTTCTCAATGAGTCCTGTCCAGTGTACTAATAACCTAATGAGCACCTGCATATTATCTCCAGTATGACGTACTAATGGCTGTGGGACAGACCACTCCCCTGCTGGGATGAGAAGCGTATACACTAGTTTACTCCGGAGTATCAATGCCTCGTCTCGATAATCCTATGACTAGGGACCTGTATAAGGATGTACTTATAGACTACCCAGCCCCCACTAGTATGACTGCCATCACAACGCTGCTAATCAAGCAAAGATCCTAAGGGCTCTACCAATATGTATAAGCAATATACTAAAAGAAACACATGCACATATTGAGGTAGAAACAAACCAAGTAGCATACTACCAATTTGAGCAAGATTGTCAATATAACTGTGAACATCCCAAGCTTCCATTAAGTAATATAAAAACCAGTATGATACAATAATGGCCTCTAGGGCGTATATCACTAACAATCTCCCACATATCGCAGACCTATCATCTCGATTAGCCTCTCGAACTGTGTCTAAGGGATAGCTTTTATGAGTGGATATGCAGTGTTATTCTCCGTATCTACTCTCCTCACCTCGATCTCCCGGCGATCAACGATCTCCCTGATCAGGTGGTACCGCCTCAAGATGTGTCTGGACTTCTGATGGGACCTGGGTTCCTTCGCTAAGGCTATAGCACCGTTGTTGTCGCAATACAGAGGTATTGGATCTATAATGGATGGAACCACCTGAAGTTCTATCAAGAACTTCCTCATCCAGACTGCTTCCTTCGTGGCGTCACAAGCAGCTATGTACTCTGCTTCCCTCGTCGAGTCGGCAACAGTGTCCTTCTTGGAGCTCTTCCAACAAACTGCCCCTCCATTAAGGGTAAAACATAACCCGACATGGACTTGGAGTCATCCTTGTCACTCTGGAAGCTAGAGTTAGAAAAGGCCTCGATCTGATGGTCTTTTCCGCCATACACCAAGAACATCTCCTTAGTCCTTCTCAGGTATTTGAGAATGTTTTTTACTGCTATCCACTGCTTCTCCCCTGGGTTTGACTGATACCGGCTTACCATGCATAGTGCGTAAGCAATATCAGTGGTCTGGTACACAACATCACATACATTATAGAGCCTACCGCGAAGCGTAGGGTATAGATGTCATGCGTGCCCTTTCCAAATCAGTCTTGGGAGACATCTCTTTGGAGAGTGTGATTCCGTGACAAGCCGGTAGATTACCGTGCTTTGAATCTTCCATGCTAAATCTTTTCAGTATGGTGTCGATGTACCTGGACTGCGAAAGTCCCAACATCCTTTTAGATCTATCACGATAGATCTAGATCCCCAGAATGTAGGAGGCATCACCCATGTCTTTCATGGAGAACCTCTGTGACAAGAATCCTTTGACTGGTTGTAGCATAGGAATGTCATTTCCTATTAAGAGAATGCCATCCACGTACAAGACGAGGAATACCATAGTTCTCCCTACAATCTTACTATATATGCATGGTTCATCTGGATTTTTGATAAAGTCGAATTCTTTGACCGTCTCATCAAAACAGATGTTCCAACTCCGTGATGCCTGCTTTAGTCCATAAATGGACCTAAGCAACTTGCACACTTTCCCGCTGCTCCCACTCTGAATGAAACCCTTTGGCTGATCCATATAGACGCATTCTTCCAAATTTCCATTTAGCAAAGCCGTCTTTACGTCCATCTGCCAGATCTCATAATCGTGGAAGGCAACAATGGCAAAAAGGATCCGAATGGATTTGAGCATAGCCACTGGAGAAAAGGTTTCCAAACCAGGTCTTTGACGAAAACCTTTTGGAACAAGTCTAGCCTTATAGGTTTCAACCTGTCCATCTACACCAATCTTCTTTCTGAAGATCCTTTTGCATTCTATGGGTTTTACCCTTCTGGAGCAATGTCCAAAGTCCATACTTTGTTGGTGTACATGGACTCCATCTCAGCCCGCATTGCATCCAGCCATTTTACCGAGTCACCACTCTGAATGGCTTGCTGGAAGCTAGTAGGCTCATCATTGTCAATGATGCAATCCTCTCGACCCCCCTCTATGAGAAAACCGTAATATCTCTCGGGCGGATGAGACTGCCTACTAGTTCTGCGGAGTGGCATGGGGATGTCCGATTCTTCTGAAAGCTCGGGTTCTACCATGATTTCAGTAATAGTTTGTAGTTCAGGAATTTCTTCCAGTTCTATTGCGCTCCCACTTTTCTGATTTTCCAAATATTCAGATTCCAAGAAGTGGGCATGACGAGAAACAAATGTAAGGTTCCTAGGCACCCTAGTGAGGTCTCACAAGTGATCAAACATGCACAAATCAAATTTTACGGGTGCCTACAAACCCTAATACGGATCGTTTACTAGATATCTAGGCGAAACAAGCAAGTAAATGGAAATGTATCTAAAGGAAAGGGGCTACAACCTTTGTAGATCCGGTCCACTACTTCCTAAGCTCCACGATGATCTCCCTCCGCTGTCCAAATCGAACTCACGACTCTAGCATTGGCATCATCGAAGAATGGGCGGGCTTGATTGTCGGTTCGATGCCGAAGATGATCTACGTCGAAGCATCACAAGAACAAGCTCCAACTTCACCAAGCCTTGAAAACTTGTGAAGGAAACACCCTATACTACTTGGCAAGAGGTAGAGGATGAAGAAATAGGAATTGGGTAGACTTTAGTTTTGGATTTCCCACACTTTTTCATCAATCACCATTGATGTAGCAAGCTTTTTCTCATGTTGAAGAAGAAGAAGATGAAGAAAAAGAATATGATAAGTATTAAGTAAATGATAAATAAATCAATACTTATCATTTACTAACCCTTGGTTAGTTGTAGAGAATGGACCATGGTTAACTTGAATGGTTAGGGTTAAGGATGAGACAAGAATGGTGGACTAATTCAAAGCTTCAAGAATCTTCAACTAGCAAACAAAAATAGCAACCATTCTTTTCTCATCTTTTTCCAAAATAAATAAATAAGAAAAAAGAAAACCCTAATCATAATCTTAACCATGGTCTAATTCTTTACACTAACCCTAGCTTGCATGTATCATCAAACATGATACAATCATGTGCACAAAATATATCACATATGCAATGTGCACAAACTAAGTGAGTAAATCCATTTAAAGTGAACCAATACTAGTTAATGCAAAGTAATATATCAAATATATAATTATACATTAAATCATTAAATCAACACTTGATTCAATGATCCGGTCATGTCGCATATAACCGGCTAGTATCCAATGTATCGGCTTATCGAATCAATCCTTGATTCGATAACTAGGTTATATCGCATACAACCATTCGACACATTCATCGCGAGAATGAAATACGGTATCACATACACGCATTATTCTCGGTCCCGCACATATCTCATATGCGCTCCTATTTCGTTTCGCTTGAGCCAGGAAACCTCTGTGTAGGACTCTAAAGACTCGTCAATACGCCGGTAGCGGATGATGATCATATCAAGCACCCACAAGCCGCAAGCGGTCTGCTAAACGTAACGGCCACCCGGGTATTGATCGATCAGAAGATCGACGAGCAAGCCCGCTCACACTCCTGTGAATCCAACCAGTAACACTTACCGTACAGTCCGGTCTGTTCGTCTGATATGTCGCATATCTCGCCTAGGGGTGGTAAACGTCAGACCCCAATAGCTCGATAAGTCATGCCGACTTGAGGTCCATAACATTCGTGAAACTACTGATAACTCTTACCAGTATATCACTGCAACCCTGGCCAGGAATTTCCTGTTATGGCCAGTCGTGCATTGCGCAACATCAACCACCAATACCGGGAGAGACGAATCCCCTCCTATCGCTCATTGCCTCCATGTGAATCGGGACTGTACCCAAAAACCACCTGTTTGCACGACTCAGTAAGGCCGTGGTAGGGTGGAAATCAAAGCACAGTGGGAGACACACAAGACTCTATGACGATCTCGGGTCAACAGACTAAGCTGTACCAGTGTCACCAGAGAACTGCCATCTGACGTGAGGTATAATACCATCTGGGAGTTCTCGGCGAGTCCGTTCAGTGTACCCAGTCTCTACTGAGCACCCGCATACCATCTCCGATGTCAAACACCAATGGATATGGGATCATCCATCGCCCATCGCATGGGTCGAGAAGATATACGCTAGTCTACTCTGGAATATCGATGCCCCGTCTCGATATTCCCTCGACTAGGAACATTTCAAGGATGTACTCATGGACTATCCAGGCCCCGCTAGTATGATCTGCATCATAGTCCTGGAAGTCGAGTACACATCCTAAGGGCTTTATCAACATGTAACAGAGAGACGAAAAGTATACACGTTAAGATAAAGAGCAACCAGATAGCGTACTATCATGTCGAGCAAGAAAGTCCTTCCTATATATGTCCCAGTATCCACTACAATATGCATCCAATGTACAGTAATGGCCTCTAGGGCATACATATAACTAACAATCTCCCACTTGCACTAGGGCCATCTGTAGCAGTGGTTGCAGTATCACATACTCAACCATCCCCTAAAAGTCTCTCTTTGGGAAAAAGGCCTTCGTGGGTGGATCCGCCGTGTTGTCCTCTGAGTCTACTCTCCTAACCTCGATCACCCTGGAGATCAACTATCTCCATGATCAGGTGATACTGCCTCAGAATATGTCTGGGTCACTGATGGGACCAGGGTTCCAGGGTCGAAGCCACACTTCCATTGTCATAAAATGGCAGGAACCTGGTTCATCTTATGAACCAATATACACCCAAACTTCCTCTTTGGTAGTATCTTTAATAGCGATGTTACCAGCCTTTATCGTCTAGTTTGTCACGGTATCTAGCTTGGAACTCTTCCAACATACCGTCCCTTTACTGAGGGTAAAGACAATGCCTGTGACTGACATTCAGTCGTCTTTATCACCCTGGAACTCTTCCAGTGATTCTCCCCAGGATCGATTGATACCATCTCACTACAACTAATGAGTATCCTAACATCCAATTAGATCTATCTCATAGTAGGTATCACTTTGATCCTATATATAGAAAGGACTTTCTTGTTCGACATGATAGTATGCTATCCGGTTGCTCTTTATCTTAACATGTATACTTGTCTCTTGATACTTTCTTATGGTTACATGTTGATAAATCCCTTAGGATGTGTACTTGACTACCAGGATTGTGATGCAGATCATACTAGTGGGGCCATGGTAGTCCATAAGTTCATCCTTTAATGTTCCTAGTCGTGGATGTATCGAGACAGGGCATCGATATACCATAGTAGACTAGCGTATACGCTTCTCGACCCATGAGATGGGTATTGGATGATCCCATATCCATTGGTGTTTAACATCAGAGATAGTATACGGGTGCTCAGTGGAAACTGGGTACAGTGGACGGACTCACCGAGAACTCCTAGATGGTATTATACCTCACGTCAGATAGCAGTTCTCTAGTGACATTAGTACAGGTTAGTCTGTAGACCCGAGATCGTCATAGAGTCTTGTGTGATTCCCACTGTGCTTTGATTTCCACCTTACCACGTTCAAGAGGACGTGCAAAACGGTGGCTTTTGGGTACAGTCCCGAGTCACATGGAGGCAATGAGCGATAGGAGTGGTTTCGTCTCTCCCAGTATTGGGGGTTGATGTTGCGCTGTACTCGATTGGCCATAACAGGGAAGTCCCTGGCCAGGGCAGATTTAGAGATTTACTGGTAAGTGTTATCAGTAGTTTCTCGACCCGTTATGAGCCTCATATCGGCATGACTTATCGGTTATTGGGGTCTGACGTTTACCACCCCTAGACTGGATATGCGACATATCAGACAAGGAGACCGGACTGTACGGTAGTATTACTGAGAGGCTTTTGCAGGAGTTAGAGTGGGCTTGCTTGCTGATCTTCTGATCGCTCAATACCCGGGTAGGCGTTACGTCCAGCTAGTACCGCTGACGGCTTGTGGGTGCTTGATGTGATCATCGCCTACTGCCTGCGTATTGACGAGTCTTTAGAGTCCTACAAAGTGGTTTTACTGGCTCAGGCAAAACGAAGTAGGAGCACATATGTGATATGTGCGGGATCGAGAATAATGCGAGTATGTGATACCGTATTCTATTCTCGCGATATTTGTATCGATCGGTTATATGTGATATAGCCGGGTTATCGAATCAAGTGTTGATTCGATAAGTTGGTACATATAATATTAGTCGGTTATATGAGATATAGCCGGATTATTAAATCAAGTGTTGATTTGATAATTTAGTGTATAATTGTATATTTGATATATTAGTTTACATTAACTAATATTAGCTCACTTAAGCATTTATTTTTCTCACATGTGCACACTTAATATAATATGTGATATATATTAATTGTGTTTTTATTTTTGTCATGATTGATGATATACACTACATGGGTGTATGAGACTTACACCATACTAATTATAATGTAGGGTTTAAATATTTAAAGTAAATCCAAATTAGTGGATAATTAATCTCATGCATGAAGTTTATAGAAGCTTGTGGATGCATTGACTTGGTCCACTAATTTTATTTTACTAAAGATATTTAGTAACCTAACCATTATAATTTAGCCATGGTTATGTCTCTACATGAGTTAGATATATGATACAAACTCACCCATGGTTGATTCTCTCACCTCATTAGTTAATTCCCATCTCTTGACTTCATCTTTTTCATCCTTGAGAAAAAGCTTGTTAGCCTTTTGAAAAGTGAGAAAATGTCGTGAGAAAAATAAAACTAAAGTGAGCCCACTTCCTATATCATCATCCTCTACTAGATTATCACTTTAGTATAGGGTGTTAGATTCACTAATCTCTCATTAGTGAAGTAGTAGCTTGACTTGGTGTCTCTTCGACTTAGATCATCTTCGGTCTCAAAGACTTCAAGCAAGATCGTTCCTTTCACCTTGAGAAGCCATGCAAGAGTCCGGGAGTTCCATGATCGCAGCGAAGGGACCACTACAAGGAGCTATTGAAATGAAGGACTGGTCTACAAAGGTTGTATTCCGTTATCACTTAGATGTAAAGTAGTTTACATTTTGTTTCGTATGATTCTCTAGTTAACGGTTCTAGTTTAGGGTTCTTTAAAACGGCAAATTTTTGAAAATGGAATGGACGATGTCTCCCAAAACCTTGCTGTCGTTCATATGAACTCTACAGTGGTATCAGAGCCTAGCTAGAGAATTAGACGGATTGTTAGATTACGAAACCGAAACTACTCCGAAACTTGAAACCCTAGAATCCAGGTTCTGTCGATTTTTATATGAGCTCTAAAAATTTTTTAAACAACTGAAGAATTTTGTATGAGACATTAGATGAACACAGAAGAAATTTGAACCCAAACGACCGGATTTTGGCCGAGCACATCCATTGAAAATCCGAGCAGGCTGGCCCTGTAGGGGAATTCTGGGTTCAAATTTTTTTTGTTGTCTGGTCTCTGGGTTTTGGTGTTTCAGGTGTTGTTTATTTTTGCTAAATTTTCATGTGATGTTAATTTACTATAAAGGCGACTCAGAGTGTTTCGTATTCATAATTCTAACTGTTTTTGGGTTACTTTAGACGGTGTTAAAAAGTTCGAACGTATATCAAATACCCGCTTTAACCCTTGCCGGAAACTTTCCAAGTGTTGGATTTTTTCGTAGTTAAAAAGCATTCAAACATCATGCAAGTTATGCGATGGACCCTCTAGAAGAACGAAACTCTAACTTGATTATGTGACCATCAGAACCGCCACTAAACCCTAGGGTTTGTGGTGGTTCAGCGGTGCCACATATGAGACCTTGGTTGACCCTTCTACGGCTGGTTCATTAGTACTGTAGCATGTGCTGAATAATTTTAAACTACGCTAAAGTGTTGAGATTTTTGGGAAATTTTGGGTGTTTGTTGATTCGATCGGAATGTTTAACATCGTCTAGCTATTTCTGGAATGTGATACAATATGTGGAATTCATATAGTATGAAAACTAAAGTATGTGATATTTTGGGTTTAAGATGTCTAAGGTTATTATGGATTCCAAATGTTGTAGTTTGACATTTTCTTTTCTGCGACCGTAAGTGTAATATGTGGTGTATCGCCGGTTTCATTGCTATATGTCAACGATAATTGGGATACGCATATTTACTTACGTTGATGACATGTGATGTTATGTGTTGCTGTGATTTGTTATATTGGATCGTCGCGTTTTGAATAGCCGGGGGTTTTATGTGAGATAAGAGTTTTTATTTTCATTCATGTAATATTTATTTTATGTAATATTCTTTTATTGGGGAACTTCAAGGTTGAGGATGATGTCACCATTGTTGTATATTATTTACTTTTCCGCATTAGGATAGACCCAAGGAGGGGAGCACAAATAACCGGGTTCTAGAGTCCAGTTGGAGACCAACTCGAGGAGTCGAGTCCGGGTCTTCTAACTATAAAATTGGTAGGGTTGCTTGCCGCTCTCGTAGGGGTCTAGGGATGTGGATTTGGCTATTCATCGCGACCGTGGAATTCTTGTTTATACAGGCTCAAAATAAAACACGGACCTCCTAGTATATCCAATATTTCATATGTTTCTTCTGCTGCTCTTTGATGTGATCACTGTGGATTCTAAGACGAATAGATACACATTATATATGAGATATATAATAGACATTGCTTATGTTTTGCACCCACGCTAGTCCCGTCCCGGTATGTCGTTAGTTAAGTAACCTAACGGTGCATAACGGGACAGTGTGGCGAATGTGGTTGGCATAAGTGTACGTTGTATTTTCGTTTCTTCTGTGATGCTTAGGAAGCATAAATGATGGGACTTCATTAATGTAATTAATGAAAGAAAAGAAACCTAAAAGATGTTGTAGAATCAAATTTTCAAAAATGGTAGCTCTAGTTCTTGCTTTGCATAGAGGTATTCCTGGTAGAATATCCAGCACCTTATTCGATAAGGAAAGAGCCGAGATCCTTTCACCGGGAGTGACCACTTTAGCAAAACTAGCAGATGCTACAATACTCAGGTTTTTTTATTGCTTCTATAGTTCTTGCTTTGCATAGTGGTATTTGTGAAATATCCTGCACCTTATTCGATAAGGAAAGAGCCGAGATCCCTTCACCGGGAGTGACCTCTTTAGCAAAACTAGTAAAAGCCTAAAAAACACTCCTTTTCAAAAATCACTTGTGTCTACAACGATATCAAGTTCATTACGCTCATGGTTTTCTGAAAAACCTCCGTAGCCCTCCGACATTTCAGATAAGTAATATTTAGTATTCGTGCTACGTTTGTTGGCTTTCGTTAAGGCGTAGTGTGCGGTAGCTACTTACTGCTTATCTGGTGCATATGATACGATTGGATTAGGGTAGTCGTACGAATTTGTTGGCTTTCGTCAAGGGTCATGCGGGTGGGTTTAATTCAATCAAGAAATGTACGGGTTGAACTTGACAAGTGGACTATGGTTTGTTGGCTTTCGTCAAGGTCATAGCACGTTAGGGGCAAAATATTATCGGGAATTTCAAGTGTTGAAATTTGCAATAATATTGCATACCTTCTATGAGATAGTTGGATCCCGATACCCACTGCGAGTAAGAGTTACTCCTGGGAGAGTTTTACACAAGACAATTAGCCGATCAAGTAGTGTCACGACCCGAAATATTAGCTCTTGACCGGCACTTAGATAACGCAACGTCTACAGGCGTAACGTAACTTAAGTAAGCCGAAACCCAGAAATCTAAACCTTTCAAAAGAAGTAAGTAATGAAAACATTGATACAACATTTGGAAACCTTAAGTAAAAGTCCTTAAATCCCCGTTTTTTTTAAAATTTTCGGCAGCACCTCCTTTGTAAAAACTAGCCCCGAAACGGGTACAACATAGAATATAAAGAAAGCATCCCTAAACGGGAACAAATCATGCCCAACGGCGGAAACAACCACCACAAGCATATAAATGTATACGACGCCCAACGACGAAGATCAACACAAAGGAAAATGAAAAGCAAGACATCAAACCCACCAAGCGAACATATAACCCATCGCTCTAAATCTCGCAACTACAAGTCTTTCTAAGTATTCACTTATACAAATACTAGTTTCTGATTTGATGGAGTTGACTAGATACAATAGGAATAATAATAATGCAAGAGGGGCACGATCCAACATGTACCACCTACCAAAGAAAATCACCCGAAAGTAAGCTGTGTGCCAGCGATGCCGCTACTGATCCATGCGGTCAACCTGCAAGAACTGTGGCACAACGGGGCTGAGTTGCCAACTCGTGAGTAGAAAACATCATCAGGTAGAAATCGAAATAAACAACAATTTCCTAGGTCAACTATATCATAAAAGTAATACTATAATATCTAGGGTGACCGTATCTGAATATATGCCAACAATATAATCAATGCCTATCAGCATGTGGATAACATCCTACCATATAATCAAATGCATGTATGCATGTGGATCTCATCTATGTGTCAACCAATGACACAACAACATCATGTATGCAAATATCATGAAAGCATATGCAGGTAAATATGAGGATATAAACCAACGTGTGTCCCTCGCGACACATCAAAATCATGGAACCTGAGTGTCCAACATGGACACTCGAAACATCATGAATCCCGTGTCCAGCATCGACACGAAAATCCTCATGTCTTAGGCTCCGTCAGTCCGGATTGGCCCTCATCAATATTTCAGGATTCGTCAGTCCGGATCGGCCCACGGGCTCCGTCAGTCCGGATCGGCCCGTATCATCTCACGACTCCGGTCGGTATCCTCCGGATAACCGCCAAGTCTAAATACTATCACCGCTAGGTACTATCCCTCCTGCTAGGCCCATCGTCTATACCACGAAAATCACCTCTTGCCCCGGGGAACCATACCGGGTCCACCTTGTACCCGCAGACGGTGCCTACCGCTCCTTGAATTGGGTTTCTCACACAAGTCTCAGAACCGAGAAAACTCATGGTGGACGCACTGAAATATCATATCAAGAGAAACTAGGTTTTCAAACAATACATAAATTTCTTGAAATACCCCCGCGATTCTCAAATCCATAAATCATATGAAAACTGATGTATGCAACATAAAACAGCAATATGAGCATATTAAGGGAAAACTACTCTTTTAAATGAATCCAATTTATAAAATATATCATACGGTTCCCAATTTCTCCAAAAACAAATGCAACATCATATAAAGGCGTACATGTAGCTCTAGCAAGATGTGTGTATATTCATGTAAGTATGTAAGCATGATGCATTTCATATGCGCAATAGCACAAGAATCAACGTCTAAATGTCAATAATGATACAATACCACATAGGTGCATGTGCAGCTATAGTAGGGTATGTCATGCAACATAGCATAAGGATATGAGCATAACAAGTATATCATAGCATGATATAGTAATTCTATTGTGTGAGTGACATAGCAATTATCGACGATGAAAGTGTGTAAGCCGGCAATCTGTGTAACTGTAACATACGCATCATCGATAATGGTGTAGGTGTACTAGCACAGGTACATATATAATGCAATGAGAATATTATAAAAGTAGCATAAGGTACATCGTACGCGAAATGCTATCAGGTATACGTATCTACAATATATCCGAGTCAGTAAATCTATCAATCGGTATCCAGCCTCACAACACCACGTACGATATAATCTATCGTACAGTATCCTCTAATCAAGGGTATAGATCAACAACAGGTAAAACTCATCGCGTACGGTAATCCATCGTACGACGGCATTAAAAAATTAGGGATTCTATCAACCTATACAACAACGAGGGTACGGATCTAAGTCTCGTACGGCATATCACTCATTATGCACATCATTATCCATATATATATACCTATCTCTCAGGTCCCATCCGTGTCAATCTCATATCAGGGGACCGGCAAGGTATCAACTATTTCTATCGACTCGCATCCATATAACGACATATCAACCAAGTCATCATATCTCATCGTATACTCTTTTCGTCGCATCAATCTCTCACATCAAGTCATTTTACATATGCATTCTATCATATAAATCTCCAAGAGTTATGTCCCTTTAGCTTTCATCTCATATCTCGATATATATATACTAAATCATTAATATCACCTCTAACTATCTTTTTAACCACATCTATACTTTTCTAATGTAGGTTTCTCCGACTGTACTCTATATATACATCGGTCTCCATTCATAATTTGCGGGGGTGCTATACGCCATCCACTCAACTTCCCCCGTAGATATAAATCTACTCACCTGCTAAACTCCTCGCTTAGCCATAGTCGATGCGCTTCGTCGTCTCGGAATCCACGCGAATGTACCTACAATCAATATGAAATCGCAAAGCTATTAACATCAAGTTCCGAAATCCAAATACGGCACGCGGTGCGCTCATAGGTTAGAACCTATAGCCTACACATGAAAAACAACCCAACAACCCTCGTCGTTGACGTACAAACATCAAACGACTAAATTCAATATCAAATCTCAAAACCAAGAATCCCAATACCGGAAAACATAGCCAAAACCCTAACTAGGGTCACTATTCATGAAAACCGCCAAGCCTAAAACCCAATCGTACCAATACTTAATCACAACACAATAAATATCGTACAAGACAATATATTTTTCATCAATACGCCAAATAAAACTCACGTCTAATTTTACCGAAAACCTAGTAAGCATATTTTAAACAATTTTAGCACCAATCTAGATATTTGAACAAATCTAATGGCCACAATCAACACATAATAGCTTACCTAATCCACACAAACCCTTACTAGAACCTTAATCTCACCCATATAAGATTTTCCAAAAGCTAGTTTGCATTTGAGCTTAAATAGGCAATTAGGAAAAATAACAAATAATAATCTCACAACTAGGTTAAGTTTTCCTTGTCTAAATAACTCACTTAAACATTACAAATAATCAAAACCTTAACTTGATCTTCAATACCCTTTCATGAATTTCTAAACATGCAAATTAAAGCCATATTTAAACATCTAATAAGCTAGCTTAATGTATTAAAACAACAACTAAGCTTAGGGTTAGGATTTTATACCTCCACTTGATTCACAAACTAGCAACTAAACTCCAAATTAACCTCTAAAATGATAACTTTCATGAAGACCCAAGCTTGTTTAGGGTTGAAGAATAATTGGTAGGGATTTATTTGTGAGTTTGTGGGATTATTTGATGATTTTTGATGATTTATTTGAGCTTTAAAGAGTGGAAATGGGGTGAGAATTGAGAGAGGGCAGCAAAGGGGGGGGGCTCGGCCAAGGGTAGAGAAATGAGAAGGTTAGGAAATTGTGTGGAAATTTCTAGTCTAAAACACCAATTAATGCTCATTAAAGCACTTCCCATCCAAGCCATCTCTTAAACATTTTCATTTCTAATTTCCTTAATTCCTAGAAGTATCTAGAAACCTTAGATATTAAGAAAACAAGACAAAAATGCTTAATCTTGTAATTAAGTTGTCATGGTTCACTTGTATAATTAACCCAAACCAATTTGTAATTACCTCTAAACAAGTGTATAATTAAAAACTTATAATAATATTTTAATTAAGGAAAATTATTTAAGTGAACTAAAATTTTCAAGTGACCACTAAATACTGCAACTAGCAATTTCCTAATTAAACTAGGTGCAGTTAAGTCTATACTGAAAAAAGAACACAACTTGGTTTTTTTTTTACAGAAAAACCCAAATTATTTACCGATTAGCAGAAAATCCGCCTAAATGATTTCTGAAACGTTACAATCTTCCCCCCTTAAAGAAATTCGGTCCCCAAATTTAAATTTAAACCCCCAAATGCTAAAACATTTCAATAATCAGCTCAAATCAACGGGGCTCCGAAATCACGGAAGATACAGAAATACCACAGCGCATCCTGTGCGCCGGAAAATGAGTACGAAAACTCAAAACCGAACTCCATCAAGCGTCACACAAATTATCGGACTTGTACGCATATCATCGGAGTCACAATGGAGATACAGATCTCAAAATCCACTACTGAAATCCCATATGCACTAATCAAATACTATAATACATATATAGTACGCATCCTTGAAAAAGCTCTTAAAACTGAATAAAACATATGCAAAATCTTTCTTGAATCGTCGTGTGATGCGTAACTCACAGCACAAGTGACGGACGCTCATTTATGAAGTAATAAATGTATGTTCATATATGTTTTTCCAAAATATACGTTCCGTCATTTTTAAAATATCCCAAAAAGGTTTTCCTTTGTAAACGTTCGTGTCGCTCGCGGACACGTAAGAAATAACGAGACTATAGCTCCTTTTTGAAAACCTCTTGTTAAAATTTTTATGCATGAAAAGTACTCAGGTACTGTCCTCTGATCAGTCCTTATCGGTTACTACATAATACAGTGCCCATCATGAAAACAAAGTGCTCAAGAGCAAAATCAGCCTCAAAAGACGTATCCAACAATCACGTGCGTCTGGTGCACACGGAAATCAAAGACAAAAGCAAGTGCTACGAATGTACACGAGCAAAACTAGGTGCAACGGGTGTGCACGAAAGCATCTGTCCAGTGCAACGGATGTGCACGACAACAATATCCAATGCATCTATAGTGCAAGAAAAACTCAATCCAGTGCAACTAATATGCACAAATGAAAATACCAACCAAGTGCATCCAACATGCACGAATATAATTCTCAATCAAGTGCATCCAACATGCACGAATATAAATCTCTATCAAGTGCATCCTGGTGTGCACAAAATCCAGTACCCAGCACCTAATATGCGCAAAAATCTGACCCAAGCGCGTCAGGTCCGTAAAACATCTGGTGCGGTAGCATGCACGAATACGAACATCAAGTGCAAACGCGCAAAAAAACACAAATCTGGTAACACAAATGCTCAAGACATAAATCGGGTGCAACCAAGGCACGGAGTATAAATCCGGTGTAATCAATGCATGAAATACAATCTAGTGCAACAAATGCACAAAATACCAATCGGGTGCATCCAGTGCACGAAATACCAATCCAGTGCATCCAGTGCACGAAATCCAAATCCAGTGCATCCAGTACACGAAATACCCAAGCCGGTGCAACAAATGCACGGGAACTCATCAATAACTCAAAAGCGTATGAAAACTACACCGAGTGTACCAAGGTGTATAAAACTCATAAACGTGTGCAGCTGCGTGCACAAAACACTTATCAATGCACTGCAGGCAGATGTGAGCTCTACCGAGTGCAAAAATCAAATCGAGTGTATATCACATGCACAATGTCAAATCAACCGTACGAAATCCACAAAATCATAAACACGTGCGGCCAAGGTACAAACCGATATCAAGTGCAATAAATATGCACAAGTCATAACCCAACACAACGGTGTGTAAAACGTATATCAAGTGCAATAACTATGCACAAAAATGTAAATACCCAGTAGGTGCAGCCATGGTGCATGGAAACAATATCATGAAACGCAATCATCAAAACTCAAATCCAAGCGATATAAGCCTGAAACTCGGATCACAACACAAATCGCAACAAATGACAATGAGGTACACCTCCTACAATGTCGAAAAAGTCGGTGCGCCCAAAACTGGAAGAGCAAGAACACCTGCTTGCCTCCTGCTCACGGTCTGGTGTCCTATGTCTCTGGGTCCTCATTTCTCTGTGGATTACCAATCTCGCAATCCATCGGCTCATCTGCCCGGTCAGGTGTGCTAACGGAAACGATTCTGCTCTGGCACTCCTCAGGTCAACTCTCGGCCAATTAGTATGATCACTCATAAAGCAGCACATCACTGGCGTCGGCCTCTGGCCCTCTGAATACATGTGACACAACTGATCCTCGGTGCAATCTCATTGCAGCAGTGTCCTGGAAGGAACCGGCTCAAGGTTTCTTCCGATCTCGCCTGTACCGAACTGTACGGAGGCTGGAACACTTACATAATCTTTTCTCGTTTTCTAGACATCTACATTCCAAGCACAGCATTTCCTTGGAAACTGGCCGTATCCCGACACCTCTGTATACATATCAGATCTCTAATCTCAACGGGGAGTAACAACAGCTCGTCGGCATCTCGCATGAACCTATTGTTCCACTCGTCTTTATTTTCGTCTACCTCGACGTCACGTCTCGCTATCTGCGTACGAAAGATGTTCTCGGCTACAGTCAATCCGGAATCTCTCACACGGACTCGAAATCAAGAACTCCGTATCTTCATCACTCTCTAGAAGACATCTAGCCGAACACGTCCTCGGGAACACGTTCCAATCATCGGAGGAATACTCAATACTCGTTTATTCTCGATCAACTCACAACGCATCTGGGTGAGGTCCTCTATCTGAAGCTGGTCCACTTTACTGATCTCCTATCGGAGCATCCAACGAACCACGTCATCTCTGGATTGATCTACTCTAGATCTGAATAAGATTCTCCACACTGGAAATCTTCAATTCAACTGGGCCTGCGTCGGCGCATCAAATTTGACGAATCACTTCGTCTCTCAACTCAAGATAGACTAGCTATCACCTGTCGCATCTTTGCATGGAAGCTCCAGCGATCTCAGCTCGTAATCTCTGAAAGCGACATCCCATCAATCTAAGCAACAGCTGGGTCATCTGTATGCACGGTAGACGACATCACAATCCCTGAGGCAGGCTTTACATCAGCAGTCCTCTCCCAACAGGCAGCCTTTAACAATGGCCCGATCATCTGGTACAAAACCGCACACTCGTCTCAAACGAGAGGTCACAACATAACACTACATCGATACGTTCCCATGTCACCATAAAACACGATGGTCGGTCATCGTCCACGACAAGCTCGCCCTGACCGCATCACTAGCAGCAGCTCAAACTGCGTCAAACCATGGTGACCGGAACCTCTAGCATGTATTGATGAAGATATATCAAATGGATGAAAAGAATCAACAGATCCAGAATGAATACATGATCATAAGGAGGAATAGAATCAGTGAGAGTATGATCATGGAAACAAATAGAATAAAGGATCTCAAATGGATGTATAATCAAGGGGACGAAGAGAATCATAAGTCTCAAGATATGCACATCCTAAGGTTTCTCAAATGGAGTATCGTATCGTAAATATGCCGCGGAACATACGTACGGTACGTCACTCTACTCAAACTACCTACTCCATCAATCAGGGTCAGTCTATGAAACGAAAGTTCGGGTCTAATACCCCCATGTTCAAGTCTAAATTCCGTAAGGTCAAGCCTATGTAACGAAATAAATTACGCCCCAGACTCCACATAGTCAAACCTAGACTCGAACCAAGGTTAAACCTAGCGCTCTGATGCCAACTTTGTCACGACCCGAAATATTAGCTCGTGACCGGCACTTAGATCATGCAACGTCTACAGGCGTAACGTAACTTAACTAAGACGAACCCCAGAATCTAAACCTTTCAAAAGAAGTAAGTAATGAAAACATTGATACAATATTTGGAAACCTTAAGTAAAAGTCCTTAAATCCCCTTTTTTTTTAAAATTTCGGCACACCTCCTCTGGAAAAACTAGCCCCGAAACGGGTACAACATAGAATATAAAGAAAGCATCTCCAAACGGGAGCAAATCATGCCCAACGGCGGAAACAACCACCACAAGCATATATATGTATACGACGCCCAACGGCGAAGATCAACACAAAGGAAAATGAAAAGCAAGACATCAAACCCACTAAGCGAATATATAACACATCGCTCTAAGTCTCGCAACTACAAGTCTTGCTAAGTCTTCACTTATACAAATACTAGTTTCTGATTTGATGGAGTTGACTAGATACAATAGGAATAATAATAATGCAAGAGGGGCACGATCCAACATGTACCACCTACCAAAGCAAATCACCCAAAAGCAAGCTGTGTTCCAGCGATGCCGCTACTGATCCATGCGGTCAACCTGCAAGAACTGTGGCACAACGGGGCTGAGTTGCCAACTCGTGAGTAGAAAACATCATCAGGTAGAAATCGAAATAAACAACGATTTCCTAGGTCAACTATATCATAAAAGTAACACTATGATATCTAGGGTGACCGTATCTGCATATGTGCCAACAATATAATCAACGCCTATCAGCATGTGGATAACAACCTACCATATAATCAAATGCATGTATGCATGTGGATCTCATCTACGTGTCAACCAATTACACAACAACATCATCTATGCAAATATCATGAAAGCATATGCAGGTAAATATGAGGATAAAAATCAACGTGTGTCCCTCGCGACACATCAAAATCATGGAACCTGAATGTCCAACATTGACACTCGAAACATCATGAAACCCGTGTCCAGCATCGACACGAAAATTCTCATATCTTAGTCTTCGTCAATCCGGATCGGCCCTCATCAATATCTCGGGCTTCGTCAGTCCGGATCGGCCCACGGGCTCCATCAGTCCGGATCGGCCCGTATCATCTCACGACTCTGGTCGGTATCCTCCGGATAACCGCCGAGTCTAAATACTATCACCGGTTGGTACTAGCCCTCCTTCCAGGCTCATCGTCAATACCACGAAAATCACCTCTTGCCCCGGGGAACCATACCGGGTCCACCATGTACCCGCAGACGGTGCCTACCGCTCCTCGAATCGGGTTTCTCACACAAGTCTCAGAACCGAGAAAACTCATGGTGGACGCATTGAAATATCATATCAAGAGAAACCGGGTTTTCAAACAATACATAAATTTCTTGAAATACCCTCACGGTTCTCAAATCCACAAATCACATGAAAACTGATGTATGCAACATAAAACAGCATTATGGGCATATTAAGGGAAAACTGCTCTTTTAAATGAATCCAATTTATAAAATATATCATGCGGTTCCCAATTCCTCCAAAAACAAATGCAACATCAAATAAATGCGTACATGCAGCTCTAGCAAGATGAGTGTATATACATGTAAGTATGTAAGCATGATGTATTTCATATGCGCAATAGCACAAGAATCAACGTCTAAATGTCAATAATGATACAATACCACATAGTTGCATGTGCAGCTATAGTAGGGTATGTCTTGCAACATAGCATAATGATGTGAGAATAGCAAGTATATCATAGCATGATGTAGCAATTCTATTGTGTGAGTGACATAGCAATTATCGATGATGAAAGTGTGTGAGCCGGCAATCTGTGTAAGTGTAATATACACATCATTGATAATGGTGTAGGTGCACTATCACAGGTACATATATAATGCAATGAGAATATTATAAAAGTAGCATAAGGTACATCGTACGCAAAATGCTATCAGGTATACGTATCTACAATATATCCAAGTAGATGAATCTATCAATCGGCATCCAGCCTCACAACACCACGTACGATATAATCTATCGTACGGCATCCTCTAATGAAGGGTATAGATCAACAACAGGTAAAACTCATCGCGTACGGTAATCTATCGTACGGCGGCATTAAAAAATTAGGGATTCTATCAACCTATACAACAACGGGGGTACAGATCTAAGTCTCGTACGACATATCACTCACTATGCACATCATTATCCATATATATATACCTATCTCTGAGGTCCCATCCGTGTCGATCTCATATCAGGGGACCGGCAAGATATCAACTATTTCTATCGACTCGCATCCATATAACGATATATCAACCAAGTCATCATATCTCATCGTATACTCTTTTCATCGTATCAATCTCTCACATCAAGTCATTTTACATACGCATTCTATCATATAAATCTCCAAGAGTTATGTCCCTATAGCATTCATCTCATATCTCGATATATATATACTAAATCATTAATATCACCTCTAACTATCTTTTTAACCACATCTATAGTTTTCTAATGTAGGTTTCTCCGACTGTACTCTATATATACATCGGTCTTCATTCATAATTTGTAGGGGTGCTATACGCCATCTACCTGACTTCCCCCTTAGATATAAATCTACTCACCTGCTAAACTCCTCGCTTAGCCGTAGTCGGTGCGCTTCGTCATCTCGGAATCTATGCGAATGTAACTACAATCAATATGAAATCGCAAAGCTATTAACATCAAGTTCTGAAATCCAAATACGGCACGCGGTGCGCTCATAGGTTAGAACCTATAGCCTACGCATGCAAAACAACCCAACAACCCTCATCGTTGACATACAAATATCCAACGATTAAATACAATATCAAATCTCAAAACCAAGAATCCCAATACCGGAAAACATAGCCAAAACCCTAACTAGGGTCGCTATTCATGAAAACCGCTAAGCCTAAAACCCAATCGTACCAATACTTATCACAACACAATAAATATCGTACAAGACAATATATTTTTCATCAATACGCCAAATAAAACTCACGTCTAATTTTACCGAAAACCTAATAAGCATCTTTTTAACAATTTTAGCACCAATCTAGATATTTGAACAAATATAGTGGCCACAATCAACACATAATAGCTTACCTAATCCACACAAACCCTTACTAAAACCTAATCTCACCCTTATAAGATTTTCCAAAAGCTAGTTTGCACTTGAGCTTAAATAGGCAAGTAGGAAAAATAACAAATAATAATCTGTTGGATATATGTATGCCCTAGAGGCCATTATATGATAGTTGATGTATTTATACATACATACATACATACATACATATATATATATATATATATATATATATATATATATATATATATTCAGTGTACATTCTTGCTCGACATGATAGTATGCTATCTGGTTCTTCTTTATCTGACATGTTGATTTGATCATGCTATTATTCATTTACACATGTTGATAAAGCCCTGAGGATATTTGCTTGACTACTGTGATTATGATGGAGATCATACTAGTGGGACATCTGTAGTTTATAAGAATATCCTGAAATGTCCCTAGTCATAGTTGTATCGAGATGGGGCATCGATATACCAGAGTGGACTAGCGTATATGATACTAGACCTATAAGATGGGCGATGGATGTTCCCACATCCATTGATGTTTGACATCGAGATCGTATACGGGTGCTCATTGGTGACTGGGTACACTGGACGGACTCGCCGAGAACTCCTATATGGTATTATATCTATCGTCGGATAGCAGTTCTAAGGTGACACTGGGACAGATTAGTCTGTAGACCCGAGATCGTCATAGAGTCTTGTTTGTTCTCCCACTGTACTTTGATTACCACCCTACCACGGCTCTACTGAGTCGTGCAAACAGGTGGCTTTTGGGTACAGTCCCGAGACACACGAAGATGATGGGCGATAGGAGGGGTTTCGTCTCTCCCGGTATTGGGGGTTGATGCTGTGCTGTGCACGATTGGCTATATCAGTAAGTCCCTGGCCAGGGCTGTTGAGATTTACTGATAAGAGTTATCAGTAGTTTCTCGATCTGTTATAGACCATTCATCAGCACGACTTATTGAGTTATTGGGGTCGACGTTACCATCCCTAGACTCGATATGCAGCATATCTGACGAAGAGACCGGACTGTACGGTAGTGTTGCCGGTTGGCTCGACGGGAGTTGTGACAGGTTCGCTTGTTTTCTTCTGATCGCTCAATACCCGGGTGGCCGTTACGTTTAGCTGACCTCTTGCGGCTTGGGGGTGCTTGATATGATCATCACCCATTGCCGGCATATTGACGAGTCTTAGAGTCCCACAATGGAGTTACCTAGTCCAAGCGAAATGATGTGGTGCGCATATGAGATATGCGCGGGGACCCGATTAAATGAGCGTATGTGATACCGTATATTAATCGGGCAGTTTGCTATTTGTCACTGTAGGGTTCCTAGGCACTCAAGTGAGGTCTCCCAAGCCATCAAGCATGGCAATTTCAAAAAATAAACCCTAAACTACGGATCGATAACTAGATGTCTAGGCGAACATAGAACTAGTTAACACTTAACTAATGAGAAAACGGAAATACAACCTTTGTAGATCCGGTGCTCCACCTCCATAGCTCCGCAACGAAGTCCTCTCCGCTGTCCAAGTCAAATCCGGGTTCTAGGATCGGCTTCGTCGGAGAATGGGCAAGCTAGGTCGTCGATGTCCATGCCGAAGATGATCTACGTCGAGGCATCGCTAAATCAAGCTCCGACTTCACCAAGTCAAGAAACTTGTGAAGTAAACACACTCTACTACTTGGCAAGAGGTAGAGGATGAAGAAATAGGAGTTGGGTTAACTTTAGAATTGGATTTCTCACTCTAATTCATCAATCACCATTGATGAGGTAAGCTTTCTTCTTCAAGTTCAAGGAAGAAGAAGAAGAATAATGATAAGATAAGATAATTCTAAAATGAAAAGAATAATACATTCTTATCATCTTAGAACCATGGTTTAGTGTAGAGAATTAATCATGGTTGAGTGGTATGGTTAGGGTTAAGGATGAGATAAGAATAGTGGACTAAGTCAAAGCTTCATGAAGCTTTAACTAAACAACAAAAGAAGCCACCATCCTTTTCTCTTTCTTTAATTCATTTATCAAAAAATAAATGGATAACTAAATAAGATAAATGAATAACTAAATGATAAACCCTAACCATTTCATTAACCAAGGTTTAATACTTTACACTTAACCAAAAAGCATGCATCATCAAACATGATACAAGCAAGTGCACAAAATCATATCGCATATGTAATGCGCACACCCGAGTGAGAAAATCCATTTAAAGTGAACCAATACTAGTTAACGCAAAGTAATATATCAAATATATAATTATGCATTAAATCATTAAATCAACACTTGATTCAATGACCCGGTCATGTCGCACACAACCGACTAGTATATGATGTATCGGCTTATCAAATCAACCTTTGATTCGATAACTAGGGTATATCGCATATAACCTAATCGATACATTCATCGCGAGAATGGAATACGGTATCACATACACGCATTATTCTCGGTCCCGCACATATCTCATATGCGCTCCTATTTCGTTTCGCTTGAGCCAGGAAACCTCTGTGTAGGACTCTAAAGACTCGTCAATACGCCGGCAGCAGGCGATGATCATATCAAACACCCACAAGCCGCAAGCGGTCTGCTAAACGTAACGGCCACCCGGGTATTGAGCGATCTGAAGATCGACGAGCAAGCCCGCTCACACTCCAGTGAATCCGACCAGTAACACTACCGTACAGTCCGATCTGATCGTCTGATATGTCGCATATCCCGCCTAGGGGTGGTAAACGTCAGACCCCAATAGCTCAATAAGTCGTGTCGATATGAGGTCTATAACTGTTCGAGAAACTACTGGTAACACTTACCAGTAAATCTCAGCAACCCTGGCCAGGGATTTCCTGTTATAGCCAATCGAACACAGCGCAACATCAACCCCCTATACCGGGAGAGACGAATCCCCTCCTATCGCTCATTGCCTCCATGTGACTCGGGAATGTACCCAAAAACCACAGTTTTGCACGCCCTCTTGGACGTGGTAAGATGGAAATCAAAGCACAGTGGGAACCACACAAGACTCTATGACGATCTCGGGTCAACAGACTACTCTGTACCAGTGTCACCAGAGAACTGCCATCTGACGTGAGGTATAATACCATCTGGGAGTTCTCGGCGAGTCCGTCCAGTGTACCCAGTCTCTACTGAGCACCCGTATATCATCTCTGATGTCAAACACCGATGGATATGGGATCATCCATCGCCCATCTGTATGGGTCGAGAAGGTATACGCTAGTCTACTCTGGTATATCGATGCCCCGTCTCGATACACCCACGACTAGGGACTTTGAAGGATGTACTTATGGACCACCATGTCCCCACTAGTATGATCCGCATCATAGTCGAGGTAGTCAAGTACAGATCCTAAGGGCTTTACCAACATGCAACAGAGAGACAATCAGTATACACGTTAAGGTAAAGATCAACCAGATAGCATACTATCATGTCGAGCAAGAAAGTCCTCCCTATATATGTCCCAGCATCCACTACAATATACATCCTATGTATAGTAATGGCCTCTAGGGCATACATATAACTAACAATCTCCCACTTGCACTAGGGCCATCTGTAGCAGTGGTTTGAAGTATCTCATACTCAACCATCCCATAAAAGTGTCTCTCTCTGGGAACAGGCCTTTGTGAGTGGATCCGCTGTGTTGTCCTCTGAGTCTACTCTCCAAACCTCGATCACCCTGGAGATCAATCATCTCCATGATCAGGCGATGCTGCCTTAGAATATGTCTGGATCACTGATGGGACGGGCGTTCCTTGGCATAAGCCACAACTCCATTGTCACACAATGGGAGGAACATAGTTCATCTCATGAACCATTATACACCCAAACAGCCTCTTTGGTAGCATGTTAAGTAGCGATGTATCCTGCCTTTATCGTCTAGTATGTCACGGTATCTAGCTTGGAACTCTTCCAACATACCATCCCTTTACTGAGGGTAAAGACAATGCCTGTGACTGACATTCAGTCGTCTTTATCACCCTGGAACACTTCCAGTGATTCTCCCCAGGATCGATTGATACCATCTCACTACAAC
This sequence comes from Agapanthus africanus, assembly GCA_030015575.1. Classification (NCBI taxonomy): domain Eukaryota; kingdom Viridiplantae; phylum Streptophyta; class Magnoliopsida; order Asparagales; family Amaryllidaceae; genus Agapanthus; species Agapanthus africanus. Next base: position 544,182,803 of record JASDDO010000024.1, on the reverse strand, counting down.
TAGTGAGAATCCTAACATCCAATTAAATCTATCTCATAGATCCAAAATCCAGGATTTAGTAGGTATCACTTTGATCCTATATGGAGAATCTTTGTGATAAACGGAGATTGATCGAGCGTAGCATAAGAAACTCCTTTCTTATCAAGAGTATGTCATCCACGTACTCTACGAGGATCATCACCATACTCCCTACTACCTTTTTGTTTATACAAGGTTCATCTACCATTTTGATGATGTCAAACTCTTTGACTAATCCATCAAAACAGATGTTCCAACTCCGCGATGCCTGCTTTAATCCTATAAAGCATCTTGCACACGTTTCCGCTGCTCCCACTGTCTACGAAGCCCTCTGGCTGTGTACTTATAGACGCACTCTTCTAAAACATCATTTAGAAAAGCAGTCATGACACCCAACCACCAGATATCGTAGTCATGGTATGTAGCCGTGACAAGTAGGATCTGGATGGACTTAAGCCTAGATCCTTGAAAAGGTTTCATCATGATCCACGCCTGGTCAATGAAGAAAACCTTTAACAAGTCTAGCTTTGAAAGTCTCAAATTTTCCATCTACACCAAGTAATCTTCTCAAGATATACTTGCTACTGATGGGGATTTAACCCTTCAGATATAGCAACTAAAGTCCATACTTTGTTGGTGTATAAGGATTCCATCTCAGATCACTAAGCATCCAGCCATTCTTATAGAGTCTTACTCCTGATGGCCAGCTCGAAACTAGTTGGGTCATCATCTCATGATGCAATCCTCGCTCCCACTGTCATAGAGAAACCGAAATATCTCTCAGGTGGGTGAGGAACCCTACTAGATCGGCGGAGAGGCTGAGGTTCGTTGGTAACTACCGAATCCTTTGGTTCTATCAAATCATCTGCTGTAGTTCGTATAGCTGGAACATTTCCAGTTCTACATAACTGACATTGCCTCGAGCTTGTCCGGATTTTGTTTTCAGACATAGGCCAGACAACCCCAAATCTTAACTAACTTAAGATATGGGCTCTTCCCTTTCCATATCATATATGAAGTGGTAGGCAACTGATTTGATTCGAACCCTATTCAATAGGTATGCAGCTTCTCAAGTGCATAACTCCCTAAAGGAAACAGGTAACTCAGTAGTACTCATCAAAGAGCACACCTTATCATATAGGGTGTATCTGCTCCTCCCCGATATACCATCATGCCATGGTGTATACGGAGGAGTAACGCTGAGAGAGAATCTCATTCTCTTTTAGAAAAGTCCAGGATTTCCGTGCTTAAGTATTCTCCTCCTTGATCTCATCATAGGACATAATACTTATACCTTTATTGGTTCTCTACTTCTAACTTATATTCTGTGAATATCTCAAAAGGTTCGGACTTGTGTTTCAACAGGAACATATGTCTGAATCTTGAGAGATTATCAGAGAATGTAACGAAGTACAAACAACCAGTCTTGGAATGTGTAGACAGGGGACCTACATACATCAACATGTATCATCCCAAGAGTTTACTAACTCTTTCTCTGTTTCCAGTAAACGGAGCTATGGTCATCTTATCTTTGTGACATGACTGGCGAGTTTCACAAGATGTAAATTCAAACTGATTTAAATATGCATCTTTATGTAACTCTAGCTAGTCGGGTCACATTGATCTGACCTAGTCTACAATGCCTCAAGAAGAATTCGTTCATTTCTGAACTCTTCCTCTTGTGTGTGTTCCGTATACTAAGAACTGTAGTTTGATTTAGAACATCAACGCTTTTAGATAACGTGCCTGAACCGATCAACTTTTGATATAGGAAATGTTCGAAACATTATCCATCTATACAAAATTTTATCATTTCTTTATTAATAAAGAGATGGATATGATTTTGTATATCAGGTTCGGTATCTAACAACATTCGTTCAGAATCAATGTATTGGTAATACAGGGTGACAGTGACCAACAGACTTGGCTGCAACACTTGCCCCGTTTTCTGCCTCATGAAACTTATCACCCGTTCTCAGTTCTCTACCTTTCTGTAGCCCTATGTAACAGATTACATATCTGGGATCCTGATCTGGTATCACATACCCAGGACGTAAAGGATACTGAGAAACAGTTCTTTGTAATGAACACACCCGAAGATGATGCATCAGCATGCACTCTCTTCGTTTGGGCGGCACGGGAATTCTGGTAATCCCCAATTTCCTGCTCTGTCTTATAACAATTATAAGGTGGAGCGGGACCAACGTTCCATAGCTCAGTATAACAAGCGGGTTCGGTCAATAATCCGTTTTATTATCTTGATTAAGGCGTGATATGGTCGCTACCTGGAGAGAGAGAGAGAAGAAAACACTCAGCGTGCGCTCTGTCAAGAATAGATTGGTTTTTATTTTATCTAATCAGGATGGCTCCCACTGCTTTTTATCAAATCTTCCTTCAAACCCTAAAAGGAAAGACTAGCCGGGATTAATTACACACTACAAGTTCGCCAATCTTTCAGCCAGGCCTGTGTCGGTACTTTGAGGGAGGTCCCCCGTGCTTTCGCACGAACCTAATTAATGTAAACCTCGTTTTCCCAGAGGCGTAACCCCGTTGACACTTTTCTAGACACCTACTTGATCGGCTAATTGTAATGTATAAAACTCTCCCAGGAGTAACACTTACTCGCAGCGGGTATCGGGATCCAACTATCTCATAGAAGGTATGCAATCTCATTGCAAATTTCAACACTTGAAATTCCCGATAATATTTTGCCCCTAACGTGCTATGACCTTGACGAAAGCCAACAAACCATAGCCCGCTAGTCAAGTTCAACCCGTACATTTCTTGATCGAATTAAACCCACCCGCACGACCCTTGACGAAAGCCAACAAAGCCGCACGACTATCCTAATCCAATCGCATCGTATGCTAGCAGATAAGCAGCATATAGCTACCGCACACTGCACCTTGACGAAAGCCAACAAATGCAGCACGAATACTATATACAACTTATCTGAAATGACGGAGGGCTACAACAGGTTTTTCTGAAAACCTATTGCGTAATGAACTTGATATCGTTGTAGAATCAAATGATTTTAAAATGGAGTGCTTTTGAGGCTTTTCTAGTTTTGCTAAGGGAGTCACTCCCGGTGAAGGGATCGTCGGTCCTTTCCTCGTCGAATGAGGTGAGAGATATATCATATATATCACTGTGCAAAGCAGAACTCTTAAAAGCAATCAAAAGACAAACCGAGTGTGTAGCATCTGCCAGTTATTGCTAAAGGAGTCACTCCCGGTGAAGGGATCTCGGTCCTTTCCTCATCGAATAAGGTGCAGGATATATCACATATACCGCTGTGCAAAGCAAGAACTGTAGCTACCTGTTTTATTTTGAAATTCGATTCTACAACATCTTAGGTTTCTTTTATTTCATTAATCACATTAATGAAGTCCCATCATTTAAGTACCTAAACATCACAGATAAATACGACGTACACTTATGCCATCCGCATTCGCCTCGATGTCCCCTCGTGCCCCGTTAGGTTAGGTAACTAACGGCAGAGCGGGGCAGGGCTAGCGCGAGTGTAAAACATAAGTAACGTCTACATAATAAATCATATATACTATATACTGTATCTATCATAGAACATCACATGATCACATCACAGATATCGCAGCAGAAGAATCATATGAAATATTGGATATACTAGGACGTCCGTGTTTTCAATACGAGCCAGTATAAAACACGGATTCCACGGTCGTGATGAATAGCCAAACCCATACCCCTAGACCCCTACGAGAGCGGCAAGCAACCCTACCAATTCTGGAGTTAGGAGACCCGGACTCGACTCCTCGAGTTGGTCTCCCACTGGACCCCAGAACCCGGTTACTTGTGCCCTCCTCCTTGGGTCTATCCTAGTGCGGAAAAGTAAATAATATACAAAAGGTGACATCTTCCGCAACCTGGAAGCGCCCCAATAAAAGAATATTACATACAAGTTTTTACATGAATGAAAATGAAAAACACTCATCTCACATAAAAACCCCCGGCTATTCAAACACGACGATCCAATATAACATATCCAGCAACACATAACATCACATGTCATCAACGTAAGTAAATATGTCCATCCCAATTGTCGTTGACATATAGCAACGAAACCGGCGATATCACATATTACACTTACGGTCACAGAAAAGAAAGTGTAAAACTACAACAGTTGGAATCCGAAACCACCTCAGACATCACATGCCTGATCAAATGAATACCTTAGACATCACATGCCTAACAATTATAAACCCCGCATTTTAGTCTCATAATCGAAAACACTTTTCAATATCAAGTCGGGTAATTCAACAAGATTCCCGACAGTCTGATCGAATACTCGTCGTAAACTTCAGTAGACGGCCGCACCCCTGACACCGTCGACGAAGTGCACCAAGGCGGAACACCGCTACCGCGAGCACCCAGACGGATGCTTTCGGCGACGGTGTTCTCCTACAGTCACTTGGTCGGGGCTATGGAGTGTGGCTGTCTATTAAGTTTACCCGGCGAGTATCCGCGTACGCTACGTGATTGCGACGGACTTTTGATCACATCAAAATTCCGTGGCAACCGATCAAGTGAGACTAAACTGCTATGTTTATAACATTCATTCAGTTATCACATAACTTTTTGTGAATTCCAATTATTGTATCCCATTCCGGATAAATAGAAAATGTTAAACTTTCCGATCGAACAATCGAACACCCAAGTTTTCCCGATACAGCTCAACACATGAAATAAGTCTAACAACATTCCGTTCGTACCTCAGTACCAACGATCCAGCCGTAGAAGGGTCAAGCCAACGCCTCACATGTGGCACGCCGTACTGCCCCAAACCCGAAGGTTCAAAGGGCAGTTCAAGACGGTCACATAATCGAGTTAAGGTTTGTGTCTTCTAGAGGGACCATCGCGTTACTTGCACTACTTAGAACGTCGTTAAACTTACGGAAAAATCCAACACTTGGAAATTTCCCGACAGGGGAAAAATTGGGTATTTATATCCGGTCGAACTTTTTAACATATTCTAAAATTTATCCGGAAAGCCACACAGACAAAATTTGATACCCCGATCGAAATACCGAATCCCCAAATCAACTCAGAAAATTCAGCTCTATAAAAAAATATTAAAAATTCCCAGGAAATCCAGTACATAAAACTAAGAATTATTGTATAAAAACTTTTAAAAATGGTGGCCGTACGGCCGCTAATCCGCGGCCTGAGACAACAGTGGGGCCGCGGATCCGCGCCTGCAATAATGAATTAAGCCCAAAATTTTAAACAGTAATTCTTATATTGTTTTACTGAGTTCTCTGAATATTTTTAATATGGAAAAATCCCTGTTTTTCAAAATCGTCCAGAGAGCAATTTTAAGTTCGGGTTTTCGGTTCGTCCGGGTTTCAAATTCCGTCTAGACTTCGCCTAAGGCTCTAGCTAGGCTCTGATACCACTGTAGGGTTCCTAGGCACTCAAGTGAGGTCTCCCAAGCCATCAAGCATGGCAATTTCAAAAAATATGGTGCCTACAAACCCTAAACTACGGATCGATAACTAGATGTCTAGGCGAACATAGAACTAGTTAACACTTAACTAATGAGAAAACGGAAATACAACCTTTGTAAATCCGGTGCTCCACCTCCATAGCTCCGCAACGAAGTCCTCTCCGCTGTCCAAGTCAAATCCGGGCTCTAGGATCGGCTTCGTCGGAGAATGGGCAAGCTAGGTCGTCGATGTCCATGCCGAAGATGATCTACGTCGAGGCATCGCTAAATCAAGCTCCGACTTCACCAAGTCAAGAAACTTGTGAAGTAAACACACTCTACTACTTGGCAAGAGGTAGAGGATGAAGAAATAGGAGTTGGGTTAACTTTAGAATTGGATTTCTCACTCTAATTCATCAATCACCATTGATGAGGTAAGCTTTCTTCTTCAAGTTCAAGGAAGAAGAAGAAGAATAATGATAAGATAAGATAATTCTAAAATGAAAAGAATAATACATTCTTATCATCATAGAACCATGGTTTAGTGTAGAGAATTAATCATGGTTGAGTGGTATGGTTAGGGTTAAGGATGAGATAAGAATAGTGGACTAAGTCAAAGCTTCATGAAGCTTTAACTAAACAACAAAAGAAGCCACCATCCTTTTCTCTTTCTTTAATTCATTTATCAAAAAATAAATGGATAACTAAATAAGATAAATGAATAACTAAATGATAAACCCTAACCATTTCATTAACCAAGGTTTAATACTTTACACTTAACCAAAAAGCATGCATCATCAAACATGATACAAGCAAGTGCACAAAATCATATCGCATATGTAATGCGCACACCCGAGTGAGAAAATCCATTTAAAGTGAACCAATACTAGTTAACGCAAAGTAATATATCAAATATATAATTATGCATTAAATCATTAAATCAACACTTGATTCAATGACCCGGTCATGTCGCACACAACCGACTAGTATATGATGTATCGGCTTATCAAATCAACCTTTGATTCGATAACTAGGGTATATCGCATATAACCTAATCGATACATTCATCGCGAGAATGGAATGCGGTATCACATACACGCATTATTCTCGGTCCCGCACATATCTCATATGCGCTCCTATTTCGTTTCGCTTGAGCCAGGAAACCTCTGTGTAGGACTCTAAAGACTCGTCAATACGCCGGCAGCAGGCGATGATCATATCAAACACCCACAAGCCGCAAGCGGTCTGCTAAACGTAACGGCCACCCGGGTATTGAGCGATCTGAAGATCGACGAGCAAGCCCGCTCACACTCCAGTGAATCCGACCAGTAACACTACCGTACAGTCCGATCTGATCGTCTGATATGTCGCATATCCCGCCTAGGGGTGGTAAACGTCAGACCCCAATAGCTCAATAAGTCGTGTCGATATGTGGTCTATAACTGTTCGAGAAACTACTGGTAACACTTACCAGTAAATCTCAGCAACCCTGGCCAGGGATTTCCTGTTATAGCCAATCGAACACAGCGCAACATCAACCCCCTATACCGGGAGAGACGAATCCCCTCTTATCGCTCATTGCCTCCATGTGACTCGGGACTGTACCCAAAAACCACCGTTTTGCACGCCCTCTTGGACGTGGTAAGATGGAAATCAAAGCACAGTGGGAACCACACAAGACTCTATGACGATCTCGGGTCAACAGACTACTCTGTACCAGTGTCACCAGAGAACTGCCATCTGACGTGAGGTATAATACCATCTGGGAGTTCTCGGCGAGTCCGTCCAGTGTACCCAGTCTCTACTGAGCACCCGTATATCATCTCTGATGTCAAACACCGATGGATATGGGATCATCCATCGCCCATCTGTATGGGTCGAGAAGGTATACGCTAGTCTACTCTGGTATATCGATGCCCCGTCTCGATACACCCACGACTAGGGACTTTGAAGGATGTACTTATGGACCACCATGTCCCCACTAGTATGATCCGCATCATAGTCGAGGTAGTCAAGTACAGATCCTAAGGGCTTTACCAACATGTAACAGAGAGACAATCAGTATACACGTTAAGGTAAAGATCAACCAGATAGCATACTATCATGTCGAGCAAGAAAGTCCTCCCTATATATGTCCCAGCATCCACTACAATATACATCCTATGTATAGTAATGGCCTCTAGGGCATACATATAACTAACAGTCAGGTCGTATGTGATATGACTGGTTTGCTAAATCAAGTGTTGATTTATCATTGACCATTAGCTTTTTCACTTTAAACCCTTCTTGTCTTTTGTTGTATGCATGCATGTATGCATTTATTCTTATTGATGCACATATGGATGTGCATGCACACATACATGCATACACTCTTGTATCATGGTTGTTGATATAATGGATGGTAGCAATATAAAACACACACTTATAAATATGTCGATATTTCTTTTTGGATAAAAGAAAATGGAAATGGAAATTCTATCATGCTTGATTATTTTATTCACCCACTAACCTTGAGTTAATTTCCATGGCCATTATGCATCCAAATGAAATATCTAGATATTTATAAACTAAAGTTAAGAGTGAGAAGAAGAAAATATATATATTTTCTTTTCTCATTCTTATCTTTATCTTTATCATTATCTCTTGAGCTCTCATTTGCCATCATCTTCTTCTTCCTCTCTCTTGCTCTCTAGCTTTCATTTAGTGAGCAAGATAGTGATCAAGTTAGGGTTTTTAAGTGAGAAAACAAACCACATCATCATTCTATACTACTCTTGCCCATTAGTTTAAAGTGTTGGCTTCTACTTCTCTTGATCTTGTGAAGCATCTAGCTTGGACAAAGAGGACTCCAGGTGGATCGTCGTGGACCTAGAGGATCTCAAGCGAACTTCTTTCAACTCTCAAGTGGTCAAGGAGTCTAGCGTAGGGAGCTACAAAGGTTGTATTCTCAAACCCTAGCCTCTTACTACTTGTGATGGTGTTAAAAAGTCTTGTTACCCTAGCATTTCTAGTATGATCCTTAGGATGTTTTCTTTAACACCCTATAAAATTTTAATATAGCATGTGTGATACTACCAAACCCTAGTAGTGGTGCTGTAGAAAATCCTTCACAATCTCACAACTAGGTTAAGTTTTCCTTGTCTAAACAACTCACTTAAACATTACAAATAATCAAAACCTTAACTTGATCTTCAAAACCCTTTCATGAATTTCTAAACATGCAAATTAAAGCCATATTTAAACATCTAATAAGCTAGCTTAATATATTAAAACAACAACTAAGCTTAGGGTTAGGATTTTATACCTTCACTTGATTCACAAACTAGCAACTAAACTCCAAATTAGCCCCCAAAATGATAACTTTCATGAAGATCCAAGCTTGTTTAGGGTTGAAGAATAACGGGTAGGGTTTTATTTGTGAGTTTGTGGGATTATTTGATGATTTTTGTTAATTTATTTGAGCTTTAAAGAGTGGAAATAGGGTGGGAATTGAGAGAGGGCAGAAAGGGGGAGGCTCGGCCAAGGGTAGAGAAATGAGGAGGTTAGGAAATTGTGTGGAAATTTCTAGTCTAAAACACCAATTAATGCTCATTAAAGCACCTCCCATCCAAGCCACCTCTTAAACATTTTCATTTCTAATTTCCTTAATTCCTAGAAATATCTAGAAACCTTAGATATTAAGAAAACAAGACAAAAATGCTTAATATTGTAATTAAGTTGTCATGGTTCACTTGTATAATTAACCCAAACCAATTTGTAATTACCACTACACAAGTGTATAATTAAAAGGTTATAATAATATTTTAATTAAGGAAAAATATTTAAGTGAACTAAAAATTTCAAGTGACCATTAAATACCGCAACTAGCAATTTCCTATTTAAACTAGGTGCAGTTAAGTCTATACTGAAAAAAAGAACACAACTTGGTTTTTTTTTACGGAAAAACCCAAATTATTTACCGATTAGCAGAAAATTCGCCTAAACGATTTCTGAAACGTTAAAAGTAGGTGTCTAGAAAGGTGTTTACGGGGTTATGCCTTGGGAAAACGAGGTTTATTTTAATTAGGTCCGTGCGATAGCACGGGGAGCCTCCCTCAAAGTACCAACACTGGCCTGGCTGAAAAATTGGCGAAATTATAGGGTGTAATTTATCCCGACTAGTCTTTCCTTTTAGGATTTGAAGGAAGATTTGATAAAAACAGTGGGAGCCATCCTGATTAGATAAAATAATAACCAATCTAATCTTACAAGAGAATACGCTGAAGTGTTTCCTTCTCTCTCTCTCCACGTAGCGACCATGGCAGGCCCTAATCAAGATAATAATATGGATGTATTGACCGAACCCGCTTGTTATACTGAGCTGGGGAACATTGGTTCCGTTCTTTCTTATAATTGTTATAATGAGCAGGAAATAAGGGAATATCCGGATTCCCATGCCGCCCAAACGAAGAATAAGTATGTTGATGCATCTTCTTCGGGTGTGTTAGTTATTGAGAACTATTTCTCAGTTCACTCTACGTCCTGGGTATTAGATACCGGATCAAGATCCCACATATGTAATATGTTACATGGGCTTAGAAAAGGTAGAGAACAGGGAATGGGTGATCATTCCGTAAGAGTCGGGAATGGGGCAAATGTTGCAGCCAAAGCAGTTGGCGAATATTACCTTGTATTACCAAATGGTAATACATTGATTCTGAATGAATGCTATTACATTCCGACCCTGATATGCAATCTTATATCGGTTTGTTTACTAAGTAAAGAAGGATATAATTTTTTAGTAAAGGATAATGTTATGAATATCTTCCTGAATCAAAAGTTGATTGGATCAGGCTCGTTAAATAATGGCATATACGTTCTAGATCAAACTACAGTTCTTAATGTACAAAACACACACAAGAGGAAGAGTTTAGAAATGAACGAATCCTTCTTGTGACATTGTAGACTAGGTCATATCAATGCGACACGACTAGCTAAGTTGCATAAGGATGGATATTTGAATCCGTTCGAATTTTCATCTTATGACACATGCCAGTCATGTCTCAAAGGAAAGATGACCAAAACTCTGTTTACAGGACACGGAGAAAGAGTTACGGAACTCTTAGGACTGATACATAGTGATGTATGTGGTCCCATGTCTACACATGCCAGGAATGGTTCTTCGTACTTCATTACATTCACTGACGATCTCTCAAGATACGGACATGTGTTCCTGATGAAACACAAGTCTGAAGCTTTTGAGAAATTCAAGGAATGTAAATCCGAAGTCGAGAACCAAACGGATAAAAGTATTAAAATCCTTCATTCTGATCGAGGGGGTGAATACCTGAGCACGGAGTTCCTGGACTTTCTAAAAAAGAATGGGATTCTCTCTCAGCTTACTCCTCCGTATACACCACAGCACAACGGTGTATCAGAACGGAGGAATCACACCCTATTGGATATGGTGCGCTCTATGATGAGCACCGCTGAGTTACCTATCTCCTTTTGGGGGTATGCGCTTGAAACAGCCATACACCTATTGAATATGGTCCCTACCAAATCTGTGCCTACCACTCCATATAAGATATGGAAGGGGAAGAGACCATGTCTTAATTATGTTAAGATATGGGGTTGTCCGGCCTACGTCAAAAGGCACAATCCGGACAAACTCGAGGCAAGATCTGTTCTGTGCAAGTTTGTAGGATATCCCAAAAACTCACAAGGGTATATCTTCTACCACCCCAAGGAACAAAAGGTGTTTGTTTCTCGACATGCCATCTTTTTAGAAAAGTAATTTCTTGCAAAGGAAATTAGTGGCTAGGAAGTAGAACTGGAAGAGGTTTCCGCTATACAAACTCCGACAGAAGATTTGGTGGAACTAGAGGATTTGGTAGTTCCCAACGAACCTCATCCTATCCGCCGATCTAGTAAGGATCCTCATCCACCTGAGAGATACTACGGTTTTCTCATTAATGGTGGAAGCGAGGATTGCATCATAGAGGATAATGACCCAACTAGCTTCGAGCAGGCCATCACGAGTGGAGACTCTGTGAAATGGCTGGACGTAATGCGATCTGAGATGGAATCCATGTACACCAACAAAGTATGGACTTTGGAAGTTGCTCCTGAAGGGGTAAAACCCATTGGGAGCAAATGGATCTTTAAGAAGAAACTTGGTGTAGATGGAAAAGTTGAGACTTTCAAAGCTAGACTTGTTGCAAAGGGTTTTCGTCAACGACCATGTGTCGATTATGACGAAACCTTTTCTCCAGTGGCTATGCTTAAGTCCATCCGGATCCTACTTTCCATCACTGCATACCATGACTACGAAATCTGGCAAATGGATGTTATGACCGCCTTTCTAAATGGTGATTTGGAAGAGTGCGTGTACATGACTCAGCCAGAGGGCTTCGTAGAAAGTAGGAGCAGCGGAAAGGTGTGAAAGCTGCTTAAATCCATTTACGGGTTAAAGCAAGCATCGCGGAGTTGGAACATCTGTTTTGATGTTGTTATCAAAGATTTTGATTTCGTCAAAAACGTAGATGAACCTTGTATATACAAGAAGGTGGCAGAGAGTAAGGTTGTCTTCCTCGTATTGTACGTGGATGACATACTCTTGATAAGAAATTACATTCCTATGCTGCAATCGGTCAAGCTCTTCTTATCACAAAAATTCTCAATGAAAGATCTAGGGGATGCCTCCTACATCTTGGGGATTAAGATCTATAGAGATAGATCTAAAAGGATACTGGGATTGTCCCAATCCAGGTATATTGACACCATACTAAATAGGTTTAGTATGAAAGAATCCGAGCGTGAGTTTTTACCCACGATCTCAGGACTCACTCTTTCCAAAGAGATGTCTCCCAAGACTGATTTGGAGAGAGCTCGCATGCAAGAGATACCCTATGCTTCGGCAGTAGGCTCTATCATGTACGCGATGCTATGTACCAGACCCGATGTAGCACACTCACTAAGTGTAGTGAGTAGGTATCAAGAAGATCCTGGAGAGAGTCACTGGACAGCTGTGAAGAGCATTCTCAAGTACTTGAGAAGGACTAAAGAGATGCTCTTGGTGTATGGTAACGGAGAACTCCAAGTGGAGTCCTTTACCAATTCGAGCTTCCAGAGTGATAAGGACGACTCTAAGTCACAATCGGGATTTGTCTTTACCCTCAATGGAGGGGCGGTATGCTGGAAGAGTTCCAAGCAGGAAACCGTGGCAGACTCGACGATGGAGGCTGAATACATCGCTGCCAACGATGCTGCTAAAGAAGCTGTCTGGATAAAGAAGTTCATAACTGAACTTGGAGTGGTTCCATCCATTGAGTATCCAATACCTTTGTATTGTGATAACAATGGAGCGGTGGCTTTGGCCAAGGAACCCAGGTCCCATCAGCGATCCAGACATATTCTGAAGCGGTATCACCTGATCCGGGAGATAGTTGATCGCCGGGAGATCAAGGTCATGAGAGTTGACACGAAGAACAACACAACGGATCCTCTCAGGAAGGCTATTCCCCATATACAGTTCGAGAGACTCTTCGGGATGTTGGGTATGCGATACTACAGCAGCTGGCCCTAGTGCAAGTGGGAGATTGTTAGTTGTATGTATGCTCTAGAGGCCATTATTGTACATATGATGTATATTATAGTGGATGCTTGGACATATATAGAGAGGACTTTGTTACTCAACATGATAGTATGCTATCTGGTTGCTCTTTATCTTAACATGTATACTTGTCTCTTGATACTGTCTTATGGTTACATATTGACAAAGCCCTTAGGATATGTACTTGACTACCAGGATTGTGATGCATATCATACTAGTGGGGCCATGGTAGTCCATAAGTTCATCCTTTAATGTTCCTAGTCGTGGGTGTATCGAGATAGGGCATCGATATACCATAGTAGACTAGCGTATATGCTTCTCGACCCATGAGATGGGCGATGGATGATCCCATATCCATTTGTGTTTGACATCAGAGATGGTATACGGGTGCACAGTGGAGACTGGGTACACTGGACGGACTCGCCGAGAAATCCTAGATGGTATTATACCTCACGTCAGATAGCAGTTCTCTGGTGACACTGGTACAGGTTAGTCTGTAGACCCGAGATCGTCATAGAGTCTTGTGTGATTCCCACTGTGCTTTGATTTCCACCTTACCACGTTCAAGAGGACGTGCAAAACGGTGGCTTTTGGGTACAGTTCCGAGTCACATGGAGGCAATGAGCGATAGGAGGGGTTTCATCTTCCCGGTATTGGGGGTTGATGTTGCGCTGTGCTCGATTGGCCATAACAGGGAAGTCCCTGACCAGGGCTGATTTAGAGATTTACCGGTAAGTGTTATCAGTAGATTCTTGACCCGTTATGAGCCTTATATCGTCATGACTGATCGGTTATTGGGGTCTGACGTTGACCACCCCTAGACTGGATATGCGACATATCATACGAGGAGACCGGACTGTACGGTAGTGTTATTGACAGGCTTTTGTAGGAGTTAGAGCGGGCTTGCTTGCTGATCTTCTGATAGCTCAATACCCGGGTAGCCGTTACGTCCAGCTAGTACCGCTGACGGCTTGTCGGTGCTTGATGTGATCATCGCCTACTGCCGGCGTATTGACGAGTCTTTAGAGTCCTACATAGAGGTTTTACTCGCTCAGGGAAAACGAAGTAGGAGCACATATGTGATATGTGTGGGACCGAGAATAATGCGAGTATGTGATACCGTATTCTATTCTCACGATATTTGTATAGGTCGGTTATATGTGATATAGCCGGGTTATCGAATCAAGTGTTGATTCGATAAGTTGGTACATATAATATTAGTCGGTTATATGAGATATGGCCGGATTATTAAATCAAGTGTTGATTTGATAATTTAATGTATAATTGTATATTTGATATACTAATTTACATTAACTAATATTAGCTCACTTAAGCATTTATTTTTCTCACATGTGCACACATAATATATATGTGATATATATTAATTGTGTTTTTATTTTGTGTCATGGTTTATGATACGCACTACATGGGTGTATGAGACTTACACCATACTAATTATAATGTAGGGTTTTAATATTTAAAGTAAATCCAAATTAGTGGATAATTTGTCTCATGCATGAAGCTTATAGAAGCTTGTGGATGCATTGACTTGATCCACTAATTTTGTTTTACTAAAGATATTTATTAACCTAACCATTATAACTTAGCCATGGTTATGTCTCTACATGAGTTAGATATATGATACAAACTCACACATGGTTGATTCTCTCACCTCATTAGTTCATTCTCATCTCTTGACTTCATCTTCTTCATCCTTGAGAAAAAGCTTGCTAGCCTTTTAAAAAGTGAGAAAATATTGTGAGAAAATAAAACTAAAGTGAGCCTACTTCTTACTTCATCATCCTCTACTAGATTAGCACTTTAGAATAGGGTGTTAGCTTCACTAATCTCTCATTATTGAAGTAGTAGCTTGAGTTAGTGTCTCCTCGACGTAGATCATCTTCGGCCTCGAAGACTTCAAGCAAGATCGTTCCTTTCACCTTGTGAAGCCATGCAAGAGTCCGGGTGTTCCATGATCGCAGTGAAGGGACCACTATAAGGAGCTATTGAAGTGAAGGACCGATCTACAAAGGTTGTATTCCGTTATCACTTAGATGTAAAGTAGTTTACATTTTGTTTCGTATGATTCTCTAGTTAACGATTCTAGTTTAGGGTTCTTTAAAACGGCAAATTTTTGAAAATGGCATGGACGATGCCTCTCGAAAGCTTGTTGACGTTCATAGGAACCCTACATTATGTGAGATGAGAGTTTTTCTTTTTCATTCATGTAAAATTCATTGTATTTAATATTCTTTTGTTGGGGCACTTCCGGGTTGAGGATGATGTCACCATTGTATATTATTTACTTTTCCGCATTAGGATAGACCTAAGGAGGAGAGCACAAGTAACCGGGTTGTAGGGTCCAGTGGGAGACCATCTCGAGGACTCGAGACCGGGTCTCCTAACTCTGGAATTAGGAGGGTTGCTTGCTGCTCTCGTAGGGGTCTAGGGATGTGGGTTTGGCTATTCATCACGACCGTGGAATCCGTGTTTTATACAGGCTTAAAATAAAACCCGGAAATCCTAGTATATCCAATATTTCATATGTTGTGTTCTGCTGCGATATTCTATGGTGTCATCACTGTATATGTTGAGATAGATATTGTATATAGTATATGTGATATATTATAGACGTTGCTTATGTTTTACACCCGCGCTAGCACTGCCCCGCTCTGCCGTTAGTTACCTAACCTAACGGTGCATGCCGGGATATCGAGGCGAATGCGGATGGCATAAGCGTACGTTGTATTTATCTGTGATGGTTAGGTAACTTAAATGATGGGACTTCATTAATGAGATTAATGAAAGAAAAGAAACCTAAAGATGTTGTGGAATCGAATTTTCAAAAACAGGTAGCTCTAAGTTCTTACTTTGCATAGCAGTATTCCTTGTAGAATATCCAGCACCTTATTCAATAAGGAAAGAGCCAAGATCCCTTCACTGGGAGTGACCTCTTTAGCAATAACTGGCAGATGCTACAACCCTCGGTTTCATCTTTTGATTGCTTCTATAGTTTTTGCTTTGCATAGTGGTATTGTGAATATCCTGCACCTCATTCGATGAGGAAAGAGTCGAGATCCCTTCACCGGGAGTAACCTCTTTATCAAAACTATTAAAAGCCTCAAAAAAACTCCATTTAAATCATTTGATTCTACAACGATATCAAGTTCATTACGCAAAAGGTTTTCTTAAAAACCTGTCGTAGCCCTCCGTCATTTCAGATAAGTACTTCATAGTATTCGTGCTACATTTGTTGGCCTTCGTCAAGGCGTAGTGTGCGGTAGCTGATTACTGCTTATCTGCTAGCATATGATCCGATTGGATTAGGGTAGTCGTGCGACCTTGTTGACCTTGTCAAGGGTCATGCGGGTGGTTTAATTCAATCAGGAAATGATGTGTTGAACTTGACTTGCGGTCTATGGTTTGTTGACCTTGTCAAGGTTATAGATCGCTTGGGGAAAAACATTATCGGGAATTTCAAGTGTTGAAATTTGCAATGAGATTGCATACCTCCTATGAGATAGTTAGATCCCGATACCCACTGCGAGTAAGAGTTACTCCTGGGAGAGTTTTACACATCACAATTAGCCGATCAAGTAGGTGTCTAGAAAGGTGTTAATGGGGTTATGCCTCTGGGAAAACAAGGTTTATTTTAATTAGGTCCGTGCGAAAGCACGAGGAACCTCCCTCAAAGTACCGACACTGGCCTGGCCGAAATATTGGCGAATTTGTAGGGTGTAATTAATCCCGGCTAATCTTACCTTTTAAGGTTTGAAGGTAGATTTGACTAAAACAGTGGGAGCCATCCTGATTAGATAAAATAATAACCAATCTAATCTTGCAAGAGCGCACGCAGAGTGTTTTCTTCTCTCCCTCTCCAGGTAGCGACCATGTTACGCCTTAATCAAGATAATAATACGGATGTATTGACCGAACCCGCTTGTTATATTGAGCTGGGGAACGTTGGTCCCGCTCCAACTTATAATTGTTATAAGACCGAGCAGGAAATAGGGGATTACCAGGATTCCCGTGCCGCCCAAACGAAGAAAGTGCATAATGATGCATCTTCTTCAGGTGTGTTCATTACAGAGAACTGTTTCTCAGTTTCCTTTACGTCCTGGGTATGAGATACCGGATCAGGATCCCACATATGTAATATGTTATATGGGCTACAGATAGTTAGAGAACTGAGAATGGGTGATAAGTTTCAAGAGTTGGAAACGGTGCAAGTGTTGCAGCCAAGTTGTTGGCAGCTATCACCCTGTATTACCAAATACATTGATTCTGAACGAATGTTATTAGATACCGAACCTGATATACAACATCATATCAATTTCTTTATTTAGTAAAGAAGGATATAATTTTGTATTGTTGGATAATGTTTTGAACATTTCCTATATCAAGAGTTGATCGGTTTAGGCACGTTATCTAAAAGCATATACGTTCTAAATCAAACCACAGTTCTTAACGTACAAAACACACACAAGAGGAAGAGTTCAGAAGTGAACAAATCCTTCTTAAGGCATTATAGACTAGGTCATATCAATGCGACCAGACTAGCTAAGTTACATATAGATGCATATTTAAATCAGTTTGAATTTACATCTTGTGAAACTTGCCAGTCATGTCACAAAGATAAGATGACCATAGCTCCGTTTATTGGAAACAAAGAAAGAGTTAGTGAACTTTTGGGATTGATACATGATGATGTAAGTAAGTCCTTTGTCTACAAATGCCAGGACTGGTTCTTTTTGCTTCATTACATTCACTGATGATCTCTCAAGATTCGCACATGTGTTCCTGTTGAAACACAAGTCTGAAACTTTTGAGAAATTCAAAGAATATAAGTTAGAAGTAGAGAACCAAATGGGTATAAGTATTATGTCCTTTGATGTGATCGAGGAGGAGAGTACTTGAGCATGGAGTTCCTGGACTATTCTAAAGGAGAATAAGATTCTCTCTCAGCATTACTCCTCCGTATACACCACAGCACGTCGGTGTATCGGGGCGGAGCAATCGCACCCTATGTGATAAGGTGTGCTCTATGATGAGTACTACTGAGTTGCCTATTTCCTTTTGGGGGTTATGCACTTGTGAAGCTACATACCTATTGAATAGGGTTCCATCCAAATCAGATGCCTACCACTCCATATGTGATATGAAATGGGAAGGGCCCATCTCTTAAGTAAGTTAAGATTTGGGGTTGTCTGGCCTATGTCAAAAGAAAAATCCGGACAAGCTCGAGGCAAGGTCAGTTCTGTGGAAGTTTGTTGGATATCCCAAGCATTTGCAAGGGAATATCTTCTACCACACTGAAGAGCAAAAGGTGTTTTGTTTCTAAGCATGCCACCTTTTGGAAAAGGAATTTCTTGTGAAGAAATTAGTGGTCATGAGGTAGAACTGGAAGGAGTTCTAGCTATACAAACTGCAGCTGATGATTTGGTAGAACTGGAGGATTCAATAGTTCCCGACGAACTTCAGCCTCTCCGCCGATCTGGTAGGGTTCCTCACCCACCTGAGAGATACTTTGGTTTTCTCTATGACAGTGGGAGCGAGGATTGCATCATGAGATGATGACCCAACTAGTTTCGAGCAGGCCATCAAGAGTGGTGACTCTATGAGAATGGCTGGATGCTAAGCGATCTGAGATGGAATCCATATACACCAATAAAGTATGGACTTTGGTTGCTATATCTGAAGGGTTAAATCCCCATCAGGAGCAAGTATATCTTGAGAAGATTACTTGGTGTACATGGAAAAGTTGAGGCTTTCAAAGCTAGACTTATTGCAAAAGGTTCTCGTCATCGACCAGGTGTGGATAATGATGAAACCTTTTCTAGTCCCTATGCTTAAGTCCATCCGGATCCTACTTGCCATTGCTACATACCATGACTACGATATCTGGCGGTTGGGTGTCATGACTGCATTTCTAAATAGTGATTTAGAAGAGAGTGTCTATAAGTACACAGCCAGAGGGCTTCGTAGATAGTAGGAGCAGCGGAAACGTGTGCAAGTTGCTTTATGGGTTAAAGCAAGCATCGCGGAGTTGGAACATCTGTTTTGATGTGGTAGTCAAAGAGTTTGACTTCATCAAAATGGTAGATGAATCTTGTTTATACAAAAAGGTAGTAGAGAGTAAGGTAGTCTTCCTTGTAATGTACGTGGAAGACATACTCTTGATAGGAAAGGAGTTTCCTATGCTACACTCGGTCAATCTCCTCTTATCACAAGAATTCTCCATATAGGATCAAGGTGATACCTCCTAAATCTTGGGTTTTGGATCTATGAGATAGATCTAAGTGGATGTTAGGATTCTCACTAGGTGTAGTGAGTTGGTATCAATCGATCCTGGGGAGAATCACTGGATAGCTTCCCGGGTGGTAAGGACGACTGAATGTCAGTCACAGGCATTATCTTTACCCTCAGTGGAGGGATGGTATGTTGGAAAAGTTCCAAGCTAGATACCGTAGCAAACTAGACGATAAAGGATGGATACATCGCTACCAAGGATGCAACCAAAGAGGCGGTCTGGATGTACACTAGTTCATGAGATGAACTTCGTTCCTACCGTTGTGTGACAATGGAGTTGTGGATTAGGCCTAGGAACCACCGTCCCATCAGTGATCTAGACATATTCTTAGGCAGTATCACCTGATCATGGAGATGGTTGATCTCCAGGGAGATCGAAGATAGGAGAGTAGACACAGAGGACAGCACAGCGGATCCACTAACAAAGGACTTTTCCCAAGAGAGAATTTATGGGATGGTTGAGTATGAGATACTACAACCACTGCTGATTGTTGGGTATTGAATACTACAACAGATGGCCCTAGTGCAAGTGGGAGATTGTTAGTTATATGTATGCCCTAGAGGCCATTACTGTACATGCGATATACATTGTAGTGGATACTAGGAAATATATAAGGGGACTTTCTTGCTCGACATAATAGTATACTATCTGGTTGCTCTTTATCTTAACATGTACACTGATTGTCTCTTTGTTATATGTTGATAAAGCCCTTAGGATGAGTACTTGACTACCAGGATTGTGATGCAGATCATACTAGTGGGGACAGGGTAGTCGCTAAGTACATCCTTCAAATGTTCCTAGTCGTGGGTGTATCGAGACAGGGCATCGATATACCAGAGTAGACTAGCGTATAGCTTCTCGACCCATGTAGATGGGCGATGGATGATCCCATATCCATTGGTGCTTGATATCAGAGACAGTATACGGGTGCTCAGTGGAGACTGGGTACACTGGACGGACTCGCCGAGAACTTCCAGATGGTATTATACTTAACGTCAGATGGCAGTTCTCTGGTGACACTGGTACAGGTTAGTCTGTAGACCCGAGATCGTCATAGAGTCTTTTGTGATTCCCACTGTGCTTTGATTTACACCTTACCATGTTCAAGAGAACGTGCAAAACGGTGTCTTTTGGGTACAGTCCCGAATCACATGGAGGCGATGAGCGATAGGAGGGGTTTCGTATCTCCCGATATTGGGAGTTGATGTTAAGCTGTGCTCGATTGGCTATAACAGGAAGTCCCTGGCCAAGGCTGCTTCAGAGATATACCGATAAGTGTTATCAGTAGTTTCTCGACCCGTTATGAGCCTCACATCGGCACGACTTATCGAGTTACTGGGGTTTGACGTTTACCACCCCTAGACGAGATATGCGACATATCAGATGAAGAGACCGGACCGTACGGTAGTTTTACTGATTCGATTCGCAGGAGAATGAGAAGGCTTGCTTGTTGATCTTCTTATTGCTCAATACCCGGGTGGCCGTTACGTTTAGCAGACCGCTTGCGGCTTGTGGGTGTTTGATATGATCATCACCTACTGCCGGCGTATTGACGAGTCTTTAGAGTCCTACAAAGAGGTTTCCTGGCTCAAGCGAAACGGAGTAGGAGCACATATGAGATATGTGCGGGACCGAGATTAATGCGTGTATGTGATACCGCATTCCATTCTCGCGATTTGTGACATCGTTCGGTTATATGTGATATAGCCGGGTTATCGGATCAAGTATTGATTCGATAAGTTGTTACATTTGATATTAGTCGGTTATATGTGATATAGCCGGATTATTAAATCAAGTGTTGATTTAATAATTTAATGTACAATTATATATTTGACATATTATGTTACATTAACTAATACTTGCTCACTTATGATTTCTTTTCTCGCTTGATTTTTTGCATGAGTATATATGTGATATATATAAGTGTACAAGTTTTTGTGTTATGGTAGATGATACAAACTACATGGGTGTATGAGACTCAACCATGCTTGGTTTAATCCTAGGGTTTTTAATTTCTTAAGTAAATAAAAATTGGTGGCTTTTGTCATGGCAAGAAGCTTGGAGAAGCTTGCTTGTGCATTGACAAGTCCACTAGTTTTGTTTTACTAAACATATTTGTAAACCCAACCATTATTCCTTAGCCATGGTTATGTCTCTAAAAGGGTTAGTGTATGACACTAACTCACCCATGGTTCTCACTCTCTCATGAGTTGATTCATCTTCTTCTTCAGTAAAAAGAAAAAAAAGGCTTGTTAGGTTTTTTCTATGTGAAGAATTAGTGTGAGAAAATTATATCTAAAATGAGAAAAATTCCTACTTCATCATCCTCTACTACTTGCGATTTAGTATAGGTTGTTTGCTTCACTAATTCTACAATTAGTGAAGGGGTAGCTTGGGTTAGTGTCTTCTTGACGTAGATCATCTTCGGCCTCGAAGTCTTCTAACAAGCTTGTTCCGTACATCTTATGGAGCCTCTCAAGAGTCTGGGAGTTTATGGATCGCAGCGAAGGGACGACTACACGGAGCTAATGAAGTGAAGGACCAGTCTACAAAGGTTGTATTCCTTGTTCACTTCTTTTGCAAAGTTGTTTGCATTTCATTTCGTCGGATTTCTGGTATACGATTCTATGTTAGGGTTAGCTAGAACGGCTAAAATTTTAATTTGGTATGGATGATGCCTCCCGAAACCTTGCTGCCGTACTAGGCAACCCTACAGATTTGATATTACAAGCTAGACCTGGTACATACAAACAATTACGTAGAATCAATATCTTCCCACTTGTCAATCCTAGGTGATATTCCCCTGCGGATTCAGCGTCCACGCTCATTCCGTTAGCAACTCTAAGAGTCATATCACCTACCTTGATTACTCTACGGTTTCTCAAAGCCTGTAATGAATTACAGATGTGAGATCCTGATCCGGTATCTAGTACCCAGGAAGTAGAGTTAATTGACATACAGTTTTCAATTATAAACAAACCCGATGTCGAAGCCACAACATACTTCGGATCCTGGATTCTGGCTTTCAAAGCCCTGCATTCCTTCTGCCAATGCCCTTTTCCAGTGACAATAGGAACATCCCTCCTTCCCTACTGTCAGCCCCAAAACTTTTGCCCTTCCCTTTCCCTCTACCTTACTGACACTGCCTATCGGCTTTGTGGAGGTCTTCTTCTTCTCACCCTTGGCATCCGCCTTAGATCCAGAAGAGGAAGATTCCCCAATAAGCAGAGCGGGTGTCTTCTTGGTTTCCTTCAGGGTGTAAGTAGCAAGTAGGGACTGTAGAATCAAGTCAGCATATGACTGGTTCTCCAATGTGGTTTCCAGGTCCGTGAGCTCATCTATATAGCTAGTCATTATAAGGACGTTGTCCTCTACAGATGACCCGATAGCCAACCTCGCTTGAAGCAATTCCTTCGAGGTTTCATATCTTGCGATATGAGATTGCTCTCCATATGAATCTTTGTTATGGAGGAAGATGGAAGCTAAGTCCATCTTCTCATGCTGCCTCTGGATATCACCATCTACTAAGGCCAACACAAGGCACTTGGCATTTGCACTAACCTTTTCCCTTGTCATACGGATATCAATATCCGTGACGGTGGAAACTGGACCTGTGACGGCGGGGGCTTGAGTAATAATGAGGTGGTCCAGCTTGTCACAGGCAATGGACATCTGGACAAACCTTGCCAGTCAATATAGTCTGGCCCAGTCAATTTATTAGCTAATTGTAACCTAGGTGCGGTCAACTGGTCGCTGCAATTAGGAGAAAGAGAAGAAACACTTTAGCATGATTGATTGATGTAAATTTTAGAGTAGTGTTTGTAGTTTAACCGCAATCAGAACGGTGTCGCGTGTAGCTAGACCGAGGTGAGTACATGTCGTCCTCAGGGAAACATGGAACCTTTTATTCTTACTTTAGGCGTGTTGAGAAAGAAAGGAGGAAGAATAAAGAATGGTGAAGAATGGTTGTAGGATCTAGATCTACGTTAAATACAGATGCAAAATATAGATTTAGATTAACTACGGATGTAAGTTTAATATTAAAAGGGGGCTTGTAGGGTTCATTGGCATTTAGTAGTTATGGATGATTAATTAAAGATTACTCTATTATCCTTTAATAGATTTAAAACTAGAACGACAGTGATGCATGTAGATTAGGGTTTCTGGAGGGAAAAGGATTCCCACTCTTAACCCCTATCTCGACATGGAACTCCGTTCATATCTAGCCTTTACCAAAAGAATTGTTAACCTAATCTCTAATCGTGGTCGCGATTATCAATGAATTGATAGTGCGCCCAATTAGGATGTTAACTATTCTTTTGATAAAGTTTATAAACTTTATAGGACTTAAAAAGAGTTTAAGGATCTTCATCATCCATTAACCTTCCCTAATCCCATGAACCCTAACAGCGAAGAATTACTCGCGCATGTTGGGAGAAGAAGAGATGGAGAGAGAAATCATATTAAAACTACAAAGAGATAGAATAAGAAAACTACTACCTTTATTAATCAACAAAATTCATTTACACTTTGTTCCCTTAGAAAATGATTACAAAAATGCTAGTTTGCTTCTCGATCTCTTCTAAGGAGGTAGACGAACAGTTGATGACCAGCCTGGATGCGTGAGCCGTCGTGGACTTCGTGATCTCTTCAGCTTGATCATTTTTCCAAGAGGCTCTCGGTCCTTATTTATAGTCTCAGAGCCAGAACCCTAGCTTCCTAATTTGGAAACCAGTGGTTAAGATCCTAGCAGAACAAATCTCAACTCCCAACTCGTCCAACACGTGGCGGAACCGCGGCCAAAAGGTGGGTTTAGCCGCGGTTCCGCGGCCAAACAGGGAGATCATGTGGTTGTTTCTCTGGGGCTTTAACTTGATGACACGTGGTGATCTTTTCACATCTCTGGAAACTGAAAATCTTTTCTTCGTCACTGCCAGACTTGATTTCTTTAGTTTACTTTCTTAATTAGGCAGGTTTGTTTCTCCAACTTTGATTTCCTTGATTTCAGCCCTGTAAATTCGGCATAATATCTTAACAAATAATATTAGTAGAGTTTGTTTTAGTGAGATATTAACTTAACCATTAAGAATTGGTCAAAGGTATTTAATAAGGTAAGCATATTTAAATGGGCCAAATGTTACATGAATATTATATACTTACTTTTTCCTACCAAATGTTAATTATAATATATAAACACATGAAAATAGTATTTTTACAGGTAAACCCTCATATGTATCATATATTATAATAAACACCTTTTATTATATAGAAATAGTAGGAAAAATGTCATATTAAATGTGCAGTTTTATCAACTGAACAAATACCCCCAAACTTATCTTTGATCGTCCCGCGCAACTAGTTTCTTCAAGAGAAAAAAAGAAAGGAGAAAGCTAAGCACATTTTCGTAGGCAACACGATTGCACTGAGCGCGTGCAACAAGCCGTTAAACCTCTAGGTGTCTCTAGTAAGAGGTGTGTTGTCTCCTGAGGGTTTTCAGCGGATTACACTCACAAAATCCTATAATAAAAGAGAGATGGTGAAAGTTACATATAAAGATAAGAACTATAAAAGAAAGAACTTGAAAATAAGAGTTTTCAACTACACCAGCTTTTCAGTTGCTATGAGCCCTATCTTAATGGTCGTGAAAAAATGTTAGAAATCACATCATCCCTCAATAAAACATTGCCTTTAGTTTTCCTCCTTATCTTTCCTCCAAACATTAATCATATACCCCTACGTGTGTGAACTGGATATCCCTACACTCGGAGAATTCAATTCAAGCAATCATATTCTTGTCCATCTACCTTAGTACTTTTTAATCGATATTTATATGGAAAATGCTCACACATTTTTCATGCGACCGTTAATACTTCTTGAGGTACTAACCGACCGATTACACATGTGCTCGCTAATTAAGTGCTTTTCCTCGTCTTGCAACACCTAAGGCTTAGCAGTGGCTCTCAAACCAGTTGGTCTAAGGCACTAGGTGATAAAGCACCCTCGCTATATTTTTTTATTGCTGCCTCGGTGATAACAAAACCAGTGTTCATTTTTCTTTTCACCATTTTATCTTTTATTCTCCACTTTTATTTTCTTCATACTTTGGTTTTTAGACAAGAGCATTTCAAGGTATCCTCTACTATCCCGAGTTTCAAGATATGTGTAAGTGCGTATGTAGGGTATCAACGTTCAAATGTTTGGCTTCCAGAATAGGAACTATTTTTCAAGCTTATTTTTTGTAAGTCCACGTTGCGACCCCCGGTGCTTACGGGGAGGCGGAAACGGTATAAAAAACAAATTTTTATCGCAAGAGGCAACATGGACTAAACAAGGTCGGGATCGTGTCTAAACTAAACTAGCAAACATACAAAGGAGCGTTAGCTACTCGGATGAAGAGTTATACCTAAACTTGAACTCCTTCTTCTTTAAACTTTGTAGAGGTTGATGGTTCTCTTCTCGTCGCCTTCTTCCGTCGAAGATGGATCCACCTGAGGGTTCAACCTTCGGGCTCTTTCTCGAACTTTGAGTGAACTAGGATTTCCGGCTTGCTAAACCTTGAACCCTAGAGAGAGTAGAGAGTGTCTAGGGGTTGTTTTCTTTTCAAGGTGAGGGATTCTCAACACATGAGAAGGAATCACCTTGAGCTTGAGGAAGAAGAAGATGAAGTGAGGAGAGAGAATGATTATGATAGAATGAGCTCTTTTCTTTTGCAACCATAACTAAAAGAAAAGGAAATATCTAATTAATAATAATAATTGAAAATGAGAATAGTTGATGGTTAATTTGGAATGACCACTATCATACTTTCAATAAATGAGTGTAAGCATGAATCAAGGAGTATCTTTTCAAAGCATGATGGTGGTCAACATTCAACCATGGTCAACAAGTCAACCATGGTCAACAAGTCAACAAAATCAACCATAACAATATTTCATTTAATTACTATTATTAATTGATATTTCATAAATCTATTAGGGTTTGGAAAATGACGACTGTCAACTGTGCAAACGCACCCGTTCCGAAACCCTAATGAAATACCTCATCCTCCGCCTCAAGCAACTGTGCATACACACCTGCATTCTCGTTCCGAGGAACAAGAATACCGAGATATAAAAGCAACCCCAAAACATATACCAGTATCTGGCTCAAACCAGAGCCTGCCAGTATAATCCGTCCGGACTCCAAAACGTGCACAAGTGCTCGGATGAGAACGAACCCTGTCGCAAAACCATGCGACCTCTACTCTGTTTTGCCCAAAGGCGAATACCCTCTGTGTGGGACTCTAAAGACTCGACACTACGCTGGCAGTGGGTTTAACGACAGACCGCAAGCGGCACTAGCTGTGCGTAACGGTCCCCAGGTAGATGCCGACAAGAAGGCTGACGAGGTGAACCCCATCTGAACTCCTACTGAGTCTGAATGTGACATTCTCCATAAAGTCCGGTCTGTTCGTCTGATACATCGCATGTCGGGCCTAGGGGGCGGTAAAACGTCAGTCCCCCAATAGTGGTACAAGTCGTGTCGGAGTGAAGCCCAAAACACCCTGAGATAACACTGGAAGCCTACCAGTATATCTCGCTTGCCCTGGCCAGGGACTACTTGTGTAATGGCTCTCCTAGACACAGCGCGATGTCAACCCCCAATACCGGGAGAGACGAATCCTGTCTAACCGTCACTGCCTCCAAGTGCTTCGGGACTGCACCCAACCACTACCTGTTTGCACGACTCCTTTGAGCCGTGGTAGGGTAGTGATCAAAGTGCAGTGGGAACACACTCGAGGCGAAGTGCCAGTGTCAAGTCAGCGGACTAAGCTGTACTCATGTCACCTGGGAACTGATAACTGACGATAGGTATAATACCAACCTGTCAGTTCCCGACGAGTCCTGTCCAGTGTACTCGTAACCTAACGAGCACCCGTATACTATCTCCAGTACGACGTACTGATGGCTGTGGGACAGACCATCTCCCACACTGGGATGAGAAGCGCATACGCTAGTCTACTCCGGAGTATCGATGCCCTGTCTCGATAGTCCTGCGACTAGGGACCTGTATAAGGATGTGCTTATAGATTACCCAGCCCCCACTAGTGTGACTGCCATCACAACGCTGGTAATCAAGCAAAGATCCTAAGGGCTCCACTAATGCGTATAGGTGATATCGTAAAATAAACACATGTACACATTGAAGTAGAAACAAACCAAGTAGCATACTACTATATTGAGCAAGATTGTTTATACAAGGTGAATATCCCAAGCTTCCATTAAGTAATATACAAACTAGTATGATACAGTAATGGCCTCTAGGGCATATACACTAACAATCTCCCACTTGCACTAAGGCCATGTACTGGCGTATCGAAGACCTATCATCTCGATCAGCCGCTCGAACTGAGTCTGGGGTAGGGCCTTGGTGAATGGATCTGCAGTGTTTTCTTCTGAAGCAACCCTCCGAACCTCGATCTCCTTGCGATCCACGATCTCCCTGATCAGGTGATACCGCCTCAAGATGTGCCTGGATCTCTGATGGGACCTGGGTTCCTTTGCTAAAGCTATAGCCCCGTTGTTGTCGCAATACAGAGGTACTGGGTCAACAATGGACGGAACCACCTGAAGTTCTTTTAAGAACTTCCTTATCCAGACAGCTTCTTTTGCGGCATCAGATGCAGCGATGTATTCCGCTTCCATAGTCGAGTCTGCTACGGTTTCCTGTTTGGAACTCTTCCAACACACCGCCCCTCCGTTGAGGGTAAAGACAAAACCCGACATGGACTTGGAATCATCCTTGTCACTCTGGAAGCTGGAGTCAGCAAAGGCCTCGATCTGGAGGTCTTTTCCGCCATACACCAAGAACATATCCTTAGTCCTTCTCAGGTACTTGAGAATGTTCTTTACTGCTATCCAGTGTTTCTCCCCAGGGTTTGACTGATACCTGCTTACCACACTCAGTGCATAAGCTACATCCGGTCTGGTACACAACATCGCATACATTATAGAGCCTACCGCAGAAGCGTAGGGTATAATAGACATGCGATCCCTTTCCAAATCAGTCTTGGGAGACATCTCTTTAGAGAGGGTGATCCCGTGACAAGCCGGTAGGTTACCGCGCTTGGAATCTTCCATACTGAATCTTTTCAGTACGGTGTCGATGTACCTGGACTGTGAAAGTCCTAATATCCTCTTGGATCTATCACTATGGATCCGGATCCCCAGGATGTATGAGGCATCACCCAGGTCTTTCATGGAGAACCTGTGTGACAAGAAACCCTTGACAGATTGTAGCATAGGAATGTCATTTCCTATTAAGAGAATGTCATCCACGTATAAAACAAGGAATACTACAGTTCTCGCTACAAATCTACTATAGATGCATGGTTCATCTGGATTTTTGATAAAGTCAAATTCCTTGACCGTCTCATCAAAACAGATGTTCCAACTCCGCGATGCCTGCTTTAGTCCATAGATGGACTTAAGCAACTTGCACACCTTTCCGCTGCTCCCACTCTGAATGAAACCCTCTGGCTGATCCATATAGACACACTCCTCTAAATTTCCATTTAGAAAAGCGGTTTTTACGTCCATCTGCCAAATCTCATAATCGTGGAAGGCAGCAATGGCAAGAAGGATCCGAATGGATTTCAGCATAGCCACTGGAGAAAAAGTTTCGTCATAGTCCAAGCCAGGTCTTTGACGGAAACCCTTTGCTACAAGTCTAGCTTTATAGGTCTCAACCTGTCCATCTACACCAATCTTCCTTTTGAAGATCCACTTGCATCCTACGGGTTTTACCCCGTCTGGAGCAATGTCCAACGTCCATACTTTGTTGGTGTACATGGACTCCATTTCGGTCCGCATTGCATCCAGCCATTTTACCGAGTCAACGCTCTGAACGGCCTGCTGGAAGCTAGTAGGCTCATCATAATCTATGATGCAATCCTCTCTATCCCCGTCTATGAGAAAACCGTAGTATCTCTCGGGCGGATGAGACTGCCTACTACTCCTGCGGAGCGGCGTAGGAATGTCCTGTTCATTTGAACCCTCTGGTTCCACTAAGCTTTCAGTAATAGTCTGTGGTTCTGGAATTTCTTCCAGTTCTACTGCGCTCCCACTTAATTCTTTTTCTAAGAACTGGTGTTCTAGAAAGTGGGCATGACGAGAAACGAGAACTTTTTGTTCCTCTTCGTAGTAGAAGAGATATCCCTTGGAATTCTTTGGATATCCCACAAACTTACACAGTACTGAGCGCGCCTCGAGCTTGTCCGCATGCTGCTTTTTAACAAAAGCTGGACTTCCCCAAGTCTTAATGTGACTGAGATGGGGTCTCTTCCCACACCACATCTCATATGGTGTAGTAGGCACAGTCTTAGTAGGAACTCGGTTCAAAAGGTACGCAGCTGATTCTAGCGCATACCCCCAGAATGATCGCGGTAACTCAGCGTTACTCATCATGGACCGTACCATATCCAATAGGGTTCGGTTCCGTCTCTCCGATACACCGTTGTGTTGCGGAGTGTATGGAGGAGTAAGCTGAGAGAGAATCCCGTTCTCTTTTAAATAATTCAGGAACTCGGCACTTAAGTATTCTCCACCTCGATCCGATCTTAGAATCTTGATACTTTTGCCGGTTTGTTTTTCTACTTCATTCTTATATTCCTGGAATTTTTCAAAAGCTTCGGACTTATGTTTCATTAAGAAGACATAACCGTATCTTGAAAAATCATCCGTAAAAGTAATGAAGTAAGAATAACCGCTTCGCGCATGTGTAGACATTGGACCGCACACGTCGCTGTGTACGAGTCCCAAGAGCTCGCTCGCTCTTACTCCGTGTCCAGTGAACGGAGTCTTTGTCATCTTTCCTTTGAGACAGGATTGACAAGTGGCATACGATTGATATTCGAACGGATCCAAATATCCTTCTGTATGTAACTTAGTCAACCTTCTCTCATTGATGTGACCCAGTCTACAATGCCATAAGAAAGTCTGATTGATATCTGGAGACTTTCTTTTGTGTGTATTCTGGACATTGAAAATCTGTGGTTGGTTTAATACGTATATACCATTGCTCAGTGTACCTGACCCAATCAGAACTTGATTAAGGTGAATGTTTACAACATTACTTACAAACGCAAATTCATAACCTTCTTTAGAAACCAAAGATACAGAAATGATATTACAAGTTGCGTTGGGTACAAAAAAGCAATTACGCAAAACCAAAACATGCCCATCTGACATTCCGAGGTGATAGTCCCCCACGGCTTTAGCATCCATGCTAGCTCCGTTCGCAACTGAGGGTCATGTCACCTGCCTTCAAAACCCTACGGTTTCTCAACGCCTGCAAAGAATTACAGATATGAGATCCTCATCCGGTATCCAATACCCAGGAAGTAGAGTTTATAGAAAGACAGTTTTCAATAACATACACACCTGAAGCTGAAGCCGCAACCTGCTTCAGTTCCTGTGTCCTGGCCTTCCAAGCCCTGCAATCCTTTTTCCAGTGTCCACTCTTATGACAATAGAAGCATTCTTCCTTTCCAACAAGCTTCCCCGCAATCTTTGTTGCCTTTTCCTTTCCCTTCGTACCCACTTTACTAACACCGCCTCTTGGTTTGGCGGGGGCTTTCTTCCTCTTACCCTTGGCTTTCGCCTTGGACCTAGAGGAAGAAGATCCTCCTACAAACAAAGCGGGTGTTTCCCTACCCTTCTGTAGGGTGCCCTCTGCGCTCCTCAGCAGGTTGAGGAGTTCTGAAAGTTCAACTTTCTTTTCTTGTAAGTTGAAGTTCAGTATAAACTGGGCGTAAGTGGATGGAAGGGACTGGAGAATTAAATCCGTATAGAGTTCACTGTCCAACGTGGTCCCAAGTTCCGCGAGCTCTTCAGTGTAGCCAATCATCTTAAGCACGTGGTCCGCTACCGATGATCCGACGGCCAACTTTGTCGAAAATAACTTCTTCGACACTTCGTATCTTGCGATACGAGACTGCTCTCCATACAGTTCTTTTGTATGGAGAAATATGGACTCGAGGTCCATATTCTCATGCCTCCTCTGATGTTCGTTGTCCATAGAGGCAAGCACGAGGCACCTGGCCTTCGCGCAATCAATCTCCCAAGTCTTACGGATTTCCTTATCCGCGACGCTGGAGGTGGGACCTGGGACGGGGGGAGCTTTGGTGGTAAGAAGATACCCCAGCTTGTCGTAAGCGATTGCCAATTTGACATTCCTGAGCCAATCTTTGTAGTTTGGCCCTGTCAGTATGTTTTTATCTAGAAGTAACTTAAGTCCAGTCATTTCGATTTGGTTGCTGCAGGGGGGAGAGAAGAAACACTTTAGCACGATGCTCTTGCAAGTTTAGAATGGTTTTTAATTTGTCTAAACAGGATGGCTCCCACTGTCTCTCGAATCCCTCCTCAAACCACAAAGGAAGAATTAGCCGGGATCAATCCCACCGTACAATACTTGCTTAACCGTTCAGCCAGGCTAGTGTCGGTACTTCGAGGGAGGTTTTCCAACGCTTTCGTGAAGTTCCTTAATTTAAGAACCTCTTTTCCCTGGGGGCGTAGCCCCGCTAACACCTTTCTAGGCACCTACTAGGTTTATAGCATTGATCGTTTAGTGAAAAATTTCCCGAGGAGTAGCATATACTCACAGTAGGATCGGGATCCAAATATCATCGCGTGACGAAAATGAAGGAATCCTACCATAATCATCACACTCCAAATGGTATGCAAATCTAGCAAGTTTCAGTACTTATGAAACTCCCGATGTGGATTTTTGCCCCATGCTCTTATGACCTTGACTTTGGCCAAAATATCATAAGTCACATGTCAAGTTCTGCCCGTCACTATCCAGGTTAATTTGGATCCATCCGTGCATACCCTTGACTTTGGCCAAAATGGCAGCACGACTGTCCCAAACCAACGCATCTATCTATGCTACACATGAACACCCAATAGCTACCAATCACTATGCCTTGACTTTGGCCAAAATACATAGCTTGAATACTATTGCCTATTCATGCGAAACGACGGAGGGCTACGAATGGTTTTGGAAAAACCGTGAACGTAGTGAACTTGATATAATCGATGGAACAAGATAGCTTTTAGAAGGAGTGGCTCAAGCTCCGCATTTAAAAGTTAGTTTTTGAAAAGAACCGAGTGGTTTTTCGAAAGTGTTCCAACGACTTTAACTTGGTTTATTATCTTGCATTAGTTCTTTTAATGCGTGATATTCTTGCATTAGTTCTTTTAATGCGTCCCATCATTTAATCCTACCATTGCAGAAAACAACCAAAATATGACGTACGCTTATGCCATTCGCATTCGCCACGGGGTCCCGTCATCACTCGTTAGGTTACTTAACTAACGACAGAGCGGGGGCTGGGCTAGCGCGGCTGTAAAACATAAGCAACGCCTAAATATAAAGCAATGATAGACATTACAGATCACAGATGAATACATTGGATATACTAGCAATCCGCAATCCGTTCGAGCCTGCAACGAAAAGCGGATTACACGGTCGCGGTGAATAGCAAATACCCCACCCAAGACCCCTACGGGTGCGGCAAACTACCCGCCAAGAACCTGGTAGTTTGTGCACCCCTCCATGGGTCTATCCTAGGAGCAAAAACAGTAAAAAGAATTATACAATGACGGCTACAACCCCGACCCGGTTGTGCGGCCATACAAATAATATTATTACATCAATTTACATTTACAAATGAATGAAAGAAAAACAAAAGCTCATCTCACATCCACCCCGGCTATTCACCCGCGACAGTCCAACACATTCATATACACATTCCAATATCAAACACAGATCACAGAGATGTATAACCCCGACTAATCGACTTATAGCGATTAGCCGACGTTCAATACATGCAAACATCACAGATATAACCACCATAGTCAAAGTGCAGTGAAGTTCGGAAAAAATACGGAATTATAGGACCCCAAAAGTAAATTTCAGTTCTGGAAAATCTGGGCACATATAATATATCTTAAAAATCCCAAAACCAACACAGAGACACACTGCACGAAAAACGATGACGAGAGGACAACAAACAGCGGCGGTTCCGCGGCAAATGCCTACCTAATGCCGCGGAACCGCGGCGGTTTGAATGAATCATGGGATCGTTTTTCTTGGGTGTTCACACAAAACCCTGAGCCGAATTTAGGTGTATAACAAATCTCGTTTTGACCAGAAAAAATTTTAACAGAAACTTAGGGTTTTGGTTTTTCCGGTTTTGCGATTTTTCATTTCCGAACTTCGTTACACTTCACTACTTAGCTAGTTTAAGTTTAGTTAGGCTCTGATACCACTGTAAGTCCACGTTGCGACCCCCGGTGCTTACGGGGAGGCGGAAACGGTATAAAAAACAAATTTTTATCGCAAGAGGCAACATGGACTAAACAAGGTCGGGATCGTGTCTAAACTAAACTAGCAAACATACAAAGGAGCGTTAGCTACTCGGATGAAGAGTTATACCTAAACTTGAACTCCTTCTTCTTTAAACTTTGTAGAGGTTGATGGTTCTCTTCTCGTCGCCTTCTTCCGTCGAAGATGGATCCACCTGAGGGTTCAACCTTCGGGCTCTTTCTCGAACTTTGAGTGAACTAGGATTTCCGGCTTGCTAAACCTTGAACCCTAGAGAGAGTAGAGAGTGTCTAGGGGTTGTTTTCTTTTCAAGGTGAGGGATTCTCAACACATGAGAAGGAATCACCTTGAGCTTGAGGAAGAAGAAGATGAAGTGAGGAGAGAGAATGATTATGATAGAATGAGCTCTTTTCTTTTGCAACCATAACTAAAAGAAAAGGAAATATCAAATTAATAATAATAATTGAAAATGAGAATAGTTGATGGTTAATTTGGAATGACCACTATCATACTTTCAATAAATGAGTGTAAGCATGAATCAAGGAGTATCTTTTCAAAGCATGATGGTGGTCAACATTCAACCATGGTCAACAAGTCAACCATGGTCAACAAGTCAACAAAATCAACCATAACAATATTTCATTTAATTACTATTATTAATTGATATTTCATAAATCTATTAGGGTTTGGAAAATGACGACTGTCAACTGTGCAAACGCACCCGTTCCGAAACCCTAATGAAATACCTCATCCTCCGCCTCAAGCAACTGTGCATACACACCTGCATTCTCGTTCCGAGGAACAAGAATACCGAGATATAAAAGCAACCCCAAAACATATACCAGTATCTGGCTCAAACCAGAGCCTGCCAGTATAATCCGTCCGGACTCCAAAACGTGCACAAGTGCGCGGATGAGAACGAACCCTGTCGCAAAACCATGCGACCTCTACTCTGTTTTGCCCAAAGGCGAATACCCTCTGTGTGGGACTCTAAAGACTCGACACTACGCTGGCAGTGGGTTTAACGACAGACCGCAAGCGGCACTAGCTGTGCGTAACGGTCCCCAGGTAGATGCCGACAAGAAGGCTGACGAGGTGAACCCCATCTGAACTCCTACTGAGTCTGAATGTGACATTCTCCATACAGTCCGGTCTGTTCGTCTGATACATAGCATGTCGGGCCTAGGGGGCGGTAAAACGTCAGTCCCCCAATAGCGGTACAAGTCGTGTCGGAGTGAAGCCCAAAACACCCTGAGATAACACTGGAAGCCTACCAGTAT
Organism: Agapanthus africanus; assembly: GCA_030015575.1. Taxonomy (NCBI): domain Eukaryota; kingdom Viridiplantae; phylum Streptophyta; class Magnoliopsida; order Asparagales; family Amaryllidaceae; genus Agapanthus; species Agapanthus africanus. The sequence continues at coordinate 544,147,773 of JASDDO010000024.1, read as the reverse complement.
ATCTCGCTTGCCCTGGCCAGGGACTACTTGTGTAATGGCTCTCCTAGACACAGCGCGATGTCAACCCCCAATACCGGGAGAGACGAATCATGTCTAACCGTCACTGCCTCCAAGTGCTTCGGGACTGCACCCAACCACTACCTGTTTGCACGACTCCTTTGAGCCGTGGTAGGGTAGTGATCAAAGTGCAGTGGGAACACACTCGAGGCGAAGTGCCAGTGTCAAGTCAGCGGACTAAGCTGTACTCATGTCACCTGGGAACTGATAACTGACGATAGGTATAATACCAACCTGTCAGTTCCCGACGAGTCCTGTCCAGTGTACTCGTAACCTAACGAGCACCCGTATACTATCTCCAGTACGACGTACTGATGGCTGTGGGACAGACCATCTCCCACACTGGGATGAGAAGCGCATACGCTAGTCTACTCCGGAGTATCGATGCCCTGTCTCGATAGTCCTGCGACTAGGGACCTGTATAAGGATGTGCTTATAGATTACCCAGCCCCCACTAGTGTGACTGCCATCACAACGCTGGTAATCAAGCAAAGATCCTAAGGGCTCCACTAATGCGTATAGGTGATATCGTAAAATAAACACATGTACACATTGAAGTAGAAACAAACCAAGTAGCATACTACTATATTGAGCAAGATTGTTTATACAAGGTGAATATCCCAAGCTTCCATTAAGTAATATACAAACTAGTATGATACAGTAATGGCCTCTAGGGCATATACACTAACATTTTTATCCTCAAATTAGTAGTTTCCTTCATCTTACAAACCCTTGGGACAACGGCTCATAACTACTTATTACTAGTTTCATTTAAGAAAACATCTAACTTTCTTGTTTTTCTTAAACTATTCCTATCTTTCAAATATAATTTTTTCACTTTCTACTGTTTTATTATAAAAAAAATTTGAATGCCCAGTGTCAAAGATAATTCAAACCTCCCCCCAAATCTGTTTTCAGCAGTGTCCTCACTGATGTTGTCTTTTGAGAGCATGGACCTGTATACTTGGGGAGAGACAAAAAGAGGTAAAATAATAGTTAAATGAAAACTACCACCAAACTTGTTCTTTGGCACGCACAGATATTCAGTTAAGTCCATTTTCACTCACCTCCATTCTTAAAACGAGAAAATGTTACCAAAACATGGAGGTGAGGCGGAGAAAATTCAGTTCTGATAATGCGGCTCCTGTAAAAACAGGATCTCCTCTGCTGGGTCAGCAGAGAAATACGGTTTTAATCTATGCCCATTTACTTTAAAAATTGAACCGTTTTTCAAATTTTCAACTTCTACTGCCCAGTGCGGGTGTACATACCGCACCACAAAAGGTCATTTCCAACGAGATTTAAGCTTACTGAGATGAAGATGGAGACGAGAATCGTAAAGAAGGACTTGTTGCCCCGATGTGAAAGTTTTTCTAAAAACATTTTTATCGTGGAACACTTTAGTCCGGTTCTTTACTATCATCGCATTATTGTAAGCTTCATCGCGGAGTTCGCTTAGCTCATTCAATTGCAGCTTCCGATAGCTGCTCGCTTGATCAAAATCGAAGTTAAGCTCTTTAATAGCCCACATTGCTTTATGTTCGATCTCGACAGGAAGGAGGCATGCCTTCCCAAACACAAGGCGGTATGGAGACATACCAAGATCGGTCTTATAAGTGGTGCGAAATGCCCAAAGAGCATCCGTCAATTTGGTTGACCAATCTTTATGGTTTTTAGAAACCGTCTTCTCCAAAATTTGTTTGATCTGCCTATTTGAGATCTCAGGTTGCCCGCTTGTTTGGGGATGATAGGGCGTAGAAAGTTTGTGAGTGATTGAATATTTCGGCATCAAAGCCTCGAAAGACCGATTACAGAAATATGTCTCGTTGTCGCTAATTATAGCGCGAGGGTGTCCTAATCGCGAAAAGATATTTTCTTTAAGGAACTTAATGACAACTTTGTTGTCATTAGTGCGACATGGTATTGCTTCCACCCATTTCGAGACGTAATCAACCACTAACAAGATATATAAATTCCCAAAAGAGTTGGGAAAAGGGCCCATAAAATCAATACCCCAAACGTCGAATATTTCCACAACCAATATAGGTTGGAGCAGCATCTCATTTCTTCGTGAAATCCGACCAAAGTGCTGACATCGCAGACAAGTTTTGCAATGATCATATGCATCTTTAAATAATGTTGGCCAATAAAAGCCACATTGCAAAACTTTCTCCGCCGTTTTTCGAGGACCAAAATGACCGCCGCATGCCTGATCATGACAAAATGATAACACACTCTTGAATTCATCGTTAGGGACACACCTGCGAATGATTTGGTCGGAACAATACTTAAACAAATAAGGTTCATCCCAGTAAAAGTATTTTACTTGGGATAGAAATCGAAGTTTGTCTTGTTTCGACCAATCGCTAGGAATAAGTCCCGTCGCAAGATAGTTCACAATATCCACAAACCAAGGTGTTGGGGTAAAAATTTACACCTCGATTGATCAAGTCAAAATCAAAGTCAACCCCAAGCCAGGTGGGCCCAACCCCAGGTCAAGCGGGCCCATGCCAAAGTCGAGCCCGCGGCCAGCCTCCTCCATGCCAAAATAAAGATCATGTAATAAATAATTTTTTATGTAATTTTTTATGCATGAATGTATGCGAAATGGGCATAAAGCCAAATTTTTGTAAGCCCATGGCTTATGTGCAAAAAGAAATGGCACATGAGCCATTGGATGGCCAAAATGCCATTTTTGTAAAGCCCAAGGGGCTAAATGTAAAGTGTATAGACTATAAAGGCGAGAATAATGAAATATCCCAACTTTTTTTTCTCTCCAAAAAAATTTAGATCTGAGATCTTTTCTCCTTCCTCAAGGTTCCAAAACCTTCTTCTTTCTTTTGAATTAAATCAAGAGTTTTACTCTTCATTTTATAAAACTAAATAGTTTTTCACCACAAAGCCAATAAAGGGGAACTCAGATCTTCCACTAGATCTCAAAAAGAAGAGATTTTTAAAATCTCACATCTCTTGATCTTCAAGATCCAGCAACCAGAGGAGAAAGAAGAAGAACCCCTTTCATCAACCCCAAAACAACTTAGGAGTTTAACTCCACTCTGATTTCTCTTTCGAGAACTTCCGGGGCTAAAAGCCTCTTTTTCTCGCCGGCGCCCAAGCGCTCAAGCGCCCAGCGCTCAAGCGCCAAGTGCCCACGTGCCGACACGTGGCGCGCTAGCGCTTAGTGCTCAAAGCACCCACGTGCGGACACGTGGCGCGCCCAGCGCTCAAGCACAAAGCGTCCGCGTGCCGACACGTGGCGCGCCTACGCTCCAGCGCCCTGCGCTCAAGCGCAAAGCGCCCACGTGCCGACACGTGGCACGCTTGCGCTTCAGCGCCCAGTGCTCAAGCGCAAAACGCCCACGTGGCGTGCCTGCGCTCCAGCGCCCTGCGCTCAAGCGCAAAGCACCGACACGTGGCGCGCTTGCGCTCTAGCGGCCAACACTCAAGCCTAAAGCGCCCACATACCGACAAGTGGCGCGCTAGCGCCCAAGCGCACAGCACCTAAGCGCACAGCGCTGACCCAACGCGCCCTTTGGGCTCTTTTTCCCTTTTTTATACATGCATACATGTATATATATATGTATAGATACACACACACTCCACAACACTGTCCCCCTCCAAAAAAATTTGGGCCGGGGTGCTGCCCCGCACCCCGCAAGGGGGCTGCTAGCCCCCTTGACCCCCAGCCCGCTATCCGGGTAGCGAGACCCCCATAAAAACTCTGCGTGGCTCCCGATATATCCAAACCCCTTCCAAAACAAAGCACACGTACACTGCACATTGAGTTCGCATGACCAGTTTAACCCGTTAATCGGAAGTTCCCTCGCCTCAAAGGCGAGGGGTAATTAACGGCAGCTTAGTCCGCGGCTGCCGGAGATTCGGATCCCCATAATCAATAAACCCCGGCCTACCCTAGGCAGGAGGAATCTGTAGTACGCCTGACAAGCGCACGTGTATTCTCATCTCAATGGGGTGACTAAAAACACCCTACAGATTCTGGCACGCCCGGTGGGACCTATCTCTCCTCCCATATTTTGGTTTAAACGTTCATGCGAACTTAATCAATATACATGTCTATATTTATACTAAAATAATGCTCTTTCATGCAGGTTTTCAAGCAATCACTTTTCAACAATGTCTCCTATGATGAACTCAGCTCTCAGCACGGCTCCCATCTCCTACACGATGAAGATGGATGCCAGGACGGTCCTTCCGGCCAGTCTCGGGCGACAATGGGAAGAGCCACCGCTACCATTCGGCTATATCCTGTTCGTGTCAGCTAACGCCATCCCAGCTCCTCAAGCCCCGGTGACAGGCAAACCGGTCTCGAAAGGCAAGAGGCCAAATGTGGTGGTCTCGAAGGTTTTCAACTCAAACGCAAGTCGGTGTTTGAGCGACTTTCCTTGGCCCCGGCTGGGGGCAAGGACATCAACACCAACAAAGCAACAAGGCATCTTGGGCAAGCTCCAGCGGCGCCTCCGACAACTGCTCGATTAGGTGTCTTCTCTAAGCTCCCCGCTAATCGACTTACAATGGCTTCCCAGATAACGGATGCCCGCCACGCCTTCAAAATCGAGAAGCTAAGACAGAAAAGGCTCAGGTACAGAGCCAACAAAAGGGCTAAGGCTCCTGCTAGGCTGAACCTCATGAGGTTCGAGGAATAGGGTTACCCCGCCAAAGATGAGGAAATGGCTGGATATGTGGTCTACACTGACTACGTGGTGGGCATACACAGCAAGAGAAAGGACGGGGTCACCACATCCCAAATCCAATCTGGCGTGAATATGGCTGCCACACTCTAAGGCCAGCCTCCTCTAGAAGGTAATGAAGACCCTCCCAGTGAGGTTGATAAGCAGAGAGAGCTCTCGGTCCATGAGGAGTCGGGCTCGGAAAGCGAAGATGAGCCAATCTTCCGTCCCAAGTGTTAGTGTATATGCCCTAGAGGCCATTACTATATCATACTGGTTTGTATATTACTTAATGGAAGCTTGGGATATTCACCTTGTATATACAATCTTGCTCAAAATAGTAGTATGCTACTTGATTTGTTTCTACTTCAATGTGTACATGTGTTTATTTTATCATATCACTTATACGCATTAGTGGAGCTCTTAGGATCTTTGCTTGATTACCAGCGTTGTGATGGCAGTCACACTAGTGGGGGCTGGGTAATCTATAAGCACATCCTTATACAGGTCCCTAGTCACAGGACTATCGAGACAGGGCATCGATACTCCGGAGTAGACTGGCGCATGCGCTTCTCATCCCAGTGTGGGAGACGGTCTGTCCCACAGCCGTCAGTACGTCGTACTTGAGATAGTATGCGGGTGCTCGTTAGGTTACGAGTACACTGGACAGGACTCGTCGGGAACTGACAAGTTGGTATTATACCTATCGTCAGTTATCAGTTCCCAGGTGACATGAGAACAGCTTAGTCCGCTGACTTGACACTGGCACTTCGCCTCGACTGTGTTCCCACTGCACTTTGATCACTACCCTACCATGGCTCAAAGGAGTCGTGCAAACAGGTAGTGGTTGGGTGCAGTCCCGAAGCACTTGGAGGCAGTGACGGTTAGACAGGATTCGTCTCTCCCGGTATTGGGGGTTGACATCGCGCTGTGTCTAGGAGAGCCATTACACGAGTAGTCCCTGGCCAGGGAAAGCGAGATATACTGGTAGGCTTCCAATGTTATCTCAGGGTGTTTTGGGCTTCACTCCGACACGACTTGTACCGCTATTAGGGGACTGACGTTTACCGCCCCCTAGGCCCGACATGCGATGTATCAGACGAACAGACCGGACTGTACGGAGACTGTCACATTCAGACTCAGTAGGAGTTCAGATGGGGTTCACCTCGTCAGTCTTCTTATCGGCATCTACCTGGGGATCGTTACACACAGCTAGTGCCGCTTGCGGTCTGTGGTTAAACCCACTGCCAGCGTAGTGTCGAGTCTTTAGAGTCCCACACAGAGGGCTATTCGCCTCTGGGCAAAACAGAGTAGAGGTCGCATGGTTTTGCGACAGGGTTCGTTCTCATCCGCGCACTTGTGCACGTTTGGAGTCCGGACAGATATTACTAGCTGGCTCTGGTTTGAGCCAGATACTGGTATATGTTTTGGGGTTGATTTTATCTCATTGTATTCATGTTCCTCGGAACAAGAATGCGGGTGTGTATGCACAGTTGATTGAGGCGGAGGAAGAGGTTTTTCATTAGGGTTTCGGAACAGGTGCGTATGCACAGTTGACAGTCGTCTTTTTCCAAACCCTAATGAATTTATGATATATCAATTAATAATATTAATTAAATGAAATTGTGTCATGGTTGGTTTTGTTGACTTGTTGACCAAGGTTGACTTGTTGACCATGGTTGAAAGTTTGACCATCATCATTACATATCAAAGATGCTCTTTGATTCTAGCAAAACCATTTAATGAATGTAATGATAATGGTCATTCCAAACCTTCCATCAACTATTTCATTTTATTATTATTGTTAATTTGATAATTCTTTTTATTTTGTTATGGTTGCAAAATGAGAAGGATTTTATTCATTCTATCATAACACTTCTCTCTCCTCACTTCTTCTTCTTCCTCCTCTAGTTCAAGGAGATCCCTTCTCATGTGTTGAGAATCCCTCTCCTTGAGATAAAAACACCCCAAAGCCACTCTCTACTCACTCTAGGGTTAGAGGTTTAGCAAGCCAAAGATACTTGTTCTCTCAAAGTTCAAGAAAGGAGCCCGAAGGTCGAACCCTCAGGTGGATCCATCTTTGACGGAAGAAGGCGACGAGGAAAGCATCATCAAACCCTACAAAGGTTTCAAGAAGAAGGAGTTCAAGTTAGGTATAACCTTTTATCCGGGTAGCTAACTCTCTTTAGCATGATAGCTAGTTTAGTTTAGAAAAGATCCCGACTTTGATAGTCCATGTTGCCCTTTGCGCTAAAAATTAGATTTTTATACCGTTTCCGCCTCCCCGCAAGAACCGGGGACGGCAACGTGGACTTACAGTGGTTTCAGAGCCTAACTAAACTTAAACTAGCTTAGTAGTAAAGTGTATGGAAGTTCGAACGGAAAAAATCGCAAAAACTGGAAAAACAAAACCCTAACTTTCTGTTGAAAATTTTTGTGCTCTAAAATTAAAATGTTTTACTCCTAAAATCGGCTCAGGGTTTTGTGAGAACACCCACCAAAAACGATCCCCTGATTCCCTCAAACCGCCGCGGTTCCGCGGAAATAGGTATGCATTTGCCGCGGAACCGCCGCCGTTTAGGCTCCTCTCGTGATCGGGTTTTGTGCAGTGTTCTTCTGGTATGGTTTTGGGATTTTTCAGATGGTTTATTTGTGCCCAGGTTTTCCAGAAAAGAAATTTGTTTTTGGGGGCCTATAAATCCGTATTTTTATCGAACTTCACTACACTTTGACTATATTGGTTATATCTGTGATGTTTATATGTATTGAACGTCGGCTAATCGCTATATGTCGATTAGTCGGGGTTATACATATCTATGATCTGTGTTTGATGATGGTTTGTGTATATGAATGCGTTGGACTGTCGCGGGTGAATAGCCGGGGTGGATGTGAGATGAGTGTTTCTTTTTCTTTCATTCATGTAAAATGTAAATTGATGTAATATTATTATTTGTATGGCCGCACAACCGGGTCGGGGTTGTAGCCGTCATTGTATAATTCTTTTTACTGTTTTTGCTCCTAGGATAGACCCATGGAGGGGTGCACAAACTACCGGGTATCTCGAAGTGCCGAGTGGCCTACTCACGGTGATGAGGGAGGTTGCTCCACTTCGGGGTACTTGGCGGGTAGTTTGCCGCACCCGTAGGGGTCTTGGGTGGGGTTTTGGCTATTCACCGCGACCGTGTAATCCGCTTTTCGTTGCTGGCTCGAAAGGATTGCGGATTCCTAGTATATCCAATGTATTCATCTGTGATCTGTAATGTCTATCATTGCTATATATTTATAACTATTTAGGCGTTGCTTATGTTTTACAGCCGCGCTAGCCTAGCCCCCGCTTTGTCGTTAGTTAAGTAACCTAACGGGTGATGACGGGACCCCGTGGCGAATGCGAATGGCATAAGCGTACGTCATATTTTGGTTGTTTTCTGCAATGGTAGGATTAAATGATGGGACGCATTAAAAGAACTAATGCAAGAATATAACGCATTAAAAGAACTAATGCAAGATAATAAACCAAGCTAAAGTCGTTGGAACACTTTCGAAAAACCACTCGGTTCTTTTCAAAACTAACTTTTAAATGCGGAGCTTGAGCCACTCCTTTTAAAAGCTATCTCGTTCCATCGATTATATCAAGTTCACTACGTTCACGGTTTAGCCAAAACCATTCGTAGCCCTCCATCATTTCAGCTAAATATTCGGTAGTATTCAAACTATGTATTTTGACCTCACGCCAAGGCATAGTATTTGGTAGCTACCGGCTATTTATCTGTTGCATAGATAGAATGCGTTGTTTTGGGACAGCCGTACTGCCATTTTGGCCTACGTCAAGGGTAGATACGGGTGGGTTCAAATCAACAGGGATAATGATGGGTAGAACTTGACATGTGACTTATGACATTTTGACCTCACGCCAAGGTCATAAGAGCATGGGGCAAAAATCCACATCGGGAGTTTCATAAGCACTGAAACTTGCTAGATTTGCATACCATTTGGAGTGTGATGATTATGGTAGGATTCCTTCATTTTCGTCACGCAATGATATTTGGATCCCGATCCTACTGTGAGTATATGCTACTCCTCGGGAAATTTTTCACTAAACGATCAATGCTATAAACCTAGTAGGTGTCTAGAAAGGTGTTAGCGGGGCTACGCCCCCAGGGAAAAGAGGTTCTTAAATTAAGGAACTTCGCGAAAGCGTTGGAAAACCTCCCTCGAAGTACCGACACTGGCCTGGCTGAACAGTTAAGCAAGTATTGTGCGGTGGGATTGATCCCGACTAATTCTTCCTTTATGGTTTGAGGAGGGATTCGAGAGACAGTGGGAGCCATCCTGTTTAGACAAATTAAAAACCATTCTAAACTTGCAAGAGCATCGTGCTGAGTGTTTCTTCTCTCTCCTAATTGCAGCGACCAATTAACATGACTGGACTTAAGTTACTTCTAGATAAAAACATACTGACAGGGCCAAACTACAAAGATTGGCTCAGGAATGTCAAGATGGCAATCACTTACGACAAGCTGGGGTATCTTCTTACCACCAAAGCTCCCCCCGTCCCAGGTCCCACCTCCAGCGTCGCGGATAAGGAAATCCGTAAGACTTGGGAGATTGATTGCGCGAAGGCCAAGTGCCTCGTGCTTGCCTCTATGGACAACGAACATCAAAGGAGGCACGAGAATATGGACCTAGAATCCATATTTCTCCATACAAAAGAACTGTATGGAGAGCAGTCTCGTATCGCAAGATACGAAATAACGAAAAAGTTATTTTCGGCAAGATTGGCCGTCGGATCATCGGTAGCGGAACACGTGCTTAAGATGATTGGCTACATTGAGGAGCTCGCAGAGCTTGGGACCACGTTGGAGAGTGAGCTCTATACGGACTTGATTCTCCAGTCCCTTCCTTCCACTTACGCCCAGTTTATACTGAACTTCAACTTACAAGAAAAAGAAGTTGAACTTTCAGAACTCCTCAACATGCTGAGGAGCGCAGAGGGCACCCTACAGAAAGGTAGGGAAACACCCACTTTGTTTGTAGGAGGATCTTCTTCTTCTAGGTCCAAGGCGAAAGCCAAGGGAAAGAAGAAGAAAGCCCCCGCCAAACCAAGGGGCGGTGTTAGTAAAGTGGATACGAAGGGATAGGCAAAGGCAACAAAGATAGCGGGGAAGCTTGTGGGTAAAGAAGAATGCTTCTATTGTCATAAAAGTGGACACTGGAAGAAAGATTGCAGGGCTTGGAAAGCCAGGACACAGGAACTGAAGCAGGTTGCGGCTTCAGCTTCAGGTGTGTATGTTATTGAAAACTGTCTTTCGATAAACTCTACTTCCTGGGTATTGGATACCGGATCAGGATCTCATATCTGTAATTCTTTGCAGGCGTTGAGAAACCGTAGGGTTTTGAAGGCAGGTGACATGACCCTCAGAGTTGCGAACGGAGCTAGCATGGATGCTAAAGCCGTGGGGGACTATCACCTGGGAATGTCGGATGGACATGTTTTGGTTTTACGTAATTGCTTTTTTGTACCTAACGCAACTTGTAATATCATTTCTGTATCTTTGGTTTCTAAAGAAGGTTATGAATTTGCTTTTGTAAGTAATTTTGTAAACATTCACCTTAATCAAGTTCTGATTAGGTCAGGTACACTAAGCAATGGTATATACGTATTAAACCAACCACAGATTTTCAATGTCCAGAATACACACAAAAGAAAGTCTCCAGATATAAATCAGGCTTTCTTATGGCATTGTAAACTGGGTCACATCAATGAGAGAAGGTTGACTAAGTTACATAAAGAAGGATATTTGAATCCGTTCGAATATCAATCATATGCCACTTGTCAATCCTGTCTCAAAGGAAAGATGACAAAGACTCTGTTCACTGGACACGGAGTAAGAGCGGGCGAGCTCTTGGGACTCGTACACAGCGACGTGTGCGGTCCAATGTCTACACATGCGCGAAGCGGTTTTTCTTACTTCATTACTTTTACGGATGATTTTTCAAGGTTCGGACATGTCTTCTTAATGAAACATAAATCCGAAGCCTTTGGAAAATTCCAGGAATATAAGAATGAGGTAGAAAAACAAACCGGCAAAAGTATCAAGATTCTAAGATCGGATCGAGGTGGTGAATACTTGAGTGCCGAGTTCCTGGACTATTTAAAAGAGAATGGAATTCTTTCTCAGCTTACTCCTCCATACACCCCGCAACATAACGGTGTATCGGAGAGACGGAACCGCACCCTATTGGATATGGTACGGTCCATGATGAGTAACGCTGAGTTGCCGCGATCATTCTGGGGATATGCGCTAGAATCAGCCGCATACCTGTTAAACCGAGTTCCCACTAAGACTGTGCCTACCACACCATATGAGCCATGGAGTGGGAAGAAACCCTATCTTCAATATCTGAAGATCTGGGGATGTCCAGCTTTTGTCAAAAAGCAGCATGCGGACAAACTCGAGGCACGCTCAGTACTGTGCAAGTTTGTGGGATACCCAAAGAACACCAGGGGGTATCTTTTCTACTACGCAGAGGTACAAAAAGTTCTTGTTTCCCGTAATGCCCACTTTCTAGAACACCAGTTCTTAGAAAAGGAAATAAGTGGGAGCGCAGCAGAACTGGAAGAAATTCCAGAACCACAGACTATTACTGAAAGCTTAGTGGAACCAGAAGGTTCAAAAGAACAGGACATTCCTACGCCGCTCCACAGGAGTAGTAGGCAGTCTCATCCGCCCGAGAGATACTACGGTTTTCTCATAGACGGGGATAGAGAGGATTGCATCATAGATTATGATGAGCCTACTAGCTTCCAACAGGCCGTTCAGAGCGTTGACTCGGTAAAATGGCTGGATGCAATGCGGACCGAAATGGAGTCTATGTACACCAACAAAGTATGGACGTTGGATATTGCTCCAGACGGGGTAAAACCCGTAGGATGCAAGTGGATCTTCAAAAGGAAGATTCGTGTAGATGGACAGGTTGAGACCTATAAAGCTAGACTTGTAGCAAAGGGTTTTCGTCAAAGACCTGGTTTGGACTATGACGAAACCTTTTCTCCAGTGGCTATGCTGAAATCCATTCGGATCCTTCTTGCCATTGCTGTCTTCCACGATTATGAGATTTGGCAGATGGACGTAAAAACCGCTTTTCTAAATGGAAATTTAGAGGAGTGTATCTATATGGACCAGCCAGAGGGTTTCATTCAGAGTGGGAGCAGCGGAAAGGTGTGCAAGTTGCTTAAGTCCATTTATGGACTAAAGCAGGCATCGCGGAGTTGGAACATCTGTTTTGATGAGACGGTCAAGGAATTTGGCTTTATCAAAAATCCAGATGAACCATGCATCTATAGTAGATTTGTAGCGAGAACTGTAGTATTCCTCATTTTATACGTGGATGACATTCTCTTAATAGGAAATGACATTCCTATGCTACAATCTGTCAAGGGATTCTTTTCACACAGGTTCTCCATGAAAGACTGGGTGATGCCTCATACATCCCGGGGATCCAGATCCATCGTGATAGATCCAAGAGGATATTAGGACTTTCACAGTCCGGGTACATCGACACTATACTGAAGAGATTCAGTATGGAAGATTCCAAGCGCGGTAACCTACCGGCTTGTCACGGGATCACCCTCTCTAAAGAGATGTCTCCCAAGACTAATTTAGAGAGGGATCGCATGTCTATTATACCCTACGCTTCTGCGGTAGGCTCTATAATGTATGTGATGTTGTGTACCAGACCGGATGTAGCTTATGCACTAAGTGTGGTAAGCCGGTATCAGTCAAACCCTGGGGAGAAACACTGGATAGCAGTAAAGAACATTCTCAAGTACCTGAGAAGGACTAAGGAGATGTTCTTGGTGTATGGCGGAAAAGACCTCCAGATCGAGGCCTTTGCTGACTCCAGCTTCCAGAGTGACAAGGATGATTCCAAGTCTATGTCGGGTTTTGTCTTTACCCTCAATGGAGGGGCGGTGTGTTGGAAGAGTTCCAAACAGGAAACCGTTGCAGACTCGACGATGGAAGCGGAATACATCGCTGCATCTGATGCTGCAAAAGAAGCTGTCTGGATGAGGAAGTTCTTGAAAGAACTTCAGGTGGTTCCGTCCATTGTTGACCCAATACCTCTGTATTGCGACAACAACGGGGCTATAGCTTTAGCGAAGGAAACCAGGTCCCATCAGAGATCCAGACACATCTTGAGGCGGTATCACCTGATCAGAGAGATCATGGATCGCTAGGAGATCGAGGTTCGGAGGGTTGCTTCAGAAGAAAACACTGCAGATCCATTCACCAAGGCCCTACCCCAGACACAGTTCGAGCGGCTGATCGAGATGATAGGTCTTCGATACGCCAGTACATGGCCTTAGTGCAAGTGGGAGATTGTTAGTGTATATGCCCTAGAGGCCATTACTGTATCATACTGGTTTGTATATTACTTAATGGAAGCTTGGGATATTCACCTTGTATATACAATCTTGCTCAAAATAGTAGTATGCTACTTGGTTTGTTTCTACTTCAATGTGTACATGTGTTTATTTTATCATATCACTTATACGCATTAGTGGAGCCCTTAGGATCTTTGCTTGATTACCAGCGTTGTGATGGCAGTCACACTAGTGGGGGCTGGGTAATCTATAATCACATCCTTATACAGGTCCCTAGTCGCAGGACTATCGAGACAGGGCATCGATACTCCGGAGTAGACTGGCGCATGCGCTTCTCATCCCAGTGCGGGAGACGGTCTGTCCCACAGCCGTCAGTACGTCGTACTTGAGATAGTATGCGGGTGCTCGCTAGGTTACGAGTACACTGGACAGGACTCGTCGGGAACTGACAGGTTGGTATTATACCTATCGTCAGTTATCAGTTCCCAGGTGACATGAGTACAGCTTAGTCCGCTGACTTGACACTGGCACTTCGCCTCGAGTGTGTTCCCACTGCACTTTGATCACTACCCTACCACGGCTCAAAGGAGTCGTGCAAACAGGTAGTGGTTGGGTGCAGTCCTGAAGCACTTGGAGGCAGTGACGGTTAGACAGGATTCGTCTCTCCCGGTATTGGGGGTTGACATCGCGCTGTGTCTAGGAGAGCCATTACACAAGTAGTCCCTGGCCAGGGCAAGCGAGATATACTGGTAGGCTTCCAATGTTATCTCAGGGTGTTTTGGGCTTCACTCCGACACGACTTGTACCACTATTGGGGGACTGACGTCTACAGCCCCCTAGGCCCGACATGCGATGTATCAGACGAACAGACCGGACTGTACGGAAACTGTCACATTCAGACTCAGTAGGAGTTCAGATGGGGTTCACCTCGTCAGTCTTCTTATCGGCATCTACCTGGGGATCGTTACGCACAGCTAGTGCCGCTTGCGGTCTGTGGTTAAACCCACTGCCAGCGTAGTGTCGAGTCTTTAGAGTCCCACACAGAGGGCTATTCGCCTCTGGGCAAAACAGAGTAGAGGTCGCATGGTTTTGCGACAGGGTTCGTTCTCATCCGCGCACTTGTGCACGTTTGGAGTCCGGACAGATATTACTAGCTGGCTCTGGTTTGAGCCAGATACTGGTATATGTTTTGGGGTTGATTTTATCTCATTGTATTCATGTTCCTCGGAACAAGAATGCGGGTGTGTAGGCACAGTTGATTGAGGCGGAGGAAGAGGTTTTTCATTAGGGTTTCGGAACAGGTGCGTATGCACAGTTGACAGTCGTCTTTTTCCAAACCCTAATGAATTTATGATATATCAATTAATAATATTAATTAAATGAAATTGTGTCATGGTTGGTTTTGTTGACTTGTTGACCAAGGTTGACTTGTTGACCATGGTTGAAAGTTTGACCATCATCATTACATATCAAAGATGCTCTTTGATTCTAGCAAAACCATTTAATGAATGTAATGATAATGGTCATTCCAAACCTTCCATCAACTATTTCATTTTATTATTATTGTTAATTTGATAATTCTTTTTATTTTGTTATGGTTGCAAAATGAGAAGGATTTTATTCATTCTATCATAACACTTCTCTCTCCTCACTTCTTCTTCTTCCTCCTCTAGTTCAAGGAGATCCCTTCTCATGTGTTGAGAATCCCTCTCCTTGAGATAAAAACACCCCAAAGCCACTCTCTACTCACTCTAGGGTTAGAGGTTTAGCAAGCCAAAGATCCTAGTTCTCTCAAAGTTCGAGAAAGGAGCCCGAAGGTCGAACCCTCAGGTGGATCCATCTTTGACGGAAGAAGGCGACGAGGAAAGCACCATCAAACCCTACAAAGGTTTCAAGAAGAAGGAGTTCAAGTTTGGTATAACCTTTTATCCGAGTAGCTAACTCTCTTTAGCATGATAGCTAGTTTAGTTTAGAAAAGATCCCGACTTTGATAGTCCATGTTGCCCTTTGCGCTAAAAATTTGATTTTTATACCGTTTCCGCCTCCCCGCAAGAACCGGGGACGGCAACGTGGACTTACACCAAGAACGCAGAGCAGCAACTTCTCCAAGAGCTCCGAAAACAGCTCAGAAGCAAAGACAAGGAGATGGCCAAGCTCTACTCAAAGATCGACGACTTGACAAATGTCGTCTTACGGCTTACGGCCCAACTTGCCTCTCAGCCGCCCAATCAAGCGTGGGGCTCTACTCATGAACCGGGAAAATATGTCCCAAGACAGCCGGCGCCTATTCCCTCAAATCCAAAGGTGGGCGGACCGCACGAAAGCCAGTCGCATCCTATCTCGGGAAATGTCTTGGCGGCCGATGATAGCAACCCGCTAACTCAAGATCAAATCATGGATTTGGTTGCCAACAAAGTCAAAACATTGGTAGCCGAAGACGGAGAGCAAAAGGATGCTAGCAGTAGCGGGAGACTGTATCCTTCTCGGTACGATCTTGTGGAGTTTCCCACTGGCTATGTCGTCCCCAAATTTGAAAGGTTCGATGGGACAGGAAATGCGAACCAGCACATTGCCCAATTTAAAGCATCATGCGCAAATACTGGGGGAAATGATGCGCTCCTTCTCCGTCAGTTTGTTAATAGCTTGACGGATGTTGCTTTCGATTGGTATGCAAGCATACCAGATGACTCGATCATGACGTTCGCTCAAATAGAATCCATGTTCAAGCAAAGGTTCATGAGTGTCAGCGATAAAATCACCATTGCCGACCTCGTAAGGACCGAGCCAAAGAACAACGAAAGCAACATGGATTTTATAGTCCGATGGCGCAATCTCTCTGTCAAATGTGAACCGCCATTGGAGCAAGACCAATCCGTCAGTCTTCTTATAGAAAATCTGAAGGACTGGATGAAACCTTTCCTGTGCACCGCAGGCCTTAAAACATTCCAAGAGCTGACCAAAAAGGTCCAAACATTGGAACGCTCAAAGCCCGAGTCTGCTGAGGATCTTCAGTTCACAAACAGACCGAAACCTGGGAGGGACGACAACCGAAAAGGCGGAAGTTCTAACAGCACCGATTCTCTAAATAAGCAGAGAGAGGGTGGAGCAAAAACTAACAAATCTCGAGAGCCAACTTTGGAGGAAAGAAGAAATAAGGTCTACTCATTCCGAAGGGACAAGGTCCACAAAATTTTTAAAGATGCTCTGAAGAATGGCCTGCGGTTACCAGAACCAAAAAGGCTAAGTGAAGCGAACAGGACTGATCATCCTAACTTTTGCCCAAACCACCGAGTGCTGGGACACACTATTGAAGACTGTTGCATCTTCAAGGATTGGGTCGAGAAACAATACAAGGCGGGAGAAATATCATTGTCCCATGGCGTGTTAACAAACAATCAAGCTGCGACCACCAATTTCATACAAACGGAGACCGAAGTCCTTCAGGGACCCGATTCTCCCAGACATCTTCCTTTATCTAAAAAGAGCGGACCAAGGCAACAAGCTAAGAGCCAAGCGAGCCACATTGCCAATGAAGAAGCAATAGACGGGTACACAACTCATACGGTCTATATGATGGAGCTCAGAGGAGCAAGTCCTCCTACGCCTTATAACCATGACGATGACGCGGTTGTTGCCGTCCAACATCGGCCCGATCCAAATGATGAAGAGCCTGCTCAGGCCATTGAGCCAAAGGAACACGTGGTTCATGCTGAGTCAAGTTCAGGCGGTAGGGATGACCCCGTTGTCATACCCGGAACTATAGAACAAGCATTATTCCAATGGCTTCAAAGGAAACTTCAGGACAGGGATGAGAAGATGGCCAAGGTCCATTCTAAAGTCGACGAGCTGGCAAATGTCGTGGCGGACCTCACGACCCAAGTCGCCCGATTGCAATTACAGCAAAATCAAATTTTGGTTCGTGAGCTGGGGATTGATATCCGGAAGTAGCCGACCGATGCTCCCTCAAGCCCGAGAGCGGAACACCTTTGTGAAAAACGGACACGATCAGCCTTCAGTCCCTCCGATACGTACACTGAATGTGGTAAGCGGACAGTAGGAGAACCAAAGACTGGTCATCCTCGGGGTCCAGCATCAGTAAGGGCACCCACTCCAATAGAGAGAAAGAAGAAAGTATACTCGTTTAGGAGGGATAAAGTCCGCGAAATATTCGTGGACGCATTGAACAACGGTCTTCAACTGCTTGCTCCAAAGAGGACACAGGAGATGAACATGACTGGCAATGCCCTATACTGCCCTTACCATAGAATGGTGGGTCATACCATTGAAAACTGCTAGATTTTTAAAGACTGGGTGGAGAACCAATACAAACTTGGGAAAGCCTCACAATCGTCAAATGTACCGACAAACCACAGAGCTATGGTCATCAACACAGCCCCGCCAAGATCAAAGTTCGAGGAGCTGGGATAAGCAAACCATCGACCACCACGTCGTTAAACTGGGAACAATCGACCTCTAAGTCGTTAAACTGGGAATGTAAAAAAATGTGTGTAAATAAATAAAAGAAAAAATAAAATCCGAAATGATGGGGCAACTCGCAATAAAAATCAGCGAGTAAAATAAAGATGAAAATAAAGCCGAAATGATGGGGCAACCACGAATAAAAGCCGAAATGATAGGGCAATCACAATCTTCGCGATAAGAAAAGCCGAAATGATAGAGCAATCACGGTAAAAAAAACAAAAAAAATGGAGAATGATGAGTCGCTCCTGGTACCATATTCTAGTGTAGCAATGCAGACGCCAATCAAAATCCAGTTTCCCAAAATTCTTCCGGACCTACGGTTAGTCCCCAAATTGACTACCGTATACAATCCACGGGCTCAAATAATTCTCATCATACCCATGCCCTACCGTAATCACCAGTTACGCGACTGGTCTCCGCCCTTAGAATTATGGTCCATTGGAAAGACCCACTCATGTGTCCTCACGATACATGAGGAGAACAAACCTTCATGGGATCCTTACGACTCACGAAGGAAAAACACACTTGGGAGTCCTCACGACTCATAAGGAGAAAATACACCTGCGGGATCCTTACGACTCGTAGGGAGAAAATGCTTTTATGGGACCCTCACAGCCCATAAAATTGAAAAGCCTTAGGCGATAGGGATCTAAACCTGTCTCCTAAGCCATCGCTCCCCAATCCCCAAGTGGCGAATGATGAGTCGCTCCTGGTACCATATTCCAGTGCAGCGATGCAGACGCCAACCAAATTCCAAATTCCAATCCCTAAATGGCGAATGATGAGTCGCTCCTGGTACCACATTCCAGTGCAGCGATGCAGACGCCAACAAAGTCCCGAAATTTTTCTGGCCCTACGGTCTGGATCATACATCCTGCAAAACCGTATACAATCCACGGGCGTAAAACAACCCCAATCTCTCCCAAGTCCTATCGTTGAGACCACATTCAAAGTCCCACCAAAAATAATAAAATAAAAAAGGGGTATGTCCACAAGCAAAATGGGCACGGATGAAAACCCGAAAGGGTTCCGTGAGTAAAAACAGCAGGACTGCCGACGAGTTTGTGAAAACCCGAAAGGGCGCAAACTCGTGAAAAAGAGATGAAATGCACTCACAAAGTCCTCTCGACTTTGTGAGAAGAAAATTCCCGCGTGAGATCCTTACGACTCACAAAGGAGCAACACACTTAGGAGTCCCCATGACTCCTAAGGAGAAAATACACCTACGGGATCCTTACGACCCGTAGGGAGAAAATGCTTTGCGAGACCCTTACGGCTCACAAAATTGAAAAGTCTTAGGTGATAGGGACCTAAAACCTGTCTCCTAAGCCATCGCTTCCTAATAAGCAAGCGCAAATGATGATTCGCTCCTGGTACCATATTCCAGTGAAGCGATACAAATGCCAAACAAAAAAAAAAACAATTCCCAAATCCTCCCGAGGCAAATGATGAGTTGCTCCTGGCATTATTCCAGTGCAGCAATGCAGATGCCAAACAAGAACCAATTCCCAAATCCTTCCGGGGCAAATGATGAGTTGCTCCTAGCATTATTCCAGTGCAGCAATGCAGATGCCAAACCAAAACCAAAACCCAAATCCTCTCATGACAGATGATGATTCGCTCCCAGTACCATATTCCAGTATAGCGATGCTGATGTCAACCGAAAACAGATCAAACCAACCAATTCCAACGTCGACCTCTGCGTCAAACAACAGACACTCCATCTCGGGGACACGTCAACCAGTCGATACTCCGTCTCGGGGAAACGTCAAGCAGACACTCCTTGCCGGGGGCACATCCACAACAGACACTCCGTCTCGGGGACACGTCAACCAGCCGATACTCCGCCTCGGGGAAACGTCAAGCAGACACTCCATGCCGGGGGAACATCGACAACAGACATTCCATACCGAGGAAACGTCCAACAGCGACACTCCGTCTCGGGGAAACGTCCAACGCAGACACTCCGTCATGGAGACACGTCAACCAGCGACACTCTGCATCGGGGAAACGTCCAACACAGACACTCCGTAACAGGGAAACATCAAACAACGACACTCCGTAACAGGAAAACGTCAAGCAGACACTCTATAATGGGGAAACGTCAAGCAGACACTCCGCCTCAGGGACACGTCAGCCAGCAGACATTCCGTAACGGGGAAACATCAAGAAGACACTCCGTCTCGGGGACACGTCAACCAGCGACACTCTGCATCGGGGAAACGTCCAATACAGACACTCCGCATCAGGGAAACGTCCAACAACGATACTCTGTCATGGGGACACGTCAACCAGCGACACTCTGCATCGGGGAAACGTCCAACACAGACACTCCGTAACAGGGAAACGTCAAACAACGACACTCCGTAACAGGGAAACGTCAAGCAGACACTCTGTAACGGGGAAACGTCAAGCAGACACTCCGTCTCGGGGACATGTCAGCCAGCTGACACTCCGCCTCGGGGAAACGTCGACCAACGACACTCCGTGCCGGGGGCACGTCTACCAAATCGCTCCGGATCAGAGCGTCGACCGTCTATGTCGCAAAAAGGGCAGTGCAGGCTTCCCATAAATCGGGAACCAAATTGCTCCGGATCAAAGCGTCGATCGTCCATGTCGCAAAAAGGGCAGTGCAGGCTTCCTACAAAGCAGGAACCAGATCGATCCGGACCAGGGAAACGTCTACCACGGACACTCCGTCTCGGAGACATGTTAAGCGCCGACTGTCCACGTCGTAAAAAGGGCAGTGCATCCCAAAAAGTGGGGACCAAAGAAAGTCGCCTCCACGTGAAATAAGATCCATCAATTTCATGCACACGACCCACATATGCTGTGTGCATTTATTGATGGGGGCAATTTGTTGGGGTAAAAATTTACACCCAGGTTGACCAAGTCAAAATAAAAGTCAACCCCAAGCCAGGTGGGCCCAACCCCAAGTCAAGCGGGCCCATGCCCAAGTCGAGCCCGCAGCCAGCCTTCTCCATGCCAAAATATAGATCATGTAATAAATAATTTTTTATGTAATTTTTTATGCATGAATGTATGCGAAATGGGCATAAAGCCAAATTTTTGTAAGCCCATGGCTTATGTGCAAAAAGAAATGGCACATGAGCCATGGGATGGCCAAAATGCCATTTTTGTAAAGCCCAAGGGGCTATATGTAAAGTGTATAGCCTATAAAAGCAAGAATAATGAAATATCCCAACAACTTTTTTTTCTTTCCAAAAAAATTTAGATCTGAGATCTTTTCTCATTCCTCAAGGTTCCAAAACGTTCTTCTTTCTTTTGAATTAAATCAAGAGTTTTACTCTTCATTTTATAAAACTAAATAGTTTTTCACCACAAAACCCATAAAGGGGAACTCATATCTTCCACTAGATCTCAAAAAGAAGAGATTTTTAAAATCTCACATCTCTTGATCTTTAAGATCCAGCAACCAGAAGAGAAAGAAGAAGAACCCCTTTCATCAACCCCAAAACATCTTAGAAGTTTAACTCCACTCTGATTTCTCTTTCGAGAACTTTCGGGGCTAAAAGCCTCTTTTTCTCGCCGGCGCCCAAGCGCTCAAGCGCCCACGTGCCGACACGTGGCGCGCTAGCGCTCGAGCGCTCGAGCGCAAAGCGGCCGCATGCCGACACGTGGCGCGCCTACGCTCCAGCACCCTGCGCTCAAGCGCCAAGCGCCCGCGTGCCGACACGTAGCGCGCCTGCGCTCCAGCGTCCTGTGCCCACGTGCCGACATGTGGCGCGCTTGCGCTCCAGCGCCCAGCGCTCAAGCGCAAAGCGCCCACGTGCCGACACGTGGAGCGCCTGCGCTCCCGCGCCTTGTGCTCAAGCGCAAAGCGCCCACGTGCCGACATGTGGTACGCTTGCGCTCTAGCGCCCAGCGCTCAAGCGCAAAGCGCCCACATGCCGACATGTGGCGCGCTAGCGTCTAAGCACACAGCACCTAAGCGCACAGCGCTCAAGGCGCTGACCCCACACGCCTTTTGGGCTCTTTTTCCCTTTTTTATACATGCATATATGTATATATATATGTACAGATACACACACACTCCACAACACTGCCCTCCTCCAAAAAAATTTGGGTCGGGGCGCTGCCTCGCATCCCACAAGGGGGCTGCTAGCCCCCTTGACCCCCAGCCCGCTATCCGGGTAGGGGGACCCTCGTAAAAACTCTGCGTGGCTCCCGATATATCCAAACCCCCCTTCCAAAACAAAACACACATACACTGCACATTGAGTTCGCATGACCTGTTTAACCCGTTAATCGGAGGTTCCCTCACCCCAAAGGCGAGGGGTAATTAACAGCAGCTTAGTCCGCGGCTGCCGGAGATTCGGATCCCCACAATCAATAAACCCCGGCCTACCCTAGGCAGGAGGAATCTGTAATACGCCTGACAAGCGCGCGCGTATTCCCATCTCAATGGGGTGACGAAAAACACCCTACACAAGGTTCGTAGGATACAATCAAGAGCTGTTCGTCAGGAAATGAGTCATTTATCGGCACGGTCAATGTTGGTGAAGAAGTGATGAGTGAAAGATGGTCGGCTACAACGTTTTCACATCCACTCTTGTCTCGGATAACAAGATCAAATTCTTGTAACAATAGGATCCAACGTATTAGCCTAGACTTAGCATCCTTCTTCGATAAAAGGTGTCATAGGGCGGAGTGATCAGTGTAAACCACTATTGGCGAGCCAATCAAGTAGGGCCTGAATTTTTCTAATGCAAATACAACTGCCAAGAGTTCTTTCTCGGTAGTTGTGTAATTTATTTGTGCATCATTCAAGGTTCTACTTGCATAGTAAATTACATGTGGTATCTTATCAATGTGCTGTCCTAAGACTGCACTGACAGCAAAATCTGATGCATCATACATAAGCTCGAACGGGTGGTTCCAATCCGGAGATGATAGAACGGGGGCTGTAGTGAGCAATCCTTTAAGCGATTCAAAAACAGCCTCACAATCCGAATCGAAGTGAAATGTAGTATCCTTGGCCAATAGAAGAGTTAAGGGTCTAGCAATTTTGCCAAAGTCCTTAATGAATCTCCTATAAAACCCTGCATGACCAAGGAAGGATCGTATATCTTTGACGCATTTGGGACGAGAGAGGTTATGGATGACATCAATATTTGCTCTGTCAACCTCAATGCCTTTTCGTGAAACTATATGTCCAAGGACAATACCTTCTTGGACCATAAAATGGCAATTTCCCAATTCAAAGTCAAGTTCTTATCCTTACAGCGGGTAAGAACCGCGTCAAGATTACGAAGGCAGTCCTCAAAGGAGTCTCCAAAAATGGAGAAATCGTCCATAAAAATTTCCAGAAAATTCTCAACCATGTCTGAGAATATCCTCATCACACACCACTGAAATGTAGCGGGAGCGTTGCATAACCCAAAGGGCATGCGTCTATAAGAAAAAGTACCGAAAGGATAAGTAAATTTGGTTTTATCTTGATCCTTTTTAGCGATAGGGACCTGGTTATAGCCAAAGTATCCATCCAAGAAACAATAGTATTCGTGTCCAGCTAATCGTTCTAACATCTGGTCAATGAAAGGTAGAGAGAAATGATCTTTTCTCATCGCGGCATTGAGTTTTCTGTAATCAATACATACGCGCCACCCAGTTTGGGTGCGTGTTTGGATTAACTCATTAGCCTCATTAGTTATGACCGTGATGCCAGACTTTTTAGGGACTACATGAATTGGACTTACCCATTGGCTATCAGATATAAGGTAAATTATACCACTATCAAGGCACTTGACGATTTCTTTCTTTACCGCATCCTTTATAACGGGATTTAACCGTCTTTGTGGGTCTCGGGTTGGTTTGGCTTCATCCATCAGATGCATATAATGTTCAACAATTAAGGGACTAATCCCTTTGATGTCAGCCATTGTCCAACCAAATGCTTGCCGATTTGATCTCAACACTGCCAAAAGTGCGTTATCTTTCTCTAAGGCTAGATAAGCGGATATAATTACTGGCAGACTCTCATTCTCACCTAAATATGCATATTTAAGATGAGAAGGTAGCGGTTTGAGATCAAGTATTGGCGGAGAGACAATAGAAGGTGGGGTAAGGGAATGATATTCGGACTCCCTAAGAGGTTCAAAACTTGCATAGGATATTGACTCGGAAAGTGCTTCTGACTTTTGCGACGAGTCAACGGATTCAAACTCAGGGACGGACTCATCGAACATATCCTCACTATGAAGTTGTGCAAGATCAAACGATGTCTCACTAGTGTTGTCGAGATCATCAAAGCAAAGTTCCTCATCCATGCAGCTTTCAGGAGATATCTCGTTGATGGAACAAACATCAAGCAAATGAGCAGAAGCTTCAGATGGTTGACTTCCTAGCTTGTAAATATTAAGCTCAATTGTCATCTTCCCGAAGGATAAGTTTATAGAACCGTTACGACAATTAATTACAGCGTTAGAAGTTGCTAGGAAGGGTCGACCAGGTATCACCGGGATTTGATTGCGTGGGTTTACCACAGGTTGTGTATCTAAAACAATAAAGTCCACAGGGAATATGAATTCCACGACTTTAATTAACACATCCTCTAGTTCATCCCGAGGTTTGGTGATTGATCGTTCTGCTATCTGGAGAGTACAATGGGCGGGTTTCAACTCTCCAATCCCTAACTGCTCGTATACAGAATACGGAAGCAAGTTAACGCTAGCGCCAAGGTCGAGTAAAGCACGATTAATATTTTTACCCCCAATAGAAATAGAGATGGTAGGACAGCCAGGGTCCTTACGTTTCTTTGGTATTTGCTGGGTAAAAGCTGTGCTAACATTACTCGTCATGAAAACCTTTTTCGGCACTTAAGTTTTTCTCTTCCTAGTGCACAAGTCTTTAAAAATTCTTGTATAAGATGGGACTTGTTAAATAGCATCTAGGAGAGGAATATTTATGTTAACTTGCTTAAACATTTCCACAATCTTCTCCATTTGTGGGTTAGGTCTGTTGGCCCTTAATCAGTTTGGAAATGGAGCTTGATCAATAAGTTTTGGGTCCAACATTTGTGGAGAAGATTGTGGGGACGAATTCGATCCCAAAATTGGAGTGGGAATCGTCTTAGATAGATTGGATGAAGTGTTCGAGCCTTGGGGAAAACGGAGAATAGGCTCGGATGAAGGTGGGAGACTAGAAGAATTAGGGGAAGAAGTAGAAGCCGGGGTATCACTGGTATCACTAACATCATCAACTGATTCTCCTACTCGGTTATTTAGCACTTTTCCCGATCTCAACGTAGTAACGGCATTCACATTATGATTTTGTGAGTGGCCAGGATTTGGTAGGGGTTGAGATGGGAGTTTCCCTTTCTCTCTCGCACTCATTGCGGCGTTCAACTGTGCAATTTGGTTTTCTATTGATTTAATACTCTCACCGTAGGAGGCGATGTCTTTCTTTATGATATCAATAGAAGACCTCATATCAACCGACATTTGAATGGAATGTTTCATAAACAAATCCAAAGTTTGTGCGAGTGAAGAGTTATCAGTACAGGCCAATTGCGGTGCAGAAGTGTTGGCCGGATTTTGAAAATTTTGTGACTGAAAGGGGTGCTGACTTTGTGGTTGTGGTTGCTGTTGCTGCGGAGGAGGTCTTTGATAATTGCTTTGGAACTGGTTTTTATTTTGGGGTTGGTTTTGCTTCCAAGCAAAATTAGAATGATTCCTCCATCCTTGATTGTACGTGGAAGAATAAGGATCATTTCTAGGTCGCTGCTGAAAAGCAGCATTAGTTTGCTCGTGACCTTGAAACGGTACATTCATAGGACATTCTTCCGTCAAGTATGAAGGATCTGAACAGCAACCACACACAGTCTTGGGTAGCGTGACCTGATTTAGGGAGACTGATGAGAATTTGTTCTCAATAGCGTCGAGTTTCTTCTGCATCGCTGCCATTTCGGCTTTTACTGGGATGGAAATATCGAGCTGATGAATACCTCCCTTAGATGAAGGTGGTCTTACGCTTTCCCACTGCAAAGTGTTTTCAGCGAGGTCTTCCAGATATTTCCAAACTTCACCATCATCTTTAGACATGAAATTGCATTGACAATTTGTTTCAAGCTTCTGCTTTGTCGCTGGATTAATGCCCTCATATATAATTCGGCACAAATCCCATCTATTTATTCCATGACGAGGACATTGGACAAGCAGATCCTTGAAACGTTCAAAGCACTTCCAAAATGGTTCATTGGGAAGCTGGGTGAACTGGATGATTTCGCTCCTAACACGGGCGGTCTTATGGTTTGGGTAAAACTTCTTAAGAAATGCTATTACGAATTCATCCCAATTAGTGATAGAGTGTGCGGCAGTATTATAAAGCCATTTTTCTGCCAAGTCGCACAAAGTGAATGGGAGAAGACGCAAGCGCATAGCATCCACAGTCAGTTGTGAAGTACCCATCATTGAGCATACGTTTTCGAATTTAGTGATGAAAACGTACGTGTCTTCAGACTCAAGCCCGTGAAATTTGGGCAACAGATTGATGTAGTGGGGTTTAATTTCAAAATTATCCCCGTTGGCTGGTGGAATAGATAAGCAAGTGGGAAGTGGACCACGGATAGGATAGCATCTCTCTTGGAGAGAGATGCGCAGTGGATTCTGCTCACCTACGGGCGGTGGCAGCGTGGTGTTATAATTTGATAGAGTACCGTCTATCTCGGTCGATGTGGTGGATGGTGGGGAAAAAGAAGATGAAGAAGCACCGACTTCGGAGTCGATGGCAGGAACGCGGACAAGACGGGCACTAGAATCCCGTGTCCAGCCAAGCATGCACTAAACGGTTTTAGCACAAGTGGCAGCGTGTGTACTTTTAAAAATGGTCTATTTTGAAAAGTGTTTCTGACTTAGACAAATCACACAAAATGCACAAACAACCCTAGAACTAAGGTTACCTAGGTCAAGTCTCTAGACCGCTCCTAGACTTCCAAAGGACAAGCCGTAGGATCAATCCTCTACCGCCTTTTTACTACTCTTGTGGCCAGGTAAGTGCCAGGTAAGTGGGATATATCCGCTATACGAATCATCGAAAATAGCGGGCCTAATTAAATAACCACTTTCCTTAGACACACTTGCCTAGGCACCACAAAAGTAATGCGGATAAGCGATAAATTACCCACGACCTTCCTTTGTCTTTAATGAGCGCGACAGTCCTTAGAGTCTTGTCTAGATATTTTTTAAATTAATGTAGGGTTGATGCAGATGCTCAGTTTGTGATTTGTGGGGCTTAGGAAGGGTGATAAAATCCCTACCTAATCTGAATTTTGGTCTTGCTTCTTAAAAATCCGTTATTAAAATATGAATTAACAAACCAATTACAAAACTTTGCAAAAAGATTTTTTGAGCGGCGATATTTTGCAAAGAATCCTGCAGAAAAGATATTTTATTGGATTTCAAAGGAGAGAGAAGGAGCTGAAAAATTTACCAGAGAAGTTTGGAACCCTAACTCCCCAATCCCGCCGCGCTTCCGCCGCGTATGTGGCTTATTTGCCGCGGTTCCGCCGCAAGGAAGAAGGATAAGTTGATGAATTTTTGCTCCGTGGCCTTCTGTACTCCTCTGGATCTCGATGAATGTCTCTGTCTTTCTGTTTCCTCAAGTTTGTGACTCCAGATCTCCTTGCAAAATTCACACACAAATCGTTAAATATACAATTTGCAGTTTTGTTTTAATTATGATATAGATCGAATAAGAATTCAACACAAATAGTAAGAATAAAAAATTACGCACGTATCCCCGGCAACGGCGCCATTTGATTGATGTAAATTTTAGAGTAGTGTTTGTAGTTTAACCGCAATCAGAACGGTGTCGTGCGTAGCTAGACCGAGGTGAGTACGGGTCGTCCTCATGGAAACGTGGAACCTTTTATTCTTACTTTAGGCGTGTTGAGAAAGAAAGCAAGAAGAATAAAGAATGATGAAGAATGGTTGTAGGATCTAGATCTACGTTAAACACGGATGCAAAATATAGATCTAGATTAACTACGGATGTAAGTTTAATATTAAAAGGGGGCTTGTAGGGTTCATTGGGATTTAGTAGTTATGGACGATTAATTAAAGATTACTCTTTTTATCCTTTAATAGATTTAAAACTAGAACGACAGTGATGCATGTAGATTAGGGTTTCTTGAGGGAAAAGGGTTCCCACTCTTAACCCCTATCTCGACATGGAACTCCGTTCATATCTAGCCTTTACCAAAACAATTGTTAATCTAATCTCTAATCGTGGTCGCGATTATCAATGAATTGATAGTGCGCCTAATTAGGATGTTAACTATTCTTTTGATAAAGTTTATAAACTTTATAGGACTTAAAAAGAGTTTAAGGATCTTCATCATCCATTAACCTACCTTAATCCCATAAACCCTAACAAGCGAAGAATTACTCGCGCATGTTGGGAGAAGAAGGGATGGGGAGAGAAATCATATTAAAACTACAAAGAGATAGAATAAGAAAATTACTACCTTTATTAATCAACAAAATTCATTTACACTTTGTTCCCTTAGAAAATGATTACAAAAATGCTAGTTTGCTTCTCGATCTCTTCTAAGGAGGTAGACGAACAGTTGATGATCAGCCTGGATGCGTGAGCCGTCGTGGACTTCGTGATCTCTTCAGCTTGATCATTTTTCCAAGAGGTTCTCGGTCCTTATTTATAGTCCCAAAGCCAGAACCCTAGCTTCTTAATTTGGAAACCAGTGGTTAAGATCCTAACAGAACAAATCTCAACTCCCAACTCGTCCAACACGCGGCGGAACCGCGGCCAAAAGGTTGGTTTGGCCGCGGTTCCGCGGCCAAACAGGGAGATTATGTGGTTGTTTCTCTGGGGCTTTAACTTGATGACACGTGGTGATCTTTTCACATCTCTGGAAACTGGAAATCTTTTCTTCGTCACTGCCAGACTTGATTTCTTTAGTTTACTTTCTTAATTATGTTGGTTTGTTTCGCCAACTTTGATTTCCTTGATTTCAGCCCTGCAAATTCTGCACAATATCTCAACAAATAATATTAGTAGAGTTTGTTTTATTGAGATATTAACTTAACCATTAAGAATTGGTCAAAGGTATTTAATAAGATAAGCATATTTAAATGGGCCAAATGTTATATGGATATTATATGCTTACTTTTTCCTACCAAATGTTAATTATAATATATAAACACATGAAAATAGTATTTTTACAGATAAACCCTGATATGTATCATATATTATAATAAACACCTTTTATTATATAGAAATAGTAGGAAAAATGTCATATTAAATGTGCAGTTTTATCAACTGAACAATGATTCTCTTGCAAGTTTAGATTGGTTTTCAGTTTATCTAAACAGGATGGCTCCCACTGTTTCTCGAATTCTTCCTCAAACCATAAAAGAAGAATTAGTCAGGATTAATGTCACCGTACAATATGTAACGTTTTGAAAATCGTTTCGGTGAAATTTCAAAAAATCGGTAAAATAAGGGGGTTTTCTGTAAAAAATCAAAATACAAATATCTTATTATAAAAATTAAATATACATATTCTAGCTATGTAATTGCTATTATTTGGTGTTTATTGAGCCGCTGGTGAAATTTCAAATTTTCTGAAAAAAATATTATTTTATTATTATTTTAAGCCGTCACTAATACATTTAATTAGGGAAAATTACAAATTGGAATGAGTTAAAACAAATTTTGTGCATCATAAAACATTAAATAAAATTTTATCATATGGTTTTTGGAACGAAATCATTTGCCAAAACGGTTTAGAAATTATTGAAGAAAAAAGGCTTTTTTTTAGCGTAAATGGATGTTTGGGGTATTGTATTTATCATTTTTCATCACCCCACACCCGTACCGACATCCACACACTCCCATTTACTTCTCCCCTTGAAGAATTCAGTAGCCCCCATTTATTTTCCCCACTTGAATTTCAAAGGAAAAGAAATGAAAGAAAAGAAAATGGAGAAATGAGGTGGACCTTTGACCTTGAATTGACTTTGACTTCTTCCCCCACTTTCTCTACCTCCCTCTCTCTCCTCTCCCACTCCCATTCCAGCCGACCCCCCTTCCTACAGCAGCAACAGCCCCACCCCCCATTTCCCTTCTCTTTTCTCTTCAAACTTCATCAAAAATTGCCTCAAATCCATCAAAAAAAATCCCAAAACCCAAATCCGACTCCTACCCATTTTAGCTTAGCCCGTATAGCATGGATCTTTGTGAAAAGAGAGCATTTTGGGAGGCCATGGATGCTTGCGGATCTTCAAATGTTTTTGGGTATAATTCTAAAACATTTTTGCTTAATTTGTTACTAATTTCTTAAAGCTAAACTACTTAAGTGTTAATTAGGCTTAAGTTGCAAGTTTTGGAATTCAAGTTATGAATTTCAATGCAAGTTAGGGTTTTATAAAATTGGTGTATGGTTGTGTGTTATATTTAGGCTTTTTTGTCATGTTAATACAAGATTAGTAGCTTGTGCTAATGGTTAGTTTAAAAATTGTGTTAATTTGCTAATTTGCTTACTAGGTTTTTGAAATTGGTTAAATACTTGGGATTAAAAATGTGTTTAGGTTTTTCATGACTTCATTAACTTTATTAAGTGTGGTTTAATGCTTTAGATCATGAAAATCTAAGCTAGATTGTAGTTTGTGCATTTTTGCTTTGAAATTGTTAAATTTTAGGTATTTTGTAAGCTAGAATATTAGGGTTTTTGGAATTTAATGAGATTAAATTCCGGGAATTGTTTATATGACTTATTTAAGATATTTAATAAATATATTGGCCACTACATTCATTTAAGCATCATGTTTTGTACAAAAACGGCGAATTGTGCTTGCTAGATTTTCGGAAAAATGACTTTTTAAGTGAAATTGGGGTTTTTGTGAGTTTTAATCTAGTTTATATTAAAATTAGTGTTCGTGAATGTGCAAATGAGTGTGATTGGATTTTTCTCGATGGTTTGACGTTTGTACATCGACATCGAGGGTTGGTTTGACTATTCTTGCATGTGAAGGCGATAGGTTTGGACCTATGCGTGATACGCGTGCCGATTTGATTTTCGTATGCCGTTTCGATTTCGAATTTAGTTTTAATGCGATATGGTGTGTTATGATATGTAGGTACCCCATGAGGACTTCGAGACGACAAGCAAGCGCGTGGCGACGTCGGCACCGGCTAGCGAGGACCAAGTGAGTAGATTTATATCTACGGGGAGAAGTCGGGTGGATGGCGTATAGCACCCCCGCAGTCCGTGGTGGTGTATACGGATGCTTATACACACCAACAATTATTATCTGTTATTTGGGATTAATAACGATGTTTAAGATAGATATTGGTGTGTTGGATTATTTTAGCGTTGCGAACCCTAGGGTAGTGTTGCACTACACATACACACATTCATACTTGCATACTTTCCTATTGATATGTGCTCATGGGATTCTTTATAGTTATGTGTTCACATGGGTATGGGACTATGTGTTCACATACGGATTGAGGATGATACTTGGGATTGAGCTGAGTCGATGAGATTTTATTTTAGGCCGTGAGATCGGTGATATAGCAGGGTTCGTATCTTAGATACGACATGACATTGTAGCGGGTCCTTGACGTAGTGTTTCACACACGTCCATGCATACGTAGGCGGTATTAGTATGGTACTAGACGTAGATCAGTACCGCGATCATGATATTTGATAAAGAGGATACCAGGTGAATAGTATGATGAATGTGATATTGACCCGTACCCAGATTTGGGTTGCCGTACGACGGATTTACGTACGAGCTATATTGATGATTGATCCGCACTCTTGACTTGGGATGCCTGATTATAGATATGGTATCGGCTATGATATTATTGAGGCAGGATCACCGACTATACATATACAGGTAGGTATATGTATCGACTCAGATGATAGGCGGTTTCCTTACCTGTAGTTCAGCTTGTTAGTTCAGCCGTATAGTTTAGTGTAGTTGTTAGATTAGATTAGACTCCTATCTATTTCAAAACTAACGAATCGTGGGTATTTTAAAAGACAGCCCAAGGGATCTTACGGATATTTCAAAAGACGTATCTTTTCATAAAAACACCGTAGTCCCTATTTTCAAAACCCCATGATTCGTGTTATTTCAAAAGGCACCATTTGTAGGACTTATATTAGATTATTACAGATTAGTTATCGTTGTGTCTAGTATTCAGCTCCCGCACATTATTGCTGTTCGCTCCGTATCGCATACTTATATTGTAATTATAATTTCTTATTGCATTATTAATATCATGCTGTTAGGACACCAGCACCATTACCGATGACGCGTATGTACCACGTACACTTACTTGCCGGCTCACACACATCTTCATCGGTAATTGACATGTCACGAACACTTTAGAAAATACTATTTCATTTGATATAGGTTGTTAGCTAATAGTTTAGACATGATATTAGTGTACTTGCCTTGTATGCTAGTTAGACATTGTAGTTATTGCCTACTACTTCTTGCATGTTATTATTCACCGTTGTGTCGCATTCATGGATTCTCATGCCTATATTCACTGTTTACATGCTATTGATGACTTGGATTCGGATTTCATGAGATTTCTTGGATTTGGAGGAAAACCGCAAAAACATAAATAAACCTTTTCTCCCTTTTAAAATAAAAAGTGCGGTTTTCTCATGATGTATGAGTCGTCCACCTTGAGTTTGCTGATGGATTTCGAGACCCGATTCGAGGAGTGGAGGAACCGTTTCGGGTACATGGTGGGCCCGGTGCGGTACCCCGGGGCAAGAGGAATGTGGTGTTGACGTTGAGCCCGGCAGGGGAGCACTACCGACCGGTGATATTACCCGACGCGTCGGATATCCGGAGGATACCGTCGTGGTCTTGAGATGGATGGTAGGGGCCGGTCTGGACTGACGGCGCCCTAGATATTGAGATAGAGACTAGTGTTGTTTATTCTTTCGACCTTAGAGTCGCTCGTTATATTTCTGGTGGTTTTGAGTTTCCTTTTGAGTTTTGATCCTCGCCGTTAGCGTTGTATATTATATTGCTTGTGTGGTTGTGACCGTCGATTGACGAAGAGCTAGCTCCCGCTTGGGGATGCCTTTTTATTGATTTCGTATACTATTCATGTTGTATCCCGTTTGGGGGCCTGTATTTACAAAGGAGACTTTGCCGAAATTTTCAGTAAATTTTTGATGTTTTTAAAAACCGCATAATTCGACTTATGCTATTGAAACTACTTGCTTTAAGTTGGTTTTTCCTGCACTCTACTACTTTTCTGGGTTTGGATTTTTGGGTTTTCGGTTTACTTAGATTACGTACGCCTCGAGACGTTCGTAGTTTAAGTGCCGGTCAAGTTCCGTACTTTAAGGTCGTAACAAAGTTGGTATCAGAGCGTTAGGTTTTAACCTTCGGAGCGTAGGATGACCCTTGGTTGATGGAATAGGTGACTAAAGTAGAGTGACGTACCGTTGGTATGTTCCACGGCATATTTACGACACGCCACTCCACTTATGAAGCCTGAGGATGTACATTTCCTTGTTAAGTATTATATTCATTCCGATCTAGCCTCATCAGTACCAGTTATGGTTTTGCTGCTACGGTTACGGGCAGGGAGAGCTACGGTTAGAGTTGCGGTCAGCACAAGCTCGTCACGAACGAGGACTGACCAAGGCGAAATTCCGGCGACACACGATTGCAGAGATGTGTCTTTTTACCGTGTTTCCGCGCCACGAGCGTTTGGCGGATCGCCTTTATGAGGTTACTCGGAGGTGCTGATCGACACTAGAGAATTGAGCCAATGATGGAGGCCAGCCAGATTTTGATGACCGTTGGTGTGTTGCTTACTCCTGATGATTGAGGCACTGTTCAGCATGCAGACGAGCGAGCCAGTTGTTGCTGCGAGCGACGAGATATCGCCCCATATGTTGGAGCTATTGCGGGGCGAGTTGTACGAATAGATGATAGAAGGTCGCTAGTCACCCGATGATGAATGACTAGGACAGGTGGTTCGTTCGCTTACCCCGATGCGAGGTCATCAGATAGATTGATTCCAGCTAGAGACGACTTCACGCAGAGACGTGAGGGTCGATAGAGACGATCGAATATTGGAAACCTATTATTCCAAGTTTAAAGTAGTCGGAAAGACATGCAGGCAATTCTATGGTCCCTCTAGAAGAATGAAACCCTAACTCGACTTAATGACCGTGTGAAAGCCTATGAACCTTCGGGTTTGCGGCAGTTCTACGGCGCTATTAGTGAGGCTTGGGTTTGCCCTTCTACGGCTGGACTACCGATGCTGTGGTATATATATTCGATACTATTAAACTGTGCCCAAGATGTTGAGCTCTTGGGGGATTATGAGGTTTTGACGAATCGATCGAATGGTTCGACTTCAATCGGATGCTTGGTGGTGAGATGCATTCTTGGGAGACTCCAGATACGAGGATAGTCGTTGGAGCTCAGTCCATGCAGCCGCGACGAGACGAGTCCAAAGCAGACGACATTAGAGAAAAGTGGAGTAAGAGGTTCGCACCAGATCTAGATGAGATGACGTTCCACTTCGCCGACATCAGAGAGGCGATGCGCATGCCGAGGCATGGTACTTGGACTTACCTTCCAGAAGGAGTCGCGATGAGTATGCAGTCGTTCCAGAGCAAGATGCAGATATAGGAAAGGACAATGACTTCCGGGCAGTTGGCAGAGACGAGACATGGAAGAGACCGTGAGCAGGATTCCTTCCAGGACACTGCTGCAATGATACTTGCACCCAGGATCAGATGTGTCACGTACATTCAGAGAGCCAGAGGCCGACGCCAGTAATATGCTGTCTTACGAGTGGTCGTGATGATTGACCGGGAGATGACAAGAGACGTGCCAGAACTGGATCATCCCCGTTAGCACACCCGACAGGGCCGATGAGCCGATGTACCGAAAGATTGGTAATTCACAGTGAAGACCTTGACCCAGGAGTGGTCATGGTTACGCACATCAGCAGGACAGAGTTCATGATCATCGACGAGACGTCCCACTAGTGACCGTGACAGTTGGCCGAGATTCTTAGAGGATGCGCTTGAGCGGTACTGTTCCGCCATTATTGATTTCGATGTTTTGGGTGATTTATTCGTATGATTTGATTTTGATGATTGAGGATTTATGATCTTTGCACAGTGTTGCACTTGATATCGTTTTCGTGCCTTAGTTTCACATGTTTGTGATTTTATGGTTTTAGACAGTTGAGTTGGTTTTGTGCGTATGTATGCACACAAATTGGTTCCTGCACTCTGTATAATTATTATATGCTTGCAGTGCAGTGATACGCCTTTTGTGCACTTAGATGCACTGGACTTCGATTTCGATTGTGATACTCGATAATTGTTTTGTGCACCTTGTGCACCTGATTGATTTTGCGCACGTTCGGCGCTTGATATTGGATTTCATGATTTCGTGCACGATGGATGCACCTGATTTGGATTTTCGCGCATGTTGGGCGCATGTTTTGAAGGGTGATTTTGGTGCACACCAGAGGCACTAAATTGAGAATTTTTCATGCATGTCAGATGCACCTGATTTTGCTGTCAGGCACACATGTTGCCTACGACAGATGTTTCGTGCACACCCGATGCACTTAGATATTGTTTCTGTGCGGATGTATGGCACATTCATGGATTTTGATTTCCGTGCGCACCAGACGCACGTAGCATTCATGTGCATATTTTGGGATTGATTTCGTATAGAGCAGTACGTTTTTATGATATTGCTATGTGTTTTTGTACTGAGCAGGACTAGTCAGAGGACAGTACCTGAATATATTTTTGCATGTATTGATAGTTATTGAAGGGATTTCCAAAAAGCGAGCTATAGCCTTAGTATTTACCTACGTGTCTACTATGACACGAAATGTTTAAAACAAGGAGACCCTTCTAAATTGTTTCCAAAACGGCGGAACGCACATTTCAAACAAAGGTATATATGTATATAGTTATTTTCTTATGATAGACGTCCGCCACTGTGCAGTGTTATACGCGTTGCACAGCGACTTAAAGAGATTTGGCATGCATTTCCTTCAGATACTTACAGATATAGATTCGATATTTACATGTATAGTTTCGAGTTATGTCATATTGGTTTGATTTAGATTTGGCATTGATGTCTTCTCCATGACTCCGATGATTGCGGGATGCTTGACGGAGTTTTGATTTGAGTTATATACTCATTTTTCAAGCGCATGCGCTACGCTACGAATTGTTTTATGTATTTACAATTTCGGAGCCCCGACGACTTGATGATTTTTCTTAGATGTTTTAGTATTTGGGGGAGTTTGAATTTAAATTCGGGGACCGAATTTCTTTAAGGGGGGAAGATTGCAACGTTTTGAAAATCGTTTCGGTGAAATTTCGAAAAATCGGTAAAATAAGGGGGTTTTCTGTAAAAAGTCAAAATACAAATATCTTATTATAAAAATTAAATATACATATTCTAGCTATGTAATTGCTATTATTTGGTGTTTATTGAGCCGCTGGTGAAATTTCAAATTTTCTGAAAAAAATATTATTTTATTATTATTTTAAGCCGTCACTAATACATTTAATTAGGGAAAATTACAAATTGGAATGAGTTGAAACAAATTTTGTGCATCATAAAACATTAAATAAAATTTTATCATATGGTTTTTGGAACGAAATCATTTGCCAAAACGGTTTAGAAATTATTGAAGAAAAAAGGCTTTTTTTTAGCGTAAATGGATGTTTGGGGTATTGTATTTATCATTTTTCATCACCCCACACCCGTACCCACATCCACACACTCCCATTTACTTCTTCCCTTGAAGAATTTAGCAGCCCCCATTTATTTTCCCCACTTGAATTTCAAAGGAAAAGAAATGAAAGAAAAGAAAATGGAGAAATGAGGTGGACCTTTGACCTTGAATTGACTTTGACTTCTTCCCCCACTTTCTCTACCTCCCTCTCTCTCCTCTCCCACTCCCATTCCAGCCGACCCCCCCTCCTACAGCAGCAACAGCCCCCCCCCCCCCATTTCCCTTCTCTTTTCTCTTCAAACTTCATCAAAAATTGCCTCAAATCCATCAAAAAAAATCCCAAAACCCAAATCCGACTCCTACCCATTTTAGCTTAGCCCGTATAGCATGGATCTTTGTGAAAAGAGAGCATTTTGGGAGGCCATGGATGCTTGTGGATCTTCAAATGTTTTTGGGTATAATTCTAAAACATTTTTGCTTAATTTGTTACTAATTTCTTAAAGCTAAACTACTTAAGTGTTAATTAGGCTTAAGTTGCAAATTTTGGAATTCAAGTTATGAATTTCAATGCAAGTTAGGATTTTATAAAATTGGTGTATGGTTGTGTGTTATATTTAGGCTTTTTTGTCATGTTAATACAAGATTAGTAGCTTGTGCTAATGGTTAGTTTAAAAATTGTGTTAATTTGCTAATTTGCTTACTA
The DNA here is from genome assembly GCA_030015575.1 of Agapanthus africanus. Classification (NCBI taxonomy): domain Eukaryota; kingdom Viridiplantae; phylum Streptophyta; class Magnoliopsida; order Asparagales; family Amaryllidaceae; genus Agapanthus; species Agapanthus africanus. Next base: position 544,110,707 of record JASDDO010000024.1, on the reverse strand, counting down.
GGTTTTTGAAATTGGTTAAATACTTGGGATTAAAAATGTGTTTAGATTTTTCATGACTTCATTAACTTTATTAAGTGTGGTTTAATGCTTTAGATCATGAAAATCTAAGCTAGATTGTAGTTTGTGCATTTTTGCTTTGAAATTGTTAAATTTTAGGTATTTTGTAAGCTAGAATATTAGGGTTTTTGGAATTTAATGAGATTAAATTCCGGGAATTGTTTATATGACTTATTTAAGATATTTAATAAATATATTGGCCACTACATTCATTTAAGCATCATGTTTTGTACAAAAACGGCGAATTGTGCTTGCTAGATTTTCGGAAAAATGACTTTTTAAGTGAAATTGGGGTTTTTGTGAGTTTTAACCTAGTTTATATTAAAATTAGTGTTCGTGAATGTGCAAATGAGTGTGATTGGATTTTTCTCGATGGTTTGACGTTTGTACATCGACATCGAGGGTTGGTTTGACTATTCTTGCATGCGTAGGCGATAGGTTTGGACCTATGCGTGATACGCGTGCCGATTTGATTTTCGTATGCCGTTTCGATTTCAAATTTAGTTTTAATGCGATATGGTGTGTTATGATATGTAGGTACCCCATGAGGACTTCGAGACGACAAGCAAGCGCGTGGCGACGTCGGCACCGGCTAGCGAGGACCAAGTGAGTAGATTTATATCTACGGGGAGAAGTCGGGTGGATGGCGTATAGCACTCCCGCAGTCCGTGGTGGTGTATACGGATGCTTATACACACCAACAATTATTATCTGTTATTTGGGATTAATAACGTGTTTAAGATGGATATTGGTGTGTTGGATTATTTTAGCGTTGCGAATCCTAGGGTAGTGTTGCACTACACATACACACATTCATACTTGCATACTTTCCTATTGATATGTGCTCATGGGATTCTTTATAGTTATATGTTCACATGGGTATGGGACTATGTGTTCACATACGGATTGAGGATGATACTTGGGATTGAGCTGAGTCGATGAGATTTGATTTGAGGCCGTGAGATCGGTGATATAGCAGGGTTCGTATCTTAGATACGACATGACGTTGTAGCGGGTCCTTGACGTAGTGTTTCACACACGTCCATGCATACGTAGACGGTATCAGTATGGTACTAGACGTAGATCAGTACCGCGATCATGATATTTGATAAAGAGGATACCAGGTGAATAGTATGATGAATGTGATATTGACCCGTACCTAGATTTGGGTTGCCGTACGACGGATTTACGTACAAGCTATATTGATGATTGATCCGCACTCTTGACTTAGGATGCCTGATTATAGATATGGTATCGGCTATGATATTATTGAGGCGGGATCACCGACTATACATATACAGGTAGGTATATGTATCGACTCAGATGATAGGCGGTTTCCTTACCTGTAGTTCAGCTTGTTAGTTCAGCCGTATAGTTTAGTGTAGTTGTTAGATTAGATTAGACTCCTACCTATTTCAAAACTAACGAATCGTGGGTATTTTAAAAGACAGCCCAAGGGATCTTACGGATATTTCAAAAGACGTATCTTTTCATAAAAACACCGTAGTCCCTATTTTCAAAACCCCATGATTCGTGTTATTTCAAAAGGCACCATTTGTAGGACTTATATTAGATTATTACAGATTAGTTATCGTTGTGTCTAGTATTCAGCTCCCGCACATTATTGCTGTTCGCTCCGCATCGCATACTTATATTATAATTTCTTATTGCATTATTAATATCATGCTGTTAGGACACCGCACCATTACCGATGACGCGTATGTACCACGTACACTTACTTGCCGGCTCACACACATCTTCATCGGTAATTGACATGTCACGAACACTTTAGAAAATACTATTTCATTTGACATAGGTTGTTAGCTAATAGTTTAGGCATGATATTAGTGTAATTGCCTTGTATGCTAGTTAGACATTGTAGTTATTGCCTACTACTTCATGCATGTTATTATTCCTTGTTGTGTCGCATTCATGGATTCTCATGCCTATATTCACTGTTTACATGCTATTGATGACTTGGATTCGGATTTCATGAGATTTCTTGGATTTGGAGGAAAACCGCAAAAACATAAATAAACCTTTTCTCCCTTTTAAAATAAAAAGTGCGGTTTTCCCATGATGTATGAGTCGTCCACCATGAGTTTGCTGATGGATTTCGAGACCCGATTCGAGGAGTGGAGGAACCGTTTCGGGTACATGGTGGGCCCGGTGCGGTACCCCGAGGCAAGAGGAATGTGGTGTTGACGTTGAGCCAGGCAGGGGAGTACTACCGACCGGTGATATTACCCAACGCGTCGGATATCCGGAGGATACCGTCGTGGTCTTGAGATGGATGGTAGGGGCCGGTCTGGACTGACGGTGCCCTAGATATTGAGATAGAGACCAGTGTTGTTTATTCTTTCGACCTTAGAGTCGCTCGTTATATTTCTGGTGGTTTTGAGTTTCCTTTTGAGTTTTGATCCTCGCCGTTGGCGTTGTATATTATATTGCTTGTGTGGTTGTGACCGTCGATTGACGAAGAGCTAGCTCCCGCTTGGGGATGCCTTTTTATTGATTTCGTATACTATTCATGTTGTATCCCGTTTGGGGGACTGTATTTACAAAGGAGACTCTGCCGAAATTTTCAGTAAATTTTTGATGTTTTTAAAAACCGCATAATTCAGCTTATGCTATTGAAACTACTTGCTTTAAGTTGGTTTTTCCTGCACTCTACTACTTTTCTGGGTTTGGATTTCTGGGTTTTCGGTTTACTTAGATTACGTACGCCTCGAGACGTTCGTAGTTTAAGTGCCGGTCATGTCCCGTACTTTCGGGTCGTGACACAATACTTGCTTAACCTTTCAGCCAGGCTAGTGTCGGTACTTCGAGAGAGGTTTTACGACGCTTTGGCGAAGTTCCTTAATTAAATAACCTCTTTTTCCTGGAGGCGTAGCCCCGCTAACACAGTTCAAGACACCTACTTGGTTTATAGCATTGATCGTTAAGTGAAAAAATCTCTCGAGGAGTAGCATATACTCACAGTAGGATCAGAATCCAAATATCATTGTGTGATAATTTTGAAGGAAACCTGCCAACGGTATCACACTCCAAATGGTATGCGGCACTAGAAAGTTTCAGTTTCCTTATAAACTCCCGATGTGGATTTTTGCCCTATGCTCTTGTGACCTTGACGAAAGGCAACAAATCATAAGTCACATGTCAAGTTCTACCCATCATTGTCCAGGTTAATTTGAACCCACCCATACATACCCTTGACGAAGGCCGACAAAGTAATACGACTGTCCCAAACCAACGCATCTATCTATGCTGCATATGAATATCCAGCAGCTACCAATCACTATGCCTTGGTGAAGGTCAACAAACATAGCTTGAATACTACTGAACATTCATATGAAATGACGGAAGGCTACGAATGGTTTTGGAGAAACCGTGAACGTAGTCACCTTGATATAATCGAAGGAACCTGATAGTTTTTAAAAGGAGTGGTTTAAGCTTCGCATTTTAAAAGTTTGTTGTTTTGAAAAAATCGAGTGGTTTTAAAATTTGTTTCAACGATTCATCTTTGGTTTGTTTGCTTTGCATTAAGAATGCAGTCCCATCATTTACACCTATCATCACAAAAAGAAACGAAAATATGACGTATGCTTATGCCATCCGCATTCACCACTGGGCTCCGTCTTACACCATTAGGTTACTTAACTAACGCCAGAGCTGGAGGCTGGACTAGCGCGGATGCAAAACATAAGCAACGTCTATTATATAATATATATATATATATAATAACCATTCGTCTCACGCAATAATAGGCATTCCAGATCACAGATGAACATATTAGATATACTAGGAATACCGCGTTTCGTTTAAGCTTGTAACGAAAGACGGATTCCACAGTCGTGATGAATAGCCAAACCCCACCCCAGACCCCTACGGGTGCGGCAAACTACCCGCCAAATCCTCGAAGTGAAGCAACCTCCCTCATCAAAGTGAGTAGGCCACTCGGCACTTCAAAGAATCCGGTAGTTTGTGCACCCCCTTGGGTCTATCATAGGAGCAGAAAACAGTAAAATAAATAATACAACGGTGGCTACAATCTCAACCCGGATGTGCCCCGCAAAATAATATTACATCACTTTACAAATATTACATCGAATGAAAGAATGAAAATTCTTATCTCACATCCCCGGCTATTCATCCACGACGATCCAACAAGTTCATATACACAAACCAACATCACAGATCACAGATATGTGCAACCCCCGCTAATCGACGTATAGCAATTAGCGGATGTTCAGCACATATATCACAACACAGAAGATCTGATTAGCTAAAGTACTTACAATTTCGATCGATAACCAAATTTGAATCTACCCCAAGTACAACATTGTACACAAAAGATCCTGGGCAGAAACAAAATATCCCAAATAACACAACCCAACACAGTAGAACATCAGAACGAATTTAAACCGATTCGGCGTCGACTCGGCCGCGGAACGGCGGTAGAACGCTCTGTTCTGCCGCGGTTCCGCGGCGGTCTAACCGAGTTACGAGTACAAATTTCTTCAGTGTTCTAACAAAACCCTGAACGTATTTTTAAGGCCTCTGAAAAGATTTTTGGGCCCGTTTTGAAAATCGACAGAAACGTGAGTTTTTGGTCATGTTTTCAAGATTTTTCCGCGATCAAATTTCTAAAGACTTTGCTAACTAGCTAGTAAAGGTTTAGTAGGTTCTGATACCACTGTAAGTCAATGTCGCGGACCCCACGGTTTCGCGGGGAGGAAGAATATTTAAAAAACGATTTTCAAAGCTCCCAACACCGACTTGAACTCCAGGATCTTGGCTAAACCCTAACTAGCTAAGCATGTGAGGAGGTTAACTACTCAGAAAGGAGTTTATACCTCACGATACAAGTCCTTCGGGTCTTCTTCGTTGTCCTCCTCGTCATCGTAGGCTCCGAGGATCGTAACGGATCGATGCTTCCTCGTCGGCTTCCTCGAGTCAAAAACGATCCACCCAAGAGTCTATAATCCGAGCTCCTACCTCAAATCCGAGCTAACTAGGGCACCTAGTTTTCTAAACTAGATGACCTAGGTGATGTAGAGAAAGAAGATGGGTTAGTTTGTCTCTTGGAACCCTAGGTTTCTCAACTCATGAGACTTTAAGGGTTGAGAGGAAGAAGAAGAGAGAGCTTGAGGAAAGAGAAAGTAATTTTCATAATGATCATGGAAATGGCTCACTTGATATGACTATAAGCATGCTTAGAAAATATCTCACCCAAAATATTCAGTGCCACAAAAATATCTCACAAAATATCTAAGTCAAACCAAGCCCCAATAGTCAAACCAAGTAGCCATGGTTCAATTATCATTTGTAAAAATAATAATCCATTTCCTCCACCTCATAATTGTTTTAATCAAATAAATGATGAAAACCCTAATGTGTCTCCTTCTATAAGCAATCTTGAGTAATTACAAGAATGCCCCTCTCATCCGTATATACATACCCGTATCCGTATTCCGAGAAGCACGAATACAAAGAGACGAAAATAATCTATCAATATAATACTAGGATCCGGATTAAACCAAAGCCCACTAGTATTATCCGTCCGAACATCATACGCGCACAAGTACACGTACGTGATCGAAGCCCTGCCGTAAAAACATACGGCCTCTACATTTTTCGCCCGATGCAAGGAAACTCTCTATGTGGGACTCTAAAGACTCGACAGTATGCTGGCAGTGGGTATAACCACAAGCCGCAAGTGGTAGTAGCTGCACGTAACGGCTACCCCGGTATCTGTCGATAAGAAGGCCGATGAGAAAACTCATCTGAACTCTTACTGAGCCTGTATGTAACAATCTTCGTACAGTCCGGTATGTTCGTCTAAGAGTATCACATATCGGGCCTAGGGGACGGTAATCGTCAAACCCCTAATAGCGCAGTAAGTCATGCCGGAATGTAGCCCAAAACACCCTGAGAAACTACTGGAATACCTACCAGTAAATCTCGCTTGCCCTGGCCAGGGACTTTGTGTAATGGCTTTCCGAACACAGCGCGATATCAACCCCCAATACCGGGAGAGATGAATCCTATCTGACAGCCACTGCTTCTAAGTGCTTTGGGATTGCACCCAACTACAACATGTTTGCACAACTCCTTTGAACCATGGTAGGGTAGTAATCAAAGTACAGTGGGAACACACTCGAGGCGAAGTAGCACTGTCAAGTCAACGAACTAAGTTGTACTCATGTCACCTGGGAACTGCTACCCGACGATAGGGATAATGCCCACCAGCTATTCCCGACGAGTCATGTCCAGTGTACTCATAACTTAATGAACACCTGCATACTATCTCCAGTACGACGTACTAATGGCTGTGGGACAGACCATCTCTCCTACTGGAATGAGAAGCGTATACACTAGTCTACTCCTGAGTATTGATGCCCCGTCTCGATAATCCTATGACTAGGAACCTATATAAGGATGTACTTATAGACTACGCAGCCCCCACTAGTGTGACTGCCATCACAACGCTGGTAATCAAGTAAAGACCCTAAAGGCACTACCAATATGTATAAGCGATATGATAAAAGAAATACATGCACATATTGAGGTAGAAACAAACCAAGCAGCATACTACCATTTTGAGCAAGACTGTCAATATAACTTTGAACATCCCAAGCTTCCTTTAAGTAATATACAAACCAGTATGATACAATAATGGCCTCTAGGGCATATATCACTAACACCGTTAGTTACGCATCGCACGACGATTTAGAAAAGAATTTGCATGTGTTTTATTCAGTTTTTAGAGGATTTTACAAGGATGCGTACTATATACATATTATGATTTTGACTATAGCATATTGGATTTCAGCAGTGGATTTCGAGACTTACGTTTCCATTATAACTCCAGTGATTGCGTTACGCTTGACAGAGTTGATTTTGAGTTTCGCACTCGTTTTCATGTGCACTCGATGTGCTGTGGCATGTTTTAGTATTCTGTGATTTTGGAGCCTCGTTGATTTAAATTGATTATTGAATTGTTTTAGTATTTGGGGGTTTAAATTTAAATTCGGAGACCGAATTTATTTAAGGTGGGAAGATTGTAACATTTCAGAAATATAAAATATTATTTTTTGGAATTTAAGTAATAAAATAATATATTTCACGAAAACTTTTCTATTTGCGAATTGGGGTTTTCGTAAAATGGTATAACTAAATACCAATATTTGGAAAATAATTGGAAATTTATATTGTATTATTTAATAAAACGGTAATTATTGGATTTGAGCATTTTATAATTAATTATATGCAAGTTTAAATTAAATTTGATTAGTGCACTAATAATCACGATTAAGCCAAATCCGTATTTTTAATTAACCATGGTTAGTGCACCATGACATGTTGCATTTTGTTACATGTTGGTTTCATTTGTGTTTATTTTATTTGCATTTTGGTTATATTTAGATGAAAAAGAGAAAAGAAAAGGTGACAAATGATTGAGGAGAGAGAGTGGGGGACAACATGATGATGGCATGAGGCATTCCATGAGAGAGAATGGGAGAATGAGAGAGCGAGAGAGGGTATGGATCCTACCTCTTGACTTCTTCATTCATTTTCTTCACTTCACCATTTCTTCAACTCCTCCTTCATCTCCTTCTCCTCCTCCTTCACCCTCCTCTACCTCCTCCACAAACACCCCAAACCTCATCAAAACATCACAACACCTTCATTAAAAATGCACACAACCTCACCCTACACCTTATAGTTGAAACAAGTTTGAATTTTGAGCAATTGGAGCATCTAGGGTTTTTCTTGAGTTGCTTTCAAGTGGTATAACTTTCTTTTCTCATCTTGTAATTAGTTTCCTAACCTTCTAGTTTAGAGTTCGTTTTAGTGAGATTTGTGATCTTAGAATTTTCTAAGTTGATGTTTAGTGGAATTTTGGGCTTGTAAAGTGGTAATTAAGGTGTAGTGAGTGTTTGCAAGACCTTAGTGATGACTTCACTGGCCAAGACCGGAGACTAGAAACCAAACCACGAACATAGAATTTCCCGACATCGATTATTTGACAGTTTGTGATGATATTATGAATTCTGGAGCAATTTGGTGTCTTTATAAGAAAAACAAACAACTACATTATCCTAGTTAGACCACTAGAAGACCACCACAGACGAACGAGACCAAAATCCCAAAATTGGGCCGGTGACACCGGTTACTGTAGCACTTCTCGCCGGCTAAATTTTGGATTGGGATGTTGGGGTTTGGCCAGTGGCTCACACTCCTTATAACTTAGCCACTGTATTGTTTGTTTTGTCCCAAACTACCTGTGAAAAAAACTGGGAGCATTTTGAGTTGGTTTTGACAATGTTTTCCGATATTTGAATCTTGGATTTTTGGATTTCTTGATGTGACTTGGTCGTTCGACGTTCGCACGTTGACGTCAGATAGTATTTTGTTGTTTTAGCACGCATTGACCATAGGTTCCAACCTATGTGCGCTTCGCGTGTCGTATCGGTTTACGAATATGATTTTGATGCGATACGATGTGTTTTGATTTGTAGGTACAAGCGCGTGGATTTTTAGGATGACGAAAGAGGGCAAGGCATCCGTCAGGATCGACTAGAGTGAGGCGTTGTAGGTGAGTAGATGTATATCTACGGAGGAAGTCAGGTGGATGGCATATAGCACCCCCGCAAACCGTATAATAGGATACCTGTTGTAACATTTCAAGAAAATAAAATATTATATTTGGGAATTTAAATAAATCAAATAATGAATATTAAGAATATTTAGAGTATGGAGAATAGTTTTAATGATATGGTATAATTATATACCGATAATTCGGGAGATATTTGAAAATTCTCCATTTTTTTTATTTTGAATGTATTAAGTCGATTTGGATATTTTAGAAATTATTTGCATATGAGTTTACGGTTAAACTTAATTAATAATTATTAATTATGCATTAATACGGTTTATGTGTATGACATGCACCATAGTATGTCACAATATACTTGTTACATTTTATTGATATGAAACATGTCTTCATACTTATTTGTAAGTGTTTTTGTTAAAGAAAAGAAAAGAAAAGAAAAAGAAAAAGGAATTTAAAAATTGGAGATATTTTTGGGACATGGAGGTATGGGCTTAGGGGAGAGAGAGTGAGGGGTCTCCTTGAACCATGGCTCTTTGTTTCACTTCATCATCTTCATCATTTTCTTCTCCCTCTCCTCACCATGGTTGCCCTTTCCCCCCACCACCTCTAGCTCCTCACAACACCCTCATTTCCAACTCAAAACACCTTGTTCTCTTCACAAAAATCATGCACAAGCTCACAACAACCATGGTGGATCAAGAAAGTTTGGATTTTGAGCACTTGGGGCAACTCAAGAAAATTCTTGAGTTGCCAAATAAGGTAATTCCTTCACCCTTACCTTAGTACTTGAATTTTTATAGCCTCTAGACTAGTTTAGAATCCATTTAGTGAGGTTTAGTGAACTTGGAAAATTCCAAGTTGAGGTTAGGGTTTGATTGAATTGAGATGGTGAAATTGAGGTTTAGTAGTTACTTTACACACCTGTAGTGTAAATCTTATAGATCGAAACCAGAGATTTTACCCCAAGACATGAACTTAGAATCTCCGATGTCGGGTTTTGTGAGGAATTGTGGCGATATTTGGAGTTCTGCAATGACTCGGAGACCTGGAAAAATATATAGCGATTACAATGACACAAGCAGGTGACCTAGAAGCTACCCTGAAGACCCGAGACCCAAACCCCTCAACCTGGCCGCCAATAATTCCTTTCTGGCCGCAATTTGCGGCCAGGACTTGGCCTCTAGGTCTCATGCTTGGCCTGTGGTTCCTTTATCTTTAAATTAGACCCCCTATATATGCAAAATTGGCTAATTTAACCTGTAGTAAAATCTGGAAGATTTTACGTCGTTTCTGATTTCGGATTGTGAATTCTATGAACTTGAACTTTGGTAATTGTGTTTTGTTTCGGTCACTTGACATTTGTACGTCGATATCGGGTGTTGTTAGGATGTTCTTGCATGCGTAGACCATAGGTTTTAACCTATGTGTGGTACGTGTGCCGTTTTGGTTTTCGTGCACGATTTCGGTTTACGATACTATATGTTTATATCTGTAGGCACCCTCACGTGGACTTCGGATGACAAGGAGGAGAATGGCGACATCGACTTCGGCATGAAAGGATCAAAGTGAGTAGATTTATATCTACGGGGGAAGTCGGGTGGATGGCGTATAGCACCCCCGAAATTTCGTAGGATATGATGTGTGTATATGTATATGTGTATATATATGTGTGTGTGTGTGTGTGTGTGTGTGTGTGTGTGTGTGTTATTGCGAGATATGACTACTTAGCAAGAAAGACTTTAGGAGACCACGGATTGGATTTAGTGTAATTTGGATGAAAGTGCTTTTAGTTAGTTTCTTAGTCGCGAACCCTAGAATAAGGTTGATACACACACACATGCACACACGTGATTTGTCTTTGGTGTATATGATTATATGTATGTATATATATGTGTGTGTGTGTGTGGATGTGTTGATATATATATATATATACGTATACACGGGTGATGAGGATAGTGTATGATACTTGGAGATGAGTCGATATGATCGGGCATGATGCCGTGAGATCGGTTATGTGATTTGGGCTGTGTTATGAGATACGACAGGATATTATAGCAGATCGATGGTCGATGTGTTTTCATACACATGCGGATATATGCTGATGGTATTGGAGTGTACTAGACTTTAGATCAGTACCCCTAGTTCATGATATTATGATAATAATACCATATGAATAATGAGATATATGTGACATTTGACCCGTATCCCAATTTGGGATGCCGTACAATGGATTTTACCGTACGAAGTATAGATATGATGATTGATCCGCACTCTTGATTCGGGGATGTCGTATTATATATTATATCGTACGTGACGCTATTGAGGCTGAAGGGTTATGACAGCGCCTCGGCCAACATCCGTGGCCAAATGCGGAACAAAATTTTTACTACGATAAAAAACTTGGCGCTATAACAACCCTAAACCGGATCTTTACCATAAACCTAGTTACAAAAAAGGGTTTTATCTACTATGATAGAAAGTATACCTAACGGATCCAAGTCCTTCTCTTCTTTCCGCTGCCCTCCTTCTCCTTGCTAGCTCCTTGGAGTGGAAATGGAAAGCACCTCCTCGTCGGCTTCTCGAAGTAGTAGAAGATCCACCCGAGAGTTCTAACCTTGAGCTGAACCTCCAAGTTGAGGCAACTAGATCACTTGGTGTGCTAAACTAAGTAACCTAGAGTGTGTAGAGTTTGATTTTGAGTAGCTTAGTCTCACAAGCCCTTGATTCTGAACACATGAGACATTAGGGTTTAAGAGACGAAGAAGGAGAGAACTATGAAAGAGAGTGAGAATGAAAAATGAAGAGAGTTCTTTCTCTTGAGGAAAGAGAAAACTTAGTTTTTATTATGATAATTGTGATGGTTACTTTGATTTGACCATAAGCATGTCACAATTAATGCTAAGCAAAATATCTAGTGTCCAAAGAAAATATCTAAGTCAACTAAAGTCAACAAAGTCAAATGGTCAAACTAATTAGCCATGACATAATTATCATTATAAAAATTATTAAACAATTTCCTCCACCTCATAATGGTTTTAATCAAGTCAATGGTCAAAACCCTAATGAGGTGTCTCCTCCTATGCCCCTCTCAACCGTATATACATACCCGCATCCGTGTACCAAGAAACACGAATACAATGAGACTAAACCAACCCAAAATCTAATACTAGGATCCGGCTTAAACCAAAGCCCGCTAGTATCAACCGCCCGAACACCATACGCGCACAAGTACGCGTATGTGAACGAACCCTGTCGTAAAACCATACGACCTCTACATCGTTTCGCCCGAAGCTGGGAAACTCTCTGTGTGGGACTCTAAAGACTCGACAGTAGTATAGCAGTGGGTTTATCCATAAGAACATTAGTGGCACTAGATGTACGTAACGGCTACCTAGGTATTTGTCGATAAGAAGGTCGACGAGGAAGCTCATCCAAACTCCTACTGAGCTTATCTGTGACAATCTCCGTACAGTCCGGTCTGTTCGTCTAAGAGTATCGCATATCGGGCTCAGGTGGTGGTAAACGTCAGACCCCTAATAGCGGTATAAGTCGTGTCGGAGTGTAGCCAAGAACACCTTGAGAAACTACTGGAACACCTACCAGTAAATCTCACTTGCCCTGGTCAGGGACTTTGTGTAATGGCTCTCCAAACACAGTGCGATATCAACCCCCAATACCGGGAGAGACGAATCCTGTCTAACCGCCACTGCCTCCAAGTGCTTCGGGACTGCACCCAACTACTACCTGTTTGCACGACTCAATAGAGCCGTGGTAGGGTAGCAATCTAAGAACAGTGGGAACACACTTGAGGCGAAGTGGCAGTGTCAAGTCAATGGACTAAGCTGTAATCTGGGAACTGCTACCTGACGATAGGTATAGTACCAACCAGCAGTTCCCAACAAGTCCGTCCAGTGTAACTCATAACCCAATGAGCACCAGCATACTATCTCCAGTACGACGTACTGATAGCTGTGGGACATACCATCTCCCCTGCTGGGATGAGAAGCATATACACTAGTCTAATCTGAAGTATCGATGCCCTGTCTCGATAATCCTACGACTAGGGACCTGTATAAGGATGTGCTCATAGATTACCCAGCCCCCACTAGTGTGATCGCCATCACAACGCTGGTAGTCAATCAAAGATCCTAAGGGCTCCATCAATATGTATTAGCGATATGTTAAAAGAAACATATACACATATTAATATAGATACAAACCAAGTAGCAAACTACTATATCGAGCAAGACTGTCGTCAATCTGTGTATATATCCCAAGCTTCCAAAATGTAATTTACAAACTAGTACTATACAATAATGGCCTCTAGGGCATACATATCCAACAATCTCCCACTTGAATTAAAGGCCAGTAATTGGTGTACCGCATACCCAATGTCTGTACTAAGGCCAGTTGTTGGCGCCGCATACCCAATAGCTCAAAAAGTCGCTCGAACTGTGCTTGAGGGAGGGCCTTTGTGAATGGATCCGCCTTGTATCTTTAGTGTCCACTCTCCATACCTCGATCTCCTGGCGATCAATTATCTCCCTGATCAGGTGATACCGCCATAAGATGTGTCTGGATTTCTGATGGAACGTGGTTCCTTCGCTAAAGCTATAGCCCCATTGTTATCGCAATACAAAGGTATTAGGTCAACAATGGACAGAACCACCTGAAGTTCACTAATGAACTTCTTCATCCAGACCGCCTCTTTTGCGGCATCGCTTGCAGCAATGTATTCAGCCTCCATCGTCGAGTCTGCGACGGTATCCTGTTTAGAACTCCTCCAACACACCGCCCCTCCGTTGAGGGTAAACACAAAACCCGAGACAGACTTGCTGTCATCCTTGTCACTCTGGAAGCTTGAATCGGTAAAGGACTCGACCCTGAAGTCTCCATTACCGTAAACCAGGAACATCTCCATAGTCCTTCTCAGGTACTTGAGAATGTTCTTCACTGCTGTCCAGTGGTTCTCACCTGGGTCTGACTGATACCGACTCACCACGCTTAGCGCGTAAGCTACATCTAGTCTTGTACATAGCATCGCATACATTATAGATCCAACCGCCGAAGCGTAGGGTATAGTGCTCATGCGAACCCTCTCCTCGTCGGTCTTGGGAGACATTTTCTTGGAGAGGGTGATTCCGTGCAATGCGGGTATATTACTGCTCTTGGAATATTCCATAGTAAATCTCTTTAGTACAGTCTTTATGTACCTGGACTGTGAAAGTCCCAGTAATCACTTGGATTTATCTCTGTAGATCTTGATCGCCAGAATGCACGAGGCATCACCCAGGTCCTTCATGGAGAACTGTTGTGACAAGAATAGCTTGACCAATTGTAGCATAGGAATGTCATTTCCTATCAAAAGAATGTCGTCCATGTTGGATATATATGCCCTAGAGACCTTCATTGTATAGGATGCTAGGGATATGTATGTACATGACAGTCTTACTTAATATGATAGTACGCTATTTGGTTTGTCTTTATCTTAACATATGATATATTTTGCGTAGTATTCATATATATACATGTTGTTAAAGCCCATAGGGTGTTTGCCTGACTACCGGCCTTGTGATGGCAGTCATACTAGTGGGAGCTGGATAGTCAATAGGCACATCCTTAGATGTCCCTGGTCGCAGGAGTATTGAGACAGGGCATCGATACTCCGGAGTAGACTGGTGTATACATATCTAGACCCTGAGGAGGGGCGATGGATTGGTCCCGCAGCCATTGGTGGAGTGCACCTAAGATTGTATACAGATGCTCACTGGGTGTGAGTACACCAGACAGGACTCGCCGAGAACTGACTGGATGGTATTTATACCTAACGTCAGATAGCAGTTCTCAGGTGACATGTGTGCAGATAGTCCGTTGACTTAAAGTCATCATTTGTCTCGTGTGAGTTCCCACTGTGCTTTGATTACTACCATACCACGGTTCAAAGGAGTCGTGCAAACAGGTTTTAGTTGGGCACAGTCCCGAGCCACGTGGAGGCAGTGAGTGACTGTTAGGGATTCGTCTCTCTCGGTATAGGGAGTTGATATCGCACAGTGATCGGTTGGTCATTACCATAAGTCCCTGGCCATGGCTGATTGAGAATTACTGATAGATTGATCAGTAGATTCTCGGATGGTGATTGAGCCATACGGACACGACTTGTACGGTTATTAGGGGTCTGACGTTTACCACCTCCCTAAACCATACATGCGATACTCTTAGACGAACAGACCAGACTGCACGGATATTGTCACAGACAGGCTCAGTAGGAGTTCGGATGGGTATCCTCATCGGCCTTCTTATCGACATCTACCTGTGGACCGTTACGTACAGCTAGTGTCGCTTGCGGTCTGTGGTTAAACCCACTGCCACCGTAGTAGTCGAGTCTTTAGATTCCCATACAGAGTTTTCCCAACTCCAGGTGAAACTATATAGAGGTCGTACGGTTTTACGACAAGGGTTCGGACGCATACGTGTTTAAACGCACGTACGACGTTCGGACAGTTTTTACTAGCCGGCTTTGGTTTAAGCCAGATTCTAGTATCAGGTTATTGGATTTATACAGTCTAAAGTTTTTCCGTGTTTTCACGGATGAGAGGGGCATTCTCGTAATTTCCGGGAAGCTTCTAGAAGCATGGTGACTTGAGGGGTTAAGGTGGCATTGTCATTAATGTAAATTGTGACTCATTATGTGTGATTCACTATGTCATTAATGCATCATTAAATTCTTAATGACTCACATGGTGAATCACTCATATTCATTTATGAAGCATGATGAATAATCTATTATTATTCATTTTATTGATATTTCATTATGCTTGATATATTAAGTGAGAAGCAATTTTCATTTGATAATGCTAGTACACCTTCTCTCTCCTCAAGCTCTCTCTTTCTTCAAGCTATAATCCTACCACTCATGAGTTGAATACAAGGGTTAGAAAAGACTAAACATCCCATAACCTAACTCTATATGACCTAAGTCCCTTTGGTTAGCAACTAGAGAAACTTAGTTACCTCAAGTCTTGAGGTGAAGCTTGGATTAGGGTTCTCGGGTGGATCATCTATCACTTGGAGGAGGCCGAGGAGGACGAAGAGATCGTAAAGGCGAAGGACACGTATCACTAGGTATAATCTCTTTGCATAGTAGTTTAGAACTTCTATGGTAGTTGTTAATTATCGTTTAGCAAAGATCTTCGGTTAGTCGATGTATGCTTCAAGAACAAGATCGTTTTTCATATTTCCGCCTCCCCGCAACTCGTGGGGTGTTGCACATCGACTTACAGTGGTATCAGAGCCTCACTAAACAATAATTAACTCACTTGCAAAGTCGTATGAATTTCGAACGCAAAACGAACCGGAAAAGATATCGTATTCACATAGTTTCTGTCGATTTCAAAATGAGGTCCAAAAATTTTTCAGGGGCCTCCAGATTAACCTACAGGGAACCATAAGAACACTGGAGAAATTTGGGGGCATGAATTGGCCAACACACCGCGGAACCGCGGCCGATCCCACCGATCCGCCGCGGATCCGTGGCCGAGTTTAGCCCGATTCACCCCAAATCTCCCCAGTAATTCTTCTATGAATGTTTTGTCTTTTCTGGAATGTTTATTTTTTGCTCAGGTCTCAGGTTTACAGAGAAGTATTCGAGCAAAATCTAATGGGTTTGATCGATCGAAATTATACGATGTTTTCTTGTTTGATTATATCTGTGAATTGTATTATGTGTTCGTAAACCTCCCCTAACTGCTAGTATATCGGTTGGCAGGGGGTTGTACATATCTGTAATGTTTTAACTGTTTGTGTTTATGAACTCTATTGGACTGTTGTGATGATTAGCCGGGGTTTTGTGATGGGTTATTGTATTAATTCATTCGATGTAATTGTAATAAGTTGTAATATTATTTTACGGGGAACATCCAGGTTGCGGTTGTAGCTACCGTTGTATTATTTCTTTTTACTGTTTTTGCTCCTAGGATAGACCCAAGCTGGGGTGCACAAACTACCGGGTATTTCGAAGTGCTTAGTGGCCTACTCACGTTGTTGAGGGAGACCGCTTCACTTCGGGTACTTAGCGGGTAGTTTTCCGTACCCGTAGGGGTCTGGGGTGGGGTAATAGCTATTCATCACAACTGTGTAATCCGTTATTTCTTACAGGCTCAAAAGAAACACGGATTGCTTGCATATCCAATAAAGTTTATCTGTAATCTGGAATGCCTATTATTGCGTCTGACGAATGTACAATATCTATATATGATAGCTATTTAGACGTCACTTATGTTTTACACCCGCGCTAGCCCAGCCCCCGCTCTGCCGTTAGTTAAGTAACCTAACGGGTGATGACGGGACCCCGTGGCGAATGCGGATGGCATAAGAGGACGTTGTATTTTCGTTGTTATCTATAATGATAGGTTAATGATGGGACGCATTATTTTTTAATGCAAAGAAAATAAAACCTAAACTGAATCGTTGGAACAATTTCTAAAACCACTCGGTTTTTCTTCAAAAAGAAAATTTTAAATGCGGAGCTTAAACCACTCCTTTTAATAAAGGTTATCTTGGTTCCTTCGATCAAATCAAGTTCACTACGTTTACGGTTTTTTGCCAAAAACCAGCCGTAACCCTCCGTCGTTTCAAATAGACAGCACATCGTATTCATGCTATGCTTGTTGGCCTACGTCAAGGCATAGTGGATGGTAGCAGTGTGGTCTGCTTATTTGTTGCATAGATAGATGCATTAGTATAGGACAGACGTACAGCCTTGTTGGCCTACGTCAAGGGCATGTACGATGTACCTAAATTAATCAGGACAACGACGGGTAGAACTTGACTTGCGTCTTATGATTTGTTGGCCTACGTCAAGGTCATAAGAGCTTGGGGTAAAAATCATATCGGGAGTTTCAAACATAAAGGAAACTTGCAGATTTAGCATACCTTCTGAAGTGTGGTGACTAGAGTGGCTTCCATCTAGTACATCATGCAATGATAGTTGGATCCTGATCCCACTGATGAGTAGGATTACTCTCGGGAAACTTTCTCGCTTAACAATCAATGCTATAAACCAAGTAGGTGTCCAGAAAGATGTTAGAGGGGCTATGCCTCCAGGGAAAAGAGGTTATTTAATTAAGGAACTTCGCGAAAGCGTTGGAAAACCTCCCTCGAAGTACCAACACTGGCCTGGCTGAAAGGTTAAGCAAGTATTGTGACGTGTGATTAAATCCTGACTAGTTCTTCTTTTAGGTTTTGAAGAAGGATTTGAGGAAACAGTGGGAGCCATCCTGTTTAGATAAACTAATAACCAATCTAAACTTGCAAGAAGCATATGCTGAGTGTTTTCTTTTCTCTCTCTCTGGCAGCTACCATGACAGGACTAAAACTATTACTTGAAAAAAATATACTGACCGGACAGAACTATAAAGATTGGCTAAGGAACGTCAACATTACACTGACTTATGACAAAGTAGCATATGTTACCACCGCTGTTCCTCCCCTTATCCCAGGACCAGATTCCTCAGTTGTGGACAAGGAAGTTCGCAAAACCTGGGATCTAGATTGTGAGCGAGCTAAGTGTATCGTGCTGGCGTCCATGAACAATGAACTCCAGAAACAGCATGAGAGTATGGATATTGTATCCAACTTTCTCCATGTTAAGGAATTATATGGAGAGCACTCCCGTATCGCGAGGTACGAGACCTCAAGGAAACTCTTCCAGATGAGGTTAGCTCCAGGATAGCCTGTAGGAGAGCCGTCCTCAAAATGATCAGCCTCATTAAGGAACTCGCAAAACTGGGATGCGTGCTAGAGAATGATTTGTATATCGACTTGATTTTGCAGTCCCTTCCCCACACCTTCGCTCAGTTCGTGCTTAGCTTCAACATGCACGAAATGGAAGCTGATCTTCCAAAGCTCCTCAACATGTTGAGGGTAGCAGAGACCTCCTTGAAAAAGGAGAAGACCCCCGTTCTGTATGTTGGCCAATCATCCTCTTCTAAGTCTAAAGCGAAAGTTAAAAGGAAGAAGAAGATGAAAGCCACCAAACCGAAGGGTAGGGTCAAGAAGGTGCAGGGAAAGAACAAGGCAGGAAGGGTGAAAGCGGATATAAACGAATGCTATTATTGTTACAAGCAAGGGCACTGGAAGAAGGACTGTATGGCCTTCAAGGCAAAGGACACGAAGCAGGCTGTTGCTTCTGCTTCAGGTGTGTTCGTTATCGAAAATTGTCTTTCAGTTAACTCTACATCATGGGTACTTGATACTGGTTCTGGTTCTCACATCTGTAATTCATTGCAGGATCTGAGAAATAGTAGAGTACTGGGGACATCTGATATGACTCTCCGGATAGGTAATGGAATGCATGTAGATGCTATTGCAATAGGGGATTATCACCTAAGGTTGACTAGTGGGCACATTTTGGTGTTGTACAGCTGTTTTTGTATTCCCAGTATGTTGTGTAATATTATATGAGTATCTTTGTTGTCTAATAAAGGATATAATTTTGCGCTTGAAAGAAATGTCATGAACATTCTCCTAAATCAAGAACTGATTGGGTATGGCACACTGGAAAACGGCATATACATACTTAATCAACCTCGAATTTTCAATATTCAAAACACACTTAAAAGAAAGGCTCCAGATTCAAATCAAGCCTTCCTATGGCATTGTAGACCTGGTCATATAAACGAAACAAGGTTGACTAAGTTACATAAAGATGGATATCTAGATCCGTTTGAATATTCATCATATGCAACTTGTCAATCATGTATCAAAGGAAAAATGACCAAATCTCCGTTCACCGGACACGGAGCAAGAGCCACAGAACTCTTGGGACTTATACATAGTGATGTATGTGGTCCAATATCTACGCATGCGAGAAGCGGTCACTCCTACTTCATCACTTTTACTGATGACTTCTCTAGGTATGGACATGTGTTCTTAATGAAACATAAATCCGAGACCTTTGAGAAGTTTAAGGAGTATAAAAATGAAATAGAGAAACAAACTGGTAAAAGCATCAAGACACTTCGATCTGATCGAGGTGGAGAATACTTAAGTACCAGTTTCCTTGAATGCTTAAAAGAGAATGGAATTCTCTCTCAGCTTACTCCGCCTTATACACCTCAGCATAATAGTGTATCAGAAAGGAGGAATCGCACGCTATTAGATATGGTGCGTTCAATGATGAGTAGTGCTGAGTTGCCACTTTCCTTCTGGGGATTTGCTCTAGAATCAGCAGCATACTTATTGAATAAAGTTCCAACTAAGTCTGTGCCTACCACTCCATATGAAATGTGGAGCGGGAAGAGACCATATCTCAAGTATATCAAGATATGAGGGTGTCCGGCATATGTTAAAAAGCATAGTCCGGACAAGCTTGAGGCACGATCGGTTTTGTGCAAGTTTGTAGGATACCCCAAACATTCAAGGGGGTACATGGTCTACCATACTGAAGAACAAAAGGTGTTTGTCGCTCGCCACATTGTCTTCTTAGAAAGCGAATTTCTTGCAAAAGAAATTAGTGGGAGCGCGGTAGAGCTGGAAGAAATTCCAGAACCTCAAACTGCTACCGAGGACTTAGAAGAACCTCAGATTTCAATAGAACATGACGAACCAACGCCACTCCGCAGATCTAGTAGGCTTTCTCATCCTCCTGAGAGATACTATGGTTTTCTTCTAGATGGGGATCGAGAGGATTGCATCATCGATGATGATGAGCCTACTAGTTTTCAGCAGGCTATCACGAGTATTGACTCAATGAAGTGGATGGATGCTATGAGATCCGAAATGGAATCCATGTACACCAATAAAGTATGGACTTTATAAGTTGCTCCTCCTGGGGTGAAACCAGTTGGATGCAAATGGATCTTCAAAAAGAAGATTGGTGCACTTGGACAAGTGGAAACCTACAAAGCTAGACTCGTTGCAAAAGGTTTTCGTCAAAGACCAGGATTGGACTATAATGAAACCTTTTCACCTGTAGTTATGCTTAAATCCATTCGGATCCTGCTTGCCATTGCTGCCTTCCATGACTATGAAATCTGGCAGATGGACGTAAAAAAAGCTTTTCTAAATGGACATTTAGAAGAGAGTGTTTACATGGATCAACCATAAGGTTTCTTAGACAGTGGGAGCAACGGAAGAGTGTGCAGGTTGCTTAAATCCATCTATGGATTAAAGCAAGCATCACGAAGTTGGAACATCTACTTTGATGAGACAGTCAAGGAATTTGACTTTATCAAAAATGTAGATGAACCATGTATTTATAGGAAGATTGTAGAAGGAGCAGTAGTCTTCCTCGTTTTGTACATCGACGACATACTACTGATAGGGAATGATGTCCCTATGCTACAATCAGTAAAGCTCTTCTTGTCACAGAAATTCTCCATGAAAGACTTGGGTGATACAACCTACATTTTGAGCATTAAGATCTATCGCGATAGATCTAATAGAATGTTGGGACTTTCACAGTACAGATATATAGACACTATACTAAAGAGATTTAGTATGGAAGATTCCAAGCGCGGTAATATGCCCGCTTGTCACGGGATCACCCTCTCAAAAGAGATGTCTCCAAAGACTGATGATGAGAGGGCTCGCATGGACATTATACCCTATGCTTCGGCAGTAGGATCTATAATGTATACGATGTTATATACAAGACCAGATGTAGCTTACGCACTTGGTGTGGTAAGCAGGTATCAATCTTACCCAGGTGAGAAGCATTGGATAGCGGTAAATAACATTCTCAAGTACCTGAGAAGGACTAAGGAGATGTTCTTGATTTACGGTAATGGGGACCTCCAGGTAGAGGCTTTTACCGACTCCGTCTTCCAAAGTGACAAAGATGATTCTAAATCCATTTCAGGTTTTGTGTTTACCCTCAATGGAGGGGCGGTATGTTGGAAGAGTTCCAAACAGGATACCGTCGCAGACTCAACTATGGAGGCTGAGTATATAGCTGCTAGTGAAGCCGCAAAAGAGGCTGTCTGGATGAGGAAGTTCATATCTAAACTTCAGGTGTTCCGTCCATTGCCAATCCAATACCTTTGTATTGTGATAACAATGGGGCTGTAGAATTAGAGAAGGAACTGAGGTCCCATCAGAAATCTAGGCATATCTTAAGGCGGTTTCACCTGAGCAGGGAGATCGTGGATCGTCGAGAGATCGAGGTATGGAGAGTGGACACAAAAGACAACACGGCAGATCCATTCACCAAGGCCATCCCTCAAGTTCAGTTCGAGAGGCTGTTTGAGATATTGGGCAAGCGGTACGCCAACAACTGGATCTAGTGCGGACAGTGGATACTCATTGTGCCAATTATAGGCCTTAGTGCAAGTGGGAGATTGTTGGATATATATGCCCTAGAGGCCTTCATTGTATAGGATGCTAGGGATATGTATGTACATGACAGTCTTGCTTAATATAATAGTACGCTATTTGGTTTGTCTTTATCTTAACATATGATATATTTTGCGTAGTATTCATATATATATACATGTTGATAAAGCTCATAGGGTGTTTGCCTGACTACCGGCTTTGTGATGGCAGTCATACTAGTGGGAGCTGGATAGTCAATAGGCACATCCTTAGATGTCCCTGGTCGCAGGAGTATCGAGACTGGGCATCAATACTCCGGAGTAGACTGGTGTATACATATCTAGACCCTGAGGAGGGGAGATGGATTGGTCCCGCAGCCATTGGTGGAGTGCACCTAAAATTGTATACAGATGCTCACTGGGTGTGAGTACACCGGACAGGACTCGCTGAGAACTGACTGGATGGTATTTATACCTAACGTCAGATAGCAGTTCTCAGGTGACATGTGTGCAGATAGTCCGTTGACTTAAAGTCGTCATTTGTCTCGTGTGAGTTCCCACTGTGCTTTGATTACTACCCTACCATGGTTCAAAGGAGTCGTACAAACAGGTTTTAGTTGGGCACAGTCCCGAGCCACGTGGAGGCAGTGAGTGACTGTTAGGGATTCGTCTCTCTCGGTATAGGGAGTTGATATCGCACGGTGATCGGTTAGTCATTACCATAAGTCCCTGGCCAAGGCTGATTGAGAATTACTGATAGATTGATAAGTAGATTCTCGGATGGTGATTGAGCCATGCCGACACGACTTGTACGGTTATTAGGGGTCTGACGTTTACCACCTCCCTAAACCATACATGCGATACTCTTAGACGAACAGACCGGACTGCATGGATATTGTCACGGACAGGCTCAGTAGGAGTTCGGATGGGTATCCTCATCGGCCTTCTTATCGACATCTACCTGGGGACCGTTACGTACAGCTAGTGCCGCTTGCGGTCTGTGGTTAAACCCACTGCCAGCGTAGTAGTCGAGTCTTTAGAGTCCCACACAGAGTTTTCCCAACTCCAGGTGAAACTATATAGAGGTCGTACGGTTTTACGACAAGAGTTCCGACGCATACGTGTTTAAACGCACGTACGACGTTCGGACAGTTTTTACTAGCCGGCTTTGGTTTAAGCCAGATTCGAGTATCAGGTTATTGGATTTATATAGTCTAAAGTTTTTTCGTGTTTTCACCGATGAGAGGGGCATTCTCATAATTTCCCGGAAGCTTCTAGAAGTATAGTGACTTGAGGGGTTAAGGTGGCATTGTCATTAATGTAAATTGTGACTCATTATGTGTGATTCACTATGTCATTAATGCATCATTAAATGCTTAATGACTCACATAGTGAATCACTCATATTTATTTATGAAGCATGATGAATAATCTATTATTATTCATTTTATTGTTATTTCATTATGCTTGATATATTAAGTGAGAAGCAATTTTCATTTGATAATGCTAGTTCACCTTCTCTCTCCTCAAGCTCTCTCTTTCTTCAAGCTCTAATCCTACCACTCATGAGTTGAGTACAAGGGTTAGAAAAGACTAAACATCCCATAACCTAACTCTATATGACCTAAGTCCCTTTGGTCAGCAACTAGAGAAACTTAGTTACCTCAAGTCTTGAGGTGAAGCTTGGATTAGGGTTCTCGGGTGGATCATCTATCACTTGGAGGAGGCCGAGGAGGACGAAGAGATCGTAAAGACGAAGGACATGTATCACTAGGTATAATCTCTTTATATAGTAGTTTAGAACTTCTATGGTAGTTGTTAATTATCGTTTAGCAAAGATCTTCAGTTAGTCGATGTATGCTTCAAGAACAAGATCGTTTTTCATATTTCCGCCTCCCCGCAACTCGTGGGGTGTTGCACATCGACTTACAGTCCACGTACAAGACTAGGAATACAACAGTTCGTCCTTCAATCTTCTTATAAATACTAGGCTCATCCTCGTTCTTGATGAAGTCAAATTCCTTGACTGTTTCATCAAAACAGATGTTCCAGCTCCACGATGCCTGCTTTAATCCATAAATAGATTTAAGCAACTTGCACACCTTCCCGCTGCTCTCACTGTCTATAAAACCTTCTGGCTAATCCATATAAACGCACTCTTCCAAACCGCCGTTTAGAAAAGCCTTTTTTACGTCCATCTGCCAGATTTCATAGTCATGGAAGGTAGCAATGGCAAGTAGGATCCGAATGGATTTGAGCATAGCCCCTGGAGAAAAAGTTTCGTCATAGTCCACACCTGGTCTTTGACGAAAACCTTTTGCAACGAGCCTAGCCTTATAAGTTTCCACCTACCCATCTACACCAAGTTTCCTTTTGTAAATCCATTTGCATCCAACGGGTTTTACCCCAGGTTGAGCAATATCAAAGGTCCACACTTTATTGGTGTACATGGACTCCATTTCGGATCGCATAGCATCTAGCCACTTATCAGAGTCCCTACTGAGAATGGCCTGCCTGAAACTGGTAGGATCACTTCTTCCAAGATGCAATCCTCTCGATCCCCGTCTATATGAGAAAACCGTAGTATCTCTCGGGCGGGTGAGAAATCCTACCAGATCTGCGGAGTGGCTGAGGTTCATCTGGGACTATTGAATTTTCTGGTTCAACTAAATCCTAAATTTGAGTTTGTAGTTCAGATATTTCATCCAGTTCTACCGTGCTCCCACTTATTTCTTTTGCAAGAAATTGCCACTCCAAAAAGGTGGCGTACTGAGTAACAAACACCTTCTGTTCCTCGGTATGGTAGAACAAATATCCATTTGAATGCCTGGGATATCCTACAAACTTACATAAAACTGACCGTGCCTAAAGTTTGTCCGGATTTTGGTTTTTCACATATACCGGACAACCCCATATCTTAACCCGTTTAAGACATAGTTTTCTACCACTACATACTTCATATGGAGTTTTAGGCACAGATTTAGACGGAACCTGATTCAACAAGTACGCTGCTGTTTCAAGCGCAAGTCCCCAGAATGAAAGAGGTAACTCAGCGCTACTCATCATGGAGCGAACCAGTCCAACAGAGTACGGTTCCTCCGCTCCGATACGCCGTTGTGCTGTGGTGTATACGGAGGAGTAAGCTGAGAGAGAATACCATTCTCTTTTAGAAAGTCCCTGAATTCAGTGCTTAAGCACTCCCCTCCTCTATCTGATCGGAGGATCTTGATACTTTTGCCAGTCTGGTTCTCTACTTCATTTCTGAATTCTTTGAATTTCTCAAAAGCTTCAGATTTGTGTTTCATAAGATACACATATCCGAATCTAGAGAGATCGTCAGTGAATGTGATGAAGTACGAGAACCCACCCCTTGCATGTATAGACATCGGACCACACACATCACTGTGTATGAGTCCTAAGAGCTCTGTTGCTCTTTCTCTATGTCCGGTGAACGGAGATTTTGTCATCTTCCCTTTGAGACAAGACTGACAGGTTTCATAAGATGAAAATTCGAACGTATTCAAGAGTCCATCTTTATATAACTTACTTAGTATTTTCTTTCCGATATGACCAAGTCTACAATGCCACAAGTAGGATTCATTCGTATCTGAACTCTTCCTCTTGCGTGTGTTTTGTATATTGAGAAATGTATTCTGATTTAGAACATAGATACCATTACACAGTATACTTTCTGCAACCAGTACCTTATTAAGGTAAATGTTCATGATATTTCTATCAAGAACAAAGTTATATCCATCTTTATCAAGTAAAGAAACTGATATGATGTTGCAAACCATGGAAGATATATAGTAGCAATTGATCAAAATCATAGTATTGCCATTTGGCAACACTAGGTGATATTCACCGACGGCTGCAGCATTAACTTGTGCTCCATTCCCTACCCTGAGGGACATATCACCAGGTCCAACTATCCTACTTTTTCTCGGTCCCTGCAATAAATTACAGATATGAAATCCTGATCCGGTATCTAGTACCCAGGAGGTAGGACTGACCGAAAAGCAGTTCTCAATTACAAGAACACCTGAAGTAGATGCAATAGTATTCTTCTTCTTCATTGGGGTCTCCTTGGAATCTAGACTATCCTCTTTCCCCTGCTCATACTTACGATCGCCATCATAAGTTAGAGCCAAACCAACGTTCCCCAGCCCCGAATAAGAATTCGGATCGGTCAAGCGATACATTTTATTATCTTGATTAGGGCGTGAAATGGTTGCTACCAGGAGAGAGAGAAAAAGAAACACTCAGCATGCGCTCATGCAAAATTAGATTGGTTATTAATTTATCTAACCAGGATGGCTCCCACTGTTTCCTCAAATTCTTCTTCAAACCCTAAAAGAAGAACTAG
Organism: Agapanthus africanus; assembly: GCA_030015575.1. NCBI lineage: Eukaryota > Viridiplantae > Streptophyta > Magnoliopsida > Asparagales > Amaryllidaceae > Agapanthus > Agapanthus africanus. Next base: position 544,084,355 of record JASDDO010000024.1, on the reverse strand, counting down.
TCAGGATTTAATCGCACGTTACAATACTTTCTTAACCTTTCAGCCAGGCTAGTGTTGGTACTTCGAGGGAGGTTTTCCAACGCTTTCGCGAAGTTCCTTAATTATATAACCTCTTTTCCCTGGAGGCGTAGCCCCGCTAACACCGTTCTATACACCTACTTGGTTTATAGCATTAATTGTTAACTGAAATAATCTCCTGAGAGTAATCCAACTCATCAGTGGGATCAGGATCCAATTATCATTGTGTAATGACCTAGATGGAATTCACTCTAGTCACCACACTCCAGAAGGTATGCTGAATCTGCAATTTTCCTGTATGTTTGAAACTCCTGATGTGGTTTTTGCCCCAAGCGGCTTCATGACCTTGACAGAGGTCAACATGTCATAAGTCGCAAGTCAAGTTCAACCCGTCATTGTCCTGGATTGATTTAGACCCACCCGCACAAGTCCTTGACAGAGGTCAAAATGACCGTGCGACTATCCTAAATAATCGCATCTATTTATGCAAAATACGAGCATTGCTTAGCTACCATTCACTATGCCTTGACAGAGGTCAACATACACAGCATGAATACTATGTAATACTTATAAGAAATGACGGAGGGCTACGGCTGGGTTTTTGGCGAAAAAATCGTTATCGTAATGAACTTGATATCGTTGAAGGAACCTGATAGCATTTGAAAAGGGAGTGGTTTAAGCTCCGCCTTTTGAAAATTTCTGGTTTTGAAAAAACCGAGTAATCTACAATATAGATTTTAGCTCAAGAGGTCACTCCCCGCGAAGGGATGATTAATCTAGTTTTGAGCGTGTGATATGAAATGTAAAAGTTTAGTTGTGTATGGAAAATATAATGTGTAATCACAATCAAAGAATTTATAACCGCGATCAATAACGGTGTCGATGTAGATCGTTAATGAGAACGGGTCGTCCACTGAGATGCGAGGATTTATTCGTTCTTGCTTTAGTTGAGTAAAAAGAAAATAGTTAAGAAAATTCAAGAAAGAGTTTCAAGATTCATTAGATGAAATATTTTCAAGAAACATCAAGAAAGAGTTTAAGAATTTGATATCAAGAAAATGTCCAAAATCAATTTAGTTATCAAGAAAATGAAGAATAGCTTATAGGAATCGATAGGAATTCGTAGCAATGATGAATACTAATAATGACTCATCTTATCTATTGATGAATTATAGATAGATTGATGGCGATGAATGAAGATTAGGGATATATTGAAGAAACTAGGGTTTCTCCTTCACTATCCCTTGTTTTTTTATTGATCATCATTCAAATTCTAGCCTTTAGCAAACAAAATCATCAATCATTTAATTCCCAAATTGCAACGAAATTATCAATAATGGTGATCTCGATCAAAATTAGGTCATTGATTATTCTTTTCCTAAAGTTCATAATTCTCATAAGACTTAAGATTAGTTTAGGATTTCGTCATCATTTGATCTACCGATTTCCTTCGATTCGTTAGCAAGCGGAGATTTACTCAAGCATCATGAAAATAAAAGAATCAAGAATTAGAAATTTCATAATGCAAGAATTTAAAGAAAGCAAGAATTAAAAATTGATCACCTTTATTAAATCTTCTCAAATTTAAACTTCTCAATCCGAGATTACAAGACTAAGCTCTCGATCACTCCTTTGAAAACAGAATTTGTCGTCGATTTTTGCGTAGCTCGATCACCGTGAGACATGGATCATTTGTGGATCTCTTGCTCTTGATGACAATCGGCGTTGCGATAAAGGATCTTCGATGTCGTCGCTTGATATTGCTCTCTACGATTCTTGATTTAGATTGGATTTGGATTTGGATTTGGTGTTTTGATCACAAGTTGTGTCACTCAACTTGTGTAATGAATTGGCTCAATGTTTAACAACCAACAACCAAAATTGAACAACCATTACAATGAAGCGCTAGGTCTCTTTAAATAGCCTTTTCAATCTTCCACTAGAAGCTAGGTTAATCTTCCACTAGAAGCTAGGTAGTTATGAAGCTTGCTTATGAAGCTAGGCTGTTGTAGGGAAGCTTCTGGAGAAATCTAGAAAGTCCGAAGCATCTTGAAGAAGCTAGGAGGTTACGAGGAAGCATCAGGAGAAGTTTCGTTACCGGCGCCCCCAACTCGGCCGCGGACCTGCGGTGGATCGGGCTGAATCGGCCGCGGTTCCGCGGCCTTTTGAAGAGATCACTACATCATTTCTCTTGGGTTATTCTGATGTTGGTATTTGGGTCTTCTTCTCATATCTGGAATCTTATAATGTTTGCTTGGTTGCTGCAAGTATTTGGTTCTTTGGTTTTCTGTATTATATCGGCAGATTTCTGATTCCTATAATTTGACCTGAATAATTTTCTGCACAAAATTTCAATGAAAAGTGTTGAGATATACAATATCATGCATGGAGTAATAAACACAAAATTTCCCTCCAGAATGTTGATTATATATATAACACGTGGTATTTAATATTTTCCAAACGAATTTGTAATATGTGTTATATTTACAACAAACACCCTTATATGATTAAGAAGGATAAGGAAATTGATGTGTTAACAATGCAATATTTTCGACTGAACAAGGGATCTCGGCTCTTGCCTCGTAGAATGAAGTGCTAGATATTCATGATCGAATACCACTATGCAAAGCGAAAGAATATAACTGTAGTTTTTCCAAAAATTTTCCAACAACATCTTTTAGGTTTATTTTCTTGCATTAATCAAAATTAATGTGGTTCCATCAATTAACCTATCACACCAGAAAAGAACGAAAATAAAATGTACGTATATGCCATCTGCATTGCCATTGGGCCCCGTCATCACCCGTTACGTTACTTAACTAACGACAGAGCGGGGGCTGGACTAGCGCGGGTGCAAAACATATACAACATCTACTAGTATATATATAAGTATATACAACATTCATCCCAGGCATGCCAATAATCAACATCACAGAATCTCAGCCAATAATACAGAATGGTCGATAATCTTTGAGCCCCGGGTTTCATTTGAGCCGTAAATAAAACCCGACGTTCCCGGTCGTGTGGATAGCCTGTGCAATGAAAACCTGGACTCTACGAGTGCAGCAAGTTACCCGCCAATCCCAGACGGAGGGGGCTTCGTTCGTAGTAAAACGCCATAAGATGCGGGGTTGTTGCCTTCTAGAACCCGGCTATTCGTGCACTCCACCGTAGGGTAATCCTAGTACAGAAAAGAAAAAAATATGTACAAATGGTGACATCGACCTCAACCCGGTCGTGCCCCAAAATAATATACAGCCCGGCAAAGACGGCAGTCCACATGTCGGACGCTCGCCCCACAATATCAAATGTACAAATGAATATAAACTGTGCTGCTAACATTGCACCACATGCTATCCATCACGACTATCCAACCACAATCACAGCACAAGCACAAAACATCAACGCGAATGTCGCGTTCGCAAACCTGTCTAAAAGAACATATAGTAATCAGACGAGTTTACCGATCAAATGACATTCACGGTCGCAGATAAAAGTGAATGTACTGTATACTGTTAAACAGTGTCAAATATAACGACTTCGAAACACTCCAAATTGCCTCATGCAGAAAACAACAGAGAATCAAACTTGGGCAAAAAACAAAAAACACCAGAAACCCAAACTCCACTGGATAAGAACACAGACAAAAACACGATGCATTCAACCACAGGAAAACCGAGGAGGCCAGTTTTTGGAGGTGTGTGGCCGGCCAAAACTTGGTGAAAATGCATCGTTTTTATTCTGGGTACATCTCACAGTATAAGGATCACTCTGCACTTGTTTAAAAAAATTTTTGAAGCTTTTTAAAAAATCAACAGAAACTGCAGTTGGGTTTCAAGCATTTGGAGTTGTTTCGGTTTCATTGTTTTAACATTGTTTAATCTTGCTAATTTAAGGTTAATGGGCTGGATCTGATACCATGAAAGGTTATGACAGCGCCCCGGCCAACATCCGTGGCCAAATGCGGAACAAAATTTTTACTACGATCAAAAACTTGGTGCTATAACAACCGTAAACCGGATCTTTACCATAAACCTAGTTAGCAAAAAGGGTTCTATCTACTATGATAGAAAGTATACCTAACGGATCCAAGTCCTTCTCTTATTTCCGCTGTCCTCCTTCTCCTTGCTAGGTCCTTGGAGTGGAAATGGAAAGCACCTCCTCGACGGCTTCTCGAAGTAGCAGAAGATCCACCCGATAGTTCCAACCTTGAGCTGAACCTCCAAATTGAGGCAACTAGATCACTTGGTGTGCTAAACTAAGTAACCTAGAGTGTGTAGAGTGTGGTTTTGAGTAGCTTAGTCTCACAAGCCCTTGATTCTCAACACATGAGACATTAGGGTATGAGAGAGGAAGAAGGAGAGAACCATGAAAGAGAGTGAGAATGAAAAATGAAGAGAGTTCTTTCTCGTGAGGAAAGAGAAAACTTAGTTTTTATTATGATAATTGTGATGGCTACTTTGATTTGACCATAAGCATGTCACAATTAATGCTAAGCAAAAAATATCTAGTGTCCAAAGAAAATATCTAAGTCAACTAAAGCCAACAAAGTCAAATGGTCAAACCAATTAGCCATGACATAATTATCATTATAAAAATTAGTAAACAATTCCCTCCACCTCATAATGGTTTTAATCAAGTCAATGGTCAAAACCCTAATGAGGTGTCTCCTCCTACGCCCCTCTCAACCGTATTTACATACCCGCATCCGTGTTCCAAGAAACACGAATACAATGAGACTAAACCAACCCAAAATATATTACTAGGATCCGGCTTAAACCAAAGCCCACTAGTATCAACCGCCCGAACACCATATGCGCACAAGTACGCGTATGTGAACGAACCCTGTCGTAAAACCATACGACCTCTACATCGTTTCGCCCGAAGGTGGGAAACCCTCTGTGTGGGACTCTAAAGATTCGACGGTACTCTGGCAGTGGGTTTAACGACAAGCACATCAGCGGCACTAGCTGTACGTAGCAGCTACCCAGGTATTTGTCGATAAGAAGGTCGACGAGCAAGCTTATCCAAACTCCTACTGAGCCTATCTGTGACAATCTCCGTACAGTCCGGTCTTTTCATCTAAGAGTATCACATATCAGGCCAAGGGGGGTGGTAAACGTCAGACTCCTAATAGGGGTATAAGTCGTGTCGGAGTGTAGCCCAGAACACCTTGAGAAACTACTGGAACACCTACCAGTAAATCCCACTTGCCCTTGCTAGGGACTTTGTGTAATGGCTCTCCAAACATAGCGCGATATCAACCCCCAAAACCGGGAGAGACGAATCCTGTCTAACCTCCACTGCCTCCAAGTGCTTCGGGACTTCACCCAACTACTACCTGTTTGCACGACTCAATATAGCCATGGTTGGGTAGCAATCTAAGAACAGTGGGAACACACTTTAGGCAAAGCGGTAGTGTCAAGTTAACGGACTAAGCTGTACTCATGTCACCTGGGAACTGCTACCTGACGATAGGTATAGTACCAACCAGCAATTCCCAACAAGTCCGTCCAGTGTAACTCATAACCCAATGAGCACCTGCATACTATCTCCAGTATGACGTACTGATGGATGTGGGATAGAGCATCTCCCCTGCTGGGATGAGAAGCGTATACACTAGTCTACTCTGGAGTATCGATGCCCTGTCTCGATAATCCTACGACTAGGAAAAGGTAGAAGGATGTGGTTATAGACTACCCAGCCCCCACTAGTGTGATCGCCATCACAACGCTAGTAGTCAAGAAAAGATCTTAAGGGCTCCATCAATATGTATTAGCGATATGTTAAAAGAAACATATACACATATTAAGATAAATACAAACCAAGTAGCAAACTACTATATCGAGCAAGACTGTCGTCAATCCGTGTATATATCCCAAGCTTCCAAAATGTAATATACAAACTAGTACTATACAATAATGGCCTCTAGGGCATACATATCTGACAATCTCCCACTTGCACTAAAGGCCAGTAATTGGTGTACTGCATGCCCAACGTCTGTACTAAGGCCAGCTGCTGGCATACAGCATACCCAATAGCTCAAAAAGTCACTCGAACTTTGCTTGAGGGAGGGCCTTTGTGAATGGATCCGCCGTGTTATCTTTAGTGCCCACTCTCCGTACCTCGATCTCCTAGCGATCAATGATCTCCCTGATCAGGTGATACCGCCTTAAGATGTGTCTGGATTTCTGATGGGACCGTGGTTCCTTCGCTAAAGTTATAGCCCCATTGTTATCGCAATATAAAGGTATTGGGTCAACAAAGGACAGAACTACCTGAATTTCACTAATGAACTTCTTAATCCAGACGGCTTCTTTTGTTGCATCGTTGGCAGCAATGTATTCAGCCTCCATCGTCGAGTCTGCGACGGTGTCCTGTTTGGAACTCCTCCAACACACCGCCCCTCCGTTGAGGGTAAACACAAAACCCGAGACATACTTTCTGTCATCCTTGTCACTCTGGAAGCTTGAATCGGTAAAGGACTCGACCCTGAGGTCTCCATTACCGTAAAACAAGAACATCTCCTTAGTCCTTCTCAAGTACTTGAGAATGTTCTTCACTGCTGTCCAGTGGTTCTCACCTGAGTCTGACTGATACCGGCTCACCACGCTTAGCGCGTAAGCTACATCTGGTCTTGTACATAGTATCGCATACATTATAGATCCTATCGCCGAAGCGTAGGGTATAGTGCTCATTCGAACCCTCTCCTCGTCAGTCTTGGGAGACATCTTCTTGGAGAGGGTGATTCCGTGCAATGCGGGTATATTACCGCGCTTGAAATCTTCCATACTAAATCTCTTTAGTACGGTCTCTATGTACCTGGACTGCGAAAGTCCCAGTAATCTCTTGGATCTATCTCTGTACATCTTGATCCCCAGAATGCATGAGGCATCACCCAGGTCCTTCATTGAGAACCGTTGTGACAAGAATAGCTTGACCGATTGTAGCATAGGAATGTCATTTCCTATCAAAAGAATGTCGTCCACGTACAAGACTAGGAATACGACAGTTCATCCTACAATCTTCTTATAAATACAAGGCTCATCCTCTTTCTTGATGAAGTCAAATTCCTTGACTGTTTCATCAAAACAGATGTTCCAGATCCGCGATGCCTGCTTTAATCCATAAATGGATTTAAGCAACTTGCACACCTTACCGCTGCTCCCACTGTCTACAAAACCTTCTGGCTGATCCATATAAACGCACTCTTCCAATCTGCCATTTAGAAAAGCCGTTTTTACGTCCATCTGCCAGATTTCATAGTCATGAAAGGCATCAATGGCAAGTAGGATCCGAATGGATTTGAGCATAGCCACTGGAGAAAAAGTTTTGTCATCTTCCACACCTGGTCTTTGACGAAAACCTTTTGCAACGAGTCTAGCCTTATAGGTTTCCACCTGCCCATCTACACCAAGTTTCCTTTCGTAGATCCATTTGCATCCAACGGGTTTTACCCCAGGTGGAGCAATATCCAAGGTCCACACTTTATTGGTGTACATGGACTCCATTGCGGATCGCATAGCATCTAGCCACTTATCAGAGTCCCTACTGATAATGGCCTGCCTGAAACTGGTAGGATCATCTTCTTCCAAGATGCAATCTTCTCGATCCCCGTCTATGAGAAAACCGTAGTATCTCTCGGGCAGATGAGAAATCCTAATAGATCTGCGGAGTGGTGTTCATATCATAATATTGCATTATTATATTCCCCATTCTTATGCATTTTACAAATAAACAGGTGCTTTTGACCCATGTCTGCTACATAGTTACAGGTTACAGGTTCTTGGAGCAAAAACAGTGAAAAAGATAAAAGACGATGCAAAAGTGAGACTACGACCAGCAAACAGAAGGATTTTGATAAAGCCTACACAAAGATCAGTTCACAAGGTATAAGGCAGCGCAAGGTCCAAGATTTCGTCACGAAGCAACGGTAAAAGTCCACTGAAATTGTTCACTGTGGAGATCTGGAAGAAACCTAGAAGCCAAATTGGGAAAAGAACTAAAGAAGTAGGAAGACCAAAAAGCCTAGAGCTAGCCCAGAAAATTGCAGATTTCAAGACAATCATTGGGCCGCGGAACCGCGGCCAAACCATGGCTGCGGATGCGGTTCCGCGGCCGTGCGGAGCACGTAGTGCGAAAAATTTTACCAAAATGCTGAGGCGGCGCTGACTAGTCTTCCTAGGGGTATTTTTGTAAATGCAGACATGCGGCAATTGTAAACCTAGGGTTTTCTATGTCCTATAAATAGAGACCCAAATTCTTGTATTAGGTCATGTCTCTTTTCATCAATAAAAATTCAGAATTCTTTTGAAGTTTGGAGAGCATCATTTGTAAGTAGATTTATTTTCTTGCCCTAGTTCTTAATCTTTTATTTCTGCCCTAGATAAATTCTTATTTGCCTTAGTTTAATCTAGATTAGAATTTTTATTAATCTCTAAACCCTAAAAAGAAAATAAAAATAATGTCTTTCGTAGATCCCTTAATGAGCGAGTAGTTTCCTCGCTTGTTAGGGTTAGGAATAAGGAAGGGTTTGAGATATGAAGATCTCTCACCCCTTTCATTGCCCAATCTCATGTTAATAATTAGGACTCCATCCATACTTTCATATTCCGCTCCCTACGGCATCCTACCCACGAGGTAAAGGTGATACTGTAGTATAAAAGACCGGATATGAAAGTCTTCCATGGAGGTTAGGGTAAGGATTAAGAAAGGACGGACAAGGATTTAGAGGAAGAAACATAGTTTCTTCCCGATCATCCTAATCCCCTTTATTAATAATTACTATAACACCTAAAGATATCTAATTTAGGGCATTGAAAGAGGTGGAGATCTTTATTTTACCAAACTTTACCTAGACCTAATCCTAGCAAGTTTTCTAATCCTAGAATAACTCAAATTAGTTTTTTGTGATAAAAGATCCAACACCCTTTGGAATTATCTCGTAAGAACATTTAGGAAATTAACACCATCCCTGTGGACCGACCCGTATTCACCGGCTAGCTACCAAGCGACGCCGTTCTTGATTGCGGTAACATATATTTTTGATCGTAAAAATCCCTTTGAATCAAATGGCGCCGTTGCCGGGGATGGCGTAAAAATTTCCTTTTTGTAATTTCGGGTTAATATAAAATATAAAAATCATAAAAATCTATAAAAAAAAAAAATTCTATCATCTTTTATTGTTTGAAGGGTTTCTTGTGTGAATCTTTGCAGGATCGACGGATCTGGAAAAATCCAGAGAGCGAAACAGAAATCAGGAGATCAGAACAGAGGGGGATTTCAACAACAAAACAACAGCAAAAATCCAGAGCCCTGAACCCTCCACCGCGCCGCCCTTCCGCCGCCGTAACCCCATCAGAACCGCGGTTCCGCGGCCATCCTGTTCAATCAGTGCGTGAAAATTGCACTGTTTGTTTCCTCTTTCTCCCCTCTGCAAATCCCTATATATCTTTTGCCAAATCTTCTGCAGGATTCTTTGCGCTTAAAAAATCTTGCCCCTTCCAATAATTGATTTTCTGCAGGATTCTTTGCGCCGCGCTAAAAACAAATTGATTGCAAGTGATTTACTGTTTTGTATATTTTAATCGGACTTTAAGGGGCTTGAGACCAATTCAGATTGGGTGGGGATTTCATCACCCTTCCCAGGACCCTAGAAATCACATAAGGCATTTGCATTGACCATTCTTAATTAAAAAATACTGGACTCAGCCCTAAGGACGTCGCGCTCAATAGGACAGAGGACTAGTTATAGGCATCGGCCGTTAATCCTAACCTGACTTTGCGGTGTCTAGGCAAGTGTGTCTAAGGCGAGTGGTTACTTAATTAGGGCCACTACTTGTAGTGGAGAGCCTCCCACTCACCTGGCACTTACCTGGCCGCAATTGGCGGTGAAGAGGTGGTTTGAGGTCTATTTCTAGCCCTTTGGAACAGCTAGGAGCTGTCTAGCTGACCTAGATGACCCTAGATCTAGGCCTGATTGTGCATTTGTGGTTGATTGCATTTGTGTCAAAGTCTCTTCTCAAAATTCTTTTTGCAAAAAGCTCTACATAAAAAAAAGGACAAAATCTTTTCAAAAACTTGCAACTTGTCGCTAAAGAAATCTTTGCACCCACTTACACCACTTTCTTCTCATTGACGTTTTCTTACCACCACATTCTGTCTTTCACCTTTTTGACTACACTACCTCATTAGTGTATGTCCGGTTGGACTAGGGACACTAGCGCCCGATTAGTCCGTGTTTCGTTGGTACCGACCGACGAACCTTTCGACTCCGAAGTCGAAAGCCTTTCCACTTCTTCACTTTCACCTTCAAATTCTTCTTCCGAAGGTATGTCGGGATATAATCCTAACAACACCTTACCGACGGGATTGATTCCACCTCCGTTAGGTGCGAATAACCCGAATCACCCGCCTGTTGAAGCGCCCCAACGAGTCGCGCTCCAGGATCTTTTCTACCCCATCCGCACCGCCCTACCTACTTGTCTTTCCTTCTTACCGGAAAATGGGGACAATTTCGAGATCAAACCCCACTTCATCAATATGCTGCCTAAGTTTCACGGATTGGAATCCGAATATGCATATATCTTTATCAACAAATTCCAAAACGTTTGCACTATGATGAAAACAACCCAATTAAGCGATGATGCTATAAGGCTATGGGTCATTCCTTTCACCTTATATGACTTAGCCGAGAAGTGGCTATACAGTACAGCGTCGCATTCAATTAAGAATTGGGAAGAGTTTGTGAAAGCTTTTCTGAAAAAGTTCTATCCTCATCACAAGACTTCCAGAATACGTAATGAGATTATACAATTTTCCCAGCTTCCTTCCGAACCATTTTGGAAGTGTTTTGAAAGATTCAAAGACCCACTCGTTCAATGCCCTCACCATGGGATCGAAAGTTGGCAACTTTGCCAAACATTATACGAGAGATTGAACTCGGCAACGAAGCAGTTGCTTGAAACCATTTGTCAAGGTCACTTTCTAACCAAATCTAGTGAGGATGCGTGGCAGTTTCTTAAGGATCTTAGTGAACTAACAATTCAGTGGGAGAGCACCAAGACCACATCATCTTCTTCTATTGGTCAGTCTAGGGCAGGCATACATCACTTAGATATGTCGATTGCTATGAAGGCCGAGATGGCCGCACTTACGAAAAAGCTAGAAGCGATCGAGACAAAAATCTCATTGCCCTCTCCTGCCCCTGTTGTACCCCCACGAACTGTTTGTGCTTGTTGTTCGGATCCATCACATCTCACCGAAGAGTGTCCTTACAATCTATCTGCTCAAGGATATGATCAAGTCAATACTGCCTTTCAGCAACGACAAAGAAATGATCCACACTCTTCGATACAATCCGGGTTGGAGGAATCACCCAAATTTTGCTTGGAATCAAAATCAGCAATTCCAAGGAAACAACTACTTTCAAAGGCCTCCTCCTCCACAACAACACGCACCTCCACAAACTCAACCTTTCCAACCGCAACCTTACCCTAATCAAATGAACAATTTTGTGCCCAACAATTCTTAGTCGCAAAACAATTTTGTTCAACCTCAAAATGATAAGGTTAACTCGCTAGAAAGAAATCTAGATGCGTTCCTAAAGCAATCTACACAATCCGCAGCAAGGTTGGAGACTTCTATTCAATCTTTGGTGCAAAACAGTGCCTCACACGATCAAAGCATCAAATCTATTGAGGCAAAAATTGCACAACTCAATGCTGCGTTGAGCGAGCGAGAAAAAGGAAAGCTTCCATCTCAACCACTGCCAAATCCCGGTCACGCACATGTTGCATATGAACAGCAGAATCATAACGTAAATGCTGTGACCACGTTGAGATCCGGAAAAGTGTTGCAAAATAATGTGGGTATTAACAATGACACCACTGCCGATGGTCCTTATTCATCTTCTTCACCTTCTTCTTCTTCGTTAGAGCCTATTCTCCATCCTTCACAAGGCTCTACTTCTTCTAGCTCGAATGGACCCATTTCTCACAACACGAACACATCTACACGGGGATCCATTCCAACTCCACAATCTGATCCACAAAAATTGGACTCAACAACTTTTCAAAATGTTCCTTTTTCAAACAGGTTAAGATCCAATAAACCAACTCCACAAATGGAGAAGATTGTAGAGTTGTTCAAACAGGTTAGCATAAATATCCCTCTCTTGGATGCAATCCAACAAGTTCCTTCATATGCAAAATTCTTAAAGGACTTATGCACCAAGAAGAGGAAGTCACAACTACCAAAGAAAGTTTTCGTGGCTAGTGCTGTTAGCTATGCTCTTGTCCAATCTTTACACCAAAACCACAAGGACCCCGGTTGTCCTACTATCTCGATTACAATTGGGGACAAGAACATAAATCGAGCACTATTAGATCTTGGTGCTAGTGTCAATTTGCTACCTTATTCTGTATACGAGCAATTAGGCGTTGGAGAGCTTAAGCCCACTCATTGTACTCTCCAAATGGCCGACAGATCCATCACCCATCCTAGGGGAGAGTTGGAGGATGTGTTAATTAGAGTAGGGGATTTTATTTTCCCCGTTTACTTTATTGTTATGGATACACAACCTGTAGCTAACCCCCGGAGTCAAATTCCGGTGATACTTGGTCGACCTTTCCTTGCGACTTCTAATGCGGTGATCAATTGTCGTAATGGTTCAATGAATCTATCTTTTGGCAATATGACAATTGAACTCAACATTTTTAAGTTGGGAAATCAACCTTTCGAGCCTAATTCTAGCGTACTTGATGTTTGCTCGATCAATGAGATCGCGGAGGAGGACTGTGAGTTCGAAAAATTTATTTTTGATTACAGCAATGTTGACGCCACTAGTGCGTTCCTCCTAGAATCCGACACAGCTTTCACGGCGGACAACGATTATGAGTGTTTCACCTTTATAGACGATTTTGAAGACTCACCACCCGAGTTTGAGTCTTTTGCTTTTTCGGATGAGTTAGTTGAACCATCCGACTCGGTTGTGTACACTCGATTTGAACCTTTGATGGAATCCTTCGAGTTTGAAACAGTTACACCATTGTTACCATCAATTATTTCACCTCCTAAACTCGAACTAAAACTTTTGCCGTCACACCTTAAATATGCTTATCTAGGTGAGAATGAGACCCTTCCCGTCATCATATCGGCCTCTCTAGCTCTCGAGCAAGAGAAGGCCCTTTTAATGGTCTTACAAAATAATCGGCAAGCTTTTGGCTGGTCTATGGCGGACATCAAGGGGATTAGTCCCCTCATAGTTGAACATCATATACACTTGATAGATGATGCCAAGCCGGTAAGGGATCCACAAAGACGCCTCAGCCCCATAATGAAAGAGGGTGTCAAGAAGGAGATTGTTATGTATCTTGATAGTGGTATCATTTACCCTATCTCGGATAGCCAATGGGTTAGCCCTATTCATGTTGTGCCAAAGAAATCGGGCATCACGGTCATTACCAATGAGGCAAATGAGTTAATACCTACTCGCACCCAAACTGGGTGGCGAGTTTGCATCGACTATAGAAAACTCAATGTCGTGACAAGGAAAGACCACTTTCCTTTACCTTTCATTGACCAAATGCTAGAACGATTGGCTGGGCACGCGTTCTATTGCTTTTTGGATGGCTATTCTGGCTATAACCAAGTCCCCATCGCCAAAGAGGATCAAGACAAGACCACATTTACTTGTCCTTTTGGCACCTTTGCTTATCGTCGCATGCCCTTTGGGTTATGCAATGCACCCGCTACATTTCAGCGGTGTATGATGGGGATCTTTTCAGACATGGTTGAAAAGTTTTTGGAGATCTTTATGGATGATTTCTCCATTTTTGGTGACTCCTTCGACGAGTGTTTACTACATCTTGACGTAGTTCTTACCCGCTGTAGGGATAAGAACCTAACTTTAAATTGGGAGAAGTGCCACTTTTTGGTACGAGAAGGCATTGTCTTAGGACATGTCATCTCGCAAAACGACATAGAGGTTGATAGAGCCAAAATTGAAGTCATTTCCAATCTTCCTCCTCCTAAATGCGTCAAAGACATCCGAGCTTTCCTTGGCCACGCCGGTTTTTATAGACGGTTCATCAAGGATTTTAGCAAGATTGCTAGACCCTTGACACTCTTACTGGCCAAAGACACAACATTTGATTTTGACTCAACTTGCATGAAAGCGTTCGAGTCCTTGAAACACTCTCTCATTTCTGCGCCCATTCTTTCATCTCCAGACTGGACGCATCCCTTCGAAATTATGTGCGTCGCATCAGATTTTGCCATTGGTGTTATTCTTGGACAACACATTAATAAGATGTCGCACGTGATTTATTACTCTAGCCGTACATTAAATGAGGCCCAACTAAACTACACAACAACAGAAAAAGAATTTTTAGCTGTTGTGTTTGCACTTGAAAAATTCCGGCCTTATTTAATCTGCTCTCCAGTTATTGTGTATACGGACCATTCAGCTCTTCGCCACCTTTTTGCGAAGAAGGATGCTAAATCGAAGCTAATACGTTGGATCCTCTTGCTACAAGAGTTTGACCTTGTCATAAGGGACAAAAGAGGATGTGAAAACGTAGTGGCCGATCACCTTTCACGACTTCCTTCTTCGCCTACACTTGAAATTCCAATCACAGATGTTTTTCCCGATGAGCAACTCTTGACTGTTTCTTGCGAACCATGGTTCGCTGATATAGTAAACTACTTAGCCACCGGCTTGATACCTAAAGATTGGTCGAAACAGGATAAACTCCAATTCTTGTCCCAAGTAAAGCATTTTTACTGGAACGAACCTTATATTTTTAAATACTGTTCCGACCAAATCATTCGTCGGTGTGTACCGGAAAACGAGTTTACGAGTGTGCTGTCTTTTTGCCACGATCAAGCGTGTGGCGGGCACTTTGGCCTAAAGAAGACAGCCGAGAAAATCTTGCAGTGTGGTTTCTATTGGCCACGACTCTTTAAGGATGCATATGAATACTGCAAGACATGCTCCCGGTGCCAACACTTAGGCCGGATCTCGCGGAGAAACGAAATGCCACTCCAACCAATTTTGGTTGTGGATGTTTTTGATATTTGGGGAATAGACTTCATGGGACCATTTCCCAATTCCTTTGGGAATGTGTATATTCTTTTGGCTATTGACTACGTGTTAAAGTGGGTTGAGGCTGTGCCTAGCCGAACGAATGATAACAAGGTTGTCGTTCGATTTCTTAAAGAACATATTTTTTCTCGGTTTGGGCACCCTCGAGCGATTATAAATGATAATGGTTCTCACTTTTGCAATAGAAATTTTGAGTCCTTAATGCGTAAATATTCTATTACCCACAAGTTGTCAACACCATATCATCCCTAAACATGTGGGCAAGCCGAGGTCTCGAATCGGCAAAATTAAGCAAATCTTGGAGAAAACGGTTTCTAAAAACCGTAAAGATTGGTCACTCAAACTGATCGATGCACTATGGGCTTTCCGTACTGCATACAAGACCGATCTTGGTATGTCTCCATACCGGCTTGTTTATAGGAAGGCTTGCCACCTTCCAGTAGAGATTGAGCATAAGGCATTTTGGGCAATCAAAGAGTTGAATTTATCATTAGGAGATGCGGGCAGTAATCGAAAGCTGCAATTAAATGAACTAGAAGAGCTGCGGGATGAGGCTTATGTTAATGCCGTAATTATTAAAAACCGAACTAAGGTGTTCCAAGATTACACCTTCTGCGAAAAACGTTTAAACCTGGTCAACAGGTTTTACTCTATGACACTCGGTTACATTATCACCCTGGCAAGCTCCATTCTAGGTGGAAAGGGCCATTTGTAGTTCACACCGTTTATCCGCACGGTGCAGTCGATCTTGAAAATCCGGAGGACGGTACTTTATTCAGAGTAAATGGATATCGATTGAAACCGTTCCTCACAGCGGACCCGTCGGAGGAGCTTCTGTTCTTGCAGGAACCGCTTTACACCGATTAATTCTCCTCCACTTTCACCCCCGAATTTCCAATCTTCTTGCCAAAACTTTGTTTCCAATAAGTTTGGGGTGTGTATCATTTGTAAATACATAAATACAAAATACCATAAAAAATAAAAAAAAATTGAAAAAAAATATATTTTTGGACTTTTTTTTTTGTAAAATTTCAAAATGAATAAATAAATAAAAATTTTATTTACAGATAAATTCCTCCTTTTGGAGGGTTTGTTCTGCAAATTTCCATCCCCCTATATAAAGAACCGAGCCCCCTTTCTGTTCTAACCCTAAATTCATCCTCATTCAAACCCTAGCCGCCGCAACCATTTTTCTATAGCAACGATCTCGCTATAGCGCCGCCGATCCGCCGTGCTAGCCTGCTCCCGCCGCCCAACCGCCGTGCCTCTGGCGATTCACCCCCTGAAACTTCAGGGGAGGTACCCTCTGCTCATTTACTCTCTATTTTTCACATTACTAATTCTGTAGAACACCATGTCGCACAGAATACAATTAGAGAGAGATTTTTCTCAAGTTTTCTCACACGAAATTTATGATAGCTACCTCGCAAACGAAATTGAGCGGAGGGGTTGGAATTTTCTGATCTATAACCACCATTCTGCATTTGCACTACCTGATTTAGTTCACCAATTTTACGAATCCATGGAGGATGGGTGTCTGGCTGACTTAGGTTATATAAAATTGAACTGGGGAGATCGCGAGATAAACATTGATAGGGATTTAATTCACGAGGTCACACTTATACCTCGTATACCTACACACGACCATCCCCTACAATTCGAGGACTACATGCCCCTGATAAGCACCGATTGCTCGAGGGCGCCGCGACAGGGTATTCAAGCTCGATCCCTTTTCACGAATGTCTTGACCGTGTGCCGATGGGCACAAAATAACATTTTTGGAAGCTCCCATAACACAACTTTTTTCACCCCCTCCTTACATATTGTGCACACACTTATGATGAAGAACCCACGTTTCGATATGTGCACAGTATTGCTTAATTCTATAGGTGCAAGAAAACGGGCCACAAACTACCCATGTCCTATGCTGGTCACACAACTTTACCGATATTTCCTCCCTGTTGAGGAATTCGAACATTACATGTTGGGAGGGATACCAGTCCGACCTCTTATTAAGGGCGTTTCTACGTCCTTCGCATGATTGACTGATATATGGTCGAGGACCGAACCGGCGAAAAATGTACCCGCTCGCACCCCTAGCTCTAGCTTGACATCGAGCGAGGGTGAAATGACACCTCAAGAGCACACAGGATTAATGAAGAGAACTGTGAGGGGAATTGATGCTTTAAGGGAGGAGTTTAGGGCGACGGCAAGGGAACACGACCGTCGACTGACGGAGGTTGAGAGGGGTATTCAGACCCTGTTGGCTAGGGAAGAGCGATCACGTTCACGCTCAAAGGCGCGACGTGGGGCCGGGCAGTGAGGGCACTGCTTTGCTTAAGTTTGGGGGAGATGATGGTGTATATAGTTATCTTTTGCATTGCATATTTTATATTTTTGTATATATTTTTCTTTTTCTTTTGCATATTTAAATTCTGCATTGCATCCTTATAAAAAAAAATCACAAAAATTGGAAATTTTAAAAGATAAAAAAAATAGAAAAAGAAAAACCCATAAAAATTAAAAATTTCAAAAATTATAAAAATTAATGTATTCAATTTTGGCCTTATTTGACTTGAGTTTGACAAATAGGTTAACTAGCTTGGAACAACTAGATCTTAGACTTAGTAAATTAAAAACCCTAAGAATAACTTTTCTTAAAGTTTAACGGTAGAAAATATATGTCTTTGTAGTTTATTTAGAAATGGGCAAATTTTGAGTTCACTACTTGGGCTAAATCAAAACAAAGGAAAAATATTGATATTTTTATTCGAGTATGAGTTTGAAAAATAATTCCTAAGCTTAAATCTAGATTCTGAAAATGTATACCCTACAATTTGCACAATCACGCACCTTGAAACTTGGAATAGTAGAAGAGACCTTGAAATGCTCTTGTCTAAAGTCCTTAGTACGATGAAAAAATAAAAAAAATACAAGTGTGAATAAAGAAAAAAATGAACACTGGTTTTTGTAATTGCTTAAGGCTGCAAAAATAGAAAAATATTTAGCGAGGGTGCCTCATCACCTAGTGCCTTAGACCAACTGGTTTGGGAGTCACTGCTAAAAAGCCTTAGGTGTTACAAGACTAGGAAGTACACTTCAAAGTGCAAACGCATTTTGTAATCGGTCGTTGGTACATCAAGAAGTATTAACGGTCGCATGAAGGATATGTAAGCAAAATTCATTAAAAAATTCACCAATTAAGAAGTGCTTTGGACAACGGACAAGAGTATGATTGCTTGATTTGAATTTCCAGGTGTAGGGGTGATATATACACACACGTAGGGGCATGTAATTGGAGTTTAGATGAGAGATAGGAGTGAAGAATAGAACTTGTATCTTTAATAGAGATGATAAAAATTCCTAAGTGGAGATGGAACCCTAGAAGGAAAACTTAAGAGATACCAAAAGCTAAATAGGTCTACAGAACATATATAATCTTAAGTTAAATGATAAGGAAGCGTGAAGAATATGGGTGGATAATTTACGAGTCGAAGATAATAGAATTCCTTGTTAGAAAACCTAATTGGAGAATAAGAGTCAATGGGCCTAATTGATAGGATTTTGTGGGTAGTATCCGCTGAAAACACTCAGGAGACTACACTCCTCCTACTAGGGACACCTAGAGGTTTAACGGCTTATTGCATGAGCTCAGTGCAATCGCGTTTCCCTGCGAAAGTGAGGTTAGGTTTTTGTCGAGAATAAAACTTGGTTTGCTCGAGGACGAGCAAAAGATAAGTTTGGAGGTATTTGTTCATATCATAATATTGCAATATTATATTCTCCATTCTTATGCATTTTACAAATAAACAGGTGCTTTTGACCCATGTCTGCTACATAGTTACAGGTTACGGGTTCTTGGAGCAAAAACAGTGAAAAAGATAAAAGACGATGCAAAAGTGAGACTACGACCAGCAAACAGAAGGATTTTGATAAAGCCTACACAAAGTACAAGGCAGCGCAAGGTCCAAGATTTCATCGTGAAGCAACGGTAAAAGTCCACTGAAATTGTTCACTGTGGAGATTTGGAAGAAACTTAGAAGCCAAATTGAGAAAAGAACTAAAGAAGTAGGAAGACCAAAAAGCCCAGAGCTAGCCCAGAAAATTGCAGATTTCAAGACCATCATTGGGCCGCGGAACTGCGGCCAAACCATGGCTGCGGCCGCGGTTTTCCATAAAATGGAAAAACGCGAACGGCGTCCGCAGCCGTGCGGAGCACGTAGGGCGAAAAATTTTACCAAAATGCTGAGGCGGTGCTGATTAGTCTTCCTAGGGGTATTTTTGTAAATGCAGACATGCGGAAATTGTAAACCTAGGGTTTTCTATGTCCTATAAATAGAGACCCAAATTCTTGTATTAGGTCATGCCTCTTTTCATCAATAAAAATTCAGAATTCTTTTGAAGTTTGGAGAGCATCATTTGTAAGTAGATCACTTTTCTTGCCCTAGTTCTTAATCTTTTATTTCCGCCCTAGATAAATTCTTATTTGCCTTAGTTTAATCTAGATTAGAATTTTTATTAATCTCTAAACCCTAAAAACAAAATAAAAATAATCTCTTTCGTAGATCCCTTAATGAGCGAGTAGTTTCCTCGCTTGTTAGGGTTAGGGATAGGGAAGGGTTTTAGAGATGAAGATCTCTCACCACTTTCTTTGCCCAATCTTATATTAATAATTAGGACTCCATGCATACTTTCATATTCCGCTCCCTACGGCACCCTACCCATGAGGTAAAGGTGATACCGTAGTATAAAAGACCGGATATGAAAGTCTTCCATGGAGGTTAGGGTAAGGATTAAGAAAGGACGGACAAGGATCTAGAGGAAGAAACATAGTTTCTTCCCGATCATCCTAATCCCCTTTATTAATAATTACTATAACACCTAAAGATATCTAATTTACGGCATTAAAAGAGGTGGAGATCTTTATTTTACCAAACTTTACCTAGACCTAATCCTAGCAAGTTTCCTAATCCTAGTAAAACTCAAATTAGTTTTTTGTGATAAAAGATCCAACACCCTTTGGAATTAGCTCGTAAGAACATTTAGGAAATTAACACCATCCCTGTGGACCGACCTGTATTCACCGGCTAGCTACCAAGCGACGCCGTTCTTGATTGTGGTAACATATATTTTTTATCGTAAAAATCTCTCTGAATCAAGTGGCTGAGGTTCTTCTGGGACTATTGAATTTTCTGGTTCAACTAAATCCTCAGTTTGACTTTGTAGTTCAGATATTTCTTCCAGTTCTACCGTGCTCCCACTTATTTCTTTTGCAAGAAATTGCTACTCCAAAAAGCTGGCGTGCTGAGCAACAAACACCTTCTGTTACTCGGTGTGGTAGAACAGATATCTATTTGAATGCCTGAGATATCCTACAAACTTACATAAAACTGACCGTGCCAGAAGTTTGTCCGGATTCTGGTTTTTCACATATACCGGACAACCCCATATCTTAACCCGTTTAAGACATGGTTTTCTACCACTCCATACTTATATGGTGTTTTAGACACAAATTTAGACGGAAACTAATTCAACAAGTACGCTGTTGTTTCAAGCGAAAGTCCCCAGAATGAAAGAGGTAACTCGGCACTACTCATCATGGAGCGAACCATGTCCAACAGGGTACGGTTCCTCCGCTCCGATACGCCGTTATGCTGTGGTGTATATGGAGGAGTAAGCTGAGAGAGAATACCATTCTCTTTTAGAAAGTCCCTGAATTCAGTGATTAAGTACTCCCCTCCTCTATCTGATCGGAGAATCTTGATACTTTTTCCAGTATGGTTCTCTACTTCATTTATGAATTCTTTGAATTTCTCAAAAGCTTCAGATTTGTGTTTCACAAGATACACATATCCAAATCTAGAGAGATCGTCAGTGAATGTGATGAAGTACGAGAACCCACCCCTTGCATGTATAGACATCGGACCACACACATCACTGTATATGAGTCCCAAGAGCTCTGCTGCTCTTTCTCCATGTCCGGTGAATGTTGATTTGGTCATCTTCCCTTTGAGACAAGACTGACAGGTTTCATAAGATGAAAATTCTAACGTATTTGTTCCCGTCAAAAATTTCTGCGCAAAAGAGCCTAAGGTATCAAATGGCAGTGATACGCTTAAGAAAATGCGAACCAGTATTTTCCGGGCTGTATTTTGATAAACTCCCGAATGAGAAATAGCTAAATTCTGATGGTGTTGAAAGCGTCTCGAAAGACCCTTCGATTTGATATATTATGGGCCTCATAATTCATCCGGGATCAAAAGTTATGAGGCATCACGTGCTCATACGTGACCGGGCTTCACGTGCCCACACGTGACCATTTACAAGCAAAGCCTGTAGGCACTGAATAAAATAAATAATTAAATGGGGTCACGTGCCAACACGTGATGGGCCTTTAAACCCACTGAAAAGGATTAAAAGATATAATAAAAACTAAGGGAAACCCCAATGGGGCATCACGTGCTCACACGTGACCAAGGGTCACGTGCTAACACGTGATGATTCCTTAGTTCTTTAAAACAGCATAATTGAATTCTGGTTAAAATGCTAATCAAGGGGGGTCACGTGTTAACACGTGATGGGATTCTAAACTCTTTAACTGATAGAATTAAATTCTATTTAAATGCTCAGACAATTGGATCACGTGCCAACATGTGATAGGCTTTTAAGCCTTCAGAACTAATAGAATTAAATTCTAATTAAAGGAAATTAAAGACCCTAACTGGGAAAATATCTCTTTAAATCTTTCCAAACAAAAAGGGTTGTGCTCTGTAAAATGGAGCACCGTTGGATTAAAACCCAATGGTGATTAAAAATCACCAATTTATGGAAAGATTTTATACAAGGAAAGATTCCCCTGAAATTCACCAAGAATAACAAACAGAATATTTTCTGGATTGAAAATCCAATGGTGAATAAAATTCACTGAGTGATCTAAAATATCATGTTAGTTACAAAAAAAACCAAAATCTTTCAATGAAAGATTCACAAAACAAATTGATTCTTTTCTTTCTCCTATAAATAGGAGCCAAGAAGAGAAGAAAAGGGATCTTGGCATTTTGATTTTCTGGAGAAAAACAACAGAGAGAAAAGAGAGGAGAATTTAATTCTCAAGAGAGAAAATAAGTTCCTTTCAGAGAAAAGAAACCCTAGGTGAGAAAGGGGAAAGAGATCTAAGTTCCATAAAATAAAAGAGAATTTAATTCTCAAATTAAGAGTTTAACTCTTATGAATAAGAACTTAGTTCTTCCTCTGGTTGAAGATCTGCAGAAGCAGATCTCCCCATAAGTTGAGAATTTAATTCTCATCGGGAAGATTCTGCCATGCAGATCCAAAACTTAGAGGGAGAATTGAGTTTAAGGAATTTAATTCCCCCAAATACATAAGAATTTAATTCCTCCAAATAAAACTAGGGTTCAACCCTGCATGAGAATTTAATTCTCTCAAATTCATAGGAATTTAATTCCTCTCAAATAAAACTAGGGTTTAACCCTATATGAGAATTCTTGCGAGAGCTGGAGAAGCGTCTACGGGTAAAGCACCATTGAAGATGAATCTCTTCCTGCTTTTATACAACAATTCTCCCAAATTCATAGGAATTTAATTCCTCCAAGACAGAAATAGGGTTTAACCCTATATGAGAATTTAATTCTTCCACATACATAGGAATTTAATTCCTCTAAAACATAATTAGGGTTTAACCCTATAGAGAATTTAATTCTTAAAACAAAGAGACTCGAAAGCTCTCCAAGAACTTGGTCACGTGGTGACACGTGACCCCTATCCTCAATGATCAGAAAAGAAAGAACAAAACTAGGTCACGTACCCCCACGTGACCCCTAAACATATCCCCCAAAATGAGAAGGGAAAAAGCTTGGAGGCAATGTCTCACGTGCTCCCACGTGACTTCCAAAACAAAGGGAACAAAGCAAAGGCAAGACTGGCTTTGGGCGCTCTCGCGTGTCTTCACGTGACCCCTAATAAAACGCTTTAATAACCAATCCATGGGTACCTATCACGTGCCCACACGTGATGGCCTGAAGACCAAAAGTGTTTAACACTTATCTGAATATTCTGAGAACAAAATAAAGGAGGTCTGGCCCCATCTCAGGCTCGTCACGTGACCCCTTCCTTTCTAGTGTTTAACACTATTTTGACCATTTTGTCTCCAGTGTTTAACACTGTTTTAAATACATTACGTGAGGATACGTGACCGCCAGATGTCCTTTAGTGTTTAACACTATTCTAAAACCAGCTTAGTCCAAATTGGCTAAGTTTTTCAGGCAAATATCCCCTTCAAATGAGCCTTAAAATCCAGAGCTATAATGTTTAATGCTCAAAGACAAAATGTTCTCATAACCCTCAAACTCTTGTTTAGCATTGCTAAATAATGAGGGGTTGAACTCAGACAAAGTTTAAACAGGCCAACAAAGGGCCAACATTCCAAACTTAATTGGACTTAGCCCAAATTGGCCATAAGTCCTCAATTCAAATTTAACTGAGCCAATGTGCTCCCAAGCTAATTAATTGATCTTAGCCGTAAATTGGACTACAGATCTCAATCAACTTTGGTTCAAGGGTACATCTCTGAGCCTCTCTGATATATGTCGTTGTAATCCTTCAATGTCTTCAGAGAGGTGACGGGTCCCGGCAACCATACACTACATAGACTATGACGTCTTTGAACTGGACTGTGGGGTCCTTAAGCCCATGGAATATGATGTCCTTAA
Source organism: Agapanthus africanus (assembly GCA_030015575.1). Lineage (NCBI taxonomy): Eukaryota > Viridiplantae > Streptophyta > Magnoliopsida > Asparagales > Amaryllidaceae > Agapanthus > Agapanthus africanus. Next base: position 544,060,502 of record JASDDO010000024.1, on the reverse strand, counting down.
CCTTGACTGTGAGGTCTTTAAACTCACGGACTATGATGTCCTTAACCTTGGACCGAGATGTCCTTAAACTAACATTGGACCACTATATCCCTAAACTGGTAATCGACCGCAATGTCCCTAAACTAAACAATTGAGTTCAAATGCTCTTTTGTTGGATCTAAACGATCCCGTTAAGTTGATCTTAGTCTAAAATTATACTAACGTATCCTTAACAAATGTTTAAGTTGAACTTAGTCTCAAATGAGACTAACGTATCCTTAAACCCAACCCCCAAACCCAAATCTAAGAAGATACGGATTTGGACTAATCCACGCCCTACGGGCGACAACATAAATTAGTCTCCGTATACAATCCACATGCAACCAAAAACAAAACAAAAACACACGACATGAAGTGACCATCTGTAGAAGGAGAAAGTGGTTACCGCGATGCGGTAGCGTAATTAACTGCAGGGGCTTGCGCCTGCAGGGAAGAGCATCCCCACAATAAAAAACCCCTCAACGAGGGGGAATCTGACGAAGTCTGCTACATCGGCCGCATCCGTTTAAACCTTCGATACACGGTGCCATAAATCAACTTGGCATCTTCGGAGAGCTGGACGGATAGCACCAATTAGCATCTGCCCCCAAATTCAAGCAAGACGAACTTGATATGTCATTATATCAAGTTTACCGACTTGTCACGGAATCACCCTCTCCAAAGAGATGTCTCCCAAGACTAATTTGGAAATGGATCGCATGTCAATTATACCCTACGCTTCTGCGGTGGGCTCTATAATGTATGCGATGTTATGCACCAGACTAGATGTAGCTTACGCACTGAGCGTGGTAAGCCGGTATCAGTCAGACCCAGGGGAGAAGCACTGGATAGCAGTAAAGAACATTCTCAATTACCTGAGAAGGACAAACGATATGTTCTTGGTTTACGGCGGAAAAGACCTCAAGATCGAGGCTTTTGCTGACTCCACCTTCCAGAGTGACAAGGATGACTCCAAGTCCATGTCAGGTTATATCTTTACCCTAAATGGAGGGGCGGTGTGCTGGAAGAGTTCCAAGCAGGACACCATTGCTGACTCGGCGATGGAAGCGGAGTATATAGCTGCTTGCGATGCCGCAAAAGAAGCAGTCTGGATAAAGAAGTTCCTCACAGAACTTCAGGTGGTTCAATCCATTGTTGATCCAATACCTCTGTATTGTGACAACAACGGGGCTATAGCTTTAGCGAAGGAACCCAGGTCCCATCAGAAGTCCAGACACATCTTAAGGCGGTATCACCTGATCAGGGAGATCATAGATCGCCAGGAGATCGAGGTCTGGAGAGTTGCTACAGAGGAGAACACTGCAGATCCATTCACAAAGGCCTTACCTCAGATTCAGTTCGAGAAGCTACTCGAGATGATAGGTCTTCAATATGCCGGTACATGGCCCTAGTGCAAGTGGGAGATTGTTAATGTATATGCCCTAGGCGCCATTATTGTATCATACTAGTTTGTATATTACTTAATGGAAGCTTGGGATATTCACAGTTATATTAACAGTCTCGCTCAACATAGTAGTATACTACTTGGTTTATGTCTATCTTAATATATGTATATGTTAGCATATCACGAATACATATTGATAGAGCCCTTAGGACCTTTCTTGACTACTAGCGTTGTGATGGCAGTCACACTAGTGGCGGCTGGATAGTCTACAAGCACATCCTTTTTTAGGTCCCTAGTCGTAGGTTATCGAGACAGGGCATCGATACTCTGGAGTAGACTAGTGTGTACGCTTCTCATCCCAGTTGGGGAGATGGTGAAAGGTTCCTAGGCACCCTATAGAGGTCTCACAAGGCATCGAACATGCCAAATTTAAAAATTATGGTGCCGAGAAACCCTAGTTAACGGATCGTTGCTAGATGTCTAGGCGAAACGGAAAACTAGTTAACTATTTAACTATTGGTTAGATGTTACAACCTTTGTAGATCCAGATTTCCACTTGCTTATCTCCATGTGGTCGTCCCCTCGCTGTCCATCATGAACATCGGACTCTCGCGACGGCTCCATCGGAGAAGTGAGCGGAATAGTTCGTCGGCTTCGTGTCAAAGACGATCTACGTCGAGGTTGCACTAGTTCAAGCTCCGACTTCACCAAGTAGTGAAACTTGTGAAGAAAACACCCAAAACCACTTGGCAAGAGGTAGAGGATGAAGAAATAGGAGGTGGGTTCACTTTAGATTTGGATTTCTCTCACTAAATCTTAAGTTGCCATTGATGTAGCAAGCTTGAAGAAGAAGAAGAAGAAGATGGTTATGATAAGTTCTATTAAAAAGAAATAGAAAATCAAATACTTATCATAACTTAAACTAGGGTTAAGTGTAGAGAATTAACCATGGTCATTTGGATGGGTTAGGGTTAAGCATGAAGACAAGAATAGTTAGCAAAGTCAAAGCTTCATGAAGCTTCAACATAAAACAAATAAAGCCACCATTCTTATCTTAAACTTATCCAAATAAATGAATAAACAAATAAATGAATAACTAAATATGCAAAACCCTAATTATCATAATAACCATGGTTTAATTCTATTCACTTAACCATATGATCAAGTATCATCAAACATGATACAAAAAAGTGCACAAAAGTATATCACATATACAATGTGCAATCCAAGTGAGAAAAATCCGTTTAAAGTGAACCAATACTAGTTAATGCAAAGTAATATATCAAATATATAATTATACATTAAATCATTAAATCAACATTTGATTCAATGATCCGGTCATGTCGCACATAACCGACTAGTATTCAATGTATCGATTTATCGAATCAATGATTCGATAACTAGGTCATATCAAATATAACCAATCGAAACATTTATCGCGAGAATGAAATGCGGTATCACATACACGCATTATTCTCGGTCCTGCACATATCTCATATGCGCTCCTATTTCGTTTCGCTAGAACCAGGAAACCTCTGTGTAGGACTCTAAAGACTCGTCAATACGCCGGTAGCAGATGATGATCATATCAAACACCCACAAGCCGCAAGCGGTCTGCTAAACGTAACGGCCACCCGGGTATTGAGCGATCAGAAGATCGACGAGCTAGCCCGCTCACACTCCTGCGAATCCGACCAATAACACTTACCGTACAGTCCGGTCTCTTCGTCTGATACGTCGCATATCAAGTCTAGGGGTGGTAAACGTCAGACCCCAATAACCCGATAAGTCGTGCCGATGTGAGGCTCGTAACGGGTCGAGAAACTACTGGTAACACTTACCAGCAAATCTCTGATCAGCCCTGGCCAGGGACTTCCCTGTTACGGCCAATCGAGCACAGCGCAACATCTACCCCCAATACCGGGAGAGACGAAACCCCTCCTATCGCTCATTGCCTCCATATGACTCGGGACTGTACCCAAAGACCACCGTTTTGCACGCCCTCATGGACGTGGTAAGGTGGAGATCAAAGCACAGTGGGAATCACACAAGACTCTATGACGATCTCGGGTCTACAGACTAACCTGCACAAGTGTCACCAGAGAACTGCCATCTGACGTGAGGTATAATACCATCTGGGAGTTCTCGGCGAGTCCGTCCAGTGTACCCAGTCTCCACTGAGCACCCGTATACCATCTCTGATGTCAAACACCAATGGATATGGGATCATCCATCGCCCATCACATGGGTCGAGAAGCGTATACGCTAGTCTACTCTGGTATATCGATGCCCCGTCTCGATACACCTACGACTAGGGACCTTGAAGGATGTACTTATGGACTACCATGTCCCCACTAGTATGATCTGCATCATAGTCCAGGTAGTCAAGTACACATCCTAAGGGCTTTACCAACATGTAACTATAAGACAGTATAAAGAGACTAGTGTACATGTTAAGATAAATAGCAACCAGATAGCATACTATCATGTCGAGCAAGAAAGTCATCTCTATATATGTCCAAGCATCCAATATAATATACATAATCTGTACAATACTGGCCTCTAGGGCATACATATAACTAACAATCTTCCACTTGCACTAGGGCCAGCTGCTGTAGTATCTCATACCGAGCATCCCGAAGAGTCTCTCAAACTGTATCTAGGGAATGGCCTTCGTGAGTGGATCCGCCGTGTTGTTCTTCGTGTCTACCCTCCTGACCTCGATCTCCCGGCGATCAACTATCTCCCGGATCAGGTGATACCGCCTCAGAATATGCCTGGATCGCTGATGGGACCTGGGTTCCTTGGCCAAAGCCACCGCTCCATTGTTATCGCAATACAAAGGTATTGGATGCTCAATGGATGGAACCACTCCAAGTTCAGTAATGAACTTCTTGATCCAGACAGCCTCTTTGGCAGCATCGTTGGCAGCGATGTATTCAGCCTCCATCGTCGAGTCTGCCACGGTTTCCTGCTTGGAACTCTTCCAGCTAACAGCCCCTCCGTAAAGGGTAAAGACAAAGCCCGACTGCGACTTAGAGTCGTCCTTATCACTCTGGAAGCTCGAATCGGTAAAGGACTCCACTTGGAGTTCTCCGTTACCATACACCAAGAACATATCTCTAGTCCTTCGCAAGTACTTGAGAATGCTCTTCACAGCTGTCCAGTGACTCTCTCCAGGATCAGCTTGATACCTGCTCACTATACTTAGTGAGTATGCTACATCGGGTCTGGTACGTAGCATCGCATACATGATAGAGCCCACTGCCGAAGCATAGGGTATCCCTTGCATGCGAGCTCTCTCCAAATCAGTCTTGGGAGACATTTCTTTGGAGAGAGTGACTCCAGAGATCGTGGGTAAGTTCCCACGCTTGGACTCTTCCATACTAAACCTCTTTAGTATGGTGTCAATGTACCTGGATTGGGACAATCCCAAAATCCGTTTGGATCTATCTCTATAGATCCTGATCCCCAATATGCAGGAGGCATCACCAAGATCTTTCATTGAGAATCTTTGTGATAAGAAGAGCTTGACCGATTGCAGCATAGGAATATCATTTCCTATCAAGAGTATGTCGTCCACGTACAATACGAGGAAGACAACCTTACTCTCTGCCACCTTCTTGTAGATACAAGGTTCATCTGGGTTTTTGACGAAATCAAACTCTTTGATAACGACGTCAAAGCAGATGTTCCAACTCCGCGATGCTTGCTTTAATCCATAAATGGATTTAAGCAGCTTGCACACCTTCCCGCTGCTCCCACTGTCGACGAAGCCCTCTGGCTGAGTCATGTACACGCACTCTTCTAAATCACCATTTAGAAAGGCGGTCTTAACATTCATTTGCCAGATTTCGTAGTCATGAAAGGCAGCAATGGCAAGCATGATTCGGATGGATTTAAGCATAGCCACTGGAGAAAAGGTTTCGTCATAGTCCACACCTGGTCTTTGACGAAAACCCTTTGCTACAAGTCTAGCTTTGAAAGTCTCCACTTTCCCATCTACACTAAGTTTCTTCTTGAAGATCCACTTGCTCCCAATGGGTTTTACCCCTTCAGGAGCAACTTCCAAAGTCCATACTTTGTTGGTGTACATGGATTCCATCTCGGACCGCATAGCATCCAGCCATTTCACTGAGTCCCTACTCGTGATGGCCTGCTCGAAGCTAGTTGGGTCATCATCCTCCATGATGCAATCCTCGCTCCCACCGTCCATGAGAAAACCGTAGTATCTCTCAGGTTGGCGAGGAACTCTACTAGATCGGCGGAGTGGCTGGGGTTCATCGGGAACTATGGAATCCTCTGGTTCCACCAGATCTTCTGTTGTAGCTTGTGCAGCTGGAACCTCCTCCAGTTCTACCTCATGACCACTAATCTCTTTTTCAAGAAATCCCTTTTCTAAAAAGGTGGCATGCCGAGAAACAAACACTCTTTGTTCCTCAGGGTGGTAGAAGATATACCCTCGCGAATGTTTGGGATATCCAATAAACTTACACAGAATTGACCTTGCCGCGAGTTTGTCCGGATTTTGCGTTTTTACATAGGCCGGACAACCCCATATCTTAACATAATTAAGATATGGTCTCTTTCCTTTCCATATCTCATATGGAGTGGTCGGCACGGTTTTGGTGGGAACCATATTCAATAGGTCTGCAGCTGTTTCCAGTGCATATCCCCAGAAGGAAATAGGTAACTCAGCTGTGCTCATCATAGAGCGCACCATATCTAATAGGGTGCGGTTCCTCCGTTCTGATACACCGTTGTGCTGTGGTGTATATGGAGGAGTCAGCTGAGAGAGAATCCCATTCTCTTTTAGGAAGTCCAGGAATTCATTGCTTAAGTATTCTCCTCCTCGATCAGATCGTAGGATTTTAATACTTTTTCCGGTTTGGTTCTCAACTTCTTGCTTATATTCCCTAAATTTCTCAAAAGCTTCTGATTTGTGTTTCATCAGGAACACATACCCGAACCTAGAGAGATCGTCAGTGAATGTAATGAAGTATGAAGAACCATCCCTGGCATGTGTAGACATGGGACCGCATACATCACTATGTATCAGTCCCAAGAGTTCGGTAACTCTTTCTCCGTGTCCCGTAAACGGAGTTTTGGTCATCTTGCCTTTGAGACATGACTGGCAAGTGTCATAAGATGAAAATTCAAACGGATTTAAATATCCATCTTTATGCAACTTAGCTAGTCGTGTCACATTGATGTGACCCAGTCTACAATGCCACAAGAAGGATTCGTTCAGTTCTGAACTCTTCCTCTTGTGTGTGTTTGTTATGCTCAGAACTGTTGATTGATTTAGAACATAAATGCCATTGCATAACGTGCCTGATCCAACCAACTTTTGGTCACGGAAAATGTTCATAACATTGTCCTGCAATACAAAATTATATCCCTCTTTACTCAGTAAAGAAACCGATATAATGTTGCATATCAGGTTCGGCATGTAATAGCATTCGTTCAGAACCAATGTATCACCAGTTGGTAATACAAGGTGATATTCCCCGACAGTCTTAGCTGCAACAATTGCACCATTTCCAACTCTAATGTCTTTATCACCTTCTCCAAGTTCTCTACCTTTCCTTAGCCCATGTAACTGATTACATATATGGGATCCCGACCCGGTATCCAATACCCAGGACGTAGAGCAAATAGAGAAACAGTTCTCAGTAACGAACACACCCGAAGAAAATGCATCAACATGTACTTTCTTCATTCGGGTGGCATGGGAATCCTGGTATTCCCCTATATCCTGTTCATTCCTATAACTCTTATAGGAAAGAACGGAACCAACGTTCCCCAGCACAGTATAACAGGCGGGTTCGGTCAATACATCCATATTATTATCTTGATTAAGGAATGAACTGGTCGCTACCTGGAGAGAGAGAGAAGAAAACACTTTAGCGTATGCTCGTGCAAGATCAGATTGGTTATTATCTTATCTAATCAGGATGGCTCCCACTGCTTTTTATCAAATCTTCCTCCAAACCCTAAAAGGAAAGACTAGCCGGGATTAATTACACACTACAGGTTCGCCAATCTTTCAGCCAGGCCAGTGTCGGTACTTTGAGGGAGGTCCCCCGTGCTTTCGCACGAACCTAATTAATGTAAACCTCGTTTTCCCAGAGGCGTAACCCCGTTGACACCTTTCTAGACACCTACTTGATCGGCTAATTGCAATGTGTAAAACTCTCCCAGGAGTAACTCTTACTCGCAGTGGGTATCGGGATCCAACTATCTCATAGAAGGTATGCAATCTCATTGCAAATTTCAACACTTGAAATTCCCGATAATGCTTTTGCCCCTAGCGTGCTATGACCTTGACGCAGGCCAACAAACCATAGTGCGCTAGTCAAGTTCAACCCGTCATTTCCTGATTGAATTAAACCCACCCGTACGACCCTTGACGCAGGCCAACAAAGTCGCACGACTACCCTAATCCAATCTGCATCATATGCATAAGCAGATAAATACTAGTTAGCTACCGCACACTACGCCTTGACGCAGGCCAACAAACGTAGCACGAATACTAACTACTACTCATCTGAAATGACGGAGGGCTACGCCAGGTTTTTCTGAAAACCATGAGCGTAATGAACTTGATATCGTTGTAGAATCAAATGAAGTTTTGAAATGGAGTGATTTTGAGGCTTTTCTAGTTTTGCTAAAGGAGTCACTCCCGGCGAAGGGATCTCGGTCCTTTCCTCGTCGAATGAGGTGCGGGATATATCATATATATCGCTGTGCAAAGCAAAAACGCAAAAGCAGTCAAAAGCAAACCGAGTGTGTAGCATCTGCCAGTTATTGCTAAAGGAGTCACTCCCGGTGAAGGGATCTCGGTCCTTTCCTCATCGAATAAGGTGCGGGGTATATATATACCGCTATGCAAAGCAAGAACTGAAGCTACCTGTTTTATTTAAAATCTGATTCTACAACATCTTAGGTTTCTTTCCTTTCATTAATCACATTAATGAAGTCCCATCATTTAAATACCTAAACATCACAGATAGATATGACGTACACTTATGCCATCCGCATTCGCCTCGATGTCCCCTCGTGCACCGTTAGGTTAGGTAACTAACGACAGAGCAGGGCAGGGCTAGCGCGGGTGTAAAACATAAGTAACGTCTATATAATATATCATATATACTATATACTATATCCATCACAGAGTCACAACACAGATATCGCAGCAGAATAAACATATGAAATATTGGATATACTAGGACGTCCGTGTTTTCAATACGAGCCAGTATAAAACACGGATTCCACGGTCGTGATGAATAGCCAATCCCACACCCCTAGACCCCTACGAGAGCGGCAAGCAACCCTGCCAATTCTAGGGTTAGGAGACCCGGACTCGACTCCTCGAGTTGGTCTCCCACTGGACCCCAGAACCCGGTTACTTGTGCTCCCCTCCTTGGGTCTATCCTAATGCGGAAAAGTAAATAATATACAAAGGGTGACAACTTCCGCTACCTGGAAGTGCCCCAAATAAAAGAATATTACATACAAGTTTTTACATGAATGAAAATGAAAAACACTCATCTCACATAAAAACCCCCGGCTATTCGAACACGACGATCCAATATAACATACCCAGCAACACATAACATCACATGTCATCAACGTAAGTAAGTATGCATACCCCAATTGTCGTTGATGTATAGCAACGAAACCGGCGATATGAACATACTACACTTACGGTCACAGAAAAGAAAGTGTAAAACTACAACAATTGGAATCCGCAACCTCTTTAGACATCACATGCCTAACAGTTACAAACCCCGCATTTTAGTCTCATTATCGAAAACTCTTTTCAATATCGTATGGGACTAAACTGCTAGATTTATAACATTCATCCAGTTATCTCATAACTGTTTGTGAATTCCAATTATTGTATCACATTCCAGATAAACAGAAAATGTTAAACTTTCCGATCGAACAGTCGAATACCCAAGTTTTCCCGATACAGCTCAACACATGAAATATGTCTAACAACATTCAGTTCGTGCCTCAGTACCAACGGTCCAGCCGTAGAAGGGTCAAGCCAACGCTTCACATGTGGCACGCCGTACTGCCCCAAACCCGAAGGTTCAAAGAGCAGTTCAAGACGGTCACATAATCGAGTTAAGGTTTGTTGTCTTCTAGAGGGTCCATCGTGTTACTTGCACTACTTAGAACGTCGTTAAACTACGGAAAAATCCAACACTTGGAAATTTCCCGACAGGGGAAAAATTGGGTATTTATATCCGGTCGAACATTTTAACATATTCTAAAAATTATCCGGAAATACACAAAGACGAAATTTTGATACCCCGATCAAAACACCGAATCCCCAAAGCAACCAAAAAAAAATTCAGCTCTTGAATAATCATTAAAAACACCCAGGAAAATCACCACTGGAAATTAAGGATTACTGTGTAAAATTCTTTAAATAATTAGTCCGTACGGCCGCGGATCCGCCGCATGAGCCATGCTCATGCCGCGGATCCGCGCTTGAACAGTGGAATTACACTCACGAATTTCACAGTAAACCTTATAATTTCCTGCTTATTTTTCTGCATATTTTTAATATTGAAAAATCCCACTTTTTGGAAAAAGTCCAGAGAGCAAGATAAGTTTAGGGTTTCAGGTTCGTTCGGGCTTCAAATCGCGTCTAGACTTCGCCTAAGGCTCTAGCCAGGCTCTGATACCAGTGAAAGGTTCCTAGGCACCCTATAGAGGTCTCACAAGGCATCAAACATGCCAAATTTAAAAATTATGGTGCCGAGAAACCCTAGTTAACGGATCGTTGCTAGATGTCTAGGCGAAACGGAAAACTAGTTAACTATTTAACTATTGGTTAGATGTTACAACCTTTGTAGATCCGGATTTCCACTTGCTTATTTCCATGTGGTCGTCCCCTCGCTGTCCATCATGAACCTCGGACTCTCGCGACGGCTCCATCGGAGAAGTGAGCGGAATAGTTCGTCGGCTTCGTGTCAAAGACGATCTACGTCGAGGTTGCACTAGTTCAAGCTCCGACTTCACCAAGTAGTGAAACTTGTGAAGAAAACACCCAAAACCACTTGGCAAGTGGTAGAGGATGAAGAAATAGGAGGTGGGTTCACTTTAGATTTGGATTTCTCTCACTAAATCTCAAGTTGCCATTGATGTAGCAAGCTTGAAGAAGAAGAAGAAGAAGATGGTTATGATAAGTTCTATTAAAAAGAAATAGAAAATCAAATACTTATCATAACTTAAACTAGGGTTAAGTGTAGAGAATTAACCATGGTCATTTGGATGGGTTAGGGTTAAGCATGAAGACAAGAATAGTTAGCAAAGTCAAAGCTTCATGAAGCTTCAACATAAAACAAATAAAGCCACCATTCTTATCTTAAACTTATCCAAATAAATGAATAAACAAATAAATGAATAACTAAATATGCAAAACCCTAATTATCATAATAACCATGGTTTAATTCTATTCACTTAACCATATGATCAAGTATCATCAAACATGATACAAAAAAGTGCACAAAAGTATATCACATATACAATGTGCAATCCAAGTGAGAAAAATCCGTTTAAAGTGAACCAATACTAGTTAATGCAAAGTAATATATCAAATATATAATTATACATTAAATCATTAAATCAACATTTGATTCAATGATCCGGTCATGTCGCACATAACCGACTAGTATTCAATGTATCGATTTATCGAATCAATGATTCGATAACTAGGTCATATCAAATATAACCAATCGAAACATTTATCGCGAGAATGAAATGCGGTATCACATACACGCATTATTCTCGGTCCTGCACATATCTCATATGCGCTCCTATTTCGTTTCGCTTGAACCAGGAAACCTCTGTGTAGGACTCTAAAGACTCGTCAATACGCCGGTAGCAGATGATGATCATATCAAACACCCATAAGCCACAAGCGGTCTGCTAAACGTAACGGCCACCCGGGTATTGAGCGATCAGAAGATCGACGAGCTAGCCCGCTCACACTCCTGCGAATCCGACCAATAACACTTACCGTACAGTCCGGTCTCTTCGTCTGATACGTCGCATATCAAGTCTAGGGGTGGTAAACGTCAGACCCCAATAACCCGATAAGTCGTGCCGATGTGAGGCTCGTAACGGGTCGAGAAACTACTGGTAACACTTACCAGCAAATCTCTGATCAGCCCTGGCCAGGGACTTCCCTGTTACGGCCAATCGAGCACAGCGCAACATCTACCCCCAATACCGGGAGAGACGAAACCCCTCCAATCGCTCATTGCCTCCATATGACACGGGACTGTACCCAAAGACCACCGTTTTGCACGCCCTCATAGACGTGGTAAGGTGGAGATCAAAGCACAGTGGGAATCACACAAGACTCTATGACGATCTCTGGTCTTCAGACTAACCTGCACAAGTGTCACCAGAGAACTGCCATCTGACGTGAGGTATAATACCATCTGGGAGTTCTCGGCGAGTCCGTCCAGTGTACCCAGTCTCCACTGAGCACCCGTATACCATCTCTGATGTCAAACACCAATGGATATGGGATCATCCATCGCCCATCACATGGGTCGAGAAGCGTATACGCTAGTCTACTCTGGTTTATCGATGCCCCGTCTCGATACACCTACGACTAGGGACCTTGAAGGATGTACTTATGGACTACCATGTCCCCACTAGTATGATCTGCATCATAGTCCAGGTAGTCAAGTACACATCCTAAGGGCTTTACCAACATGTAACTATAAGACAGTATAAAGAGACTAGTGTACATGTTAAGATAAATAGCAACCAGATAGCATACTATCATGTCGAGCAAGAAAGTCATCTCTATATATGTCCAAGCATCCAATATAATATACATAATCTGTACAATACTGGCCTCTAGGGCATACATATAACTAACAGATGGTCTGTCCCACAGCCATCAGTACGTCGTACTGGAGATAGTATGCAGGTGCTCGTTGGGTTACGGGTACACCGGACAGGACTCCCAGGGAACTGTTGGTTGGTATTATACCCGTCGTCAGTTAACAGTTCCCAGGTGACATGAGTACAGCATAGTCCGCAGACTTGACACTGCTGCTTCGTCTCGAGTGTGTTCCTACTGTTCTTAGATTGCTACCATACCACGGCTCAAAGGAGTCGTGCAAACAGGTAGCAGTTGGGTGCAGTCCCGAAGCACTTGGAGGCAGTGGCGGTTAGATAGAATTCGTCTCTCTCCCGGTATTGGGAGTTGATATCGCGCTGTGTTTGGAGAGCCATTACGCAAAGTCCCTGGCAAGGGCTAACGAGATTTACTGGTAGGATTTCCAGTAGCTTCTCAAAGTGTAATGGGCTTCACTCCGACACGACTTATACCGCTTTTAGGGGACTGACGCTTGCTGCCCCCTAGGCCCGATATGCGATATTCCTAGACGAACAGACCGGACTGTATGGAGATTGTCACATCAGGCTCAGTAGGAGTTCGGATGGATTTCCTCATCGGCCTTCTTATCGATATCTACCTGGGGACCGTTACGTACAGCTAGTACCGCTTGCGGCCTGTAGTTAAACCCACTGCCAGCGTAAGTGTCGAGTCTTTAGAGTCCCACACGGAGAGCTTCCCTGCTTCAGGCGAAACGATATAGAGGTCGTATGGTTTTACGACAGGGTTCGGACACATACGTGTTTTTATGCACGTACGATGTTCGGACAGTTTTTACTAGCGGGCTTTAGTTTAAACCAGATTCTAGTATTGGATTATTGGATTTATACAGTCTCAATATTTCCGTGTTTTCACGGATGGGAGGGGCATTCTCGTAATTTGTCGAGAATCTTCTAGAAGATTGATGAGGTGTTGAGCTTAGGTGTTATTTGCATTAATGGATTAGTGACTCATGAGATGAATCATCCAAATGAGTTAATGAAGCATTTATTGCTTAATGACTCATGAGATGATTCATTGTATGTATTAAATGAAGCATGGTTGTTAATATCAAATAATGATTTATTTGATATTCTTTATGCTTCATCATATATCACAAATGAGACATAATTCATATCATTCTAACAAACACTTTCTCTCTCTTCAAGCTCTCTCTCTTTAAAGAACTAATCCTATCCTCTCATGTGTTGAGATCCAAGGGTCAGTAAGACTAAAAGATCCCTAATCCTCTTCTATATCCTCTAGGTTACTTTGATTAGCACTCATAGCAACCTAGTTACCTCAAGTGAGAGGTTAAGCTTGGAGAAGTAGCTCTCGGGTGGATCTTCTATCACATCGAAGAGGCCGACGAGGAAGTGAACTACAAGAACAAGAAGGACTTGAATCATTAGGTATAATCATCTATCATGGTAGCTAATCACTTCTATATAGTTGTTAGTTAGGGTTTGGCAAAGATCCGTAAAGTTAGTCGATGTTAACTCAAACAAAATGATTGTTTTACCTATTCCGCCTCCCCGCATCATGTGGGGTGTCTAACGTCGACTTACACCAATGCCCCGACTGAGGGGGATGGGATGAACATCATTTTAGATGCTATCTGTTGGGAGCTCATTAGTTATCTCTGGGACTGAGGTCGTTTTTTTGGGGACCGTGAACATGAGGAGCTCAATTGATGGTCCTCGGGAAATTTGGTCTGAGTTTGGCTAACATTGGCATTCTGTAGTGTTAAACACTAGTATATGCTCAGCACTCAAGTGCTCCCACGTGAGGTGTTTGAAATAGTGTTAAACACTAAAATTTTGAGGCACTCACGTGGGGTCACGTGAGGCGCTTGAAGTAGTGTTAAACCCCAAAATTTTGAAGCGCTATTTCTTCGGGCTTAGTCCCTTGTTCTTTTCTGAGCGTTAAGTGCTATTGGGTCACGTGAGGTCACGTGATGCGCCCCAAAAATGGAAACTGCCTTTGATTTATTCCCTCTTTGCTTTGTAATTGCTAAGCACTACTTTGGGGTCACGTGTGATCACGTGAGCCAATCTCTGTTATCCTCTTTTGTTCATCAAAGGTGCTCACATGGGAGCACGTGATCGGCTGTTATTATGTTGGGTGCCAATCCTTTTACGTGCATGGAGATCCTGAGTTTCGAGACTTTCAAGCCCACTTTTTTGTAAGAATTAAATTCTTAGGACTTAGTTTTTCTCTTAGGTTTGGGATCTGCATGGCAGAATCTTTCCGATGAGAATTGAATTCTCAACTTGTAGGGAGATCTGCTTCTACAGATCTTTCACTATAAGGAAGAACTAAGTTCTTATATGAAGGATTAAACCCTTGTCTTATCAGAGGAATTAAATTCCTATAAACTTTTTGGGAGAATTAAATTCTTTGAACTTAGATCTTCCCTAGGTTTTGGATCAGCATGGCAGAATCACCCCGATGAGAATTGAATTCTCAACTTGTGGGGAGATTTACTTCTGCAGATCTCAACCGGAGGAAGAACTAAGTTCTTTTTAGAAGAGTTAAACTCTTATGGAGGTAAAAAGGGGATGAGATATTCTCTCTGTGTTTTGTTCCATCTTTTACCTAGAGTTTCTTTTTCTCTTTTTTTTTGGAGAATTAAATTCTCTTTTCTTTTGCTTACGAGGGGTTTCTCTCTCTCTCTTTTTTTCTTCCCCGTCCCTTTTTTCTGTGCGTTTCTTTGCTCTTATTTATAGTGTTAGTGTAACATGCCCTAGAGGCCATTATTGTATAGTACTAGTTTGTATATTACATTTTGGAAGCTTGGGATATATACACGGATTTATGACAGTCTTGCTCGATATAGTAGTATGCTACTTGGTTTGTATCTATCTTAATATGTGTATATGTTTCTTTTAACATATCGCTAATACAAATTGATAGAGCCCTTAGGATCTTTGCTTGACTACCAGCGTTGTGTGGCAGTCACACTAGTGGGGGTTGGGTAGTCTACAAGCACATCCTTATACTGGTCCCTAGTCGTAGGATTATCGAGACAGGGCATCGATACTCCAGAGTAGACTAGTGTATATGCTTCTCATCCCAGTAGGGGAGATGGTCTATCCCACAGCCATTAATACGTCGTACTGGAGATAGTATGCAGGTGCTTATTAGGTTATGAGTACACTGGACAGGACTCGTCGGGAACTGTTGGTTGGTATTATACCTATCGTCAGTTAGCAGTTCCCAGGTGACATGAGTACAGCTTAGTCCGTTGACTTGACACTGCCATTTCGCCTCGAGTGTGTTCCCACTGTTCTTAGATTACTACCCTACCATGGCTCTATTGAGTCGTGCAAACAGGTAGTAGTTGGGTATAGTCCCGAAGCACTTAGAGGCAGTGGCGGTTAGATAGGATTCGTCTCTCCCGGTATTGGGGGTTGATGTCGCGCTGTGTTCGGAATGCCATTACACAAAGTCCCTGGCCAGGGCAAGTGAGATTTACTGGTAGGTACTCCAGTAGTTTCTCAGGGTGTTTTGGATTGTACTCCACATGACTTATACCGCTATTAGGGGTCTGACGTTTACCGCCCTCCTAGGCCCGATATGCGACACTCTTAGACGAACATACTGGACTGTACGGAGATTGTCACATTCTGGCTCAGTAGGAGTTCGGATGGATTTTTCTCATCGTCCTTCTTATCGACAACTACTTGGGGACCGTTATGTATAGCTAGTACCGCTTGCGGCCTGTGGTTAAACCCATTGCTCGCGTAGTGTCGAGTGTTTAGAGTCCCACACAGAGGGTTTCCCAGCTTTGGGCGAAACGAAGTAGAGGTCGTATGGTTTTGCGACAGGGTTCATTCACATACGCGTACTTGTGCGTGTTTGGTGTTCGGGCGGTTGATACTAGTGGGCTTTGGTTTAAGCCGGATCCTAGTATTAGATTTTGGATTAGTTTAGTCTCATTGTATTCGTGTTTCTCGGAACACTGATGCGGGTATGTATATACGGATGATAGGGGCAGAGAAGGAGACACCTCATTAAGGTTTTGACCATTGACTTGATTAAAACCATTATGAGGTGGAGGAAATTGTTTACTAATTTTTATTAAAGATAATTGTGTCATGGCTAATTGGTTTGACCATTTGACTTTGTTGACTATGGTTGACTTAGATATTTTTGTTGAGCACTAGATATTTTGCTTAGCATTAATTATGACATGATAATGGTCAAATCAAAGTAGCCATCACAATTATCCTAATAAAACTAAGTTTTCTCTTTCCTCAAATGAGAACTCTCTTCATTATTCTAATACTCACTTTCTCTCATGGTTCTCTCCTTCTTCCTCTTTCAAACCTTAGTGTCTCATGAGTTGAGAATCAAAAGTTATTGAGACTTAGCCACCATAATCACTCTCTACTCACTCTAGGCTACTTAGTTTAGCACACCAAGTTCCCTAGTTACCTCATCTTAGAGGATAGAGCTCAAGGTAGAGACCTTCGGGTGGATCATCTTTGACGTAGAGAAGCCGATGAGGAGGCACCTTCCACAACCACTCTAAGGAGAAGCACAACAAGGAGAAGGACTTGAAGCTTGTGGTATAATCTTCTAACATAGTAGTTACTACTCCTAGTTAGTTTGTTAGTTAATGTTTCGCAAAGATCCTTATGCATAGTCAATGTTACCTTGTAAGAAAATTTTGATTTTTACCTATTCCGCCTCCCCGTTAACTAGCGGGGTGTGTAACATTGAGTTACAGTGGTATCAGATACTAGCTAAACCATAACTAACATGTTAGCAAAGCCTTTAGAACTTCGATCACGGAAAAATCCTGAAAACACGACCAAAACTTGCACTTTCTGTCGAATTTTAAATCAGGTCTAAAAATATTTTCAGAGACCTGAAAAATACGTGCAGGCTTTTTCTAGAACACTGAAGAAATTTAGGCGCCTAACTCGATCAGACCGCCGCGGATCCGCGGCCGAACCAAGCGTTCCACCGCGGAGCCGCGGCCGAGTTGACTTCGAGTTGGTCCAAATTTTTTCTGGTGGTCTCTGTTGTTGTTTTGTGTTTTCTGGGATATTTTGTTTCTGCTCGTGAATTTTTGTGTACAGCATTGTACTGGGAGTAGATTCAAATGTGGTTATTGATCGAAATTCTATGAACTTTAGCTAATCAGATTATATCTGTGATGTGTTATATGGCCTGAACGTCTGCTAATCGCTATACGTCGATCAGTGGGGGTTGCACATATCTGTGATCAGTGATATTGGTTTGTGTATATGAACTTGTTGGATTGTCGTGGATGAATAGCCGGGGATGTGAGATGAGAGTTTTATCTTTCATTTGATGTAAAATGTAAATTGATATAATATTATTATATGGTCGCACATCCGGGTTGAGGTTGTAACCACCATTGTATATTATTTCTTTTACTGGTTTTTTTCTCCTAGGATAGACCCACGGTGGGGTGCACAAACTACCGGGTACTTTGAAGTGCCGAGTGGCCTACTCACTTTGTTGAGGGAGGTTGCTTCACTTCGGGTATTTAGCGGGTAGTTTGCCGCACCCGTAGAGGTCTAGGGTGGGGTTTGGCTATTCATCACGACCGTGGAATCTGTCTTTCGTTACAGGCTCAAACGAAATGCGAATTCCTAGTATATCCAATGTGTTCAGCTGTGATCTGGAATGCCTATCACTGCGTCTGATGAATGTATATATCTATATATGATATCTAGTAGACGTTGCTTATGTTTTGCATCCGCGCTAGTCCAGCCCCCGCTCTGTCGTTAGTTAAGTAACCTAACGGGTGATGACGGGGCCCTGTAGCAAATGCGGATGGCATAAGCGTATGTTATATTTTCGTTATTTTCTGTAATGGTAGGGTTAATTGATGGGACTGCATTATATTAATGCAAAGAAAACAAACCAAAGTTGAATCATTGGAACAATTTCAAAACCACTCGGTTTTTCCGAAACAGCAAAACTTTTAAAATGCGGAGCTTAAACCACTCCTTTTAAAAACTATCAGGTTCCTTCGATTATATATAGTTCACTGCGTTCACGGTTTCGCCAAAACCATTCGTAGCCCTCCGTCATTTCAGTTAGATATTCATTAGTATTCAAGCTATGTATTTTGACCTTCGCCAAGGCATAGTGATTGGTAGCTGCTGAATATTTATCTGTAGCATAGATAGATGCGTTGGTTTGGGACAGTCATACTGCTATTTTGGCCTTCGTCAAGGGTATGTACGGGTGGGTTCAAATTAACCTGGATAATGACGGGTAGAACTTGACATGTGACTTATGATATGTTGGCCTTCGTCAAGGTCATAAGAGCATGGGGTAGAAATCCACATCGGGAGTTTCTAAAGAAACAGAAACTTGCTAGTAAGGCATACCATTTGGAGTGTGATAATTTTGGTAGGATTCCTTCGACTTTATCACACGATGATATTTGGATCCCGATCCTACTGTGAGTATATGCTACTCCTCGGGATATTTTTTTCACTTAACGATCAATGCAATAAACCAAGTAGGTGTCTAGAAAGGTGTTAGCGGGGCTACTCCCCCATGAAAAAGAGGTTATTTAATTAAGGAACTTCGCGAAAGTGCCGTAAAACCTCCCTCGAAGTACCGACACTGGCCTGAATGAACGGTTAAGCAAGTATTGTACGGTGAGATTAATCCTGACTAATTCTTCTTTTATAGTTTGAGGAAGGATTCGAGAAACAGTGGGAGCTATCCTGTTTAGATAAACTAAAAACCACTCTAATCTTGCAAGAGCATCATGCTAAAGTGTTTCTTCTCTCTCTCCTAATTGCAGCGACCAAACATGACGGGCCTTAAGTTACTATTAGATAAAAATATATTGACAGGGCCAAACTATAAAGATTGGTTCAGGAATGTCAAGATGGCAATCACTTATGACAAATTGGGGTATCTGCTTACTACTAAAGCCCCCTCCGTCCCAGGTCCAGAATCCAGTGTCGCGGATAAGGAAATCCGTAAGAATTGGGAGATTGACTGCGCGAAGGCCAGGTGCCTCGAGCTGGCCTCTAGAAAGCGTGGTGGGCCCATAACCCATAGGTCCCAGGATCGAAACCTTGCTCTGATACCACTGTAGAGTTAGCATAGCACCTTGTGAAGGTTTTGGCAAGCATCAATCATGCTACTTTAAAATTTTTGGGGTGCTAAACAAACCCTAACCAAGATCTTAACTAGAGAATTAGGGTAAACTAGCATGTAGACAACTTTACATCTAAGAGAGAAGGATTACAACCTTTGTAGTCCGTTCCTTCGCTTCATAAGCTCCGAGTTGAGGTCTCTTCGATGCGATCATCAAGTACCCGGACTCTAGAGAGGCCCCATGAAGAGAAAGTTGCAACCTTTCTTCCAATCTTCAAAAACTAAGATGATCTACCTTGAAGAATCTCAAACTCAAGCTCTTGCTTCACTAATCAAGTATTAGTAAAGCAAACACCCTAATCTAAGTGGCTAGAATAGATGAGGATGATGAAGTAGGAATTTAGCTCTTTTTTGTTTGTTGGAGATACCCTCAGAGTCAATTATTGGATCACAGGCACGTGATTGCAATGATTGAGGGAGGACCTATCCCGGTAGGACAGTCTTACTCAAGATGATAGTATGCTATCTGGTTTATCTTTATCATCGTGTACTGCTTTAGGTGACCTGACAGGTCACTATTACACGTTGATAGAGCCCCTAGGATTCTTGCTTGACTGCCAGCAGTATGAGGGCGATCATATACGTGGGAGCTGGTAGTCTATAAGCACATCCTTAAAAGGTCCCTAGTCGTGGGAGTTTCGAGACAGGGCATCGATACTCCAGAGTAAACTAGTGTATACAGTCGAGACCCCGACGAGGGGCGGTGGCCGGTCTCACAAGCCACTGGTGTCAGTTGGTTCACCTAAGATGTATACAGGTGCTCATTGGGTTATGAGTACACCAGACAGGACTCGCCGGGAACCTGCTAGTTGGTATTATACCTGACGTCAGATAGCAGTTCCCTGGTGACATGTGTACAGGTTAGTTCATCGACCTGAGGATCGTCATTTGTCTCGTGTGAGTTCCCACTGTACTTAGATTACTACCCTACCACGCTCAAAGGAGACGTGCAAACAGGTTTTAGTTGGGTACAGTTCCGAGCCACATGGAGGCAGTGAGCGGATCTTCAGGGGTTCGTCTCTCCCGGTATTGGGGGTGAGGTCGTGCTGTGTCTAGGAGAGCCATTATATGAAGCCCTCGGCCGAGGCAGGAGATTTACTGGTAAGTATTTCAGTAGTATCACAGGGTGTTCTGGGCTACACTCCGACACGACTTGTACAGCTTTTGGGGGTCTGACTTTTACCAACCTCCTAGGCCTGCCATACGATGCTCATAGACGAACGGACCGGACTGTACAGATATTGTCACTGACAGGCTCAGTAGGGTGTCAGGATGAGTTCGCTCATCGACATCCCTTTTGGTCAATAGCTGGTAGCCCGTCATGTATGGCTTATACCTCTGACGTGCTAGTGGTTAAATCCACAGCCATAGTATTGACGAGTCTTTAGAGTCCCCCACAGACCAGTTTCTCAAGTTCGGGCGAAACGCTGTAGAGGCCGTATGGAGATATGGCAGGGTTCGATCAGATACGTGCGGTATTGTACGGATCAGGATCGGACGGTTAATACTAGCGGGATTTGGTTTAAGCCGGATCCTAGTATTGTACATTGTAGATTTTGTCTCATTGCATTTGTATTTCGGTCGGAATACAAATGCGGGTATGTATATACAGTAGCGGGGTTTTCCTGTAATTTATTACGGGATCAGTTTTTTGGAGTTGCCAGTTTGCTTTCCGTTTCGGCCATTTTCATTTGTATCTTTCCTTGGCCGGAAATTGGTGGAGGAGGGCTTATTTGCAATTGTGCAAATAAGTATTGTGGAGGGTGGTCTTTGCATATTGTTGCTTCATGATAGCTCTTCTTTGACCTTGACTTCTTGACTTCATCATTGCTTGACTTTGCGTGTGATGATTGGGTTTTGGAGTGAGGTTCTTGTTTAGTAATCATGGTTGTTGATGATGAGAAGAGTGATGGTTGTTGTAGTAATGATTTTTCCTCATCATAACCCTTTTCTCTCTCTTGATTATTGACCTCACTCATATTCATTTGGCCTCTCTCTCTCTCCTCTGATTCTCTCCTTGTTGTTTTGACCGGCTATACATGAAAGGGGGCTGTCCCAATTTAAGGGAGAGAAGAAATACTCTCATTTGGCTTGCAAAGTGATATTGTTCATCTCCAAAAGGTCATATATCATTTTCCTCCACCATATGGCAATTCCCTCAACCCCTAGAGACACATATAGCACTATACTGTTCTACAGCAAATCTTAGGCACGTCGACTCGCCAACTTCATGCCCGAGTTGCCTCGGTCAAGAGGTGGGAGCCCGTAAAAGAAGCCGGCGACGTGGTGCCCTTCCGGCGACGAGGTAGAGACCGGAAATTCCGTGGGGAGATCGGGACGATGACGAGAAGACCGAAGGACACGGATCGCTCGGTATATCTCTCTACCCCTTCTCTTGATAGCTAGGACTAGATTAATGGCACGATCCGGGTTTATAGTGCGCGGTGGTGCCGGTATAAAAAGTTTAAGAAAACCATCGCTTCCGCATTCCGGCGTCGGATTGACGGTCGGGGCGCCGCCATGCACTTACAGTGGTATCAGAGCCTCGCCATTAAGATAGTCTAGCTTTGTCTAATGTGTTTTACATTTCCGATCGAACAAAAATCCCAAAACCGCGTTTTCATGTACAATCAGTTTCTGTCGAAATTTTTTTTGTCTCCAAAAAATTTTCAGGGTGTTGCAGAATGATATGCAGAGAATCCTAAGAACACTGTAAAATTTTGGTGACATGATCTCTCCATATGACCGCGGAACCGCGGCCGTAACCCCTCTTTGGCCGCGGTTCCGCCGCTGGAATTTAGCTTCACTTCACCAATTTTTTGCAGTGGGCTTTTGGGCTGAAAATAGGGGTTTTGGTATACTTTGTTTGGGCCCAGAATTTCTGTGAGTGCTACAGTATTGCTTGGGGGCCCACTTGGTAAAATTTAATCGATCGGATATTTTAAACACATTTGTTCACAGTATTTACATTATATCTGCGACCGTGAATGTCACTTGATCGGTAAATCCTGTCTAATTGCTATAGCCCGGTTAGATGGATTTGCGAACGTGACATTCACGTTGATGTTCTGTGATTGTGCTGTGATGTTGCGGATTGGTCGTAGGGGATAACCTGGATGCAATGCTAGTACAGTTTTTGTTGTATTATGTACATTTGATATTGCGGGGCGAGCGTCCGACATGTGGACTGCCGTCACTGCCTGTCTGTATATTATTATTTTGGGGCACGACCAGGTTGCGGTCGATGTACCCGTTGTATGTATATTTTACTTTCTGTAATAGGATTGCCCCGCGGAGGGGTGCATAGGTAGCCGGGTTCTAGAGGGCAACGAGCCCGCATCTCATGGCATTGAGACAGATGGGGCTTCACTCTAGAATTGGCGGGCTATTCGCCGCACTCGTAGGGGGTATAGGTTGACCCAGGAGGGGTGCCCAAGTTACCGGATTCCGTGAAGTGCTGGGTGGTCCATTCACGTTGCTGAAGGGGGCTGCCTCGCTTCAGGTTTTGGGGGATAACTTGCCGCGCCCGTAGGGGTCTAGGATTTCATTGCACAGGCTATCCACACGACCAGGGGAACGTCGGGTTTCAGTAGCGGCTCTGTGAAACCCGGGGATCCCAGATATCTGTATTGTTTCTATGATGCTGTTCATTTCTGTGATGTTGCATTTTATCACGCCTTGAGCGAAATATTATATATTATATATATACTAGTAGATGTTGTATATGTTTTGCATCCGCGCTAGTCCAGTCCCCGCTCTGTCGTTAGTTAGCTAACCTAACGGGTAATGACGGGACCCAATGGCGAATGCGGATGGCATATACGTACATCAGTATATTTTCGTTCTTTATTGGTGTGATCAATTGATGGGAATGCGTTGGTTTGGGACAATCGTATAGCCTTGTTGACCTTCGTCAAGGGCTTGTACGGGTGGGTTCAAATTAACCTGGACAATGACGGGTGGAACTTGACATGTGACTTATGATTTGTTGACCTTCATCAAGGTCATAAGAGCATGGGGCAAAAATCACATCGGGAGTTTCTAAAGAAACTGAAACTTGCCAGATATGCGCATACCTTCTGGAGTATGATAGCGTGAGCGGATTCCGTCACGTTATCATGCGTTGATAGTTGGATCCCGATTCCAACTGATGAGTTGGTTTACTCCTCGGGTGATTTCGACTAATTCTTCTTTCAGGTTTGGAGAAGAATTTGACGGTACAGTGGGAGGTTTCCTGATTAGATAAATTGGTAACCATTCTGATCTAGGTTAGAGTGCACGCTGAGTGTTTCTTTTCTCTCTCTCTTTGGCAGCGACCCATTGACCCGACCCTAGACTATGACTCAGTGACCAAGTTGACCGAACCTTCTTAAGCACTGGCTTTTGGATTTTCAGAGTTGCAAACCTCATTGCCACTCCTACTTTTACCCTTTTCTCCAGGACACCCCTTATTACTACGAACGTCCACTTCCATTGGACAAAACCATCGTATGGTTATATATGAACTTGAAGGGATTTATTCGAGGATGGTTTCCGGTTCTGGAGAAAACGGATAGGACTATTCAGTTGTCTTTTCCTTTTACCTTCTCTCAGGTTGCGAGTACTCCTTGGTTTAGGAGATAGTACACCTATTACACAAATTGGAAAGTCTTCTTCCAAACCTTAGGCTGGTGCCGAACGGTAGGGAATGAAGAAAACCAATTAGCCTAACGATGGTGTACAGAAGGTATTATGTAAAGACAAAGAAAGGGATTAGAAGGAGGGCAAAGTAAATTGCGACTGATATTCACGACCAAACTAGGTATTTCATTACCACTCCCACTTCACCTTTGTATTTCTCCAGGACACTCCGTATCACTATAAAGATCCACAGTTTATTGGATACTCTATCGTATGGTTATATACGAACTCGAAAGAAACTTGTTCCAGTTCGGGGATGGATTCTGGTTCAGGAGAAATAGGAATAAGGTTTATTCGGTTGTCTTTTATCTTCACCTTCTCTCACATTGCGAGTGCTCCTAGGATTAGGACAGTACACCCATTATGCTTATTGGATAGTCTTCTTCCAAACCATAGGCTGGTGCCGAACGGTAGGGAAGGAAGAAAACCATTTGGCCTAAAGGGGTGTGCAGAAGGTAATGACTAAAGACATATAAAGGGATTTGGAGAGGTGGCAAAGAATTACACGGTTATAGTCGTGAATCTGGATAATGGAAGAGGCATTACTAGGAATACCAGGATACCCCATCGAAACATTTCAATGTTTCAGTTTCACTGTGTACTGTTAAAGGAAAACTGATTTCCCGATTTGATACATATCCAGGGTATGTATTTACCAGGTATGATTCTCACATCTGTATGGTTTTACAGATGATGAGTGGGAGTAAGTTATTGGGAATTGGGTGATCATCCTCATTATATCGGGATTCGTTGTAATCGGTGATATTTGAGGAATTCACCTGGGTTGTTTGCCGGACGACAAACATTTGGTTTTGAATATCCGCTGTTATGCACCAATTTTAAATTGATATATTTGTACGTCTATTTTTATAGAGTGAGATGTACCTTTTTGAAATTATGTCTATGACATTTACCTATATCAGTTGATGGTTAGGTAAGGAGCATTAAACAACGGTATAATTCTTCTTAACCATAAGTACAGTTTTCAACCTACGACACACAGGGAATGAGTTATTAGACTCAAGGGACTTATACAGAGGATTGTATATTGTCCAGTGTCCATTAGGACATAGGGGTTGGTCCTCGTACTATATTCGGTTTACTTATGACTTCTCTAGTTTTTAGACAAGTGTTTCGTAGAAACGCAAGGTCTGAATTTTGAGAAGTTATAGGTATATGAATAAAGTAGAGAACCAGGTGTTGCAAGTATAGGGATTCTTCAAGGTGATCGAAGATGTAGATACTTGTGAATGGTATTCAGTTGATAGTAATGATTAAGAGAACTTGCTTCTCTTTCAGGTTACTCATAATTGGAAGCATTCCTAAGTTGAGTAACGCTGATCGGCCTCCTTCCATTTAGTTGACATGCATTGGAGACAGCTGCATGATTTGAATCTGGTTTAATTAAATCAGTGCCTCTGTTCCTGTATTGGATATAGAACAGTTCATATCTTAACGATGTAAAGGTACGGGGAGTTGTCTGGTATATGCTTAAAACCAGACTCTGGATAACTCAAGGCACGTTTCTGCAATGGCTGTTTGTGGGTTGACCCAGGCTATGACGAGGGTTGACTTTCTACCATAAGAAAGATCAATAGTGATATTGTTCTTGACTCGCCACAGTTTTAATAAAAATGGATTTTTTCAGAAAACAGTAGTGGGAGTATGGTAGAACTGGAAGTAATTCCAGAACCGCAAACGATTACTGAAGATTTGATAAAGAACCTAAAGATTCAATCTGGTTTGACATTCCATTGGCCACTCCGCAGATACGGTGGGTAACCTCAGGCACCCGAAAGGTACTCCGGTAGACTCAAGGATGGTGGCAGGGAGGTTCTTGTTTACCCAGATTTGCCATTGCTGTTGTTCCAGACTGTGAGACCCAGCAGGAGGATGAGTATAGCGCCATTCTAAACTAGTTTTAGAAGTGTACGTGTATATGACTCTGCCAGAGGGTTGTCGTGGTCAGTGGGAGCAGCGGAAGCATTGGTGGACAAGTAGCTTATGTCTATTTATAGACTAAAGCAGATGTAGCGGAAATAGATCATCTATTTCTGACATGACAGTCATAGATTTGACTTCATCAGAATAGGGGATGGATCTGTTAAGAAGGTAGTAGGGTGTGATGTCCTGGTATTTGGATGACATACACAGAGTAGGAAGTGATATTCCTATACTACGATCGGTTATACTTTGGTCGTCACACAGTGGTTTCTCCAGATGGGACTTGGACATTATATCAGACATACTGGTTACTAGATCTATGGTTTTAGATCTAGATTTGGGTGGTTTCCCAATTAAGGGTACTTAGACAGCATTCTAAGAGTATTTAGAATGGACGACTCCTGGCACGGTAGTGTACCTGCAGGTGGTGGAGTCACCCTCTCTAAAGGTGTCTTACAGACTAAAGGGGAGAGGGATGTGCATGATTAGCAGATCACTTGCTTAGGCAATTGAGTCAATCATAAGATGTCAAGTACCACACTAGATGTTGTTTTTGCACTAGATGCAATAAGTTGACATTGATCCAATCCTGGAGAAACAGTCGGAAGCAGTTTTAGAACATAAGTGGATGTTCTAGGGATATGATAACGACAGCCTCATTTGGGAGACAGTTATCATTCCAGGCTTCCAAGGTGACTTGGACGACAGGGAGGTTGTCAGAGTTATAGTTTTCCTTCTGACGAGGGGCAGTATTTTGGACAGGTGGTCCAAGGCAATACAGAGGGAGGCATGGCGCAGGATACTGATTAAGTTCAGTTGACGATACAGTCTAAGAAGTTTGGATTTGGAGTTCATTTATGAACTAGGTCCCATCAGACATCCAGACATATTCTAAGACAGGTATTGCTCATTTCGGGAGATGGCTTTCTCCGCGAACATAAGATATAGAGAGACATAGAAAGAAACATCAAAGCGGATCCACTCGCTGAGGCTATTCCTCGAACGCAATAGTTTCGCAAACGGGATTTGTGAGACTGACTAGTAGAGGAGTTGGGTGTTCGGTATCACACGGGCTGTGAGTATGCAACATCGCAATAATTAGCCTTGAGTGCAAGTGGGAGATTGTTGAAGATAGTGCCCTTAGAGTCAATTATCGGATCACAGGCACGTGATTGC
Organism: Agapanthus africanus; assembly: GCA_030015575.1. Lineage (NCBI taxonomy): Eukaryota > Viridiplantae > Streptophyta > Magnoliopsida > Asparagales > Amaryllidaceae > Agapanthus > Agapanthus africanus. The sequence continues at coordinate 544,033,200 of JASDDO010000024.1, read as the reverse complement.
AATGATTGAGGGAGGACCTATCCCGGTAGGACAGTCTTACTCAAGATGATAGTATGCTATCTGGTTTATCTTTATCATCGTGTACTGCTTTAGGTGACCTGACAAGTCACTATTACACGTTGATAGAGCCCCTAGGATTCTTGCTTGACTGCCAGCAGTATGAGGGCGATCATATACATGGGAGCTGGTAGTCTATAAGCACATCCTTAAAAGGTCCCTAGTCGTGGGAGTTTCGAGACAGGGCATCGATACTCCAGAGTAGACTAGGGTATACAGTCGAGACCCCGACGAGGGGCGGTGGCCGGTCTCACAAGCCACTAGTGTCAGTTGGTTCACCTAAGATGTATACAGGTGCTCATTGGGTTATGAGTACACCGGACAGGACTCGCCGGGAACCTGCTAGTTGGTATTATACCTGACGTCGGATAGCAGTTCCCTGGTGACATGTGTACAGATTAGTTCATCGACCTGAGGATCGTCATTTGTCTCGTGTGAGTTCCCACTGTACTTTGATTACTACCCTACCACGCTCAAAGGAGATGTGCAAACAGGTTTTAGTTAGGTACAGTCCCAAGCCACATGGAGGCAGTGAGCGGATCTTCAGGGGTTCGTCTCTCCCGGTATTGGGGGTGAGGTCGTGCTGTGTCTAGGAAAGCCATTACATGAAGCCCTCGGCCGAGGTAGGAGATTTACTGGTAGGTATTCCAGTAGTATCTCAGGGTGTTCTGGGCTACACTCCGACACTACTTGTACCGCTTTTGGGGGTCTGACTTTTACCAACCCCCTAGGCCCGCCATGCGATGCTCATAGACGAACGGACCGGACTGTACGGATATTGTCACTGACAGGCTCAGTACGGTGTCAGGATGAGTTCGCTCATCGACGTCCCTTTTGGTCAATAGATGGTAGCCCGTCATGTATGGCTTATACCTCTGACGTGCTAGTGGTTAAATCCACAGCCATAGTATTGACGAGTCTTTAGAGTCCCCCACAGACCAGTTTCTCAAGTTCGGGCGAAACGCTGTAGAGGCCGTATGGAGATATGGCAGGGTTCGATCAGATACGTGCGGTATTGTACGGATCAGGATCGGACGGTTAATACTAGCGGGCTTTGGTTTAAGCCGGATCCTAGTATTGTACATTGTAGATTTTGTCTCATTGCATTTGTATTTCGGTCGGAATACAAATGCGGGTATGTATATACAGTAGCGGGGTTTTCCTGTAATTTATTACGGGATCAGTTTTTTGGAGTTGCCAGTTTGCTTTCCGTTTCGGCCATTTTCATTTGTATCTTTCCTTGGCCGGAAATTGGTGGAGGAGGGCTTATTTGGAATTGTGCAAATAAGCATTGTAGAGTGTGGTCTTTGCATATTGTTCTTCATGATAGCTCTTCTTTGACCTTGACTTCTTGACTTCATCATTGCTTGACTTTGGGTGTGATGATTGGGTTTTGGAGTGAGGTTCTTGTTTAGTAATCATGGTTGTTGATGATGAGAAGAGTGATGGTTGTTGTAGTAATGATTTTTCCTCATCATAACCCTTTTCTCTCTCTTGATTATTGACCTCACTCATATTCATTTGGCCTCTCTCTCTCTCCTCTGATTCTCTCCTTGTTGTTTTGGCCGGCCATACATGAAAGGGGGCTGTCCCAATTTGGGGGAGAGAAGAAATACTCTCATTTGGCTTGCAAAGTGATATTGTTCATCTCCAAAAGCTCATATATCATTTTCCTCCACCATATGGCAATTCCCTCAACCCCTAGAGACACATATAGCACTATACTGTTCTACAGCAAATCTTGGGCACGTCGACTTGCCTACTTCGTGCCCGAGTTGCCTCGGTCAAGAGGTGGGAGCCCGTAAAAGAAGCCGGCGACGTGGTGCCCTTCCGGCGATGAGGTGGAGACCGGAGATTCCGCGGGGAGATCGGGACGACGACGAGAAGACCGAAGGACACGGATCGCTCGGTATATCTCTCTACCCCTTCTCTTGATAGCTAGGACTAGATTAATGGCACGATCCGGGTTTATAGTGCGCGGTGGTGCCGGTATAAAAAGTTTAAGAAAACCATCGCTTCCACATTCCGGCGTCGGATTGACGGACGGGGCGCCGTCGTGCACCTACATTGTTTTCAATTTCTCACTTTATTTCAACATTTCATAAAAAGCTAGAAAGCTTTTTCAAGGAGGAAGAAGAAGAAGAAAGCTTTTGTGATGAATAATGAATTATTGTAAAAAAAATGAGATTAGAATTGTAACCATGGGTTAAAGATCACATCCTTAACCCTTGTAGAGAATAAACCATAGGTTGAGGTTTGGGTTGGGTTAACAAATATCTTCACAAAATATCAAAGAATAAAGTCAAAGTCAAAGCTTCATGAAGCTTCATGGAAGCTTCATCTAAGCTTAACCCTAATCCAAACCCTAACCATGTTTAAACTCCACAAAACATGTTGCATTTGTAACCCTAACTTGTTACAATATTATATATCACATATATAATATATTTTGCAACAAAAGAAAATAATACAATTAACATATATCGCATATATATCAATGTATTATCCCGTGAGAAAATGAATCAATAAAGCGAGCTTATATTAGTTAACGTAAAGTAATATATCTCATATATAATTATACATTAAATTATCGAATCAACACTTGATCCGTTAACCCGGCTATATATATATATATATATATATATATATATATATAACTGACTAATATAACATGTACCAATTCATCGAATCAACACTTGATCCGATGACCCGGCTATATCACATATACCCGGCCGATATCTCATATCGCGAGAATAGAATACGGTATCTCATATCGTATCATTCTCGGTCCCGCACATATCACATATGTGCTCCTACTCCGTTTTGCCTGAGCCAGGAAACCTCTATGTAGGACTCTAAAGAATCGTCAATACGCCGGCAGTAGGTGATGATCATATCAAACACCCACAAGCTGCAAGCGGACAGCTAAACGTAACAGCTACCCAGGTATTGAGCGATCAGAAGATCAACAAGCAAGCCTGTACATTCTCCTGCGAATCCAATCAGTAACACTCCCGTACAGTCCGGTCTCTTCGTCTGATATGTCGCATATCCAGTGTAGGGGTGGTAAACGTCAGACCCCAGTAACCGATAAGTCGTGTCGATATAAGGTCCATAACAGTTCGAGAAACTACTGATAACTCTTACCAGTAAATCTCAGCAACCCTGGCCAGGGATTTCCAGTTATGGTCAATCGAACACAGCGCAACATCAACTCCCAATACCGGGAGAGACGAAACCCCTCCTATCGCTCATTGCCTCCATGTGATTCGGGACTGTATCCAAAAGCCACCGTTTTGCATGCCCTCTTGGTCGTGGTAAGGTGGAAATCAAAGTACAGTGGGAATCACACAAGACTCTATGACGATCTCGGGTCTACAGACTAACCTGTACCAGTGTCACCAGAGAACTGCCATCTGACGTGAGGTATAATACCATCCGGGAGTTCTCGGCGAGTCCGTCCAGTGTACCCAGTCTCCACTGAGCACCCGTATACTATCTCTGATGTCAAACACCAATGGATATGAGATCATCCATCGCCCATCTACATGGGTCGAGAAGCAAACGCTAGTCTACTCTGGTATATCGATGCCCTGTCTCGATACACCAACGACTAGGAACATTTAAAGGATATACTTAGCGACTACATTGTCCCCCCTAGTATGATCTGCATCATAGTCCTGGTAGTCAAGTACTCATCCTAAGGGCTTTATCAACATGTAACATAGAGACAATCAGAGTACATGTTAAGATAAAGAGCAACCAGATAGCATACTATCATGTCGAGCAAGAAAGTCCTCCATATATATGTCCAAGCATCCACTACAATATACATCGTATGTACAGTAATGGCCTCTAGAGCGTACATATCACTAACAATCTCCCACTTGCACTAGGGCCATCTGTTGTATTATCTCATACCCAACAATCAGCTGTGGTTGAAGTATCTCATACTCAACCATCCCATAAAAGTCTCTACTGGGAAATAGGCCTTTGTGAGTGGATCCGCGCTGTTGTCCTCTGTATCTACTCTCCTATCCTCGATCTCCCTGGAGATCAACCATCTCCATGATCAGGTGATACTGCCTAAGAATATGTCTGGATCTCAGATGGGACGGGCGTTCCTAGGCCTAAGCCATAACTCCATTGTTACACAATGGTAGGAACGAAGTTCATCTCATGAACTAATATATATATATATATATATATATATATATATATATATATATATATATATATATATATATATATCCAGACTGTCTCTTTGGTAGCATCCTTGGTAACGATGTATCTTGCCTTTAATCGTCTAGTGTGTCATGGTATCTATCTTGGAACTCTTCCAACATACCGTCCCTCCACTGAGAGTAAAGACAATGCCTGTGACTGACATTCAGTCGACCTTACCACCCTGGAAGCTTTCCAGTGATTCTCCCCAGGATCGATTGATACCATCTCACTATACCTAGTGAGAATCCTAACATCCAATTAGATCTATCTCATAGATCCAAAACCCAGGATTTGGGAGGTATCTTCTTGATCCTATATGGAGAATGTTTATGATAAGAGGAGATTGACCGAGCGTAGCATAGGAAACTCCTTCCCTATCAAGAGTATGTCATCCACGTACTATACGAGGATCACCACCATACTCCCTACTACCTTTTTGTATATACTAGGTTCATCTACCATTTTGATGAAGTCAAACTCTTTGACTACCACATCAAAACAGACGTTCCATCTCCGCGATGCCTGATTTATCCCATAAAACAACTTGCACACGTTTCCGCTGCTCCCATTGTCTACGAAGCCCTCTGGCTGTGTACTTATAGACGCTCTCTTCCAAATCACTATTTAGAAAAGCAGTCCTGACACCCAACCGCCAGATATCGTAGTTATGGTATGTAGCAATGGCAAGTAGGATCTGGATGGACTTAAGCATAGCTTTGAAAGTCTCAACCTTTCCATGTACACCAAGTAATCTTCTCAAGATATACTTGCTCCTGATGGGGATTTAACCCTTCAGATAAAGCAACCAAAGTCCATACTTTGTTGGTGTATATAGATTCTATCTCAGATCGCTTAGCATCCAGCCATTCTTACAGAGTCCCCACTTCTGATGGCCTGCTCGAAACTAGTTGGGTCATAATCTCATGATGCAATCCTCGCTCCCACTGTTATAGAGAAAACTGAAGTATCTCTCAGGTGGGTGAGGAACCCTACTAGATCGGCGGAGAGGCTGAGGTTCGTTAGAAACTATTGAATCCTCCGGGTTTACCAAATCATCAGCTGCATTTTGTATTGCTGGAACTCCTTCCAGTTCTACCTCATGACCACTAATTTCTTCACAAGAAATTCTCTTTTTCTCAAAAAGGTGGCATGCCGAGAAATAAAACACCTTTTGTTCCTCGGTTCGGCAGAAGATATTCCCTTGCGAATGCTTGGGATATCCAACAAACTTCCACAGAACTAACCTTGTCTCGAGCTTATCCGGATCATGCTTTTAAACATTGGTCGGACAACCCCAAATCTTAACATCCTTAAGAGATGGGCTCTTCCCATACCATATCACATACGGAGTGGTAGGCATCTGATTTGATTGGAACCCTATTCAATAGGTATGCAGCTTCACAAGTGCATAACACCCAAAAGGAAATAGGCAACTCAGTAGTACTCATCATAGAGCACACCATATCACATAGGGTGTGATTGCTCCACCCCGATGCACCATCGTGCTGTGGTGTATACGAAGGTGTAATGCTGAGAGAGAATCTCATTCTCCTTTAGAATAGTCCAGGATCTCAGTGCTCAAGTATTCTCCTCCATGATCTCATCAAAGGACATAATACTTATACCCATTATGGTTCTCTACTTCTAACTTATATTCATTGAATTTCTCAAAAGTTTCAGACTTGTGTTTCAACAGGAACATATGTCCGAATCTTGAGAGATAATCAGTGAATGTAATGAAGTACAGAGAACCGGTGCTGGCATTTGTAGACAGGAGACTTACATACATCATCATGTATCAATCCCAAGAGTTCACCAACTCTTTCTCTGTTCCAATAAACAGAGCTGTGGTCATCTTATCTTTGTGACATGACTGGCAAGTTTTATAAGATGTAAATTCAAACTGATTTAAATATGCATCTTGATATAACTTAGCTAGTCGGTTCGCATTGATATGACCTAGTCTATAATGCCTCAAGAAGGATTTGTTCATTTCTGAACTCTTCCTCTTGTGTGTGTTCTGTACGTTAAGAACTGTAGTTTGATTTAGAACGTCTATGCTTTTAGATAACGTGCCTGAACTGATCGACTCTTGATATAGAAAATGTTCAAAACATTATCTAATAATACAAAATTATATCCTTCTTCACTAATAAAGAGACTGATATGATGTTGTATATCAGGTTCGGTATCTAATAACATTCGTTCAGAATCAATGTATTTGGTAATACATGGTGATAACTGCCAACAGACTTGGCTGCAACACTTGCACCATTTCTAACTCTTAAAACTTATCACCCGTTCTCAGTTCTCTACCTTTCAGTAGCCCATGTAATCATATTACATAAGTGGGATCCTGATCCGGTATCTCATACCCAGGACGTAAAGGGTACTGGGAAACAGTTCTCTGTAATGAACACACCCGAAGAAGATGCATCAGCATGCACTTTCTTCATTTGGGTGGCACGGGAATTCTGGTAATCCCCAATTTCCTGCTCGATCTTATAACAGTTATAAGTTGGAGCGGGACCAACCTTCCCCAGCGCAGTATAACAAGCGGGTTCGGTCAATACATCCGTATTATTATCTTGATTAAGGCGTGACATGGTCGCTCCCTGGAGAGAGAGAGAAGAAAACACTCTGCGAGCGCTTTTGCAAGATTAGATTGGTTATCATTTTATCTAATCAGGATGGCTCCCACTGTTTTAGTCAAATCTTCCTTCAAACCCTAAAAAGAAAGAGTAGCCGGGATTAATTATATCCTACAAGTTCGCCAATCTTTCACCCAGGCCAGTGCCGGTACTTTGAGGGAGGTTCCCCGTGCTTTCGCACGGACCTCATTAAAATAAACCTCGTTTTCCCAGGGGCGTAACCCCGTTGACACCTTTCTAGACACCTACTTGATCGGCTAATTGTAATGTGTAAAACTCTCCCAGGAGTAACTCTTACTCGCAGTGGGTATCGAGATCCAACTATCTCATAGAAGGTATGCAATCTCATTACAAATTTCAACACTTCAAATTCCCGATAATATTTTACCCCTAGTGACTTATGACCTTAACTATGGTCAACAAATCATAAGCACTAGTCAAGTCCTACCCGTCATTTCTTGATTAATTAAACCCACCTACATGACCCATAACTATGGTCAACAAAGCCATATGACTGTCCTAATTAATCACATCATATGTTATATAGGAAAACATCACTCAGCTACCGTACACTGCGCCTTTACTATGGTCAACAAACGCAGCACGAATACTAAGTACTCTATTCCCTAAAATGACGGAGGGTTACGACAGGTTTTTTAGAAAACCTTTTGCGTAATGAACTTGATATCGTTGCAAAATCGAGTGAATTTTGAAAAGGAGTGTTTTTGAGGCTTTTACTAGTTTTGCTAAAGAGGTCACTCCCGGTGAAGGGATCTCGGCTCTTTCCTCATCGAAAAAGGTGCAGGATATTTCATAAATACCACTATGCAAAGTAAGAACTAGAAAAGCAATCAAAAGACAAAACCGAGGGTTGTAGCATCTACCAGTTATTGCTAAAGAGGTCACTCCCGGTGAAGGGATCTCGGCTCTTTCCTTATCGAATAAGGTACTAGATATTCTACAAGGAACACCGTTATGCAAAGCAAGAACTAGAGTTACCAGTTTTTAAACAAGTTTCTACAACATCTTTAGGTTTCTTTTAGTTTCATTAATCTCATTAATGAAGTCCCATTTTTATTATGCTTCACAAGCATCAGATATGAAACGAAATCAACAATATATAATATATATCTCATATATATAATATAAACATTCATCTCAAGCAGTAATATGATCTCATCACAGAATATTGCAGCAGAAGAACATATATGAAATATTGGATATACTAGGTTGTCCGTGTTTTATTGCGAGCCTGTATAAAACACGGATTCCACGGTCGCGATGAATAGCCAAACCCATATCCCTAGACCCCTACGAGAGTGGCAAGTAACCCTGTCAGTTCTAGAGTTAGGAGACCCGGTCTCGACTCCTCGAGATAGACTCCCACTGGACCCTAGAACCCGGTTACTTGTGCTCCCCGCCTTGGGTCTATCCTAATGCGGAAAAGTAAATAATATACAATGGTGACATCATCCTCAGCCCGGAAGTGCCCCAATAAAAGAATATTACATACAATGAATTTTACATGAATGAAAATGAAAAACTCTCATCTCACATAAAACCCCCGGCTATTCAAAACGCGACGATCCAATACAACATATCACAGCAACACATAATATCACATATCATCAACGTAAGTAAATATGTGTATCCCAGTTGTCGTTGACATATAGCACCGAAACTGGCGATACACCACATATTACACTTACGGTCGCAGAAAAGAAAGTGAAAAACTACAACATTTGGAATCCACAATCACTTTAGACATCTTAAATCCGAAATATCACATACTTCGCATTTCATGCCTAACTATATGAATTCCACATATTTTATCACATTCCAGATAAATAGACAATGTTAAACTTTCCGATCGAATAAACAAACACCCAAGATTTCTCAAATAGCTCAACACTTGAGCGGAGTTCAAAAAGTCCGAGAACATGTCACAGCCGCTATGAACCAGCCGTAGAAGGGTCAAACCAACGCCTCACATGTGGCAACGCTAAACTACCACAAACCATATGGTTCAGTGGCGGTTTTGATGGTCACATAATCGAGTTAAAGTTACGTTCTTCTAAGTCCACAGAATCGCTTGCATGATTTTCTGAAAGTTTTAAACTCAGGAAAAAATCCAACACTTGAAAGTTTTCCGACAGGGGAAAAAGTGAGTTATTGATATCCGTTCGAACTTTTTAACACGTTCTAAATTACCCGGAAAAACTTAAACGGAGTTAAACTTTCCGATCGAATCAACGAGTTCCCAATATTTCCCAAAAAGCTTAACACTTGAGTAGAATTAAAAATTCCCAGAAGCATGAAAAAGTACTCAAGAATAAAGCCCTGAAGTATTAGCCCCTAACTCCTAAAGTTGGCCGCGGAATCGCCGCCAAACGAATGGTTTGGCCGCGGTTCCGCGGTCCCTTAAGGGAGTTATGGCTTCGTACTTCACAGTAATTCTTAGAATTCCCTGCATAATTTTCTGAGTATTTTTAATATGAAAAATTTCAACTTTTGAAAAAATTTCCAGAAAGTTGGTTTTTACGGGGTTCGGAGTTCGATCGGACTTTAAACTTCGCCTACACAACGCCTAACGCTCTAGCTTGGCTCTGATACCACTGTAGGGTTAGCATAGCACCTTGTAAAGGTTTTGGCAAGCAACAATCATGCTACTTTAAAATTTTTGGGGTGCTAAACAAACCCTAACCAAGATCTTAACTAGAAAATTAGGGTAAACTAGCATGTAAACAACTTTACATCTAAGAGAGAGGGATTACAACCTTTGTAGTCCGTTCCTTCGCTTCATAAGCTCCGTGTTGAGGTCCCTTCGCTGCGATCATCAAGTACCCAGACTCTAGAGAGGCTCCATTGTAACGTTTCAGAAATCGTTTTGCGAATTTTTCCGTTTTAGGCCAAAATTGTCGGTATTTTCCGTTTTAACTCGATTTCGATCAAACGTCCGTAGAAACTTGCCGGCACCTATTTTAGCTAAAATAAAGCTAGTGCGCGAACTTTGGGAGTATTTGGGAGGTTTTGGTTCAGATAGAATTTTTCCCAAATAAAATATTATTTTAACCGGTAAAATATGCACGTAAATCGGGAAATTTCTTCTAAATAAAAATCATTAGAAATCATCACTACAATTATTTTAGAACCTTCTTTTTAAATATCTAGATTTTTTGGTCAATGGAATTAATTTTTTTTAAAAAGAAAAGAAAAGAAAATGAAAGGTGGCATTTTGCATTTAATGTGCATTAATTGATTTTTTCTAGATCTTTCTTCAATTTTATTCACAAAAACCCCTCCACCCCTTGCATTGGCCGGCCACCCCCATTCCTTGCTGCCCTCTCTCTCTTCTTGCTCCATTTTTTTCATTTTGCTACAAATAAATCATCAAAAATCCAAATAAATTCACAAAAATTCAAATATAATCATTTTCCTTCATTTCCTTAACCTTAAACCATGCTTTGTTCTTCATGAAGTGTTGATTTTGGAGGCTAATCTTGGTTTTCTTGTTGCAAGTTTTTGAATCATTTGGAGGTATAAAATCCTAACCCTAATCCTTAATTGTTAAGTTTAAATCATTATGCTAGCTTAATTAGATGTTAATTTAAGCTTTTAATTTCATGTTTAATTCATTATTCATAATTTTTTTAATGAATACTTTGTTTAATTATGAAATATTGCTTACTAGGTTTTTGCTAAAACTTATTTTGCAAGTGTTAAAAATATAGAAATGGTTTAGATAGCTTAGTTAAGCTATTATAAGGTGTTTGTAATCGCTAGATATGTGTTAGCTTGAAACTAGTGCGAAATATTGCGATAAGTTGTTTACTAGGTTTCGGGGTTTTTCCGACAAGGTTTCAATTAGTCGTTGCGAGGTTATATCTATTATATTCCTCATATTTTATTTTGTTGTGTTGCGCAATCGGGATGATCGGAGTCTAGACTTGGTGTTTCGTAGTTTAGCGACCCTAGTTAGAGTTTTTGGCCGATGTCGTGCCCGATAGATGCGCTAAGTGCGCAATGCATTTTTCAGGGCGTTATCCTTGCGTTTCGTTGTATTTTCGTCGTTTCAGGATTTTTAGCTTATGTGATGTGTTTGTGAAATTTTAGGTTCGCAGGCGGGCACTTCGGACGCTACGAAAAAGGGAAAACAGATGGTAGGCTTCACTTAGCCAGGAGCGTTGGTGAGTATATTTAACATCTACAGGGGAATCGCCCGCATGGCGTTATGCGTCTGGGCTAGAAATGACTTGACTTGTCGCATATTCTATTTCATATTTAGAATTACGTATACACCTTACTGCTTAGTTAATTGTTGTGCTTGGACTCGTATCCTTAGGACACTGCACTATTATTGACGACTTATGTTGCACGAGCACTGATTGTATGCCACACACACCGTCAATAATTGCCATGACACGCACAACCCACTTATAGATATGATATTGTTTGGTTAGGGACATTGAGACATTGATTCATATTTCTTTACGCATATGACATATAGCATACCTGTATACCCAAATGCTTACACATATGCCTTGACATACTTACATGCTAGTTACCTGTATACCATAGAGTATTGTGCCATTAGCGATAGGTACATACACCCATAATGACATAGCTATATGTATACTTTGCATACATACTTACACTTATACCTGGAGGGTATATATTACATCATTACTGATAGGTAGATATCTATATCTTGCTATACCTTTATGTTTACACATATATCTGGTTATGGCTACATGTTTACCTTTACTTGATGTTATTTAGAATTGGAGAAAATAGAAACCGCATGATATTTATATTAACTTGTTGCAGTTAATTAGCGGCTTTTCCTTTATATTCTTACATTACAGTTTTATGTTGCATATATTTTATTCATGGATTTTCGCATTGAGATATGGATTTTTCATGATGTTTTCTGGATTTGGGGACCGTGGTAGTTTCATGAAACTATGCATTATTTGAAAAACCCGGTTTCCCTTGATATGATATTTCAGCATCCACCATGAGATTTATCGGTTCTAATATATATACCCTATGCGAGGAGTCGGGGGTCATATGAGGGTACATGGTGGGGCCCGGTACGGTTCCCCTCGGCAAGATGATCGACGGTCCATGCCGATTGAGCCTGGAAGGTGGGCAAGTACCTACCGGTGACATTACCAATGACTTGGCGGTTATCATGGGGATACCGACGGGAGTCATGTGCGTATGGATACGTCGAGAGGCGAAGGTCAGAGCTAGGCACTCGAGCTTTCAGGATAGCGTATGATACGTACCTATCAGGGTGCCAGTCATGGTGACAACACCTGATAGATCAGTATTTATGTGTCGATACTTGACACTTTGTTTCATGATATTTTTAATCCTAAGTATATATATATTAGTGGAGTGGGACGCTAATATATATGTATACATATCCATTTATATACATCATCATATTTATTCATTCAAATATACCTAGAATATAAGAGATTCACTTGATATTGGATTTAGGACATTTGAGATTACTTGATATTGTACATAAAGGATATATGAGATTCACTTGACTTTGTACATTCAGGATATATGAGATTTATTCAATATTGTACATTAAGGATTTGTGAGACTTATATGATATCAGAGCCAATTTAGGGGCTGATTTGAGGAATTGGGATTTGGATTGTCTTGATGGATTGTGATCCTACCACGATGTCAGGATTCCGTGGAAATGACATGTTTCATTCCATACTCCAAATTTATTGTTTATGCACTGCTTCATGTATTATTTGTACCTGATAGGGTACCTTTCATGACTGTTGCATTTACATACCTTTATTTATATGCATTACTTCATGTGTTAGTTGTACCTGCTAGAGTACCTTTCATGACTATTGCATATATACATTTTCATATTATTATTGCATGATTATTGCATACCGATTGTCATATTATTATTGCTTCATGTATTAGTTGCACATGCTAGTGTACTTTTCATGATTATTGCATTCATATGACCTTTTATTGATATTAATTGCATATGTTAGATTCGCGCTGTATGTGCATACTTGCGATTACCTGCATATGTTATTTACTATTCACGAGTTGGCAACTCACCCCCGTTGTGCCACAGTTGTTTTGCAGGGTGTTCCCCAGAGTAGTCGAGACAGGCTATTCATCTATCTTATCATCTTTTGCTGCGGATACCGTATCAGCTCACAGTGTGCAGTTTGCTTAGGTGGGTTTTTTGGTTATTCGTTGTTGTATTGTATATTCGTTGTATCCTTGCAATCTCCATCTACTATTTTCATGTTGACTTAGAGACTTGGTGAGGACGATATTGTATATTATTTTGTGACTGGGTTGTCTTTTATGCAGTTTTACTTCTATCGTCTTTTATTTCTTCGCTATGGCGTCGTATATCTGTTGTGGTGGTTGTTTTCCGTCTTTTGGCGTGGATTTGCTCCCGTTGGAGATGCTTTACTTTATATTTATGTTGTACCCATTTTTGGGGTTGGTTTTTACAAAGGAGGTGCTGCCGAAATTTTCAAGAAAGTAAATTGGACTTAAAGAATTTATACTTGAGATTTTCAAAAGTTTAAACAATGTTCTTATCTTTTCTTATCTTTTAATGGTTTAGATTTCTGGATTTTGGCTTTCTTTTACTGCGTTACGTCTGTAGACGTTGTGTAGTATTAGGTCCGTCACGTGCCAATTTCGGGTCGTGACAAAGTTAGTATCAGAGCGCTAGGTTTTACCTTTCGGAGTATAGGATGACCTTGGTATGATGGAGTAGGTAGCTTAAGCAGAGTAAAATAGTGTGTATGTCCGCGACATACTCACGATGCGGTACTCCGCCTAAAGTGACCTAAGTACAAATTGCTTGAAATTCCTTCCTTGATGACATATCCTTGTGATTCGATTTCCGTGTTCATATCGAATCTTATTTCTATTTATAGCCTTTGCCGCCGATGACTATGGGGACTCAGAGTGATGCAGCGAGGGTCGAGGTCAGGATTGACTCGAGTAGGACGAGGACTGACCAGGATGGCACGCTCATTGCAGAGGAGCAGATGGATCAGCCATCGACGGATAGTATCGCTAGGCTTGTGGCAGAGATGCAGGACATGCGCCAGACGATGAGTTCATTAGTTGAGGCCGTTCGAGCGCAGCGACAGGATATTGTCACCCCTGTTACCCAGTTATTCCTTGCAATCAGCATGCAGCATTCCGTCACCTACATAGCACCAGTGGATGCAGCCCCAGTTGACGAGACACGTATTCCAGAGACTTTGAGAGTTCCAGAACCGTGGAGGACTCGTACCGGTGTACCAGCCCAGATACAGAGGCTTAGTCATCGAGACAGATTTCGTGACTGTTGCGGGAGTAGCAGAGGGTTGGGACGAGGACAGTCGTTCAGCTCTCATCCCCAGGAGGGTCAGCAGTCATCGCGTGGATGTTTTCGATGCGGGAGCCGTCATCACTTCGTCGGACATTGTTCCTTAGCACCGCGTCAGGCTTATGTGCAGAGAGGTCGTGGTCGCAGAGGATTCGCTCTAAAGGGACAGGTTGGCAGAGAAGGATTTCAGCCAGTTGCGGGTAGAGGGCAAACACGAGAGTTTGCTTCTACTCATCGGAACGCGCGGGCGTCCAATGCAGAGTTTTCAGGTATTCTAAATTCGTATGTTCTGTTGATGTACTTGTTTGTTTTACACACTTGTGCCGTGGTTGGGACGAGAGTCGGTTAGCTAGATCAGCCGTTTGTTGTGTTAACTTCTGTCAGCGATTCTTTTGTTGCGCGACACGTAATTCAGTCGTGTGCCAATCGGATAGGAGATAGAGATTCTTCTGTCGTTTTAATCCTTCTAGAGATGTTGGATTTGATGTTCTCCTGGGCACGGACTGGTTACTTACGTACTATGCGTCTGTGGACTGCCGTGAGAAAACAAACAGGGTTTGTTTTCCCAGCGAGTCGGTTCTTGTTGTGCATGGGAGGGCAGTGGTGCCGTCTCACACAGCTTGAATTCAGCCTTTTTCTCTAGTCAGCTTTTGAGGAGAAGATGTCGAGGATTCTTGGCGTTCATTCGTGATACCGGAGCCACAGTGGGTTTGTTGGACCGGCTTTCCTTCGTGCGAGAGTTTTCCGACGTTGTTTCAGTTGAGCCGGCGAAGCTTAGGAAGCTTAAGGATCAGCTGCAGAGTTGTTTGTTGGGGGGCTTGTGCGTATGAGTGTTTCGCATTGGGGAGCTCCTATTTCTATTCGTCAAGGAGAAGGACGACAATTGAGGTTTTGTATTGATTGATCGTCAATTGAACCGGTTTACGGTGCGGATAGGTATCCTTTACCTCGCATTGACGATTTCTTCGATCAGCTCCAGAGTGCGAGACATTTTTCTAAGTTTGTTCGGGATCAGGTCATCATTGTTGCGGGTTCGGAGTGATGACATTCCGAAGACTGCCTTGTGCGTGCTACGGGCTTTGTGTGTTTTGGTGGTGTCGTTGGACTCACCAATGCCCTAGCAGCATTCGTAGATATGATGAACCAGATTTCTTCAGTCCGTTCCTCGACCAGTTATTGTTGTGTTATTGACAACATTCTGGTCTATTCAATGTGTCGTGAGGGACAGGAGTAGCACTTGAGGATTTGTTTTGCAGACATTGGGAGAGCCCCAGCTGTTACTAGATTCTCGGAGTGTTCCTTCAGGCTTGTTTGTGTTGACTCCTAGGTCATGTAGTTACGGGAGACGGTTTTCATATGGTTTCGAGGAAGATCGAGGCCATACAGCTTTGGCCCAGACTTGTGTACGGACGGAGGTCCGCAGATTTTGGGCTTAGCAGGTTTTTACCGCCGTTTCGTGCAGGATTGCTAGTGTAGTGCTGCACCGTTGACTGAACTGACCGGATGGGAGGTTTCTTTTCTTTGGACTGAGGCATGCGTGCGGAGTTTTTCAGCAGTTGAAGACTCGGTTAACAACTGCATCAGTTCTTGCTTTGCTTTCTGGTTCGGGCGACTTTGTTGTTTAACTATAATGTTTCGCGAGTGGGGCTCGATTGTGTACTGAGGTGACACTATAGAGTTATCGCTTTTGCTTCCCTACATCTGGAGGAAGTACGAGCAGGATATCCCACTCATGATCTGGAGATGGCTGCGGTGATCGTGCGTTGGAGATTTGGAGACACTACTTGTTCGAGAGTCGTGTCAGATTTTCACGGACCATCAGAGCTTAATATACATCTTCCTGCAGTGGGTGTTGATTGTTGAGACAGTCTTCTGCAGATTTACAGTTCTTGTACGATTGTTGAGTACAACTTAAGTTCGCCTCTACTGAGGGGACAACTTGCTCATGTCCATGCCCCACCACTTTTCCTTAATCGCTTTCGCGAGGCACTGCCCGCCGATGCTCGTTCGTCAGAGATACTTGAGCATACTCGGCTGGATAATGATTCGGAGTCCTTGATTTGTGACCAAGGTGTGCTACGTTTAGGGACGCGTTTGTGTACCTGTTGCTGATGGGCAGAGACGCGAAATCCTAGAGCAGGCACATCAGTCAACTTTCGGTGTTCATCCAAGTTCCACCAATTTGTAGCTGACTTATGAGATAGTTACAGGTGGGCAGGGCTGAAGAGTGAAGTTTCGGATTTCGTTTTAAGGTGTCTATCTTGTTGCGTGCTGAGGTTGAGCATTTGAGACCGGTTGGAGAGTTGCAACCTTTAACCGTTCCGAAGTGGAAATGGGAGCAGATCTCCATGAATTTCGTTGTGGTGTCTACCCCGCTCTAGACAGGGTGTGACTCCATTCGGTGTTTGTTGTCCGGTTATGCTCAGTTTGCTCAGTTGTCCTTTGTTAAGTTGTGTGTTGCACGGAGTTCCTTCATGGGTCGTATCCAAATAGGGCACCCTATTCGTTTGCCTTCTTGGGCAGGAGCTTCAGGAAGCCTTGGGTACTGGTTGAGCTTTAGCTCCGCCTTTCCATCCACAAGATGATGGTTTTGTGAGAGTGAGCTATACCGACTCTGGAGGATATGCTTGTGCGTGCGTACTAATTGTTGTCAGCTGTTGGGATCATCACTTTCCATTGTTAGGGTCTCCTTCTATAGCAGTTATCAGGAGGCACTCCAATTGGCAACCTTTAAGTTTAGTTGTTAGGTCGTGTCGATCGCCATTCTATTTTTTTTTTGACTCTGTGTAAGTAGGATTTTTGGACCCCATCTAGTCTAGAGACTTCGGAGATGATCCAGTTGGTTCAGGTCAGGATGAGAGTAGCCCAGTGCAGACAGAGGTCTTATGCCGACCGTAGTGGTCGCAGACTTGAGTTCGCAGTGGGAGATCATGTATTCCTACGGGATTTTTCGATGAATGACGTGTTGAGTTTTGGGATGCTTATCCCGGTATTGTAGGTCCTTTTGAGATCCTCAAGCGAGTTGGTTCCGTTGCCTATAATTTGGCACTTCCGCCCAGATTTTTGAGCATTCACCCCGTATTCCTTGTGTCGATACTTCGCAATTACCTTCATGACCTTTTTCACATGATTCAGCATCAGACCAATTAGCTTGGACGCGATCTTTCGTTCACCAGCTGCCGCTAGTTATAGTGGATCGGCAGGTGGAGAAACTTCGGTCAAGGGTCTTGCCGTCTGTGAGGGTTCCTTGGCGTAGCTGTATAGTGAGGTGATCACTTGGCAAGCTGCGAGCGAGAATTGGGAATTTTGTACTCATCTTCTTGAAGGTACGCGTAGATGAATTTTAATTCGGGGACCGAATTTCTTTAAGGAGGAATATTGTAACGTTTCAGAAATCGTTTTGCGATTTTTTCCGTTTTAGGCCAAAATTGTCGGTATTTTCCATTTTAATCCGATTTCGATCAAACGTCCGTAGAAACTTTCCGGCACCTATTTTAGCTAAAATAAAGCTAGTGCGCGAACTTTGGGGGTATTTGGGAGGTTTTGGTTCAGATAGAATTTTTCCCAAATAAAATATTATTTTAACCGGTAAAATATGCACGTAAATCGGGAAATTTCTTCTAAATAAAAATCATTAGAAATCATCACTACAATTATTTTAGAACCTTCTTTTTAAATATCTAGATTTTTTGGTCAATGGAATTAATTTTTTTTAAAAAGAAAAGAAAAGAAAATGAAAGGTGGCATTTTGCATTTAATGTGCATTAATTGATTTTTTCTAGATCTTTCTTCAATTTTATTCACAAAAATCCCTCCACCTCTTGCATTGGCCGGCCATTCCCATTCCTTGCTGCCCTCTCTCTCTTCTTGCTCCATTTTCTTCATTTTGCTACAAATAAATCATCACAAATCCAAATAAATTAACAAAAATTCAAATATAATCATTTTCCTTCATTTCCTTAACCCTAAACCATACTTTGTTCTTCATGAAGTCTTGATTTTGGAGGCTAATCTTGGTTTTCTTGTTGCAAGTTTTTGAATCATTTGGAGGTATAAAATCCTAACCCTAATACTTAATTGTTAAGTTTAAATCTTTATGCCAGCTTAATTAGATGTTAATTTAAGCTTTTAATTTCACGTTTAATTCATTATTCATAAATTTTTTTAATGAATACTTTGTTTAATTATGAAATATTGCTTGCTAGGTTTTTGCTAAAACTTATTTTGCAAGTGTTTAAAATATAGAAATGGTTTAGATAGCTTAGTTAAGCAATTATAAGGTGTTTGTAATCGCTAGATATGCGTTAGCTTGAAACTAGTGCGAAATATTGCGATAAGTTGTTTACTAGGTTTCGGGGTTTTTTCGAAGTGGTTTCAATTAGTCGTTGCGAGGTTATATCTATTATATTCCTCGTATTTTATTTTGTTGTGTTGCGCAATCGGGACGATCGGAGTCTAGACTTGGTGTTTCGTAGTTTAGCGACCCCAGTTAGGGTTTTTGGCCGATATCGTGCGCGATAGATGCGCTAAGTGCGCAGTGCATTTTTCAGGACATTATCCTTGTGTTTCGTTGTCTTTTCGTCGTTTCAGGATTTTTAGCTTATGTGATGTGTTTGTGAAATTTTAGGTTCGCAGGCAGGGACTTCGGACGCTACGACAAAGGGAAAACAGGTGGTAGGCTTCACTTAGCCAGGAGCGTTGGTGAGTAGATTTAACATCTACAGGGGAATCGCCCGCATGGCGTTATGCGTTTAGGCTAGAAATGACTTGACTTGTCGCATATTCTATTTCATATTTAGAATTGCGTATACACCCTACTGCTTAGTTAATTGTATTGCTTGGACTAGTATCCTTAGGACACTGCACTATTATTGACGGCTTATGTTGCTTACACATATACCTTGACATACTTACATGCTAGTTACCTGTATACCATAGAGTATTGTGCCATTAGCGATAGGTACATACACACATAATGACATAGCTACATGTATACTTTGCATACATACTTACACATATACCTGGAGGGTATATATTACATCATTACTGATAGCTAGATATTTATATCTTGCTATACCTTTATGTTTACACATATATCTGGTTATGGCTACATGTTTACCTTCACTTGATGTTATTTAGAATTGGAGAAAATAGGAACCACATGATATTTATATTAACTTGTTGCAGTTAATTAGCGGCTATTCCTTTATATGCTTACATTACAGTTTTATGTTGCGTATATTTTATTCATGGATTTTCGCATTGAGATATGGATTTTTCATGATGTTTTCTGAATTTGGGGACCGTGGTAGTTTCATGAAATTATGCATTATTTGAAAAACCCGGTTTCCCTTGATATGATATTTCAGCATCCACCATGAGATTTATCGGTTCTGATATATATACCCCATGCGAGGAGTCGGGGGCCGTATGAGGGTACATGGTGGGGCCCGGTACGGTTCCCCTCGGCAAGATGATCGACGGTCCATGCCGATTGAGCCTGGAAGGTGGGCAAGTACCTACCGGTGACATTACCAATGACTCGGCGGTTATCATGGGGATACTGACAGGAGTCATGTGCGTATGGATACGTCGAGAGACGAGGGTCAGAGCTAGGCACTCGAGCTATCGGGATAGCGTATGATACATACCATCAGGGTGCCAGTCATGGTGACAGCACCTGATAGATCAGTATTTATGTGTCGATGCTTGACACTTTGTTTCATGATATTTTTACTCCTAAGTATATATATATTAGTGGAGTGGGACGCTAATATATATGTATACATATCCATTTATATACATCATCATATTTATTCATGAAAATATACCTAGAATATAAGAGATTCACTTGATATTGGATTTAGGACATTTGAAATTACTTGATATTGTACATAAAGGATATATGAGATTCACTTGACTTTTTACATTTAGGATATATGAGATTTATTCGATATTGTACATTAAGAATTTGTGAGACTTATATGATATGAGAGACAATTTGAGGGCTGATTTGAGGAATTGGGATTTGGATTGTGTTGATGGATTGTGATCCTACCACGATGTCTGGATTCCGTGGAAATGAAATGTTTCATTCCATACTCCACATTTATTGTTTATGCACTGCTTCATGTATTAGTTGTACCTGATAGAGTACCTTTCATGACTGTTGCATTTACATACCTTTATTTATATGCATTCCTTCATGTGTTGGTTGTACCTGCTAGAGTACCTTTCATGACTGTTGCATATATACATTTTCATATCATTATTGCATGATTATTGCATACCGATTGTTATATTATTATTGCTTCATGTATTAGTTGCACCTGCTAGTGTACTTTTCATGATTATTGCATTCATATGACCTTTTATTGCTATTAATTGCATATGTTAGATTCGCGCTGTATGTGCATACTTGCGATTTCCTGCATATGTTATTTACTATTCACGAGTTGGCAACTCACCCCCGTTGTGCCACAGTTGTTTTACAGGGTGTTCCCCAGAGTAGTCGAGGCAGGCTATTCATCTATCTTATCATCTTTTGCTGCGGATACCACATCAGCTCACAGTGTGGAGTTTGCTTAGGTGGGTTT
This sequence comes from Agapanthus africanus, assembly GCA_030015575.1. Classification (NCBI taxonomy): domain Eukaryota; kingdom Viridiplantae; phylum Streptophyta; class Magnoliopsida; order Asparagales; family Amaryllidaceae; genus Agapanthus; species Agapanthus africanus. The sequence goes on along the minus strand of JASDDO010000024.1, from coordinate 544,012,279 downwards.
TGTGGTTATTCGTTGTTGTATTGTATATTCGTTGTATCCTTGTACTCTCCATCTACTATTTTCATGTTGACTTAGAGACTTGGTGAGGACGATATTGTATATTATTTTATGACTGGGTTGTCTTTTATGCTGTTTTACTTCTATCGTCTTTTATTTCTTCGCTACGGTGTCGTATATCTGTGTTGGTGGTTTTTTTCCGCCTTTTGGCATGGATTTGCTCCCGTTGGGGATGCTTTACTTTATATTTAAGTTGTACCCATTTTTAGGGTTGGTTTTTACAAAGGAGGTGCTGCTGAAATTTTCAAGAAAGTAAATTGGACTTAAAGAATTTATACTTCAGATTTTCAAAAGTTTAAACAATGTTCTTATCTTTTCTTGTCTTTTAATTGTTTAGATTTCTGGGCTTTGGCTTTCTTTTTCTGCGTTACGCCTGTAGACGTTGCGTAGTATTAGGTCCGTCACGTGCCAATTTCGGGTCGTGACATCCATGAAGAGAAAGATGCAACCTTACTTCCAAACTTCAAAAACTAAGATGATCTACCTTGAAGAATCTCAAACTCAAGCTCTTGCTTCACTAATCAAGTATTAGTAAAGTAAACACTCTAATCTAAGTTGCTAGAATAGATGAGGATGATGAAGTAGGAATTTATCTCTCTTTTGTTTTCAATTTCTAACTTTATTTCATCATTTCACAAAAAGCTAGAAAGCTTTTTCAAGGAGGAAGAAGAAGAAGAAGAAAGCTTTTGTGATGAATAATGAATTATTGTAAAAATTGAGGTTAGAATTGCAACCATGGGTTAAAAATCACATCCTTAACCCTTGTAGAGAATAAACCATAGGTTGAGGTTTGGGTTGGGTTAACAAATATCTTCACAAAATATCAAAGAATAAAGTCAAAGTCAAAGCTTCATGAAGCTTCATGGAAGCTTCATCTAAGCTTAACCCTAATCCAAACCCTAACCATGTTTAAACTCCACAAAACATGTTGCATTTGTGACCCTAACTTGTTACAATATTATATATCACATATATAATATATTTTGCAACAAAAGAAAATAATACAATTAACATATATCGCATATATATCAATGTATTATCCCGTGAGAAAATGAATCAATAAAGCGAGCTTATATTAGTTAACGTAAAGTAATATATCTCATATATAATTATACATTAAATTATCGAATCAACACTTGATCCGATAACCCGGCTATATATCTATATAACCGACTAATATAATATGTACCAATTCATTGAATCAACACTTGATCCGATGACCCGGCTATATCACATATACCCGGCCGATATCTCATATCGCGAGAATAGAATACGGTATCTCATATCGTATCATTCTCGGTCCCGCACATATCACATATGTGCTCCTACTCCGTTTTGCCTGAGCCAGGAAACCTCTGTGTAGGACTCTAAAGAATCGTCAATACGCCGGCAGTAGGTGATGATCATATCAAACACCCACAAGCTGCAAGCGGTCAGCTAAACGTAACAGCTACCCAGGTATTGAGCGATTAGAAGATCAACAAGCAAGCCTGTACATTCTCCTGCGAATCCAATCAGTAACACCCTCGTACAGTCCGGTCTCTTCGTCTGATATGTCGCATATCCAGTGTAGGGGTGGTAAACGTCAGACCCCAGTAACCGATAAGTCGTGTCGATATGAGGTCCATAACAGTTCGAGAAACAACTAATAACTCTTACCAGTAAATCTCAGCAACCCTGGCAAGGGATTTCCAGTTATGGCCAATCGAACACAGCACAACATCAACTCCCAATACCGAGAGAGACGAAACCCCTCCTATCGCTCATTGCCTCCATGTGATTCGGGACTGTACCCAAAAGCCACCGTTTTGCACGCCCTCTTGGTTGTGGTAAGGTGGAAATCAAAGTACAGTGGGAATCACACAAGACTCTATGACGATCTCGGGTCTACATACTAACCTGTACCAGTGTCACCAGAGAACTGACATCTGACGTGAGGTATAATACCATCCGGGAGTTCTCGGCGAGTCCGTCCAGTGTACCCAGTCTCCACTGAGCACCCGTATCTGATGTCAAACACCAATGGATATGAGACCATCCATCTCCCATCTACATGGGTCGAGAAGCATACGCTAGTCTACTCTGGTATATTGATGCCCTGTCTCGATACACCTACGACTAGGAACATTTGAAGGATGTACTTAGCGACTACACTGTCCCCACTAGTATGATTTGCATCATAGTCCTGGTAGTCAAGTACTCATCCTAAGGGCTTTATCAACATGTAACATAGAGACAATCAGAGTACATGTTAAGATAAAGAGCAACAAGATAGCATACTATCATGTCGAGCAAGAAAGTGCTTCATATATATGTCCAAGCATCCACTACAATATACATCGTATGTACAGTAATGGCCTCTAGGGCATACATATCACTAACATAATGAACACCAGAGGCGGCACGAGAGTATGGATCTTGAATCCATATTCCTCCATACCAAGGAATTATATGGAGAGCAATCTCGTATCGCAAGATACGAGACCTCGAAAAAATTATTTCAGGCGAGGTTGGTCGTTGGATCATCTGTAGGGGAACACGTCTTTAAGATGATTGGCTACATTGAGGAGCTCGCGGACCTCGGGACCACGTTAGAGAACGAGCTGTATAGAGACTTGATTCTCCAGTCCCTTCCTTCCACCTACGCCCAGTTTATTTTGAATTTTAATATTCAAGGTAAAGAAGTTGAACTTCCGGAACTCCTCAACATGTTGAGGAGTGCAGAGGTCACCCTGCAGAAAGCCAGGGAAACACCCGCTCTGTTTGTTGGTGGAGCTTCTTCTTCTAGGTCCAAGGCGAAAGCCAAAGGAAAGAAGAAGAAAGCCTCCACCAAACCGAAAGGAGGTGTTAGTACGGTGGAAGCCAAGGGAAAGGTAAAAGTGGCAGGGCCGACGGTAGGGAAGGAAGAATGCTTCTACTGTCACAAGAAAGGCCATTGGAAGAAAGATTGCAAGGCTTGGAAGGCCAGGAACCAGGACCCGGGGCAAGTTGTGGCTTCGGCTTCAGGTGTATTTGTAATTGAAAATTGTCTATCAATCAACTCTACTTTCTGGGTATTGGATACCGGATCAGGATCTCATATATGCAATTCTTTGCAGGCACTGAGAAACCGTAGAGTTCTGAAGACCGGTGATATGACCCTCAGGGTTGCTAACGGAGCGAGCGTGGATACTGTGTCCGTAGGAGAATATCACCTTGGATTGACGAGTGGACATATTTTGGTTTTGCGCAACTGTTTTTATGTACCTAGTTTGACTTGTAATATCATTTCTGTATCTTTGTTATCAAAAGAAGGTTATGATTTTACATTTGTAAGCGATGTCGTAAACATCCACCTTAATCATGGTCTGATTGGGTCAGGTACTCTAAATAACGGTATATACGTACTAAAACAACTACAAGTTTTCAATGTCTATAACACACATAAGAGAAAGACTCCAGAATTAAATCAAGCTTTCTTATGGTATTGTAGACTAGGTCACATCAATGAGACAAGGTTAACTAAGTTACATAAAGAAGGATATTTGGATCCGTTCGAATATCAATCTTATGCAACTTGTCAATCATGTCTCAAAGGAAAGATGACAAAGACTCCGTTCACTGGACACGGAGTAAGAGCGAGTGAGCTCTTGGGACTCATACACAGTGACGTGTGTGGTCCAATATCTACACATGCAAGAAGTGGTTATTCCTATTTCATTACTTTTACGGATGATTTCTCTAGGTATGGACATATTTTCTTGATGAAACATAAATTCGAGGCCTTTGAGAAATTCCGGGAATATAAGAATGAAGTGGAAAAACAAACTGGCAAAAGTATTAAGACACTGAGATCTGATCGAGGTGGTGAATACTTGAGTGCCGAATTCCTGGATTACCTAAAAGAGAATGGAATTCTTCTCAGCTTACTCCTCCATACACACCACAACACAACGGTGTATCGGAGAGACGGAACCGAACCCTATTGGATATGGTACGTTCCATGATGAGTAACGCTGAGTTACCATGATCATTCTGGGGCTCTGCACTAGAATCAGCTGCATATCTTTTGAACAAGGTTCCTACCAAGACTGTACCTACCACTCTATATCATATGTGGAGTGGGAAGAAACCCTATCTTTAGTATCTGAAGATATGGGAATGTCCAGCTTTTGTTAAAAAGCAGCATGCGGACAAACTCGAGGCACGCTCAGTACTCTGTAAGTTTTTGGGATACCCAAAGAACTCCAGGGGGTATCTTTTCTATTACGCAGAGGAACAAAAGGTTTTTGTTTCTCATCATGCCCACTTTCTAGAACATCAGTTTTTAGAAAAAGAAATAAGTGGAAGAACAATAGAACTGGAAGAAACTCCAGAACCACAAGCTATTACTGAAAGCTTGGTGGAACCAGAAGTTTCAAAAGAACAGGACATTCCCGCACCGCTCCGCGGGAGTAGTAGGCTTTCTCATCCACCTGAGAGATACTACAGTTTTCTCGTAGACGGGGATAGAGAGGATTGCATCATTGATAATGATGAGCCGACTAACTTCCAGCAAGCCATTCAGAGCACTGACTCGGTAAAATGGCTGGATGCAATGCGGACCGAGATGGAGTCCATGTACACCAACAAAGTATGGACTTTGGACATTGCTCCAGAAGGGGTAAAACCCGTAGGCTTCAAATGGATCTTCAGAAAGAAGATTGGTGTAGATGGACAGGTTGAAACCTATAAGGCTAGACTTGTTGCAAAAGAATTTCGTCAAAGACCTGGTTTGGAATATGATGAAACATTTTCTCCAGTGGCTATGCTCAAATCTATTCGGATCCTTCTTTCCATTGTTGCCTTCCATGATTATGAGATTTGGCAGATGGACGTAAAGACCGCTTTTCTTAATGGACATTTAGAAGAGTGCGTCTATATGGACCAGCCAAAGAGTTTCATTCAGAGTGGAAGCAGCGGGAAAGTGTGAAAGTTGCTTAAGTCCATTTATGGACTAAAGCAGGCATCGCGGAGTTGGAACATCTGTTTTGATGAGACGGTCAAAGAATTTGACTTTATCAAAAATCCAAATGAGCCATGCATTTATAGTAAGATTGTAGCACGAACTGTTGTATTCCTCGTCTTGTACGTGGATGACATTCTCTTAATAGGAAATGACATTCCTATGCTACAATCTGTCAAAGGATTCTTGTCACACTGGTTCTCCATGAAAGACCTGGGTGATGCCTCTTACATTCTGGGGATCCAGATCTATCGTGATAGATCTAAAAGGATGTTGGGACTTTCACAGTCCAGGTACATCGACACCATACTGAAAAGATTCAGTATGGAAGATTCTAAGCGCGGTAATTTACCGGCTTGTCACGGAATCACCCTCTCCAAAGAGATGTCTCCCAAGACTGATTTGGAAAGGGGTCGCATGTCTATTATACCCTACGCTTCTGCGGTAGGCTCTATAATGTATGCGATGTTGTGTACTAGACCAGATGTAGCTTATGCGCTGAGCGTGGTAAGCCGGTATCAGTCAAACCCTGGGGAGAAGCACTGGATAGCAGTAAAGAACATTCTCAAGTACCTGAGAAGGACTAAGGAAATGTTCTTAGTTTACGGCGGAAAAGACCTCCAGATCGAGGCCTTTGCTGACTCCAGCTTCCAGAGTGATAAGGATGACTCTAAATCCATTTCGGGTTATGTCTTTACCCTTAATGGAGGGGCGGTCTATTGGAAGAGTTCCAAACACGAAACCGTTGCTGACTCAACGATGGTAGCGGAGTATATCGCAGCTTCTGATGCCGCAAAAGAAGTAGTCTAGATGAGGAAGTTCTTAACAGAACTTCAGGTGGTTCCATCCACTGTTGATCCAATACCTCTGTATTGTGACAACAACGGGTCTATAGCTTTAGCAAAGGAATCCAGGTCCCATTAGAAGTCCAGACACATCTTGAGGCGGTATCACCTTATCAGAGAGATCGTGGATCGACGGGAGATCAAGGTTCGGAGAGTTGCTACTGAGGACAACACTGCAGATCCATTCACAAAGGTCATCCCTCAGACGTAGTTCGAGAGGCTATTCGAGATGATAGGTCTGCGATATGCCAGCACATGGCCTTAGTGCAAGTAGGAGATTGTTAGTGTAATATGCCCTAGAGGCCATTATTGTATAGTACTAGTTTGTATATTACATTTTGGAAGCTTGGGATATATACATGGATTTATGACAGTCTTGCTCGATATAGTGGTATGCTACTTGGTTTGTATCTATCTTAATATGTGTATACGTTTCTTTTAACATATCGCTAATACATATTGATAGAGCCCTTAGGATCTTGCTTGACTACCAGTGTTGTGATGGTAGTCACACTAGTGGGGGCTGGGTAGTCTACAAGCACATCCTTATACAGGTCCCTAGTCATAGAATTATCGAGACAGGGCATCGATACTCCAGAGTAGACTAGTGTATACGCTTCTCATCCCAATAGGGGAGATGGTCTATCCCACAGCCATTAGTACGTCGTACTGGAGATAGTATGCAGGTGCTCAATAGGTTATGAGTATACTGGACAGGACTCGTCGGGAACTGTTGGTTCGTATTATACCTATCGTCGGTTAGCAGTTCCCAGGTGACATGAGTACAGCTTAGTCCGTTGACTTGACACTGCCACTTCGCCTCGAGTGTGTTCCCACTGTTCTTAGATTACTACCCTACCACGGCTCTATTGAGTCGTGCAAACAGGTAGTAGTTGAGTGCAGTCCTGAAGCACTTGGAGGCAGTGGCGGTTAGATAGGATTCGTCTCTCCCGGTATTGGGGATTGATGTCGCGCTGTGTTCGGAACGCCATTACATAAAGTCCCTGGCCAGAGAAAGTGAGATTTACTGGTAGGTACTCCAGTAGTTTCTCATGGTGTTTTGGATTGTACTCTGACATGACTTATACCGCTATTAGGGGTCTAACATTTACCGCCCCCTTAGGCCCGATATGCGACACTCTTAGACGAACAGACCGGACTGTTTGGAGATTGTCACATTCAGGCTCAGTAGGAGTTCGGATGGGTTTTCCTCATCGGCCTTCTTATCGACATCTACCTGGGGACCATTACGTACAGTTAGTACTGCTTGCGGCCTGTGGTTAAACCCACTGCCAGCGTAGTGTCGAGTCTTTAGAATCCCACACAGAGGGTTTCCCAGCTTTGGGCGAAACGAAGTAGAGGTCGTATGGTTTTACGACAGGGTTCGTTCACATACGCGTACTTGTGCGTGTTTGGTGTTCGGGTGGTTGATACTAGTGGGCTTTGGTTTAAGCCGGATCCTAGTATTAGATTTTGGATTGGTTTAGTCCATTGTATTCGTGTTTCTCGGAACACGGATGCGGGTATATATATACGGATAATGGGGCAGAGAAGGAGACACCGCATTAGGGTTTTGACCATTGATTTGATTAAAACCATTATGAGGTGGAGGAAATTGTTTACTAATTTTTATTAAAGATAATTGTGTCATGGCTAATTGGTTTGACCATTTGACTTTGTTGACAATGGTTGACTTAGAATTTTTGTTGAGCACTAGATATTTTGCTTAGCATTAATTGTGACATGATAATGGTCAAATCAATGTAGCCATCACAATTATCCTAATAAAACTAAGTTTTCTCATTCCTCAAATGAGAACTCTCTTCATTATTTTTGATACTCACTTTGTCTCATGGTTCTCTCCTTCTTCCTCTCTCAAACCTTAGTGTCTCATAAGTTGAGAATCAAAGGTTATTGAGACTTAGCCACCATAATCACTCTCTACTCACTTTAGGCTACTTAGTTTAGCACACCAAGTTCCCTAGTTACCTCATCTTAAAGGATAGAGCTCAAGGTAGAGACCTTCGGGTGGATCATCTTTGACTTAGAAAAGCCGGTGAGGAGGCACCTTCCACAACCACTCCAAGGAGAAGCACAACAAGGAGAAGGACTTGAAGCTTGTGGTATTATCTTCTAACATAGTAGTTACTACTCCTAGTTAGTTTGTTAGTTAATATTTAGCAAAGATCTTTATGCATAGTCAATGTTACCTTGTAAGAAAATTTTGATTTTTACCTATTCCGCCTCCCCGTTAACTAGCGGGGTGTGTAACATTGACTTACATATAGGAGAAAGAAGGGAATCAATTTGTTTAGAAAATCTCTCATTGAGAGATTTTGATTGATTTTCTAATCAACCAACACGATCTTTTAGATCACTCGGTGAACTTTATTCACCGTTGGATTTTTAATCCAAGAACTTCTGTTTTACAGAAGATATTTCTTTTGTTGTTCTTAACAAGTTTAGGAAGATATTTCCTTGCACAGAATTTTTCTGTAGATTGGTGATTTTTAATCACCATTGGATCTTTAATCCAACGACGCTCTGTTTTACAGAGCGTAATCTTTCTTGTTTAGAAAGATCCAAGGAAATATTTTCCAAATAAGGCTTTTGGTCCATTTTAATTAGAATTCACTTCTATCGGTTCAGAAGGAATAGGAGTCTATCATGTGTAGCACGTGACCCCTCAAAGTTAAGCACATCAAAGAGCGTCACGTGCTATCACGTGACTTTTATCTGGCCAATTATTTGTTTTAAGAAGACGCATATATATTTTGTATATAGAAGGTCACGTGTCTGCACGTGAGGCTATAGCCTCAATTTCAGCCTTGCTTTATCCAGCGCAGTGCCAATCACGTGTGGGCACGTGATGCTCCGTTTGGGGACTTTTCCCGTTGCTTATATATTTTTTATTCAGTTTCCATGAGGGAAAAAATGGCCCCACGGCGTTGTTCTCACGTGGCTTGCATGTGAGTGCAACGCTGTCACTTTTATAGCCATTGGATTGTCAAGGGGAACGGGGAGGTGAACCGCCCTTATCACGTCTTATAAATGCAAGGGTTTGGTTCCATAGGCAGCCACTGTTTCTTTCACCTTCATCCTTCTTCGTTTTCTTTGAGAATTTAATTCTCCTCCTCAGAGCTTAGTTCTCTGGCATTGCAATTCCAGAGTTAAAACTCTGTTAAAAAGAAACCCTTTTGGTAAAGATCTTGCACGTCAGAAAGAAATTTTCTTTTTGAACAAAACTTCTGGATTTTAAATCCATTATGAGAGCTTTGCTCTCTTCTGAAAACCCGTCTCTTAGAGATCCAAAGATGTGATCTTTGAGCAGTAAACCTTCATATCTCGAGCATTCCCCTCTGATTCTTTTTGAGGCTTCATGGGATTTTTCTTCTCATATGTTTTCATGAGTTTTTGGAATTTATTTCCATCACATAAAAGGAATTTAATTCCTCTGGCAAAGAGCTTAGCTCTGAAAGATCAAGAGGACCCTTCGGGAATTTTATCCCCTGGTGTTCTTGAAAAAAATTTCACAGGGTTTTACCCTTATTCGCACAAATTCGAATTTGATGTGTGCTTAACAGAACTCGTTTTCCCAAGAATTTGTTTGAATACCAATGTCTGTTTAATGAGGATCTTCTTGATTCTCGTAATGATTCCCCTGTCTCATCATTGGTGAGCCGCCATATTGATTTTGTGGGGTCCATGTGGCTTGTAGGCAGTGGTCCTGGAAAACAGACATTTTGTCGTTTTCTTTTGTTATTATATATATATGGGCTCCACTAATGGTTTTTCTTTCCTTTGTTCCAGGAACAATGGCTTCTCTTCCCTAGTTCCCTTTTACTCGCTCAGACGCTGCTTTTCCACAATCGCCGTCAGACGAAGAAGCAATGGCGATGATCAGGGCCCATGACAAGGGTTGTACCAGTTTATTCTTGTGGGGAACTTGGTATGGGCATATCATCCGGGGTCGCCGCAGCTTTCTTTGCGAAGTGCCAACAGAGCCTCTTCGCCCAATTTCGTCAATGGAGCGTCCGCAGACTGCTTTTGCGGTGGAGGTGGCTGATTGGATTCATATAGGCTGGCTTGAGCCGTCGACAGTTAGGATACCAAACCAGCCTTTGCCGGCCATAGACATCTTGGGGCGCCGCATTTGCCAAGGTGAAGCCCAACCCTAGGGACAGGTCTATAAGATAGGGCTTACCCCTCGCCACCCCTACGGGCTATCTTCCCCGGGCTCGATATATTCTGTCCGCTCATCGTGCACGGTTGCAGAAGGTCGGGCTTTATCAGGAGGTGTATGCGTCCCTCTTTCATTATCAGTCCCCTCATGTTTGGTGGGTTAAAGCTTTTCTGAATCAATGGAATCTTCCCACCAACACTTTCTTGCTAGGGGATCATGAGGTCTCGATTTCTCTGGAAGAATTCCGCGAGATTTCTGGATTGCCGATCAGAGGAGAGCACTATGAAGAATTGCTGCCTCCCGATGAGTATGTGTTTGAGACGGTGCCGTCTTCGCTTGACGTCTTGACGACCGAAAACGCTGTCCGTCATAAGTACCCTAGTCTAATCAAGACTCTGGGTATTTTCGAGAAGCTGTTCGCGGAGTCAGAGGGATAGGGCGTCACCTTTAAAAGCTTCATCGCCTGCTTCCTCCGTAAAGATGTCTTATCAAAGGAGGCTACGAAATTTGTGAATATTAACGACCCCTTCGGGTTTAGGCTAAATAAGCTGCCGGCCAAAGAATAAGATTTACCACAGTTTTACATCCCAATCTTGTCGGTCGTGTCTTTTGATTCGATTGCGGCTCCCGGCATGGATGAAGAGACCTTCTTCGTCGGTTTTATCAGCCTTTGGCTTAGATGGTTTGCCGTTCCAACGCATCATCGCTTCATGAGAGCTTCGGCCATCTATCCTGCTCATCGCGTAGCTGAAGGAATACGACTGGCCGTGGGAATCATGGGGCTATCACACTTATATCATGGGTTGAGTACTGCGGCCAATACTTCAACCCCGGATGTAGATGTTGTGAGTTTCTCCCTCCACTAATTTATGTTGTGGATTGAGATGCATGTAATGGGGGCGTTCGCAGCGCATCAGAGGCCGTATTTCTACGATGCTTACACCTTCCCGCGGCTCATGAGGTTGGTGGATGCTTATGCTCCTGATCCGACTCAGCTAGGGGCCCTTCGTGTGTTGCTTAACCCGTATGCTAACAAAGGTGGGATAGTATTCACCGACCGAGTCCTCTCTGCTCCTTCGGGACATATCCAACAGCTATTTGACTTATCGAAAGGGGGCGCATCATCCTTAAAGCCTAAGGAAATTATGCACTTGTATTCGATTAGGCCGGGTTATTTGGTGTTCCGTCGAAATGATACGGCTCTTTTCATGCGGTATAATCCGCACCACTTTGCTCGGCAATTAGGTTACAACCAGGGTGTTCCCTTCGAGGCATTTTTGGTGGAGCCCAGCTCGTCTCTGGGAGTTGTTCGTGACATCACCCATCACTTCATGTGGCTGAACACTGGCTCTCGTTTCGTGATCCCCGAGGCTGATTATATTCCATGGTGTGTGGGGGCTTTTACGGGTTGGTACCGCCATCGAGTTGGTCCCATCATTGCCGAGGAGAGGCGGATACTCTTCGGATATAGAGCTCCCGCTCCGACTCAGGCCATGGGCGTTCCGCCGCGACCGCGGATAGTGGTTCACCCTCCATTGAGGGGTAGAGGCACCTTACTTATCCCTGAGGCGGCGGATGTGAAATCTACTCCTCCCACAGTTGGCATGCCAATGCAGACTAGAGCCCAGGCAAAGGCTTCCGAAAAGGCACCAGCAGTAGTTTCATCAGTTGCGGCGTCATCTATGGTAGTGTCATCATCGGTAGTACCACCAAAAGAGGATATTGGAGGCGAGGTTGGGCAGCGCTGTATCAAAGCACCAAAGGGGAAGAAGCAATCCTCCTCCTCGAGTGTCAGCTCTGGCTCAAAAAGGAGGAAGAAGACGGTTACCGGTCTGCTCGACCTCTTGCTTGAACCTGAAGTTGTTGCCCAAGACGAACCCATATCCATGCAAGAGTCGGATGATGGTCTTCGCTTTCCGGGTTCATCTGCCGAGGAAGCCGCATAATTGGCTGAGGCTATAAGGCGCTCACAGGACGAAACTGAGAACGTGGGTGTCCTCAAGAAACCTTATCCTCCCGTCATATTCTACGAAGATCCCCCATCACTGCGATGGGTACATATGGATCCCTTGCGACAGAAGGATGAGATAGCCCTCAAGCAGCCTATCTCAGCCGCTTCCGAAGATGAGCTGGCATTGAAGACCGGTGGCCATGAATCTGCATTTGAACCCCAGCGATCATACTTACTCAGGAAGGAATGTCGACTTGAAAAGCCATACTAGAAGCATCCTGGCGCATCGGTATATGTGCATTACGTATTTTTTCTTTCGGCAAATAATTTGTATCGCTTTTTATATCTCCTTGTCTTTGCGAAACTTTGCAGGGACTTCAGTAATGACAGAGAGTTTGAGCTCGAGTCGCGTCCTGACTGTGGACTCTGTAAATGTCCCCGATGAGACACCGGCAGGTGTGGAGGAGATCGTTATAGCTGCTATCCCTGTTGCAGAGCTTCCGATGATAGCCTTTGTCCCTTCGATGTCAATTCCTTCAGTGGAGGTAGCCCCATTGGCTACGGATCCTATAGATGTCTCTGATGACGTACTGAAAGGTGTAGGAGAGATTGTCGAAGCAGTTGGCTCTATCTTGGAGCTCCCGGTGATGGCCTCCACTTCTCCATCGTCTACACTTTCCGTAGAGGCGACCTTGCCGGTCATAGACCTGATGGATCTTTCTGGTGGCGCCTCGAAGGTTGTAAAAAGAACCGCCATGGCCACTGTTCCCTCTTTGGAGCTTGAAATGGCATATGTCGTTTCGCGATTGGAAGCTGTTATGCCAGCACACGTCCCCGGTGATGTGCCTAAAGGCACGGAGGAGGCTGCCGAAGCTGCTATCCCTCCAGTTCAAAGCAGGAGGAGCATCGAAGGTAGTCTTCTATATTTTGCTTTAATGATCTCTCTATTATCTGACTCCATCTGTCTTTTCAGAATTGCGAGGATTGGCGACGTCCATCATGGATTTATCTCCTAGAAAGTCCTTTCAGCGTCTGCTCGAGATGGCCGACCCACAGGCAATATCCCCGCAAAGAATCGTCCTCTCTTCTGGGCAAGCTTGGTGTTATTTGACCCCTTCATTGTATTATCATTATTTCGTATAACGATGTTGATATTTCTTCTGCAGTTCTGGAAGCTGATGACGAAGTTGAGATCCTCGACGGGCCTGGGGATCTGTCCAATCCTCCTTGCATGACTGTAGGTAAGTAAGATTTTGACGTTGCTTTATATATTCTTTGGGTGTAAATCTCATAGATTGTTCATGGATCTTGACAGCCTTGCCTGCTCTTACCCCGCTGGACTCTCGCATCATTATGCCACCATGACCTTATACCCGGCGCGCATCTGAACGGATGGCGAAGCAAAGCCTTCACTCCTTGTCGGCTCTTATCGAAGATCTTTGTGCTGGTAGTTCGATCACAGCCGAAGAATTTGCTGCCGAAGCCAACATTTCTCTGCCCTTTCTCGCCACTTACCATGATAAAACATTGGTGCATATCTGGGTCAAGTTTTGTCGTCGAGTGGAGGCTTGCTTACATGGTCTCGAGTGCACACGCCTTCCCTCAGAGGTCGTGGCTGCAAAGACGAGCTTATGGGGGCTGATTGAACGGTGCGCTGCAAATCTACAATCATGTGAGAAGAGGCTTAACCGGAAATTCTCGGAGAGGGAACTAACCTCGAGTGCTTTGGGGAAACTTCAAGCTCAGCTCACTACCAAGACCACTCATGCATATGAAATCTGGCGAGTACTTCAAGAAGCTATCACTGAAGTGGTCGCTCTCGACAAAGCCGTCATCTTTACCCGTGAGATGGTTGAAGCTCATAAGGCAACTGAAAGGGAGCTCGAGAGCCGGTTCTTCTCGTATCAGACCCAACAGTCTCAGGCGGAGACCCGTCTTGTGTCAATAACCAAGCTTGAAGCCGTGGCCCAGCAGAAGAGCGATGAATTGAGGAGCTTATTGTGCCACCCGCCGGTTTAAAGATTTTTTCTTTATTGTATTTTCTTTATTATCATTTTTTTATCCACTTATGAATAAAAATATTTTGTATTCATTTTGATTCTTTTATGAGATGTATCTTGTATTCATTTTGAATTCATGAATAAAAGACATATATTTTTTTATCTCATGCTTGCATGTAACTCTGGTGGATGTGGTCCATATGTAGTTTATCTTAGTTTTCTTGCAGGGCAGCGATGGCTTCGGAAACAGGTTCAGATCTGTTGCCTAAGACTTTTCAACTTTATGAGCCATGAGGGTCCTATAAAGACTTTTCTCCCTACGAGTCGAAAGGATCTCGTAGGTGCAATTTCTACTTAGGGGTCGTGAGGACTCCTAAGTGCATTTTCTTGTGAGAGTCGTAAGGATCTCACAAGAGAACCTTCTTTTTATGGGTTGATAGGTTCGTGTGTTGACTTATTTCCGAGTCGAAGCATTGCTTTACGACAGGGAGATCATGGGTTGACATGTATCCGAGTCGAAGCGTTGCTTGACGACAGGGAGGTCAGGGGTTGACATGTATCCGAGTCGAAGTGTTAGTTTACGACAGGGAGATTAAGGGTTGACATGTATCCGAGTTGAAGCATTGCTTTACGACAGGGAGGTCAAGGGTTGACATGTATCCGAGTCGAAGCGTTGCTTTACGACAGGGAGGTCAAGGTTTGACATGTATCCGAGTCGAAGTGTTGCTTTACGACAGGGAGGTCAGGGTTTGACATGTATCCGAGTCGAAGCATTGCTTGACGATGGGGAGGTCAGGGGTTGACATGTATCCGAGTCGAAGTGTTGCTTTACGACAGGGAGGTCAGGGTTTGACATGTATCCGAGTCAAAGCGTTGCTTGAAGATAGGGAGGTCAGGGGTTGACATGTATCCGAGTCGAAGCGTTGCTTGACGACAGGGAGGTCAGGGGTTGACATGTATTCGAGTCGAAGCGTTGCTTTACGATAGGGAGGTCAGGGGTTGACATGTATCCGAGTCGAAGCGTTGCTTTACGACAGGGAGGTCAAGGGTTGACATGTATCCGAGTCGAAGCGTTGCTTTACGACAGGGAGGTCAAGGGTTGACATGTATCCGAGTCGAAGCGTTGCTTTACGACAGGGAGGTCAGGGGTTGACATGTATCCGAATCGAAGCGTTGCTTTACGACAGGAAGGTCAAGGGTTAACATGTATCCGAGTCGAAGCGTTTCTTAACGACAGGGTGGTGAAGGGTTGACATGTATCCGAGTCGAAGCATTGCTTTATGACAGGGAGGTCAAGGGTTGACATGTATCTGAGTCGAAGCGTTGCTTGACGACAGGGAGGTCAAGGGTTGACATGTATCCGAGTCGAAGTGTTGCTTTACGACAAGGAGGTCAGGGGTTGACATGTATCTGAGTCGAAGCGTTGCTTTACGACAAGGAGGTCAGGGACTGACATGTATCCAAGTCGAAGCGTTGCTTGACGACAGGGAGGTCATTATTTGGATTCGACTTCAGCATTACTGTACCGGAATATGGTGCCGGGCGCGAATCATCTTTTGCCATTTGTGGACTTGGAATTTGTCACTGATTTAATCATCAACATCGCTACTACTGGAACGTTGCCAGGAGCGAATCATCACTTGCCTTTTTCTGTTCGAACAAAGATCGCTTAGCAAACAGGGTTAAGATCCTGTCGACTAAGGCTTTTGACTTCATGAGCCGTGAAGGTCTCATAAAGATGTTTCTCCTTACGAGTCGTGAGGATCTCGTAAGTGCTTTTTCTCCTTAAGAATCATGAGGATTCTTAAGTGTATGGTCTCTTATAAGTCGTAAGGATCTCATAAGAGCATTTTTTCCTTGCAAGTCGAGATGACTTACAAGTGTTTGTTCACCAAATGAGGACTTCCACACTATTGGTGGAACTTGGTGGGGGAGACATTTATTTGTGCCCGTGGATTGTATACAAGGGTCAATATTGAACCGTTTGTAGGGCAGTCTGGGAGATGTGATGGCTTAAGAACAGGTTAAGATCCCTGTAGCTTAAGGCTTTTGAATCTTACGAGCCGTGAGGGTCTCATAAGAGGGTTCTCCTTACGAGTCGTGAGGATCCCGTAAGTGTAATTTCTCCTCAGGAATCGTGGGGATCCCTAAGTGTGTTGCTTCCTTGTGAGTCATAAGGATCTCACGCAGGTATTTTCTCCTTACAAGGTCGAGAGGACCTTGCAAGTGTGCATGAATTTTTTTACGAGTCTGCGCCCTTTCGGGTTTTCACAAACTCGCCGGTAGCCCTGCTGTTTTTACTCACGGAGCCCTTTCGGGTTTTCATCCGTGCCCATCTTGCTTATGGATGTACCCCTTTTTTTTATTTATTTATTTTTTTGCGTCAGCCCTAGGATGCTGCAGTTTGTAGTAGTTTAAAAATGTTTCGGTCCGTAGCTAGTTTCAGGACATTGCGGTCTGTTGTTAGTTTAGGTACGTTTCGGTCTGCAATTAGTGTAAGGACATTACGGTCCATTGTTAGTTTAAGGACGTTTCGGTCCATTGCGATTTTGATGCGAGGCTCCGCCGGATACTACTCACAGAGTTTGGGCTTGGGAAGATAGCGAGCGGACATAGGCGTCGTCGTCTATCGTTGACCTAGGTCATGACTCGTCAGGCATAGTATCTTTTCAGGAACCGGCCGTTTATTGGCCTGAAGGGTCTTTCGCCATGCATATCCATGAGTAGATAGGCCCTACCTTAGTAGACCTTGTCTATGATGTACGGGCCCTCATAGTCCGGCTCGAATTTCCCCCGTTTGGCACGATTGGGGATCATAAGTCTCTTGACCACTAGCATGAGTTCTCCTTGGTGAAATGTTCTCGGCCTAGTCAGTCTTTCATATGAGCGCGTCATCCTTGCTTTGTAAGCTTCTAGGTTTTGCTGCGCTATGAGACGAGTTTCATCGAGGACGTCGAGCTCCTTAAGCCGAAGATGAGCATTCTCTTCGTCTGTTAGCTCATAATGAACCGCCACCCATAGAGAGGGTAACTCTATCTCCAAGAAGAGTACCGCTTCCGTGCCGAATACCAATGCGAATGGCATTGTACTCATAGCCGTTTTGAACGTAGTCCGATATGCCCAGAGAGCTTCATGCAGTCTCTCGTGCCAGTCTTTTTTATTTTTGGACACCGTCTTCTTTATGATCTTCGTCAAAGTTTTGTTCAAAGCCTCAGCTAGACCGTTAGCTCGGGGATTATACACCAAAGAGTATCTCCAGTCTATATTATGCTGTTGTGCGAAGCGGCTGATTTTGTGACTTCTGTAGGCTGGCCCGTTATCGGAGATAATCCATCACGGAGTGCCGAACCGATAGATGACGTGTGTCTCGAAGAAATGGAGAATATTCTCCTTCTTCACTTCTCTTAGCGGTACTGCTTCTGCCCATTTAGAGAAGTAATCGGTTGTCGCCAATATGAACCGATGTCCTCTGGATGACGCTGGTTCGATGGACCCGACTATGTCGGTTCCCCATATTTTGAATGGCCAGCTATCCACTGTTAGGTGTAGCAGGTTTGTGTAGGGTTCTTAGGCACACTCATGAGGTTCCACAAGGCATCTACCATGCCAAAATCAAATTTTTTTATGTGCCGAACAACCCTATGCAAGATCGTTTACTAGAGGTAAGGCGAAACTAAAAGCAAGCAAACAACTTTACTGCTAAGTGAAAGGGATTACAACCTTTGTAGATCCGGTCCTTCACTTCTAATGCTCCGTGTTGACGTCCCTTTGCTGCGATCATCGGGATCCCGGACCCTAGCGATGGTTTCTTCCGAGAAATAAGCGGGCTAGGTCATTGACTTCGAGGCTGAAGATGATCTACGTCGGGGAGATTCAAACTCAAGCTATTCCTTCACTTGGTCAAGAACTTTGTGAAGAGAACACCCTATACTACATGGCAAGTAGTAGAGGATGAAGAACTAGGAAGTGGGCTCACTTTAGAATTGTTTTTCTCACACTTTTTCTCATGGCACCATTGGAGCTAGCAAGCTTTTGATGGAGCTTGATGAAGAAGAAGAAGAAGAAAGAATAATAATAATAATGCAAAATGAAAACTTATCCTTTTAATTATGGCACCATGGTTGAGTTAAGCCCTCATGCTTAACTCATATAGAGAATTGACCAAGGTATTAGGTTAAGGGTTAGGTTAAAGCATATCAAGAGAAATGACAAAAGAGTGGACTTTGTCAAAGTTTCTCCAAGCTTCTTCAAGCTTGATAACTTTGACTAAGTTTAATTCTTTTGTTAAATCTTAAGATAAAGCAATAACCCTAATCTTAAACCTAATCTTGGTATAAGTCTCATACACCCATCTTGTGTGTATCATCAAGTATGATACAAACATATGTACACAAATATATATCACATATACACTTATGCACAAACTAGTGAGAAAATAAATCTTAAGTGAGCTAATACTAGTTAATGTAATGTAATATATCAAATATATAATTATACATTAAATTATTAAATCAACTCTTGATTTAATAATCCGGCTATAACCGACTAATATCAAAAGTAACAACTTATCGAAACAACACTTGATCCGATAACCCGGCTATATCGCATACAACCGATCAATGTCATAAATCGCGAGAATAAAATACGGTATCTCATATCGTATCAATCTCAGTCCCACACATATCACATATGCGCTCCTACTCCATTTCGCTTGAGCCAGGAAACCCATGTGTAGGACTCTAAAGACTCGTCAATACGCCGGCAGTAGGTGGTGATCATATCAATCACCCACAAGCCGCAAGCGGTCTGCTAAACGTAACGGCCACCCGGGTATTGAACGATCAGAAGATCAACGAGCAAGCCTGTTCACACTCCTGTGAATCCAATCAGTAACACTTACCGCACAGTCCGGTCTGTTCGTCTGATATGTCGCATATCTCGCCTAGGGGTGGTAAACGTCAGACCCCAACAGCTTGATAAGTCATGCCGATGTAAGGTCCATAACAAGCGTGAAACTACTAATAACACTTACCAGTAAATCAGTGCAACCCTGGCCAGGGATTTCCAGTTATGGCCAGTCGAGCATAGCGCAACATCAACCCCCAATACCGGGAGAGACGAATCCCCTCCTATCGCTCATTGCCTCCATGTGAATCGGGACTGTACCCAAAAACCACCTGTTTGCACGTCTCAGTAGAGCCGTGGTAGGGTGGAAATCAAAGCACAGTGGGAGACACACAAGACTCTATGACGATCTCGGGTCAACAAACTAAGCTGTACCAGTGTCACCAGAGAACTTCCATCTGACGTGAAGTATAATACCATCTGGGAGTTCTCGGCGAGTCCGTTCAGTGTACCCAGTCACCACTAAGCACCCGCAAACCATCTCTAATGTCAAACACCAATGGATATGGGATCATCCATCGCCCATCACATGGGTCGAGAAGATATACGCTAGTCTACTCTGGAATATCGATGCCCCGTCTCGATATTCCCACGACTAGGAACATTGAAGGATGTACTCATTGACTACCCAGGCCCCACTAGTATGATCTACATCATAGTCCTGGAAGTCGAGTACACATTCTAAGGGCTTTATCAACATGGAATAGAGAGACATCAAGTATACATGTTAAGATAAAGAGCAACCAGATAGCGTACTATCATATCGAGCAAGAAAGTCCTACCTATATATGTCCCAGCATCCACTACTATATACATCTCATGTACAGTAATGGCCTCTAGGGCATACATATAACTAACAACCTCCCACTTGCACTAGGGCCATCTGTAGCAGTGGTTGTAGTATCTCATACTCAACCATCCGATAAAAGTCTCTCTCTGGGAAAAGGCCTTTGTGAGTGGATCCGCCGTGTTGTCCTCTGAGTCTACTCTCCTAACCTCGATCACCCTGGAGATCAACTATCTCCATGATCAGGTGATGCAGCCTCAGAATATGTCTGGGTCACTGATGGGACCGGGGTTCCTGGGCCAAAGCCACACTTCCATTGTCACACAATGGTAGGAACCTAGTTCATCTCATGAACTAATATACACCCAAACTGCCTCTTTGGTAGTATCTTTGATAGCGATGTCACCAGCCTTTATCGTCTAGTCTGCCACGGTATCTCAGCTTGGAACTCTTCCAACATACCGTCCCTCCACTGAGGGTAAAGACAATACCTGCGACTGACATTCAGTCGTCCTTATCACCCTGGAACTTTTCCAGTGATTCTCCCCAGGATCAATTGATACCATCTTACTATAACTAGTGAGAATCCTAACATCCAATTAGATCTATCTCATAGATCCAAAACCCAGGATTTAGGAGGTATCACATAGATCCTATATAGAGAATCCTTGTGATAAGAGGAGATTGACCGTACGCAGCATAGGAAACTCTTTTCCTATCAAGAGTATGTTGTCCACGTAATATACGAGGATGACCACCTTACTCTCTACTACCTTTTTGTATATACAAAGTTCATCTACCATTTTGATGAAGTCAAACTCTTTGACTACCACATCAAAACAGACGTTCCAACTCCGCGATGCCTGCTTTATTCTGTAAAGCAACTTGCACACGTTTTCGCTGCTCCCACTGTCTACGAAGCCCTCTGGCTATGTACTTATAGACGCTCTCTTCTAAATCAATATTTAGAAAAGCAGTCATGACACCCAACCGCCAGATATCGTAGTCATGGTATGTAGCCATGGCAAGTTGGATCTGGATGGACTTAAGCACAGCCACTGGAAAAGGTTTCATCATTATCCACGCCTGGTCGATGAAGAAAACCTTTAACAAGTCTAGCTTTGAAAGTCTTAACTTTTCCATCTACACCAAGTAATCTTCTCAAGATATACTTGCTCCTGATGGGGATTTAACCCTTCAGATATAGCATCCAAAGTCCATACTTTGTTGGTGTACATGAATTCCATCTCAGATCGCTAAGCATCCAGCCATTCTTACAGAGTCCCCACTCTTGATGGCCTTCTCGAAACTAGTTGGGTCATCATCTCATGATGCAATCCTCGCTCCCACTGTCATCGAGAAACCGAAGTATCTCTCAGGCGGATGAGGAACCCTACTAGATCGGCGGAAAGGGTGAGGTTCATCGGAGACTATTGAATCCTTTGGTTCTATCAAATCATCAGCTGTAGTTTGTATAACTGGAAATCCTTCCAGTTCTACAGAACTGACCTTGCCTCGAGCTTGTCCGGATTTTTCTTTTAACATAGGCCGGACAACCCAAACCTTAACTTGCTTAAGAGATGGGCTCTTCCCATACTATATCTCATATGGAGTGGTAGGCAGTGATCTGATTCGAACCTAATTCAATACGTATGCAGCTTCTTAAGTGCATAACCCCCAAAAGGAAACAGGTAACTCAGTAGTACTCATCATAGAGCGCACCATATCATATAGGGTGTGATTGCTCCGCCTCGATAGACCGACTTGCTGTGGTGTATACGGAGGAGTAATGCTGAGAGAGAATCTCATCCTCCTTTAGAATAGTCCAGGAATCCCGTTCTCAAGTATTCTCCTCCCTGATCACATCAAAGGACATAATACTTAAACTCGTTTTTGGTTCTCTACTTCTAACTTATATTCGGTGATTATCTTAAAAGTTTCGGACATGTGTTTCAACAGGAACATGTGTCCGAATCTTGAGAGATCATCAGTGAATGTAAGGAAGTACAAAGAATCAGTCCTGGCATATATAGACTGGGGACCTTCATACATCAGCATGTATCAATCCCAAGAGTTCACTAACTCTTTCTCTGTTTCTAGTAAACGGAGCTATGGTCATCATATCTTTGTGACATGACTAGCAAGTTTCATAAGATGTAAATTTAAACTGATTTAAATATGCATCTAAATGTTACTTAGCTAGTCGGGTCGCATTGATATGACCTAGTCTACAATGCCTCAAGAAGAATTCGTTCATTTCTGAACTCTTCCTCTCGTGTGTGTTCTGTATACTAAGAACTGTAGTTTGATTTAGAACGTCAATGCTTTTAGATAACGTGCCTGAACCGATCAACTCTTGATATAGGAAATGTTCAAAACATTATCCAACAATACAAAATTATATCCTTTCTTTACTAGTAAAGAGACTGATATGATGTTGTATATCAGGTTCGGTATCTAATAACATTCGTTCAGAATCAATGTATTCTGGTAATACAGGGTGATAGTGACCAACAAACTTGGCTGCAACACTTGCACCGTTTTCTATCTTATGAAACTTATCACCCGCTCCCAGTTCTCTACCTTTCTGTAGCCCATGTAACAGATTACATTTGTGGGATCCTGATCCGGTATCTAATACCCAGGACGTAGAGGATATAGAGAAACAGTTCTTTGCAATGAACACACCCGAAGAACATGCATCATCATGCACTTTCTTCGTTTGGGCGGCACGGGAAATCTGGTATTCCCCTAATTCCTGCTCGGTCTTATAACAATTATAAATTGGAGCGGGACCAACGTTCCCCAGCTCAGTAAAACAAGCGGGTTTGGTCAATACATCCATATTATTATCTCGATTAAGGCGTGGCATGGTCGCTACCTGGAGAGAGAGAGAAGAAAACACTCTGCGTGCGCTCTTGCAAGATTAAATTGGTTATATATTTTATCTAATCAGGATGGCTCCCACTGTTTTTATCAAATCTTCCTTCAAACCTTAAAAGGAAAGACTAGCCGGGATTAATTACACTCTATAAGTTCGCCAATCTTTCAGCCAGGCCAGTGCCGGTACTTTGAGGGAGGTTCCCCGTGCTTTCGCACGGACCTAATTAAAATAAACCTCGTTTTCCCAGGGGCGTAACCCCGTTGACACCTTTCTAGACACCTACTTGATCGGCTAATTGCAAAGTGCAAAACTCTCCCAGGAGTAACAATTATTCACAGTAGGTATCAGTATCCAACTATCATATAGAAGGCATGCAATCTCATTGCAAATTTCAACACTTGAAACTCCCGATAACGGTTTTTACCCCTAGCACTTATGACCTTAACTATGCTCAACAAATCATAAGTACCAGTCAAGCTCTACCCGTCATTTCATGATTAATTAGACCCACCCACATGACCCTTAACTAAGGTCAACAAAGTCACGCGACTGTCCTAACTAATCGCATCATATGCGGTGTAGGAAGACATCACTTAGCTACCGTATACTGTGCCTTGACTATGGTCAACAAACACAGCATGAATACTAAGTACTCTACTTTCTAAAATGACGGAGGGTTGCAGATGGTTTTTAAGAAAACCTTTAACGCTTTGAACTTGATCTCGTTGCGGAATCAAATGGATTTAAAAATGGAGTGCTTTTAAGGCTTTTACTAGCTTTGCTAAAGAGGTCACTCCCGGTGAAGGGATCTCGGCTCTTTCCTCGTCGAATGAGGTGCAGGATATTCACAATACCACTATGCAAAGCAAGAACTAGAAAAGCAATCAAAAGACAAACCGAAGGTTGTAGCATCTGCTAGTTATTGCTAAAGAGGTCACTCCTGGTGAAAGGATCTCGGCTCTTTCCCTATCGAATAAGGTGCTGGATGTTCTACAAGGAACACCGCTATTCAAAGCAACAACTAGAGCTACCTAATTTATTTTTTTTGAAATTCGATTCCACAACATCTTTTAGGTTTATTTTCTTTCATTAATCTCATTAATGAATGTCCCATCATTTAAGTCTACATAAACATCACAGATAAATACAACATACGCTTATGCCATCCGCATTCGCCTCGATGTCCCGTCCGCACCGTTAGGTTAGGTAACTAACGGCAGAGCGGGGCAGGGCTAGCGTGGGTGTAAAACATAAGCAACATTTATATAATATATCATATATACTATATACTATCTGAACATATCACATGATCACATCACAGATAACGCAGCAGAAAATATCATATGAAATATTGGATATACTAGGACGTCCGTGTTTTATTTTGAGCCTGTATAAAACACGGATTCTACGGTCATAATGAATAGCCAATCTCACACCCCTAGACCCCTACGAGAGCGGCAAGCAACCCTACCAATTCTAGAGTTAGGAGACCCGGACTTGACTCCTCGAGATGGTCTCCCACTGGACCCTAGAACCCGGTTACTTGTGCTCCCCGCCTTGGGTCTATCCTAATGCGGAAAAGTAAATAATATACAATGGTGACATCATCCTCAACCCGGAAGTGCCCCAATAAAAGAATATTACATACAAGTTTTTTTACATGAATGAAAATGAAAAACACTCGTCTTACATAAAAAACCCCGGCTATTCAAACACGACGATCCAATATAACATATCCAGCAACACATAACATCACATGTCATCAACGTAAGTAAATATGCCCATCCCAATTGTCGTTGACATATAGCAACGAAACCGGCGATATCACATATTACACTTACGGTCACAGAAAAGAAAGTGTAAAACTACAACAATTGGAATCTTCAATTTCCTTAGACATCGCATGCCTAATCAAATGAATTCCTTAGACATTGCATGCCTAACAATTATAAACCCCGCATTTTAGTCTCAAAATCGAAAACACTTTTCAATACCAAGTCGGGCAATTCAACAAGATTCCCGACATCCTGATCGAATGCTCATCACAAACTTTAGTAGACGGCCGCACCCCCGGATGCCGTCGACGAAGTGCACTAAGGCAGAACACCGTTACCGCGAGCACCCGAACGGATGCTTTTAGCTACGGGGTTCTCCTACAGTCACTTGGTCGGGGATATGGGGCGTGGCTATCTATTAAGTTTACCCGGCGAGTATCTGCGTACGCTACGTGATTGCGACGGACTTTTGATCACATCAAAATCCCGTGGCAACCGATCAATTGAGACTAAAGTGCTATGTTTATAATATTCAAATCAGTTATCTCATAACTATTTGTGGATTCCAAATATTGTATCACATTCCAGATAAATAGACAATGTTAAACTTTCCGATCGAACAATCAAACACCCAAGTTTTCCCAAAAAGCTCAACGCTTGAAATAAGTTTAAAAACATCCACTTCATGCCACAGTACCAACGGTCCAGCCGTAGAAGGGTCAAGCCAATGCCTCACATGTGGCACGCCGTACTGCCCCAAACCCTAAGGTTCCAAAGGCAGTTCAAGACGGTCACATAATCGAGTTAAGGTTTGTTGTCTTCTAGAGGGTCTATCGCATTACTTGCACTACTTAGAACGTTCTTAAACTACGGAAAAATCCAACACTTGGAAATTTTCCAGCAGGGGGAAAAATGGGTTATTTATATCCGATCGAACTTTTTAACATGTTCTAAAATTATCCGGACAAAATAAACAAAGTTAAATAATCCGATCGAAACATCGTGTCCCCAAAACAACCTAGAAAACTCAACTGTTGAGTATAGATTAAAAATTCCCACAAGAAACAGGAAATTGATACGGGCATTACTGTATGAAAAAAATCCATAACCATTACATACGGCCGCAGAACCGCCGCCAAAAGCAGGGTAAGGCCGCGGTTCCGCTGCGCTATAATAGAGTTAGGGATTCATTTTGTACAGTTAACCTTATATTTCCCAGCTCTATTTTCTGAGCATTTTTAATTAGGAAAAATCCACTGTTTTAAAAAATGCACAGAGAGGGGTGTAGTTTAGGGTTTCGGGGTTCGATCGGGTTTCTAACTTCGTCTACATTTTGCCTAAAGCTCTAGCTAGGCTCTGATACCACTGTAGGGTTCTTAGGCACACTCATGAGGTTCCACAAGGCATCTACCATGCCAAAATCAAAATTTTTTATGTGTCGAACAACCCTATGCAAGATCGTTTACTAGAGGTAAGGCGAAACTAAAAGCAAGCAAACGACTTTACTGCTAAGTGAAAGGGATTACAACCTTTGTAGATCCGGTCCTTCACTTCTAATGCTCCGTGTTGACGTCCCTTCGCTGCGATCATCGGGATCCCGGACCCTAGCGATGGTTTCTTCAGAGAAATGAGCGGGCTAGGTCATTGACTTTGAGGCCGAAGATGATCTACGTCGGGGAGACTCAAACTCAAGCTATTCCTTCACTTGGTCAAGAACTTTGTGAAGAGAACACCCTATACTACATGGAAAGTAGTAGAGGATGAAGAAATAGGAAGTGGGCTCACTTTAGAATTGTTTTTCTCACACTTTTTCTCATGGCACCATTGGAGCTAGCAAGCTTTTGATGGAGCTTGATGAAGAAGAAGAAGAAGAAAGAATAATAATAATAATCCAAAATGAAAACTAATCCTTTTAATTATGGCACCATGGTTGAGTTAAGCCCTCATGCTTAACTCATGTAGAGAATTGACCAAGGTATTAGGTTAAGGGTTAGGTTAAAGCATATCAAGAGAAATGACAAAAGAGTGGACTTTGTCAAAGTTTCTCCAAGCTTCTTCAAGCTTGATAACTTTGACTAACTTTAATTCTTTTGTTAATTCTTAAGATAAAGCAATAACCCTAATCTTAAACCTAATCTTGGTATAAGTCTCATACACCCATCTTGTGTGTATCATTAAGTATGATACAAACATATGTACACAAATATATATCACATATACACTTATGCACAAACTAGTAAGAAAATAAATCTTAAGTGAGCTAATACTAGTTAATGTAATGTAATATATCAAATATATAATTATACATTAAATTATTAAATCAACTCTTGATTTAATAATCCGGCTATAACCGACTAATATCAAAAGTAACAACTTATCGAATCAACATTTGATCCGATAACCCGGCTGTATCGCATACAACCGATCAATGTCACAAATCGTGAGAATAAAATACGGTATCTCATATCATATCAATCTCGGTCCCGCACATATCACATATGCGCTCCTACTCCGTTTCGCTTGAGCCAGGAAACACCTGTGTAGGACTCTAAAGACTCATCAATACGCCGGCAGTAGGTGGTGATCATATCAATCACCCACAAGCCGCAAGCGGTCTGCTAAACGTAATGGCCACCCGGGTATTGAACGATCAAAAGATCAACGAGCAAGCCTACTCACACTCCTGTGAATCCAATCAGTAACACTTACCGCACAGTCCGGTCTGTTCGTCTGATATGTCACATATCTCGCCTAGGGGTGGTAAACGTCAGACCCCAACAGCTTGATAAGTCATGCCGATGTAAAGTCCATAACAAGCGTGAAATTACTGATAACACTTACCAGTAAATCAGTGCAACCCTGGCCAGGGATTTCCAGTTATGGCCAGTCGAGCATAGCGCAACATCAACCCCCAATACCGGGAGAGACGAATCCCCTCCTATCGCTCATTGCCTCAATGTGAATCGGGACTGTACCCAAAAACCACCTGTTTGCATGACTCAGTAGAGCCGTGGTAGGGTGGAAATCAAAGCAGAGTGGGAGACACACAAGACTCTATGACGATCTCGGGTCAACAGACTAAGCTGTACCAGTGTCACCAGAGAACTGCCATCTGACGTGAGGTATAATACCATCTGGGAGTTCTCGGCGAGTCTGTTCAGTGTACCCAGTCACCACTGAGCACCCACATACCATCTCTGATGTCAAATACCAATGTATATGGGATCATCCATCGCCCATCACATGGGTTGAGAAGATATACGCTAGTCTACTCTGGAATATCGATGCCCCGTCTCGATATTCCCACGACTAGGAATATTGAAGGATGTACTCATTGACTACCCAGGCCCCACTAGTATGATCTACATCATAGTCCTGGAAGTCGAGTACACATCCTAAGGGCTTTATCAACATGGAATAGAGAGACAGCAAGTATACATGTTAAGATAAAGAGCAACCAGATAGCGTACTATCATATCGAGCAAGAAAGTCCTACCTATTTATGTCCCAGCATCCACTACTATATACATCTCATGTACGGTAATGGCCTCTAGGGCATACATATAACTAACAGTTTGGATGCTGGTGGATGAAGTCCTCATGAATCTAGAATGAATGGCACTGCTTCGCGTATTCGAGGCAGTCCTGAATCATCGTGGGACAATAGTAGCCCATTCTTTTGATCTTTCGCTTCATCTTTGGGCCGGCTTGATGGGAACTGCAGAGTCCATCGTGAGTTTCTTGGACGACTCTCCTTGCTTCCTCTGGTCCCAGGCATCTTAGCCACAGGGAATCGAACGATCTCTTATACAGAGTATCATTGACGAAAGCGAAAGACAGAGCTCGTTTCATGAGCTGGTGTCTTGAGGATGCATCTTCAGGTGTTCGACGGGATTTGAAGTAGTCTATAAAGACTTCTCTCCAATCCTTAGCATTTTCTTGATCTTCTATTTGTAAGGTTGTTTGCTTGGTCGCTTCCCTTTTTCAGACGACTCCGGATATATTTCCGCTGGTGCAAGAACCCGACGGCTTTGTACGACGATCTTTACATCATCGTGGTTTTCGTCGGCCAGTTCTTTAGCGAGTTTGGCCAATGCATCCTCTTTGCTATTTTCCGCACACGGTATGCTTTCCAGGGCGTAGGAAGGGATTTGAGTCAGCAATTGTTGCACTCTCTCACCGTACTTTACCAACTCTGGTTTACATGATTGATAGTCACCGTTTACTTGACTAACGACCAGCTGAGAGTCCCCGTATATGAGGAGGTTTTCGATTCCTATGTCGACAGCAATCTCAAGACCTGCTATCAAAGCTTCATATTCTGCTTCATTGTTTGTCCTCGGCTCTGTTAAGGAAAAGTCAAAGCGCATTATCCCTCCTTGTGGAGTCACGAAGATGAGGCCTACCCAGATTTGATTATGGGGGAGTTGTGCTTTCGCTTTTTTATGGAAGATGCTCCGTCGAAAGAGAGTTCCCATCGGGTATCACTCCCTCCTCTCTCCTTGTCGATCGTGTCAAACGCGTACTCGTCCGGCAATTCACAATTTAGGGTCGAATCGGCAGGTATTGGGTGCTCAGCAAGGAAGTTAGCGATGGCTTGGCTTTTCACCGCCTTGAGAGGTCGGTATGTTATCGAGAATTCCATTAAGAGTAGGGCCCATTTAGCGAGCCGCCCCGTTAGTATGGCTCTTGACATCAAATACTTGAGAGGATCCACCTTTGATATGAGATGGACCTCATGCGCCAACGCATAGTGTCTGAGCTTCGTTATCGCGAAGATTAACGCCAGGCAGTGTTTTTCGATGGGGAAGTAGTTGTTTTCTGTCCCCGGGAGAACTCGACTCAAATAGTAGAGGTCTCTCTCTTTCCCTTGATCATTTTCCTGTGCCCATAGCGTGCCTAAAGAACCTTCAAGGGCTGTTGTGTACAGGATGAGGGGCTTTCCTTTGACTGGAGCGATCAGTACCGGCGGATTCTGCAAGTATTGCTTGATTTCTTCTAGTGCACTCTGGCATTTACGATCCCAGACGAAAGGGGTCCCCTTCTTCATTAAATGGCTGTAGGGGCGGCATTTGCCGGATAGATTGGCTATGAACCGCCGGATATACGTGAGCTTTCCCTGTAGAAACTGCAGTTACTTGAGAGTTCTTGGCGGAGGCATTTCCATGATCGCCTTGATCTTTGATGGGTCTATTTCGATGCCCCGGTGTCATACTATGAATCCTAGGAATTTGCCCGAGAAAACTCCGAACGCGCATTTGAAAGGGTTCATCTTCAGGTTGTATTTCCGAACGCGCTGGAACACTATCTCCATATGCTCCCAATGCTCCCCGTGCAATTTACTTTTCACCACGAGGTCATCGATATAGAATTCGACGATTTCATGTATGAGGTCATCGAAGATCTTCGTCATGGCCCTCTGATAGGTAGCGCCGGCGTTCTTCAGACCGAAAGGCATCACTTTGTAGCAGAATATGCCCAAAGGAGTCCGGAAAGCGGTATGCATCTGGTCTTCGGGATGCATCTTTATTTGATTGTACCGTGACGAGCCGTCCATGAAGGAGAAGACTTCATGAGTGGACATGTTGTCTATCGTCAGCTCGGTGACCGGTACGGGAAAGTCATCCTTCGGACAGGCTTTGTTGAGGTCCCGAAAGTCCACGCAGATGCGCACCGTTCCATTTTTCTTCATTACTGGGACAATGTTGGCTATCCAGTCAGGGTACTGAACTTCTTGGATGAAGCCAGAGTCGATTAACTTCTTGACCTCGGCGTTGATGCTCATCTCAAGTTCGAGCCGCATTCTTCTCGGTGCCTGTTTGACTGGCTTGACGTCCGGAGATATCGCCAATTTGTGAACAGCAATCTCTGGATCTAGTCTCGGCATCTCGAATTAGTTCCATGCGAAGCAGTCTTTATACTGCATGAGGACATCTTTTAGCGTAGCCACATTTTCTTCAGATAGCAGCTCACTGACGAACGTTGGTCGCGGATCGTTTGTCGTACCCAAGTTGATCTTTCTTAGGTTGTCTGCAGTGGTGTGTATCCTATCCTCCAACTCTTTTAGCGCCGGTGGAAATTCTGAGATCAATTCCTCTTCATCCTCGTTTTCGAAGCGCCAGGATAGGTCATCCATATTCTTGCGCTCTCCTTCTTCTGATAGCGTTATCACATGGCAGGTACGAGACCGTTTCCAAGACCGATGTTGATCTAGTTATACTCTCGCTATATACGTTGCTTTTGGTTCATGTTTTTGTGGTGGGGTTACCCTCTAATTGTCGGATAGAGCAAACCCGCCTTGCTGATACTGGTCTTCAACCCAGTCTTTGAAAGTGAAGCAGTCTTCATGAGAATGTCCTATCGCTCGGTGATAGGAGCAGTAGTCTGGGTGATGAACCTCGTTTACTTGATCGGGATGCCGAGACTCCAAGAGTGTCATCATTTGATGTTTCATGACGAGTTCGAAGATTTTCCTTGTCTTTTCTCGAGGGAAAGAATATGCTCGACCCATCTTTTTTGTTAAAGACGGATTTTGGCTGACCTTTTCTTGATCGCGTTGCCTTTTGGATTCATTTTGCTTCTGTCGAACGTTTTTTCCGTTCTTTGACTTGTTTTTGCCTCTGCGTCGGGCCTTTTTCTTGTCTTGGGAATGCATGGAGGGCTGACGGTGAAGGGCATTGTCATCCTTCGTAGCCTGCCAAAAGAGACGTTGCGTCTTGGCCTTCTCGTAAATGGCCATTTCGCGGCTGTAGTCGTTCCGAACCTTTTGACTCGCTTCCCTTATTAGCTTGTCCATTTGTTCTTCAAACGACGGACTTGGTATTTTTATGGTAGGATCTCATTCTGGTTCAGTGTCAGCGTCTTTTAAAAAGGCATCCTCTTCTTCATCAAGGTTTTTTATGACATGGCAGTCGTGGAATTGCTCCCGTTTCTTGGACTGGACATATCCAAGCCCAATAGTTTCCATTTTTCCGTTGGGCAATTTTCGCTGAGTTCCGGGGACGTTCCAAATCCTGTTGTAGAACTGAGCTTGTCGAGGAGTCTGTTTGAAAGGTATGCCTTGGCATCTTAATAACCTTTTCAATCCCTCGGTGTAGTACCTGGGCAGACGAATGGGTTGGAGCCTGTCAAGCGCAGGATCGGCACCATGCCAGACTTCTTTTTCGACTTTAGTCTCCATGGGCCGATAGAATAGGATTGCCTTTTCAGTTCTTCGCCTGGGAGGGACATAGAATGTCTGCAGCTCTTGCACACTATATGTCTCAAGCGTCTCAAGCTCTCTATAGTGCTGCCACGGAACCATTGTGATTTGTAAACTCTGGTCTACTCCAACGAAGGTTTGCATCGACTGGCGGACGGAGAATACGGCATTGGTTTCATCTTCGGATTCGCTGCCAAAGACCAAGATCGGAGCGGATGGTCCGGGTTTATCATTCCGCTTCTGAGACTGTCTCTAGTAGACTATCTCTTCATCCTCCTCGGTATCGCTTCCAAAAATAGGAATGGGAGTAACGGGCTTCTGTTTAAGTTCCGGCTTATAACACTTCTCCATGTCTTCGAAGTCTAGCAGGAAGTACTTGGCGTCTTCGTATTTTCGGACTTCGCTCACAGAGAATGGATTTAGCTCCCCCATAACGGTGTACTCGAGGAAATCTTTGAAATACTTCATACACTGATGTTGTGTGTGGAAGGGATGATGTTGTACTCGTTTAACCAAGGCCTGCCGAGCAAAACGTTGTAGCAAGTCTTGGAGTCAATGACATGAAATTTGATGTCAGTGACGAGCAGCCCGAAGCGTAATGTGAGAATTACAGACCCGAGCATCCGTGATGACTGGGAGTAAAAACCGGAGATGGTGATTTTATCTCAAGCTAGGTGTTGCACTCTCATGCAAATTTCCTTTAGCACCTCACGTTGAGAAGGTTGACAGAGGACCCATTGTCAATTAGGATCTTCCCTATCTTGATGTCATGGCAATACCCGGTGACATACAAGGGACGGTTGTGCACACACGTTCCGAGGAGGAGATCTTCATCGCTGAAGGTGAAATCGGCCGTGTGGACTTCTTCCAGTTCGTCCTTCATCTTTTCTTCCGCCAAGAAGGCTTGAAACTGGTCGGGCTCTTATAACGCCTTGATTAGGGAATCTCACGCCTCTTTGGATAGGAGGAGGGCATCCAAGATGTTAGTGTATATGCCCTAGAGGCCATTATTGTATCATACTAGTTTGTATATTACTTAATGGAAGCTTGGGATATTCACATGTATATAACAGTCTTGCTAAACATGGTAGTATGCTACTTGGTTTTTCTATCTTAATATGTGAGTATACGTATTGATAGAGCTCTTAGGATCTTGCTTGACTACCAGCGTTGTGATGGCAGTCACACTAGTGGGGGCTGGGTAGTCTACAAGCACATCCTTATTCTGGTCCCTAGTCGTTGGATTATCGAGACAGGGCATCGATACTCCGGAGTAGACTAGTGTGTACGCTTCTCATCCCAGTTGGGGAGATGGTCTGTCCCACAGCCGTCAGTACGTCGTACTGGAGATAGTATGCAGGTGCTCGTTAGGTTACGGGTACACCGGACAGGACTCACAGGGAACTGTTGGTTGGTTTTATACCAGTCGTCAGTTAACAGTTCCCAGGTGACATGAGTACAGCATAGTCCGCAGACTTGACACTTCTACTTCGCCTCGAGTGTGTCCCACTGTTCTTAGATTGCTACCCTACCACGGCTCAAAGAAGTCGTGCAAACAGGTAGCAGTTGGGTGCAGTCCCGAGCACTTAGAGGCAGTGGCGGTTAGACAGGATTCGTCTCTTCCGGTATTGGGGGTTGATATCGCGCTGTGTCAGAGAGCCATTACGCAAAGTCCCTGGCCAGGGCAAGCGAGATTTGCTGGTAGGTTCCAGTAGTTTCTCAGGGTGTAATGGGCTTCGCTCCGACACGACTTATACCGCTATTAGGGGACTGACGCTTGCCGGCCCACTAGGCCCGATATGCGATAGTCTTAGACAACGGACCGGACTGTATGGAGATTGTCACATCAGACTCAGTAGGAGTTCGGATGGGTTTCCTCATCGGCCTTCTTATCGACATCTACCTGGGGACCGTTACATATAGCTAGTGCCGCTTACAGTCTGTGGTTAAACCCACTGCCAGCGTAGTAGTCGAGTCTCTAGAGTCCCACACAGAGAGTTTCCCTACTCCAGGCAAAACGATATAGAAGTCGTATGGTTTTACGACAAGGGTTCGGACGCATACGTGTGTTTACGCACGTACGACATCCGGACAGTTTTTACTAGTCGGATTTGGTTTAAGCCAGTTACTAGTATCCGGTTATTAGATTTATACAGTCTAAAGTTTTTCCGTGTTTTCACGGATAGGAGGGGCGTTCTCGTAATTGCGCGAGAAGCTTCTAGAAGATGGTGACTAAGGAGGTTTAGGTGGCATATACATTGAATGAGATTAGTGAATCATATGGATGATTCATCCATGTCATTAATGCATCATAAATGCTTAATGACTCATGGAGATGAATCACCATTAGATATTTATCAAGCATGGTTGTAAATCATTTTATTTTCTTTTCTTAAAAAACAATAATGCTTGATATATATTATGATAGCTCATTTTCTCATTTCATTATTATGTTCATCTTCTCTCTCCTCAAGCTCTCCCTCTTCAAACCCTAATCCTCCCCTCTCATGTGTTGAGTACAAGGATTAGATTAGACTACTTAATCCTTAACCATTCTCTATATCACCTAGGTTACTTGGATTAGCACTTCAAGAAACCTAGTTACCTCTAGTTTGAGGTGAAGCTTGTAGTAAAGCTCTCGGGTGGATCTTCTACTACTTAGAGAAGGCCGGAGAGGACGTGGAGAACGACAAGACGAAGGACTCAGTTCTATAGGTATAATCACTTAACATAGTAGTTAACACTTCTATGGTTTCTTGTTAATTATTGTTTATGCAAAGATTCTCGGTTAGTCGATGTTTACGCCTAAAACAAGATCGTTTTTCATTATTCCGCCTCCTCGCAAGTCGTGGGGTGTTGTACATCGACTTACAGTGGTATCAGAGCCTCGCTAAACAATAAATAACTCATTAGCAAAGTCGTAAGAATTTCGAACGCAAAATGGAACCGGAAACATCGTCGATTATCACACTTGCTGTCGAATTTTAAACTGGCTCTAAAAATTTTTCAGGGTGCTTCAGAATAACAAGCAGGAAAAACTAGGGCTACTGAAGAAATTTGGACTCCTAACTCGGCCATATCACCGTGGAACCGCGACGGATCCATGCGATCCGCCGCGGATCCGCGGCCGAATTGAGGCCGGGTCGGCCCAAATTTATTTAGTAACTCCTATGTGTTAACAGTGATGTTTCTGGGATGTTTTATTTTCTGCTAAGATCTCAGGTGCACAGAGAAGTTTTGCAGTAGAATCTAAAGTGTTTTGCTCGATCGAAATTTTACGATGTTTGCTAATATGATTATATCTGTGATTGTATAATGTGTTCGTAAACCTCCCCTAACTGCTAGTATGTCGGTTGGCAGGGGGTTGCACATTTCTGTAATGGATTTTATCTGTTTATGGATGTGAACTGTATTGGACTGTTGTGATGATTAGCCGGGGTTTTGCGATGGGTTATTATTTAATTCATTTGATGTAAATGTAATTTGTTGTAATATTATTTTGCGGGGCACATCCAGGTTGCGGTTGTAGCCACCGTTGTATTATTTTATTTTACTGTTTTTGCTCCTAGGACAGACCCAAGGTGGGGTGCACAAACTACCGGGTGGGTAGTTTGCCGTACCCGTAGGGGTCTAGGGTGGGGTAATGGCTATTCATCACAACTGTGTAATCCGTCTTTTGTTGCAGGCTCTAAACAAACGCAGATTGCTTGCAAATCCAATAAAGTTCATATGAGATCTGGAATGCATATTATTGCGTCTGACGAATGTACAATATCTATATATGATAGCTATTTAGACGTCACTTATGTTTTACACCCGCGCTAGCCCATCCCCCGCTCTGTCGTTAGTTAAGTAACCTAACGGGTGATGACGGGACCCCGTGGCGAATGCGGATGGCATAAGAGTGTTAGTGTATATGCCCTAGAGGCCATTACTGTATCATACTAGTTTGTATATTACTTAATGGATGCTTGGGATATTCACCTTGTATATACAATCTTGCTCAAAATAGTAGTATGCTACTTGGTTTGTTTCTACTTCAATGTGTACTTGTGTTTATTTCAGTATATCACTTATACGCATTAGTAGAGCCCTTAGGATCTTTGCTTGATTACCAGCGTTGTGATGGCAGTCACACTAGTGGGGGCTGGGTAATCTATAAGCACATCCTTATACAGGTCCCTAGTCGCAGGACTATCGAGACAGGGCATCGATACTCCGGAGTAGACTAGCGTATGCGCTTCTCATCCCAGTGTGGGAGATGGTCTGTCCCACAGCCATCAGTACGTCGTACTGGAGATAGTATACGGGTGCTCGTTGGGTTACGAGTACACTGGACAGGACTCGTCGGGAACTGACTGGTTGGTATTATACCTATCGTCAGTTATCAGTTCCCAGGTGACATGAGTACAGCTTAGTCCGCTGACTTGACACTGGCACTTCGCCTCAAGTGTGTTCCCACTGCACTTTGATCACTACCCTACCACGGCTCAAAGGAGTCGTGCAAACAGGTGGTGGTTGGGTGCAGTCCCGAAGCACTTGGAGGCAGTGACGGTTAGACAGGATTCGTCTCTCCCGGTATTGGGGGTTGACATCGCGCTGTGTCTAGGAGAGCCATTACACGAGTAGTCCCTGGCCAGGGCAAACGAGATATACTGGTAGGTTTCCAGTGTTATCTCAGGGTGTTTTGGGCTTCGCTCCGGCACGACTTGTACCGCTATTGGGGGACTGACGTTTACCGCCCCCTAGGCCCGCCATGCGATGTATCAGACGAACAGACCGGACTGTACGGAGACTGTCACATTCAGACTCAGTAGGAGTACAGATGGGGTTTCACCTCGTCAGCCTTCTTGTCGACATCTACCTGGGGACCGTTACGCACAGCTAGTGCCGCTTGCGGTCTGTGGTTAAACTCACTGCCAGCGTAGTGTCGAGTCTTTAGAGTCCCACACAGAGGGTATTCGCCTCTGGGCAAAACAGAGTAGAGGTCGCATGGTTTTGCGACAGGGTTCGTTCTCATCCGCGCACTTGTGCACGTTTGGAGTCCGGACGGATTTTACCAGCGGGCTCTGGTTTGAGCCGGATACTGGTATAGTATTTGGGGTTGCTTTTATCTCTCAGTATTCATGTTCCTCGGAACAAGAATGCAGGTGTGTATGCACAGTTCTTTTTGAGGAGGAGGAAGATGATTTTTCATTAGGGTTTCGGAACGGGTGCGTATGCACAGTTGACAGTTGTATTTTTCCAAACCCTAATGGATTTGTATTATATCATTTAATAATATATAATAAAATGAAATTGTGTCATGGTTAGTTTTTGTTGACTTATTGACCATGGTTGACTTGTTGACCATGGTTGAACATTTGACCATTATCATTACAAGAGAAAGATGCTCTTGATTCTTGCATTTTCATTTAATGCTTGTAATGATATTAGTCATTCTAAAACTTTCCATCAACCTTTTCATTTTGATTATTATTATTTGATAATTCATTTTCCTTTTGCATTATGGTTGCAAGAAAGAAAATGATAGCTCATTCTATCATATTCACTCTCTCTCTTCACTTCATCTTCTTCTTCCTCTAGCCAAGAGAAACCTTCTCATGTGTTGAGAATCCTTCTCTTGAAAAACAAAAGCAACCCTTAGACACTCTCTACTCACTCTAGGATCAAGGGTTTAGCAAGCCGGCGATTCTAGTTCACTCCAAGTACGAGAAAGAGCCCAAAGGTCGAGCCTTCGAGGTGGATCCATCTTCGACGGAAGAAGGCGACAAAGGAGAACCATCAACCTCTACAAAGTTTGAAGACGAAGGAGTTCAAGTCTAGGTATAACCATCTTCATCCGAGTAGCTAACTCTCTTTAGCATAGTTTGCTAGTTTTAGTTTAGACAACGATCCCGACCATAGTTTAGTCCATGTTGCCTCTTGCGATAAAAATTCGTTTTTTATACCGTTTCCGCCTCCCCGTAAGAACCGGGGGTCGCAATATGGACTTACAGTGGTATCAGAGCCTAACTAAACTTAAACTAGCTTGGTAGTGAAGTGTAACGAAGTTCGGAACCGGAAAAATCCAAAAACCAAACTTTACAAAAACCTGAGTTTCTGTTGAAATTTTTTCTGGTCAAAATGAAAAACTTTATACTTGTAAATTCGGCTCAGGGTTTTTTGTGAACACCCAAGAAAAACGATACAGTGATTCGTCTAAACTGCCGCCCTTCCGCCGCGTGAGCCTTCTTAGTCGCCGCGGAACCGCCGCGAGTTGTTGTCTTATCTGCATCGTTTTTCGTGCAGTGTGTTTGTGTGTTGGTTTTGGGATTTTTAAAATATATTATATGTGCCCAGATTTTCCAGAAAAGAAATTTCCTTTTGGGGTCCTATAATTCCGTATTTTTTCCGAACTTCACTGCACTTTGACTATGATGGTTATATCTGTGATGCTTGCATGTATTGAACGTCGGCTAATCGCTATAAGTCGATTAGTCGGGGTTATACATGATCTGTAATGTGCTGGAATGTGTATATGAATGTGTTGGACTGTCGCGGGTGAATAGCCGGGGTGGATGTGAGATGAGCTTTTGTTTTTCTTTCATTCATTGTAAATGTAATTTGATGTAATAATATTATTTGTTTGGCCGCACAACCGGGTCGGGGTTGTAGCCGTCATTGTATAATTCTTTTTACTGTTTTTGCTCCTAGGATAGACCCATGGAGGGGTGCACAAACTACCGAGTACTTGGCGGGTAGTTTGCCGCACCCGTAGGGGTCTTGGGTGGGGTATTTGGCTATTCACCGCGACCGTGTTATCCGCTTTTCGTTTCAGGCTCGAAAGGATTGCGGATTGCTAGTATATCCAATGCATTCATCTGTGATCTGTAATGTCTATCATTGCTTACTATTTAGGCGTTGCTTATGTTTTACAGACGCGCTAGCCCAGCCCCCGCTCTGTCGTTAGTTAAGTAACCTAACGGGTAATGACGGGGCCCAGTGGCGAATGCGAATGGCATAAGCGTACGTCATATTTTGGTTGTTTTCTGCAATGGTAGGGTTAAATGATGGGACGCATTAAAAGTACTAATGCAAGAATATCACGCATTAAAAGAACTAATGCAAGATAATAAACCAAGTTAAAGTCGTTGGAACACTTTCGAAAAACCACTCGGTTCTTTTCAAAATAACTTTTAAATGCGGAGCTTGAGCCACTCCTTCTAAAAGCTATCTCGTTCCATCGATTAAATCAAGTTCACTACGTTCACGGTTTCGCCAAAACCATTCGTAGCCCTCCGTCGTTTCGTATGAATATTCAATAAGTATTCAAGCTGTGTTTGTTGACCTTCGTCAAAGCATAGTGATTGGTAGCTATTGGGTATTCATATGTAGCATAGATAGATGCGTTGGTTTGGGACATTCGCATTACCTTGTTGACCTTCGTCAAGGGTATATACGGGTGGATTCAAATTAACCTGGATAATGACGGGCAGAACTTGACATGTGACTTATGATTTGTTGACCTTCGTCAAGGTCATAAGAGCATGGGGCAAAAATCCACATCGGGAGTTTCATAAGTACTGAAACTTGCTAGATTTGCATACCATTTGGAGTGTGGTGATTCTGGTAGGATTCCTTCAGTTTCATCACGCGATGATATTTGGATCCCGATCCTACTGTGAGTATATGCTACTCCTCGGGAAATTTCTCACTAAACGATCAATGCTATAAACCTAGTAGGTGCCTAGAAAGGTGTTAGCGGGGTTACGCCCCCAGGGAAAAGAGGTTATTTAATTAAGGAACTTCGCGAAAGCGTTGGAAAACCTCCCTCGAAGTACCGACACCGGCCTGGCTGAACGGTTAAGCAAGTATTGTGCGGTGGGATTGATCCCGGCTAATTCTTCCTTTATGGTTTGAGGAGGGATTCGAGAAACAGTGGGAGCCATCCTGTTTAGACAAATTAAAAACCATTCTAAACTTGCAAGAGCATCATGCTGAGTGTTTCTTCTTCTCTCTCCTAATTGCAGCGACCAATCAACATGACTGGACTTAAGTTACTCCTAGATAAAAACAAGCTGACAGGGCCAAACTACAAAGATTGGCTCAGGAATGTCAAGATAGCAATCACTTATGACAAGCTGGGGTATCTTCTTACCACCAAAGCTCCCCCTGTCCCTGGTCCAACTTCCAGTATCGCGGATAAGGAAATCCGCAAGACTTGGGAGATTGATAGCGCGAAGGCCAAGTGCCTCCTGCTTGCCTCGATGGACAACGAACATCAGAGGAGGCATGAGAATATGGACATGGAGTCCATATTGCTCCATACAAAAGAACTGTATGGAGAGCAATCACGTATCGCAAGATACGAAGCGTCGAAAAAGTTATTTTCGACAAGAATGGCCGTCGGATCATCAGTAGCCGAGCATGTGCTAAAGATGATCGGCTACATTGAGGAGCTCGCTGACCTAGGGATCACATTGGAGAGTGAGCTATATACGGATATAGTTCTCCAGTCCCTTCCTTCCACTTACGCCCAGTTTATAATGAACTTCAACCTACAAGAAAAGGACGTTGAACTTTCAGAGCTCCTCAACCTGCTGAGGAGCGCAGAGGGCACCCTACAGAAAGGTAGGGAAACATCCACTTTGTTTGTAGGAGGATCATCTTCTTCTAGGTCCAAGGCGAAAGCCAAGGGAAAGAAGAAGAAAGCCCCCGCCAAACCAAGGGGCGGTGTTAGTAAAGTGGATACGAAGGGAAAAGGTAAAGCAACAAAGATAGCGGGGAAGCTTGTGGATAAGGAAGAATGCTTCTTTTGTCATAAGAAAGGACACTGGAAGAATGATTGCAGGGCCTGGAAGGCCAGAACACAGGAATTGAAGCAGGTTGCAGCTTCAGCTTCAGGTGTGTATGTTATTGAAAACTGTCTTTCAATAAACTCTACTTCCTGGGTATTGGATACCGGATCAGGATCTCATATCTGTAATTCTTTGCAGGCGTTGAGAAACCGTAGGGTTTTGAAGGCGGGTGACATGACCCTCAGAGTTGCAAACGGAGCTAGCATGGATGCTAAAGCCGTGGGGGACTATCACCTGGGAATGTCAGATGGACATGTTTTGGTTTTGCGTAATTGCTTTTTTGTACCCAACGCAACTTGTAATATCATTTCTGTATCTTTAGTTTCTAAAGAAGGTTATGAATTTGCGTTTGTAAGTAATGTTGTAAACATTCACCTTAATCAAGTATTGATTGGGTCAGGTACTCTGAGTAATGGTATATACGTGTTAAACCAACCACAGATTTTTAATGTCCAGAATACACACAAAAGAAAGTCTCCAGAAATAAATCAGACTTTCTTATGGCATTGTAGATTGGGTCACATCAATGAGAGAAGGTTGACGAAGTTACATACAGAAGGGTATTTGAATACGTTCGAATATCAGTCGTATGCCACTTGTCAATCCTGTCTCAAGGGAAAGATGACAAAGACTCCGTTTACTGGACATAGAGTAAGAGCGAGCGAGCTCTTGGGACTCGTACACAGTGACGTGTGCGGTCCAATGTCTACACATGCCCGAAGCGGACATTCTTACTTCATTACTTTTACGGATGACTTCTCAAGGTACGGTTATGTCTTCTTAATGAAACATAAGTCCGAGGCCTTTGGAAAATTCCAGGAGTATAAGAATGAAGTAGAGAAACAGACCGGCAAAAGTATTAAGATTCTAAGATCGGATCGA
Organism: Agapanthus africanus; assembly: GCA_030015575.1. NCBI lineage: Eukaryota > Viridiplantae > Streptophyta > Magnoliopsida > Asparagales > Amaryllidaceae > Agapanthus > Agapanthus africanus. The sequence goes on along the minus strand of JASDDO010000024.1, from coordinate 543,970,985 downwards.
GGTGGAGAATACTTAAGTGCCGAATTCCTGAATTACTTAAAAGAGAATGGTATTCTCTCTCAGCTTACTCCTCCATACACTCCGCAACATAACGGTGTATCGGAGAGACGGAACCGAACCCTATTGGATATGGTTCGGTCCATGATGAGTAACGCTGAGTTACCGCGATCATTCTGGGGATATACACTAGAAGCAGCTGCGTATCTCTTGAACAAGGCTCCTACCAAGACTGTGCCCACCACCCCATATGAGATGTGGACTGGGAAGAAACCCTGTCTTAATTATCTTAAGGTATGGGGATGTCCAGCTTTTGTAAAAAAGCAGCATGCGGACAAACTTGAGGCACGTTCAGTACAGTGTAAGTTTGTGGGATACCCAAGGAACTCCAGGGGGTATCTTTTCTATTCCGCTGAGGAACAAAAGGTTTTTGTTTCTCAGCATGCCCGCTTCTTGGAAACTGAGTTTTTGGAAACCCAGATAAGTGGGAACACAATAGAACTGGAAGAAATTCCAGAACCACAGACTGTTACTGAAAGCTTAGTGGAACCAGAGGGTTCAACAGAACAGGACATTCCTACGCCGCTCCGTAGGAGTAGTAGGCAGTCTCATCCGCCCGAGAGATACTGCGGTTTTCTCATAGACGGGGATAGAGAGGATTGCATCATAGATTATGATGAGCCTACTAGCTTCCAGCAGGCCGTTCAGAGCGTTGACTCAGTGAAATGGCTGGATGCAATGCGGACCGAAATGGAGTCCATGTACACCAACAAGGTATGGACGTTGGACATTGCTCCAGACGGGGTAAAACCCGTAGGATGCAAGTGGATCTTCAAAAGGAAGATTGGTGTAGATGGACAGGTTGAGACCTATAAAGCTAGGCTGGTAGCAAAGGGTTTTCGTCAAAGACCTGGCTTGGACTACGACGAAACCTTTTCTCCAGTAGCCATGCTGAAATCCATTCGGATCCTTCTTGCCATTGATGCCTTCCACGATTATGAGATTTGGCAGATGGACGTAAAAACCGCTTTTCTAAATGGAAATTTAGAGGAGTGTGTCTATATGGATCAGCCAGAGGGTTTCATTCAGAGTGGGAGCAGCGGAAAGGTGTGCAAGTTGCTTAAGTCCATCTATGGACTAAAGCAGGCATCGCGGAGTTGGAACATCTGTTTTGATGAGACGGTCAAGGAATTTGGCTTTATCAAAAATCCAGATGAACCATGCATCTATAGTAGATTTGTAGCGAGAACTGTAGTATTCCTCGTTTTATACGTGGATGACATTCTCTTAATAGGAAATGATATTCCTATGCTACAATCTGTCAAGGGGTTCTTGTCACAAAGGTTCTCCATGAAAGACCTGGGTGATGCCTCATACATCCTGGGGATCCGGATCCATCGTGATAGATCCAAGAGGATATTGGGACTTTCTCAGTCCAGGTACATCGACACCGTACTGAAAAGATTCAGTATGGAAGATTCCAAGCGCGGTAACCTACCGGCTTGTCACGGGATCACCCTCTCTAAAGAGATGTCTCCCAAGACTGATTTGGAGAGGGATCGCATGTCTATTATACCCTACGCTTCTGCGGTAGGCTCTATAATGTATGCGATGTTGTGTACCAGACCGGATGTAGCTTATGCACTGAGTGTAGTAAGCCGGTATCAGTCAAACCCTGGGGAGAAACATTGGATAGCGGTAAAGAACATTCTCAAGTACCTGAGGAGGACTAAGGAGATGTTTTTGGTGTATGGCGGAAAAGACCTCCAGATTGAGGCCTTTGCTGACTCCAGCTTCCAGAGTGACAAGGATGATTCCAAGTCCATGTCGGGTTTTGTCTTTACCCTCAATGGAGGGGCGGTGTGTTGGAAGAGTTCCAAACAGGAAACCGTTGCAGACTCGACTATGGAAGCGGAATACATCGCTGCATCTGATGCCGCAAAAGAAGCTGTCTGGATAAGGAAGTTCTTAAAGGAACTTCAGGTGGTTCCATCCATTGTTGACCCAGTACCTCTGTATTGCGACAACAACGGGGCTATAGCTTTAGCAAAGGAACCCAGGTCCCATCAAAGATCCAGGCACATCTTGAGGCGGTATCACCTGATCAGGGAGATCGTGGATCGCAAGGAGATCGAGGTTCGGAGAGTTGCTTCAGAAGACAACACTGCAGATCCATTCACCAAGGCCCTGCCCCAGACTCAGTTCGAGCGGCTTATCGAGATGATAGGTCTTCGATACGCCAGTACATGGCCTTAGTGCAAGTGGGAGATTGTTAGTGTATATGCCCTAGAGGCCATTACTGTATCATACTAGTTTGTATATTACTTAATGGATGCTTGGGATATTCACCTTGTATATACAATCTTGCTCAAAATAGTAGTATGCTACTTGGTTTGTTTCTACTTCAATGTGTACTTGTGTTTATTTCAGTATATCACTTATACGCATTAGTAGAGCCCTTAGGATCTTTGCTTGATTACCAGCGTTGTGATGGCAGTCACACTAGTGGGGGCTGGGTAATCTATAAGCACATCCTTATACAGGTCCCTAGTCGCAGGACTATCGAGACAGGGCATCGATACTCCGGAGTAGACTAGCGTATGCGCTTCTCATCCCAGTGTGGGAGATGGTCTGTCCCACAGCCATCAGTACGTCGTACTGGAGATAGTATACGGGTGCTCGTTGGGTTACGAGTACACTGGACAGGACTCGTCGGGAACTGACTGGTTGGTATTATACCTATCGTCAGTTATCAGTTCCCAGGTGACATGAGTACAGCTTAGTCCGCTGACTTGACACTGGCACTTCGCCTCAAGTGTGTTCCCACTGCACTTTGATCACTACCCTACCACGGCTCAAAGGAGTCGTGCAAACAGGTGGTGGTTGGGTGCAGTCCCGAAGCACTTGGAGGCAGTGACGGTTAGACAGGATTCGTCTCTCCCGGTATTGGGGGTTGACATCGCGCTGTGTCTAGGAGAGCCATTACACGAGTAGTCCCTGGCCAGGGCAAACGAGATATACTGGTAGGTTTCCAGTGTTATCTCAGGGTGTTTTGGGCTTCGCTCCGGCACGACTTGTACCGCTATTGGGGGACTGACGTTTACCGCCCCCTAGGCCCGCCATGCGATGTATCAGACGAACAGACCGGACTGTACGGAGACTGTCACATTCAGACTCAGTAGGAGTACAGATGGGGTTTCACCTCGTCAGCCTTCTTGTCGACATCTACCTGGGGACCGTTACGCACAGCTAGTGCCGCTTGCGGTCTGTGGTTAAACTCACTGCCAGCGTAGTGTCGAGTCTTTAGAGTCCCACACAGAGGGTATTCGCCTCTGGGCAAAACAGAGTAGAGGTCGCATGGTTTTGCGACAGGGTTCGTTCTCATCCGCGCACTTGTGCACGTTTGGAGTCCGGACGGATTTTACCAGCGGGCTCTGGTTTGAGCCGGATACTGGTATAGTATTTGGGGTTGCTTTTATCTCTCAGTATTCATGTTCCTCGGAACAAGAATGCAGGTGTGTATGCACAGTTCTTTTTGAGGAGGAGGAAGATGATTTTTCATTAGGGTTTCGGAACGGGTGCGTATGCACAGTTGACAGTTGTATTTTTCCAAACCCTAATGGATTTGTATTATATCATTTAATAATATATAATAAAATGAAATTGTGTCATGGTTAGTTTTTGTTGACTTGTTGACCATGGTTGACTTGTTGACCATGGTTGAACATTTGACCATTATCATTACAAGAGAAAGATGCTCTTGATTCTTGCATTTTCATTTAATGCTTGTAATGATATTAGTCATTCTAAAACTTTCCATCAACCTTTTCATTTTGATTATTATTATTTGATAATTCATTTTCCTTTTGCATTATGGTTGCAAGAAAGAAAATGATAGCTCATTCTATCATATTCACTCTCTCTCTTCACTTCATCTTCTTCTTCCTCTAGCCAAGAGAAACCTTCTCATGTGTTGAGAATTCTTCTCTTGAAAAACAAAAGCAACCCTTAGACACTCTCTACTCACTCTAGGATCAAGGGTTTAGCAAGCCGGCGATTCTAGTTCACTCCAAGTACGAGAAAGAGCCCAAAGGTCGAGCCTTCGAGGTGGATCCATCTTCGACGGAAGAAGGCGACAAAGGAGAACCATCAACCTCTACAAAGTTTGAAGACGAAGGAGTTCAAGTCTAGGTATAACCATCTTCATCCGAGTAGCTAACTCTCTTTAGCATAGTTTGCTAGTTTTAGTTTAGACAACGATCCCGACCATAGTTTAGTCCATGTTGCCTCTTGCGATAAAAATTCGTTTTTTATACCGTTTCCGCCTCCCCGTAAGAACCGGGGGTCGCAATATGGACTTACAAAGAGGACGTTGTATTTTCTTTGTTTTCTGCAATGATAGGTTAAATGATGGGACGCATTATTTTAATACAAAGAAAATAAACCAATGTTGAATCGTTGGAACAATTTAAAAGAAACCACTCGGTTATTTTAAAAGAGCAGAATTTTTATTGCGGAACTTTAACCACTCCTTTTAAAAAGCTATCAGGTTCCTTCGATTATATCAAGTTCACTACGTTCACGGTTTCGCCAAAACCAGTCATAGCCCTCCGTCATTCTTATGGATGGTCAGTAGTATTCAAGCTATGTTTGTTGGCTTTCGTCAAGGCATAGTGTTTGGTAGCTGCTGGGGTATTCATTTGTTGCATAGATAGATGAGTTGGTTTGGGACAGTTGTATAACCTTGTTGGTTTTCGTCAAGGGTATATACGGGTGGGTTCAAATTAAAAAGATAATGATGGGCAGAACTTGATATGTGTTTTATGATTTGTTGGCTTTCGTCAAAGTCATAAGAATATGGGGCAAAAATCTATATCGGGAATTTCTAAAGAAACTGAAATTTGCAAAAAGATGCATACCATTTGGAGTTTGATGAATGTTGGTAGGATTCCTTCAACATTATCATACGATGATATTTGGATCCCGATCCTACTGTGAGTATATGCTACTTATCAGGAGATTCGTCACTTAACGATCAATGCTATAAACCAAGTAGGTGTCAAGAAAGGTGTCAGCGGGGTTACGCCCCCAGAGAAAAGGCTATTTAATTAAGGAACTTTGCGAAAGCGTTGGAAAACCTCCCTCGAAGTATCGACACTAGCCTGGCTGAACGGTTAAGCAAGTATTGTACGGTGAGAATAGTCCTGGCTAATTCTTCTTTTATGGTTTGGGGAAGGATTCGAGAAACAGTGGGAGCCATCCAGTTAGATAAATTAAAAACCACTCTAAACTTGCAAGAGCATCATGCTAAAGTGTTTTCTTCTCTCTCTCTCATTGCAGCGACCTTGTGACCATGACTAGGTTACATCTAGATAACAAGTTGACTGAATCTAACTTATTTGACTGGCAAAGGTCTGTCCAGATGTCCATTGCCTATGACAAGCTAGACCACCTTATTACTACTCAAGATCCCGCCGTCCCAGGTCCAGTTTCGACCGTCGCGGATATGGATATCCGTCAGACAAGGGAAAAGGTTAAAGCGAAAGCCAAGTGCCTCGTGTTGGCTTCAGTTGATGGTGTATACCAGAAGCAGCACGAGAAGATGGACTCAGTTTCCATCTTTCTCCATAACAAAGATTTATATGGAGAGCAATCTCATATCGCAAGATATGAGGCCTCGAACGAATTAATTCAAGAGAGGTCGGCTGACGGGTCGTCTATAGGGGACGACGTCCTTACGATGACTAGCTATATTGATGAGCTCAAGGACCTAGAGACCACGTTGGGAAACAGGTCATACGCTGACTTATTTCCACAGTCCCTACCCTCTACTTATACCCTAAAAGAAACCAGGGAGACACAAGCTCTGCTTAATGGGGGATCTTCTTCTTCTACATCCAGGGCGAAAGAAAAGGATGAAAAGAAGAAGACCTCTACAAAGCCGATATACAGTATTAGTAAAGTAGGAGGAAAGGGAAGAGCACAAGTTTCGGGACTTGGTGTAGGTAAGGAGGGATGTTCCTATTGTTATAGGAACGGGCATTGGCAGAAGGATTGCAGGGCTTTGGAAGCCAGTAGCCAGGATACGAAGCATGTTGTGGCTTCAACCTCAAGTGTGTTTGTAATTGAGAACTGTTTGTCAATTAACTCTACTTCCTGGGTATTAGATACCGGAGCAGGATCTCATATCTGTAATTTGTTACATGCTTTGAGAAACCGTAAAGTTATAAGGGTAGGTGATTTGTCTCTCAGAGTTGCTAACGGAATGAGCGTGGACGCTGAATCCGTGGGAGAATATCGCCTAGGTTTGACAAGTGGGCAGATATTGATTCTACGTAACTGTCTGTATGTACCTAGTTTGACTTGTAATATCATATCAGTGTCCTCACTTTCGAGAGAGGGATATGACTTTACATTCGTAAGCGATGTAGTTCACATCCACCTAAATCAAGTTCTGATTGGGTCCGGTACATTAGATGACGGTATATACGTATTGAATCAAGCTCAGGTTTTCAATGTCCAGAACACACTTAAAAGAAAGTCTCCAAAAATAAATCAGGCTTTCTTATGGCATTGTAGACTAGGTCATATCAATGAAACGCGATTAACAAAGTTACATAGAGAAGGATATTTGAATCCGTTCGAATATCAATCTTATGCCACTTGTGAATCTTGTCTCATGGGAAAGATGACAAAGACTCCGTTTACTGGACACGGAGTAAGAGCGAGCGAGCTCTTAGGACTCATACACAGTGACGTGTGCGGTCCAATGTCTACACATGCATGAGGTGGTTATTCCTACTTCATTACTTTTACGGATGATTTCTCTAGGTATGGACATATCTTCTTGATGAAGCATAAATCCGAGGCCTTTGAGAAATTCCAGGAATACAAGAATGAAGTGGAAAACCAAACAGGCAAAAGTATTAAGACACTGAGATCTGATCAAGGTGATGAATACTTAAGTGCCGAGTTCCTAGGTTACTTAAAAGAGAATGGAATTCTCTCTCAGCTTACTCTTCCATACACACCACAACACAACGGTGTATCGGAAAGGAGGAATCGAACCCTATTGGATATGGTTCGTTCCATGATGAGTAAGGCTGAGTTACCGCGATCATTCTGGGGTTATGCGCTAGAATCAACGGCATATCTTTTAAACAAGGTTCCAACCAAGACTGTGCCTACCACACCATATCAGATGTGGAGTGGGAAGAAACCCTATCTTCAGTACCTGAAGACATGGGGATGTCCAGCTTTTGTAAAAACGCAGCATCCGGATAAGCTCGAGGCACGCTCAGTAGAGTGTAAGTTTGTGGGATATCCAAAGAACTCCATTGGATATTGCTTCTACTACGCAGAGGAACAAAAGGTTTTTGTTTCTCGTCATGCCCGCTTCTTAGAAACTGAATTTTTAGAAAATCAGAAGAGTGGGAGCACAGTAGAACTAGAAGAAATTCCAGAACCACAAGCTGTTACTGAAAGTTTGGTAGAACAAGAAGTTTCAGAAGAAAGGGACATACCAGCGCCTATCCGCAGAAGTAGTAGGCAGTCTCATCCGCCCGAGAGATACTACGGTTTTCTCATAGACGGGGATTGAGAAGATTGCGTCATTGATAATGACGACCCTACTAGCTTCCAGCAAGCCATTCAGAGAGGCGACTCGGTAAAATGGCTGGATGCAATGCGGACCGAAATGGAGTCCATGTACACTAACAAAGTATGGACTTTGGACACTGCTCCAGATGGGGTAAAACCCGTAGGATGCAAGTGGATCTTCAGAAAGAAGATTGGTGTAGATGGACAGGTTGAAACCTATAAGGCTAGACTTATTGCAAAGGGTTTCCGTCAAAGACCTGGTTTGGACTATGACGAAACCTTTTCTCCAGTGGCTATGCTGAAATCCATTCGGGTCCTTCTTGCTATTGCTGCCTTCCACGATTATGAGATCTGGCAGATGGACGTAAAGACGGCCTTTCTAAATGGAAATTTAGAAGAGAGCGTCTATATGGATCAGCCAGAGGGATTCATTCAGAGTGGGAGCAGCGGTAAAGTTTGCAAGCTGCTTAAGTCCATTTATGGACTAAAGCAGGCATCGCGGAGTTGGAACATCTGTTTTGATGATACTGTCAAAGAATTCGACTTTATCAAAAATCCAGATGAACCATGCATATACAGTAAGATTGTAGGGAGAGTTGTTGTATTCCTCGTCTTGTACGTGGATGAAATTCTCCTAATAGAAAATGATATTCCTATGCTACAGTCAGTCAAAAGATTCTTGTCACAGAAATTCTCCATGAAGGACCTGGGTGATGCCACCTACATTCTGGGGATCCAGATCTATCGTGATAGATCAAAGAGGATGTTGGGACTTTCGCAGTCCAGGCACATAGACACCATATTGAAAAGATTCAGTATGGAAGATTCTAAGCGCGGTAACCTACCGGCTTGTCACGGAATCACCCTCTCCAAAGAGATGTCTCCCAAGACTGATTTGGAAAGGGAACGCATGTCGATTATACCCTACGCTTCTGCGGTAGGCTCTATAATGTATGCGATGTTATGTACCAGACCAGATATAGCATACGCGTTGAGCATTGTAAGCCGGTATCAGGCAAACCCACGGGAGAATCACTGGATAGCAGTAAAGAACATTCTCAAGTACCTGAGGAGGACTAAGGAGATGTTCTTGGTTTACGGCGGAAAAGACCTCAGGATGGAGACCTATGCTGATTCCGGCTTCCAGAGTGACAAGGATGACTCCAAGTCCATGTCGGGTTATGTCTTTACCCTCAATGGAGGGGCGATCTGTTGGAAGAGTTCCAAGCAGGACACCGTTGCTGACTCAACGATGGAAGCGGAGTACATAGCTGCTTGCGATGCCGCAAAAGAAGCTGTCTGGATGAAGAAGTTCCTTACAGAACTTCAGGTGGTTCCTACCAGTGTTGGTCCAATACCTCTGTATTGCGACAACAACGGCGCTATAGCTTTAGCGAAGGAACCCAGGTCCCATCAGAAGTCCAGACACATCTTAAGGCGCTATCACCTGATCAGGGAGATCGTAGATCGCCAGGAGATCGAGGTAAAGAGAGTAAATTCAGAGGATAACATTGCTGATCCATTCACGAAGGCCCTACCTCAGATTCAGTTCGAGAGGCTACTCGAGATCATCGGTCTTCGATACGCCAGTACATGGCCCTAGTGCAAGTGGGAGATTGTTAGTGTATATGCCCTAGGGGCCATTATTGTATCATACTAGTTTGTATATTACTTAATGGAAGCTTGGGATATTCACATGTATATAACAGTCTTGCTAAACATGGTAGTATGCTACTTGGTTTTTCTATCTTAATATGTGAGTATACGTATTGATAGAGCTCTTAGGATCTTGCTTGACTACCAGCGTTGTGATGGCAGTCACACTAGTGGGGGCCGGGTAGTCTACAAGCACATCCTTATTATGGTCCCTAGTCGTTGGATTATCGAGATAGGGCATCGATACTCCGGAGTAGACTAGTGTGTACACATCTCATCCCAGTTAGGGAGATGGTCTGTCCCACAGCCGTCAGTACGTCGTACTGGAGATAGTATGCAGGTGCTCGTTAGGTTACGGGTACACCGGACAGGACTCATAGGGAACTGTTGGTTAGTTTTATACCAGTCGTCAGTTAACAGTTTCCAGGTGACATGAGTACAGCATAGTCCGCAGACTTGACACTGCTACTTCGCCTCGAGTGTGTCCCACTGTTCTTAGATTTCTACTCTACCACGGCTCAAAGGAGTCGTGCAAACAGATAGCAGTTGGGTGCAGTCCCGAGCACTTGGAGGCAGTGGCGGTTAGACAGGATGCGTCTCTCCCGGTATTGGGGGTTGATATCACGCTTTGTCAGAGAGCCATTACGCAAAGTCCCGGGCCAGGGCAAGCGAGATTTGCTGGTAGGTTCCAGTAGTTTATCAGGGTGTAATGGGCTTCACTCCGACACGACTTATACCGCTATTAGAGGACTGACGCTTGCCGCCCCCCTAGGCCCGATATGCGATAGTCTTAGACGAACGGACCAGACTGTATGAAGATTGTCACATCAGACTCAGTAGGAGTTCGGATGGGTTTCCTCATCGGCCTTCTTATCGACATCTACCTGGGGACCGTTACGTACAGCTAGTGCCGCTTGCGGTCTGTGGTTAAACCCACTGCCAGCGTAGTAGTCGAGTCTCTAGAGTCCCACACAGAGAGTTTCCCTACTCCAGGAGAAACGATATAGAGGTCGTATGGTTTTACGACAAGGGTTCGGACGCATACGTGTGTTTACGCACGTACGACATCCGGACAGTTTTTACTAGTCGGCTTTGGTTTAAGCCAGTTACTAGTATCCGGTTATTGGATTTATACAGTCTAAAGTTTTTCCGTGTTTTCACGGATAGGAGGGGCGTTCTCGTAATTGCGCGAGAAGCTTCTAGAAGATGGTGACTAAGGAGGTTTAGGTGGCATATACATTGAATGAGATTAGTGAGTCATATGGATGATTCATCCATGTCATTAATGCATCATAAATTCTTAATGACTCATGGAGATGAATCACCATTAGATATTTATCAAGCATGGTTGTAAATCATTTTATTTTCTTTTCTTAAAAACAATAATGCTTGATATATATTATGATAGCTCATTTTCTCATTTCATTATTATGTTCATCTTCTCTCTCCTCAAGCTCTCTCTCTTCAAACCCTAATCCTCCCCTCTCATGTGTTGAGTACAAGGATTAGATTAGACTACTTAATCCTTAACCATTCTCTATATCACCTAGGTTACTTGGATTAGCACTTCAAGAAACCTAGTTACCTCTAGTTTGAGGTGAAGCTTGTAGTAAAGCTCTCGGGTGGATCTTCTACTACTTAGAGAAGGGCGGAGAGGACGTGGAGAACGACAAGAGGAAGGACTCGGTTCTATAGGTATAATCACTTAACATAGTAGTTAACACTTCTATGGTTTCTTGTTGATTATTGTTTATGCAAAGATTCTCGGTTAGTCGATGTTTACGCCTAAAACAAGATCGTTTTTCATTATTCCGCCTCCCCGCAAGTCGTGGGGTGTTGTACATCGACTTACACAAGATACTCAATTGTGAGGGTATCTTTTTCAAATGCGCTAAGACATTGTAATACACCTTGCTTTTCTTAAGCGGGTCCTTGGCTGCAAGCTCTTCGACGAATCGATCATCGAGGGCGATATCCTCATGGACTTTTTCCTTCCCTTTATCATTTGTGTCTGTCCCTTTGTTTGTGGGTCCGAGATTCTTTTCAGGCAACGTACGGCTGCGCAGCTGAATATTCTCGCGGGTCTTCACTTCTTCTGTCTCGGAGGTGGATTCCTTGAAGAGGGGACTGAGGGATATTTCTTCATTAGATTCGCTTCCGAAGGTGAGAACTTGTGATCCCCCGGATTCAACCATGTGACAGTTCCCGGTAGTTCTTCCACGTTCGTCTGTCGCACTTTTTCGTTGTCGACGAGCTTCAGGCTTCATCCTCTTAAAGTGCTTCCTGTGAACGACATACCCTTGCCACCATTTTTTAAAGGCCATGCATTCTTCGGTAGGATGTGCAATCCTCTGATGGTATAAGCAATAAGTGGGATGTACATCCGCTTCGTCATACTGCTGGGAGTATTCCCTTTGAAAGGTGGCATCTTCATTCCCATGGACAAGGCTTTGGCGAACCGTTTCCTCGTTTTAAGTTTGCTTTTGTCTGCGGCGGATCTGCTTTGATCTGGTGGGAGTGTTTTGTGTGCCTACCGCGACTTCTTCAAATTGACACCGATTCCTGGCCCTTTCGAATATGGCCATTTCGCGTTCTTGATCATCCTTTCTCTTTTGACGGGCTTCGTTCAGCAGCATGTCGATCATTTCGTCAGACGGTTCTAAGGGTTTTGGCTTCGATCCTGCCCCCAGCTCCTCTATGTTGTCTTCTAACGCCGAGTGAGCTTCTTCGTTAGTTAGCAACGAATGAGAGATCATGTGGCAACTTGCCACATCATCCTCAGATTCTTCTGACGAGTCATCTCCGTCGTCATTGTCGTTATTTCCGCTCTCAAGGATATTGTTGAGAAATTCTTGGAGTGTGACTGGGGTTCGCGCCTTTTGGTTGTATTCCTCCAGCGCGTCAATATGATTTTGCAGGTCCGTGCGTTTGTCATCAGGCTTCACGGGCTTTTTGGTCTTCTTCTTCTTCTTCGAAGACTTTAACGGCTGGGCCTGAGCGTTTTGACCATCGCTACCAATTCTTGGCGTCGGGCGCGGTTTCAGCATTCCCTCAATAATCTCAGGTTCCAGCGGGCTTCTCCACCTAATCGCCGGGCATGTTAGGAGATCCTTCAGCATTCGTTTTGTTTTGGCTGAAAGAGAAACCTCCCATGGAGCTTCTTCTATAAAAGAGCACGATGCCCCTGGCGTGTCTATCTTTTTAGGAGTGTGTGGCTGGGGCGGGCTTACCTTCCAATTCTCAGACAATGTGAATTTGCCCTGTTAGTATTGGTCTTCAATCCAGCGTTTGAAGAGTAAGCAATCTTCGATTAGATGGCCTACTTGTAACACCTTAGAATGTGATTAGTGGCTAATTATACTTTAATGTGTGGTTTTTAGTAAAAAGTTTACCAAAACGATTTTCAAATATTTTATCAAAATTAATGAATATTTTATTAGAATTTAATTAGGCTTGCACACACATGTGCATGTAAAATAGGGCTAAGTTTTGGGTTAAGCCATATTTAGATAGCCATGGTGGACTAACCCATATTAGTAGGTTAATGTGAAGTTAATTAAGGGAATTAGATTTTATAATTAAATTAACTTTAGCTTTGTTTTGGGAGTTGACTTGAATTAGAGAGAGAGAGAGAGGGAATGATGAATGAGGCATGCTTGGTAATTAATGAGGAGAGAGAGGGGGGGTTGACTCTCATATCTCTCATTTCTTTTTTGTTTCAAACACTCACACACTCATTCTCACATCTCTCCCCCTCTCATTTTCAGACATACACACACACAACTGCAGTAACAACAGCAGCAGCTGAAGCAACAGCAGCAGCACCAGCTTCAGCATCAGCATCAGCAGCAGCAGCAACACTAGCAACAGCAACAGCAACAACACAACAACAGCAACAGCAGTAGCAAGCAGCAACAGCAAGCAGCAGCTGCAGAAGAACCCCCTCCTCATCTTCTTCTTCTCCTTCTTCTTGCATCCTAGGACTACTAGAGGTATAATTTCTTAAACTTAACTTCCTATCTTGCTAGGAATATGGTTATTTAAGCTAATTTAGTAATTAATGTGGTCATTAGTGCTAGATTTGTGATTTAGGTGAAGATTTGGCCAAGTGAGGATTTTTATGGCTAATTTAACTTGACTAAGTGTTTTTAAAGCCATTTAAACCAAGTTTTGCACCAGATTTCACAAAAAATACCATATTGTTTCAAATTAGTGTTATTTAGTGTTTTAGTTTAGATTTTAAGCCATTTTGAGATCTGCTTTTGACCCGGGTGTTTCAGAGAAAAGTTGAGTTTACTGGAGCATGTTCACTAGACCTAGACCACACACACGGAGCACGAGACCCTAATTCACAACCCTAGCCGCAAATAAATTCATTCTGGCCGCAATTTGTGGCCAGAGGAGGGAATTGGGTGCCTGGGTTTGTTCTGGGGGAGTCTGCTACATATTTAAGGTGTTTGGTGTATGCAACTTTTTCTAGTTCAGCTTGTATCAAAATCTGGAACTAAATACTTTGTTTCAATACTTTTAAACTTGTGCGACGCGTACGTTTTGTGAGTAGGTTCGGTGATTCCTGTGTGTCGCGGCGTGTCGGGGTAGTTTCAGACGCGTATACACACGTTTTGGGGTATCGGATGCACGCGCGTTTAGTTTGCGACGCGAGTTTCTCGTTCGGTTTTAATATCGCGTTTTTGCAGGATTTTAGCTTATGTGTATTCTTTGTGTAAATTCTAGGTTCGCAGGCGAGTATTTCGGACGCCGCAAGGAAGGGGAAGCAGGTAGTCGGCTACACTTAGCACGAGATCACGGTGAGTAGATTTAACATCTACGGGGAAATCGCCCGTATGGCATTAAGTATCAGGGCTTGATAGGATATTGTAGTCGTGTGTGTGTGTGTGTGTGTGTTGTTTGTGTGTATGCACTATTGTAGCGTACCCCTCCCTTGTTGCATATAGATACAGTAGTAATGTAACACCGCACTGTCATTAACGGTTCAAGCTGCACGAGCACTAATCGTATGTTACACCCACACCGTTAGTGATTGCCATGACACTTGAACTATAGGATTGCTACGAACCATACATATTGTACATTCATGCTTGTGTATATACCACTTGTACATCCACATTCGCACACATACATACTGTACATTCATGATTGCGTATATACCACTTGTACATCCATATTGGCACACATACATACTGTACATTCATGCTTGCGTATATACCACTTGTACATCCATATTGGCACACATACATATTGTACATTCATGCTTGCGTATATATCACTTGTGCATCCATATTGGCACACATACATATTGTACATCCATACTTGCAGATATATATATATATATATATATATATATATATCTTTGCGCATCCATGCCTACATACATACATACTCTCGTACATACATAGATGGTGCTGACTTTGATTTGAAAAATTAAGGACGGCATGAAATGTTTCAACTGGATCCTTTTAAAAGAGCGGTTTTTCCCCTTTTACTCATAGTATGATTTTATGCGGCATACGACACATTGCATGGATTGTTAGTGAGTTTTGGATTCATGTGATTTCTGGATTTGAGAACCGTGGTATTATTTCAAGAAAGTATGCACTGTTTTGAAAAAACCCGGTTTCTCTTGATATGATATTTCAGTGCGTCCACCATGCGTTTTCTCGGTTCTGAGATGTGTGGCATGTGAACCCGATTCGAGGAGCTGGATGAGGCCGATTGCGGGTATATGGTGGACCCGGTATGGTACCCCGGGGCAAGAAAGGGATGTTGTGTATACAGACGGTGAGCCTGGCAGAGGGACTACTACCTACCGGTAATTGGTTGGACCTGGCGGTTATCCGGAGGATACTGACCAGAGTCGAGAGATGGATACGGGCTGACCCGTATTACCGGGGCCATGGGCCGATTCCGCAGACGGAGCACGTGGGCCGATCCGAACTGACGGAGCCCGATATATGAGGATTCGCGTGTCGATGCTGGACACGAGCATTTCATGATGTTTCCGGGTGCCGATGTTGGGCACCCCGTTTCTATGAGATTTACAGGATTGAGGGCCGGATAGAGTGATGGCGCCTGAGTTATCGGGATCTTGGGGTGTTTTGGTAGACACCGGGGTTTTCCACGTTGATGATCCGTGTAGATGATATTTTTATCCCATGCTCAGCATTCATTGTTATGCATTGCATCATGTAGTCGTAGTACCTGATAGAATACTTTGCATGATTACTGCGTACCCAGCTCATCATATAGATGTTATTAGATTGCACTTGTTATGCATGATTATTGCGTACCCAGCTCATCATATAGATGTTATCTGATTGCACATGTTAGAGTATCGCAGTACGTGCATACTCGCGATTACCTTTATATGTTATTTACTATTCACGAGTTGGCAACTCATCCCCGTTGTGCCACAGTGTTTGCAGGTCGACCCTCAGAGTAGCTGCGGCAGGGATACTTCCTTGTATCTTTTTGCTACGGATACGACTGTAGTTGGCGTGTTAGCCCTTTGCTTATAGGTGGGTTTTTGCGGTATCCGTTTATTTTCCATTTGTACACTCTATTGTATCTAGTACTTTCCATCTACCATTTCATGTATTGACTTAGAGACCAGTTGTGAGGACAATGTATATTATTTTGTATTCTGGATGTCGAGCTCGTGTGAGCCGGCTTTATTTATGTAGTTTTATCTTTTATGTTGTTTTTCACTTATTTTGTGCATTCTTCGCTACGGCGTCGTATACTATTCTTGTGGTGGTTGTTTCCGCCATTGGGCTTGATTGCTCCCGTTTGGGGATGCTTTATACTTATAGTATGTCATTTTACTTATATCATGTCATGTACCCGATTTCGAGGCTAGTTTTACAAAGGAGGTGCTGCCGAAATTTTTAAGAAAATAACTCAAACTTTAATGATTTTTACTCGAGTTTTCTAAATGTTTTAAATAAATGTTTTCAACACTCACTACTTTTAATGGTTTTTGATTTCTGGGTTTCGGCTTACTTAGTCGCATTACGCCTATAGACGATACGTGGTTAAGTGCCGGTCGTGGGCCGAACTTTGGGTCGTGACACTACTGCTCGGTGGTAGGGACAGTAATTAGGATTGTTGGCATCGCCCGGCTGCGGTGGACGTCTTGGAATTGGCAGATTGATGAGCCTGTTGCGCACCGCCAGCTCGAACAGTCTCCTCGTTTTATACCGGGGAAATGAATAAGGGCGTTTTAGCTTCTCGTTGAAGAATCGATGTCTATCGTTTTGGCGATCAGCTGGTTTTGGACCACTGGGCTGCTGCTGAGCATTGGCGATGAAGGTCGATTTCCCTTTCCCATTTTCTTTTCGAGGCTCCATTTTCAAAGAAGACGGTCTATGGCCCATCTGATCCATTTGGGCCAGCTTGTCAATCAAGGTCCGGAAGGTAGTCGACTTGAAAAACATCATGAACTGGGATATGGTCGCCTGCGGATCGAGCGTACCCACGAACATGCCTACTGCAGGAGCTTCTTCGATGCGTTGTTCGCATTTTGACCATAGGTTCCGTCACCGGATTGCATACTGAACCCATGTTTCTTCCGGCTTCACCCTGGCATTAATCAATGCCGTGATTAGGGTGCGTTCGCTAGCGCTTGCGAAACGCTGGGTGAATAGAAATTCCATCTCCGTAAAAGTTTTGACGGGGTCGTTGGAAAGCTCTGAATACCATTCGAACACCGTCTCCGCCAAGCTGCCGACGAATTGGCGAAGCAATAGCTTATCGTCACCTCCAGTATTGCCGCACAGAGCCCTAAACTGAGCGACATGTTGATGGGGATTGCATGTCCCCTTGTATACGTGGAACTTAAGAATCGTGTATCCTGGCGGGTACTTAATCTGATCATACCAGCTTGGATATGGTCGCCCAGTTCTGACAACTTGGCCAGCGGCTTCGTTCGCTTGATGAGCTCGTATCTGTTGAGCTATATAATCATCGAGCGCGGCTTTCGAGATTGTTTCCTCTTTTGCACTGAAAAGGCCGGAAGAGGGTTTGATGTCTCCCTTCTATCGCCTTCAATTATTATTGGAGGATCTTCGGCTAAAGGGTCTGGCTGGATCATCATGCCCACCATATCTTGGAACAATAGCGCCATTTGTTTTATGTTGGCCGCTTGTTCCGCGGCCTCTTTGTCTTTCTTCTCGAGTATTCTTCGGAGGAACTCGGCATCGGTTTCCTGTTCCTGGCGCTATTCTGATGACGTCTCCGGGCTTTCTTTCAGTCCAGTGAGCGCGGCCATCTTCATTATCATCTCCTGAATCTTTTGTTGTTGTTGCTCCTGAGCCTTTGTCACAGACCGTGTAAGTGGTCGATAACCCATAGAGATACGGCTATCCACTTTCCCGGATGCCATGTAGATGGTATGCACTACTATGCCCCCAGACTTGGGGTGTTTGGATTCAGTTCCCTTGCGATTCGTCGCAGACGCAGGGATCTTCTCCGGCTTTCTTATTTCATGAGCGGTTGAATTTGAGGGGGCCATTGCAGCGGGCACCTATATAGACGATACCTTCTGTGGTACGGTGGGGTGGTCCTTCTCTTGCCGAACCTTCATTTTCTTCGATCGGCGGGGGTAGTCTTGATCAATCACAGAGTCTTGGACCCTTCGCCATACCCTATGGATTTTGGAGGATAGCCGCTGAGGAGGCTGCTCTGGCTCTGCTTTTGTAACATTTTCAGCAGGTGGAGGAGACCTTTTTAACACAGCAGTTGGAGAGTTTTTGCGCACCCTCCTAAGTGGTTCAAAGCTGTTCCCAGTTGGAACAGCAACATCAATTTCCACCATTGGAGCTGGTGGAGTCAGTCCAGAAGGGGAACTGCCCCCAGCTTTCCTCACTCGGCGCCAGTGGCGACGTCTAGCGCGTCTTGCAGATGGGATCACCTTCGTTGTCGGGGTAGCTTCATCATGCCCCCTGTTCTGGTGAAGGGTTGCTGTCGGTGCCAGCCTATCGAAGACTGACGTCCGCGGAGAAAAAACGTCCAACCTATCGAAGACTGACTTTTGAGCAAGGAAAGAAGCCTTGGTGACTTCGCCCGAAGCGGAAGTCGGAACGGTCAATCTTGCAAAGACTGATCCTTTAGCAGGAGGAGCCGCTTTGACGATTTCCTCTACTTAAGCCGAAATGGCTATCCGCTTTGGGATAACCCCTTCGGGTATTGCAGGCTTCTTCATGGGCCCATTTGAGCTTTGGCCTAGTCTGTTAAAGACCAAGATGCTGGAATTGGACGACCCGTTGAGAGGGGCCGCGGTAGTGGTGAGCCGATCAAAGACCGACTTCTTCGGAGCTTCCTGTGACGGCATTGGGACGCTGAAGCTTGCCGGTGGGATCATGGTCCCAAAGAACAGTCCAATGGTGGCATGAGTCATCTGTTCCACTGGCATGGCGATGATGGAGGCCGCTTAGGGCCCATAGGTCACTCCTCCGGCTAGGACGGAGTGGGAGTTGTTGTTGCAGCTGGTGCAGTTAGAAGCCATTTTCTCTGCACGAGAGCAAGACACCAAATCTTAGTACCTCGAATCCAGGGTCAACCACATTAAACCGCGATTCGTTCATGAACACCACACACGAAGTGTGGAGTGGAAAAAGGAAAAGGTCCCACCGAGCGTGCCAGAATCTGTTCGCCGCCGAAAACAGAGACAAAACCGCGTAGATCGTCTTACCTGAATTTGGGGGAAGATGCTATTTGGTTTTATCCGTCCACCTCTCCGAAGATGCCAAAGTGATTTATGGCCCCGTATATCGGAGGTTTGGACAGATGCGGCCGTTGTAGCAGACTTCGTCAGATTCCCCCTCGTGTACGAGGGGTTTTTGATTGTGGGGACGCTCTTCCCTGCAGGCACAAGCCCTTGCAGTTAATTACGCTACCGCATCGCGGTAACCACTTTCTCCTTCTCCAAATGGTCACTTCGTGTTGTGTGTGTTTGTTTTATTTTTGGTTGCCTGTAGATTGTATACGGAGACTAATTTATGTTGTCGCCCGTAGGGTGTGGATTAGTCCAAATCCGTATTTTCTTAGATTTGGGTTTAGGTTGGTTTAAGGATCGTTAATCTTGTTTTAGATTAAGATCAACTCAAACATTTGTTGAGGATACGTTAGTCAAATTTTAGACTCAGATCTACTCAACAGGATTTTCTTTAGTTTATAGGGACATTGCGGTCCATTAGGTTTAAGGACATCATAGTCCATGAGTTTAAGGACCTCATAGTCTATAGTTTAAAGACATCATAGCCTATAGAGCTTAGTTTAGGGACGTTACGGTCCATTGGGTTTAAGGACATCATAGTCCATGAGTTTAAGGACCGCATAGTCTATAGTTTAAAGACATCATAGTCTGTGGAGTTTTGGTTTGATAGTTTGGGGATGCGCCAAAAGTTGTTGGTTATTGGGACCCTCCATCTCTCTGAAGACGTTGAAGAATTACAACGACATGCATCAGAGGTATGGAGAGATGTACCCTCGAACCAATGTCCCGACTGAGGGGGAATGGGATGAACATCAGTTTAGATGCCATCTGTTGGGAGCTCATTAGCTATCTCTGGGACTGAGGTCGTTTTTTTAGGGACCCTGAGCATGAGGAGCTCAATTGATAGTCCTCGGGAAATTTGGTCTGAGTTTGGCTAACATTGTCCTTTCGTAGTGTTAAACTCTAATATATGCTCAGCGCTCACGTGCTCCCACGTGAGGTGTTTGAAATAGTGTTAAACACTAAAATTTTGAGGCGCTCACGTGAGGTCACGTGAGGCGCTCACGTGGGGTCACGTGAGGCGCTTGAAGTAGTATTAAACCCCAAAAATTTGAGGCGTTGTTTCTTCGAGTTTATTCTCTAGTTCTTTTCTGAGCGTTAAGTGCTATTGGGTCACGTAAGGTCACGTGATGCGCCCCAAAAATGGAAACTGCCTTTGATTTATTCCCTCTTTGCTTTGTAAGTGCTAAGCACTACTTTGGGTTCACGTGTGATCACGTGAGCCAATCTCGGTTATCCTCTTTTGTTCATCAAAGGTGCTCACGTGGGAACACGTGATCGGTTGTTATTATGTTGGGTGCCAATCCTTTTACGTGCATGGAGATCCTGAGTTTCGAGACTTTCAAGCTCACTGTTTTGTAAGAATTAAATTCTTAGGACTTAGTTTTTCTCTTAGGTTTGAGATTTGCATGGCAGAATCTCCCCGATGAGAATTGAATTCTCAACTTGTAGGGAGATCTGCTTCTGCAGATCTTTCACTATAAGGATGAATTAAGTTCTTATATGAAGAGTTAAACCCTTGTCTTATCAGAGGAATTAAATTCCTATATAATTTTTGGGAGAATTAAATTCTCTGAACTTAGATCTTCCCATAGGTTTTGGATCTGCATAGCAGAATCTCCCCAATGAGAATTGAATTCTCAACTTGTGGGGAGATCTGCTTCTGTAGATCTCAACCAGAGGAAGTACTAAGTTCTTTTTAGAAGAGTTAAACTCTTATGGAGGTAAAAAGGGGATAAGATATTCTCTCTGTGTTTTGTTCCTTCTCTTACCTAGAGTTTCTTTTTCTCTTTTTTTGGAGAATTAATTTCTCTTTTCTTTTGCTTACGAAGGGTTTCTCTCTCTCTCTCTCTTTTTCTTCCCCGTCCCTTTTTTCTGTATGTTTCTTTGCTCTTATTTATAGGAGAAAGAAGGGAGTCAATTTGTTTAGAAAATCTCTCATTGAGAGATTTTGATTGATTTTCTAATCAACCAACATGATCTTTTAGATCACTCGGTGAATTTTATTCACCGTTGGATTTTTAATCCAAGGACTTCTGTTTTACAGAAGATATTTCTTTTGTTGTTCTTAACAAGTTTAGGGAGATATTTCCTTGCACAGAATTTTTCTGTAGATTAGTAATTTTTAATCACCATTAGATCTTTAATCCAACGGCGCTCTGTTTTACAGAGCGTAATCTTTCTTGTTTAGAAAGATCTAAGGAAATATTTTCCAAATAAGGCTTTTGGTCCCTTTTAATTAGAATTCACTTCTATCGGTTCAGAAGGCATAGGATTCTATCACTTGTAGCGCGTGACCCCTCAAAGTTAAGCACATCAAAGAGCGTCACGTGCTATCACGTGACTTTTTTGTGGCCAATTGTTTGTTTTAAGAAGGCGCATATATACTTTGTATATAGAAGGTCACGTGTCTGCACGTGAGGCTCAGTTTTAGCCTCAATTTCAGCCTTACTTTATCCAGCGCAGTGCCTATCACATGTGGGCACGTGATGCTCCGTTTGGGGACTTTTCCCGTTGCTTTTATATTTTTTATTCAGTTTCTGTGAGGGAACATACCCTACCACGGCTCAAAGGAGTCATGCAAACAGGTAGTAGTTAGGTGTAGTCCCGAAGCACTCAGAGGCAGTAGTGGTCAGATAGGATTCGTCTCTCTTGGTATTGGGGGTTGATATCGCGCAGTGTTCGGAAAGCCATTACACAAAGTTCCTAGCCAGGACAGTCAAGAAATATTGGTAGGCACTCCAGTAGTTTCTCATGGTGTATTAGGCTCTCCTCCAGCACGACTTATTGGGCTGTTAGGGGTCTGACGTTTACCATCCCCCTAGGCCCGATATGCGAGTATCTTAGATGAACAGACCGGACTGTACGGAGATTGTCACAGACAGGCTCAGTAGGAGATCGGATGAGTTTGCTCATCGACCTTCTTATCGACAGATACCTGGGTAGCTGTTATGTGCAGCTAGTACCGCTGACGTGCTTATGGTTAAACCTATTGTCAGCGTACTGTCGAGTCTTTAGAGCCCCACACATAAGGTTTCCCTGCTTCGGACAAAAGATGTAGAGGCAGCATGGTTTTACGGCAGGGCTACGATCACATACGTATACTTGTACACGGATGATGTTCGGGCGGACAATACTAGTGGGCTTTGGTTTAAGCCGGATCCTAGTATTGTATTATTGGACTGTTATCGTCTCAGTGTATTCTTATTTTTCAGAATACGGATACGGGTATGTATATACGGTGAGGGGTATTCTTGTAATTTTCTCAAGAATGCTTCTAGAAGGAGACACCTCATTATTTGATATTATCTATTTTTTGCAAAATAGATTAGTGAGGTGGAAAATTGGAAAAGAGAGAGATATTTGTAGCATGGTGTGAGGGATGGCTCAAGAATTATTTTATTTGTTTGGCATTACTATTGAAGTATGGTGAGGATTTAATATTGTGATTTATTCCATGCTTCAATGAGTGTATGAGATATGAGCCATTCTTCTCACTTTGCAACCTTAGTTCATTTGCTTCTCCTCATTCTCTCTCTTGATTTTCATCTCCTTCTTCCTCCTCCTCAAAAACCCTAACCTTCACATGTGTTGTGAGCCGTAGGGTTTAGTGGGACAATACAATCCATTAGACATTCTCTACATCACCTAGGCTACTTGGATTAGCGAACCATTTACCCTAGTTACCTCGGTTTAGAGGTTGGAGCTTGAAGAACAAACTCTCGGGCGGATCATCTTTGACGTGAGGAGGCCGATGTCGCAACCTTCATCTGTTCACTGAGGAGCCAAGGAGAGGAGGACAAGAGGACCCGAAAGACCGGTTCTAGGAGGTATAACACTCGTACTGAGTAGCTAAACCTTCTAGTTAGTTTAGTTAGTTAAGGTTTTAGTATAGATCCTGGAGTTAGCCGGTGTTGCGTAGTTCGTTAAAATCGTTTTTTGAAAATTCCGCCTCCACGCGAACCTACGAGGTGCGCGACATCGGCTTACAGTGGTATCAGAGCCTACAAAACCTTAAGTAACTAGTTAGCAAGTAGTTAGAATTTTTTTTCTAAAAACACTCAAGAAAAACGAGATTGTAACTCGCCAAGACCGCCGCGGAAGCGCGGCAAAACAGTGCATTTCGCCGCGGTTCCGCGGCCGAGTCGAGGCCGAGTTGACTCGGTTTTCTTCTGTGGGTCTATTTTCTGAATTATAATTTTGGGAATATTTGATTTCTACCAAGAATTGTTTGTGTGATGTATTGTGCATGGGGTAGACTCGGATTTAGCTTATCGATCGAAATTCTAAGATTACTTGGCTAATCGGGTTTTCTGTTTTTGATATATGATGTTGAACGTCTGCTAATCGCTATACGTCGATTAGTGGGGTTGCACATATCTGTGATCTGTGATTGTGGTTTGTGTATATGGAGTATTGGATCGTCGTGGATAAATAGCCGGGGGGATGTGAGAAGAGTGTTTTCTTTTCTTTCATTCATGTAATTTGTAAAAGTGATGTAATATTATTTTGCGGGGCACATCCGGGTTGAGTTTGTAGCCACCGTTGTATTATTTCTTTTACTGTTTTTGCTTCTAGGATAGACCCAAGGTGGGGTGCACAAACTACTGGGTTCTTGAAGAACCGAGTGGCTACTCATTTTATTGAGGGAGGTTGCTTCACTTCGGGAATTTGACGGGTAGTTTGTCGCACCCGTAGGGCTCTAGGGTGGGGTTTAGCTATTCATCACGACCGTGGAATCCGTCTTTCGTTATAGGCTTAAACGAAACGCGGAATTCCTAGTATATCCAATATATTCATCTGTGATCTGGAATGCCTATTACTGCATGAAACGAATGGATATATATATATGATATATAGTAGGCGTTACTTATTTTTTGCACCCGCGCTAGTCCAGCCCCCGCTCTGCTGGTAGTTAAGTAACCTAACGGTGCATAACAGGGCCCCGTGGCGAATGCAGATGGCATAAACGTACGTTGTATTTTTGTTTCTTTTCTGCAATGATAGGATTAAATGATGGGACCGCATTAACATTGATTAATGCAAGGAAAAACAAACCAAAGCTTAATCGTTAGAACAGTTTCAAAACCACTCGGTTTTCTTCAAAAAGCAAATTTTAAATGCGAAGCCTAAACCACTCCTTTTAAAAAGCTATCATGGTTCCTTCGACTATATCAAGTTCATTACGTTCACGGTTTCGCCAAAACCATATGTAGCCCTTCATCATTTCATATGGGTATTCAGTAGTATTCAAGCTATGTATTTTGACCTTTGCCAAGGCATATTGATTGGTAGCTGCTGGGTATTCATATGTAGCATGGATAGATGCGTTGGTTTAGGACAGTCGTACTACTATGTTGGCCTTCGTCAAGGGTATGTAAGAGTGGGTTCAAATTAACCTGGACAATGACGGATAGAACTTGACATGTGACTTATAATATGTTGGCCTTCGTCAAGGTCATAAGAGCATGGGGCAAAAATCCACATCGGGAGTTTCTAAGGAAATTGAAACTTGCTAGTGTTGCATACCATTTGGAGTATGATGATTTTGGTAGGATTCCTTCTGAATGTATACCTTAGCACCACTACTAGGTTTCTAGAGGCATCAAGTATGCAATTTTAAAAAATCTAGTGTGCTAAACTATACTAACCTAGAATCGAACTAATGAATTAAGGTTTCTATGCATGTAAACAAACTTTACACTAAGTGAATAGAGAATACAACCTTTGTAGACCGGTCCTTCACTTCTAAAGCTCCAAGTAGTAGTCCCTAGAACTCTTCGTAGGCTCCACTTGGCGAAAGGAACGAGCTTGCTTAAGAATCTTCGAGGCCGAAGATGATCCACCTTGAAGTATCTCTAACTCAAACTACCTCTTCACTAACTAAGGAATTAGTGAAGCAAACAACCTACACTAATGGTCTAGATGAGAGTAGGTTGATGAAGTAGGAATTTTGCTCACTTAAGAATTTTATTTCTCTTTCTCTTTTTCACTCCAAGAAAATCAAGAAGAGGAGGAAGAAGAACAAGTGAAGAACTTGAACTAATGTAGAACCATAGGTGAAAAAATATTTCCAAGATATTTGTAGAAAATTAACCATGGCTAAAGATAATGGTTACGTTTAAAAATATCAAGAGTAAAACAAAATTAGTGGAATTAGTCAAGGCTTCTACATGCTTCCACAAGCAACTAAGCCATGCTAATTTCCACCTCATTTTGTTTTCACTCTAAATAAATAATTACCCAAATTATCTTTAGTTTAGTATGAGTCTCATACACCCATGTCCCTTGTATCATCTAGCATGACACAATTGTATATGTAACATATATATACAAATATATATATATATATATATATATATATATATCACATAATCATATATATCAACATATATATAAATATAAGAGAAGGAATTATTTAGTGAGCTAATATTAGTTAATACATATTAATATATCAAATATATATATATATATATATCAAATTATTAAATCAACACTTAATTTAATAATCCGGCTATATCATATATAACCGACTAATATTTTATATCGCCTAATTAAAATACGGTATCGCATACACGTATTTAATCAAGGTCCCGCACATATCACATATGTGCCCTACTTCGTTTCGCTTGAGCCAGGAAACCTCTGTGTAGGACTCTAAAGACTCGTCAATACGCCAGCAGTAGGTAATGAACACATCAGTCACCCACAAGCCGTCAGCGGTACTAGCTGGACGTAACGGTTACCCAGGTATTGAGCGAATAGAAGATCAACAAGCAAGCTTGTCCAAACTCCCATGAATCCTACAAGTAACACTACCGTACAGTCCGGTCTGATATGTCGCATATCAAGTCTATAGGTGGTAAACGTCAAACCCCAGTAACTTGATAAGTCATGCCAATGTGTGGCCTATAACCGTTCGAGAAACTACTGATAACACTTACCAGTAAATCTCACCAACCATGGCCAGGGACTTGCTGTTATAGCCAATCGAGCATAGCGCAACATCAACTCCCAATACCGGGAGAGATGAAACCCCTCCTATCGCTCATTGCTTCCATGTGACTCGGGACTGTACCCAAAATCCACCTGTTTGCACGACTCCTTTGAGCCGTGGTAGGGAAGAAATCAAAGCACAGTGGGAACCACACAAGACTCTATGACGATCGCGGGTCTACAAACTAACCTGTACAACTGTCACCAGATAACTACTATCTGACGATAGGTATAGTACCATCTAGGAGTTCTCGGCGAGTCCTGTTCGGTGTACCCATTCTCTAATGAGCACCTGTATACAATCTCTGATGTCAAACACCAATGTCTATGGGATCAACCATCGCCCCATACAGGGTCAAGAAACATACATACTAATCTACTCTAGAATATCGATGCCCTGTCTCCATACTCCCTTGACTAGGAACCATTAAAGGATGTACTTATGGACTACCTTGGCCCTATTAGTATGATCTCCATCATAGTCCTGGTAGTCAAGTACACATCCTAAAGGCTTTATCAATATGTATCAGAGAGACGGTATAATAAGTGTACATGTTAAGATAAAGAGCAACCGGATAGCATACTATCATGTCGAGTAAGAAATTCCTATGTGTGTGTGTGTGTGTATGTGTGTGTGTGTCCAAGCTTCCACTATAATATACAATCATATACAATAATGGCCTCTAGGGCATACATATGACTAACAATCTCCCACTTGCACTAAGGCCGGTTGTTGTAGTATCGCATACCCAACATCCCAAAAAGTCTCTCAAATTGCGTCTGGGGGAGGGCCTTTGTGAGTGGATCCGCCGTGTTATTCTTCCTGTCAACTCTCCTGATCTCGATCTCTCGGCGATCTACTATCTCCCGGATCAGGTGATACCGCTTAAGAATATGTCTGGATCGCTAATGGGACCGAGGTTCCTTGGCCAAAGCCGCATCTCCATTGTTATCACAATACAAGGGTATTGGATGCTTAATAGATGGAACCACACCAAGTTCATCTATGAACTTCTTTATCCAGACAGCCTCTTTGGCAGTATCGTTGGCAACGATGTATTCTGCCTCCATCGTCGAGTCTGCCATGGTATCTTGCTTGGAACTCTTCCAACATACCGTCCCTCTATTGAGGGTAAAAACAAAACCCGAGACCGACTTACTGTCGTCCTTATCACTCTGGAAGATCGAATCAGTAAAGGACTCTACCTGGAGTTCACCGTTACCATATACCAAGAACATTTTTTTTAGTCCTTCTCAAGTACTTAAGAATGTTCTTCACAGCTGTCCAGTGATTCTCCCCAGGATCCAATTGATACCTACTTACCACACTAAGCGCGTAAGCTACATCCGGTCTGGTACATAACATCGCATACATGATAGACCCGACTACCGAAGCATAGGGTATCCCTTGCATGCGAGCCATTTCCAAATCAGTCTTGGAAGACATCTCTTTAGAGAGAGTGATTCATGAGCAAGTGAAAAATTTCTACGCTTGGAATCTTCCATACTAAACCGATTTAGTATGGTGTCAATGTACCTGGATTGGGACAATCCCAACATCCATTTAGATCTATCTCTATAGATCTTAATCCCCAAGATGTAGGAGGCATCACCTAGATCTTTCATGGAGAACTTTTGTGATAAGAAGAGCTTCAACGAGTGTAGCATAGGAATATCATTTCCTATCAAGAGTATGTCATCTGCGTACAATACAAGGAAGACAATCTTACTCTCTACAACCTTCTTATATATACAAGGTTCATCTACGTTTTTGATAAAGTCAAACTCTTTGAATGCTACATCAAAATAGATATTCCAGCTCCGTGATGCCTGCTTTAATCCGTAAATTGATTTAAACAGCTTGCACACCTTTCCGCTGCTCCCACTGTCTATGAAGCCCACTAGCTGTGTCATGTACCCGCTCTCTTCTAAATCACCATTTAGAAAAGCAGTCTTGACGTCCATCTGCCAGATTTCGTAGTCATGGTATGCAACAATGGCAAATAGGATCTTGATAGACTTAAGCATAGCCACTGGAGAAAAGGTTTCATCATAATCGATACCAGGTCGTTGACGAAAACCTTTTGATACAAGTCTTGCTTTGAAAGTCTCAACTTTTCCATCTACACCAAGTTTCTTCTTAAATATCCACTTGCTCCAAATGGGTTTTACCCCTTCAGGAGCAACTTCCAAAGTCTATACTTTGTTGGTGTACATGAATTCCATCTCAGATCGTATAGCATCCAGCCATTTTACAGAGTCCGCACTCGTGATGGCTTGCTCAAAACTAGTTGGGTCATCATCTTCCACGATGCAATCCTCGCTCCCACCATATATGAGAAAATCATAGTATCACTCAGGTGGATGAGGAACCCTACTAGATCTGCGGAGTGGCTGAGGTTCGTCGGGGACTATTGAATCCTCCGGTTCTACCAAATCATCAGTTGTAGCTTGTGAAACTGAAACTTCTTCCAGTTCTACCTCATTACCACTAATTTCTTTTACAAGAAATTCATTTTCTAAAAAGGTGGCATGTTGAGAAACAAACACTTTTTGTTCCTCGGTGTGGTAGAAGATATATCCATATGAATCTTTTAGATATCCCACAAACTTGCACAAAACAGATCTTGCCTCGAGCTTGTCCGGATTTTGATTTTTAACATAGGCCGGACAACCCCAAATCTTAACTCGTTTAAGAGATGGTCTCTTCCCATTCCATATCTCAGATGGAGTGGTAGGAACTGATTTGGTCGGAACCCTATTCAATAGGTATGCAGCTGTCTCAAGTGCATAACCCCAAAAGGAAATAGGTAACTCAACAGTACTCATCATAGAGCGCGCCATATCTAATAGGGTGCGGTTCCTCCATTCCGATACACCGTTGTGCTGTGGTGTATACGGAGGAGTAAGCTGAGAGAGAATTCCATTTTCTTTTAAATAATCCAGGAACTCCGTGCTTAAGTATTCTCCTCCACGATCAGATCGAAGGATTTTAATACTTTTACCCGTTTGGTTCTCTATTTCGCACTTATATTCCTTGAATTTCTCAAAAGCTTCAGGCTTATGTTTCAACAAGAACACATGTCTGTGTCTTGAGAGATCATCGGTGAATGTAATAAAGTACGAGGAACCATTCCTGGCATGTGTAGACATAGGACCTCATATATCACTATGTATTAGTCCTAAGAGTTTAGTAGCTCTTTCTCCATGTCCAGTAAACGGAGTTTTGGTCATTTTTCTTTTGAGACATGACTGGCAAGTTTCATAAGATGTAAATTCGAACGGATTCAAATATCCATCTTTATGCAACTTCGCTAGCCTTGTCGCATTTATATGACCTAGTCTACAGTGCCACAAGAAGGCTTCGTTCATTTCTGAACATTTCCTCTTGTGTATGTTCTGTATGTTAACAATTGTTGTCTATAGTGCGCTCAAGTCAATTATTGGATCGCAGGCACGTGATTGCAATGATTGAGGGAGGACCTATACCGGTAGGACAGTCTTACTCGAGATGATAGTATGCTATCTGGTTTATCTTTATCATCATGTACATGCTTCAGGTGACATTACAGATCACTATTACATGTTGATAGAGCCCATAGGATTCTTGCTTGACTACCAGTAGTATGATGGCGATCATATACGCGGGGGCTGGGTGGTCTATAAGTACATCCTTAAAGTGTCCCTAGTCATGGGAGTTTCGAGATTGGGCATCGATACTCCAAAAGTAGACTATTGTATACGGATCGAGACCCCGACGAGGGGTAGTGGCCGGTCTCATAAGCCATTGGTGTCAGTTGGTTCACATAAGATGTATACAGGTGCTCATTGGGTTATGAGTACACCGGACGGACTCGCTGGGAACCTGCTAGTTGGTATTATACCTATTGTTAGATAGCAGTTCCCTGGTGACATGTGTACAGGTTAGTCTTTCGACCTGAGATCGTAATTTGTCTCGAGTGAGTTCCCACTTTGCTTTGATTACTACCCTACCACGGCTCAAAAGAGTCGTGCAAACAGGTTTTAGTTGGGTACATTCCCGAGCCACATGGAGGCAGTAAGCGGATAGTCGGGGGATTCGTCTCTCCCGGTATTAAGGGTTGATGTCTCGGTGTGCACGGGTGGCCATCACCAGAAATCCTTGGCCAAGGTAGTCGAGAATTACTGATCTAGGATCGGTAGCTTCTCAGGTGGTGATAAGTTTTATGCCGACACTAAATGTCGCATTATTAGGGATCTGACTTTATCCACCCCCCTAGACTCGATATGCGATACCCATAGACGAACGGACTGGACTGTATGAATATTGTCACTGTCAGGCTCAGCAGGGGTTTCAGGATGAGTTTGCTCGTCGTCCTCCCTTTCGCTTAATACCTGGGTAGCCGTTACGTACAGCTAGTGCCGCTGACGTGCTTGTGGTTGAACCCACTGCCAGCGTATTGACAGGTCTTTAGTGTTAGTTATATGTATGCCCTAGAGGCCATTACTATACATGAGATGTATATTGTAGTGGATGCTTGGACATATATAGAGAGGACTTTCTTGCTCGACATGATAGTATGCTATCTGGTTACTCTTTACCTTAACATGTACACTGATTGTCTCTCTGTTACATGTTGGTAAAGCCCTTAGGATGTGTACTTGACTACCAGGACTATGATGCAGATCGTACTAGTGGGGCCATGGTAGTCCATAAGTACATCCTTTAAGGTCCCTAGTCGTAGGTGTATCGAGACAGGGCATCGATATACCAGAGTAGACTAGCATATAGCTTCTCAACCCATATAGATGGGCGATGGATGATCCCATATACATTGGTGTTTGACATCAGAGATGATATACGGGTGCTCAGTGGAGACTGGGCACACTGGACGGACTCGCCGAGAACTCCCAGATGGTATTATACCTCACGTCAGATGGCAGTTCTCTGGTGACACTGGTATAGGTTAGTCTGTAGACCCGAAATTGTCATAGAGTCTTGTGTGATTCCCACTGTGCTTTGATTTCCACCTTACCACGTCCAAGAGGGCATGCAAAACGGTGGTTTTTGGGTACAGTCCTGAGTCACATGGAGGCAATGAGCGATATGAGGGGATTCGTCTCCCCCGGTATTGAGGGTTGATGTTGCGCTGTGCTCGATTGGCCATAACAGGGAAGTCCCTGGCCAGGGCTGATTTAGAGATTTACTGGTAAGTGTTACCAGTAATTTCTCGACCAGTTATGAGCCTCACATCGGCATGACTTATCGGTTATTGGGGTCTGACGTTTACCACCCGTAGACTTGATATGCGACATATCAGACAAGGAGACCGGACTGTACGGCAAGTGTTACCGTCAGGCTTTTGCGGGAGTTGGAGCAGGCTTGCTTGCTGATCTTCTGATCGCTCAATACCTGGGCAGCCATTACGTACAGCTAGTACCGCTGACGGCTTGTGGGTGCTTGATGTGATCATCACCTACTGTCGGCGTATTGACGAGTCTTTAGAATCCTACATAGAGGTTTTACTGGCTCAGGCAAAACGAAATAGGAGCACGTATGTGATATGTGCGGGACCGAGAATAATGCGTGTATGTGATACCGTATTCTATTCTCATGACTTTTGTATCGGTCGGTTATATATGATATAGCCGGTTTATCGAATCAAGTGTTAATTCGATAAGTTGGTACATTTAGTGTTAGTCGGTTATATGTGATATAGCCGGATTATTAAATCAAGTGTCGATTTAATAATTTAGTGTATAATTGTATATGTGATATACTAATTTACATTAACTAACATTGGTTCACTTAAGCATTTGTTTTTCTCACTTGAGCACAACTTAATATATATGTGATAT
The DNA here is from genome assembly GCA_030015575.1 of Agapanthus africanus. Lineage (NCBI taxonomy): Eukaryota > Viridiplantae > Streptophyta > Magnoliopsida > Asparagales > Amaryllidaceae > Agapanthus > Agapanthus africanus. Next base: position 543,939,106 of record JASDDO010000024.1, on the reverse strand, counting down.
ATATTTATTTGTGTTTCATTTTTTGTATCATGGTTATTGATACATCATACATAGGTGTGTAAGACATACACCATTCTATTTTAAATGGTGGTTTATAATTATTTAAGGTAATTACAAATTAGTGGAGCTTTTGTCACAAGCATGAAGCTTGTAGAAGCTTGTGGTTTGCTCTAACAAAGTCCACTCATTTTTTTTTACTTTAGATTTTTATTAACCTAACCATTTTGGATTAGCCATGGTTATGTCTCCACATGAGTTAGTATATGATACTCACTCACCATGGTTCACTAACTCACTTGATCATTTCATTTCTCTTCATCTCTTTCTTCATCTTCTTCTTCCAAAAGAAAAGCTTGCTAGGGTTTGATCCAAGTGAGGAAATAATGTGAGAAAAGAAATTCTAAAGTGAACCCATTTCCTATTTCACCATCCTCTACTAGATTAGCACTTTAGTATAAGGTGTTTGCTTCACTTTGGTGAAGTGGTAGCTTGAGTTAGTAATCCCTCGACGTAGATCATCTTCGGCCTCGAAGACTTCAAGCAAGACCGTTACCTTCTTCTCATGAAGCCGTCCAAGAGTCTGGGAGTTCGATGATCGCAGCAAAGGGACTACTACAAGGAGCTTATGAAGTGAAGGACCGATCTACAAAGGTTGTATTTACTATTTCACTTAGATGTAAATGGTTTACATTTGTTTCTGTATTCATTTCTAGTTATCGATTCTTGTTTAGAGTTCCTTGAAACGGCAAATTTTGAAAATGACATGAACGATGCCTTCCGAAACCTTGCTGCCGTCGATGGAACCCTACAGTGGTATCAGAGCCTAGCTAGGAATTTATACGGATAATGTTAGATTACGAACACGAAACAAACTCCGAACATGAAACCCTAAAATCCATGTTTCTGTCGATTTTAAAACGAGCCCTAAAAATTTTTTAAACATGTACAGAGTCATATATATGTGATAACAAGAACACTGGTGAAACTTGGTGTCATTTGGGCACTTTTGGGTCGGCGAGACCGCCCCCATACCGACCAATTCCGAGCCCCCCTTCCAATTTTTCCAGTGTTCTACTGCATGGGTTTTGCTGCTTCAAGTGTTGTTTATTTTTGCTAAATTGTCATGTGATGTTAATTTACTATAATAACAACTCGGAGTGTTTCGTAGTCGTAATTTTAACTATTTTCGGGTTATTCACGTATTGTCTAGACGAAGTTAAAAAGTTCGATCGAATTTCAAAAACCCATTTTCCAAGTTTAACGTATTCGAAAAATATGCAAGTGATTCTTTGGACCTCTAAAAGAACGTAAACCTTAACTCGATTATGGGGCCGTCAAAACCACCACTTAGACCCTAGGGTTTGTGGTGGTTTAGCGTTGTCACATGTGAGGCGTTGGTTTGACCCTTCTATGGCTGGTTCATAGGTACTATGGTATCTTCTGGGTATTACTAAAACTGTGCCCAAGTGTTGAGCTGTCGGGAAATTGTGGGACTTTGATGAATCTATCGAAGAGTTTAATGTCGTCCGGGTATTATGTGATGGGATACAATATTTGGAATCCACAAATGTAGTTATGAGATAACTAATTTGAATTTTGCAAATCTAGCAATTTAGTCTCATTGATTGGTTGCCACAAGATTTTGATGTGATCAAAACTCCGTCGCAATCACGTAGCGTACGCGGATACTCACCGGATAAACTTAATAGATAGCCATGCCCCACAGCCCCGACTAAGTGACTGTAGGAGAACCCCGTCGCTAAAAGCATCCGTTCGGGTGCTCGCGGCAGCAGTGTTCTGCCTTAGTGCACTTCGTCGACGGTATCGGGGGTGCGGCCATCTACTAAAGTTTCCGACGAGCATTCGATCAGGTTGTCGGGAATCTTGTTGAATTTCCCGACTTGTTATTGAAAAGTGTTTTCGATATTGAGACTAAAAGGCGGGGTTTATAATTGTTAGGCATGTGATGTCTGAGGAATTCATTTGGTTAGGCATGTGATGTTTAAGGAGGTTGCGGATTCCATCTGTTGTAGTTTTCACTTTCTTTTCTGCGACCGTAAGTGTAATATGTGGTGTATCGCCGATTTCGTTGCTATACGTCAACGACAATTGGGATGCGCATATTTACTTACATTGATGACATGTGATGTTATGTGTTGTTGTATATGTTATATTGGATCGTCGCGTTTTGAATAGCCGGAACTTTTATGTGAGATGGGAGTTTTTGTTTTCATTCATGTAAAATTAAAGGTATGTAATATTCTTTTGTTGGGGCACTTCCGGGTTGAGGTTGATGTCACCATTGATATATATTATTTACTTTTCCGCATTAGGATAGACCCAAGGAGGAGAGCACAAGTAACCGGGTTCTAGAGTCCAGTGGGAGACCAACTCGAGGAGTCGAGTCCGGGTCTCCTAACTCTAGAATTGGTAGGGTTGTTTGCCACTCTCATAGGGATCTAGGGGTGTGGGTTTGGCTATTCATCGCGACCGTGGAATCCGTGTTTTATAGAGGCTCAAAATAAAACGCGGACCTCCTAGTATATCCAATATTTCATATGTTTTTTCTGCTGCGATATCTGTGATGTGATCATATGATATGTTGAGATGGATACTGTATATAGTATATATGATATATTATATAGACGTTACTTATGTTTTCACCCGCGCTAGCCTTGCTCCGCTCTGCCGTTAGTTACCTAACCTAACGGTGCACGAGGGGACATCGAGGCGAATGCGGATGGCATAAGCGTACGTTGTATTTATCTGTGATGTTTAGGTGACTTAAATGATGGAACTTCATTAATGTGATTAATGAAAGAAAAGAAACCTAAAATATGTTGTGGAATCGAATTTTCAAAAACAGGTAGTTACAGTTCTTGTTTTGCATAGCGGTGTTCCTTGTAGAACATCCTGCACCTTATTCGATAAGGAAAGGGCCGAGATCCCTTCACCGGGAGTGACCCCTTTAGCAATAACTGGCAGATGCTACAACCCTCGGTTTCATTTTGATTGTTTTTCTAGTTCTTGCTTTGCATAGTGGTATTGTGAATATTCTGCACCTCATTCGACGAGGAAAGAGCCGAGATCCCTTCACCGGGAGTGACCTCTTTAGCAAAACTAGCAAAAGCCTCAAAAACACTCCATTTTAAATCATTTGATTCTACAACGATATCAAGTTTATTACGCAAAAGGTTTTCTGAAAAACCTGTCGTAGCCCTCCGTCATTTCAGATAAGGACTGTTTAGTATTCATGCTGCGTTTGTTGGCCTTTGTCAAGGCGTAGTGTGCGGTAGCTGAATGGTGCTTATCTGCTTATGCATATGATGCAGATTGGATTAGGATAGTCGTACGACCTTGTTGGCCTTTGTCAAGGATCGTGCGGGTAGGTTTGATTCAATCAGGAGACTAACATCCTATGATTTGTTGGCCTTTGTCAATGTCATAGGGGGTTAGGGGCAAAATTATCAGGAATTTCAAGTGTTGAAATTTAGAATGAGATTGCATACCTTCTATGAGATAGTTGGGTCCCGATACCCACTGCGAGTAATTGTTACTCCTAGGAGAGTTTTACATTTTACAATTAGCCGATCAAGTAGGTGCCTAGAAAGGTGTTAACAGGATTATGCCTCTGGAAAACGAGGTTTATTTTAATTAGGTCCGTGCGAAAGCACGGGGAACCACCCTCAAAGTACCGGCACTGGCCTGGCTGAATGATTGGCAAACTTGTAGGGTGTAATTAATCCCAGCTAGTCTTTCCTTTTAGGGTTTGAAGGAAGATTTGATAAAAACAGTGGGAGCTATCCTGATTAGATAAAATAATAACCAATCTGATCTTGCAAGAGCGAACGCAGAGTGTTTTCTTCTCTCTCTCTCCAGGTAGCGACCTTGTCACGCCTTAATCAAGATAATAATATGGATGTATTGACCGAACCCGCTTGTTATACTGTGCTGGGGAACGTTGGTCCCGCTCCAACTTATAATTGTTATAAGACTGAGCAGGAAATAGCGGATTACTAGGAATCTCGTGCCGCCCAACGAAGAAAGTGTATGATGATGCATCTTCTTCGGGTGTGTTCATTACCGAGAACTGTTTCTCAGTATCTTCTACGTCCTGGGTATGAAATACTGGATCAGGATCCCACATATGTAATCTGTTACATGGGCTACAGATAAGTAGAGAACTGAGAACGAGTGATAAAGTTTCAAGAGTTGAAATGGTGCAATTGTTGCAGCCAAGATGTTGGCAGTTATCATCCTGTATTACCAAATACATTGATTCTGAACGAATGTTATTAGATACCGAACCTGATATACAACATCATATCAGTCTCTTTATTTAGTAAAGAAACATATAATTTTGTATTGTTGGATAATGTTTTGAACATTTCCTATATCAAGAGTTGATCGGTTCAGGCACGTTATCTAAAAGCATATACGTTCTAAATCAAACCACAGTTCTTAACGTACAAAACACACACAAGAGGAAGAGTTCTGAAATGAACGAATCCTTCTTGAGGTATTGTAGACTAGGTCATATCAATGCGACCTGACTAGCTAAGTTACATTAGATGCATATTTAAAATAGTTTGAATTTACATCTTGTGAAACTTGTCAGTCATGTCACAAAGATAAAATGACCATAGCTCCGTTTACTGGAAATAGAGAAAGAGTTAGTAAACTCTTGGGATTGATACATGATGATGTATGTAGGTCCCCTGTCTACACATACCAGGACTGGTTCTTTGTACTTCATTACATTCACTGATAATCTCTCATGATTTGGACATATGTTCCTGATGAAACATAAGCCTGAAGCTTTTGAAAAACTAAATGAATATAAGTCACAAGTAGAGAACCAAAACGGGTATAAGCATTATGTCCTTTGATGTGATCAGGGAGGAGAATACTTGTGGACGGAACTACTGGACTATTCTAAAGGAGAATGAGATTCTCTCTCAGCATTACTCCTCCTTATACACCACAGCACAACAGTGTATCGGGGCGGAGCAAATGCACCCTATGAGATATGGTGCGCTCTATGATGAGTATTACTGAGTTGCCTATTTCCTTTTGGGGTTATGCACTTGTGAAGCTGCATACCTATTGAATGGCGTTCCAACCAAATCAGGTGCCTACTACTCATATGAGATATGGTATGGGAAGAGCCCATCTCTTAAGTAAGTTAAGATTTGGGTTGTCCGGCCTATGTCTAAAGCAAAATCCGGACAAGCTCGAAGCAAGGTCGGTTCTGTGGAAGTTTATTGGATATCCTAAGCATTTGCAAGGGAATATCTTCTACCGCACCAAGGAACAAAAGGTGTTTTATTTCTCGGCATGACCACCTTTTTGGAAAAGAATTTATTTTGGAAGGAAATTAGTGGTCATGAGGTAGAACTGGAAGGAGTTCCAGCTATACAATCTGCAGCTGATGATTTGGTAGAACCGGAGGATTCAATAGCTCCCGACGAACCTCAGCCTCTCCGCCGATCTAGTAGGGTTCCTCATCCACATGAGAGATACTTCGGTTTTCTCTATGACAGTGGGAGCGACGATTGCATCATGAGATGATGACCCAACTAGTTTCGAGCAGGCCATCAAGAGTGGGGACTCTGTAAGAATGGCTGGATCCTATGCGATCTGAGATGGAATCTATGTACATCAATGAAGTATGGACTTTGGTTGCTGTATCTAAAGGGTTAAATCCCCATTAGGAGCAAGTATATCTTGAGAAGATTACTTGGTGTACATGGAAAAGTTGAGACTTTCAAAGCTAGACTTGTTAATGGTTTGCGTCATCGACCAGGTATGGCTTATGATGAAACCTTTTCTAAGTGCCTATGCTTAAGTCCATCCAGACCCTACTTGCCACTGCTACATACCATGACTACGATATCTGGCGGTTGGGTGTCATGACTGCTGTTCTAAATAGTGATTTAGAAGGGGGCGTCTATAAGTACACAGTCAGGGGCTTCGTAGACAGTGGGAGCAGCGGAAACGTGTGCAAGTTGCTTTACAGGTTAAAGCAGGCATCGCAGAGTTGGAACATCTGTTTTGATGTGGTAGTCAAAGCGTTTGACTTCATCAAAATGGTAGATGAACCTTATATATACAAAAGGCAGTAGGGAGTATGGTGTTGATCCTCGTATTGTACGTAGATGACATACTCTTGATAGGAAAGGAGTTTTCTATGCTACACTTGGTCAATCTCCTCTTATCACAAGGATTCTCCATATAGGATCAAGGTGATACCTCCTAAAATCCAAGGTTTTTGGATCTATGAGATAGATCTAAATGGATGTTAGGATTCTCACTAGGAGTAGTGAGATGGTATCAATTGATCCTGGAGAGAATCACTAGATAGCTTTCAGGGTGGTAAGGTCGACTGAATGTCAGTCACAGGCATTGTTTTTACCTTCAGTAGAGGGACGGTATGTTGGAAGAGTTCCAAGCCAAATACCGTGGCATACTAGACGATAAAGGATGGATACATCGCTACCTAAGATGCTACCAAAGAGGTAGTCTGGGTGTATATTAGTTCATGAGATGAACTTCGTTCCTACCATTGTGTGACAATGGAATTGTGGCTTATGCCTAGGAACGCCCGTCCCATCAGTGATCCAGACATATTCTAAGGCAGTATCACCTAATCATGGAGATGGTTGATTTCCAAGGGATCGAGGTCAGGAGAGTAGACTCAGAGGACAACACGGCGGATCCACTCACAAAGGCCTTTTCCCAGAAAGAGACGATTATGGGATGGTTGAGTATGAGATACTACAACCACAGTTATCAGATGGCCCTAGTGCAAGTGGGAGATTGTTAGTTATATGTGTAAGTGCACGGCGGCGCCCCGGCCGTCAAAACCGACGGCCAAATGCGGAAACGGTGATAAACTTTAATTTTGCGAACTTTGCAAACCGGCACCACCGCGCACTAAACCCCGGATCGGCCATTAAACTTGTCCTAGCAAACTAACAAGATAGGGAAGAGATATACCGAGTGATCCGAGTCCTCCGGTCTTCTCGTCATCGTCCCGATCTCTTGCGGAAACTCCGGTCGTCGCCTCCTCGCCGGAAGGGCACCACATCGCCTGCATCTTTTACGGGCTCCCGCCTCTATACCGAGGCAAACTCGGGCATGAAGCTGGCAAGTCGACATGCCCAAGAAATGCTGTAGAACGTGTAGTGTAGAGCTAATGTCTCATTTGGGGTTTGTTGCCTTTGAAGATGATGGAGGAATCAAGATAAGAAAAATGGTACTTGTATTTTTCTAGCATGAAATGAGATGAACAAATTTTCCCTCTTGAAAATGATCCTCTCTTCTTCTTCTCTCAAGTATGAAAAACTTATCCTCTTAGAAAATGGTGAGGAAAGAATATGAAGCATGAAGGGAGGTGATGGTAGGAGCACAAGTGGTGACCACATCCAAAACATCATCATAACAAATTCACATCAACTACTAATCATCTCAAATCAACAAAAAGCAAGTGATGATGATAGATAAGAATGGTATCAAAAGATGCTTATTCTATCATAATAAAAACATTTGCAAGAAAACCCTCCACAAAGTGTTATTTGCAAACTTGCAAATAACCCCCTCAATCGGAAAAGTCCGGCCGGGAAAGAACAAAGGAAAACCGGCCGGAACGGAATGCAAACTGGCAACTCCAGAAAACTGGTCCCGTAATAAATTACAGGAAAACCCCGATACTGTGCATACACACCCGCATCTGTATTCCGTCCGGATACAAATGCAATGAGACAAAATCTACACTGTACTATACTAGGATCCGGCTTAAACCAAAGCCGGCTAGTAAAAACCGTTCGATCCTGATCCGTGCAATACCGCACGTATCCGATCGAACCTTGCCATATATCTATACGGCCACTAGTACAAACCGTCCGATCCTGATCCGTGCAATACCGCACGTATCTGATCGGACCCTGCCATATCTCCATACGGCCTCTACAGCGTTTCGCCGAAAGCTGAGTAACTGAAAGTGTGGTGGACTCTAAAGACTCGTCAATACTATGGTTGTGGATTTAACCACTAGCATGTCAGAGGTATAAGCCAATACGTGACGGGCCACCAGCTATTGACTAAAAGGGACGTCGATGAGCGAACTCATCCAGACACCCTACTGAGCCTGTCAGTGACAATATCCGTACAGTCCGGTCCGTTCGTCTATGAGCATCGCATGTCGGGCTTAGGGGGTGGGTAAAAGTCAGACCCCCAAAAGCGGTACAAGTCGTGTCGGAGTGTAGCCCAGAACACCCTGAGATACTACTGGAATACCTACCAGTAAATCTCCTGCCTTGGCCAAGGACTTCGTGTAATGGCTCTCCTAGACACAGCGCGACCTCACCCCCAATACCGGAGAGACGAACCCCCGAAGATCCGCTCACTGCATCCATGTGGCTCGGGACTGTACCCAACTAAAACCTGTTTGCACGACTCCTTTGAGCCGTGGTAGGGTAGTAATCAAAGCACAGTGGGAACTCACACGAGACAAATGACGATCCCCAGGTCGATGAACTAAGCTGTACACATGTCACCTGGGAACTGCTATCTGACGTCAGGTATAAGACCAACTAGCATGTTCCCGGCGAGTCCTGTCCGGTGTACTCATAACCCAATGAGCACCTGTATATATCTTAGGTGAACCAACTGACACCAGTGGCTTGTGAGACCGGCCACCGCCCCTCGTCGGGGTCTCGACTGTATACACTAGTCTTCTCTGGAGAATCGATGCCCTGTCTCGAACTCCACGACTAGGGACCTTTTAAGGATATGCTTGTAGACCCCAGCTCTCACGTATATGATCGCCCTCATACTGCCGGCAGTCAAGCAAGAATCCTAGGGGCTCTATCAACGTGCAATAGCGACCTGTCAGGTCACCTAAAGCAGTACACGATGATAAAGGTAAACCAGATAGCAAACTATCATCTCGAGTAAGACTGTCTTACCGGGATAGGTCCTCCCTCAATCATTGCAATCACGTGCCTGTGATCCAATAATTGACTCTGAGGGCACTATCTCCAACAATCTCCCACTTGCACTCAAGGCTAATTATTGCGATGTCGCATACTCACAGCCCGTGTGATGCCGAACACCCAACTCCTCTACTAGTCAGTCTCACAAAGCTCGTTTGCGAGACTATTGCGTTCGAGGAATAGCCTCAGCGAGTGGATCCGCTCTGATGTTTCTTTCTATGTCTCTCTATATCTCAAGTTCGCGGAGAAAACCATCTCCCGAAATGACCAATACCTGTCTTAGAGTGTCTGGATGTCTGATGGGACCGAGCTCATAAATGAACTCCAAATCCAAACTTCTTAGACTGTATCGTCAACTGAGCTTAATCAGTATCCTGCGCCATACCACCCTCAGTATTTCCTTTGGACCACCTGTCCAAAATACTGCCCCTCGTCAGAAGGAAAACTATAACTCTGACAACCTCCTTGTCGTCCATGTCACCTTGGAAGCCTGGAATGATAACTGTCTCCCAAATGAGGCTGTCGTTATCATATCCCTAGAACATCCACTTATGTTCTAGAACTGCTTCCGACTGTTTTTCCAGGATTGGATCAATATCAACTTATTGCATCTAGTGCAAGAACAACATCTGGTGTGGTACTTGACATCTCATGATTGACTCAATTGCCTAAGCAAGTGATCTGCCAATCATGCACATCCCTCTTTACTTTAGTCTATAAAACACCTTTAGAGAGGGTGACTCCATTACCTGCAGGTACACTACCATGCCAGGAGTCGACCATTCTAAATACTCTTAGAATGTTGTCTAAGTACCCAGATTGGGAAACTACCCAAATCTAGATCTAAAACCATAGATCTAGTAACCAGTATGTCTGATATAATGTCCAAGTCCCTTGTGGAGAAACCACTGTGTGACAACCAAAGAATAACCGATCGTAGTATAGGAGTTTCCTTTCCTACTTTGTGTATGTCATCCAAATACCATGACATCACACCCTACTACCTTCTCAACAGATCCATCCCCTATTCTGATGACGTCAAACCCATGACTGTCACATCAGAAATAGATGATCTATCTCCGCTATATCTGCTTTAGTCTATAAATAGACATAAGCCTGATGTCCACCAATGCTTCCGCTGCTCCCACTGACTACGACAACCCTCTGGCAGAGTCATACAGACGTGCACTTCTAAAGCTAGTTTAGAACGACGCTATACTCATCCTCCTGCCGGGTCTCGCGGCCTGGAACAACAACAATGGCAAGTGTGGGTAAACAAGAACTTCCCTGTCACCGTCCTTGAGGCTACCGGAGTACCTCTCGGGTGCCTGAAGTTACCCACCTTATCTGCGGAGTGGCCAATGGAATGTCAAATCAGATTGAATCTTTAGGTTCCTTATTAAATCTTCAGTAATCGTTTGCGGTTCTGGAATCACTTCCAGTTCTACCATACTCCCACTACTGTTTTTGAAAAAATCCATTTTTAATAAAACTGTGGCGAGTCTAGAACAATATTACTATTGATCTCCCAGATGGTAGAAAAGCCAACCCTCGTCATAGCCTGGGTCAACCCACAAACAGCCATTACAGAAACGTGCCTTGAGTTATCCAGAGTCTGGTTTTAATCATAAGCCGGACAACTCCCCGTACCTTAACAATGTTAAGATATGAACTGTACTATATCCAATATAGAACCAGAGGCACTGATTTAATTGAACCAGATTCAAATCATGCAGCTATCTCCAGTGCATGTCAACTAAATGGAAGGAGGTTGATCAACGTTACTCAACTTAGGAATACTTCCAATTATGAGTAACCTGAAAGAGAAGTAATTTCTCTTTATCATTACTGAATATCATACGCAAGTATCTACATCTTCGATCACTTTGAAGAATCCCGATACTTGCTACACCTGGTTCTCTACTCTATTCAAATACCTATAACTCCTCAAAACTTAGACCCTGTGTTTCTACGAAACACATGTCTAAGAACTAGAGAAGTTAAAAGTAAACAGAATATAGTATGAGGACCAACCCCTCTGTCCTAATGGATACTGGACAACATACAATACTCTGTATATGTCCGCTGAGTCTAACAACTCTTTCACTGTGTGTCGTAGGTTGAAAACTGTACTTATGGTTAAGAAGAATTACACCGCTGTTTAATGCTCCTTACCTAACCATCCACTGATATAGGTAAATGTCATCGACATAATATCAAAAGGTATATCTCACTCTATGAAAATAGACGTACAGATATATCAATTTGAAATTGGTGCGCAACAGCGGATATTCAAAACCAAAAATTTGCCGACCGACAAACAGCCCAGGTGATTTCCTCAAATATCACCGATTACAACGAATCCCGATATAATGAGGATGATCACCCAATTCCCAACAACCTACTCCCACTCATCATCTGTAAAACCATACAGATGTGAGAATCATACCTGGTAAATACATACCCTGGAGCAAGTGTCTAATCGGGAAATCAGTTTTCTTTTAACAGTACACAGTGAACTGAAACATTGAAGTGTTTCAATGGGGTATCCTGGTAATCCTAGTAATGCCTCTACCATTATCCAGATTCACAACTATAACCGTATAATTCTTTGCCACCTCTCCAAATCCCTTTATATGTCTTTAGTCATTACCTTCTGCACACTCCTTTAGGCCAATTGGTTTTCTTCCTTCCCTACCGTTCGGCACCAGCCTATGGTTTGGAAGAAGACTATCCAATAAGCATAATGGGTGTACCGTCCTAATCCTAGGAGCACTCGCAATGCGAGAGAAGGTGAAGATAAAAGACAACCGAATAAACCTTATTCCTATTTCTCCTGGACCAAAATCCATCCCCAAACTGGAACAAGTTCCTTTCGAGTTCGTATATAACCATACGATGGAGTATCCAATAAACTGTGGATCTTCGTAGTGATACGGAGTGTCCTGGGAAAATACAAAGGTGATTTAGGATTGGCGAAGAAATACTTGGTTTGGTCGTGAATATCAGTCGCATTTTACTTTGCCCTCTTACTAATCCCTTGCTTTGTCTTAATCTTAATACCTTCTGTACACCATCGTTAGGCCAATTGGTTTTCTTCATTCCCCACTGTTCAGCACCAGCCTAAGGTTTGGAAGAAGACTATCCAATTTGCATAATAGGTGTACTATCTCCTAAACTAAGGAGTACTCGCAACTTGAGAGAAGGTAAAAGGGAAAAGACAACTGAATAATCCTATCCATTTTCTCCAGAACCGGAAACCATCCTCGAATTCCTTCGAGTTCGTATATAACCATACGATGGTTTTGTCCAATGGAAGTGGACGTTCGTAGCAATACGGGGTGTCCTGGAGAAAAGGGTAAAAGTAGGAGTGGCAATGAGGTCTGCAACTCTGACAATCCAAAAAACAGTGTTAAGAAGGTTCGGTCAACTTGGTCACTGAGTCATAGTCTTAGGGTCGGGTCAATGGTCGCTGCCAAGAGAGAGAGAAAAGAAACACTCAGCGTGCACTCAAACCAAGATCAGAATGGTTACCAATCTATCTAATCTGGAAACCTCCCACTGTACCTCAAATTCTCCTCCAAACCTAAAAGAAGAATTAGTCGGGGTCACCCGAGGAGTAAACTAACTCATCAGTGGGAATCGGGATCCAACTCTCATCGCATGATAAAATGACGGAATCCGCTCACGTTATCACACTCCAGAAGGTATGCGCATATCTGGCAAGTTTCAGTACTTTTGAAACTCCCGATGTGGATTTTTACCCCATGCTCTTATGACCTTGACTTTGGCCAACAAATCATAAGTCACATGTCAAGTTCTACCCGTCATTCTCCAGGTTAATTTGAATCCACCCGTACATACCCTTGACTTTGGCCAACAAGGCAGTACGACTGTTCCAAACCAACGCATCTATCTATGCTGCATATGAATACCCAACAGCTACCAAACACTGTGCCTTGACTTTGGCCAACAAACACAGCTTGAATACTATTGACTACCCATATGAAACGACGGAGGGCTACGAATGGTTTCTGGCGAAAACCTTTAACGTAATGAACTTGATTTCGTTGAAGGAACGGATAGTTTTTTAGAAAATATAGTGACAAAAACCTTTACTAAAGAGGTCACTCCCGATGAAGGGATCTCAGCTCTTTCCCCGTAGAATGGGGTGCTGGATATTCATAACCGAATATCACTATGCAAAGCAAAAGTAATCGGCTATAGTGAAGTTAATGCCCTGACGCAAACTTCTGTCCAAGGGGTCACTCCCGGTGAAGGGATCTCGGCCCTTGCCTCGTCGACTGAGGAGCAGGATATTCCAAATGAATACCACGATGCAAAACAAAAGTGAACGTCCTTGCAATAACAGCTTTTTGAAAAAGTGTTCCAACAACATCAGATTAGGTTTGTTTAACTTGCATTGATCCGAATCAACGCAGTCCCATCAATTGATCACACCACAAAGAACGAAAATATACTGACGTACGTATATGCCATCTGCATTCGCCACTGGGTCCCGTCATCACCCGTTAGGTTAGCTAACTAACGGCAGAGCGGGGACTGGACTAGCGCGGATGAAAAACATATACAACATCTACTAATATATATACCAATATATAGTATTTCGCTCAAGGCGTGAATAAAATGCAACATCACAGAAATGTACAGCATCACAGAACAATACAGATATCTGGGATCCCCGGGTTTCACAGAGCCACTACTGAAACCCGACGTTCCCCTGGTCGTGTGGATAGCCTGTGCAATGAAATCCTATACCCCCTACGAGTGCGGCGAATAGCCAGCCAATCCTGGAGTGAAGCCCCCTCCGTCCCAATGCCATGAGATGCGGGCTTGTTGCCTTCTAGAACCCGGCTATCCGTGCACCCCTCCGCGGGGTAAACCTAGTACAGAAAATAAAATATACATACACCGGGTACATCGACCGCAACCTGGTCGTGCCCCAAAAGAATAATACAAACAGGCAGTGACGGCAGTCCACATGTCGGACGCTCGTCCCGCAACAACAAATGTACCTAATACAACAAAACTGTACTAGCATTGCATCCAGGCTATCCCCCACGACCGATCCGCAACATCACAGCAAAACACAGAACATCAACGTGAAAGTCACGTTCGCAAATCCGTCTAACCGGGCTATAGCAGTTAGACCGGATTTACCGATCGAGTGACATTCATGGTCGTAGATATAATGTAAATACTGTGAAAAATGTGTTTAAAATATCCGATCGATCAAAAATTAACAAGTGGGCCCCCAAGCAATACTGTGGCACTCACAGAAAATCTGGGCCCAATTTTAATATTCCAAAACCCCTAAAATAAGCCCAGAAGCCCACTGGAGAAATTGGAAGCATTGATCCCACCAACCTGCGGCGGAACCGCGGCAAAAAGGGGGGTTTTGCCGCGGTTCCGCGCTTTACCTGAGGGATCACTGTCTCGAATTTTCCCAGAGTTCTTAGAACTCTCTGCACATCATTATGAGACCACCTGAAAAATTTTTAGAGCCCAAAAAATTTCAACAGAAAACTGATGTAAAGGAAAATGTAGATTTTGGAATTTTGGTCGATCGGAAATGCAAAACACATCAAACGAAGCTAGACGAAGTTAATGGCGAGGCTCTGATACCAGTGTAAGTGCACGGCGGCGCCCCGGCCGTCAAAACCGACGGCCAAATGCGGAAACGGTGATAAACTTTAATTTTGCGAACTTTGCAAACCGGCACCACCGCGCACTAAACCCCGGATCGGGCCATTAAACTTGTCCTAGCAAACTAACAAGATAGGGAAGAGATATACCGAGTGATCCGAGTCCTCCGGTCTTCTCGTCATCGTCCCGATCTCTTGCGGAAACTCCGGTCGTCGCCTCCTCGCCGGAAGGGCACCACATCGCCTGCATCTTTTACGGGCTCCCGCCTCTATACCGAGGCAACTCGGGCATGAAGCTGGCAAGTCGACATGCCCAAGAAATGATGTAGAATGTGTAGTGTAGAGCTAATGTCTCATTTGGGGTTTGTTGCCTTTGAAGATGATGGAGGAATCAAGATAAGAAAAATGGTACTTGCATTTTTCTAGCATGAAATGAGATGAACAAATTTTCCCTCTTGAAAATGATCCTCTCTTCTTCTTCTCTCAAGTATGAAAAACTTATCCTCTTAGAAAATGGTGGAGGAAAGAATATGAAGCATGAAGGGAGGTGATGGTAGGAGCACAAGTGGTGACCACATCCAAAACATCATCATAACAAATTCACATCAACTACTAATCATCTCAAATCAATAAAAAGCAAGTGATGATGATAGATAAGAATGGTATCAAAAGATGCTTATTCTATCATAATAAAAACATTTGCAAGAAAACCCTCCACAAAGTGTTATTTGCAAACTTGCAAATAACCCCCTCAATCGGAAAAGTCCGGCCGGGAAAGAACAAAGGAAAACCGGCCGGAACGGAATGCAAACTGGCAACTCCAGAAAACTGGTCCCGTAATAAATTACAGGAAAACCCCGATACTGTGCATACACACCCGCATCTGTATTCCGTCCGGATACAAATGCAATGAGACAAAATCTACACTGTACTATACTAGGATCCGGCTTAAACCAAAGCCGGCTAGTAAAAACCGTTCGATCCTGATCCGTGCAATACCGCACGTATCCGATCGAACCTTGCCATATATCTATACGGCCACTAGTACAAACCGTCCGATCCTGATCCGTGCAATACCGCACGTATCTGATCGGACCCTGCCATATCTCCATACGGCCTCTACAGCGTTTCGCCCGAAAGCTGAGTAACTGAAAGTGTGGTGGACTCTAAAGACTCGTCAATACTATGGTTGTGGATTTAACCACTAGCACGTCAGAGGTATAAGCCAATACGTGACGGGCCACCAGCTATTGACTAAAAGGGACGTCGATGAGCGAACTCATCCAGACACCCTACTGAGCCTGTCAGTGACAATATCCGTACAGTCCGGTCCGTTCGTCTATGAGCATCGCATGTCGGGCCTAGGGGGTGGGTAAAAGTCAGACCCCCAAAAGCGGTACAAGTCGTGTCGGAGTGTAGCCCAGAACACCCTGAGATACTACTGGAATACCTACCAGTAAATCTCCTGCCTTGGCCAAGGACTTCGTGTAATGGCTCTCCTAGACACAGCGCGACCTCACCCCCAATACCGGGAGAGACGAACCCCCGAAGATCCGCTCACTGCCTCCATGTGGCTCGGGACTGTACCCAACTAAAACCTGTTTGCACGACTCCTTTGAGCCGTGGTAGGGTAGTAATCAAAGCACAGTGGGAACTCACACGAGACAAATGACGATCCCCAGGTCGATGAACTAACCTGTACACATGTCACCTGGGAACTGCTATCTGACGTCAGGTATAAGACCAACTAGCATGTTCCCGGCGAATCCTGTCCGGTGTACTCATAACCCAATGAGCACCTGTATACATCTTAGGTGAACCAACTGACACCAGTGGCTTGTGAGACCGGCCACCGCCCCTCGTCGGGGTCTCGACTGTATACACTAGTCTACTCTGGAGAATCGATGCCCTGTCTCGAAACTCCCACGACTAGGGACCTTTTAAGGATATGCTTGTAGACCCCAGCTCTCACGTATATGATCGCCCTCATACTGCCGGCAGTCAAGCAAGAATCCTAGGGGCTCTATCAACGTGCAATAGCGACCTGTCAGGTCACCTAAAGCAGTACACGATGATAAAGGTAAACCAGATAGCAAACTATCATCTCGAGTAAGACTGTCGTACCGGGATAGGTCCTCCCTCAATCATTGCAATCACGTGCCTGTGATCCAATAATTGACTCTGAGGGCACTATCTCCAACAATATGTATGTCCTAAAGGTCATTACTATACATGAGATGTATATTGTAGTGGATGCTTGGACATATATAGGGAGGACTTTCTTGCTCGACATGATAGTATGCTATCTGGTTACTCTTTACCTTAACATGTACACTGATTGTCTCTCTGTTACATATTGGTAAAGCCCTTAGGATGTGTACTTGACTATCAGGACTATGATGCAGATCGTACTAGTGGAGCCATGGTAGTGCATAAGTACATCCTTTAAGGTCCCTAGTCGTAGGTGTATCGAGACAGGGCATCGATATACCAGAGTAGACTAGCGTATAGCTTCTCGACCCATATAGATGGGCGATGGATGATCCTATATCCATTGGTGTTTGACATCAGAGATGATATACGGGTGCTCAGTAGAGACTGGGTACACTGGACGGACTCGTCGAGAACTCCCAGATGGTATTGTACCTCACGTCAGATGGCAGTTCTCTGGTGACACTGGTACAGGTTAGTCTGTAGACCCGAGATCGTCATAGAGTCTTGTGTGATTCCCACTGTGCTTTGATTTCCACCTTACCACGTCCAAGAGGGCATGCAAAACGGTGATTTTTGGGTACAGTCCCGAGTCACATGGAGGCAATGAGTGATAGGAGAGGATTCGTCTCTCCCGGTATTGGGGGTTGATGTTGCGCTGTGCTCGATTGGCCATAACAGGGATGTTCCTGGCCAGGGCTGATTTAGAGATTTACTGATAAGTGTTACTAGTAGTTTCTCGACCAGTTATGAGCCTCACATCGGCATGGCTTATCGGTTATTGGGGTCTGACGTTTACCACCCCTAGACTTGATATGCGACATATCAGACGAGGAGACCGGACTGTACAGCAAGTGTTACCGTCAGGCTTTTGCAGGAGTTGGAGCGGGCTTGCTTGCTGATCTTCTGATCACTCAATACCCAGGTAGCCGTTACCTCCAGCTAGTACCGCTGACGGCTTGTGGGTTCTTGATGTGATCATCATCTACTGCCGGCGTATTGACGAGTCTTTAGAGTCCTACATAGAGGTTTTACTGGCTCAGACAAAACGAAATAGGAGCACGTATGTGATACGTGCGGGACCGAGAATAATGCGTGTATGTGATACCGTATTCTATTCTCGCGACTTTTGTATCGGTCGGTTATATGTGATATAGCCGGGTTATTGAATCAAGTGTTGATTCGATAAGTTGGTACATTTAGTGTTAGTCGGTTATATGTTATATAGCCGGATTATTAAATCAAGTGTTGATTTAATAATTTAGTGTATAATTGTATATCTGATATACTAATTTACATTAACTAACATTGGTTCACTTAAGCATTTGTTTTTCTCACTTGAGCACAACTTAATATATATGTGATATATATTTATTTGTGTTTCATTTTTGTATCATGGTTGTTAATACATCATACATGGGTGTGTAAGACATACACCATTCTATTTTAAATGGTGGGTTATAATTATTTAAGGTAATTACAAATTAGTGGAGCTTTTGTCATAAGCATGAAGCTTGTAGAAGCTTGTGGTTTGCTTTGACAAAGTCCACTCATTTTATTTTTACTTTAGATTTTTATTAACATAACCATTTTGGATTAGCCATGGTTATGTCTCTACATGAGTTAGTATATGATACTCACTCACCATGGTTCACTAACTTACTTGATCATTTCATTTCTCTTCATCTCTTTCTTCATCTTCTTCTTCCAAAAGAAAAGCTTGCTAGGGTTTGATCCAAGTGAGGAAATAATGTGAGAAAAGAAATTCTAAAGTGAACCCATTTCCTATTTCACCATCCTCTACTAGATTAGCACTTTAGTATAGGGTGTTTGCTTCACTTTGGTGAAGTGGTAGCTTGAGTTAGTAATCCCTCGACGTAGATCATCTTCGGCCTCGAAGACTTCAAGCAAGACCGTTGCCTTCTTCTCATGGAGCCGTCCAAGAGTCCGGGAGTTTGATGATCGCAGTGAAGGGACTACTATAAGGAGCTTATAAAGTGAAGGACCGATCTACAAAGGTTGTATTTCCTATTTCACTTAGATGTAAATGGTTTACATTTGTTTCCGTATTCATTTCTAGTTATCGATTCTTATTCAGAGTTCCTTGAAACGGCAAATTTTGAAAATGGCATGAACGATGCCTCCTGAAACTTTGTTGCCGTCGATGGGAACCCTACCTTTAGAGTCCCACACAGAGGGTTTCCATGCTTCGGGGGAAACGATGTAAAGGCCGTATGGTTTTACAGCAGGGTTCGATCACATACGTGTACTTGTGCACGGATGATGTTCGGATGGATAATACCAATGGGCTTTAGTTTAAGCCAGATTCTAGTATTATATTGTTGGATTATTTTCGTCTCTTTGTATTCGTATTCCTCGGAATACGGATGCTGGTATGTATATACGGTTGAGGGGTATTCTTGTGATTTATTACAAGATTACTTATAGAAGATTACACCTCATCATGGTTTAGACCTTTTTGGATTAAAAGGTTATTGAGGTGTAGGATGAGGTGTTTATTGCATTTTTGTGGCATGGCTAATTAGTGACCCATGGTTACTATTCTAGCATGCTTAGGGTTTTTGTTTGTTGTGAGATTATGTTGACTTGAGATATCTTTTGTTGACTAAGATATTTTGGAGACATGGACATTTATGTGATGGCTCCATTATTTCTTATCACACTTACACAACAAACAAAAAAAAACACAAGCCATTATTCATTTCTTTTTCTCTCTCTCTCTTGAGTTGCTCTCAACACCTCATTCTCATGGCATCTTCTTCTTCCTCTAGCTCCACCCAAACCCTCTCATGAATTGGGAATCCTTGGGTGTCTTGAGACAAATTAATCCTTCATCACTCTCTACTTCATCTACAGTATCTAGAGTAGCGATCTAGGTGCCTTAGTTGCCTCGGATATGAGGTTGGAGCTCGTTGCATAGACTCTCGGGTGGATCATCTTCGATGGAGGGAGACCGGAGATCAAGCTTGATCAAGGAAGCCCTTAGGAGCTTAGGATGATGGTTGAAGACCGAAGGACACGGATCTATTCGGTATAACCATTCTAACTCCTTTGCATGTTTTGTTATCTAGGGCTTATGTGTAGATCCGGGTAATTGGTTGTGGTAGCGCCAAGTTTTATAAATTTTTGTTCCGCATTTGGGCATGGATTGATGGTCGGGGCACTGCCGTAACCCAACATGGTATTAGAGCCAACCCATTAACCCCATACTAACTCATTGCGACATTAGAAATCCGTCATATTTTGTCGTGCAAAACTGCCGACAAAAACAGTTCCGAAAACTGAAAGTTTGAGATATTTGCACACCCCGCGGGATCACGGTTTGATCTGAGAAGCCACTGGGTGGTGCATGGGCACCCTGGGAAATCTCGGGGGGGACCGAACGGCTGGGCCCACTCCCCAAGACCAGCACAAGGTGGTCTTGGCAGTGAGGACCCGAAACTGCCCCTCCTTGGGCAGTTTCGGGTCTGCCTCACCCCCTGGCCACCTCGTGGTGGCCTCAGGGGTGGGGTACCCCCTAGGACCCCCCGACTCGAAGTTAATTTCATGATTTGACTCCCCGTGAAGGTTCGGGAACGTTTCGTTTTGATTCGGACTTCCGAATTGGCTTTAAACGGTCGGTTATTGGAACTTTAGCTCACTGTTTTTTCATGGTTTTGGAAATTGGTATAGTTTGCTAATCGCGTGCGGAATTCTAATGTCGTAGTTATCAGTACATACATTACTATCTGTGACCGTGAATGCCATTCGAGCGGTACAACTCGCCTAACTGCTATATGCTCTTTTAGACGGGTTTGCGAACGTGACATTCACGTTGATGTTCTGTGTTGTGGTTTGGTTGTGGCGGAATCGTCGTGGTGGATAGCTTGGGTAAAATGGTGATATAGTTTGGATTTATTTATACATTTGATATCGTAGGGAGAGCGTCCGACATGTGGACTGCCATCACTTCCTGTTTGTATATTATTTATTTGTGGCACGACCGGGTTGAGGTCGATATCACCGTTGTACATATTTTCTTTTCTGTACTGGGATTACCTCGCGATGGAGTGCACGGATAGCCGGGTTCCAGAGGGAAACGGGCCCGCATCTCATGGCATTGAGATAGAGGGGGCCTCACTCTAGAATTGGTGGGCTATTCGCCACACTAGTAGGGGGTACAGGTTGACCCAAGGAAGAGTGCTCAAGTTACCGAATTCTGTGAAGTGCCGGGTAGCCCATTCACTTTGATGAAGGGGGTTGCCTCACTTCTGGTTTTGGCGGGTAATTTTTCGCACTCGTAGGGGTCTAGGTTTTCATTGCACAGGCTATCCACACGACCAAGGGAACGTCGGGTTTCAGTTGCGGCTCAAAGGAAACCCGGGGTTTCCAGATTATCAGTACTGTTCTGTGATGCTTATCGCTATTCTGTGATGTTGCATATATCATGCCTGGAGCGATTATTATATATTGTTATATATATACTAGTAGATGTTGTATATGTTTTGCATCTGCGCTAGTCCAGTCCCCGCTCTGTCGTTCGTTAAGTAACCTAACGGGTGATGACGGGACCCAGTAGCGAATGCGGATGGCATATACGTACATCATATTTTCGTTCTTTTATGGTATGATTAATTGATGGGACTGCAATGATTCTGATCAATGCAAGGAAAACAGACCTATTCGATGTTGTTGGAACAATTTTCAAAAGCTGTTATTACAAGGACGTTCTCTTTTGTTTTGCACAGTGGTATTCGGTTATGAATATCCAGCACCTCATTCGACGAGGCAGGAGCCGAGATCCCTTCACCGGGAGTGACCTCTTGGGCAGAAGTTTGCGTCGGGCTAATAACTTCACTATAGTCGATTACTTTTTTGCTTTACATCACGGTATTCAGTTGGAATATCCTGCACCTCATTCTACGATGAAAGAGTCGAGATCCCTTCGCCGGGAGTGACCTCTTTAGCAAAGGTTTTCGCCACTATATATTTGTAAAGCTATCAGGTTCCTTCAACGATATCAAGTTCATTACGTTAAAGGTTTTTCGCCAAAAACCTTTCGTAGCCCTCCGTCATTTCAGACGGGTAGCACTTAGTATTCATGCTATGTTTGTTGGCCTTAGTCAAGGAATAATGTATGGTAGCTATTTGTTACTATTCTGTTTCATAGATAGATGCGTTGGTTTGGGACAGTCGTACAGCCTTGTTGGCCTTAGTCAAGGGCGAGTACGGGTGGGTTAAAATTAACCTGGACAATGACGGGTAGAACTTGACATGTGACTTACGATTTGTTGGCCTTAGTCAAGGTCATAAGAGCATGGGGCAAAAATCACATCGGGAGTTTCTAAAGAAACTGAAACTTTCCAGGCATGCGCATACCTTCTGGAGTGTGATAACTTGAGTGGATTCCATCAAGTTATCATGCGATGATAGTTGGATCCCGATTCCCACTGATGAGTTGGTTTACTCCTCGGGTGATTTTAGATGATCCCGACTAATTCTTCTTTCGGGTTTGGAGGAGAATTTAAGGACACGGTGGGAGACATCCTGATTAGATAAAGTGATTAACCATTCTGATTTAGGTTAGAGTGCACGCTGAGTGTTTCTTTTCTCTCTCTCTCTTTGGCAGCAACCATGTCCCGACCCTAGGCTAGAACTCATGAACCAAGTTAACCGAACCTTCTTAAAACACTGGCTTTTGGATTGTCAGAGTTGCATACTTCATTGCCACTCCTACTTTTACCCTTTTCTTTTCTCCGGAACATTCCGTATCACTATGAAGATCCACAGTTATTGGATACGACCATCGTATAGTTACATACGAACTCGAAGAAACTTGTTTCAGATTCAAGAATGGTTTCCGGTTCTGGAGAAATTGAATAAGGACTATTCAGTTTCTTTTCCTTTTACCTTCTCTCAGGTTGTGAGGGCTACTAGGATTAGGAGAGGGAACACCTATTGCGCTTGTTGGATAGTCTTCTTCCAAACCATAGGCAGGTACCGAAAGGTGGGAAAGGAAGAAAACTAATTAGCCTAAGTAAGGTGTACAGAAGGTAATAAGTAAAGACAAATAAAGGGATTAGAAAGAGGGCAAAGTAAAATGCGACTCTATCATTCACGACGAAACCGCGTATATCATCGACACTCCTACTTTACCTTTGCATTTCTCCTGAACATTCTGTATCACTACGAAGATCCATATTTATTGATAAGCCATCGTATAGTTACATACGAACTCGAAGGAACTTGTTCCAATTTGAGGATGGTTTCTGGTTCAGAAGAAATAGAATAAGGGTTATTCAGTTGTCATTTTCTTTTGCCTTCTCTCGGGTTAAGAGAGCTCCTAGGATTAGGAGGGTACACCTATTATGCTTATTGGATAGTCTTCTTCCAAACCTTAGGCTGGTACCAAAAGGTAGGGAAGGAAGAAAACCATTTAGCCTAAGTATGGTGTACATAAGGTAATAAGTAAAGACAAATAAAGGGATTGGAGAGATAGAAAGAAAATATACGGTCACAGTCATGAATCTGGATAATGGAAGAGGCATTACTAGGAATACCCGGTTACCCCTTCGAAACATTTTCATGTTTCAGTTTCACTATGCGTTGTTAATTGAAAACTGATTTCCCAATTATATCCTTACTCCAGGGTATGTATTTACCAGGTTTGATTCTCACATCTGTATGATTTTACAGATGATGAGTGGGAGTAAGTTTTTCGGAATTAGGTGATTATATCCTCAATGTATCGGAATTCATTGTAATTGGTGATATTTGAGGAAATCGCCTAGGGTTTCGCCTGACAGCAAATATTTTGTTTTGAATATCTGTAGTTATGCACCAGTTTCAAACTGATATATCTGTACGTTTATTTTATAAAGTGAGATATAACTTTTTGAAATTATGTCTATGACATTTACCTATATCAGTTGATGGTTAGGTAAGGAGCATTCAAAAACGGTGTAATTCTTCTTAACCATAATACAGTTTTCAACCTACGACGCACAGGGTTTGAGTTATTGAACTCAGGGGACTTATAGAAAGTATTGTATGTTGTTCAGTGTCCATTAGGACAGAGGGGTTGGTGCTCATGCTATATTCTGTTTACTTATGACTTCTCCAGTTTTAGACAAGTATTTTGTAGAAATATAAGGTCCAAGTTTTGAGAAGTTATAGGTACAAGAATAAAGTAGAGAACCATGTGTTGCAAGTATTAGGATTCTTCAAAGTGATCGAAGATGTAGATACTTATGTTTGGTATTCAGTTGATAGTAATGGTTTTGAGAACTTGCTTCTTTTTCAGGTTACTCATATCTGGATGCACTCCTAGTTGAGTAAGGCTGATCGGCCTCCTTCCATTTAGTTGACATGCACTGGAGACAGCTGCATGATTTGAATCTGGTTCCAATTAAATCAGTGCCTCTATTTCTATATTGTATATAGAATGGTTCATATCTTAACAATGTTAAGGTATATGGAGTTGTCCATCTTATGCTTAAAACCAGACTCTGGATAACTTAAGGCAAGTTTCTGTAATGGCAGTTTATGGGTTATCCCGGGCTATAACGAGGGTTAACATTCTACCATCTGGAAGATCAATAGTGATATTGTTCTTGACTCGCCACAGTTTTAGTAAAATGGACTTTTTCAGAAAACAGTAGTGGGAGTATGGTAGAACTGGAAGTGATTCCAAAACCACAAATGATTACTGAAAATTTAATAGAACCTAAAGATTCAATCGGGTTTGACATTCTATTAGCCACTCCGCAGATATGGTGGGTGACCTCAGGCGCCCGAGAGGTACTTCGGTATCCTCAAAGACGGTGATAGGGAGGTTCTTGTTTACCCATACTTGCCATTACTGCTGTTCTAGACTGTGAGACCCGGCAGGAGGATGAGTATAGCGTCGTTCAAAACTAGCTTTAGAAGTGTACGTGTATATGACTCTGCCAGAGGGTTGTTGTAGTCAGTGGGAGCAGCGGAAGCATAGTGGACAAGTAGCTTATGTCTATTCATAGACTAAAGCAGGTATAGCGGAGATAGACCATCTATTTTTTATGTGACGGTCATAGGCTTTGACTTCATCAGAATAGGAGATGGATCTGTTAAGAAGATAGTAGGGTGTGATGTCCTAGTATTTGGATGACATGCACTTTATAGGAAGTGAAATTCCTATGCTACGATCAGTTATACTTTGGTTGTCACAAAGTAGTTTCTCTACATAGGATATGGATATAATATCAGGGTTTCCGGTTACTAGATCTATAGTTTTAGATCTAGATTTGGGAAGTGTCCCAATCTGGGTACTTTGACATTTTTCTAAAGCTGTTTTAGAATGGCCGACTCCTGGCAATATAGTGCCTTCAAGTTAATTATTGGATCGCAGGCACGTGATTGCAATGATTGAGGGAGGACCTATACCGGTAGCACAGTCTTACTCGAGATGATAGTATGCTATCTGGTTTGGCTTTATCATCATGTACATGCTTCAGGTGACATTACAGATCACTATTACATGTTGATAGAGCCCATAGGATTCTTGTTTGACTACCAGTAGTATGATGGCGATCATATACGTGGGGGCTGGGTGGTCTATAAGCACATCCTTAAAATGTCCCTAGTCATGGGAGTTTCGAGACTGGGCATCGATACTCCAAGAGTAGACTAGTGTATACGGATCGAGACCCCGACGAGGGGCGGTGGCCGGTCTCACAAGCCATTGGTGTCAGTTGGTTCACCTAAGATGTATACAGGTGCTCATTGGCTTATGAGTACACCAGACGGACTCGCCGGGAACCTGCTAGTTGGTATTATACCTATTGTCAAATAGCAGTTCCCTGGTAACATGTGTACAGGTTAGTCTATCGACCTGAGATCGTCATTTGTCTCGAGTGAGTTCCCACTGTGCTTTGATTACTACCCTACCACGGCTCAAAGGAGTCGTGCAAACAAGTTTTAGTTGGGTACATTCCCGAGCCACATGGAGCAGTGAGGGTTGATGTCGTAGTGTGCACGGGTGGCCATCACCAGAAATCCTTGGCCAAGGTAGTCGAGAATTACTGATCTGGGATCGGTAGTTTCTCAGGTGTTGATAGGTTTCATACCGACACTAAATGTCGTGTTATTAGGGGTCCGACTTTATCCACCCCCCTAGACTCGATATGCGATACTCATAGACGAACGGACCGGACTGTACGGATATTGTCACTGTCAGGCTCGGTAGGGTTTCAGGATGAGTTTGCTCATCGGCCTCCTTTTCGCTTAATACCTGGGTAGCCGTTACGTACAGCTAGTGCCGCTGAAGTGCTTATGGTTGAACCCACTGCCGGCGTATTGACGAGTCTTTAGAGTCCCACACAGAGGGTTTCCCTGCTTCGGGAGAAACGATGTAGAGGCCGTATGGTTTTACGGCAGGGTTCGATCACATACGTGTACTTGTGCACGGATGATGTTCGGAAGGATAATACCAGTGGGCTTTAGTTTAAGCCGGATTCTAGTATTATATTGTTGGATTATTTTCGTCTCTTTGTATTCATATTCTTCGGAATACGGATGCTGGTATGTATATACGGTTGAGGGGTATTCTTGTGATTTATTACAAGATTACTTATAGAAGATTACACCTCATCATGGTTTAGACCTTTTTGGATTAAAAGGTTATTGAGGTGTAGGATGAGGTGTTTATTGCATTTTTGTGGCATGGCTAATTAGTGACCCATGGTTACTATTCTAGCATGCTTAGGGATTTTGTTTGTTGTAAGATTATGTTGACTTAAGATATTTTTTTTGACTAAGATATTTTGGAGATATGGACATTTATGTGATGGCTCCATTATTTCTTATCACACTTACACAACAAACAAAAAAAAACACAAGCCATTATTCATTTCTTTTTCTCTCTCTCTCTCTCTTGAGTTGCTCTCAACACCTTATTCTCATGGCATCTTCTTCTTCCTCTAGCTCTACCCAAACCCTCTCATGTGTTGAGAATCCTTAGGTGTCTTGAGACAAATTAATCCTTCATCACTCTCTACTTCATCTACGGTATCTAGAGTAGCGATCTGGTGCCCTAGTTGCCTCGGATATGAGGTTGGAGCCCATGGCATAGACTCTCGGATGGATCATCTTCGATGGAAGGAGACCGGAGATCAAGCTTGATCAAGGAAGCCTCTAGGAGCTTGGGATGATGGTTGAAGACCGAAGGACACGGATCTATTCGGTATAAATATTCTAACTCCTTTGCATGTTTTGTTATCTAGGGCATATGTGTAGATCCGGGTAATTGGTTGTGGTAGCGCTATGTTTTATAAATTTTTGTTCCGTATTTGGTCACGGATTGATGGCCGAGGCGCTACCGTAACCCAACAAGAACTGTGGTTTGATTCAGAACGTATATACCGTTACTTAACATACCAAATCCAATCAACTTGATTTAGGAAAATGTTTATAACATTATCCTCCAATACAAAATTATATCCTTCTTTAGCTAATAAAGAGATTGATATAATATTGCATATCAGGTTCGGTATGTAATAACAGTCGTTCAGAATCATTGTATTACCACTTGGTAATACAAGGTGATATTCGCCAACTGCTTTGGCTATAATAAGACCACCATTCCTTAATCTTACAGACATATCACCCTCTCCCAGTTCTCTACCTCTTTTCAGTCCATGTAACAAATTACATATGTGGGATCCTGATCCGGTATCTAATACCCAGGACGTTGAGCTGACTGGGAAACTGTAACATTTCAGAAATATAAAATTTTATTTTTGGAATTTAAATATTAAAATAATATATTTCACGAAAACTATTCGATTTGCGAATATGGGTTTTTCGTAAAATGGTATAAGTATACCGATATTTGGAAAATAATTGGAGATTAAAATGATTTGTTAATTATAAAGATATTTATCGGATTTTGGCATTTTTATAATTAATTATATGCAAGTTTAATTAAACTTGATTAGTGCACTAATAATCACGATTAAGCCAAATCCGCATTTTTTAATTAGCTATGGTTAGTGCACCATGACATATTACATTTTTGTTGCATGATTGTTTCATTTGTGTTTGTTTTATTTGTATTTGTGATTTTAATTGAGAGAGAGAAAAAGAAAAGAAAACGAAAAGAAAACGAAAAGAAAAGTCAATGAGAGGAGACATAGAAGCATGGGCATGAGAGTGAGAGAGAAGGGGGGTTATCTCCCATGGCATCCCCCACCATTCCTTTCTTCACTTCAACTCCTTCGTCTTCTTCATCTTTCTCCTTCTCAAGTTCCTCCACCTCACTATCTCCTCCACAAACACCTCAAACCACCTCAAAACCTCATGCCACCTTCACAAAAAATGCACACAACCTCATCCTAAACCACCTAGTGAGCTCAAGTTTGGATTTTGAGCAACTTGCACCATCTTGGAATTTTCTTCAGTTGCTCCAAGAGGTATAACTTCCACTTCCCACCTTGTAATTAGTTTCCTAACTTTCTAGTTTAGTTTAGAGTTCGATTTAGTGAGGTTTGTGATCTTAGAATATTCTAGGTTGATGTTTAGTGGATGTCTTGACTTGTAGAGTTATATTTGAGGTGTAGTGAGTGTTTACAAACCCTTAGTGATGTTTTACTGGCCAAGACCAGAGACTAGAACCCAAAACACGAACTTTGAAATCTGCCGATATCGGAATTTATGGAATTTGTGATGACATTTAGGGATCTGCTATGACCCGGAGTGTAGGGATTCCATAGCACAATACCTAGGGTTTGCAAGTATCACTCATGCCACAACAAAAATTTAGGGGGTGCTAAACAATCATCCTAGGAATCATACTAGAAACTTAGGGTAACAAAACTTTGTAATCAAATATTACAATAAGACGTGAATAAGATATACAACCTTTGTAGATCGGTCCTTCACTTCAATGGCTCCATGTAGTCGTCCCTTCGCTCCAATCATCGATCTCCCGGACTCAAGATAGGCTCCACCAAGCGATACGAACAAGCATGCTAGAAGTCTTCGAGGCCGAAGATGATCTACGTCGAGAGAACTCAAGCACAAGCAACCTCTTCACTAATTGGTAGATTAGAGAAGAGAACGCCCTAAACTAAATGGCAAGTAGTAGAGGATGGTGAAGTAGGAATTTTGCTCACTTTGGATTTGATTTTCTCACTTGGATTCATCATCTCTCAAAACCCTAGAGAGCTTGAAGAGATGAGGAAGAAGATGAACAAGAGAATGGAAAATAAGGTTAGATTTGCAACCATGGGTGAGTTAGTCTCATGTGCTAACCCTTGTAGAGAATAAACCGTGGCTATGTGACTATAGTTGGGTCAAAAAATATCTTAAGCAAAACAAAATGAGTTGAAAAGTCAATGAACAATACAAGCTTCTCCAAGCTTCTTGTCATGACACAATTTCAACCAATTTTTGAATTACTTAATTAATTAAAACCCTAACATAGTCATGGTCATGGTGTGATTCTCACACACCTAAGTTGCATATATAACCTAGCATGATACATAATATATATCACATATATATATATAATGCATACAAAATGAGAAAAAGAATTGGTCAAGTGAGCAATATTAGTTAATGTAAATTCATACATCAAATATATAATTATACATTAAATCATTAAATCAACACTTGATTTAATGATCTGGATATATTATATATAACCGACTATTATTAAATGCAACAACTTATCGAATCAACACTTGATTCGATATCCCGGCAATATCACATATAACCGACCGATGTCACATATCGCGAGAATAGAATACGGTATCACATATCATATTACTCTCAGTCCTGCACATATCATATATGTGCTCCTACTTTGTTTCGCTTGAGCCAGGAAACCTCTGTGTAGGACTCTAAAGACTCGTCAATACGCCGGCAGTAGGTGGTGATCATATCAATCACCCACAAGCCGTGAGCGGTCTGCTAAATGTAACGGCCACCCCGGTATTGAGCAATCAGAAGATCAACAAGCAAGTCTGCTCACACTCCTGCGAATCCTATCAGTAACACTACCGTACAGTCCGGTCTCTTCATCTGATATGCCGCATATCTCGTCTAGGGGTGGCAAACGTCAGACCCCAGTAACTTGATAAGCCATGCCGATGTAAGGTCCATAATGGTTCGAGAAACTACTAATAACACTTACCAGTAGATCTCAGCAACCCTGGCCAGGGATTTCCTGTTATGTCCAATCAAGCATAGCGCAACATCAACCCCCAATACCGGGAGAGACGAATCCCTTCCTATCGCTCATTGCCTCCATGTGACTCGGGACTGTACCCAAAAACCACCTGTTTTCATGACTCGGTAGAGCCGTGGTAGGGTGGAAATCAAAGCACGGTGGGAGACACACAACACTCTATGATGATCTTGGGTCGACAGACTAACCTGTACCAGTGTCACCAGAGAACTGATATCTGACGTGAGGTATAATACCATCTAGGAGTTCTAGGCGAGTCCGTTCAGTGTACCCAGTCTCCACTGAGCACCCGTATATTATCTCTGATGTCAAACACCAAAGGATATGGGATCATCCATCACCCATCACATAGGTCGAGAAGCTATACGCTAGTCTACTCTGGAGTATAGATGCCATGTCTCGATATTCCCTCGACTAGAAACAATTAAAGGATGTACTCACAAACTACCCAGACCCCACTTGTATGATCTCTATCATAATCCTGGTAGTCAAGTACACATCCTAAGGGCTTTATCAACATGTAACATAGAGACATCAAGTATACATGTTAAGATAAAGAACAACCAGATAGCATACTATCATGTCGAGCAAGAAAGTCCTACCTATGTATGTCCAAGCATCCACTATAATATACATCATATGTACAATAATGGCCTCTAGGGCATACATATAACTAACAATCTCCCACTTGCACTAGGGCCATATGTTGTAGTATCCAATACCCAACAATCAGCAGTGGTTGAAGTATCTCATACTCAACCATCCCATAAAAGTCTCTCTTAGGAAAAGGCCTTTGTGAGTGGATCCGCCATGTTGTCCTCTGTGTCTACTCTCCTTACCTCGATCCCTTGGAGATCAACCATCTCCATGATTAGGTGATACTGCCTAAGAATATGTCTGGATCGCTGATGGGACGGTGGTTCCTAGGCCTAAGCCACAACTCCATTGGTAGCGATGTATTCAGCCTTTATCGCCTAGTATGCCACGGTATCAAGCTTGGAACTCTTCCAACGTACCGTTCCTCCACTGAGGGTAAAGACAATGCATGTGACTGACATTCATTCGACCTTACCACCCTGGAAGCTATCCAGTGATTCTCCCCAGGATCGATTGATACCATCTCACTACACCTAGTGAGAATCCTAACATCCATTTAGATCTATCTCATAGATCCAAAACCCAGGATTTATGAGGTATCACCTTGATCCTACATGGAGAATCTATGTGGTAAGAGGAGACTGACCGAGTGTAGCATAGGAAACCCCTTCCCTATCAAGAGTAAGTCATCCACATACTATACGAGGAAGACCGCTTTACTCTCTACTACCTTTTCGTATATACAAGGTTCATCTACCATTTTGGTGAAGTCAAATGCTTTGACTCTCACATCAAAACATATGTTCCAACTCCGCGATGCCTGCTTTAACGCATAAAGCAACTTGCACACGTTTCCGCTGCTCCCTCTGTTAAGCCCTCTGGCTGTGTACTTATAGATGCTCTCTTCTAAATCGATATTTAGAAAAGCAGTCATGACACCCAACCGCCATATATCGTAGTCATGGTATGCAGCAATGGCAAGAAGGATCTGGACGAACTTAAGCATAGCTATTGGAGAGAAGGATTCATCATAATCCATACCCGGTCAATAACGAGAACCTTTTTCAACAAGTCTAGCTTTGAAAGTCTCAACTTTTCCATCTACACCAAGTAATCTTCTCAAGACATACTTGCTCCTGATGGGGATTTAACCCTTCAGATATAGCAACCAAAGTCCATACTTTGTTGGTGTATATTGATTCCATCTCATATCGCTTAGCATCCATCCATTCTTACAGAGTCCCTACTCTTGATGGCCTGCTCCAAACTAGTTGGGACATCATCTCATGATGCAATCCTCGCTCCCACTGTCATAGAGAAAACCGAAGTATCTCTCAGGTGGATGAGGAACCCTACCAGATCGGCGGAGAGGCTGAGATTCATCGGGAGCAATTGAATCCTCCGGTTCTACCAAATCATCAGTTGTAGTTTGTATAGCTGGAACTTCTTCCATTTCTACCTCATGACCACTAATTTCTTCACAAGAAATCCTTTTTCTCAAAAAGGTGGCATGGTAAGAAACAAAACACCTTTTGTTCCTCGGTGTGGTAGAAGATATTCCCTTGCGTATGCTTAGGATATCCAACAAACTTCCACAGAACAGACCTTGCCTCGAGTTTTTCCGGATTTTTCTTTTAGACATAGGCCGGACAACCCCAAATCTTAACTTACTTAAGACATGGGCTCTTTCCATTTCATATCTTATATGGAGTGGTAGGCACCTGATTTGGTTGGAACCGAATTCAATAGGTATATAACTTCACAAGTGCATAACCCCCAAAAGAAATAGGCAACTCAGTAGTATTCATCATAGAGCGCACCATATCTAATAGGGAGCAATTGCTCTGTCCCGATACACCATTGTGCTGTGGTGTATACGGAGGAGTAATGCTGAGAGAGAATCTCATTCTCCTTTAGAATAGTCCAGGATCTCCATGCTCAAGTATTCTCCTCCCTGATCACATCAAAGGACATAATACTTATACCCGTTTTGGTTCTCTACTTCTGACTTATATTCATTGAATTTCTCAAAAGCTTCAGACTTGTATTTCATCTGAAACATATGTCCGAATCTTGAGAGATCATCAATGAATGTAATGAAGTACAAAGAACCAGTCTTGGCATGTGTAGACAGGGGATCATATACATCATCATGTATCAGTCATAAGAGCTCACTAATTCTTTCTCTGTTTCCAGTAAACGGAGCTATGGTCATTTTATCTTTGTGACATGGCTGGCAAGTTTCACAAGATGTAAATTTAAACTGATTTAAATATGTATCTTAATGTAACTTAGCTAGTCGGGTCGCATTGATATGACCTAGTCTACAATACCTCAAGAAGGATTCGTTCATTTCTGAACTCTTCCTCTTGTGTGTGTTCTGTACATTAAGAACTGTGGTTTGATTTAGAACGTATATGCTTTTAGATAACATGCCTGACCCGATCAACTCTTGACTTAGGAAATGTTCTAAATATTATCCAATAATACAAAATTATATCCTTCTTTAGCAAATAAAGAGACTGATATAATGTTGCATATCAGGTTCGGTATCTAATAACATTCGTTCAGAATCAATGAATTTGGTAATACAAGGTGATAACTGCCAACTGATTTGGCTGCAACAATTGCACAATTCTCTATACTTAGAGACATA
Source organism: Agapanthus africanus (assembly GCA_030015575.1). NCBI lineage: Eukaryota > Viridiplantae > Streptophyta > Magnoliopsida > Asparagales > Amaryllidaceae > Agapanthus > Agapanthus africanus. The sequence continues at coordinate 543,905,755 of JASDDO010000024.1, read as the reverse complement.
TCACCCATTCCCAGTTCTCTACCTATTTGTAGCCCATGTAACAGATTATATATGTGGGATCTTGATCTGGTATCTCATACCCAGAACGTAGAGGATACTGAGAAACAGTTCTTAGTAATGAACACACCCGAAGAAGATGCATCATCATGTACTTTCTTCGTTTGGGCGGCATGGGAATCCTGGTATTCCCCTATTTCCTGCTCGGTCTTATAACAATTATAAGTTGGAGCGGGATCAACGTTCCCCAGCTCAGTATAACAAGCAGGTTCGGTCAATACATCCATATTATTATCTTGATTAAGGCGTGACATGGTCGCTACCTGGAGAGAGAGAGAGAAGAAAACACTCTGCGTGCGCTCTTGTAAGATTAGATTGGTTATATATTTTATCTAATAAGAATGGCTCCTGCTGTTTTTATCAAATCTTCTTTCAAACCCTAAAAGGAAAGACTAGCCGGGATTAATTACACCCTACAAATTCGCCAATCTTTCAGCCAGGCCAGTGCCGGTACTTTGAGGGAGGTTCCCCGTGCTTTTGCACGGACCTAATTAAAATAAACCTCGGTTTCCCAGAGGCGTAACCCCGTTGACACTTTTCTAGACACCTACTTGATTGGCTAATTGTAAAGTGCAAAACTCTCCCAGGAGTAACAATTACTCGCAGTGGGTATCGGGATCCAATTATCACATAGAAGGTATGCAATCCCATTGCAAATTTCAACACTTGAAACTCCCGATAACACTTTTTACCCCTAGCACTTATGACCTTAACTACGGTCAACATATCATAAGCACCAGTCAAGTTCTACCCGTCATTTCGTGATTAATTAGACCCACCCATATGACCCTCAACTATGGTCGACATAATCACATGACTATCCTAACTAATCGCATCATATGCTGTGTAGGAAGACATCACTTAGCTACCGTACACTACGCCTCAACTATGGTCGACATACGCAGCACGAATACTAAGTACTCTACTTCCTAAAATGACGGAGGGTAGCGGATGGTTTTTAAGAAAACCTTTGACGCTCTGAACTTGATATCGTTGCAGAATCAAAATGATTTAAAACGGAATGTTTTTTAGGATTTTCCTAGTTTCGCTAAAGAGGTCACTCCCGGTGAAGGGATCTCGGCTCTTTCCTCGGCGAATGAGGTGCAGGATATTCACAATACCACTATGCAAAACAAAAACTAGAAAAGCAATCAAAAGATAAAACCGATGGTTGTAGCATCTGCCAGTTACTGCTAAAGAGGTCACTCCCGGTGAAGAGATCTCGGCTATTTCCTTATCGAATAAGGTGCTGGATATTCTACAAGGAATACCACTATGCAATGCAACAACTAGAGCCTGGTTTTAGAAAATTCGATTCCACGACATCTTTAGGTTTATTTTCTTTCATTAATCTCATTAATGAAGTCCCGTCATTTTAAGTTACCTAAACATCACAGATAAATACAACGTACGCTTATGCCATCTGCATTCGCCTCGATGTCCCTTCGTGCACCGTTAGGTTAGGTAACTAACGGCAGAGCGGGGCAGGGCTAGCGCGGGTGTAAAACATAAGCAGCGTCTATATAATATATCACATATACTATATCCAGTACCTATCTCAACATATACAGTGATCACATCACATAATATCGCAGCAGAACACAACATATGAAATATTGGATATACTAGGATTTCCGGGTTTTAAATTAAGCCTGTATAAAACACGGATTCCACGGTCGTGATGAATAGCCAAACCCACATCTCTAGACCCCTACGAGGGCGGAAAGCAACTCTACCAATTCTAGAGTTAGGAGACCCGGTCTCGACTCCTCGAGATGGTCTCCCACAGAATCCTAGAACCCGGCTACTTATGCTCCCCGCCTTGGGTCTATCCTAATACGGAAAAGTAAATAATATACAATGGTGATATCATCCTCAACCCGGAAGTGCCCCAATAAAAGAATATTACATACATTGAATTTTACATGAATGAAAAAGAAAAACTCTCATCTCACATAAAACCCCAGGCTATTCAAACACGACGATCCAATATAACATATCCAGCAACACATAACATCACATGTTATCAACGTAAGTAAATATGCGTATCCCAATTGTCGTTGACGTATAGCAACGAAACCGGCAATACACCACATATTACACTTACGGTCGCAGAAAAGAAAATGAAAACTACAACAGTTGGAATCCGCAACCACCTTATACATCATAAACCCGAAATATCTCATATTGCGGATTTCATGCCTAATATTATGAATTCCTTAGACATCGCATGCCTAACAGTTATAAACCCTGCATTTTAGTCTCGATATTGAAAACACTTTCCAATAACAAGTCGGGTAATTCAACAAGATTCCCGATAAGCTGATCGAATGCTCGTCGGAAATTTTAGTAGACGGCCACACACCCCCGATGCCGTCGACGAAGTGCACTTAGGCGGAACACCACGGCCGCGAGCACCCGAATGGATGCTTTTGGCAACGGGGTTCTCCTACAGTCACTTGGTCGGGGCTATGGGGTGTGGCTATCTAGAAAGTTTACCCGGCGAGTATCCGCGTACGCTACGTGATTGCGACGGACTTTTGATCCATATCAAAATTCCGTGGCAACCGATCATCTGAGACTAAATTGCTAGATTTATAAAATTCAAACTAGTTATCTCATAACTAATTATTGTGGATTCTAAATATTGTATCACAATCAACTAGACGATGTTAAACATTTCGATCGAATCAACAAATCCCCACAACTCCCAATAAAGCTCAACACTTGAGCAAAGTTAAAGTACCCAAAACGTGCCACAGTATCTATGATCTAACCGTAGAAACCAATGCCTCACCTATGAAACCGCAGAACTACGGCAAACCCTAGGGTTCGGTCGCGGTTCCGAGTGCATAGAATCGAGTTAAGGTTTTTGTTCTTCTAGAGGGTCCATAGAGTTACATCCATGACCATTGAACACACTTAACTTAGAAAATTCCAACTCTTGGAAAAATTCAGAGGGGGTCATGGGGTGATGTTTGAAGTTCGTTCGAACTGTTAAACATAGCCTAGGTTACCATTACAATGTTAAATTATACGACTAAGAAACACTCCGTTTTAGTCCTATATCAAAATTTATATCACATGCAATTTTGGACTAAACAAACAATACCTGAAACCCCACAATCTACAGACCAGAGCACAGAACAAATTTGACACGATTTGGAGCCAAAGTGGCCGGCCAAGAGGGGTTGGGGCTCGGGTCATTTCCGAGCAAATTCTCTCAAATTTTTTCTGTGCACTTGTTGTATCATATACATGCTTCTGCAGTTGTTTGAAAAAATTTTACAGACCTCTAAAATTTCGACAGAGAGAAAAACTGCAGGGTTTCAGAAATCGTTTTTCAGATTCGTTTCGGCTTCGTATTATTTCTAACATCGTCTAAGTTTCTAGTTTGTCTCTGATACCACTGTAGGGATTCCTTAGCACCATGCCTAGGGTTTGCAAGTATCACTCATGCCACAACAAAAATTTAGGGGGTGCTAAACAATCATCCTAGGAATCATACTAGAAAGTTAGGGTAACAAAACTTTGTAATCAAATATTACAATAAGAAGTGAATAAGATATACAACCTTTGTAGATCGGTCCTTCACTTCAATGGCTCTGTGTAGTCGTCCCTTCGCTCCAATCATCGATCTCCCGAACTCAAGATAGGCTCCACCAAGCGATACGAACAAGCATGCTAGAAGTCTTCGAGGCCAAAGATGATCTACGTCGAGGGAACTCAAGCACAAGAAACCTCTTCACTAATTGGTAGATTAGAGAAGAGAACACCCTAAACTAAATGGCAAGTAGTAGAGAATGGTGAAGTAGGAATTTTGCTCACTTTGGATTTGATTTTCTCACTTGGATTCATCATCTCTCAAAACCCTAGAGACCTTGAAGAGATGAGGAAGAAGATGAACAAGAGAATCGAAAATAAGGTTATATTTGCAACCATGGGTGAGTTAGTCTCATGTGCTAACCCTTGTAGAGAATATGTTAGTGTATATGCCCTAGAAGCCATTACTGTATCATACTAGTTTGTATATTACTTAATGGAAGCTTGGGATATTCACCTTGTATATACAATCTTGCTCAAAATAGTAGTATGCTACTTGGTTTGTTTCTACTTCAATGTGTACATGTGTTTATTTTAGTATATCGCCTATACACATTAGTGGAGCCCTTAGGATCTTTGCTTGATTACCAGCGTTGTGATGGCAGTCACACTAGTGGGGGCTGGGTAATCTATAAGCACATCCTTATGCAGGTCCCTAGTCGCAGGACTATCGAGACAGGGCATCGATACTCCGGAGTAGACTAGCGCATGCGCTTCTCATCCCAGTGTGGGAGATGGTCTGTCCCACAGCCATCAGTACGTCGTACTGGAGATAGTATGCGGGTGCTCGTTAGGTTACGAGTACACTGGACAGGATTCGTCGGGAACTGACCGGTTGGTTTTATACCTATCGTCAGTTATCAGTTCCCAGGTGACATGAGTACAGCTTAGTCCGCTGACTTGACACTGTCACTTCGCCTCGAGTGTGTTCCCACTGTACTTTGATTACTACCCTACCACGGCTCAAAGGAGTCGTGCAAACAGGTAGTAGTTGGGTGCAGTCCCGAAGCACTTGGAGGCAGTGACGGTTAGACAGGATTCGTCTCTCCCGGTATTGGGGGTTGACATCGCGCTGTGTCTAGGAGAGCCATTACACGAGTAGTCCCTGGCCAGGGCAAGCGGGATATACTGGTAGGCTTCCAGTGTTATCTCAGGGTGTATTGGGCTTCACTCCGACACGACTTGTACCGCAATTAGAGGACTGACGTTTACCGCCCCTAGGCCTGCCATGCGATGTATCAGAAGAACAGACCGGACTGTACGGAGATTGTCACATTTAGGCTCAGTAGGAGTTCAGATGGGTTTCACCTCGTCAGTCTTCTTGTCGGCATCTACCTGGGGACCGTTACGCACAGCTAGTGCCGCTTGCAGTCTGTGGTTAAACCCACTGCCAGCGTAGTGTCGGGTCTTTAGAGTCCCACACAGAAAGCTATTCGCCTTTAGGCAAAAGAGTAGAGGTCGCATGGTTTTGCGACAGGTCGCATGGTTTTGCGACAGGGTTCAGTCACATCCGTGCACTTGTGCACGTTTAGTGTCCGGACAGTTTACACTAGCGGGCTTTGGTTTAAGCCAGATCCTAGTGTACGTATTGGGATTGGTTTTATCCAGTTTGTATTCGTGTTCCTCGGAACGCGGATGCGGGTGTGTATGCACAGTTGGCGAAGAGACAGAGGCAGAGGATTCTCATTAGGGTTGTTGACCGTTGACTGTTGACTATTGACTTTTTGCTCAACCCTAATGAGAATATGATACATGATTAACAATAATATTAATTAAGTACTGTGGTGACATGGTTGTTGAGGGGTTGACTTTGTTGACTTGTTGACTTTGTTGACCGGTTGACTAGGTTGGACTAGTTGACCATCATGATGACAATGGCTATCATTTCATGGCAAAGACTTTTCACTTGCTTGTTATCTTGTGCAATATGAGTGCATAAAATGATTTAGCCATTTTGACTTGAACCATTTTACACAATACTTGATTACTATTTTTGTGATGATGGTTTTGGATTACGAGAGCCAAGTGAGAAAAGTCTTTCTCATTCTATCATTTTCATTCTCTCTCTTGTTCTTGAGCTCTCATCTTCTTCCTCTTGCTCTCCCTCTCCTTAGTCTATGGTTCACTTGTCTCATGTGTTGAGAACCAAGAACCATAGAGAAAATCCCAACACACTCTTCTCTATTCACTCTAGTTCATAAGGTTTAGCAAACCAAGTGAACTAGTTTTCTTCAAAGACCGAAAAAGAAGCCAAAGGTAGAAGCTTTCAGGTGGATCGATCTTCGGCACAAGGAGACGACAGGGTGAAGCCGATCCGAACAACCATCGAGGCTTGAAGACGAAGGAGTTCAAGAAAGAAAGGTATAACCCCCTAACCGAGTAGTTAACAACTCCTAGTTAGGTTGTTAGTTAGATGTTTAACAAAGATCCAGTTTTGAGTCCATGTTACCGCCTCTAGAAAATTGTTTTTCACCAAATTCCGCATGCCCGAAAGTACCGGGAGAGGTAGTATGGACTTACAGTGGTATCAGAGCCTAGTTAAACACTACCTAACATGTTAGCATAGTAGCTAGAAATTCGATCGGAGAAAAAGTCCCGAAACAAACCCGAAATTCAAAGTTGCTGTCGATTTTTAAAGTTCTGTAAAATTGATAAATTTCATCTTAAAAATCGGCTCAGGGTTTTTATTAAACACCCACGAAATTTGGTCCCACGAACCGGTCAAAGCGCCGCGGAAACGCGGCGGGAGCATGCTCCCGCCGCGGTTCCGCGGCCGGGTTGACTCGGCCGAGGTCCAAATTTTGTGCAGTGTTTTTATGGGGTTGTTTTGGGATTTTTGGAATATGTATTTTCTGCCCAGATTTTCCAGAACGAAAATTTTGTGTTTGGGGCCTGAAAATCCGTATTTTTGATCGAACTTCTAAAAGATTTAAGCTGACGGGTTTTTCTGTGATGTGATATTTGTATTGAACGTCTACTAATCGCTATATGTCGATTAGTGGGGGTTATACAAATCTGTGATCTGTAATGTTATTGGAATGTGTATATGAATTCATTGGATTGTCGCGGGTGAATAGCCGGGGGTTGTGAGACGAGAGTTTTCTTTTCTTTCAATTCATGTAAATTTGTAAATTGATGTAATAATTAATTGTATGGCCGCACAACCGGGTCGGGGTTGTAGCCGTCATTGTATAATTTCTTTTTACTGTTTTTGCTCCTAGGATAGACCCATGGAGGGGGTGCACAAACTACCGGGTATGCCGAAGTGCCGAGTGGCCTACTCACGGAGTTGAGGGAGGTTGCTTCACTTCGGGTACTTGGCGGGTAGTTTGCCGCACCCGTAGGGGTCTTGGGTGGGGTATTGGCTATTCACCGCGACCGTGTAATCTGCTTTTCGTTACAGGCTCGTACGAATTGCGGGTTCCTAGTATATCCAATGTGTTCATCTATGATCTGAAATGGCTATCATTGCAATATATCTATATATGATATTATTTAGGTGTTGCTTATGTTTTACAGCCGCGCTAGCCCAGCCCCTGCTCTGTCGTTAGTTAAGTAACCTAACGGGTAATGACGGGGCCCCGTGGCGAATGCGAATGGCATAAGCGTACGTCATATTTTGGTTGTTTTCTGCAATGGTAGGATTAAATGATGGGACGTATTAAAAGAACTAATGCAAGAATATCACGCATTAAAAGAACTAATGCAAGAAAATAAACCAAGTTAAAGTCGTTGGAACACTTTCGAAAAACCACTCGGTTCTTTTCAAAACTAACTTTTAAATGCGGAGCTTGAGCCACTCCTTTTAAAAGCTATCTCGTTCCATCGATTATATCAAGTTCACTACGTTCACGGTTTAGCCAAAACCATTCGTAGCCCTCCATCATTTCAGTTAAAAATTCGGTAGTATTCAAGCTATGAATTTTGACCTCACGCCAAGGCATAGTGATTGGTAGCTGCCGGATATTTATCTGTTGCATAAATAGAATGCGTTGGTTTGGGACAGTCGTACTACCATTTTGGCCTACGTCAAGGGTAGGTACGGGTGGGTTCAAATTAACCTGGATAATGATGGGAAGAACTTGACATATGACTTATGACATTTTGACCTCACGCCAAGATCATAAGAGCATGGGGCAAAAATCCACATCGGGAGTTTCAAAAGAACTGAAACTTGCTAGTGTTGCATACCATTTGGAGTGTGATGATTCTGGTAGGATTCCTTCAGTTTCATCACGCAATGATATTTGGATCCCGATCCTACTGTGAGTATATGCTACTCCTCGGGAAATTTCTCACTTAACGATCAATGCTATAAACCAAGTAGGTGTCTAGAAAGGTGTTAGCGGGGCTACGCCCCCAGGGAAAAGAGGTTATTTAATTAAGGAACTTCGCGAAAGCGTTGGAAAACCTCCCTCGAAGTACCGACACCAGCCTGGCCGAACGGTTAAGCAAGTATTGTACGGTGAGATTGATCCTGACTAATTCTTCCTTTTTGGTTTGAGGAGGGATTCGAGAAACAGTGGGAGCCATCCTGTTTAGACAAACTAAAAACCATTCTAAACTTGCAAGAGCATCATGCTGAGTGTTTCTTCTCTCTCCTAATTGCAGCGACCAATCGACATGACTGGACTTAAGTTACTTCTAGATAAAAACATACTAACAGAGCCAAACTACAAAGATTGGCTCAGGAATGTCAAGATGGCAATCACTTACGACAAGCTGGGGTATCTTCTTACCACCAAAGCTCCCCCTGTCCCAGGTCCCAAAACCAGTGTCGCGGATAAGGAAATCCATAAGACCTGGGAGCTAGATTGCGCGAAGGCCAAGTGCCTCGTGCTTGCCTCTATGGACAACGAACATCAGAGGAGGCACGAGAATATGGACCTCGAATCCATATTTCTCCATACAAAAGAACTGTATGGAGAGCAGTCTCGTATCGCAAGATACGAAGTGTCGAAGAAGTTATTTTCGGCAAGGTTAGCCGTCGGATCATCGGTAGCGGAACACGTGCTTAAGATGATTGGCTACATAGAAGAGCTCGCGGACCTTGGGACCACGTTGGAGAATGAGCTCTATACGGACTTGATTCTCCAGTCCCTTCCTTCCACTTACGCCCAGTTTATCCTGAACTTCAACTTACAAGAAAAGAAAGTTGATGTTAGTGTATATGCCCTAGAGGCCATTACTGTATCATACTAGTATGTATATTACTTGATGGAAGCTTGGGATATTCACAGTTGTACAGACAATCTTGCTCAATATAGTAGTATGCTACTTGGTTTGTCTCTGCTTTAATGTGTACATGTGTGTTTATTTATTATATCACCTATACGCATTAGTAGAGCCCTTAGGATCTTTGCTTGATTACCGGCGTTGTGATGGCGATCACACTCGTGGGGGCTGGGTAATCTACAAGCACATCCTTATACACGTCCCTAGTCGTGGGAGTATCGAGATAGAGCATCGATACTCCGGAGTAGACTAGCGTATGCGCTTCTCATCCCAGCACGGGAGACGGTCTGTCCCACAGCCGTCAGTATGTCGTACTTGAGATAGTATGCGGGTGCTCGTTAGGTTACGAGTACACTGGACAGGACTCGTCGGGAACTGATGGTTGGTATTATACCTATCGTCAGTTATCAGTTCCCAGGTGACATGAGTACAGCTTAGTCTGCTGACTTGACACTGTCACTTCGCCTCAAGTGTGTTCCCACTGTTCTTTGATTACTACCCTACCACGGCTCTACTGAGTCGTGCAAACAGGTAGTAGTTGGGAGCAGTCCCGAAGCACTTGGAGGCAGTGACGGTTAGACAGGATTCGTCTCTCCCGGTATTGGGGGTTGACATCGCGCTGTGTCTAAGAGAGCCATTACACGAGTAGTCCCTGGCCAGGGCAAGCGAGATATACTGGTAGGTTTCCAGTGTTATCTCAGGGTGTTCTGGGCTTCACTCCGACACGACTTGTACCGCTTTTAGGGGACTGACGTTTACCGCCCCCTAGGCCCGCCATGCGATGTATCAGACTAACAGACCGAACTGTGCGGAGATTGTCACATACAGGCTCAGTAGGAATTCGAATGGGTTTACCTCATCGGCCTTCTTATCGACATCTACCTGGGGACCGTTACGTACAGCTAGTGCCGCTTGCGGTCTGTGGTTAAACCCACTGCCAGCGTAGTGTCGAGTCTTTAGAGTCCCACACAGAGAGTTTCTCTGCACTGAGCGAAACGTGTAGAGGCCGTATGGTTTTACGGCAGGGCTGCGATCACTTACGTACACTTGTGTGCGTATGGTGTTCGGGCAGGCAATACTAGTGGGCTTTGGTTTAAGCCGGATCCTAGTATTGCACAGATGGATTTGTTTTGTCTTCTGCGCATCCGCATTCTACGGAATGCGGATGCAGGTGTGTATGCACAGTTTTCTGGAGCGATGAAGGAGGAGATGCCTCATTAGGGTTTTGGCAGTTGGTTCGGCTAAAACCGTTATGTGGCAGGCTCATTAGGGTTTTGACAATTGATTCGGTCAAAACCATTTTTGAGGCGGACTCATTAGGGTTTTGACAGTTCGTTTGGTCAAAACCATTATGAGCCGGGAACATTATTTACTAATCCTTTCATTGATAATTATGTTATGGCTAATTACATTGACCATTTGACCATCTTGACTTTGTTGACCGTTTGACCAAAGTTGACTAGGATCTTCTTGAAAGATCTAAAGTATTCTTTGGTTTTCTTTTTCTTTTTGTTATGATAATGGTCATGTCATTTGTAGCCATCACCTTTATCTTGATGGGATTAGTAATGATAATGTTTTTGCATTATTGCAACCATGGTTATGTTTTCTCTTGGTTAAGTTTTTCATTTGCTCATTCTCATTCTCTCTCATAGAAAAGAAATGAGAAACATTTTCCATGGTTGCTCCTCCTTCTTCCTCCTCTTGATTTTTCTTTTGATCTCATGTGTTGAGAGAAAAAGGATTTCACTTGACAAACACATCCATACATCTTCTCTACACATCCTAGGGCTTCCAGACTAGCAATCTCTTTGCCCTAGTTACCTCGGCTCGAGGTGGAGCTCGGTGCACATCTCTCGGGTGGATCGTCTTCGACTCAAGGAGGCCGCGGAGGTGACCAAAGTCCGGATCAACCATCGGAGCAAGCAAAGAGTAGAACAACAAGAAGAGAAGGAGTTCAAGTTGAGGTATGACCCCTAACCGAGTAGATAAATCTCTAGTTAGGATGCTAGTGTATTGTTTGGTAAAGATCCGGCTTTTACGGTCCATGTTACTAAGTCCAGAAAAAATTTTGTTTTACCGTTTCCGCAACCCCGAAAGTACCGGGAGAGGTAACATGGACCTAACAGTGGTATCAGAGCCTAACTAAACACACCCTAGCATGTTAGCAAAGTATTGAGAATATCGACCGGAAAAAAAACCCGCAAAATTACCCCGGAAAATCCAGTTTCTGCCGAATTTTAGAAATGTTCCAAAATTAAAAAATCATACACTAAAAATCGGCTCAGGCTTTTGTTAGAATACTGAAGAAAAATGATCACCCAACTCGACTAAAGCGCGGCGGTTCCGCGGCATAAGCTTGCTTATGCCGCGGAACCGCCGCCGAGTTAACTCGGTTGGGGATCCTGTTTGCTGCAGTGTTCTTATATGGGTATTTTGGGATTTTTACTATATGACTTTTCTGCCCAGATTTTCCAGAAAGAAAAATTTGTTTTTGGGGCTCAAAAATCCGTATTTTTGGTCGATGTTCTGTAGACTTTGGCTAATGGTTATATCTGTAATGTTATATGTGTATTGAACGTCTGCTAATCGCTATACGCCGATTAGTGGAGGTTATACGCATCTGTGATCTGTGTTGTTGATGGTATGTGTATATGAACTCGTTGGATTGTCGCGGATGAATAGCCGGGGTGGATGTGAGATGAGAGTTTCTTTTTCTTTCATTCATGTAATAAATTTGTAAATTGATGTAATATTATTTGTATGGCCGCACAACCGGGTCGGGGTTGTAGCCGTCATTGTATAATTCTTTTTACTGTTTTTGCTCCTAGGATAGACCCATGGAGGGGGTGCACAAACTACCGGGTATCTCGAAGTGCCGAGTGGCCTACTCACGGCGTTGAGGGAGGTTGCTTCGCTTCGGGTACTTGGCGGGTAGTTTGCCGCACCCGTAGGGGTCTTGGGTAGGGTATTAGCTATTCATCGCGACCGTGTAATCCGCTTTTCGTTGCAGGCTCGAACGAATCGCGGGTTCCTAGTATATCCAAAGTGTTCATCTGTGATCTGGATTGGCTATCATTGCTGTATATCTATATATAATAACTATTTAGGTGTTGCTTATGTTTTTCAGCCGCGCTAGCCCAGCCCCCGCTCTGTCGTTAGTTAAGTAACCTAACGGGTGATGATGGGGCCCCGTGGCGAATGCGAATGGCATAAGCGTACGTCATATTTTGGTTGTTTTCTGCAATGGTAGGATTTAAATGATGGGACGCATTAAAAGAACTAATGCAAGAAAATAAACCTAAAAGACGTTGTTGGAACAAGTTTTTCAAAAGAAGCTGTTATTGCAAGGACGTTCATTTTTGTTTTGCATCGAGGTATTCGGTTGTGAATGCCCAGCACCTCAGTCGACGAGGCAAGGGCCGAGATCCCTTCATCGGGAGTGACCCCTTGGACAAAGGTTTGCGTCAGGGTAATAACTTCACTATAGTCGATTATTCTTGCTTTGCATCGAAGTATTCAGTTTGGAATATCCTGCACCTCAATCGACGAGGAAAGAGCCGAGATCCCTTCACATGGAGTGACCTCTTTAGCAAAAGTTTTCGCCACTATATTTTTCAAGAGGTCTATCATGTTCCTTCAACTACATCAAGTTCATTACGTTAACGGGTTTTTTGCCAAAAACCCAGGCGTAGCCCTCCGTCGTTTCGGATAATTAATACTTAGTATTCGTGTTGCGTTTGTTGATTATTCGTCAAGATACAGTGAACGGTAGCTGAGTAATAATTCTCTGTTGCACTGATAGATGCGACTGGTTAGGACGGTCGCATGATTTTGTTGATTATTCGTCAAGGATCATGCGGGCGGGTCTAATGCAATCCTGGATAACGACGGGTTGAACTTGACTAGGACCTTTTGATTTGTTGATTATTCGTCAAGGTCACTTGGGTCCTAGGGGCAAAAACCACATCGGGAGTTTCAAAAGTACTGAAACTTGCAGATTTAGCATACCTTCTGGAGTGTGGTGACTAGAGTGGATTCCATCTAGGTCATCACATAATGATAGTTGGATCCCGATCCTACTGATGAGTTGGATTACTCTTGGGAGATTATTTCACTAAACGATCAATGCTATAAACCTAGTAGGTGTCTAGAAAGGTGTTAGCGGGGCTACGCCCCTAGGGAAAAGAGGTTCTTAAATTAAGGAACTTCGCGAAAGCGTTGGAAAACCTCCCTCGAAGTACCGACACTAGCCTGGCTGAAAGGTTAAGCAAGTATTGTGATGTGAATTAAAATCCCGACTAGTTCTTCTTTTAAAAGGTTTTAAGAAGAATTTGAGGAAACAGTGGGAGACATCCTGGTTAGATAAATTAATAAACCAATCTAATCTTGCAAGAGCGTATGCTGAGTGTTTCTTTTTCTCCCTCTCCAGGTAGCAACCATTTCACGCCCTAATCAAGATAATAAAATGTATCGCTTGACCGATCCAAATTCTTATTCGGGGCTGGGGAACGTTGGTTCAGCTCTAACTTGTGACAACAGTCATGAGTATGAGAATGAGAAAGGGGATTGTATGGATTTCCAGGATACCCAGTTGAAGAAGAAGCATGGTTTTGCATCTACTTCAGGTGTTCTTGTAATTGAGAACTGTTTTACGGTCAGCCCTACCTCCTGGGTACTTGATACCGGATCAGGATCTCATATCTGTAATTTATTGCAGGGACTGAGAAAAAGTAGGAAAGTTGCACCGGGTGATATGTCGCTCAGAGTAGCGAACGGAGCACAAGTTAATGCGGCAGCCGTCGGTGAATATCACCTAGTATTGCCAAATGGCAAGACTATGATTTTGAACGATTGTTACTATGTACCCTCCATGGTTTGCAACATCATATCAGTTTCTTTACTCGATAAAGATGGATATAACTTTGTTCTTGACAAGAATATCATGAACATTTACCTACATAAGGTACTGGTTGCAGAGGGTACACTGTGTAATGGTATCTACGTTCTAAATAAGAATACAGTTCTCAATATACAAAACACACGCAAGAGGAAGAATTCAGATACGAATGAATCCTACTTGTGGCATTGTAGACTGTAAATCCATGCTACCTCTCCCGGTACTTTCGGGCATGCGGAATTTGATAAAAAACGATTTTTATAGAGGTGGTAACATGGACTTAAAACCCGGATCTTTGTTAAACATCTAACTAACAACCTAACTAGGAGTCGTTAACTACTCGGTTAGGGGGTTTATACCTTGCTTGTCTTGAACTCCTTCGTCTTCAAACTCCGATGGTGGTCCGGATCGGCTTCTTCCCGTCGTCTCCTTGCGCTGAAGATAGATCCACCTGAAAGCTTCAACCTTTGGCTCCTTCTTCGATCCTTGAAGAAACTAGTTCACTCGGTTTGCTAAACCTTGTGAACTAGAGTGAGTAGAGAAGAGTTTGTATGGGATTTTATCTATGGTTCTTGATTCTCAACTAATGAGACAAGTGAACCATAGAGTCAAGAGAGGGAGCAAGAGGAAGAGGGTGAGAGCAAGAGTATGAGAGCTCAAGAACAAGAGAGAGAATGAGCAAGTGAGAATGAATCTCTCTTTTTGTCTTTCACCCTCTCATAATCCAAAACAATGATAACATATCATATCAATCAAGTGTTATGTGATGGTTTAAGCAACCATAGCCATATCATTTCATGCACTCATTTTGCACAAAAGAGCAAGCAAGCAAAAGTCTTTGCCATGAAATGATAGCTATGGTTATCATGATGGTCTACTAGTCAAGCCTAGTCAACCGATCAACAAAGTCAACAAGTCAACAAAAGTCAACAAGTCAACAACCATGTCACCATAATACTTAATTAATATAATTGTTAATCACATATCATATTCTCATTAGGGTTGAGCAAAAAGTCAATAGTCAACGGTCAACGGTCAACAACCCTAATGAGAATCCTCTGCCTCTGTCTCTCCGTCAACTGTGCATACACACCCGCATCCGCGTTCCGAGAAACACGAATACATACTGGATAAATCCGATCCCAAAAGGTACACTAGGATCTGGCTTAAACCAAAGCCCGCTAGTGTAAACTGTCCGGACACTGTACGTGCACAAGTGCACGGATGTGACCGAACCCTGTCGCAAAACCATGCGACCTGTCGCAAAACCATGCGATCTCTACTCTTTTGCCTAAAGGCGAATAGCTTTCTGTGTGGGACTCTAAAGACTCGACACTACGCTGGCAGTGGGTTTAACCACAGACCGCAAGCGGCACTAGCTGTGCGTAACGGTCCCCAGGTAATGCCGACAAGAAGACTGACGAGGCAAAACCCATCTGAACTCCTACTGAGCCTGAATGTGACATTCTCCGTACAGTCCGGTCTGTTCGTCTGATACATCGCATGGCGGGCCTAGGGGGCGATAAACGTCACTCCCCCAATAGCGGTACAAGTCATGTCGGAGTGAAGCCCAAAACACCCTGAGATAACACTGGAAGCCTACCAGTATATCTCGTTTGCCCTGGCCAGGGACTACTCGTGTAATGGCTCTCCTAGACACAGCGCGATGTCAACCCCCAATACCGGGAGAGACGAATCCTGTCTAACCGTCACTGCCTCCAAGTGCTTCGGGACTGCACCCAACCACTACCTGTTTGCACGACTCCTTTGAGCCGTGGTAGGGTAGTGATCAAAGTACAGTGGGAACACACTCGAGGCGAAGTGACAGTGTCAAGTCAGCGGACTAAGCTGTACTCATGTCACCTGGGAACTGATAACTGACGATAGGCATAATACCAACTACTCAGTTCCCGACGAGTCCTGTCCAGTGTACTCGTAACCCAACGAGCACCCGCATACTATCTCAAGTACGACGTACCGACGGCTGTGGGACAGACCGTCTCCCATACTAGGATGAGAAGCGCATGCGCTAGTCGACTCCGGAGTATCGATGCCCTGTCTCGATAGTCCTGCGACCAGGGACCTGCATAAGGATGTGCTTATAGATTACCCAGCCCCACTAGTGTGACTGCCATCACAACGCTGGTAATCAAGCAAAGATCCTAAGGGCTCCACTAATGTGTATAGGCGATATACTAAAATAAACACATGTACACATTGAAGTAGAAACAAACCAAGTAGCATACTACTATTTTGAGCAAGATTGTATATACAAGGTGAATATCCCAAGCTTCCATTAAGTAATATACAAACTAGTATGATACAGTAATGGCCTCTAGGGCATATACACTAACAATCTCCCACTTGCACTAAGGCCATGTACTGGTGTATCGAAGACCTATCATCTCGATCAGCCGCTCGAACTGAGTCTGGGGCAAGGCCTTGGTGAATGGATCTGCAGTGTTATCTTCTGAAGCGACTCTCCGAACCTCGATCTCCTGGCGATCCACAATCTTCCTGATCAAGTGATACCGCCTTAAGATGTGTCTGGATCTCTGATGGGACCTGGGTTCCTTCGCTAAAGCTATAGCCCCGTTGTTGTCGTAATACAGAGGTATTGGATCAACAATGGAAGGAACCACCTGAAGCTCTTTCAAGAACTTCCTCATCCAGACAGCTTCTTTTGCGGCATCAGATGCAGCGATGTATTCCGCTTCCATCGTCGAGTCTGCAACGGTTTCCTGTTTGGAACTCTTCCAACACACCGCCCCTCCATTGAGGGTAAAGACAAAACCCGACATGGACTTGGAATCATCCTTGTCACTCTGGAAGCTGGAGTCAGCAAAGGCCTCGATCTGGAGGTCTTTTCCGCCATACACCAAGAACATCTCCTTAGTCCTTCTCAGGTACTTGAGAATGTTCTTTACTGCTATCCAGTGTTTCTCCCCAGGGTTTGACTGATACCGGCTTACCACTCTCAGTGCATAAGCTACATCCGGTCTGGTACACAACATCGCATACATTATAGAGCCTACCGCAGAAGCGTAGGGTATAATAGACATGCGATCCCTCTCCAAATCAGTCTTGGGAGACATCTCTTTAGAGAGGGTGATCCCGTGACAAGCCGGTAGGTTACCGTGCTTGGAATCTTCCATACTGAATCTCTTCAGTATAGTGTCGATATACCTGGACTGTGAAAGTCCTAATATCCTCTTGGATTTATCATGATGGATCCGGATCCCCAGGATGTATGAGGCATCACCCAGGTCTTTCATGGAGAACCTGTGCGACAAGAACCCCTTGACAGATTGTAGCATAGGAATGTCATTTCCTATTAAGAGTGTCACGGCATGAAAGTACGGAACGTGACCGGCACTTAGATTACGAAGCGTCTAGAGGCGCCACGTGATTTAAGTAAGCCGAAGCCCAGAAATCTAAACCATAAAAGAAGAAAAAGAAGAAAAGAAAAGAAAATCAGCAAATTTTTCCAAAAATTTCGGCAGAGTCTCCTCTGTAAAAACTGGCCCCCAAACGGGTACAACAAGTATAATATACATAAACAATAAAAAGCATCCCCAACGGGTGCTAGCTCAACGCCAACAGGCGGAGACAACCACAACAATCACAATAATATACAACGCCAAAGGGCGAGGCTCAAATCTCAAAAGAAAACAAAAACCACCAGATCAGAATAACACATGCGCGACTCTAAGGTCGAAATAAAAGACTGGTCCAATAGACTTATCAAGTAATACAAGTATGGTTGATGGAGTTTACTAGATACAAATGAAAGAATAAAAATACAATGGTGGTTCAGATACAAGTGAACCAACCTACCATGCAAATCACCCTGAAGAAAAGATGTGCCAACAAGCTGCCACGGAAACCTGTACATCGAACCTGTAAAGAATTTGGCACAACGGGGGTGAGTTGCCAACTCGTGAGTAGAAGACATCTACGAAAAGAAATCGAATGCACGACGCTATCCTAGGTCATAATAATACACTACTATATCCCAACATCTAGTAATAGCAGGGTAATACTACGTGTAAGTGCAACTACTCCGTGTTGTGTCAGTACCTCATATAATACTATGTCATATGAATGAAATGCATGCACCATGAATGTAAAGTGACAAATCCTGAAATCCAGACATATATGTATAAGAAATCTCTAGCTGTTATCATAGTAGAATGTGTATAAGAATCTGAAATCTCAATAATGAAATCCATGGAAATCCGTGTCAAACATCGACACAACACATGTAATCTCAAGTCTCAATATCTCGGGCTCCGTCAGTCCGGATCGGCCCATATCATCAAATCTCACGACAACGGTCAGTATCCTCCGGATATCCGCCGCGCCAGACATCACCGGTAGGTAGCCTTCCCCTGCCAGGCTCATCGTCTACAACTCGATCTTCTTGCCCCGGGGTACCATATCGGGCCCACCATGTACCCGAGACGGTTCATCCACTCCTCGAATCGGGTCTCGAAATCCATCAGAAAACATGAAATACTCATGGTGGACGACACATACATCACGAGAAAACCGCATCTTACTTTAAAAAGAGAAGAGGAGAGAGAAAGAGAAGTTTTTATATATTTTTGCGGTTTTCCCCAAGAATCCAGAAATCTCATAGAAATCCAAATCTCAAAATCATAAGTAACTATATGATAAGTGTCGGCATATGCCCATAATACTGCATGATAACACAAAAATATGAATGCATGAATGTCTAAGTAATGAATATCATGTCTTATACTTAACATCAGAGAGTGATCACAATATTATATCGGTTTAGTTGTTAACTGATTCTATCAATAAAAGGTACTATGATCTAAAGTGTACGTGACATAGCAATTACCGATGATGATGTGTGTGAGCCGGCAAATAAGTGTGCGTGGAATATGCGCATCATCGGTAATGGTGCTGGTGTCCTAACAGGTAAAGTTTATACTGATTATAGCAACATATAAAAGAACATGCACCATGATGATTACAGTATGAATGTAAATACAGATGTGCATTATCCACTCCTCTGCGAGATACGAGTACAACTACCACTATGTGAGTCGAACCTAAACCAGTGTCCATATAACATCCTAAGGAACTAAACCTAATAGACTAGTCAGTAAGAAACTAGAGTCTACTTAAGGTCTAAATCAATATCTCTAATAGTCGGTGATCCTGCCTCAATAGCGTCACGTACGTAGTACGGCCTCCTCGAATCAAGAGTGCAGATCAATCATCAAATCTCAGCCTCGTACGGTAAAATCCATCGTACGGCATCCCAATATCGGGGTACGGTCAAGTATCTCCTAGGTGTCTCTTCATTCGTATAACGTCATCATCAGCACATCTCATGATCAAGGTGTTAAATTGTGATTGCATACATCAATCATATATCATTGCCAACATGATAAGCATCATTAGTTTATCCTTAGAATATCATGTCATATGTATCATATTGTGACTAGGTCATACTTATATGATATCGGCATCAGGTCACACCAATATAATGTCGTAATCAAGTTATACATATATCATATCGTGATCAGTCACAAGTTACAGTCCGAGTACTATTCTAGCGTCCCATGTACGTCAATATCACCACCACTCTTTATAATTTATATATTCATGTTCATTATCTCATTCTCTAATGATCCGCTAACACTTTATTACGACTGTATAGTCAAGAATCACGGCATCAAGCCCAGTTCTACAGTTTCATCATACCTCGGATATCATATCACATCGAAGAATCACCTATATGTATTGTATATATATGTATATACCTATACCTAGTTCTATATATATACACATACACGTACCCCATGTCGAGTTTCAGTGTGTGCGTGGGTGTGTTTCTATCTGAAACTTACGAACCTCTTCCAAGGTACTCATCCTCTGATATGGTTTTCCTAAATCAGTCTAGTCCAGCCTAGGGTCAATACTAGGGTCCTACAAGGGTCACGTCTGGTTTTCTAATGTCGATAAGTACTATTCCTATTCTACATTGCGGGGGTGCTAAACGCCATCCACCCGAATTCCCCCCCCCCCGTAGATATACATCTACTCACCTGGTCCATGTCTGCCGAAGACGGTGTCGCCATCCTCCTCTTCATTGCCCGCAGTCCACGTGGGGGGGTACCTAGACGCAAACATATAAATAGCATCGTAAACTGAATCACATACAAAAGTCAAACGATCTAAAGGAGCAAGCATAGGTTAAAACCTATGTCCCGTCCACGCAAAAGAACCAAATACCGCTCGATATCGGCGTACAAACTCCGATGGATCGAGATAACATCATCAAACAACTTGTTGTTTTAAAACACATTACTTATACCATAAAACACAATTAAATCCATCGAAACCCTAAAATCTATCAAACCGTCCAATTTCGCAAAAACCCGAAAATGCCAGTATACCGTTTTTCATCAAAACTTGACATTTAAATGAAACTAATGGTCATAAAACTCATTAAATAGCATTACTAGACTATACAAACCATTACTATATTTTTATTACACAATTTTGCATTTATTTGAAATTTCAAGTTTGCAACTTTTAACAATTTTAACATTTTTCAAGCAAAATACCACAATTCCACCGCAAAACGTGATTTTGCATAAATTAATGTCTTAAACTACAATTTATGATGATAATGATATAATGAAACTATAATTTAAATTTTTACTCTCAATTAATTAAGAATTTCCAAGAACTAGTTAGCAAAATAGCAATTTTCATCATAATTTATCCACTATCAATAAAACTAGTAACTAAATTGAGTTTTTCATTCCACCAACAAGTTAAAATTCTCTTAAAAATCATACTCTAGTGTTATAAACATTAGTTGTAAATTTATCTCACTAATAAATATATTATTCATAAATCTAGTTTGCAATAAAATCGCTTGAATTAACAATTTGATTGAGCAAATTACAATTCAACAACCATACAAGATTTTCTCATTCTAAAATTGTTAAACTAGTTATTATAAGCCTAATTAATTAATAAAAATCATAACTTGATTTTACCACCCTAACTTGAATTTTTAAAACTTGGAACTAGAATTAATTTATTAATTATAATTATGCTAGAATGAAACATTAAATAAAAAATAAACAAAAGAATGAGATTTATACCTTCATGACATGAAACCTAAGCATGAAATAAGCCTCCAAAATAATGGTTTCCATCTCCAAGATCCATGCCCAAAAGGTTAAAGAATATTGGGTAAAGATTAAATATGGATTTTGGAGTTTATTTTGGAATTTTTTGATGGAATTTGATGATTTTAAATGCAAGTGAAGTGGGGAATTTTTTTGGGGCAGCCATGGGGTGAGGAGGCCGGCCACTTTGGGGAGGAGAGGGAGAGAGAGAAAAGAGTGAGAATGATGTAGAAAGTTCCCCACAAATATCCACCTCTTTATGTCATTTCAACATTTTAATCAATTTCTTTTATTTCATTTCTAACACAACTCAAGAAAACTCTAGAATTTTCAAAAATTTTGCAAATAAATTTTTCATGATACACACTAAATTATAATATGCCATGGTTCATTTTTACAAATTAAAACCATTCAAAATTGTAATTTATACTAATTTAGTGAAAAAATAAAGTTTATGTTAATATTTAAAATAATTAATTTAGGAAAAATATTTTATTAAACTAAAAATTTATAAGTGGCTAAATAAACACCATTTACTAGTAATTACATAATTAAATAGGTATTTTTGAATTTATAATGAAAAACAATTGCGGTTTGATTTTTCGAAAAATACATTTTGCTTTACCGAAAATCATAAAATTCACTTAAACAATTTTATTTATTTAATTATTTATTTAATTATTTTTAAAACGTTACAATCTTCCCCCCTTTAGGAAATTCGGTCCCCGAATTTAAATTAAAACTCCCCATCCAAATACTAAAACGTTTAGCAAAACATTCAAATCGTCGGGGCTCCGAAATCATCAATACATAACAAAAATCAACTCCATCAAGCATAACGCAATCATCGGAGTTAAGGCGATAATAAAATATCATAACCCAATATGAAAACCATCATAATATTCATTAATCTGTAACTTATATATAGTGCGCATCATAGTAAAACCATACAAATATCTGGATAAGGAAATATGCAAACACCCTTTTTTGAAAATTGCCGTGTGATGCACGTGTCACGGCATAAGTAGCGGACGTTTAATTTAAAAAAAATAGCTATATATATAAATATCTTTTATTTAACATACACGTCCCGCCTGGTTACTAAATCAAATAATAATGACTATGAAAACATACTGTTCAAACTGAAATCAATCCCAATCACATCGTAAAAATATCATGTGCGTCCGGTGCGCACTGAAATCGAAACCAACTAAAGATACCATGAATAAACACAAAAACAAAACTAAGTGCAACAGGTGTGCACCAAAAAACATCTGTCAAGTGCAACGGACTTGCACGACTCAATATCAGGTGCATCTAATCTGCACAAAACCCCGATTTAGTGCATCTGGTGTGCACAAAATCGCATCGAGTGCGCCAAGTATGCGCAAGAATCCTAATCAGGTGCACATGGTGCATGAAAACATACATCGAATATCAGACTCGAATCACAGTACGAAAATGGATAAAAACTAGGTCGAAGCATATATTAAAATCATGTGTAACCCATATGCACGAAATCAAATCAAAATCTCAAAATATATAAAACCAAATCAAGTGTACTGGGTGCATACTAAACCACATCAATACAACTGATATATGAAACACAGATAGAATGAAGGTACACACAGGAAATACCAATCATAGAACAAAGTCCTCAAAATACAAAAATCCAATCAACGAAAATAGGAAATTTAAATCCCTAAATCACAATCGTAAACACTATCGTCAATGTGCGCCTCATTCCTCTGATGTCGACTGCCTCGAACTCGTTCTTTCATAGGTGTGCTGACTGCGCTACCAACGGCAATACTCATGTCTAGAGTCTCCCACATAGTCGACCCCTTCACTTGATATCCGGACTACATTAAACTTTTCAATCGATCCATCAAAATCCCATAATTCCCCGAGAGCTTAACACGCAAGTACAGTTTAAAAATATCCGGTACATACCCCAGCATCGATAATCCAGCCGTAGAAGGGCAAACCCAAGCCTCACTAATGGCACAGCGGAACTGCCGTAAACCCTAAGGTTCAAGGGCGTTCTCGTGGTCATTATGTCGAGTTAGGGTTTCATTCTTCTAGAGGGTCCATCGAAATACCTGCATGTTCTTCCGAATACTTTAAACTTAGGAAAATGGTTTTCTGATAATCGTTCGAACCCTTTTAACTTCATCCGGACGGCATGTGAATACCCTTCGTCCGCACGCTAAGCAATGCTTCAATCCTCAAGAATAACCAATACTCTAATGGTTATCGCATTCGAGCCGCAGCTCCCTCTGCCCGTGGTAACAGAAACCACCATCCGACATCGACGAAGATAGATCAAAGGAACGAATGAAATACGGTGCAAACAATGTACATCCTAAGGCTCCTTAAGCAGAGTAGCGTATCGTAAGTATGCCGCGGACCATACCCACGGTACGTTACTCTACCTAACTCGCCTACTCCATCAACCAAGGGTCACCTAGACTTATACAAGGTTAAACCTGGCTCTGATACCAACTTTGTCACGGCATGAAAGTACGGAACGTGACCGGCACTTAGATTACGAAGCGTCTAGAGGCGCCACGTGACCTAAGTAAGCCGAAGCCCAGAAATCTAAACCATAAAAGAAGAAAAAGAAGAAAAGAAAAGAAAATCAGCAAATTTTTCCAAAAATTTCGGCAGAGTCTCCTCTGTAAAAACTGGCCCCCAAACGGGTACAACAAGTATAATATACATAAACAATAAAAAGTATCCCCAACGGGTGCTAGCTCAACGCCAACAGGCGGAGACAACCACAACAATCACAATAATATACAACGCCAAAGGGCGAGGCTCAAATCTCAAAAGAAAACAAAAACCACCAGATCAGAATAACACATGCGCGACTCTAAGGTCGAAATAAAAGACTGGTCCAATAGAC
The DNA here is from genome assembly GCA_030015575.1 of Agapanthus africanus. Classification (NCBI taxonomy): domain Eukaryota; kingdom Viridiplantae; phylum Streptophyta; class Magnoliopsida; order Asparagales; family Amaryllidaceae; genus Agapanthus; species Agapanthus africanus. The sequence goes on along the minus strand of JASDDO010000024.1, from coordinate 543,881,871 downwards.
TTATCAAGTAATACAAGTATGGTTGATGGAGTTTACTAGATACAAATGAAAGAATAAAAATACAATGGTGGTTCAGATACAAGTGAACCAACCTACCATGCAAATCACCCTGAAGAAAAGATGTGCCAACAAGCTGCCACGGAAACCTGTACATCGAACCTGTAAAGAATTTGGCACAACGGGGGTGAGTTGCCAACTCGTGAGTAGAAGACATCTACGAAAAGAAATCGAATGCACGACGCTATCCTAGGTCATAATAATACACTACTATATCCCAACATCTAGTAATAGCAGGGTAATACTACGTGTAAGTGCAACTACTCCGTGTCGTGTCAGTACCTCATATAATACTATGTCATATGAATGAAATGCATGCACCATGAATGTAAAGTGACAAATCCTGAAATCCAGACATATATGTATAAGAAATCTCTAGCTGTTATCATAGTAGAATGTGTATAAGAATCTGAAATCTCAATAATGAAATCCATGGAAATCCGTGTCAAACATCGACACAACACATGTAATCTCAAGTCTCAATATCTCGGGCTCCGTCAGTCCGGATCGGCCCATATCATCAAATCTCACGACAACGGTCGGTATCCTCCGGATATCCGCCGCGCCAGACATCACCGGTAGGTAGCCTTCCCCTGCCAGGCTCATCGTCTACAACTCGATCTTCTTGCCCCGGGGTACCATACCGGGCCCACCATGTACCCGAGACGGTTCATCCACTCCTCGAATCGGGTCTCGAAATCCATCAGAAAACATGAAATACTCATGGTGGACGACACATACATCACGAGAAAACCGCATCTTACTTTAAAAAGAGAAGAGGAGAGAGAGAGAGAAGTTTTTATATATTTTTGCGGTTTTCCCCAAGAATCCAGAAATCTCATAGAAATCCAAATCTCAAAATCATAAGTAACTATATGATAAGTGTCGGCATATGCCCATAATACTGCATGATAACACAAAAATATGAATGCATGAATGTCTAAGTAATGAATATCATGTCTTATACTTAACATCAGAGAGTGATCACAATATTATATCAGTTTAGTTGTTAACTGATTCTATCAATAAAAGGTACTATGATCTAAAGTGTACGTGACATAGCAATTACCGATGATGATGTGTGTGAGCCGGCAAATAAGTGTGCATGGAATATGCGCATCATCGGTAATGGTGCTGGTGTCCTAACAGGTAAAGTTTATACTGATTATAGCAACATATAAAAGAACATGCACCATGATGATTACAGTATGAATGTAAATACAGATGTGCATTATCCACTCCTCTGCGAGATACGAGTACAACTACCACTATGTGAGTCGAACCTAAACCAGTGTCCATATAACATCCTAAGGAACTAAACCTAATAGACTAGTCAGTAAGAAACTAGAGTCTACCTAAGGTCTAAATCAATATCTCTAATAGTCGGCGATCCTGCCTCAATAGCGTCACGTACGTAGTATGGCCTCCTCGAATCAAGAGTGCGGATCAATCATCAAATCTCAGCCTCGTACGGTAAAATCCATCGTACGGCATCCTAATATCGGGGTACGGTCAAGTATCTCCTAGGTGTCTCTTCATTCGTATAACGTCATCATCAGCACATCTCATGATCAAGGTGTTAAATTGTGATTGCATACATCAATCATATATCATTGCCAACATGATAAGCATCATTAGTTTATCCTCAGAATATCATGTCATATGTATCATATTGTGACTAGGTCATACTTATATGATATCGGCATCAGGTCACACCAATATAATGTCGTAATCAAGTTATACATATATCATATCGTGATCAGTCACAAGTTACAGTCCGAGTACTATTCTAGCGTCCCATGTACGTCAATATCACCACCACTCTTTATAATTTATATATTCATGTTCATTATCTCATTCTCTAATAATCCGCTAACACTTTATTACGACTGTATAGTCAAGAATCACGGCATCAAGCCCAGTTCTACAGTTTCATCATACCTCGGATATCATATCACATCGAAGAATCACCTATATGTGTTGTATATATATGTATATACCTATACCTAGTTCTATATATATACACATACACGTACCCCATGTCGAGTTTCAGTGTGTGCGTGGGTGTGTTTCTATCTGAAACTTACGAACCTCTTCCAAGGTACTCATCCTCTGATATGGTTTTCCTAAATCAGTCTAGTCCAGCCTAGGGTCAATACTAGGGTCCTCCAAGGGTCACGTCTGGTTTCCTAATGTCGATAAGTACTATTCCTATTCTACATTGCGGGGGTGCTAAACGCCATCCACCCGAATTCCCCCCCGTAGATATACATCTACTCACCTGGTCCATGTCTGCCGAAGACGGTGTCGCCATCCTCCTCTTCATTGCCCGCAGTCCACGTGGGGGGGTACCTAGACGCAAACATATAAATAGCATCGTAAACTGAATCACATACGAAAGTCAAACGATCTAAAGGAGCAAGCATAGGTTAAAACCTATGTCCCGTCCACGCAAAAGAACCAAATACCGCTCGATATCGGCGTACAAACTCCGATGGATCGAGATAACATCATCAAACAACTTGTAGTTTTAAAACACATTACTTATACCATAAAACACGATTAAATCCATCGAATCCCTAAAATCTATCAAACCGTCCAATTTCGCAAAAACCCGAAAATGCCAGTATACCGTTTTTCATCAAAACTTGACATTTAAATGAAACTAATGGTCATAAAACTCATTAAATAGCATTACTAGACTATACAAACCATTACTATATTTTTATTACACAAGTTTGCATTTATTTGAAATTTCAAGTTTGCAACTTTTAACAATTTTAACATTTTTCAAGCAAAATACCACAATTCCACCGCAAAACGTGATTTTGCATAAATTAATGTCTTAAACTACAATTTATGATGATAATGATATAATGAAACTATAATTTAAATTTTTACTCTCAATTAATTAAGAATTTCCAAGAACTAGTTAGCAAAATAGCAATTTTCATCATAATTTATCCACTATCAATAAAACTAGTAACTAAATTGAGTTTTTCATTCCACCAACAAGTTAAAATTCTCTTAAAAATCACACTCTAGTATTATAAACATTAGTTGTAAATTTATCTCACTAATAAATATATTATTCATAAATCTAGTTTGCAATAAAATCGCTTGAATTAACAATTTGATTGAGCAAATTACAATTCAACAACCATATAAGATTTTCTCATTCTAAAATTGTTAAACTAGTTATTATAAGCCTAATTAATTAATAAAAATCATAACTTGATTTTACCACCCTAACTTGAATTTTTAAAACTTGGAACTAGAATTAATTTATTAATTATAATTATGCTAGAATGAAACATTAAATAAAAAATAAACAAAAGAATGAGATTTATACCTTCATGACATGAAACCTAAGCATGAAATAAGCCTCCAAAATAATGGTTTCCATCTCCAAGATCCATGCCCAAAAGGTTAAAGAATATTGGGTAAAGATTAAATATGGATGTTGGGGTTTATTTTGGAATTTTTTGATGGAATTTTAAATGCAAGTGAAGTGGGGAATTTTTTTGGGGCAGCCATTGGGTGAGGAGGCCGGCCACTTTGGGGAGGAGAGGGAGAGAGAGAAAAGAGTGAGAATGATGTAGAAAGTTCCCCACAAATATCCACCTCTTTATGTCATTTCAACATTTTAATCAATTTCTTTTATTTCATTTCTAACACAACTCAAGAAAACTCTAGAATTTTCAAAAATTTTGCAAATAAATTTTTCATGATACACACTAAATTATAATATGCCATGGTTCATTTTTACAAATTAAAACCATTCAAAATTGTAATTTACACTAATTTAGTGAAAAAATAAAGTTTATGTTAATATTTAAAATAATTAATTTAGGAAAAATATTTTATTAAACTAAAAATTGATAAGTGGCTAAATAAATACCATTTATTAGTAATTACATAATTAAATAGGTATTTTTGAATTTATAATGAAAAACAATTGCGGTTTGATTTTTCGAAAAATACATTTTGCTTTACCGAAAATCATAAAATTCACTTAAACAATTTTATTTATTTAATTATTTATTTAATTATTTTTAAAACGTTACAAAGAGAATGCCATCCACGTATAAAACGAGGAATACTACAGTTCTCGCTACAAATCTACTATAGATGCATGGTTCATCTGGATTTTTGATAAAGCCAAATTCTTTGACCGTCTCATCAAAGCAGATGTTCCAACTCCGCGATGCCTGCTTTAGTCCATAGATGGACTTAAGCAACTTGCACACCTTTCCGCTTGTCACGACCCGAGAATTCGACTCGTGACCGGCACTTAACCACGCAACGTCTACAGGCGTAACGCGGCTAAGTAAGCCGAACCCAGAAATCAAAACCAATAAATATAGAGTGATTTTAAAACATTTTGTAAAAACAATCGTACATGTCTGAAAAATTTCCATTTATTTAGTAGAAATCCTTTTTAAGTTCAAAAGTTATAAGTTTTATAATTTTAGTAACATTTCCTTTTTAAAACATTTGCCCTGCCAGTCGGGTAGAAACAAGGTGTAACAGAAATGACGAGTAAAAAAAAATGAAGCATCACAATGAGATATACGACGCCGTAGCGAAGAATACACAGTAAAGCAAGGACAATATCATGAAAGATGAGACTGCAAAAGTAAAGTCGGCTCACATGCGAGCTCGACACCAGAATATAAAATCATACATATTGTCCTCACAACTGTCTCTAAGTCAATACAGAAAAGTAGATGGAGAGTACTAGATACATCAATATACAACTGAAAGATAACAGATACCGTACAAAACCCACCTATCAGCAAAAGGCTATCTCTGCTCAAAAGGGGTATCTGTGCCAAAAATGCGATAACAGCCAGCCGTGACTACTCCCAAGGGCAACCTGCAAATACTGTGGCACAACGGGGGTGAGTTGCCAACTCGTGAATAGAGATAACATATAAAGGTAATCGCAAGCATGCACGTACAGCGCTACTCTAACCAATGCCAGCAGATGATATCAATGCGGGTAAGCAGTATGCATAATAATAATGCAAGTCCTCTATCAGGTGATATAACTACAGGATGAGATGTGATAATAAATGCTGAGCATGGGAATATAGTATCTACATGAAGTATCAAGGTGGACTACATATGTATGTATGCACCACAAATCCCAACATCCCAAACGCCGGTACTCCATCGGCCCTCGTATCCTGTATATCCCTGAAAATCCCGAGTGCCCAACATCGGCACCCAAATATCATAAATACTCGTGTCTAGCATCGACACACAAAACATCCTGTATCGGGCATCCGTCATTCCGGGTCGGCCCTCTCTCAAAGTATATATATATCGGGAATCCGTCAGTCCGGGTCATCCCTCTCACAATACATCGGGCATCCGTCACTCCGGGTCAGCCCTATATCAATCCATCGGGCATCCGTCAGTCCGGGTCAGCCCTGTATCAATCCATCGGGCATCCGTCAGTCCGGGTCAGCCCTCTCTCAATCCATCGGGCATCCGTCAGTCCGGGTCAGCCCTATATCAATCCATCGGGCATCCGTCAGTCCGGGTCAGCCCTCTCTCAGTACCTGCCTCTAGCACCGAGAAAACACGGGGCGGCGCCCCCAAATATCATATCAAGGGAACCGGGTTTTTAAATGATTACTTATTTGAAAAGGCCACGGTTCCCAAATCCAGAAATCACATGAAATCTCAACCAATAATACAAGTAATTGTGATTTGATATGTGCATCAAATATGTATATCTAGTCATGTCACAGAAAAATTGAGCTACAATGCAACGATCCAATGTGATATAGGTATCAAGTATGAAATTCAAGTCATGTCATATATAGATGAGCTACAACAATACATAGCAGTATGATCATGGCAGTTCTATCAGTTCTAAGCAATGTTTATATATATAGCAGGGAATGCAATATGTGATGACAATCCATGGTATGGTGTATGCAATATATAACAATAAGGTCCTATCAGCCCTGACGCATAACGCCATGCGGGCGATATCCCCGTAGATGTGAAATCTACTCACCGTGTCTTGCGCTAAGTGTATCCAACCACTTGCTTGCCCTTCTTCGCAGCGTCTGTCTCACTGGCCTGCGAACCTAGAATCACATAACATATATCACACATAAGCTCATTTCCACCAAAAACGCGACATTACAGTCAACTAGAAACTCATATCGCAAACCAATCGCGCGTGTGCGCGATACGCTAAAACGTGTGATCACGCGCCAAGAAACTACCCCGACACGCCGCGATACGCAGAAACCCAAACCTACTCACGTATCACGCGTGTCGCGAAGGTTTAGAAAACGGCAAAATATGTATTTGGTCCCAGATTTTCCTACAGAACTAAACTTACAAAAATATATATATCAAAAGACCCTACACACTAGCAGAAACCCACTGGACCAAACCCTAACCCAAACCCTACCCATCTGGCCGCAATTGGCGGCCAGAAAGGGAAATTTGGCGGCCTACTGTAGCTGTATGGGGGTCGGGTTTCACCTGTGGTATCAGCACTACTCCACTATACTACAGTCAACTCAATTTCATTTAGATCACATCGGGTCAAAAGCAGATCCAGAAGAGCTCAAATTTGCACAAATACGACATTTTGCATCGAATAGTGAAACTGATGGTATTTCAGTGTAATAGGGGTTGGACTAGGTTACAATGGTCTCACTAACTCACTAACAAGCTACTGAAACCCTAACACATCACCTTAGCACAAAGTTCTCACTAAACACCCCCATATCGCACTAAAACGCACCAATATCCATTAACCGATGCAAAACTACACTAACTAAGCTAACTAGGGATTAAGTTAGGAAGTATACCTCACACTCGACCCTAGGGAGCTGCAGGAAGAAGAAGAAGTGGAGGGGAGGGGCTGCACTAGGAGCTGGGGCTGCTGCTGCTCACTGTGCTGCCTGCTGCTGCTGCTGTGCTTGCCTCTGCTTGCTGCTGCTGTTGCTGTGCCTGCTTGCTGCTGCTGGGTGCTGGGGTTCTGGAGCTGAAGGTAAGTGTGTGTTGTGTGAGTGTGTTGGTGTGTTGTGTATGTGAGAGTGTGAGAGCTTTGAGAGAAAAACCAAAAGAGTTGAGAGCCACCACAATCATTCACACAAAAGTCACCCCTCTCTCTCTCTCACTTCATTTAATGCAAGCATGGCCCTAAGCCATGATGCACTCTCTCTCTCTCACAAGTCAACACCTAAACAAAAATTCAAATTAAAGTAACCTCTTAACTAATTAATTAAACTCACTTAAAACCCAAAAGAATTAATCTTACAATTAACCCACCATGGTTAATAATTATGGTATTAACTTGATTTTAAAAACCCTAGTTTACATGCACATGTGTGTGCAAGCCTAGGAAAATTTTGGAAAAATAATTATTAAATTAGGAAAAATATTTAAAACACAATTTGGTACACTTTTCATTAAAAACCATTATTTAATTATAATTATTCACTAACCCTTATCCTAAGGTGTTACAATCTCTCCCCCTTAAAGAAATTCGTCCTCGAATTTCCAAAAAAAAAAAAATATCTAACTAAGGTTACCTTCAAAAAGATGGGGATACGTCTTCATCATCTCGCTTTCGGTCTCCCAAGTGACCTCCTCACGGTTCTGACCACGCCAAAGTACCTTAACTGATGGAATGTCCTTCGATCTCAATTTCTTCACCTGTCGATCCAGGATCATCACCGGCTGCTCTGCATAGGAAAGGTCACGCTCAAGCTGGATCGTCGGATGCTGAATCGCATGCGAAGGATCATGTAGATATCTACGGAGCATCGAGACATGGAATACGGGGTGCACATCTGGAAAGCTGGGCGGAAAGGCTAAACGGTAAGCTACTGCACCAACACGCTCGAGGATCTCGAAGGGGCCCACATATCTGGGACTGAGCTTCCCCTTCTTCCCAAACCTCATCACACCTTTCATTGGGGAGACCCTCAAGAACACATGATCACCAACAGAAAACTCAAGTCTGCGTCGTCGATGGTCTGCATAAGCCCTCTGCCTACTCTGCGCTGCTCTCATCCTATCGCGAATCAACTGGATCTTCGCGGTCGTCTCTTCAACAATCTGTGGCCCTAAGATACTGCCCTCACTGAGCTCTGTCCAACACGTGGGCGACCTGCATCTCCTCCCATAAAGAGCCTCAAATGGTGCCATCTGAATGGTCTCCTGGTAGCTGTTATTGTAGGAGAATTCTACCAAGGGCAAGCGATGCTCCCAGCTACCTCCGAAATCTAGTACACAAGCTCTGAGCATGTCCTCGAGAGTCTGGATGGTCCGCTCTGACTGTCCGTCGGTCTGCGGATGAAATGTCGTGCTGAAACTCAAACGAGTGCCCAAAGCCTCCTGAAGCCTCTGCCATAGTCTACTAGTAAACTGGGTGCCTCTGTCGGACACAATGCACGTCGGGACCCCGTGTAGTCGCACTATCTCGTCAATGTAGATCTGGGCATACTGAGTAAATCCGAAAGTCGTCTTCACCGGTAGGAAGTGAGCCGCTTTCGTCAAACGATCCACGATCACCCAAATGGAGTCATACCCCCTACTAGTCCTGGGTAGACCCACCACGAAATCCATCGAAATCTGTTCCCATTTCCACTCCGGAATGGGTAACGGCTGCAGCTCTCCCGCGGGCCTCTGGTGCTCAGCCTTGACTTGCTGACAAGTCAGGCATCTCGACACAAAATCTGCAATGTCTCTCTTCATTCCGTCCCACCAGTAAACATCTCTCATATCATGATACATCTTGGTGGAACCGGGATGGACGCTATATACCGATCGATGTGCCTCCTCAAGAATCTCTCGTCTCAGCCCTTCAACATCTGGTACGCACAGTCTGACTCCAAACCGTAGTACTCCCTGATCATCGACCACGAACTCGGGAAATCTGCCCTGTCCAATCTGTGCCATGATCTCCGAACATCGGTCATCACTGAGCTGTGCCTCACGTATACGATCGATCAACTGTGGGCGTGCACGGACATGCGCTATCTGTTCTCCAATCGGCGTGAACTCGAACTGTACTCGACTGTCGCATAATGTCTGCCAATCTGCGGATGACTGCTCCTGTACGGCACTCAAACAAGATAAACTACCCCCGGGCCTCCTGCTCAAAGCATCCGCCACCACATTGGCCTTGCCCGGGTGATATAAGATCTCGCAGTCATAATCCTTCACTAACTCCATCCATCGACGCTGTCGAAGGTTCAGATCCCGCTGCTGAAATATGTATTTCAGACTCTTGTGATCCGTGAATATCTGGCACGACTCGCCGTATAGGTAATGTCGCCAGATCTTAAGTGCGAAGACCACTGCTGCCATCTCCAAATCATGAGTGGGGTAGTTTTGTTCATGTCTCTTCAATTGTCGCGATGCGTACGCGATCACCCTATCATGCTGCATCAGAACGCATCCTAGCCCCACTCGAGAAGCATCACAAAAGACCACAAATCCGCCCGGTCCGGAAGGTAAGGATAACACCGGTGCCGTTGTCAGCCGTGTCCGTAACTGCTGAAAACTGTGCTCGCACTCCTCCGTCCAATCGAAGGGAACTCCCTTCCGGGTCAACCCGGTCAACGGTGTAGCAATACGGGAGAAGTCTTGCACAAAACGCCTGTAGTAACCGGCCAACCCCAAAAAGCTGCGAATCTCTGTCACCGATGTGGGTCTGGGCCAACGCTGAACGGCCTCGATCTTCCTCGGGTCAACACATATACCGTCTCGTGAAATCACGTGACCCAAGAAGTCTACGCTGTCCAGCCAAAAAGCACACTTGGAAAATTTCGCATAAAGCTGGTGCTCCCTCAAGGTCTGCAATGTAATCCGCAGGTGCTGCTCGTGCTCCTCACTACTCCGGGAATACACCAAGATATCGTCAATGAAGACTATAATGAACAGGTCCAAGTAAGGCCGGAAAATACGGTTCATCAAGTCCATGAAGGCTGCTGGCGCATTGGTGAGTCCGAACGACATCACCAAGAACTCGTAATGGCCGTAGCGCGTACGGAAAGCTGTCCGGGGAATGTCCTCCTGTCGAACCCGCAGCTGATGATAGCCCGATCGCAAATCGATCCTCGAAAAGTACCCTGCCCCCTGGAGCTGGTCGAACAAATCGTCGATACGCGGCAAAGGATACCTGTTCCGCACTGTCACCCTGTTCAGCTGGCGGTAGTCGATACAAAGACGCAAACTGCCATCCTTCTTCTTGACGAACAGGACTGGAGCACCCCAAGGAGAAACACTGGGCCGAATAAGTCCTTTGTCCAGTAAATCTTGCAACTGCTCCTTCAACTCTCGAAGTTCCGCCGGGGCCATACGATAGGGCGGTATGGAAATAGGCCCCGAGCCGGAAACCAAATCAATACAGAAAGAAATGTCGCGCTCGGGCGGCAACCCAGGAAGCTCGTCAGGGAACACATCAGGAAACTCGCTAACAACCGGAACCTGATCCAATGGAACCTCTGTAGCGCGAGCATCGCGAACATAGGCGAGAAATCCCTGACATCCCTTCCTCAAAAGCTGTCCAGCGCGAAAAGAAGAAATCACACTGTGAGGGGCGGCACCACGGTCCCCCAACACAACAAAAACCGACTCACCGGGAAAGCAGAATCTAACTGTCTTCTCACGGCAGTCCACAGAAGCATAGCACGTGGCCAACCAATCCATACCCAAAAGAACGTCGAAGTCCAACATCTCCAGAAGGATCAAGTCGACAGGCAACTCTCTCTCGCCAATACAGACGGTACAGGATCGGAACACGTGCCTAGCAACAAACGACTCTCCCACGGGAGTAGTCACCACAAGCGGCTGATCAAGCAAGCCGGACTCTCTACCCAAACTCGGCACAAAGTGCGTGGATACGTACGAGTGTGTGGATCCGGGATCGAACAATACATGTGCATCAACTGAACATACAGGAAGGATACCTGAAACCACTGCATTGGACGCCTGCGCGTCCTGATGTGTCAAAGCAAAAACCCTCGCCTGTCCACCACCTGTGACTGGCTGCCCTCTGCCTCGGTCACCTCGCCCTCTCTGAGCAACTCCTCCATGCCCACGACCTCGCTGTGTATGAGTCTGGCGCGGGGCAACGGTAGGTACGATAGGCAACGCCCTCTGGGGTGGTGAAGGTGGTAATGTGACATGCGGTGCTGTCGCCTCCCTCCGGGGTAACTCAGGACAATCCCGTACATGGTGGTAAGAACTCCCACAGCGAAAACATCCCGACGACGGCCGCTGACCATCCTGGGAATAGGAACTGAATAACCGGCCCCGCCCTGAATCTCTGCTGCCTGCAATACGTCTATCACGGCGCCGAAAAGGCTGTCTCTGTGCTGATGTATCCGCACGAGCTCTCTTCGGCTCTAGAAGTGCCGAAGTCTCAACAAGGTGCTCCTCGACCACTAGGGCTGCGTCTACAGCTGCTGCATAGGTCTCGTAGTGCTTCGCGCTGATCGCGAGGAACACTGGTGAAAGCAAGCCTCGAACAAATCTCCGGACTCGCAGCTCCTCGGTGGCCACTAAATGTGGGGCATGGACTGCTAGCTCGGTAAACAGTACGTCATACTCTGCCACTGTCATCCCTGGCGTCTGGCGCAAGGACTCAAATCTGCGTGCTCGGGCGTCTCTAACACCCCGGGGAAGGAAACGGGCTAGAAATATGGTCACGAACTCCGTCCAGGTCATAGGAGGAAGTCCTGCTGCTCTGCCCTTCTCCACTGAATCACACCATTTCTGCGCAAGACCTTCCAGGCGAAAGCTCGCGAACTCGACCCACCTCGCATCTGCGCATCTGAGGGAACGGCATATCCTGGCCATCCTGTCTATGAAAGACTGTGGGTCCTCGGCTGTATCGGTGCCTGTGAAAACCGGAGGCTTCAGCCTCATGAACTCTGATAGCGATACTGTAATCACCTCCGTAGCCGCAGGGACAACTGGCTGTGCGGTAGGTACCATAGCGGTCTCTGGAACTGGTGGAGCTACCTCTGGTCGCTGCGCTCGAAGCGTCTCAACTAGAGATCCTATCATCTGGCGCATCTCCTGCATGCTAGATCCCACTGTCTGGCGCATCTCCTGCATACCAGCCCCTAACGTGGCGATCTGCTCTGTCACGGCAGGAACAGCCTGCTCGGGTACAACCGGCGTACTGCCCGGATCAGTCCATGTCTCGGACGAGTCAACTCGAATCTCGGCCCTCGCGGCCGCTCTCTGTGCCCTCGTAGTCTTAGGCGGCATAATGGCTGAAAGAAAATTTGGATTCGATAAGAACACGGAAATCGAATCGCAAGTATATAAGGAGGGATCAAATCAATAAGTCCTAAGGTCGCGTAGGCGGAGTACCGTGTCGTGAGTATGCCGCGGAACATACGCACGCTACGCTACCCTGCTGCAGCTACCTACTCCATCATACCAGGGTCATCCTACACTCCGAAGGTAAAACCTACGCTCTGATACCAACTTTGTCACGACCCGAGAATTCGACTCGTGACCGGCACTTAACCACGCAACGTCTACAGGCGTAACGCGGCTAAGTAAGCCGAACCCAGAAATCAAAACCAATAAATATAGAGTGATTTTAAAACATTTTGTAAAAACAATCGTACATGTCTGAAAAATTTCCATTTATTTAGTAGAAATCCTTTTTAAGTTCAAAAGTTATAAGTTTTATAATTTTGGTAACATTTCCTTTTTAAAACATTTGCCCTGCCAGTCGGGTAGAAACAAGGTGTAACAGAAATGACGAGTAAAAAAAAATGAAGCATCACAATGAGATATACGACGCCGTAGCGAAGAATACACAGTAAAGCAAGGACAATATCATGAAAGATGAGACTGCAAAAGTAAAGTCGGCTCACATGCGAGCTCGACACCAGAATATAAAATAATACATATCGTCCTCACAACTGTCTCTAAGTCAATACAGAAAAGTAGATGGAGAGTACTAGATACATCAATATACAACTGAAAGATAACAGATACCGTACAAAACCCACCTATCAGCAAAAGGCTATCTCTGCTCAAAAGGGGTATCTGTGCCAAAAGATACGATAACAGCCAGCCGTGACTACTCCCAAGGGCAACCTGCAAATACTGTGGCACAACGGGGGTGAGTTGCCAACTCGTGAATAGAGATAACATATAAAGGTAATCGCAAGCATGCACGTACAGCGCTACTCTAACCAATGCCAGCAGATGATATCAATGCGGGTAAGCAGTATGCATAATAATAATGCAAGTCCTCTATCAGGTGATATAACTACAGGATGAGATGTGATAATAAATGCTGAGCATGGGAATATAGTATCTACATGAAGTATCAAGGTGGACTACATATGTATGTATGCACCACAAATCCCAACATCCCAAACGCCGGTACTCCATCGGCCCTCGTATCCTGTATATCCCTGAAAATCCCGAGTGCCCAACATCGGCACCCAAATATCATAAATACTCGTGTCTAGCATCGACACGCAAAATATCCTGTATCGGGCATCCGTCATTCCGGGTCGGCCCTCTCTCATAGTATATATATATCGGGAATCCGTCAGTCCGGGTCATCCCTCTCACAATACATCGGGCATCCGTCACTCCGGGTCAGCCCTATATCAATCCATCGGGCATCCGTCAGTCCGGGTCAGCCCTGTATCAATCCATCGGGCATCCGTCAGTCCGGTTCAGCCCTCTCTCAATCCATCGGGCATCCGTCAGTCCGGGTCAGCCCTATATCAATCCATCGGGCATCCGTCAGTCCGGGTCAGCCCTCTCTCAGTACCTGCCTCTAGCACCGAGAAAACACGGGGCGGCGCCCCCAAATATCATATCAAGGGAACCGGGTTTTTAAATGATTACTTATTTGAAAAGGCCACGGTTCCCAAATCCAGAAATCACATGAAATCTCAACCAATAATACAAGTAATTGTGATGTGATATGTGCATCAAATATGTATATCTAGTCATGTCACAGAAAAATTGAGCTACAATGCAACGATCCAATGTGATATAGGTATCAAGTATGAAATTCAAGTCATGTCATATATAGATGAGCTACAACAATACATAGCAGTATGATCATGGCAGTTCTATCAGTTCTAAGCAATGTTTATATATATAGCAGGGAATGCAATATGTGATGACAATCCATGGTATGGTGTATGCAATATATAACAATAAGGTCCTATCAGCCCTGACGCATAACGACATGCGGGCGATATCCCCGTAGATGTGAAATCTACTCACCGTGTCTCGCGCTAAGTGTATCCAACCACTTGCTTGCCCTTCTTCGCAGCGTCCGTCTCACTGGCCTGCGAACCTAGAATCACATAACATATATCACACATAAGCTCATTTCCACCAAAAACACGACATTACAGTCAACTAGAAACTCGTATCGCAAACCAATCGCGCGTGTGCGCGATACGCTAAAACGTGTGATCACGCGCCAAGAAACTACCCCGACACGCCGCGATACGCAGAAACCCAAACCTACTCACGTATCACGCGTGTCGCGAAGGTTTAGAAAACGGCAAAATATGTATTTGGTCCCAGATTTTCCTACAGAACTAAACTTACAAAAATATATATATCAAAAGACCCTACACACTAGCAGAAACCCACTGGACCAAACCCTAACCCAAACCCTACCCATCTGGCCGCAATTGGCGGCCAGAAAGGGAAATTTGGCGGCCTACTGTAGCTGTATGGGGGTCGGGTTTCACCTGTGGTATCAGCACTACTCCACTATACTACAGTCAACTCAATTTCATTTAGATCACATCGGGTCAAAAGCAGATCCAGAAGAGCTCAAATTTGCACAAATACGACATTTTGCATCGAATAGTGAAACTGATGGTATTTCAGTGTAATAGGGGTTGGACTAGGTTACAATGGTCTCACTAACTCACTAACAAGCTACTGAAACCCTAACACATCACCTTAGCACAAAGTTCTCACTAAACACCCCCATATCGCACTAAAACGCACCAATATCCATTAACCGATGCAAAACTACACTAACTAAGCTAACTAGGGATTATGTTAGGAAGTATACCTCACACTCGACCCTAGGGAGCTGCAGGAAGAAGAAGAAGTGGAGGGGAGGGGCTGCACTAGGAGCTGGGGCTGCTGCTGCTCACTGTGCTGCCTGCTGCTGCTGCTGTGCTTGCCTCTGCTTGCTGCTGCTGTTGCTGTGCCTGCTTGCTGCTGCTGGGTGCTGGGGTTCTGGAGCTGAAGGTAAGTGTGTGTTGTGTGAGTGTGTTGGTGTGTTGTGTATGTGAGAGTGTGAGAGCTTTGAGAGAAAAACCAAAAGAGTTGAGAGCCACCACAATCATTCACACAAAAGTCACCCCTCTCTCTCTCACTTCATTTAATGCAAGCATGGCCCTAAGCCATGATGCACTCTCTCTCTCTCACAAGTCAACACCTAAACAAAAATTCAAATTAAAGTAACCTCTTAACTAATTAATTAAACTCACTTAAAACCCAAAAGAATTAATCCTACAATTAACCCACCATGGTTAATAATTATGGTATTAACTTGATTTTAAAAACCCTAGTTTACATGCACATGTGTGTGCAAGCCTAGGAAAATTTTGGAAAAATAATTATTAAATTAGGAAAAATATTTAAAACACAATTTGGTACACTTTTCATTAAAAACCATTATTTAATTATAATTATTCACTAACCCTTATCCTAAGGTGTTACACCGCTGCTCCCACTCTGAATGAAACCCTCTGGCTGGTCCATATAGACACACTCCTCTAAATTTCCATTTAGAAAAGCTGTCTTTACGTCCATCTGCCAAATCTCATAATCGTGGAAGGCAGCAATGGCAAGAAGGATCCGAATGGATTTCAGCATAGCCACTGGAGAAAAGGTTTCGTCATAGTCCAAGCTAGGTCTTTGACGGAAACCCTTTGCTACAAGTCTAGCTTTATAGGTCTCAACCTGTCCATCTACACCAATCTTCCTTTTGAAGATCCACTTGCATCCTACGGGTTTTACCCCGTCTGGAGCAATGTCCAACGTCCATACTTTGTTGGTGTACATGGACTCCATTTCGGTCCGCATTGCATCCAGCCATTTTACTGAGTCAACGCTCTGAACGGCCTGCTGGAAGCTAGTAGGCTCATCATAATCTATGATGCAATCCTCTCTATCCCCGTCTATGACAAAATCGTAGTATCTCTCGGGTGGATGAGACTGCCTACTACTCCTGCGGAGCGGCGTAGGAATGTCCTGTTCTTTTGAACCCTCTGGTTCCACTAAACTTTCAGTAATAGTCTGTGGTTCTGGAATTTCTTCCAGTTCTACTGCGCTCCCACTAATTTCCTTTTCTAAGAACTGGTGTTCTAGAAAGTGGGCATGACGAGAAACAAGGACATTTTGTTCCTCTTCGCAGTAGAAGAAATATCTCTTGGAATTCTTTGGATATCCCACAAACTTACACAGTACTGAGCGTGCCTCGAGCTTGTCCGCATGCTGCTTTTTGACAAAAGCTGGACTTCCCCATGTCTTAATGTGATTAAGATGGGGTCTCTTCCCACACCACATCTCATATGGTGTAGTAGGCACAGTCTTAGTAGGAACTCGGTTCAAAAGGTATGCAGCTAATTCTAGCGCATACCCCCAGAATGATCGCGGTAACTCAGCGTTACTCATCATGGACCGTACCATATCCAATAGGGTTCGGTTCCGTCTCTCCGATACACCGTTATATTGCGGAGTGTATGGAGGAGTAAGCTGAGAGAGAATTCCGTTCTCTTTTAAATAGTCCAGGAACTCGGCACTTAAGTATTCTCCACCTCGATCCGATCTTAGAATCTTGATACTTTTGCCGGTCTGTTTTTCTACTTCACTTTTATATTCCTGGAACTTTCCAAAGGCTTCGGACTTATGTTTCATTAAGAAGACATAACCGTACCTTGAGAAGTCATCCGTAAAAGTGATGAAGTAAGAATAACCGCTTCGCATATGTGTAGACATTGGACCGCACACTTCGCTGTGTACGAGTCCCAAGAGCTCGCTCGCTCTTACTCCGTGTCCAGTGAACGGAGTCTTTGTCATCTTTCCTTTGAGACAGGATTGACAAGTGGCATACGATTGATATTCGAACGAATCCAAATATCCTTCAGTATGTAACTTAGTCAACCTTCTCTCATTGATGTGACCCAGTCTACAATGCCATAAGAAAGTCTGATTTATTTCCGGAGACTTTCTTTTGTGTGTATTCTGGACGTTGAAAATATGTGGTTGGTTTAATACGTATATACCATTACTCAATGTACCTAACCCAATCAAAACTTGATTAAGGTGAATGTTTACAATATTACTTACAAACGCAAATTCATAACCTTCTTTAGAAACTAAAGATACAAAAATGATATTACAAGTTGCGTTGGGTACAAAAAAGCAATTACGCAAAACCAAAACATGTCCATCTGACATTCCCAGGTGATAGTCCTCCACGGCTTTAGCATCCATGCTAGCTCCGTTCGCAACTCTGAGGGTCATGTCACCTGCCTTCAAAACCCTACGGTTTCTCAATGCCTGCAAAGAATTACAGATATGAGATCCTGATCCGGTATCCAATACCCAGGAAGTAGAGTTTATTGAAAGACAGTTTTCAATAACATACACACCTGAAGCTGAAGCTGCAACCTGCTTCAATTCCTGTGTCCTGGCTTTCCAAGCCCTGCAATCATTCTTCCAGTGTCCTTTCTTATGACAATAGAAGCATTCTTCCTTATCCACAAGCTTCCCCGGTTTCTTTGTTGCTTTTGCTTTTCCCTTCGTATCCACTTTACTAACACCGCCTCTTGGTTTGGCGGGGGCTTTCTTCTTCTTTCCCTTGGCTTTCGCCTTGGACCTGGAAGAAGATGATCCTCCTACAAACAAAGTGGATGTTTCCCTACTTTTCTGTAGGGTGCCCTCTGCGCTCCTCAGCATGTTGAGGAGCTCTGAAAGTTCAACCTCTTTTTCTTGTAGGTTGAAGTTCAGTATAAACTGGGCGTAAGTGGAAGGAAGGGACTGGAGAACTAAGTCCGTATAGAGCTCACTCTCCAAAGTGGTCCCTAGGTCCGCGAGCTCCTCAATGTAGCCGATCATCTTTAGCACGTGCTCTGCTACTGATGATCCGACGGCCATCCTTGCCGAAAATAACTTTTTCAACGCTTCGTATCTTGCGATACGAGATTGCTCTCCATACAGTTCTTTTGTATGAAGAAATATGGATTCCAAGTCCATATTCTCGTGCCTCCTCTGATGTTCATTGTCCATAGAGGCAAGTACGAGGCATTTGGCCTTCGCGCTATCAATCTCCCAAGTCTTACGGATTTCCTTATCCGCGACGCTGGAAGTGGGACCAGGGACAGGGGGATCTTTGGTGGTAAGAAGATACCCCAGCTTGTCGTAAGTGATTGCCATTTTGACATTCCTGAGCCAATCTTTGTAGTTTGGCCCTGTCAGTATGTTTTTATCTAGAAGTAACTTAAGTCCAGTCATGTCGATTGGTCGCTGCAATTAGGAGAGAGAAGAAACACTCAGCTTGATGCTCTTGCAAGTTTAGAATGGTTTTTAGTTTGTCTAAACAGGATGGCTCCCACTGTTTCTCGAATCCCTCCTCAAACCAAAAAGGAAGAATTAGTCGGGATCAATCCCACCGCACAATACTTGCTTAACCGTTCAGCCAGGCCAGTGTCGGTACTTCGAGGGAGGTTTTCCAACGCTTTCGCGAAGTTCCTTAATTCAAGAACCTCTTTTCCCTGGGGGCGTAGCCCCGCTAACACCTTTCTAGGCACCTACTAGGTTTATAGTATTGATCGTTTAGTGAGAAATTTCCCGAGGAGTAGCATATACTCACAGTAGGATCGGGATCCAAATATCATCGCGTGACGAAACTGAAGGAATCCTACCAGAATCATCACACTCCAAGTGGTATGCAAATCTAGCAAGTTTCAGTACTTATGAAACTCCCGATGTGGATTTTTGCCCCATGCTCTTATGACCTTGACTTTGGCCAAAATATCATAAGTCACATGTCAAGTTCTACCCGTCATTATCCAGGTTAATTTGGATCCATCCGTACCTACCCTTGACTTTGGCCAAAATGGCAGTGCGACTGTCCCAAACTAACGCATCTATCTATGCTACACATGAATACCCAATAGCTACCAATCACTATGCCTTGACTTTGGCCAACATACACAGCTTGAATACTATTGACTGTTCATGTGAAACGACGGAGGGCTACGAATGGTTTTGGCAAAACCGTGAACGTAGTGAACTTGATATAGTCGATGGAACGAGATAGCTTTTAAAAGGAGTGGCTCAAGCTCCGCATTTAAAAGTTGGTTTTGAAAAGAACCGAGTGGTTTTTCGAAAGTGTTCCAACGACTTTAACTTGGTTTATTATCTTGCATTAGTTCTTTTAATGCGTGATATTCTTGCATTAGTTCTTTTAATGCGTCCCATCATTTAATCCTACAATTGCAGAAAACAACCAAAATATGACGTACGCTTATGCCATTCGCATTCGCCACTGGGCCCCGTCATTACCCGTTAGGTTACTTAACTAACGACAGAGCGGGGGCTGGGCTAGCGCGTCTGTAAAACATAAGCAACGCCTAAATAATATCATATATAGATATATTTGCAATGATAGCCATTTCAGATCACAGATGAATACATTGGATATACTAGGAATCCGCAATTCGTACGAGCCTGTAACGAAAAGCAGATTACACGGTCGCAGTGAATAGCCAAAACCCCACCCAAGACCCCTACGGGTGCGGCAAACTACCCGCCAAGTACCCGAAGCGAAGCAACCTCCCTCAACTCCGTGAGTAGGCCACTCGGCACTTCGGCATACCCGGTAGTTTGTGTACCCCCTCCATGGGTCTATCCTAGGAGCAAAAACAGTAAAAAGAAATTATACAATGACGGCTACAACCCCGACCCGGTTGTGCGGCCATACAAATAATTATTACATCAATTTACAAATTTACATGAATTGAAAGAAAAGAAAACTCCCGTCTCACAACCCCCGGCTATTCACCCGCGACAATCCAACATATTCATATACACATTCCAGCAACATTACAGATCACAGATTTGTATAACCCCCACTAATCAACATATAGCGATTAGCAGACGTTCAATACAAATATCACATTACAGAAAAACCCATCAGCTAAAGTCTTTTAGAAGTTCGATCAAAAATACGGATTTTCAGGACCCAAAAATAAAATTTTTGTTCTGGAAAATCTGGGTTGAAAATACATGTACCAAAATTCCCAAAATACCCTTGCAAGTACACTGTAGCAAAGAACCACCAGAGAGGAGCCAAGGAGGCCGCGGAACCGCGGCAATACCAAGCTATTGCCGCGTTTCCGCGGTGGTTTAGGGGGATCTCTGGGTGATTTTTCTACAGTAGCTTTTAAAAACCCTGAGTCGATTTTTGATGCATGATTTATCATTTTTATAGAACATAAAAAATCGACAGCAAGTTTGAAAATCGGGTTCATTTCGGGACTTTTTCTTTGATCGATCTTCTAGCTACTTTGCTAACATGTTAGGTAGAGTTTAACTAGGCTCTGATACCACTGTAAGTCCATGCTACCTCTCCCGGTACTTTCGGGCATGCGGAATTTGATAAAAAACGATTTTTATAGAGGTGGTAACATGGACTTAAAACCCGGATCTTTGTTAAACATCTAACTAACAACCTAACTAGGAGTCGTTAACTACTCGGTTAGGGGGTTTATACCTTGCTTGTCTTGAACTCCTTCGTCTTCAAACTCCGATGGTGGTCCGGATCGGCTTCTTCCCGTCGTCTCCTTGCGCCGAAGATAGATCCACCTGAAAGCTTCAACCTTTGGCTCCTTCTTCGATCTTTGAAGAAACTAGTTCACTCGGTTTGCTAAACCTTGTGAACTAGAGTGAGTAGAGAAGAGTTTGTATGGGATTTTATCTATGGTTCTTGATTCTCAACTCATGAGACAAGTGAACCATAGAGTCAAGAGAGGGAGCAAGAGGAAGAGGGTGAGAGCAAGAGTATGAGAGCTGAAGAACAAGAGAGAGAATGAGCAAGTGAGAATGAATCTCTCTTTTTGTCTTTCACCCTCTCATAATCCAAAACAATGATAACATATCATATCAATCAAGTGTTATGTGATGGTTTAAGCAACCATAGCCATATCATTTCATGCACTCATTTTGCACAAAAGAGCAAGCAAGCAAAAGTCTTTGCCATGAAATGATAGCTATGGTTATCATGATGGTCAACTAGTCAAGCCTAGTCAACCGGTCAACAAAGTCAACAAGTCAACAAAAGTCAACAAGTCAACAAAGTCAACAAGTCAACAACCATGTCACCATAATACTTAATTAATATAATTGTTAATCACATATCATATTCTCATTAGGGTTGAGCAAAAAGTCAATAGTCAACGGTCAACGGTCAACAACCCTAATGAGAATCCTCTGCCTCTGTCTCTCCGTCAACTGTGCATACACACCCGCATCCGCGTTCCGAGGAACACGAATACATACTGGATAAATCCAATCCCAAAAGGTAAACTAGGATCTGGCTTAAACCAAAGCCCGCTAGTGTAAACTGTCCGGACACTGTACGTGCACAAGTGCACGGATGTGACCGAACCCTGTCGCAAAACCATGCGACCTATCGCAAAACCATGCGACCTCTACTCTTTTGCCTAAAGGCGAATAGCTTTCTGTGTGGGACTCTAAAGACTCGACACTACGCTGGCAGTGGGTTTAACCACAGACCGCAAGCGACACTAGCTGTGCGTAACGGTCCCCAGGTAATGCCGACAAGAAGACTGACAAGGCGAAACCCATCTGAACTCCTATTGAGCCTGAATGTGACATTCTCCGTACAGTCCGGTCTGTTCGTCTGATACATCGCATGGCGGGCCTAGGGGGCGGTAAACGTCAGTCCCCCAATAGCGATACAAGTCGTGTCGGAGTGAAGCCCAAAACACCCTGAGATAACACTGGAAGCCTACCAGTATATCTCATTTGCCCTGGCCAGGGACTACTCGTGTAATGGCTCTCCTAGACACAGCGCGATGTCAACCCCCAATACCGGGAGAGACGAATCCTGTCTAACCGTCACTGCCTCCAAGTGCTTCGGGACTGCACCCAACCACTACCTGTTTGCACAACTCCTTTGAGCCGTGGTAGGGTAGTGATCAAAGTACAGTGGGAACACACTCGAGGCGAAGTGACAGTGTCAAATCAGAGGACTAAGCTGTACTCATGTCACCTGGGAACTGATAACTGACGATAGGCATAATACCAACTACTCAGTTCCCGACGAGTCCTGTCCAGTGTACTCGTAACCCAACGAGCACCCGCATACTATCTCAAGTACGATGTACCGACGGCTGTGGGACAGACCGTCTCCCACACTGGGATGAGAAGCGCATGCGCTAGTCTACTCTGGAGTATCGATGCCCTGTCTCGATAGTCCTGCGACCAGGGACCTGCATAAGGATGTGCTTATAGATTACCCAGCCCCACTAGTGTGACTGCCATCACAACGCTGGTAATCAAGCAAAGATCCTAAGGGCTCCACTAATGTGTATAGGCGATATACTAAAATAAACACATGTACACATTGAAGTAGAAACAAACCAAGTAGCATACTACTATTTTGAGCAAGATTGTATATACAAGGTGAATATCCCAAGCTTCCATTAAGTAAAATACAAACTAGTATGATACAGTAATGGCCTCTAGGGCATATACACTAACATAGAATTGGTCATATCGGAGAGAAAAGACTGAGTAAGTTACATAAAGATGGACTCTTGAATGCGTTCGAGTTTTCATCTTATGAAACTTGTCAGTCCTGTCTCAAAGGGAAGATGACCAAATCTCCGTTCACCGGACATGGAGAAAGAGCAGCAGAGCTCTTGGGACTCATACACAGTGATGTATGTGGTCCGATGTCTACACATGCAAGGGGTGGGTTCTCCTACTTCATCACATTCACTGACGATCTCTCTAGGTTCGGATATGTGTATCTGATGAAACACAAATCTGAAGCTTTTGAGAAATTCAAGGAATTCAGAAAGGAAGTAGAGAACCAGATTGGCAAAAGTATCAATATCCTCCGGTCTGATAGAGGAGGGGAGTACTTAAGCACGGAATTCCTAGATTACTTAAAAGAGAATGGTATTCTCTCTCAGCTTACTCCTCCTTATACACCACAGCACAACGGTGTATCGGAGCGGAGGAATCGTACTCTATTGGATATGGTTCGCTCCATAATGAGTAGTGCTGAGTTACCTCTTTCATTCTGGGGACATGCGCTTCAGACAGCGGCATACCTTTTGAATCAAGTTCCGTCCAAATCTGTGCCTAAAACTCCGTATGAAATATGGAGCAGTAAGAAACCATGTCTTAAGTTTATTAAGATATGGGGTTGTCCGGCCTATGTGAAAACACAGAAACCGGACAAGCTAGAGGCACGATCAGTTCTGTGTAAATTTGTGGGATATCCTAAAGACTCACTGGGATATCTGTTCTACCACACTGAGGAACAGAAGGTGTTTGTATCTCGCCACGCCACCTTCTTAGAAAGGGAGTTTCTTGCAAAAGAAACTAGTGGGAGTTCGGTAGAACTGGAAGAAATTCAGCGACCACAAAATGTAACTGAAAATTTGGAGGAACCGCTAGATTCAATAACCCCAAGCGAACCTCAGCCACTCCGCAGATCTGGTAGGATTTCTCATCCGCCCGAGAGATACTACGGTTTTCTCATTGACGGGGATCGAGAGGATTGCATCTTGGAAGAAGATGACCCTACCAGTTTCAGGCAGGCCATTATCAGTAGGGACTCTGATAAGTGGCAGGAAGCAATGCAATCCGAAATGGAGTCCATGTACGCCAATAAGGTGTGGACCTTGGATATTGCTCCACCTGGGGTAAAACCCATTGGATGCAAATGGATCTACAAAAGGAAAATTGGTGTAGATGGGCAGGTGGAAACCTATAAAGCTAGACTCGTTGCAAAAGGTTTTCGTCAAAGACCTGGTTTGGACTATGATGAAACTTTTTCTCCGGTGGCTATGCTCAAATCCATTCGGATCCTACTTGCCATTGCTTCCTTCCATGACTATGAAATCTGGCAGATGGATGTTAAAACGGCTTTCCTAAACGGTTGTTTGGAAGAGTGCGTTTACATGGATCAACCAGAAGGTTTCGTAGACGGTGGGAGCAGCGGGAAGGTGTGCAAGTTGCTTAAATCCATTTATGGATTAATGCAGGCATCGCGGAGCTGGAACATCTGTTTTGATGAGGCAATCAAGGAATTTGATTTCATCAAGAACGAGGATGAATCTTGTGTCTATAAGAAGATTGTAGGACGAACTGTCGTATTCCTAGTCTTGTACGTGGACGGCATTCTTTTGATAGGAAATGACATTCCTATGCTACAATCGGTCAAGCTATTTTTGTCACAAAGGTTCTCCATGAAGGACCTGGGTGATGCCTCATACATTCTGGGGATCAAGATCTATAGAGATAGATCCAAGAAACTATTGGGACTTTCACAGTCCAGGTACATAGAGACCGTACTAAAGAGATTTAGTATGGAGGGTTCCAAGCGCGGTAACATACCCGCATTGCACGGAATTACCCTCTCCAAGAAGATGTCTCCTAAGACTGACGAGGAGAGGGTTCGATGAGCACTACACCCTATGCTTCGGCGGTAGGATCTATAATGTATGCGATGCTATGTACAAGACCAGATGTAGCTTACGCGCTCAGCGCGGTAAGCCGGTATCAGTCAGACCCAGGTGAGGACCACTGGACAGCAGTGAAGAACATTCTCAAGTACCTGAGAAGGACTAAGGAGATGTTCCTGGTTTACGGTAATGGAGACCTCAGGGTCGAGTCCTTTACCGATTCAAGCTTCCAGAGTGACAAAGATGACAGCAAGTCTGTCTCGGGATTTGTGTTTACCCTCAACGGAGGGACGGTATGTTGGAGGAGTTCCAAGCAG
Source organism: Agapanthus africanus (assembly GCA_030015575.1). Taxonomy (NCBI): domain Eukaryota; kingdom Viridiplantae; phylum Streptophyta; class Magnoliopsida; order Asparagales; family Amaryllidaceae; genus Agapanthus; species Agapanthus africanus. Next base: position 543,856,751 of record JASDDO010000024.1, on the reverse strand, counting down.
GATACCGTCGCAGACTCGACGATGGAGGCTGAATACATTGCTGCAAGCGATGCCGCAAAAGAGGCGGTCTGGATAAAGAAGTTCATTAGTGAACTTCAGATGGTTCCGTCCATTGTTGACCCAATACCTTTGTATTGCGATAACAATGGGGCTATAGCTTTAGCGAAGGAACCAAGGTCCCATCAGAAATCCAGGCACATCTTAAGGCGGTATCACCTGATCAGGGAGATCATTGATCGCCAGGAGATCGAGGTGCGAAGAGTGGACACAAAGAACAACACTGCGGACCCATTCACGAAGGCCTTACCCCAGACTCAGTTCGAGCGGCTGATCGAGATGATAGGTCTTCGATACGCCAGTACATGGCCTTAGTGCAAGTGGGAGATTGTTAGTGTATATGCCCTAGAGGCCATTACTGTATCATACTAGTATGTATATTACTTGATGGAAGCTTGGGATATTCACAGTTGTACAGACAATCTTGCTCAATATAGTAGTATGCTACTTGGTTTGTCTCTGCTTTAATGTGTACATGTGTGTTTATTTATTATATCACCTATACGCATTAGTAGAGCCCTTAGGATCTTTGCTTGATTACCGGCGTTGTGATGGAGATCACACTCGTGGGGGCTGGGTAATCTACAAGCACAACCTTATACACGTCCCTAGTCGTGGGAGTATCGAGATAGGGCATCGATACTCCGTAGTAGACTAGCGTATGCGCTTCTCATCCCAGCACGGGAGACGGTCTGTCCCACAGCCGTCAGTATGTCGTACTTGAGATAGTATGCGGGTGCTCGTTAGGTTACGAATATACTGTACAGGACTCGTCGGGAACTGATGGTTAGTATTATACCTATCGTCAGTTATCAGTTCCCAGGTGACATGAGTACAGCTTAGTCTGCTGACTTGACACTGTCACTTCGCCTCAAGTGTGTTCCTACTGTTCTTTGATTACTACCCTACCACGGCTCTACTGAGTCGTGCAAACAGGTAGTAGTTGGGAGCAGTCCAGAAGCACTTAGAGGCAGTGACGGTTAGACAGGATTCGTCTCTCCCGGTATTGGGGGTTGACATCGCGCTGTGTCTAGGAGAGCCATTACACGAGTAGTCCCTGGCCAGGGCAAGCGAGATATACTGGTAGGTTTCCAGTGTTATCTCAGGGTGTTCTGGGCTTCACTCCGACACGACTTGTACCGCTTTTAGGGGACTGAAGTTTACTGCCCCCTAGGCCCGCCATGCGATGTATCAGACGAACAGACCGGACTGTGCGGAGATTGTCACATACAGGCTCAGTAGGAGTTCGGATGGGTTCACCTCATCGGCCTTCTTATCGACATCTACCTGGGGACCGTTACGTACAGCTAGTGTCGCTTGCGGTCTGTGGTTAAACCCACTGCCAGCGTAGTGTCGAGTCTTTAGAGTCCCACACAGAGAGTTTCCCTGCACTGAGCGAAACGTGTAGAGGCCGTATGGTTTTACGGCAGGGCTGCGATCACTTACGTACACTTGTGTGCGTATGGTGTTCGGGAAGGCAATACTAGTAGGCTTTGGTTTAAGCCGGATCCTAGTATTGCACAGATGGATTTGTTTTGTCTTCTGCGCATCCGCATTCTTCGGAATGCGGATGCAGGTGTGTATGCACAGTTTTCCGGAGCGATGAAGGAGGAGATGCCTCATTAGGGTTTTGGCAGTTGGTTCGGCCAAAACCGTTATGTGGCAGGCTCATTAGGGTTTTGACAATTGATTCGGTCAAAACCATTTTTGAGGCGGACTCATTAGGGTTTTGACAGTTCGTTTGGTCAAAACCATTATGAGCCGGGAACATTATTTACTAATCCTTTCATTGATAATTATGTTATGGCTAATTACATTGACCATTTGACCATCTTGACTTTGTTGATCGTTTGACCAAAGTTGACTAGGATCTTCTTGAAAGATCTAAAGTATTCTTTGGTTTTCTTTTTCTTTTTGTTATGATAATGGTCATGTCATTTGTAGCCATCACCTTTATCTTGATGGGATTAGTAATGATAATGTTTTTGCATTATTGCAACCATGATTATGTTTTCTCTTGGTTAAGTTTTTCATTTGCTCATTCTCATTCTCTCTCATAGAAAAGAAATGAGAAACATTTTCCATGGTTGCTCCTACTTCTTCCTCCTCTTGATTTTTCCTTTGATCTCATGTGTTGAGAGAAAAAGGATTTCACTTGACAAACACATCCATACATCTTCTCTACACATCCTAGGGCTTCCAGACTAGCAATCTCTTTGCCCTAGTTACCTCGGCTCGAGGTGGAGCTCGGTGCACATCTCTCGGGTGGATCGTCTTCGACTCAAGGAGGCCGCGGAGGTGACCAAAGTCCGGATCAACCATCGAAGAAAGCAAAAAGAAGAACAACAAGAAGAGAAGGAGTTCAAGTTGAGGTATAACCCCTAACCGAGTAGATAAATCTCTAGTTAGGATGCTAGTGTATTGTTTGGTAAAGATCCGGCTTTTACGGTCCATGTTACCAAGTCCAGAAAAAATTTTGTTTTACCGTTTCTGCAACCCCGAAAGTACCGGGAGAGGTAACGTGGACCTAACAGTTGAACTTTCAGAACTCCTCAACATGCTGAAGAGCGTAGAGGGCACCCTACAGAAAGGTAGGGAAACATCCACTTTGTTTGTAGGAGGATCTTCCTCTTCTAGGTCCAAGGCGAAAGCCAAGGGAAAGAAGAAGAAAGCCCCCGCCAAACCAAGGGGCGGTGTTAGTAAAGTGGATACGAAGGGAAAGGCAAAAGCAACAAAGAAAGTAGGAAAGCTTGTGGATAAGGAAGAATGCTTCTATTGTCATAAGAAGGGACACTGGAAGAATGATTGCAGGGCTTGGAAAGCCAGAACACAGGATCTGAAGCAGGTTGCGGCTTCAGCTTCAGGTGTGTATGTTATTGAAAACTGTCTTTCAAAAAACTCTACTTCCTGAGTATTGGATACCGGATCAGGATCTCATATCTGTAATTCTTTGCAGGCGTTGAGAAACCGTAGGGTTTTGAAGGCAGGTGACATGACCCTCAAAGTTGCAAACGGAGTTAGCATGGATGCTAAGGCCGTGGGGGACTATCACCTGGGGTTGTCAGATGGACACATTTTGGTTTTGCGTAATTGCTATTTTGTACCCAACGCAACTTGTAATATCATTTCTGTATCTTTGACTTCTAAAGAAGGTTATGAATTTGCGTTTGTAAGTAATGTTGTAAACATTCACCTTAATCAAGTTCTGATTGGGTCAGGTACATTAAGCAATGGTATATACGTGTTAAACCAACCACAGATTTTTAATGTCCAGAATACACACAAAAGAAAGTCTCCAGAAATAAATCAGACTTTCTTGTGGCATTGTAGACTGGGTCACATCAATGAGAGAAGGTTGACGAAGTTATATACAGAAGGATATTTGAATCCGTTCGAATATCAATCGTATGCCACTTGTCAATCCTGTCTCAAAGGAAAGATGACAAAGACTCGGTTCACTAGACACGGAGTAAGAGCGAGCGAGCTCTTAGGACTCGTACACAGCGACGTGTGCGGTCCAATGTCTACACATGCGCGAAGCGGTTTTTCTTACTTCATTACTTTTACGGGTGATTTTTCAAGATTCGGACATGTCTTCTTAATGAAACATAAGTCCGAAGCCTTTGGAAAATTCCAGGAATATAAGAATGAAGTAGAAAAACAAACCGGCAAAAGTATAAAGATCCTAAGATCGGATCGAGGTGGTCAATACTTGAGTGCTGAGTTCCTGGACTATTTAAAAGAGAACGGAATTCTCTCTCAGCTTACTCCTCCATACACTCCGCAACATAACGGTGTATCGGAGAGACGGAACCGAACCCTATTGGATATGGTACGGTCCATGATGAGTAACGCTGAGTTACCGCGATCATTCTGGGGATAGGCGCTAGAATCAGCCGCATACCTTTTGAACCGAGTTCCCACTAAGACTGTGTCTACCACACCATATGAGTTATGGAGTGGGAAGAAACCGTATCTTCAATATCTGAAGATCTGGGGATGTCCAGCTTTTGTCAAAAAGCAGCATGCGGACAAACTCGAGGCACGCTCAGTACTGTGCAAGTTTGTGGGATACCCAAAGAACACCAGGGGGTATCTTTTCTTGCACGCAGAGGAACAAAAAGTCCTTGTTTCTCGTAATGCCCACTTTCTAGAACACCAGTTCTTGGAAAAGGAAATTAGTGGGAGCGCAGTAGAACTGGAAGAAATTCCAGAACCACAGACTATTACTGAAAGCTTAGTGGAACCAGAGGGTTCAAAAGAACAGGACATTCCTACGCCGCTCCGCAGGAGTAGTAGGCAGTCTCATCCGCCCGAGAGATACTGCGGTTTTCTCATAGACGGGGATAGAGAGGATTGCATCATAGATTATGATGAGCCTACTAGTTTCCAGCAGGCCGTTCAGAGCATTGACTCGGTAAAATGGCTGGATGCAATGCGGACCGAAATGGAGTCCATGTACACCAACAAGGTATGGACGTTGGACATTGCTCCAGACGGGGTAAAACCCGTAGGATGCAAGTGGATCTTCAAAAGGAAGATTGGTGTAGATGGACAGGTTGAGACCTATAAAGATAGACTGGTTGCAAAGGGTTTTCGTCAAAGACCTGGTTTGGACTATGACGAAACCTTTTCTCCAGTAGCTATGCTGAAATCCATTCGGATCCTTCTTGCCATTGCTGCCTTCCACGATTATGAGATCTGGCAAATGGACGTAAATACCGCTTTTCTAAATGGAAATTTAGAGGAGTGTGTCTATATGGACCAACCAGAGGGTTTCATTCAGAGTGGGAGCAGCGGAAAGGTATGCAAGTTGCTTAAGTCCATCTATGGACTAAAGCAGGCATCGCGGAGTTGGAACATCTGTTTTGATGAGACGGTCAAGGAATTTGGCTTTATCAAAAATCCAGATGAACCATGCATCTACAGTAGATTTGTAGCGAGAACTGTAGTATTCCTTGTTTTATACGTGGATGACATTCTCTTAATAGGAAATGACATTCCTATGCTACAATCTGTCAAAGGGTTCTTGTCACACAGGTTCTCCATGAAAGACCTGGGTGATGCCTCATACATCCTGGGGATCCGGATCCATCGTGATAGATCCAAGAGGATATTAGGACTTTCACAGTCCAGGTACATCGACACCATACTGAAGAGATTCAGTATGGAAGATTCCAAGCGCGGTAACCTACCGGCTTGTCACGGGATCACCCTCTCTAAAGAGATGTCTCCCAAGACTGATTTGGAGAGGGATCGCATGTCTATTATACTCTACGATTCTGCGGTAGGCTTTATAATGTATGCGATGCTGTGTACCAGACCGGATGTAGCTTATGCACTGAGTGTGGTAAGCCGGTATCAGTCAAACCCTGGAGAGAAACACTGATAGCGGTAAAGAACATTCTCAAGTACCTGAGAAGGACTAAGGAGATGTTCTTGGTGTAAGTCCACGTTGCCGTCCCCGGTTCTTGCGGGGAGGCGGAAACGGTATAAAAATCAAATTTTTAGCGCAAAGGGCAACATGGACTATCAAAGTCGGGATCTTTTCTAAACTAAACTAGCTATCATGCTAAAGAGAGTTAGCTACTCGGATAAAGGTTATACCTAACTTGAACTCCTTCTTCTTGAAACCTTTGTAGGGTTTGATGGTGCTTTCCTCGTCGCCTTCTTCCGTCAAAGATGGATCCACCTAAGGGTTCGACCTTCGGGCTCCTTTCTCGAACTTTGAGAGAACTATGATCTTTGGCTTGCTAAACCTCTAACCCTAGAGTGAGTACAGAGTGGCTTTGGGGTGTTTTTATCTCAAGGAGAGGGATTCTCAACACATGAGAAGGGATCTCCTTGAACTAGAGGAGGAAGAAGAAGAAGTGAGGAGAGAGAAGAGTTATGATAGAATGAGACCTCTTTTCTTTTTACAACCATAACAAAAAGAAAAGAATTATCAAATTAACAATAATAATAAAAATGAAATAGTTGATGGATGGTTTGGAATGACCATTATCATTACATTCATTAAATGAATTTTGCTAGAATCAAAGAGCATCTTTGTAAAGTAATGATGATGGTCAAACTTTCAACTATGGTCAACTAGTCAACCTTGGTCAACAAGTCAACAAACCCAACCATGACACAATTTTATTTAATTAATATTATTAATTGATATTTCATAAATTCATTAGGGTTTGGAAAAAGACGACTGTCAACTGTGCATAAGCACCTGTTCCGAAACCCTAATGAAAATCATCTTCCTCCGCCTCAATCAACTGTGCATACACACCCGCATTCTTGTTCCGAGGAACATGAATACAATGAGATAAAATCAACCCCAAAACATATACCAGTATCTGGCTTAAACCAGAGCCAGCTAGTAATATCTGTCAGGACTCCAAACGTGCACAAGTGCGCGGATGAGAACGAACCCTGTCGCAAAACCATGCGACCTCTACTCTGTTTTGCCCAGAGGCGAATAGCCCTCTGTGTGGGACTCTAAAGACTCGACACTACGCTGGCAGTGGGTTTAACCACAGGCCGCAAGCGGCACTAGCTGTGCGTAACGATCCCCAGGTAGATGTCGATAAGAAGACTGATGAGGTGAACCCCATCTGAACTCCCACTGAGTCTGAATGTGACAGTCTCCGTACAGTCTGGTCTGTTCGTCTGATACATCGCATGTCGGGCCTAGGGGCGGTAAACGTCAGTCCCCTAATAGCGGTACAAGTCGTGTCGGAGTGAAGCCCAAAACACCCTGAGATAACACTGGAAGCCTACCAGTATATCTCGCTTGCCCTGGCCAGGGACTACTCGTGTAATGGCTCTTCTAGACACAGCGCGATGTCAACCCCCAATACCGGGAGAGACGAATCCTGTCTAACCGTCACTGCCTCCAAGTGCTTCGGGACTGCACCCAACCACTACCTGTTTGCACGACTCCTTTGAGCCGTGGTAGGGTAGTGATCAAAGTGCAGTGGGAACACACTCGAGGCGAAGTGCCAGTGTCAAGTCAGCGGACTAAGCTGTACTCATGTCACCTGGGAACTGATAACTGACGATAGGTATAATACCAACTTGTCAGTTCCCGACGAGTCCTGTCCAGTGTACTCGTAACCTAATGAGCACCCGCATACTATCTCAAGTATGACGTACTGACGGCTGTGGGACAGACCGTCTCCCACACTGGGATGAGAAGCGCATGCGCCAGTCTACTCCGGAGTATCGATGCCCTGTCTCGATAGTCCTGCGACTAGGGACCTGTATAAGGATGTGCTTATAGATTACCCAGCCCCCACTAGTGTGACTGCCATCACAACGCTGGTAATCAAGCAAAGATCCTAAGGGCTCCACTAATGCGTATAAGTGATATGATAAAATAAACACATGTACACATTGAAGTAGAAACAAACCAAGTAGTATACTACTATTTTGAGCAAGATTGTATATACAAGGTGAATATCCCAAGCTTCCATTAAGTAATATACAAACCAGTATGATACAGTAATGGCCTCTAGGGCATATACACTAATAATCTCCCACTTGCACTAAGGCCATGTACTGGCGTAACGAAGACCTATCATCTCGATCAGCCGCTCGAACTGTGTCTGGGGTAGGGCCTTGGTGAATGGACCTGCAGTGTTTTCTTCTGAAGCAACCCTCCGAACCTCGATCTCCTTGCGATCTACGATCTCTCTGATCAGGTGATACCGCCTCAAGATGTGTCTTGATCTCTGATGGGACCTGGGTTCCTTCGCTAAAGCTATAGCCCCGTTGTTGTCGCAATACAGAGGTATTGGGTCAACAATGGACGGAACCACCTGAAGTTCTTTCAAGAACTTCCTCATCCAGACAGCTTCTTTTGCGGCATCAGATGCAGCGATGTATTCCGCTTCCATCGTCGAGTCTGCAACGGTTTCCTGTTTGGAACTCTTCCAACACACCGCCCCTCCATTGAGGGTAAAGACAAAACCCGACATGGACTTGGAATCATCCTTGTCACTCTGGAAGCTGGAGTCAGCAAAGGCCTCGATCTGGAGGTCTTTTCCGCCGTACACCAAGAACATCTCCTTAGTCCTTCTCAGGTACTTGAGAATGTTCTTTACTGCTATCCAGTGTTTCTCCCCAGGGTTTGACTGATACCGGCTTACCACACTTAGTGCATAAGCTACATCCGGTCTGGTACATAACATCGCATACATTATAGAGCCTACCGCAGAAGCGTAGGGTATAATAGACATGCGATCCCTCTCTAAATCAGTCTTGGGAGACATCTCTTTAGAGAGGGTGATCCCGTGACAAGCCGGTAAGTTACCGCGCTTAGAATCTTCCATACTGAGTCTCTTCAGTATAGTGTCGATGTACCTGGACTGTGAAAGTCCTAATATTCTCTTGGATCTATCACGATGGATCCGGATCCCCGGATGTATGAGGCATCACCCAGGTCTTTCATGGAGAACCTGTGTGACAAGAATCCCTTGACAGATTGTAGCATAGGAATGTCATTTCCTATTAAGAGAATGTCATCCACGTATAAAACGAGGAATACTACAGTTCTCGCTACAAATCTACTATAGATGCATGGTTCATCTGAATTTTTGATAAAGCCAAATTCCTTGACCGTCTCATCAAAACAGATGTTCCAACTCCGCGATGCCTGCTTTAGTCCTTAAATGGACTTAAGCAACTTGCACACCTTTCCGCTGCTCCCACTCTGAATGAAACCCTCTGGCTGGTCCATATAGACACACTCCTCTAAATTTCTATTTAGAAAAGCGGTTTTTACGTCCATCTGCCAAATCTCATAATCGTGGAAGGCAGCAATGGCAAGAAGGATCCGAATGGATTTCAGCATAGCCACTGGAGAAAAGGTTTCGTCATAGTCCAAACCAGGTCTTTGACGAAAACCCTTTGCAACAAGTCTAGCTTTATAGGTCTCAACCTGTCCATCTACACCAATCTTCCTTTTGAAGATCCACTTGCATCCTACGGGTTTTACCCCGTCTGGAGCAATGTCCAACGTCCATACCTTGTTGGTGTACATGGACTCCATTTCGGTCCGCATTGCATCCAGCCATTTTACCGAGTCAACGCTCTGAACGGCCTGTTGGAAGCTAGTAGGCTCATCATAATCTATGATGCAATCCTCTCTATCCCCGTCTATGAGAAAACCGTAGTATCTCTCGGGCGGATGAAACTGCCTACTACTCCTGCGGAGCGGCGTAGGAATGTCCTGTTCTTTTGAACCTTCTGGTTCCACTAAACTTTCAGTAATAGTCTGTGGTTCTGGAATTTCTTCCAGTTCTACTGTGCTCCCACTTATCTGGTTTTCCAAAAACTCAGTTTCCAAGAAGTAGGCATGACGAGAAACGAGAACTTTTTGTTCCTCTTCACAGTAGAAGAAATATCCCTTGGAGTTCTTTGGATATCCCACAAACTTGCACTGCACTGAGCGTGCCTCGAGCTTGTCCGCATGCTGCTTTTTGACAAAAGCTGGACATCCCCATGTCTTAATGTGATTAAGATGGGGCCTCTTCCCACACCACATCTCAAATGGTGTGGTAGGCACAGTTTTAGTAGGAACTCGGTTCAAAAGGTATGCAGCTGATTCTAGCGCATACCCCCAGAAAGATCGTGGTAACTCAGCGTTACTCATCATGGACCGTACCATATCCAATAGGGTCCGGTTCCGTCTCTCCGATACACCATTATGTTGCGGAGTGTACGGAGAAGCTAAGAGAGAATTCCATTCTCTTTTAAGTAATTCAGGAACTCGGCACTTAAGTATTCTCCACCTCGATCCGATCTTAGAATCTTGATACTTTTGCCGGTTTGTTTTTCTACTTCATTCTTATATTCCTGGAACTTTTCAAAAGCTTCGGACTTATGTTTCATCAAGAAGACATAACCGTACCTTGAAAAGTCATCTGTAAAAGTAATGAAGTAAGAATAACCGCTTCGCGCATGTGTAGACATTGGACCGCACACGTCGCTGTGTACGAGTCCCAAGAGCTCGCTCGCTCTTACTCCGTGTCCAGTGAACGGAGTCTTTGTCATCTTTCCTTTGAGACAGGATTGACAAGTGGCATATGATTGATATTCGAACGGATCTAAATATCCTTCTGTATGTAACTTAGTCAACCTTCTCTCATTGATGTGACCCAGTCTACAATGCCATAAGAAAGTTTGATTAATATCTGGAGACTTTCTTTTGTGCGTATTCTGGACATTGAAAATCTGTGGTTGGTTTAATACGTATATACCATTGCTCAGTGTACCTGACCCAATCAGAACTTGATTAAGGTGAATGTTTACAACATTACTTACAAACGCAAATTCATAACCTTCTTTAGAAACCAAAGATACAGAAATGATATTACAAGTTGCGTTAGGTACAAAAAAGCAATTACGTAAAACCAAAACATGTCCATCTGACATTCCGAAGTGATAGTCCCCCACGGCTTTAGCATCCATGCTAGCTCCGTTCGCAACTCTGAGGGTCATGTCACCTGCCTTCAAAACCCTACGGTTTCTCAACGCCTGCAAAGAATTACAGATATGAGATCCTGATCCGGTATCCAATACCCAGGAAGTAGAGTTTATTGAAAGACAGTTTTCAATAACATACACACCTGAAGCTGAAGCCGCAACCTGCTTCAGTTCCTGTGTCCTGGCCTTCCAAGCCCTGCAATCTTTCTTCCAGTGTCCACTCTTATGACAATAGAAGCATTCTTCTTTACCCACAAGCATCCCCGCTATCTTTGTTGCCTTTACCTTTCCCTTCGTATCCACTTTACTAACACCGCCCCTTGGTTTGGCGGGGGCTTTCTTCTTCTTTCCCTTGGCTTTCGCCTTGGACCTAGAAGAAGAAGATCCTCCTACAAACAAAGTGGGTGTTTCCCTACCTTTCTGTAGGGTGCCCTCTGCGCTCCTCAGCATGTTGAGGAGTTCTGAAAGTTCAACTTCTTTTTCTTGTAAGTTGAAGTTCAGTATAAACTGGGCGTAAGTGGAAGGAAGGAACTGAAGAATCAAATCCGTATAGAGCTCACTCTCCAACGTGGTCCCAAGTTCTGCGAGCTCCTCGATGTAGCCAATCATCTTAAGCACGTGTTCCGCTACCGATGATCCGACGGCCAATCTTGCCGAAAATAACTTTTTCGATATTTCGTATCTTGCGATACGAGACTGCTCTCCATACAGTTCTTTTGTATGGAGAAATATGGATTCCAGGTCCATATTCTCGTGCTTCCTCTGATGTTCGTTGTCCATAGAGGCAAGCACGAGGCACTTGGCCTTCGCGCAATCAATCTCCCAAGTCTTACGGATTTCCTTATCCGCGACGCTGGAGGTGGGACCTGGGACGGGGGGAGCTTTGGTGGTAAGAAGATACCCCAGCTTGTCGTAAGTGATTGCCATCTTGACATTCCTGAGCCAATCTTTGTAGTTTGGCCCTGTCCGTATGTTTTTATCTAGAAGTAACTTAAGTCCAGTCATGTTGATTGGTTGCTGCAATTAGGAGAGAGAGAAGAAACACTCAGCACGATGCTCTTGCAAGTTTAGAATGGTTTTTAATTTTTCTAAACAGGATGGCTCCCACTGTCTCTCGAATCCCTCCTCAAACCATAAAGGAAGAATAGGTCGGGATCAATCCCACCGCACAATACTTGCTTAACCGTTCAGCCAGGCCAGTGCCGGTACTTCGAGGGAGGTTTTCCAACGCTTTCGCGAAGTTCCTTAATTTAAGAACCTCTTTTCCCTGGGGGCGTGGCCCCGCTAACACCTTTCTAGGCACCTACTAGGTTTATAGCATTGATCGATTAGTGAGAAATTTCCCGAGGAGTAGCATATACTCACAGTAGGATCGGGATCCAAATATCATCGCGTGACGAAACTGAAGGAATCCTACCAGAATCATCACACTCCAAATGGTATGCAAATCTAGCAAGTTTCAGTACTTATGAAACTCCCGATGTGGATTTTTGCCCCATGCTTTTATGACCTTGACTTTGGCCAACAAATCATAAGTCACATGTCAAGTTCTACCCGTCATTCTACAGGTTAATTTGAATCCACCCGTACCTACCCTTGACATTGGCCAACAAGGCAGTACGACTGTTTCAAATCAACGCATCTATCTATGCTGCACATGAATACCCAATAGCTACCAATCACCATGCCTTGACTTTGGCCAACAAACACAGCTTGAATACTATTGACTATTCATGTGAAATGACGGAGGGCTACGAATGGTTTTGGCTAAACCGTGAACGTAGTGAACTTGATATAATCGATGGAACGAGATAGCTTTTAAAAGGAGTGGCTCAAGCTCTGCATTTAAAAGTTAGTTTTGAAAAGAACCGAGTGGTTTTTCGAAAGTGTTCCAACGACTTTAGCTTGGTTTATTATCTTGCATTAGTTCTTTTAATGCGTGATATTCTTGCATTAGTTCTTTTAATACGTCCCATCATTTAATCCTACCATTGCAGAAAACAACCAAAATATGACGTACGCTTATGCCATTCGCATTCGCCACGGGGTCCCGTCATCACCCGTTAGGTTACTTAACTAACGACAGAGCGGGGGCTGGGCTAGCGCGGCTGTAAAACATAAGCAACGCCTAAATAGTTATAAATATATAGCAATGATAGACATTACAGATCACAGATGAATATATTGGATATACTAGGAATCCGCAATCCTTTCGAGCCTGCAACGAAAAGCGGATTACACGGTCGCGGTGAATAGCCAATACCCCACCCAAGACCCCTACGGGTGCGGCAAACTACCCGCCAAGTACCCGAAGTGGAGCAACCTCCCTCAACGCCGTGAGTAGGCCACTCGGCACTTCGAGATACCCGGTAGTTTGTGCACCCCTCCATGGGTCTATCCTAGAAGCAAAAATAGTAAAAAGAATTATACAATGACGGCTACAACCCCGACCCGGTTGTGCGGCCATACAAATAATAATATTACATCAATTTACATTTTACATGAATGAAAGAAAAAGAAACACTCATCTCACATCCACCCCGGCTATTCACCCGCGACAGTCCAACGCATTCATATACACAAACCATCATCAAACACAGATCACAGATATGTATAACCCCGACTAATCGACATATAGCGATTAGCCGACGTTCAATACATATAAACATCACAGATATAACCAATATAGTCAAAGTGTAGTGAAGTTCGATAAAAATACGGATTTATAGGCCCCCAAAAACAAATTTCTTTTCTGGAAAATCTGGGCACAAATAAACCATCTGAAAAATCCCAAAACCATACCAGAAGAACACTGCACAAAACCCGATCACGAGAGGAGCCTAAACGGCGGCGGTTCCGCGGCAAATGCATACCTATTGCCGCGGAACCGCGGCGGTTTGAGGGAATCAGGGGATCGTTTTTGGTGGGTGTTCTCACAAAACCCTGAGCCGATTTTAGGAGTAAAACATTTTAATTTTAGAGCACAAAAATTTTCAACAGAAAGTTAGGGTTTTGTTTTTCCGGTTTTTGCGATTTTTTCCGTTCGAACTTCCATACACTTTACTACTAAGCTAGTTTAAGTTTAGTTAGTCTCTGATACCACTGTAAGTCCACGTTGCCGTCCCCGGTTCTTGCGGGGAGGCGGAAACGGTATAAAAATCAAATTTTTAGCGCAAAGGGCAACATGGACTATCAAAGTCGGGATCTTTTCTAAACTAAACTAGCTATCATGCTAAAGAGAGTTAGCTACTCGGATAAAGGTTATACCTAACTTGAACTCCTTCTTCTTGAAACCTTTGTAGGGTTTGATGGTGCTTTCCTCATCGCCTTCTTCCGTCAAAGATGGATCCACCTGAGGGTTCGACCTTCGGGCTCCTTTCTCGAACTTTGAGAGAACTAGGATCTTTGGCTTGCTAAACCTCTAACCCTAGAGTGAATAGAGAGTGTCTTTGGGGTGTTTTTATCTCAAGGAGAGGGATTCTCAACACATGAGAAGGGATCTCCTTGAACTAGAGGAGGAAGAAGAAGAAGTGAGGAGAGAGAAGAGTTATGATAGAATGAGACCTCTTTTCTTTTTACAACCATAACAAAAAGAAAAGAATTATCAAATTAACAATAATAATAAAAATGAAATAGTTGATGGATGGTTTGGAATGACCATTATCATTACATTCATTAAATGAATTTTGCTAGAATCAAAGAGCATCTTTGTAAAGTAATGATGATGGTCAAACTTTCAACTATGGTCAACTAGTCAACCTTGGTCAACAAGTCAACAAACCCAACCATGACACAATTTCATTTAATTAATATTATTAATTGATATTTCATAAATTCATTAGGGTTTGGAAAAAGACGACTGTCAACTGTGCATACGCACCTGTTCCGAAACCCTAATGAAAATCCTCTTCCTCCGCCTCAATCAACTGTGCATACACACCCGCATTCTTGTTCCGAGGAACATGAATACAATGAGATAAAATCAACCCCAAAACATATACCAGTATCTGGCTCAAACCAGAGCCAGCTAGTAATATCTGTCCGGACTCCAAACGTGCACAAGTGCGCGGATGAGAACGAACCCTGTCGCAAAACCATGCGACCTGTACTCTGTTTTGCCCAGAGGCGAATAGCCCTCTGTGTGGGACTCTAAAGACTCGACACTACGCTGGCAGTGGGTTTAACCACAGACCACAAGCGGCACTTGTAGGGTTCCTAGGCACTCTAGTGAGGTCTCACAAGGCATCAACCATGCCAATTTCAAAAATTACGGTGCCGAGAAACCCTAGTGTACGGATCGTTGGCTAGAAATCTAGGCGAAAAGCAAACTAGTTAACACTTAACTAAGAGTACGGAAATACAACCTTTGTAGATCCGGTCCTCCACCTCCACGGCTCCGTGATGAAGTCCTTTCCGCTGTCCAAATGCAAGTCCCGGGCTCTAGCGTCGGCTTCATCGGAGAAAGAGAGGGCAAGGTCATCGACGACGTGCCGAAGATGATCTACGTCGAGGCATCGCAAGATCAAGCTCCAACTTCACCAAGTCAAGAAACTTATGAAGAAAACACACTCTACTACTTGGCAAGAGGTAGAGGATGAAGAAATAGGAAGTGGGTAGACTTTAGAATTGGATTTCTCACTCATTTCATCAATCCACCATTGATGTAGTCAAGCTTTTCTTCTTGAGTTCAAGGAAGAAGAAGATGATAATTGATATGATAAGTTATTTAAAAAAGAAAAGAATATCAATACTTATCATATAATGAACCATGGTCAAGTGTAGAGAGTTAATCATGGTTAAATGGAATGGTTAGGGTTAAGCATGAGACAAAATGGTCACTTGGTCAAAGTCTTCAAGAAGCTTCAATATGAAAAAAAACAAGCCACCATTTTCTTTTCATGCCCTTTTTATTTATTTCCAAAAAGAATAAATAGATAAATAAATGAGAAAAGGAAATAAAACCCTAATCATAAGTTTAACCATGGTTTAATTCTATACACTTAACCAAGTAATCATGTATCATCAAACATGATACAATCAAGTGCACGAAAGTATATCACATATACAATGTGTACATCCGAGTGAGAATATCCATTTAAAGTGAACCAATACTAGTTAATGCAAAGTAATATATCAAATATATAATTATACATTAAATCATTAAATCAACACTTGATTTAACGATCCGGTTATATCGCATATAACCGACTAGTATCCTATGTATCGGCTTATCGAATCAACCCTTGATTCGATAACTAGGTTATATCGCATACAACCAATCGATACATTCATCGCGAGAATGAAATACGATATCACATACACGTATTATTCTCGGTCCCGCACATATCTCATATGCGCTCCTATTTCGTTTCGCTTGAGCCAGGAAACCTCTGTGTAGGACTCTAAAGACTCGTCAATACGCCGGCAGCAGATGATGATCATATCAAGCACCCACAAGCCGCAAGCGGTCTGCTAAACGTAACGGCCACCCGGGTATTGAGCGATCTGAAGATCGACGAGCAAGCCCGCTCACACTCCAGTGAATCCAACCAGTAACACTACCGTACAGTCCGGTCTGATCGTCTGATATGTCGCATATCTTGCCTAGGGGTGGTAAACGTCATACCCCAATAGCTCGATAAGTCGTGTCGATATGAGGTCTATAACAATTCGAGAAACTACTGGTAACACTTACCAGTAAATCTCAGCAACCCTGGCCAGGGATTTCCTGTTATAGCCAATCGAACACAGCGCAACATCAACCCCCTATACCGGGAGAGACGAATCCCCTCCTATCGCTCATTGCCTCCATGTGACTCGGGACTGTACCCAAAAACCACCGTTTTGCACGCCCTCTTGGACGTGGTAATATGGAAATCAAAGCACAGTGGGAACCACACAAGACTCTATGATGATCTCGGGTCAACAGACTACTCTGTACCAGTGTCACCAGAGAACTGCCATCTGACGTGAGGTATAATACCATCTGGGAGTTCTCGGCGAGTCCGTCCAGTGTACCCAGTCTCTACTGAGCACCCGTGTATCATCTCTGATGTCAAACACCAATGGATATGGGATCATCCATCGCCCATCTGTATGGGTCGAGAAGGTATACGCTAGTCTACTCTGGTATATCGATGCCCCGTCTCGATACACCCATGACTAGGGACTTTCAAGGATGTACTTATGGACTACCTTGTCCCCACTAGTATGATCCGAATCATAGTCCAGGTAGTCAAGTACACATCCTAAGGGCTTTACCAACATGTAACAGAGAGACAATCAGCATACACGTTAAGGTAAAGGGTAACCAGATAGCATACTATCATGTCGAGCAAGAAAGTCCTCCCTATATATGTCCCAGCATCCACTACAATATACATCCTATGTACAGTAATGGCCTCTAGGGCATACATATAACTAACAGCACTAGCTGTGCGTAACGATCCCCAGGTAGATGTCGATAAGAAGACTGATGAGGTGAACCCCATCTGAACTCCCACTGAGTCTGAATGTGACAGTCTCCGTACAATCCGGTCTGTTCGTCTGATACATCTCATGTCGGGCCTAGGGGGCGGTAAACGTCAGTCCCCTAATAGCGGTACAAGTCGTGTCGGAGTGAAGCCCAAAACACACTGAGATAACACTGGAAGCCTACCAGTATATCTCGCTTGCCCTGGCCAGGGACTACTCGTGTAATGGCTCTCCTAGACACAGCGCGATGTCAACCCCCAATACCGGGAGAGACGAATCCTGTCTAACCGTCACTGCCTCCAAGTGCTTCGGGACTGCACCCAACCACTACCTGTTTGCACGACTCCTTTGAGCCGTGGTAGGGTTGTGATCAAAGTGCAGTGGGAACACACTCGAGGCGAAGTGCCAGTGTCAAGTCAGCGGACTAAGTTGTACTCATGTTACCTGGGAACTGATAACTGACGATAGGTATAATACCAACTTGTCAGTTCCCGACGAGTCCTGTCCAGTGTACTCGTAACCTAACGAGCACCCGCATACTATCTCAAGTACGACATACTGACGGCTGTGGGACAGACCGTCTTCCACACTGGGATGAGAAGCGCATGCGCCAGTCTACTCCGGAGTATCGATGCCCTGTCTCGATAGTCCTGCGACTAGGGACCTGTATAAGGATGTGCTTATAGATTACCCAGCCCCCACTAGTGTGACTGCCATCACAACGCTGGTAATCAAGCAAAGATCCTAAGGGCTCCACTAATGCGTATAAATGATATGATAAAATAAACACATGTACATATTGAAGTAGAAACAAACCAAGTAGCATACTACAATTTTGAGCAAGATTGTATATACAAGGTGAAAATCCTAAGCTTCCATTAAGTAATATACAAACCAGTATGATACAGTAATGGCCTCTAGGGCATATACACTAACACTTGGTGTATGGCGGAAAAGACCTCCAGATCGAGGCCTTTGCTGACTCCAGCTTCCAGAGTGACAAGGATGATTCCAAGTCCATGTCGGGTTTTGTATTTACCCTCAATGGAGGGGCGGTGTGTTGGAAGAGTTCCAAACAGGAAACCGTTGCAGACTCGACGATGGAAGAGGAATACATCGCTGCATCTGATGCCGCAAAAGAAGCTGTCTGGATGAGAAAGTTCTTAAAAGAACTTCAGGTGGTTCCGTCCATTGTTGATCCAATACCTCTGTATTGCGACAACAACAGGGCTATAGCTTTAGCAAAGGAACCCAGGTCCCATCAGAGATCCAGACACATCTTGAGGCGGTATCACCTGATCAGGGAGATCGTGGATCGCCAGGAGATCGAGGTTCGGAGGGTTGCTTCAGAAGATAACACTGCAGATCCATTCACCAAGGCCTTGCCCCAGACTCAGTTCGAGCGGCTGATCGAGATGATAGGTCTTCGATACGCCAGTACATGGCCTTAGTGCAAGTGGGAGATTGTTAGTGTATATGCCCTAAAGGCCATTACTGTATCATACTAGTTTGTATATTACTTAATGGAAGCTTGGGATATTCACCTTGTATATACAATCTTGCTCAAAATAGTAGTATGCTACTTGGTTTGTTTCTACTTCAATGTGTACATGTGTTTATTTTAGTATATCGCCTATACACATTAGTGGAGCCCTTAGGATCTTTGCTTGATTACCAGCGTTGTGATGGCTGTCACACTAGTGGGGGCTGGGTAATCTATAAGTACATCCTTATGCAGGTCCCTAGTCGCAGGACTATCGAGACAGGGCATCGATACTCCGGAGTAGACTAGCGCATGCTCTTCTCATCCCAGTGTGGGAGATGGTCTGTCCCACAGCCATCAGTATGTCGTACTGGAGATAGTATGCGGGTGCTCGTTAGGTTACGAGTACACTGGACAGGACTCGTCGGGAACTGACCGGTTGGTTTTATACCTATCGTCAGTTATCAGTTCCCAGGTGACATGAGTACAGCTTAGTCCGCTGACTTGACACTGTCACTTCGCCTCGAGTGTGTTCCCACTGTACTTTGATTACTACCCTACCACGGCTCAAAGGAGTCGTGCAAATAGGTAGTAGTTGGGTGCAGTCCCGAAACACTTGGAGGCAGTGACGGTTAGACAGGATTCGTCTCTCCCGGTATTGGGGGTTGACATCGCGCTGTGTCTAGGAGAGCCATTACACGAGTAGTCCCTGGCCAGGGCAAGCGGGATATACTGGTAGGCTTCCAGTGTTATCTCAGGGTGTATTGGGCTTCACTCCGACACGACTTGTACCGCTATTAGGGGACTGACGTTTACCGCCCCCTAGGCCCGCCATGCGATGTATCAGACGAACAGACCGGACTGTATGGAGATTGTCATATTTAGGCTCAGTAGGAGTTCAGATGGGTTTCACCTCGTCAGTCTTCTTGTCGGCATCTACCTGGGGACCGTTACGCACAGCTAGTGCCGCTTGCGGTCTGTGGTTAAACCCACTGCCAGCGTAGTGTCGAGTCTTTAGAGTCCCACACAGAAAGCTATTCGCCTTAGGCAAAAGAGTAGAGGTCGCATGGTTTTGCGACAGGTCGCATGGTTTTGCGACAGGGTTCAGTCACATCCGTGCACTTGTGCACGTTTAGTGTCCGGACAGTTTACACTAGCGGGCTTTGGTTTAAGCCAGATCCTAGTGTACGTATTGGGATTGGTTTTATCCAGTTTGTATTCGTGTTCCTCGGAACGCGGATGCGGGTGTGTATGCACAGTTGGCGGAGAGACAGAGGTAGAGGATTCTCATTAGGGTTGTTGACCGTTGACTGTTGACTATTGACTTTTTGCTCAACCCTAATGAAAATATGATACATGATTAACAATAATATTAATTAAGTATTGTGGTGACATGGTTGTTGAGGGGTTGACTTTGTTGACTTGTTGACTTTGTTGACCGGTTGACTAGGTTGGACTAGTTGACCATCATGATGACAATGGCTATCATTTCATGGCAAAGACTTTTCACTTGCTTGTTATCTTGTGCAATATGAGTGCATGAAATGATTTAGCCATTTTGACTTGAACCATTTTATACAATACTTGATTACTATTTTTGTGATGATGGTTTTGGATTGTGAGAGCCAAGTGAGAAAAGTCTTTCTCATTCTATCATTTTCATTCTCTCTCTTGTTCTTGAGCTCTCATCTTCTTCCTCTTGCTCTCCCTCTCCTTAGTCTATGGTTCACTTGTCTCATGTGTTGAGAACCAAGAACCATAGAAAAAATCCCAACACACTCTTCTCTACTCACTCTAGTTCATAAGGTTTAGCAAACCAAGTGAACTAGTTTTCTTCAAAGACCGAAGAAGAAGCCAAAGGTAGAAGCTTTCAGGTGGATCGATCTTCGGCGCAAGGAGACGACAGGGTGAAACCGATCCGGACAACCATCGAGGCTTGAACACGAAGGAGTTCAAGAAAGAAAGGTATAACCCCCTAACCGAGTAGTTAACAACTCCTAGTTAGGTTGTTAGTTAGATGTTTAACAAAGATCCGATTTTGAGTCCATGTTACTGCCTCTAGAAAATTGTTTTTCACCAAATTCCTCATGCCCGAAAGTACCGGGAGAGGTAGCATGGACTTACAGAATAAACCATGGCTATGTGACTATGGTTGGGTCAAAAAATATCTTAAGAAAAACAAAATGAGTTGAAAAGTCAATGAACAATACAAGCCTCTCCATGCTTCTAGTCATGACACAATTTCAACCAATTTTTGAATTACTTAATTAATTAAAACCCTAACATAGTCATGGTCATGGTGTGATTCTCACACACCTAAGTTGCATATCTAACCTAGCATGATACATAATATATATCGCATATATATATAATGCATACAAAATGAGAAAAAGAATTGGTCAAGTGAGCAATATTAGCTAATGTAAATTCATATATCAAATATATAATTATACATTAAATCAACACTTGATTTAATGATCCGGCTATATTACATATAACCAGCTAATATTAAATACAACAACTTATCGAATCAACACTTGATTCGATATCCCGACTATATCACATATAACCGACCGATGTCACATATCACGAGAATAGAATACGGTGTCACATATCGTATTACTCTCGGTCCCGCAATCACATATGTGCTCCTACTTCGTTTCGCATGAGCTAGGAAACCTCTGTGTATGACTCTAAAGACTCGTCAATACGCCGGCAGTAGGTGGTGATCATATCAGTCACCCACAAGCCGCAAGCGGTCTGCTAAACGTAACGGCCACCCGGGTATTGAGCTATCAGAAGATCAAGAAGCAAGCCCGCTCACACTCCTGCGAATCCAATCAGTAATACTACCGTAAAGTCTGGTCTCTTCGTCTGATATGCCGCATATCTCGTCTAGGGGTGGCAAACATCAGACCCCAGTAACTTGATAAGTCATGCCGATGTAAGGTCCATAACGGTTCGAGAAACAACTGATAACGCTTACCAGTAGATCTCAGCAACCCTGGCCAAGGATTTCCTGTTATGGCCAATCGAGCATAGCGCAACATCAACCTCCAATACCGGGAGAGACGAATCCCCTCCTATCGCTCATTGCCTCCACGTGACTCGGGACTGTACCCAAAAACTACCTGTTTGCACGACTCAGTAGAGCCGTGGTAGGGTGGAAATCAAAGCACGGTGGGAGACACACAAGACTCTATGACGATCTCGGATCGACAGACTAACCTGTACCAGTGTCACCAGAGAACTGCTATCTGACGTGAGGTATAATACCATTTAGAAGTTCTCGGGGAGTCCATTCAGTGTACCCAGTCTCCACTGAGCACCCGTATATTATCTCTAGTGTCAAACACTAATGGATATGGGATCATCCATCGCCCATCACATAGGTCGAGAAGCTATACGCTATGTTGGATATATGTATGCCGTAGAGGCCATTATATGATAGTGAATGTATTTATACATGTATATATATATATATATATATATATATATATATATATTCAGTGTACATTCTTGCTCGTCATGATAGTATGCTATCTGGTTCTTCTTTATCTGACATGTTGATTTGATCATGCTTTTATTCATTCATACATGTTGATAAAGCCCTGAGGATATAGACTTGACTACTGTGATTATGATAGAGATCATACTAGTGGGACATCAGTAGTTTATAAGCATATCCTAGAATGTCCCTAGTCGTAGGTGTTTCGAGACGGGGCATCGATATACCAGTGTAGACTAGCGTATATGATATTAGACCCATATGATGGGCGATGGATGTTCCCACATTCATCGATGTTTGACATCGAGATCGTATACGGGTGCTCAGTGGTGACTGGGTACACTGGACGGACTCACCGAGAACTCCTATATGGAATTATATCTATCATCGGATAGCGGTTCTCAGGTGACACCGGTGCAGGTTAGTCTGTAGACCCGAGATCGTCATAGAGTCTTGTGTGTTCTCCCACTGTGCTTTGATTACCACCCTACCACGGCTCTACTGAGTCGTGCAAACAGGTGGCCGTTGGGTACAGTCCCGAGACACATGAAGGCGATGAGCGATAGGAGGGGTTTCGTCTCTCCCGGTATTGGGAGTAGATGCTGTGCTGTGCTCGACTGGCTATATCAGTAAGTCCCTGGCCATGGCTGTTGAGATTTACTGATAAGTGTTATCAGTAGTTTCTCGATCTATTATAGACCTTTCATCGGCATGACTTATTGAGTTATTAGGGTCGACGTTACCATCCCTAGACTCGATATGCAGCATATCTGACGAAGAGACCGGACTGTACGGTAGTGTTGCCGGTTGGCTCGACGGGAGTTGTAGCAGGTTCGCTTGTTTTTTTCTGATCGCTCAATACCCGGGTGGCCGTTACGTTTAGCTGATCGCTTGCGGCTTGTAGGTATTTGATATGATCATTACCTACTGCCGGCGTATTGACGAGTCTTAGAGTCCCACAATGAAGTTTCCTGGCTCAGGCGAAAAGATGTGGTGTGCATATGAGATATGCGCGGGGACCCGATTAAATACGGATATGTGATACCGTATATTAATCGGATATTTTCTATTGGTCGGGTCGTATATGATATGACCGGTTTTCAAAATCAAGTGTTGATTTAACAAATGACTTTTAGATTAATTCTTTAATCAAACTCTTTTTCTATTTTTGTATGCATGCATGTATGCACATGATGATGTGCATGGATACATACATACATACATTGTATCATGGTTGTTGATACATGTTTGGTGGCAATGCAAGAATCACATTGTAGAATTATCTATTTATTTATCATTTAGGAAAAGAAAATGGATAATTCACACAAGGTTTATACTTATCATCTTTGACCATGCTTCAACCACCATTTAACCTTGAGTTAATTATCCTTTCATCTTTAACTCATTTGATAAAAATCTAGATGATTCTAACCATGGTTGAAGTGAGAAAGGATTAAGATATATTATTCTTTTCTCATTTCAATTATTCACTCTCTCATATCTTTTCTTGTGTGAAAAAACTTAGCCACCATCTTCTTCTTCCTCTCTTGATTATTTTCTTAAGTGAGGTTAATAAAAAGAAAGAGTTTTGATTAAAGAATACAAACCACATCATCATACTACACACATCTAGCCGGTTTGTGTAGGGTGTTAGCTCTACTTCATTGATATATCGAGTAAAGCAAGAAGCTTTGGGCAAAGGAGCTTCGGGTGGATCGTCGTGGACTTAGAAGACCTCAAGCGAACCTTTTTCCAACCCTCAAGTAGCCAGGGAGTCTAGCGTAGGGAGCTACAAAGGTTGTACTCTCAAAACCCTAGCCTTTATTACTTGTGATGTTGTCTTTGTAATGAAACCCTAATTTTCTAGTGATGATTCTTTGTATGTTCACTTAGCACCTTAAAAATTTGATTTTGAGACATGTGATGCCTCCAAACCCTTCATGAGGTGCTAGGTAAACCTAACATTGGTATCAGAGCCGACCTAGAACTTTAGGCGACACTTAAACGAAGTTAAAACTCCGATCGAACCAAAAATACGGCTTTTTGAGCCTTCTCTGGACATTTTTTCAAAACTGTGTTTTTGCAGTATTAAAAATCCTTAAAAATTTAGCAGGGAAATCTAAGAACCACTGTAAAAAACGAAGCCATGAACAGTAACTTCCACCGCGGAACCGCGGCCATAGCTTGCATGGGCCGCGGCTCCGCGGCCGTACAGATGATTCATTGCTTGGGGTTTGTACAGTAATATTCCTACCTGCTTGTAGATATGTTTGGGTATTTTTAATCTGATTCAAGTGTTGAATGTTCTGGGGATGGTTTTGGATTCGGTGATTCGATCGGAATTTTAATTTCGTTCCTTTTTCGGATAATTTAAAAAGTATTAAAAAGTTCGAACGGATATCATTAACTCACTTTTTCCCGACACGAAAAATTTTCAAGTGTTGATTTTTTCTAAGGTTTAAATCTTTCGGAAATAGTGCAAGTTAAGTGGTGGACCCTCTAGAAGACAACAAACCTTAACTCGATTATGTGACCGTCTTGAACTGCCTTTTGAACCTTAGGGTTTGGGGCAGTACGGCCTGCCACATGTGAGGCGTTGGCTTGACCCTTCTACGGCTGGACCGCTACTACTGTGACATATTCCGGGTTTTTTGAACTCCGCTCAAGTGTTGAGCTTTAGGAAATTTTGGGTATTTGATTATTCGATCGAAATATTTAATTCTGTCTATTTATCTGGAATGTGATACAATATGTGGAATTCATATAGTTAGGCATGAAATGCGAAGTATGTGATATTTTGGATTTACGATGTCTAAAGAGAATGTGGATTCCAAATATTGTAGTTTTACACTTTCTTTTCTGTGACCGTAAGTGTAGTATGTCGCTTATCGCCGGTTTCGTTGCTATACATCAACGACAATCGGGGTACGCATACTTACTTACGTTGATGATATATGATATTATGTGTTGCTGAGATATGATGTGCAGGATTGTCGCGATTGAATAGCCGGGGGTTTTATGTGAGATGAGAGTTTTATTTTTCATTCATGTAAAATTCAATTGTAATGTAATATTCTTTTATTTGGGGCACTTCCGGGTTGAGGTTGATGTCACCAGTGTTGTATATTATTTACTTTTCCGCATTAGGATAGACCCAAGGAGGGGAGCACAAGTGACCGGGTTCTGGGGTTCAGTGGGAGGCCATCTCGAGGAGTCGAGACCGGGTCTCCTAAACTCCAGGATTGGTAGGGTCGCTTGCCGCTCTCGTAGGGGTCTAGGGGTGTGGGCTTGGCTATTCATCGCGACTGTGGAATCCGTATTTTCTATTGTTGGCTAAATACTAAATACGGCCGTCCTAGTATATCCCACATTATATCTATGTTTCTGCTTCCTGTGATCTGTGATATCTGAGACGAATGATATATTATATATGAGATATATAGTAGACGTTGCTTATGTTTTACACCCGCGCTAGTCCTGTCCCGGTATGCCGTTAGTTAAGTAACCTAACGGTGCATAACGGAACATTGCGGCGAATGCGGATGGCATAAGCGTACGTTGTATTTTCGTTTCTTTTCTGTGATTGGCTTAAGGACTTAAATGATGGGACTACATTAATATGATTAATGTAAAGAAAATAAACCTAAAAAGATGTTGTAGAATCAGATTTGAAAACCACTCGGCTCTTTATGAAAAAGCTATATTTCAAAACTGCGGAGCACAAGCCACTCCTTTTGAAAACCATTTGATTCTATGACGATATCAAGTTCAAAACGTTAAAGATTTTCTTAAAAATCATCCGCAACCCTCCGTCATTTTAGGAAGTAGAGTACTTAGTATTCGTGCTACGTTTGTTGACTATAGTTAACGCGTAGTGTACGGTAGCTAAGAGATGTCTTCCTACACTGCATATGATGCAGATTAATTAGGACATTCATGCGACTTTGTTGACCATAGTTAAGGGTCATATGAGTGGGTCTAATTAATCAAGAAATGACGGGTAGAACTTGACTGGTACTTATGATTTGTTGACCATAGTTAAGGTCATAAGTACTAGGGGTAAAAACCGCATCGGGAATTTCAAGTGTTGAGATTTGCAATGAGATTGCATACCTTCCATATGATGGTTGGATCCCGATCCCACTGTGGGCAATAGTTGCTCCCAAGAGAGTTTTGCAGTTTACAATTAGCTAACCCATTAGATGTCTAGAAAGGTGTTAACGAGGCTACGCCTCTGGGAAAACGAGGTTTACTTTAATTAGGTCCGTACGAAAGCACGGGGAACCTCCCTCAAGTACGGACACTGGCCTGGCTGAACGGTTAACGAAGTTGTAGACTGTAATTAATCCTGGCTAGTTTTCTTTTTAAGGTTTGAAAGAAAAACTTGATTAAAGAAGTGGGAGACATCGATTAGACAAGATAATAACCAATCTGATCTTTGCAAGAGCTTTCGCTGAGTGTATTCTTTTCTCTCTCTTAATGGCAGATACCAATGACTGGACTCAAGCTTCTACTAGATAAAAATAAACTGAATGGGACCAATTATAAAGACTGGCTGAGGAATCTGAAAATTGCCTTGACTTATGATAAAGTATCATATGTTGTCACGACCCGAAAGTACGGAACGCGACTGGCACTTAGATTACGAGACGTCTAAAGGCGTACCGTAACCTAAGTCAGCCAAAGCCCAGAAGAATCTAAACCAAAATCAAGAGAGAGTGAAGGAAAACCTTTAATGAAAATGGTTTTTAAAAATCATTTAAGTTGCATAGAATCCCTTTTTAAAACATCAAAAATTTCCGAAAATTTCGGCAGAGTCTCCCCTGTATTTTCTATCCCCCCAAAATGGGTACAACAAGATAATAAACCTGTAATCATAAAATGGCATCCCCAAGCGGGAGCTAGCTCTTCGCCCAAGGCGGATCACAACCACATGCAATATAATAGCAATATTAAGAAAAGAGCATAAAAAAAACGCAAAATATCAGAAAACACAACGCCGGCTCAAGTGAGCTCGACCCAAAAGAAACCACAAATATACAAATCTCTCAGTCTCATCACTAGGTCGCATATACAATATAAAGTGGTAGATGGAGAATACTAGATACAATGATAAAGCAAAAGAAATAAAGTGTGCTCGCAACCCACCTACGGGCGATGTCGCGAGTCTGCGCAAAAGGAGCTGATAATAAGATAGCCCGCCGCTACAAGACTGACGGGTCCGACCTGCAAGACACTGTGGCACAACGGGGGTGAGTTGCCAGCTCGTGAGTAAATATAACATCTGATAAGGCAATCGTAAGAATGCACGCAATGCACCACAACATGCATGTCCATATGTGATATAATATCTCTAGTATGCATGCACAGGTATGCAATGTCATTATTAAGTCTTTAAGTGTTTTAAATGCTAAGGGTATTGAATTCTTAACTTTAGAAAATGAATATCTGTATAATAGCTAAATACCATCAAGAAATCATCTGAAAACCCGTGTCAAGCATCGACACCAAATAGGAATCATATCTGTCTCAATATCGGGCTCCGTCAGTCCGGATCGGCCCATATCATAAATCTCACGACAACGGTCGGTATCCTCCGGATATCCGCCGCGCCAGACATCACCGATAGGTAGTCTTCCCCTGCCAGGCTCATCGTCTACATCTCGATCTTCTTGCCCCGGGGTACCATACCGGGCCCACCATGTACCCGAGAAGGTTCATCCACTCCTCGAATCGGGTCTCGAAATCCAACAGAAAACATGAAAACTCATGGTGGACGACACATACGTCACGAGAAAACCACAACTTTGTTTTAAAAATGATAAATATAAGCTTTTGTTAAATTCTTGCGGTTTTTCCCAAAAATCCAGAAATCGCAGAAATACTGAAATCCTCAAGAAAATCATAATGTTCAGATGTTATATATAATAAATGTCTATGATATCAATGTATACGTTGAGAATTTTGGATAGAATCTATGTAAATATGATGATAATGCGAGGTATATGCATGCTATGCAATTTCATATATCATGTATGAATGCTAATGGCGATATTAAGTTAAACAGGTTCTATAGTGCACGTGGCATGGCAATTACCAAAGGCGTGTGTGTCACACGAATAGTGCGCGTGCAACAGAAGCCAATGGTAATGGTGTTCGTGTCCTAGGAAGTGATATCGCATAAGTATAGATGAATGTCCATGCAATCTAATATACGGTTAGCTATAAGGGTATGCAATGTACATAAAAGGAATAAGTTAACTAACAATATAAATCTTGCAAGAAGTAGGGTAATCCTAACTAGGGGGCGCATCACGCCATCCAGACGATTTCCCCCATAGATGAATACATCTACTCACCTGAAATCCCCGCTAATCCGATCCGACCACCGCCTTGCCTTTACGTGCCGTGTCCGATGTTTTCCCGACCGATCCTATATTTGCACAACACCAAGCATAAGATTACAAAACCTAAAACGATGCAAGTCACAATATACAATTATCGACGCTCTCGAATTAAACATAGCATACACTCGGTGCGCGGGAAAACGCACGAAAATCGCTAACCTTTAACTAGAATCGTCATTTCGGGGAAATCGACAAAACTACAACCCGACTAGACGAAACCCCACGTTCATGCACTCTAATAATCCTATACGAAGCTAATTATATCGCTAACATAACGCAATTTGATCGCATTCTAATTTTTGTAAAAATCTAGTAAACAAATTCAATACCGATTCGATGCAAACATCGAAATTTATCGATTTAGCGTGCGTATCATTACACAATTAACCACTCTAATCAATTAGGTAACCAAAGCCCTAACTTAACTCTAACCACCATGCTTCAAACCCTAGTTCAACATCAAAACCCCTTCTTGATTTTCATGAACAAGAATTTACAACTAAATTAATACTTCAAAATTAAATTCTAGCATATATAAACTACAAGTTAGCAACTAGTTTAGGATTTTACCTCACAAGTGGAAACCTAGCATGATCAAGTCACCAAGAAAGCCTCCTTTCATCAAGTTTTTGAACTAATTTGGGTGAGGAGAGAGTGGATTAGGGTTTAGCTTTGAATGGAGATGGAAATTTGTGAATTTTCATTGAATTTTGATAGCAAAATGAAGCAAAAATGAAGTGAGAAATGAAGGGGGAGCTGCTGAAATTCGACCAGCAGGAAGAGGAGGAGGGTGTGGGGAAATTTGGAGAAGTTTCTAGGTCAATAAACACCCCATGTTGTCATTTAATGCTTTCATGTCAACAATTTACAAAAAAAAACCTCATTTTACACCATTTTTCCATTAAATTTCCAACCCTAAAACCAAAAGTTTGCAAGTCATGATATAATTTTATTAAAACCATATTTTAGTTTATAAAGACTCCTAATTATGAAATTTACCTAATTAAATTTGTATTTATCCCTAATTTAATGTATTTAAAAAGGCTTAAAATAATAAAAAAATAATTAATTACGAAAAAAATTCATTTAACTAGAAAATTATAAGTGACATTTTAGTGACAAAATTATAGTAATATCTTATCTAAATTTTGTATAATTAGGTCTACAATGAAAAATATCAATTTTGACTTTTTACGGAAAAAGCCGAAAAATTAGCCAATTACCGAAAAAACTGCCTAAACGATTTTCGAAGGGTTACAATCTTCCCCCCTTAAAGAAATTCGGTCCCCGAATTTAGAATTTAACTATGCGTACCTTCAAAAAGATGGGGATATCTCTTCCTCATCTCGACCTCGGTCTCCCAGGTGACCTCCTCGCTGTTCGGGCCACACCAAAGGACCTTGCCAGACAGTATGACCTTCGACCTCAATTTCTTCACCTGCCGATCCAAAATAACCACCGGCTGCTCGGTGAAAGAAAGATCACGCTCTAGCTGGATCGTCTGGTGCTGAATCACCTGGGAAGGATCATGAAGGTACTTGCGGAGCATCGAGACATGGAATACGGGGTGAACATCGAGGAAGCTGGGCGGAAGAGCTAACCGATAAGCGACTGGACCAACACGCTCTAGGATCTCGAAAGGACCAACATATCTAGGACTCAGTTTCCCTTTCCGCCCAAATCTCATCACACCTTTCATCGGAGAGACCTTCAGGAAAACATGATTGCCAACAGCGAACTCGAGTCGGCGACGGCGCCTGTCAGCATATGATTTCTGCCTGCTCTGTGCCGCTCTCATCCTGTCCCGAATCAGCTGTATCTTCTCGGTCGTCTCCTATACGATCTGCGGCCCCAAAATACTGCTCTCCCTGAGCTCTGTCCAACATACAGGCGATCGACATCTCCTCCCATATAAAGCCTCGAAAGGTGCCATCTGAATCGTCTCCTGGAAGCTATTATTGTAGGAAAACTCGATCAAAGGCAAATGACGGTCCCAGCTACCACCGAAATCTAAAACACAAGCTCTGAGCATGTCCTCAAGAGTCTGAATAGTACGCTCCGACTGACCGTCAGTCTGTGGATGAAAGGCTGTGCTAAAACTCAATCGGGTGCCTAAAGCTTCCTGAAGTTTCTGCCACAATCGGCTGGTAAACTGGGTGCCACGGTCGGACACGATGCAAGTCGGAACACCATGCAGTCGCACTATCTCATCAATATAAACCTGGGCGTACTGAGAAAATCCAAAAGTGGTCTTCACTGGCAGAAAGTGAGCCGCTTTCGTCAGTCGATCCACAATCACCCATATAGAGTCGTACCCTCGACTGGTCCTGGGTAGACCCACAATGAAGTCCATGGAGACCTGCTCCCACTTCCACTCAGGGATGGGCAAAGGTTGTAACTCGCCGGCTGGCCTCTGGTGCTCGGCCTTGACTTGCTGACAAGTCAGGCATCTCGACACAAAGTCTGTAATATCCTTCTTCATCTCGTCCCACCAGTAAACCTCTCTCAAATCACGGTACATCTTGGTGGAACCTGGGTGAACACTGTATACTGATCTATGTGCCTCCTCGAGAATATCACGCCTCAGTCCCTCTGAATCTGGCACACACAGTCGAGTCCCAAATCGAAGTATCCCCTGATCATCAATCACGAACTCAGAAACTCTGCCCTGCCGAATCAGCTCAATAATCTCTAAGATACGGGCATCGCCGGACTGTGCCTCGCGGATATGGTCAAGTAACTGTGGGCGTGCTCTGAAATGGGCTAGCTGTCCCTCCGTAGGAGTAAACTCGAACTGCACTCTGCTGTCATATAAAACCTGCCAATCCGCCGTCGACTGCATCTACACTGCGCTCAAACAAGATAAGCTGCCTCCAAGCCTTCTACTCAAAGCATCTGCCACCACATTCGCCTTGCCCGGATGGTATAAAATCTCGCAGTCATAATCCTTCACCAACTCCATCCAACGGCGCTGTCTCAGGTTCAGGTCTCGCTGCTGGAAGATATACTTCAAACTCTTGTGGTCAGTGAATATCTAGTACGACTCACCGTATAGGTAATGTCTCCAGATCTTAAGTGCAAATACCACTGCAGCCATCTCTAAATCATGGGTGGGGTAGTTCTGCTCGTGTTTCCTCAGCTGCCGAGAAGCATACGCGATTAACTCTGTCGTGCTGCATCAACACACATCCCAGCCCCACTCTAGAAGCATCACAATATACCACGAACCTGCCTGATCCTGAAGGCAATGCTAACACTGGTGCAGTAGTCAGACGAGTCTTCAATTGCTGGAAACTATCCTCACATGCCTGGGTCCAATCAAAAGGAACCCCCTTCCGGGTCAACCCGGTCAAGGGTGCAGCAATGCGGAAGAAATCCTGGACAAAATATCGATAGTAGCCGGCCAGACCTAGAAAACTGCGAACCTCTGTAACTGATACTGGTCTAGGCCAACGCTGAACTGCCTCGATCTTCTTCGGGTCCACACAAATACCATCTCTCGTCACCACATGACCCAAGAAATCGACACTGTCTAGCCAGAATGCGCACTTGGAGAATTTGGCGAACAGCTGATGCTCCCTCAAAGTCTGCAATGTGATACGTAAGTGCTGCTCATGTTCCTCCTGGCTCCGAGAATAAACCAAGATGTCGTCAATGAACACAATAATGAACTGATCGAGATACGGCCTGAATACACGGTTCATCAAATCTATAAATGCTGCCGGGGCATTGGTGAGCCCGAACGACATCACCAAGAACTCATAATGACCATATCGAGTACGGAAGGCGGTCTTCGGAATATCCTCCTTCCGAACCCGCAACTGGTGATAACCTGACCGTAAATCAACCTTCGAGAAAAACCCTGCACCCTGGAGCTGATCAAATAAGTCATCAATGCGGGGTAGGGGATACCTGTTCTGCACAGTAACCCGGTTCAGCTGACGATAATCAATGCATAAGCGCATACTTCCGTCCTTCTTCTTAACAAACAAGACGGGAGCACCCCAAGGTGACACACTCGGTCGGATAAGCCCCTTGTCCAGCAAGTCCTGTAATTGATCCTTTAGCTCTCTCAGCCCCGCCGGGGCCATCCGATAAGGCGGTATAGAGATAGGCCCCGTGCCAGGGATCAAGTCAATACAGAACTCAATCTCGCGCTTTGGTGGCAGACCAGGCAGCTCGTCAGGGAATACATCAGGAAACTCTCTCACAACAGGGACCTGGTCCAACGGAACCTCTGTGGAGCGAGTATCACAAATATAGGCTAAGAATCCCTGACACCCTTTCCTTAAGAGCTGACCAGCGCGAAGAGAAGAAATCAAGCTGGGAAGGGTAGCGCTACGATCTCCCTGAATAACAAGAACCGGCTCACCAGGAAAACTGAATCTGACTGCCTTTTCACGGCAGTCCACGGATGCATAACAGGTGGCTAGCCAGTCCATACCAAGAAGAACGTCAAAGTCTAGCATATCGAGGAGAATCAAATCTACTGAAGAATCTCTCTCCCCGATATGAACGGAACACGATCGGTACACAATACGGGCAACAAAAGACTCGCCTACCAGGGTAATAACGACAAGCGGCTGATCTAACGGACGAGACTCTCGGCCCAACCTCGGTGCAAAATACGTGGATACATAGGAATGTGTCGAGCCTGGATCAAATAATACCCGTGCATCAAAAGAACATACTGGTAGAGTACCTGTCATGACGGCATTGGATGCCTGTGCATCCTGAGGAGTCAACGCGAACACTCGGGCCTGTCCGCCACTAATAGCTGGCTGTCCTCTGCCTCTACCTCTGCCTCTGCCTCTGCCCCTGTCGCCTCGTCCTCTCGGAACTGGACCGCCACGCCCACGGCCTCTAGAAGCATCTGACTGACGTGGAGCATCGTCAGGAGTAGGAAGTAAAGCTCTCTGAGAAGGTGGTGAGGGTGGTAAAGTCACATGCGGAACTGTCGCCGCGCCCGGACGTCCCATGGTACAGTCTCTGACACGGTGGTACTGACTCCCACACCGAAAACATCCTGGAGACGACTGCTGGGTCTGTGGATATGAACCAAATAACTGACCTCGTCTCAATCCTCTGCCTCCGCCATCTCCCGGAAATAATCTATCACGATGTCTGCCCATCTGCCGCTGAGCTGGCGTATCAGTACGGATCCTCTTCGGCCCAGAAACGACCGGAGTCTCAGAAATACGCTCCTCCAAAAGTAAAGCTGCATCCATCGCAGCAGCGTATGTATCAAAGTGCTGGGTGCCGATGGCAAGGAATAGCTGTGTATCAAGCCCTCGTACAAACCTCTTTATTCTCTTCTCTTCTGTGTCGACTAGGTACGGAGCATATCGAGACAACTGGGTAAACTGTATATCATACTCCGACACTGTCATCCCAGGAGTCTTGCGCAAAGACTCAAAACTACGGGCTCGAGCATCTCGGACACTCTCCGGAAGAAAACGGGCAAGAAATGCAGCTGTAAACTCATCCCAGGTCATAGAAGGCAGACCTGCAGCTCGGCCTCTCTCTACTGAGTCGTATCATGTCTGGACAAGACCCTCCAGACGAAAACTCGCAAACTCCACCAATCTATCATCAGAACACCTCAACGAACGGCAAATCCGAGCCATCCTAACAAGAAATGGATGTGGGTCCTCTGTCGCATCTGTACCGGTAAAAGCTGGAGGTCTCAATCTCATGAACTCCTGTAGTGAAACAGGGATAGTCTCCGTAGTAGCAGCAGGAGTGACCATCTGTGCAGCAGGTACGATCGTGGTCTGTGCGGTGGAAGGAACGTCCTCGGATCTCTGTGCCCGGCTGGACTCAACTAAAGATCCCATCATCTGCCGCAACTCTTGCATGCCGGCCTCTAATCTGGCAATACGGTCAGGATAAGGCGGATCAGTATGACCCTGAGGGGTAGGCGTATCCTCCCGCTCGATCCTCGCCTCAGACGGGCCCGCCCGAATCTCATCCCTAGCGGCAGCCCGCTGAGCTCTCGTAGTCTTTGGCGGCATCGAAGCTGGAATAAGGAACAAGGCTAATAAGGACATTGCAATTGAATCAAGGAATGCAAGGAATCAAGAAAGGAAATACAAGCAATTATGTCCTAAGGTCACTTAGGCGGAGTACCGTATCGTAAGTATGCCGCGGATCATACCCACGCTACGCCACTCTGCTTAAGTCACCTACTCCATCGACCAAGGTCATCCTACACTCAGAAAGGTAAAACCTACGCTCTGATACCAACTTTGTCACGACCCGAAAGTACGGAACGCGACTGCCACTTAGATTACGAGACGTCTAAAGGCATACCGTAACCTAAGTCAGCCAAAGCCCAGAATAATCTAAACCAAAATCAAAAGAGTGAAGGAAAACCTTTAATGAAAATGGTTTTTAAAAATCATTTAAGTTGCATAGAATCCCTTTTTAAAACATCAAAAATTTCCGAAAATTTCGGCAGAGTCTCCCCTGTATTTTCTATCCCCCCAAAATGGGTACAACAAGATAATAAACCTGTAATCATAAAATGGCATCCCCAAGCTGGAGCTAGCTCTTCGCCCAAGGCGGATCACAACCACATGCAATATAATAGCAATATCAAGAAAAGAGCATAAAAGAAACGCAAAATATCAGAAAACACAACGCCGGCTCAAGTGAGCTCGACCCAAAAGAAACCACAAATATACAAATCTCTCAGTCTCATCACTAGGTCGCATATACAATATAAAGTGGTAGATGGAGAATACTAGATACAATGATAAAGCAAAAGAAATAAAGTGTGCTCGCAACCCACCTACGGGCGATGTCGCGAGTCTGCGCAAAAGGAGCTGATAATAAGATAGCCCGCCGCTACAAGACTGACGGGTCCGACCTGCAAGACACTGTGGCACAACGGGGGTGAGTTGCCAGCTCGTGAGTAAATATAACATCTGATAAGGCAATCGTAAGAATGCACGCAATGCACCACAACATGCATGTCCATATGTGATATAATATCTCTAGTATGCATGCACAGGTATGCAATGTCATTATTAAGTCTTTAAGTGTTTTAAATGCTAAGGGTATTGAATTCTTAACTTTAGAAAATGAATATCTGTATAATAGCTAAATACCATCAAGAAATCATCTGAAAACCCGTGTCAAGCATCGACACCAAATAGGAATCATATCTGTCTCAATATCGGGCTCCGTCAGTCCGGATCGGCCCATATCATAAATCTCACGACAACGGTCGGTATCCTCCGGATATCCGCCGCGCCAGACATCACCGGTAGGTAGTCTTCCCCTGCCAGGCTCATCGTCTACATCTCGATCTTCTTGCCCCGGGGTACCATACCGGGCCCACCATGTACCCGAGACGGTTCATCCACTCCTCGAATCGGGTCTCGAAATCCAACAGAAAACATGAAAACTCATGGTGGACGACACATACGTCATGAGAAAACCGCAACTTTGTTTTAAAAATGATAAATATAAGCTTTTGTTAAATTCTTGCGGTTTTCCCCAAAAATCCAGAAATCGCAGAAACACTGAAATCCTCAAGAAAATCATAATGTTCACATGTTATATATAATAAATGTCTATGATATCAATGTATATGATGTGAATTTTGGATAGAATCTATGTAAATATGATGATAATGCGAGGTATATGCATGCTATGCAATTTCATATATCATGTATGAATGCTAATGGCGATATTAAGTTAAACAGGTTCTATAGTGCACGTGGTATGGCAATTACCAAAGGCGTGTGTGTCACATGAATAGTGCGCATGCAACAGAAGCCAATGGTAATGGTGTTCGTGTCCTACGAAGTGATATCGCATAAGTATAGATGAATGTCCATGCAATCTAATATACGGTTAGCTATAAGGGTATGCAATGTACATAAAAGGAATAAGTTAACTAACAATATAAATCTTGCAAGAAGTAGGGTAATCCTAACTAGGGGGCGCATCGCGCCATCCAGACGATTTCCCCCATAGATGAATACATCTACTCACCTGAAATCCCCGCTAATCCGATCCGACCACCGCCTTGCCTTTACGTGCCGTGTCCGATGTTTCCCCGACCGATCCTATATTTGCACAACACCAAGCATAAGATTATAAAACCTAAAACGATGCAAGTCACAATATACAATTATCGACGCTCTCGAATTAAACATAGCATACACTCGGTGCGCGGGAAAACGCACGAAAATCGCTAACCTTTAACTAGAATCGTCATTTCGGGGAAATCGACAAAACTACAACCCGACTAGACGAAACCCCGCGTTCGCGCACTCTAATAATCTTATACGAAGCTAATTATATCGCTAACATAACGCAATTTGATCGCATTCTAATTTTTGTAAAAATCTAGTAAACAAATTCAATACCGATTCGATGCAAACATCGAAATTTATCGATTTAGCGAGCGTATCATTACACAATTAACCACTCTAATCAATTAGGTAACCAAAGCCCTAATTTAACTCTAACCACCATGCTTCAAACCCTAGTTCAACATCAAAACCCCTTCTTGATTTTCATGAACAAGAATTTACAACTAAATTAATACTTCAAAATTTAATTCTAGCATATATAAACTACAAGTTAGCAACTAGTTTAGGATTTTACCTCACAAGTGGAAACCTAGCATGATCAAGTCACCAAGAAAGCCTCCTTTCATCAAGTTTTTGAACTAATTTGGGTGAGGAGAGAGTGGATTAGGGTTTAGCTTTGAATGGAGATGGAAATTTGTGAATTTTCATTGAATTTTGATAGCAAAATGAAGCAAAAATGAAGTGAGAAATGAAGGGGGAGCTGCTGAAATTCGACCAGAAGGAAGAGGAGGAGGGTGTGGGGAAATTTGGAGAAGTTTCTAGGTCAATAAACACCCCATGTTGTCATTTAATGCTTTCATGTCAACAATTTACAAAAAAAAACCTCATTTTACACCATTTTTCCATTAAATTTCCAACCCTAAAACCAAAAGTTTGCAAGTCATGATATAATTTTATTAACACCATATTTTAGTTTATAAAGACTCCTAATTATGAAATTTACCTAATTAAATTTGTATTTATCCCTAATTTAATGTATTTAAAAAGGCTTAAAATAATAAAAAATAATAATTAATTACGAAAAAAAATTTATTTAACTAGAAAATTATAAGTGACATTTTAGTGACAAAATTATAGTAATATCTTATCTAAATTTTGTATAATTAGGTCTACAATGAAAAATATCAATTTTGACTTTTTACGGAAAAAGCCGAAAAATTAACCGATTACCGAAAAAACTGCCTAAACGATTTTCGAAGGGTTACATATGTCCTCACGGCTTTAGCCCCGCCCGTCCCAGGTCCAAAATCCTCAGTTGCGGACAAAAAAGTCCGCAAGACATGGGACGCTGACTGTGCCACGGCCAAATGCCTCGCGCTTGCATCGATGGACAACACACATCAAAAGCAGCACGAGAATATGGACATTCAAGCCATATTTCTCCATACAAAGGAGTTGTATGGAGAGCAATCCCGCGTATTACGATACGAAGCGTCAAAGAAATTGTTTCAGATGCGAATGGCCCCTGGCACACTAGTAGGAGACCATATTATGAAGATGATAGCTCTCATAGAAGAGCTTGAGGACCTTGGATGGACGATGGACAATGAACAATATACGGATATTATTCTGCAGTCCCTCCCCTCCACCTTTGCTCAATTCATAGTTAACTTCAACATGCACAACATTGAGAAGGAACTGCCTGAACTCCTTAATATGTTAAGGAGTGCAGAGAGCACACTGAAATCATTGACAACTCCCATTTTGAGTGTTGGGCAATCTTCTTCTTCTCGCCCAAAGGCTAAGGCCAAGGGAAAGAAAAAGAAGAAGCCCACCAATCCTAAGGGTGGAGTTAAAAAGGTTAAGGGGAAGGACAAGTCCAAAGCTGGAGAATCGGGGAAAGGTGAATGTTTTCATTGCCACAAAACAGGACATTGGAAGCGCAACTGTACGGAGTACTTAAATCTCAAGAAGAAGCATGGGGATGCTTCTGCTTCAGGTGTGTTTGTGACAGAAAACTGTTTTTCAATAAACTCTGCTTCTTGGGTATTAGATACCGGTTCAGGTTCTCACATTTGCAATTCTATGCAGGGGCTGAGAAATAGCAAGGTTTTGAAGACAGGTGACCATACTCTCCGCGTTGGAAATGGTTCCAATGTACATACAGTCGCAGTGGGAGAGTATCACTTGGGGTTGCCATCTGGGTGTATATTGGTTTTGAACCCATGTTATTTTGTACCAAGTATGCTTTGTAATATAATATCCGTTTCTTTGTTAGATAATGAAAGATATAACTTTGTATTGCAGAACAATGTTATGAACATTCACCTTAATCAAATATTGGTTGGGTATGGTACACTTAATAACAGGATATACGTCCTAAATCAACACACAGTTTTCAGCATACAACACACTAATAAAAGAAAACTTTCAGAAATAAATGAAGCTTTTCTTTGGCACTGTAGACTTGGTCATATTAACGAAACAAGACTAAACAAGTTACACAAAGATGGATATTTAAACCCTTTTGAATATAAATCTTATGCGACTTGCCAGTCTTGTATCAAGGGTAAAATGACCAAAACTCCGTTTACCGGACACGGAGAAAGAGCTACCGAGCTCCTAGGACTCATACATAGTGATGTATGTGGGCCAATGTCTACACAGGCTAGAGACGGTTTTTCTTACTTCATTACTTTCACTGACGATTTCTCAAGATTCGGTCATGTATTTTTATTAAAGCACAAATCTGAAGCTTTCGAGAAATTCACTGAATATAAACAAGAAGTAGAAAAACAAACCGGCTTGAGTATCAAAATGCTTCGATCAGATTGAGGTGGGGAGTACCTCAGTATAGAATTTGCAAACTTCCTAAAAGAGAATGGGATTCTCTCTCAACTCACTCCTCCTTACACTCCACAACACAACGGTGTGTCTGAACGACGGAATAGGACCCTATTAGATATGGTCCGATCCATGATGAGTGATGCTGAGTTACCTATCTCATTTTGGGGGCATGCATTGGAAACTGCAGCGTTTCTACTGAACAGGGTCCCAACCAAAACCGTGTCTACCACGCCATATGAGATATGGCATGGGAAGAGACCATCTCTTAAGAGAATTAAGATTTGGGGTTGCCCGGCCTATGTTAAAAAGCAGAATCCGGACAAACTCGAGACACGGTCGGTCATGTGTAACTTTGTGGGATATCCAAGGAACTCTTATGGATATCTATTCTACCACAAGGAGGAACAAAAGGTGTTTGTTTCTCAGTATACCACATTCTTAGAAAAAGAGTTTTTCACAGATAAAGATGATGGCAAGGTGGTGGATCTAGAAGAGGTTCTAGAGACACAAACTACAAATGACGACTTGGTTGAACCGGCTGTTGCAATAGAAACTGAGGAAGCTCGGCCACTCCGTAGGTCTGGTAGGACTTCTCGCCCACCGGAGAGGTACTACGGTTTCCTCATTGATGGTGACAGAGAAGACTGCATCATGGAGGAGGATGATCCTACCAGTTTTCAGCAAGCTATCACGAGTGGTGACTCTGTGAAGTGGCTGGATGCCATGAGATCCGAAATGGAGTCTATGTACACCAACAAAGTATGGACTTTGGACGTTGTACCCCCTGGGGTAAAACCTGTGGGGTGCAAATGGATCTTTAAGAGAAAGATTGGTGTAGATGGGCAGGTAGAGACCTATAAGGCAAGACTTGTGGCGAAGGGTTTTCGTCAAAGACCAGGTTTGGACTATGATGAGACTTTTTCTCCCGTAGCCATGCTTAAATCCATTCGGATCCTACTTGCTATTGCTGCTCACTACGACTATGAAATCTGGCAGATGGACGTTAAAACGGCATTTCTAAATGGAGATTTAGAAGAATACGTTTATATGGATCAGTCAGAGGGCTTCATTGACAGTGGGAGCAGCGGGAAAGCATGTAGATTGCTTAAATCCATATATGGGTTAAAGAAGGCATCACGGAGTTGGAACATCTGTTTCGATGATGTTATCAAAGAGTTTGATTTCATCAAAAATCCAGATGAACCTTGTGTTTATAAGAAGGCTGTAGAGAGAGCTGTCGCATGCCTCGTATTGTACGTAGATGACATTCTTCTGATAGGAAATGACATTCCTATGCTACAGTCGGTCAAATCTTTCTTATCACTAAGGTTCTCCATGAAGGACCTGGGTGATGCCGCATACATCCTGGGTATTAGGATCTATAGGGATAGATCCAAGAGGTTGTTGGGATTGTCCCAAACCAGGTACATTAACATCATCCTAAAAAGGTTTAGTATGGAAGACTCCAAGCGGGGTGCCTTACCCGCTTGCCATGGGGTCACTCTCTCCAAGGATTCTTGCCCAAAGACCGATGAAGAGAGAGCTCGCATGAGCATTATACCCTATGCTTCGGCAGTAGGATCTATAATGTATGCGATGTTATGTACACGCCCAGATGTAGATTATGCACTTAGTGTAGTAAGCAGGTATCAATCTAACCCAGGGGAGAATCACTGGATAGCTGTGAAGAACATTCTTAAGTACTTGTGAAGGACTAAAGAATTGTTCTTGGTGTATGGTAATGGAGATCTCCAAATGGAGGCCTTTACCGATTCGAGCTTCCAGAGCGATAAGGACGACAGCAAATCTATCTCTGGGTTTGTATTTACCCTCAATGGAGGGGTGGTAAGTTGGAAGATTTCCAAACAGGATACCATTGCAGACTATACGATGGAGGCTGAGTACATTGCTGCGAATGATGCCGCCAAGGAAGCCGTCTGGATGAGGAAGTTCGTCTCGGAGCTAGGAGTAGTTCCAACCATTATTGATCCAATACCATTGTATTGTGATAATAATGGGGCTATGGCGTTAGCCAAGGTGCCCAGGTCCCATCAGCGGTCCAGACACATCCTAAGGCGCTTTCATTTGATCCGGGAGATTGTAGATCGCCGCGAGATCGAGATTAAGAGAGTAGACACAAAGAATAACGCCGTGGATCCACTCACCAAGGCCCTCCCTCAGCCGCAGCATGAGCGACTTTTTAAGATGTTGGGTATGAGATACGCCAGTAACTGGCCTTAGTGCAAGTGGGAGATTGTTGGATATATGTATGCCCTAGAGGCCATTATATGATAGTGGATGTATTTATACATGTATATATATATATATATATATATATATATATATATTCAGTGTACATTGTTGCTCGTCATGATAGTATGCTATCTGGTTCTTCTTTATCTGACATGTTGATTTGATCATGCTTTTATTTATTCATACATGTTGATAAAGCCCTGAGGATATAGACTTGACTACTGTGATTATGATAGAGATCATACTAGTGGGACATCAGTAGTTTATAAGCATATCCTGGAATGTCCCTAGTCGTAGGTGTATCGAGACGGGGCATCGTGTCATGACCCACCCCCAAACACAGATGGTATTGTCCGCTTTGGCCGAAACCGCACGGTTTTGTCCTTTTGAATGAACCCGAGGCTACTTCCCAGTAGATCACCCATCCCAGAATTTCTCTAGCTCAAGCACGCTTAACTACGGAGTTCTTCAAACTCCGGAGTTTCGATTCATCCAAAAGGCGCCTCTGTGTTATAAGAATGGTATCATTCCATTTATAGTTCAGATCGTACCCTCTTTCGGAATGGAATTCGATACTCCCCATTGTTCTGGTGGGTCCCCATGTGCATCCGTATCGGTTACATCCCACCTCGATACCGGATAATATCTCACTTCTCACGGGGTAGGTGGTATTCAGCCCCAACTCCACCTGGGGTATTACATTCCCCCCACTTAGAACAATGGTTCGTCCTCGAACCACAGACCTACTTTTAAGGGACCGGCTCTGATACCATATTTGTCATGACCCACCCCCAAACACAGATGGTATTGTCTGCTTTGACCGAAACCGCACGGTTTTGTCCTTTTGAATGAACCCGAGGCTACTTCCCAGTAGGTCACCCATCCCAGAATTTCTCTATCTCAAGCACGCTTAACTACGGAGTTCTTCAAACTCCGGAGTTTCGATTCATCC
This sequence comes from Agapanthus africanus, assembly GCA_030015575.1. Taxonomy (NCBI): domain Eukaryota; kingdom Viridiplantae; phylum Streptophyta; class Magnoliopsida; order Asparagales; family Amaryllidaceae; genus Agapanthus; species Agapanthus africanus. Next base: position 543,814,243 of record JASDDO010000024.1, on the reverse strand, counting down.
AAAAGGCGCCTCTGTGTTATAAGAATGGTATCATTCCATTTATAGTTCAGATCGTGCCCTCTTTCGGAATGGAATTCGATACTCCTCATTGTTCTGGTGGGTCCCCATGTGCATCCGTATCGGTTACATCCCATCTCGATACCGGATAATATCTCACTTCTCACGGGGTAGGTGGTATTCAGCCCCAACTCCACCTGGGGTATTACAATTGTAGAACCTTGAAAAGTCGTTTTGGTGTTTTCCTGAAAATCGGTGAAAATTCGGTATTTTTCCGTAAACCGTCTTTTTTGTTATTTTGCAGTTTAGGACTAATTATACCTAATTTGGATAGGTAATTGCTAGTTTTTAGTAGCTAATGAGTTACTTATTAATTTTTGGTCATTTAAAAAAATTTCCCTATTTTTCAAATTTTTAATATTATTTTAAGCCGGTAAGAAAATACATTAAATTAGCGATAAATACAAATTTAAATGGGCTAAATTTAAGCTTTAAAATCATGTTAATTAAAATCTAGTTGTAACATAAATTTTTAGTATTTTATTTTAAGTTTTAACTAATTTTTATTATGGAAAACGAAATTTATTGAATTTAAGCTAAAACTTGCAATTTTGGACTTGTAGGGGGTTTTTTTGCATAAATTTTTTTTTGTAAAACCCCATTCACTCTTCCCTCACCCCTAGGCCGGCCCCACCTCAGTAGCAAGCCCACAAAAAAATTTCCCCATCTCATTTGAACAAAATGATATGATAAGGGTTTTAATATATTAAATTGGGTATGGGTTTTGTTGGTTGACTTGATCTTTTGACTTGGAAACTTTCTCTACACCTTTCCCCAACTCCCCCACACCTCTCCCCACTCCTCAACAGCTCAGAAATCCTGCAGCAACAGCCCAAGAAAATTCCCCAATTCTCATTCCCTTTTTGCTTCATTTTTATCACAAAAATCCATCAAAATCCAAAATTTCTTTCACAAATTCAAAGCAAACCCTTTTTCCACCTCCTCTCAAACCTAAATTTGTTCAAATCTTGAAGAAAAGAGGTGTCTTGAGTGGTTAGAGCAACCAAGGGTTTAGGCTTGGGAGGTATAATTTCTAATCTATGGTTAATTGTTAGTTGTATTATGCTAAAATTGAACTTTGAAATGTTAAATTAGTGTTAATCCTGATCTAGTTTTTTCTAGTTCATGGTTTGAAATTAAACTAGGGTTTTAGAAATCTTTAGTAGGTTAATTAAATCTATTTTGTTATCTAGTTGTTTTGCTAACCTAATCTATGAGGTTACTTTGCTTAAGCGGTTTCATATTATGCTAATCTAAGTTTATCTTGTGTGAAATTTTCATTGTAATTGCTAATTACAAAAATCAAGAAAGGGGTTTGTGTATGGAAATAGATTGAAGCATGATTGTTGTGTTGGAATTATAGTTTGATGCTTTGTAAATGGTTTAAAATTAGTGTAGTGGCTATCTAGTGGGTTAGTTGGATGTTTGTGTTGGATTGTGTTAACTTTATCGCTAATTTTCGATGTTTGCACAAAATTGCAAATTTCTGGCTTACTAGGTTTTTATAAAAATATTGTGATGAATTATTTGCGATATCTTGATGATATTTTTGGCATATCCTATGACATTTAGGATGTGTGAGTGCGGATTTTTGAGTGATCGGGTTTTAGCTTTGCCGGGCGACCAAATCGACGATTTTAGTTAGTTTTTTTGCGATTTTCGCGTGTGTTCCGCGCACCTTGTGCACGTTGTACCTAACTTGTGAACGTTAGTATTTTCGCTTGGGATTTGCGTCGTTCTTGATATGTGACCTATGTTTGGTATTGATGTAAATTCCAGGTTCGGTCGCGGAGACGTCAGACGCGGCACGAAAGGGGAAAGCGGTGATTGGACGTGGCTAGCTAGGGATTCCGGTGAGTAGATTTAACATCTACGGGGGACTATCGTTTGGATGGTGCAAGTCTCCCGATAGTTTAAGTAGTTAAGATTTTAGTGATATTAGTAACTACATCCATACCTTATTTGACCTACATATGCGAACCCATTCTATAGGACACCTGCATCATTGCCAGGGTTTTTATATACACCACGAGCACTATTCATGCTTACACACACGCCCTGGTAATTGCCATGCCACCACACTAAATAACCTATAATTTGAAACCTTTTACTCTAATTGATGCTTAAACCTGTGCTATTGCCTTTAATTCCTTAAAATGAAATCATAAGATTGCTAATCATGTGCATGTACCTCATCATGTTATTTGTTCATGCCTAGTCTATCAATCATACATCGCAACTTGATTATTGATACCATATGCATTCATTATCATTGGCATATGCATTTATGCGGATTTCTTGAGATTTTGTGATATTTCTGGATTTCGGGGGAAAGCCGCAAAATTTCTAAACTTATTATATTTTTAAAATGTGTAAATTGTGGTTTTCTAGTGATGTAAGTGTCGTCCACCATGAGTTTGCTGTGGTTTTCAAGACCCATTTCGAGGAGTTGGATGAACCGTCTCGGGTACATGGTGGGCCCGGTAAGGTACCCCGGGGCAAGAAGCTCGTGGTGCTGACGATGAGCCTGGCAGGGGACGGATTACCTACCGGTGACTGTTTGGCACGGCGGATATCCAGAGGATACCGACCATGGCTGCGAGATGATGAGATATTGATATTGAAATGGGTCAGCCGGATGGCTGAGGCCAGAGATACTATGACATGGATAAATGAGATTTGTGATAGTTTTGAGGTGTCGTTGCTGGACACAGGTTCTTGTTGATTCAATTGGTATTGTGCTGGTATTTCAAAAGAGATTCCTAAAGGAAAAACCTGATTCTTATACTTACACATTCAGATCATGAGTTGATTCACATTGCATTCATACCTGCTAGTATATTCATATTGCATACATACCTGTTAGTGTATATGCCCTAGAGGCCATTACTGTATCATACTAGTATGTATATTACTTGATGGAAGCTTGGGATATTCACAGTTGTACAGACAATCTTGCTCAATATAGTAGTATGCTACTTGGTTCGTCTCTGCTTTAATGTGTACTTGTGTGTTTATTTATTATATCACCTATACGCATTAGTAGAGCCCTTAGGATCTTTGCTTGATTACCGGTGTTGTGATGGCGATCACACTAGTGGGGGCTGGGTAATCTATAAGCACATCCTTATACAGGTCCCTAGTCGCAGGACTATCGAGACAGGGCATCGATACTCCGGAGTAGACTAGCGTATGCGCTTCTCATCCCAGTGTGGGAGATGGTCTGTCCCACAGCCATCAGTACGTCGTACTGGAGATAGTATACGGGTGCTCGTTAGGTTACGAGTACACTGGACAGGACTCATCGGGAACTGACCAGTTGGTATTATACCTATCGTCAGTTATCAGTTCCCAGGTGACATGAGTACAGCTTAGTCCGCTGACTTGACACTGGCACTTCGCCTCGAGTGTGTTCCCACTGCACTTTGATCACTACCCTACCACGGCTCAAAGGAGTCGTGCAAACAGGTAATGGTTGGGTGCAGTCCCGAAGCACTTGGAGGCAGTGACGGTTAGACAGGATTTGTCTCTCCCGGTATTGGGGGTTGACATCGCGCTGTGTCTAGGAGAGCCATTACACGAGTAGTCCCTGGCCAGGGCAAGCGAGATATACTGGTAGGCTTCCAGTGTTATCTCAGGGTGTTTTGGGCTTCACTCCGACATGACTTGTACCGCTATTAGGGGACTGACGTTTACCGCCCCCTAGGCCCGCCATGCGATGTATCAGACGAACAGACCGGACTGTACGGAGACTGTCACATTCAGACTCAGTAGGAGTTCAGATGGGTTTTACCTCGTCAGTCTTCTTATCGGCATCTACCTGGGGACCGTTATGCACAGCTAGTGCCGCTTGCGGTCTGTGGTTAAACCCACTGCCAGCGTAGTGTCGAGTCTTTAGAGTCCCACACAGAGGGCTATTCGCCTCTGGGCAAAACTGAGTAGAGGTCGCATGGTTTTGCGGCAGGGTTCGTTCTCATCCGCGCACTTGTGCACGTTTGGAGTCCGGACGGTTTATACTAGCAGGCTCTGGTTTGAGCCAGATACTGGTATATGTTTTGGGGTTGCTTTTATCTCTCAGTATTCTTGTTCCTCGGAACGAGAATGCAGGTGTGTATGCACAGTTGTTTGAGGCGGAGGAAGAGGTCTTTCATTAGGGTTTCGGAACGGGTGCGTATGCACAGTTGACAGTCGTCTTTTTCCAAACCCTAATGGATTTATGAAATATCAATTAATAATAGTAATTAAATGAAATTGTGTCATGGTTGGTTTTGTTGACTTGTTGACCATGGTTGACTTGTTGACCATGGTTGAATGTTTGACCATCATCATTACTTTGCAAGGATACTCCTTGATTCTTGCTTACATTCATTTAATGAAGTGATGATAGTGGTCATTCCAAATACAACCATCAACTATTTCATTTTGAATTATTATTATTAATTAGATATATCTTTTTCCTTTTGTTATGGTTGCAAAAGGAAAATGAGCTCATTCTATCATATTGATTCTCTCTCCTCATTTCATCTTCTTCTTCCTCAAGCTCAAGGAGAATCCTTCTCATGTGTTGAGAATCCCTCTCCTTGAAAGAGAAACACCCCATAGATACTCTCTACTCTCTCTAGGGTTCAAGGTTTAGCAAGCCGGAGATCCTAGTTCACTCTAAGTTCGAGAAAGAGCCCGAAGGTTGAACCCTCAGGTGGATCCATCTTTGACGGAAGAAGGCTACGAGGAAAGAACCATCAACCTCTACTAGGTTTCAAGAAGAAGGAGTTCAAGTTCGGTATAACTCCTAACCGAGTAGATACATCTCAAGTTAGGATGCTAGTGTATTGTTTAGCAAAGATCCGGCTTTTACGGTCCATGTTACAAAGTTTAGAAAAATTTTTGTTTTACCGTTTCCGCAACCCCGAAAGCACCGGGAGAGGTAACGTGGACCTAACAGTGGTATCAGAGACTAACTAAACATAAACTAGCTAGGTAGTGAAGTGTAACGAAGTTCGGAACCGAAAAATCCAAAAACCAAACTTTTCAAAAACCCTAGTTTCTGTTAAATTTTTTTCTGGTCAAAACAAAATTTGTTATTCACCTAAAATCATCTCAGGGTTTTTTAAAGATAACCACCAAAAACGAGCCAGAGATCTGACCAAACGACCGCGTTTCCGCGGCAACAGCAAGTTATGTTGCCGCGGATCCGCGGCCGTCTTGTCTACTCTCTGCCTCGATTTTGGTGCAGTGTATCTCTGGATTGGTTTTAGGATTTTTGAGATATATTATATGTGCCTAGATTTTCCAGAATAGAAATTTGTTTTTGGGGGCCTATAATTCCGTATTTTTTCCGAACTTCACTACATTTTGACTATGTTGGTTATATCTGTGATGTTTGTATGTATTGAACGTCGGCTAATCGCTATAAGTCGATTAGTCGGGGTTATACATCTCTGTGATCTGTGTTTGATATTGGAATGTGTATATGAATATGTTGGACTGTCGCGGGTGAATAGCCGGGGTGGATGTGAAATGAGCTTTTGTTTTTCTTTCATTCATTTGTAATATGTAAATTGATGTAATAATATTATTTGTATGGCCGCACAACCGGGTCGGGGTTGTAGCCGTCATTGTATAATTCTTTTTACTGTTTTTGCTCCTAGGATAGACCCATGGAAGGGTGCACAAACTACCGGGTACTTGGCGAGTAGTTTGCCGCACCCGTAGGGGTCTTGGGTGGGGTTTTGGCTATTCACCGCGACCGTGTAATCCGCTTTTCGTTGCAGGCTCGAACGGATTGCGGATTCCTAGTATATCCAATGTATTCATCTGTGATTTGTAATGTCTATCATTGCTTTATATTTAGGCGTTGCTTATGTTTTACAGCCGCGCTAGCCCAGCCCCCGCTCTGTCGTTAGTTAAGTAACCTAACGGATGATGACGGGGCCCAGTGGCGAATGCGATTGGCATAAGCGTACGTCATATTTTGGTTGTTTTCTGCAATGGTAGGATTTAAATGATGGGACGCATTAAAAGAACTAATGCAAGAAAATAAACCTAAAAGACGTTGTTGGAACAATTTTTCAAAAAAAAGTTGTTATTGCAAGGACGTTCAATTTTTGTTTTGCATCGCGGTATTCGGTTGTGAATGCCCAGCACCTCAGTCGACGAGGCAAGGGCCGAGATCCCTTCATCGGGAGTGACCCCTTGGACAAAAGTTTGCGTCAGGGTAATAACTTCACTATAGTCGATTATTCTTGCTTTGCATCGAGGTATTCAGTTTGGAATATCCTGCACCTCATTCGACGAGGAAAGAGCCGAGATCCCTTCACAGGGAGTGACCTCTTTAGCAAAAGTTTTCGCCACTATATTTTCAAAAAGATTACCAGGTTCCTTCAACGATATCAAGTTCATTACGTTAACGGGTTTTTCGCCAAAAGCCCAGCCGTAGCCCTCCGTCGTTTCGGATAATTAATACTTAGTATTCGTGCTACGTTTGTTGATTATTCGTCAAGACACAGTGAACGGTAGCTGAGTAATAATTTTCTGTTGCACTGATAGATGCGATTGGTTAGGACGGTCGCATGATTTTGTTGATTATTCGTCAAGGATCATGCGGGCGGGTCTAATGCAATCCTGGATAACGACGGGTTGAACTTGACTAGGACCTTTTGATTTGTTGATTATTCGTCAAAGTCACTTGGGTCCTAGGGGCAAAAACCACATCGGGAGTTTCAAAAGTACTGAAACTTGCAGATTTAGCATACCTTCTGGAGTGTGGTGACTAGAGTGGATTCCATCTAGGTCATCACACAATGATAGTTGGATCCCGATCCCACTGATGAGTTGGATTACTCTTGGGAGATTATTTCACTAAACGATCAATGCTATAAACCTAGTAGGTGTCTAGAAAGGTGTTAGCGGGGCTACGCCCCCAGGGAAAAGAGGTTCTTGAATTAAGGAACTTCGCGAAAGCGTTGGAAAACCTCCCTCGAAGTACCGACACTAGCCTGGCTGAAAGGTTAAGCAAGTATTGTGACGTGAATTAAAATCCTGACTAGTTCTTCTTTTAAAAGGTTTTAAGAAGAATTTGAGTAAACAGTGGGAGACATCCTGGTTAGATAAATTAATAAACCAATCTAATCTTGCAAGAGCATACGCTGAGTGTTTCTTTTCTCTCTCTCCAGGCAGCAACCTTTTCACGCCCTAATCAAGATAATAAAATGTATCGCTTGACCGATCCGAATTCTTATTCGGGACTGGGGAAAGTTGGTTCAGCTCTAACTTGTGACGACAGTCATGAGTATGAGAATGGGAAAGGGGATTGTATGGATTTCCAGGATACCCAGTCGAAGAAGAAGCATGGTTTTGCATCTACTTCAGGTGTTCTTGTAATTGAGAACTGTTTTACGGTCAGCCCTGCCTCCTGGGTACTTGATACCGGATCAGGATCTCATGTCTGTAATTTATTACAGGGACTGAGAAAAAGTAGGAAAGTTGTACCGGGTGCTATGTCGCTCAGAGTAGCGAACGGAGCACAAGTTAATGCGGCAGCCGTCGGTGAATATCACCTAGTATTGCCAAATGGCAAGACTATGATTTTGAACGATTGCTACTATGTACCCTCCATGGTTTGCAACATCATATCAGTTTCTTTACTCGATAAAGATGGATATAACTTTGTTCTTGAAAAGAATATCATGAACATTTACCTTCATAAGGTACTGGTTGCAGAGGGTACACTGTGTAATGGTATCTACGTTCTAAATCAGAATACAGTTCTCAATATACAAAACACACGCAAGAGGAAGAATTCAGATACGAATGAATCCTACTTGTGGCATTGTAGACTTGGTCATATCGGAGAGAAAAGACTGAGTAAGTTGGATAAAGATGGACTCTTGGATACGTTCGAGTTTTCATCTTATGAAACTTGTCAGTCTTGTCTCAAAGGGAAGATGACCAAATCTCCGTTCACCGGACATGGAGAAAGAGCAGCAGAGCTCTTGGGACTCGTACATAGTGATGTATGTGGTCCGATGTCTATACATGCAAGGGGTGGGTTCTCGTACTTCATCACATTCACTGACGATCTCTCTAGGTTCGGATATGTGTATCTGATGAAACACAAATCTGAAGCTTTTGAGAAATTCAAGGAATTCAGAAACGAAGTAGAGAACCAGGCAGGCAAAAGTATCAAGATCCTCCGGTCTGACAGGGGAGGGGAGTACTTAAGCACGGAATTCCTAGATTACTTAAAAGAGAATGGTATTCTCTCTCAGCTTACACCTCCTTATACACCACAGCACAACGGAGTATCCGAGCGGAGGAATCGTACCCTATTGGATATGGTTCGCTCCATGATGAGTAGTGCTGAGTAACCTCTTTCATTCTGGGGACATGCGCTTCAGACAGCGGCATACCTTTTGAATCAAGTTCCGTCCAAATCTGTGCCTAAAACTCCGTATAAAATATGAAGCAGTAAGAAACCATGTCTGAAGTTTATTAAGATATGGGGTTGTCCGGCCTATGTGAAGACACAGAAACCGGACAAGCTAGAGGCACGATCAGTTCTGTGTAAATTTGTGGGATATCCTAAAAACTCACTGGGATATCTGTTCTACCACACTGAGGAACAGAAGGTGTTTGTATCTCGCCACGCCACCTTCTTAGAAAGGGAGTTTCTTGCAAAAGAAACTAGTGGGAGTTCGGTAGAACTGGAAGAAATTCAGCGACCACAAAATGTAACTGAAAATTTGGAGGAACCGCTAGATTCTATAACCCCAGACAAACCTCAGCCACTCCGCAGATCTGGTAGGATTTCTCATCCGCCCGAGAGATACTATGGTTTTCTCATAGACGGGGATCAAGAGGATTGCATCTTGGAAGAAGATGACCCTACCAGTTTCAGGCAGGCCATTATCAGTAGGGACTCTGATAAATGGCAGGAAGCAATGCAATCCGAAATGGAGTCCATGTACGCCAATAAAGTGTGGACCTTGGATATTGCTCCACCTGGGGTAAAACCCGTTGGATGCAAATGGATCTACAAAAGAAAACTTGGTGTAGATGGGCAGGTGGAAACCTATAAAGCTAGACTCGTTGCAAAAGGTTTTCGTCAAAGACCTGGTTTGGACTATGATGAAACTTTTTCTCCGGTGGCTATGCTTAAATCCATTCGGATCCTACTTGCCATTGCTGCCTTCCATGACTATGAAATCTGGCAGATGGATGTTAAAACGGCTTTCCTAAACGGTTGTTTGGAAGAGTGCGTTTACATGGATCAACCAGAAGGTTTTGTAGACAGTGGGAGCAGCGGAAAGGTGTGAAAGTTGCTTAAATCCATTTATGGATTAAAGCAGGCATCGCGGAGCTGGAACATCTGTTTTGATGAGGCAATCAAGGAATTTGATTTCATCAAGAACGAAGATGAACCCTGTGTGTATAAGAAGATTGTAGGACGAACTGTCGTATTCCTAGTCTTGTACGTGGACGACATTCTTTTGATAGGAAATGATATTCCTATGCTACAATCGGTCAAGCTATTTTTGTCACAAAGGTTCTCCATGAAGGACCTGGGTGATGCCTCGTACATTCTGGGGATCAAGATCTATAGAGATAGATCCAAGAAACTATTGGGACTTTCGCAGTCCAGGTATATAGAGACCGTACTAAAGAGATTTAGTATGGAGGGTTCCAAGCGCGGTAACATACCCGCATTGCACGGAATTACCCTCTCCAAGAAGATGTCTCCTAAGACTGACGAGGAGAGGGTTCGCATGAGCACTATACCCTACGCTTCGGCGGTAGGATCTATAATGTATGCGATGCTATGTACAAGACCATATGTAGCTTACGCATTGAGCGCGGTAAGCCGGTATCAGTCAGACCCAGGGGAGGACCACTGGACAGCAGTGAAGAACATTCTCAAGTACCTGAGAAGGACTAAGGAGATGTTCCTGGTTTACGGTAATGGAGACCTCAGGGTCGAGTCCTTTACCGATTCAAGCTTCCAGAGTGACAAAGATGACAGCAAGTCTGTCTCGGGTTTTGTGTTTACCCTCAACGGAGGGGCGGTATGTTGGAGGAGTTCCAAGCAGGATACCGTCGCAGACTCGACGATGGAGGCTGAGTACATTGCTGCAAGCGATGCCGCAAAAGAGGCGGTCTGGATGAAGAAGTTCATTAGTGAACTTCAGGTGGTTCCGTCCATTGTTGACCCAATACCTTTGTATTGCGATAACAATGGGGCTATAGCTTTAGCGAAGGAACCAAGGTCCCATCAGAAATCCAGGCACATCTTAAGGCGGTATCACCTGATCAGGGAGATTATTGATCGCCAGGAGATCGAGGTGCGGAGAGTGGACACAAAGAACAACACTGCGGACCCATTCACGAAGGCTTTACCCCAGACTCAGTTCGAGCGGCTGATCGAGATGATAGGTCTTCGATACGCCAGTACATGGCCTTAGTGCAAGTGGGAGATTGTTAGTGTATATGCCCTAGAGGCCATTACTGTATCATACTAGTATGTATATTACTTGATGGAAGCTTGGGATATTCACAGTTGTACAGACAATCTTGCTCAATATAGTAGTATGCTACTTGGTTCGTCCCTGCTTTAATGTGTACTTGTGTGTTTATTTATTATATCACCTATACGCATTAGTAGAGCCCTTAGGATCTTTGCTTGATTACCGGCGTTGTGATGGCGATCACACTAGTGGGGGCTGGGTAATCTATAAGCACATCCTTATACAGGGACTTCCCTAGTCGCAGGACTATCGAGACAGGGCATCGATACTCCGGAGTAGACTAGCGTATGCGCTTCTCATCCCAGTGTGGGAGATGGTCTGTCCCACAGCCATCAGTACGTCGTACTGGAGATAGTATATGGGTGCTCATTAGGTTACGAGTACACTGGACAGGACTCATCGGGAACTGACCAGTTGGTATTATACCTATCGTCAGTTATCAGTTCCCAGGTGACATGAGTACAACTTAGTCCGCTGACTTGACACTGGCACTTCGCCTCGAGTGTGTTCCCACTGCACTTTGATCACTACCCTACCACGGCTCAAAGGAGTCGTGCAAACAGGTAATGGTTGGGTGCAGTCCCGAAGCACTTGGAGGCAGTGACGGTTAGACAGGATTCGTCTCTCCCGGTATTGGGGGTTGACATCGCGCTGTGTCTAGGAGAGCCATTACACGAGTAGTCCCTGGCCAGGGCAAGCGAGATATACTGGTAGGCTTCCAGTGTTATCTCAGGGTGTTTTGGGCTTCACTCCGACATGACTTGTACCGCTATTAGGGGACTGACGTTTATCGCCCCCTAGGCCCGCCATGCGATGTATCAGACGAACAGACCGGACTGTACGGAGACTGTCACATTCAGACTCAGTAGGAGTTCAGATGGGTTTTACCTCGTCAGTCTTCTTATCGGCATCTACCTGGGGACCGTTATGCACAGCTAGTGCTGCTTGCAGTCTGTGGTTAAACCCACTGCCAGCGTAGTGTCGAGTCTTTAGAGTCCCACACAGAGGGCTATTCGCCTCTGGGCAAAACTGAGTAGAGGTCGTATGGTTTTGCGGCAGGGTTCGTTCTCATCCGCGCACTTGTGCACGTTTGGAGTCCGGACGGTTTATACTAGCAGGCTCTGGTTTGAGCCAGATACTGGTATATGTTTTGGGGTTGCTTTTATCTCTCAGTATTCTTGTTCCTCGGAACGAGAATGCAGGTGTGTATGCACAGTTGTTTGAGGCGGAGGAAGAGGTCTTTCATTAGGGTTTCGGAACGGGTGCGTATGCACAGTTGACAGTCGTCTTTTTCCAAACCCTAATGGATTTATGAAATATCAATTAATAATAGTAATTAAATGAAATTGTGTCATGGTTGGTTTTGTTGACTTGTTGACCATGGTTGACTTGTTGACCATGGTTGAATGTTTGACCATCATCATTACTTTGCAAGGATACTCCTTGATTCTAGCTTACATTCATTTAATGAAGTGATGATAGTGGTCATTCCAAATACAACCATCAACTATTTCATTTTGAATTATTATTATTAATTAGATATATCTTTTTCCTTTTGTTATGGTTGCAAAAGGAAAATGAGCTCATTCTATCATATTGATTCTCTCTCCTCATTTCATCTTCTTCTTCCTCAAGCTCAAGGAGAATCCTTCTCATGTGTTGAGAATCCCTCTCCTTGAAAGAGAAACACCCCATAGATACTCTCTACTCTCTCTAGGGTTCAAGGTTTAGCAAGCCGGAGATCCTAGTTCACTCTAAATTCGAGAAAGAGCCCGAAGGTTGAACCCTCAGGTGGATCCATCTTTGACGGAAGAAGGCTACGAGGAAAGAACCATCAACCTCTACTAGGTTTCAAGAAGAAGGAGTTCAAGTTAGGTATAACCCCTAACCGAGTAGATACATCTCAAGTTAGGATGCTAGTGTATTGTTTAGCAAAGATCCGGCTTTTACGGTCCATGTTACAAAGTTTAGAAAAAATTTTGTTTTACCGTTTCCGCAACCCCGAAAGCACCGGGAGAGGTAACGTGGACCTAACAATACCTGCTATTATGTCCTACCATACCTGTATTATAGATGCTAGGATGCTTGTGTGCATACTTGCGATAGCTTCTATAGATGTTATTTACTACTCACGAGTTGGCAACTCACCCCCGTTGTGCCACAGTCTTTTGCAGGTCCGCTCCGTCAGCACAGTAGCGGCGGGCGCACCGCTTCTTTTGCCTCTTTTGCCTGGACTCGAGGTTTTGCTCTTAGGTGGGTTATATTATTATTTTTGTACCACCTTGTATATTCTTTGTATCTAGTGTACTCCATCTACTGTATCTACCAGTATTGTTGTATATTGACCTAGAGATGAAACTGTGAGATTTGTGGACTTTTATGCTGTATTTTGGGGTCGAGCTCACTTGAGTCGACATGCTGTTTTTCTCATGCTTCTTTATGATTATTTTGCATGTTGTTGTTTTATATTGTGTGGGATTTGTGACCGCCTTGTGGCGACGAGCTAGCTCCCGCTTGGGGATGCCTTATTTGTTGGATTTATATATATTCTTGTTGTACCCATTTTGGGGGCCAGTATTTACAAAGGAGACTCTGCCGAAATTTTTGGAAAAAAATTGATATCGTTTTTAAAAAGGTTTGATATGACTTATTTGATAAACTCGCTTTCAATTGATTGGTTTTCTTCACTCTTTTGCTTATTTGGTTTTGGGTTCTGGGCTTTGGCTTACTTATTTTACGGACGTCTTGAGACGTTTCTTAAACTTAAGTGCCAGTCACGTTCCGTACCCTACGGGTCGTGACAAAGTTGGTATCAGAGCGATAGGTTTTACCTTTTTGAGTGTAGGATGACCCTTGGTAGATGGAGTAAGTGACTTAAGTAGGGTAACGTTGCGTGTGTATGTCCGCGGCATACTTGCGATACGGTACTCCGCCTAAGTGACTTTAGGATATACTTGCTTGAAATTCCTTCTTCAATTCCGTGTATCCTATGATTCTATTGCACTGTTCTTATTATCCTTTTTCCTGTACCAGCCACTATGCCGCCGAAGTCTACGAGAGCACAGAGGGCTACTGCCCGAGACGAGATTCGAGCTGGCTCGTCCGAGACTAGGACTGAGCAGGGTGGTATGCCTACGCCGCAGGGACAGACCGATCCACCTTCCCCAGGCCGTATGGATAGGCTTGAGACTGGTATGGAGGAGTTGCGACAGATGATGGGGAGTACGCAGGAGCTACGTCAGATGGTAGGTTCCCTAGTTGCAGCCAGTCGTACACCGAGGCCGGATGATGCACCTACTACATCCCAGACTACTATGATACCTGCTCATACTACTACCGCCGTGACCATCCCGGTTTCACTACAGGATTTCATGAGACCTCCAGTATTCACCGGCACCGAGGTCAGCCCGCTATCGATGGAGGACAGGCCCGAGTATTTGCTTTGACACCGCAGGATGCGCAGGCATCCAATGCCGTTGTGACAGGTACCTTGCCAGTTTGCTCTTTCGACGCACGGGTATTATTCGACCCAGGTTCCACACATTCGTACGTATCTACACACTTTGCACCGATGTTGGGCCGTGAGTCGTCGTCGTTAGATCATCCGCTTGTTGTTATTACTCCGGTAAGCGAGTCGTTTGTTGCTCGTTTTGTATTTCGATTGTGTTCCGTTCGTATCGGGGAGAGGGATTCATCGGTTGATTTGATTCTCCTCGATATGCTGGACTTTGATGTGCTTCTGGGCATGGATTGGCTAGCCACTTGTTATGCTTCGGTGGACTGCCGTGAGAAGGCAGTCAGATTTAGCTTTCCGGGAGAACCAGTTCTTGTTATTCAGGGAGACCGCAGCGTCACCCTTCCCAGCTTGATTTCGTCTCTTCGCGCTGGTCAGCTCTTGCGGAAGGGATGTCAGGGATTCTTAGCGTATATTTATGATACTCGAGCTATAGAGGTTCCGTTGGACCGGGTCCCGGTTGTTTGTGAGTTCCCTGATGTTTTCCCTGATGAGCTACCTGGGCTACCACCTGAGCGCGACGTTGAGTTCTGCATCGATTTGATTCCCGGCTCAGGGCCTATTTCTATACCGCCTTATCGGATGGCCCCGGCAGAGCTTAGAGAGCTGAAGGATCAGTTGCAGGATTTGTCAGATAAGGGGCTTATTCGACCTAGAGTTTCTCCGTGGGGTGCTCCGGTCCTGTTTGTCAAGAAGAAGGACGGAAGTTTGCGCTTATGTATCGACTACCGCCAGCTGAACAAAGTTACCGTTCGGAACAGATATCCGCTGCCACGCATTGATGATTTGTTCGAGCAGCTTCAGGGTGCGGGGTATTTTTTGAGGATCGACTTGCGATCAGGATACCATCAGCTGCGAGTTCGACAGGAGGATATACCGAGGACAGCTTTCCGCACGCGCTACGGCCACTATGAGTTTTTGGTGATGTCGTTCGGACTTACCAACGCCCCAGCAGCATTCATGGATTTGATGAACCGTACATTCAGGCCGTATCTTGACTTGTTCATCATCGTGTTTATCGACGATATCTTGGTGTACTTTCGGAGCAGAGAGGAGCACGAGCAGCACTTGCGGATTACGTTACAGACTCTGAGGGAGCACCAGCTGTTCGCAAAGTTCTCCAAGTGTGCATTCTGGCTGGACAGCGTTGGATTCTTGGGTCACGTGATTACGAGAGACGGCATATGTGTGGACCCGAAGAAGATTGAGGCTGTTCAGCAGTGGCCCCGACCTACATCGGTTACTGAGATCCGTAGTTTTCTAGGCCTGGCGGGCTACTACAGGCGTTTTGTTCAGGACTTCTCCCGTATAGCTGCACCTTTGACCAGTTTGACCCGGAAGGGAGTTCCTTTCGTTTGGACGGAGGAGTGCGAGCACAGTTTTCAGCAGCTACGGACTCTTTTGACTACGGCGCCGGTATTATCTTTGCCTTCAGGATCAGGCGGATTTGTGGTCTACTGTGATGCTTCGCGAGTGGGGTTAGGATGCGTATTGATGCAGCATGGCCGGGTGATCGCATATGCTTCTCGGCAATTGAAGAAGCATGAACAGAACTACCCCACTCACGATTTGGAGATGGCTGCAGTGGTCTTTGCACTGAAGATTTGGCGACATTACCTATAGGGCGAGTCGTGCCAAATATTCACAGACCACAATAGCTTAAAATACATATTTCAGCAACGAGACCTAAACCTCAGACAGCGTCGTTGGATGGAGTTGGTGAAAGACTACTACTGCGAGATCTTATATCACCCAGGCAAGGCGAATGTAGTGGCAGATGCTTTGAGCAGGAGGCCCGGGGGCAGTCTATCCTATTTGCACGCAGTGCAGAGGCAGTCGTCAGCAGATTGGCAGATTTTATGCGACAGCCGAGTTGAGTTCGAGTTCACTCAGACAGGGGGACAGCTCGCGCATGTTCGTGCACGCCCACAGTTGCTTGACCGTATATATGAGGCACAGCGCAGAGACGACCGTTGTTCAGAGATCATGGCACAGATGGGACAGGGCAGATTTTCCGAGTTCGTGATTGATGATCAGGGGATTTTACGATATGGATCTAGACTGTGCGTACCAGATGCTGATGGATTGCGGCGCGACATTCTTGAGGAGGCACACCGATCAGTGTATAGTGTCCACCCTGGTTCCACCAAGATGTACCATGATATGAGAGAGACCTACTGGTGGGACGGGATGAAGGGGGACATTGCGGAGTTTGTATCGAGATGCCTGACTTGTCAGCAAGTCAAGGCCAAGCACCAGAGGCCCGCAGGAGAGCTACAGCCGTTACCCATTCCGGAGTGGAAATGGGAGCAGATTTCGATGGATTTCGTTATGGGTCTACCCAGGACCAGTCGAGGGTATGACTCCATCTGAGTGATCGTAGATCGATTGACGAAAGCGGCTCACTTCCTGCCAGTGAAGACCACTTTCAGCTTCGCTCAGTATGCCCAGCTTTACATCGACGAGATCGTGCGGTTGCATGGCGTACCGACTTGTATCGTGTCAGATCGAGGCACCCACCAGCCGACTTTGGCAGAGACTTCAGGAGGCTTTGGGCACTCGTTTGAGCTTCAGCACAGCGTTTCATCCGCAGACCGACGGACAGTCAGAGCGGACCATTCAGATTCTCGAGGACATGCTCAGAGCTTGCGTTTTAGACTTCGGCGGTAGCTGGGATCGTCATTTACCTCTAGTGGAGTTCTCCTATAACAACAGCTTCCAGGATACTATTCAGATGGCACCTTTCGAGGCATTGTATGGGAGGAGATGCAGATCGCCCGTTTGTTGGACAGAGCTCAGCGAGAGCAGTATATTGGGGCCGCAGCTTGTTGAGGAGACAACAGCGAAGATACAGTTGATTCGAGACCGGATGGGAGCAGCTCAGAGCAGACAGAAATCATATGCGGACAGGCGCCGTCGCAGATTAAAGTTCGCAGTTGGCGACCATGTTTTTCTGAGAGTCTCTCCGATGAAGGGCGTGATGCGTTTTGGGCGAAAGGGGAAGCTTAGCCCTAGATTCGTAGGTTCCTTCGAGATCCTCGAGCGTGTCGGCGCTGTTGCATATCGTTTGGCTCTTCCACCCAGTTTTCCCGATGTTCACCCCGTCTTCCATGTTTCGATGCTCCGCAAGTACCTTCACGACCCTTCGCATGCGATTCAGCACCCGACAGTCCAGCTAGAGCGTGACCTTTCTTTTGCAGAGCAGCCGGTGGCCATCCTGGATCGGCAGGTGAAGAAGTTGAGATCGAATGTTATACCGACCGTCAAGGTCCTTTGGCGTGGCCCGAGCAGCGAGGAGGTTACCTGGGAGACCGAGATCGAGATGAGGAAGAAATATCCCCATCTCTTTGAAGGTACGCGTAGTTATATTTTTAAATTCGGGGACCGAATTTCTTTAAGGGGGGAAGATTGTAGCACCTTGAAAAGTCGTTTTGGTGTGTTCCTGAAAATCGGTGAAAATTCGGTATTTTTCCGTAAACCGTCTTTTTTGTTATTTTGCAGTTTAGGACTAATTATACCTAATTTGGATAGGTAATTGCTAGTTTTTAGTAGCTAATGAGTTACTTATTAATTTTTGGTCATTTAAAAAAATTTCCCTATTTTTCAAATTTTTAATATTATTTTAAGCCGGTAAGAAAATACATTAAATTAGCGATAAATACAAATTTAAATGGGATAAATTTAAGCTTTAAAATCATGTTAATTAAAATCTAGTTGTAACATAAATTTTTAGTATTTTATTTTAAGTTTTAACTAATTTTTATTATGGAAAACGAAATTTATTGAATTTAAGCTAAAACTTGCAATTTTGGACTTGTAGGGGGTCTTTTTGCATAAAAATTTTTTTGTAAAACCCCATTCACTCTTCCCTCACCCCTAGGCCGGCCCCACCTCAGCAGCAAGCCCACAAAAAAATTTCCCCATCTCATTTGAACAAAATGATATGATAAGGGTTTTAATATATTAAATTGGGTATGGGTTTTGTTGGTTGACTTGGTCTTTTGACTTGGAAACTTTCTCTACACCTTTCCCCAACTCCCCCACACCTCTCCCCACTCCTCAACAGCTCAGAAATCCTGCAGCAACAGCCCAAGAAAATTCCCCAATTCTCATTCCCTTTTTGCTTCATTTTTATCACAAAAATCCATCAAAATCCAAAATTTCCTTCACAAATTCAAAGCAAACCCTTTTTCCACCTCCTCTCAAACCTAAATTTGTTCAAATCTTGAAGAAAAGAGGTGTCTTGAGTGGTTAGAGCAACCAAGGGTTTAGGCTTGGGAGGTATAATTTCTAATCTATGGTTAATTGTTAGTTGTATTATGCTAAAATTGAACTTTGAAATGTTAAATTAGTGTTAATCCTAATCTAGTTTTTTCTAGTTCATGGTTTGAAATTAAACTAGGGTTTTAGAAATCTTTAGTAGGTTAATTAAATCTATTTTGTTATCTAGTTGTTTTGCTAACCTAATCTATGAGGTTACTTTGCTTAAGCGGCTTCATATTATGCTAATCTAAGTTTATCTTGTGTGAAATTTTCATTGTAATTGCTAATTACAAAAATCAAGAAAGGGGTTTGTGTATGGAAATAGATTGAAGCATGATTGTTGTGTTGGAATTATGGTTTGATGCTTTGTAAATGGTTTAAAATTAGTGTAGTGGCTATCTAGTGGGTTAGTTGGATGTTTGTGTTGGATTGTGTTAACTTTATCGCTAATTTTCGATGTTTGCACCAAATTGCAAATTTCTGGCTTACTAGGTTTTTATAAAAATATTGTGATGAATTATTTGCGATATCTTGATGATATTTTTGGCATATCCTATGACATTTAGGATGTGTGAGTGCGGATTTTTAAGTGATCGGGTTTTAGCTTTGCCGGGCGACCAAATCGACGATTTTAGTTAGTTTTTTTGCGATTTTCGCGTGTGTTCCGCGCACCTTGTGCACGTTGTACCTAACTTGTGAACGTTAGTATTTTTACTTGGGATTTGCGTCGTTCTTGATATGTGACCTATGTTTGGTATTGATGTAAATTCCAGGTTCGGTCGCGGAGACGTCAGACGCGGCACGAAAGGGGAAAGCGGTGATTGGACGTGGCTAGCTAGGGATTCCGGTGAGTAGATTTAACATCTACGGGGGACTATCGTTTGGATGGCGTAAATCTCCCGATAGTTTAAGTAGTTAAGATTTTAGTGATATTAGTAACTACATCCATACCTTATTTGACCTACATATGCGAACCCATTCTATAGGACACCTGCACCATTGCCAGGGTTTTTATATGCAGCACGAGCACTATTCATGCTTACACACACGCCCTGGTAATTGCCATGCCACCACACTAGATAACCTATAATTTGAAACCTTTTACTCTAATTGATGCTTAAACCTGTGCTATTGCCTTTAATTCCTTAAAATGAAATCATAAGATTGCTAATCATGTGCATGTACCTCATCATGTTATTTGTTCATGCCTAGTCTATCAATCATACATCGCAACTTGATTATTGATACCATATGCATTCATTATCATTGGCATATGCATTTATGCGGATTTCTTGAGATTTTGTGATATTTCTGGATTTCGGGGGAAAGCCGCAAAATTTCTAAACTTATTATATTTTTAAAATGTGTAAATTGCGGTTTTCTAGTGATGTAAGTGTCGTCCACCATGAGTTTGTTGTGGTTTTCAAGACCCGTTTCGAGGAGTTGGATGAACCGTCTCGGGTACATGGTGGGCCCGGTAAGGTACCCCGGGGCAAGAAGCTCGTGGTGCTGACGATGAGCCTGGCAGGGGACGGATTACCTACCGGTGACTGTTTGGCACGGCGGATATCCAGAGGATACCGACCATGGCCGCGAGATGATGAGATATTGATATTGAGATGGGTCAGCCGGATGGCTGAGGCCAGAGATACTATGACATGGATACATGAGATTTGTGATAGTTTTGAGGTGTCGTTGCTGGACACAGGTTCTTGTTGATTCTATTGGTATTGTGCTGGTATTTCAAAAGAGACTCCTAAAAGAAAAACCTGATTCTTATTCTTACACATTCAGATCATGAGTTGATTCACATTGCATTCATACCTGCTAGTATATTCATATTGCATACATACCTGCTATTATGTCCTGCCATACCTGTATTATAGATGCTAGGATGCTTGTGTGCATACTTGCGATAGCCTCTATAGATGTTATTTACTACTCACGAGTTGGCAACTCACCCCCGTTGTGCCACAGTCTTTTTCAGGTCCGCTCCGTCAGCACAGTAGCGGCGGGCGCACCGCTTCTTTTGCCTCTTTTGCCTGGACTCGAGGTTTTGCTCTTAGGTGGGTTATATTTTTATTTTTATACCACCTGTTGGAGATAGTGCCCTCAGAGTCAATTATTGGATCACAGGCACATGATTGCAATGATTGAGGGAGGACCTGTCCCAGTAGGACAGTCTTACTCGAGATGATAGTATGCTATCTGGTTAATCTTTATCATCGTGTACTGCTTTAGGTGACCTGATATGTCGCTATTACACATTGATAGAGCCCCTAGGATTCTTGCTTGACCACCAGCAGTATGAGGGCGATCATATAAGTGGGAGCTGGGGTCTATAAGCACATCCTTAAAAGGTCCCTAGTCGTGGGAGTTTCGAGACAGGGCATCGATACTCCAGAGTAGACTAGTGTATACAGTCGAGACCCCGACGAGGGGCGGTGGCCGGTCTCACAAGCCACTGGTGTCAGTTGGTTCACCTAAGATGTACACAGGTGCTCATTGGGTTATGAGTACACCGGACAGGACTCACCGGGAACATGCTAGTTGGTCTTATACCTGACGTCAGATAGCAGTTCCCTGGTGACATGTGTACAAGTTAGTTCATCGAGCTGGGGATCGTCATTTGTCTCGTATGAGTTCCCACTGTACTTTGATTACTACCCTACCACGCTCAAAGGAGACGTGCAAACAGGTTTTAGTTGGGTACAGTCCCGAGCCACATGGAGGCAGTGAGCAGATCTTCAAGGGTTCGTCTCTCCCGGTATTGGGGGTGAGGTCGTGCTGTGTCTAGGAGAGCCATTACACGAAGCCCTCGACCGAGGCTGGAGATTTACTGGTAGGTATTCCAGTAGTATCTCAGGGTGTTCTGGGCTACACTCCGACACGACTTGTACCACTTTTGGGGGTCTGACTTTTACCAACCCCCTAGGCCCGCCATGCGATGCTCATAGACGAACGGACCGGACTGTACGGATATTGTCACTGACAGGCTCGGTAGGGTGTCAGGATGAGTTCGCTCATCGACGTCCTTTTTGGTCAATACCTGGTATCCCGTTACGTATTGGCTTATACCTCTGACGTGCTAGTGGTTAAATCCACAAGCAAGGTGTTGACGAGTCTTTAGAGTCCCCCACATTCAGTTGCTCAAGTTTTCGGGCGAAAAGCTGTAGAGGCCGTATGGAGATATGGCAGGGTTCGATCAGATACGTGCGGTATTGCACGGATCAGGATCGAACGGATAATACTAGCTGACTTTGGTTTAAGCCGGATCCTAGTATAGTACAGTGTAGATTTTGTCTCATTGCATTTGTATCCGGTCGGAATACAGATGCAGGTGTGTATACACAGTATCGGGGTTTTTCCAGTAATTTATTACGGGACCAGTTTTTTTGGAGTTGCCAGTTTGCTTTCCGTTGCGGCCATATCTCTTTGTATCGTTCATTGGCCGAAGATTGGTGGAGGAGGGCTTATTTGCATTTGTGCAAATAAGTATTTGTGGAGGGGGTCTTTGCATATTTCTTTGTATCATGATGATGATGCATCCCTTGACCATTTGACTTCTTCATCCATCATGGCTTGACTTTTATATGATATGGTTGTTAATGATGGCATGACTTTTGGAAGTGATGATTGTTGTTTGAGTGTTGGACTTTCCAAGCTATCATTTCTTTGCATGATAACCATTCCTCTCTCTCTCTCATGCATTATGGTGTGGCCTCTCTCATATTTTTGATACACTCTCTCATTCTCTCCTCTCCCACCTAAGGATGGCCGGCCAAGCTCCATGGGGCTGCCCAATTCATTTGGTTGTGGGATTTTGGTTCATTTGATGTCGCAAAAATCCCACAAGATCAATCTCCAAAAACTCCAAGTATCATTCCTCCACCAAAGGCAACTCCATAACCCCAAGTGAGACATGAGCACTACACACCATTCTACAGCAAATCTTGGGCACGTCGACTCGCCAGCTTCATGCCTGAGTTGCCTCGGTATAGAGGTGGGAGCCCGTAAAAGAAGCCGGCGACGTGGTGCCCTTCCGGCGACGAGGTGGAGACCGGAGCTTCCGCGGGAGATCGGGACGACGACGAGAAGACCGGAGGACACGGATCAGTCGGTATATCTCTCTTCCCCATCTTGTAGTTAGCTAGGACTAGTTAATGGTTCGATCCGGGTTTTAGTGCGCGGTGGTGCCGGTTCAAGAAAAATTAAAGTTAACCATCGCTTCCGCATTTGGCCTCGGGATGGAGGCCGGGGCGCCGCCGTGCACTTACAGTGGTATCAGAGCCTCGCCATTAACATAGTCTAGCTTTGTCTAATGTGTTTTACATTTCCGATCGAACAATTTTCCAAAAACCGTATTTTTCTTCACATCAGTTTCTGTCGAAATTTTTTGAAGTCCAAAAATTTTTCAGGTTGTCTCAGAATGATGTGCAGGGAATTTTAAGAGTTCTGTGAAAATTTGGGCTCGTGAACAGTCCAAACCGCCGCGGAACCGCGGCCAAACCAATGCTTGGGCCACGGTTCTGCCGCGACTTGAACTGTTCAGTCCCCCAAAATTTTACAGAATGCTCCTGACTTGAAAATGTGGTTTCTGGAATGTTATTTTTGGGCCCAGAATTTCTTGATGTGCTACAGTAGTACTTGGGGGCCCACTTGGTAATTTTTGATCGATCGGATATTTTAAACACATTATTTCACAGTATTTACATTATATCTGCGACCGTGAATGTCACTTGATCGGTAAATCCAGTCTAACTGCTATACCCCGGTTAGACGGATTTGCGAACGTGACTTTCACGTTGATGTTCTGTGTTGTTCTGTGATGTTGCGGATTGGTCGTGGGGGATAGCCTGGTTGCAGTGGTAGTACAGTTTTGTTGTATTATGTACATTTGATATTGCGGGGCGAGCGTCCGACATGTGGATTGCCGTCACTGCCTGTTTGTATTATTATTTTGGGGCACGACCAGGTTGCGGTCGATGTACCCGTTGTATGTATATTTTACTTTCTGTACTAGGATTGCCCCGCGGAGGGGTGCACGGATAGCCGGGTTCTAGAGGGAAACAAGCCCGCATCTCATGGCATTGAGATGGAGGGGGTTTTACTCTAGAATTGGCGGGCTATTCGCCGCACTCGTAGGGGGTACAGGTTGACCCAAGAGGGGTGCCCAAGTTGCCGGATTCCGTGAAGTGCCGGGTGATCCATTCACGTCGCTGAAGGGGGCTGCCTCGCCTCAGGTTTTGGCGGGTAACTTTCCGCGCCCGTAGGGGTCTAGGATTTCATTGCACAGGCTATTCACACGACCAGGGGAACGTCGGGTTTCAGTAGTGGCTCTGTGAAACCCGGGGATCCCAGATATCTGTATTGTTCTGTGATGCTGTACATTTCAGTGATGTTGCACTTTATCACGCCTTGAGCGAAATATAATATATTGGTATATATATTAGTAGATGTTGTATATGTTTTGCATCCGCGCTAGTCCAGTCCCCGCTCTGTCGTTAGTTAGCTAACCTAACGGGTAATGACGGGACCCAGTGGCGAATGCGGATTGCATATACGTACGTCATATTATTTTCGTTCTTTGTGGTATGATCAATTGATGGGACTGCGTTGATTCAGATCAATGCAAGTTAAAAACAAACCTAATCTGATGTTGTTGGAACTTTTTCAAAAAGCTGTTATTGCAAGGACGTTCACTTTTGTTTTGCATCGTGGTATTCAGTTGGAATATCCTGCTCCTCAGTCGACGAGGCAAGGGCCGAGATCCCTTCACCGGGAGTGACCCCTTGGACAAAAAGTTTGCGTCAGGACAATAACTTCATTATAGCCGATTACTTTTGCTTTGCATCGTGGTATTCAGTTGGAATATCCTGCACCTCATTCTACGGGGAAAGAGCCGAGATCCCTTCACCGGGAGTGACCTCTTTAGCAAAGGTTTTCGTCACTGTATTTTTCTAAAAAGCTATCCGTTCCTTCAACGATATCAAGTTCATTACGTTAAAGGTTTTCGCCAGAAACCATTCGTAGCCCTCCGTCGTTTCAGATGGGTAGTACGTAGTATTCATGCTATGTATGTTGGCCTTCGTCAAGGCATAGTGTATGGTAGCTGCTTGTTACCTTTCTGCTGCATAGATAGATGCGTTGGTTTGGGACAGTCGTACTACTATTTTGGCCTTCGTCAAGGGTATGTACGGGTGGGTTCAAATTAACCTGGACAATGACGGGTAGAACTTGACATGTGACTTATGATATGTTGGCCTTCGTCAAGGTCATAAGAGCATGGGGCAAAAATCACATCGGGAGTTTCAAAAGAACTGAAACTTGCCAGATATGCGCATACCTTCTGGAGTGTGATGACGTGAGCGGATTCCGTCACGTTATCATGCGGTGATAGTTGGATCCCGATTCCCACTGATGAGTTAGTTTACTCCTCGGGTGACCCCGACTAATTCTTCTTTCAGGTTTGGAGGAGAATTTGAGGTGACAGTGGGAAGTTTCCAGATTAGATAAATTGGTAACCATTCTGATCTAGGTTAGAGTGCACGCTGAGTGTTTCTTTTCTCTCTCTCTTTGGCAGCGACTATTGACCCGACCCTAGACCATGACTCAGAGACCAAGTTGACCGAACCTTCTAAAACACTGGCTTTTGGATTGTCAGAGTTGCAAACCTCATTGCCACTCCTACTTTTACCCTTTTCTCCAGGACACCCCGTATTACTATGAACGTCCACTTCCATTGGACAAAACCATCATATGGTTAGATACGAACTCGAAAGAATTTATTCGAGGATGGTTTCAGGTTCTGGAGGAAACGGATAGGACTATTCAGTTGTCTTTTCCTTTTACCTTCTCTCAGGTTGCGAGTACTCCTTGGTTTAGGAGTAGTACACCTATTACGCAAATTGGATAGTCTTCTTCCAAACCTTAGGCTGGTGCCGAACTGTGGGGAATGAAGAAAACCAATTAGCATAACGATGGTGTGCAGAAGGTATTAAGTTAAGACAAAGAAAGGGATTAGAAAGAGGGCAAAGTAAATTGCGACTGCTATTCACGACCAAACCAAGTATTTCATTACCACTCCCACTTCACCTTTGTATTTCTCCAGGACACTCCGTATTACTATGAAGATCCACAGTTTATTGGATACTCCATCGTATGGTTATATACGAACTCGAAAGGAACTTGTTCCAGTTCGGGGATGGATTCTGATTCAGGAGAAATAGAAATAAGGTTTATTCAGGTGTCTTTTATCTTCACCTTCTCTCGCATTGCGAGTGTTCCTAGGATTGGGACAGTACACCCATTATGCTTATTGGATAGTCTTCTTCCAAACCATAGGCTGGTGCTGAACGGTAGGGAAGGAAGAAAACCATTTGGCCTAAAGGGGTGTACAGAAGGTAATGACTAAAGACATATGAAGGGATTTGGAGAGATGGCAAAGAATTATACGGTTACAGTCGTGAATCTGGAAGAGGCATTACTAGGAATACCAGGATACCCCATCGAAACATTTCAATGTTTCAGTTTCACTGTGTACTGTTAAAACTGATTTCCCAGTTAGACACTTGCTCCAGGGTATGTATTTACCAGGTATGATTCTCACATCTGTATGGTCTTACAAATGATGAGTGGGAGTAGGTTATTGGGAATTGGGTGATCATCCTCATTATATCTGGATTCGTTGTAATCAGTGATATTTGAGGAGATCACCTGGGCTGTTTGCCGGTCGGCAAATATTTGGTTTTGAATATCCGCTGTAATGCACCAATTTCAAATTGACATATCTGTACGTCTATTTTTATAGAGTGAGATATACCTTTTTGATATTATATCAATGACATTTACCTATATCAGTGGATGGTTAGGTAAGGAGTATTGAACAACGGTGTAATTCTTCTTAACCATAAGTACAGTTTTCAACCTACGACATACAGTGAATGAGTTATCAGACTCAAGGGACTTATACAGAGTATTGTATGTTGTCCAGGGTCCATCAGGACAGAGGGGTTGGTCCTCGTACTATATTCGGTTTACTTATGACTTCTCTAGTTTTTAGACAGGTGTTTCGTGGAAACACAGGGTCCGAATTTTAAGAAGTTATAGGTATTTGAATAAAGTAGAGAACTAGGTATTGTAAGTATCGGGATTCTTCAAAGTGATCGAAGATGTAGATACTTGTGTATGGTATTCAGTTGATAATAATGATTAAGAGATCTTGCTTCTCTTTCAGGTTATTCATAATTGGAAGCATTCCTAAGTTGAGTAACGCTGATCGGCCTCTTTCCATTTAGTTGACATGCACTGGAGACAGTTGCATGATTTGAATCTGGTTCAATTAAATCAGTGCCTCTGGTTCTATATTGGATATAGAACAGTTCATATCTTAACGATGTTAAGGTACGGGGAGTTGTCCGGTTTATGATTAAAACCAGACTCTGGATAACTCAAGGCACGTTTCTGTAATGGCTGTTTGTGGGTTGACTCAGGCTATGACGAGGGTTGACTTTCTACCATCTGGAAGATCAATAGCGATATTGTTCTAGACTCGCCACAGTTTTAATAAAAATGGATTTTTTCAGAAAACAGTAGTGGGAGTATGGTAGAACTGGAAGTGATTCCAGAACCACAAACAATTACTGAAGATTTGATAGGAACATAAAGATTCAATCTGGTTTGACATTCCATTGGCCACTCCGCAGATGTGGTGGGTAACTTCAGGCACCCGAGAGGTACTCCGGTAGCCTCAAGGACGGTGACAGGGAAGTTCTTGTTTACCCACACTTGCCATTGCTGTTGTTCCAGACTGTGAGACCCGGCGGGAGGATGAGTATAGCGTCGTTCTAAACTAGCTTTAGAAGTGTACGTGTATATGACTCTGCCAGAGGATTGTCGTAGTCAGTGGGAGCAGCGGAAGCATTGGTAGACAGGCAGCTTATGTCTATTTATAGACTAAAGCAGATATAGCGGAGATAGATCATCAATTTCTGATGTGAAAGTCATAGGTTTGACTTCATCAGAATAGGGGATGGATCTGTTGAGAAGGTAGTAGGGTGTGATGTCATGGTATTTGGATGACATACACAGAATAGGAAAAGAAACTCCTATACTACGATCGGTTATACTTTGGTCGTCACACAGTGGTTTCTCCACATGGGACTTGGACATTATATCAGACATACTGGTTACTAGATCTATGGTTTTAGATCTAGATTTAGGTGGTTTCCCAATCAGGGTACTTAGACAGCATTCTAAGAGTATTTAAAATGGACGACTCCTGGCACAGTAGTGTACCTGCAGGTAATGGAGTCACCCTCTCTAAAGGTGTCTTACAGACTAAAGGGGAGAGGGATGTGCATGATTGGCAGATCACTTGCTCAGGCAATTGAGTCAATCATGAGATGTCAAGTACCACACCAGATGTTGTTCTTGCACTAGATGCAATAAGTTGACATTGATCCTATCCTATAGAAACAGTCGGAAGCAGTTTTAGAACATAAGTAGATGTTCTAGGGATATGATAATGACAGCCTCATTCGGGAGACAGTTATCATTCCAGGCTTCCAAGGTGACCTGGACGACAAGAAGGTTGTCAGAGTTATAGTTTTCCCTCTGACGAGGGGCAGTATTTTGGACAGATGGTCCAGGTGGATACTGAGGGAAGGATGGCGCAGGATACTGATTGAGTTCAGTTGACGATACAGTCTAAGAGGTTTGGATTTGGAGTTCATTTATGAGCTATGTCCCATCAGACATCCAGACACATTCTAAGACAGGTATTGCTCTTTTCGGGAGATGGCTTTCTCCGTGAACTTGAGATATAGAGAGACATAGAAAGAAACATCAAAGCGGATCCACTCACTGAGGCTATTCCTCGAACGCAATAAGCTTCGCAAACGAGCTTTGTGAGACTGACTAGTAGAGGAGTTGGGTGTTCGGTATTACACGGGCTGTGAGTATGCGACATCGCAATAATTAGCCTTGAGTGCAAGTGGGAGATTGTTGGAGATAGTGCCCTCAGAGTCAATTATTGGATCACAGGCACGTGATTGCAATGATTGAGGGAGGACCTGTCCCAGTAGGACAGTCTTACTCGAGATGATAGTATGCTATCTGGTTAATCTTTATCATCGTGTACTGATTTAGGCGACCTGACATGTCGCTATTACACGTTGATAGAGCCCCTAGGATTCTTGCTTGACCACCAGCAGTATGAGGGCGATCATATAAGTGGGAGCTGGGGTCTATAAGCACATCCTTAAAAGGTCCCTAGTCGTGGGAGTTTCGAGACAGGGCATCGATACTCCAGAGTAGACTAGTGTATACAGTCGAGACCCCGACGAGGGGCGGTGGCCGGTCTCACAAGCCACTGGTGTCAGTTGGTTCACCTAAGATGTATACAGGTGCTCATTGGGTTATGAGTACACCGGACAGGACTCGCCGGGAACATGCTAGTTGGTCTTATACCTGACGTCAGATAGCAGTTCCCTGGTAACATGTGTACAGGTTAGTTCATCGTCCTGGGGATCGTCATTTGTCTCGTGTGAGTTCCCACTGTACTTTGATTACTACCCTACCACGCTCAAAGGAGATGTGCAAACAGGTTTTAGTTGGGTACAGTCCCGAGCCACATGGAGGCAGTGAGCGGATCTTCAGGGGTTCGTCTCTCCCGGTATTGGGGGTGAGGTCGCGCTGTGTCTAGGAGAGCCATTACACGAATCCCTCGGCCGAGGCAGGAGATTTACTGGTAGGTATTCCAGTAGTATCTCAGGGTGTTCTGGGCTACACTCTGACACGACTTGTACCGCTTTTGGGGGTCTGACTTTTACCAACCCCCTAGGCCCGCCATGCAATGCTCATAGACGAACGGACCGGACTGTACGGATATTGTCACTGACAGGCTCAGTAGGGTGTCAGGATGAGTTCGCTCATCGACGTCCTTTTTGGTCAATACCTGGTAGCCCGTTATGTATTGGCTTATACCTCTGACGTGCTAGTGGTTAAATCCACAACCAAGGTGTTGATGAGTCTTTAGAGTCCCCCACATTCAGTTGCTCAAGTTTTCGGGCGAAAAGCTGTAGAGCCCGTATGGAGATATGGCAGGGTTTGATCAGATACGTGCGGTATTGCACGGATCAGGATCGAACGGATAATACTAGCCGACTTTGGTTTAAGCCGGATCTTAGTATAGTACAGTGTAGATTTTGTCTCATTGCATTTGTATCCGGTCGGAATACAGATGCAGGTGTGTATACACAGTATCGGGGTTTTTCCTGTAATTTATTACGGGACCATTTTTTTAGAGTTGCCAGTTTGCTTTCCGTTTCGGCCATATCTCTTTGTATCGTTCATTGGCCGAAGATTGGTGGAGGAGGGCTTATTTGCATTTGTGCAAATAAGTATTTGTGGAGGGGGTCTTTGCATATTTCTTTGTATCATGATGATGATGCATCCCTTGACCATTTGACTTCTTCATCCATCATGGCTTGACTTTTATATGATATGGTTGTTAATGATGGCATGACTTTTGGAAGTGATGATTGTTGTTTGAGTGTTGGACTTTCCAAGCTATCATTTCTTTGCATGATAACCATTCCTCTCTCTCTCTCATGCATTATGGTGTGGCCTCTCTCATATTTTTGATACACTCTCTCATTCTCTCCTCTCCCACCTAAGGATGGCCGACCAAGCTCCATGGGGCTGCCCAATTCATTTGGTTGTGGGATTTTGGTTCATTTGATGTCGCAAAAATCCCACAAGATCAATCTCCAAAAACTCCAAGTATCATTCCTCCACCAAAGGCAACTCCATAACCCCAAGTGAGACATGAGCACTACACACCATTCTACAGCAAATCTTGGGCACGTCGACTAGCCAGCTTCATGCCCGAGTTGCCTCGGTATAGAGGTGGGAGCCCGTAAAAGAAGCCGGCGACGTGGTGCCCTTCCGGCGACAAGGTGGAGACCGGAGCTTCCGCGGGAGATCGGGATGACGACGAGAAGACCGGAGGACACGGATCAGTCGGTATATCTCTCTTCCCCATCTTGTAGTTAGCTAGGACTAGTTAATGGTTCGATCCGGGTTTTAGTGCGCGGTGGTGCCGGTTCAAGAAAAATTAAAGTTAACCATCGCTTCCGCATTTGGCCTCGGGATGGAGGCCGGGGCGCCGCCGTGCACTTACACCACCTTGTATATTCTTTGTATCTAGTGTACTCCATCTACTGTATCTACCAGTATTGTTGTATATTGACCTAGAGATGAGACTGTGAGATTTGTGGACTTTTATGCTGTATTTTGGGGTCGAGCTCACTTGAGTCGACATGCTGTTTTTCTCATGCTTCTTTATGATTATTTTGCATGTTGTTGTTTTATATTGCGTGGGATTTGTGACCGCCTTGTGGCGAAGAGCTAGCGCCCGCTTGGGGATGCCTTATTTGTTGGATTTATATATATTCTTGTTGTACCCATTTTGGGGGCCAGTATTTACAAAAGAGACTCTGCCGAAATTTTTGGAAAAAAATTGATATCGTTTTTAAAAAGGTTTGATATGACTTATTTGATAAACTCGCTTTCAATTGATTGGTTTTCTTCACTCTTTTGCTTATTTAGTTTTGGGTTCTGGGCTTTGGCTTACTTATTTTACGGACGTCTTGAGACGTTTCGTAAACTTAAGTGCCAGTCACGTTCCGTACCCTGCGGGTCGTGACACATCGATATACTAGTGTAGACTAGCGTATATGATACTAGACCCATATGATGGGCGATGGATGTTCCCACATTCATCGATGTTTGACATCGAGATCGTATACGGGTGCTCAGTGGTGACTGGGTACACTGGACGGACTCACCGAGAACTCCTATATGGAATTATATCTATCGTCGGATAGCAGTTCTCAGGTGACACTGGTGCAGGTTAGTCTGTAGACCCGAGATCGTCATAGAGTCTTGTGTGTTCTCCCACTGTGCTTTGATTACCACCCTACCACGACTCTACTGAGTCGTGCAAACAGGTGGCTGTTGGGTACAGTCCCGAGACACATGAAGGCGATGAGCGATAGGAGGGGTTTCGTCTTTCCCGGTATTAGGAGTAGATGTTGTGCTGTGCTCGACTGGCTATATCAGTAAGTCCCTGGCCAGGGCTGTTGAGATTTACTGATAAGTGTTATCAGTAGTTTCTCGATCTGTTATAGACCTTTCATCGGCATGACTTATTGAGTTATTGGGGTCGACGTTACCATCCCTAGACTCGATATGCAACATATCTGACGAAGAGACCGGACTGTACGGTAGTGTTGCAGGTTGGCTCGACGGGAGTTGTAGCAGGTTTGCTTGTTTTCTTCTGATCGCTCAATACCCGGGTGGCCGTTACGTTTAGCTGACCGCTTGCGGCTTGTAGGTATTTGATATGATCATTACCTACTGCCGGCGTATTGACGAGTCTTAGAGTCCCACAATGAAGTTTCCTGGCTCAGGCGAAAAGATGTGGTGTGCATATGAGATATGCGCGCAGACCCGATTAAATACGGATATGTGATACCGTATATTAATCGGGCATTTTCTATTGGTCGGGTCGTATGTGATATGACCGGTTTTCAAAATCAAGTGTTGATTTAACAAATGACTTTTAGATTAATTCTTTAATCAAACTCTTTTTCTATTTTTGTATGCATGCATGTATGCACATGATGATGTGCATGGATACATACATACATACATTGTATCATGGTTGTTGATACATGTTTGGTGGCAATGCAAGAATCACATTGTAGAATTATCTATTTATTTATCATTTAGGAAAAGAAAAGGGATAATTCACACAAGGTTTATACTTATCATCTTTGACCATGCTTCAACCACCATTTAACCTTGAGTTAATTATCCTTTCATCTTTAACTCATTTGATAAAATTCTAGATGATTCTAACCATGGTTGAAGTGAGAAAGGATTAAGATATATTATTCTTTTCTCATTTCAATTATTCACTCTCTCATATCTTTTCTTGTGTGAAAAAACTTAGCCACCATCTTCTTCTTCCTCGCTTGATTATTTTCTTAAGTGAGGTTAATAAAAAGAAAGAGTTTTGATTAAAGAATACAAACCACATCATCATACTACACACATCTAGCCGGTTTGTGTAGGGTGTTAGCTCTACTTCATTGATATATCGAGTAAAGCAAGAAGCTTTGGGCAAAGGAGCTTCGGGTGGATCGTCGTGGACTTAGAAGACCTCAAGCGAACCTTTTTCCAACCCTCAAGTAGCCAGGGAGTCTAGCGTAGGGAGCTACAAAGGTTGTACTCTCAAAACCCTAGCCTTTATTACTTGTGATGTTGTCTTTGTAATGAAACCCTAATTTTCTAGTGATGATTCTTTGTATGTTCACTTAGCACCTTAAAAATTTGATTTTGAGACATGTGATGCTTCCAAACCCTTCATGAGGTGCTAGGTAAACCTAACACGCTAGTCTACTCTGGAGTATCGATGCCCTGTCTCGATATTCTCTCGACTAGGAACAATTAAAGGATGTACTCAAAGACTACCCAGACCCCACTAGTATGATCTCTATCATAATCCTGGTAGTCAAGTACACATCCTAAGGGCTTTATCAACATGTAACATAGATACATCAAGTATACATGTTAAGATAAAGAGCAACCAGATAGCATACTATCATGTCGAGAAAGAAAGTCCTACCTATGTATATCCAAGCATCCACTATAATATACATCATATGTACACTAATGGCCTCTAGGGCATACATATAACTAACACGGAGGACCTGAAAAATACATAGCAATTACAGTGAGTTGTGAAGGTGACCTAGAAGCTACCCTAGAGACCCAAGCCCCTAATTCATTGTCTTGGCCGCAAATAATTGCATTTTGGCCACTAATCGCGGCCTGGGTACAATGGTTTTTCCTTGTGCTTGGTCCATAGCTCCTATATCTTCTAATTAGACCTCCCCTATGTGTAAAATTGGCTCATTTTACCTGAGGCAAAATCTGGAGGTGTTTTCTTGAGTTGCTGATTTCGTTTTCCGATTTCTGAACTTGGGTTTTGGTATTTAATATTGTATTTCGTCGTTGGACGTTTGTACGTCAACGACGAGGGTTATTTAGTTGTTTTTGCATGCGTAAGCTATAGGTTCTAACCTATAAGCAATTCGTGTGCCGTATCGGTTTTCGGATATTGGTTTTAATAGTATTGTGATTGTATAATAATTGTAGGTACCTTCACGTGGACTTCCGAGACGACGAAGCATATCGACTTCGGCTAAGCGAGAAGATTAGCAGGTGAGTAGATTTATATCTACGGGGGAAGTCGGGTGGATGGCGTATAGCACCCTCGCAACCTTTGATATGGAAAATGTAGGGTTACCTAGCACGGCCACTGGGTTTCGGGAGGCATCGACCATTCTGTTAGTTATATGGATGCCCTAGAGGCCATTATTATATATGTGATGTATATTATAGTGGATGCTTGGACATATATAGGGAGGAATTTCTTGCTCGACATGATAGTATGCTATACGGTTGCTCTTTATCTTAACATGTACACTTATTGTCTCTCTATTGCATGTTGATAAAGCCCTTAGGATGAGTACTTGACTACCAGGATTATGATACAGATCATACTAGTGGGGCAGAGATAGTCGGTAAATACATCCTTCAATAGTTCCTAGTCGTGGGAGTATCAAGACGGGGCATCGATATTCCAGAGTAAACTAGCGTATACGCTTCTCGGCCCATGTGATGGGCGATGGATGATCACATATCCATTGGTGTTTGACATCAGAGATGGTATACGGGTGCTCAGTGGAGACTGGGTACACTAGACGGACTCTCCAAGAAGACCTAGATGGTATTATACCTTACGTCAGATGGCAGTTCTCTGGTGACACTGGTACAGGTTAGTCTGTCGACCCGAGATCGTCATAGAGTCTTGTGTGATTCCAACTGTGCTTTGATTTCCACCTTACCACGTTCAAGAGATCATACAAAACGGTGGTTTTTGGGTACAGTCCCGAGTCACATGGAGGCAATGAGCGATAGGAGGGGATTCGTCTCTCCCGGTATTGGGGGTTGATGTTGCGCTATGCTCGATTGGCCATAACAGGAAATCCCTGACCAGGGTTGCTGAGATTTACTGGTAAGTGTTATCAGTAGTTTCTCGAACCTGTAAGTCCACGTTGCCAACCCCGGTTCTTGCGGGGAGGCGGAAACGGTATAAAAATCAAATTTTTAGCGCAAGGGGCAACATGGACTAACAAAGTCGGGATCTTTTCTAAACTAAACTAGCAAGAAAGCTAAAGAGAGTTAGCTACTCGGAAAAGAGGTTATACCTAACTTGAACTCCTTCTTCTTGAAACCTTTGTAGGGGTTGATGGTGCTATCCTCGTCGCCTTCTTCCGTCAAAGATGGATCCACCTGAGGGTTCAACCTTCGGGCTCTTTCTCGAACTTTGAGTGAACTAGGATCTTTGGCTTGCTAAACCTCTAACCCTAGAGTGAGTAGAGAGTGGCTTTAGGGTGTTTTTATCTCAAGGAGATGGATTCTCAACACATGAGAAGGGAGCTCCTTGAACTAGAGGAGGAGGAAGAAGAAGAGAGGAGAGAGAAGAGTTATGATAGAATGAGCAATTCTTTCATTTTTACAACCATAACTAAAATGAAAAGAATTATCAAATTAACAATAATAATAAAAATGAAATAGTTGATGGATGGTTTGGAATGACCATTATCATTACATTCATTAAATGGTTTTGCTAGAATCAAAGAGCATCTTTGATATGTAATGATGATGGTCAAACTTTCAACCATGGTCAACTAGTCAACCTTGGTCAACAAGTAAACAAACCCAACCATGACACAATTTCATTTAATTAATATTATTAATTGATATATCATAAATTCATTAGGGTTTGGAAAAAGACGACTGTCAACTGTGCATACGCACCCGTTCCGAAACCCTAATGAAAATCCTCTTCCTCCGCCTCAATCAACTGTGCATACACACCCGCATTCTTGTTCCGAGGAACATGAATACTAAGAGATAAAATCAACCCCAAAACATATACCAGTGTCTGGCTCAAACCAGAGCCTGCTAGTAATATCTGTCCGGACTCCAAACGTGCACAAGTGCGTGGATGAGAACGAACCCTGTCTCAAAACCATGCGACCTCTACTCTGTTTTGCCCAGAGGCGAATAGCCCTCTGTGTGGGACTCTAAAGACTCGACACTACGCTGGCAGTGGGTTTAACCACAGACCGCAAGCGGCACTAGCTGTGCGTAACGGTCCCCAGGTAGATGCCGATAAGAAGACTGACAAGGTGAACCCCATCTGAACTCCTACTGAGTCTGAATGTGACAGTCTCCGTACAGTCCGGTCTGTTCGTCTGATACATCGCATGTCGGGCCTAGGGGGTGGTAAACGTCAGTCCCTTAATAGCCGTACAAGTCCTGTCGGAGTGAAGCCCAAAACACCCTGAGATAACACTGGAAACCTACCAGTATATCTCGCTTGCCCTGGCCAGGGACTACTCGTGTAATGGCTCTCCTAGACACAGCGCGATGTCAACCCCCAATACCGGGAGAGACGAATCCTGTCTAACCGTCACTGCCTCCAAGTGCTTCGGGACTGCACCCAACTACCACCTGTTTGCACGACTCCTTTAAGCCGTGGTAGGGTAGTAATCAAAATACAGTGGGAACACACTTAAGGCGAAGTGCCAGTGTCAAGTCAGCGGACTAAGCTGTACTCATGTCACCTGGGAACTGATAACTGACGATAGGTATAATACCAACTTGTCAGTTCCCGACGAGTCCTGTCCAATGTACTCGTAACCTAACGAGCACCCGCATACTATCTCAAGTACGACGTACTGACGGCTGTGGGACAGACCGTCTCCCATACTGGGATGAGAAGCGCATGCTCCAGTCTACTCCGGAGTATCGATGCCCTGTCTCGATAGTCCTGCGACTAGGGACCTGTATAAAGATGTGCTTATAGATTACCCAGCCCCCACTAGTGTGACTGCCATCACAACGCTGGTAATCAAGCAAAGATCCTAAGGACTCCACTAATGCGTATAGGTGATATGATAAAATAAACACATGTACACATTGAAGTAGAAACAAACCAAGTAGCATACTACTATTTTGAGCAAGATTGTATATACAAGGTGAATATCCCAAGCTTCCATTAAGTAATATACAAACCAGTATGATACAGTAATGGCCTCTAGGGCATATACACTAACAGAACCGTTATGGGCCTCACATCAGCATGACTTATCAGGCTATTGGGATCTGACGTTATACTACCCCCAGGATGAGATATGCGACATATCAGACGAAGAGACCGGACTGTACGGTAGTGTTACTGATTGGATTCGCAAGAGTTTGAGCAGGCTTGCTTGTAGATATTCTGATCGCTCAATACCCGGGTGGCCGTTACATTTAGCAGACCTCTTGCGGCTTGCGGGTGACTGATATGATCACCACCTACTGCTGGCGTATTGACGAGTCTTTAGAGTCCTATATGGAGGTTTCCTAGCTCAGGAGAAACGAAGTAGGAGCACATATGTGATATGTGCGGGACCGAGATTAATACGAGTATATGATACCGTATTCTATTCTCGCGATATGTGATATCGGTCGGTTATATGTGATATAACCGGGCTGTCGAATCAAGTGTTGGTTTGACAAGTTGATATATTTGATATTAGTCGGTTGTATATGATATAGCCGGATTATTAAATCAAGTGTTGATTTAATAATTTAATGTATAATTATATATTTGATATATTTTCTTACATTAACTAATATTAGCTCACTTAAGATTTCTTTTTCTCACTAGTGTACACTTAGTATATATGTGATATATATTAATGTACATTATTTTGTGTCATGATAGATGCCACATGCTACATAGGTGTATGAGACTCACACCATGCTTATAATAATGTAAGGTTTTATTTATTTAAAGTAAATCAAATTAGTTGGAAATTGTCACATGGTTGAAGCTTGTGGAAGCTTGTGGAACCATTGACCAAGTCCACTAATTTTGTTTTACTTGAAGATATTTATTAACCCAACCATTATCCAAAGCCATGGTTAAGTCTCTACATGAGTTAGTATGAGATATTATCTCACCCATGGTTGCTATTCTCACCACTTGATTCATTATTCACTTGATTCATTCCATGGTTGCTTTCTTCATCTCCTTCCTCAAGCTCTCTAGCTTTTTGGGAGGTGAAGAAAATTAGTGAGAAAATAATTTCTAAAGTGAGCAAAATTCCCACTTCATCAACCTCTTCTCTACTAGCCATTTATATTGGGTTGTTTCTTCACTAGTTCATCACTTAATGAAGAGGTAGCTTGAGTTAGTGTCTCCTCGACGTAGATCATCTTCGGCCTCGAAGACTTCTAGCAAGCTTGTTCATTTCACCTTGTGGAGCCTCACTAGAGTCTGGGAGATCACAACTTGGAGCGAAGGGACTACTACACGGAGCTATTGAAGTGAAGGACCGGTCTACAAAGGTTGTATTCCTTGTTCACTTAGATGTAAAGATATTTACATGCTTGTTCGTCTAATTCTCTAGTTTTGATTCTAGCGTTAGGGTTCTTTAGCGCGCCATTTTTTTGAAAATGGCATTGTAACATTTCAGAAAATATAAAATATTATTTTTGGAGTTTATTATTAAAATAATATATTTCCCAAAAACTGCCCGATTTGCGAAATTGGGGTTTTCGAAAAAGGGAATAAATATATACCAATAATTGTGAAATAAATAGAAATTAAAATGATTTATTCATTTAATAATATAATTAAAGGATTTGGCATTTTTAAAAACTATTATATGCAATTTTGATAAAAACCCGATTAGTGCACTGCTAATCGCGATTAAACCAAATCCGCATTTCTACAGTTTTTCATGGCCAGCGCACCATGTCATGTTATGTGGTGATTACATGTTGTGTTCTTGTGTTATTTTAGGTATTTTGTGACTTGGGTTTTAAATAAAAAGAAAAGGGTAAGAAGAGAAAGGGTAAAAGGGTAATATTGAGAGAAAGTGGGTGAGAATAAGAGAGGAGAGAGAGAGGGGCTGCCTCATTTTAACCTCCCCCATCATTTTCTTCTTCTTCTTCCTCTCTTCCCTCCACCTTCACCCCATGATATCATCTCAAATCTTTGATCCAAACCCTAATTCCCTTTCAAAAAAATTGATCACCTCCTTCTCCTCTACACATTGGACCAAGAAAAGTGAGATTTTAACAACCTTGAGGAGTTAGGATTTTTCTTGGGTTGCCCAAATGAGGTATAATTTCTACCATTTAGATAATTTTAAGTTTCTTTATATTCTAGTTAGTTAGAAATGGGTTTAAGATGTGGAATTGTGGACTTGGAAAATGCTAGTGAGGGTTTGAGTGAAATTGTGGATTGATGATGTTTTGTGGCTGTCAATGAGACTTTTGAGGTGATTCTTGACCTGGACCATAGCCTAGAAAACCAAAATACGGATTTGGGAATTGATTATGTCGGTTTTATGTTGATTTGTGAGGGTATATGGAATCTGGGATGACCCGAGACCACTAAAAATAATTTTGCAAACACAGTGACACATGCAGGCACTCAGGAAGCTACCACAGAGACCCGAGCCCAAACACACACTTCCAGGCCATAGATTTAATCATTCTTGCCGCAATTTGCGGTCAGAGTAGGATGGATTTGGTTCATTTTGGTTCCAGTGCTTTATCTTCAGTAAATTTGACCCTCCATTTATGCAGAATTGACCAATTTGGCCTAAGGTAAAATCTGGAAGCACATTGGGGTGTTTTTGGCTATGTTTTCCATATTTTGAATGATGAGTTTTGATATTTGGATTTGTATTTTGGTTGTTGAATGTTTGTACATCAACGACTAGGGGTAATTTGTCGTGTTTTGCACGCGAAGCTATAGATTTTAACCTATGAGCGAAACTTGTGCCATTTTGGTTTTCCGCCTTGATTTTAATACGCATTGCGATTGTTTATTATTGTAGGTACCTTCACGTGGATTCTGAGACGACGGAGCGTGGCGTCATCTACATCAGCAAGCAAGAAGAAAGGTGAGTAGATCTATATCTACGAGGGAAGTCGGGTGGATAGCGTTTAGCACCCCCGCAAAGTTTTGGTGGAAACCGATTTGTAGCATATGGTTAAGAAAACCTAGATTAGGAAACTAGGGTTTGAGTTAAAAGATTGTTAGTGAAACCATATTAGAAACTAAGGATAGTTAGAAGTGAGATGATACGACTAGTATGTGATAACGAAACTTGAGGATGATATTTGTCGATATTGCCGTTTAGGGTACTGTAGGACTAGATAGTCGATGTAGATGCGTCATCCGAACCATACATTTTTCTAAACCAAAGAATCGTATGTATCTTTTAAATCTATACCTTGAGGGATGTTATGGATTTTCAAATGATATCTTTTCCTTTAAAACACCGTAACCCCTACTTTCAAAACTACGATTCGCATCTTTTCAAAAACATTTTGTATGGTTCGGGTGTGTATGTTAGATTAGATACTTATACTTATAGTAGAGATTAGAATGTTTTTGTAAACTCGACTTGATGTGAGATATAAATGCGATGAAAGAATATAAGACGGATATGATAATATGATGATAGGATGATATGTTGGTATACCGATGCGAGTCGATCGAGATGATTTCTACCCTGCCGGTCCCCTGATATAAGATTATTGCGGATGTGAACCAGGACATAGGTACATAGATATATATACATATATAGAATGTTGTGAATCATGGATGATAGACCGTACCCTCATTTGTCTTATAGGATGATAGGATCCCTTTTAGCTTAAAGCCGCCGTACGATGATTTTCCGTGCGTGATGAGTTTGACTTGATGATTGATCCATACCCTTGACTAGAGGATGTCGTACGATGGATTATACCATATGTGACATTGTGTGGCTGGATGCCGTTGATTGATTCACCGAATCGATCATGTTAGATACGTATACCCGTCAGCATTTGCATATGATTTACCTTATGCTGCATTCATGTTATTCGCATCGCATTACTTATACTTATGCTAGTACACCTGCACCATTATCGATGATGCGTATGTTACATGTACACTGATTGTAGGCTCACACACTTCATCATCGATAATTGCCATGTCACTACACAGTAGGGTTGCTGCATCATGACATACACATTTGTATATTCATATTGGTGCACATATACATTGATACATCCATACTTGCGGATATACACATTTGTATATCCATATTGGTGCACATATATCTTGATACACCCATACTTGTGCACATATACATTGTATATCCATATTTGTGCACACATACAATGGTACATCTATACTTGCGCATATACATATTGTACCTACATAGATAACTGGTTTTATTGGGAAATTGGGAACCGCGGGATATATTTTAAAACTGGAATCATTTTAAAAAGAGCGGTTTTCCCTTAATATGTCATATCACTGTTCCATGTTGCATGATATGGACACGCTTACATTTCTATCACATGTCGTATACATCATGCTTTATGATTTTACGCATTGAGATATGTTGTTTTCATGAGATTTCTGGATTTGAGAACCGTGGCTATTTCAAAAGAAAGCATGTAATGTTTTAAAAACCTGGTTTCTCTTGATATGATATTTCAGTGCGTCCACCATGCGTTTTCTCTGTTCTGAGACGTATGGTATGTGAGACCCGATTCGAGGAAGCGGATGATTCCGTTTGCGGGTACATGGTGTTAGTTATATGTATGCCCTAGAGGCCATTACTGTACATTGAATGTATATTGTAGTGGATGCTGGGATATATATAGGAAGGACTTTCTTGCTCGACATGATAGTACGCTATCTGGTTGCACTTTATCTTAACATGTATACTTTCTGTCTCTTTGATTACATGTTGATAAAGCCCTTAGGATGTGTACTCGACTTCCAGGACTATGATGTAGATCATACTAGTGGGGCCTGGGTAGTCAATGAGTACATCCTTCATTGTTCCTAGTCGTGGGAATATCGAGACGGGGCATCGATATTCCAGAGTAGACTAGCGTATATCTTCTCGACCCATGTGATGGGCGATGGATGATCCTATATCCATTGGTGTTTGACATCGAAGATGGTATGCGGGTGCTCAGTGGAGACTGGGTACACTGAACGGACTCGCCGAGAACTCCCAGATGGTATTATACCTCACGTCAGATGGCAGTTCTCTGGTGACACTGGTACAGCTTAGTCTGTTGACCCGAGATCGTCATAGAGTCTTGTGTGTCTCCCACTGTGCTTTGATTTCCACCCTACCACGGCTCTACTGAGTCGTGCAAACAGGTGGTTTTTGGGTACAGTCCCGATTCACATGGAGGCAATGAGCGATAGGAGGGGATTCGTCTCTCCCGGTATTGGGGGTTGATGTTGTGCTATGCTCGACTGGCCATAACAGGAAATCCCTGGCCAGGGTTGCAGTGACCTACTGGTAAGTGTTATCAGTAGTTTCACGAATGTTATGGACCTCACGTCGGCATGACTTATCAAGCTACTGGGGTCTGACGTTTACCACCCCTAGGCGAGATATGCGACATATCAGACGAACAGACCGGACTATACGGTAAGTGTTACTGGTTGGATTCACAGGAGTATGAGCGGGCTTGCTCGTCGATCTTCTGATCGCTCAATACCCGGGTGGCCGTTATGTTTAGCAGACCGCTTGCGGCTTGTGGGTGTTTGATATGATCATCATCCGCTGCCGGCGTATTGACGAGTCTTTAGAGTCCTACACAGAGGTTTCTTGGCTCAAGCGAAACGAAATAGGAGCGCATATGAGATATGTGCGGGACCGAGAATAATGCGTGTATATGATACCGTATTTCATTCTCGCAATGAATGTGTCGGATGGTTGTATGCGATATAATCTAGTTATCGAATCAAGGATTGATTCGATAAGCCGATACATTGGATACTAGCCGGTTATATGCGATATAACCGGATCATTGAATCAAGTGTTGATTTAATGATTTAATGTATAATTATATATTTGATATATTACTTTGCATTAACTAGTATTGGTTCACTTTAAATGGATTTACTCACTTGGTTTGTACACATTGTATATGTGATATACTTTTGTGCACAAGATTGTATCATATTTGATGATACTTGCTCTTTTGGGTTTGTGTAAAGATTAAACCATGTTTAGTGAATGGTTAGGGTTTCTTTTCTCTTCTTTATTTATCCATTTATTATTGTTTTGGAAAAGATAAAGAGAAAAAGAAATGGTGGCTTAGTTTGTCTTTTCTTTGAAGCTTCTTGAAGCTTTGAAAAAGTCTACCATTCTTGTCTCTTCTTTAACCCTAACCACTCTTCTAAACCTTGGTTAAATCTCTACACTAAACCATGGTTGAAGTTATGATAAGTATTCTTTTTATTTTCTTTTTTAATTAACTTATCATATCTTCTTCTTCTTCTTCATCTTCTTCAACAAAAGAAAAAGCTTGCTACTCCAATGGCAAGTGATGAAAACTAGTGAGAAATCCAAAACTAAAGTCTACCCACTTCCTATTTCTTCATCCTCTACCTCTTGCCAAGTTGTATAGGGTGTTTACTTCACAAGTTTTCAAAGCTTGGTGAAGTTGGAGCTTGTTCTTGTGATGCTTCGACGTATATCATATTCGGCATCGAACCGACGATCAAGCACGCCTATTCTTCGATGATGCCAATGCTAGAGTCAAGGGTTTGATTTGGACAGCGGAGGGAGATCGTCGCGGAGCTTAGGAAGTGGTGGACCGGATCTACAAAGGTTGTAGCCCCTTTCCTTTAGATACATTTCCATTTACTTGCTTGTTTCGCCTAGATATCTAGTAAACGATCCGTATTAGGGTTTGTAGGCACCCGTAAAATTTGATTTGTGCATGTTTGATCACTTATGAGACTCCATTAGAGTGCCTAGGAACCCTACAGTGGTATCAGAGCCTAGCTAGAGCCTTAGGCGAAGTCCTGACGGAGTTAGAAGTCCGATCGACCCAAAACCCCGACTTTGAATATGCTCTCTGTACATTTTTTAATTTCGAGGATTTTTCCACATTAAAAATATCCAGAAAAATCAGCAGGCTAATTTAAGAATTACTGTGAATTTCGATGGAGTAATTCTATCAAAGTGCCGCAGATCCGCGGCACGAGCATGGCTCGTGCGGCGGTTCCGCGGCCATTTTGTCGTTATGTGCATCCTATTTTGCACAGTAATTCTTAGTTGTCTGTGCTGGTTTTCCTGGGGTTTTTTAATAATTTTTCCCAGAGTTGCATTTTCTGAGTTGTATTGGGGACTCGGTGTATTCGATCGGACTGTCTAATTTTTGTCGGTGTGCTTTTCCGGGTATTTTTAGAATATGTTAAAAAGTTCGACCGGATATAAATACCCACTTTTTCCCCTGCCGGGAAATTTCCAATTGTTGGATTTTTCCGTAGTTTAACGACGTTCTAAGTAGTGCAAGTAACGCGATGGACCCTCTAGAAGACAACAAACCTTAACTCGATTATGCGACCGTCTTGAACTGCCCTTTGAACCTTCGGGTTTGAGGCAGTACGGCGTGCCACATGTGAGGCGTTGGCTTGACCCTTCTACGGCTGGACCGTTGGTACTGAGGCACGAACTGAATGTTGTTAGACTTATTTCATGTG
This sequence comes from Agapanthus africanus, assembly GCA_030015575.1. NCBI lineage: Eukaryota > Viridiplantae > Streptophyta > Magnoliopsida > Asparagales > Amaryllidaceae > Agapanthus > Agapanthus africanus. The sequence goes on along the minus strand of JASDDO010000024.1, from coordinate 543,770,163 downwards.
TTGAGCTGTATCGGGAAAACTTGGGTGTTCGATTGTTCGATCGAAAAGTTTAGCATTTTCTATTTATCCGGAATGTGATACAATAATTGGAATTCGCAAATAGTTATGAGATAACGAAATGAATGTTATAAACATAGCAGTTTAGTCTTACTTGATCGGTTGCCACGGAATTTTGATGTGATCAAAAGTCCGTCGCAGTCACGTAGCGTACGCGGATACTCGCCGAGTAAACTTAATAGACAGCCTCACTCCATAGCCCCGACCAAGTGACTGTAGGAGAACCCCGTCGCCGAAAGCATCCGTTCAGGTGCTCCCGGTAGCGGTGTTCCGCCTTGGTGCACTTCGTCGACGGCGTTAGGGGTGCGGCCGCCTACTAAAGTTTGCGACGAGCATTCGATCAGAATGTCGGGAATCCTGTTGAATTGCCCGACTTGATATTGAAAAGAGTTTTCGATAATGAGACTAAAATGCGGGGTTTATAATTGTTAGGCATGCGATGTCTAAGTAATTCATTTGGTCAGGCATGCGATGTCTGAGGAGGTTGCGGATTCCAACTGTTGTAGTTTTACATTTTCTTTTCTGTGACCGTAAGTGTAATATGTGATATCGCCGGTTTCGTTGCTATATGTCAACGACAATTGGGATGCGCATATTTACTTACGTTGATGACATGTGATGTTATGTGTTGCTGGATATGTTATATTGGATCGTCGTGTTTGAATAGCCGGGGGGTTTTTTATGTGAGATGAGTGTTTTTCATTTTCATTCATGTAAAAACTTGTATGTAATATTCTTTTATTGGGGCACTTCCAGGTTGCGGAAGTTGTCACCGTTGATGTATATTATTTACTTTTCTGCACTAGGATAGACCCAGGGAGGGGAGCACAAGTAACCGGGTTCTGGGGTCCAGTGGGAGACCAACTCGAGGAGTCGAGTCCGGGTCTCCTAACCCTAGAATTGGTAGGGTTGCTTGCCGCTCTCGTAGGGGTCTAGGGGTGTGGGATTGGCTATTCATCACGACCGTGGAATCCGTGTTTTATACTGGCTCGTATTGAAAACACGGACGTCCTGGTATATCCAATATTTCATATGTTTCTTCTGCTGTGATTTATCTGTGATCATGTGATGTTCTGTGACAGGTATTATATATAGTATATATGATATATTATATAGACGTTGCTTATGTTTTACACCCGCGCTAGCCCTGCCTCGCTCTGGCGTTAGTTACCTAACCTAACGGTGCAGACGGGACATCGAGGCGAATGCGGATGGCATAAGCGTACGTTATATTTATCTGTGATGATTAGGTGGACTTAATTGATGGGATATTCATTAATGAGATTAATGAAAGAAAATAAACCTAATTGATGTTGTGGAATCGAATTTCAAAATAAAACAGGTAGCTACAGTTCTTGCTTTGCATCGTGGTGTTCCTTGTAGAACATCCTGCACCTTATTCGATAAGGAAAGGACCGAGATCCCTTCACCGGGAGTGACTCCTTTAGCAATAACTGGCAGATGCTACAACCCTCGGTTTGTCTTTTGATCGCTTCTATAGTTTCTGCTTTGCACAGTGATATATATGATATATCCCGCACCTCATTCGATGAGGAAAGGGCCGACGATCCCTTCACCGGAAGTGACCTCTTTAGCAAAACTAGAAAAGCCTCAAAAACATTCCATTTAAAAACCATTTGATTCCGCAACGAGATCAAGTTCAAAGCGTTAAAGGTTTTCACAAAAACCAGCCGCAACCCTCCGTCATTTTAGGAAGTAGAGTACTTAGTATTCGTGTTGTGTTTGTTGACCATAGTCAAGGCACAGTGTACGGTAGCTAAGTGATGTCTTCCTACACCGCATATGATGCGATTAGTTAGGACAGTCGCGTGACTTTGTTGACCTTAGTTAAGGGTCATGTGGGTGGGTCTAATTAATCACGAAATGACGGGTAGAACTTGACTAGTACTTGTGATTTGTTGACCATAGTTAAGGTCATAGGTGTTAGGGGTAAAAACCTTTATCGGGAGTTTCAAGTGTTGAAATTTGCAATGAGATTGCATACCTTCTATGTGATAGTTGGATCCCGATACCCACTGCGAGTAATTGTTACTCCTGGGAGAGTTTTGCACTTTACAATTAGCCGATCAAGTAGGTGTCTAGAAAGGTGTCAACGGGGTTACGCCTCTGGGAAAACGAGGTTTACTGTAATTAGGTCCGTGCGAAAGCACGGGGAACCTCCCTCAAAGTACCGACACTGGCCTAGCTGAAAGATTGGCGAACTTGTAGAGTGTAATTAATCCCGGCTAGTCTTTCCTTTTAAGGTTTGAAGGAAGATTTGATAAAAACAATGGGAGCCATCCTGATTAGATAAAATATATAACCAATCTGATCTTGCAAGAGCGCACGCAGAGTGTTTTCTTCTCTCTCTCCTGGTAGCGACCATGTCACGCCTTAATCAAGATAATAATATGGATGTATTGACCGAACCCGCTTGTTATACTGAGCTGGGGAACGTTGGTCCCGCTCCAACTTATAATTGTTATAAGACAGAGCAGGAAATAGGAGAATGCCAGGATTCCCATGCCGCCCAAACGAAGAAAGTGCATGAGATGCATCTCCTTCGGGTGTGTTCATTACAAAGAACTGTTTCGCAGTATCCTCTGCATCCTGGGTATATGATACCGGATCAGGATCCCAGATATGTAATATGTTACGTAGGGCTACAAAAAGGTAGAAAAACTGAGAACGGGTGATAAGTTTCATGAGGCAGAAAACGGGGCAAGTGTTGCAGCCAAGTCTGTTGGTCACTGTCACCCTGTATTACCAATACATTGATTCTGAACAAATGCTATTAGATACCGAACCTGATATACAAAATCATATCAGTCTCTTTATTAGTAAAGAAATGATATAATTTTGTATTGATGGATAATGTTTTGAACATTTCCTATATCAAAAGTTGATCGGTTCAGGCACGTCATCTAAAAGCATTGACGTTCTAAATCAAACTACAGTTCCTTGTATACTGAACACACACAAGAGGAAGAGTTCAGAAATGAACGAATCATTCTTGAGGCATTGTAGACTAGGTCATATCAATGCGACCCGACTGGCTGAAGTTACATTTTAGATGCATATTTAAATCAGTTTAAATTTACATCTTGTGAAACTTGCCAGTCATGTCACAAAGATATAATGACACCAGCTCTGCTTACTGGAAGCCGAGAAAGAGTTAATGAATTCTTGGGACTGATACATGATGATGTATGTAAAGTCTCCTGTCTACACATGCCAGGACTGGTTCTTTATACTTCATTATATTCTCTGATAATCTCTCAAGATTCAGTCATATATTCCTGTTGAAACATAAGTCCGAACCTTTTGAGATATTCACAGAATATAAGTTAGAAGTAGAGAACCAAAATACGGGTATAAGTATTTTGTCCTATGATAAGATCAGGGAGGAGAATACTTGTGCATAGAATTCCTGGACTATTCTAAAGGAGAATGAGATTTTCTCTCAGTGTTACTCCTCTGAATACACCACAGCACAACGGTGTATCAGGGCGGAGCAATTGCACAATATTAGATATGGTGTGCTCTATGATGAGTATTACTGAGTTACCTATTTCCTTTTGGGGTTATGCACTTGAGAAGCTGCATACCTATTGAATTAGGTTTGAATCAAATCACTGCCTACCACTCCATATAAGATATGGTATGGGAAGAACCCATCTCTTAAGCGAGTTAAGATTTGGGGTTGTCCGGCCTATGTTTAAAGCAAAATCCGGACAAGATCGAGGCAGGGTCAGTTCTGTAGAACTGGAAAGGTTCCAGCTATACAAAACTGCAGTTGATGATTTGACAGAACCATAAGATTCTATAGTTCCCGACGAACCTCAGCCTCTCCGCCGATCTAGTAGGGTTCCTCATCCGCCTGAGAGATACCTCGGTTTCTCGATGACAGTGGGAGCAAGGATTGCATCATGAGATGATGACCCAACTAGTTTCGAGCAGGCCATCGAGAGTAGGGACTCTGTAAGAATGGCTGGATGCTTAGCGATCTGAGATGGAATCCATGTACACCAGCAAAGTATGGACTTTAGCTGCTATATCTGAAGGGTTAAATCCCCATCAGGAGCAAATATATCTTGAGAAGATTACTTGGTTTAGATGGAAAAGTTGAGACTTTCAAAGCTAGACTTGTTAAAGGTTTTTGTCATCGACCAGGCGTGGATAATGATGAAACCTTTTTCCAGTAGCTATGCTTAAGTCTGTCCAGATCCTACTTACCACGGCTACATACCATGACTACGATATCTGGCGGTTGGGTGCCATGACTGCTTTTCTAAATACTGATTTAGAAGAGAACGTCTATAAGAACACAGCCAGAGGTCTTCGTAAACAGTGGGAGCAGCGGAAACGTGTGCAAGTTGCTTTACATAATGAAGCAGGCATTGCGGAGTTGGAACGTCTGTTTTGATGTGATAGTCAAAGTGTTTGACTTCATCAAAATGGTAGACGAACCTTGTATATACAAAAGGGTAGTAGAGAGTAAGGTGGTCATCTTCGTATTGTACGTAGACAACATACTCTTGATAGGAAAAGAGTTTCCTATACTACGATCGATCAATCTCCTATTATCACAAGGATTCTCCAAATAGGATAAAGATGATACTTCCTAAATCCTGAGATTTGGACCTATGAGATAGATCTAAAGGGATATTAGGGTCCTTACTAGGTATAGTGAGATTGTATCAATCGATCCTGGGGAGAATCACTGGAAGTATTCCAGGGTGATAAAGACGACTTAATGTCAGTCACAGGCACTGTCTTTACCCTCAGTAAAGGGACGGTATGTTGGAAGAGTTCCAAGCTAGATACCGTGGCAAACTAGACGATAAAGGCTGGTAACATCGCTATTGAAGATACTACCAAAGAGGAAGTTTGGGTGTATATTGGTTCATAAGATGAACTAGGTTCCTGCCATTGTATGACAATGGAAGTGTGGCTTTGGCCCTGGAACCCTGGTCCCATCAGTGACCCAGACAAATTCTGAGGCAGCATCACCTGATCATGGAGATAGTTGATCACCAGGGTGATCGAGGTTAGGAGAGAAGACTCAGAGGACAACACGGCGGATCCACTCACGAAGGCCTTTTTCCCAAAGAGAGACTTTTAGGGGATGGTTGAGTATGTGATACTTCAACCACTGCTACAGATGGCCCTAGTGCAAGTGGGAGATTGTTAGTTATATGTATGCCCTAGAGGCCATTACTGTACATTGGATGTATATTGTAGTGGATGCTGGGACATATATAGGAAGGACTTTCTTGCTCGACATGATAGTACGCTATCTGGTTGCACTTTATCTTAACATGTATACTTTCTGTCTCTCTGATTACATGTTGATAAAGCCCTTAGGATGTGTGCTCGACTTCCAGGACTATGATGTAGATCATACTAGTGGGGCCTGGGTAGTCAATGAGTACATCCTTCATTGTTCCTAGTCGTGGGAATATCGAGACGGGGCATCGATATTCCAGAGTAGACCAGCGTATATCTTCTCGACCCATGTGATAGGCGATGGATGATCCCATATCCATTGGTGTTTGACATCGAAGATGGTATGCGGGTGCTCAGTGGAGACTGGGTACACTGAACGGACTCGCTGAGAACTCCCAGATGGTATTATACCTCACGTCAGATGGCAGTTCTCTGGTGACACTGGTACAGCTTAGTCTGTTGACCCGAGATCGTCATAGAGTCTTGTGTGTCTCCCACTGTGCTTTGATTTCCACCCTACCACGGCTCTACTGAGTCGTGCAAACAGGTGGTTTTTGGGTACTGTCCCGATTCACATGGAGGCAATGAGCGATAGGAGGGGATTCGTCTCTCCCGGTATTGGGGGTTGATGTTGTGCTATGCTCGACTGGCCATAACAGGAAATCCCTGGCCAGGGTTGCAGTGACCTACTGGTAAGTGTTATCAGTAGTTTCATGAATGTTATGGACCTCACGTCGGCATGACTTATCAAGCTACTGGGGTCTGACGTTTACCACCCCTAGGCGAGATATGCGACATATCAGACGAACAGACCGGACTATACGGTAAGTGTTACTGGTTGGATTCACAGGAGTATGAGCGGGCTTGCTCGTCGATCTTCTGATCGCTCAATACCCGGGTGGCCGTTACGTTTAGCAGACCGCTTGCGGCTTGTGGGTGTTTGATATGATCATCATCCGCTGCCGGCGTATTGACGAGTCTTTAGAATCCTACACAGAGGTTTCCTGGCTCAAGCGAAACGAAATAGGAGCGCATATGAGATATGTGCGGGACCGAGAATAATGCGTGTATATGATACCGTATTTCATTCTCGCGATGAATGTGTCGGATGGTTGTATGCGATATAACCTAGTTATCGAATCAAGGATTGATTCGATAAGCCGATACATTGGATACTAGCCGGTTATATGCGATATAACCGGATCATTGAATCAAGTGTTGATTTAATGATTTAATGTATAATTATATATTTGATATATTACTTTGCATTAAATAGTATTGGTTCACTTTAAATGGATTTACTCACTTGGTTTGTACACATTGTATATGTGATATACTTTTGTGCACAAGATTGTATCATATTTGATGATACTTGCTCTTTTGGGTTTGTGTAAAGATTAAACCATGTTTAGTGAATGGTTAGGGTTTCTTTTTTCTTCTTTATTTATCCATTTATTATTGTTTTGGAAAAGATAAAGAGAAAAAGAAATGGTGGCTTAGTTTGTCTTTTCTTTGAAGCTTCTTGAAGCTTTGAAAAAGTCTACCATTCTTGTCTCTTCTTTAACCCTAACCACTCTTCTAAACCTTGGTTAAATCTCTACACTAAACCATGGTTGAAGTTATGATAAGTATTCTTTTTATTTTCTTTTTTAATTAACTTATCATATCTTCTTCTTCTTCTTCATCTTCTTCAACAAAAGAAAAAGCTTGCTACTCCAATGGCAAGTGATGAAAACTAGTGAGAAATCCAAAACTAAAGTCTACCCACTTCCTATTTCTTCATCCTCTACCTCTTGCCAAGTTGTATAGGGTGTTTACTTCACAAGTTTTCAAAGCTTGGTGAAGTTGGAGCTTGTTCTTGTTATGCTTCGACGTAGATCATCTTCGGCATCGAACCGACGATCAAGCCCGCCTATTCTTCGATGATGCCAATGCTAGAGTCAAGGGTTTGATTTGGACAGCGGAGGGAGATCATCGCGGAGCTTAGGAAGTGGTGGACCGGATCTACAAAGGTTGTAGCCCCTTTCCTTTAGATACATTTCCATTTACTTGCTTGTTTCGCTTAGATATCTAGTAAACGATCCGTATTAGGGTTTGTAGGCACCCGTAAAATTTGATTTGTGCATGTTTGATCACTTGTGAGACTCCATTGGAGTGCCTAGGAACCCTACACATGGTGGACCCGGTATGGTACCCCGGGGCGAGAGAGAGATTTCGTGTGGATGACGATGAGCCTGGCAGAGGGACTACTACCTACCGGTGATAGTATTTGGGCTCGGCGGATATCCAGAGGATACCGACCGGAGTCGAGAGATGATATGGGCCGATCCGGACTGACGAAGCCCATGGGCCGATCCGGACTAACGGAGCCCGTGGGCCGATCCGGACTGACGGAGCCCGATATATGAGGATTTACGTGCCGATGTTGGGCACGGTTTTCATGATGTTTTCGAGTGTCGATGCTAGGCACTCAGGTTCCATGATTTTGATGTGTCGTGAGGGACACCGTTGATATATATATCCCCATACTTTCATGCACACTCCCTTATGATATTTACGTGCATACATTCATTGATCATATGGGTGGACGAGATCCATATGCATACATTGATTATATAGGTGGACGAGATCCACATGCATACATACATTGATTATATGGGTAGACGAGATCCACATGCATACATGCATTGATTGTTACTGTTGGATGTTATCCGCATGCATATAGGTATTGACTACCTTCTTGGCACATATACAGACCCGGTCACCCTAGGTATCATAGTATTACCTTTATGATATAGTTGACCTAGGAGTCGTTGTTTATTCGATTTCTATCTGTTGGTATTTTTCTACTCACGAGTTGGAAACTCACCCCCGTTGTGCCACAGTTCTTGCAGGTTGACCGCTTGGATCAGTAGCGGCTCCGCTGGCACATAGTTGCATTCGGGTGTTTTGCATTGGTAGGTGGGACATTTGTATCGCACCCATTCTTGTATCTATATTATATTATTGTATCTAGTTAACTCCATCAATCAAAATTTGTAAATTGTAAAAGTAATAAGACTTGGTGGGATGGTGGTTGCGAGACTTAGAGCGAGGGGTTTTCCGCTACTTGTGGTTTATATGTCTTGCTTTTATTTATCTTTTGTAGTGAACTTCGCCGTTGGGCGTCGTATACTTATTATATTGTCTTGCGTGGTTGTGATCCGCCGTTTGGCGAAGAGCTAGCTCCCGCTTGAGGATGCCATTATTCTTATCTTGTATAATGGTTTTGGATCAAAATATGCAAAGGAGGTGCTGCCAAAATTTTTAAAAGACGAAACATGTTTTTAAACTAGTAAATTTCACTTGCATCATTCATGTTTCTTATCTATGCATTAAGAAAACTTGATTTTATTATACCTTTATTTCAAAACCTCACCTCCTTTATTTTTCTTAAAAGGTTTAGATTTCTGCGTTTCAGCTTACTTGAATTCCGTTACGCCTTTAGACGTTGCGTGATTCAAGTGCTGGTCACGAGCTAATATTTCGGGTCGTGACAAAGTTGGTATCAGAGCGTTAGGTTTAACCTTTGTTCGAGTCTATGTTTGACTATGCGGAGTCTAGGACGAGTATGTATTTAGGAACCTAGGCTTGACCTTACGGAACTTAGACTTGAACGGAGGGGTATTAGACCCGAACTTTCGTTTCATAGGCTGACCCTGATTGATGAAGTAGGTAGCTTGAGTAGAGTGACGTACTGTACGTATGTTCCGCGGCATATTTACGATACGATACTCCACTTAAGAAACCTTAGGATGTACATATTTTTGAGACTTATGATTCTCTTCATACCCATGATTATACACCCATTGGAGATCCTTGATTCTATTAGTTCCATGATCATGCTTTCATTGATGTTGTTCCTTCTTATGATCATGTATCCATTCTGGATCTGTTGTTTCCTTTCTTGCCGTTGATCTGCTCTCTTTGATACTCGATTGAGGTTCCTGCCCCCATAGTTTGAGCGCAATTTGAGCTGCTGCTAGTGTTGCGGTTAGGGCAAGCTCGTCTGGTACGAAGGCCGACCATTGTGTTTTCTGGTGACATGGGAACGTCTCGATGTAGTGATGTGTTGTGACCTCCTGTTGAGGCGAGTGTTCGGTTTTACACCGGATGATCGGGCCATTGTTAGAGCCTCCAGTTGCGAGAGGACTGTTGATGTGCAGCGTACCTCAGAGATTTTGATGTCGCCTACCATGCAGACAGGTGACCCAGCTGTTGCTGAGATGATGGGATATCGCCTCCAGAGCTTACGAGCTGAGATCGCCGGAGCTTCCAGGCAGATACACGACAGATGATAGCTAGCCTACCCCGAGTTGGGAGATGAAGGTGATTCGTCAGATTGATGCACCGACGCATGCCCAGTTGAGTTGAAGATTTCCAGTGTGGAGAGTCTTACTCAGATCTAGAGCAGACCGATCCAGAGATGACCGCCGGTGTATCGCCTTTCCTGGAGGATTGAGGCATTGTTTAGCGTGCGAACGAAGGGTATTCGCATGTCGCCTAGGCGAAGTTAAAAAGTTCGAACGAGTGTCAGAAACCAATTTTCCCAAGTTTAAAGTGTTCGGAGGAACATGCAGGTAATTCTGTGGACCCTCTAGAAGAATGAAACTCTAACTCGACATGATGACCATGGAACCGCTTTGAACCTTAGGGTTTGTGGCAGTTTAGCGGTGCCATCAGTGAGGCTTGGGTCTGCCCTTCTACGGTTGGTCCAGAGGTACTGTGGTATGTACCAGATATTTTTAGACTGCGCTCAGGTGTTGAGCCTTCGGGAAATTTTGGGGCCTCGATGACTCGATCGAAAAGTTTGACGTCGTCCGGATACCATGTGATAAGAGACCAGTAAGCTGACCTGCTTCGGATAGAGGACCTCACCCTGATGCGGTGTGAGTTGATCGAGGATGGAAGAGTATTGAGTATTCCTCCGATGGTTGGGACAAGTTCCCGAGGACGTGTTCGGCCAGATATCTTCTACAAAGTGATGAAGATACAGAGTACGCGATTTCGAGTCCGTGTGAGAGACTTCGGATTGACCATGGCCGAGAAAAGTAGCAGTATGCAGACAGCAAGACGTGACATCGAAGGGGACGATGATACAGACGAGTGGAACCAGAGGTTCGTGCGAGCCGCTGACAAGCTGTTGTTAGTCCCTGTCGAGATCAGAGACCTGATATGCTTACAGAGGCATTGGGACACGGCCAGTTTTCGAGGAAATGTGTGCGGAACACGTGGATGTCCAGAAAACAAGAAAGGATTATGTAAGAGTACCAGCCTCTGTACAGTTCGGCATAGGCGAGATCGGAAGAGACCTTGAGCAGGATTCCTTCCGGGACACTGCTACAATGAGATTTGCACTCAGGATCAGATGTGTTATGTTTATTCAGAGAGCCGGAGGCCGACGCCAGTGACGTGCTGCTTTACGAGTGGTCATGATAATTGGCCGAGAGATGACCAGAGAAGTGCCAGAACGGAATCGTTCCCGTCAGCACACTTGACCGGGCCGATGAGACGATGGATTGCGAGATTGGTGAATCTGCAGAGAAGATAGGGACCCAGAGACCGAGGACGCCAGACCGTGAGCAGGAGGCAAGCAGACGTTCTTGTTCTGCAGGTTTTAGGCACACCGATTCATTTTTCGACATTGTAGGAGGTGTACCTCAATGTCATTTGTTGCGATTTGCGTCTGTGATCTGAGTATCATGCTTATATCGCTTGGATTTGAGTTTTGATGATGAGTTTCCTGATATTGATTTCGTGCACCATGGATGCACCTACTGAGTATTTACATTTTGCGCATAGTTATCGCATTTGGTGTCGATTTTATATTTTACATTTTATACACCGTTGTGTTGATTTGCGATTTGTGCATATCTATTGCATTTGGTGTCGATTTTGTACCTTCGTAGCATGTGTTTATTATTTCGTGGATTTCATACGGTGATTTGATTTTGTGCGTGTGGTACGCACTCGATTTGATTTTTGCACTCGGTATAGCTTATATGTGCTTGTAGTGCATTGATATGCGTTTTGTGCACACAGTTGCACACGTTTACGATTCTATACACCTTGATACACTCGGTGTTGTTGTTTATGCATTTGACTTTTTGATCGGTATTTTGTGCACTGGATGCACTGTATTTGTATTGTGTGCACTGGATGCACCAGATTAGCACTTCGTGCACTTGTTGCACTAGGTTTTCATTTCGTGCAATTGTCGCACCAGATTTATATTTTGTGCATTTGCTGCACCAGATTCGTATTTCGCAAATTAGTTGCACTAGATTTGCATTTCTTGCATTTGTTGCACCGGACGGGTATTTATGCGTTTGTCGCACTGGATTTATACTCCGTACCTTGGTTGCACACGATTTATGTCCTTGAGCATTCGTTTTACCAGATTTGTATTTTCGTGTGCGTTGGCACTTGCAATGCGTTTTCGTGCATGCTACTGCACTATATGCTTTTATGGACCCGACGCGCTTTGGTTGGATTTTTGCGCATATTAAGCGCTTGATTTTGGATTTTTGTGCGCATCGGATGCACTTGAGTGAGATTTTACTCGTGCGTGTTGGATGCTCTTGATTTAGATTTCTTCCGTGCATATTGGATGCGATTTCATTCGTGCGGGACATATGCACTTGATTTGGATTTTTGCGCATGTTGGGCGCATGATATGAGATGTGATTCTGTGCACACCGGATGCACTGGATTGAGATTTTAGTGCACTTTAGATGCACTTGATATTGCTGCCGTGGACACCCGTTGCACTGGACAGATACTTTCGTGCACACCCGTTGCACTTAGTTTTACTTTGTGCACATTGGTAGCACTTGTATTGGGACTTGATTTCCGTGCGCACCTGACGCACACGATTATTGGATACGCCTTTTGAGGCTGATTTTGCTTTTGAGCACTTTGTTTTCATGATAGGTACTATATATTCTATAGTACCCGAACAAGACTGATCTGAGAACAGTACCTGAGTACTCGCATGCATTAAAAGCTTACCAAGAGGTTTCCAAAGGAACTATAGTCTCGCTATTTCCTACGTGTCCGTAAGTGACACGAACGTTTATAAAGAAAAACCTTTTGGGATATTTTGAAAACGACGGAACATGTATTTAAGAAAACATATATGGACATATAGTATTATTTTAAAATGAGCGTCCGTCAGTTATGCCATGAGTTACGCATTTCCGCAGCGATTTAGAAAAAATTTTGCATGTAATTTATTCAGATTTTGGAGTTTTCAAAGATGCGTACTATACACGTATTATAGTATTTGACTAGTGTATATTGGATTTCAGTAGTGGATTTCGAGATCTGTATCTCTATTGTAACTCCGAGAATATGCGTGCGAATCCGATGATTTGCGTGACGCTTGACGGAGTTTGATTTTGAGCTTTGTACTTGTTTTCATGCGCACTAGACGCGCAGTGTTATTTCTGTGTTTTCCATGATTTCGGAGCCCCGTTGATTTGAGCTGATTATTGAAATGTTTTAGATTTTGGGGGTTTAAATTTAAATTCGGGGACCGAATTTATTTAAGGGGGAAGATTGTAACATTTCAGAAAATATAAAATATTATTTTTGGAATTTAATATTAAAATAATATATTTCCCAAAAACTGCCCGATTTGCGAAATTGGGGTTTTCGAAAAAGGGTATAAATATATACCAATAATTTTGAAATAAATGGAAATTAAAATGATTTATTAATTTAATAATATAATTAAAGGATTTGGCATTTTTAAAAACTATTATATGCAATTTTGATAAAAACCCGATTAGTGCACTGCTAATCGCGATTAAGCCAAATCTGCATTTCTACAGTTTTTCGTGGCCAGTGCACCATGTCATGTTATGTGGTGATTACATGTTGTGTTCTTGTGTTATTTTGGGTATTTTGTGACTTGGGTTTTAAATAAAAAGAAAAAGGTAAGAAGAGAAAGAGTAAAAGGATAATATTGAGATAAAGTGGGTGAGAATAAGAAAGGAGAGAGAGGGGCTGCCTCATTTTAACATCCCCCATCATTTTCTTATTCTTCTTCCTCTATTCCCTCCACCTTCACCCCATGATATCATCTCAAATCTTTGATCCAAACCCTAATTCCCTTTCACAAAAATTGATCACCTCCTTCTCCTCTACACATTGGACCAAGAAAAGTGAGATTTTAACAACCTTGAGGAGCTAGGGTTTTTCTTGGGTTGCCCAAATGAGGTATAATTTCTACCATTTAGATAATTTTAAGTTTCTTTATATTCTAGTTAGTTAGAAATGGGTTTAAGATGTGGAATTGTGGACTTGGAAAATTCTAGTGAGGGTTTGAGTGAAATTGTGGATTGATGATGTTTTGTGGCTGTCAATGAGACTTTTGAGGTGATTCTTGACCTGGACCATAGCCTAGAAAACCAAAATACGGATTTGGGAATTGATTATGTCGGTTTTATGTTGATTTGTGAGGGTATATGGAATCTTGGATGACCCGAGACCACTGAAAATAATTTTGCAAACACAGTGACACATGCAGGCACCCAGGAAGCTACCACAGAGAGCCGAGCCCAAACACACACTTCCAGGCCACAGATTTAATCATTCTGGCTGCAATTTGTGGCCAGAGTAGGATGGATTTGGTTCATTTTGGTTCCAGGGCTTTATCTTCAGTAAATTTGACCCTCCATATATGCAGAATTGACCAATTTGGCCTAGGGTAAAATCTGGGAGCACATTGGGGTGTTTTTGGCTATGTTTTCCGTATTTTGAATGATGAGTTTTCATATTTGGATTTGTATTTTGGTTGTTGAATGTTTGTACATCAACGACTAGAGGTAATTGTCGTGTTTTGCACGCAAAGCTATAGGTTTTAACCTATGAGCGAAACTGGTACCGTTTTGGTTTTCCGCCTTGATTTTAATACGCATTGCGATTGTTTATTATTGTAGGTACTTTCACGTGGATTCCGAGACGACGGAGCGTGGTGTCATGGACATCGGCAAGAAAGAAGCAAGGTGAGTAGATCTATATCTACGGGGGAAGTCGGGTGGATGGCGTATAGCACCCCCGTAAAGTTTTGGTGGAAACCGATTTGTAGCATATGGTTAAGAAAACCTAGAATAGGAAACTAGGGTTAGAGTTAAAAGATTGTTAGTGAAACCATATTAAAAACTAAGGATAGTTAGAAGTGAGATGATACGACTAGTATGTGATGACGAAACTTGAGGATGATATTTGTCGATATTGCCGTTTAGGGTACTGTAGGACTAGATAGTCAATGCAGATGCGTCATCCGAACCATACCTTTTTTTAAACCGAAGAATCATATGTATCTTTTAAATCTATACCTTGAGGGATGTTACGGATTTTCAAATGATATCTTTTCCTTAAAACACCGTAACCCCTACTTTCAAAACTTCGATTCGCATCTTTTCAAAAACTGTTTGTATGGTTCGGGTGTGTATGTTATATTAGATACTTATACTTATAGTAGAGATTAGAATGTTTTTGTAAACTCGACTTGATGTGAGATATAAATGCGATGAAAGAATATAAGACGGGTATGATAATATGATGATAGGATAATATGTTAGTATACAGGTGCGAGTCGATCGAGATGATTTATACCCTGTCGGTCCCCTGATATGAGATTATTGCGGTTGTGAACCGGGACATAGGTACATAGATATATATACATATATAGAATATTATGAATCATGAATGATAGGCCGTACCCTCATTTGTCTTATAGGATGATAGGATCCCTTTTAGCTTAAAGCCGTCGTACGATGATTTTCCGTGCGTGATGAGTTTGACTTGATGATTGATCCATACCCTTGACTAGAGGATGTCGTACGATGGATTATACCGTACGTGACATTGTGTGGCTGGATGCCAATTGATTGATTCACCGACTCGATCATGTTAGATACGTATACCCGTCAGCATTTGCATATGATTTACCTTATGCTGCATTCATGTTATTCGCATCGCATTACTTATACTTGTGCTAGTACACCTGCACCATTATTGATGATGTGTATGTTACACGTACACTGATTGTAGGCTCACACACTTCATCATCGATAATTGCCATGTCACTACACAGTAGGGTTGCTGCATCATGACATACACATTTGTATATTCATATTGGTGCACATATACATTGATACATCCATACATGCGGATATACACATTTGTATATCCATATTGGTGCACATATATCTTGATACACCCATACTTGTGCACGTATACATTGTATATCCATATTTGTGCACACATACATTGGTACATCTATACTTGCGCATATACATATTGTACCTACATAGATAACTGGTTTTATTGGGAAATTGGGAACCGCAGGATATATTTTAAAACTGGAATCATTTTAAAAAGAGCGGTTTTCCCTTAATATGTCATATCACTGTTCCATGTTGCATGATACGGACACGCTTACATTTCTATCATATGTCGCATACATCATGCTTTATAATTTTACGCATTGAGATATGTTGTTTTCATGAGATTTCTGGATTTGATAACCGTGGCTATTTCTAAAGAAAGCATGTAATGTTTTAAAAACCCGGTTTCTCTTGATATGATATTTCAGTGCGTCCACCATGCGTTTTTTCGGTTCTGAGACGTGTGATATGTGAGATCCAATTCGAGGAGGCGGATGATTCCGTTTGCGGGTACATGGTGGACCCGGTATGGTACCCCAGGGCGAGAGAGAGATTTCGTGTGGATGACGATTCGCAGAGGGACTAATACCTACCGGTGATAGTATTTGGGCTCGGCGGATATCCGGAGGATACCGACCGGAGTCGAGAGATGATATGGGCCGATCCGGACTGACGGAGCCCGTGGGCCGATCCGGACTGACGGAGCCCGATATATGAGGATTTACGTGCCGATGCTGGGCACGGTTTTCATGATGTTTTCGAGTGTCGATGCTAGGCACTCAGGTTCCATGATTTTGATGTGTCGTGAGGGACACCATTGATATATATATCCTCATACTTTCATGCACACTCCCTTATGATATTTACGTGCATACATTCATTGATCATATAGGTGGACGAGATCCACATGCATACATTGATTATATAGGTGGACGAGATCCACATACATACATACATTGATTATATGGGTAGACGAGATCCACATGCATACATGCATTGATTGTTACTGTTGGATGTTACCCGCATACATATAGGTATTGACTACCTTGTTGGCACATATACAGACCCGGTCACCCTAGATATCATAGTATTACCTTTATGATATAGTTGACCTAGGAGTCGTTGTTTATTCGATTTCTATCTGTTGGTATTTTTCTACTCACGAGTTGGAAACTCACCCCCGTTGTGCCACAGTTCTTGCAGGTTGACCGCTTGGATCAGTAGCGGCTCCGCTGGCACACAGTTGCATTCGGGTGTTTTGCATTGGTAGGTGGGACATTTGTATCGTACCCACTCTTGTATCTATATTTCATTATTGTATCTAGTTAACTCCATCAATCAAAATTTGTAAATTGTAAAAGTAATGAGACTTAGTGGGATGGTGGTTGTGAGACTTAGAGCGAGGGGTTTTCCGCTAATTGTGGTTTATATGTCTTTCTTTTATTTATCTTTTGTGGTGAACTTCGCCGTTGGGCATCGTATACTTATTATATTGTCTTGCATAGTTGTGATCCGCCGTTTGGCGAAGAGCTAGCTCCCGCTTGAGGATGCCATTATTCTTATCTTGTATTATGGTTTTGGATCAAAATATGCAAAGGAGGTGCTGCCAAAATTTTTAAAAGACGAAACATGTTTTCAAACTAGTAAATTTCACTTGCATCATTCATGTTTCTTATCTATGCATTAAGAAAACTAGTTTGAATTTTATAAATCTAGCAGTTTAGTCTCATTTGATCGGTTGCCACGGAATTTTGATGTGGATCAAAAGTCCGTCGCAATTACGTAGTGTACGCGGATACTCGCCGGGTAACGTTACTAGATAGCCACGCCCCATAGCCCCAACCAAGTGACTGTAGGAGAACCCGTTGCCAAAAGCATCCGTTCGGGTGCTCGCGGCCACGGTGTTCCGCCTAAGTGTACTTCGTCGACGGCATCGGGGGTGCGGCCGTCTGCTAAAGTTTCCAACGAGCATTCGATCAGGTTGTCAGGAATCTTGTTGTATTACCCGACTGGTTATTGAAAAGTGTTTTCAATATCGAGATTAGAATACGGGGTTTATAATTGTTAGGCATGCAATGTCTAAGGAATTCATTTGGTTAGGCATGAAATCTAAAGTATGTGATACATTGGGTTTATGATGTCTAAGGTGCTTGTGGATTCCAATTATTATAGTTTTTCACTTTCTTTTCTGCGACCGTAAGTGTAATATATGGTGTATCGCCGGTTTCGTTGCTATATGTCAACGACAATTGGTATAAGCATATTTACTTACGTTGATGACATGTGATGTTATGTGTTGCCATGATATGTTATATTGGATCGTCGTGTTTTGAATAGCCGGGGGGTTTATATGAGATGAGAGTTTTTCGTTTTCATTCATGTAAAAACTTGTATGTAATATTCTTTTATTGGGGAACTTTCGGGTTGAAGATGATGTCACCATTGATGTATATTATTTACTTTTCCGCATTAGGATAGACCCAAGGTGGGGAGCACAAGTAAACGGGTTCTAGGGTCCAGTGGGAGACCATCTCGAGGAGTCGAGTCCGAGTCTCCTAACTCTAGAATTGGGAGGGTTGCTTGCCGCTCTCATAGGGGTCTAGGGATGTGGGTTTGGCTATTCATCACGACCGTGGAATCCGCATTTTTTACTGGCTTAATTTAAAACACGGAATTCCTAGTATATCCAATATTTCATATGTGTTCTTCTACTGCTAATATTCTTTGATGTGATCACTTTATATGATGAGACGAATGCTTATATTATATATATGAGATATAATAAATACTGCTGCTTTCGTTTCTTCTGTGATGCTTAGGAAGCATAAATGATGGGACTTCATTAATGAGATTAATGAAATAAAAGAAACCTAAAGATGTTGCAGAATCCTGTTTTAAAACTAGTAGCTCTAGTTCTTGCTTTGCATAGCGGTATTCCTTGTAGAATATCCAGCACCTTATTCGATAAGGAAAGAGCCGAGATCCTTTTACCGGGAGTGACCTCTTTAGCGAAACTGGCAAATGCTACAACCCACTCGATTTTGTTTTTGATTGCTTTTTTAGTTCATGTTTTGCATAGTGGTATTTGTGAAATATCCTGCACCTCATTCGATGAGGAAAGAGCCGAGATCCCTTCACCGGGAGTGACCTCTTTAGCAAAACTAGTAAAAGCCTCCAAAACACTCCTTTTCAAAATCACTCAATTCTACAACGATATCAAGTTCATTACGCAAAAGGTTTTCTTAAAAACCTGCCGTAGCCCTCCGTCATTTCAGATAAGTAGTATTTAGTATTCGTGCTACATTTGTTAACCTTAGCCAAGGCGTAGTGTGCGGTAGCTAATTAGTGCTTTTCTGCAAGCATGAGATGCGATTGAGTTAGGGTAGTCGTACGGCTTTGTTGACCTTAGCCAAGGGTCGTACGGGTGTGTCACGACCCGAAAATTGCACGTGATGGCCCTTAAACTACGCAACGTCTACAGGCGTAACGCAATTTAAGTAAGCCGAAAACCCAGCAATCTAAGCCATCAAAAGTAGTAAGAAATAAGAACAATTTTAAAACCTTTAAAATCTCAATCCAAATTCTTTAAAAGTCCAACTTTATTTCCTTTAAAATTTTGGCAGCACCTCCTTTATAAAAAAAAACCAGCCCCAAAAATGGGTACAACATAAATATAAGTAAAGCATCCCCAAACGGGAGCAAAAACACGCCTAAAGAAGGAAAACAACCACCACAACAGATATACGACGCCGTAGCGAAGAAATAAAAGACGACAGAAGTAAAACTGCATAAAAGACATCCAAGTCTCAAAATAACATACAATATCGTCCTCACATCACGTCTCTAAGTCAACATGAAAGTAGTAGATGGAGAGTACAAGGATACAACGAATATACAATACAATACGAATAACCACAAAACCCACCTAAAGCAAAACTGCACATTGTGAGCCAATGCGGTATCCGCAGCAAAAGATGATAGATAGATGAATAGCCTGCCTCGACTGCTCTAGGGAAACAACCTGCAAAAAAAACTGTGGCACAATGGGGGTGAGTTGCCAACTCGTGAATAGTAAATAACATATGCAGGTAACCGCAAGTATGCACGTACAGCGCGAATATAACATATGTAGGTTAAAAGCAGTAACAGGTCATATGAATGCAATAGTCATGAAAAGTACACTAACGGGTACTACAAATACATGAAGCAATAATATGACGATCGGTACGCAATAATCATGCAATAATGATATGAAAATGTATATATGCAACAGTCATGAAAGGTACTCTAGCAGGTACACACATGAAACAATGCATATAAAATGAAGTATGTAAATGCTACAGTCATGAAAGGTACACTAACAGGTACTACTAATACATGAAGCAGTGCATAA
Organism: Agapanthus africanus; assembly: GCA_030015575.1. Classification (NCBI taxonomy): domain Eukaryota; kingdom Viridiplantae; phylum Streptophyta; class Magnoliopsida; order Asparagales; family Amaryllidaceae; genus Agapanthus; species Agapanthus africanus. The sequence continues at coordinate 543,750,267 of JASDDO010000024.1, read as the reverse complement.
ACAATAAATGTGGAGTATGGAATGAAACATGTCATTCCCACGGAATCCTGACATCGTGGTAGGATCAAAATCCATCAAGACAATCCAAATCTCAATTCCTCAAATCAGCCCCCAAATAGGCTCTCATATCATATAAGACTCACAAATCCTGAATGTACAACATCAAGTAAATCTCATATATCCAAAATGTACAAAATCAAGTAAATCTCATATATCCTGAATGTACAAAATCAAGTAAATCTCATATATCATTTATGTACAATATCAAGTAATCTCAAATGTCCTAAATCCAATATCAAGTGAATCTCTTATATCCTAGGTATATTTTCCTGAATAATTATGATGAAGTATATGAATTATATGTATACATATATATTAGCATCCCATTCCACTAATATATATATATATATATGCATATATAACAGCGTCCCATTCCACTGTTATATATACTTAGGAGAAAAATATCATGAAAACAATGTGTCAAGTATCGACACAGAAATGGTGATCTATCAGGTGCTGGCACCACGACTGGCACCCTGATAGGTACGTATCATACGCTATACCGAAAGCTCGAGTGCCTAGCTCTGACCCTCGCCTCTCGACGTATCCATACGCATATGATTCCCGTCGGTATCCCCACGATAACCGCCGAGTCAATGGTAATGTCACCGGTAGGTATGGTTCCCCCACTAACTCATCTCCTCACTGAGATTCTTGCCCCGGGGTACCTCCGGCCCCCACCATGTACCTGCACACGGACCCCTCCTTTCCTCGCGTGGGGTATATATTTCAGAACCGATAAAACTCATGGTGGGTGATGAAATATCATATCAAGGGAAACCGGGTTTTTCAAATAATGCATAATTTCATGAAACTACCACGGTCCCCAAATCCAGAAAACATCATGAAAAATCCATATCTCAATGCTAAAATCCATGAATATAATATACGCAACTTAAAAACTGAAATGCGAGCATATAAAGGAAAAGCCGCTATTTAACTACAACAAGTTAATATAATATCATGCGGTTCCTAATTTCTCCAATTTTAAATAACATCAAGTAAAGGTAAACATGTAGCCAAAGCCAGATATATATGTAAACATAAAGGTATAGCAAGGTATACATGTAGCTATGTCATTATGTGTGTATGTACCTATCGCTAATGGTACAATACCCTATAGGTATCTGGTATCTAGCATGTAAACATGTCAAGGCATATGTGTAAGCATGTAGGTATACAGGTATGCTATATGTCATATGCATAAAGAAAAATGAATCAATGTCTCAATGTCCCTAACCAAACAATATCATATAGGTATGTGGGTTGTGCGTGACATGGCAATTATTGACGATGTGTGTGGCATACAATCAGTGCTCGTGCAACATAAGCCGTCAATAATATGTGCAGTATCCTAAGGGTACTAGTCCAAGCACAACAATATCTAAGTAATAAAGTGTATGCGCAACTCTATATATGAAATAGAATATGCGACAAGTCAAGTTATCTCTGTTAGTGTATATGCCCTAGAGGCCATTACTGTATCATACTAGTTTGTATATTACTTGATGGAAGCTTGGGATATTCACAGTTGTATAGACAATCTTGCTCAAAATGGTAGTATGCTACTTGGTTTGTCTCTACTTCAATATGTGCATGTGTTTCTTTTAGCATATCGCTTATACATATTAGTAGAGCCCTTAGGATCTTTGATTGATTACCAGCGTTGCGATGGCAGTCACACTTGTGGGGGCTGGGTAATCTATAAGCACATCCTTATACAGGTCCCTAGTCGTAGGACTATCGAGACAGGGCATCGATACTCCGGAGTAGACTAGCGCATGCGCTTCTCATCCCAGCAGGGGAGATGGTCTGTCCCACAGCCATCAGTACGTCGTACTGGAGATAGTATGCGGGTGCTCGTTAGGTTACGAGTACACTGGACAGGACTCGTCGGGAACTGTTGGTTGGTACTATACCTATCGTCAGTTATCAGTTTCCAGGTGGCATGAGTACAGCTTAGTCCGCTGACTTGACACCGTCACTTCGCCTCGAGTGTGTTCCCACTGTACTTAGATTACTACCCTACCATTGCTCAAAGGAGTCGTGCAAACAGGTAGTAGTTGGGTGCAGTCCCGAAGCACTTGGAGGCAGTGACGGTTAGACAGGATTCGTCTCTCCCGGTATTGGGGGTTGATATCGCGCTGTGTCTAGGAGAGCCATTACACAAGTAGTCCCTGGCCAGGGCAAGCGAGATATACTGGTAGGTTTCCAGTGTTATCTCAGGGTGTTCTGGGCTACACTCCGACACGACTTGTACCGCTATTAGGGGACTGACGTTTACCACCCCCTAGGCCCGCCATGCGATATTCTCAGACGAACGGACCGGACTGTACGGAGATTGTCACATACAGGCTCAGTAGGAGTTCGGATGGGTTTACCTCATCGGTCTTCTTATCGACATCTACCTGGGGGCCGTTACGTACAGCTAGTGCCGCTTGCGGTCTGTAGTTAAACCCACTGCCAGCGTAGTGTCGAGTCTTTAAAGTCCCACACAGAGAGTTTCCCTGCACTGAGCGAAACGTGTAGAGGCCGTATGGTTTTACGACAGGGCTACGATCACTTACGTGCACTTGTGTGCGTATGCTGTTCGGGTAGGCAATACTAGTGGGCTTTGGTTTAAGCCGGATCCTAGTATTGCACGGATGGATTTATTTTGTCTTCTGTGCATTCGCATTCTACGGAATGCGGATGCGGGTGTGTATGAACAGTTTTGAGGAGCGAAGAAGGAGGAGGTGCCTCATTAGGGTTTTGACAGTTGATTCGGTCAAAACCATTTTGAAGCGGACTCATTAGGGTTTTGGCAGTTCGTTCGGTCAAAACCATTATGAGCCGGGGACATTATTTAATAATCTTTTTCGTGATAATTATGTGATGGCTAATTGCTTTGACCATTTGACCATACTTGACTTTGTTGACCGTTTGACCAAAGTTGACTTGGACCTTCATGAGAGCTCTAGAGTTTTCTTTGGTTTTCTTTTTATTTTTGGATATGAAAATGGTCAAGTCAATTGTTGCCATCAACTTTATCATGAAAAGATTAGTCATGATGATGTTGGTGTATTATTGAACCATGGTTCATTTTCTTAGTTCATTCTTGATCTCTCATTCTCTCTCTTAAGAAAAAGAAATGAGAAAGCTCCATGGTTCTCCTTCATCTTCCTCCTCTTGAAAATTCCTTTGATCTCATGTGTTGAGAGAAAAAGGATCCAAATAGACAAACACTTCCATCTACCTCTTCTACACATCCTAGGACATCAAGACTAGCGATCTTGATGCCCTAGTTACCTCGGCTCGAGGTGGAGCTCGGAGCACAACTCTCGGGTGGATCGTCTTCGACTCAAGAAGGCCGCGGAGGTGACCAAGATCCGGATCGATCCTCGGAGCATGGATGGACGAGCAGGACAGCGGAATGAAGACCCGAAGGACCAGTATCATGAGGTATAATCTCTATGACATAGTAGATAGCACCTCAAGTAGTTTGCTAGTTTGTAGTTTAGCAAAGATCCTTCTTTTAGTCCATGTTGCCTTTGCGCCAAAAATTGTTTTTCGCCATTTCCGCCTCCCCGTAAGAACCGGGGTGAGCAACGTGGACTTACAGTGGTATCAGAGCCTAGCTAAACATAAACTAGCAAGTTAGCGAAGTGTTTAGAATTTCGATCGGAAAAAAAATCGCAAAACACGTCCGGAAAAACCATGCTTCTGCCGATTTTTTATACTGCTCTAAAAATGAATTAACATGCATGAAAAATCGGCTCATGGTTTTGTAAAAACACAGAACAAAAACGATCCAGTGACTCGGTCAAAGCGTCGCGGATCCGCGGCAAGAACATGCTTCCTGCCACGGATCCGCGGCCGAGTTGACTCGGCCGTGGACCGGGTTTTGTGCAGTGTTCTTATTTGGATGTTTTAGGATTTTTAGTATAGTTTGTTTCTACCCAGATTTTCCAGAAAACAAATTTATTTTTGGGGTGGTTACAAATCCGTATTTTGATCGAAATTCCGTAGACTTTACTAATGGGTATTATCTGTGATGTGATATATGTATTGAACGTCTGCTAATCGCTATACGTCGATTAGTGGGGGTTATACATATCTGTGATCTGTAATGTTGATGGTTTGTGGATATGAACTCGTTGGATTGTCGCGGATGAATAGCCGGGTGGATGTGAGATGAGAGTTTTTTTTTTCTTTCATTCATGTAAAATTTGTAATTGATGTAATATTATTTTATGGCCGCACATCCGGGATGAGGTTGTAGCCGCCATTGTATAATTTCTTTTACTGTTTTTGCTCCTAGGATAGACCCAAGGTGGGGTGCACAAACTACCGGGTATTTCGAAGTGCCGAGTGGCCTACTCACGTTGTTGAGAGAGGTTGCTTCGCTTCGGGTACTTGGCGGGTAGTTTGCCGCACCCGTAGGGGTCTAGGGTAGGGTTTGGCTATTCATCACGACCGTGTAATCCGCTTTTCGTTGCAGGCTCGAACGAATCGCAGATTCCTAGTATATCCAAAGTGTTCATCTGTGATCTGGAATGGCTATCATTGCATCTGACGAATGTATATATCTATGTATGATATCTATTTAGGCGTTGCTTATGTTTTGCATCCGCGCTAGTCCAGCCCCCGCTCTGTCGTTAGTTAAGTAACCTAACGGGCGATAACGGGACCCCGTGGCGAATGCGGATGCATAAGCGTACGTCATATTTTCGTTGTTTTCTACAATGGTAGGATTAAATGATGGGACGCATTAAAATTAATGCAAGAAAATAAACCAAGTAAAAGTCATTGGAACACTTTCAAAACCACTCGGTTCTTTTCAAAAACCAACTTTTAAACGCGGAGCTTGAACCACTCCTTTTAAAAGCTATCTCGTTCCATCGATTATATCAAGTTCACTACGTTCACGATTTCGCCAAAACCATTCGTAGCCCTCCGTCATTTCATATGGATAGTCAATAGTATTCAAGCTGTGTTTGTTGGCCAAAGTCAAGGCACAGTGTTTGGTAGCTATTGGGTATTCATATGCAGCATAGATATATGCGTTGGTTTGGGACAGTCGTACTGTCTTGTTGGCCAAAGTCAAGGGTAGGTACGGGTGGGTTCAAATTAACCTGGAGAATGACGGATAGAACTTGACATGTGACTTATGATTTGTTGGCCAAAGTCAAGGTCATAAGAGCATGCGGCAAAAATCCACATCGGGAGTTTCTAAAGAAACTGAAACTTGCTAGCGCTGCATACCATTTGGAGCGTGATGATTCTGGTAGGATTCCTTCAGTTTTGTCACGCAATGATATTTGGATCCCGATCCTACTGTGAGTATATGCTACTCCTCAGGAACTTTCTCACTTAACGAGCAATGCTATAAACCAAGTAGGTGTCTAGAAAGGTGTTAGCGGGGCTATGCCCACAGGGAAAAGAGGTTACTTAATTAAGGAACTTCGCGAAAGCGTTGGAAAACCTCCCTCGAAGTACCGACACTGGCATGGCTGAACGGTTAAGCAAGTATTGTACGGTGAGATTGATCCCGACTAATTCTTCCTTTATGGTTTGAGGAGGGATTCGAGAGACAGTGGGAGCCATCCTGTTTAGATAAATTAAAAACCAATCTAAACTTGCAAGAGCATCATGCTGAGTGTTTTCTTCTCTCTCTCTTAATTGCAGCGACCCAGTGACCACACCTAGGTTACATCTAGATAATAAAATGACTGAATCTGACTGTTATGACTGGCAAAGGCCTGTCCAGATGTCCATTGCCCATGACATGCTGGGACACCTCTTAACTAATCCAACCCATGCCGTCTCAGGACCAGTTTCCCCAGTCACGGATATTGATGTCCGTAAGACATCGGAAAAAGACTGTGCGAAAGCCAAGTGCCTTGTGTTAGCCTCAGTTGATGGTGGATACCGGAGGCAGCACGAGAGGATGGACTTAGTTTCTATCTTCCTCCATAACAAAGATTTATATGGAGAGCAATCTCGTATCGCAAGATATGAGACCTCGAACTAATTGCTTCAAGCGAGGTTGGCTATCGGGTCATCTGTAGGGGGCAACGTCCTTACAGAGACCAGCTATTTTAACCACATGGACCTGAAGACCACGTTGAAGAACGGGTCAGGTGCTGACTTGATTCTACAGTCTCTGCCTTCTACCCTGAAGGAAATCAGGGAAGTAGAAGGAAAGAGAAGGGCGGAAGTTTCGGGACTGGATGTAGTAAAAGAGGGACGTTCCTATTGTTACGGGAATGAACATTGGCAGAAGGATTGCAGGGCTAGCAAAGCCAGTAGCCAGAATTCGAAGCATGTTGTGGCTTCGGCTTCGGGTGTGTTTGTAATAGAGAACTGTATGTCAGTTAACCCTACTTCCTGGGTATTGGATACCGGATCAGGATCTCACATCTGTAATTCGTTACAGGCTCTGAGAAACCGTAGGGTTATCAAGATAGGTGATATGACTCTCAGGGTTGCTAACGGAATGAGCATGTACGCTGAATCCGTAGGGGAATATCATCTTTGACTGACAACTGGGCAGATATTGATTCTGCGTGACTGTTTTTATGTACCAGGTGCGACTTGTAATATCATATCTGTATCCTTACTTTCTAAGGAAGGATATGATTTTACTTTTGTAAGCGATGTAGTCAACATCCACCTAAATCAAGTTCTGATTGGGTCAGGTACATTGAAAAACGGGATATACGTATTGAATCAAGCTCAGGTTTTCAGTGTCCAGAACACACTTAAAAGAAAGTCTCCGGAATTAAATCAGGCTTTCTTATGGCATTGTAGACTGGGTCACATTAATGAGACACGGTTGACAAAGTTACATAAAGAGGGATACTTGGATCCGTTCGAGTATCAGTCTTATGCCACTTGTGAATCTTGTCTCGTGGGAAAGATAACAAAGACTCCGTTCACTGGACACGGAGAAAGAGCAAGCGAGCTCTTGGGACTCATACACAGTAACGTGTGTGGTCCAATATCTACACATGCGCAAAGTGGTTATTCATACTTCATTACTTTCACAGATGATTTCTCTAGGTATGGACATGTCTTCTTGATGAAGTATAAATCCGAGGCCTTTGAGAAATTTCGGGAATACAAGAATGAAGTTGAAAAACAAACAGGCAAAAGTATCAAGACACTGAGATCTGATCGAGGTGGTAAATACTTGAGTGCCGAGTTTCTGGACTACTTAGAAGAGAATGGAATTCTCTCTCAGCTTACTCCTCCATACACACCACAACACAACGGTGTATCGGAAAGGCGGAATCGAACCCTATTGGATATGGTTCGTTCCATGATGAGTAAGGCTGAACTACCGCGATCTTTCTGGAATTATGCGCTAGAATCAGCTGCATACCTTTTGAACCGAGTTCCAACTAAGACTGTGCCTACTACACCATATCAGATGTGGTGTGGGAAGAAACCCTATCTTAAGCACATTAAGACATGGGGATGTCCAGCTTTTGTCAAAAAGCAGCAAGCGGACAAACTCGAGGCACGCTCAGTACAATGTAAGTTTGTGGGATACCCAAAAAACTCCAAGGGGTATCTTTTCTATTACGCAGAGGAACAAAAGGTTTTTGTTTCTCGTCATGCCCGCTTCTTGGAAAGTGGGTTTTTGGAAAACCAGTTAAGTGGGAGCGCAATAGAACTGGAAGAAATTCCAGAACCACGAGCTATTACTGAAAGCTTGGAAGAACCAGACGTTTCAAGAGAACCGGACATCCCAACGCCACTCCGCAGGAGTAGTAGGAAGTCTCATCCGCCCGAGAGATACTACGGTTTTCTCATAGACGGGGATAGAGAGGATTGCACCATTGACTATGGTGAGCCTACTAGCTTCCAGCAAGCCAATCAGAGCGGTGACTAGGTAAAATGGCTAGATGCAATGCGAACCGAGATGGAGTCCATGTACACCAACAAAGTTTGGACTTTGGACTTTGCTCCAGAAGGGGTAAAACCCGTAGGCTTCAAATGGATCTTCAGAAAGAAGATTGGTGTAGATGGGCAGGTAGAAACCTATAAAGCTAGACTTGTTGCAAAGGGTTTTCGTCAAAGACCTGGTTTGGATTATGACGAGACCTTTTCTCCAGTGGCTATGCTTAAATCCATTCGGATCCTTCTTGCCATTGTTGCTTTCCACGATTATGAAATCTGGCAGATGGACGTAAAGACGGCTTTTCTAAATGGAAATTTAGAAGAGTGCGTCTATATGGATCAGCCGGAGGGATTCATTCAGAGTGGGAGCAGCGGTAAAGTGTGCAAGTTGCTAAAGTCCATCTATGGACTGAAGCAGGCATCGCGGAGTTGGAATATCTGCTTTGATGATACTGTCAAGGAATTCGACTTTATCAAAAACCCAGATGAACCATGCATTTACAGTAAGATTGTAGGGAGAACTGTGGTATTCCTTGTCTTGTACGTGGATGACATTCTCCTAATAGGAAATGATATTCCTATGCTACAGTCAGTCAAAGGATTCTTGTCGCAGAGGTTCTCCATGAAGGACCTGGGCGATGCCAACTACATTCTGGGGATCCAGATCTATCGTGATAGATTTAAGAGGATGTTGGGACTTTCACAGTCCAGGTACATCGACACCATACTGAAAAGATTCAGTATGGAAGATTCCAAGCGCGGTAATTTACCGGCTTGTCATGGGATCACCCTCTCCAAAGAGATGTCTCCCAAGACTGATTTGGAAAGGGATCGCATGTCTATTATACCCTACGCTTCTGCGGTAGGCTCTATAATGTATGCGATGTTATGTACCAGACCAGATGTAGCATACGCATTGAGCGTTGTAAACCGGTATCAGTCGGACCTAGGGGAGAAACACTGGATAGCGGTAAAGAACATTCTCAAGTACTTGAGAAGGACTAAGGAGATGTTCTTGGTGTATGGCGGAAAAGACCTCCAGATCGAGGCCTTTGTTGACTCTAGCTTCCAGAGTGACAAGGATGACTCCAAGTCCATGTCGGATTATGTATTTACCATCAATGGAGGGGTGGTTTGCTGGAAGAGTTCCAAGCAGGAAACCGTTGCTGACTCAACTATGGAAGCGGAGTACATAGCTGCTTGCGTGCCGCAAAGGAAGCTGTCTGGATGAAGAAGTTCCTCACGGAGCTTCAGGCGGTTCCTACCATTGTTGATCCAATACCGTTGTATTGCGACAACAACGGCGCTATAGCTTTAGCGAAGGAACCCAGGTCCCATCAGAAGTCCAGGAACATTTTGAGGCGGTACCACCTGATCAGGGAGATCGTAGATCGCCGGGAGATCGAGGTGAAGAGAGTAGATTCGGAGGATAACACTGCAGATCCACTCACGAAGGCCCTACCCCAGACTCAGTTCGAGAGGCTGATCGAGATGATAGGTCTTCGATACGCCAGTACATGGCCTTAGTGCAAGTGGGAGATTGTTAGTGTATATGCCCTAGAGGCCATTACTGTATCATACTAGTTTGTATATTACTTGATGGAAGCTTGGGATATTCACAGTTGTATAGACAATCTTGCTCAAAATGGTAGTATGCTACTTGGTTTGTCTCTACTTCAATATGTGCATGTGTTTCTTTTAGCATATCGCTTATACATATTAGTAGAGCCCTTAAAATCTTTGCTTGATTACCAGCGTTGCGATGGCAGTCACACTTGTGGGGGCTGGGTAATCTATAAGCACATCCTTATACAGGTCCCTAGTCGTAGGACTATCGAGACAGGGCATCGATACTCCGGAGTAGACTAGCGTATGCGCTTCTCATCCCAGCAGGGGAGATGGTCTGTCCCACAGCCATCAGTACGTCGTACTGGAGATAGTATGCGGGTGCGCGTTAGGTTACGAGTACACTGGACAGGACTCGTCGGGAACTGTTGGTTGGTACTATACCTATCATCAGTTATCAGTTTCCAGGTGGCATGAGTACAGCTTAGTCCGCTGACTTGACACCGTCACTTCGCCTCGGGTGTGTTCCCACTGTACTTAGATTACTACCCTACCATTGCTCAAAGGAGTCGTGCAAACAGGTAGTAGTTGGGTGCAGTCCCGAAGCACTTAGAGGCAGTGACGGTTAGACTGGATTCGTCTCTCCCGGTATTGGGGGTTGATACCGCGCTGTGTCTAGGAGAGCCATTACACAAGTAGTCCCTGGCCAGGGCAAGCGAGATATACCGGTAGGTTTCCAGTGTTATTTCAGGGTGTTCTGGGCTACACTCCGACACGACTTATACCGCTATTAGGGGACTGACGTTTACCACCCCCCTAGGCCCGCCATGCGATATTCTCAGACGAACGGACCGGACTGTACGGAGATTATCACATACAGGCTCAGTAGGAGTTCGGATGGGTTTACCTCATCGGCCTTCTTATCGACATCTACCTGGGGGCCGTTATGTACAGCTAGTGCCGCTTGCGGTCTGTGGTTAAACCCACTGCCAGCGTGTTAGTATATATGCCCTAGAGGCCATTACTGTATCATACTAGTTTGTATATTACTTAATGGAAGCTTGGGATATTCACCTTGTATATACAATCTTGCTCAAAATAGTAGTATGCTACTTGGTTTGTTTCTACTTAAATGTGTACATGTGTTTATTTTTATTATATCACCTATACGCATTAGTGGAGCCCTTAGGATCTTTGCTTGATTACCAGCGTTGTGATGGCAGTCACACTAGTGGGGGCTGGGTAATCTATAAGCACATCCTTATACAGGTCCCTAGTCGCAGGACTATCGAGACAGGGCATCGATACTCCGGAGTAGACTAGCACATGCGCTTCTCATCCCAGTGTGGGAGATGGTCTGTCCCACAGCCATCAGTACGTCGTACTGGAGATAGTATGCGGGTGCTCGTTAGGTTACGAGTACACTAGACAGGACTCGTCGGGAACTGACCGGTTGGTATTATACCTATCGTCAGTTATCAGTTCCTAGGTGACATGAGTACAGCTTAGTCCGCTGACTTGACACTGTCACTTCGCCTCGAGTGTGTTCCCACTGTACTTTGATTACTACCCTACCACGGCTCAAAGGAGTCGTGCAAACAGGTAGTAGTTGGGTGCAGTCCCGAAGCACTTGGAGGCAGTGACGGTTAGACAGGATTCATCTCTCCCGGTATTGGGGGTTGACATCGCGCTGTGTCTAGGAGAGCCATTACACGAGTAGTCCCTGGCCAGGGCAAGCGGGATATACTGGTAGGCTTCCAGTGTTATCTCAGGGTGTATTGGGCTTCACTCCGACACGACTTGTACCGCTATTAGGGGACTGACGTTTTACCGGCCCCCTAGGCCCGCCATGCGATGTATCAGACGAACACACAGGACTGTACGGAGATTGTCACATTCAGGCTCAGTAGGAGTTCAGATGGGTTTCACCTCGTCAGTCTTCTTGTCGGCATCTACCTGGGGACCGTTACGCACAGCTAGTGCCGCTTGCGGTCTGTGGTTAAACCCACTGCCAGCGTAGTGTCGAGTCTTTAGAGTCCCACACAGAAAGCTATTCGCCTTTAGGCAAAAGAGTAGAGGTCGCATGGTTTTGCGACAGGTCGCATGGTTTTGCGACAGGGTTCAGTCACATCCATGCACTTGTGCACGTTTAGTGTCCGGACAGTTTACACTAGCGGGCTTTGGTTTAAGCCAGATCCTAGTGTACGTATTGGGATTGGTTTTATCCAGTTTGTATTCGTGTTCCTCGGAACGCGAATACGGGTGTGTATGCACAGTTGACGGAGAGACAGAGGCAGAGGATTCTCATTAGGGTTGTTGACCGTTGACTGTTGACTATTGACTTTTTGCTCAACCCTAATGAGAATATGATATGTAATTAACAATAATATTAATTAAGTATTGTGGTGACATGGTTGTTGAGGGGTTGACCTTGTTGACTTGTTGACTTTGTTGACCGGTTGACTAGGTTGGACTAGTTGACCATCATGATGACAATGGCTATCATTTCATGGCAAAGACTTTTTACTTGCTTGTTCTCTTGTGCAATATGAGTGCATGAAATGATATCGCCATTTTGACTTAAACCATTTACACAATACTTGATTACTATTTTTATGATGATGGTTTTGGATTATGAGAGCCAAGTGAGAAAAGTCTTGCTCATTCTATCATTTTCATTCTCTCTCTTGTTCTTGAGCTCTCATCTTCTTCCTCTTGCTCTCCCTCTCTTTAGTCTATGGTTCACTTGTCTCATGTGTTGAGAACCAAGAACCATAGAGAAAATCCCAACACACTCTCCTCTACTCACTCTAGTTCACAAGGTTTAGCAAACCGAGTGAAGTAGTTTCTTCAAAGACCGAAGTGTTAGTTATATATATGCCCTAGAGGCCATTACTGTACATTGGATGTATATTGTAGTGGATGCTGGGACATATATAGGTAGGACTTTCTTGCTCGACATGATAGTACGCTATCTGGTTGCTCTTTATCTTAACGTGTATACTTTCTGTCTCTCTGTTACATGTTGATAAAGCCCTTAGGATGTGTACTCGACTTCCAGGACTATGATGTAGATCATACTAGTGGGGCCTGGGTAGTCCATGAGTACATCCTTGAAATGTTCCTAGTCGAGGGAATATCGAGACGGGGCATCGATATTCCAGAGTAGACTAGCGCATATCTTCTCGACCCATGCGATGGGCGATGGATGATCCCATATCCATTGGTGTTTGACATCGAAGATGGTATGCGGGTGCTCAGTGGAGACTGGGTACACTGAACGGACTCGCCGAGAACTCCCAGATGGTATTATACCTCACGTCAGATGGCAGTTCTCTGGTGACACTGGTACAGCTTAGTCTGTTGACCCGAGATTGTCATAGAGTCTTGTGTGTCTCCCACTGTGCTTTGATTTCCACCCTACCACGGCTCTACTGAGTCGTGCAAACAGGTGGTTTTTGGGTACAGTCCCGATTCACATGGAGGCAATGAGCGATAGGAGGGGATTCGTCTCTCCCGGTATTGGGGGTTGATGTTGCGCAATGCACGACTGGCCATAACAGGAAATCCCTGGCCAGGGTTGCCGTGATATACTGGTAAGAGTTATCAGTAGTTTCACGAATGTTATGGACCTCAAGTCGGCATGACTTATCGAGCTACTGGGGTCTGACGTTTACCACCCCTAGGTGAGATATGCGACATATCAGACGAACAGACCGGACTATACGGTAAGTGTTACTGGTTGGATTCACAGGAGTGTGAGCGGGCTTGCTCGTCGATCTTCTGATCGCTCAATACCCGGGTGGCCGTTACGTTTAGCAGACCGCTTGCAGCTTGTGGGTGCTTTGATATGATCATCATCCGCTACCGGCGTATTGACGAGTCTTTAGAGTCCTACATAGAGGTTTCCTGGCTCAAGCGAAACGAAATAGGAGCGCATATGAGATATGTGCGGGACCGAGAATAATGCGTGTATGTGATACCGTATTCTATTCTCGCGATGAATGTATCGATTAGTTATATGCGATATAACCTAGTTATCGAATCAAGGATCGATTCGATAAGCCGATACATTGGATACTAGCCGGTTATATGCGATATGACCGGATCGTTAAATCAAGTATTGATTTAATGATTTAATGAATAATTATATATTTGATATATTACTTTACATTAACTAGTATTGGTTCACTTTATGAGGATATTCTCACTTGATGATGCACATTGTATATGTGATATATTCTTGTGCACTTGTTTGTATCATGTTTGATGATACATGCAACCTTGGGTTTGTGTAAAGACTTAAACCATGATTAGTGAATGGTTAGGGTTTCTTTTCTTTTAATTCTTTATCCATTTATTTATTTATTCATTCTTTTTGGCAAAAGAAAAGGATGGTGGCTTTCTTTGTTTTACATTGAAGCTTCTTGAAGCTTTGAATAAGTCCACCATTCTTGTCTCATGTCTAACCCTAACCACTCATCTAACCCTAGTTAAATCTCTACACTAAACCATGGTTGTTGACATGATAAGTATCATATGGTTTTTTATTTTAACTAATAACTTATCATATATTATCTTCTTCTTCTTCTTCTTCAAGAAGAAAGATGTTGATAGCTTCAATGGCAACTAACCAAATCAAGTGAGAAATCCAAATCGAAAGTCTACCCACTTCCTATTTCTTCATCCTCTACTACTTGCCATGTAGTAGAGTGTGTTGTCTTCACAAGTTTCTTGACTTGGCGAAGACGGAGCTCGTTCTTGTGATGCCTCGACGTAGATCATCTTCGGCATCGAACCGACGATCAAGCCCGCCCATTTCTTCAACGAAGCCGATGCTTGAGTTCAAGGTTCATTTTGGACAGCGGAGGGAGATCATCGCGGAGCTTAGAAAGTGGTGGACCCGATCTACAAAGGTTGTAGTCACTTTCCCTTAGCATTTAATTCGATTACATGCTTGCTTCGCCTATATATCTAGTTGACGATCCGTATTAGGGTTTGTAGGCACCCGTAAAATTTGATTTGTGCATGTTTGATCACTTGTGAGACTCCATTAGAGTGCCTAGGAACCCTACAGTGGTATCAGAGCCTAGCTAGAGCCTTAGGCGAAGTCCCGACGGAATTAGAAGTCCGATCGACCCGAAACCTCGATTTTAATATGCTCTCTGGACTTTTTTGAAATTGATGGATTTTTGTGAATTAAAAATATGCAGAAAATTAAGAAGAATATTGTAAGAATTACTGTACAAAACGGAAGGCCTAAATAGATTAAGTAGCCGCGGAAGAGCGGCACAAGCTGGCTTGTGCGGCACTTCCGCGGCCGTACGGCCTGTTCTGCCAATTTAATTTGCACAGTAATTTTATATTAATATTCCTGAGTTTTCTGGGAATTTTTAATTTGCATTCCAGAGTTTTATTTCTGGGTTGTATTGGGAACTCAGTGTATCGATCGGATTGTCTAATTTTGTCAGTGTGTTTTTCCGGGTATTTTAGAATATGTTAAAAAGTTCGATCGGATATAAATGCCCACTTTTTCCCCTGCCGGGAAATTTCCAATTGTTGGATTTTTCCGTAGTTTAACGACGTTCTAAGTAGTGCAAGTAACGCGATGGTCCCTCTAGAAGACAACAAACCTTAACTCGATTATGTGACCGTCTTGAACTGCCCTTTGAACCTTCGGGTTTGGGGCAGTACGGCGTGCCACATGTGAGGCGTTGGCTTGACCCTTCTACGGCTGGACCGTTGGTACTGAGGCACGAACTGAATGCTGTTAGACTTATTTCATGGGTTGAGCTGTTTCGGGAAAACTTGGGTGTTCGAATGTTCGATCGGAAAGTTTAAGATTTTCTGTTTATCCGGAATGTGATACAATAATTGGAATTCACAAAAGTAATGTGATAACTGAATGAATGTTATAAACATAGCACTTTAGTCTCACTTGATCGGTTGCCACGGAATTTTGATGAGATCAAAAGTCCGTCGCAATCACGTAGCGTACGCGGATACTCGCCGGGTAAACTTAATAGACAGCTTCACCCCATAGCCCCGACCAAGTGACTGTAGGAGAACCCCATCGCCGAAAGCATCCGTTCGGGTGCTCGCGGCAGCGGTGTTCCGCCTTGGTGCACTTCGTCGACGGTTTCGGGGGTGCGGCCGTCTACTAAAGTTTGCGACGAGCATTCGATCAGAATGTCGGGAATTCTGTTGAATTGCCCGACTTGATATTGAAAAGAGTTTTCGATAATGAGACTAAAATGCGGGGTTTATAATTGTTAGGCATGCGATGTCTAAGTATTTCATTTGGTCAGGCATGCGATATCTGAGGAGGTTGCGGATTCCAACTGTTGTAGTTTTACACTTTCTTTTCTGTGACCGTAAGTGTAATATGTGATATCGCCGGTTTCGTTGCTATATGTCAACGACAATTGGAATGCGCATATTTACTTACGCTGATGACATGTGATGTTATGTGTTGCTGGATATGTTATATTGGATCATCGTGTTTGAATAGCCGGGGGTTTTTATGTGAGATGAGTGTTTTTCATTTTCATTCATGTAAAAAACTTGTATGTAATATTCTTTTATTGGGGCACTTCCAGGTTGCGGATGTTGTCACCATTTGTATATTATTTATTTTTCTGCACTAGGATAGACCCAAGGAGGGGAGCACAAGTAACCGGGTTCTAGGGTCCAGTGGGAGACCATCTCGAGGAGTCGAGTCCGGGTCTCCTAACCCTAGAATTGGTAGGGTTACTTGCCGCTCTCGTAGGGGTCTAGGGGTGTGGGATTGGCTATTCATCACGACCGTGGAATCCGTGTTTTATACTGGCTCGTATTGAAAACACGGACGTCCTAGTATATCCAATATTTCATATGTTTCTTCTGCTGTGATTTATCTGTGATCATGTGATGTTCTGTGACAGATATTATATACAGTATATATGATATATTATATAGACGTTGCTTATGTTTTACACCCACGCTAGCCCTGCCCCGCTCTGCCGTTAGTTACCTAACCTAACGGTGCAGACGGGACATCGAGGCGAATGCGGATGGCATAAGCGTATGTTATATTTATCTGTGATGTTTAGGAAATTTAAATGATGGGATATTCATTAATGAGATTAATGAAAGAAAATAAACCTAATAGATGTTGTGGAATCGAATTTCAAAATAAAAACAGGTAGCTACAGTTCTTGCTTTGCATCGCGGTGTTCATTATAGAACATCCTGCACCTTATTCGATGAGGAAAGGACCGAGATCCCTTAACCGGGAGTGACTCCTTTAGCAATAACTGGCAGATGCTACACACTCGGTTTGTCTTTGATCGCTTCTATAGTTTTCGCTTTGCACAGTGATATATATGATATATCCCGCACCTCATTCGACGAGGAAAGGGCCGACGATCCCTTCACCGGGAGTGACCCCTTTAGCAAAACTAGAAAAGCCTCGAAAACATTCTATTTAAAAACCATTTGATTCCGCAACGAGATCAAGTTCAAAGCGTTAAAGGTTTTCACAAAAACCATTCGCAACCCTCCGTCATTTTAGGAAGTAGAGTACTTAGTATTCGTGCTGTGTTTGTTGATCATAGTCAAGGCACAGTGTACGGTAGCTAAGTGATGTCTTCCTACACCGCATATGATGCGATTAGATAGGACAGTCGCGTGACTTTGTTGACCTTAGTTAAGGGTCATGTGGGTGGGTCTAATTAATCACGAAATGACGGGTAGAACTTGACTAGTACTTATGATTTGTTGACCATAGTTAAGGTCATAGGTGCTAGGGGTAAAAACCTTTATCGAGAGTTTCAAGTGTTGAAATTTGCAATGAGATTGCATACCTTCTATGTGATAGTTGGATCCCGATACCCACTGCGAGTAATTGTTACTCCTGGGAGAGTTTTGCACTTTACAATTAGCCGATCAAGTAGGTGTCTAGAAAGGTGTCAACGGGGTTACGCCTCTGGGAAAACGAGGTTTACAGTAATTAGGTCCGTGCGAAAGCACGGGGAACCTCCCTCAAAGTACCGACACTGGCCTGGCTGAAAGATTGGCGAACTTGTAGAGTGTAATTAATCCCGGCTAGTCTTTCCTTTTAAGGTTTGAAGGAGGATTTGATAAAAACAGTGGGAGCCATCCTGATTAGATAAAATATATAACCAATCTGATCTTGCAAGAGCGCACGCTGAGTGTTTTCTTCTCTCTCTCTCCTGGTAGCGACCATATAACGCCTTAATCAAGATAATAAAACGGATGTATTGACCAAACCCGCTTGTTATACTAAGCTGGGGAACGTTGGTCCCGCTCCAACTTATAATTGTTATAAGACAGAGCAGGAAATTAGGGAATACCAGATTTCCCATGCCGCCCAAACGAAGAAAGTGCATATGATGCATCTCCTTCGGGTGTGTTCATTACAAAGAACTGTTTCTCAGTATCCTCTGCATCCTGGGTATATAAT
Source organism: Agapanthus africanus (assembly GCA_030015575.1). Taxonomy (NCBI): domain Eukaryota; kingdom Viridiplantae; phylum Streptophyta; class Magnoliopsida; order Asparagales; family Amaryllidaceae; genus Agapanthus; species Agapanthus africanus. Next base: position 543,732,290 of record JASDDO010000024.1, on the reverse strand, counting down.
ACCGGATCAGGATCCCAGATATGTAATCTGTTACATAGGTCTACAAAAAAGGTAGAAAAACTGAGAACGGGTGATAAGTTTCATGAGGCAGAAAACGGGGCAAGTGTTGCAGCCAAGTCTGTTGGTCACTGTCACCCTGTATTACAAATACATTGATTCTGAACAAATGCTATTAGATACCGAACCTGATATACAAAATCATATCGGTCTCTTTATTAGTAAAGAAATGATATAATTTTGTATTGTTGGATAATGTTTTGAACATTTCTTATATCAAAAGTTGATCGGTTCAGGCACGTTATCTAAAAGCATTGACGTTCTAAATCAAACTACAGTTCCTTGTATACAGAACACACACAAGAGGAAGAGTTCAGAAATGAAGGATTCGTTCTTGAGGCATTGTAGACTAGGTCATATCAATGCGACCCGACTGGCTGAAGTTACATTTTAGATGCATATTTAAATCAGTTTGAATTTACATCTTGTGAAACTTGCCAGTCATGTCACAAAGATATAATGACACTAGCTCTGTTTACTGGAAGCAGAGAAAGAGTTAGTAAACTCTTGGGACTGATACATGATGATGTATGTAAGGTCTCCTGTCTACACATGCCAGGACTGGTTCTTTATACTTCATTATATTCTCTGATAATCTCTCAAGATTCAGTCGTATGTTCCTGTTGAAACATAAGTCCGAAGCTTTTGAGGTATTCACAGAATATAAGTTGGAAGTAGAGAACCAAAATACGGGTATAAGTATTATGTCCTATGATGAGATCAGGGAGGAGAATACTTGTGCATGGCATTCCTGGACCATTCTAAAGGAGAATGAGATTCTCTCTCCGTATTACTCCTATGAATACACCACAGCACAACGGTGTATCAGGGCGGAGCAATTACACAATATTAGATATCGTGTGCTCTATGATGAGTACTACTGAGTTACCTATTTCCTTTTTGGGAGTTATGCGCTTGAGAAGCTGCATACCTATTGAATTAGGTTCGAATCAAATCAGTGCCTGCCACTCCATATAAGATATGGTGTGGGAAGATCCTATCTCTTAAGTAAATTAAGATTTGGGATTGTCCGTCCTATGTCAAAAGCAAAATCCGGACAAGATCAATGCAAGGTCAGTTCTGTAGAACTGGAAAGGTTCCAGCTATACGAAACTACAGCTAAAGATTTGACAGAACCAAAGGATTCTATAGTCCCCGACGAACCTCAGCCTCTCCGCCGATCTGGTAGGGTTCCTCGCCTGCCTGAGAGATACCTCGGTTTCTCGATGACAGTGGGTGCGAGGATTGCATCATGAGATGATGACCCAACCAGTTTCGAGCAGGCCATCGAGAGTAGGGACTCTGTAAGAATGGCTGGATGCTTAGTGATCTGAGATGGAATCCTTATACACCAACAAAGTATGGACTTTAGTTGCTATAACTGAAGGGTTAAATCCCCATCAGGAGCAAGTATATCTTGAGAAGATTACTTGGTGTAGATGGAAAAGTTGAGACTTTCAAAGCTAGACTTGTTAAAGGTTTTCGTCATCGACCAGGCGTGGATAATGATGAAACCTTTTTCCAGTAGCTATGCTTAAGTCTATCCAGATCCTACTTACCACGGCTACATACCATGACTACGATATCTGGCGGTTGGGTGCCATGACTGCTTTTCTAAATACTGATTTAGAAGAGAACGTCTATAAGAACACAGCAGAGGTCTACGTAAACAGTGGGAGCAGCGGAGACGTGTGCAAGTTGCTTTACATAATGAAGCAGGCATCGCGGAGTTGGAACATCTGTTTTGATGGATTAGACAAAGAAGTTGACATCATCAAAATGGTAGATGAACCTTGTATAAACAAAAAGGTAGTAGGGAGTATGGTGACGATCCTCGTAGAGTACGTAGATGACATACTCTTGTTAGGGAAGGAGTTTCCTATGCTACGCTCGATCAATCTCCACTTATCACAATGATTTTCCATATAGGATCAAAGTGATACATACTAAATCCTAAGCTTTGGATCTATGAGATAGATCTAATTGGATGTTAGGATACTCACTAGTTGTAGTGAGATGGTATCAATCGATCCTGGGGAGAATCACTGGAAAGGTTCCAGAGTGATAAAGACGACTGAATGTCAGTCACAGGCGTTGTCTTTACCCTCAGTAAAGGGACGGTATGTTGGAAGAGTTCCAAGCTAGATACCGTGGCAAACTAGACGATAAAGGCTGGTAACATCGCTATTAAAGATACTGCCAAAGAGGCAGTTTGGGTGTATATTGGTTCATAGGATGAACCAGGTTCCTGCCATTGTGTGACAATGGAACTGTGGCTTTGGCCAAGGAACCATGGTCCCATCAGTGACCCAGACGTATTCTGAGGCAGCATCACCTGATCATGGAGATAGCTGATCTCCAGGGTGATCGAGGTTAGGAGAGTAGACTCAAAGGACAACACGGCGGATCCACTCACGAAGGCCTTTTCCCAAAGAGAGACTTTTAGGGGATGGTTGAGTATGCGATACTGCAACCACTGCTACAGATGGCCCTAGTGCAAGTGGGAGATTGTTAGTTATATATATGCCCTAGAGGCCATTACTGTACATTGGATGTATATTGTAGTGGATGCTGGGACATATATAGGTAGGACTTTCTTGCTCGACATGATAGTACGCTATCTGGTTGCTCTTTATCTTAACGTGTATACTTTCTGTCTCTCTGTTACATGTTGATAAAGCCCTTAGGATGTGTACTCGACTTCCAGGACTATGATGTAGATCATACTAGTGGGGCCTGGGTAGTCCATGAGTACATCCTTGAAATGTTCCTAGTCGAGGGAATATTGAGACGGGGCATCGATATTCCAGAGTAGACTAGCGCATATCTTCTCGACCCATGCGATGGGCGATGGATGATCCCATATCCATTAGTGTTTGACATCGAAGATGGTATGCGGGTGCTCAGTGGAGACTGGGTACACTGAACGGACTCGCCGAGAACTCCCAGATGGTATTATACCTCACGTCAGATGGCAGTTCTCTGGTGACACTGGTACAGCTTAGTCTGTTGACCCGAGATCGTCATAGAGTCTTGTGTGTCTCCCACTGTGCTTTGATTTCCATCCTACCACGGCTCTACTGAGTCGTGCAAACAGGTGGTTTTTGGGTACAGTCCCGATTCATATGGAGGCAATGAGCGATAGGAGGGGATTCGTCTCTCCTGGTATTGGGGGTTGATGTTGCGCAATGCACGACTGGCCATAACAGGAAATCCCTGGCCAGGGTTGCCGTGATATACTGGTAAGAGTTATCAGTAGTTTCACGAATGTTATGGACCTCAAGTCGGCATAACTTATCGAGCTACTGGGGTCTGACGTTTACCACCCCTAGGCGAGATATGCGACATATCAGACGAACAGACCGGACGATACGGTAAGTGTTACTGGTTGGATTCACAGGAGTGTGAGCGGGCTTGCTCGTCGATCTTCTGATCGCTCAATACCCGGGTGGCCGTTACGTTTAGCAGACCGCTTGCGGCTTGTGGGTGCTTGATATGATCATCATCCGCTACCGGCGTATTGACGAGTCTTTAGAGTCCTACACAGAGGTTTCCTGGCTCAAGCGAAACGAAATAGGAGCGCATATGAGATATGTACGGCACCGAGAATAATGCGTGTATGTGATACCATATTCTATTCTCGCGATGAATGTATCGATTAGTTATATGCGATATAACCTAGTTATCGAATCAAGGATCGATTCAATAAGCCGATACATTGGATACTAGCCGGTTAAATGCGATATGACCGGATCGTTAAATCAAGTATTGATTTAATGATTTAATGCATAATTATATATTTGATATATCACTTTACATTAACTAGTATTGGTTCACTTTATGAGGATATTCTCACTTGATGATGCACATTGTATATGTGATATATTCTTGTGCACTTGTTTGTATCATGTTTGATGATACATGCAACCTTGGGTTTGTGTAAAGACTTAAACCATGATTAGTGAATGGTTAGGGTTTCTTTTCTTTTAATTCTTTATCCATTTATTTATTTATTCATTCTTTTTGGCAAAAGAAAAGGATGGTGGCTTTCTTTGTTTTACTTTGAAGCTTCTTGAAGCTTTGAATAAGTCCACCATTCTTGTCTCATGTCTAACCCTAACCACTCATCTAACCCTAGTTAAATCTCTACACTAAACCATGGTTATTGACATGATAAGTATCATATGGTTTTTTATTTTAACTAATAACTTATCATATATTATCTTCTTCTTCTTCTTCTTCTTCAAGAAGAAAGATGTTGATAGCTTCAATGGCAACTAGCCAAATCAAGTAAGAAATCCAAATCTAAAGTTTACCCACTTCCTATTTCTTCATCCTCTACTACTTGCCATGTAGTAGAGTGTATTGTCTTCACAAGTTTCTTGACTTGGCGAAGGCGGAGCTCGTTCTTGTGATGCCTCGACGTAGATCATCTTCGGCATCGAACCGACGATCAAGCCCGCCCATTTCTTCGACAAAGCCGATGCTTGAGTTCAGGGTTCGTTTTGGACAGCGGAGGGAGATCATCGCGGAGCTTAGAAAGTGGTGGACCGGATCTACAAAGGTTGTAGTCACTTTCCCTTAGCATTTAATTCGATTACATGCTTGCTTCGCCTATATATCTAGTTGACGATCCGTATTAGGGTTTGTAGGCACCCGTAAAATTTGATTTGTGCATGTTTGATCACTTGTGAGACTCCATTAGAGTGCCTAGGAACCCTACACGAAGAAGAAGCCAAAGGTAGAAGCTTTCAGGTGGATCGATCTTCGGCGCAAGGAGACGACGGGGTGAAGCCGATCCGGACAACCATCGAGGCTTGAAGACGAAGGAGTTCAAGAAAGAAAGGTATAACCCCCTAACCGAGTAGTTAACAACTCCTAGTTAGGTTGTTAGTTAGATGTTTAACAAAGATCCGGTTTTGAGTCCATGTTACCACCTCTAGAAAATTGTTTTTCACCAAATTCCGCATGCCCGAAAGTACCGGGAGAGGTAGCATGGACTTACAGTGGTATCAGAGACTAGTTAAACTCTATCTAACATGGTAGCATGGTAGTTAGAAATTCGATCGGAGAAAAAGTCCCGAAATAAACCCGAAAATTCTAAGTTGCTGTCGATTTTTAAAGTTCTGTAAAATTGATAAATTTCATCTTAAAAATCGGCTCAGGGTTTTTATTAAACACCCACGAAATTTGGTCCCACGAACCGGTCAAAGCGCCGCGGAAACGCGGCGGGAGCACGCTCCCGCCGCGGTTCCGCGGCCGAGTTGACTCGGCCGAGGTCCAAATTTTGTGCGGTGTTATTCTGGGATTGTTTTGGGATTTTTGGAATATGTATTTTCTGCCCAGATTTTCCAGAACGAAAATTTTGTGTTTGGGGCCTGAAAATCCGTATTTTTGATCGAACTTCTAAAAGACTTAAGCTGACGGGTTTTTCTGTGATGTGATATTTGTATTGAACGTCTACTAATCGCTATATGTCGATTAGTGGGGGTTATACAAATCTGTGATCTGTAATGTTATTGGAATGTGTATATGAATTCATTGGATTGTCGCGGGTGAATAGCCAGGGGGTTGTGAGACGAGAGTTTTCTTTTCTTTCAATTCATGTAAATTTGTAAATTGATGTAATAATTATTTGTATGGCCGCACAACCGGGTCGGGGTTGTAGCCGTCATTGTATAATTTCTTTTTACTGTTTTTGCTCCTAGGATAGACCCATGGAGGGGGTGCACAAACTACCGGGTATGCCGAAGTGCCGAGTGGCCTACTCACGGAGTTGAGGGAGGTTTCTTCGCTTCGGGTACTTGGCGGGTAGTTTGCCGCACCTGTAGGGGTCTTGGGTGGGGTATTGGCTATTCACCGCGACCGTGTAATCTGCTTTTCGTTACAGGCTCGTACGAATTGCGGGTTCCTAGTATATCCAATGTGTTCATCTGTGATCTGAAATGGCTATCATTGCAATATATCTATATATGATATTATTTAGGCGTTGCTTATGTTTTACAGCCGCACTAACCAAGCCCCCGCTCTGTCGTTAGTTAAGTAACCTAACGGGTAATGACGGGGCCCCGTGGCGAATGCGAATGGCATAAGCGTACGTCATATTTTGGTTGTTTTCTGCAATGGTAGGATTAAATGATGGGACGCATTAAAAGAACTAATGCAAGAATATCACGCATTAAAAGAACTAATGCAAGAAAATAAACCAAGCTTAAGTCGTTGGAACACTTTCGAAAAACCACTCGGTTCTTTTCAAAACTAACTTTTAAATGCGGAGCTTGAGCCACTCCTTTTAAAAGCTATCTCGTTCCATCGATTATATCAAGTTCACTACGTTCACGGTTTTGCCAAAACCATTCGTAGCCCTCCATCATTTCAGTTAAATATTCGGTAGTATTCAAGCTATGTATTTTGACCTCACGCCAAGGCATAGTGATTGGTAGCTGCCGGATATTTATCTGTTGCATAGATAGAATGCGTTGGTTTGGGACAGCCGTACTACCATTTTGGCCTACGTCAAGGGTAGGTACGGGTGGGTTCAAATTAACCTGGATAATGATGGGAAGAACTTGGCATGTGACTTATGATATTTTGACCTCACGCCAAGGTCATAAGAGCATGGGGCAAAAATCCACATCGGGAGTTTCAAAAGAACTGAAACTTACTAGTGTTGCATACCATTTGGAGTGTGATGATTCTGGTAGGATTCCTTCAGTTTTGTCATGCGGTGATATTTGGATCCCGATCCTACTGTGAGTATATGCTACTCCTCGGGAAATTTCTCGCTTAACGATCAATGCTATAAACCAAGTAGGTGTCTAGAAAGGTGTTAGCGGGGCTACGCCCCCAAGGAAAAGAGGTTATTTAATTAAGGAATTTCGCGAAAGCGTTGGAAAACCTCCCTCGAAGTACCAACACTGGCCTGGCTGAACGGTTAAGCAAGTATTGAACGGTGAGATTGATCCTGACTAATTCTTCCTTTTTGGTTTGAGGAGGGATTCGAGAAACAGTGAGAGCCATCCTGTTTAGACAAACTAAAAACCATTCTAAACTTGCAAGAGCATCGTGCTGAGTGTTTCTTCTCTCTCCTAATTGCAGCAACCAATCAACATGACTGGACTTAAGTTACTTCTAGATAAAAACATACTGACAGGGCCAAACTACAAAGATTGGCTCAGGAATGTCAAGATGGCAATCACTTACGACAAGCTGGGGTATCTTCTTACCACCAAAGCTCCCCCTGTCCCAGGTCCCAAAACCAGCATCGCGGATAAGGAAATCCGTAAGACCTGGGAACTAGATTGCGCGAAGGCCAAGTACCTCGTGCTTGCCTCTATGGACAATGAACATCAGAGGAGGCACGAGAATATGGACCACAAATCCATATTTCTTCATACAAAAGAACTGTATGGAGAGCAATCTCGTATCGCAAGATACGAAGTGTCGAAGAAGTTATTTTCGGCAAGATTGGCCGTCGGATCATCGGTAGCGGAACACGTGCTTAAGATGATTGGCTACATTGAGGAGCTCGCGGACCTTGGGACCACGTTGTAGAATGAACTCTATACGGACTTGATTCTCCAGTCCCTTCCTTCCACTTACACCCAGTTCAAACTGAACTTTAACTTACAAGAAAAGGAAGTTGAACTTTCAGAACTCCTCAACATGCTGAGGAGCGCAGAGGGCACCCTACAGAAAGGTAGGAAAACATCCACTTTGTTTGTAGGAGGATCTTCTTCTTCTAGGTCCAAGGCGAAAGCCAAGGGAAAGAAGAAGAAAGCCCCCGCCAAACCAAGGGGCGGTGTTAGTAAAGTGGATACGAAGGGAAAGGCAAAAGCAACAAAGAAAGTGGGGAAGCTTGTGGATAAGGAAGAATGCTTCTATTGTCATAAGAAGGGACACTGGAAGAATGATTGCAGGGCTTGGAAAGCCAGGACATAGGAATTGAAGCAGGTTGCAGCTTCAGCTTCAGGTGTGTATGTTATTGAAAACTGTCTTTCAATAAACTCTGCTTCCTGGGTTTTGGATACCAGATCAGGATCTCATATCTGTAATTCTTTGCAGGCATTGAGAAACCGTAGGGTTTTGAAGGCAGGTGACATGACCCTCAAAGTTGCAAACGGAGCTAGCATGGATGCTAAGGCCGTGGGGGACTATCACCTGGGGTTGTCAGATGGACACGTTTTGGTTTTGCGTAATTGCTATTTTGTACCCAACGCAACTTGTAATATCATTTCTGTATCTTTGACTTCTAAAGAAGGTTATGAATTTGCGTTTGTAAGTAATGTTGTAAACATTCACCTTAATCAAGTTCTGATTGGGTCAGGTACATTAAGCAATGGTATATACGTATTAAACCAACCACAGATTTTCAATGTCCAGAATACACACAAAAGAAAGTCTCCGGAAATAAATCAGACTTTCTTGTGGCATTGTAGACTAGGTCACATCAATGAGAGAAGGTTGACGAAGTTACATACAGAAGGATATTTGAATCCGTTCGAAAATCAATCGTATGCCACTTGTCAATCCTGTCTCAAAGGAAAGATGACAAAGACTCCGTTCACTGGACACGGAGTAAGAGCAAGCGAGCTCTTGGGACTCATACACAGCGACGTGTGCGGTCCAATGTCTACACATGCGCGAAGCGGTTATTCTTACTTCATTACTTTTACGGATGATTTTTCAAGATTCGGACATGTCTTCTTAATGAAACATAAGTCCGAAGCCTTTGGAAAATTCCAGGAATATAAGAATGAAGTAGAAAAACAAACCGGCAAAAGTATCAAGATTCTAAGATCGGATCGAGGTGGAGAATACTTGAGTGCCGAATTCCTGAACTATTTAAAAGAGAACGGAATTCTCTCTCAGCTTACTCCTCCATACACTCCGCAACATAACGGTGAATCGGAGAGACGAAACCGAACCCTATTGGATAAGGTACGGTCCATGATGAGTAACGCTGAGTTACCGCGATCATTCTGGGGGTATGCGCTAGAATCAGCCGCATACCTTTTGAACCGAGTTCCCACTAAGACTGTGCCTACCACACCATATGAGTTATGGAGTTGGAAGAAACCCTATCTTCAATATCTGAAGATCTGGGGATGTCCAGCTTTTGTCAAAAAGCAGCATACGGACAAACTCGAGGCACGCTCAGTACTGTGCAAGTTTGTGGGATACCCAAAGAACACCAGGGGGTATCTTTTCTACCACGCAGAGGAACAAAATGTCCTTGTTTCTCGTAATGCCCACTTTCTAGAACATCAGTTCTTGGAAAAGGAAATTAGTGGGAGCGCAGTAGAACTGGAAGAAATTCCAGAACCACAGACTATTACTGAAAGCTTAGTGGAACCAGAGGGTTCAAATGAACAGGACATTCTTACGCCGCTCCGCAGGAGTAGTAGGCAGTCTCATCCGCCCGAGAGATACTACGGTTTTCTCATAGACGGGGATAGAGAGGATTGCATCATAGATTATGATGAGCCTACTAGCTTCCAGCAGGCCATTCAGAGCATTGACTCGGTAAAATGGCTGGATGCAATGCGGACCGAAATGGAGTCCATGTACACCAACAAGGTATGGACGTTGAACATTGCTCCAGACGGGGTAAAACCCGTAGGATGCAAGTGGATCTTCAAAAGAAAGATTGGTGTAGATGGACAGGTTGAGACCTATAAAGCTAGACTTGTTGCAAAGGGTTTCCGTCAAAGACCTGGCTTGGACTATGACGAAACCTTTTCTCCAGTGGCTATGCTGAAATCCATTCGGATCCTTCTTGCCATTGCTGCCTTCCACGATTATGAGATCTGGCAAATGGACGTAAAGACCGCTTTTCTAAATGGAAATTTAGAGGAGTGTGTCTATATGGACCAACCAGAGGGTTTCATTCAGAGTGGAAGTAGCGGAAAGGTGTGCAAGTTGCTTAAGTCCATCTATGGACTAAAGCAGGCATCGCGGAGTTGGAACATCTGTTTTGATGAGACGGTCAAGGAATTTGGCTTTATCAAAAATCCAGATGAACCATGCATCTATAGTAGATTTGTAGCGAGAACTGCAGTATTCCTCGTTTTATACGTGGATGACATTCTCTTAATAGGAAATGACATTCCTATGCTACAATCTGTCAAGGGGTTCTTGTCATACAGGTTCTCCATGAAAGACCTGGGTGATGCCTCATACATCCTGGGGATCCGGATCTATCGTGATAGATCCAAGAGGATATTAGGACTTTCACAGTCCAGGTACATCGACACCATACTGAAAAGATTCGGTATGGAAGATTCCAAGCGCGGTAATCTACCGGCTTGTCACGGGATCGCCCTCTCTAAAGAGATGTCTCCCAAAACTGATTTGGAGAGGGATCGCATGTCTATTATACCCTACGCTTCTGCGGTAGGCTCTATAATGTATGTGATGTTGTGTACCAGACCGGATGTAGCTTATGCACTGAGTGTGGTAAGCCGGTATCAGTCAAACCCTGGGGAGAAACACTGGATAGCGGTAAAGAACATTCTCAAGTACCTGAGAAGGACTAAGGAGATGTTCTTGGTGTATGGCGAAAAAGACCTCCAGATCGAGGCCTTTGCTGACTCCAGCTTCCAGAGTGACAAGGATGATTCCAAGTCCATGTCGGGTTTTGTCTTCACCCTCAATGGAGGGGCGGTGTGTTGGAAGAGTTCCAAACAGGAAACCGTTGCAGACTCGACGATGGAAGCGGAATATATCGCTGCATCTGATGCCGCAAAAGAAGCTGTCTGGATGAGGAAGTTCTTGAAAGAACTTCAGGTGGTTCCGTCCATTGTTGATCCAATACCTCTGTATTGCGACAACAACGGGGCTATAGCTTTAGCGAAGGAACCCAGGTCCCATCAGAGATCCAGACACATCTTGAGGCTGTATCACCTGATCAGGGAGATCGTGGATCGCCAGGAGATCGAGGTTCGGAGGGTTGCTTCAGAAGATAACACTGCAGATCCATTCACCAAGGCCTTGCCCCAGACTCAGTTCGAGCGGCTGATCGAGATGATAGGTCTTCGATACGCCAGTACATGGCCTTAGTGCAAGTGGGAGATTGTTAGTGTATATGCCCTAGAAGCCATTACTGTATCATACTAGTTTGTATATTACTTAATGGAAGCTTGGGATATTCACCTTGTATATACAATCTTGCTCAAAATAGTAGTATGCTACTTGGTTTGTTTCTACTTAAATGTGTACATGTGTTTATTTTTATTATATCACCTATACGCATTAGTGGAGCCCTTAGGATCTTTGCTTGATTACCAGCGTTGTGATGGCAGTCACACTAGTGGGGGCTGGGTAATCTATAAGCACATCCTTATGCAGGTCCCTAGTCGCAGGACTATCGAGACAGGGCATCGATACTCCGGAGTAGACTAGCGCATGCGCTTCTCATCCCAGTGTGGGAGATGGTCTGTCCCACAGCCATCAGTACGTCGTACTGGAGATAGTATGCGGGTGCTCGTTAGGTTACGAGTACACTGGACAGGACTCGTCGGGAACTGACCGGTTGGTATTATACCTATCGTCAGTTATCAGTTCCCAGGTGACATGAGTACAACTTAGTCCGCTAACTTGACACTATCACTTCGCCTCGAGTGTGTTCCCACTGTACTTTGATTACTACCCTACCACGGCTCAAAGGAGTCGTGCAAACAGGTAGTAGTTGGGTGCAGTCCCGAAGCACTTGGAGGCAGTGACGGTTAGACAGGATTCGTCTCTTCCGGTATTGGGGGTTGACATCGCGCTGTGTCTAGGAGAGCCATTACACGAGCAGTCCTTGGCCAGGGCAAGCGGGATATACTGGTAGGCTTCCAGTGTTATCTCAGGGTGTATTGGGCTTCACTCCGACATGACTTGTACCGCTATTAGGGGACTGACGTTTTACCGGCCCCCTAGGCCCGCCATGCGATGTATCAGACGAACACACCGGACTGTACGGAGATTGTCACATTCAGGCTCAGTAGGAGTTCAGATGGGTTTCACCTCGTCAGTCTTCTTGTCGGCATCTACCTGGGGACCGTTACGCACAGCTAGTGCCGCTTGCGGTCTGTGGTTAAACCCACTGCCAGCGTAGTGTCGAGTCTTTAGAGTCCCACACAGAAAGCTATTCGCCTTTAGGCAAAAGAGTAGAGGTCGCATGGTTTTGCGACAGGTCGCATGGTTTTGCGACAGGGTTCAGTCACATCCGTGCACTTGTGCACGTTTAGTGTCCGGACAGTTTACACTAGCGGGCTTTGGTTTAAGCCAGATCCTAGTATACGTATTGGGATTGGTTTTATCCAGTTTGTATTCGTGTTCCTCGGAACGCGAATGCGGGTGTGTATGCACAGTTGACAGAGAGACAGAGGCAGAGGATTCTCATTAGGGTTATTGACCGTTGACTGTTGACTATTGACTTTTTGCTCAACCCTAATGAGAATATGATATGTAATTAACAATAATATTAATTAAGTATTGTGGTGACATGGTTGTTGAGGGGTTGACCTTGTTGACTTGTTGACTTTGTTGACCGGTTGACTAGGTTGGACTAGTTGACCATTATGATGACAATGGCTATCATTTCATGGCAAAGACTTTTTACTTGCTTGTTCTCTTGTGCAATATGAGTGCATGAAATGATATAGCCATTTTGACTTAAACCATTTACACAATACTTGATTTCTATTTTTGTGATGATGGTTTTGGATTATGAGAGCCAAGTGAGAAAAGTCTTGCTCATTCTATCATTTTCATTCTCTCTCTTGTTCTTGAGCTCTCACCTTCTTCCTCTTGCTCTCCCTCTCTTTAGTCTATGGTTCACTTGTCTCATGTGTTGAGAACCAAGAACCATAGAGAAAATCCCAACACACTCTCCTCTACTCACTCTAGTTCACAAGGTTTAGCAAACCGAGTGAACTAGTTTCTTCAAAGACCGAAGAAGAAGCCAAAGGTAGAAGCTTTCAGGTGGATCGATCTTCGGCGCAAGGAGACGACGGGGTGAAGCCGATCCGGACAACCATCGAGGCTTGAAGACGAAGGAGTTCAAGAAAGAAAGGTATAACCCCCTAACCGATTAGTTAACAACTCCTAGTTAGGTTGTTAGTTAGATGTTTAACAAAGATCCGGTTTTGAGTCCATGTTACCACCTCTAGAAAATTGTTTTTCACCAAATTCCGCATGCCCGAAAGTACCGGGAGAGGTAGCATGGTCTTACAGTGGTATCAGAGACTAGTTAAACTCTATCTAACATGGTAGCATGGTAGCTAGAAATTCGATCGGAGAAAAAGTCCCGAAATAAACCCGAAAATTCAAAGTTGCTGTCGATTTTTAAAGTTCTGTAAAATTGATAAATTTCATCTTAAAAATTGGCTCAGGGTTTTTATTAAACACCCACGAAATTTGGTCCCACGAACCGGTCAAAGCGCCGCGGAAACGCGGCGGGAGCGTGCTCCCGCCGCGGTTCCGCGGCCGAGTTGACTCGGCCGAGGTCCAAATTTTGTGCAGTGTTATTCTGGGATTGTTTTGGGATTTTTGGAATATGTATTTTCTGCCCAGATTTTCCAGAACGAAAATTTTGTGTTTGGGGCCTGAAAATCCGTATTTTTGATCGAACTTCTAAAAGACTTAAGCTGATGGGTTTTTCTGTCATGTGATATTTGTATTGAACGTCTACTAATCGCTATATGTCGATTAGTGGGGGTTATACAAATCTGTGATCTGTAATGTTATTGGAATGTGTATATGAATTCATTGGATTGTCGCGGGTGAATAGCCAGGGGGTTGTGAGACGAGAGTTTTCTTTTCTTTCAATTCATGTAAATTTGTAAATTGATGTAATAATTATTTGTATGGCCGCACAACCGGGTCGGGGTTGTAGCCGTCATTGTATAATTTCTTTTTACTGTTTTTGCTCCTAGGATAGACCCATGGAGGGGGTGCACAAACTACCGGGTATGCCGAAGTGCCGAGTGGCCTACTCACGGAGTTGAGGGAGGTTGCTTCGCTTCGGGTACTTGGCGGGTAGTTTGCCGCACCTGTAGGGGTCTTGGGTGGGGTATTGGCTATTCACCACGACCGTGTAATCTGCTTTTCGTTACAGGCTCGTACGAATTGCGGGTTCCTAGTATATCCAATGTGTTCATCTGTGATCTGAAATGGCTATCATTGCAATATATCTATATATGATATTATTTAGGCGTTGCTTATGTTTTATAGCCGCGCTAGCCCAGCCCCCGCTCTGTCGTTAGTTAAGTAACCTAACGGGTAATGACGGGGCCCCATGGCGAATGCGAATGGCATAAGCGTACGTCATATTTTGGTTGTTTTCTGCAATGGTAGGATTAAATGATGGGACACATTAAAAGAACTAATGCAAGAATATCACGCATTAAAAGAACTAATGCAAGAAAATAAACCAAGCTTAAGTCGTTGGAACACTTTCGAAAAACCAATCGGTTCTTTTCAAAACTAACTTTTAAATGCGGAGCTTGAGCCACTCCTTTTAAAAGCTATCTCGTTCCATCGATTATATCAAGTTCACTACGTTCACGGTTTAAGCCGGATCCTAGTATTGCACGGATGGATTTGTTTTGTCTTTTGTGCATGCGCATTCTACGGAATGCGGATGCGGGTGTGTATGCACAGTTTTGAGGAGCGAAGAAGGAGGAGGTGCCTCATTAGGGTTTTGACAGTTGATTCGGTCAAAACCATTTTGAGGCGGACTCATTAGGGTTTTGGCAGTTTGTTCGGTCAAAACCATTATGAGCCGTAGTCATTATTTACTAATCTTTTTAGTGATAATTATGTGATGGCTAATTGCTTTGACCATTTGACCATACTTGACTTTGTTGACCGTTTGACCAAAGTTGACTTGGACCTTCATGAGAGCTCTAGAGTTTTCTTTGGTTTTCTTTTTAATTTTGGATATGAAAATGGTCAAGTCAATTGTTGGCATCAACTTTATCATGAAAAGATTAGTCATGATGATGTTGGTGTATTATTGAACCATGGTTCATTTTCTTAGTTCATTCTTGATCTCTCATTCTCTCTCTTAAGAAAATGAAATGAGAAAGCTCCATGGTTCTCCTTCATCTTCCTCCTCTTGAAAATTCCTTTGATCTCATGTGTTGAGAGAAAAAGGATCCAAATAGACAAACACTTCCATCTACCTCTTCTACACATCCTAGGACATCAAGACTAGCGATCTTGTTGCCCTAGTTGCCTCGGCTCGAGGTGGAGCTCGGAGCACAACTCTCGGGTGGATCGTCTTCGACTCAAGAAGGCCGCGGAGGTGACCAAGATCCGGATCGATCCTCGGAGCGTGGATGGATGAGCAGGACAGCGGAGTGAAGGCCCGAAGGACCGGTATCGTGAGGTATAATCTCTATGACATAGTAGATAGCACCTCAAGTAGTTTGCTAGTTTGTAGTTTAGCTAAGATCCTTCTTTTAGTCCATGTTGCCTTTGCGCCAAAAATTGTTTTTCGCCGTTTCCGCCTCTCCGTAAGAACCGGGGTAAGCAACGTGGACTTACAATCTCTAGCCCAGACGCATAACGCCAAGCGGGCGATTCCCCTGTAGATGTTAAATCTACTCACCAACGCTCCTGGCTAAGTGAAGCCAACCACCTGTTTTCCTTTCGTCGCAGCGTCCGGAGTCCCCGCCTGCGAACCTAAAACAATAAAACGATAAAACAAGTGTATATTAGTAATAGACCTAAAACACGTACAAACTACATTAGACCGACGCAACAACACAAAACTTACTCTCAAGTGTCCGTATTGTGGCTAACGTGCGTAGCGACACGACGAAAACAACTCAAGAGCAAAACCACAAAAAGTGCACGATCCGTGTCGTATAACGTATCGCGCTTAGCCGTAACACAAGAAACTACATAGGTGATCCCAGATTTCGTATACAGAGAAAACTCAACAAACAAACAGAACCAAACACACCCAAACCAAAGAAGACACCTACCCACAAAAACCCAAACCCTAACTCCTTCCCCAAGCCGAGGTCGCCGGAATTCTCCTTTGTGTCGCCGGCCGAGGTCCGAGCAGGGGGTCTCGTTCTTCAGGTGAAGTCCTATGGTCTCAAGTACAACACAACAACATTGTTTGGTTTTCTAGTAAACTCTCCGGATCACAGCAGATCACAGATGTAACAAACGACACTAAAAATACGATATTTATACATAAACTTAACTTTAAACATTCTAAATTAAAACTAACAAGCTAAGCTACACAATAAACACTTAAAGAACAGAAAGAGATCATTACCTAATCCAAAGAACTCAAAGATCCAAGCTTTGCAAGCTCCAAGGCATCCAAGAGGCAAAAACCAAGAAAAGATGTGATTTTTTGTGATATTTGTGAAGGATTTGATGATGTTTGGTGATAGAAACTTAAGTGTTCTGTTGTGATATGGGAGAGGGAATAAAATGAGAAGGGAATTAAGTGAGAGAGAGTGAGAGAGGGTGTATGAAGAAATGAGAGAGAGAGGTGAGGTTAAGGGTGAGGGTGAGTGTAACCACTTGCATTAATGCACCATCAATGCATTCACACACACCTCATCACTTCCAAAACAAATATCTCCTCTTCTCACTCAAAATATCAAGGAAATGGTTAAGGATTGGATTAGGGTTAAGGCAAGGATTAGATTAAAACAAGGATAAGGTTAAGTTGTCATGGTTGCTAAAAACTAAATTAATACAAACAAACCCTCACATTAACGTGCACAGTGCGTGCATGTTCATAACAAATAATAATAAATTATTAATTAAATGTTATGAAATGTGAGGAACCCGAATTGGTAAACTTTTTACAGTAAACCCGTATTAACGTCTAAACTAATACTAACCGAAATCTAAGGTGTTACAATCCCCCCTTATAAAAATTCGTCCCCGAATTTAAAATTTTCACTAAGCGTACCTTCAGAGAGAAGATTACAAAACTCTCATATCTCATTCGCAGCCTCTCAAGTGATCACCTCACTATACGGCTACGTCCAAGAAAACCCTCCACAGATGGAAAGACCCTTGACCGAAGTTTCTCCACCTGTCGAGCCATTAACACAATTGGCTGTTGGTGAACAAAAAGATCGAGTCCAAGCTAAATGGTCTGGTGCTAAATCATGTGAGAAAGTCATAAAGGTAATTGCAAAGTATCTACACAAGGAATACGAGGTGAATACTCAATAATCTGGGCGGAAGTGCCAAGTTATAGGCAATGGAACTAACTCGCTTGATGATCTCAAAAGGACCTACCATCCTGGGATAAGCTTCCCAAAACTCAACTCGTCATTCATCGGAAAAATCCGTAGGAATACATGATCTCCCACTGCGAACTCAAGTTTGCGACCACCACGGTCGGCATAAGATCTCTGTCTGCAATGGGCTGCCTCATCCTGACCTGAACCAACTGGATCATTTCCGAAGCCTCTAGACTAGCTGGGGTCTAAAAAAATCCTACTTACGCAGAGTCAGAAAAACAGACTGGAGATCGACACCACCTAACAACAAAACCTAAAGGTTGCCAATTGGAGTGTCTCCTGATAACAGCTATTGAAGAAGAACCCTAACAATGGCAAGTGACGATCCCAACTGTCGACAACAATTAGTACGTACGCACAAGCATATCCTCCAGAGTCAGTATAGCCCACTCTCACAAAACCATCATCCCGTGGATGGAAAAACGGAGCTAAAGCTCAACCAGTACCCAAGGCTTCCTGAAGCTCCTGCCCAGACGGCAAGCGAACAGGGTGCCTCTATTGGATACAACACATGAAGGAACTCCGTGCAAACGCACCAACCTAACAAGAAACAACTGAGCAAACCGAGTAAAACCGGACAACAAACACCAAATGGAATCACACCCTGACTAAACCTGGGTAGACACCACAACGACATTGATGGAGATCTGCTCCCATTCCCACTCCGGAAACGGTTAAAGGTTGCAACTCTCCAGCCGGTCTCAGATGCTCAATCTTAGCACACAACAAGACAGACACCTTGAAACGAAATCCGAAACTTCACTCTTCATCCCGGTCCACCCGTACTATCTCACAAGTCACGTCAAATGTTGGTGGAACTTGAATGAACACAGAAAGCTGACCGAGGTGCCTGCCTTAGGATTTTGCGTCTCTACCCATCAGTAACAGGTACACACAAACGCGTCCCTAAACGTAGCACACCCTTGTCACAAATTAAGGACTCTGAATCTTTACCCAGCCGAGTATGCTCAAGAATCTCTGACGAACGAGCGTCGGCGGGCAGTGCCTCGCGAAAGCGATTAAGGAAAAGTGGATGGGCGCGAACATGAGCAAGCTGTCTCCTCGGTAGAGGCGAACTTAAGCTGTACTCAACGATCGCACAAGAACTGTAAATCTGCAGAAGACTGTCTCAACAATCAACACCCGCTGCAGGAAGATGTAAATTAAGCTCTGGTGGTCCGTGAAAATCTGACACGACACTCCACACCAGTAGTGTCTCCAAATCTCCAACGCACGACCACCGCGTCTATCTCCAGATTATGAGTGGGATATCCTGCTCGTACTTCCTCCAACTGTTGGGAAGTAAAAGCGATAACTCTATAGTGTCACCTCAGTACACAATCGAGCCCCACTCGCGAAACATTACAGTTAAACAACAAAGTCACCCGAACCAGTAAACAAGAAAGAACTGGTGCAGTTGTCAACCGAGTCTTCAACTGCCAAAAACTCCGCACGCATGCCTCAGTCCAAAGAAAAGAACCTCCTTTCCAGTCAATTCAGTCAACGGTGCAGTGATACTCAAGCGATCCTGCATGAAACGGCGGTAAAAACCTGCTAATCCCAAAAATCTGCAGACCTCCGTCCCGTACACAAGTCTGGGACAAAGCTGTACGGCCTCGATCCTCCTCAGAACCATACAAAAACCGTCTCCCATAACTACAAGACCTAGGAGTCAACACAATCAAGCCTGAAGGAACACTCCGAGAATCTAGCAAACAGCTGGGGCTCTCCCAATGTCTGCAAAACAAATCCTTAAGTGATGCTCCTGTTCCTCACGACACATTTGAATAGACCAGAATGTCATCAATGACACAACAATAAACTGGTCGAGAAACGGCCTGAAGAAATCTGGCTCATCACATCCACGAATGTTGCTAGGGCATTGGTGAGTCCAATGACACCACCAAAACACATAAAGCCCATAGCGCGCACAAAAGCAGTCTTCGGAATGTCATCACTCTGAACCCGCAACAATGATAACCTGATCCCAAACAAACTTAGAAAAAGTCTCGCACTCTGGAGCTGATCGAAGAAATCGTCAATGCGGGGTAAAGGATACCTATCCGCACCATAAGCCGGTTCAATTGATGATCCATCAATACACAACCTCAAACTGCTGTCCTTCTCCTTGACGAACAGAAATAGGAGCTCCCTAATGCGAAACACTCAGACGCACAAGCCCCCCAACAAACAACTCTGCAGCTGATCCTTAAGCTCCCTAAGCTCCGCCGGCTCATCTGGAATAAAGTCGGAAAACTCTCGCACGATGGAAAGTCGGTCCAACAACCCACTGTGGCTCCGGTATCACGAATGAACGCCAAGAATCCTCGACATCCTCTCCTCAAAAGCCGACTAGCGAAAAAGGCTGAATTCAAGCTGTGAGAGGCGGCACCACTGTCCCCCTACACAACAAGAACTGACTCGCCGGGAAAACAAAACCTGACTGTTTTCTCACGGCAGTCCACAGACACCTAGCACTTAGCTAACCAGTCCGTGCCCAGGAGAACGTCAAATCCAACATCTCTAAAAGGATCAAAACGACGGACGAATCTCTATCTTCTATCGGATTGGCACACGACCAAAATACATTTCGCGCAACAAAAGAATCGCTGACAGAAGTTAACACAACAAACGGTTGATCTAGCTAACACGACTCTCGGCCCAACCACGACACAAAGTGTGTAAAACAAACAAGTGCACCAAAAGAACATACAAATTAAGAATACCTGAAAACTCTGCATTGGACGCCCGCGCGTCCCGATGAGTAGAAGCAAACTCTCGTGTCTACCCTCTACCTGCAACTGGCTAAACTCCTCCTCTGCCAACCTGACCCCTCTGAGCGAACCCTTCGCGTCGACGACCTCTCTGAATACGACCCTGACGCGGTGTTAGGGAACAATTCCTGATGAGATGATGAAGGCTCCCACACCAGAAACATCCAAGCGATGACTGCTGACCCTCCTGGGGATGAGAGCTGAACGACTGTCCTCGTCCCAAACTCTGCTACTCCCACGACGGTCACGAAATCTGTCTCGACGACTAGGCCTCTGTCTCTGGGCTGGTACACCGATACGAGTCCTCCACTGTTCCGAAACTCCCAAAGTCTCTGGAAGGCGTGCCTCGTCAACTGGGGCTGCATCCACTGGTGCTATGTAGGTGACGGAATGCTGTGTGCTGATCGCAAGGAACAACTGGGTAACAGGGGTGACAGCCTCCTTTCGCTGCGCTCGAATGGCCTCAGCCAATGAACTCATCATCTGGAGCATGTCCTGCATATCTGCCACAAGCCAAGCGAGATGGTCCGTCGAAGGCGGATCCATCAGCTCCTGTGCAACGAGCGTGCCATCCTGGTCAATCCTCGTCCCACCCGAGTCAATCCTGACCTCGGCCCTCGCTGCATCACTCTGAGTCCCCATAGTCATCGGCGGCAAAGGCTATAAATGGAAATAAGATTCGATATGAACACGGAAATCGAATCACAAGGATATATCATCAAGGAAGGAATTTCAAGCAATTTGTACTTAGGTCACTTTAGGCGGAGTACCGCGTCGTGAGTATGCCGCGGACATACATACACTACGTTACTCTGCTTTAAGCTACCTACTCCATCATACCAAGGTCATCCTACACTCCGAAAGGTAAAACCTAGCGCTCTGATACCAACTTTGTCACGACCCGAAAATGGCACGTGGTGGCCCTTAAACTACGCAACGTCTACAGGCGTAACGCAATTTAAGTAAGCCGAAAACCCAGCAATCTAAACCATCAAAAGTAGTAAGAAATAAGAACAATTTTAAAACCTTTGAAATCTCAATCCAAATTCTTTAAAAGTCCAACTTTATTTCCTTTAAAATTTTGGCAGCACCTCCTTTATAAAAAAAACCAGCCCCAAAAATCGGTACAACATAAATATAAGTAAAGCATCACCAAACGGGAGCAAAAACACGCCCAAAGAAGGAAAATAACCACCACAACAGATATACGACGCCGTAGCGAAGAAATAAAAGACGACAGAAGTAAAACTGCATAAAAGACATCCAAGTCTCAAAATAACATACAACATCGTCCTCACATCAAGTCTCTAAGTCAACATGAAAGTAGTAGATGGAGAGTACAAGGATACAATGAATATACAATACAACACGAATAACCACAAAACCCACCTAAAGCAAAATTGCACATTGTGAGCCAATGCGGTATCCGCAGCAAAAGATGATAGATAGATGAATAGCCTGCCTCGACTACTCTGGGGAAACAACCTGCAAAACAAACTGTGGCACAACGCGGTGAGTTGCCAACTCGTGAATAGTAAATAACATATGCAGGTAATCGCAAGTATGCACGTACAGCGAGAATCTAACATATGTAGGTTAAAAGCAGTAACAGGTCATATGAATGCAATAGTCATGAAAAGTACACTAACGGGTACTACAAATACATGAAGCAATAATATGACAATCGGTACGCGATAATCATGCAATAATGATATGAAAATGTATATATGCAACAGTCATGAAAGGTACTCTAGCAGGTACACTAACACGTGAAACAATGCATATAAAATGAAGTATGAAAATGCAACAGTCATGAAAGATACACTAACAGGTGCTACTAATACATGAAGCAGTGCATAAACAATAAATGTGGAGTATGGAATGAAACATGTCATTCCCACGGAATCCTGACATCGTGGTAGGATCAAAATCCATCAAGATAATCCAAATCTCAATTCCTCAAATCAGCACCCAAATTGGCTCTTATATCATATAAGTCTCACAAATCCTGAATGTTCAACATCAAGTAAATCTCATATATCCTGAATGTACAAAATCAAGTAAATCTCATATATCCTGAATGTACAAAATCAAGTTAATCTCATATATCCTTTATGTACAATATCAAGTAATCTCAAATGTCCTAAATCAAATATCAAGTGAATCTCTTATATCCTAGGTATATTTGCCTGAATAATTATGATGAAGTACATGAATTATATGTATACATATATATTAGCGTCCCATTCCACTAATATATATATATATACACACACACACACACACATATATATATAACAGCGTCCCATTCCACTGTTATATATACTTAGGAGTAAAATATCATGAAAACAATATGTCAAGTATCGACACAGAAATGGTGATCTATCAGGTGCTGTCACCACGACTGGCACCCTGATAGGTACGTATCATACGCTATACCGAAAGCTCGAGTGCCTAGCTCTGACCCTCGCCTCTCGACGTATCCATACGCACATGACTCCCGTCGGTATCCCCACGATAACCGCCGATTCATTGGTAATGTCACCGGTAGGAAAGGTTCCCCCACTAACTCATCTCCTCACTGAGATTCTTGCCCCGGGGTACCTCCGGCCCCCACCATGTACCCGCACACGGACCCCTCCTTTTCTCGCTTGGGGTATATATTTCAGAACCGATAAAACTCAAGGTGGGTGATGAAATATCATATCAAGGGAAACCGGGTTTTTCAAATAATGCACAATTTCATGAAACTACCACGGTCCCAAAATCCAGAAAACATCATGAAAAATCCATATCTCAATGCGAAAATCCATGAATACAATATACTCAACTTAAAAACATGCGAGCATATAAAGGAAAAGCTGCTATTTAACTGCAACAAGTTAATATAATATCATGCGGTTCCTAATTTCTCCAATTCTAAATAATATCAAGTAAAGATAAACATGTAGCCAAAGCCGGATATATGTGTAAACATAAAGGTATAGCAAGGTATACATGTAGCTATATCATTATGTGTGTATGTACCTATCGCTAATGGTACAATACCCTATAGGTATCTGGTATCTAGCATGTAAACATGTCAAGGCATATGTGTAAGCATGTAGGTATACAGGTATGCTATATGTCATATGCATAAAGTAATATGAATCAATGTCTCAATGTCCCTAACCAAACAATATCATATAGGTATGTGTGTTGTGCGTGACATGGCAATTATTGATAGTGTGTGTGGCTTACAATCAGTGCTCGTACAACATGAGCCGTCAATAATATGTGCAGTGTCCTAAGGGTACTAGTCCAAGCACAACAATATCTAAGCAATAAAGTGTATGCGCAACTCTATATATGAAATAGAATATGCGACAAATCAAGTTATCTCTAGCCCAGACGCATAACGCCATGCGGGCGATTCCCCTGTAGATGTTAAATCTACTCACCAACGCTCCTGGCCAAGTGAAGCCAACCACCTGTTTTCCTTTCGTCGCAGCGTCCGAAGTCCCCGCCTGCAAACCTAAAACATTAAAACGATAAAACAAGTGTATATTAGTAATAGACCTAAAACACGTACAAACTATATTAGACCGACGCAATAACACAAAACTTACTCTCAAGTGTCCGTATTGTGGCTAACGTGCGTAGCGACACGACGAAAACAACTCAAGAGCAAAACCACACAAAGTGCACGATCCGTGTCATATAACGTATCGCGCTTAGCCGTAACACAAGAAACTACATAGGTGATCCCAGATTTCGTATATAGAAAAAACTCAACAAACAAACAGAACCAAACACACCCAAACCAAAGCAGACCCCTACCCACAAAAACCCAAACCCTAACTCCTTCCCCAAGCCGAGGTCGCCGGAATTCTCCTTTGTGTCACTGGCCGACGTCCGAGCAGGGGGTCTCGTTCTTCAGGTGAAGTCCTATGGTCTCAGGTACAACATAACAACATTGTTTGGTTTTCTAGTAAACTCTCCGGGTCACAGCAGATCACAGATGTCATAAACGATACTAAAAATACGATATTTGCACATAAACTTAACTTTAAACATTCTAAACTAAAACTAACAAGCTAAGCTACACAATAAACACTTAAAGAACATAAAGAGATCATTACCTAATCCAAAGAACTCAAAGATCCAAGCTTTGCAAGCTCCAAGGCATCCAAGAGGCAAAAACCAAGAAAAGATGTGATTTTTTGTGATATTTGTGAAGGATTTGATGAAGTTTGGTGATAGAAACTTAAGTGTTCAGTTGTGATATGGGAAAGGGAATAAAATGAGAAGGGAATTAAGTGAGAGAGAGTGAGAGAGGGTGTATGAAGAAATGAGAGAGAGAGATGAGGTTAAGGGTGAGGGTGAGTGTAACCGCTTGCATTAATGCACCATCAATGCATTCACACACAACTCATCACTTCCAAAACAAATATCTCCTCTTCTCACTCAAAATATCAAGAAAATGGTTAAGGATTGGATTAGGGTTAAGGCAAGGATTAGATTAAAACAAGGATAAGGTTAAGTTGTCATGGTTGCTAAAAACTAAATTAATACAAACAAACCCTCACATTAACGTGCACACGTGCGTGCATGTTCATAATAAATAATAATAAATTATTAATTAAATGTTATGAAATGTGAGGAACCCGAATTGGTAAACTTTTTACAGTAAACCCGCATTAACGTCTAAACTAACACTAACCGAAATCTAAGACGCTACAGGGTGGGTTTAATTCAATCATGAAATGACGGGTTGAACTTGGCTATTGCTTATGATTTGTTGACCATAGCAAGGTCATAAGTTGCTAGGGGCAAAATATTATCGGGAATTTCAAGTGTTGAAATTTGCAATGAGATTGCATACCTTCTATGAGATAGTTGGATCCCGATACCCACTGCGAGTAAGAGTTACTCCTGGGAGAGTTTTACACATTACAATTAGCCGATCAAGTAGGTGTCTAGAAAGGTGTTAACGGGGTTATGCCCCTAGAAAAACGAGGTTTATTTTAATTAGGTCCGTGCGAAAGCACGGGGAACCTCCCTCAAAGTACCGACACTGGCCTGACCGAAAGATTAGCGAACTTGTAGGGTGTAATTAATCCCGGCTAGTCTTACCTTTTAGGGTTTGAAGGAAGATTTGATAAAAACAGTGGGAGCCATCCTGATTGGATAAAATATTAAGCAATCTGATCTTGTAAGAGCATACGCTGAGTGTTTTCTTCTCTCTCTCTCTCCTGGTAGCGACCGTAACATGCCTTAATTAAGATAATAATATGGATGTATTGACCGAACCTGTTTATTATACTGAGCTGGGGAATGTTAGTTCCGCTCCAACTTATAGCTGTTATAAGTCCGAGCAGGAAATAGGGGAATATCCGTATTCCTACACGACCCAATCGAGGAATGAGCATGTTGATACATATTCTACGGGTGTGTTCATTACCAAGAATTGTTTCTCAGTATCCTCTACGTCCTAGGTATAAGATACTGGATTAGGATCCCACATATGTAATCTGTTACATGGGCTACAGAAAGGTAGAGAACTGGGATTGGGTGATATGTCTCTAAGTGTAGAGAATGGTGCAATTGTTGCAGCCAAATCAGTTGGCAGATATCACCTTGTATTACCAAATACATTGATTCTGAACAAATATTATTACATACCAAACCTGATATACAACTTTACATCATTTTCTTTATTAAGTTAAAGAAGGATATAATTTTGTATTACAGGATAATGTTGTGAACATTTTCCTTAATCAAGAGTTGATTGGATCAGGCACGTTATGAAATAGCATATACGTTCTAATCAAACCACAGTTCAAAGTATACAGAACACACACAAGAGGAGTGGTTCAGAAATGAACGAAACCTTCTTATGGCATTATAGACTAGGTCATATCAATGCGACACAACTAGCTAAGTTACATAAAGATGAATATTTGAATCCGTTCGAATTTTCATCTTATGATACTTGCCAGTCTTGTCTCAAAGGTAAAATGACCAATGCTCCGTTTACTAGAAACAGACAAAGAGTTACTGAACTCTGGGGACTGATACATGATGATGTATACGGTCCTAAGTCTACAAATGCCAGTCTTGGTTCTTCGTACTTCATTATATTCACTGATCATCTCTCAAGATTCGGACATATGTTCCTGTTGAAACACAAATCTGAAACTTTTAATAAATTCAAGGAATATAAGCTTAAAGTTGAGAACCAGACGGGTAGAAGTATTAAAGTCCTTCAATGTGATCGAGGAGGAGAATACTTGGGCATAGAGTTCCTGGATTATTTAAAAGAGAATGGGATTCTCTCTCAGATTACTCCTCCGAGTACACCACACCACAACGGTGTATCGAGACAGAGCAATCGCACCCTATGAGATAAGCTGCGCTCTATGATGAGTACTGCTGAGTTACCTGTTTCCTTTTGGAGTTATGCACTTGAGAAGCTGCATACCTATTGAATCGGGTTCCATCCAAATCAGTGCCTACCACTCCATATGAGATATGAAATGGGAAAAGACCATCTCTTAAACGAGTTAAGATATAGGGTTGTCCGGCCTATGTTGAAAGGCAAAATCCGGACAAGCTCGAGGCAAGGTCAGTTCTGTATAAGTTTGTTGGATATCCCGAACATTCACGAGGGAATATCTTCTACCACACTGAGGAGCAAAATGTGTTTTGTTTCTCAGCATGCCACCTTTTTAAAAGGAATTTCTTGTGAAGAAATTAGTGGTCATAAGGTAGAACTGGAAGAAATTCCAGCTGGACAAACTAACAGCTGATGATTTGGTAAAACCAAAGAATTCAATAGTCTCTAACGAACCTCAGCCTCTCCGCGAATCTGGTAGGGTTTCTCATCCACCTAAGAGATACTACGGTTTTCTCGATGACAGTGGGAGCGAGGATTGCATCATGGTAGATGATGACCCAATCAGGTTCAGGCAGGCCATCACGAGTGGGGACTCTGTGAAATGGCTGGATGCTATGCGGTCAAAGATAGAATCCATGTACACCAACAAAGTATGACTTTGAATGTTGCACCTAAAGGGGTAAAACCCATCAGGAGCAAATGGATCTTGAGAAGATTTTTGGTGTAAATGGAAAAGTTGAGACTTTCAAAGCTATGCTTAAGTCCATCAGGATTAAAGCAAGCATCGCGAAGTTGGAACATCTATTTTGAGGTGGTAATCAAAGAGTTTGACTTCATCAGAAAGGTAGATGAACCTTGTATATACAAGAAGGTTGTAGAGAGTAAGGTTGTCTTCCACGTATTGTATGTAGATGACATACTCTTGATAGGAAATGGTTTCCTATGCTACACTCGGTCAAGCTCCTCTTATCATGAGGATTCTCCATGGAAGATCTGGATGATACCTACTACATCTTGTGGATTATGATCTATGGTGATAGATCTAAGTGGATGTTGGGAATGTCCCAAATCCAGGTACATTAACACCGTACTAAAGGGTTTTAGTATGGAAGATTCTAAGCGTGGTGGTTCGCCCACTTACTCAGGAATCACTCACTCCAAAAAGATGTCTTCCAAGAATGATTTGGAGAGAGCTCGCGCACAAGGGATGCCCTATGCTTGGGCAGTAGGCTCTATCATATATGCGATGTTATGTACCAGACCAGATGTAGCTAACTTACTAGGTGTAATGATCAGGAATCAATCGGATCTTGGGAGAATCGCTGGACAGCTGTGAAGGACATTCTTAAGTACTTGAGAAGTACTAAAGAAATGTTCTTGGTGTTTGGTAACGGTGAACTCCAGTGGGAGTCCTTTACCAATTCGAGCTTCCAGAGTGATAAGGTCGACTGAAAGTCAGTCACAGGCTTTGTCTTTACCCTTAGTGGAGGGACGGTATGTTGGAAGAGTTCCAAGCTAGATACCGTGACAAACTAGACTATAAAGGCTGAATACATCGCTACCAACGATGCTACCAAAGTGGTTGTCTGGACATTTCTTGTTCATAAGATGAACATGGTTCCTACCATTGAGCGTCCAATAACTGTTATTGTGACAACAATGGAGTTGTGGCTTTGGCCTAGGAATGCCGGTCCCATCAGCGATTCAGACATATTCTGAGGACAGTGTCACCTGATCAGGGAGATGGTTGATCTCTAAGGGATCGAGGTAAGGAGAGTTGACGCGAAGGATAACACGACGGATCCACTCACAGAGGCCTTTCCCTAGAGAGACTTTTATGGGGCGTTGAGTATGAGATACTAGAACAAATGGCCTTAGTGCAAGTGGGAGATTATTAGTTATATGTATGCCCTATAGGCCATTATTATACATATGATGTATATTATAGTGGATGCTTGGACATATATAGGGAGAACTTTCTTGCTCGACATGATAGTATGCTATCTGGTTGCTCTTTATCTTAACATGTACACTTATTGTCTTTCTATTACATGTTGATAATGCCCTTAGGATGAGTACTTGACAACTAGGATTATGATGCAGATCATACTAGTGGGGCAGAGGTAGTCGGTAAGTACATCCTTCAATAGTTCCTAGTCGTGGGAGTATCGAGATGGGGCATCGATATTCCAGAGTATACTAACGTATACGCTTCTCGACCCATGTGATGGGTGATGGATGATCCCATATCTAATGGTGTTTGACATCAGAGATGGTATATGGGTACTCAGTGAAGACTGGGTACACTGGACGGACTCGCCGAGAACTCCTATATTGTCACGACCCGAAAGAGCACGTGACTGGCCCTTGAACCATATGAAGTCTAAAGGACTCCATCTGATCCAAGTAAGCCAAAAGCCCATAAATCTAAAACCATTTTAAGGATAAATGAATATACAAGCAATACACTATACAACGCCAAATGGCGAGGATCAAAATTCAAAAGGGAACCCAGATAAGCATGAAAACTGTAACACTACTAAGCGCGACTCTAAGGTCCAAATAATACATCACTAGTGTCTGAGTCTGAAACAATATACAAGTTTTTGGTTGATGGAATTTCTAGATACAATGAATAATACAAGTACAACGGCGGTTCTGATACAAAGAACCCACCTACCAAGCAAATCACCTGCAAAGGAAAGCAGTGTGCCAGAAGTGCCGCTATGGAACCTGTACGGCAAGCCCTGCAAGAACTGTGGCACAACGGGGGTGAGTTGCCAACTCGTGAATAGAAAATATCTACAAGCAGAAATCGAATGCAAGACATAATCCTAAGTCAATACAATCAGTATATAATATAACCCTCAAGAGTAAGTCTGAAGCATGAAAATGTGGCAGCATAACATCTAATCATGTAGGTAGTGCCAAGTACTCGTGCCAGTGCCTCAGATAATAACATGTCATAATGTAAGGTATGTCTGCATGAAGTAAACATGATGAAGTATCAAATGGATATCAATACACATATATTAGCATCCCATTCCACTGTTATATATACAAATGAAGTATGATCAATGCAGTCAAGGTCTGTATGTAATCAATGTCTGTATAAACGTGGAACCCGTCCACCCGTCACCCAATGACAATAAGCATCATGCATGTAAATGTGAGGATATAATCAAATCATAGAAAACATCATGAAACCCATGCCTAGCATCGACACGTAAATCCTCATTTATCGGGCTCCGTCAGTCCGGATCAGCCCACGGGCTATGTCTGAGGAATTGGCCCTCGGCCCCGGCAGTACGCCCATATCCATCTATCGACTCTGGTCAGTATCCACTGGATAACCGCCAGGTCCAACCAATCACCGGTAGGTAGTAGTCCCTCTGCCAGGCTCACCGTCTACTACACAGCGAAACCGTTCTCGCCCCGGGGTACCATACTGGGTCCACCATGTACCCGTAATCGGCCTCATCCAACTCCTCGATTCGGGTTCACATATATCACTCTAGCACCGAGAAAACACATGGTGGACGCACCGAAATATCATATCAAGGGAAACCGGGTTTTTAAATAATTAACTATTCTCTTTTGGAATGTCCACGGTTCCCCAAATCCAGAATTAACATGGAAACAACATATCTCAATGCGTAATCTAAGCAAGTATGAAGATATCAATGTATGTGTGCACTGGTATGAATATACAGTGTGCATGTGCGCAGGTATGAAGATATCACTATATGTGTACAAGTGTGGGTATGTGACATATAAATGAAATGCAAGTATAACAGTATATCATGCAACATGGAATTAATAGTATGCACATACAAGGTCATATCCTGATGCAACAATGCTACTGTGTAGTGACATGGCAATTATCGATGAAGAAGTGTGTAAGCCGGCAAACAAGTGTACGTGGAACATACGCATCATTGATAATGGTGCTAGTGTCCTATCAACATGATAGTAATATAGCAGTAAACATATGCAAAGCAATGTGAATAGCAGGAATATGCGGAAATTGAATAATCAACGTAACAGTAAAGAATCTACACCCATATGTATATGTCATGCAGTTATGCCATTTGAAATAAGAATGACTCGGGTCTAGTTTAACATCTACTATGCAAACTACAGATCTAAATATCAAGTCAATCGGGAGGGGTATGGAAACTACCTAAATCTGAGTCGATATACAAATATATATATATATACAATAGTCGGTGATCTTGCCTCAATAGTATCACGTACGATACGGTATATCATTTAACATCCTCGAGTCATGAGTGCGGATCTAACATCAATAGAAAGCTCGTATGGTAAATCGTCGTACGGCATCCCAATAGCTGGGTACGGGTCAGTATCACACTCCTCTCATCAAATATCAGGTATCATTATCATCATATCACATAATCTGGGGTACAGATCTAAGTCTAGTACAAATCAATACCATCTATATAAGTATGAAAACGGGGGTAAAACACATGCCCAACGGCCCGCTAAGATCACATGTCGTATCGCAAGTACGAGTCACATCACATCACCGATCTCACGGCACAATGCCTAAAATCATCGACTCATCTCCAATGTCATCAATCCTCATCAAAACTGTGTAAATATAGTGAATATGCAAGGGTGTGCGTGTGGTGTAAACCTATTCTAGGGTTCGCGACTATGAACTATACTAGTTTACTTCTGACCCTAAGCTATCCATACTACACCTAACACAATATCCATGACACACTATAACTATCAAGCATAATATATAGTATACCAACTACGGACTGCGGGGGTGCTATACGCTATCCACCCGACTTTCCCCAGTAGATATAATCTACTCACCTTGCGTCTTCATTTGTCGACATCGCCACGCGCTCGCTTGTCATCCAGAAGTCTTCATAGGTACCTACACGTCAAAGTATCGTAATGCGTATTAAAACCAAATCAAATCTAAAACGGCACACCAAACCTAAAACGATACGATAAGGGGCCTATAGGTTAGAACCTATGGCACGCCTTCAAAACCATCAACAAGTCCTCGATATCGTCGTATAAACGCCAAATAGTCGAGGTAAAACACAATACACAATTTCAGAACTATAAATACGGAATACGGAAACACGAATCCAAACCAGCAACTAAGGAAATAGGCTCCAGATTTCACCCAAGGTCAAACTAGACAAATCTACACATACCAGGGGCCTAATCTACTGATGAGGGAATACCAAAACCAAGACGAACCAAAATGGGGTAGGTCTGGCCGCAAATTGCGGCCAAACAGAATAAATCTGCGGCCGGGTCAAGGAGTTAGGGGCTAGGGTCTTAGGGTTAGCTTCCTGGGTGCCTGCACATGTCACTGTCCATTCAATATAATTTTCAGAGTCTCGGGTTGATAGCAGATCTCAAATAACCTTCACAGATTCCATAGACTTTCCGATATCGGTTTCTAAATCCGTATTCCGGGCCTTAAGTCTCAGGTTAGGGTCTCAATTCATGCACTAGGGTGTTGGTGTAGCCTCTACTGAACTCAATTTCACATTGCAACTCATAATTTCCTCAAACCCTAACTAGGTTTTCCTTAACTCCACAATATCACACAATATCGGTTTAATCTAAACATGGGGGTAAAGGAAATGCTAAAACTAAGTTAATGATCCAGAAAATACCTCATTTGGCAACTCAAGAATTTTCTTGAGTTGCCCCTAGTGGCCAAAATCCTTGCTTCCTTGGTCCAATGTGTAGATCTTGAGCTTGTGCACACTTTTAATGAAATGAGAGTGGGGTTTTGGTGTAGTTTTAGAGGTGATTTGGGGCTTGAAGAGGGGAGGTGGGGTGAGGAGCAGGAGGAGCAGCAGCAACTTGAAGGAGAGGGAGAGAAATGAGTGAAGGGAATAAAGGAGATGGCTAAGTCCTTGGGTCAAAGGAGACCATACCTCTCTCTCTCTCACCAACCTCAATATAAAATTCCTTTTCCATTTCTTTTTCTTTTCCTTATCTTTTCCCTCTAATTCCTTCTCACTCAAATAGTAAACCCAAAAGGAACATGGTGGAAAAATGCACAAGTGTAAGAAAAGATGATATGTGCATGTTTTGCACAAAAAGCTAGAAAAACCGATTAGCGATTTTTAATCGCGATTAGCACTAAATTAGCATATAACTAATCAATTAAACTTAGAAATGGCATAATACTCTAAATTACCCTTATTTTAGAATTTTCCAAAATTTTCCCATATTTATTTGTATTTAATTATACCGAATTATTAAAATATTCAATAACATAATATTAAATTATTAATTTCCCAAAAATAATATTTTTATTATTTCGAAATGTTACATATATGGTATTATGCAGGGTTACCTAAGACGGCAGCAAGGTTTCGGGAGGCATCGTCCATGCCAAATTCAAATTTTTGTCGTTTTAGCTAACCCTAACTATGAATCGTTAACTAGAAATCGAAGGAAAAGTAAATGCAAACACTTTGCAACCTAAGTGAGCAAGGAATACAACCTTTGTGTAAAATTTCAAAAATAAATATTATTTTTGGAGATTTTTATAATTTAATAATATTATGTTGAATATTTTAATAAGACGGTATAATTAAATACCGATAAATTTAGGAAAAATTTGGAAAATTATGGAAATTACTAAAAGAGAGTGTTTTATGTGAATTATGCAAATTTTAAATTTTTATGATTGATTATATACTAATTTAGTGCTAATCGCGATTAAATATCGTTAATCGCGCATTAAGCTTGTTTTGTGCAAAACATGCACATGTCTTTTTTTAGCACTTGTTACATTTTCCTACATGATTTGGGGTGTATGGGTATTTGTTTTGGGTTCACTATTGAGGAGAGAAGGAAAATAGAAAAGAAAAGAAAAGAATAGAAAATGTTGCATAGTGAAAAGTATGGGCAAGAGAGAGAAGGAGAGGGTGAGGGGGTCAACCAATGGTCATGGTCTTTGTTTCATTCACCATCTTCATTATTATCCTCTCCCTCTTCAGCCCCCAAGGAAACACCCTCCTCCTCCTCCACTACAACCCCTAAAACTCCATTAAAAACACCTCAAAACTCAATCCCCGCTTCACAAAAATTGTGCATGAGCTCACTAGCTACACCGTGGACCAAGAAAGCTTGCATTTTGGACACTTGGGGCAACTCAAGAAAATTCTTGAGTTGCCAAATGAGGTATTCTCTTAACCATTAGCCTAGTTTTTCCACTGCTTTTACATCCATGTTAAATTAGAACCGATATTGTGTGGTTTGGGTGAACTTTGAAAATTCTAGTTAGGGTTTAGGGAATTGTTGAGTTGTGATGTGTAATTGAGCTCAGTACAGGCCACACAAACCCCCTAGTGCTAGAATTCAGACCTAAACCAGAGACTAAAACCCCGGAATACGGATTTAGAAACCCGATATCGGAAGAATTGTGGATTCTGTGAGTGTATTTTTAAATCTGCTAACACCCGGAGCCTCTGAAAATTATTTTGCAAACACAGAGAGATGTGCAGGCACCCAAGAAGCTAACCACAAGACCCCAGCCCCTGACTCCACCTTCAGGCCGCAAAAATAATCCTTCTGGCCGCAAATTGCGGCCAGACCTGGGCCATTGGGTCTCGTTCTTGTTCTGTAGTTCCTACATCTGTAAACTAGACCTTTGGCATATGCAGAATTGACCAATTTGACCTAGGGTAAAATCTGGGACATTTTTCAAGGGTTCCTGTTTTGATTCGGGGTTTTGTTTTGCGTATTTTATATTATGGATTTTTTTGATTTGTGACGTATTCGATCACTTGACGTTTATACGTCGAAATCGAGTGTTATTTGGTGGTTTTGAAGGCGTGGTCCATAGGTTCTAACCTATAGGCCTTTAGCGTGCCGTTTTGATTTTCCGATGTGATTTTAATACGCATTGCGATACGTTATGATGTGTAGGTACCCCACGAAGACTTCGAGACGACAAGCAAGCGCGTGGCGACGTCGGCAACGGAAAGCGAAAGCAAGTGAGTAGATTATATCTACGGGGGATGTCGGGTGGATGGCGTATAGCACCCCCGCAGTTCGATATTTAGTATACTATATATACACTATATATATATATATATATGATAGCCTTATGTATGACATGGATATTCAGGATGTGATTAGGTGTACCATGGTTAGATTAGGGTTTTTAAAAGTAAACTAGTATAACTTCTTAGTTGCGAACCCTAGAATAGGTTTACACCCACACGCACACATATGCTTACTTGTTATACTTATACCTGGATGATGAGGATTGTATATGATGATCTTTGGAGATGAGTCGATGAGATTGGGCATAGTGCCATGAGATCGGTGATATGGTGTGGTTCATATTTGGGATACGACATGAGATTTTAGCGGGCCTTTGGACATGTGTTTTACACATGCATTTATATTTATAGATGGTATCAGTTTGTACTAGACTTAGATCAGTACCCCGGTTCATGAGATATGATGATGAGGATACCAGATAATTGATGAGATAAATGTGAGATTCGACCCGTACCCAGATTTGGGATGCCGTACGACGGATTTACGTACGAGCTATATATATTGATGATAGATCCGCACTCTTGACTCGAGGATGTCATGTGTATATTGTATCGTATGTGATACTATTGAGGCGGGATCACCGACTATTATATTTATATGTATATCGACTCAGATTTAGGTGGTTTCCCATACCCTTTCGGTTAGACTGGTCGTTTAGTTCTGTAGTACTTAGTAGATGTTAGACTAGACCCGAGTCATACCTATTTCAAAACTAACGAATCGTGAGTATTTTAAAGACAGGCAAAGGGATTCTACGGATATTTTCAAACGACGCATCTTTTCTTAAAAAACACCGTAGCCCTTATTTTTCTAAAAAAACCCGATTCGTCTTATTTCAAATGGCAAAACTGTATGACATTTATATATTGATGTAGATTCTTCACTGTTGCGTTTATTATTCGATTTCCGCATATTCTTGCTATTCGCATCGCGTTGCATGTGTAAATGTGTTTATTGTTATATTAAACCCATGCTGTCAGGACACCAGCACCATTATCGATGGTGCGTATGTTCCACGTACACCTGTTTGCCGGCTCACACACTTCATCATCGATAATTGCCATGTCACTACACAGTAGGATTGTTGCATCAGGATATGACCCCTTGCATGACATACTTGCATACATACGTATTTGCGCTCTGATACCAACTTTGTCACGACCCGAAATTGGCACGTGACGGCCCTAATACTACGCAACGTCTACAGGCGTAACGCAGTAAAAGAAAACCAAAACCCAGAAATCTAAACCATTAAAAGACAAGAAAAGATAAGAAACATTGTTTAATCTTTTGAAAATCTCAAGTATAAATTCTTTAAGTCCAATTTACTTTCTTGAAAATTTCGGCAGCACCTCCTTTGTAAAAACCAATCCCAAAAATGGGTACAACAAAAATATAAAATAAAGCATCCCCAACGGGAGCAATTCCACGCCCAACGGCGGAAAACAACCACCACAACAGATATACGACGCCGTAGCGAAGAAATAAAAGACGATAAAATGGCAACTGTATAAAAGACAACCCAGCCACAAAATACTATACAATATCGTCCTCACATCAAGTCTCTAAGTCAACATGAAAGTAGTAGATGGAGAGTACAAGGATACAACGAATATACAATACAACAACGAATAACCACAAAACCCACCTAAGCAAACTGCACACTGTGAGCTGATGCGGTACCCGCAGCAAAAGATGATAAGATAGATGAATAGCCTGCCTCGACTACTCTGGGGAACAACCTGCAAAACTGTGGCACCACGGGGGTGAGTTGCCAACTCATGAATAGTAAATAACATATGCAGGTAATCGCAAGTATGCACATACAGCGTGAATCTAACATATGCAAGCTAATAGCAATAAATGGTCATATGAATGCAATAGTAATGAAAAATACTCTAGCAGGTACATCTAATACATGAAGCAATAATATGACAATCTGTGTGCAACAATCATGTAAGGTACTCTATCAGGTACAACTAATACATGAAGCGATGATATGGCAATATATATATATATGCAACAGTCATGAAAGGTACTCTATCAGGTACTACTAGTACATGAAGCAATGCATATAAAGTAAAAGTATGTAAATGCAACAGTCATGGAAGGTACACTAACAGGTACTACTAATACATGAAACAGTGCATAAACAATAAATGTGGAGTATGGAATGAAACATGTCATTTCCACGGAATCCTGACATCGTGGTAGGATCAAAATCCATCAAGACAATCCAAATCCCAATTTCCCCAAATCAGCCCCCAAATTAGCTCTCATATCATATAAGTCTCACAAATCCTTAATGTACAATATCGAATAAATCTCATATATATCCTGTATCCAATATCAATGAATCACCTATATCCTAAATCCAATATCAAATAAATCTCTAACATCCTAAATATATTTGCATGAATAAATATGATGATGTATAAAAATTGATATCAATACACATATATTACGTCCCATTCCACTAATATTGGTGTAAAGGCATATATAACAGCGTCTCATTCTACTGTTATATATACTTAGGAGTAAAAAGAAATATCATGAAACCAATGTGTCAAGCATCGACACAGAAATGCTGATCTATCAGGTGTTGTCACCAAGACTGGCCCCCTGATAGGTACGTATCATACGCTATCCCGAAAGCTCGAGTGCCTAACTCTGACTCTCGCCTCTCGACGCATCCATACCCACATGACTCCCGTCGGTATCCCCATGATAACCGCCGAGTCATTGGTAATGTCACTTTCACGTCCCGAAAGTACGGAACATGACCGGCACTTAAACTACGAAACGTCTCGAGGCGTACGTAATCTAAGTAAGCCGAAAACCCAGAAATCCAAACCAAGAAAAGTAGTAGAGTGAAGGAAAACCAATTTAAATCAAGTAGTTTTAATAGCATAAGCCGAATTATGCATTTTTAAAAACATCAAATATTTCCTGAAAATTTCGGCAGTCTCCTTTGTAAATACTGGCCCCCAAACGGGATACAACATGAATAGTATACGAAATCAATAAAAGGCATCCCCAAGCGGGAGCTGGCTCTTCGTCAATCGACGGTCACAACCACACAAGCAATATAATATACAACGCCAAGGGCGAAGATCAAAACTCAAAGGAAACTCAACAACAAGAAATCCACAGAAATATAACGCGCGACTCTAAGGTCGAAAGAATAATATCACTGGTCTCTATCTCAAAAATAAATACATGTTTGGTTGATGGAATTTACTAGATACAACTGAATAATATTATACAAAGTAATATGATGGGTACGATACCAATAAACCCACCTACTAGCAAGTCACCCGAAGGAAGCAGTGCCAGCAAAGCCGTAATGAAACCTGTACAGCAAAACCTGCAAGAACTGTGGCACAACGGGGTGAGTTGCCAACTCGTGAATAGAATACATCTACGAACAGGAATCGCATGTATGACGTAATCCTAGGTCATACGGTCATAATATATCCTCAAATATATAACCAGCAGCCTATAACAATGGCTAGGGTAAATGTCTAACCCAAGTGTAATCACATGTGCCCGTGTCAGTGCCTCAGGTAGCAATATATCATATGGATGATGTATGAATGCATGAAAACAGAATACATGTACTAAGGAAACTGCTTTCATAATTTAGTGAGATTTTCTTTGTATTTTTAAAATGAGGTATCATAAATGAAATCAGCATAAACAGTGTCTAGCATCGACACAAAACATGAATCTCAATGTCTCAAAATCTCAGGCTCCGGCTATCCGGACTGGCCTGTATCCTCAAATCTCAGTACCTCAATATCTCGAAATCTCAATGTCTCAATCTCAATATCTAGGGCGCCGTCAGTCCAGACCGGCCCCTACCATCCATCTCAAGACCACGACGGTATCCTCCGGATATCCGACGCGTCGGGTAAAATCACCGGTAGGTAGTCTCCCTCTACCAGGCTCACATCGTCATCACCATGCGCTTCTTGCCCCGGGGTACCTTACCGGGTCCACCATGTACCCGAAACGGTTCCTCCACTCCTCGAACTCGGGTCTCACATGTAGCTCTCAGCACCGAGAAAACACATGGTGGACGCACTGAAATATCATATCAGGGTAACCGGGTTTTTAAAACAATTACATATTCTCTTTTGAAATACCCACGGTTCCCAATGTTAGTTATATGTATGCCCTAGAGTCCATTACTGTACATACGATGTATATTGTAGTGGATGCTAGGACATATATAGGGAGGACTTTCTTGCTCGACATGATAGTATGCTATCTGGTTGTACTTTATCTTAACATGTAATTGTTAGTGTATATGCCCTAGAGGCCATTACTGTATCATACTAGCTTGTATATTACTTGATGGAAGCTTGGGATATTCACAGTTGTATTGACAATCTTGCTCAAAATGGTAGTATGCTACTTGGTTTGTCTCTACTTCAATATGTGCATGTGTTTCTTTTAGCATATCGTTTATATATACATATTAGTAGAGCCCTTAGGATCTTTGCTTGATTACCAGCGTTGTGATGGCGCTCACGCTTGTGGGGGCTGGGTAATCCATAAGCACATCCTCATACATGTCCCTAGTCATAGGACTATCGAGACAGGGCATCGATACTCCGGACTAGACTAGAGTATGCGCTTCTCATCCCAGCGGGGGAGACGGTCTGTCCCACAGCCGTCAGTACGTCGTA
Source organism: Agapanthus africanus (assembly GCA_030015575.1). Classification (NCBI taxonomy): domain Eukaryota; kingdom Viridiplantae; phylum Streptophyta; class Magnoliopsida; order Asparagales; family Amaryllidaceae; genus Agapanthus; species Agapanthus africanus. The sequence goes on along the minus strand of JASDDO010000024.1, from coordinate 543,693,028 downwards.
CTTGAGATAGTATGCGGGTGCTCGTTAGGTTACGAGTACACTGGACAGGACTCGTCGGGAACTGTTGGTTGGTATTATACCTATCGTCAGTTATCAGTTCCCAGATGACATGAGTACAGCTTAGTCCGCCGACTTGACACTGTCACTTCGTCTCGAGTGTGTTCCCACTGTACTTAGATTACTACCCTACCACGGCTCAAAGGAGTCATGCAAACAGGTAGTAATTGGGTGCAGTCCCGAAGCACTTGGAGGCAGTGACGGTTAGACAGGATTCGTCTCTCCCGGTATTGGGGGTTGACATCGCGCTGTGTCTAGGAGAGCCATTACACGAGTAGTCCCTGGCCAGGGCAAGCGAGATATACTGGTAGGTTTCCAGTGTTATCTCAGGGTCTTTTGGGCTACACTCCGACACGACTTGTACCGCTATTAGGGGACTGACGTTCACCGCCCCCGTAGGCCCGCCATGCGATATATTAGACGAACAGACCGGACTGTACGGAGATTGTCACATACAGGCTCAGTAGGAGTTCGGATGGGTTTACCTCATCGGCCTTCTTATCGACATCTACCTGGGGACCGTTACGTACAGCTAGTGCCGCTTGCGGTCTGTGGTTAAACCCACTGCCAGCGTAGTGTCGAGTCTTTAGAGTCCCACACAGAGAGTTTCCCTGCACTGAGCGAAATGTGTAGAGGCCGTATGGTTTTACGGCTGGGCTACGATCACTTACGTGCACTTGTGTGCGTATGCTGTTCGGGGAGGCAATACTAGTGGGCTTTGGTTTAAGCCAGATCCTAGTGTTGCACAGATGGATTTGATTTGTCTTCTGTGCATTCGCATTCTACGGAATGCGGATGCGGGTGTGTATGCACAGTTTTGAGGAGCGATGAAGGAGGAGGTGCCTCATTAGGGTTTTGACAGTTGGTTCGGTCAAAACCATTATGATCCGGGGACATTATTTACTAATCCTCTTATTGATAATTATGTTGTGGCTAATTGCATTGACCATTTGACCATCTTGACTTTGTTGACCGTTTGACCAAAGTTGACTAAGATCTTCTTGAAAGATCTAAAGTATTCTTTGGTTTTCTTTTTCTTTTTGTTATGATAATGGTCATGTCATTTGTAGCCATTAACTTTTTCATGATGGGATTAGTAATGATGAAAATGAGTATTATTGCAACCATGGTTGTGTTTTCTCTTGGTTAAGCTTTTCATTTGTGATTTTTCATTCTCTCTCATAGAAAAGAAATGAGAAACATTTCCATGGTTGCTCCTCCTTCTTCTTCCTCTTGATTCTTCCTTTGATCTCATGTGTTGAGAGAAAAAGGATTCCATAAGACAAACACATCCATACATCTCCTCTATACATTCTAGGGCTTCTTGACTAGCAATCACTTTACCCTAGTTGCCTCGGCTTGAGGCGGAGCTTAGTGTACATCTCTCGGGTGGATCGTCTTCGACTCAAGAAGGCCGCGGAGGTGCCCAAGGTCCGGATCGACACTTGGAGCTTGGATGGACGAGCGGGACAGCGGAATGAAGACCCGAAGGACCGGTTTCGTGAGGTATACTTTCTACAGCATAGTAGTTAAACCTCTTAGTGTTTACTAGTTTCTAGTTTAGCAAAGATCCGACTTTTAGTCCATGTTGCCTTGCGCCAAAATTATTGTTTTTCACCGTTTCCGCCTCCCCGTAAGAACCGGGGTGAGCAACGTGGACTTACAGTACTCTGATTGTCTCTATGTTACATGTTGATAAAGCCCTTAGGATATGTACTCGACTACTGGGACTATGATGAGTCATACTAGTAGGGCCACGGTAGTCGACGAGTACATCCTATAACTGTTCCTAGTCGAGAGTGTATCGAGACAGGGCATCGATACACCAGAGTAGACTAGCGTATACGCATCTTGACCCATATGATGGGCGATGGATGATCCCATATCTATCGGTGTTTGACATCAAGGATGGTGTACGGGTGCTCAGTGGAGACTGGGTACACTGGACGGACTCGCCGAGAAAACCCAGATGGTATTATACCTCACGTCAGATGGCAGTTCTCCGGTGACACTGGTACAGAGTAGTCTGTTGACCCGAGATCGTCATAGAGTCTTGTGTGATTCCCACTGTGCTTTGATTTCCATCATACCACGTCCAAGAGAGCGTGCAAAAAGGTGGCTTTTGGGTACAGTCCCGAATCACATGGAGGCAATGAGCGATAGGAGGGGATTCGTCTCTCCCGGTATAGGGAGTTGATGTTGTGCTGTGTTCGATTGGCTATAACTGGAAATCCCTGGCCAGGGTTGCTGAGATTTACTGGTAAGTGTTATCAGTAGTTTCTCGAACTGTTATAGACCTCATATCGACACGACTTATCAAGCTACTGGGGTCTGACGTTTACCACCCCTAGGCGAGATATGCGACATATCAGACGACGAGACCGGACTGTACGGGAGTGTTACTGATTAGATTCACAGGAGAATGTACAGGCTTGCTTGTTGATCTTCTGAGCGCTCAATACCTGGGTGGCTGTTACGTTTAGCTGACCGCTTGCAGCTTGTGGGTGTTTGATATGATCATCACCTGCTGCCGGCGTATTGACGATTCTTTAGAGTCCTACACAGAGGTTTCTTGACTCAGGCAAAACGGAGTAGGGGCACATATTTGATGTGTGCAGGACCGAGGATAATGCGATATGAGATATCGTATTCTATTCTCGCGATGTTTGATATCAGCCGGGTCATCGGATCAAGTGTTGATTCGATGAATCGGTACGGATACGTATTAGTCGGTTATATGCGATATAGCCGGATTGTCGGATTAAGTGTTGATTCGATAATTTAATGTATAATAATATATATGATATATTAAATTACATTAAGTAATATTAGCTCACTAAAAGATTCTTTTTCTCACTCGGGTAATACATTGATATATGTGTGATATATGTTAATTGTATTATTTTGTATTGTTACAAAATATATTGTATATGTGATATATAATATTGTAACATGATATGATAACTAATGCAATATGTTTAGTAGAGATTAAACAAGATTAGGGTTTGATTTGGGTTAATGCTTTCTAGATGATTCTAGAAGGTTTAGTTTTGTTTTGTGAAAGATATTTTGTTACGACTCATTCCTTAACCTAACCCAAACCCTAACCCTAGTTAATTCTCTATATGGGTTTAGTTGACCATGGTTGCATTAATCATCATAGTTATCCTTTCATTATTCATCACAAAAGGTTTGATGTTGATTGCTCATCTTCTTCCTTCTTTCTTTCATAGAAAAACCTTTCTAGCTTTTTCAAGGTGATGAAAAATGAGTGAGTAAATGAAAATAAAAGAGAGCAAAAATCCTACTTCATCATCCTCATCTACCCTTGCCATTTAGGTGAGGGTGTTCACATCATTTTATGAGTGTTAGCTTGTGTTAATGAAACTTCAAGGTAGATCATCTTTGTTATCGAAGATCGGAAGCAAGACTGCATCTTTCTCTTCGTGAAGCCTCTCGAGAGTCCGGAACACGATGATCGCAGCGAAGGGACCTCAACACGGAGCTTAAGAAGTGAAGGACCGGATCTACAAAGGTTGTAATCCCTCTCACTTAGTGTTAAAATGTTTAACATGCTTGTTTTCGCTAAACCCTAGTTTAAAGATCCGGCTTTGGGTTGTTCGGCACGGCTAAATTTTAAATCGGGTATGGTTGATGTCTCGTAGACCCTTGTGCGCGTGCCTAGCAACCCTACAGTGGTATCAGAGCCAAGCTAGAGCTTTAGGCGATGTCTAGACGAAGTTTAAAGTCCGATCGAACCCGGAAACCCCGATGTTTACCCCTCTCTGTACATTTTTCAAAAATGTGTTTTTTTATGAATTAAAAATGTTCAAAAAAACAAGCAGGAAAAACTAAGAATTACTGTGAAGTACGGTCCACTAAGTCGCTCACGTGACCGTGGAACCGCGGCCAAACCATGGGTTTGGCGGCGGTTCCGCGGCCAAAATTTGGACTTAGTCCCCCATATTTCATATATTTATTCTTAGGTCCTTTATTGTCATTTTTTCTGGGAATTTTTTAATTCCACTCAAGTGTTGAGTTTTTTAGGGTTGTATTGGGGACTCGTTGATTCGATCGGATAATTTAACTTCATTTAATTTTTTTCGGATAAGTTTTAGAAACTGTTAAAAAGTTCGACCGGATATCAATAACTCATTTTTTCCCCTGTCGGAAAATTTTTCAAAAGTTGGAATTTTTCTCAAGTTTAAGAACGTTCTAAGTCATGCAAGTAACGTGGTGGACTCTCTAGAAGACAACAAACCTTAACTCGATTATGTGACCGTCTTGAACTGCCTCCAAACCTTAGGGTTTGTGGCTGTACGGCGTGCCACATGTGAGGCGTTGGCTTGACCCTTCTACGGCTGGACCATTGGTACTGTGGCATGTGATGGATGTTTTAAAACTGATTTCAAGTGTTGAGATATATTGGGAAAATCTTTGGTGTTTGATTATTCGATCGGAAAGTTTAGCATTGTCTATTTATCTGGAATATGATACAATATTTGGAATCCACATATAGTTATGAGATAACTGATTTGAATATTATAAACATAGCAGTTTAGTCTCAGATGATCGGTTGCCACGGAATTTTGATGTGATCAAAAGTCCGTCGCAATCACGTAGCGTACGAGGATACTCGCCGGGTAAACTTAATAGACAGCCACGCCCCATAGCCCCGACCAAGTGACTGTAGGAGAACCCCGTTGCCAAAAGTATCCGTTCGGGTGCTTGCGGCAGCGGTGTTCCGCCTTAGTGCACTTCGTGGATGGCATTGGGGGTGCGGCCGTCTACAGAAGTTTGCGACGAGCATTCGATCTGAATGTCGGGAATCTTGTTGAATTGCCGACTTGATATTGAAAAGAGTTTTCGATAAAGAGACTAAAATGCGGGGTTTATAATTGTTAGGCATGCGATGTCTAAGGAATTCATTTGGTTAGGCATGCGATGTCTAAAGAGATTGCGGATTCCAACTGTTATAGTTTTACACTTTCTTTTCTGTGACCGTAAACGTAGTATGTGGTGTATCGCCGGCTTCGTTGCTATACATCAACGACAATCGGGATACGCATACTTGCTTACGTTGATGATATGAGATATTATGTGTTGCTGTGATATGTTATATTGGATCGTCGCGTTTTGAATAGCCGGGGGTTTTATGTCAGATGAGAGTTTTTCTTTTTCATTCATGTAAAATTCATTTGTATGTAATATTCTTTTATTGGGGCACTTCCGGGATGAGGATGATGTCACCATTGTATATTATTTACTTTTCCGCATTAGGTAGACCCAAGGTGGGGAGCACAAGTAACCGGGTTCTAGGGTCCAGTGGGAGACCATCTCGAGGAGTCGAGACCGGGTCTCCAAACCCTAGAATTGGCAGTGTTGCTTGCCGCTCTCGTAGGGGTCTACGGATGTGGGTTTGGCTATACATCGCGATCGTGGAATCCGTGTTTTATACAGGCTCGTACTAAAACACGGACGTCCTAGTATATCCAATATTTCATATATGTTCTTCTGCTGCAATGTTCTGTGATGAGATCATATTACTGCCTGAGACGAATGTTTATATTATATATATGAGATATATATTATATATTGTTGATTTCGTTTCATATCTGATGCTTGTGAAGCATAATAAAATGGGACTTCATTAATGAGATTAATGAAACTAAAAGAAACCTAAAGATATTGTAGAAACTTGTTTAAAAACTGGTAGCTCTGGTTCTTGCTTTGCATAGCGGTGTTCCTTGTAGAACATCCAGCACCTTATTCGATAAGGAAAGAGCCGAGATCCCTTCACCGGGAGTGACCTCTTTAGTGAAACTAGCAGATGCTACAAACTCGGTTTGTCTTTTGATTGTTTCTATAGTTTTTGCTTTGCAAAGTGATATTTGTGAAATATCCTGCACCTTATTCGATGAGGAAAGGGCCGACGATCCCTTCACCGGGAGTGACCCCTTTAGCAAAACTAGAAAAGCCTCAAAAACACTCCATTTAAAATCACTCGATTCTACAACGATATCAAGTTCATTACGCAAAAGGTTTTCTTAAAAACCTGTCGTAGCCCTCCGTCATTTCAGATAAGTACTTCTTAGTATTCGTGCTGCGTTTGTTGACGTTAGCCAAGGCGTAGTGTGCGGTAGCTAATTAGTGCTTATCTGTATAAGCATATGATGCGATTGAGTTAGGGTAGTCGTGCGACTTTATTGACCTTAGCCAAGGGTCGTGCGGGTGGGTTTAATTCAATCGGAAAATGACGGGTTGAACTTGGCTAGCACTTATGATTTGTTGACCTTAGCCAAGGTCATAAGTTGCTAGGGGCAAAATTATCGGGAATTTCAAGTGTTGAAATTTGCAATGAGATTGCATACCTTCTATGAGATAGTTGGATCCCGATACCCGCTGCGAGTAAGAGTTACTCCTGGGAGAGTTTTATAAATTACAATTAGCCGATCAAGTAGGTGTCTAGAAAGGTGTTAACGGGGTTACGCCTCTGGGAAAACAAGGTTTACTTTAATTAGGTTCATGCGAAAGCACGGGAGACCTCCCTCAAAGTACCAACACTGGCTTGGCTGAAAGATTAGCGAACTTGTAGCGTGTAATTAATCCCGGCTAATCTTTCCTTTTAGGGTTTGAAGGAAGATTTGATTAAAACAGTGGGAGACATCCTGATTAGATATATTAGATAACCAATCTAATCTTGCAAAAGCATACGCTGAGTGTTTTCTTCTCTCTCTCTAGGTAGTGACCATATCACGCCTTAATCAAGATAATAATATGGATATATTGACCGAACCCGCTTGTTATACTGAGCTGGGGAACGTTGGTCCCACTCCAACTTATAATTGTTATAAGACAGAGCAGGAAATTGGGGAATACCAGATTTCTCGTGCCACCCAAACGAAGAAAGTGCATGTTGATGCATCTTCTTCGGGTGTGTTCATTATAGAGAACTGTTTCTCAGTACCCTTTACGTCCTGGGTATGAGATACCGGATCAGGATCCCGCATATGTAATTTGTTACATGGGCTACAGATAGGTAGAGAACTGAGAACGGGTGATAAGTTTCATGAGACAGAAATGGTGCAAGTGTTGCAGCTAAGTCTGTTGGTCACTATCACCCTGTATTACAAGAATACATTGATTCTGAACAAATGTTATTAGATACCGAACCTGATATACAACATTATATCAGTCTCTTTATAAGAAGGATATAATTTTGTATTGTTGGATAATGTTTTGAACATTTCCTATATCAAGAGTTGATCGGTTCAGGCACGTTATCTAAAAGCATTGACGTTCTAAATCAAACTACAGTTCTTAGTATACAGAACACACACAAGAGGAAGAGTTCAGAAATGAACGGATCCTTCTTGAGGCATTGTAGACTAGGTTATATCAATGCGACCCGACTAGCAAAGTTACATTTAGATGCATATCTAAATTTGTTTGAATTTACATCTTATGAAACTTGCCGGTCATGTCACAAAGATAAGATGACCACAGCTCTGTTTATTGGAAACAGAGAAAGAGTTAGTGAACTCTTGGGATTGATACATGCTGATGTATGAAAGTCCCCTGTCTACACATTCCAAGACCGGTTCTTTGTACTTCATTACATTCTCTGATGTTCTCTCAAGATTCAGACATATGTTCCTGTTGAAACACAAGTCTGAACCTTTTGAGATATTCACAGAATATAAGTTAGAAGTAGAGAACCAAAAACGGGTATAAGTATTATGTCCTTTGATGAGATCAAGGAGGAGAATACTTGAGCACGGAATTTCTGGACTATTCTAAAGGAGAATGAGATTCTCTCTCAGCATTACTCCTCCGTATACACCACAGCACGTCGGTGTATCAGGGCGGAGCAATAGCACCCTATGTGATATGGTGCGCTCTAAGATGAGTACTACTGAGTTTCCTATTTCCTTTTGGGAATTATGCACTTGTGAAGCTGCATCCTATTGAATAGGGTTCAAATCAAATTAGTTGCCTACCACTTCATATGTGATATGGAAAGGGAAGAGCCCATATCTTAAGTTTGTTAAGATTTGGGGTTGTCCGGCCTATGTCTAAAAAGCAAAATCCGGACAAGCTCGAGGCAAAGTCAGTTCTGTGGAAGTTTGTTGGATATCCCAAGCATTCGCAAGGGAATATCTTCTACCAAACCGAGGAACAAAAGATGTTTTGTTTCTCAGCATGCCACCTTTGTGAAAGGAAATTTCTTGTGAAGAAATTAGTGGTCATGAGGTAGAACTGGAAGGAGCTCCAGCTATACAAACTACAGCCGATGATTTGGTAGAACCAAAGGATTCAATAGTAACCAACGAACCTCAGCCTCTCCGCCGATCTAGTAGGGTTCCTCACCCACCTGAGAGTTACTTCGGTTTCTCTAAGACAGCGGGAGCGAGGATTGCATCATGAGATGGTGACCCAACTTATTTCGAGCTGGCCATCAGGAGTGGGACTCTGTAAGAATGGCTGGATGCTTAGCGATCTGAGATGGAATCCTTATACACCAACAAAGTATGGACTTTGGTTGCTTTATCTGAAGGGTTAAATCCCCATCAGGAGCGAGTATATCTTGAGAAGATTACTTGGTGTACATGGAAAAGTTGAGACTTTCAAAGCTATGCTTAAGTCCATCCAGATCCTACTTGCCACGGCTACATATCATGACTACGATATCTGGCGGTTGGGTGTCATGATTGCTTTTCTAAATGATAATTTGGAAGAGAGCGTCTATAAGTACACAGCCAGAGGGCTTCGTAGATAGTGGGAGCAGCGGAAACGTGAGCAAGATGTTTTATATGATAAAGCAGGCATCGTGGAGTTGGAACGTCTGTTTTGATGTGGTAGTCAAAGAGTTTGACTTCATCAAAATGGTAGATGAACCTTGTATATACAAAAAGGCAGTAGAGAGTATGGTGGTGATCCTCGTAGAGTACGTGGATGACATACTCTTGATAGGGAAGGAATTTCCTATGCTACGCTCGGTCAATCTCCGCTTATCACAATGATTCTCCATATAGGATCAAAATGATACTTCCTAAATCCTGGGTTTTGGATCTATGAGATAGTTCTAATTGGATGTTAGGATACTCACTAGTTGTAGTGAGATGGTATCAATCGATCCTGGGGAGAATCACCGGAAAGGTTCCAGGATGATAAGGACGACTGAATGTTAGTCGCAGGCATTGTCTTTACCCTCAGTGGAGAGACGGTATGTTGGAAGAGTTCCAAGCTAAATACCGTGACATACTAGACGATTAAAGGCAAGATACATCGTTACCAAGGATGCTACCAAAGAGGCAGTCTGGATACATATAAGTTCATGAGATGAACTTCGTTCCTACCATTGTGTGACAATGGAGTTGTGGCTTATGCTAAGGAACCCCCGTCCTATCTGAAATCCAGATATAATTCTTAGGCAGTATCACCTGATCATGGAGATGGTGATCTCCAGGGAGATCGAGGTTAGGAGAGTAGACACAGAGGACAACAGCGCGGATCCACCCACAAAGGCCTTTTTCCCAGTAGAGACTTTTATGGGATGGTTGAGTATGAGATACTTCAACCGCGGCTAATTGTTGGGTATATGATACCACAACAGATGGCCCTAGTGCAAGTGGGAGATTGTTAGTTATATGTATGCCCTAGAGGCCATTACTATACATACGATGTATATTGTAGTGGATGCTAGGACATATATAGGGAGGACTTTCTTGCTCGACATGATAGTATGCTATCTAGTTGTACTTTATCTTAACATGTACTCTGATTGTCTCTATGTTACATGTTGATAAAGCCCTAAGGATATGTACTCGACTACTGGGACTATGATGAGATCATACTAGTGGGGCCACAGTAGTCGACGAGTACATCCTATAACTGTTCCTAGTCGAGGGTGTATCGAGACAGGGCATCGATACACCAGAGTAGACTAGCGTATACGCATCTTGACCCATATGATGGGCGATGGATGATTCCATATCCATCGGTGTTTGACATCAAGGATGGTGTACGGGTGCTCGGTGGAGACTGGGTACACTGGACGAACTCGCCGAGAACTCCCAGATGGTATTATACCTCACGTCAGATGGCAGTTCTCCGGTGACACTGGTACAGAGTAGTCTGTTGACCCGAGATCGTCATAGAGTCTTGTGTGATTCCTACTGTGCTTTGATTTCCATCATACCACGTCCAAGAGGGAGTGCAAAAAGGTGGCTTTTGGGTACAGTCCCGAATCACATGGAGGCAATGAGCGATAGGAGGGGATTCGTCTCTCCCGGTATAGGGAGTTGATGTTGTGCTGTGTTCGATTGGCTATAACTGGAAATCCCTGGCCAGGATTGCTGAGATTTACTGGTAAGTGTTATCAGTAGTTTCTCAAACTGTTATAGACCTCATATCGACACGACTTATCAAGCTACTGGGGTCTGACGTTTACCACCCCTAGGCGAGATATGCGACATATCAGACGACGAGACCGGACTGTACGGGAGTGTTACTGATTGGATTCATAGGAGAATGTACAGGCTTGCTTGTTGATCTTCTGAGTGCTCAATACCTGGGTGGCTGTTACGTTTAGCTGACCGCTTGCAGCTTGTGGGTGTTTGATATGATCATCACCTGCTGCCGGCGTATTGACGATTCTTTAGAGTCCTACACAGAGGTTTCTTGACTCAGGCAAAACGGAGTAGGGGCACATATATGATATGTGCAGGACCGAGGATAATACGATATGAGATATCGTATTCTATTCTCGCGATGTTTGATATCAGCTAGGTCATCGGATCAAGTGTTGATTTGATGAATCGGTACGGATACGTATTAGTCGGTTATATGCGATATAGCCGGATTGTCGGATCAAGTGTTGATTCGATAATTTAATATATAATAATATATATGATATATTAAATTACATTAACTAATATTAGCTCACTAAAAGATTCTTTTTCTCACTCGGGTAATATATTGATATATATGCGATATATGTTAATTGTATTATTTTATATTGTTACAAAATATATTGTATATGTGATATATAATATTGTAACATGATATGATAACTAATGCAACATGTTTAGTAGAGATTAAACAAGATTAGGGTTTGATTTGGGTTAATGCTTTCTAGATGATTCTAGAAGGTTTAGTTTTGTTTTATGAAAGATATTTTGTTACTACTCATTCCTTAACCTAACCCAAACCCTAACCCTAGTTAATTCTCTACATGGGTTTAGTTGACCGTGGTTGCATTAATCATCATATTTATCCTTTCATTAGTCATCACAAAAGGTTTGATGTTAATTGTTCATCTTCTTCCTTCTTTCTTTCATAGAAAAAGCTTTCTAGCTTTTTCAAGGTGATGAAAAATGAGTGAGTAAATGAAAATAAAAGAGAGCAAAAATCCTACTTCATCATCCTCATCTACCCTTGCCATTTAGATGAGGGTGTTCACATCATTTTATGAGTGTTAGCTTGTGTTAATGAAACTTCAAGGTAGATCATCTTTGTTATCGAAGATCGGAAGCAAGACTGCATCTTTCTCTTCGTGAAGCCTCTCGAGAGTCCGGAACACGATGATCGCAGCGAAGGGACCTCAACACGGAGCTTAAGAAGTGAAGGACCGGATCTACAAAGGTTGTAATCCCTCTCACTTAGTGTTAAAGTGTTTAACATGCTTGTTTTCGCCTAAACCCTAGTTTAAAGATCCGGCTTTGGGTTGTTCGGCACGGCTAAATTTTAAATCGGGCATGGTTGATGCCTCGTAGACCCTTATGCGCGTGCCTAGCAACCCTACACCCAAATCCAGAAATATCATGGAAATCCGAATCCAAAACCTCAATAGCACATAAACTAGTGAATATGGGCATGAGAATCCATGAATGCGGCATAACAATGAATAACAGTATGCATGAAGTGACAAGTAATAACTACAATGTCTAAACTGGCATATAAGGCAAGTACACTAATATCATGTCAAACTACTAACTAACAAGCTAAGTCAAGCAATAGTATTTTCTAAGTGTACGTGATATGGCAATTACCGATGAAGATGTGTGTGAGCCGGCAAGTAAGTGTACGTGGTATATACGCATCATCGGTAATGGTGCTGGTGTCCTAACAGCATGATATCAATAATGAAATATGAATTACAATAAGTATGTGATGCGGAGCAACAGCAATAATGTGCGGGAGCTGAATACTAAACACAATGATAACTAATCTGCATTTAATAAAATATGAGTTCTACAGTGGTGCCATTTGAAATAACACGAATCGTGGGGTTTTGAAAATAAGGGCTACGGTGCTTTTAAGAAAAGATACGTCTTTTTGAAATATCCGTAAAATCCATTGACCTGTCTTTTAAAATACCCATGATCCGTTAGTTTTGAAATAGGTAGGAATCTAACCTAGTCTAACAACTACGCTAAACTATACGGCTGAACTAACCAGCTAACTGAAGGTAAGGAAACTGCCTAACATCTGAGTCGATATATATATATATATATATATAAGTCGATGATCCCGCCTCGATAAGATCACATCTGATACCATATCTATAATCAGATATTCCCAAGTCAAGAGTACGGATCAAACATCAATATATAGCTCGTACGTAAGTCCGCCGTACGGCATCCCAAATCTGGGTACGGGTCAATATCACATTCATCACACTATTCATCTGGTATCCCCTTTATCAAAGATCATAATCCGGGTATGGATCTATGTCTAGTACAATACTGATACCACCTACGTATGCATGCACGTGTGTGAAACACTACGTCAAAGGACCCGCTACAACGTCATGTCGTATCTCAAATAAGAACCCTGCCAAATCACCGATCTCACGGCCTCAAATCAAACCTCATCGACTCATTTCAGATCCCAAGTACTATCCTCAAAGCCAGTATATGAACACATAGTCCCATACCTATGTGAACACATAAAAATATATTCCCATATACGCACATATGAAAGAAGAATGTATGCAAGTATGGGTTTGTGTGTATGTGTGGTGCAACCACTACTCTAGGGTTTCGCAACACTAAACCAATCCAAACACACCAAATATCCATCTTTAATATTAATAATCTCAAACAATATATAATCAATATATGTGTGTATACGTATTCGTATACATCACCACGAACTGCGGGGGTGCTATACGCCATCCACCCGACTTCTCCCCGTAGATATAAATCTACTCACCTGGTCCTCGCTCGCCGGTGCCGACGTCGCCATACGCTTGCTTGTTGTCTCGAAGTCCACATGGGGTACCTACATATCATAACGCACCGTATCGCATTAAAATCCGACTCATGACCAAAACGACACACGAATCCCACATAGGTCAAACCTATGGTTTGCTTTCACAAATCAATCCAAAAACCTTCGACGTCGGCGTACAAACGCCAAACCTGTTAGTTATATGTATGCCCTAGAGGCCATTACTGTACATTGGATGTATATTGTAGTGGATGCTGGGACATATATAGGGAGGACTTTCTTGCTCGACATGATAGTATGCTATCTGGTTGAACTTTACCTTAACGTGTACACTGATTGTCTCTCTGTTACATGTTGGTAAAGCCCTTAGGATGTGTACTTGACTACCTGGACTATGATGCGGATCATACTAGTAGGGACATGGTAGTCCATAAGTACATCCTTCAAAGTCCCTAGTCGTGGGTGTATCGAGACGGGGCATCGATATACCAGAGTAGACTAGCGTATACCTTCTCAACCCATATAGATGGGCGATGGATGATCCCATATTCATCGGTGTTTGACATCAGAGATGATATACGGGTGCTCAGTAGAGACTGGGTACACTGGACGGACTCGCCGAGAACTCCCAGATGGTATTATACCTCACGTCAGATGGCAGTTCTCTGGTGACACTGGTACAGAGTAGTCTGTTGACCCGAGATCGTCATAGAGTCTTGTGTGATTCCCACTGTGCTTTGATTTCCATCTTACCACGTCCAAGAGGGTGTGCAAAACGGTGGTTTTTGGGTACAGTCCTGAGTCACATGGAGGCAATGAGCGATAGGAGGGGATTCGTCTCTCCCGGTATAGGGAGTTGATGTTGCGCTGTGTTCGATTGGCTATAACAGGAAATCCCTGGCCAGGGTTGCTGAGATTTACTGGTAAGTGTTACCAGTAGTTTCTCGAATTGTTATAGACCTCATATCGACACGACTTATCGAGCTATTGGGGTCTGACGTATACCACCCCTAGGCAAGATATGCGACATATCAGACGATCAGACCGGACTGTACGGTAGTGTTACTGGTTGGATTCACTGGAGTGTGAGCGGGCTTGCTCGTCGATCTTCAGATCGCTCAATACCCGGGTGGCCGTTACGTTTAGCAGACCGCTTGCGGCTTGTGGGTGTTTGATATGATCATCACCTGCTGCCGGCGTATTGACGAGTCTTTAGAGTCCTACACAGAGGTTTCCTGGCCCAAGCGAAACGAAATAGGAGCGCATATGAGATATGTGCGGGACCGAGAATAATGCGTGTATGTGATACCATATTTCATTCTCGCGATGAATGTGTCGTATGGTTATATGCGATATAACCTAGTTATCGAATCGAGGGTTGATTCGATAAGCCGATACATTGGATACTAGTCGGTTATATGCGATATGACCGGATCATTAAATCAAGTGTTGATTTAATGATTTAATGCATAATTATATATTTGATATATTACTTTGCGTTAACTAGTATTGGTTCACTTTAAATGGATTTTCTCACTCGGATTGTGCGCATTGCATATGCGATATGCTTTTGTGCACTTGCTTGTATCATGTTTGATGATACATGCCTTTTGGTTAAGTGTATAGAATTAAACCATGGTTAACTTAATGATTAGGGTTTTGCTTTTTCATTTAATCATTTGTTTATTCATTTTGGATATTAATAAAAGCATAAAAGAAAAGCAAAATGGTTTCTTTATTTTATTTTCTTTCATGAAGCTTTTTGAAGCTTCATGAAGCTTTGACCAAAGTGACCACTTTGTCTTTATCTTTAACACTAACCATTAATCTAACCTTAGTTAATTCTCTACACTTGACCATGGTTGATTATGATAAGTATTCTTTTATTTTGTATTTTCTAAATAACTTATCATAACTTATTCATCTTCTTCTTCTTCTTCAAGTTGAAGAAAACCTTCACTTCATCAATGGTGGATTGATGAAATGAGTGAGAAATCCAATTCTAAAGTCTACCCACTTCCTATTTCTTCATCCTCTACCTCTTGCCAAGTAGTAGAGTGTGTTTTCTTCACAAGTTTCTTGACTTGGTGAAGTCGGAGCTTGATTTAGCGATGCCTCGACGTAGATCGTCTTCGGCATGGACATCGACGACCTAGCTCGCCATTTCTCCGACGAAGCCGACGCTAGAGCCCGGGAATTCTTTTGGACAGTGAGGGGACTTCGTTGCGGAGCTATGGAGGTGGAGCACCGGATCTACAAAGGTTGTATTTCCGTTAAACATTTAGTTAAGTGTTAACTAGTTTTTTTTTTTTCGCCTAGATTTCTAGCCAACGATCCGTAGTCGGGTTTCTCGGCACCGTTAAAATTTGAAATTGGCATGATCGATGCCTTGTGAGACCTCTTGGGAGTGCCTAGGAACCCTACAGTGGTATCAGAGCCTAGCTAGAGCCTTAAACGATGCGTAGACGGAGTTAGAAGTCCGATCGACCCGAAACTCCGACTTTAAAATGCTCTCTGGACATTTTTGTAAAATGTGGATTTTTGCAAATTAAAAATATGCAGAAAAATCAGCAGGTAAATCTAAGAATTACGATGCAAAAATTACCTAATGATCTTTCTAAAGTGCGGCGGAACCGCGGCATTAGCGTGCTAATGCGGCCCTTCCGCGGCCCTTTTGTCTTATCTGCCATTGAATTTTGCACAGTAACTCCTATTTTTCAGTGCTGGTTTTCCTGGGAATTTTTAATCTGAAATCAAGAGTTGAGTATTTTGGGTTGTATTGGGAGTTCATACATTCGATCGGATTGTCAAACTTTGTCTATGTGTCGTTCCGGATAATTTTTTTTGAATATGTTAAAAAGTTCGACCGGATATAAATACCCAATTTTTCCCCTGTCGGGAAATTTCCAAGTGTTGGATATTTCTGTAGTTTAATCACGTTCTAAGTAGTGCAAGTAACACGATGGTCCCTCTAGAAGACAACAAACCTTAACTCGATTATGTGACCGTCTTGAACTACCCTTTGAACCTTCGGGTTTGGGGCAGTACGGCGTGCCACATATGAGGCGTTGGCTTGACCCTTCTACGGCTGGACCGTTGGTACTGAGGCACGAACTGAATGTTTTTAGACTTGTTTCGTGTGTTGATCTGTATCGGGAAAACTTGGGTGTTCGATTGTTCGATCGGAAAGTTTGACATTTTCTATTTATCCGGAATGGGATACAATAATTGGAATTCACAAGAAGTTATGAGATAACTGAATGAATGTTATAAACGTAGCAGTTTAGTCTCACTTGATCGGTTACCACGGAATTTTGATGTGATCAAAAGTCCGTCGCGATCACGTAGCGTACGCGGATACTCGCCGGGTAAACTTAATAGACAGCCTCGCTCCATTGCCCTGACCAAGTGACTGTAGGAGAACCCCGTCGCCGAAAGCATCCGTTCGGGTGCTCGCGGCAGCGGTGTTCCGCCTTGGTGCACTTCGTCGACGGCATCGGGGGTGCGGCCGCCTACTAAAGTTTGCGACGAGCATTCGATCAGGTTGTCGGGAATCTTGTTGAATTGCCCGACTTGATATTGAAAAGAGTTTTCGATAATGAGACTAAAATGTGGGGTTTATAATTGTTAGGCATGCAATGTCTAAGTAATTCATTTGATTAGGCATGCGATGTCTATGCAGGTTGCGGATTCCAACTGTTGTAGTTTTACACTTTTTTTTTCTGTGACCGTAAATGTAATATGTGATATCGCCGGTTTCGTTGCTATATGTCAACGACAATTGGGATGCGCATATTTACTTACGTTGATGACATGTGATGTTATGTGTTGCTGGATATGTTATATTGGATCGTCGTGTTTGAATAGCCGGGGGGTTTTTGCGTGAGATGAGTATTTTTTCTTTTTCATTCATGTAAAAACTTGTATGTAATATTCTTTTATTGGGGCGCTTCCAGGTTGCGGAAGTTGTCACCGTTTGTATATTATTTACTTTTCCGCACTAGGATAGACCCAAGGAGGGGAGCGCAAGTAACCGGGTTCTGGAGTCCAGTGGGAGACCAACTCGAGGAGTCGAGTCCGGGTCTCCTAACTCTAGAATTGGTAGGGTTGCTTGCCGCTCTCGTAGGGGTCTAGGGGTGTGGGTTTGGCTATTCATCACGACCGTGGAATCCGTGTTTTATACTGGCTCGTATTGAAAACACGGACATCCTAGTATATCCAATATTTCATATGTTTCTTCTGCTGCGATATCTGTGATGTGATCATGTGATGTTCTGTGATAGATACAGTATATAGTATATATGATATATTATATAGACGTTACTTATGTTTTACACCCGCGCTAGCCCTGCCCTGCTCTGCCGTTAGTTACCTAACCTAACGGTGCACGAGAGGACATCGAGGCGAATGCGGATGGCATAAGTGTACGTCGTATTTATCTGTGATGTTTAGGTAATTTATATGATGGGACTTCATTAATGTGATTAATGAAAATAAAAGAAACTTAAGATGTTGTAGAATCGAATTTCAAAATAAAACAGGTAGCTACAGTTCTTGCTTTGCACAGAGGTATATGTGATATATCCTGCACCTTATTCGATGAGGAAAGGACCGAGATCCCTTCACCGGGAGTGACTCCTTTAGCAATAACTGGTAGATGCTACACACTCGGTTTGTCTTTTGATTGCTTTTAAGTGTTTTGCTTTGCACAGTGATATATATGATATATCCCGCACCTCATTCGACGAGGAAAGGACCGACGATCCCTTCACCGGGAGTGACTCCTTTAGCAAAACAAGAAAAGCCTCAAAAGCACTCCATTTCAAAAATCATTTGATTCTATAACGATATCAAGTTCATTACGCAATAGGTTTTCAGAAAAACCTGTCGTAGCCCTCCGTCATTTCAGATAAATCCTGTTTAGTATTCGTGCTGCGTTTGTTGACCTTGTCAAGGCGCAGTGTGCGGTAGCTAACCAGTATTTATCTGCTTATGCATATGATGCAGATTGGGTTAGGGTAGTCGTCCGGCCTTGTTGACCTTGTCAAGGGTCGTGCGGGTGGGTTTGATTCAATCAAGAAATGACGGGTTGAACTTGACTTGCGGTCTATGGTTTGTTGACCTTGTCAAGGTCATAAATCGTTCGGGGCAAAATTTTATCGGGAATTTCAAGTGTTGAAATTTGCAATGAGATTGCATACCTTCTATGAGATAGTTGGATCCCGATACCCGCTGCGAGCAAGTGTTACTCCTGGGAGAGTTTTATACATTACAATTAGCCGATCAAGTAGGTGTCTAGAAAGGTGTTAACGAGGTTACGCCTCTGGGAAAACGAGGTTTACATTAATTAGGTTCGTGCGAAAGCACGGGGGACCTCCCTCAAAGTACCGACACTGGCCTGGCTGAAAGATTGGCGAACTTGTAGTGTGTAATTAATCCCGGCTAGTCTTTCCTTTTAGGGTTTGAAGGAATATTTGATAAAAAGCAGTGGGAGCCATCCTGATTAGATAAAATAATAACCAATCTATTCTTGTAAGAGCGCACGCTGAGTGTTTTCTTCTCTCTCTCTCCTGGTAGCGACCATATCACGCCTTAATCAAGATAATAATACGGAATATTAACCGAACCCGCTTGTTATACTGAGCTGGGGAACGTTGGTCCCGCTCCAACTTATAATTGTTATAAGACAGAGCAGGAAATTGGGGATTACCAGAATTCCCGTGCCGTCCAAACGAAGAGAGTGCATGCTGATGCATCATCTTCGGGTGTGTTCATTATACAGAACTGTTTCTCAGTATTCTTTACGTCCTAGGTATGTGATACCAGATCAGGATCCCGCATATGTAATTTGTTACATGGGCTTCAGATAGGTAAAGAACTGAGAACGGGTGATAAGTTTCATGAGGCAGAAAACGGGGCAAGTGTTGCAGCCAAGTCTGTTGGTCACTGTCACCCTGTATTACCAATACATTGATTCTGAACGAATGTTATTAGATACCGAACCTGATATACAAAATCATGTCAGTCTCTTTATTAGTAAAGAAATGATAAAATTTTGTATAGTTGGATAATGTTTTGAACATTTCCTATATCAAAAGTTGATCGGTTCAGGCACGTTATCTAAAAGCATTAATGTTCTAAATCAAACTACAGTTCTTAGTATACAGAACACACACAAGAGGAAGAGTTCAGAAATGAACGGATCCTTCTTGAGGTATTGTAGACTAGGTCAGATCAATGTGACCCGACTAGCTGAGTTACATTTAGATGCATATTTAAAGCAGTTTGAATTTACATCTTGTGAAACTCGCCTGTCATGTCACAAAGATAAAATGACCATAGCTCTGTTTATTGGAAACAGAGAAAGAGTAAGTAAACTCCTGGGATGATACATGTTGATGTACGTAGGTCCCCTGTCTACACATGCCAAGACTGGTTCTTTATACTTCATTATGTTCTCTGATGATCTCTTTAGATTCAGACATATGTTCTTGTTGAAACACAAGTCCGAACCTTTTGAGATATTCACAGAATATAAGTTAGAAGTAGAGAACCAAAACACGGGTATAAGTATTATGTCCATTGATGAGATCAAGGAGTAGAATACTTGAGCACGGAATTCCTGGACTTTTCTAAAGGAGAATGAGATTCTCTCTCAGCATTTACTCCTCCGTATACACCATAGCACGATGGTATATCGGGGCGGAGCAGTCGCACCCTATTCGATATGGTGCGCTCTATGATGAGTACTACTGAGTTACCTGTTTCCTTTTTGGGAGTTATGCGCTTGAGAAGCTGCATACCTATTGAATAGGGTTCCAATCAAATCAGTTGCCTACCATTTCATATGTGATATGGAAACGGATGAGCCCATATCTTAAGTTTCTTAAGATTTGGGGTTGTCCGGCCTATGTTTAAAAGCAAAATCCGGACAAGCTCGAGGCAATGTCAGTTATGTAGAACTGGAAAGGTTCCAGCTATACAAACTACATCAGATGATTTGGTAGAACCAGAGGATTCAGTAGATACCAACGAACCTCAGCCTCTCCGCCGATCTAATAGGGTTCCTCACCCACCTGAGAGTTACTTCGGTTTCTCTATGACAGTGGGAGCGAGGATTGCATCATGAGATGAAGACCCAACTAGTTTCGAGCAGGCCATCGAGAGTAGTGACTCTGTAAGAATGGCTGGATGCTTAGCGATCTGAGATGGAATCCTTATACACCAACAAAGTATGGACTTTGGTTGCTATATCTGAAGGGTTAAATCCCCATCAGGAGCAAGTATATCTTGAGAATATTACTTGGTGTACATGGAAAAGTTGAGACTTTCAAAGCTAGACTTGTTAAGGGTTTTCGTCATCGACCAGGCGTGGATAATGATGAAACCTTTTCAAGCAGCTATGCTTAAGTCCATCCAGATCCTACTTGCCACGGCTACATACCATGACTACGATATCTGGTGGTTGGGTGTCATGACAGCTTTTCTAAATGATGTTTAGAAGAGAGTGTCTATAAGTACACAACCAGAGGGCTTCGTAGACAGTGGGAGTAGCGGAAACGTGTGCAAGATGCTTTATAGGATAAAGCAGGCGTCGCGGAGTTGGAACATCTGTTTTGATGTGTTAGTCAAATAGTTTGACATCATCAAAATGGTAGATGAACCTTGTATAAACAAAAGGGTAGTAGGGAGTATGGTGACGATCCTCGTAGAGTACGTGGATGACATACTCTTGATATGAAAGGAGTTTCCTATGCTACGCTCGGTCAATCTCCGCTTATCACAATGATTCTCCATATAGGATCAAAGTGATACCTCCTAAATCCTGGGTTTTGGATCTATGAGATAGATCTAATTGGATGTTAGGATACTCACTAGCTGTAGTGAGATGGTATCAATCGATCCTGGGGAGAATCACTGGAAAGGTTCCATGGTGATAAAGGCGACTGAATGTCAGTCACAGGCATTGTCTTTACCTTCAGTACAGGGACGGTATGTTGGAAGAGTTCCAAGCTAGATACCGTGACATACTAGACGATAAAGGCAGGATACATCGCTACTTAAGATGCTACCAAAGAGGCAGTCTGGGTGTATATTAGTTCATAAGATGAACTTTGTTCCTCCCATTGTGTGACAATGGAGTTGTGGCTTATGCCAAGGAACGCCGGTCCCATCAGTGATCCAGACATAATCTAAGGTAGTGTCACCTGATCATGGAGATGGTTGATCTCCAGGGGATCGAGGTTTGGAGAGTAGACTCAGAGGACAACACAGCGGATCCACTCACAAAGGCCTGTTCCCAGAGAGAGACTTTTATGGGATGGTTGAGTATGAGATACTACAACCACTGCTATCAGATGGCCCTAGTGCAAGTGGGAGATTGTTAGTTATATGTATGCCCTAGAGGCCATTACTGTACATTGGATGTATATTGTAGTGGATGCTGGGACATATATAGGGAGGACTTTCTTGCTCGACATGATAGTATGCTATCTGGTTGAACTTTACCTTAACGTGTACACTGATTGTCTCTCTGTTACATGTTGGTAAAGCACTTAGGATATGTACTTGACTACCTGGACTATGATGCGGATCATACTAGTGGGGACATGGTAGTCCATAAGTACATCCTTCAAAGTCCCTAGTCGTGGGTGTATCGAGACGGGGCATCGATATACCAGAGTAGACTAGCGTGTACCTTCTCGACCCATATAGATGGGCGATGGATGATCCCATATCCATCGGTGTTTGACATCAGAGATGATATACGGGTGCTCAGTAGAGACTGGGTACACTGGACGGACTCGCCGAGAACTCCCAGATGGTATTATACCTCACGTCAGATGGCAGTTCTCTGGTGACACTGGTACAGAGTAGTCTGTTGACCCGAGATCGTCATAGAGTCTTGTGTGATTCCCACTGTGCTTTGATTTCCATCTTACCACGTCCAAGAGGGTGTGCAAAACGGTGGTTTTTGGGTACAGTCCCGAGTCACATGGAGGCAATGAGCGATAGGAGGGGATTCGTCTCTCCCGGTATAGGGAGTTGATGTTGCGCTGTGTTCGATTGGCTATAACCGGAAATCCCTGGCCAGGGTTGCTGAGATTTACTGGTAAGTGTTACCAGTAGTTTCTCGAATTGTTATAGACCTCATATCGACACGACTTATCGAGCTATTGGGGTCTGACGTATACCACCCCTAGGCAAGATATGCGACATATCAGACGATCAGACCGGACTGTACGGTAGTGTTACTGGTTGGATTCACTGGAGTGTGAGCGGGCTTGCTCGTCGATCTTCAGATCGCTCAATACCCGGGTGGCCGTTACGTTTAGCAGACCGCTTGCGGCTTGTGGGTGTTTGATATGATCATCACCTGCTGCCGGCGTATTGACGAGTCTTTAGAGTCCTACACAGAGGTTTCCTGGCCCAAGCGAAACGAAATAGGAGCGCATATGAGATATGTGCGGGACCGAGAATAATGCGTGTATGTGATACCGTATTTCATTCTCGCGATGAATGTGTCGTATGGTTATATGCGATATAACCTAGTTATCGAATCGAGGGTTGATTCGATAAACCGATACATTGGATACTAGTCGGTTATATGCGATATGACCGGATCATTAAATCAAGTGTTGATTTAATGATTTAATGCATAATTATATATTTGATATATTACTTTGCGTTAACTAGTATTGGTTCACTTTAAATTGATTTTCTCACTCGGATTGTGCGCATTGCATATGCGATATGCTTTTGTGCACTTGCTTGTATCATGTTTGATGATACATGCCTTTTGGTTAAGTGTATAGAATTAAACCATGGTTAACTTAATGATTAGGGTTTTGCTTTTTCATTTAATCATTTGTTTATTCATTTTGGATATTAATAAAAGCATAAAAGAAAAGCAAAATGGTTTCTTTATTTTATTTTCTTTCATGAAGCTTTTTGAAGCTTCATGAAGCTTTGACCAAAGTGACCACTTTGTCTTTATCTTTAACCCTAACCATTAATCTAACCTTAGTTAATTCTCTACACTTGACCATGGTTGATTATGATAAGTATTCTTTTATTTTGTATTTTCTAAATAACTTATCATAACTTATTCATCTTCTTCTTCTTCTTCAAGTTGAAGAAAACCTTCACTTCATCAATGGTGGATTGATGAAATGAGTGAGAAATCCAATTCTAAAGTCTACCCACTTCCTATTTCTTCATCCTCTACCTCTTGCCAAGTAGTAGAGTGTGTTTTCTTCACAAGTTTCTTGACTTGGTGAAGTCGGAGCTTGATTTAGCGATGCCTCGACGTAGATCATCTTCGGCATGGACATCGACGACCTAGCTCGCCATTTCTCCGACGAAGCCGACGCTAGAGCCCGGGAATTCTTTTGGACAGCGAGGGGACTTCGTTGCGGAGCTATGGAGGTGGAGCACCGGATCTACAAAGGTTGTATTTCCGTTAAAAATTTAGTTAAGTGTTAACTAGTTTTTTTTTTCGCCTAGATTTCTAGCCAACGATCCGTAGTCGGGTTTCTCGGCACCGTTAAAATTTGAAATTGGCATGATCGATGCCTTGTGAGACCTCTTGGGAGTGCCTAGGAACCCTACAAAACCATCGAGAAAAACCCAAACACGCTCATTTACACAATCACAAGCACTAATTATAATATAAAATAGCTTAAAATTCACAAAAACCTCAAACTCACTTTAAAAGCTATTTTTCCGAAAATCTAGCAAGCAAAATTACCCGTTTTAGTACAAAACTCGACGTTTAAACAAATCTAGCGGCCGCAATATCCATTCAATATCATAACCAAGTCATATAAACCATTCTAATAATTTATTCTCCACAAAATATATATATTTACAAAACCTAGTTAAAAAAATTAGCATAATTTTCCATTTTAGCTC
Organism: Agapanthus africanus; assembly: GCA_030015575.1. Classification (NCBI taxonomy): domain Eukaryota; kingdom Viridiplantae; phylum Streptophyta; class Magnoliopsida; order Asparagales; family Amaryllidaceae; genus Agapanthus; species Agapanthus africanus. The sequence continues at coordinate 543,668,821 of JASDDO010000024.1, read as the reverse complement.
AAAACTTGGTGTTTTAATCAACTTTAAATATATTAACAATTCTAGTGGCCATAATTCTCATTAAAACATATTAACTAAGCCACACAACCATTCACTAGATTTTAATCTCACTCTTTATATTAATACGAAAAATCTAGTTTGCAAAACAAACACAATTAGGACAATTTACATATAACAATTTGCAATTTAACACCAAAGCTAGGTTTTACATATTTTAAGATGTCAAACTATACATTTCAACCTTGATGATATAATAAAAAACCTAATTTAAAACACAACCCTCACTAGATTTTTAATTTCATCTAATGCAATAATAAAAACCAAGTAAGCAAAATGGCTTAAATATTACAATTCCAACTTAACAATTTGCAAACTAACAATTTGATTATGTTTCACATTTCACAAAATGATGAATTCCACTTTGCAACCATAATCACACAACAAAAACCCTAACTATAATCTAATCCTTCTCTTGAAAACCCAAATCTTTCAATTAAACCATAATTAAGCACCTAATAAGCTATATTAAGGAATTTAAACCAACAATTGAACAATAGGTCAAAAGTTATACCTCACAATCCATGATCAAACTTGAAATCTAGACCTCCAATTTGAAATCCATGCACCAAGATCCATGCTAAAAGAGATAAGGAAAAATGGGTAGGGCTTTGATTTGAATTTTAGTTTTGATTTTAGATGGAAATTGGTGAATTTTTTTGAGGGAAAATGAGGGGAGAAGAGGGAAGGGGGGCTGCTGTTGGGGACTACAATTTTCAACCAGATGTGGAGGGGGTGAGGAAGGAGAGAGAGTGAGGTGGAGAAAGTGGGGAGAAAAGTCAAAGTCCACATTGACTTCTTTCATTTTCCTTTCTTTTCTTTTCTTTTCTTTTCAAAAGTGAGGTGATTGGAGAGAGAGAGGGAGGGGAGGGCTGTCAAAGTGGGGCCGGCCACATGGGGAGAGGGAGAGAGAGTGAGGTGTGGGTGTGTGGGTTAGGAAAAAAGATAAATGTATTACCCCAATTCCCATTAACACAACATTCACTAATAAAGCCCTTTTTCTTCGATAATTTATAAACCATTTTGGCAAACCATTTCATTTCAAAAACAATATTTTACATGTCAGTTTAGTGTGTCAAGAATTATAAAATTTGTATCAACCCATTCCAATTTGTAATTTTCCCTAATTAAATGTATTGGTGACGGCTTAAAATAATATTAAAATAATTAATTTCGGAAAAAATTTCAGAAAATTTGAAATTTCACCAGTGGCTCAATAAACACCAAATACTAGCAATTACACAGCTGGAATATGAATATTTAATTTTATAATAAAGATATTTATATTTTGACTTTTTACAGAAAGCCCCCTTATTTTACCGATTTTCCGAAATTTCACCGAAACGATTTTCAAAACGTTACAATCTTCCCCCCTTAAAGAAATTCGGTCCCCGAATTTAAATTAAAACTCCCCCCAAATACTAAAACATCTAAGCAAAACTATCAAGTCGTCGGGGCTCCGAAATCATAAATACATAAAACAAATCGTAGAGCAGCGCATGCGCATGAAAAATGAGCATATAACTCAAAATCAAAACTCCGTCAAGCATCCCGCAATCATCGGAGTCATGGAGAAGACACAATGTCTAAATCCCAAAATGAAAATCAATATGATATACATTATTAAAACATCTGGAAGCAATACATGCCAAATCTTCTTCAAATCGCTGTGCGATGCTCGCAGCACTGCACAGTGGCGGACGTCTATTGTAAGAAAATAACTATATATATATATATATATCCTTTGTTTAATATGCACGTCCCGCCGTTTTTGAAAGCAAATTCCGAAGGGTTTCCTTTATAAAATGTTTCGTGTCATCTCGGACACGTAGGTAAATACTGAGACTATAGCTCTTCTTTGGAAATCCCTTCGATAACTATCAATGCATGCAAAAATATACTCAGGTACTGTCCTGTGACTAGTCCTGCTCAGTACTAAACCAACTAGCAAACATCATAGAATATACTGCTCCAACATAAATCAGTCCCAAATATATATATGAATGCCATGTGCGTCTGGTGCGCACGGAAATCGAAATCCATGAATGTGCCAAACATATGCACAGAAACAACATCTAAGTGCATCGGGTGTGCACGAAACATCTGTCAAGGACAACAGGTGTACCTGACAGCAAAACAGGTGCATCTGACATGCACGAAGAATCTCGATTTAGTGCATCTGGTGTGCACCAAAATCGTATCTCATAACATGCGTCCAACATGCGCGAAAACCCAAATCAGGAGCATCCATCATGCACGAAATCATGAAATCCAATATCAAGCGCCGAACGTGCGTAAAATCCAATCAAGTGCACAGGGGCACAAAACAAATATCGAACATCACCATCGAAATCGAAGTCCAGTGCAACTGTAGTGCACAAAATGCGTATCACTGCACTGCAAGCATATGTGAACTATACCGAGTGCAAGAACCAAATCGTGTGCGTACATATGCACAAAATCAACTCCACTGTATGAAACCCATAAATCATAAACATGAGAAACCAAGGCACGAAAACGATATCAAGTGCAACAACTGTGCAAAAATCGTAAATACTCAGTAGGTGCAACCATAGTGCATGAAAACAAATATCATGAAACTCCATCATCAAAATCGATCATGCAAATAGACCGCCCAAAATATCGAAATCAAATATGGAGGAATAGTCCCGCTCAAGCACATCCTCCAAGAATCTCTGGCCAACTGTCGTGGTCACTCATAGCATGTCTCATCGACAATCCTGAACTCTGGCCTGCTGGTGTGCATAACATGACCACTCCTGGGTCCAAGCCTTCTTGTAATTATCCCAGAAAGGTCCTGTCGAGTTCTCTCCCAAATCTCGTCTCTGCCGAACTGTCCGGAAGTCATCGTCCCTTACTATATCTGTTTCTTGTTCCGGAACGGCTGCATACTCATCGCGACTCCTGCTGGAAGGTATATCTAAGTACAATGCCTCGGCATGCGTAACCCATCTCTGATGTCGGCGGAGTAGAACGCCATCTTATCCAGATCTTGTACGAACCTCTTACTCCACTTTTCTCTAATGTCGACTGCTTCGGACTCGTCTCGTCGTAGCTGCATGGACTGAGCTCCAATGGCTATCCTCGTATCTGGAGTCTCCCAAGAAATGCATCTCACCACCTAGCATCCGAATGAAGTCGAACCATTCGATCGATTCGTCAAAACCTCATAATCCCCCAAGAGCTCAACATCTTGGGTACAGTTTAACAGTATCGAGTATGTACCACAGCATCGATGGTCCAGCCGTAGAAGGGCAAACCCAAGCCTCACTAATGGCGCCGCGGAACTGCCGCAAACCCTAAGGTTCAAAGGCTTTCACACGGTCATTAAGTCGAGTTAAGGTTTCATTCTTCTAGAGGGTCCATAGAATTGCCTGCATGTCTTTCCGAATACTTTAAACTTCGAATAATAGGTTTTCGACATTCGATCTTCTCTGTCGACTCTCCACGTCTCCGCGTGAAGTCGTCTCTAGCTGGAATCAATCTATCTGATGACCTCGCATCGGGGTAGGCGAACGAACCGCATGTCCTAGTCATTCATCCTCGGGTGACTAGCGACCTTCTATCATCTCTTAGTACAACCCGTACTGCAATAGCTCCAACATCTGGGGCGATATCTCATCGTTCGCAGCAACAACTGGCTCATTCGTCTGCACGCTGAACAGTGCCTCAATCATCATGAATAAGCAATACATCAACGGTCATCAAAATCCGGTTGGCCTCTATCAGTGGCGCAATCCTCTAGTGCCGATCAGCACAACCGAGTAATCTCATACAGCGATCCATCAAACGCTCGTGGCACGAAAACACAATAAAAAGACACATCTCTGCAATCGTGTGTCGCCGGAATTACGCCCTGGTCAGTCCTCGTTCGTGACGAGCTCGTTCTGACCGCAACTCTAGCCGTAGCTCTCCCTGCCCGTAATCGTGGCAGCAAAACCATAACTGGTACCGATGAGGCTAGATCATGAATGAATATAATACCGAGCAAAGAAATGTACATCCGAAGGCTTCTTAAGCGGAGTAGCGTATCGTAAATATGTCGCGGAACATACGTACGGTACGTCACTCTACTCAAGCTACCTATTCCATCAACCAAGGGTCATCCTACGCTCTGAAGGTAAAACCTAACTCTCTGATACCAACTTTGTCACGTCCCGAAAGTACGGAACATGACCGGCACTTAAACTACGAAACGTTTCGAGGCGTACGTAATCTAAGTAAGCCGAAAACCCAGAAATCCAAACCAAGAAAAGTAGTAGAGTGTAGGAAAACCAATTTAAATCAAGTAGTTTTAATAGCATAAGCTGAATTATGCGTTTTTAAAAACATCAAATATTTCCTGAAAATTTCGGCAGAGTCTCCTTTGTAAATACTGGCCCCCAAACGGGATACAACATGAATAGTATACGAAATCAATAAAAGGCATCCCCAAGCGGGAGCTAGCTCTTCATCAATCGACGGTCACAACTACAGAAGCAATATAATATACAACACCAAGGGCGAGGATCAAAACTCAAAGGAAACTCAACAACAAGAAATCCACAGAAATCACGACTCTAAGGTCGAAAGAATAACATCACTGGTCTCTATCTCAAAAATAAATACATATTTGGTTGATGGAATTTATTAGATACAACTGAATAATATTATACAAAGTAATATGATGGGTACGATACCAATAAACCCACCTACTAGCAAGTCACCCGAAGGAAGCAGTGCCAGCAAAGCCGTAATGAAACCTGTACAGCAAAACCTGCAAGAACTGTGGCACAACGGGGTGAGTTGCCAACTCGTGAATAGAATACATCTACGAACAGGAATCGCATGTATGACGCAATCCTAGGTCATACGGTCATAATATATCCTCAAATATATAACCAGCAGCCTATAACAATGGCTAGGGTAAATGTCTAACCCAAGTGTAATCACATGTGCCCGTGTCAGTGCCTCAGGTAGCAATATATCATATGGATGATGTATGAATGCATGAAAACAGAATACATGTACTAAGGAAACTGCTTTCATAATTTAGTGAGATTTCCTTTGTATTTTTAAAATGAGGTATCATAAATGAAATCAGCGTAAACAGTGTCTAGTATCGACACAAAACATGAATCTCAATGTCTCAAAATCTCAGGCTTCGGCTATCCGGACTGGCCTGTATCCTCAAATCTCAGTACCTCAATATCTCGAAATCTCAATGTCTCAATCTCAATATCTAGGGCGCCGTCAGTCCAGACCGGCCCCTACCATCCATCTCAAGACCACGACGGTATCCTCCGGATATCCGACGCGTCGGGTAAAATCACCGGTAGGTAGTCTCCCCCTGCCAGGCTCACATCGTCATCATCACGCGCTTCTTGCCCCGGGGTACATTACTGGGTTCACCATGTACCCGAAACGGTTCCTCCACTCCTCGAACTCGGGTCTCACATGTAGCTCTCAGCACCGATAAAACACATGGTGGACGCACTGAAATATCATATCAGGGTAACCGGGTTTTTAAAACAATTACATATTCTCTTTTGAAATACCCGCGGTTCCCAAATCCGGAAATATCATGGAAATCCGAATCCAAAACCTCAATAGCACATAAACTAGTGAATATAGGCATGAGAATCCATGAATGCGGCATAACAATGAATAACGGTATGCATGAAGTGACAAGTAATAACTACAATGTTTAAACTGGCATATAAGGCAAGTACACTAATATCATGTCAAACTACTAACTAACAAGCTAAGTCAAGCAATAGTATTTTCTAAGTGTACGTGACATGGCAATTACCGATGAAGATGTGTGTGAGCCGGCAAGTAAGTGTACGTGGTACATACGCATCATCGGCAATGGTGCTGGTGTCCTAACAGCATGATATCAATAATGAAATATGAATTACAATAAGTATGTGATGCGGAGCAACAGCAATAATGTGCGGGAGCTGAATACTAAACACAATGATAACTAATCTGCATTTAATAAAATATGAGTTCCATAGTGGTGCCATTTGAAATAACACGAATCGTGGGGTTTTGAAAATAAGGGCCACGGTACTTTTAAGAAAAGATACGTCTTTTTGAAATATCCGTAGAATCCATTGACATGTCTTTTAAAATACCCACGATCCGTTAGTTTTGAAATAGGTAGGAATCTAACCTAATCTAACAACTACGCTAAACTATACGGCTGAACTAACCAGCTAACTGAAGGTAAGGAAACTGCCTAACATCTGAGTCGATATATATATATATATATAAGTCGATGATCCCGCCTCGATAAGATCACATCCGATACCATATCTATAATCAGATATTCCCAAGTCAAGAGTGCGGATCAAACATCAATATATAGCTCGTACGTAAGTCGGTCGTACGGCATCCCAAATCTGGGTACGGGTCAATATCATATTCATCACACTATTCATCTGGTATCCCCTTTATCAAAGATCATAATCCGGGTACGGATCTATGTCTAGTACAATACTGATACCACCTACGTATGCATGCACGTGTGTGAAACACTACGTCAAAGGACCCGCTACAATGTCATGTCGTATCTCAAATACGAACCCTGCCAAATCACCGATCTCACGGCCTCAAATCAAACCTCATCGACTCATCTCATATCCCAAGTACTATCCTCAAATCCAGTATATGAACACATAGTCCCATACCTATGTGAACACATAAAAATATATTCCCATATACGCACATATGAAAGAAGAATGTATGCAAGTATGGGTGTGTGTGTATGTGTGGTGCAACCACTACTCTAGGGTTTCGCAACACTAAACCAATCCGAACACACCAAATATCCATCTTTAACATTAATAATCTCAAACAATATATAATCAATATATGTGTGTATACGTATTCGTATACATCACCACGAACTGCGGGGGTGCTATACGCCATCCACCCGACTTCTCCCCGTAGATATAAATCTACTCACCTGGTCCTCGCTCGCCGGTGCCGACGTCGCCACGCGCTTGCTTGTCGTCTTGAAGTCCACATGGGGTACCTACATATCATAACGCACCGTATCGCATTAAAATCCGACTCATGACCAAAACGACACACGAATCCCACATAGGTCAAAACCTATGGTTTGCTTTCACAAATCAATCCAAAAACCTTCGACGTCGGCGTACAAACGCCAAACCATCGAGAAAAACCCAAACACGCTCATTTACACAATCACAAGCACTAATTATAATATAAAATAGCTTAAAATTCACAAAAACCTCAAACTCACTTTAAAGGCTATTTTTCCGAAAATCTAGCAAGCAAAATTACCCGTTTTAGTACAAAACTCGACGTTTAAACAAATCTAGCGGCCGCAATATCCACTCAATATCATAACCAAGTCATATAAACCATTCTAATAATTTATTCTCCACAAAATATATATATTTACAAAACCTAGTTAACAAAATTAGCACAATTTTCCATTTTAGCTCAAAACTTGGTGTTTTAATCAACTTTAAATATATTAACAATTCTAGTGGCCATAATTCTCATTAAAACATATTAACTAAGCCACACAACCATTGACTAGATTTTAATCTCACTCTTTATATTAATACGAAAAATCTAGTTTGCAAAACAAACACAATTAGGACAATTTACATATAACAATTTGCAATTTAACACCCAAGCTAGATTTTACATATTTTAAGATGTCAAACTATACATTTCAACCTTGATGATATAATAAAAAACCTAATTTAAAACACAACCCTCACTAGATTTTTAATTTCATCTAATGCAATAATAAAAACCAAGTAAGCAAAATGGCTTAAATATTACAATTCCGACTTAACAATTTGCAAACTAACAATTTGATTATATTTCACATTTCACAAAATGATGAATTCCACTTTGCAACTATAATCACACAACAAAAACCCTAACTATAACCTAATCCTTCTCTTGAGAACCCAAATCTTTCAATTAAACCATAATTAAGCACCTAATAAGCTACATTAAGGAATTTAAACCAACAATTGAACAATAGGTCAAAAGTTATACCTCACAATCCATGATCAAACTTGAAATCTAGACCTCCAATTTGAAATCCATGCACCAAGATCCATGCTAAAAGAGATAAGGGAAAATGGGTAGGGCTTTGATTTGAATTTTAGTTTTGATTTTAGATGGAAATTGGTGAATTTTTTTGAGGGAAAATGAGGGGAGAAGAGGGAAGGGGGGCTGCTGTTGGGGACTGCAATTTTCGGCCAGATGTGGAGGGGGTGAGGGAGGAGAGAGAGTGAGGTGGAGAAAGTAGGGAGAAAAGTCAAAATCCACATTGACTTCTTTCATTTTCCTTTCTTTTCTTTTCTTTTCTTTTCGAAAGTGAGGTGATTGGAGAGAGAGGGGGGAGGGCTGTCAAAGTGGGGCCGGCCACATGGGGAGAGAGAGAGAGGGTGAGGTGTGGGTGTGTGGGTTAGGAAAAAAGATAAATGTATTACCCCAATTCCCATTAACACAACATTCACTAATAAAGCCATTTTTTTTCGATAATTTCTAAACCGTTTTGGCAAACCATTTCATTTCAAAAATAATATTTTACATGTCAGTTTAGTGTGTCAAGAATTATAAAATTTGTATCAACCCATTCCAATTTGTAAATTTCCCTAATTAAATGTATTAGTGACGGCTTAAAATAATATTAAAATAATTAATTTCGGAAAAATTTTCAGAAAATTTGAAATTTCACCAGTGGTTCAATAAACACCAAATACTAGCAATTACATAGCTAGAATATGAATATTTAATTTTATAATAAAAATATTTGTATTTTGACTTTTTACAGAAAACCCTCTTATTTTACCGATTTTCCGAAATTTCACCGAAACGATTTTCAAAACGTTACAGTCACCGGAAAGTATGGTTCCCACACTAACTCATCTCCTCACCGATATTCTTGCCCCGGGGTACCTCCGGGCCCCACCATGTACCCGCTCACGAACCCCTCCGTTCCTCGCGTGGGGTATATATATATCCGAACCGATAAATTTCATGGTGGCTGCTGAAATATCATATCAAGGGAAATCGGGTTTTTCAAATAATGCATAATTTCATGAACTCCCACGGTTCCCAAATCCAGAAAATATCATGAAAAATCCATATCTCAATACGAAAATCCATGAATATAATATATGCAACATAAAACTGTAATGAAAGCATATAAAGGGAAAGCCGCTAATTAACTGCAACAAGTTAATATAAAATATCATGCGGTTCCTATTTTCTCCAATTCTAAATAACATCAAGTAAAGGTAAACATGTAGCTATAACCAGATATATGTGTAAACATAAAGGTATAGTAAGGTATATGTATCTACCTATAAGTAATGATGTAATATACCCCCTGGGTATAAGTGAAGTATGTGTGCAAGGTATACCTGTAGCTATGTCATGAAGTGTGTATGTACCTATCGCTAATGGTACAATACTTTATAGATATATATGTAACTAGCATGTAAGCATGTCAAGGCATATGTGTAAGCATGTAGGTATACAGGTATGCTATATATTATATACATAAAGAAATATGAATCAATGTCGCAATGTCCCTATCCAAACAATATTATATCTATACGGGTGTTGTGCGTGACATGGCAATTATTGATGGTGTGTGTGGCATACAATCAGTGCTCGTGCAACAAGAGCCGTCAATAATATGTACAGTGTCCTGAGGGTACTAGTCTAAGCACAACAATTAATTAAGCAATAAGGTGTATGCGTAAATTCTAAATATGAAATAGAATGTGCAACAAGTCAAGTCATCTCTAGCCCAGACGCATAACGCCATGCGGGCGATTCCCCTGTAGATGTTAAATCTACTCACCAACGCTCCTGACTAAGTGAAGCCTACCACCTGTTTTCCCTTCGTCGCAGCGTCCGAAGTCACCGCCTGCGAACCTAAAATTTCACAAACATATCACATAAGCTAAATATCCTGAAACGACGAAAAGACAACGAAATGCAAGGATAACGCCCTGAAAAATGCACTGCGTACTTAGCGCATCTATCGCGCATGACATCGGCCAAAACACTAACTAGGGTCGCTAAACTACGAAACACCGAGTCTAGACTCCGATCGTCCCGATTGCGCAACACAACATAATAAATACGAGGAATATAATAGATATAACCTCGAAACGACTAATTGAACCCACGTCGGAAAAACCCCGAAACCTAGAAAACAACTCATCGCAATATTTCGCACTAGTTTCAAGCTAACGCATATCTAGAGCTCACAAATACCTTATAATAGCTTAACTAAGCTATCGAAACCATTTCTATATTTTTAACACTTGCAAATAAGTTTTAGCAAAAACCTAGTAAGCAATATTTCATAATTAAACAAAGTAGTAATTAACAGTAATTATCATTTCCTACTAGGTTAAGCTTTTCCTAAACACAAATTAACACTTCAATTAAACATTAAATACTTAAATCAAGCTTTAACCTTAACTTGAATATCAAAAACCATTTCTAGAATTTTGAAACATGAAATTTAAAGCTTAAATTAATATCTAATTAAGCTGGCATAAAGATTTAAACTTAACAATTAACGATTTGGGTTAGGATTTTATACCTTTAAATGATTCAAAAACTTGCAACAAGAAAACCAAGATTAGCCTCCAAAATCAAGACTTCATGAAGAACCAAGCATGGTTTAGGGTTAAGAAAATGAAGGAAAATGATTATATTTGAATTTTTGTGATTTTATTTGGATTTTTCATGATTTATTTTGGCTTGAAATGATGAAAATTGAGTGAGGAAGCACAAGGGCAGTAAGAGGGAGAGAGGGGCCGGCCAAAGCAAGGAGGGGGTGTTTTTATGAATTTTTGTGAAGAAAGTTCTAGTAAAAAAACAATAAATGCTTCATTAAATGCATTTTGCCACCTTTCTTTCTTTTTCTTTTTCTTTAAAAAAAATTAAATCCTTTGACCAAAAAAATCTAGATATTTAAAAAGAAGGTTCTAAAATAATTGTAGTGATGATTTCCAATAATTTTCATTTAGAAGAAATTTCCCGATTTACGTGCATATTTTACCGGCTAAAATAATATTTTATTTGGGAAAAATTCTATCTGAACCAAAACCTCCCAAATACCCCCAAAGTTTGCGCACTAGCTTTATTTTAGCTAAACTAGGTGCCGGCAAGTTTCTACGGACGTTTGATCAAAATCGGGTTAAAACGGAAAATACCGACAATTTTGCCCTAAAACGGAAAAATTCGCAAAACGATTTCTGCAACGTTACATTGCAATTTTATTCCATGCTTGAATAAATGAGGAAAGAGAGAGCCATTTTGAGTTTACTCTCATCATTTTTCATTCTTCATGCCTTAGCCATTTCTTGAGCTCTAGCTCTCTCTTGCTCTCTACAATTTTCTTCACCTCACTTCCAAGTTCAAACCCTCACATGTGATGTGAATCATTGAACTTGAGAAAACCCTAGTGAGCAAATTAAACCCCTACTTCACTATCATACATTAGATTAGCAATTTGATGTGGAGTGTTACCTTCACTAATGAGATTAGTGAAGGGTTAGTTTGAGCTTGTAGACTTCGGGTGGATCGCCTTTGGCGTGAAGATCACGAAGGAGGTTATTTCATCTTGAAGAGGAGCCTAGTGGAGTCGCGTGGACCACAACCCGGAGCTATTGAAGAGAAGGACTCGAACTACAAAAGTTGTATGCTCTTTTCTTCTCTTTAGTTCATCACATCACAAAGGTAAACCCTAATAATCTAGTAAAGATCTTGTTAATCTAACTTAGCACCTAATAAAATTTAAAATTTGGCATCCTTGATGCCTCTAGAACCTCATGGTGGTGCTAAGGTCGACTTTCAGAGTCGAGACATTGTTTATGATATGGTATAATAAATGATCGTTGGGCGATATATATATGCAAACATGCGATAACATATGACTTGATGAAAAATAGATTGTATGAGACCTTAGATCCGTACCCCTGATGATAATATTGTACGGCGATTGATACCGTATGAACTATATGATATACATATGATATTTTGACCCGTACCCTCGATTTTGAGGATGCCGTACGATGGATATTACCGTACGAGATATATATGATGATTGATCCGCACTCTTGACTCGAGGATGTCGTACGATGTATTATACCGTACGTGACGCTATGAGGCTAGATTGCCGACTATTAGATATATCGACTCAAAATATGTTTAGATTTTCTTATCACTCCGACTAGGTTCTTAGTTTTAGTCTTTTAGTTGTTTAGGTAGATGCTAGACTAGGCTCGAGTCATACATATTTTCAAAACTAACGAATCGTGAGTATTTTCAAAAGACAATCCGAAGGATGCTACGGATTTTCAAAGGACATATCTTTTCTCAAAAACACCGTAGCCCCTACTTTTCTAAAAACCACGATTCGTGCTATTTCAAACACAAAAACGGTATGACTCGTATACAGATATGTATATTTTATAATGTTGCGTTTACTATTCACTTTTTCGTTATGTTCATGTTGTTCTCATTGCACTGCATATATACATGCGTTTTCTTTAGTTATTATGATCTCGTCTTCTAGGACACCTGCACCATTACCGATGCTGCGTATGTTGCACATACACTTGCTTGCCAGCTCACACACATCATCATCGGTAATTGCCATGACACGTACACACTAGAGTACCTTTGCTTCATTTATATAATCTGATAATCTGTAGAAGTAGTATTGTTTAACATTTATGATCTTAAATGCTAGTTTAGACATTGTATTTCTTACTTAGAGGCCACATGCACTTGCATCCATACATTCGAGTTATGCACTGATCATTGGCTTTACGTCGGTATTTATTATCTCATTGTATACTCATAGATTGTGATTCTTCTTGGAGATTTCCGTATTCATGTGATTTCTGGATTTGGGGAAACCGCAAGTGATATTTATAAACTCATGATTATAATTTTTAAAAGAAAAATGCAGTTTCTCGTGATATGGTGTGTGGCGTCCACCATGAGATTTCTCGGTTCTTGAGCCACGTGTGTACACATAACCGATTCGAGGAGAGAGGAGGAACCGTCTGCGGGTACATGGTGGACCCGATGCAGCCCCCCGGGGCAAGAAAGCAGTATAGAGAGACGTTGAGTTCGGCAGGGGAGCACTACTGACCGGTGATATTTGGCTCGGCGGACATCCGGAGGATACCGACCGCAGTCGTGAGATTTGATGATATGGGGCCGATCCGGACAGACGGAGTCCGAGATATGAGATTTATGTGTCGCTGATGGACACGGTTTTCTTGATGTTTTCAAGTGTTGATATTTGGCACTCAGGTTTATCATGATTTTTATATGTCGATGTTGGACATACCCATTGATGATGCATTCATGCATAACATACATGACATGTAGTTATTTTATGACACGGACATAAGTACTTGACCTTACACATATGTCTATATTACCATCCTACTGTTACTCGATGTTATCGTGCTACTATTATTATTGTATTGTACTTTATGACCTAGGAGATAGTCATACATTCGGTTTCTACTCGGTGATATCTTCTATTCACGAGTTGGCAACTCACCCCCGTTGTGCCACAGTTTCTTGCAGCTTTGGCCGTACAGGTTCCGTAGCGGCTTCGCTGGCACACCAGTTCCTTCCGGGTGATTGCTTTGGTAAGTGGGTCTACTTGCATCGTGACCATCATTGCATTTTATATTTATTCTATTGTATCTAGTAAAGCTCCATCAACCAGACTATATATATTTAGTACACTTAGAAACCACAGTTTGTATATTCTTTCGTCCTTAGAGCTGCGGTTATGTATTATTCTTTATTCCTGGTTTTCTTGATGATGCTTGTTTTCTTTATTTTCTTTCCGAGTTTTGATTCTCGCTTTCGGCATTGCATATTTATATTACTTGCGTGATTGTTTTCACCAATTGGCGAAGAGCTGGCTCCCGCTTGGAGATGCCTATATTTATCATTGCTTGTATTCGTTTTCGGGTTAAAAATTACAAAGGAGGTGCTGTCGAAATTTCTAATGACGAAAATGTTTTAACTACGGTATATAATCTTCTTGGGTTTTAATATAATATTACTTATATTTAGAAGAAAGAACTTGTTTTCATTTTACCGTTGTTTCAAAACTTCACCTCCAATATTTCCTCTAAAAGGTTTAGATTTCTGGGCTTTTGGCTTACTTGAATTAGGTGGGGTCCTATAGACTTCACATGATTCAAGTGCCAGTCACGTGCATTTTCCGGGTCGTGACAGATGCCCTGTTTCGATACTCCCTCGACTAGGAACACTTCAAGGATGTGTTTGTGGACTACACATGCCCTACTAGTATGATCTACAGCATATTCATGGTAGTCAAGCAAATCATCATAAGGGCTTTATCAACGTGTATTAGTGAAATAGTAAACTAGAACAAATATACATGTTAAGATAAAGAGTAACCAGATAACATACTATCATGTTGAGTAAGAATGTGTGTGTGTGTGTCTCCAAGCATCCACTATAATATACAATAATGGCCTTTAGGACATACACATCACTAACATAGCTAACACCTATCATAGTTATATTTGACCAAGTCTTTGAGACTTGAGGTGACTTGAGTGCTTGAGATAAAATAAGAGGAGTAAAAACCAAGTCGAGGATCTATGTTAATTAAGCAACAATTATGTTAGGTTAATTCAACATGAGTTAAGATGAGAAATACTTTACCTATCCATTATTAATCCCTACCCGTATATATCCTTGAGATAAAAAGGGCGTGGCACATATTATCCAGATATCAATGCAATCCATAGGAGTTTTTTCCCTAAAAAATACTATTTAATTAAATAATTCCCAAAATGATACTGTCTTCAAAATAATTCTCAAAATAGACCTCCGTATAGCCACGTAGGAATGATCTTGGCGCGGCGGTTAAATGCTAAAGGAAAACACTATTGTCAATAGCGTTTTCCTTTTGATGAAAACGCTATTGGCAAACATTATTGTCAATAGTTTTATTTTGTTGATATTAATTTTGCCATATGTCTTGTAAAATGTTGATTTTGATTTTGTTAAGCTTATTTTAGATTTTGATTTTGATTTTGTTGAAATTGTAACAAAATTGATAGATAGTGGTTGAAAAAATCTCATAGTTTTTTTGAAAATAGAATAAATTTAGTTAGTATATAGAAATCTATTATGATTTTTTTTTAAAAGTCTATATTTGATTTGGAAAATATATAGAAAAGAGCATAATAGATATTTTTATTGTGTAACAACCGAGTCCAGTTATACCAATTCCGGTTACCGTATGTATTGTTTGTGGTATTTAGTTCGTTTATCATGTTTGGTTGCAAATTGGTAATTTACTTTATATTCGACCCGTTTACTTGAGTTCGTTGTTTCCTAATTATAGATTACACTAACATTTCATATTCTTGCATATAACCATTTAAGCTACTTAAAATAATTTATAAAATACATGTCATGGCCTGCTTGTTACCCCTAACCCTGTAGTAGCGTCCTTGCATCGTGTTCTCCCTCCGTTCAGTGGAACGGACGTGTTTGGATGGCTACGCGCACGTGCGTGCGTCCGTTCTTGGGGGTATCCTTTTCTGTTACAAAGTCCTTCATTTCAATTTTTGGAACTTTCTAATAATTTTCATATTTCAAATTCAAAATTTTGGACCCGACCCGGGCGCAATTCTGAAATATTTTGCATCCCGCCAAATCCTATTTATTTTAAATCTTTTTAAATCAGCTTAAAAATATTTTCAGCCTACCATATTTTCTTAGCCAACGAGATTATATTTTAAAACCCAGTAAATCTTTTATAATTTTTCCTAACAGTTTCCCCTAACCAATCAAAACCCATTCCTATCATCGCTGGGCCCACGATCTCTCTCTCTCTCTCTCTCTCTCTCACTTTTCTCCTTCTCTCTCTTACGCTTTCTCTCTCACCCCACTACCAGACGAATCTATCTCTCCTCCTCTTTCTCTCTCCTCTCATTTCTCTCTATCCCTCTCATCTAGCGCCGTTTCTCACTCCTCTCGCGATGCGCGAGAATCCCATCACCTCCTCCGCGCTATCCTCACCTCCCTTCTGCATCCCCTTCGTCTTCTTCTATTTTCTTTTAAACCCATGCACCAAGCGCCACACATAAGAGAAACCCTAACTCATTCCTCATCACCATCTCCTCCCTCGACCTCGCTTCTCATCCCTCACCGCCATCTCTTCCTTCGACCTCTCTCTCTCTCTCTCTCTCTCTCTCACTTTTCTCCTTCTCTCTCTTACGCTTTCTCTCTCACCCCACTACCAGACGAATCTATCTCTCCTCCTCTTTCTCTCTCCTCTCATTTCTCTCTATCCCTCTCATCTAGCGCCGTTTCTCACTCCTCTCGCGATGCGCGAGAATCCCATCACCTCCTCCGCGCTATCCTCACCTCCCTTCTGCATCCCCTTCGTCTTCTTCTATTTTCTTTTAAACCCATGCACCAAGCGCCACACATAAGAGAAACCCTAACTCATTCCTCATCACCATCTCCTCCCTCGACCTCGCTTCTCATCCCTCACCGCCATCTCTTCCTTCGACCTCATCTCCTTCCTCTCCTCTGCGTCCCTCCAAAACCCAGAAACCCTTCACCAAACCCCAGTAACCCTAACCCTACTCCTCTACCTCCTCCTCCCTCAACTCATCGCCGATCCCACCCCCTCTCCTTTCCTCCTCATCTTCCTTCCCTTCTTCTCCTTCATCTTTCTCTTTCTGCTTAACCCTGCACACCCACAGCAGCCGCGACCCATTTTTCCCGAGCACCCTGCACCCTCGCCGGAGCTTCACCGACCACCACCGTCGACACCTCACACCGTCTTCCTAAACCACAGTGAGTCTCCACCCTCCTCTCCTTTCTCCTTCCATTCTTTTCTTCTCTTTTTCCATGCACCTTTTCCATTATATTATGTTTACTGTTTTCGTGGTTTGCCGGAACCCGACCGTGCCGGCGACGATCTCGACGACCCAGCGAGGACCTCTGACCCGTGTGATTCCACTGTTCGTCGTTTGGACTCTTTCAGTGTACCGTGCACGCGTCGCGACCTTTCTCGCCGACGTGAGACGTTCCGTTTCTCGTATCGCGATCCGTCGAGGCAAGTGGAACTTGCTACATACTATTCATACTTTTCCTATATTAATTTATCAATTTTCTTATTAAATCTTTAGATAGAATCTAAAGCCATGAATTCCAAGATAACAGCATGATATTCCGTTTACATATTTCAGATTTAGAACTGGAAACCTGACTGTTGCATTTAGTTTACTAAACCTAGTCACCACATTTATATGTTAGATCACATAATCATTATTGTTTGCATAGCCATAATCCCCTGTTGTAGTTTATACCCTATCGAACGACCGTTTGCCTACATCTAGCCTAATTCATATTCAGTTGCATCTCTAGATTGTTTTGGTACATATTAATATGATTTTATCAACCACACTTGTTATACTGCATTCATGAAATGTTAAAACTATCTCTTAAACCCAAATTGATAACCGTGCATCCAAGTAGTTTAATCTGTACCTATTTGCATATCATATTACATGTGCCAGTTTATTGTTCTGATAATATCCATGCTTGTTTATTTATAACCATGATTATACTAGTTGATTATGAGCCCCCACATGATATCTTGTACACCCTGACATGACTTGCTACACATATTACTTGACCCGACATGGTACCGTACAACTCTTGACATAACGTGACGCCTTTATATATTACCTGACTTGACCTAATATACCATGGCTTTACCTGTTACCTGATCTTGCGACTAATGCCAACAAACCTGACATGTAGTCCTTACGGACCGTTCCTGTTGTCTATCCAGACAAACCTGCACCTACCTGATCTTGAGTTGGCATTAGTTCTGGATTACTTAATACCTGACTTAAACACATATAACTTGGGGGTATGGGGAAATCAATGATGAAATCCTGACTTGTAAGTCGACAGTTGCTTGCTTATACTGATCAGTTTTTGAGGCTAGACCCGCCTCGGGATGATGCTGCTGACATCGTTCGTCTTTACCCTTTTCCTTTTAGTGCCTAGCGGCACGTTTCGGTTTCAGCCCGAGAGTCTTAGACCGTGGTCCCGGGCATGCACGGGATACTATTGAGTTACATCGATGATTCATCAAATTGATTTCAAGGACTTGAGACTATTCAACCCAATAACCAGTTTAGGTTACTCGCTGCACACTACCTTTCACCGCCCTGATTTATATTGCTGTTATCCTGCTTTACTATTTATGATTATACTTGCATGTCTTGCTACCCTGTTTACATATTATTGCTTGATGTTATGACGCGCTGATGTCTGGGTTTTGCATGGCCCAGATTCCTTACCCTTGTTGCAGGCAGAGCAGGAGTACTTCAGTCAGCAGGCTGAGCAGTGATGACTCTTTAGTAGTTAGTTCTTTTACTTTTAGCATTTTATTCCTGATGTGAGCTCGCATTATGGGACATACATTCCAGTTATTCTTGTATTGGATCTTTTGCTTCCGCATTATTATTCTTGACTCATTTTATTTTGGCTTATGGACATGTATTAGATAGTTTTATTTTTGTTCTTGATATCTCTACAGCCGTAATGTGACTGTGGAAGGACAATTCCTATCCACAGGTAGCATGGTTGGTTATGTCACGTGCCTACTTAGCGTACTCTGGGAAGCGGTGCGTGACATATTGTTTTCTCAAAAAACTATGAGATTTTTTCTACTCTCTGTTAATTTTGTTACAATTTCAACAATATTAGAATCAAAATCTAAAACATCCTTAACAAAATCAAAATCAATATTTTACTAGACATGTGGCAAAATCAATATCAACAAAAGAAAACGCTAGGCCGTATGGAGATCCATTCTTTGAAATATTTTGGGGAGAATATCATTTTGTGAATTAATTATTTTAATAATATTATTTTGGGAAAAAACTCAATACATAGGACCCATAGTTTCTGTCACTTAGGTAACCTATGTGCAGGTATGAGTTTAATAACCAGTAGGGAAATTATTTCTCAGTTATAAGACAGATTTTTAATCGTGATAGAAATATTGGATTATAAAATTTTCGGGCTTATTAGTAAGAAAGCAAAATAGAAGGAAAAAAGCCTGGAAAAAGATCCAAATAATAACCCTCTGCTTTATAAGAGCTTAAAGAACTTTTAAGCACCTGGGAAATAGGGACCCGCCCTCCGCCGCCGCCGCCCCCCCCCGCCCCCGCCAACCCAAATTTGCCCTTCCCGCGCTATCTCCAAGGCGCATCACAATTCTCCAAAATCCCCAAAATGCAAAACCCTAACCCTTGTTTTCCCCTTCCATTTCTCTCGATCTCACCATCCTCTCACTCTACAAACCCTAACCCAAACTCTGCTATGATCGAAGCGATCGATTTGGCGCCGTCTGATGATTATGGCCTCTCCTCACTGACGTCGCCAGCAACAGCGGGCCAAACCCTAAAAAGACCATCTTTTCTGTCTATTGCCCAATTAGTTCAGGTATTTCCTTTCCTTTACTTTCTTTGCCATCCATTCACACACATTGCTTGATTAATTGCATCTCACGAAACGAACAATTTGTTTCTAGAAAAATCCTTCCTTTTTGGGTTGCTTTACCTACTGTTGCTTTTTTCGGCGCTTAGGCTGTAGAGAGTCTTTAAGTAGTATGATTAGAGTGCCCCCCTTGACGGCTGTGAAATCTAATTTGCGGCTGTGATAGCTGCAACATAGCACGACTACACTGCCGAGTTTAGCAACTTCATCATTACGTCAAAGAGGATCAGAAGCACATGGAGTTTATATACATAATCACCGTCAGTTTATTGTTTAACTTCGAAAACCCATTTACAGTCACTTACAACAGAATAGGAACATGGGCCCAACTTTGATTGTCAAATAGGGTACCGTTTCTTTTATTCTAGTGCAAGATGTCGATGAGAAATTTTGATGCTTGATACAGATGAATGGTTGAACAAAAGAGGGTCAGAAGTATCGACACTGAGATCGGAGGGGAAATTTAAACCTTTTATTTTATATGTTTGGCCTTCAAGCTAGTTGATTTCTCATATATGTTTCACCGATTGATACTGCATAACTTATTTGGTGGAGCAGTTGTCATTAGAAGCTCCATTTTGAGCAAGTATGAAAGAGCGTGGAGAACCCGGTGTTGTTGATAACCACTATATAACATGCCTTGTTGATGGTCTACACCGTTAGTGATATATGCACTACACAGAATGCTGTCTAAAATAAATAGACAAGTATCCAGATAAAAAAGGAAAAAGAAGTAAATAATTAAAGTGGTCGGAGGGAAGGAATACATTTTATTGTGGAGTTTTGACCATAATTTTAGGTCTCATGTCATCTAAAATTAATCTATATTTTTCCTACATGTTTGCATGCCTACTCAGTTATGCTTTATGCAAATTCTTCAGCTTCTTAAAGATAATACCATGTTCCCATTTGTTTGATGAAAATAATTTTGCATCTTGATTCTTGACATGGTGAGAGTACTCTTTGCAATCAACGTGAGGCTTGGAAGTAACATCCTATGGCTTTAGTAGTATAAAAACATATGCTACTGTTTTGCATGTAGAAGGAAAGACTGTCAATTTATGCACAACTACACATATTTATTATTTATAAATTTATAATATCATTATCAGATATGAAAATATGTGACGACATCCAGAGAAACATTAACTAGGTAAAATTTCACAAATTACTCCATGACCTGTGCTGGCGCCCTTAATCAAGCCACGAGTGGTGCCACTTATTTACTTATATCAGGAATAGCAGTATAGTTGCAGCAACAGCTTATAAGAAACAATATAAGTAAATAGTGGAGGGAGTGGGTTGGGGGTGGGGTGAGGTGTGGACGGGGATATATTTCTAGTGGTGTTTGGGAGAGTGATTGTAATGGTGTGGGGGGCTATGGTGATAGGGAGGCCTGTAGTATGGTGGCTTATTAGAACGGTCAGCCTCAGCTACCACAAGAATCATGTAAATGGCCAAAACAAGGACTAAGAGCAGCACCGGTCGCATTTTGTGGGTAGTTGCCATGGTTGATCACTCAATCTGTTCAAAATGCTTCAACTCACTCAAATGGGTGATTGAAGTTGGAAGAAACCGCCCCTTTATATAAAAAATGAAGCTCGACAGATGAACTTTAATTAATGCGAGTTGTTTTGTTATAATTTTACTCACCTGCCGTTGGATATAGTGCCCTCAAAGCAATTATTGTAATTGCCGGTAGACGATTATGATAATTGAGGGAGGACCTTTACAGACAGAACAGTTTTACTCGAAATGATAGTATGCTATCTGTTTTGTCTTTATCATTGATGTGTATACGTTTTACTTGTTATTACGCGTCGTTAATACATAATGATGAAGTCCATAGGATTCTTGGTTGACTACTGGCATTATGATGGCGATCATATACGTGAAAGCAGAGTAGTCTATAAGCACATCCTTAAATGTCCCTAGTCGAGGGAGTATCGAGACTGTACATCGATATTCCGGAGTAGACTAATCTATATATTTTTAGACCCCGATGAGGGGCGGTGGCCGGTCTCACAAGCCATTGGTGTTTTGTTACCTAAAATAGTCTACAGGTGCTCATTGGAGGTGAGTACACCAGAGGGACTCGCCGAGAACTTCTAGATGGTATTATATCTATTTTTGATAGAAGTTCTCTAGTGGTATGAGCACAAGTTAGTCTTTTGACCTGAGATCGTCATTTGTCCCGTGTGAGTTTTTACTGTACTTATATTACTATCCTACCGCGGCTCAAAAGAGTCGTGCAAATAGGTTTTAGTTGGGTATAGTCTCAAGCCACATGGAGACAGTGAGCGATTGTCAGGGATTCGTCTAATCTAGTATTAGGAGTCGATATCGCGTTGTGTTCGGTTGGCCATCATCTTAAATCCGGGGCCATGGTGGATGAGATTTACTGATAGGAATTCAGCAGTTTCTCGGTTGGTGATGAGCTTCATTTTGACACGACTTATCGGGTTATTAGGGGTCTGACGTTATCCATCCTTAACCCGGTATGCGATACTCTGAGATGAAGAGATCGGACTGTACGAAAATTGTCACATTCAGGCTCAGTAGGGTACGGACGTACTTGATTGTCGACCTTCCTTTCGGCATATACCTGAGCCGTTACGTACAACTAGTGCCGTTGATATGCTCGTGGTCATGCATTTATCCAGTAACTTACTGTCAGCGTATTGTCGAGTGTTTAGAGTCTCACACAGAGAGCTTTTCCGGTTCAGGTGATATGATGTAGATGACGTATGTTGATGTATACAGTGGTCCGATTAAATACGTATACCGGCTACACGGATTTTAATCGGACGGTTGATAATACTAGCCTGTTTAGGATTAAGCCGGATTATTAAATCAAGTTTTGATTTAATAATATATATATATATATATATATATTTAATATATGTATTCCTGTATTATTGTTCATTATTCATTTCCTCTCTCTTGGCTATTCGTATTTTTATATGGATATGCTTATATGTATTTCGATACGTATATCGGGCTGTATTCCGTATTTTTATAGAATACTTTCTGGAAGGAGAACACCTCATTTGTGAATATTCAAGGAAACGATATGGAGGGTGAGGTGTCTCTGATCATGGTTGTGGACATGTAGAGAGAGATGCGCTTCATTTGTTTATTACATATGGTTATGATTTTTTATTTGATGGTGGAAAAATTATGAAGCCATTCCAATATCCTCTCATTTATTATTTAACCTCAGCTCATTTGTGTTATGACTACTTCATCCTCCTCTTTCTTCTTCATTTTGCTTTCTTGAGCTTGAGTTTGAGAGTTAAAATGATAGTGGAAAATTCCTACATTCACACTCTCCATTTCTAGCAAGCTTGAAGCGTCGGTTGCTTCACTGGGTGAATCTGGAGCTTAGATCAGTTCCTTTAGGTGGATCATTTTCGGCAAGAGCGGTCGTCTTTCAAGCTTGTTTCTGACGGCTTATGAGGAGCTTGGAGAGGTCTTCCACGATTGGGTGGACATGCGACAAAGGCTGTAATCTCAAAAGCTTGCATGTTTTATTTTTTAGTTTAGTGTTTGGAAAGATTGGCAGGGATTAGTTTCTAGTGCTTTCTGTAAATTTTTTGTTTTTCGATTCCGTATTGGCAGCGGTTGCAGCGGTAAGGGCATTAGGAACTTTCAATGGTATTAGAGCCAACCCAAACACTAGAACTAGTTTAGACGATATTATAGTTTCGAGACCGAATTTTTCCTGTAACTTGTTTTTGATTCCAAGCTACTGTCCTTTTGATAACATTGTATAGATTTTTTTTAAATAACTGCAGAGAACTTGTCTTTTGAAAATGAAACATGGCATAAAATTCGAGGCGTTTTGGTCGGGGTTTGGCCACCCAAACCATATTTCCATTGGCCAATTTTTTTAAAAAAAAGTCTCCAAAATTTTTCAGTTGCTTGGAATGTTGGTAACTTGATTTATGGTATTGTTTGTTTTGCCCCAGATTTCAGTTTGTGTAGTTTTTACATAGGGGCATTTCGGGACTGTTTTTGGTTGAAATTTTAGCATCGTTTATGATCCGTAGTTTGTATGTGTTGTTAAATGTCGTCTAATTGCTATATGTTCAATTAGACGAGATTGCACACTTGTGTTGCTTGTATTTATATCTCTATGATGGTTTAGCCGGATTGTCGTGACGGATAGCCCCACGTGTGATTGCTTGTACAGTTTTGATTTATGTTGTATTCATTTGTTCGGGACAAGCTCCAACTTGTGGCCGTCGTTTCCGTATCATGCATATTCTTTTATCGGGGTTCGTCAGGATGCAGTCGTTGTCACCCTTGTATATATTTCTTAACTGTACTAAGATTACCCTAGGAGAAGTGCTCGAGTAGTCAGGCTCTAGAGTGCGGTAGGTGGCCGTCTAATGGTGTTTGAGGCCGGTCCGTCTCGCTTTAGAATTGGCGGGTTGCTCGCCGCACTTGTAGGGGTTATAGGATCGACCCGCGGAGGAGTGTCTAAGTTACCGATTCTAGAAAGCGACGGGTGACTGACTTATGTTATTGAGGACGTGTTACCTAATTTCTAGAATTGGCAGGTTGCTTGGGCACTCGTAGGGGTCTTGGATCGTTGTTGTACGGGCCATCCACACGACCGGGGAACGTCGCGTTTCATTTGTGTTTCAAATGAAACGTGGGGCTCCTAGTTTATCCGCTATTACATATTATTTGCTGCATGCCTATAATGTTATTACTTGCCTGCGATGGTATATATTATTATATTAGATATTTCTATATGTTTTGCATCCGCGCTAGTCCTGTCTCCGCCCTGACGTAAGTTAAGTAACCTTACGGTGAAGACCCGGGACCCGTGGCGAATACGGATTGCATATAAAAGTATGCTATTTTGGTTGTTTCTGGTGTGGCTTAGAAACTTAAATTAATGAGACTGCGTTATATGTTTAATGCAAGGAAAATAAACCTAAATGATGTTGTCGGAACCAATTTTTAAAACTACTCAGTTTTTTCAAAACCATAGTCATATTGTTTTGTTTTACATAGAGTTATTCAGTTAGGAATATACTGCATCTCATTCTATGGGGAAAGAGCCTTGATATCTTCATGGGAAGTTCGCTCTTAAGCAAAAGTTTGTGTTGCTAGTTTTAAAAGCGGAGCCTAAACCACTCCATTTCAAAACCACTCGAGTTTCTTCAACGATATCAAGTTCATTACGTTAAAAGTCTTTCGCCAAAAACCAGCCGTAACCTTCCGTCATTTCAGATGAGTAGCGTCTAGTATTCGTGCTATGTATGTTGGCCTACGTCAAGGCATAGTGTATGGTAGCTGGGTGTTGTCCGTTGCATAGAGACGATTATCTAGGATAGTCGTACAGTTATTTTGGCCTACGCCAAGGACTTGTATGGATGAGTCTAAATTAATTCAGGAAAATGACTGGTTGAACTTGACTAACGACTTATGGTATGTCGGCTTACGTTAAGGTCATAAGTGTTAGGGGCAAAAACTATATCGGGAGTTTCAAATATATGGGAAACTTGCCAAGTTTGCACATACCTTTTGGAGTGGTAATTTTAGTCGGCTTCCATTAAAATTATCACACAATGATAGTTGGGTCGCGATTCCCACTGATGGGTAGGTATTACTCCTCAGGAAATTTTCACTTTACAATTAGCTAATCTATTAGGTGTCTAGAAAGTGTTTACGAGGTTAAGCTTATGCGGAAATGAGATTATTTAATTGGGTTCGTGCGAAAGTACGGGGACCTCCCTCGGAATACCAACACATTGACTTGGATGAACGGTTAATGAACTTGTAAAGTGTAAATGATCCCGACTAGTTCTCCTTTAGGGTTTGAAAGAGATTCGAGGATAAAGTGTAAATGATGCCGACTAGTTCTCCTTTAGGGTTATACACCAACACTGACCTGAGGTCGTCATATTGTCTTGTGTGTGTTCTCTCTGTACTTTGATTACTATCCAACCACGGTTTTAAAGAGCCGTGCATACATATTTTAGTTGGGTACAGTTCCGAAGCACATGGAGGCAGTGAGCGATTGAATGGATTCGTTTCTCCCGGTATAGGGAGTTAATATCGTGATGTGCATGATTGAATATAACCATAAGTCCCGGTCAGGGCGGTTGAGATAAAACCACTAAGTGTTATCAGTTGTATCTCAGATGGTTACGAATTTGATATCGACATGACTTATTGGGTTATTAGGGGTCTGACAGTATCCACCCCCATAACTGGTATGCGTTACTTTTTGACGAAGAGACCGGATTATACGATGATTGTCACTGATAGGCTCTGTTGGGTGCGGATGAGTTTGCCTGTTGACCTTTCTTTTAACATTTACCTGGGTAGCCGTTACGTATAGCTAGAGCCGCGACGTGCTTGCGGGTTATGGATATGATCCAGTAACTCATTGCTAGCATATTGTTAAGTTTTTAGAGTCCCATACTGAGGGTTTCCCTGCTTACACTAAATGATGGAGTGTGCGTATGATGATACGTGCGGGAGTTCGATTAAACACGTGTATATGATATACGTATATTAATCGAACGTTTGATAATACTGGCCGGTTTATTATAAAGCCGGATTATTAAATCAAGTGTTGATTTAATAATATATATATATATATATATATTCTAGTATTATGTTCACTCTCTTCCATTTGCTATTTGTATATGATACAAATACATGTATATGTATATGATACATATACTTAAATACTTGTGTATATGATACACATATACTTCTAGAAGGGACACCTCATTTCTTTATATTAATAAAAAAATGAAGCATGGGTAGAGAGGTATGTGTTGCTAGGTATGTGCAATAGTATATTAGATATAATATACTATTCTTGCATGATTACCTCTATCCTTTGAATCTCATTCCTTCATTTCTTCTCTCTCCTTATTTTCTTTGTGGGATAAAGATAAAAGACAAAGAAAAAGAGAGTGCTTAACTACTACTTCTCACTTTCTAGCAAATTATGAGAGCGAGTTGCTTTACAAAAGTGTGTTCTTTGGTGAGGTTGAAGCTTCGGTTGGGTGGGTTTTCTTCGAAGTGGATCATTTTCGGCGAGGAGGTCCGCAAACAAGCTCGTTCATGCAACCAAGGAGTCTAGCTAGGGTCTTCCACTTGTGTGTGGACATGCTTCGAAGGTTGTAGCCCCTCTCAACTCATAGTTCAGAATGATTAGCTCTCCTGAGTTTTGCAGTTATTAGTATTTGGATGATTTTGGGTTTTGTGTTTGATGCTATGCTGTAGAAATTTTTGTTCTATGTTTCTGCTGCGGTTCGCAAGTGTTGTGATCCTAGCACCACTCACTTTAATGCCAAAAAGAAATGTTTAAGTTCAAAGAAGGCCGTGCGATGCTTTGAATGTGATAAAGAGTCACATAAAGGCAGATTGTCCGAACCTTAAAAGGGAAAAAGGAAAAATTCAAATCGAAAAAGGGTTCAGAAAAACACGTGTTCCAAGCTATATGGGATGAATCTGACTCAAGCGAGTCAGAAAAAGAAGAATTTGCTAATATGTGCTTCATGGCTTTAGAAGATGATGAGATTAGTAATGATACTCTTGATCTTGATAATTTATCTAGAGAAAATTTAGTTAAGTTATGTTTTTATTTAAAATCTAATTATGATAAGTTACACTCTAAGTACAAGAGATTAAAAGATATTGTTAATGATAAGGAAAACACTATTAAAACTGAAAGTGATAATTTTAAGTTAGAAAATATTAACTTAAAAGGAAAACTTGACGTACTAGTAGAATCAGATAGGAATACACTAAGTTCAATAGATCTCTAAAATTTGAAATTTTTGATCTTAAAAGAAAGTTAGAAATTAAAGATAACATTATTTGTAAGTTTACTAAAACTAAGGACAATTTTGACGTCATACTAGGAAGTTATATGAATCACTATAAACGTTAAGGTGTAGGTTTTCACGATAATTCAAAATATGAAAACTTATCACATTTATTAAAAGTTCAAATACTTTTAGATATGGAAATAAATATACTAACATGACATGTAATTATTGTTGTACATTAGGAAACATATCTAGGTATTGTAATATTAAATTGAATTCGACTTATAAAATCATTTCACTCATAACTTCCATGGACTTAGAATGATATGGGTTTCTAAGGACACACCAACGTCATCTTGTTTTGCAGGATCCCAAACAATATAGTGAGAAGTGGATCCTTGATAGCGGTTGCTTGAGACACATGACATGAAATATCAACAGCGTCCAAACGCTATCAAGAGAAGAAGGTGATATCGTTACATTTAGGGACAATAAAAAGACAAACATAATCGGTAAAGATACCATTTCATTTACCAATGATTCTAATACTATTATTATTAAGGATGTGTTGTATGTAGATAATTTAGAACACAATCTATTTAGTGTTAGTCAATTTTTTGATAGGGGATATAACGTAATGTTTGAAAAAGGACATTTGCAAAATTATTTATAACATAATAATTTTAACCGGAAAACGACACAATAATATCTATATTATCTGCACACGATTTAACAACAAAGATATAAAATGTCTAGTTGTAAACAATAACGATATATCTTGGTTTTGGCATAAGAGGCTACACCATGCATCTATTGACACATTATCTAAAATTTCTAAGAATAATTTAGTTAAAGGAATTCCTAAATTAAAATACGAAAAAGATAAACAATGTGATGCATGTCTAAAAGGGTAAACAAACTAAATTTTCATTTAAACCTAAAAATGAATGCTCCACCAGCAATTCTTTACAATTAGTTCACATGGATTTATTTGGCCCTTGTAGGAATGCTAGTTTAGGAGGAATGCTGTATACTTATGTAATAGTAGACGACTTTTCAAGATTTATATGGGTCTTCTTTGTTAAAACCAAAGATGAAATGTTTAGTATTTTCAATTCTTTTTCCAAACATGCTCGAAATGAAATGAATCTTAATATTTCTAAAATTAGAAGTGATCACGGTGGAGAATTTGAAAACGCTCTATTTGAAGAATACTGTAATAAGAAAGGTTATAAACATGGGTTTTCATGTGCGTGAACACCACAACAAAATGGTGTTGTTGAAAGGAAGAATTGTTCCTTACAAAAAATGGCACGAACCATGTAAAATGAAAATAACTTACCTATGTATCTTTTGGCTGAAGCCATTAATACATCTTGCTACATCACTAATAGAGTTAGAATTAGAAAAATCCTTAATAAAATTCCATACGAACTATTTTATAATAAAACCCCAAATATTAAGTATTTTAAAGTTTTTGGGTGTAAATGATTTATTTTAAACACCTTAGCTATCCAGGTAAATTTGATTCAAAATGCGACGAAGACATTTTTGTTGGTTATTTTATGACTAGTAAAGCCTATCGTGTCTATAATAAAAGAACACAAGTTATACAAGAAAGTATGCACGTTGAATTTGATGAAAACAACCCAGTCTTTAAAACCTTACAAATTGATATTGAGTCAAATATCTTAAATGGTTTAGAGAATCTATCAATTAAAAAAGGAATTGCAGAATCACATATAGAAGATATTCCACAAAATCAACAAGTCGATAAAGATTTTCCAAAAGATTGGCAATTGAAGAAAGATCATCCTAAGAATTTGATCATTGGGGATATTGATAAAAGAGTTGTAACACGTTCATCTACTTTCAACACGTGTATAAACTTAGCCTTCATATCAAATGATAGAACCTAATAATATAAATGAAGCTATATTGGATGAAAATTGGATAGTTGCTATGCAAGAAGAACTAAATCAATTTGAAAGAAACAAGGTATGGTATTTAGGACCAAAACTTGATAATAGACCAATTATATGTATTATATTAAGAATAAACTTGACGAATCAGGTAAAATAGTTAGAAACAAAGCTCGTTTAATAGCCTAAGGGTATATTCAAATTGAAAGTATAGACTATGACGAAATCTATGCACCTGTGGCAAGATTAGAAGCCATACGTATCCTACTAGCATACGCTTGCCATAAAAACTTTAGAGTTTTCAAATGGACGTTAAAAGTGATTTCTTAAACGGTCAAATAGACGAAAAAGTATATGTATCTAAACCCTCTGGTTTCGAGAATCATGTATCTTCAAATCATGTCTATAAATTAAGAAAAGTACTATAAGGTCTTAAGCAAGCTTCTCGTCCTTGGTATGAACATTTAAGAATGTTTCTCGAAAATATAGGTTTCACAAAGGGTATCATAGATAAAACCTTATTTGCTAAAACTTTTTAACAAGATATTTTAATAATCCAAATATATGTTGACGATATTATTTTTGGTTCGATAAATGAAAGTTTTTGTGAAGAGTTCGCTATCTCTTTGCAATGTGCATTTGAAATGAGCATGATGAGAGAACTTAACTTTTTCCATGGATTTCCGATTGTTACGTTTTTGTGTATTTTTAATTACCGCAATCAAGACGGTTTCGCTTGGTAGCTAGCCGGTTGAGTACGAGTCGATCCGCAGGGAGATGGAATCTTTTTCTTTATGTTTTAACGAGTTAAATCCAAATGTTTTGGGTTTTGTTTCAAGATCTACTGATTAGATATAGGATGATAAAAGATTTGCTAGGGTTAGGATTAGGTTAGTTCAAGTTAGGAAACTCACTTTTTCAATGCCCTATTTAATGTCGGTGTTAAGGTAATCGGCAACAACAGGGATTAGCACGACTAGGAAGGAACCTGCAAGTATAAGCTAGGCTTTCCATGCTTAGTTTCTTCCTTTTGGTCATTGTCCGTCCGTTCTTGGCTCTTATCCCTAACCTCCAGTTAATTCAACCACAACCGGTCTAACTATGGATCACCGCTATCATGTAGGATATGGTGCCGTAGTGAGCGGATTATGGTTCAATTAAAGGGAGTCCGATTTAAAGTGTTAGGCAAAGAAAAGAGAGAGAGATAGAGAGATTTCCTTCTCTCAAACTTTCCTTCTCCTGCCCTAACAAGTGAGAAGATTACTCACCCATTAAAAAGATAAAAAAAATAAAAAAGAAAGGTAGAAAAGAAATGAGGTTAAGAGGAGTTTACAACTAGCTATTCGAGACCTCATCTTGGCAAGGATCTTACTCAAGCATTATCGTTGTTTTAAGGATAAAGAAAATAGAGAAAGCAAAAGAATAACACAAATAAAATTAAGCGACTAAATTAACAAAATAAAATTGCAGAAATTAAATAACAGGCAAGATAAATAAAGAACTCTCTTTTCATTTTTTTATTAAAGAACGCTCACAACTCGCTACAATTTTTCATAGGAAAGAACAGAATTAAATCTAAAAATTCTAAAACTAAAGAATGTACATCTCATTTGACTTTGAGCTCTTCTATTTATAGATAAGAAAGTGAAACCCTAGGTTACATTCTGAGTTAAACCTGAGATTACAAAACTACCCCAAAAGAGCCAGGTCAACGCGGAGCTTCAACTGCCACCGACACGCCACTGACATGCCGCGGAACCGCGGCAGATGTGCCTGTTTGGCCGCGGTTCCGCGGCCATTTGGTAGACTTGGTGGTCCATTTTTCCGGGGCTTCTTCATGTTATTTTTGTCTTCTGTTTGGCACACTTGGTTTCTCAAAAGCTCTTTAGTTCTCTTCTATATATTCAGCAGTGGACTTTTGCCTTGAGCTCTGCGTTTGAAGTCTTGGATCTTGTGCCGCCCTTGTGCTTTGTGTAGTGAAGTGACAAACGATTTGCCATTTTTGTTCCTTGAACTGGTAGGCGGTATCATACGAATGGTTTGCGGAGATCAGTATTCATCTGTTGTTGGTCGTAGTCCCACATTTGTTGCGATTTTTCATGAATTTCACTGTAAAGAGCTGAGAACCTGTAACCTGTAATTATTCAGCAAACACGGATTAAAAGCACCTACCTATATGCAATGTGATTAAGAATGAGCGGTATAAAAATGCAAAAATCTGTTATGAACAATTTCAAATTAAGCAAATGGATAACTTCTTCATTAGTCAAGCCAAATACACTCAAGAATTGATAAAGAAAATCGGCTAGGAAAATGCAAAGACTTGAGAAACACCAATGACTACTAACTCCAAACTCATCGACGATAAAGATGGTCAAGAAGTTTGACATACAAATTTATCGTGGAATGATAGGAAGTCTATTATATTTGACCGTTGGTACACCGGATATCATGTTTAGTGCATGTTTGTGTGCTAGATTTCAGACTAATGCTAAAGAGTCACACTTGACCGCCGTGAAAAGAATCTATAGATATTTTAAAGGAACCATAAATTTTGGCTTATGGTATCCAAAGAATAACTTGTTTCATTTAATCAGTTATTCAGATGTTGATTATGCCGGAAGCTTAAAAGATCGAAAGAGCACCAGTGGCTCATGCCATTTTTTAGGAAACCGTCTTGTTTCTTGGATTTCCAAGAAACAAAATCCAGCGGTTTTATCAACCGCCAAGGAAGAATACATTGCTACCGGTGCATATTGTGCATAAAGTTTATTGATGAAATACACACTCGAAGATTATAATGAAAGTATTTCTAAGATCCTTATACTTTGTGACAAGACAAATACAGTTCACATGACTAAAATTACGGATCAACATTCTAGGACTAAACATATAGACATATGATATCATTTCCCGAGAGATCATTTTCATAAAGGAGATATTGTTTTGGAATATGTGTCAATTGATCATCAATTTGTAGATATATAAATCTAGTTTTTCTTATATTCGAGAACCCAATATGATCGAATTAGTCATTTCTTAATTTATAAACATCTTTAAAAGCATATACATAAAGAATTTTTTTTATTGGAACCAGATGTCTGCTCCAGTTAATTTCAGAGTCAGACATATGCACCGGACGTCTGCTCTAACTTTTATTTATTTATTTTTATATATATCGATAATTAATTAATAAATATTTTGAATAGTTAACTAAATTAATTAATCTGGAAACAAATAAATTTAAATAAGTACTTAAAATTTGAAATTCAAGTATAAAATTGTAGTTTTAATTAAGAAGAAGTTAGAAAAACTAATTATTTAGTTAAAACTTCTTATGGGCGGTTTTTCCTTTCTCTATAAATAGGATTCAATTCTATTCAGAATTGAAAACCCTATTTTGTCTCTTCCTTTAATAAAAAACAATGGAGAATGTTAAGAGAAAGATGAATTTTCTAAATAGTGAGAATTCCAACAAAAAGGTGAAGGCAGAATCCATAGTCCTCATCTGAGTGAGGATCCTAGTGAGCACTCAGCTCCACTATCCCATTCTACCACCAAATCTAACTCCACTACAACCTATTCCAGGAGATGGTTTTGTTTTACTTTTTAGGCAAATCTTCTCCAACGATACTGCAATCTTCTTTGACCAAGCGGATAATATGACCATCAAGAAGCGGGACATCGAAGTGATGGAGAAATTCAAGAAAGAAGATTAGATTAGGTTTGGATAATATTGTTTGTATTAGTGTTTTAGTTTAAGTGTTGTGTAATGTTTTGTTTTATTTTCTATATGTATTATGTTTGTTTGCTTTAATAAATGTTTTTCATGTAATGTTATATATAAAACTTTATTAAATTTCCTCTAAATATAAACACTCTTAGAAAACTATATCAGACTTCTGGTCGAGACGTCGGAAATAAATTTTTGTCCTGCAGACGTCTCCAGTTCAAAATAGGTTCTGGAAATTGACATCAGAGATGTTTGGTATTTGGAATCAGACGTCTCCAGTTCAAATCCTGCCTTTGAAAATTGGCACCACAGAGTATATATGACCAGACGTTTGCGCGGACAATATTTCGAACTGTTCAGATGAAATCTAATCATTCGATTTCCTTTCTTCTAATCCTTTACGTCCATGTCTCTTATATAAGTAAATATTTCCCCAAAACCTTTTCAGTTTGCCTTATTCTCAAACCCTAAAATATCTCTCTTTTTTCCTCTACTCAAATCTTAAAACCCTAGAATTCTTCTAAATTCCACAAATTCCTCACCATATCCTCGTGGCTCCAAAGAAAGACAAGTGAGTTGCTCCGGAATCATCCTCGAAGAAGAGAAAATGTCTTCAACCGAGGTTCCTCAAGAAAAAGACCTTTTTCTCGACAATGATTGTAAAACGAGATTTCAATCCTTCTTCTCTAAACCTATTCATACTGGTTTTATTATTTTGTTTAGGGATTTAAGAGATTTTGGTTTTCAAGACCTATTTGAAAGACAAGGTTGGATGCCTTTCTTGACACTTTATTGTCCAACTTTCGATATAGCCGTCAAACTATTTAATGCTTACCTCACCGGCACCAACGAAGATCCCACCAACTTGAAAACAAAAGCATACAACACCACACTCAATTTTACTCCGGGAACCATTGATAGGGCATTAAACATTCCGAATGAGGGTATCGATATATACTTTAACACTTTGTCCAACTTTGAGCATTCAGAAAGTGTTAATAAAGAAAAGGCTTTGATGGTTTTGCATGGTCAAGATAACCCATATTTTTTTAATAATCAACTAAGCCAAAATCTTAACAAATCGTGCTCGAGTTTTTACTAACATCCTTAGCCACACCGTATTCCCTAAGAAGGGAAGTAGAGAGATGTTATACCATAAGCTTATGCCTTACTGTATCCTAGCGGGCATTCAAGTAAATCTTTCTTTTTTCTTAGTTCATAGCATGTGGGATTTGTCGAGTGGATACTGGAATTTATACTATGAACGGGCTATTACTAAATTACCAGAATATCACACTCGATTTGCATGGATTGAAAGATATAGTAAAGCCCAATGCCGATTTTAGAGCTAGAAATATTAAATTGATGGAATTGGATTCGACTCAACAACGATCAAGCTCCTCCCTTACTCCCCAAATTTCCACTGACGCTCCGACTCAAGCAATCTTTCAAGACTTTGACTATCAAAGATTTGAACATCGGATTGCGGATCGTATTACGGGACATCTTGATTATCACTTGAGCTATCTTTATACTCAACTTAACATTGCCCATTCGCCTCCATACGGAAGTACTCAAGGCCCATAAAATCCAGAAGATCAGTCTTGAATATCGGTTTGCTTATTTATTAGGTTATATTTTTGTTTGATATATTCTATTAGTATGTATTTTGAACCTTATCATATTTCTATTATGATTATGAATTGGTTAATTATGCTTCATATAATGCTTGAATTATTCAGTTGTTATGATCTATTCATGTATATTCTTATGCTCAAATGGGATTTCAACAAAAATCTTATCTATTCGTGTATATTTTCCTTACCCCTTCTCCTAATTCTGTTTAACTTTCAAATATTTTCAAATGGGGGGGGAATATTCATGAATATCATATATTATATCATATATTGGCAATATTAATTGGCATCTCAATTTTTGATTATGAAATTTGAGTTATAACACCCATCTTCATGAGTGCTGCATGAAAAATAGTATTAGTGGTATGGGACAATAATATGAGTTCAAAGATTTTTTCAAATGAGCATGAATTGAGGGGGAGCATTTAATTCTAATTTCCACCTTTTTTTATATATCATGAATATTTTAAAATAAGTTTTACCGAATATCAAAAAGGGGGAGATTGTTGACACTCGAGTTTTGATCATTTAGAACAAAACTATATTTAAAGTATTCATATGTTGCTAACGGCGTTTCTAAGTCCTTAATTATGATTATAGCTAGCACAATATCTCAACATCAAGAAGTGATTGCCTTTAATAAGACTCACGCTAAAAACAACGATATGGCATGAACGCTTGATACAAGCACACAATGTGATGCAAGTTTTTATCAAGAAACAAAAACGTCTCAAGGTAACAAATCATGGAAATGAAGACCGAAGAAGAATTGAATCGAAGAATGTAGTTTTTATTTTTTTTTCTTGGGTCTAGTATTGATCTCACAAGGTTAGAAACTATTTTCCAGCTCAATTTTATTAAGAAGACGTCTTCTTCTTTATCAAGAGACGTATAATATAATCATTGGATTCAAAATATTTAAATTTTTTTATCTGATTTCAAAATCTATTCTACTGCAGACGTCTAATATAGACGTTACTACGGACGTCTGGCACAAACGTGTGCTGGTTTTTATTTCCATTTTTCAAATCTTTGTTTTTGCTGCAGAGACATCTAAGCAGACGTCTCCTGAAGAATGTTTTGAACTACAGATGTCCGCTAAAGAAAATTTTCAATAACTCAGTTTCTGTTTTTAAAGGAGATGTTTGGGGCAGACGTCTCTATGAAAATTTTGAACCGTTGACGTCTGGCCCCAGACGTCTGACATGACAGTTTCTGACCGTTATTTTTTATTTTGAATTTTAAACGAACAGGTGTTTACGCCATTTTAATTTTAAATTGTTTTAACAATCATTAACTGTTTTTGACAGTGATGATTTTGTACAAATGACATCCCTTCCATTTCTATAAATACTCCTAGAGATTAAACACTTTTCTCAACGACCATTGATCATTCATTCAAATCAATTTTTCTTTTCTTCTTGTGCCTTAATAGTCCATATTCTTCATTTCCAAAAGGGCCTTAAACTTTCAATAATCTCTCAAAATAATTTTCAAGCCTAATTGGTTTTAATCTTTGAGATCATAGGATTGTGAGTGAGCATCGAGATCGGATCATTGTAATGATTGTTAATCCTTAAAGAAGGATTGTTTCTTCCCTCTGAGAGGAGTCTCTCACTGTTCGAATTGATGATTCAGGTTGGGAAAGAAGAGTTTTTCCTTGGTTATCCTAGTGAAGAAGGATTGTGTTCTGCACACCGGTATATAGTTGAAAATCCTGAAAATGAGGTCTCAGGTGGGGACTAGCCACAGTTGGGCGGTGAACCTTAGTCAACAAATCTTGTGTGTTTATATTGCTCTTTACTTTAATTTTCTTCTCCGCTTTGTGTTAATTATTGCTACAAGTTTCATTATTTAACTTGTTTAAATTATTCCGCAGAAACTTGTTAATCTAACACGATTAAGATTTTAAATTTGCCATAGAACACTTAAAAATCTTATTCACCCCTTTCTAAGGTATTTTCACTGAGCTCAGTGATCTGTGGTTTTGCTCATCCCAAATTTTAACATTTTTTTTAGATTTTCACACTTGAGCTTTAGCTGGTGTCTAGTGGATCTTTCGAGAGTTGGCTATTGGTGTCAGATTGTGTTTCTTTATGTTCCGTAAAGTAGTCCTTAGATTGGGAATGTTGTTACTGGTTGGTTTGTAGTTGAGGAATTGGGATTGTTCGATATATTAAGGAATTATATTTTTTCTAGGCCTTGCAGTTTCTGATTATAGGAATTGCGGCCATGTCATAGATCCAATTTTTTGCAGAATTACATATGTGGTTTTGGGCCGGGTCTTTTTATAAGCATCTGCGTAATTGGGCAGCTTATGAGGTAGCGAAACATGCCCAACCAGCATGTTGTTGAGCCCATTGGGAGAAGTCATTTCCTAGTTGGTTGATCAATTTGTGTAATAATGAGGTTAATTTTCATTGATAAATAATAAGCAATTATTGTCCATGCGAAAAAAATGACGGCATTGTTTAAGGAAGAATGAAGGGAGGGATGTCTCCTTTAGCTTTCCCCCACTAGAGTTCTAAATAGAATATTTTGATATATCTCATTTTATGTCAAATTATTATGTTTTCTATTGTATGTTGGTCTCCTATTATTTTTCCATGTTAAATTTCTTCAGCTTCTTAACGGCAATAATTTGTCCCCGTTTTGTACATGGAGAGATTACTATTTACCGTGGATGTGAGTGGGAAACAAGGAGTCACATAGTCATTTAAACTATATACTAGTGTGTAGCATATAAAAGCATCGACAACTTATGCACCAAAACACATATTTATAATACCATTATCACACAAATAGAACAAGCGAACTACATCCAGAGAAACATCAACTAGATGAAATTCAACGACCACTCCAGATGGCATCCTTTGTCGAGATTTGGGTGCCAATTATTTATTTATCAATAATAGCTATAGTGTTGCCTGCAGAAGAGACATTATGAAACAGTACCATTCATATGTAATAAGTAGCATCATTAGTTATAATATGGAGAGCGCGAAGGTGGTGTGTATGTGGGTGGAAGTGGGAGATGGGTGTGATATATTTTTAGTGGTTTTTGGGAGGCTTGTGATGGTATGGGGGACTGTGATGGTATGGGGGACTATGGTGATATGGAGGCCTGTGGTGTGGTGGCTTATGGTAAGGTGAATCACGAGCCTCGGCAATCATACCAATCATGGAAATGACCAAAACAAGGACTAGAATCTGAACCAGTCGCTTTTTAAGGTTATTTGCCATGGTTGATTACTTGATCTGTTAAAATGCCTCAACTCTCAAATGGGTGATTGGCTTTGGATTGATTTTGCCCTTTATATGGGAAACAAACCTCCTAGGAAACTTTATTTATTCTGCAAGTTGTTTTCTTCCATCACCTACTACTATTTTTTTTACTACATGCAGTTGACTTTGAAATGGCAAGAGCTTGCGTGCACTATTATTCCTCTTGAATTTGGAGAGCTGATTGATTCCTACTGAATACTGATTCTTTTCATGCAATGTAAGTACTAACTTCCTTTGAGGACCATTTCCTGATGCTACATTCCCATATTATGTACCTTTCAGTACAAGAGTGGCAAGAATAACCTTGTTTTATGAAAAAGCTTTAAATAAACCAATTA
The DNA here is from genome assembly GCA_030015575.1 of Agapanthus africanus. Taxonomy (NCBI): domain Eukaryota; kingdom Viridiplantae; phylum Streptophyta; class Magnoliopsida; order Asparagales; family Amaryllidaceae; genus Agapanthus; species Agapanthus africanus. The sequence goes on along the minus strand of JASDDO010000024.1, from coordinate 543,630,403 downwards.
ATGCTAATATAAAAGCGATCCATGCTGTTACAATCAGAAGAAATCAAAGGATGCACCTAAACACATATCGACACGTATTTACCCCTCTCCCTTTTTTTATATTGTAACGGACGTCAATTAGGTTTTGCATCCAGATTTGATCTGTCATTCAGTTTATATGACATGGTCAATTTTTTACCTATATACAAGATCAGATGTGATTGGTTATTTTGGGTAGCGGGTGTAGTTTTTAGAGGTTTGAAAACTTGTAACCTATGATCCAATAATAAAAAAGCAAAATTCCATTTACTCTTCTATCCATGGCTCTCTCTATCACAAACTTGTAACCTATAATCCAATAATAAAAAAGCAAAATTCCAATTACTCTTCTATCCATGGCTCTCTCTATCACTTTCTCTATTTTAAATCTCTCTCTCTCTCTCTCTCTCTCTGTCTCTTTCCCTAATTTAAATCCCCCCAAAAGTCCCCAAACAAAAAAAGGAAAAGAAAAAGAAATCCTAGCATCAACCACCTCTCCCTCTGGACATCACATCAATTATTTATCCACCAGCAATCATCAAGTAGAACTATCGATTAGGCATCGAGATTGATTAAGTATTATGCCGATTCTTGCAGTATTTTTAACCTTTTCTTTGATGCGCTTCTTATAATTCCTGTCTCTCATACTTCTTTGCAGAAGCATGGCCTGGTTTTCTTTAAATTTCTAGTTAATACCATTTCTATATCTTTACTTTCTACCTGTTAAATCAAGTATTTATTATTTTCTATTGAATTTATTAACTTAATAGCTTTATTTTAACTATTACAAAAATAATTGGCATATTGGAAGTTCTGTTGTAGCTACTAGCTAGAGCAATACGTAGCTTCAATCTAACCTTTCTCTATTAATGTCTACTTTAAATATTTTATTTTGGCATGATCTATTTTATTGCATGATCTTGCATTTTGTTTATAATTAATCTCTGTGATGTATGACATTTGAGACTTTATCATGTAATTTACGTGTATAAAATATATATGTATAAATATGTGTAGTGCCCTATATAATTTTAATTTGTTCGATGTGTATTTTGAAATCTCCAATATAAACATTCAATATGGATCCATGTGATGTACATATCATCAAATATCTGCTTATCCGATATAGAAAGGCCCATCCAATATGATGATTTTCGATGATTGAAAGTTGAAACCTTACATGAGCATTAAACAAGGTGTCGTATAATTTTTTAAAGTATATACTAGCGCTTAGCGTATAGAAAGAAGCATTAAGAGGTTATACACCAAAACACATTTATATTATCATAAGCACTCATATACAACAAGTGAACTACATCTAGAGAAATAGGAACCAGATGAAATTCACCATTCATTCCAGATGCATCAAGCTTTGGTTGCCAATTATTTATTATTATCGGTAATAGTAGTAGCGTCCAGACGTTGCAGCTGCAGAAGCGACATTATGAAATAAAACCATTCATACTTCATATGTAACTATCTATCTATCTATCTATCTATCTATCTTCTATTACATAGTATAAAGTGGAGTACTAAAAGACAAATTAAAAGCACCATGTTTCATCTCTTCCTAAATCGCCCTTGAGATGCTCAAGTTTGGCTAAGAGATGCTTAAGTTTGGCTAAGAATTTGAGGTTATTTTTGTAATTCTCTAGGTATTAGATGTGTTAAGAAGATGGCAACATCATTGTTTTATGTTGTGTTTTGCTCCTCCAAATTTTCCCTTCTTTGGTTGCCCTTCATTCAATTAGGTTCTGGGGTATTTTTGGGATCATGGACCTGCTAAGAATTGAAAGTGGTGACAAGTCCTTGTAGTGGATTGCAATAATTACAATTACACATAACTATTTGGGACCTAGTAATGTTTGATAGATAAAGTAGAAGTGGTGAAGTGTGGGTGGTGTCATCATGGGTGAGGTTTCACTCCATGAATGCAAATAGACTGGTGTGCTTGGACTGGTTTTGGCATTTCAATCTCTTAAAATAACTTATTTCTAGCACCTTTACCTTCTTTTTTCCTCTCTACAAGATGGATTCTACAGAGCTGAAATAATGCGAGCGTTAAAGCAATCCATCAAGCTGCATATACCATTAATATTACACATATCATGAATAATACCTATATCAATCAGCATATTCCATGGTCATTACCTACAAAATCTGTTTATTCTTTCATATTTGACCAAGTTTAGTTATACAAGCGACAAATCTAATAAAAATTCCGCGCATTATGCATGGAGCATCCTTCTAGTATAGGTTATAAAATGGAGAGGGTGGCCCTGTGAGGAAAAGTTGAAGGGAGAAACAGAGCATTTCAAAAGTTGCTGGATAATCTGCATTGCGATTTCCATCAAATTAGAATTATTTTTATCAAGTCTTGTATCAGGCATTATCTATATACCATTATATCTTTTGACATTAGATGCCTGGTGGTTATGCATATAATGTGCAAGCATGCATGGACTTAATCAGCTTTCTTTTTTTGTTACATTAGCTATTTGCAGTTTCTCCTAAATTTTAACCTAGAGAATTAAGACTTGGCCCAACTATATGTCATCCAATAGTTATACTTAACCGCCCATTAATTACTTGTCATACCTTAGCCATGTATGGGATCATGTCTAGGAAAACTAGACTAAGTGCATTATCTAAAATATAAATGGTACACTCCTTTAATTAACTATTTAGAGCTGGTACTTATTCCTACATACACATAATGTATAGAGGCACTTATACATGATAAAGCATTATGAACATTTACATTATCTAGAACGCCATATGAGTTATTGTTGCTGTTGTTGTTTTAAATGAAACAGCTGGCAAACACCCCCCACTCAAACCCCCCGGCCCCCCCCTCCCCCCCCCCCCCCCCAAAAAAAAAAAAAAAAAAAAAATAAAGAAAAAAAGGAAGAAACTTTCCATTGATGAGGACTTAAAGGAACAAAGGTATATGTATTATCATGTTTCTTGATATTCTGTTTTAGTGATGATACATAGATTATGACTCGTACAGGAATATATCAAAAGAGTTACAAGTTGATACTGCCTAGTCACCATACCAATTTTTAAATATCTCAATTTCTCCAATCTTATGACATGTATGTATGTGATCTCATATGCGGCTTCATAGATAGACATGGTCCAAGCATTGGAGAAGCGAAAGTTGGCTAAGTCTTAACCTTGCAAACTTTGCATTACTAATGTCATTTTAATGACCTTTTCATCCTACATAAATATGGTAGTGCTAAAGAAGCCCAAATTGTCCATAGAAATTCAATTTAACATTCAACCAAGTCATGATCAGTTGTTTGGGAAAACAAAGGAAACTGTCAACCTATCAGCAATTAAAAATTTATCAAGTTATTCGCATGTAACAAAACAACAACAATATATTATTTTAGTTTACATTCAAGGGAAGTTGCTTCTAGTATGAAGGATGGTAGTTCCTTAAAAATTGTGCGGGTTGAAGAAATTTTAACAAAAGAATGACCGTTGAACCTTGTTCTTTTTTTGGCCATTTGCCTTGTGATTATCATGGTTGAGGCTCGCCACTCCCCTTATTATCATAAGCCGCCATATCATCATGCTAAGGCACCGTAGTCCGTACTATCATAACAAGCCTCCATTTTACAATTACAAGCCTCCATATAACCACAATAAGCCACCATATTACCGCCACAAGCCTCCCTATTACAATGATAAGCCTCCTCACTACCGCTATTGTCCGAAACACGTACGATTAATGAATGATGTGTTTCCATACAAAATAATGTTGTACCTTTGTTGTTGATGATAGTACAACTGGCACTAGTCGTATAATGGTTTACACTATATACTTGCTTAGCATATAGAAGCATTGAGTGCTTACACACCGAAACACATACTTATAGTATCATTATCAAACGAATATAACAAGTGAAGTACATAACATCAACCAGTTGAAATTCACCAATCACTCCAGATGGTCACCATTAAGCCTTGGGTGCCCCATTTATTTACTATTAGTAGTAACAGTAGACGCGTTGCAGCTGCGGAAGCGACATTATGAATCAAGACCATTCATCTTTTTCAGATAGTAACATGCATAGTAATATGGAGAGGAAAATGAAGTGTAGTTTGGGGTTATTTTCTAATTGGGTGGTGTGTATTTGTGAGTGGGGGCGGGGAGGGATATATTTCTAGTTGTTTGTGGGAGGCCCATGACGATGTGGTGGACTATGATAATGGTGTGGTGGATTGCAGTAACAAGGTGGTGTGGTGCCGTATGATGAGGCAAACTGCCAGCCTCAACAACCATAACAATCATGGAAATGACCATAACAATGGCAAGGAGTACCACCAGTCGCATTTTGAGGTTATTAGCCATGCTTAATCACTTTATCTATAATTTTCATGAACTCACTCAAATGGCTGAATGCCATTGCAATGTTTTAAATATCGGATATCGTTATCGTGTCGGCCCGGAAATTTTCATATCAGATATTATGATATATCGGGAGATATTTTCTAAAAATATTATATCATAAATGCAATAAATGAAACTTAATACGAGTAGCCGGCTTTTTTAAATGAATTTTTACTCAATAGCTCAGTGGTAGAGCAGTCATATAAAGCGGCCGATTGTCGGATTGAATTTTATTTGAAGAGATTTGATATTAAACACAAATAATCGTATATAGATCTAAGAAAAGTTGATATTGATTCTAGGCTTTTTTTAAAGTAGTTTTAACTTATTTTTCATTATAAGGACGCATCAAGGAAGTTTTACTAGCGGGGCACTATAAGGTTCCGTTAAAAAGTCATACTAAATATTATCCAAGAATCCTTAATATAACAATATTATAGATCAATTTAGTTATAAATATAAAAGAATCCATTCTCCTTAAAAGAAAAAACACATTGATATTTATTCCTTTTGAAAATAATCCAAAAATCAATGTAGGTAATGGTAGTTGAACCCAAGACCTTTAGTTAGGAAACAAAATACATTTAGACTTGGACTAAAGTTTCATTATACTCTATTTATGCTACAATAATAGATGGCCAAATATTCTAAATTAGTCTCTATTTTTCAAAATTTCAAATGCGGGCACGTGCCCCTTTTGCCACCTTAGTGGATCCATCCATGCTTCAGTACAGGTTAGGTTAAGTCCATTATTAATATTGAAATACCAAGTTACATACCTAGAGGGGAGAGGTGAATAGGGTTTAAAACTAATTCGTGCAAGTTTGCAATCTAATTAAACATATATCAGAGATTGTAGCAATTTATAGAAAATGTTAGTACGGTAAAATAAATGGTACAAGAGAGCAAACACATACACACCAATTTAAAGAGGTTCGACATTCCACGTTTAGTCCTCCTCTAAAGACCTCGTCTTTAGGTTTTCCCAAACCTTTCACTATCCCCACTTTAACCGGGTAGAGATAAAACCGGGTAGAGTCAACCTTTACAGCTTACAATCCGTCTCTTCCCAAGAGGCTACAATTACACAGATAAAATTCTCTCTAATTGGTGATAGAAGTTGTCGATCACAATTCTTTCTCATTCTAATTGGGACTAAGTTTAGCAGAGAATGAGATGCAAAGTTAAATCTCTTGAAAATACTTTCTTAATGAAGCGAAATTTTAGGGGTACGAATATGAAAATGCAGATGTTTTCTTTTGCTTTGTGAAATCTACGGATGGAATGAAAAACAATGTGAACGTATTTCAAATTTAGTTGATGTCATCAATAATGAAAGCATACAGTTTGTAGACAACTAAAAGCAATGAGATGACATGCTATTAAAAATAACTTTATAGGCTAGCAAATAGAGAAAAGGCTGACTTTGACAAACTTGATTTAAATGCATGCAATGAATTAATATGTCCAACACATACTAATATGTTTTTCCCAGCTACTACCAAAATATTTGATTTTCTAGCTTTGAAGATGGTGTAGGATGGGTACCCATGAGAAAAACTTAAGACATAATGCAAGAAACAAACTAAGGCAAGGATTCACGTAAAGTAAACTAATGCATGGTCATGGGTCCCATTCAAAAGCAAAGCATGCATTGTTTTGGAATTAGAATAAATTAATATATCATTGTATCTTAATTAGTTAATTGTAATTTAAAATTATCAAATATTATCAAAAAATTATGTAAAAATAATATTTAGAGTCAGCACGTAACCGTAAATCTACTGACAGTAAATTTTTCATACGATTACCTTATAATTTTTAACTCATTTTCTAATATAATAAAATTATTTTCAGTTTAAATAATTATTAGAAAATAACAAAAGTATCCGAAAAGCCATGAAAGTCATTTTTCAAGTTTATGAAAAATTCAATGATCATAATGATATCTAATTTGTCAATTTTTATGCACCATGAATGAAAAATGATATTTTATTCTTGAATAAAATATTGATAAAAAATGCATATGTGATGTGTGTGCATTTGCTTAGTTTCTTGTCCCTTTACATTTGATTCATAAAGAATAAAATAAAATAAAAGGCATAAACCCTAAACCCGAAATGTGAGTCTTCATCTTTATGAGTTGGTCATTGTATAGCTTGTATAACGACTCGTTTTGATTTTTGCGGGCTTCAAACTTTATATTAATGTTTATCTTTGTGAAGTCCCAACTGGTCCTTCAATCTTCTTTGGATATAACATTGTAGATATTTCCTCGGTCCTTCATAATGCTCTAAATAGTGATTTTCTAAAGCTAAGTATAGTATGGATCAATTTTTGGTCAATAATGAATATCTAATTAGGTGAGACCAACAATCTTCCCTTTTTTGATTATTGACAAAATTATTAATGTGATACATGATATACAAATATATTCAGTTACAAATAAAAACAACACATGTATCATCAATAATTTCTCTCCCCTTTTGGAAAAATAAAAATGGGTAAAATTTTCTATAGAAAAAAACCCTCTATCATTGTGCATAACTTGCAAGAGTTTGTGGAAAATATCGAGATTTCTTCCCTTTTATCTTTACCAAATTAAAAAAAGTAGAGAATAATAGATCCAACAAAATATTTTGCTCAGACGTATTTTTAAAAACAAATTATATATAATAAAGATCATTAAACATAGATGAAACAATTGTCAATTAGAACTAGTCATGCGTGTAAGATCCGAAATCACATTCTAACATCAAAACTAGTAAGAGTCATTTCAAAATAGATAAAGATTTAAGAACTACTAATGAATATCTCAGGATATATAATTAAAGCATATGAGAGTTTTATTATTAAAAGAATATAAATACCATTATGCTTCATGAAACCACATAATCAAATAAACAACCTCAAAAAGCAATCTTAAAATAAGATTAGAACATCCAAAAATAATTTTAATTATTTATTTAAGATGTAAAATCATTTGGTACCATTCTTACCATAAAACCACTAAACCAAAATAAATAAAAAAACTCACTTGATAGGAGCATTTAAACGATTTTCCAGTCTTTATTTGAGTAACTCCTATCAAGAGTATACTCTTCATACCTATCCATTTGGCACACCTACAACACAAGAAGATGTGCATTTTGGTACCCATACTTTCTTGGGTCCATGAGTGTTAGTTTTTATATCTCTCGGCGCCCACATTAAACCATAATAAGGTTAGTTGTTTTTTATTATAGAGTAAGTTGAGATGTGCCTATGTTTCATGCAATAAGCACACATATTTCGGTCTGGAATTAATACTAGAAGAATAAAACTGTGAGTGAGAAGTATAATGAGCATTATTCCTGTGGTTGGGAATATCTTTTAATTTAGCATTAAGCTCATCTACATGTTGAAAACAATCATTTCTATTTTGCAAATTTTCATTTTGAGACTTTAAATGATTATTATCATTCTCGATCTCATCAAAAATCTTGCTTATGTCGAGCAATTCCTTTTCATTTTGAGATTTCAAGTTCATTTATTTTGTCAATCTTCTTTGGTTTCTTCTTGAGTTGAGAACAATCTCTTTTCATTTGTCCCGGTTTGTTGTACCCAAATCAATTTCCTGTTGAGACTTCTTTCCTGTAGAATATTTTTCTCGAGCTTTTGCTTTTCGAGTTCGTATTTCTTCACATCATTCTAGAAATTTTTCTTGATAAATTTTCTACATCATCGTCTATATCTTCAGAACAAGCTCCAAATGAGGAACCATCAAAACCTCCTTTTAATACTATGCCGTGTTTTTTTGTCTGCACGTTCTTGTTGTTGGATATAGTGCACTCAAGGCAATTATTGTAATTGCAAGTAGGCAATTATGATAATCGAGTGAAGATCTATACAGGTCTAACAGTCTTACTCGAGATAATATACTATCTGGTTTGTCTTCATCATTGATCAAGCCCATAAGATTGTTGCTGGACTACTAGCATTATGATGGCGATCATATATGTGGGAGCTGGGTTGTCTATAAGCACATTCTTAAATGTCTCTAGTTGTGAGAGTATCGAGACTGGGTATCGATATTTCGTAGTAGACTAGTAGTGTATACGCTTCTAGACCCCGACGAGAGGCGGTGGCCGGTCTCACAAGCCATTGGTGTTGTGTCACCTAAGATAGTATACATGTATTCACTGGAGGTGAGTACACCGGACGGACTCGCCGAGAACTTCTAGATGGTATTATATCTATCGTCAGATGGAAGTTCTCAGGTGACATGAGTACAGGTTAGTCCTTTGACCTGAAATCGCTATTTGTCTCGTGCGAGTTCTTATTTTGATTATTACCCTACCACGGCTCAAAAGAGTCATGCAAACAGGTTTTAGTTGGGTACAGTCCCGAGCCATATGGAGGCAGTGGTCGATTGTCAGGGATTCGTCTCTCCTGGTATTAGGAGTCGATATCGCGCAGTGTTCAGTCGGCTATCACTGGAAATCTGTGGCCACAGTGGATGACATTTACTGATAGTTAATCAATAGTATTTCTGTTGGTGACGAGCTTGACTCAGACACAACTTATCGGGTTAGTAGGGGTCTGACGTTATCCACCTCTAGACCCGATATGCGATACTTTTTGACGAAGAGACCTGACAGTATGGAGATTGTCACATTCAGTCTCAGTAGGGTAAGGACGTACTTGATTGTCGACCCCCCTTTCGACAAGTAGCTGGATAGCCGTTACGTACAGCTAGTGCTGCTGACGTACTTGTGGTTAAACCCACTGCCAGCGTATTGTCGAGTGTTTAGAGTCCCACACAGAGGGTTTTCTCGGTTCAGGCGATAGATGCAGGAGCCGTACGTTGGTACGTGCAGGGGTTCGATTAAATACGTGTACGGGATACACGGACTTTAATCGGACGGTTGATAATATTAGCCGGTTTAGGATTAAGCCGGATTATTAAATCAGTTTTTAATTTAATAATATATATATTCTAATATATATATATATTCTAATATATATATATATATATTTTAGTATTATTGTTCACTACTCATTCTCACTTTGGAGCTATCCGTATTTTTATACGGATATGCGTATATATAGCGATACATATACCGGGTGAAGTATTCCGTATTTATACAGGAATGCTTCTAGAAGGACACATCATATTTGATTTCCTTTTTAGAAAATTAAATAAGAAAATGAGGTGGAGGTATGGTGGCATGAGGCATGTAGAGAGGTATGGTTCTCGCATTTATGATTGATCATGTATGGTGCATTATTGATGCATGGTGTCTTATATGTAGCCATTCTCATTTTCTTTTGAACTTGATGATTTTTCAAGCGCGATCCCTGTGGCTACGAGCTTGGAGGGGTCTTCCACAATTGGGTGGACACGCGACAAAGGTAGAAGTTTCTTAACACTTGTATTTCTAGTTATCTAGTTTAGGTTTTTGGATCATATCTTGGGTTTATGAGTGTTTGGTTCTCGCATAAATTTTGTTTTCGCTTCCGTCTCGGCCGCGGTTTTCGCGGCGCGGGCAGCGAACCCTATATGGTATCAGAGCCACTCCATAAATCTTAACTAGCTAGTTTGCATTTATTTAGAGTTTTGATCGACGGATTTTTCCGAATCGCATTTCCAAATTCACTGCTTGCTGTTCGAATTTTAAAGTTCAAAAAATTGTTCTGATTGCATTAAAATTATGTACAGGCAAAACTAGAGGGCATAAAGAAATTTTGGCAAATGAGCCCACAATTTGGCCGCGGAACCGCCGCCGAACATGCCATTTGTCCGCGGTTCCGCGGTCCAAATTTGGTCGTTGTGCCAAAATTTTTCTGGAGCTCTAGGTTGTGGAAATGTGATTTTTGGGATATTTGGTTTTGGCCCAGATTTGTTTGGGTACTGGTTTGTACTTGGGACCAATGCGGAAAGTTTTAATCGATTGAAATTTTGAATTCGTGGTTTTCAGTGCGTTTGTTAGTTTCTACAATCGTGAATATCATAATGCGGTACAATCCGACTGGTTGCTATATGTACAATCAGACGGGTTTACGAACATGATATTCACGTTAATGTTTTGTGTAGTACTGATGTTATGGATGTATTGTCGTGATGGATAGCCCTGTGTGCGATATTAGATGTACAGTTCAGATTCATTTGTATATTCATTATTGCGGGGTGAGCGTCCGACATGTGGACTGCCATTTCTGCCAGTTTGTATATTTTTTTATTAGGGCACGACCGGATTGAGGTCGATGTCACCATTGTATATATTTTTCTTTTCTATACTAGGATTACCCCGCGGAGGAGTGCTCGAATAGCCGGGTTCTAGAGGGTAATGGGCCTGCATCTCATGGCGTTGAGACCGGGGGGCCTTACTTTAGAATTAACAAGCTGTTCACCGCACTCGTAGGGGGTATAGGTTGACCCACGGAGGGGTGCTCAAGTTACCGGATTCCGTGAAGTGCTGGGTGACCCATTCACTTTGTTGATTGGGGTTGCCTCACTTCGAGGATTGGCGGGTAACTTGCTGCACTCTTAGGGGTCTAGGTTCTTGATTGTACTGGCTATCCATACGACCGGAGAACGTCGCGTCTCATTTATGGCTCAAATGAAACGCGGGGCTTCTAGATTATCCACTATTCCATATTATTGTTCACATGCTTGTGATGATTTTTACCTGCTTGTGATGACTATTATCTTCCTGCGATGTTGATATATCTATATATATTATATATTTAGTAGATACTTTTATATGTTTTGCATCTGTGCTAGTCCTGCCCCCGCTCTGCCGGTAGTTAAGTAACCTAACGGTGCATGACGGGGCCCCGTGGCGAATGCAGATGGCATATAAATAGCATGTTATTTTGGTTGTTTCTTTTGTGGCTTAGAAACTTAAAATGATGGGAACACATTATTTGAATAATGCAAGGAAAATAAACTTAAATGATGTTGGAACTAATTTTAAATTTACTCAGTTTTCTTCAAAACTCAGTCGTATTCTTTTGCTTTGCATAGAGATATTCGGTTAGGAATATTCCACACCTCATTCTATGAGGGAAGAGCCTTGATCCCTTCATTGGGAGTTCGCTCTTAAGAAAAAGTTTATATTACTAGTTTTAAAAAGCGAAGCCTAATCCACTCAATTTCAAAGCCATTCGAGTTCCTTCAACGATATCAAATTCACTACGTTAAAGGTTTTTCGTCAAAAACCAGCCGTAGCCCTCCGTCATTTCACACGGGTAGCGCTTAGTATTCATGCTATGTTTGTTGGCCTTCGTCAAGGCATAGTGTATGTTAGTTATGTGTTACTTTTCTGCAACATAGAGATGCATTAATGTAGGACAGTCGTATAGCCTTGTTGGCATTCGTCAAGTGTGAGTACGGGTGGTTTTAGATTAATTAGGAAAATGACGGGTAGAACTTGACTTGCGACTTATGATTTGTTGGCCTTTGTCAAGGTCATAAGATGCTTGGGGCAAAAACCATATCGGGAGTTTCAAGCATACGGGAAACTTGCCTAGTTTGCGCATACCATCTGGGGTGTGGTAATTTTGGTCAGTTTCTGTCAAAATTATCACACAATGATAGTTGAGTCCCAATTCCCACTGATGAGTATGTATTACTTATCGGGAGGTTTTTCACTTCATAATTAGCTTACCTATTATGTGTTTAGAAAGTGTTAACGAGTTTACACATCCGCGGAAACGGGGTTATTAATTGGGTCCGTGTGAAAGTACGGGAGACCTCCCTCGAAGTACCAACACTGGCCTGACTGAACGGTTAGTGAATTTATAAAATGTAAATGATCCCGACTAGTTCTCCTTTTAGGGTTTGAAACAGAATTCGAGAAAACAGTGGGAGCCATCCTGATTAGATAAAGTGAAAACCAATCTAATCTTGATAGAGTGCACGTTGAGTGTTTCTTTTTTCTCTCTCTGGTACAGCGACCCATAACTTACCTTAAAGACTCATGAACCTAGTTGACCGAACCTTTTTATAGACTTTGGGTTTGGCTTGTCTTGATTCGCGACAGTCGTATATGTTTATGCTATTCCTACTTTACCCTTTGCATTTCTTCAGAACACGTCGTATTACTACGATGATCCATATTGCTTGGAACGACCATTGTATTGTTACATACGAACTCGAAAAAGTTACTTCAGTCGAGGATGGTCACAGGTTCTGGAGAAATTGAATAGGATTATTCGGTTGTCTCTTTTCTTTATCTTCTCTCAGGTTGCGAGAGCTCCTTGTATTAGGAGGGTACATTTATTACGCTTATTGGATAGTCTTCTTTCAAAACTTAGGCTGGTGCCGAAAGGTAGGGAACAAAGAAAATCAATTAGCCTAAGTGCGGTATATAGAAGGTAAGATATAGAGAAATATAAAAGGATTGAAGTGAGAGCAAAGGAAATTGCGACTACTGTCATGAATCTGGATAATGGAAAATGCATTACTAGAAATACTTGGCCATCCTCTGTGTACTTGTTAATTAGCCTTTCAAATCATTTTCATGTTTCAGATTTTCTGTGTACTTGTTACCGATAACTGTTTTCCCAATTAATTCCAACTACAGGGTATGTATTTACCGGATTTGGATCTCACATCTGTATGGTGTTGCAGATGATGAGTAGGAGTAGAATATTGGGAAATGAGCGATTTGATCCTCAGTATTGGAATTCGTTGTAATTGGTGAAATTGGATTAAATCGCCTGGTTTTGCTTAACGACAAATATTTGGTCTTGAATAACCATTGTTTTGCACAAAATTTTAAAATGAAATATCTGTACCTTTATTTTATAAACTGAGATATACATTTTGACAATTGTGTTGTAAATATTTATCTTTATTAGTTGAGGATAAGATAAGGTGCATTGAATAACGTTGTAAGACATTCTCGACCAAAATACGGTTTTCAATTTACAAAACACAGAATTTGAGTTAGTATACTTTTGGGACTTATACATGAAAATGTATGTTGTCCAGTGTCTTTCGGGACAAGGAGTTGGTACTCTTACTTCATTCAGGTTTACCTATGAGTTCTCTGGTTTTAGACACGCATTCGTTGTAATGCAAGGTCCAAAGATTTTGAGAAGTTTATAGGTATAAGATAAAATAGAGAACCATACGTTGAAAGTATCAGGATTCTTCGAGGTGATTGAAAATGTAGATACTTATCCTATGTATTCCTTCATAGTATTGAGAACTCGATTCTCTCGCAGGTTACTCATCCGTGAGTGTGCTCCTTAACGAGTAATGTTGTATCGGCTTTTTTTCATTAGGTGATATGCACTGGAAACAGTTGCATGACATTTGAATCTGGTTCCATCTAAATTACTGTCTTGGTTCCATCTAAACCCACCGTTGCCGGTTCCAAGTCCGGATGAGAAAGGGTGAGGGTTGTGGTAGGCTTGTGACAGCCAACATAAAACTTTGTCACATTCTATGACATGAACCATAATAAGAATATCGTTGGGGCGTCCCCTATTCGGCGACGCGCTACATCGGATCCCAAGTGTAGTGTTAAATATGCAAGGGCTTCTAGGTCGTCGTCCAGATGCGGCGCGCTACATCGGACCCCGGGTGTAGTGACAAATAAGCAAGGGTCGTCGTCCAGAGACGGCGCGCTACATCGGACCCCGGGTGTAGTGACAAATAAGCAAGGGTCGTCGTCTACAGACGGCGCGCTATATCGGACCCTGGGTGTAGTGACAAATAAGCAAGGGTCGTCGTCCACAGACGGCGCGCTACATCGGACCCCGGGTGTAGTGACAAATAAGCAAGGGTTTCATAGGATCCGTCTAGCTTCCTGGAACATAGGTTCCCTTACGGGTAAACTATTAGAATTAGTGGAGGTGATGATTAGGAGGAGAGTTGGAATTATGTGTTTGCAAGAAACTAAGTGGGTAGGTGAAAAGAGTAGAGTCATAGAGCCTTGGGGTTATAAGCTTTGGTATACGGGTAGAGATAAAAATCGTAATGGGGTAGGCATAATCATAGATAGACGGTTGCTTGAGGATGTAGTTGAAATTAGGAGAAAAGGTGATAGAATTTTACTGGTTAAGCTTATTCTAGGTGGAGAGATCCTTAATGTTATTAGTGCTTATGCACCACAGATAGGTCTTGATGACGCTAGTAAGCGTCTATTCTGGGAGGATTTAGACGAGGTGGTGCAAAGTATACCTAGTGGAGAGAAGTTATTTATTGGTGGTGATCTTAATGGACATGTAGGTACTAGTCGTAGTGGGTTTGATACTATCGATGGAGGTTTTGGTTTCGGACAAAGGAATGAAGTAGGTGACTCGATTCTAGATTTTGCTTTATCTTATGACTTGATCTTAGCAAACACCTGGTTTAGGAAAAGTGAGTCCCATCTTATCACTTTTAGGAGCGGATCAAGTGCTAGTCAAATAGACTTTTTTCTGATGAGAAGAATAGATAGAGGTTGTTGTATCGACTGTAAGGTAGTGCCAGGTGAGAGTGTAACCACTCAATATAGACTTTTAGTTCTAGATTTTCGATTTAGAAGAGAACCTAGGAAGATTAGACGTAAGGTAGAGCCTAAAATTAAATGGTGGCGATTGAAAGAAGATAACCAAAAGGCTTTTATAGATCGTGTAGTACAAGAAGCGGATTGGCAGTCGGAAGATAATCCAGACAAAATATGGAACAAAATGGCTAGTTGTATCAAGAAGGTAGCCAGAGATCTACTTGGTGAGTCGAGAGGTGGTGCTCCACCATCTAAGGACATATCATGGTGGAATGAAGATGTAAAGGCTGCTATTAAAGTTAAAAGGGATTCTTATAAAGATTTGAAGAAAAGTAGAGATGTGGAGAGATTTGAGAAGTACAAAATGGCTAAAAAGGAAGTTAAGAAAGCTGTTCGGGAAGCTAAATCTGAGGTCTACAAGGAGGTGTACGAGAAATTAGACATTAAAGAGGCTGCAAATGATATATACCGGATTGCTCGAATGCGGGAAAGGAAGACTAGAGACTTATGTGCGGTGAAGTGTGTCAAAAATGAAAATCAGAAGGTTTTAGTTCGAGATGAGGATATCAAGGAAAGATGGAGAGATTATTTTGACAAATTGTTCAATGAGAGCTTTACTAAGAATTTGGATAGACTTGTCATTCAATCTCAAGATATAAACCGTGATTTCATGCGTAAAATAAGACTTCCTGAGGTTAAAGAAGGTTTGAACAGAATGGGTTTAAGAAAAGCGGTTGGTCCTGACGGGATTCCTATCGAGATTTGGAGATGCTTAGGAGAAATAGGCGTTAAATGGCCGACAGATCTGTTTAATAAGATTTGGCAAACAAAAAAGATGCCAAATGAATGGAGGAAAAGTATCATTGTACCTATCTATAAGAACAAGGGTGACATTCAAAGTTGCTCAAACTACCGTGGAATAAAACTGATGTGTCACACCATGAAACTTTGGGAGAGAGTGATTGAACACAGGCTAAGAAAGGATATTAAGATAACAGAGAACCAATTTGGGTTCATGCCTGGACGATCGACGACAGAGGCGATTCATTTGCTTCGTCAACTTGTCGAACGCTTTCGAGAGAGGAGAAGAGATTTGCATATGATATTTATTGATTTAGAAAAAGCGTACGACAAGGTACCTAGAGAGGTATTATGGGGGACAATGATGAAGAAGGGGGTCCCCGTCAAGTATATTGACATAATCAAGGATATGTACGACGGAGTAGTGGCAAATGTCAGAACTTGCGGCGGCTTAACGAGTGATTTTCCGATTACTATTGGTTTACATCAAGGATCTGCATTAAGTCCATTCCTGTTTACCATCGTGATGGATGAGCTTACTAGAACTATCCAAGATGAGGTACCTTGGTGTATGCTATTCGCTGATGATATTGTTCTAGTAAATGAGACGAAAACAGGGGTTAATGCCAAATTGGAATTATGGAGGCAAACATTGGAATCTCGGGGATTCAGATTGAGCAGGTCCAAGACAGCATATATGCACTGTAAATTTAGTAGCCAGAGAAGTCAAAACCATATTGGTATAACATTGGAAGAGCAAGAGATATCACCGAGCGACCAGTTTAGATATCTAGGTTCCATCATCCAAAAGAATGGTGTAACGTCTTCAAAATAATAAAATATGATTTTTGGGAAATTTTATAATTTAATATTATTTTAATGAATATTTTAATATTCTGGTATAATTAAATACAGATAAATGGGGAAAAATTATGGAAAATTCTAAAATAAGGTATTTTAAGGAATTGCCTCGTTTTCTGTGCATGCCCCCATTTCCTCTAGTTTTGACCCTGAGTATGTCTAGTTTTGACTGATTCCATCTAGGGTGAAATCTGGGTTGATTCTCCTATGTTGGTGTATAATTTGGGACTTGTTTTAGCATGGATTTTGGTATTTGGTGATTCATTCCTGTCGGGTGGCGTTTGGACGTCAAAGACAAGTGGATTTTGATTGTGTTTACATGCGAGTCGATAGGTTTTTACCTATGCGGGTAGCGTGTGCTATTTTGGTTTCCGATGTGATTTTCATGTGCTTTAGCATTGTGATATACTTATAGGTACCCCGCGTGATGTTGAGGCAAAGTAGGTGAAGATAGCGACATCGGCTTTGGCACACGAGAAGCAAGGTGAGTAGATTTATATCTACGGGGAGAAGTCGGGTGGATGGCGTATAGCACCCCGCAGTCCGTGGTGATGTATACGAATACGTATACACACGAATATTTATTATGTGTTGTTTAGGGTTATTGATGGTAATAATGATATTTTGATGATAAGAATATATTGGTTTAGTATAGTGCGAACCCTAGAGTAGTGGTTGCACTCACACATACATTTACACACATACTTGCATTCATTCTTTCATTTATTAGAGTGCATATGATGGTGCGTATATCTACACATGGGTATGGGACTATGTGTTTATATACGGGATTTGAGGATGATACGTGGTTTGAGATGATACTTGATGTGAGGCCGTGAGATCGGCGATGTGACATAGCTTGTCTTCGAGGTGCGATATGATAGTTTTAGCGGGCCTTTGGACATGTGCTTTACCCGCATTCATATTTTTATAGATGGTATCGATTTGTACTAGACTTAGAGTAGTACCCCAGATTATGCGATCTGATGATAGTGATACCTGATATGTGATGAGATACTGTGATATTGACCCCTACCCAGCTATTGGGATGCCGTACGACGATCTACCGTACGAGCCGATATTGATGATAGATCCGCACTCATGACTCGAGGATATCTTACGATATGTTATTGAGGCGGGATCACCGACTATCATATCTATATATATTGACTCAGATTAGGTGGTTTCTTACCCCTCATGTCTAGATTACTTAGTAGACATTAGACTGGACTGAGTCATACCTATTTCAAACTAACGAATCGGGGATATTTTAAAGATAGGCAGAAGGGTCATACGGATATTTTCAAATGATGTATCTTTCTTAAAACACCGTAGCCCTTGTTTTTCCAAAAGCCCTGATTCGTCTTATTTCAAATGGCACCCCTGCATGACTTGTACAGATTGGTGTAGATTCTTTACTTTTGCGTTGATTATTCGATTCCGCATATTCATGCTATTTGCATTGCATCGCTTGTACTGTGGTTATATTTCAGTCATGCTGCTAGGACACCAGCACCATTATCGATGATGCATATGTTCCACGTACACTTGTTGCCGGCTCACACACTCATCATCGATAATTGCCATGTCATTACACTGTAGTACTATTGCATTCAGTATATGATCCTTGCATGACATGATGATATGCATACCTTCCTTTACATGTCACATACTTCATGCTTTTGATTATACGCATTGAGATATGTTGTTTCTATGATATTTCTGGATTTGGGAACCGAGAGTGTTTCAAAAGAGAATATGTCATTGCTTTAAAAACCCGGTTACCCTTGATATGATATTTCAGTGCGTCCACCATGTGTTTTCTCGGTGCTGAGAGCGACATGTGAAACCCGAATCGAGGAGTGGATGAGCCGATTGCGGGTACATGGTGGACCCGGTATGGTTCCCCTCGGCAAGATGATCGATGAGCTTTGCCGATTGAGCCTGGAGGCGGGCGAGTATCTACCGGTGATTGGTTGGACCTGGCGGTTATCCGGAGGATACTGACCAGAGTCGATGGATAGATTTGGGCGTCCTGCCGGGGCCGAGGGCCGATACCGCAGACAGAGCCCGCGGGCCGATCCGGACTGACGGAGCCCGATATATGAGGATTTATGTGCCGATGCTGGGCACAGTTTTCATGATGTTTTCGATGCTGGGCACTCCGGTTCCATGATTTTGACTTGTCGCGAGGGACACGGGTGGGTTATATCCTCATATTTCCATGCACAGGTTTCATGATATTTACTTGCATGATGGTTATTGTCATTGGGTGACGAGTGGACGGGATCCACGTGTGTGCAGATTTGATTACATTGATCATACCTCATATTCATGACATGCTATTACCTGAGGCACTAGCACGAGCACTTGGCATTACACTCATGTAGAGATTACATTGCCAGTTTAGCATGCTTCAGCTTTATTCATATTGAGGTTTATTTATATCTGATCGTATTGACCTAGGATGGGTCATGCATTCGATCTCTGCTTGTAGATATCTTTCTATTCACGAGTTGGCAACTCACCCCCGTTGTGCCCCAGTCCTTGCAGGTTTTTGCCGTACAGATTCCATAGCGGCATTTCTGGCACACTGCTTCCTATGGGTGACTTGCTTGGTTAGGTGGGTTCTTTTGTATCAGAACCGCTATTGTATTTGTATTATTCATTGTATCTAGAATTTCCATCAACCAAAACTTGTTTATTGTTTCAGACTTAGAAAACAGTGTTGTTTTATTTCGACCTTAGAGTCGCGCTAGTAGTATTGCGGTTTTCTGGCTGTTTTGAGTTCTTTTTGGATTTGATCCTCGCCTTTGGCGTTGTATATTTTTATTGCTTGCGTGGTTGTGACCGTCGATTGACGAAGAGCTAGCTCCCGCTTGGGGATGCCTTTTATCATTTCATATATATTATTCTTGTTGTACCCCGTTCGGGGCCAGTTTTTACAAAGGAAACTCTGCCGAAATTTTCAGGAAAGATTACACATTTTAAAAAAAATGCATATTCGGCTTAGTTATTTAAAAACTTTGATTTCCTTACTTTTCAAAAACAGTTTTCCTTATTTACTCTTTAAATGGTTTTAGATTGCTGGGCTTTTGGCTTACTTGGATCAGATGGGGTCCTATAGACTTCATATGGTTCAAGGGCCAGTCACGTGCTCTTTCGGGTCGTGACAAAGTTGGCATCAGAGCGCTAGGTTGACCTTGGTTCGAGTCTGAGTTTGACTATGTGGAGCCTAGGGAGTTATTTATATACGGAACTTAGGCTTGACCTTACGGAACTTAGACTTGGTCGAGGGGGTATTAGACCCGAACTTTCTTCGCGTAGGATGACCCTTGGTTGATGGAATAGGTGACTAAAGTAGAGTGACGTACCGTTGGTATGTTCCGCGGCATACTTACGACACGCCACTCCGCTTAAGGAACCTTAGGATGTACATACTTTCAAGATCAGTGATTCTCTTCATATCCATGATTATACATCCATTTGAGATCCCCGATTCTATTAGTTTCATGATCATACCTTTATTGATGCCGTTCCTTCTTATGATCATGTATCCACTTTGGATCTGTTCTCTTTCTTGCCATTGACCTGCTCTCTTCGATACTCGATTGAGGTTCCTGTCGCCATGGTTGAGCGCAGTTTGGGCTGCTGCTAGGGTTACGGTCAGGGCGAGCTCGTCCGGTACGAGGGCCGACCATTGTGTTTTCTGGTGACATGGGATCGTCTCGAGTTGGTATTGATGAGTGTGACCTCTAGTGGAGGCGAGTGCTTGGTCTTGCACCGGATGATCGGGTCATTGTTAGAGCTGCCACTTGAGAGAGGACTGTTGATGTACAGCGTACCTCAGAGATTATGATGTCGCCTACCGTGCAGACAGATGAACCAGCTGTTGCTGAGATTGACAGGATGTTGCTTTCGGAGCTTACGAGCTGAGATTGCCGGAGCTTTCAGGCAGATATGCGACAGATGATAGCTAGTCTACCCGATTTGAGAGACGAAGGTGATTCGTCCGATTTTTGCGCCGGAGCGGGCCCAGCTGAGTTGAAGATCTCCAGTGTGGAGAGTCTTGCTCAGATCTAGAGCAGACCGATTCAGAGATGACCGCTTATGTATCGCCTTTTCTGGAGGATTGAGGCGCTGTTTAGCGTATATACGAAGGAGCCAGTTGTTGCTGCGAGTGATGAGATATCGTCCAGATGATTGGAGCTACTGCAGCATGAGCATATTCTTAGAGATGTGATAGTGAGTCGCTAGTCACCGAGGATTAATGACTAGGACATGTGGTTCGTTCGCTTACCCCGATGCGAGGTCATCAGATAGATTGATTCCAGCTAGAGGCGACTTCACGCAGATTCGTTGAGAGTCGATTGAGACGATCGAAGGTCAGGAACCCATTTTCCAAGTTTAAAGTATACGGAAAGACATGCAGGTGATTCTATGGACCCTCTAGAAGAATGAAACCCTAACTCGACTTAATGACCGTGTGAAAGCCTTTGAACCTTAGGGTTTGCGGCAGTTCCTCGGCGCCATTAGTGAGGCTTGGGTTTGCCCTTCTACGGCTGGACCACCGACGCTGTGGCATGTACTCGATACTATTAAACTGTACCCGAGATGTTGAGCTCTTGGGGGATTGTGAGGTTCTGACGAGTCGATCGGATGATTCGACATCATTCGGATATCATGTGATGGGACACTGCTTGGGAGACTCCAAATACGAGCATAGCCGTCGGAGCGCAGTCTGTGTAGCCATGATGAGATGAGTCCGAATCAGTCGATAGTGGAGCAAGGTGGAGTAAAGAGTTTGCACGAGATTTCGACGAGATGACGTTCCACTCCGCTGACATCAGAGATGCGATATGCACGCTGAGGACGTGGTCGGCTAGATATCTCCTACTGAGTCAGGAAGATACCGAGTTCGTGATTTCGAGTCCGCGTGAGGGACTTCGGATGAACCGTAGCCGAAGGCATTGCAGTGCGCAGATAGACACGCGATGTTGAAATGGACGATGATACAGACAAGCGGGACAAGAAGTTCGTGCGAGAGGCAGACGAGCTGTTACTACACCCCGTTAAGATTAAAGGCCGGACATGCATACAGAGGCGCAGAGATGCGACCAGCTTCCGAGGAGATGTTGTACTAAGGACGCAGAGGTCCAGAGAGCGAGAAAAGATTACGCCAGAGTACCAGCCTCCTTACAGTTTGGCTTAGGCAAGATCAGAAGAGACCTTGAGTAGGATTCCTTCCAGTACACTGCTGCAATAAGAGTTGCACCCAAGATCGGATGTGTGATATGCATTCAGGGGATACGAGGTCGGCGCCAGAGATGTGCTGCTTTACGAGCGGTCGTGAGGATTGATCGAGAGATGACCAGGGAAGTGCAAGAACGGAATCGTTCCTGTCAGCACACCTGACCGGGCCGATGAGCCGATGGATTGCGAGTTGGTAATCTACAGGAAAGATCAGGAACCAGAGGCAGAGGACGCCAGCCGCGAGCAAGAGGCAAGTAGATATCTTGCGCCGCTAGCATCGGATGTACCGGTACCTTCTCGACCCTGAAGGAGGGTATACCGACGACGGTAATTATGATTTGTGATTTTGTGATTTGATTATCACCTATCCGTTACTTTGGATTTCGGTATTTTGGGCGATCTATTCGCACGATTTAGTCTTGATGACTGAGTTTCATGATATTTGATTTTATGCACCATGGTTGCACCTACTGGGTATTTATACCTTGTACATAGTTATTACTCTTGAGCTGTTGATTGCGATTTCATGCCTATTTTATGCTGGTGATTTGATTTACGCTTCCAGCAGAGTTTCATGTAATTTTAGTGTTTTGATTTTGCACTCGGTATAGCTTATATGTACTTGTAGTGCATCGATATGTGTTTTGTGCCCGCAGCTGCACACGTTTATGATTTTCTTCATATCTGGATACACTTGGTGTTGCTGCTTACGTATTTGAGTTATTGCTTGGTATTTGTGCATGGGATGCACCAGTTCTATACTTCGTGCATTTGTCGCACCAGTTTTATGTTTCTTGCGTTTATCGCATCAGATTTATATTTCGTGCCTTTGTTGCACCGGATTTATATTTTGTGCATTACGATTGCACCTGACTTCGATTTGATGCCTTTCGGTATGCCGATTTTGATTGTGATATTGATGTGGATTCTTGCACTCCGTGCTTTTGACTGGACTTACGCATATTCGACGTTGCTATTGGATTTTGTGATTCCGTGCATATTGAGTGCGCAGGGTCTAGATTTTCGTTCGTGCATGATGGATGCACCGATTTGGATTTTCGCGCATGTTGGGCGCATGTTTTGAGATACGATTTTGGGGCACACCAGATGCACTAAATCGAGATTCTTCGTGCATGTCAGATGCACCTGTTTTGGCTGTCAGGCACACATGTTGCCTATGACAGATGCTTCGTGCACACCCGTTGCACCTAGATGTTGTTTTGTGCACATGTTTAGCGCATATATGGATTTTGATTTCCGTGCGCGTCAGACGCACAGGGTGGTGTTATGTGCATTTTTGGAATTTATTCCTTTTGGAGCAGTACATTTTTATGATGTGGGATATTTGCTTTCATACTGAGCAGGACTAGTCAGTGGACAGTGCCTGGATATATTTTGCATGCATCGATAGTTATCGAAGGGATTTCCGAAAAGCGAGCTATAGTCTCAGTATATACCTACGTGTCCGATATGACACAAAACGTTTTAAAAACAAGGAAACCCTTCTGATTATTTTCAAAATGGTGGAACGTGCTTATTAAACAAAGGATATATATACACACATATATAGTTATTTTCTTATGAGAAACGTCCGCCACTGTGCAGTGTTACGCGCATCGCACAGCGACTTAAAAAGATTTGGCATACAGTTGCATCAGCTAATTACATGTATAGATTGGGTGTCTACATGTATAGTCTTGGTCCATATCATATTGATTTTGTATTGGATTTGACATTGTGTCGTTACCATGACTCCGATGATTGCGGATGCTTGATGGAGTGTTGCTTTTGAGTTATCTGCTCAGTACTCATGCGCATGCATTGCGCTATGATGTTTTATGTATAGATGATTTCGGAGCCCCGATGACTTGGAATTTGTATTGAAATATTTTAGTATTTGGGGTTTTAAATTTAAATTCGGGGATCGAATTTCTTTAAGGGGGGTAGATTGTAACGTCTTCAAAATAATAAAATATGATTTTTGGGAAATTTTATAATTTAATATTATTTTAATGAATATTTTAATATTCTGGTATAATTAAATACAGATAAATGGAGAAAAATTATGGAAAATTCTAAAATAAGGTATTTTAAGGAATTGCCTCGTTTTCTGTGCATGCCCCCATTTCCTCTAGTTTTGACCCTGAGTATGTCTAGTTTTGACTGATTCCATCTAGGGTGAAATCTGGGTTGATTCTCCTATGTTGGTGTATAATTTGGGACTTGTTTTAGCATGGATTTTGGTATTTGGTGATTCATTCCTGTCGGGTGGCGTTTGGACGTCAACGACAAGTGGATTTTGATTGTGTTTACATGCGAGTCGATAGGTTTTTACCTATGCGGGTAGCGTGTGCTATTTTGGTTTCCGATGTGATTTTCATGTGCTTTAGCATTGTGATATACTTGTAGGTACCCCGCGTGATGTTGAGGCAAAGGAGGTGAAGATAGCGACATCGGCTTTGGCACACGAGAAGCAAGGTGAGTAGATTTATATCTACGGGGAGAAGTCGGGTGGATGACGTATAGCACCCCCGCAGTCCGTGGTGATGTATACGAATACGTATACACACGAATATTTATTATGTGTTGTTTAGGGTTATTGATGGTAATAATGATATTTTGATGATAAGAATATATTGGTTTAGTATAGTGCGAACCCTAGAGTAGTGGTTGCACTCACACATACATTTACACACATACTTGCATTCATTCTTTCATTTATTAGAGTGCATATGATGGTGCGTATATCTACACATGGGTATGGGACTATGTGTTTATATACGGGATTTGAGGATGATACGTGGTTTGAGATGATACTTGATGTGAGGCCGTGAGATCGGCGATGTGACATAGCTTGTCTTCGAGGTGCGATATGATAGTTTTAGCGGGCCTTTGGACATGTGCTTTACCCGCATTCATATTTTTATAGATGGTATCGATTTGTACTAGACTTAGAGTAGTACCCCAGATTATGCGATCTGATGATAGTGATACCTGATATGTGATGAGATACTGTGATATTGACCCCTACCCAGCTATTGGGATGCCGTACGACGATCTACCGTACGAGCCGATATTGATGATAGATCCGCACTCATGACTCGAGGATATCTTACGATATGTTATTGAGGCGGGATCACCGACTATCATATCTATATATATTGACTCAGATTAGGTGGTTTCTTACCCCTCATGTCTAGATTACTTAGTAGACATTAGACTGGACTGAGTCATACCTATTTCAAACTAACGAATCGGGGATATTTTAAAGATAGGCAGAAGGGTCATACGGATATTTTCAAATGATGTATCTTTCTTAAAACACCGTAGCCCTTGTTTTTCCAAAAGCCCTGATTCGTCTTATTTCAAATGGCACCCCTGCATGACTTGTACAGATTGGTGTAGATTCTTTACTTTTGCGTTGATTATTCGATTCCGCATATTCATGCTATTTGCATTGCATCGCTTGTACTGTGGTTATATTTCAGTCATGCTGCTAGGACACCAGCACCATTATCGATGATGCATATGTTCCACGTACACTTGTTGCCGGCTCACACACTCATCATCGATAATTGCCATGTCACTACATTGTAGTACTATTGCATTCAGTATATGATCCTTGCATGACATGATGATATGCATACCTTCCTTTACATGTCACATACTTCATGCTTTTGATTATACGCATTGAGATATGTTGTTTCTATGATATTTCTGGATTTGGGAACCGAGAGTGTTTCAAAAGAGAATATGTCATTGCTTTAAAAACCCGGTTACCCTTGATATGATATTTCAGTGCGTCCACCATGTGTTTTCTCGGTGCTGAGAGCGACATGTGAAACCCGAATCGAGGAGTGGATGAGCCGATTGCGGGTACATGGTGGACCCGGTATGGTTCCTCTCGGCAAGATGATCGATGAGCTTTGCCGATTGAGCCTGGAGGCGGGCGAGTACCTACCGGTGATTGGTTGGACCTGGCGGTTATCCGGAGGATACTGACCAGAGTCGATGGATAGATTTGGGCGTCCTGCCGGGGCCGAGGGCCGATACCGCAGACAGAGCCCGCGGGCCGATCCGGACTGACGGAGCCCGATATATGAGGATTTATGTGCCGATGCTGGGCACAGTTTTCATGATGTTTTCGAGTGCCGATGCTGGGCACTCCGGTTCCATGATTTTGACGTGTCGCGAGGGACACGGGTGGGTTATATCCTCATATTTCCATGCACAGGTTTCATGATATTTACTTGCATGATAGTTATTGTCATTGGGTGACGAGTGGACGGGATCCACGTGTGTGCAGATTTGATTACATTGATCATACCTCATATTCATGACATGCTATTACCTGAGGCACTAGCACGAGCACTTGGCATTACACTCATGTAGAGATTACATTGCCAGTTTAGCATGCTTCAGCTTTATTCATATTGAGGTTTATTTATATCTGATCGTATTGACCTAGGATGGGTCATGCATTCGATCTCTGCTTGTAGATATCTTTCTATTCACGAGTTGGCAACTCACCCCCGTTGTGCCCCAGTCCTTGCAGGTTTTTGCCGTACAGATTCCATAGCGGCATTTCTGGCACACTGCTTCCTATGGGTGACTTGCTTGGTTAGGTGGGTTCTTTTGTATCAGAACCGCTATTGTATTTGTATTATTCATTGTATCTAGAATTTCCATCAACCAAAACTTGTTTATTGTTTCAGACTTAGAAAACAGTGTTGTTTTATTTCGACCTTAGAGTCGCGCTAGTAGTATTGCGGTTTTCTGGCTGTTTTGAGTTCTTTTTGGATTTGATCCTCGCCTTTGGCGTTGTATATTTTTATTGCTTGCGTGGTTGTGACCGTCGATTGACGAAGAGCTAGCTCCCGCTTGGGGATGCCTTTTATCATTTCATATATATTATTCTTGTTGTACCCCGTTCGGGGCCAGTTTTTACAAAGGAAACTCTGCCGAAATTTTCAGGAAAGGTTACAAATTTTAAAAAAAATGCATATTCGGCTTAGTTATTTAAAAACTTTGATTTTCTTACTTTTCAAAAACAGTTTTCCTTATTTACTCTTTAAATGGTTTTAGATTGCTGGGCTTTTGGCTTACTTGGATCAGATGGGGTCCTATAGACTTCATATGGTTCAAGGGCCAGTCACGTGCTCTTTCGGGTCGTGACAAATGGGGAGATCGATAGTGGTGTTAATCAAAGGATCCAAGCTGGTTGGTTGAAATGGAGGAGTGCAACAGGGATTTTGTGTGATCGTAACTTTCTGTTAAAATTGAAAGAGAAGTTTTATCGGAGCGCTATTCGGCCTGCCTTATTATATGGTACAGAATGCTGGGCTCCTAAGAAGCATCATACACAGAAGATGCACGTAGCGGAGATGCGCATGCTTCGTTGGATGTGCGGTAACACTAGAAAAGATAAGGTGCGGAATGAGGATATTCGTGCAAAAGTTGGTGTAGCCCTGTGGAGGAGAAGATACGGGAAAACCGGCTAAGATGGTTTGGTCATGTGCGACGCAGACCTATGGAAGCACCGGTCCGACGAATAGATACTCTCGATATGGACAATGGCAAAAGGGCAAAAGGGAGACCGAAGAAAACATGGATGGAGGTGATACGAAACGATATGGTTGCCAAAGGACTCAATGAAAGTATATTGTTCAATAGAAGTGAGTGGAGACAGAGGATTCATGTGCTGGACCCGGCGTGATTCTCATGTTGGTTCATGTAGCCTACCCCATATGCTTGGGATAAAAGGCTCAGTTGTTGTTGTTGTTGTTGACATCTTGAGGTTGTTAAGATATGGAGTTATCCGGTTTTTGTTTAAAAGCAGAATTCAGACAGTTTCAAGGGACGCTTCGGTAATGGCGGTTTGTGGTTTATCCCAAGCATTCGTAAGGATTTTGTTTATACCATTTGCAAGATCAATAGTTACATTGTTCTTGACTCGCCACTTTTTTATAAAAGGATTTTTTTTGCAAAAGAAACTGGTGGGAGTATGGTAAAAATAGAAGTGATTCCAGAACCACAAACGATTACCGAAAATTTTGTAGAACCTGAGAATTCAATTGGATTTGACAAAACCATTAGCCACTCCGCAGATATTAGTAGGTGATCTCGGACACCCAAGAGATATTTCGGTTTTCTCGTAGACGGTGACAGGGAGGTCAGCATTATGGTGATTATGACTCTACTAGTTATCAGTTGGTTATAGGAAGTGGTAACTTCTAGGTGACCAGATACTTCATATCCAAGATGGACTCCACGCACTTCTGCAAATTATGGATTTTGGACTTTGCTGGGTGCTCTTGAAGGGGTATGATCCATGAGGAGCAAGTGGATCTTTTCGAGATCTGTGCAGGTGGAAAAGTATTAATCTAATAAGGCCAAACTTTTTGTAAAGAGTTTTCATCAAATACCCATTGTGGATTGTAATGAGACTTTAACTTCAGTGTCTATGCTGAAGTCCATACGGATATAACTTGGCACTGTTGTTTCCCCTACTTGTTATCAGCGGGTTATAGGAAGTGGTAACTTCCAGGTGACCAGATGTTTCATATCTATGACAGACTCCATGCACTTCAGCAAATCATGGATTTTAGACTTTGCTGGGTGCTCCTGAAAGGGTAAAACCCATTAGGAGCAAGTAGATCTTTCGAGATCTGTGCAGATGGAAATGTATTAAACTAATAAGGATAGACTTGTAAAGAGTTTTCATTAAATACCCGTTGTGGATTATGATGTGACTTTTTACTTTCGTGTCTACGCTGAAGTCCGTATGGATATGATTTAGCGTTGATGCAGTTTATGACTATGATATTTGGCAGGTGGGTGACTATAAGAAGTGCACGTGTATGACTCTGCCAGAATGTTATCGTAGTAAGTTGGAGCAGCGGAAGGTGTGCAAGTTGGTTATGTCTATTCATAGACTGAAGCATGGATAGCGGAGACGGATCATCTGTTTTGATGTGACAGTTAAGGTGATTGACTTCATCAAAACAAAAGATAAACCTAGTAAGAAAGATGTAGGGAGTACTGTCCTGGAATTTGGATGACATACTCCAAATAGGAAGTGATGTTCCTGTTAGTTGTATGTATGCCCTAGAGGCCAATATTGTACAGATGATGTATATTATATTGGATGCTTGGACATATATAGAGAGGACTTTCTTGCTCGATATGATAGTATGCTATCTGGTTGCTATTTATCTTAACATGTATACTTGTCTCTTAATACTGTCTTATAGTTACATGTTGGTAAAGCCCTTAGGATGTGTACTTGACTACCCGGACTATGATGCAGATCATACTAGTGGGGCCATGGTAGTCCATAAGTACATCCTTTAATGTTCCTAGTCGTAGGTGTATCGAGACAGGGCATCGATATACCAGAGTAGACTAGCGTATACGCTTCTCGACCCATGAGATGGGCGATGGATGATCCCATATCCATTGGTGTTTGACATCAGAGATGGTATACGGGTGCTCAGTGGAGACTGGGTACACTGGACGGACTCGCCGAGAACTCCCAGATGGTATTATACCTCACGTCAGATGGCAGTTCTCTGGTGACACTTGTGCAGGTTAGTCTGTAGACCCGAGATCGTCATAGAGTCTTGTGTGATTCCCACTGTGCTTTGATTTCCACCTTACCACGTCCAAGAGGGCGTGCAAAACGGTGGTTTTTGGGTACAGTCCCGAGTCACATGGAGGCGATGAGCGATAGGAGAGATTTCGTCTCTCCCGGTATTGGGGGTTGATGTTGCGCTGTGCTCGATTGGCCATAACAGGGAAGTCTCTGGCCATGGCTGATTTAGTCTGGACAATTTCTAAAAATGTGATTTTTCCTGAATTAAAAATACCTAAAAAAATTAGCAGGGAATTCTAAGAATTACCATGAAATACGAACTCATGATACCATTAAGTCGCCGCGGAACCGCGGCAGGAACCTGCTTCCCGCGGCGATTCCGCGGCCGTACTTTAGTATTATTGACACGTGTTTGCACAGTAATACTTGTATCTGTTGTTAATATTTTCTGGGTATTTTTAATCTGACTCAAGTGTTGAGTGTTCTGAGGTTTATTTTGTAATCGTTGATTCGATCGGAATATTTAATTTCGTTATGTTTTCCGGATATTTAGAAACTGTTAAAATGTTCGAACGGATATCATTAACTCATTATTTCTCAGCACGAAAAACTTTCAAGTGTTGAATTTTTTTTCTTAAGTTTAAATCTTTCGGAAAATCGTGCATGTAACGCGATGGACCCTCTAGAAGACAACAAACCTTAACTCGATTATGTGACCGTCTTGAACTGCCTTTTGAACCTTAGGGTTTGGGGCAGTACGGCGTGCCACATGTGAGGCGTTGGCTTGATCCTTCTACGGCTAAACCGTTGCTACTGTGACGTATTCTGGAATTTTTGAATTCCGCTCAAGTGTTGAGCTATTTAGGAAATCTTGGGTATTTGATTATTCGATCGGAAAGTTTAATACTGTCTATTTATCTGGAATGTGATACAATATGTGGAATTCATATAGTTAGGCATGAAATGCGAAGTATGTGATATTTCGGATTTACGATGTCTAAAGAGAATGTGGATTCCAAATGTTGTAGTTTTACACTTCTTTTCTGCGACCGTAAGTGTAATATGTGATATCGCTGGTTTCGTTGCTATATGTCAACGACAATTGGGATGCGCACATTTACTTACGTTGATGACATGTGATGTTATGTGTTGCTGGATATGTTATATTGGATCGTCGCGTTTCTGAGTAGCCGTTTTTTTTTATGTGAGATGAGGGTTTTTATTTTCATTCATGTAAAATTAAATGTATGTAATATTCTTTTATTGGGGCACTTCCGGGATGAGGTTGATGTCACCATTTGTATATTATTTACTTTTCCGCACTAGGATAGACCCAAGGAGGAGAGCACAAGTAACCGGGTTCTATAGTCCAGTGGGAGACCAACTCGAGGAGTCGAGTCCGGGTCTCATAACTCTAGAATTGGAAAGGTTGCTTGCCGCTCTCGTAGGGGTCTAGGGGTGTGGGTTTGGCTATTCATCGCGACCGTGGAATCCGTGTTTTATAGAGGCTCAAAATAAAACACGGACGTCCTAGTATATCCAATGTTTCATATGTTTCTTCTGCTGCGATATCTGTGATGTGATCATTTGATATGTGATGATAGATACTGTATATAGTATATATGATATATTATATAGATGTTACTTATGTTTTACACCCGCGCTAGCCCTGCCCCGTTCTGCCGTTAGTTACCTAACCTAACGGTGCACGAGGGGATATCGAGGCGAATGCGGATGGCATAAGTGTACGTCGTATTTATCTGTGATGTTTAGGTGAATTAAATGATGGGACTTCATTAATATGATTAATGAAAGAAAAGAAACCTAAAAGATGTTGTAGAATCAAATTTTCAAAAAGGGTAGCTACAGTTTTTTGCTTTGCATAGCGATATATATGATATATCCTGCACCTTATTCGATGAGGAAAGAGCCGAGATCCCTTCACCGGGAGTGACCTCTTTAGCAAAACCGGCAGATGCTACAACACTCGGTTTGTTTTTGATTGCTTTTGGAGTTTTGCTTTGCATAGTGATATATATGATATATCCTGCACCTTATTCCATAAGGAAAGAGCCGAGATCCCTTCACCGAGAGTGACTTCTTTAGCAAAACTAATAAAAGCCTCAAAATCACTCAATTTCAAAATTCACTCGATTCTACAACGATATCAAGTTCGATACGCAATAGGTTTTCAGAAAAACCTGTCGTAGCCCTCCGTCATTTCAGATAAGTCCTGCTTAGTATTCGTGCTGCGTTTGTTGACCTTGTCAAGGCGTAGTGTGCGGTAGCTGACCAGTATTTATCTGTTTATGCATATGATGCAGATTGGATTAGGGTAGTCGTACGGCCTTATTGATCTTGTCAAGGGTCGTGCGGGTGGGTTTAATTCAATCAAGAAATGACGGGTTGAACCTGACTTACGGTCTATGGTTTGTTGACCTTGTCAAGGTCATTAGATCGTTTGGGGCAAAATATTATTGGGAATTTCAAGTGTTAAAATTTGCAATGAGATTGCATACCTTCTATGAGATAGTTGGATCCCGATACCCACTGCGAGTAATTGTTACTCCTGGGAGAGTTTTACACAGGACAATTAGCCGATCAAGTAGGTGTCTAGAAAGGTGTCAACGGGGTTACGCCTCTGGGAAAACGAGGTTTACTTTAATTAGGTCCGTGCGACAGCACGGGGAATCTCCCTCAAAGTACCGACACTGGCCTGGCTGAAAGATTGGCGAAATTGTAGGGTGTAATTAATCCCGGCTAGTCTTTTCCTTTTAGGGTTTGAAGGAAGATTTGATAAAAAGAGCGGAAGCCATCCTGATTAGATAAAATAATAACCAATCTGATCTTGCAAGAGCATACGCTAAAGTGTTTTCTTCTCTCTCTTCAGGTAGCGACCATATCATGCCTTAATAAAGATAATAATATGGATGTATTGACCGAACCCGCATGTTATACTGTGCTGGGGAACGTTGGTTCCGTTTTTTCTTATAAAAGTTATAAGATTGAACAGGATATAGGGGAATACCAGGATTCCCATGCCACCCGAATAAAGAAAGTACATGTTGATGCATTTTCTTCGGGTGTGTTCGTTACAGAGAACTGTTTCTCCATTTCATCTACGTCTTGGGTATTAGATACCGGGTCAGGATCCCATATATGTAATCAGTTACATGGGCTTAGGAAAGGTAGAGAACTTGGAGAAGGTGATAAAAACATAAGGGTTGGAAATAGTGCAATTGTTGCAGCTAAAACCGTCGGGGAATATCCCCTTGTATTGCCAATTGGTAATACATTGATTCTGAACGAATGCTATTACATGCCGAACCTGATATGCAACATTATATCGGTTTCTTTGTTGAGTAAAGAAGGATATAATTTTGTATTACAGGATAATGTTATGAACATTTTTCTAAACCAAAAGTTGGTTGGATCAGGCACGATGTGCAATGGCATTTATGTTCTAAATCAATCAACAGTTCTGACTATAACAAACACAAACAAGAGGAAGAGTTCAGAACTGAACGAATCCTTCTTGTGGCATTGTAGACTGGGTCACATCAACGCGATACGACTAACTAAGTTGCATAAGAATGGATATTTGAATCCGTTTGAATTTTCATCTTATGACACTTACCAGTCATGTCTCAGAGGCAAGATGACCTAAACTCCGTTTACGGGACACAGAGAGAGAGTTACGGAACTCTTGGGACTGGTACATAGTGATGTATGCGGCCCCATGTCTACACATGCCAGGAATGGTTCTGCGTATTTCATTACATTCACTGACGATCTCTCTAGATTCGGATATGTGTTCCTGATGAAACACAAATCAGAAGCTTTTGAGAAATTTAAAGAATATAAACAAGAAGTCGAGAACCAAACCGGGAAAAGTATTAAAATCCTTCGATCAGATCGAGGAGGAGAATACTTGAGCAATGAATTCCTGGACTTCCTAAAAGAGAATGGGATTCTTTCTCAGCTGATTCCTCCATATACACCACAGCACAACGGTGTATCGGACGGAGGAACCGCACCCTATTAGATATGGTGCGCTCTATGATGAGCACAACTGAGTTACCTATTTCCTTCTGGGGGTATGCGCTGGAGACAGCAGCATACCTATTGAATCAAGTTCCATCTAAATCTGTACCTACCACACCATATGAGATATGGAGTGGGAAGATGCCATATCTTAAACGAGTTAAGATATGGGGTTGTCCGGCCTATGTCAAAAGACAAAATCCGGACAAACTCGAGGCACGGTCAGTTCTTTGCAAGTTTGTGGGATATCCAAAGAACTCATATGGGTATTTTTTCTACCACAGTGAGGAACAAAAGGTGTTTGTTGCTCAACATGCCACCTTTTTAGAAAAGGAATTTCTTGTAAAAGAAATTAGTGGCAAAGTGGTAGAGCTGGAAGAGGTTCCAGATACACAAACTGCAACTGAAGAATTAGTGGAACCAGAGGATTCAGTAGTTCCCAACGAACCTCAGCCTCTCCGCCGATCTAGTAGGGTTCCTCACCCACCTGAGAGATACTATGGTTTTCTCATGGATGGTGGGAGCGAGGATTGTATCATGGTTGATGATGACCCAACTAGTTTCGAGCAGGTCATCACGAGTGGGGACTCAGTGAAATGGCTGGATGCAATGCGGTCCGAGATGGAATCCATGTATACCAACAAAGTATGGACTTTGGAAGTTGCTCCTGAAGGGGTAAAACCCATTGAGAGCAAGTGGATCATCAAGAAAAAACTTGGTGTAGATGGGAAAGTGGAGACTTTCAAAGCTAGACTTGTTGCAAAGAGTTTTCGTCAAAGACCAGGTGTGGACTATGACGAAACTTTTTCTCCAGTGGCTATGCTTAAATCCATCCGGATCATGCTTGCCATTGCTGCATATCATGACAACGAAATCTGGCAAATGGATGTTAAGACCGTCTTTCTAAACGGTGATTTAGAAGAGTGCGTGTACATGACTCAGCCAGAGGGCTTCGTAGATAGTGGGAGCAGCGGGAAGGTGTGCAAACTGTTTAAATCCATTTATGGATTAAAACAAGTATCGCGGAGTTGGAACATCTACTTTGACGTCGTTATCAAAGAGTTTGATTTCGTCAAAAACGTAGATGAACCTTGTATCTACAAGAAGGTGGCAGAGAGTAAGGTTGTCTTCCTCGTATTGTACGTGGACGACATACTCTTGATAGGAAATGACATTCCTATGCTGCAATCGGTCAAGCTCTTGTTATCACAAAGATTCTCAATGAAAGATCTAGGTGATGCCTCCTGCATACTGGGAATTATGATCTATAGAGATATATCCAAACGGATACTGGGATTGTCCCAATCCAGATATATTGACACCATACTAAAGAGGTTTAGTATGGAAGAATCCAAGCGTGGGAACTTACCCACGATCTCTGGACCCACTCTCTCCAAAGAGATGTCTCCCAAGACTGATTTGGAGTGAGCTCGCATGCAAGGGATACCCTATGCTTCGGCTGTAGGCTCTATCATGTACGCGATGCTATGTACCAGACCCGATGTAGCACACTCACTAAGTGTAGTGAGTAGGTATCAAGCTGATCCTGGAGAGAGTCACTGGACAGCTGTGAAGAGCATTCTCAAGTACTTACGAAGGACTAAAGAGATGCTCTTGGTGTATAGTAACGGAGAACTCCAAGTGGAGTCCTTTACCGATTCGAGCTTCTAGGGTGATAAGGACGACTCTAAGTCGCACTCGGGATTTGTCTTTACCCTTTACGGAGGGGCGGTTAGCTGGAAGAGTTCCAAGCAGGAAACCGTGGCAGACTCGACGATGGAGGCTGAATACATCGCTGCCAAAGAGGCTGTCTGGATCAAGAAGTTCATTACTAAACTTGGAGTGGTTCCATCCATTGAGCATCCAATACCTTTGTATTGTGATAACAATGGAGCGGTGGCTTTGGTCAAGGAACCCAGGTCCCATCAGCGATCCAGGCATATTCTGAGGCGGTATCACCTGATCCGGGAGATAGTTGATCGCCGGGAGATCGAGGTCAGGAGGGTTGACACGAAGAACAACACAACGGATTCACTCACGAAGGCCATTCCCCAGATACAGTTTGAGAGACTCTTCGGGATGCTTGGTATGCGATACTACAGCAGCTGGCCCTAGTGCAAGTGGGAGATTGTTAGTTGTATGTATGCCCTAGAGGCCAGTATTGTACAGATGATGTATATTATATTGGATGCTTGGACATATATAGAGAGGACTTTCTTGCTCGATATGATAGTATGCTATCTGGTTGCTTTTTATCTTAACATGCATACTTGTCTCTTGATACTGTCTTATAGTTACATGTTGGTAAAGCCCTTAGGATGTGTACTTGACTACCCGGACTATGATGCAGATCATACTAGTGGGGTCATGGTAGTCCATAAGTACATCCTTTAATGTTCCTAGTCGTAGGTGTATCGAGACAGGGCATCGATATACCAGAGTAGACTAGCGTATACGCTTCTCGACCCATGAGATGGGCGATGGATGATCTCATATCCATTGGTGTTTGACATCAGAGATGGTATACGGGTGCTCAGTGGAGACTGGGTACACTGGACGGACTCGCCGAGAACTCCCAGATGGTATTATACCTCACGTCAGATGGCAGTTCTCTGGTGACACTTGTGCAGGTTAGTCTGTAGACCCGAGATCGTCATAGAGTCTTGTGTGATTCCCACTGTGCTTTGATTTCCACCTTACCACGTCCAAGAGGGCGTGCAAAACGGTGGTTTTTGGGTACAGTCCCGAGTCACATGGAGGCGATGAGCGATAGGAGAGGTTTCGTCTCTCCCGGTATTGGGGGTTGATGTTGCGCTGTGCTCGATTGGCCATAACAGGGAAGTCCCTGGCCATGGCTGATTTAGAGATTTGCTGGTAAGTGTTACCAGTAGTTTCTCGACCCGTTATGAGCCTCACATCGGTACGACTTATCGGTTATTGGGGTCTGACGATTACCACCCCTAGACTTGATATGCGACATATCAGACGAGGAGACCGGACTGTACGGGATGTGTTACCGGCAGGCTTTTACAGGAGTTGAAGCGGGCTTGCTTGCTGATCTTCTGATCGCTCAATACCCGGGTGGCCATTACGTCCAGCTAGTACCGCTGACGGCTTATGGGTGCTTGATGTGATCATCACCTACTGCCGGCGTATTGACGAGTCTTTAGAGTCCTACACAGAGGTTTTACTGGCTCAGGCAAAACTAAATAGGAGCGCATATGTTATATGTGCGGGACCGAGAATGATGCGTGTATGTGATACCGTATTCTATTCTCGCGACTTTTTGTATCGCGAGGTTATATGTGATATAGCCGGGTTATCGAATCAAGTGTTGATTCGATAAGTGGATACATTGGATGTTAGTCGGTTATATGCGATATGACCGGATTATTAAGTCAAGTGTTGATTTAATAATTTAGTGTATAATTGTATATTAGATATACTAATTTACATTAACTAATATATGTTCACTTATGGATTTTTCTCACATGTGCACAACTTTAATATATATGTGATATATATTAAAATGTGTTTTCTTTTTGTATCATGGTTGATGATACACTTGACATGGGTGTGTAAGACATACACCATTCTATTTATCATGGTGGGTTATAATTATTTAAGGTAATTACAAAATTAGTGGAATTTTGGAAAGAGCATGAAGCTTGTAGAAGCTTGCTTTGCTTTGACAAAGTCCACTAGCTTTGTCTTTACTTTAGATTTTTGTTAGCCTAACCATTTGGATTAGCCATGGTTATGTCTCTACATGAGTTAGTATATGATACTCACTCATCATGGTTAGCTTACTCACTTGATGATTATCTTCATCTTTTCTTTTGTTCATCTTCTTCTTCTTTGAGCAAAAGAAAAGCTAGCTAGGGTTTTTAAGAGAGTGAAACATTGTGAGAAAATAAATTCTAAAGTGAACCCACTTCCTATTTCTCCATTCTCTACTAGACTAGCATTTTAGTTTAGGGTGTTTGCTTCACTAATTCTCTAGTTAGTGAAGTAGAAGCTTGAGTTGATATTCCCTCGACGTAGATCTTCTTCGGCCTCGAAGACTTCAAGCAAGGACGCTTCTTTCGCCTCGTGAAGCCATGCAAGAGCCCGGGAGAACCACGATCGCAGCGAAGGGACTTCAACAAAGAGCTAATGAAGTGAAGGACCGATCTACAAAGGTTGTATTTCGTATTCACTTAGTCGTAATTGTCTTTTACTAGCATGTGAAACCCTAATTTTCTAGCAACGATCTTGTTTAGGGTTATTCGGCACGGCTAAAATTTTAAACGGGCATGGTTGATGCATTGTAGAACCTTATTAGAGTGCCTAGTAACCCTACAGTTCCTATACTACAATCAGTCAAACTTTGGTTGTCACATAGTGTTTTCTCCACGTTGGATATGAATTGTATATCAGGAATTCTGGTAACTAGATCTAGATTTGGATGTTTCCCAAATTAGGTACTTAGATAACATTCTAAAAGTATTTTAGAATGAATGACTCCTGGCGTGGTAGTGTACCAGCAGGTGATGGAATCATTCTCTCTAAATAGATGTCTTCTGAACTGATGAAGAGAGGGACTGACATGAATGACATATTATTTGCTTAGGCAATTAAGTCAATCATGTAATGTCTTGTACAAAACCAGATAGATAATATATCAGGCATTCTGGTTTTAGATCTAGATTTGGGAAGTTTCTCAATCATGTACTTAAACAACATTCTAAAAGTATTTTAGAATGGACGACTCCTGGCGTGTTGGTGTACCCGTAGGTGATGGAGTCACCCTCTCTAAAAAGGATGTCTTCTAAACTGATAAGGAGATGGATTGACATGAATGACATATTATTTGTTTAGGCAATTGAGTCAATCATGCAATGTGTTGTACAACACCGGATATTATTTATACACTTGCTGTAGCAAGCAGATATTAATTCAATCCTGAATAAACATTGGGAAGCAATAATGAACATAAGTAGATGTTCTTGGTATAAGATAATGGCAGCCTCCTCTGGGGGGCGGGTATCGGTTCGTGTTTCCAAGGTGACCTGAATGACAGAGATGCTTTCAGAGTTTTGGGTTTAGCCTCTTCTGAGAATCAGTATATTAGATGGAGATCCAATAGGGATAATGAGGTAATCATGGTGCAGAATGCTGGTTGTGACTCAACAGAGGATACAGCCCAAGAAGTTTGTTGGATGGAGTTGTTCTTTGATGAACTTGGTCCCATCAGGTATCCAGACAAATTCTTGAGGCGGGGTATCGCTCAGTCTGGAAGATTGTTGATCTCCGCAAAGTTGAGATATAGAGAAATAAAGTTGGAACATTGTAGCGGAGGCTATTTCTCGATCACAATGAGTTTCACAAATATAGTTTGTGAAACTGATTAGTAGAAAAGTTGGGTATTCGGTAGCACACGAGCCGTGGGTACATACTTCAATAATTAGCCTTAAATGCAAGTGGGAGATTGTTGGATATACCGCCATCAAGGCAATTATTGTAATTGCAAGTGAGCAATTATGATAATTGAGTGAGGACCTATACATGTATAACAGTCTTACTCGAGATAATAGTATGCTATCTGGTTTGTCTTTATCATTGATGAAACTTATAGAATTGTTGCTTGAATACCAGTATTATGATGGCGATCATATATGTGGAAGCTGGGTTGTCCATAAGCATATCCTTAAATGTCCCTAGTCGTGAGAGTATCGAGACTGGGCATCGATATTTCGGAGTAGACTAGTGTATACGTTTCGAGACCCCGACAAGAAGCGGTGGCCGGTCTCACAAGCCAATGGTATTGTGTCACCTAAGATAGTATACAGGTGCTCGCTGGAGGTGAGTACACTGGATGGACTCGCCGAGAACTTCTAGATGGTATTATATCTATCGTCAGATGGAAGTTCTCAGCTAGCATGAGTACATGTTAGTCCTTTTGTCACGCCCCGCTTCCCAGAGTGCGCTAAGATCGGCACGTGACAGAGCCAACCATACTACCTGTGGATAGGAAGGAACCTTCCACAGTCACATTACGGCTGTTTAGAGATATCAAAAACAATAAAATAAACTAAACTATCTAATACATGTTCATAAGCCAGAATAAACGAGTCATGAAATAAATGTTGCGGAAGCAAAAAATTCAAGTACAATAAAATCTGGAATGTACGTCCCATAATACGGGCTCACATCAGGAATGAAAAAATACTAAAAGGAAAACCAGACTAAACTAATAACAGGTCTTCACTGTTCGGCCTGTTGATCAAAATACTCTTGGACTGCCCGCGACAAGGATAATGGATCTGGGTCATGCAAAACCCAGACGTCAGTGCGTCATAATATCAATAATTTTAAGCAAGCAGGATGTAATGAAATATGCAGGCATGAAGTATAAGCAGTAACAAGTTATCAGGAAATAAATAGTAACATGAATAAAGATCAGTGAACAGGATATATTATAGGTGAGGTGCAGTGAGTAGTCTAAACTGTGCTATAGGGTTAACTACTCTAAAGTTATTTGAAATCAATTAATATAATCTTCATCGTAACCCATCGGTCTATGCCCCGTTCATTCCTCACGGGACCACGGTACAATATATAAAAGACTGTGAGTCTATGTCCCGTTCATACCCCACGGGACCACGGTACAGGATGTAATAGCCATTTGAGTTACGTTCAGTTACAATCTTGATTTCCTCATACCCCCAAGGTTATGTGTGTAAGTCAGGTATTGATAAATCGGGAGCTAATGCCCACACAGGATCAAGCAGGTACAGGTTTGTCTGTATAGACAACAGGGAATGTCCGTAGGGACAACAGGTCAAGATTGTCGGCTTTGTAACAAGATCATGTAACATGTCAAGCTGTGGTACATCAGGTCATGTCAGGTGGTGTACATGTATCAAGTCATATCAAGTAGTGCACAGGTATCAAGTCATATCAGTAGTAGTGTATCAGGTAATGTCAGGTAGTGCACAAGTATCAAGTGAGCGCTCATAATCAAACTGTAATAAGTATGGGTGCACAAAATCAAGTATGGAGTACTAATATAACAATAAAATGAAATAATGTGACATGGTATGCAAATCGATATAAAATCAATGATATGGATGTACAATTATCGATTAGGATTATATTTATAGTTCCAATACTAATTAGGATGCACTTTATTAAACATGGGGTATTAATATCACATTATTATGTATTAATGTGATCTATAGATGCAGTTATATATATTTTAAATGAGATGAATGCAAACGGGTATCCGAAAACAGTAAAACTGTAAAATGGTAATGTGGGATGTACAATTAAGCAATATGAGATGTAAATATTCCATTGGGTGCAGTATATTGTAATATAGTATGTAACAAGATAGGTTTGCATGCGCTAGATGTAAAGTAACACGTACGGATGAAGACGGATGTCGAAAAACTGTAAAAGTAAACATGGGGTGCATAATTTGAAATACCAGTATTATATTTATTAAAATAGATGTATATAAAGTAATGTAGCATGTAGCAAGATAAACTTGCCTAGACGGATCAAGAAACGGATATGTACGGTACGTCCGACGTCGGCAAAATGTTGCGACGCACGCATGACACACGGAACGGGTCTAAGTAACGCACGAGGGTGATCACGCGGGTAAGGTACGCTGTCTGGATCGTCGGCGTCAATCCCGGCTCCGGCGAACTACGAAATACAAAAATCAAGAATCTAAAGAAAAGAAAAGAAAAGAAAGAAAGAAAGAGGAAGAAGAAGAAGAGGGGGAAGGGATTGCTCACTGTGGTTGTGGTGTGTTGTG
Organism: Agapanthus africanus; assembly: GCA_030015575.1. Taxonomy (NCBI): domain Eukaryota; kingdom Viridiplantae; phylum Streptophyta; class Magnoliopsida; order Asparagales; family Amaryllidaceae; genus Agapanthus; species Agapanthus africanus. The sequence continues at coordinate 543,589,136 of JASDDO010000024.1, read as the reverse complement.
GATTCAGGGAGATGAGATGGTGTCGAGGGGATGATCGGAGCTCCGGCGATGGGGTTTGGTTTAGAGGAGTTAGGGTTAGGTTAGGGTTTGAGGGTGTAGGGTGACGGGAATGGAGTAAGAAGAAGGAGAAGAGAGAAGAAGGCTGGGATCTCTGGGTTCAGAGAAGAAGGTGGCGACAGAGAGGTCGAGGGATCGTCGGGTTGGGTTCTGTGGGTTTTGTGGGTGCAGGGGTATCATGCAGGCCATGTTATGTAATTTTAAATTATTTTACATGGCTTAAAATGTTATATGGTAAAAGATGCAATGCCAGATAAATGCCAGTATGCAGTATTCATGAAAATGCACGTGTGTATATAACAAGTCAGGATAATTCGTAATCATGAATCAAACAGGTTTCAAGCAAGCGGGTCGGGTCGAATGCAATGTAAAATGTAAAAATACCATTTGCACCCAAAACACGATAAATCAAAAAAATACCCCAAATTAGGAAATAAATGAACTGAAATTGGTATAAATGAACTAGGGTGTTCCATTATACCCAACTACAAAAAGAATTTCGTCCTCGAAATTCCAAGAACAAAGAAGGATAAACAATCAAGAAACTACAAGAATAGATATTGAAACTTCTGTCGGATTTCGTCTTCTCGTTCCCAAGTCGATTCTCCATGCGAGCGATTTCCCCAAAAAACAAGTACAAGAGGGATAACCTTGTTCTTAAGGACCTTTTTTCTTCGATCAACAATCGACATCGGTCGCTCCTCAAAGGTCAAATCCTCTCTTACAGTCAGCTCCGAATGATCCAGCACGTGTGTTGTTAGTTGTATGTATGCCCTAGAGGCCAATATTGTACAGATGATGTATATTATATTGGATGCTTGGACATATATAGAGATGACTTTCTTGCTCGATATGATAGTATGCTATCTGGTTGCATTTTACTTTAACATGTATACTTGTCTCTTTATACTGTTTTATAGTTGCATGTTGGTAAAGCCCTTAGGATGTGTACTTGACTACCTGGACTATGATGCGGATCATACTAGTGGGGACATAGTAGTCCATAAGTACATCCTTCAAGGTCCCTAGTCGTGGGTGTATCGAGACGGGGCATCGATATACCAGTGTAGACTAGCGTATACGCTTCTCGACCCATAAGATGGGCGATGGATGATCCCATATCCATTGGTGTTTGACATCAGAGATGGTATACGGGTGCTCAGTGGAGACTGGGTACACTGGACGGACTCGCCGAGAACTCCCAGATGGTATTATACCTCACGTCAGATGGCAGTTCTCAGGTGACACTTGTGCAGGTTAGTCTGTAGACCCGAGATCGTCATACAGTCTTGTGTGATTCCCACTGTGCTTTGATTTCCACCTTACCACGTCCATGAGGGCGTGCAAAACGGTGGTTTTTGGGTACAGTCCCGAGTCACATGGAGGCAATGAGCGATAGGAGGGGTTTCGTCTCTCCCGGTATTGGGGGTTGATGTTGCGCTGTGCTCGATTGGCCGTGACAGGGAAGTCCCTGGCCAGGGCTGATTTAGAGATTTACTGGTAAGTGTTACCAGTAGTTTCTCGACCCGTTATGAGCCTCACATCGGCACGACTTATCGGTTATTGGGGTCTGACGTTTACCACTCCTAGACTTGATATGCGACATATCAGACGAGGAGACCGGACTGTACGGGAAGTGTTACCGGCAGGCTTTTACAGGAGTTGGAGCGGGCTTGCTTGCTGATCTTCTGATCGCTTAATACCCGGGTAGCCGTTACGTCCAGCTAGTACCGCTGACGGTTTGTGGGTGCTTGATGTGATCATCACCTACTGCCGGCGTATTGACGAGTCTTTAGAGTCCTACATAGAGATTTTACTGGCTCAGGCAAAACGAAATAGGAGCGCATATGTGATATGTGCGGGACCGAGAATAATGCGTGTATGTGATACCGTATTCTATTCTTGCGACTTTTTGTATCGGTCGGTTATATATGATATGACCGGGTTATCGAATCAAGTGTTGATTCGATAAGTCGATACGATGAATGTTAGTCGGTTATATGAGATATGACCGGATTATTAAGTCAAGTGTTGATTTAATAATTAAGTGTATAAATTGTATATTAGATATACTAGTTTACATTTACTAACACTTGTTCACTTTAGGGTTTTTCTCACATGAGCACAACTTTAATGTATATATGATATATATTAAAATTGTGTTCTTTTATTGTATCATGGTTGATGATACACTTGACTTGGGTGTATGTGACATACACCATGCTATTTGTTATGTTGGGTTTTAACATTTAAAAGTAATTACAAAATTAGTGGTAAATTAGAAAATGCATGAAGCTTGTGGAAGCTTGTGGATGCATTGACTAAAGTCCATCATATTTGTTTTTACTTTGGGTTTTAACCTAACCTTTACACTTAGCCATGATAATGTCTCTACAAGAGTTAGTATATGATACTCACTCATCATGGTTAGCTCACTCACTTGATCATTATCCTCTTCATTTTCTTTTGTTCATCTTCTTCTTGGTTCAAAAGAAAAGGCTTGCTAGGGTTTGATCCAAAGTGAGAATCATTGTGAGAAATAAAATTCCAAAGAGAACCCACTTCCTATTTCTCCATCCTCTACTAGATTAGCACTTTAGTTTAGAGTGTTTACTTCACTAATTCTCTAGTTAGTGAAGTAGTAGCTTGAGTCGGAATTCTCTCGACGTAGATCATCTTCGGCCTCGGAGACTTCAAGAAAGGTCGCATCTTTCGCCTCGTGAAGCCATGCAAGAGCCCGAGAGAACTTTGATCGCAGCGAAGGGACTACGACAAGGAGCTCTAGAAGTGAAGGACCGATCTACAAAGGTTGTATTTCGCATACCCTTAGTCGTAAAGTTGTTTACTTGCTATTATCTTCGCCTAATCTCTAGTATACGATCTAGCTTAGGGTTGTTCGGCACATAAAAAATTTAATTTTGGCACGGTCGATGCCTTGTAGAGCCTTATTAGTGTGCCTAGTAACCCTACATGTGTTTCATCTCGGACATACTTACGGAGTTGAGATACATGAAACACGTCATGAACATTCGCCAAAAATTGCGGTAAAGCCAATCGATAAGCCACTTCTCCAACACGTTCCAAAATCTCGAAAGGCCCTACGAATCGAGGACTAAGCTTTTCTCGACTCCCAAAACGAATCACTCCTCTAGTCGGTGATATCTTCAAGAATACCAGATCACCAACAGCGAACTCTAGAGGTCTTCTCGATATATCGGCCCAACTCTTCTGCCGATCTTGTGCTGTCTTCATATGATTCCGAATAGTATTAACTTTCTCCATGGTTTGCACGATCAAATCTGGTCCCAACATCTTCGTTCTCCAACATCGTCCAAACAAACAGGTGAACGACACTTGCGACCATACAACGCTTCAAAGGGAGCCATCTGAATAGTCGCCTGAAAGCTGTTATTGTAAGAAAACTCCACCAAGTGTAGATGATCCTCCACGAACCCTTGAAGTCCAACATGCAAGCTCTTAACATATCTTCAAGAGTTTGGATCGTTCTCTCCGACTGGCCATCTTTCTGAGGATGATAAGCTGTGCTAAACTTCAATCGCGTCCCAAAACTTTCCCGTAAGCTCCTCCAGAAGTGTGATAAGAATCGGGTGTCACGATCGGACATGATGCGTACATGTACTCCATGCAATCTTACAATCTCCTGCATGTACCGTTCTGCCAATGCTTCCGTTGATTGACCAACTCGAAATGGTATGAAATGAGCTGCCTTGGTCAATCGATCAACAATCACCCAAACTGCATTGCCCTTTGGACTCCGCGGTAAAGCCGTCACGAAATCCATGGTTATATGTTCCCACTTCCATTGAGGAATCGGAAGTGGTTGCAATAAACCATCAACCCTTTGATGTTCAGCCTTAACTTGCTGACACACCAAGCACTTCGCTACAAAGCAGGCAATCTCTTGTTTCATGCCTTCCCACCAGAAATGTTGTCGAACATCACGGTACATCTTCGTGCCTCCTGGATGCACGGAATATGCTGAACTGTATGCCTCCTTCATAACTTCTTCACGAATGTCTCCTTTTGGCATACACAAACGGCTACCATATCGCAACGAACCATCTTTATGAATCAACAAGTCCGTTCGAAGTCCAGCTTCAACCAGTTCTCGAAACTTCTGCAATCTTGGGTCTTGCGATTGCGCTGCTTTAATATTCTCGATCAACGACGACTGTACTTGCAGCTGCATCAACTGTCCCGAAGAATGCGGTAGCACGATCTCCAACTCGAATCTCCGAAAGTTTTCGATAAGTTCCTTCTGTGCAGTCAACATCTGAATTGCTGGCAACCGACTAAGTGCATCCGACACAACATTAACGTTCCCCGGATGGTACTTAAGGTCAAGATCGTAGTCAGCCATCAACCCTAACCATCTGCGCTGCCTCCTGTTAAGCTCTTTCTGTGTGAACACATACTCGAGGCTTTTGTGATCAGTGAATACTTCGACCCTTTCGCCCAATAAGTAGTGTCTCCAAATCTTCAAAGCGAAAATCACAGTTGTTAGCTCCAAATCATGAGTTGGGTAATTCTTCTCATGGATTTTCAACCGTCTCGATGCGTAAGCTATAACCTTCCCATGCTGCATCAAAACACATCCCAAAGCTTTCCCAGATGCGTCGCTGTGGATCACTAAACCTTCGGAACTGTCTGGTACGGTCAAAATAAGAGTGGTTATCAATCTCTGCTTCAATACCTCAAAAGCTGACGCACATTTATCCGTCCATACGAACGGTACTTTCTTACGCGTAAGCTTGGTCAGAGGCTCAGCCAAACGACCAAAATTCTCCACGAACCTTCTGTAGTATCCTGCAAGTCCAAGAAAACTCCTGATCTCTGCTACGTTCTTCGGAATCGGCCAATCTCGAACTGCTGCAATCTTCTCAGGGTCAACGACGATTCCATCTCCAGATACGACATGCTCCAAAAACTTCACTTTTTCAAGCCAAAACTCGCACTTGCTCATCTTTGCATACAATCTTTCTTGCCTCAATATCTGCAGTGCGATCTTCAAGTGTTCTGCATGCTCTTCCATACTCCTCGAGTAGACCAGAATATCATCAATGAACACCACTATAAACCGGTCCAAGAATTGTGAAAAGATTCGGATCATCAAGTCCATAAATATCGCCGGTGCATTCGTGACTCCGAATGGCATCACTAAATACTCGTAATGTCCATACCGAGTTCGGAATGCAGTCTTGCAAATATCTTCTGATTTAACTCGGACCTGATGATATCCGGATCGCAAATCCAGCTTCGAAAATACCCTTGCGCCATTAAGCTGCTCGAACAATTCGCCAATGCGAGGGATCAGATACTTGTTCTTAATAGTCACCCGGTTTAATTCTCGATAATCGATGCGCATCCTCCTTGTGCCATCTTTCTTCTTGACTAGAAGAACTGGAGCTCCTCAAGATGAATTGCTACTGCGAATCCAACCCTTCTCAAGTAATTCGGTAACCTACTTCTTGACTTCTTCCAACTCCACTGGTGCCATTGGATAGTACGCCTTTAAGATTGGCGCTGCACCAGGAATAAGATCGATTGCGAACTCCACATCTCGTTTTGGCGGTAAACCCGAGATGTCCTCGAAAACGTCCATGAACTCTCGGACTACAGTTGGCACTTCCTCCTTATCAACTTCCATCGATAAAAGAACATTGTTTGTCGGCCTAGCCTTAAACTCGACTGGCCCGACAGAACTGCTTCCTCCAGTGAAAACAAACTCCGAATGTTCGGAAATCTGGAAAATCACTTTCTTTGCCCTACAATCAATGCGAGCGTAGAAAATGCTGAGAAAATCCATTTCCAATACAACTTCATAACTGCCGGTATCAATCACCAAGAAATCTGCAAACAACTCCCGTCCGCAAACAACAACTGAACAATCCTTACATTCTCTACTAGCTATGATCTTCCCATTCCCAGTGTGTATGTCCCAACAACTGGATAAGGTCGTGCAAGGAATCGAGTGTGTAACAATAAACTTGGATGACATAAGACAATGGGATGCACCAGAATCGAATAATGCTAATGCGGGAAAATCATAAACAAGTAGGATACCTGAAACGACTTCCTCTGAAGCCTTGGCTTCTTCAGCCGTCACGGTAAAAGCTCGAGCTTGATTGGGTCCTTAAGTCAACTGCTTCTGGCCCTGAAACCGCTTTTGGCCCTGAAACTGCTTCTGCGGTGGCCTCTGAACATCATCCTTCAGACGAAGCTTCGACGGACAAGTATCAACAGTATGATCCACTGATCCACAAACAAGGCAAAGTCCAAGTCTCTTTCGACAATCTTTCCAGAAATGACCCGATCGTTGGCAGAAGTCGCAAAATGTTCTTCCTTTCTGCTCGGTTGCGACGGTCCTCTTCATAGGTACAACACCACGCCTATTCTCCGGAATACCTCTGCGTATATGCGCTTGGTTTGGTGTAAACACTGGCTTCCGTACTGTCACCGCTTGCTGCTGCATACCCCCAGTATTCATAGATAGGCTCTGCTGCTCTCGAGCCGCTGTAAGCACTTGTGAGAAGGTGGTTAAACCCAGAGATATAATATGCCTCTGGATGTCCACATCCAAACTGCGCATAATCCTTCGTGCCCTATCAGCTTCTTTGGCCATCAAAGGTCCAGCGAATCGACTGAGCCGTATCCACTCAGCCGCATGCGCATCCACGGATCTGCCGTTCTACTTTAAACTGATAAACTTTTCTTCTATTTCCTATCGTGCAGTCTACGGGAAAAACTTCTCCAAGAAGCTCTTCGAAAAATCTGCCCAACTGATCGGCTTGGGCAAGCGGGTCTCTTCCACAAGCCACTATTCACGGGCATAGTCCACTAATTGGATGCGTACCATATCCACTTCTTATCCTTTGAAATCTGTGCTGCAACGAGCAAATTCTCCGTATCAACCAGCCACTGCTCCGCTGGCAACGGCTCCTCTAGACCAGTAAAGACGGACGAACCAAGTCTTCTGAAATCTGCTACGGTACCCACACGCTCAACTGGTTTGGGCACAACATTGTTTACGGACTGCTGGACGGTCCGCAAACCTTCCTAAAAAGCTTCGGCTTGCCACTGGTTCAGCTCGGTCTGCCGCTTCTGGTTCTCCAGCATGCCATGAATTACTCCAAGTAAAGCGGCGTCATCCACGCGCCTCTGGTACGATCTCAGATTTCTGTCTGCCATGTTCCTGAAACCAAAACACCGAAAATGATTAGTATGATAACAAGATTCAAACCATTGATCAAGGATATGAATCAAGACTAGTGTCGCGCCTCGCTTCCCAAAATGTGGAATACGGGAAGCGACGAAGGCCAGCCGTGCTACCTACGGTAAGGAAAAGTCCTTCCATAGTCACATAAGGCTGTCTAGATTAACCCGTCAAAAATAAAATCCAATACCAAAAGAAATAATACTGATAATCATGCTGCAACGAAACCACAAAGAATACTAGAAAATGGGTCCACTAGATAATTTATGCAATTAAAGATCCAAAACAAAAGGTTCGGAATAAAATAAGATCCGAAAGAGATACAAAAGTTTTAATGTCCCATAAGGGCGCACATGCTAAAAGCTAAAAGTAAAGGAAATAAACCTACGATTACTGATCTTCAGCAAAGTCCTGGTAGCCGCTCTGATCCTGCTCAGCCTGCAGATCTGTCTCTAAACCTGAGATGACAAATCTCAGGGATGTCAGAACATTCCAGCAAGTACTCAACGTATAAAGTGTGTGTAGCATAATAACAAGAATATATAAAAGTGAAGCCCGGTGCGCAAGAAAACATGTATATAAATAATTAAATGCACCAACACTATGAAACATGTATGTAAGGGATTAGGTCATCATAATCTAACTGGCCACTAAAAGGTAAACTATCCTATCGTAAGCTTGAGTGTGTGCGTCAACCTCTGCAGGAGTATTCCTAACCCAAGAGTGGTGCCCCAGGGGCTAGGAAACACGGGCCCAACTGTGGAATGAACAAGAGACCGCTATAGCCCGGTACGAGCTGTAAACATGAGACCGCTATAGCCCGGTACGAGCTGTAATCATGAGACCGCTATAGCCCGGTACGAGCTGCCGGCATGGGACTCCTGAGATCCTGTTGTACAACGCACACTCAAACCACCCCAACACCCACGTATTTATAGCTGCTATGGTAAAGATTAAAATCACTAATTAAGAATGCTGAAAAGACAAGAGCTTGTGGTATGGTAATTGTATGGAAATAAAACTGGTGAATAGTGGTGTCATGGCATGTAGTCCAGCATTCTAATTAATGATTTCAATTTAAAAAAATAAATAATAGGGTTCATGAATAGACATGCCAAATCAAGATGTTCTATACAAGAGCATCAACAAGAGCCTCGAATGTGTATAAAGCATGAAAAGGGATTCTTGTGCATAGTAATCATGTCATAGCATCACATAAAGAAAAGGCAAGAGCACTTGCCTGAGGTTTACGATCACGGAAAATGATGTACGAAATGCGGGCACGATCTCAGCTAAGGTGCGACTTGAGATCTGAGTTATACGATCCGCCTAGATAAATTTCATCGATTAACTCATAAATATCTACATAACTATTGTCACACAACCAGACACAATTATAACTTAGGGTTTTAATACTAATTTCCCCCTTTTCAAAGTTCACTGTTATCATTTCATTTTTTATTCATATATATTTATATTTTTTTTTTGTTTTCTGAAAAAAAACAGGGATTACAGAAACTTACGGAGGATGAGTATCAAGCTAGGGTTCACTTGCTTCGATGAACTCCAGATCTGGTGTCAAGGAGTCTCCGGCGAGGTGCATGAGGTGGACGAGGGTGGCTGTGGTGGGTTAGGGTTAGTGTTTGTGTGAGATTGGGGATGATGATAATGAGTGGTTGAGGTTAGATGGGAGATAGATGGCTTAGATCTGTGGATCAGTGGTCTGGAGAGGGTCGTCGAGGGTCGCAGGGGTTTTGTTGGAGGGGATCGAGGGGGTTGCTGGAGGGGATCGACTTGCTGCAGCGATCGATAGGAACGAGGGATTGGTGGTTCGTGGAGGCGCCGGTGGGAATGAAGACGAGGGCGAGGACGAAGGCGACGGCGAAGGGGTGATGGGTTGTTGAGTCGGGCTTTGGGGTTGTAGTCGGGGTGAAGGGGAGAGAGGGAAGGAGGAGGTGGATGAGGAGAGAAGGTCAAGGTCGGGGGAGGCGGCGCGGCGACGGCTAGGGTTAGGGCTTTCGGGAGCGAAGCGGCGGTGAGATGAGAAGAAGAACGAGGAGAGAGAGATGTGAGAATGAGAGATAGAGAGAGATTTTGTTGTATATATAAATTTTTTTATAAATATATTTATAAAGATACATATCTTTAATTGGTTGCATTTGAGAGATTCGGTGCAGATTTTCTTGTTCTCATTTTAACAGTAAACAGATACGAAAAATGTTATTTCGCTGTCACCAAGAAAATATTATTTATATAATATAAAAACTGAATATTTTCCCATATCAAAATTGCTTACAGTAAAAAAATCCAAAATAAAATTTATTAGCGGCCAACTAAAAGTTCAAAAATTATGGAAAAAGAATCTTGATAAACTCTTGAATTATTGCATTCAAATAGGGCTGTTACAACTAGAACTCCAAGTTACTTAAATAGAGTACCGCATTGTAACCATACCGCGGTATATAGTTACAATCACATAACTCTACCCAAGTCGTCCAAATTCTAGAGATAAACAATAGGAAACTAAAGTTTCAAGTCCAGATGCAAAGAGGTTTGCATATCGTCAAGCTAAGGATCAGGAGGAAGTTAAGATTCAAAAAATGGCAAGATAGTAAAGTGGCAGGACATGTTCCTAATCACGAGTATTTTGATTCGTGTATTGGGTCCAATACCCAACTTCAAAAGAATCAAATCCGATCAACCTAAATCCTATGTCTCTGATACTAAAGAAACTCTGTCACGTCCCGCTTCCCAGAGTGAGCTAAGATCGGCACGTGACAGAGCCAACCATGCTACCTGTGAATAGGAAGGATCCTTCCACAGTCATATTATGGCTGTTTAGAGATATCAAGAACAGTAAAATAAACTAAACTATCTAATACATGTCTATAAGCCAGAATAAACGAGTCATGAAATAAATGCCGCGGAAGCAAAAGATTCAAGTACAATAAAATCTGGAATGTACGTCCCCTAATACAGGCTCACATCAGGAATGAAAAAATACTGAAAGGAAAACTAGACTAAACTAATAATAGGTCTTCACTGTTCGGCCTGTTGATCAAAATACTTTTGGACTGCCTGCGACAAGGATGATGGATCTGGGCCATGCAAAACCCAGACGTCAATGCTTCATAATATCAATAATTTTAAGCAAGCAGGATGTAATGAAATATGCAGGCATGAAGTATAAGCAGTAACAAGTTATCAGGAAATAAATAGTAACATGAATAAAGATCAGTAAACATGATATATTATAGATGAGGTGCAGTGAGTAGTCTAAACTATACTATAGGGTTAACTACTCTAAAGTTATTTGAAATCAATTAATCTAATCTTCATCATAACCCATCGGTCTATGCCCCGTTCATTCCCCACGGGACCACGGTACAATATATAATAGACTGTGAGTCTATGTCCCGTTCATACCCCACGGGACCACGGTACAGGATGTAATAAACCTTTGAGTTACGTTCAGTTACAATCTTGATTTCCCCATACCCCCAAGGTTATGTGTGTAAGTCAGGTATTGATAAATCGGGAGCTAATGCCCACACAGGATCAAGCAGGTACAGGTTTGTCTGTATAGACAACAGGTAATGTCCGTAGGGACAACAGGTCAAGATTGTCGGCATTAGTAACAAGATCATGTAACATGTCAAGCTGTGGTATATCAGGTCATGTCAGGTGGTGTACATGTATCAAGTCATGTCAAGTAGTGCAAATGTATCAAGTCATATCAGTAGTAGTGTATCAGGTAATGTCAGGTAGTGCACAAGTATCAAGTGGGTGCTCATAATCAAACTGTAATAAGTATGGGTGCACAAAATCAAGTATGGAGTACTAATATAACAATAAAATGAAATAATATGACATGGTATGCAAATCGATATAAAATCAATGATATGGATGTACAATTATCGATTAGGGTTACATTTATAGTTTCAATACTAATTAGGACGTACTTTATTAAACATGGGGTGTTAATATCACAGTATTATGTATTAATGTGATCTATAGATGCAGTTATATATATTTTAAATGAGATTAATGCAAACGGGTATCCGAAAACAGTAAAACTGTAAAATGGTAATGTAGGATGTACAACTAAGGAATATGAGATGTAAATATTCCATTGGGTGCAGTATATTGTAATATAGTATGTAACAAGATAGGTTTGCATGCGCTAGATGTAAAGTAACACGTACGGATGCAGACGGATATCGAAAAACTGTAAAAGTAAACATGGGGTGCATAATTTGAAATACCAGTATTATATTTATTAAAATAGATGTATATAAAGTAATGTAGCATGTAGCAAGATAAACTTGCCTAAACGGATCATGAAACAGATATGTACGGTACGTCCGACGTCGGCAAAATGCCGCGACGCACGCACGGCACATGGAATGGGTCCAAGTAACGCATGAGCGTGATCACGCGGGTAAGGTACGCTGTCTGGATCGTCGGCGTCGACCCCGGTTCCGGCGAACTACGAAATACAAAAATCAAGAATCTAAAGAAAAGAAAAGAAAGAAAGAGGAAGGAGAAGAAGAGGGGGAGGGGGTTGCTCACTGTGGTTGTGGTGTGATGTGGATTCAGAGAGATGAGATGGTGTTGAGGGGATGATCGAAGCTCCGGCGATGGGGTTTGGTTTAGAGGAGTAGGGTTAGGTTAGGGTTTGAGGGTGTAGGGTGACGGGAATGGAGTAAGAAGAAGGAGAAGAGAGGAGGCTGGGATCTCTGGGTTCAGAGAAGATGGTGTCGACGAGGGTGGTGGCGACAGAGAGGTCGAGGGATCGTCGGTGATGGGTTCTGTGGGTTTTGTGGGTGCAGGGGTATCATGCAGGCCATGTTATGTAATTTTAAATTATTTTATATGGCTTAAAATGTTATATGGTAAAAGATGCAATGCCAGATAAAATGCCAGTATGCAGTATTCATGAAAATGCACGTGTCTATGTAACAAGTCAGGATAATTCGTAAACATGAATTAAACAGGTTTCAAGCAAGCGGGTCGGGTCAAATCAATGTAAAATGTAAAAATACCATTCGCATCCAAAACACGATAAATCAAGAAAATACCACAAATAAGGAAATAAGTGAACTGAAATAGGTATAAATGAACTAGGGTGTTACACCTTTGACCTGAAATCATTATTTGTCTCGTGTGAGTTCCCACTGTACTTTGATTACTACCCCACCACGGCTCAAAGGAGTTGTGCAAACATATTTTAGTTAGGTACAGTCTCGAGCCACATGGAGGCAGTGGTCGATTGTCAGGGATTCTTCTCTCCTGGTATCAGGAGTCGATATCGAGCTGTGTTCAGTGGCCATGGTGGATGAGATTTACTGATAGTTGATCAGTAGTATCTCTGTTGGTGATAAGCTTGACTCAGACACGACTTATCGGTTTAATAGGGATCTGACGTTATCCATCCTCTAGATCCGATATGCGATACTCATTAACGAAGAGACCGGACTGTATGAAGATTGTCACATTCAGGCTCAGTAGGGTAAGGACGTACTTGATTGTCGACCTCCTTTCGACAAATAGCTGGGTAGCCGTTACATACAGCTAGTGCTGCTGACGTGCTTGTGGTTAAACCCACTGCCAGCGTATTGTCGAGTCTTTATAGTCCTACACAGAGTGTTTTTCCGGTTCAGGCGATAGATGTAGCAGCCGTACGTTGGTACGTACAGAGGTCCGATTAAATACGTGTACGAGATATACAGATTTTAATCGGACGGTTGATAATACTAGCCTGTTTAGGATTAAGCCGGATTATTAAATCAGCTTTTGATTTAATAATATAGATATATATTCTGATATATATATATATATATTTTAGTATTATTGTTCACTATTCATTTTCTCACTTTGGAGCTATCCGTATTTTTATACGGATACGCGTATATGTAGCGACACATATATCAGGTGAAGTATTTCGTATTTTTACGGGAATGCTTCTAGAAGGACACTTCATGTTTGATTTCCTTTTTACAAAATTAAATAAGAAAATGAGGTGGAGGTATGGTGGCATGAGGCATGTAGAGAGATATGGTTCTAGCATTTATGGTTGATCATTTATGGTGCACCATTGATGCATGGTGGCTTATATGTAGCCATTCTCATTTTCTTTTGAACTTGATGATTTTTCTTTATCTCATGTCTCATGCTTCATGGTTGCTTCCTCACCTTCTCCTCCCTCTTGCTCACTTGAGCTTGAGAAAAAGAGAAAGAAAGTTTAGTGATATATTCCTACATCACCGACCATCCACGCGTAGCAAGTTTGGATCATTAGTTAGAGCCTCCTCCGGTTTCCCTCGGGTGGATCGTCTTCGGCGAGAGTGGTCGATTTTCAAGAGCGATCCCGATGGCTACGAGCTTGGAGGGGTTTTCCACAATTGGGTGGACACGCGACAAAAGTTGTAGTTTCTCAACTCTTATATTTCTAGTTATCTAGTTTAGGTTTTTGGATCGTATCTTGAATTTACGGGTGTTTGGTGTTCGCATAAAATTTTGTTTCCGCTTCCGTCTCGGCCGCGGTTTCCGCGGCGCGGGCACCGAAACCCAACACTTGTTCTTCTCTAGCTTTCTTTTGAAGAGTTAGCTCTACCGTTTTTAACCTGCCAGTCAACTCCTCAAAGACATACTTTTTAGATCCATAGTAATAAAAATAGGTTCAATAATAGAATTCCACTCTTTAGAGAATGATTCAAGAAGACGTTGGTTCATTTGACCAACGGGAATAATAACACCCAAAATATCCAACTTATTTATAATATTTTTGAATTTAGCAATGCACATATCCAATGAATCATCTGGTTCCATTTTAAAATGCTCTAAATCATAGGTTAGTAGACGAATTCTACTTTCCTTGACTTAAGATGTACCTTCATTATTAACTTCTAAAATACCTCACATTTTTTCAGCAGTTTTCAAATGCATAATTCTATGAAATTTAACTGTAGAGATACCACAAATAATAGCACTAATAGCACGGGAATTTAAATTAGCCAAATCAATTTAAAATTACTCCATTCCGAGCGAGGCTTGGGATAAGTTACACTGTCAATAATTTTAGAAGAAAATTCAAATTCATCTTCAATTATTCACTATACTTTCCAATCAATAGATTGAAAATGGAAGTCATACAAGTTTTTCAGTTAGGATAGTGCCGTCAAAATACGGAGGTCTAATGGTAGACCGACTTTCATGAAATCCGGTGGCATTACGAGAAGAGGATGGGTTGATCATATGGTTGGATAAGGATCGAAATCTCTTAGTATATTAATATTGTAATCAACCGTTGTTTCTGAGACAAGTTTCTAAACTTGCGACGTGCTACATTACATATTCCAATATATAGTTATTTATTAATTTACGTATGTTAATAGTTAGCAAGTTATTTTCAATATACAATTTAACTACATCAATCCGTATTCATACCAATAACGGCTTTATCTAGTTGCATGCAGGTTCCTTATAATATTATTATAATGTTTCGCTTCAGTTCAGTTTCCTTTATCTAGATTGATGTATACCTTATAGCAGACGTAAAATGATTATTATAGATAGATATATGAATAGATTGATCACATCTTACCACATAGATGATATGCATTAGTCATTTTTACCGTATTTAAATAACTGATTACTGTTTTCCATCTAGTATCTATCATGTTTAATACACACTGCTTGATATGTTCACGAGATATTACTAGACTTGTTACTTGGATTATTACTAATGCTGACAATTCTGACTTGTTGTCCTGATGGGCGTGACCTGTTGTCTAGATAGACAAGAGCTGTACCAGCTTGATCCTTTGTTGGCATTAGATTGATATCATCAATACGTAACTTGAACACAAAACCTGGAGGTAAGGGGAAATCAATAATGAAACCTGACCTGTAACTCAACAGTTCGATACTTTCCAGAGACTGATCAGTCGATACGGGCTTCGGCCCCGGAATGATGATGTTGATATCATTCGTCTGTACATGATACCCTGTTTTTACTGCTTAGCGGCACGTCTCGGATTCAGACTCGAGGGTCTTGACCGTGGTCCCGGGCACGCACGGGATACTATTGAGTTATATCGACGATTCCATTAATTGATTTTAAAGACTTGTAGAATAGATAACCTAGAAGCACAGCCTTTAGGATACACGTGACATACCTATAGCCCATTGTTTTACACCTGTGATTATGGTTTATACTCATATCTTCTTTATAGCATTCTTTTCTGATTACACTATTATTTTGATATTTATGACGCACTGACGTCTGGGTTTTGAATGGCCCAGATACATCACATAGCATGTGAGTGTTCGACAGGACCGCCGATCAGTGAGAACCACCTCAATGATATAGCTTTTATGCGGGGTAGTTATTCCTTGGATCTTTATTACTTCCACTATCTTTTCCAGTTATTGTTCTTGTGGCTATTGGACACGTGATAGATAAATTTAGTAGTTTACTGTTCTTGATATCTGATTGACAGCTGTAATGTGACTATGGAATGACAGCTGTAATGTGACCATGGAAGGATCTTTTATTACCATAGGTAGTATGGTTGGTTTTGTCACGTCCCGTATTTACGTATTTTGAGAAGCGGGGCGTGACATAATCGGAAGCTTTAATTCTACTATAATGAAATAAGTAGAAGCTTCGATGCTTCTATTCTAGTTATCCAAAATAGGAAGGTCCAAATAAATGTGTAAATATAGTAGCACAAATAGTGAGACAGAACATTTTGTTGCTTAGTTAATTTCCTCTGTATAACATAATTGATTGATGCTCATGAATTTCTTTGGTGAAGGCGGGTTTGCGCTATATATATGAGCTAATGAGAAGCTTCAGTTTTATAATGTTAAGAAGCGCCATAAGGCAAGCATCACTCTCACTTTAGCATAGTGGTGAAGTCTCTTGCAGTTGATCAAGAGATCATGAGCTCAAACATAGCTTGTATCAGGTTATGGCATACCATTCAGCGAATTCTACTATAGCATAGTGGTAAAGCATCTTGCTGCTGTGCGAAGGGTCTGGGGTTCATGGCCTATTATCCGGGAAAAAAAAAGAAGAGCTTTGAGAATTCGGTGGTGTTAACACAACATAATGGCCTATTGTACCTAGTCTAAATTAATATACAAATATCCAAATAAAATGGAAAAAAGTAAAAGATGGGCATATGTAGGGGCAAATTGAAGGTCTAAACTTCTTCTTTAGCTTATCTTCAAGAGTTTCAAACACAATTTTTTATATCTCATGATTATAAGTGACACGTGTTTTTTGTTACTTCCATATGAAATTTCTTCAGACTCTTAAAAGCAATAATGTGTTGTGAAGGATGTCTCGTATATCAAGACTGCGAAAGCATCCAGAGGACCAGACGTCTGGAACTTTGAAGATAAGACGTCTGACAATAAGGTTTCAGAATTCCAGAGAAGGTCTAGACGTCTATCCATATAGGTATCAGACGTCTGGTCACGCTATGGCCAGATGCAATGAAGGCGACAGACGTCTGACCCACATAGGGCAGACGTCTGGCAACACTCTGCTTCCCAAGAAGAGCAGACGCAGACGTCTGTCTATAACAGGTTCAAACGTCTGCCTTAGAGATAAGCGCGGGTTTTTTGTTTGAAATTTATTTCGAAAATTCAATTCTGGGTGGCAGTTTTGTAAATTTTGGGATCTTATTATAATTCAGATTATATGAGATATATATAGGATTTTAGGGTTAAAGTTTTATTAGATGATTATTGATCATAAAGTTAAAAGGGAGACGACGACTCTATAAGGGATCGAGATTATTGTAAGGAAAACTTTGTAGGGAGGAAGATCTCGTTGGTGATCATAATTAGAGAGTTTGTGTTATTCTCGGTATGGTTTTATTCTTTATCTTAAGTTCTAATAAAGGTTCTCTCCGTTTCCCCCGAATAGTTTGTGTTATTTATTATTGCAGTTTGCTTCTAGTTTTTTGCTATTCGTTTATAAAGAGATTTAGGTTTACAGATCCATAAGGGTTGGTTGTCGACGCATCCGCTGCGCCCTCGATAATCCCAAAAACTGGTTTTAGAGCCACGTTCTGTAGTTTTTTCAATTTTAGTTTATGGTGGCTGACGACGCTTGTGTCTGCTCCCCATCTTCTTAGATTATAATACTTTTGATAATGGTTCACAAGGTTCCGAGGTAAAGGTTTTTATTTCGGTATTAAAAATGACGGATAACAAAGCAAATAACACAAAGTTCGAGGTGGAGAAATTTAATGGGAAACAAAACTTCACAATGTGGCAGAGAAGAGTTAAAGCACTTCTGGTAAATGAAGGGCTGTTTAAGGCACATGTGGGTAGTAAACCTACCACCATAACAGATGACATGGCCAGAATTTGATAATAAGGCACAGTGCACGATAGAGTTTTGTCTGGCGGATAATGTGATGTATAACGTCATGAAGGAGACTTCTGCGATAAGTTTGTGTTTGAAACTAGAGAGCTTGTGCATGACAAAATCGTTGTCAAACAAGCTATACTTAAAGAAGCAACTCTACGGATTACGCATGAAGCAAGGGACTCCAATTCACGATCACTTAAACAGCTTCAATAAGATGGTAAGCGATTTTCTATGCCTTGAAGTCAAGTCAGAGAAGGAGGACCAAGCACTATTGCTTCCATCTTCGCTTCCAAATTCGTATGAACACTTGGTGACAACGATTCTATATGGAAAGGAGACTGTCGAGATGAAAGGTTAAAACGACACTACTTAATAATGAGATCATGAAGAAAACAAATCTATCGAAAGAGTCATCATGGTTGTTTGCCGGTGAAAGGGGAAGGCTGAAAAATAGAGACGGGGGAAAAATATAAGGGGAAAATCCAAATCATCCAGACAAAAGAGCGGACTATGCTTCTTTTGCAAACAGCCAGAGCATCTGAAGAAGCAATTCCAAAAGTATAAACAGTGGTTGGAGAAGAAGAGTAAATATGCCAGTTCAAAGTTTCCGGATCAAGCCGGTGTTGTGACCGAAGCAGAAGAACATCCGTGTGATGTATTCACTGTACTGTTTAACGAAAAGTTCGTTTCGTTTATGATCGAATATTCCGTATTTCCAATCTTCTATGGTTTCTTCTTGAGATGAGAACAATCTCTTTTCATATGTCCCGGTTTGTTGTACTCAAAGCAATTTCCTGTTGAGACTTCTCTCTCGTCGAATATTCTTCTTGAGCTTTTGCTTTTCGAGTTCGTATTTCTTCACATCATTCTAGAAATTTTTCTTTATAAATTTTCCACATCATCGTCTATCTCTTCAGAACAAGCTCCAAATGAGGAACCATCAAAACCTCTTTTTAATGCTATGCCGTGTTTTTTTTCCTGCACGCTCTTGTTCTTCTCCGGCTTGCTTTTGAAGAGTTAGCTCTACTGTTTTTAACCTGCCAGGCAACTCTTCAAAGACATACTTTTTAGATCCATAGTAATAAAAATAGGTACAATAATAGAATTCCACTCTTTAAAGAATGATTCAAGAAGACGACGGTTCATTTGACCAACGGGAATAATAACACCCAAAATACGCAACTTATTTATTATCTTTTTGAATTTAGCAATGCACATATCCAATGAATCATCTCGTTCCATTTTAAAATGCTCCAAATCATAGATTAGCAGACAAATTCTACTTTCCTTGACTTAAGATGTACCTTCATGATTAACTTCTAAAATATCTCACATTTCTTCAGCAGTTTTCAAATGCACAATTCTATAAAATTCAACTATAGAGATACCACAAATAATAGCACTAACAGCACGAGAATTTAAATTAGCCAAATCAATTTAAAATTACTCCATTCTGAGCGAGGCTTTGGATAAGTTACACTGTCAATAGATTTAGAAGAAAATTCAAATTCATCTTCAATTATTCACTATACTTTCCAATCAATAGATTGAAGATGAAAAGTCATATAAGTTTTTCAGTAAGGAAGGATAGTGCCGTCAAAATACGGAGGTCTAATGGTAGTCCGGCCTTCATGAAATCCGGCGGCATAACGAGAGGAGGATGGGTTGGTCATATGATTGGATATGGATTGAAATCTCTTAGGATATTAATATTGTAATCAAGAGAACCAAGCGCTGCCAATTGAAATACCAAATTACAACCCTAAAAGGGGTTGAATAGGGTTTAAAACAAATTCTTGCAAGTTTGCAAACTAATTAAGCATATGCTAGAGATTATAGCAATTTATTGCAAATGTAAGTGCAGTAAAATAAATGGTATAAGAGAGCAAACGCAAACATGGTGATCTAAAGACGTTCGACGCCCCACGCCTAGTCTTTCGTCTTTAGGCTTTCCCAAACCTTTCACTATTCTTATTTCTTTAACCGGGTAAAAGCAAAATCTTTACAATTTACAATCCGTCTCTTCCTAAGAGGCTACAATTACACACTGATAATTGATTAGAGAAGTTGTCGCTTACAATTCTTTCACTCTAATAGGGACCAGAAGTTTAGCAGAGAATGAGATGCAAAGTTAAATCTTTTGAAAATATTCTCATTTACTGATTTGAAATTTTAGGAGTAAAAATATAAAAATGCAGATTATTTCTTTTGCTCTGTGAAATCTATTGATGGAATGAAAAACAATATGAACGTATTTATAGATGAGAGAAGATGACCGTTTGAAAAGAAAATTTTCAAATATAGTTAATGTCATCAATAGTGAAATCAAGCAATTTGTAGACAACTAAAAGTAATGAAATGACATGCTAATAAAAACAACTTTGTACACTAGGAAATAGGAAAGGGGCTAGCTTTGACAAACTTAATTTAAAAACATGTAATGAATTAATATGCCCAACACCTACTAATCTATTTTTTTCCAGCTACAACCCAAATATTTGATTTTCTATCGATCTTCTTTGAAGATGGTGTAGGGTGGGTCCTCTTGAGAAAAACTTAAGACATAATGCAAGAAACAAACTAAGGGAAGAATTCACGTAAAGTAAACTAATGCATGATCATTGGTCCCATTCAAAAGCAAAGCATGCTTTGTTTTGGAACTAGAATAAATTAATATATCAATGTATCTTAGTTAATTTAAATTTAAAAATATCAAAGATTATCGGAAAATTATGTAAAAGTAATATTTAAAGTCAACACGCAACCGTGAATCTACCGACACTAATTTGTCATACGACTAGATAATAATTTCCAACTTATTATCTAATATAATATAATTATTTTCAATTTAAATAATTATTAGAAAATAACAAAATTCTTCGAAAAACCAAGAAAGATATTTTTCAAGCTTAGGAAAAGTTCAATGGTCATAATGATATATAATTTGTCAATTTTTATGTATCATGAATGAAAAATGATATTTTATTTTAGAATAAAATATTGAAGCAAAATGCATATGTGATGTGTGTGCATCTGCTTAGCTTTTTAGTCCCTTTACATTTGATTCATAAAGAATTAGATAAAATAAAAGGAATAAACCCAAAACCCAAAATGCGAGTCTTCATTGTCATGAGTTAGTCATTGTAACTTGGTTAACGACACTTCTTGATTTTTGCGGGCTTCAAACTTTATATTAATGTTTAGTCTATTTATGAAGTCTCAACTAGCCCTCCAACCTCGTTTGAATATAACATTGTAGTTTTTTCTCTCCGTTCTCCATCTAATGCTCCAAATAGTGATATGCAAAAGCTAGGTACAGTATGGAGCAATTTCTAGTCAATAATCAAAATTTAATCAGGTGAGACCAACAAATGTTACCTAAGAACCCATAACCTAGGTAAAATTTGGAAAATATCGCGATATATCGTCAGCTATATCAAACCCGATATATCGTCCGCTATATTAAACCCGATATTTCGGACGATATTACGATATATCGGATGAATTTTATCCAAAACTATAAAAAGATATAAAATCAATATATCGTGTCGTTTCCTTTCCAAAACCAATATATTGATCGATGTATAATATGTATTGGCGATATTTAGCATCTTGCTTCCTTTGGATCTAAATTTCAATATATTTAGGAAACAAATATCTGAGGTGATGTTTATTTTATGCAACACCCTAGTCCGATCGTACATTTCTTTTTCTTTTTGGATATATTGGGTTTTGTTTTATTATTATTATAACTTGGAGTTTAATACTTTTAATCAAGATATATACATATAATTATGGTTTTTCAAGTTTGTTAAATAGGTATATTATTAGTATTTAAATATTTATTTTTCTAACACTATTTTTTGACCATATTTATATTTTTGTATTATAGTTTAAACAAAAGATATTTTTATTATTTCTTTAAACAAGATAGATACTTAAGATTTTGCCTCTTTTTAAATCTTATTTATAAGATATATTGTTTAACAATATTTATTTAAAATATTTAGTTTTGGCAGGTGATTAGAGTCTATGTTAAATCTTTTAACCATATAAATATTTTTCCTAAACTAACAACTCAATTTTCTCTCTCCAATCAATTATCTCCCTCCAAACAAATATCTTTTCCAACAGATTTCTCTCTCTCCATATTTTATTCTATCTACATATATTTTTCTATATCATTAACTATATTTCACCAAATCCCCTCTCTCTCTATATATATTCCCTCGCAAAATCCCTCTCTCCAATCCAATCTAATCTCTCTAAGAAGATTCTCTCTCTCAAATCTCTCTTTATAATTCTTTTTCTACAAAGCCATATATATATAAATATAATTGAAGATATTTTATTATGATTGTTTAACTGAAGATATATTTTAGTTGTTTGATATCTTAAAAACCTATATATATATAGCATCTAATTATATTTATTTTCACGAACCCATAACCATATATATATCTACATATATTTTTATTATATACTAATATATGTATATACATATACTTTCCCACTATCCTAACTATATACAAACTAATATGTATATTTACAACTTTTCTAATATCTTATAGAAGTATATAACAATCCATCATATCTCTTTTTTATATTTATATATGTTTCTCTCTCCTAATATCAAAACCCAAATCTCATCTTATCAGAATATTTCTCTCTCTCCAATTATAATAATCTCTCTCCAATTTTTAACAGTATCTCTCTTCCCTATAAAAAACAACATAATTATCATCTCTCTCTTTCTCATATAAATCAACATTCTCTCTTTTTCTCATCACAATATTTTCTTCTTCAAAATTAGCCGAGCCATCAAAGCTTGGAGTTGCGCTTCGTGTCGTCGTGTTTATCCGTCTCCGAGGTAAGTACTCTTGCTCCTTTATCTTTTAGTCGATACAACGTCGGCAATTCTCTAAATAAATTATTACCTTACAATATTTAAATAAAATTGAACTTTCTACACTATCACTCCTTATAATATCACTGCACTTTATGTGTCCTAGTCATATAAATTATTTTGATACTGTATTTTGTATTAATATTTTCTATTATCACATGATTATAAAACTTATTATTAGCATTTACATGATGACTAGTCAATCTGTCACTTAGTCAATCTGTCATTATTTTATCTTACTATTATCTCGTAATTTTACTATTACTACTGTCCGCTTTATGTATCTGTAATTTGTCATTCCTATTTAATCATATTAATCTTTTAAAATCATAGTTCAGTTCATTATTCTTTCCAATAAATAAATACGGATGTTAAATACACACTACTACGAATAGGGGTTGTCCCTATGGATAAATCCGTAGGCGCAAACCACTTCCCCTACGGCTATATTCGTAGGGGCACGAAAATACGCCGTAGGTGCACACGTCGCCTTAGCCTTACAAATGCCCCTACGGTTAAATAATTGCCTCTATGGCTTTGCATAGGTCCATATGTCCCTACGGATTCCATCGTAGGAACAAAAAATTTATTTAATTTATCGGTTTATAAAATAAAATCGTTGCCCCTCCGGATAACTCCGTAGGAACAAATATATGCCCCTACGGTTCCATGCGTAGGTCCAGATGTGTAGGGGCAAAATATCAGGTAGCCTGATATCTTGTCCCTACGGATAACTGTGTAAGGGTAAAGTTATGCCCCTACGGATTGGACCGTAGGGACAAGGCTAACCCCTCTTACTGAGTCTATAGGGGCAAAATATCAGGTATCCTGATATTTTGTCTTTACGGATATATGTAGGGGCAACGTTGCACCCTACGGATTAAACGGTAGGTGCAACATTTGGCCCTACGGATTAATCCGTAGGTACATATTATCAGGTTTTTTTTAAAAAAAGGGCTTCCTGTTTTTTCCTCGCTCTGTGTACAATAATATATACATCATATATAAAAGTAATCAACAAGTAGAATATATACCGCAGTATTCATAATCAACATCTCACGCATAATATATAAAAGAAATCAACAAGCAGAATACGATATCAATCTAAATCAATATGAACACGCAAACACCACCAATATCGTCCAAAATATATACAATATGTATCATATAAGTAAATAAATGTTTAAAATATAAGAATCAAAAAGCTACCCTAGCTCGGTCCAGCTCCACCTCTGATAAACGCCGTAATCTGGCGCACCCGCTCCTCGGATATACCTTGAGTCAACATCTCGAGCAATGCGGAGTGTGCGGGAGTCTGAGCGGGCTGTGGAGCTGTAGGAATGGTCTGCGCAACCGCAGCCGAGGTTGTGGCTTGCGGAGCCGCAGCCGCGGAAGTCTGAGCGGGCTGTGGAGCTATAGGAGTGGTCTGCGCAACCGCAACCGAGGTAGTGGCTTGCGGAGCCGCAGTCGAAGGAGATGCATGTGGAGGCTCAGCCGAAGTACCCTGTCGCGTCTGTTCAGTTTTGTGTGTAATAAATGAGTAAGAACAGTGTATTAGTCGAATTCGTATCATTATCAGGTTATTGCGAAACCCCAACTATGTATACTTAAGGACTTAGGCCTCGTTTGGATATCTAGTTTGGAAAACCGTAGTTTATTTTAATTAGACAGTTCTATGTATGTATGATTAATCAAAGCTAAGTCTACAACCAAATAAGATCAAGCTACGTACTAATATTGGATATGTTGCTATCTATAATATGACATAATATTTTACTATTAAGTAGTATACATACCATCATCTTCTTCAACTCCTGGACGGTAGCCTTCAAGGTGTCCAGTTCTTGCTCTAGACGTCGCTCACGGGAGATAGAGAAAGTAACCGCCGGAGTGGAGTCCAACCTCATATGGGCCCTGCTAGTACCCAGTCCCCGGCCTCTCACCCAACCTCCATGGTGCCCTCTGTGTGCGGCGTCTAAGACTGGGGTCAGCAGCATTGGATCGTTCTGTCCAGTAAAATCGGTCCCCGATGACTCCGCCTGCTCAACCACCCGCTCCTACACCCACATTAACTAGTAAAATATAAGTATATCATTTAAATTTGAACCTTTCAAAACAAAAATTTCAAATAGGGGTTGAATAAATATTAACACTTACGCAATACTCCTGGGTAGCGGTGTTGGGGTATCGAAGCTCGCCCGTGACGGGATTTGTCGAGGTGCCGTGGACGACAAGATACGCGGACAACACGCTCGGTGTACCACCCTGCACCAGGGTCTGAGCTCTCTGCCATTCGCCAAAATTTACATATATTAGAAAATAACTCTTAATACTACATTATATCACAGTAGGTTTATTGTAATTTACCGATAACTTCATGGCACGAGTAATATTCCTCGAGCCACCTGTATAAGTGGGGCAACCCCTCTTCGCCGACTTCCTATTCTCTTTATTTTGATCGGGCTGTTTCTGCACAACACATTCAGATTTAGTTTTCTAATTAAGCAACCCAAAAAAATAAATTATATATTAAACAATGAATTACATTTAAAATACATACTTGTTTGCGCTGAGAGTCGAAATATTGGCACAATAGAGGCCACGTATCTACGTCGACTCTCGCAAAGGCCGGAGTATGTAGGAGGGCCGCTCTCTCTGCCTCGGTGGTTTCCATCCACAGGGAATAGCAGTCGATCTTCAGCTCATTCCTATTGTATCGCACCTTCGATTGCATGTTCTTCATCAGGCCATGGTACAGAGCGTGAAGATCGAGCACCCTCCCAGGATGATCAGGGTCGGATACAGGCTGAAAATCGTAATCCAACTGAAAATAGAAAAAAACAATGTTATTAAATTGCAAGTGTTAATGATAAATATATTGGATAAATCAAATGAAAATATATATTAATACCCGAGCCTCATCCCAGAAGAGGACAATGAGCGCTGGTGCTGGTTGCCCCACTCAACGTGAAGTTGATAGTTCTTCACGAGGCGGCTTTCATCCCCCAAATACCGTCCGAACCTCTCGGCATAATCGCCGGTATAGCGATAATCAGGGGTAAAGAAGAGGGGGAATGCTGCCTCCCCCTAGCTCTGTCGTGTCTCAGCCTGTGGGACTGATTCGGGCCTCGAGTCAAGGTCATAGCATGTTAGGGGCAAAATATTATCGGGAATTTCAAGTGTTGAAATTTGCAATGAGATTGCATACCTTCTATGAGATAGTTGGATCCCAATACCTATTGCGAGTAAGTTACTCCTGGGAGAGTCTTGCACTTTACAATTAGCCGATCAAGTAGGTGTCTAGAAAGGTGTCAACGGGGTTATACCTCTGGGAAAACGAGGTTTATTTTAATTAGGTCCGTGCGAAAGCACGGGGAACCCCCTCAAAGTACCGGCACTGGCCTGACTGAAAGATTGGCGAACTTGTAAGGTGTAATTAATCCCGGCTAGTCTTTCCTTTTAGAGTTTGAAGGAAGTTTTGATAAAAACAGTGGGAGTCATCCTGATTAGATAAAATAATAACCAATCTGATCTTGCAAGAGCATACGCTAAAGTGTTTTCTTCTCTCTTTCCAGGTAGCGACCATGTCAGGCCTTAATCAAGATAATAATTTGGATGTATTGGCCGAACCCGCTTGTTATACTGAGCTGGGGAACGTTGGTTCCGTTCTTTCGTATAAGTGTTATAAGGCTGAATATGGAATAGAGAAATATCCGGATTCCCACGCCGCCCAAACGAAGAATAAGCATGTTGATGCATCTTCTTTGGGTGTGTTAGTTATTGAGAACCGTTTCTCAGTTCACTCTACGTCCTGGGTATTAGATACCGGATCAGGATCCCACATATGTAATATATTACATGGGCTAAGGAAAGGTAGAGAACTGGGAATGAGTGATCATTCCGTAAGAGTAGGGAATGGGGCAAATGTTGCAGCCAAAGCTGTTGGCGAATATCACCTTGTATTGCCAAATGGTAATACATTGATTCTGAACGAATGCTATTACATTCCGATCTTGATATGCAATCTTATATCAGTTTCGTTATTAAGTAAAGAATGATATAATTTTGTAGTACAGGATAATGTTATGAACATCTTCCTGAATAAAAAGTTGATTGGATCAGGCTCGTTAAATAATGGCATATACGTTCTAGATCAAACTACAGTTCTTAATGTACAAAACACACATAAGAGGAAGAGTTCGGAAATGAACGAATCTTTCTTGTGGCATTGTAGATTGGGTCATATCAATGCGACACGGCTAGCTAAGATGCATAAGGATAGATATTTGAATCCGTTCGAATTTTCATCTTATAACACTTGCCAGTCATGTCTCAAAGGCATGATAACCAAAACTCTGTTTACAGGACACGGAGAAAGAGCTAGTGAGCTCTTGGGACTGATACATAGTGATGTATGTGGTCCTATGTCTACACATGCCAGGAATGGTTCTTCGTATTTCATTACATTCACCGACGATCTCTCAAGATATGGACATGTGTTCTTGATAAAACACAAGTCTGAAGCTTTTGAGAAATTCAAGGAATATAAATCCGAAGTCGAGAACCAAACGGGTAAAAGTATTAAAATCTTTCGATCTGATCGAGGAGGTGAATACCTGAGCATGGAGTTTCTGGACTTTCTAAAAGAGAATGGGATTCTCTCTCAGCTTACTCCTCCGTATACACCACAGCATAACGGTGTATTGGAACGGAGGAATCGCACCCTATTGGATATGGTGCGCTCTATGATGAGCACCGTTGAGTTACCTATTTCCTTTTGGGGGTATACGCTTGAAACAACCATACACCTATTGAATATGGTCCCTACCAAATCTATGCCTATCACTCCATATGAAATATGGAAGGGGTAGAGACCATGTCTTAATTATGTTAAGATATGGGGTTGTGCGGCCTATGTCAAAAGGCACAATCCGGACAAATTCGAGGCAAGATTTGTTCTGTGCAAGTTTGTAGGATATCCCAAAAACTCACAAGGGTATATCTTTTACCACCCCGAGGAACAAAAGGTGTTTGTTTCTCGACATGCCACCTTTTTAGAAAAGGAGTTTCTTGCAAAGGAAATTAGTGGTAAGGAGGTAGAACTGGAAGATGTTCCAGCTATACAAACCACGAAAGAAGATTTGGTGGAACCAGAGGATTCGGTAGTTCCCAACAAACCTCAGCCACTCCGCCGATCTAGTACGGTTCCTCATCCACCTGAGAGATTCTACGGTTTTCTTATTGGTGGTGGAAGCGAGGATTGGATCATGGAGGATGATGACCCAACTAGTTTCGAGCAGGCCATCACGAGTGGGGACTCTGTGAAGTGGCTGGATGCAATGCGATCAGAGATGGAATCCATGTACTCCAACAAAGTATGGACTTTGGAAGTTGCTCCTGAAGGGGTAAAACCCATTGGGAGCAAATGGATCTTTAAGAAGAAACTTGGTGTAGATGGAAAAGTTGAGACTTTCAAAGCTAGATTTGTTGCAAAGGGTTTTCGTCAAAGACCAGGTATGGACTATGACGAAACCTTTTCTCCAGTGGCTATGCTTAAGTCCATCCGGATCCTATCATCGCTGCATACTATGACTACGAAATCTGGCAAATGGATGTTAAGACCGCCTTTCTAAATGGTGATTTGGAAGAGTGCGTGTACATGACTCAGCCAGAAGGCTTCGTAGACAGTGGGAGCAGCGGAAAGGTGTGCAAGCTGCTTAAATCCATCTACGGGTTAAAACAAGCATCGCGGAGTTGAAACATCTGTTTTGATGTCGTATCAAAGAGTTTGATTTCGTCAAAAACGTAGATGAACCTTGTATATACAAGAAGGTGGCAGAGAGTAAGGTTGTCTTCCTCGTTTTGTACGTGGATGACATACTCTTGATAGGAAATGACATTCCTATGCTGTAATCGGTCAAGCTCTTCTTATCACAAAGATTCTCAATGAAAGATCTAGGGGATGCCTCCTACATCTTGGGGATTAAGATCTATAGAGATAGAGCGAAACGG
The DNA here is from genome assembly GCA_030015575.1 of Agapanthus africanus. Lineage (NCBI taxonomy): Eukaryota > Viridiplantae > Streptophyta > Magnoliopsida > Asparagales > Amaryllidaceae > Agapanthus > Agapanthus africanus. The sequence goes on along the minus strand of JASDDO010000024.1, from coordinate 543,560,534 downwards.
ATACTGGGATTGTCCCAATCCAGGTACATTGACACCATACTAAAGAGATTTAGTATGGAAGAATCCAAGCGTGGGTTTTTACCCACGATCTCAGGACTCACTCTCTCCAAAGAGATGTCTCCCAAGACTGATTTGGAGAGAGCTCGCATGCAAGGAATACCCTATGCTTCGGCAGTAGGCTATATCATGTACGCGATGCTATGTACCAGACCCGATGTAGCACACTCACTAAGTGTAGTGAGTAGGTATCAAGCAGATCCTGAAGAGAGTCACTGGACAGCTGTGAAGAGCATTCTCAAGTACTTGAGAATGACTAAAGAGATGCTCTTAGTGTATGGTAACGGAGAACTCCAAGTGGAGTCCTTTACCGATTCGAGCTTCCAGAGTGATAAGGACGACTCTAAGTCGCACTCGGGGCGGTATGCTGGAAGAGTTTCAAGCAGGAAACCGTGGCAGACTCGACGATAGAGGCTGAATACATCGCTGCCAACGATGCTGCCAAAGAGGCTGTCTGGATGAGGAAGTTCATAACTGAACTTGGAGTGGTTCCATCCATTGAGTATCCAATACCTTTGTATTGTGATAACAATGGAGCGGTGGTTTTGGCCAAGGACCCCAGGTCCCATCAGCGATCCAGGCATATTCTGAGGCGGTATCACCTGATCCGGGAGATAGTTGATCGCCGGGAGATCGAGGTCAGGAGAGTTGACACAAAGAACAACACTGCGGATCCACTCACGAGGGCCATTCCCCAGATACAGCTCGAGAGACTCTTCGGGATGCTGGGTATGCGATACTACAGCAGCTGGCCCTAGTGCAAGTGGGAGATTGTTAGTTGTATGTATGCCCTAGAGGCCGTTATTGTACATATGATGTATATTATAGTGGATGCTTGGACATATATAGAGAGGACTTTCTTGCTCGACATGATAGTATGCTATTTGGTTGCTCTTTATCTTAACATGTATACTTGTCTTTTGATACTGTCTTATGGTTACATGTTGGTAAATCCCTTAGGATGTGTACTTGACTACCAGGATTGTGATGCAAATCATGTTAGTGGGGCCGTGGTAGTCCATAAGTTCATCCTTTAATATTCCTAGTCGTGGGTGTATCGAGACAAGGCATCGATATACCAGAGTAGATTAGCGTATACGCTTCTCGACCCATGAGATGGGCGATGGATGATCCCATATCCATTGGTGTTTGACATCAGAGATGGTATGCAGGAGCTCAGTGGAGACTGAGTACACTGGACGGACTCGCCGAGAACTCCTAGTTGGTATTATACCTATCGTCAGATAGCAGTTCTCTGGTGACACTGGTACAAGTTAGTCTGTAGATCCGAGATCGTCATAGAGTCTTGCGTGATTCCCACTGTGCTTTGATTTCCATCTTACCACGTTCAAGAGGACGTGCAAAACGGTGGTTTTTGGGTACAGTCCCGAGTCACATGGAGGCAATGAGCGATAGGAAGGGTTTCGTCTCTCCCGGTATTAGGGGTTGATGTTGCGCTGTGCTCGATTGGCCATAACAGGGAAGTCCCTGGCCAGGGCTGATTTAGAGATTTACTGGTAAGTGTTATCAGTAGTTTCTCGACCCGTTATGAGCCTCGTATCGGCATGACTTATCGAGTTATTGGGGTCTGACGTTTACCACCCCTATACTTGATATGCGACATATCAGACGAGGAGACCAGACTGTACGGTAGTGTTACTGTCAGGGTTTTGCAGGAGTTAGAGCGAGCTTTCTTGCTGATCTTCTGATCGTTCAATATTCGGGTAGCCGTTACGTCCAGCTAGTACCGCTGACGGCTTGTGGGTGCTTGATGTGATCATCACCTACTGCCGGCGTATTGACGAGTCTTTAGAGTCCTACACAGAGGTTTTACTGGCTCAGGCAAAACGAAGTAGCACATATGTGATATGTGCGGGACCGAGAATAATACGAGTATGTGAGACCGTATTATATTCTCGCGATTTATTCGTATCGCTCGGTTATATGTGATATAGCCGGGTTATCAAATCAAGTGTTGATTCGATAAGTTGATATAGATTATATTAGTCGGTTGTATGGGATATAGCCAGATTATTAAATCAAGTGTTGATTTAATAATTTAATGTATAACTGTATATGTGATATACTAGGTTACATTAACTAATATTAGCTCACTTAAGCATTTATTTTTCTCACTTGTGTGCATGTGATATATATGCGATATATATTAATGTACATTATTTTGTGTCATGGTTGTTGATACATACTACATGGGTGTATGGGACTTACACCATACTAATTATAATGTAGGGTTTAATATTTAAAGTAATTCCAAATTAGTGGATAATTAGCCACATGCATGAAGCTTGTAGAAGCTTATGGATACATTGACTTAGTCCACTCATTTTGTTTTACTTAAGAAATTTATTAACCTAGCCATTATAATTTAGCCATGTTTATGTCTCCACATGAGTTAGCTATATGATACAAACTCAACCATGATTGATTCTCTCACCTCATTAGTTCATTCTCATCTCTTGACTTCATCTTCTTCCTCAAAGCTCAAGAGCTCTCCAGGTTTTGTTCAAGTGAGAAAATATTGTGAGAAAAATAAAACTAAAGTGAGCCCACTTCCTACTTCATCATCCTGTACTAGATTAGCACTTTAGTATAGGGTGTTAGCTTCACTAATCTCTCATTAGTGAAGTAGTAGCTTGAGTTAGTGTTTTCTCGACGTAGATCATTTTCGGCCTCGAAGACTTCAAGCAAGTTCGTTCCTTTCACCTTGAAAAGCCATGCAAGAGTCCGGGAGTTCCACGATCGCAGCGAAGGGACCACTACAAGGAGCTATTGAAGTGAAGGACCGGTCTACAAACGTTGTATTCCGTTATCACTTAGATGTAAAGATGTTTTCTTTCTAGTTTAGCTCCTAAAACTCTAGTTAGATCCTAGGTTAGGGTTGTTTGGCACACTAAACTTTTAAATATAGCATGATTGATGCCTTGTGAAACCTTGTGGTTGTGCCTAAGGACCCTACAGTCTCCGGGCTACCGCAGAACCAAGATACCTCGGCTCTCCCGCTTGTCCGTGAGCTCTCCCGCCGAGGTCATCTTCCTCTGTCTCATCGACCGACCAACGGCACCACTCACAGGCGCAACCGCCATCCCACGAATCTCGCCATGCGCGAGATATCCGCCGGCCACATCCCACGTTCCACGCCATCACGATCCCCCATTAACGAGCCCGTCTCGCCATTAATGCGAGATCCCGCCCATCATGCAGGCGTCGGGAGCGTAACGGCCGGCGTGATTCTCGCACCTGCCTGCTTCCACCACTATATAAACCCCTCCTTCAGACGGTTCAAGTAAGCCATTTTTACTCCACTCAGCCGTTATTCTGCTCGGATTTCCTCTCTAACTTGACCGTCGGAGGGTCCTCGGTGGTACAACCACCCCGGGACATCCTTGCAGGTAGCTCGGCCCAAACAACCTCAAACCCATTGAGATCCACACGCTTCAGGAGCCAGTCTCCAGATCCAATCTCAGCCGTCCATCGCCGCCATCAGCAGATCAACGAAAGGTAACATCTTGACGTGATCCGACTCACGTCAGCTGGCACCGTCTGTGGGAACTCTTGATTCCACTAAAACAAAAGTTCATCTTCCGATCCAACCCAATGGCGAGCGATCACCCCGACAATCCAAGCACTAGCCACCGCTTCCCCCTCAACGGAGGCGCGGGCGAACCTCCTCCCCCGAACGCCATCAACGCTCAAGCCGGCCGGATAGATCGATTTGCGTCCGTCGTGGAGGCGCTCATCCGCGTCCAAACGGCAGGACAAGATCCCCAGGTCGCCGCTTCCCCAACTCGGGACCGAGACCCCGGTAGAGGGAGAGAAGACTCCGCTCGCGTCGGCACTACTGACCACCGCCTCGCTGCCTCTCACGACCGCAGAACTCCCGGGTTGATACATTCTGCGACGCGCTGAGCGACCCATAGTTCAACACCGAGGTCCGTCGCCAAAGCGTCTCGCCCCGAGATCCTTCGCGCACCTGTCCCTCCTAAGGAGATGTCGGTCAGCTCGCCTGTTACTAGGCATGACCGACACCCCCTCCCTCAATGGGGTCGTGCGGACGGGGCTCGTCACGGCAGCTTAAAGACTACCTCACCCGGGGATCTAAGGAACCTCATTGAAAGGAACCGGAGCCACGGCCAAGCACAGGTCTCCATCAGCAGAGGCCAAAGGTCAGAATGTGCCGAATCGCCGGGATACCACGGCCGACTTGATGTCGTCGAGAAGAAGACCGAAGGTATGCATCGGGAAGGTCACCGTTCGAGCGACGGAGCTAAGTACGCCGCCGACTCGCTCACAAAACCCTTCACCGAGGAGCTTCTCGCTGTCCGTGTCTCCTCCCGGAACAAGCCCCTGAAGGTCTCTCTCTTCGACGGTAAGTCCGACCTGAAGGACCATTTGGATGCATTCACCGCAGGAATGAGCTTCCAAGACAACTTCGACACCGCCCAATTCTGGGCCTTCCCGGCCACTCTAATCCGCTCCGGAAGTGACTGATTCCGAGGACTCGCGCCACGCTCGATCTCAACTTTAGACGAGCTGGCCACCCAATTCCTCGGCCACTTCGTCGGGAACAGGCGGAGGAAACGGACAGTCGACCATCTCTTCACATTCAAGAGCGGGGACAAAGAGGCATTCAAAGGGTATGTCACCCGCTTCTACAGGGCCCTTCTCGAGGTCCCAGAGCACCGGGACGAGACGGTCATTCCAGCACTTAGGTCTGGTCTTAAGCACAAGGAGTGGTTACGCTCCTTTGCATTATCGCAACTTAAGACCATGACCGAGATAAAAACTTGGACCGAGAGAGAGATCCAACAGGAAGCCGAGGTGAACACACACCTGCCCCGAGCCCAAAAGAAGAAGGGCAGGGAAGAGAAGAAGAAAACCCAGCAGCTACCCTGCTCGGCTATCCCTGGCTGGTAGTTCCATACCCCGCGACGCCAGGGATCTAAGCCTTCACCAAGAGGCAGCCCGGCAGCTACCTTGCTCGGCTATCCCTGGCTGGTAGTTCCATACCCCGTGACGCCAGGGATCTAAGCCCTCACCATGAGGCAGCACGGCAGCTACCCTGCTCGGCTATCCCTGGCTGGTAGCTCTCTACCCCACAACGTCAGGGATCAAAGCCCTTACCAAGAGACAGCCGAGCGGCTACCCTGCTCAGCTATCCCTGGTTGGTAGCTCCCTACCCCACAACGCCAGGGATCAAAGCCCTCGCCAAGAGGCACCGGGAAGCAACCCTGCTCAGTCATCCTTAAGGATCAAAAGCCTTCGCAAGAGGCAACCGGGCCCGCCCTTGCTCGGTTATCCCTGGCTGGTAGCTCCCTACCCCACGACGTCAGGGATCGAAGCCCTCTCCAAAGAGGCACCGGGCGGCAACCCTGCTTGGCCCGTCCTTAGTAGGCCCCTTACAGCCCCTCCCACGCTAAGGATCAAAAGCCCTCGCAAGAGGCAACCGGGCCCGCCCTTGCTCGGTTATCCCTGACTAGGAGCTCCCTACCCCAAAACGCCAGGGATCGAAGCCCTCGCCAAGAGGCACCGGGAATCAACCCTGCTCGGCCCGTCCTTAAGAATCAAAGCCCTCGCCAAGAGGCACCGGGCAGCAACCCTGGTCGGCCCGTCCTTAATAGGCCTCTTACGGCCCCTTCCGCGCTAAGGATCTAAGCCCTCATCAAGAGGCAACCGGGCCCGCCCTTGCTCGGTTATCCCTGGCTGGTAGTTCATCACCCTACGACGCCAGGGATCTAAGCCCTCATCAAGAGGCAACCAGGCCCATCTTTGCTCGGTTATCCCTAGCTGGTAGTTCACTACCCCACGACGCCAGAGATCGAAGCCCTCACCAAATGGCAACCGAGCAGCTACCCTGCTCGGTCATCCTTAGCGGGTAACGTCTCACCCACCGACGCTGAGGATCTGAAGCCTCCCTCATGAGGCCGCCAAGTTTCTTCCTGCTTGGCGCATCCTCAGCGGCCAGCTCCTGCCCAATCAGACGCTGAGAATCTGAAGCCCTCACGAGGCCGCCGAGTTTCTTCCTGCTCGGCGTATCCTCAGCGGGCAGCCTCCTGCCCATCAGACGCTGAGGATCTGAAGCCCTCATCGCGAGGCCACTGAGTTTCTTCTTGCTCGGCGCATCCTCAGCGGGCAGCCTCCTGCCCATCAGACGCTGAGGATCTGAAGCCCTTATCGCGAGGCCGCCGAGTTTCTTCCTGCTCGGCGCATCCCCAGCGGGCAGCCTCCTGCCCATCAGACGCTGAGGATCTGAAGCCCTCCTCATGAGGCCGCCGAGTTTCTTCCCGCTCGGCGCATCCCCAGCGGGCATCCTCCTGCCCATCAGACACTGAGGATTTGAAGTCCTCATCGCGAGGCCGTCGAGTTTCTTCCTGCTCGACGTATCCCCAGCGGGCAGCCTCCTGTCCATTAAACGCTGAGGATATAAAGCCCTCCTCATGAGGCCATCGAGTTTCTTCCCACTCGGCGCATCCCCAGCGGGCATCCTCCTGCCCATCAGATGCTGAGGATCTGAAGCCCTTATCGCGAGGCCGCCGAGTTTCTTCCTGCTCGGCGTATCATGCGGGCATCCTCCTGCCCCTCAACACGGTGGGTCCAAAGCCTTCCTCGCGAGGCCGCTGAGTAACTTCCTGCTTGGCGCATCCGCAGCGTGTAGCTTCCTACCCTACAAAGACACGGATCCAAGACCCGCCGAATAAACTCATACTCAACGCGCGATCAGCGCCTCAACTCCGGCAAAGGGAGGATACCGACCTTCCCACACTCGTCCATCGTTCGACTCATACTCGATGCGCGACAACAAGAACGCCGTGTCGTCCCCGAACAATCCATCACGAGGGATTACCACTGCCAAGCCGCACAGAAAGAACCAAGCAATCCACTCTCGACCCGACCCACAAATAGATCGGAACGAGAGTGGGGGGCTAATGCTCGATATCGGTGATCTCTTCAGATGGCGACCCGTGGCAGATGACGTATCCCGAAGCTTATAAGAAAGGACCTATAGTGGCCGACCAGGCCACTCCTGTGCCCGTCCTACAAGCAAACAACTGCTGGATCACATCCGACCCCCTGCACAATTGGCCTCTTTGGCCCTATCAGCTCATCTCCGGGCTACCGCAGAACCAAGATACCATGGCTCTCCCCCTTGTCCGCGAGCTCTCCCGCCGAGGTCATCTTCCTTGGTCTCATCGACCGACCAACGGCACCACTCACAGGCGCAACCGTCAGCCCGCGAATCTCGCTATGCGTGAGATATCCGCCGGCCACATCCAACATTCCACGCCATCACGATCCCCCATTAACGAGCCTGTCTCGCTATTAATGCGGGATCCTGCCCATCACGCGGGCGTGACGTCGGGAGCGTAACGGCCGGCGTGATTCTCGCGCCTGCCTGCTGCCACCACTATATAAACTCTTCCTTCAGACGGTTCAAGTAAGCCATTTTTACTCCACTAAGCCGTTACTCTGCTCGGATTTCCTCTCTAACTTGACCGTCGGAGGGTCCTCGGTGTTACAACCACCGCGGGATTTCCTTGCAGGTGGCTCGGCCCAAACAACCTCAAACCCATTGAGATCCACAGGCTTCAGGAGCCAGCCTTCAGATCCAATCTCAGCCGTCCATCGCCGCCATCAGCAGATCAACGGAAGGTAACATCTTGACGTGATCCGACCCACGTCAGATAGAATATGTTGGTCCAACAGAAGAAGTTACTCGGTAACATGTGGGAGCATATTTGAATGAGTAGTTATTGACTTTCACTTGGATATTAAATTTATATCCATTGCCTGTTGCAATCCCTTAATAGGTAGGCTTCGGCAATATATTCAGCAACATGCGTTTTCTTTTGATATTCCAAATGACTTTGAAGACCTTTTCCTGATGCTTTGTTTCCATATTGTATACCTTTCTATATAAGAGTGGGAACAATAACCTTGTTTCATGATAAAGCTTTCACAATTAAAACCGATATAAAAGCGATCCTCGCTGTTACAACCAGAAGAAATCAAAGGAGCACCCATATACATATCCACAACAGCACTAAATATATCAACCACTCCCTTTTTTTATATTGCGACGGACGTCAATTAGATTGCATTTAATTCTTTATTATTATAAAATACTTGCGAGGATCTTAATTCACTATTATGATGGAAAATTGATTTTTTCTCTCTTGAGCATAAACTACATAAGATTAAGAAATCATTGTGACTCCTTTATAACACCATCAATGCGCTTAAAGATCATTTTTTTACTGCCAATCCTAAGAGGCTAACATAGGCAACATATGTTTTCATTAGTTAGCCGATAACTAGCATACAACACAACACAGTTGGGGTATCTATGATATGCCCAGTAAAAAGCATATCCGATGATGCTCGATATCGATGATCTCTTCAGATGGCGACACGTGGCAGATGACGTGTCCCGAAGCTTACAAGAAAGGACCTACAGTGGCCGACCAGGCCACTTCTGTGCCCGTCCTACAAGCGAACAACTGCTGGCTCACATCCGAGCCCCCTGCACAATTGGCCTCCTCGGCCCTATCAGCTCGTCTCCGGGCTACTATAGAACCAAGATACCTCGGCTCTCCCGTTCGTCCGCGAGCTCTCCCGCCGAGGTCATCTTCCTCGGTCTCATCGACCGACCAACGACACCACTCTCAGGCGCAACCGCCATCCCGCAAATCTCGCCATGCGCGAGATATCCGCCGGCCACATCCCACGTTCCATGCCATCACGATCCTCCATTAACGAGCCTGTCTCGCCATTAATGCGGGATCCCGCACATCATGCGGGCATGACGTTGGGAGCATAACAGCCGGCGTGATTCTCGTGCCTGCCTGCCTGTTGCCACCGCTATATAAACCCCTCCTTCAGATGGTTCAAGTAAGCCATTTTTACTCCACTAAGCCGTTACTCTGCTTGGATTTTCTCTCTAACTTGACCGTCGGAGGGTCCTCGGTGGTGCAACCACCCCGGGACTTCCTTGCAGGTAGCTCGGCCCAAACAATTTCAAACCCATTGAGATCCACGCGCTTCAGGAGCCAGCCTCCAGATCCAATCTCAGCCGTCCATCGCCGCCATCAGCAGATCAACGGAAGGTAACATCTTGACGTGATCCGACCCACGTCAGCTAGCGCCGTCTGTGGGAACTCTTGATTCCACTAAAACAAAAGTTCATTTTCCGATCCAACCCAATGGCGAGCGATCACCCCGACGATCGAAGCATTAGCCGCCGCCTCCCCTCAACGGAGGCGCGGATGGACCTCCTCCCCCGAACGCCATCAACGCCCTAGCCGGCCGGATAGATCGATTTGCGTCCGTCGTAGAGGCGCTCATCCGCGTCTAAACGGAAGGACAAGATCCCCAGGTTGCCGCTCTCCCACCTCGGGACCGAGACCCTGGCAGAGGGAGAGAAGACTCCGCTCGCGTCGGCACTGCCGACCACCGCCTCGCTGCCTCCCACGGCCGCAGATCCCCCGGGCCGATACATTCTGCGACCCGCTGGACGCCCCACAGTTCAACACCGAGGTCTGTCGCCAGAGCGCCTCACCCCGAGATCCTTCACGCACCTGTCCCTCCCGAGGAGATGTCGGTCGGCTCGCCTGTTACCAGGCATGACCGACACCCTTCCCTCGACGGGGTCGCGCGTACCGGGCTTGTCACGGCAGCTCAGAGACTACCTCGCCTGGGGATCTAAGGAACCTCATTGAAAGGAACCGGAGCCGTGGCCAAGCACAGGTCTCCATCAGCAGAGGCCAAAGGTCAGAATGTGCCGAATCGTCGGGATACCACGGCCGACTCGACGCCCTCGAGAAGAAGATCGAAGGTATGCATCGGGAAGGTCACCGTTCGAGCGACGGGGCTAAGTACGCCGCCAACTCGCTCACAAAACCCTTCACCGAGGAGCTTCTCGCTGTCCGTGTCTCCTTCCGGAACAAGCCCCTGAAGTTCTCTCTCTTCGACGGTAAGTCTGACCCGAAGGACCGTTTGGATGCATTCACCGTAGGAATGAGCTTCCAAGACAACTCCGACGCCGCCCAATGCCGGGTCTTCCCGGCCACTCTAATCCGCTCCGGAAGTGACTGGTTCCGAGGACTCGCGCCGCGCTCGATCTCAACTTTAGACGAGCTGACCATCCAATTCCTCGGCCACTTCGTCGGGAACAGGCGGAGGAAACGGACAGTCGACCATCTCTTCACATTCAAGAGCGGGGACAAAGAGACATTCAAATGGTATGTCACCCGCTTCTACAACGTCCTTCTCGAGGTCCCAGAGCACCGGGACGAGACGGTCATTACAGCACTTAGGTCTGGTCTTAGGCACAAGGAGGCTCCTTTGCATTAGTGCAATCTAAGACCATGACCGAGGTAAAAACTTGGACCGAGAGATAGATCCAACTGGAAGCCGAGGTGAACGCACACCTGCCCCGAGCCCAAAAGAAGAAGGGCAGGGAAGAGAAGAAGAAAACCCAGCAGCTACCATGCTCGGCTATCCTTGGCTGGTAGTTCCATACCCCGCGACGCCTGGGATCTAAGCCCTCACCAAGAGGCAGCCCGGCAGCTACCCTGCTCGGCTATCCCTGGCTGGTAGTTCCATACCTCGCAATGCCAGGGATCTAAGCCCTCACCAAGAGGCAGCCCAACAGCTACCCTGCTCGGCTATCCCTGGATGGTAGTTCACTATCCCGTGCCGCCAGGAATCTAAGCCCTCACTAAGAGGCATCCCGGCAGCTACCCTGCTCGACTATCCCTGGCTGGTAGTTCCCTACCCCGCAACGCCAGGGATCGAAGCCCTCACCAAGAGGCAGCCCAGCAGCTACCCTGCTCGGCTATCCCTGGCTGGTAGTTCCATACCCTGCGACGCCAGGGATCTAAGCCCTCACCAAGAGGCAGCCCAGCAGCTACCCTGCTCGGCTATCCCTGACTGGTAGTTCCATATCCTGCGACGCCAGGAATCTATGCCCTCACCGAGAGGCAGCCCAGCAGCTACCCTGCTCGGCTATCCCTAGCTGGTAGTTCCATACCCCGCGACGCCAGGGATCTAAGCCCTCACCAAGAGGCAGCCCAGCAGCTATCCTGCTTGGCTATCCCTAGTTGGTAGCTCCCTACCCCGCGACGCCATGGATCAAAGCCCTCACCAAGAGGCAGCCTAGCAGCTACCCTGCTCGGCTATCCCTGGCTGGTAGCTCCCTATCCCACAACGCCAGGGATCAAAGCCCTCACCAAGAGGCACCGGGCTGCAACCCTGCTCGGCCATCCTTAAGGATCAAAAGCCCTCATAAGAGGCAACCGGGCCCGCCCTTGCTCGGTTATCCCTAGCTGGTAACTCCCTACCCCACGACGCCAGGGATCGAAGCCTTCGCCAAGAGGCATCGGGCAGCAACCCTGCTCGGCCCGTTCTTAGTAGGCCTCTTACGGCCCCTTCCGCGGTAAGAATCAAAAGCCCTCGCAAGAGGCAACTGGGACCCGCCCTTGCTCGGTTATCCCTGGCTGGTAGCTCCCTACCCCAAAACTCCAGGGATCGAAGCCCTCACCAAGAAGCACCGGGAAGCAACCCTGCTCGGCCCGTCCTTAAAGATCAAAGCCCCGTCAAGAGGCATCGGGCAGCAACCCTACTTGGCCCGTCCTTAGTAGGCCTCTTACGGCCCCTCCCACGCTAAGGATTTAAGCCCTCACCAAGAGACAACCGGGCCCGCCCTTGCTCGGTTATTCCTGGCTGGTAGTTCACTACCCCACGACGCCAAGGATCCAAGCCCTCACCAAGAGGCAACCGGGCCTACCTTTGCTCGGTTATCCCTGGCCGGTAGTTCAATACCCCCACGACGTCAGAGATCAAGCCCTCACCAAGAGGCAACCGAGCAGCTACCCTACTCGGTCATCCTTAGCGGGTAACTTCTCACCCACCGACGCTGAGGATCTGAAGCCCCCTTCACGAGGCCGCCGAGTTTCTTCCTGCTCGGTGCATCCCTAGCGGGCAGCCTCCTGCCCATCAGATGCTGAGGATCTGAAGCCCTCACGAGGCCTCCGAGTTTCTTTCTACTCGGCGCATCCCTAGCGGGCAGCCTCCTGCCCATCAGACGCTGAGGATCTGAATCCCTCATTGCGAGGCCGCCGAGTTTCTTCCTGCTCGGCGCATCCCAAGTGGGCAGCCTCCTGCCTATCAGACGCTGAGGATCTGAAGCCCTCCTCACGAGGCCGCCGAGTTTCTTCCCGCTCGGCGCATCCCCAGCGGACATCCTCTTGCCCATCAGACGTTGAGGATCTGAAGTCCTTATCGCGAGGCTGCCGAGTTTCTTCCTGCTCGACGCATCCTCAGCGGGCAGCCTCCTGCCCATCAGACACTGAGGATCTGAAGCCCTCCTCACGAGGCCGCCGAGTTTCTTCCCACTCGGCGCATACCCTGCGGGCATCCTCCTGCCCATCAGACGCTGAGGATCTGAAGCCCTCATCGTGAGGCCGTCGAGTTTCTTCCTGCTCGGCGCATCACGCGGGCATCCTCCTGTCCCTCAACGCGGTGGGTCCAAAGCCCTCCTCGCGAGGCCGCTGAGTAGCTTCCAGCTTGGGGCATCTACAGCGGGTAGCTTCCTACCCTACGAAGACACGGATCTAAGACCCGCCGAATAAACTCATACTCAACGCGCGATCAGCGCCTCAACTCCGGCAAAAGGAGGATACCGACCTTCCCATACTCGTCCTTCGTTCGACACATACTCGATGCGCGACAACAAGAACGCCGTGTCGTCCCCGAACAATCCACCACGAGGGATTACCAGCGCCAAGCCACATAGAAAGAACCAAGCAGTCCACTCTCGACCCGACCCATAAATAGATCGGAACGAGAGTGGGGGGCTAATGATGATGCTCGATATCGGTGATCTCTTCAGATGGCGACACGTGGCAGTTGACGTGTCCCGAAGCTCACAAGAAAAGACCTACAGTGGCCGACCAGGCCACTCCTGTGCCCGTCCTACAAGCAAACAACTGCTGGCTCACATCCGAGCCCCCTGCACAATTGGCCTCGGCCCTATCTGCTCGTCTCCGGGCTACCGCAGAACCAAGATACCTTGGCTCTCTTGCTCATCCGTGAGTTCTCCCGCCGAGATCATCTTCCTCGGTCTCATCGATCGACCAACGGCACCACTCACAAGCGCAACCGCCATCCCGCGAATCTCGCAATGCGCGAGATATCCGCCGGCCACATCCCGCGTTCCGCGCCATTCCAGAAGAGGTCTAATGGTAGTCCGGCCTTCATGAAATCCGGTGGCATAACGAGAAGAGGATGGGTTGGTCATATGGTTGGATATAGATCGAAATCTCTTAGGATATTAATATTGTAATCAAGAGAACCAAGCGCTGCCAACTGAACTACCAAACTACAACCCTGGAGGGGGTTGAATAGGGTTTAAAACAAATTCTTGCAAGTTTGCAAACTAATTAAGCTTATGCTAGAGATTATAGCAATTTATAGCAAATGTAAGTGCAGTAAAATAAATGGTATAAGAGAGCAAACGCAAATACGGTGATCTAAAGAAGTTCGACGCTCCACGCCTAGTCCTTTCCTGAATGCACCGTCTTTAGGCTTTCCCAAACCTTTCACTATCCTTATTTCTTTAACCGGGTAGAAGCAAAATCTTTACAATTTACAATCCGGCTCTTCCCAAGTGGCTACAATTACACACTGATAATTGATTAGAGAAGTTGTCGCTCACAATTCTTTCACTCTAATAGTGACCAGAAGTTTAGCAGAGAATGAGATGCAAAGTTAAATCTTTTGAAAATATTCTCACTTACTGATTTGAAATTTTAGGAGTAAAAATATAAAAATGCAGATATTTTCTTTTGCTCTGTGAAATCTATTGATGGAATGAAAAACAATATGAACGTATTTATAGATGAGAGAAGATGACCGTTTGAAAAGAAAATTTTCAAATTTAGTTGATGTCATCAATAGTGAAATCATGCAATTTGTAGACAACTAAAAGCAATGAAATGACATGCTATTAAAAACAACTTTGTACACTAGGAAATAGGAAAGGGGCTAGCTTTGACAAACTTAATTTAAAAGCATGTAATGAATTAATATGCCTAACACCTACTAATCTATTTTTTTCCAGCCACAACCAAAATATTTGATTTTCTATCGATCTTCTTTGAAGATGGTGTAGGGTGGGTCCCCTTGAAAAAAACTTAAGATATAATGCAAGAAACAAACTAAGGGAAGAATTCACGTAAAGTAAACTAATGCATGGTCATGGGTCCCATTCAAAAGCAAAGCATGCTTTGTTTTGGAACTAGAATAAATTAATATATCAATGTATTTAAATTTTAAAATATCAAGGATTATCGGAAATAAAAATAATATTTAAAGTCCACACGTAACCGTGAATCTACTGACACTAATTTGTCATACGACTAGATAATAATTTCCAACTTATTTTCTAATATAATATAATTATTTTCAGTTTAAATAATTATTAGAAAATAACAAAATTCTTCGAAAAACCATGGAAGATAATTTTCAAGCTTAGGAAAAGTTCAATGGTCATAATGATATATAATTTGTCAATTTTTATGTATCATGAATGAAAAATGATATTTTATTTTAGAATAAAATATTGAAGCATAATGCATATGTGATGTTGTGTGTGCATGTGCTTGGCTTATGTGCATCTGCTTGGCTTTTTAGTCCCTTTACATTTGATTCATAAAGAATTAGATAAAATAAAAGAAATAAACCCAAAACCCAAAATGCGAGCCTTCATCGTCATGAGTTAGTCATTGTATAGGTTGTTTAACGACCCTTCTTGATTTTTGCGGGCTTCAAACTTTATATTAATGTTTAGTCTTATGAAGTCTCAACTAGCCCTTCAACCTCGTTTGAATATAACATTGTAGTTTTTTTTTCCTCCGTTCTCCATCTAATGCTCCAAATAGTGATATGCAAAAGCTAGGTATAGTATGGAGCAATTTCTTGTCAATAATCAAAATTTAATCAGGTGAGACCAACAAATGTTACCTAAGAACCCATAACTAGGAAAATATCGCGATATATCGTCCGCTATATCAAACCCGATATCTCAGACGATATTATGATATATCGGATGAATTTTATCCAAAACTATAAAAAGATATAAAATCAATATATCGTGTCGTTTCCTCTCCAAAACCAATATATTGACCGATGTATAACATCAGATTGGTCAACTAAAACTTCTCCAAATAAATAAACAAATATCCAAATAGATGGAAAAAGAAAAGTAATTGATGGACATAACATGCTGGAGGACTTATGTGGCATTTTGATTTCTGCAAATGGTCTTTTTGTAAGTGTCCGTGTAATTGGGCAGCTCATGAGGTAGCATAACATGCCCTATCAACCTGTTGGGAGAAGCCATTTTTTTAATTGGTTAATCAATCTGTGTGATAATGATGTTAATTTTTCATCGATAAATAGTAAGCATTTTTCATTCTTGCGAAAAAATGACTTGCATAACTAAAGGCAGAAACACGGGATAGCCACCCCTTTAACTTTTCTTTCTAGAGATCCGAACATACTTTTTGAAAGATATCTGATGTCAAGTCTGATTATTATTTTTCTATGTGTTGCATGTCTCCTATTATTTTCCATGTTTAATTTCTTAAGCTTCCTAAATGCAATAACGTGTCCTCATTTTGTAGATGGGGAGAATACTATTTGCGTTGAATCTGAGAGGGAAACAAGGAGTCGGATGGTTATTCAAACTATATATAACGAATCGACAACTTACACACCAAAACACATATTTATAATATCATTATCACACAAATTAAACAAATGAAGTACATCCAGAGAGACCTCACAACCAGATGAAATTCAACAATCACTCCAGATGGCATCCTTCATCAAGCTGTGGGTGCCAATTATTTATTGATATGCAGCTGCAGAACGACATTATGAAACGAAGCCATTCATATTTCCATAGGTAGCAATGGTAGTAATTTGGAGAGTGCAGGGGTGTAGTGTACGTGGATGGGAATGGGGGATGGGTGCGTGGGGGATTTATTTTTAGTTGTTTTTGGGAGGCTAGTGATGGTGTGGGGGACTATGGTGGAATGGGGGGCTGTGATGGTATGGGGGACGGTGGTGATAGGGAGGCCTGTAGTGTGGTGGCTTATGGTGAGGCGAATCACGAGCCTCGGCAACCATAACAATCATGGAAATGGCCAAAACAAGGACTAGGAGCAGAACCAGTTGCCTTTTGAGGTTATTTGCCATGATTAATTACTTGACCTGTTAAATTGCCTATACTCTGTCAAATGGGTTAATGGCTTAGGATCGAAATGCCCCTTTATATAGGCAAAAAACCTCCGAGAGGTGACTTTATTCATTCTTTAAGCTGTTTTCTTCCATCACCTAAAACATTTTTTTATGCAGGTGACTTTGAAATGGTAAGAGCATGCATGCGCTATTATTCCTCTTGAATTTGGAGAGCTGGTTGATATCCGGCGAATACTAATTCTTTGCATACCTCTTGAATTTGGAGAGCTGGTTGATATCCGGCGAATACTAATACTTCGCATACACCGTAAGTTTTTATTTCCTTGGTTTGTTTAAAATTATAGGAAGATAAAAAGAATGGGGAAAATAAAGGAATGAAAGACCTTCTATAATTGGTTCCAATTAAGATAGAATATGTTGGTCCAACAGAAGAAGTTACTCGGTAACATGTGGGAGCATATTTGAATGAGTAGTATTGACTTTCACTTGGATATTAAATTTATATCCATTGCCTATTGCAATCCCTTAATAGGTAGGCTTCGGCAATATATTCAGCAACATGCGTTTTCTTTTGATATTCCAAATGACTTTGAAGACCTTTTCCTGATGCTTTGTTTCCATATTGTATACCTTTCTATATAAGAGTGGGAACGGTAACCTTGTTTCATGATAAAGCTTTCACAATTAAAGCGGATATAAAAGCGATCCTCGCTGTTGCAACCAGAAGAAATCAAAGGAGCACCCATATACATATCCACAACAGCACTAAATATATCAACCACTCCCTTTTTTTATATTGCGACGGACGTCAATTAGATTGCATTTAATTCTTTATTATTATAAAAATACTTGCGAGGATCTTAATTCACTATTATGATGGAAAATTGATTTTCTCTCTCTTGAGCATAAACTACATAAGATTAAGAAATCATTGTGTCTCCTTTATAACACCATCAATGCGGTTAAAGATCATTTTTTTGATGGCCAATCCTAAGAGGCTAACATAGGCAACATATGTTTTCATTAGTTAGCCGATAACTAGCATACAACATAGGCTAACATAGGTATCATTTCGAATTGGTCAATCAATGGAAGCGTTGGCGGAATGGTACATGGAGGAGATTGTAAGATTGCATGGAGTACCGGTGAGCATAGTGTCCGACCGTGACACCCGTTTCTTATCACACTTCTGGAGGAGCTTACAGGAAAGTTTGGAGACTCAATTGAAGTTTAGCTCAGCTTATCTTCCTCAGACCGATGGCTAGTCGGAGAGGACGATCCAAACTCTTGAAGACATGTTTACAGCTTGCATGTTAGACTTCAAGGGTTCGTGGGAAGACTATCTACACTTGGTGGAGTTTTTTTACAATAACAGTTTTCAGGCGACTATTCAGATGGCTTCATTCGAAACATTATATGGTCGCAAGTGTCGTTCACTTGTTTGTTGAGACGATGTTGGAGAACGAAAATTGTTGGGACCAGATTTGATCGTACAAACAGTTGAGAAGTTTAACACTATCCGGAGTCATATGAAGGCAGCACAAGATCGGCAGAAGAGTTGGGCCGATATATCGAGAAGATCTCTAGAGCTCGCTGTTGGTGATCTGGTGTTCTTGAAGATATCACCTACTAGAGGAGTGATTCGTTTTGGGAGTCGAGGCAAGTTTAGTCCTCGATTCGTAGGGCCTTTCGAGATTTTGGAGCGTGTTGGAGAAGTGGCCTATCGATTGGCTTTACCACAATCTTTGGCGAACGTTCATGACGTGTTTCACGTATCTCAACTCCGTAAGTATGTTCGAGATTAAACACACGTGCTTGATCATTTGGAGCTGACTGTAAGAGAGGATTTAACCTTTAAGGAACGACCGATGTCGATTGTTGATCGAAGAGAAAAGGTTCTTAAAAACAAGGTTATCCCTCTCGTACTTGTTTCTTGGGGAAATCGCTCGCACGGAGAATCGACTTGGGAACGAGAAGACGAGATTCGACAGAAGTTTCCACACCTATTCTTGTAGATTCTTGTTTGTTCTTGGTTTGGGGATTTCGAGGACGAAATTCTTTTTGTAGTTGGGTATAGTGTAACACCACTAGTTCATTTATACCAGTTCCAGTTCTCGTATTTGCTTATTTATGGTATTTTCTTGATTTATCGTGTTTTGGGTGCGAATGGTATTTCACATTAGTATTGCATCCAACCCGACCCGCTTACTTGAAACTTGTTTGATTCATATTTATGAATTATCTTGACTTGTTATATAGAAATTGTGCACTTTCATAAATACTGCATACTAGCATTTTACCTGGCATCTGCATTTTAATATAACATTTAAGTCACACAAAATAGTTTAAAAATATATTGCATGGCCTGCATGATACCCCTGACCCTGTGGTAACATCCGCGCATCTTGTTCTCGTCCCGTTCAGTGAAGCGGACTTGTTTGGATGGCTACGCGCACGTACGTGCATCCGTTCTGGGGGGTATGCATTTTCGTTACTCGGATATCCCGTTTTGTTTTTGGTTGACACGTATATTAACCGTATTTTCAAACCATAATTTTAGACCTGACCCGGGTATGTTTTGGACTATTTTTGTATTACCCAAAAACCTCAATTACCATCAATATTTTATTCCTTAAAACTTTACTGTTAAAAATATATATTTCTTATACTTAATTAGTTTAGAATAGTTTTAAAAGGATTTTAACAGACTCAACTCTCTCTCTCTCTCTTTCTATCTCTAGTGACTCTCTCTCTAACTGAATATATATTTTATATATATATTATATTTTTTTTACCTATTAATAAAACCCCCATACTGCTTCTCTCTCCTCTCAAATTCTTTTCTTCCTCACGTTTCCCGCCTCCATGAAACCCAAACCCACACCTCATCTCGCCTATGCCTTCGCCCGCCTCTCGTCGCCGACACCCTCGCCATCCCCGCATCACCTCCATCTCTTCACCCTCTGCCACACTACCACCCTCAGCACCTTCACCCATACCCATCTCCGACGACCTCATCCTAAGAACCCATAGCCTACACCTCACCCTCTGCCCTCATCGTGTCGCCGTTTCCGGCACCCTCACCGCCGACCACCCTCGTCGGCATCCCGTTGCCACCTCCTCTCCACTCCCCTGCACCCCGAGCATCCCCTGCACACCCCCGACGAGAACCCTGCACTCCAAGGACCTAGCATCCACTGCCTTCCCCTGAACCCTCACCGGAGCTCCGACCCCCGTCATCCTCATCACCACCTTCGACTCCTGACACCATCATCACCACCCTCACCCTACAGCCACCAAGAAACCCCCACCCGACTTCAAGAAACCCCCACTGCCTTGCCGGAAACCATCGCCTGCATCCTCGCCGTCGACGACCCATCGTCGACGTCACCCCTTCGCCTTCCCTTCTGACTCCAGAGCCTTACCTGAGAACCTCCTTCTCTTTCTCCTTCTTCTTCTTTCTTCTTCTTTCTTGATCTCGGTTCTTTCCGGTGATCACCCGCTGTAGCCGTGCTTGACGCCGACGATCCAGACGACTCAGTGAACGTACCTTACCCGCGTGATCGCCCTCTTGCATTGTTTAGTCCTGTCCCGCGTGCTGTGTGTGGGTTGCGACGATTTACCGACGTCGGACGTACCGTACGTATCCGTATTGTGATCCATCGAGGCAAGTTTATCTTGCTACATGCTATGTTACCGTATTTACATCTATCTGAATAAATATAACATTTGTATTTTTAATCATGTATCCCATATTTAGTTTTACAGATTTACGACATCCGAATGCATCCGTACAAGTTATTTCACATCTAATGCATGCAAACCTATCTTGTTACATACTATACTACCATATTCGCAGTCGTTTATCGACCGGATGGCCAGGATTTGTCGTTCGCTCCGATGCTCCGACGAGAGATGGGTGGAGTTCACGAGTTTTCGTCTGGAGGGTCTGGCCCAGAAGTGGTGTGAGTCGTTGGAGAGGGGCAGAGCCGCGGGTCTTGCTTCTATGACCTGGGCCGAGTTTGTGACGCTATTTCTCGCCCGTTTTCTTCCACCGAGCGTCAGAGATGCGCGAGCGCGTAGATTTGAGTCGTTACGTCAGACTCCGGGGATGACGGTGTCTGAGTATGATGTACTGTTTACCGAGCTGTCTGTGTATGCTATGTACTTGGTGGCGACTAAGGAGATGAGGGTGAAGAGGTTTGTTCGAGACCTGCTTACCCAATTGTTCCTAGCCATCAGCATTCAGCATTGCGACACATATGCGGCAGCGGTAGATGCGGCCCTATTGGTTGAGGAGCGTCTTTCTGAGTCGTCAGTTGCTCAGGAACCGAAGAGGGTTGGTATTGGTGATCCGGCAGCGAGGCGGGCGTTTAGACGTCGTGACAGTTCCCGTTCAGATAGTGGAGGTTCGGGACGAGGTCGGCTTTTTAGCTCTTACCCTTAGGACGGTCAGCAGTTTGTATCTGGATGTTGCCGGTGCGAGAGTATGGGTCATCGGGTTCGAGATTGTGCTGAGCCACGTGTGAGCGAGGCAGCTGTACCGCAGGTTACCTTACCACCTTCTCCACCTCAGAGGGTGTTTCCCCTTATCCCGGTTGTTACTCCGCGTCAGACTCTTGTGCAGAGAGGTCGGGGTCGCGGTGGTTTTGTACCGAGAGGGCGGGATGGTAGAGGCGGAGGTCAGCCAGATGCCGGTAGAGGGCAGGCTCGGGTGTTTGCCTTGACTCACCAGGACGCTCAGGCGTCCAATGCTGTGGTTTCAGGTATCCTTTCTGTATGTTCTTATGATGCACACGTTCTTTTTGATCCGGGATCTACGCATTTGTATGTTTCTACACATTTCGTGCCGAGGTTAGGCTGAGAGTCGTGTTGGCTAGATCAGCCGCTGGTCGTGGCTACTGCTGTAGGAGAGTCGTTTGTTGCACGACACGTGTTCCGGTCGTGTGCTGTCCGTATAGGGGACAGAGACTTGCCCGTCGACTTGATCCTTCTTGAGATGTTGGACTTCGACGTTCTGCTGGGCATGGACTGGTTAGCTACTTGCTACGCGTCCATGGATTGCCGCGAGAAGACCGTTAGGTTTTGTTTTCCTAGCGAGTCAGTGTTTGTTGTGCAGGGGGACCGTGGTGCCGCCCCTCACAGTTTGATTTCTGTCCTGTGCGCTAGTCGGTTTTTGAGGAGGGGATGTCGGGAATTCTTGGCTTTCATTCATGATACTGGAGCCACAGTGGAGTCGTTGGACCAGCTTCCTACCGTGCGAGAGTTTCCCGATGTCTTTCCCGATGAGTTACCTGGGTTGCCGCCAGAGCGCGATATTGAGTTCTGCATTGATCTGATTCCTGGCACGGAGCCTATTTCTATACCGCCTTATCGGATGGCTCCGGCAGAGCTTAGAGAGCTTAAAGATTAATTGCAAGAGTTGCTTGATTTGGGACTTATGCGTCCGAGTGTTTCGCCGTGGGGAGCTCCTGTTCTGTTCGTCAAGAAGAAGGACGACAATTTGAGGGTATGAGTGGACTGTCGTCAGTTGAACCGAGTTACGGTGCGGAATATGTATCCTTTACCTCGCATTAACGATTTATTTGATCAGCTCCATGGTGCGAAACATTTTTCAAAGATTGATTTACGTTCGGGTTATCATCAATTGCGGGTTCGGAATGATGACATTCCGAAGACTGCTTTTCGTACGCGCTATGGGTACTATGTCACGACCCGAAAGTACGGAACGTGACCGGCACTTAGATTACGAAGCGTCTAGAGGCGCCACGTGACCTAAGTAAGCCGAAGCCCAGAGATCTAAACCATAAAAGAAGAAAAAGAAGAAAAGAAAAGAAAACAAGTATAAAAACATCAGCAAATTTACCAAAAATTTCGGCAGAGTCTTCTCTGTAAAAACTGGCCCTCCAAACGGGTACAACAAGTATAATATGAATAAGCAATAAAAAGCATCCCCAAACGGGTGCTAGCTCAACGCCAACAGGCGGAGACAACCACAACAATCACAAAAATATACAACGCCAAAGGGCGAGGCTCAAAACTCAAAAGAAAACCAACCACCAGATCAGAATAACACATGCGCGACTCTAAGGTCGAAATAAACAACTGGTCCAATAAACTTATCAAGTAATACAAATATGGTTGATGGAGCTTTCTAGATACAAATGAAATAATAAAAATACAACGGCGGTTCAGATACAAATGAACCAACCTACCGTGCAAATCACCCGAAATGAAAATGATGTGCCAGCAACTGCCAAGGGGAAACCTGTACATCGCACCTGTAAAGAATTTGGCACAACGGGGGTGAGTTGCCAACTCGTGAGTAGAAGACATCTACGAAAAGAAATCGAATGCACGACGCTATCCTAGGTCATAATAATACACTACTATATTCCAAACATCTAGTAATAGCAGGGTAATACTACGTATAAGTGCAAATACTCCGTGTCGTGTCCGTGCCTCATGTGATACTATGTCATATGAAATGAAATGCATGCACCATGAATGTAAAGTAACAAATCCTGAAATCCAGATATATATGTATAAGAACTCTTTAGCTGTTATCATAGTAAAGTGGGTATAAGCATCTGAAATCTCTACAATGAAAACCATGGAAATCCGTGTCAAGCATCGACACAATACATGTAACCTCAAGTCTCAATATGTCGGGCTCCGTCAGTCCGGATCGGCCCATATCATCAAATCCCACGACAACGGTCGGTATCCTCCGGATATCCGCCGCGCCAGACATCACCGGTAGGTAGCCTTCCCCTGCCAGGCTCATCGTCTAAAACTCGATCTTCTTGCCCCGGGTACCATACCGGGCCCACCATGTACCCGAGACGGTTCATCCACTCCTCGAATCGGGTCTCGAAATCCATCAGAAAACATGAAATACTCATGGTGGACGACACATACATCACGAGAAAACCGCATTTTATTTTAAAAAGAGAAGAGGAGAGAGAGAGAAGTTTTGATATATTTTTGCGGTTTTCCCCAAAAATCCAGAAATCTCATAGAAATCCAAATCTCAAAATCATAAGTAACTATATGATAGGTGTCGGCATATGTCCATAATACTGCATGATAACACGAAAATATGAATGCATGAATGTCTAAGTAATGAATATCATGTCTTATACTTGCCATCAGAGAGTGATCACAATATTATATCGGTTTAGTTGTTAACTGATTCTATCAATAAAAGATAATATGATCTAAAGTGTACGTGACATAGCAATTACCGATGATGATGTGTGTGAGCCGGCAAATAAGTGTGCGTGGAATATGCGCATCATCGGTAATGGTGCTGGTGTCCTAACAGGTAAAGTTTATACTGATTATAGCAACATATAAAAGAACATGCACCATGATGATTACAGTATGAATGTAAATACAGATGTGCATTATCCACTCCTCTGCGAGATATGAGTACAACTACCACTATGTGAGTCAAACCTAAACCAGTGTCCATCTAACATCCCAAGGAACTAAACCTAATAGACTAGTCAGTAAGAAACTAGAGTCTACCTAAGGTCTGAATCAATATCTCTAATAGTCGGCGATCCCGCCTCAATAGCGTCACGTACGTAGTACGGCTTCCTCGAATCAAGAGTGCGGATCAATCATCAAATCTAAGCCTCGCACGGTAAACTCCATCGTACGACATCCCAATATCGGGGTACGGTCAAGTATCTCCTAGGTGTCTCCTCATTCGAATAATGTCATGTGTATCATATTGTGACTAGGTCATACTTATATGATATCGGTATCAGGTCACACCAATATAATGTCGTAATCAAGTTATACATATATCAGATCGTGATCAGTCACAAGTTACAGTCCGGGTACTATTCTAGCGTCCCATGTACATCAATATCACCACCACTCTTTATCATTTATATATTCATGTTCATTATCTCATTCTCTAATGATCCGCTAACACTTTATTACGACTGCAGTCAAGAATCACGGCATCAAGCCCAGTTATACTGTTTCATCATACCTCGGATATCATATCACATCACTGAATCACCTATACGTGTTGTATATATATGTATATACCTATACCTAGTTCTATATATATATACACATACACGTACCCCATATCGAGTTTCAGTGTGTGCGTGGGTGTGTTTCTATCTGAAACCTACGAACCTCTTCTAAGGTACTCATCCTCTGATATGGCTTTCCTAAATCGGTCTAGTCCAGCCTAGGGTCAATACTAGGGTCCTACTAGGGTCACGTCTGGTTTCCTAATGTCAATAAGTACTAATCCTATTCTACGTTGCGGGGGTGCTAAACGCCATCCACCCGACTTCCCCCCGTAGATATGCATCTACTCACCTGGTCCATGTCTGCCGAAGACAGTGTCGCCATCCTCCTCTTCATCGCCCGCAGTCCACGTGGGGGTACCTAGACGCAAACATATAAATAGCATCGTAAACCGAATCACATACAAAAGTCAAACGATACAAGGAACAAGCATAGGTTAAAACCTATGTCCCGTCCACGCAAAAGAACCAAATACCGCTCGATATCGGCGTACAAACTCCGATGGATCGAGATAACATCATCAAACAACTTTTAGTTTTAAAACACATTACTTATACTATAAAACACGATTAAATCCATCGAAACCCTAAAATCTGTCAAACCGTCCAATTTCGCAAAAACCCGAAAATGCCAATATACCGTTTTTCATCAAAACTTGACATTTAAATGAAACTAATGGTCATAAAACTCATTAAATAGCATTACTAGACTATACAAACCATTACTATATTTTTATTACACAAATTTATATTAATTTGAAATTTCTAGTTTGCAACATTTAACAATTTACAACATTTTCCAAGCAAAATACCACAATTCCACCTCAAAACATGATTTTGCATAAATTAATCACTTAAACCACAATTTATGATGATAATGATATAATGAAACTATAATTATATTTTTAATCACATTTATTTAGAAATTCCTAAAATCTAGTTTACAAAATAATAGCATTTTATTACAATTTTCCAATTATCAAAGGAACTAGTGACCAAACTATGTTTTCCATTCCAATAACAAGTTAATATCCTCACTAAAACCACAATCTTGTGATAACAACCTCAATTAGAATTTTATATCACCAATAATTATGTTTTTTAAAAACCTAGTTAGCAAAAATACTTAATTTATACAATTTGAATGAACAATTTACAATTCAACCACCATGCATGATTTTCTCATTCTAAAATTGTTAAACTAGTTATTATAAGCCTAATTAGTAAATAAAAATTATAACTTGATTTTACAACCCTAACTTAAATTTTGAAAATTTAAATAGAAACCACAACTAAACTTGCAAATAAGCTAGATTAATAAAGCAAACAACAATTTGATTATGGTTTAGGATTTTATACCTCAAGTGATGTGGATCAACATGAAAACTTAGCCTCCCAAAGATGCTAATTTTGCTCCAAGAACCAAAGTAAAATGAGCAAAGAATAAAGGGTAGAGAATAAATAGGATTTTATGCATTTTTTATTGAATTTTGGTGGATTTTTAATGATTTTTTGTAATAAAAAGAAGTGGGAAATGGGGGGGGGGGGCTGCCATGGGGATGATGGCCGGCCATATGAGGAAGAGAGGGAGAAAAAGAAAGAGGGAAGAATTGTGTAGAAGGTTCACACATAATGATGTATACATATGTCTTTTCATGCTTTATTTATTTTCTTTTCATTTCTTTACTATAGCAACTCAAGAAAACTCTAGAAAATAGCAAAAATTTGCGAATAATTTTTGCATGATACATACTAAATTCTAACATGCCATGGTTCATTTTTACAAATTAAAACCATTTAAATTTGTAATTTACACTAATTTAGTGTAAAAATAAAGCTTATGTTAATATTTAAAATAATTAATTTAGGAAAAATATTTTATTAAACTAAAAATTTATAAGTGGCTAAATAAACACTATTTACTAGTAATTACATAATTAAATAAGTATTTTTGAATTTATAATGAAAAACAATTGCGGTTTGATTTTACGAAAAATACATTTTGCTTTACCGAAAATCATAAAATTTACTTAAACAATTTTATTCATTTAATTATTTATTTAATTATTTTAAAATGTTACAATCTTCCCCCCTTTAAGAAATTCGGTCCCCGAATTTAAATTAAAACTCCCCTTCCAAATACTAAAACATTTAGCAAAACACTCAAATCGTCGGGGCTCTGAAATCATTAATACATAACAAAAATCAACTCCGTCAAGCATAACGCAATCATCGGAGTTATGGCGATAATGAAATATCATAACCCAATGTGAAAACCATCATAATATACATCAATCTATAACTTATATATAGTTCGCATCCTAGTAAAATCGCCGAATCATCATAATAAAGCAGCATACAAAACCCTTTCTTGAAAATTGCCGTGCAATGCACGTGTCACGGTCTAAGTAGCGGACGTTTAAATTTTTAAAAAAAAATAGTTATATATATATCTTTCATTTAACATACACGTCCCGTCTGGTTACTATCTCAAATAATAATGATCATGAAAACATACTGCTCAAACTAAAATCAATCCCAATCACATCAATAAAATGTCATGTGCGTCCAGTGCGCACTGAAATCGAAACCAAATGCAGAAACCATGAATACCCACAAAACAAAACTAAGTGCAACAGGTGTGCACCAAAAACATCTGTCAAGTGCAACGGGCGTGCACGACTCACTATCAGGTGCATCTAATCTGCACAAACCCCGATTTAGTGCATCTGGTGTGCACAAAATCGCATCAAGTGCGCCAAGTATGCGCAAGAATCCTAATCAGGTGCACATGGAGCACGAAAACATACATCGGATATCAGACTCGAATCACAGTACGAAAATGGATAAAAACTAGGTCGAAGCATATATCAAATCATGTGTAACCCAAATGCACGAAATCAAATCAAAATCTCAAAATGTATAAAACCAAATCAAGTGTACTGGGTGCGTACTAAACCACATCAATACACTGATATATGAAATACAGATAGAATGAAGGTACACACAGGAAATACCAATCGTAGAACAAAGTCCTCAAAATACAAAAATCCAATCAACAAAAATAGGAAATTCAAATCACTAAATCACAATCGTAAACACTATCGTCAATGTGCGCCTCTTTCCTCTGATGTCGACCGCTTCGAACTCGTTCTTTCATAGGTGTGCTGACTGCGCTACCAACGGCAATACTCATGTCTAGAGTCTCCCACATAGTCGATCCCTTCACTTGATATCCGGACTACATTAAACTTCTCGATCGATCCATCAAAATCCCATAATTCCCCGAGAGCTCAACACTCAAGTACAGTTTAAAAATATCCGGTACATACCCCAGCATCGATGATCCAGCTGTAGAAGGGCAAACCCAAGCCTCACTAATGGCACAGCGGAACTGCCGTAAACCTTAAGGTTCAAGGGCGTTCTCGTGGTCATTATGTCGAGTTAGGGTTTCATTCTTCTAGAGGGTCCATCGAAATACCTGCATGTTCTTCCGAATACTTTAAACTTAGGAAAATGGTTTTCTGATAATCGTTCGAACCCTTTAACTTCATCCGGACGGCATGTGAATACCCTTCGTCCGCACGCTAAGCAATGCTTCAATCCTCAAGAATAACCAATACTCTAATGGTTATCGCATTCGAGCCGCAGCTCCATCTGCCCGTGGTAACAGAAACCACCATCCGACATCGACGAAGATAGATCAAAGGAACGAATGAAATACGGTGCAAACAATGTACATCCTAAGGCTCCTTAAGAAGAGTAGCGTATCGTAAGTATGCCGCGGACCATACCCACGGTACGTTACTCTACCTAAATCGCCTACTCCATCAAGGGTCACCTAGACTTATACAAGGTTAAACCTAGCGCTCTGATACCAACTTTGTCACGATCCGAAAGTACGGAACGTGACCGGCACTTAGATTACGAAGCGTCTAGAGGCGCCACGTGACCTAAGTAAGCCGAAGCCCAGAGATCTAAACCATAAAAGAAGAAAAAGAAGAAAAGAAAAGAAAACAAGTATAAAAACATCAGCAAATTTTACCAAAAAATTCGGCAGAGTCTCCTCTGTAAAAACTGGCCCCCCAAACGGGTACAACAAGTATAATATGAATAAGCAATAAAAAGCATCCCCAAACGGGTGCTAGCTCAACGCCAACAGACGGAGACAACCACAACAATCACAAAAATATACAACGCCAAAGGGCGAGGCTCAAAACTCAAAAGAAAACCAACCACCAGATCAGAATAACACATGCGCGACTCTAAGGTCGAAATAAACAACTGGTCCAATAAACTTATCAAGTAATACAAATATGGTTGATGGAGCTTTCTAGATACAAATGAAATAATAAAAATACAACGGCGGTTCAGATACAAATGAACCAACCTACCGTGCAAATCACCCGAAATGAAAATGATATGCCAGCAACTGCCAAGGGGAAACCTGTACATCGCACCTGTAAAGAATTTGGCACAACGGGGGTGAGTTGCCAACTCGTGAGTAGAAGACATCTACGAAAAGAAATCGAATGCACGACGCTATCCTAGGTCATAATAATACACTACTATATCCCAAACATCTAGTAATAGCAGGGTAATACTACGTATAAGTGCAAATACTCCGTGTCGTGTCCGTGCCTCATATGATACTATGTCATATGAAATGAAATGCATGCACCATGAATGTAAAGTAACAAATCCTGAAATCCAGATATATATGTATAAGAACTCTTTAGCTGTTATCATAGTAAAGTGGGTATAAGCATCTGAAATCTCTACAATGAAAACCATGGAAATCCGTGTCAAGCATCGACACAATACATGTAACCTCAAGTCTCAATATGTCGGGCTCCGTCAGTCCGGATCGGCCCATATCATCAAATCCCTCGACAACGGTCGGTATCCTCCGGATATCCGCCGCGCCAGACATCACCGGTAGGTAGCCTTCCCCTGCCAGGCTCATCGTCTACAACTCGATCTTCTTGCCCCGGGGTACCATACCGGGCCCACTATGTACCCGAGACGGTTCATCCACTCCTCGAATCGGGTCTCCAAATCCATCAGAAAACATGAAATACTCATGGTGGACGACACATACATCACGAGAAAACCGCATTTTATTTTAAAAAGAGAAGAGGAGAGAGAGAGAGAAGTTTTGATATATTTTTGCGGTTTTCCCTAAAAATCCAGAAATCTCATAGAAATCCAAATCTCAAAATCATAAGTAACTATATGATAGGTGTCGGCATATGTCCATAATACTGCATGATAACACGAAAATATGAATGCATGAATGTCTAAGTAATGAATATCATGTCTTATACTTTCCATCAGAGAGTGATCACAATATTATATCGGTTTAGTTGTTAACTGATTCTATCAATAAAAGATAATATGATCTAAAGTGTACGTGACATAGAAATTACCGATGATGATGTGTGTGAGCCGGCAAATAAGTGTGCGTGGAATATGCGCATCATCGGTAATGGTGCTGGTGTCCTAACAGGTAAAGTTTATAATGATTATAGCAACATATAAAAGAACATGCACCATGATTATCACAGTATGAATGTAAATACAGATGTGCATTATCCACTCCTCTGCGAGATATGAGTACAACTACCACTATGTGAGTCAAACCTAAACCAGTGTCCATCTAACATCCTAAGGAACTAAACCTAATAGACTAGTCAGTAAGAAACTAGAGTCTACCTAAGGTCTGAATCAATATCTCTAATAGTCGGCGATCCCGCCTCAATAGCGTCACGTACGTAGTACGGCTTCCTCGAATCAAGAGTGCGGATCAATCATCAAATCTAAGCCTCGCACGGTAAACTCCATCGTACGGCATCCCAATATCGGGGTACGGTCAAGTATCTCCTAGGTGTCTCCTCATTCGAATAATGTCATGTGTATCATATTGTGACTAGGTCATACTTATATGATATCGGTATCAGGTCACACCAATATAATATCGTAATCAAGTTATACATATATCAGATCGTGATCAGTCACAAGTTACAGTCCGGATACTATTCTAGCGTCCCATGTACATCAATATCACCACCACTCTTTATCATTTATATATTCATGTTCATTATCTCATTCTCTAATGATCCGCTAACACTTTATTACGACTGGAGTCAAGAATCACGGCATCAAGCCCAGTTATACTGTTTCATCATACCTCGGATATCATATCACATCACTGAATCACCTATACGTGTTGTATATATATGTATATACCTATACCTAGTTCTATATATATATACACATACACGTACCCCATATCGAGTTTCAGTATGTGCGTGGGTGTGTTTCTATCTGAAACCTACGAATCTCTTCTAAGGTACTCATCCTCTGATATGGCTTTCCTAAATCGGTCTAGTCCAGCCTAGGGTCAATACTAGGGTCCTACTAGGGTCACGTCTGGTTTCCTAATGTCAATAAGTACTAATCCTATTCTACGTTGCGGGGGTGCTAAACGCCATCCACCCGACTTCCCCCCGTAGATATGCATCTACTCACCTGGTCCATGTCTGCCGAAGACAGTGTCGCCATCCTCCTCTTCATCGCCCGCAGTCCACGTGGGGGTACCTAGACGCAAACATATAAATAGCATCGTAAACCGAATCACATACAAAAGTCAAACGATACAAGGAACAAGCATAGGTTAAAACCTATGTCCCGTCCACGCAAAAGAACCAAATACCGCTCGATATCGGCGTATAAACTCCGATGGATCGAGATAACATCATCAAACAACTTGTAGTTTTAAAACACATTACTTATACTATAAAACACGATTAAATCCATCGAAACCCTAAAATCTGTCAAACCGTCCAATTTCGCAAAAACCCGAAAATGCCAGTATACCGTTTTTCATCAAAACTTGACATTTAAATGAAACTAATGGTCATAAAACTCATTAAATAGCATTACTAGACTATACAAACCATTACTATATTTTTATTACACAAATTTATATTAATTTGAAATTTCTAGTTTGCAACATTTAACAATTTACAACATTTTCCAAGCAAAATACCACAATTCCACCTCAAAACATGATTTTGCATAAATTAATCACTTAAACCACAATTTATGATGATAATGATATAATGAAACTATAATTATATTTTTAATCACATTTATTTAGAAATTCCTAAAATCTAGTTTACAAAATAATAGCATTTTATTACAATTTTCCAATTATCAAAGGAACTAGTGACCAAACTATGTTTTCCATTCCAATAACAAGTTAATATCCTCACTAAAACCACAATCTTGTGATAACAACCTCAATTAGAATTTTATATCACCAATAATTATGTTTTTTAAAAACCTAGTTAGCAAAAATACTTAATTTATACAATTTGAATGAACAATTTACAATTCAACCACCATGCATGATTTTCTCATTCTAAAATTGTTAAACTAGTTATTATAAGCCTAATTAGTAAATAAAAATTATAACTTGATTTTACAACCCTAACTTAAATTTTGAAAATTTAAATAGAAACCACAACTAAACTTGCAAATAAGCTAGATTAATAAAGCAAACAACAATTTGATTATGGTTTAGGATTTTATACCTCAAGTGATGTGGATCAACATGAAAACTTAGCCTCCCAAAGATGCTAATTTTGCTCCAAGAACCAAACTAAAATGAGCAAAGAATAAAGGGTAGAGAATAAATAGGATTTTATGCATTTTTTATTGAATTTTGGTGGATTTTTAATGATTTTTTGTAATAAAAAGAAGTGGGAAATGGGGGGGCTGCCATGGGGATGATGGCCGGCCATATGAGGAAGAGAGGGAGAAAAAGAAAGAGGGAAGAATTGTGTAGAAGGTTCACACATAATGATGTATACATATGTCTTTTCATGCTTTATTTATTTTCTTTTCATTTCTTTACTATAGCAACTCAAGAAAACTCTAGAAAATAGCAAAAATTTGCAAATAATTTTTGCATGATACATACTAAATTCTAACATGCCATGGTTCATTTTTACAAATTAAAACCATTTAAATTTGTAATTTACACTAATTTAGTGTAAAAATAAAGCTTATGTTAATATTTAAAATAATTAATTTAGGAAAAATATTTTATTAAACTAAAAATTTATAAGTGGCTAAATAAACACTATTTACTAGTAATTACATAATTAAATTGGTATTTTTGAATTTATAATGAAAAACAATTGCGGTTTGATTTTACGAAAAATACATTTTGCTTTACCGAAAATCATAAAATTCACTTAAACAATTTTATTCATTTAATTATTTTAAAATGTTACACACTATGAGTTTTTGGTGATGTCGTTCGGACTCACCAGTGCGGCAGCAGCGTTCATGGATCTGATGAACCGGATTTTCAGGCCGTTCCTCGACCAGTTTATTATAATGTTTATTGATGACATACTGGTCTACTCTAGGAGTCGTGAGGAGCATGAGCAGCACTTGAGGATTACTCTGCAGATATTGAGAGAGCACCAGCTGTACGCTAAATTCTCAAAGTGCGCGTTTTGGCTTGATAGAGTTGACTTCCTGGGTCATGTGGTGACTGGTGATGGTATTCTTGTGGACCCGAGGAAGATCAAGACTGTACAGCTTTGGCCTAGACCTGTATCGGCGACTGAGGTCCGCAGCTTTTTGGGCTTAGCTGGTTATTATCGTCGTTTTGTGCAGGATTTCTCGAGTATCGCTGCACTGCTGATTGGACTGACCCGGAAGGGAGTTCCTTTTCTTTGGACTGATGCGTGCGGGCAGAGTTTTCAGCAGTTGAAGACTCGGTTGACGACAGCACCAGTTCTTTCTTTACCTTCTGGATCAGGCAGCTATGTTGTTTATTGTGATGCTCCTCGAGTGGGGCTCGGCTGTGTATTGATGCAGCACGACAGAGTGATTGCTTACGCTTCTAGGCAGCTGAAGAAGCACGAGCAGAATTACCCCACTCACGATCTTGAGATGGCTGCGGTGGTCTTTGCGTTGAAGATTTGGAGACACTATTTGTACGGGGAGTCGTGTCAGATCTTCACGGATCACAAGAGCTTGAAGTACATTTTCTAGCAGCATGATCTGAATCTGAGACAACGCCGTTGGATGGAGCTAGTGAAGGATTATGATTGTGAGATCCTTTATCACCTGGGCAAGGCGAATGTGGTAGCTGATGCTTTGAGTCGTAGGCCCGGGGGTAGCTTATCCCAGTTGAGCGCAGTTCAGCGTCAGTCTTCTACAGATTGGCAGCTCTTGTGTGATGGTAGAGTGCAGTTCGGGTTCACTTCCGCTGGGGGACAGTTTGCTCATGTCCGCGCCCGTCCACTACTACTTGAACGTATCCGTGAGGCGCAACCCAGTGATGCCTGTTTGTCGGAGATACTTGAGCTTGTTCGACAGGGTACAGTTTCGGAGTTCATGATTGATGACCAGGGTGTGCTACGATATGGGACTCGCTTGTGTGTACCAGATGCTGATGGGTTGAGACGCGATATCCTAGAGCAGGCACATCAGTCGGCCTTTAGCGTTCATCCAGATTCCACCAAGATGTACCGTGATTTGAGAGACTTTTACTGGTGGGAAGGGATGAAACGCGATATTTCGGACTTCGTTTCGAGGTGCCTGACTTGTCAGCAAGTCAAGGTTGAGCATCAGAGACCGGCTGGAGAGTTGCAGCCTTTACCCGTTCTAGAGTGGAAATGGGAGCAGATTTCCATGGACTTCATTGTGGGTCTACCCAGGACCGGTAGGGGGTATGACTCCATTTGGGTGATTGTTGACCGGTTGACGAAAGCGGCTCACTTCTTTCCAGTGAAGGCCACTTTCGGTTATACTCAGTATGCTCGGTTGTACATAGATGAGATTGTGCGTTTGCACGGTGTTTCCACATGCATAGTATCCGACAGAGGCACCCAGTTTACTAGCCGTCTTTGGCAGAAGCTTCAGGAAGCTTTGGGTACCCGGTTGAGTTTTAGCACCGCTTTTCATCCACAGACCGATGGTCAGTCGGAGCGGACTATTCAGACTCTGGAGGATATGCTCCGTGCATGTGTGCTTGATGTTGGTGGCAGTTGGGATCGTCACTTGCCGTTGATTGAGTTCTCCTACAACAACAGCTTTCAGGAGACTATTCAGATGGCACCTTTTGAGGCTTTATATGATAGAAAGTGTCGATCGCCAGTCTGTTGGACCGAACTTAGTGAGAGTCTGGTTTTGGGACCCCAGCTAGTTCAGGAGATTACAGAGAAGATCCAGTTGATTCAGGACAGGATGAGAGCAGCCCAGTGCAGGCAGAAGTCTTATGCCGACCGTCATCGTCGCAGACTTGAGTTCGCAGTGGGGGATCATGTATTCCTGAGGATTTCTCCGATGAAGGGCGTTATACGATTTGGGAAGAGGGGGAAGCTCAGTCCCAGATTTGTAGGTCCTTTCGAGATCCTTAAGCGAGTGGGTTCCGTTGCTTATCGTTTGGCGCTCCCGCCTAGTTTTCCGGATGTTCACCCCGTTTTCCATGTGTCGATGCTTCGTAGATACCTGCATGATCCTTCTCACATAATTCAGCACGAGACCGTTCAGCTTGAGCGCGATCTTTCGTTCACCGAGCAGCCGGTAGTTATTTTGGATCGACAGGTGAAGAAACTTCGGTCAAAGGTCTTACCATCTGTGAAGGTTCTATGGCATAGCCCTACTAGTGAGGAGATCACTTAGGAGGCCGAGAGCGAGATGCGGAAGAAATTCTCTCATCTTTTTGAAGGTATGCTTAGTAGTCAATTTCAATTCGGGGACCGAATATCTATAAGGGGGACATTGTAACGTTTTAGAAATCGTTATGCGAATTTTTCCATTTTAGGGTTAAATTGTCGGTATTTTCCGTTTTAACCCGACTGTGTTCTAACGACCATATAGACTTGCCAGCACCTAGTTTAGCTAAAATAAAGCTAGTGCGCAAGCTTTGGGGGTATATGGGACGTTTTGGTTCAATTAGAATTTTTCCCAATTTTAATATTATTTTAATGCGGTATTCACATTTTGGGAAATTTCTTTTAAGTGAACTTTTCATCAATTATGTTTGAGTTAATTCAACCCTTTCTTAGTATCTAGATATTTGTATGGGTTTTAGAATTAAAGTTAAAGAAAAAGAAAAGGAATGCAAGAGGTGCATGCATGTACATGTGAATGCATTTATGAGCATTAATCACTAGAAATTGCTATGAAATTCCACACAACTCCATCCTTCCTCCCTTGGCCGAATTCTTTCTCATTCTTCTGCCCTTGATCACTTCTTTAATCAATAACAACAATTCCAAGCCAATAAATCTCCAAAATTCCTAAAATATATCACAAAAATACTACGAGTCTTGGTTTTTGCTTCTTGATCACTTGGAGCTTGGATCTTGGGAGCAAGGATTGTCAGGTATAATCCCTAATCTGTTAATTTAGAGTTTTTATGATGGGTAGCTCGTTGGTTATTGTTTAGAACACGTTAGATATCGATTAGTGCAATATCGTATTCTTTTGTGTCTTGTTGAGTTTCTGGGATCCGCTCCGACCTGAAATTTTTACTGGGTAACTAAACAAAATTGTAGTGATGTACTAGTGACCCTAGAGCACTACCTGAGACACGAGCACCATCCCATCGGCCATGGCCGACGACCCTTTGGCGAATTTCGGCGACGCCGGCTATGTAGGGAGGTGTTGGGGTTTGGTTTTTGTGGGTAGTTGTCTTATGTTGGTTAGGTGTGTTTGGTACTGTTTACTTTTTTAGTAATTGCAGTATGAAAATCTGGAATCATTTTCCTATAATCTAGTGTTTTGTGTCCGCGTGTTACGTTTTGCGACACGAATCGTGATCTTGCACAGCTGCTGTACTCAGATTGGTTTTGTGGTATCGTTACGCACGTTAGCCACTAGACGGACACTCGTGAGTTAGTTTAGTGTTGGTGCGTTGTTTTAAAACGTAGTTTTACGTTATATTGGTCGAATTCTGAGATGTTTGCACTATTTGTGTGTTTTTGAAATTATAGCGTCGCAAGCGGGGACTTCGGACGCTGCGAACAACAAGAAGCAGGTGGTCGGATTTTCATAGCTCGAGACCATCGGTGAGTAGATTTAACATCTACGGGGAAATCTCCCGTATGGCGCTAAGCGTCAGGGCTAGATATGATATGATATTAGCCGTATGTTTATGTGCTCATATAGAGATATTGCATGATTTTCATTGCATATAGTTACTTGTTGTGCCTGATACTGTATCTATTGTACACTGCACTATTATTGACAGTCCATGTTGCACGAGCACCAATGATATGCTACACACACACTGTCGGTAATTGCCATGATACGCACAACACAAATATTCCTTGATATACCTTGCTATTGGTTAGCGACATTGAAACAGTTATTCTTGTGCGATAGCGCATATGACATATAACATACCTGATTACCTACATGCTCATACATATGCCATACTATACCTACATGTTCGCACATATACTTTGCTATTGTTACATGATCAGTTTTTATAACATATATATCGGTGGAATGGGACGCTGTATATATATGTATTTTGGATTTGGATTTTGGGAACCGCGAGATATATTTAATGACTTGATGCATTTAAATAGCGGATTTTTCCCGTGATATGCTCATATTGACGTTTTATGTTGCATATGTTAATTTATATGGATTTACGCATTTGAGATATGTTTTAATGCGATATGGGAATTTCAAGTGTCGATATTAGGCACTTATATTCCGAGAGATATATGGATTTTGAAAGACCGATACGTGGAACACAAGTGTCGAGATGGGATACTTGGGTTTCGAGGAATGTATGGATATCAGAAAGACCGATACGTGGAATACAAGTGTTGAAGTGGGATACTTGGGTTTCGAGGAACGTATGGATACGAGTATTTAGAGTGTCGATGTTTGACACTCAGGTTCCATGAGACTTACAGGATTTGAGGGCCGATCTGAGTATTTTTGGGATTTGGGGTGTTGTTGATTTACACCGGGCTTTTCCATGCTTATGATTTATGCATGAGATTATTTATTTTCCCGCACTCAGTACTCAGTTAATATGCACTTATTCATGTAGATATAGTATCTGGTGGTGTACCTTGATCATGATAGTCGCATATTTATATTGTCATACTCATGCTACCAGCTTACATACTATTGATCATTGCTGTTAGTGCATACTTACGATTTCAGTATGATGTTATTTATTATTCACGAGTTGGCAACTCACCCCCGTTGTGCCACAGTGTTTTGCAGGACTTACCCTCAGAGTAGTCGCGGCAGGGCGTCTTATCATCTCTACTTTTGCGGATACCGCTCCGTTTGGCTGTGAGGCCTTTGCTTTTAGGTGGGTTGCGGTTATCTGTTTGTACATTGTATATCTTTTTGGTTGGATCTAGTATTCTCCATCTACCACTGTTGTATATGACTTAGAGACGACTTGTGAGGATTCAGTGTTGTATTATTTGGTGGCTTTGGATGCCGTGCTCGTGGGAGCCGGTTTTGTGAAAAGTTTACTTCTTTATGCAGTTTTCTTCTATATTTCTTCGCTTAGGCGTCGTATACATATTTGGTGGTTGTCTCCGCCATTGGGCGTGATTTGCTCCCGTTTGGGATGCTTTTTATATTATCTATGTTGTACCAGTTTTCGGGGCTAGTTTTTACATGGAAGGTGCTGCCGAAATTTTCAAGAACGAAAACTAAACTTAAAGATTATTTTACTTGAGAATTTCCGAATGCTTTAAACTATGTTTTTTCCGTTGATCCAGATTTGGGTGGTTTAGATTTCTGGGTTTCGGCTTACTTGAGTTGCGTACGCCTGTAGACGTTACGTAGTTTAAGTGCCGGTTACGGGCCAAATTTTGGGTCGTGACAAGTGTACTCTAGTGTTTAACTCTATATTCGAGCCAATCTTAACCCAAATTAGCTAAGTCTTCCAGAGGCAGGACCCCCCCTTTTGACTGAACCGCAAATACTCTCTTGTCTTCCAAAATTGATCATCTCATATGACATTCAAGGCAAAACCCAGAGCCTTTCAACCAACATTGGTTCAAAGATACATCTCTTCACTCCTCTGATATTTGTCGTTGTAATCCTTCAGCGTCTTCAGAGAGGTGATAGTCCCGACAACCAGACATTTTACGGACTGTGAGGTCCTTAAACTCATGGACTACGATGTCCTTAAACTTTACAGACTATGATGTCTCTAAACTGCCACGGACTGTGGAGTCCTTAAACTCATGGACTATGATGTTCTTAAACTTTACAGACTATGTTGTCTCTAAACTGCCATGGACTGTGGGGTCCTTAAACTCAAGGACTACGATGTTCTTAAACTTTGCAGACTATGATTTCTCTAAACTACTACGGACTGTGGGGTCGTTAAACTCATAGACTATGATGTCCTTAAACTTTATAGACTATGATGTCTTTAAACTGGACCGCAAAGTCCCTAAATTAAAACAATAGAGCTCAAATGCTCTTTTGTTGGATCTAAACGATCCCGTTAAGTTGATCTTAGTCTAAAATTAGGCTAACGTATCCTTAACAACCATTTAAGTCGATCTCAATCTCAAATGAGATTAACAATCCTTAAATCAATCCAACTACAGATCCCTCGCTGACATTGGTTCAAGAGTACATCTCTTCACACCTCTGATATGTGTCGTCGTAATTTTTCAACGTCTTCAGAGAGGTGGAGGGTCCCAACAACCAAAAACTTTATAGATTATGATGTCTTTAAACCCCATGGATTACGATGTCCTTAAACCCAATGGACCGCAAAGTCCCTAAACTAAAGCAATAGAGCCCAAATGCTCTTTTGTTGGATCGAAATGATCCTGTTGAGTAGATCTTAGTTTAAAATTAGATTAACGTATCCTCAACAAACGTTTAAGTTGATCTTAGTCTCGAATGAGATTAACGATTGTTAAACCTAAACCAAAACCCAAATCTAAGAAAATACGGATTTGGACTAATCAACGCCCTACAGGCGACAACATAAATTAGTCTCCGCATACAATCCACGGGCAACCAAAAACAAAACAAATACACATGACACGAAGTGACCATCTGGAGAAGGAGAAAGTTGTTACCGCGATGCGGTAATGTAATTAACTGCAGGGACTTGCGCCTGCAGGGAAGAGCGTCCCCATAATCAAAACCCTTCAAATGAGGGGGAATCTGACGAAGTCTGCTACAACGGCCGCATCCGTCTAAACCTCCGATATACGGTGCCATAAATCAACTTGGCATCTTCGGAGAGATGGACGAATAAAACCAAATAGTATCTGCTCCCAAATTCAGACAAGACGAACCTACGCGGTCGCGTTTCTGTATTCGGCGGAGAACACTTCTAGTTTTTTGTTATTCGTTTATAAAGGGATTTTGCTTTACAGATCCATAAGGGTTGGTTGTCGACTTATCCGTTGCGCCCCCGATAATCCCAACAACTGGTATCAGAGCCACATTTTGTAGTTTTTGCAATTTAAGTTTACGGTGGGTGACGAAGCCTGTGTCTGCTCCCCATCTTCTTAGATTATAATACTTTTGATAATGGTTCATAAGGATCCGTGGGAAAGGTTTTTATTTCGGAATTAAAAATGACGGATAAGAAAGCAAATAGCACAATGTTCGAGATGACGAAATTTAATGGGAAACAAAATTTCTCGATGTGGCAGAGAAGAGTTAAAGCACTTCTGCTAAATGAAGAGCTGTTTAAGGCACTTGTGGGTAGTAAACTTACCACCATGACAGATGACATGGGCGGAATTTGATCATAAGGCACAGTGCACGATAGAGATTTTTCTGGCGGATAATATGATGTATAACGTCATGAAGGAGACTTCTGCGACAAATTTGTGATTGAAACTAGAGAGCTTGTACATGGCAAAGTCGTTAAAAAAAGCTATACTTAAAGAAGCAACTATACAGATTACGCATGAAATAAGGGACTCCAATTCACGATCGCTGAAACAGTTTCAACAAGTTAGTAAGCGATTTTCTATGTCTTAAAGTCAAGTTAGAGGAGAAGGACCAACCGCTGGTGCTCCCATCTTCGATTCCAAATTCGTATGAACATTTGGTGACAACGATTCTCTATGGAAAGGAGACTCTCGATATGAAGGAGGTTAAAACGACACTACTCAATAATGAGATCATGAAGAAAGCAAATCTTTTGAAGGAGTTATTAGGGTTATTTGTCGGCGAAAGGGGAAGGTCGAAGAATAGAGACGGAGGCAAAAGCATAAGGGGAAATCCAAATCATTCGGGCAAGAGATGTAACACCCTAGTTCATTTATACCAATTCTAGTTCACGTATTTCTTTAATTATGGTATTT
This sequence comes from Agapanthus africanus, assembly GCA_030015575.1. Lineage (NCBI taxonomy): Eukaryota > Viridiplantae > Streptophyta > Magnoliopsida > Asparagales > Amaryllidaceae > Agapanthus > Agapanthus africanus. The sequence goes on along the minus strand of JASDDO010000024.1, from coordinate 543,519,775 downwards.
TCCTGTTTTACCGTGTTTTGGGTGCGAATAGTATTTTGACATCTGTATTTGCATTCTACCCGACCCGCTTGCTTGAAACCCGTCTTGATTCATGTTTATGATTTATCCTAACCTGTTACATGGACTCGTGCACTTTCATTTATTTGTACATTGCATACTCGCATTTTATCTAGCATTTGCATTTTAATATAACATTTTAAGTCACATAAAATATTTTAAAAATACATTGCATGGCCTGTATGATACCTCTAACCCTGTGGTAGCATCCGCGCATCTTGTTCTCGTCCCGTTCAGTGAAAATGACTTGTTTGGATGGCTATGCGCACATACGTGTATCCATTCTTGGGGGTATGCATTTTCGTTATCCGGATATTTAAATTTAGTTTTGGTCGACACATATATTTTTCATATTTCGAAACTGAATTTTTAGACCCGACCCGGGCGTGTTTTGGACTAAGTTTGTATTAACCAGAAAATCAAATTTTATTAATATAATATTTTAAATATTTAATTCACAGTTAAAATTTAGAAACCGAAAAGATTTTTTTAAAATTAAAATCAAAACGTTTTTTTACAACCCCTCTCTCTTTATCTTTCTTGGACCCCACCTCTCTCTTTCTCTTTCTTTTTCTGTTTCTCTCTCTCCCACTCAGTCTCTCTCTTCTCTCTTTCTCTCTTCTCTCGCGGACACTGTTCGCTCCTCGATTACACTCACCTCCCTTCACACATCCTACGTTCACCTCCCTCCTATTCCCTTCTCCCTCTTCTTTTTAAACCCCCGAGCCTCCACGAGAAAACCCAAACAACGAAACTTTAACCCTAACTCCTCGCTGCCCTCGACCTCAAAACCCGACCTAGTCACCACCTCCATCTCATCATCTCCTCGTCGTCATCTTTTTCTTCTTCCTCCTTTCCCCGAGCCTGCACCCCGCAGAACCCATCACCCAACACCTGCACACCTCGCCGCCGATCACCTCGTCATCCCCAGCACCTTCTTCTCTCCTCATCTCCGTCATCTCCTTCTCTCTTTTCCTTTCCTCAACCAACAATCCTTGCACACCCGAGCCTAACCCTAGCACCCAAATCCTAACTCCTCATAACCTAACCCGAGCTCCTCAACTCCTTTCCACCGCCCACGACATCCTCTCCTCGACACTATCACCTCCTTTCTGTCCCCAGAAACCACAGAGCACCAACCACAGTGACCTTTCTCCCTTCTTCTTCTTCCTCTTCTTTTCTTTTTCCTTTTCTTTTCTTTTCTTTTCTTGAATCTTGTAATTTCAGCGATCGCCGGAGCCGTGACCGCCGCTGCCATTCCAGACGATCTAGTGAACGTACCTTACTCGCGTGATCACCCTCTGGCCTTGCTTGGACCCGTCCCGCATGCCGTGCGTGCGTTGCGACGTTACCGACGTCGGACGTGCCGTGTGTATCCGTATTGTGATCCATCAAGGCAAGTTTATCTTGCTACATGCTATGTTACTCTATTTACATCCATTTGAATAAATATAATATATGTATTTTAAATTATGCATCCCATGTTATAGTTTTATAGTTTTACGACGTCCGTTTGTATTCATATCATTATTTACATATCTAGACGCATGCTAATTCATCTTACTACATGCTAGGTATAGTATTGTGCATCCATATGAGTAAAATGTTACCCGTTTATCACATTGTGCATCCATTTTACTGTTGTACTGTTTTCGGATATCCGTTTGCATCCATATCATTTAAAATATATATAACTGCATCTATAGATCACATTAATTCATATTACTATTATAGTAACACCCCATACTTAATAATGTGCATCCCACTTAGTTTTGGAACTGTAAATGTAACCCTAATTGATGTTTGTGCATCCATACCATTAATTATATATCAATTTGCATGCCATGTCACATTGTTTCATACTATTGTTGTATTAGTACTCCATGTTCAATAGTGTGCATCCTACATAATCATGGAACTGTAGTTGTAACTCTTGATAGTTATTTGAGCATCCATGTTCATTTGTGTCTACATACCATTAATTTTGCATACCTAATTGCACCCCATATTACATTAACTCATATTATGTTAGTTATATGTATGCCCTAGAGGCCATTACTGTACATGCGTTGTATATTGTAGTGGATGCTGGGACATATATAGGGAGGACTTTCTTGCTCGACATGATAGTATGCTATCTGGTTACTCTTTATCTTAACATGTACTCTGATTGTCTCTATGTTACATGTTGATAAAGCCCTTAGGATGAGTATTTGACTACCAGGACTATGATGCGGATCATACTAGTGGGGACAGTGTAGTCGCCAAGTACATCCTTCAAATGTTCCTAGTCATGGGAGTACCGAGACAGGGCATCGATACTCCAGAGTAAACTAGCGTATGCGCTTCTTGACCCATATGATGGGCGATGGATGATCCCATATCCATTGGTGTTTGACATCGGAGAAGGTATACGGGTGCTCAGTGGAGATTGGGTACACTGGACGGACGCGCCGAGAACTCCCAGATGGTATTATACCTCACGTCAGATGACAGTTCTCTGGTGACACTGGTACAGGTTAGTCTGTAGACCCGAGATCGTCATAGAGTCTTGTGTGATTTCCACTGTGCTTTGATTTCCATCATACCACGTCCAAGAGGGCGTGCAAAAAGGTGGCTTTTGGGTACAGTCCCGAATCACATGGAGGCGATGAGCGATAGGAGGGGATTCGTCTCTCCCGGTATAGGGAGTTAATGTTGCGCTGTGTTCGATTGGTTATAATTGGAAATCCCTGACCAGGGTTGCTGAGATTTACTGGTAAGTGTTATCAGTAGCTTCTTGAACTGTTATAGACCTCATATCGACACGACTTATCAAGCTATTCGGGTCTGACGTTTACCAACCCTAGGCAAGATATGCGACATATCAAACGAAGAGACCGGACCGTACGGGAGTGTTACTGATTGGATTCGCAAGAGAATGTACAGGCTTGCTTATTGATCTTCTGATCGCTCAATACCTGGGTAGCTGTTACGTTTAGCTGACCGCTTGCAGCTTGTGGGTGTTTGATATGATCATCACCTACTGCCGGCTATTGACGATTCTTTAAAGTCCTACACAGAGGTTTCCTGGCTCAGGCAAAACAGAGTAGGAGCACATATATGATATGTGCGGGATCGAGAACAATACGTGTATGTGATACCGTATTAGATTCTCGTGATATGAGATATCGGCCGGGTATATGTGATATAGCCGGGTCATCGGATCAAGTGTTGATTCGATGAACTAATACAGATTATATTAGTCGGTTATTTGTGAAATAGCCGGATTATGGGATAAAGTGTTGATTCGATAATTTAATGTATAATTATATATTTGATATATTAAATTACATTAACTAATATAAGCTCACTAAAAGATTCTTTTTCTCACTCGGGTAATACATTGATATATATGTGATATATGTTAATTGTATTATTTTATTTTGTTACAAAATATATTATATATGTGATATATAATATTGTAACAAGTTAAGGTTACAAATGCAACATGTTTTGTTGAGTTTAAACATGGTTTGGGTTTGGATTTGGGTTAAACTTTCTTGAAGCTTCTAGAAGCTTTGTTTTTGTTTTTAACTAAAGATATTTTCTAAAGATATTTTGGTTGATGTTTGTTAACCCAACCCAACCCTTCACCATGGTTAAGTCTCTACATGGGTTAAGTTATCATACTTAACCCATGGTTGCATTTCTAACCTCACTAGATTTCATTATTCATCACAAAAGGATTTGATCATCTTCTTCCTTCTTCTTCCTTGCATGAAAAGCTTTCTAGCTTTTTGTGAAGTAATGAAAATGAGTGAGAAATAGAAAATAAATGAAAGCTAAATTCCTACTTCATCATCCTCATCTATTCTAGCTACTTAGAATAGGGTGTTTGCTTTGCTAATACTTGATTAGCAAAGCAAGAGCTTGGGTTTGAGTTTTTTCAAGGTAGATCATCTTAGTTATCGAAGATCGGAAGTAAGCTTGCATCTTTCTCTTCATGGAGCCTCTCTAGAGTCCGGGTGCTCGATGATCGCAGTGAAGGGACCTCAACACGGAGCTTTAGAAGTGAAGGAATGGACTACAAAAGTTGTAATCCCTAACTCTTAGAAGTAAAGTTGTTTACTTGCTTTGTTTCGCCTAATCTCTAGTCTAAGATCTTGGTTAGGGTTGTTCGGCACGTCTAAAATTTTAAATCGGGCATGGTTGATATCTTATAGACCCTTATGACAGTGCCTAGTAACCCTACATATTATTAATACATTAGTACTACATGCTTGATATTGTGCATCCTACTTAGTCATGGTATAACCCCTAGTGGATATTTGTACACCCATGCTGTTATCATACATCCGCATTTTACCCTGATTCAATACTTACTACATTTTACTATTGGGCACCCACTTGATATATGTACACTACCTGACATGACCTGATATATCACTACTTGACATGTTACCTGATTCTCTTTCTAATGCCGACAATCCTGACATGTTGTCCCGATGGACATATCCTGTTGTCTGTATAGACAAACCTGTTCCTGCTTGATCCTGTGTTGGCATTAGCTTCAGATTAATCAATACCTGACTTGAACACATAACTTGGGGGTATGGGGAAATCAATGATGAAACCTAACTTATAACTCAACGGTTTGATACTTATACTGATCAGTTTTACGGGCTAGGCCAGCCCCGGGATGATGCTGCTGACATCATTCGTCTGTACATGTTACCTGTTTACTGCCTAGCGGCACGTCTCGGATTCAGCCCGAGAGTCTTGACCGTGGTCCCGGGCATGCACGGGATACTATTGAGTTACATCGATGATTCATTAAATTGATTTCACAGAATTGAGAGTAGTTACCCAGTAGTTTAGTTCAGATTACCCACTGCACGTCGCACGTTACATATGCTTTTACTCTTCACTGTTCCATATTCGTGTTACTGTTATACCTTTATTACTGTTCATACCCGTGCCTGCATGTTTGTTACCCCTGATTATATTATTGTTGATATTATGACGCATTGACATCTGGGTTTTGCATGGCCCAGATCCTCTACCTTTGCAGCAGGCCGACCATGAGTATTTCAGAAAACAGGCCGAGCAGTGAGGACCTGTTAGTATTTTAGTTTAGTTTTCTTTCAGCATTTTCATTCCTGATGTGAGCCCGTATTTGGGACGTACACTCCAGATTATTATTGTTTATTGGATCTATTACTTCCGCATATTATTTCTTGACTCGTTTATTATGGCTTATGGACATGTACTAAATAGTTTATTTTATTTTTACTGTTCTTGATATCTTGTAGACAGCCGTAATGTGACTGTGGAGGGATGTTTCCTAACCACAGGTAGCATAGTTGGCTTTGTCACGTGCCGATCTTAGCACTCTGGGAAGCGGGACGTGACAGGGTTTGTTTGGTATCAGAGCCATAGGATTTAGATTAATCGGGTTTGATTCTTTTGTAGTTGGGTATTAGACCCAATACGCGAATCAGAAAACTCGTAATTAGGAACATGTCCTGCCACCTTGTTCTCATAATTCTTGAATCTTATCTTTCTCTTGATCCTTTGTCTTGATGATATGCAAACAACTTTGCATCTCGATTTGAAACCTTCTGGTTCCCTATTGTTTCTTTCTATTCTGATACTAGAAGTTGGGCGACTTGAACGGAGTTATGTGATTGTACCCATGAACTGCAGTATGGTTACAATGCGGTACTCTATTTAAATAACTTGGAGTCCTGGTCTTGATTCATTTCCTTGTTCCATGGTCGTTTTATCATCTTGGTTCTCTCAATTTCATTGCTTACCAGTTCATATTTTGCAGATTTCTTGGTGATCGATACCGGCAGTTATGATGTTGTCTTGGGAATGGACTTTTTCGGCACTTTCCACGCTCATATTGATTACCTTGACTTGTGCATGGACACGTGCATATCATATTTAGTACATACTGGTATTTTATCTAGTATCGCATCTTTTACTATATAACATTTTAAGTCATGTAAAATATTTTTAAAATACATTTCATAGCTTGCACGATACCCCTAACCCCGTGGTAGCATCCGCGCATCTTGGTCTTCGTCCCGTTCAGTGAAACGGACGTGTTTGGATAGCTATGCGCACTTGCATGCATCCGTTCTTGGGGGTATGCTTTTTCTTTAACTGAGCATTCATTTTGAAATTTGGAAGTTGCATATATTTTTCATATTTTAAACCTGAATTTTTAGACCCGATCCGGACGTGTTTTGGAGTAAATTTGTATTTGCCAAAATCTCAAAACGGACTAATATTATAATATTATATTTCTTATTTCATTTAAAATTTTCTTTAACTAAATAAATATTTTCATAACTAAATATATTTTTTAAAAACAAACAATATCAGACCTCCTCTATCTCTCTCTCCATGCAGATTCTATATTAATTCCTTAATTAATTTTTTTTATAAATTACGTACTCTCTCTCTTTCTTCCTTCTCTTTTTCCCCAGTTCCCCACGAAACCATACACCCCACGTCTCTCTCTCCTCCCTCTTCGTCTTCTTCTTTATTTTTTCTTTTCCCGCCTTTCTTCTTCGTCCTCGTGGCCGCGTGAACCCATGCCCGCGCTCGCTTGTTGCCATCGCCACCACCGCCGACGCCCACGTCGGCCTCCCCTCCTTTTCTCTCTCTCTCTTCTTCTATTCTCTTTCTCTTCTTCTTTCTCTCTTGGCTTCTCGGTTTTCGATCGTCGCCGGAGCCGTGCTCGTCGCCGACGATCCGAGCGACCCAGAAGACGTTCTCGTGCAGCGTGGTCACTTCTTGCATTGGTTGGTTCCATTCCGGGCACGCGTATGTGCATCACAACTTCTACTGACATCCGATGTGCCGTACGCATCCGTCGTGTGATCCGATCAAGGCAAGTAAAACTTGCTACATACTATTGTATTATTATATACTTATTCAACTGCATATTGTATCGGTAGATTGAATTTAATGCCGCATGTTCCATATTAACATTTCGATGTCCATTATATCATTTTAGATTTATAGCTCGAAACATACCATGTTGCATTTAGTTTTACTATACATAGTACCAACATCCATATTTAAATCATAATAACACTTATTTGCATAGCCTATAGTATCCATTTTATAGTTTATACTCTATCGGACGACCGTTTACATACAACTAGCCTAATTTATATTCAATTGCATCTCTAGATTATTTAGTACATATTAACATGATTTTAACATCCATATTTGTTATACTGTATTCAAGTAATGTTGAAACTATCTCTTAAACCCAAACTGATAACCGTGCATCTACATACCTTAATCTGTACCTGATTGCATTTCACATTACAATGTTCCAGTTATTGTTCTATTAGTACCCATGCTTGTTTTGTATACCCATGCTTATGTTAGTTGGATTATTTGAGCACCCACATGACATCTTGTGCACCCTGACATGACTTGTTACACCTACTACCTGACCCGACATGGTATCGTGCACCTCTTGACATGACATGATACCTATATATTACCTGGCTTGACCTGATGTACCATGGCTTTACCTATTACCTGATCTTGTGTCTAATGCTAACAAACCTGACCCGTTGTCCGTACGGACAGTTCTTGTTGTCTATCCAGACAAACCTGTACCTGCCTGATCCTGTGTTGGCATTAGCTCTAGATTACTTAATACCTGACTTGAACACATATAACTTGGGGGTATGGGAAAATCAATGATGAAACCTGACTTGTAACTCGACAGTTCGCTACCTTTACTGATCAGTTTTAGAGGCTAGGCCAGCCTTGGGATGATGCTGCTGACATCATCCATCGTTATCCACTATCTTTTAGAGGCTAGGCCAGCCTTGGGATGATACCATGGACATCATTCATCGTTACCCCTTTTCCTTTTAGTGCCTAGCGGCATGTCTCGGTTTCAGCCCGAGAATCTTCACCGTGATCCCGGGCACGCACGTGATACTATTGAGTTACATCGATGATTCATCTAATTGATTTCAAAGACTTGAGAGTAGTTAACCCAATAGACCAGTTTGGATTACTCACTGCACACTACCTTTCACTGCCCTGATTTATATTGCTGTTACACCTGCTTTACTATTTATGATCATACTTGCATGTCTTGCTACCCTGTTTATATATTATTGCTTGATGTTATAACGCGCTGACGTCTGGGTTTTGCATGGCCCAGATCCTCTACCTTTGTTGCAGACTGATCAGGAGCATTGCCGCTGTTAGACCGAGCGGTGAGGATCCTGTTGGTATCCAGTTTTACTTTCTAGGTGTTTATTTGATCTTTTGCTTCCGCATATTATATTATTTCTTGACTCATTTATTCTGGCTCATGGACATGTACTAGATAGTTTAGTTTACTTTCCTGTTCTTGATATCACTACAGCCGTAATGTGACTGTGGAAGGATAATTCCTATCCACAGGTAGCATGGTTGGCTATGTCACGTGCCTACCTTAGCGTAGTCTGGGAAGCGGAGCGTGACAGAGGCGTACAGTTCCGCGTATTCCGTACATCCAGGAGGCACGAAGGTGTACCGCGATCTAAGACAGCATTTCTGGTGGGAAGGCATGAAAAGGGAGATTGCTCGCTTTGTAGCGAAGTGCTTGGTGTGTCAGCAAGTTAAAGCTGAACATTAAAGGGTTGCTGGTTTGTTGCAACCACTTCCGATTTCTCAATAGAAGTGGGAACATATAACCATGGATTTCGTGACAGCTTTACCACGGAGTCCAAAGGGCAACAATGCAGTTTGGGTGATTGTTGATCGTTTGACTAAGGCAGCTCTTTCCATACCATTTCGAGTTGGTTAATCACCGGAATCGTTGGCAGAACGGTACATGCAGGAGATTGTAAGATTGCATGGTGTACATGTGAGCATCGTGTCCGATCGTGGCACCCGATTCTCATCGCACTTCTGGAGGAGTTTACAGGAAAGTTTGGGGACGCGATTGAAGTTTAGCACAGCTTATCATCCCCAGACAGATGGCCAGTCGGAGAGAACGATCCAAACTCTTGAAGATATGTTGAGAGCTTGCATGTTGGACTTCAAGGGTTCGTGGGAGGATCATCTACACTTGGTGGAATTTTCGTACAATAACAGCTTTCAGGCGACTATTCAGATGGCTCCATTCGAAGCATTGTATGGTTGCAAGTGTCGCTCACCCGTTTGTTGGGACGATGTTGGAGAACGAAAATTGTTGGGACCGAATTTGATAGTGCAAACAGTAGAGAAGATTATTGCTATCCGGAATCACATGAGGGCAGCACAAGATCGACAAAAGAGTTGGGCCGATACATCGAGAAGACTTCTAGAGTTCGCTGTTGGTGATCTGGTGTTCTTGAAGATATCACCGACTAGAGGAGTGATTCGCTTTGGGAGTCGTGGCAAGCTTAGTTCTCGATTCGTGGGGCCTTTCGAGATTATGGAGCTTGTTGGAGAAGTGGCTTATCGATTGGCGTTACCATAATCTTTGGCGAATGTTCATGACGTGTTTCATGTATCTCAACTCCGTAAGTATGTTTGAGACGAAACACACGTGCTGGATCATTCGGAGCTGACTGTAAGGGAGGATTTGACCTTTGTGGAACGACCGATGTCGATTGTTGATCGAAGAGAAAAGGTCCTTAAAAACAAGGTTATCCCTCTCGTTCTTGTTTCTTGGGGAAATCACTCGCATGGAGAATCGACTTGGGAACGAGAAGACGAAATTTGACAGAAGTTTCCACACTTATTCTTGTAGATTCTTGATTGTTTATCTTTTCTTGTTCCTGGAATTTCGAGGACGAAATTCTTTTTGTAGTTGGGTATAATGTAACACCCTAGTTCATTTATACCAATTCTAGTTCACGTATTTCTTTAATTATGGTATTTTCCTGTTTTACCGTGTTTTGGGTGCGAATAGTATTTTGACATCTATATTTGCATTCTACCCGACCCGCTTACTTGAAACCCGTCTTGATTCATGTTTATGATTTATCCTGACCTGTTACATGGACTCGTGCACTTTCATTTATTTGACTAAAGTCTCTTCTCTTTTGTTATTCTTAAGGAAATAAGTAAACCCTAATTTAACCTAAACTTGATATAAGTCTCATACACCCATCTTGTATGTATCATCAAGCATGATACAAACATGTACACTTGCATATATCACATATAAACAATGTGCACAATCAAGTGAGAAAATAAATCATAAATGAGATAATACTAGTTAATGTAATGTAATATATCAAATATATAATTATACATTAAATTATTAAATCAACTCTTGATTTAATAACCCGGCTATAACCGACTAATATCATGTGTAACAACTTATCGAATCAACACTTGATCCGATAACCCGGCTATATTGCATACAACCGATCAATGTCATGAATCGCGAGAATAGAATACGGTATCTCATATCGTATTTATCTCGGTCCCGCACATATCACATATGTGCTCCTATTCCGTTTCTCTTGAGCCAGGAAACCCCTGTGTAGGACTCTAAAGACTCGTCAATACGCCGGCAGTAGGTGATGATCATATCAAACACCCACAAGCCGCAAGCGGTCTGCTAAACGTAACGGCCACCCGGGTATTGAGCGATCAGAAGATCAACAAGCAAGCCTATACATTCTCCTGTGAATCCAATCAGTAACATTCCCGTACAGCCCGGTCTCGTCGTCTGATATGTCACATATCTCGTCTAGGGGTGGTAAACGTCAGAACCCAGTTGCTTGATAAGTCGTGTCGATATGAGGTCTATAACAGTTCGAGAAACTACTGATAACACTTACCAGTAAATCTCAGCAACCCTGGCCAGAGATTTCCAGTTATAGCCAATCGAACACAGTGCAACATCAACTCCCTATACCGGGAGAGACGAATCCCCTCTTATCGCTCATTGCCTCCATGTGATTCGGGACTGTACCCAAAAGCTACCTTTTTGCACGCCCTCTTGGACGTGGTATGATGGAAATCAAAGCACAGTGGGAATCAGACAAGACTCTATGACGATCTCGGGTCAACAGACTACTCTGTACCAGTGTCACCGGAGAACTGCCATCTGACGTGTGGTATAATACTATCTGGGAGTTCTCGGCGAGTCCGTTCAGTGTACCCAGTCTCCACTGAGCACCCGTACACCATCCTTAATGTCAAACACCGATGGATATGGGATCATCCATCACCCATCATATGGGTCAAGATGCGTATACGCCAGTCTACTTTGGTGTATCGATGCCCTGTCTCGATACACCCTCGACTAGGAACAGTTATAGGATGTACTCGTCGACTACCGTGACCCCACTAGTATGATCTCATCATAGTCCCAGTAGTCGAGTACATATCCTAAGGGCTTTATCAACATGTAACATAGAGACAATCAGAGTACATGTTAAGATAAAGTACAACCAGATAGCATACTATCATGTCGAGCAAGAAAGTCCTCCCTATATATGTCCAAGCATCCATTACAATATACATCATATGTACAGTAATGGCCTCTAGGGCATGCATATAACTAACATTGTCGTGATTGATAGCCTTGTGTGCGATGTTAGATATACAGTTCAGATTCATTTGTATACTCGTTATTGCGAGGTGAGCGTCCGATATGTGGACTGCCATTTCTACTAGTTTGTATATTTTTTTATTGGGGCACGACCAGGTTAAGGTCGATGTCACCATTGTATATATTTTTCTTTTCTGTACTAGGATTATCCCGTGGAGGAGTGCTCGAATAGCCGGGTTCTAGAGGGCAACGGGCCCGCATCTCATGGCGTTGAGACCGGGGGCCTTACTCTAGAATTGACAAGCTATTCACCGCATTCGTAGGGGGTATAGGTTGACCCATGGAGGGGTGTTCACGTTACCGGATTTCGTGAAGTGTTAGGTGGCCCATTCACTTTGTTGATTAGGGTTGCTGTTTCCTGATTTAAAATCAGGAAAACCTACGGAAGAGGCTTCAGAAAAGGGTCACATGCTCACACGTGACCAGTAGTCACGTGTTGGCACGTGACATCTAAAAGCATCGGCAAGGCGAATTCAGTTTTCCAACTACATCAAAGAAAAGGGCTTCAGAAAGGGTCACGTGCTCCCACGTGACCAGGGTCACGTGTTGGCACGTGACATTTAAAAGCGGCTTCAAAGGCACATCGGTTCCCTGATCAAATCAAGGAAAAGGCTTCAGAAGAGGTCACGTGCTCCCACGTGACCAGCGTCACGTGTTGGCACGTGACACTCAAAAGCAGCAGACTCAATTCCCTGATCAAATCAAGAAAAAGGCTCCAGGCGAGGGTCACGTGCTCACACGTGACCAGGGGTCACGTGGTGGCACGTGACGGCTAAGTGGCAGCCAGAAGGCAGAACGCAAAAAGGAAGAAGAGGTCTCGTTCCAAGGGGGTCACGTGCCCACACGTGACCAAGGGTCACATGGCCACACGTGACCGGCTTTCAAAGCCTATCTGTTAACAGAATTAAATTCTGAGAAAAGGCCTCTCAAATCTTTCCAAAGGAACCGATTGAATTAAAGATTTAAAGATTCTTAAAAATCACCTATCTATGGAAAAAGCCTGAACTTGGAAAGATTTCCCCTTAAAATCTAACCGAAATAACAAAGGAGAATCTCTGGATTTAAAATCCAATGGTGATTAAAATTCACATAATAATCCAAAGCTCCAAAACGAATGGTGAATACAAATTAAATCTCTCAATGAAAGATTCACCAAAACTAATTGATTCGGCTGCCCCTCCTATAAATAGGAGCCAAGAGACACACAGAGGGACATATATGCAGAGGGATCGATACATAGAAAAAAAGGAGAGCCTTGATACTTTGGAGGAATTTGGATCTTCTGCAAAAGAAAACCCTAGGTAAGAAAGGGAAGGCTTTTTGAAAGAAAAAGAGAATCTAATTCTCAACAGAGTTTAACCTGATATTAAACAGAAGAACATAGTTTTCTCTTTAGTGGATGATCTGTAAAGTGCACATCTCCCTTTGAATTGAGAATTTAATTCTCATTGGGTTGAGATCCTGCCATGCGGATCCAAAGCATAGAGAGGGAATGGAAGCTTGAGAATTTAATTCTCACAGAACTATAGGAATTTAATTCCTTTAAAATAAAATTAGGGTTTAACTCTATGTTATGGGAATTTAATTCCTTCAGAATGAACAGAATCAGGGTTCAACCCTAGTTAAGAACTTAGTTCTGTTAAAATAACAGGAATTTAATTCCTTCAAGAAAGAAGAAATTAGGGTTTCACCCTATGACAGAATCTCATGCCTCTCTAAAAGAGAGTGGGAATTTAATTCCTTTAAAGCTTTTATTAGGGTTTAACCCTATGATAGAATTCAGTTCTTCACATATATGAGGAATTTAATTCCTGCAGAAAATTCAGAGTTCAACTCTATCCCAGAATATAAATCTTCAGAAGGAAATAGGAATTTAATTCCTCTTAAATTTATCGTTAGGGTTCAACCCTACGAAGAATTTAATTCTTAAAAAAGGGATTAACGGATCTTTTAAAAAACATACAAAGAGGCAGGGTCACGTGCCACCACGTGACCCCCGAAAAGATCCATAGAGAAGGGCCTTTGAGGCAGTGCCTCACGTGACCCACGTGACCTTTGGCAGAAGTTTTAACATACAAGCATTTAAATGCCCGTTACGTGATGGCACGTGATGCTCCAAAAGATGCAATATTCTCAGCAGAACAAATGAAGGGAGGGCGTCCCTCACGTGCCACCATGTGACCCCTCTTGCTTCAGTGTTTAACACTAGATTGGAACCTCTGAATCCAGTGTTAAAACACTGTTTGGCCTTAGTGTTAAACATTAATCAAAGAACTTTATTTGCAGTGTTTAACACTGAATTTCTTAGTGTTTAATACTAAATTAAACCCCTGTTAACAGAGCTTAAGACTAACTCCCTTAGTGTTCAACACTAAATTAAAATCTCTGTCACCAGTATTTAACACTGATTATTCTTAGTGTTTAACACTAATTTGAAACCTCTGCTGCTAGTGTTTGACACTGATTCGCTCTAGTGTTTAACACTAATTTGAACCCCCTGTTGCTGGTGTTTAACACCAACTCTCTTTTAGTGTTAAAACACTAACTTGATCCCAGTGTTCAACACTGCTGAATTAACGTTAGCCCAATTGGCTAAATGGCCAGAGGCAAAGCCTCTCCTTCAATGGACCAACAGGAAGCCAATATTCCAAACATGATTGGACTTAGCGCAAGATGGCCATAAGTCCTCAATTCAGACTTAACTGGGCTAATGGGCTCATAACATAATTAATTGGTCTTGATCCCAAATTGGGCCAAAGACTATTTAATCCACCCCGGTTCAAGGGTACATCTCTTCACTCCTTTGATACTTGGCGTTGTAATTCCTCAACGTCTTCAAAGAGGTGACGGGTCCCGATGACCACATATTGACACGGACTGTGGGGTCCTTAAACTCATGGACTATGAGGTCCTTAACCTTGACCGAGATGTCTTAAAACTAACTACGGACTGTGGAGTCCTTAAATCCACGGACTATGAGGTCCTTAACCTTGACCGCAATGTCTTAAAACTAACATTGGACCGCAATGTCCTTAAACTACCCATAGACCGTAATGTCCTTAAACTAACCATGGACCGCAATGTCCTTAAACTACTTATTGACCGCAATATCACTAAACTAAACAATAGGGCTCCCTTAATTGCTCTATTGTTGGATCTAAACGATCCCGTTAAGTTGATCTTAGTCTGAAAACTAGACTAACGTATCCTTAACAAACGTTTAAGTCGATGTTAGTCTCGAATGAGGCTAACGTATCCTTAAACCCAAAACCCCCAAACCCAAATCTAAAATAATACGGATTTGGACTAGTCCACGCCCTACGGGCGACGACATAACTCAGTCTCCGTATACAATCCACGGGCAACTAAACACAAAATAAACACATGCGACACGAAGTGACCATCTGGAGAAGGAGAAAGTGGTTACCGCAATGCGGTAGCGTAATTAACTGCAGGGGCTTGCGCCTGCAGGGAAGAGCGTCCCCACAATCAAAAACCCCTTAAGCGAGGGGGAATCTGACGAAGTCTGCTATATCGGACGCATCCGTTTAAACCTTCGATACACGGTGCCATAAATCAACTTGGCATCTTCGGAGAGGTGGACGGATAGCACCAATTAGCATCTGCCCCCGAATCACAGGCAAGACGTCCAGTCGCGCCGTCATTCGGAGGGGAACAGTTGCCTCACTTCGAGGATTGGCGGGTAATTTGCCGCGCTCGTAGGGGTCTAGGTTCTTGATTGCACTGGCTATCCACATGACCGGAGAACGTCGCGTCTCATTATGGCTCAAATGAAACGCGGGGCT
This sequence comes from Agapanthus africanus, assembly GCA_030015575.1. Classification (NCBI taxonomy): domain Eukaryota; kingdom Viridiplantae; phylum Streptophyta; class Magnoliopsida; order Asparagales; family Amaryllidaceae; genus Agapanthus; species Agapanthus africanus. The sequence continues at coordinate 543,504,343 of JASDDO010000024.1, read as the reverse complement.
CCTAGATTATCCATTATTCCATATTGTTGTTCACATGCTTGTGATGATTTTTATCTGCCTGTGATGACTATTATCTTTCTGCGATGTTGATATATATATATATATATATATATATATTATATTTAGTAAATGGTTTTATATGTTTTGCATCTGCGCTAGTCCTGCCCCCGCTCTGCCGGTAGTTAAGTAACCTAACGGTGCATGACGGGCCCCGTGGCGAATGCAGATGGCATATAAATAGCATGTTATTTTGGTTGTTTCTTTTGTGGCTTGAAAACTTAAAATGATGGGAACGCATTATTTGAATAATGCAAGGAAAATAAACCTAAATGATGTTGTCGGAACCAATTTTAAATCTACTCGGTTTTCTTCAAAACTCATAGTCGTATTCTTTTGCTTTGCATAGAGATATTCGGTTAGGAATATCTCGCACCTCATTCTATGAGGGAAGAGCCTTGATCCCTTCTTTGGGAGTTCGCTCTTAAGAAAAAGTTTATATTACTAGTTTTAAAAAGCGGAGCCTAAACCACTCCATTTCAAAGCCACTCGAGTTCCTTCAACGATATCAAGTGTAAGTCCATATTGCGACCCCCGGTTCTTACGGGGAGGCGGAAACGGTATAAAAAACGAATTTTTATCGCAAGAGGCAACATGGACTAAACTATGGTCGGGATCGTTGTCTAAACTAAAACTAGCAAACTATGCTAAAGAGAGTTAGCTACTCGGATGAAGATGGTTATACCTAGACTTGAACTCCTTCGTCTTCAAACTTTGTAGAGGTTGATGGTTCTCCTTTGTCGCCTTCTTCCGTCGAAGATGGATCCACCTCGAAGGCTCGACCTTTGGGCTCTTTCTCGTACTTGGAGTGAACTAGAATCGCCGGCTTGCTAAACCCTTGATCCTAGAGTGAGTAGAGAGTGTCTAAGGGTTGCTTTTGTTTTTCAAGAGAAGGATTCTCAACACATGAGAAGGTTTCTCTTGGCTAGAGGAAGAAGAAGATGAAGTGAAGAGAGAGAGTGAATATGATAGAATGAGCTATCATTTTCTTTCTTGCAACCATAATGCAAAAGGAAAATGAATTATCAAATAATAATAATCAAAATGAAAAGGTTGATGGAAAGTTTTAGAATGACTAATATCATTACAAGCATTAAATGAAAATGCAAGAATCAAGAGCATCTTTCTCTTGTAATGATAATGGTCAAATGTTCAACCATGGTCAACAAGTCAACCATGGTCAACAAGTCAACAAAAACTAACCATGACACAATTTCATTTTATTATATATTATTAAATGATATAATACAAATCCATTAGGGTTTGGAAAAATACAACTGTCAACTGTGCATACGCACCCGTTCCGAAACCCTAATGAAAAATCATCTTCCTCCTCCTCAAAAAGAACTGTGCATACACACCTGCATTCTTGTTCCGAGGAACATGAATACTGAGAGATAAAAGCAACCCCAAATACTATACCAGTATCCGGCTCAAACCAGAGCCCGCTGGTAAAATCCGTCCGGACTCCAAACGTGCACAAGTGCGCGGATGAGAACGAACCCTGTCGCAAAACCATGCGACCTCTACTCTGTTTTGCCCAGAGGCGAATACCCTCTGTGTGGGACTCTAAAGACTCGACACTACGCTGGCAGTGAGTTTAACCACAGACCGCAAGCGGCACTAGCTGTGCGTAACGGTCCCCAGGTAGATGTCGACAAGAAGGCTGACGAGGTGAAACCCCATCTGTACTCCTACTGAGTCTGAATGTGACAGTCTCCGTACAGTCCGGTCTGTTCGTCTGATACATCGCATGGCGGGCCTAGGGGGCGGTAAACGTCAGTCCCCCAATAGCGGTACAAGTCGTGCCGGAGCGAAGCCCAAAACACCCTGAGATAACACTGGAAACCTACCAGTATATCTCGTTTGCCCTGGCCAGGGACTACTCGTGTAATGGCTCTCCTAGACACAGCGCGATGTCAACCCCCAATACCGGGAGAGACGAATCCTGTCTAACCGTCACTGCCTCCAAGTGCTTCGGGACTGCACCCAACCACCACCTGTTTGCACGACTCCTTTGAGCCGTGGTAGGGTAGTGATCAAAGTGCAGTGGGAACACACTTGAGGCGAAGTGCCAGTGTCAAGTCAGCGGACTAAGCTGTACTCATGTCACCTGGGAACTGATAACTGACGATAGGTATAATACCAACCAGTCAGTTCCCGACGAGTCCTGTCCAGTGTACTCGTAACCCAACGAGCACCCGTATACTATCTCCAGTACGACGTACTGATGGCTGTGGGACAGACCATCTCCCACACTGGGATGAGAAGCGCATACGCTAGTCTACTCCGGAGTATCGATGCCCTGTCTCGATAGTCCTGCGACTAGGGACCTGTATAAGGATGTGCTTATAGATTACCCAGCCCCCACTAGTGTGACTGCCATCACAACGCTGGTAATCAAGCAAAGATCCTAAGGGCTCTACTAATGCGTATAAGTGATATACTGAAATAAACACAAGTACACATTGAAGTAGAAACAAACCAAGTAGCATACTACTATTTTGAGCAAGATTGTATATACAAGGTGAATATCCCAAGCATCCATTAAGTAATATACAAACTAGTATGATACAGTAATGGCCTCTAGGGCATATACACTAACAATCTCCCACTTGCACTAAGGCCATGTACTGGCGTATCGAAGACCTATCATCTCGATAAGCCGCTCGAACTGAGTCTGGGGCAGGGCCTTGGTGAATGGATCTGCAGTGTTGTCTTCTGAAGCAACTCTCCGAACCTCGATCTCCTTGCGATCCACGATCTCCCTGATCAGGTGATACCGCCTCAAGATGTGCCTGGATCTTTGATGGGACCTGGGTTCCTTTGCTAAAGCTATAGCCCCGTTGTTGTCGCAATACAGAGGTACTGGGTCAACAATGGACGGAACCACCTGAAGTTCCTTTAAGAACTTCCTTATCCAGACAGCTTCTTTTGCGGCATCAGATGCAGCGATGTATTCCGCTTCCATAGTCGAGTCTGCAACGGTTTCCTGTTTGGAACTCTTCCAACACACCGCCCCTCCATTGAGGGTAAAGACAAAACCCGACATGGACTTGGAATCATCCTTGTCACTCTGGAAGCTGGAGTCAGCAAAGGCCTCAATCTGGAGGTCTTTTCCGCCATACACCAAAAACATCTCCTTAGTCCTCCTCAGGTACTTGAGAATGTTCTTTACCGCTATCCAATGTTTCTCCCCAGGGTTTGACTGATACCGGCTTACTACACTCAGTGCATAAGCTACATCCGGTCTGGTACACAACATCGCATACATTATAGAGCCTACCGCAGAAGCGTAGGGTATAATAGACATGCGATCCCTCTCCAAATCAGTCTTGGGAGACATCTCTTTAGAGAGGGTGATCCCGTGACAAGCCGGTAGGTTACCGCGCTTGGAATCTTCCATACTGAATCTTTTCAGTACGGTGTCGATGTACCTGGACTGAGAAAGTCCCAATATCCTCTTGGATCTATCACGATGGATCCGGATCCCCAGGATGTATGAGGCATCACCCAGGTCTTTCATGGAGAACCTTTGTGACAAGAACCCCTTGACAGATTGTAGCATAGGAATATCATTTCCTATTAAGAGAATGTCATCCACGTATAAAACGAGGAATACTACAGTTCTCGCTACAAATCTACTATAGATGCATGGTTCATCTGGATTTTTGATAAAGCCAAATTCCTTGACCGTCTCATCAAAACAGATGTTCCAACTCCGCGATGCCTGCTTTAGTCCATAGATGGACTTAAGCAACTTGCACACCTTTCCGCTGCTCCCACTCTGAATGAAACCCTCTGGCTGATCCATATAGACACACTCCTCTAAATTTCCATTTAGAAAAGCGGTTTTTACGTCCATCTGCCAAATCTCATAATCGTGGAAGGCAGCAATGGCAAGAAGGATCCGAATGGATTTCAGCATGGCTACTGGAGAAAAGGTTTCGTCGTAGTCCAAGCCAGGTCTTTGACGAAAACCCTTTGCTACCAGCCTAGCTTTATAGGTCTCAACCTGTCCATCTACACCAATCTTCCTTTTGAAGATCCACTTGCATCCTACGGGTTTTACCCCGTCTGGAGCAATGTCCAACGTCCATACCTTGTTGGTGTACATGGACTCCATTTCGGTCCGCATTGCATCCAGCCATTTCACTGAGTCAACGCTCTGAACGGCCTGCTGGAAGCTAGTAGGCTCATCATAATCTATGATGCAATCCTCTCTATCCCCGTCTATGAGAAAACCGCAGTATCTCTCGGGCGGATGAGACTGCCTACTACTCCTGCGGAGCGGCGTAGGAATGTCCTGTTCTGTTGAACCCTCTGGTTCCACTAAGCTTTCAGTAACAGTCTGTGGTTCTGGAATTTCTTCCAGTTCTATTGTGTTCCCACTTATCTGGGTTTCCAAAAACTCAGTTTCCAAGAAGCGGGCATGCTGAGAAACAAAAACCTTTTGTTCCTCAGCGGAATAGAAAAGATACCCCCTGGAGTTCCTTGGGTATCCCACAAACTTACACTGTACTGAACGTGCCTCAAGTTTGTCCGCATGCTGCTTTTTTACAAAAGCTGGACATCCCCATACCTTAAGATAATTAAGACAGGGTTTCTTCCCAGTCCACATCTCATATGGGGTGGTGGGCACAGTCTTGGTAGGAGCCTTGTTCAAGAGATACGCAGCTGCTTCTAGTGCATATCCCCAGAATGATCGCGGTAACTCAGCGTTACTCATCATGGACCGAACCATATCCAATAGGGTTCGGTTCCGTCTCTCCGATACACCGTTATGTTGCGGAGTGTATGGAGGAGTAAGCTGAGAGAGAATACCATTCTCTTTTAAGTAATTCAGGAATTCGGCACTTAAGTATTCTCCACCTCGATCCGATCTTAGAATCTTAATACTTTTGCCGGTCTGTTTCTCTACTTCATTCTTATACTCCTGGAATTTTCCAAAGGCCTCGGACTTATGTTTCATTAAGAAGACATAACCGTACCTTGAGAAGTCATCCGTAAAAGTAATGAAGTAAGAATGTCCGCTTCGGGCATGTGTAGACATTGGACCGCACACGTCACTGTGTACGAGTCCCAAGAGCTCGCTCGCTCTTACTCCATGTCCAGTAAACGGAGTCTTTGTCATCTTTCCCTTGAGACAGGATTGACAAGTGGCATACGACTGATATTCGAACGTATTCAAATACCCTTCTGTATGTAACTTCGTCAACCTTCTCTCATTGATGTGACCCAATCTACAATGCCATAAGAAAGTCTGATTTATTTCTGGAGACTTTCTTTTGTGTGTATTCTGGACATTAAAAATCTGTGGTTGGTTTAACACGTATATACCATTACTCAGAGTACCTGACCCAATCAATACTTGATTAAGGTGAATGTTTACAACATTACTTACAAACGCAAATTCATAACCTTCTTTAGAAACTAAAGATACAGAAATGATATTACAAGTTGCGTTGGGTACAAAAAAGCAATTACGCAAAACCAAAACATGTCCATCTGACATTCCCAGGTGATAGTCCCCCACGGCTTTAGCATCCATGCTAGCTCCGTTTGCAACTCTGAGGGTCATGTCACCCGCCTTCAAAACCCTACGGTTTCTCAACGCCTGCAAAGAATTACAGATATGAGATCCTGATCCGGTATCCAATACCCAGGAAGTAGAGTTTATTGAAAGACAGTTTTCAATAACATACACACCTGAAGCTGAAGCTGCAACCTGCTTCAATTCCTATGTTCTGGCCTTCCAGGCCCTGCAATCATTCTTCCAGTGTCCTTTCTTATGACAAAAGAAGCATTCTTCCTTATCCACAAGCTTCCCCGCTATCTTTGTTGCTTTACCTTTTCCCTTCGTATCCACTTTACTAACACCGCCCCTTGGTTTGGCGGGGGCTTTCTTCTTCTTTCCCTTGGCTTTCGCCTTGGACCTAGAAGAAGATGATCCTCCTACAAACAAAGTGGATGTTTCCCTACCTTTCTGTAGGGTGCCCTCTGCGCTCCTCAGCAGGTTGAGGAGCTCTGAAAGTTCAACCTCCTTTTCTTGTAGGTTGAAGTTCATTATAAACTGGGCGTAAGTGGAAGGAAGGGACTGGAGAACTATATCCGTATATAGCTCACTCTCCAATGTGATCCCTAGGTCAGCGAGCTCCTCAATGTAGCCGATCATCTTTAGCACATGCTCGGCTACTGATGATCCGACGGCCATTCTTGTCGAAAATAACTTTTTCGACGCTTCGTATCTTGCGATACGTGATTGCTCTCCATACAGTTCTTTTGTATGGAGCAATATGGACTCCATGTCCATATTCTCATGCCTCCTCTGATGTTCGTTGTCCATCGAGGCAAGCAGGAGGCACTTGGCCTTCGCGCTATCAATCTCCCAAGTCTTGCGGATTTCCTTATCCGCGATACTGGAAGTTGGACCAGGGACAGGGGGAGCTTTGGTGGTAAGAAGATACCCCAGCTTGTCATAAGTGATTGCTACCTTGACATTCCTGAGCCAATCTTTGTAGTTTGGCCCTGTCAGCTTGTTTTTATCTAGGAGTAACTTAAGTCCAGTCATGTTGATTGGTCGCTGCAATTAGGAGAGAGAAGAAGAAACACTCAGCATGATGCTCTTGCAAGTTTAGAATGGTTTTTAATTTGTCTAAACAGGATGGCTCCCACTGTTTCTCGAATCCCTCCTCAAACCATAAAGGAAGAATTAGCCGGGATCAATCCCACCGCACAATACTTGCTTAACCGTTCAGCCAGGCCGGTGTCGGTACTTCGAGGGAGGTTTTCCAACGCTTTCGCGAAGTTCCTTAATTAAATAACCTCTTTTCCCTGGGGGCGTAACCCCGCTAACACCTTTCTAGGCACCTACTAGGTTTATAGCATTGATCGTTTAGTGAGAAATTTCCCGAGGAGTAGCATATACTCACAGTAGGATCGGGATCCAAATATCATCGCGTGATGAAACTGAAGGAATCCTACCAGAATCACCACACTCCAAATGGTATGCAAATCTAGCAAGTTTCAGTACTTATGAAACTCCCGATGTGGATTTTTGCCCCATGCTCTTATGACCTTGACGAAGGTCAACAAATCATAAGTCACATGTCAAGTTCTGCCCGTCATTATCCAGGTTAATTTGAATCCACCCGTATATACCCTTGACGAAGGTCAACAAGGTAATGCGAATGTCCCAAACCAACGCATCTATCTATGCTACATATGAATACCCAATAGCTACCAATCACTATGCTTTGACGAAGGTCAACAAACACAGCTTGAATACTTATTGAATATTCATACGAAACGACGGAGGGCTACGAATGGTTTTGGCGAAACCGTGAACGTAGTGAACTTGATTTAATCGATGGAACGAGATAGCTTTTAGAAGGAGTGGCTCAAGCTCCGCATTTAAAAGTTATTTTGAAAAGAACCGAGTGGTTTTTCGAAAGTGTTCCAACGACTTTAACTTGGTTTATTATCTTGCATTAGTTCTTTTAATGCGTGATATTCTTGCATTAGTACTTTTAATGCGTCCCATCATTTAACCCTACCATTGCAGAAAACAACCAAAATATGACGTACGCTTATGCCATTCGCATTCGCCACTGGGCCCCGTCATTACCCGTTAGGTTACTTAACTAACGACAGAGCGGGGGCTGGGCTAGCGCGTCTGTAAAACATAAGCAACGCCTAAATAGTAAGCAATGATAGACATTACAGATCACAGATGAATGCATTGGATATACTAGCAATCCGCAATCCTTTCGAGCCTGAAACGAAAAGCGGATAACACGGTCGCGGTGAATAGCCAAATACCCCACCCAAGACCCCTACGGGTGCGGCAAACTACCCGCCAAGTACTCGGTAGTTTGTGCACCCCTCCATGGGTCTATCCTAGGAGCAAAAACAGTAAAAAGAATTATACAATGACGGCTACAACCCCGACCCGGTTGTGCGGCCAAACAAATAATATTATTACATCAAATTACATTTACAATGAATGAAAGAAAAACAAAAGCTCATCTCACATCCACCCCGGCTATTCACCCGCGACAGTCCAACACATTCATATACACATTCCAGCACATTACAGATCATGTATAACCCCGACTAATCGACTTATAGCGATTAGCCGACGTTCAATACATGCAAGCATCACAGATATAACCATCATAGTCAAAGTGCAGTGAAGTTCGGAAAAAATACGGAATTATAGGACCCCAAAAGGAAATTTCTTTTCTGGAAAATCTGGGCACATATAATATATTTTAAAAATCCCAAAACCAACACACAAACACACTGCACGAAAAACGATGCAGATAAGACAACAACTCGCGGCGGTTCCGCGGCGACTAAGAAGGCTCACGCGGCGGAAGGGCGGCAGTTTAGACGAATCACTGTATCGTTTTTCTTGGGTGTTCACAAAAAACCCTGAGCCGAATTTACAAGTATAAAGTTTTTCATTTTGACCAGAAAAAATTTCAACAGAAACTCAGGTTTTTGTAAAGTTTGGTTTTTGGATTTTTCCGGTTCCGAACTTCGTTACACTTCACTACCAAGCTAGTTTAAGTTTAGTTAGGCTCTGATACCACTGTAAGTCCATATTGCGACCCCCGGTTCTTACGGGGAGGCGGAAACGGTATAAAAAATGAATTTTTATCGCAAGAGACAACATGGACTAAACTATGGTCGGGATCGTTGTCTAAACTAAAACTAGCAAACTATGCTAAAGAGAGTTAGCTACTCGGATGAAGATGGTTATACCTAGACTTGAACTCCTTCGTCTTCAAACTTTGTAGAGGTTGATGGTTCTCCTTTGTCGCCTTCTTCCGTCGAAGATGGATCCACCTCGAAGGCTCGACCTTTGGGCTCTTTCTCGTACTTGGAGTGAACTAGAATCGCCGGCTTGCTAAACCCTTGATCCTAGAGTGAGTAGAGAGTGTCTAAGGGTTGCTTTTGTTTTTCAAGAGAAGGATTCTCAACACATGAGAAGGTTTCTCTTGGCTAGAGGAAGAAGAAGATGAAGTGAAGAGAGAGAGTGAATATGATAGAATGAGCTATCATTTTCTTTCTTGCAACCATAATGCAAAAGGAAAATGAATTATCAAATAATAATAATCAAAATGAAAAGGTTGATGGAAAGTTTTAGAATGACTAATATCATTACAAGCATTAAATGAAAATGCAAGAATCAAGAGCATCTTTCTCTTGTAATGATAATGGTCAAATGTTCAACCATGGTCAACAAGTCAACCATGGTCAACAAGTCAACAAAAACTAACCATGACACAATTTCATTTTATTATATATTATTAAATGATATAATACAAATCCATTAGGGTTTGGAAAAATACAACTGTCAACTGTGCATACGCACCCGTTCCGAAACCCTAATGAAAAATCATCTTCCTCCTCCTCAAAAAGAACTGTGCATACACACCTGCATTCTTGTTCCGAGGAACATGAATACTGAGAGATAAAAGCAACCCCAAATACTATACCAGTATCCGGCTCAAACCAGAGCCCGCTGGTAAAATCCGTCCGGACTCCAAACGTGCACAAGTGCGCGGATGAGAACGAACCCTGTCGCAAAACCATGCGACCTCTACTCTGTTTTGCCCAGAGGCGAATACCCTCTGTGTGGGACTCTAAAGACTCGACACTACGCTGGCAGTGAGTTTAACCACAGACCGCAAGCGGCACTAGCTGTGCGTAACGGTCCCCAGGTAGATGTCGACAAGAAGGCTGACGAGGTGAAACCCCATCTGTACTCCTACTGAGTCTGAATGTGACAGTCTCCGTACAGTCCGGTCTGTTCGTCTGATACATCGCATGGCGGGCCTAGGGGGCGGTAAACGTCAGTCCCCCAATAGCGGTACAAGTCGTGCCGGAGCGAAGCCCAAAACACCCTGAGATAACACTGGAAACCTACCAGTATATCTCGTTTGCCCTGGCCAGGGACTACTCGTGTAATGGCTCTCCTAGACACAGCGCGATGTCAACCCCCAATACCGGGAGAGACGAATCCTGTCTAACCGTCACTGCCTCCAAGTGCTTCGGGACTGCACCCAACCACCACCTGTTTGCACGACTCCTTTGAGCCGTGGTAGGGTAGTGATCAAAGTGCAGTGGGAACACACTTGAGGCGAAGTGCCAGTGTCAAGTCAGCGGACTAAGCTGTACTCATGTCACCTGGGAACTGATAACTGACGATAGGTATAATACCAACCAGTCAGTTCCCGACGAGTCCTGTCCAGTGTACTCGTAACCCAACGAGCACCCGTATACTATCTCCAGTACGACGTACTGATGGCTGTGGGACAGACCATCTCCCACACTGGGATGAGAAGCGCATACGCTAGTCTACTCCGGAGTATCGATGCCCTGTCTCGATAGTCCTGCGACTAGGGACCTGTATAAAGATGTGCTTATAGATTACCCAGCCCCCACTAGTGTGACTGCCATCACAACGCTGGTAATCAAGCAAAGATCCTAAGGGCTCTACTAATGCGTATAAGTGATATACTGAAATAAACACAAGTACACATTGAAGTAGAAACAAACCAAGTAGCATACTACTATTTTGAGCAAGATTGTATATACAAGGTGAATATCCCAAGCATCCATTAAGTAATATACAAACTAGTATGATACAGTAATGGCCTCTAGGGCATATACACTAACATCAAGTTCACTACGTTAAAGGTTTTTCTTCAAAAACCAGCCATAGCCCTCCGTCATTTCAGACGGGTAGCGCTTAGTATTCATGCTATGTTTGTTGGCCTTCGTCAAGGCATAGTGTATGATGGTTATGTGTTACTTTTCTGCAGCATAGAGATGCATTAATGTAAGACAGTCCTACAGCCTTGTTGGCCTCCGTCAAGGGTGAGTATGGGTGGTTTTAGATTAATCAGGACAATGACGGGTAAAACTTGACTTACGACTTATGATTTGTAAGCTTTCGTCAAGGTCATAAGACGCTTAGGGCAAAAACCATATCGGGAGTTTCAAACATACGGGAAACTTGCTTAGTTTGCACATACCTTCTGGAGTGGTAATTTTGGTCGGTTTCCGTCAAAGTTATCACACAATAATAGTTGGGTCCCGATTCCCACTGATGAGTATGTATTACTCCTCAGGAGGTTTTTCACTTAACAATTAGCTAACCTATTATGTGTTTAGAAAGTGTTAACGAGGTTACACATATGCGGAAACGGGGTTATTAATTGGGTCCGTGTGAAAGTACGGGGGGGCTCTCTCGGAGTACCAACACTGGCCTGACTGAACGGTTAGCGAACTTGTAAATTGTAAATGATCCCGACTAGTTCTCATTTTTGGGTTTGAAAAAGAATTCGAGAAAACAGCGGGAGACATCCTGATTAGATAAAAGTGAAAATCAATCCAATCTTGATAGAGTGCATGTTGAGTGTTTCTTTTCTCTCTCTAGTACAGCGATCCATAACTTACCTTAAAGACTCATGAACCTAGTTGACCGAATCTTTTTATAGACTTTGGGTTTGGCTTGTCTTGATTCGCGACAAAGTCGTATATGTCCATGCTAGTCCTACTTTACCCTTTGCATTTCTTCAGAACACGTCGTATCACTACGATGATCCATATTGCTTGGAACGGCCATCGTATAGTTACATACGAACTCGAAGAAGTTACTTCAGTCGAGGATAGCCACAGGTTCTGGAGAAATTGAATAGGATTATTCGGTTGTCTCTTTCCTTTACTTTCTCTCAGGTTGCGAGAGCTCCTTGTATTAGGAGGGTACACCTATTACGCTTATTGGATAGTCTTCTTTCGAAACTTAGGCTGGTGCCGAAAGGTAGGGAAGGAAGAAAATCAATTAACCTAAGTGCGGTGTACAGAAGGTAAGATGTAGAGAAATATAAAAGGATTGAAATGAGGGCAAAGGAAATTGCGACTACTGTCATGAATCTGGATAATAGAAAAGACATTACTAGAAATACATGGCCACCCTCTTGAATCATTTTCATGTTTCAGATTTTCTGTGTACTTGTTACCGATAACTGTTTTCCCAATTAATTCCAACTCCAGGGTATGTATTTACCGGATTTGGATCTCACATCTGTACGATGTTGCAGATGATGAGTAGGAGTAGAATATTGGGAAATGAGCGATTTGATTCTTAGTATCGGAATTCGTTGTAATTGGTGAAATTGGATTAAATTGCCTGGTTTTGCTTAACGGCAAGTATTTGGTCTCGAATAACCATTGTTATGCACAAAACTTTAAAATGAAATATCTGTACCTTTATTTTATAAAGTGAGATATACATTTTGAAAATTGTGTTGTAAACATTTACCTTTATCAGTTGAAGATAAGGTAAGGTGCATTGAATAACGGTGTAAGACATTCTCGACTAAAATATGGTTTTCAATTTACAAAACACAAAATTTGAGTTAGTATACTTTTGGGACTTATACATGAAAATGTATGTTGTCCAGTGTCTATCAGGACAAAGGGTTGGTACTCTTATTTCATTCAGGTTTACTTATGAGTTCTCTGGTTTTAGACACGCATTCATTGTAATGTAAGGTCTAAAGATTTTGAGAAGTTTATAGGTATAAGAATAAAGTAGAGAACCATACGTTGAAAGTATCAGGATTCTTCGAGGTGATAGAAAATGTAGATAATTATCCGAGGTATTCCGTCATAGTATTGAGAACTTAATTCTCTCGCAGGTTACTCATCCGTGAGTGTGCTCCTTGACGAGTAATGTTGTATTAGCTTTCTTCATTAGGTGATATGCATTGGAAACAGTTGCATGACATTTGAATCTGGTTCTATCTAAATTACTGTCTTGGTTCTATATGGACATAAAACTGTTGTACATCTTGAGGTTGTTGAGATATGGAGTTATCCGGTTTCTGTTTAAAAGCAGAATTCAGACAGTTTCAAGGCACGCTTCGGTAATGGCGGTTTGTGGTCTGTCCCAAGCATTCGCTAGGATTTTGTTTCTATCATTTGCAAGATCAATAGTTACATTGTTCTTGACTCGCCACTTTTTTATAAAAGGTATGTTTTTGCAAAAGAAACTGGTGGAAGTATGGTAGAAATAGAAGTGATTTCAGAACCACAAACGATTACCGAAAATTTAGTAGAACCTGAGAATTTAATGAGCCACTCCGCAGATATTAGTAGGTGATCTCGGACAACCAAGAGATACTTCGGTTTTCTCGTAGACAGTGATAGGGAGGTCAGCATCATGGTGATTATGACCCTACTAGTTATCAGTTGGTCATAGGAAGTGGTAACTTCTAGCTGACCAAATGCTTCATATCCAAGATGGACTCCACGCACTTCTGCTAATTATGGATTTTGGACTTTGCTGGGGGCTTCTGAAGAGATATGACCCATCAGGAGCAAGTAGATCTTTTCGAGATCTGTGCAGGTGGAAAGGTATTAATCTAATAAGGCCAGACTTGTTGTAAAGAGTTTTCATCAAATACCCGTTATGGATTGTGATGAGACTTTTACTTCAGTGTCTATGCTGAAGTCCATACGGATATAACTTGGCACTGTTGTTTCCCCTACTTGTTATCAGCGGGTCATAGGAAGTGGTAACTTCCAGGTGACCAGATGTTTCATATCCATGACGGACTCCACGTACTTCGGCAAATCATGGATTTTAGACTTTGCTGGGTGCTCCTGAAAGGGTAAAACCCATTAGGAGCAAGTAGATCTTTCGAGATCTGTGCAGATGGAAATGTATTAAACTAATAAGGCTAGACTTGTAAAGAGTTTTCATCAAATACCCGTTGTGGATTATGATGTGACTTTTTACTTTCGTGTCTACGCTGAAGTCCGTATGGATATTATTTAGCGCTGATGCAGTTTATGGTTATGATATCTGGTAGGTTGGTGACTATAAGAAGTGCACGTGTATGACTCTACCAGAGTATTATCATAGTCAGTTATGTCTATTCATAGACTGAAGCATGGATAGCGGAGACGGATCATCTGTTTTGATGTGACAGTTAAGGTGATTGATTTCATCAAAACAAAAGATGAACCTAGTAAGAAAGATGTAGGGAGTACTATCCTGGAATTTGGATGACATACTCCAAATAGAAAGTGATGTTCCTATACTACAATCAGTAAAACTTTGGTTGTTACATAGTGTTTTATCCACGTTGGATATGAATAGTATATCAGGAATTCTGGTAACTAGATCTAGATTTGGGATGTTTCCCAAATTGGGTACTTAGACAACATTCTTAAAGTATTTTAGAATGAATGGCTCCTGGGGTGGTAGTGTACCAGCAGGTGATGGATTCACCCTCTCTAAAGAGATGTCTTCTGGACTAATGAAGAGAGCGACTGGCATGAATGACATATTATTTGCTTAGGTAATTAAGTCAATCATGCAATGTCTTGTACAAAATCAGATAGATAATATATCAGGCATTCTGGTTTTAGATCTAGATTTAGGATGTTTCTCAATCATGTACTTAGATAACATTCTAAAAGTATTTTAGAATGGACGACTCCTGGCATGTTAGTGTACCCATAGGTTATGGAGTTACCTTCTCTAAAAAGGATGCCTTCTGGACTGATAAAGAGAGGGATTGACATGAATGGCATATTATTTATTTAGGCAATTGAGTCAATCATGCAATGTTTTGTACAGCACCAGATATTATTTATACACTTGCTGTAGCAAGCAGATATTAATCCAATCCTGGAGAAACATTGGGAAGCAATAATGAACATAAGTGGATGTTCTTGGTATAAGATAACGGCAGCCTTTTCTGGGAGGCGGTTATCGGTTCGTGTTTCCAAGATGACCTGAATGACAGAGATGCTTTCAGAGTTTTGAGTTTATCCTCTTCTGAGGATCAGTATATTAGATGGAGTTCCAATAGGGATAATGAGGTGATCATGGTGCAGAATGCTGGTTGTGACTCAACAGAGGATACAGCCTAAGAAGTTTGTTGGATGGAGTTTTTCTTTGATGAACTTGGTCCCATTAGGTATCCAGACAAATTCTTGAGGCGGGGTATCGCTCAGTTTGGAAGATTGTTGATCTCCGCAAAGTTGAGATATAGAGAAATAAAGTTGGAACATTATAGTGGAGGCTATTTCTTGATCACAATGAGTTTCACAAATATAGTTTGTGAAACTGATTAGTAGAGAAGTTGGGTATTCGGTAGCACACGAGCTGTGGATACGCGATACCGCAATAATTGGCGTTAAGTGCAAGTAGGAGATTGTTGGATATACTGACCTTAAGGCAATTATTGCAATTACAAGTGGGCAATTATGATAATTGAGTGAGGATCTATACAGGTATAACAGTCTTACTCGAGATGATAGTACGCTATCTGGTTTGTCTTTATTATTGATGAAGCCTATAGGATTGTTGCTTGACTACCAGTATTATGATGGCGATCATATATGTGGAAGCTGGGTTGTCCATAAGCACATCCTTAAATATCCCTAGTCGTGAGAGTATCGAGACTGGGCATCGATATTCCGGAGTAGACTAGTGTATACGTTTCTAGACCCTGACGAGGGACGATGGCCGGTCTCACAAGCCATTGGTATTGTGTCACCTAAGATAGTATACAGGTGCTCGCTGGAGGTGAGTACACTGGACGGACTCGCCGAGAACTTCTAGATGTTATTATATCTATCGTCAGATGGAAGTTCTCAGGTGGCATGAGTACATGTTAGTCCTTTGATCTAAAATCATTGTTTGTCTCGTGTGAGTTCCCAATATACTTTGATTACTACCCTACCATGGCTCAAAGAAGTCGTGCAAACATGTTTTAGTTGGGTACAATCTCAAGCCACATAGAGGCCGTGGTCGATTGTCAGGGATTCGTCTCTCCTGGTATTAGGAGTCGATATCGCGCAGTGTTCGGTCGGCTATCACTGGAAATCCGTGGCCACGGTGGATGAGATTTACTGATAGTTGATCGGTAGTATCTCTGTTGGTGATGAGCTTGACTCAGACACGACTTATCGGTTTAATAGGGGTCTGACGTTATCCATCCTCTAGATCCGATATGCGATACTCTTTGACGAAGAGAACAGACTGTATGGAGATTGTCGCATTCAGGTTTAGTAGGGTAAGGACTTACTTGATTGTCGACTCCCTTTCGACAAGTAGCTGACGTGCTTGTGGTTAAACCCGCTGCCAGCGTATTGTCGAGTTTTTAGAGTCCTACACAGAGGGTTTTCCCGGTTCAGACGATAGATGTAGGAGCCGTACATTGGTACGTGCAAGGGTCTGATTAAATACATGTACGGGATACACGGATTTTAATTGGACGGTTGATAATACTAGCCTGCTTAGGATTAAGCCGGATTATTAAATCAGCTTTTGATTTAATAATATATATATATATATTCTGATATATATATATATATATATATATATATTAGTATTATTGTTCACTATTCATTTTCTCACATGGGAGCTATCCGTATTTTTATACGGATACGCGTATATGTAGCGACACATATACTAAGTGAAGTATTCCGTATTATTGTTCACTATTTTTATACGGATACGCGTATATGTAGCGACATATACAGGATCATTTAGATCCAACAAAAGAGCATTTGGGCTCTATTTCTTTAGTTTAGGGATATTGCGGTCCATAAGTTTAAAGACATCATAGTCTATCGAGTTTAAGGACATCATAGTCCGTAGAGTTTAAAATATCATAGTCCATAGTTTAAAGACGTCATAGTCTATAGAGTTTAGTTTAGGGACATTGTGGTCCATAGTTAGTTTAAGGACATTTCGGTCCATGGAGTTTAAGGACATCATAGTCCGTGGAGTTTAAGGACATCATAGTCCATAGTTTAAAGACGTCATAGTCTATAGAGTTTAGTTTAGGGACGTTGCGGTCCATAAGTTTAAGGACATCATAGTCCGTGGAGTTTAAGGACATCATAGTCCAGTTTAAAGACATCATAGTCAGTGGGGATTTAGTTTAGGGACATTGCGGTCCATTGGGTTTAAGGACATCATAGTCAATGGAGTTTAGGGACATCATAGTCCATAGTTTAAAGACGTCATAGTCTATAGAGTTTAGTTTAGGGACGTTGCGGTCTATAAGTTTAAGGACATCATAGTCCATGGAGTTTAAGGACAGTAGAGTTTAAGGACATCATAGTCCATAGTTTAAAGACGTCATAGTCTATAGAGTTTAGTTTAAGGACGTTGCGGTCCATAAGTTTAAAGACATCATAGTCCGTGGAGTTTAAGGACATCATAGTCCGTAGAGTTTAAGGACATCATAGTCCATAGTTTAAAGACGTCATAGTCTATAGAGTTTAGTTTAGGGACGTTGCGGTCCATAAGTTTAAGGACATCATAGTCCATAGAGTTTAAGGACATCATAGTCCGTAGAGTTTAAGGACATCATAGTCCATAGTTTAAAGACGCCATAGTCTATAGAGTTTAGTTTAGGAACGTTACGGTCCATAAGTGTAGGGACATCATAGTTTATAGAGTTTAGTTTAGGGACGTTGCGGTCCATTGTTAGTTTTAGGACGTTGCGGTCTATGGGGTTTAAGGACATCGTAGTCCATGGAATGTCTGGTTGTCGGGACCCGCCACCTCTCTGAAGACGTTGAAGAATCACAACGACACATATCAGAGGAATGAAGAGATGTACCCTTGAACTAATATTGGTTGGGAGATCTGTAATCAGGTTTTGGACTAAGACCAATTAAGGAAATTGTGAGCACATGGGCTCAGTTGGTCTGAGTTAGGGACTTGTGACCAACTTGGGCTCAGCCCACTCGGTTTTGATTAAAATGTTGAACATTTGTTTGGGTGTTGAACATTTGTTGGGGCTCAGTCCCTTTTTGTTCAGTAATGCTGAGCATTAATTTGGGTTCTGACACCCCTCTTTCTTTTTATCTTTTATTAAGTGTTGAACACTCTTTATGGCGCAGAGCGTTTTATGTACAGAGCGCTTGGCGCTGAGCGCCAGACTTGGAGCGCTAATACGCTTCTTCTGAAATAGCGCCTACGTGAGGAGCACGTGGAGCATTTGGTGATGAGCGCCAGACTTGAAGCGCTAAAGCACTTCTTATGAAATAGCGCACACGTGAGGAGCACGTGGCGCGCTTGGCGCCGAACGCTAGACTTGGAGCGCTAAGACGCTTCTTATGAAAATGGCGCACACGTGAGGAGCACGTGGCGCGCTTGGCGTTGAGCGCCAGCCAATGAGTGCAGAGCGCTCTTGATCAATTCTGTGCTCTGAGAATTAAGTTCTTGTTTATAAGAGACTTTGTCTCGTGGATCTAAGAACTAAGTTCTTATTTTAATAGGAGATGTTACAATCTCTTCTGTTTTTATGAAAGACTTTGTCTTTATCTTTTAGATCTGTGATCTAAAGAGAATTAAGTTCTTCTCCCTCCTTTTTTATGATGAGATGCTCCAATCTCTTCTACTTTTATGAAAGACTTCTGTATTTGTAGATCTATGATCTAGAAAAAGAACTAAGTTCTTCTTTTTTGATGAGATGCTTTGATCTCTCTGTTTTATTTACCTTGAAGAAATTCTTCTTCTCAGAGCTTGCTCTTCTCTTTTTCTTTTTTGAGAACTCGAAGTTTATAGGGGGGTTTCTTCTCTGTATGAAACTTATGGGGAGTTTTTTCGATCCAAGACTCGAAGTCTTGGGGCCTTTATATAGTGGAGGCTGATTTGTTTAGTCAGTTGAGGAAATCTTTCTCTGGTTGATTTGGGGATGTTTCCCCACCATTGGATCTTTGATCCTAGGATTTCTGTTTTACAGAGGACATCTTTCTTGTTATTAACAAGATTAGGAAATTATTTTCCCATACAGAGATTATTCTGTATCTTGGTGATTTTTTAATCAGCATTAGATCTTTGATCCAACGGCGCTATGATATACAGAGAGATCTTCCTTGTTTGGAAAGATTTGAGTAGTATTTCCTAAGCAGAATTTAATTCTTTACTTTGGTGATTTTTAATCATCTCCGTTGGATTTTTGATCCAACGGTAAAGAACTTTTAGTTCTGGCGCCAGCGCGCTCGTGCTTTGCACGTGAGGCGCTGCCTCAGAGTCTTTGACTCGTAGCGCTGGCGCTCCTGGCGCTAGTGCTCCCGTGCTTTGCACGTGAGGCGCTGCCTCAGAGTCTTTGACTCTTAGCGCTTAGCGCTCCTGGCACAAGCACTCTCGTGCTTTGCACGTGAGGCGATGCTTCAGAGTCTTTGACTCTTAGCGCTCCTGGCGCAAGCGCTCTCGTGCTTTGCACGTGAGGCGCTGCCTCAGAGTCTTTGACTCTTAGCGCTGGCGCTGCTGGCGCTGGCGCTCCTGGCGCTTGCGCTCTCGTGCTTTGCACGTGAGGTGCTACCTCATTACTGAAGGTGTCTTTTCACCTTCCTTTTCCGCTTTTCAGGGTCAAACTTCTCTTTCCCAGAGCTTGGAAATAGTTCCATCAGGCACAGCATTTTCTATGCCTAGACTTAAATGCCCCCCTTTATAATCTGAAGCAATGCTTCTCTTTTCTCTCATTTTCAGAGAATCATCTTAACAGAGAAGAGCTATGGCTTGTAATCATCCACATGCTCGCCGACAGCTATGGGAGGTGCCCATCGAGGAAATTGTTCCTCGTTTTGCCGCACGCTTAGTGAACCCTACTCTCACGGATGACCAATGCGATACGGTGTTGTACGAACTCTTGACTCGTAGGGGATCTCCCCTCCCCATCAGCTCTATTTTGCTCTGGATGGCCTTCTTGTCTGTGCTCGATGACATTCCTCCTCATCCAGCGGAGATGACTCCGGCAATGCTCGACGCCACGGAGGACAAGATCGTGTGTTTTCACGAGGCACTCTTGATTACCGCAGCTCTGAGGGATCGCTCTATTCGGATGCTAAGCCAGATACAGGCTCAGCGGGCCATAATGTCTGCCTTTACTGATGGGCACGGTGTTGTCCGATGGGAAACGACTCCCCGTGAAGATCGCCGCTTTGACATGGTGGAGAAGGCATCTGGGAATTTTATTCATAGTTTTGTGAATCCCTGTACTTTCGATCTCATGTTTGGTGATCTATTTCCAATAGAATAAAATATTCAATTTAATGCTTTCTTTTTGTCCCTGACCACCAAGTGCTCCCTTTCTACCACCTGTTCTTCCTCTGATGTATGTATGTGCGTATATGAATGAGCCCGATCACACACATATCTGTAAACGAAAACTTGAACCTGTGTAAACAGGAATAAATATCCCTTGGTCGAAAATTTTGGCGGGAACAAATGCCCCCCCACTATTTTGCCCACGTAGGTATGTACGTGGGTGAAGTAGTGCAGAGTTATGCAGGGCCATAGAATTCAGGGCATAGGAGACAAGTTTAGGTTCTGTTACCTAAGACTTTTCAACTTTACGAGCCGTGAGGGTCTCATAAAGACTTTTCTCCCTGCGAGTCGTGAGGATCTCGTTAGTGTATTTTCTCCTTAGGAGTCGTGAGGATCCCTAAGTGTGTTTTCTCTTGAGATTCGTAAGGATATCACAAGAGAATTTTCTTCCTTACAAGTCAAGAAGACTCGTAAGTTATTGTTTCCCTCCTTGTCGATGTTCGACTTCAGAGAGTGTGGCCCGTAGATAGTCTATCTTGACCTCCGCGCAGTGGTTGATTGTCAGGCATCTCGATACGAACTCCGCGATGTCCTTCTTTATCCCGTCCCACCAGTAGCTCTCTCTCATATCATGGTACATCTTGGTGGAACCGGGGTGGACACTATACACCGATCGATGTGCCTCCTCAAGAATATCGCGCCGCAATCCCTCAACATCTGGTACGCACAGTCTAGATCCAAATCGTAATATCCCCTGATCATCAATCACGAACTCGGAAAATCTGCCATGTCTCATCTGTGCCATGATCTTTGAGCAACGGTCATCTCTGCACTGTGCCTCATATATACGGTCAAGCAACTGTGGGCGTGCACGAACATGCGCGAGCTGTCCCCCTGTCGGAGTGAACTCGAACTCAACTCGGCTGTTGCATAAAATCTGCCAATCTGCTGACGATTGCCTCTGCACTGCGTGCAAACAGGATAGACTACCCTCGGGCCTCCTGCTCAAGGCATCCGCTACCACATTCGCCTTGCCCGGGTGATATAAGATCTCACAGTCGTAATCCTTCACCAGCTCCATCCAACGACACTATCTGAGGTTCAGGTGTCGCTGCTGAAATATATATTTCGAGCTCTTGTGGTCGGTGAATATCTGGCACGACTCGCTGTATAGGTAATGTCGCCATATCTTCAGTACAAAGACCACTGCAGCCATCTCCAAATCATGAGCGGGGTAGTTCTGCTCGTGTTTCTTCAATTGCCGCGAAGCGTACGCGATCACCCTGTCGTGCTGCATCAACACGCATCCTAAACCCACCCGCGAAGCGTCGCAATAGACCACGAATCCGCCTGATCCTGAAGGCAATGATAATACCGGCGCCGTAGTCAAACAAGTCCGTAGCTGCTGAAAACTGTGCTCGCACTCCTCCGTCCAAACGAAAGGAACTCCCTTCCGGGTCAAACCGGTCAAAGGTGCAGCTATACGGGAGAAATCCTGAACAAAACGCCTGTAGTAGCCTGCCAGGCCTAGAAAACTACGGATCTCAGTAACCGATGTCGGTCTGGGCCATTGCTGAACAGCCTCAATCTTCTTCGGGTCCACACATATGCCGTCTCTCGTAATCACGTGACCCAAGAATCCGACGCTGTCCAGCCAGAATGCACACTTGGAGAACTTCGCGAACAGCTGGTGCTCCCTCAGAGTCTGTAACGTAATCCGCAGGTGCTGCTCGTGCTCCTCTCGGCTCCGGGAGTACACCAAAATATCATCAATGAACGCTATGATGAACAAGTCGAGATACGGCCTGAATGTACGGTTCATCAAGTCCATGAATGCTGCGGGGACGTTGGTGAGTCCGAACGACATCACCAGAAACTCATAGTGGCCATAGCGTGTACGAGACGCCGTCTTCGGTATATCCTCCTGTCGGACTCGCAGCTGGTGGTATCCTGATCGTAAGTCGATCCTCGAAAAAATAACCCGCACCCTGGAGCTGGTCGAACAAATCATCAATGCGCGGCAACGGATATCTGTTCCGCACGGTAACCTTGTTCAGCTGGCGGAGTCGATACATAAGTGCAAGCTTCCGTCCTTCTTCTTGACAAACAGGACCGGAGCACCCCATGGAGAAACACTGGGCCGAATAAGTCCCTTATCTAACAAATCTTGCAGCTGAACCTTTAACTCTCTAAGTTCCGCCGGGGCCATTCGATAAGACGGTATAGAAATAGACCCCGAGCCGGGAATCAAATCAAAATAGAACTCGACATCGCGCACAGGCGGCAATCCTGGCAGCTCGTCAGGGAAAACATCGGGGAACTCGCATACAATCGGAACCTAGTCCAATGGAGTATCTGTAGCTCTAGTATCGCAAACATAGGCTAGAAATCCCTGACATCCCTTTCTCAACAGCTGAACATCGCGAAGAAAGGAAATTAGTATGTGAGGGCGGCACCACGGTCCCCCGCACAACAAAAGCCGACTCGCCGGGAAAAATAAAATCTAACTGTCTTCTCGCGGCAGTCCATAGACGCATAGCACGTGGCTAACCAATCCATGCCCAAAGAACGTCGAAGTCCAACATCTCAAGAAGGATCAAGTCGACAGGCAGCTCTCGCTCGCCAATACGAACGGTACAGGATCGAAACACGTGCTTAGCAACAAATGACTCTCCCACAGGAGTGGTCACAACAAGCGGCTGATCAAGCAAACCATACTCTCTACCCAAACTCGGCACGAAGTGTGTGGAAACGTAAGAGTGTGTGGATCCGGGATCAAACAACCTGTGTGAACCAACAGAGCAAATAGATAGGGTACCTGTCACGACGGTATTGGATGCCTGTGCATCCTGGGGTGCTGACGCAAAAACTCGGGCCTGACCTCCACCAATAGCGGGCTGACCTCGGGCTCGGCCTCTGCCTCCTCGTCCTCTCTGGATAGGTCCGCCGCGTCCACGGCCTCTGGGTGCACCTAACTGGCGTGGAGCATCGCCTGTGGCAGGAAGTAGAGCTCTCTGAGGAGGGGGCGGTGATGGTGGTAGGGTCACATACGGAACTGTCACCGCTCCCGGTCGTCTCACTGGACAATCTCTAATACGATGATGCAGACTCCCATACCTAAAGCATCCTGGCGACGACTGCTGTCCCTGTGTATATGATCCATATAGCTGACCTCGTCCGAACCCTCTGCCGGTCCTATCTCTCGGAATGAATCTGGCATGCTGTCTCTGGTCTGGTGTGCCGGTACGAATCCTCTTCGGCCCGGGGACGGCCGAAGTCGCTAAAATACGTGTCTCTATCCGCAATGCCGTATCCATAGCTGCCGAATAGGTATTGAAATGCTGGGCGCCAATGGCAAGATATAGCT
The DNA here is from genome assembly GCA_030015575.1 of Agapanthus africanus. Lineage (NCBI taxonomy): Eukaryota > Viridiplantae > Streptophyta > Magnoliopsida > Asparagales > Amaryllidaceae > Agapanthus > Agapanthus africanus. The sequence goes on along the minus strand of JASDDO010000024.1, from coordinate 543,480,815 downwards.
GGGCATCTAGTCCCTGTATGAACCTCTTCACCCTCTTCGCTTCGGTATCCACCAGATACGGAGCATATCGGGACAACTGTGTGAACTGGACGTCATACTCAGACACCGTCATCCCAGGTGTCTTGACCAAGGCCTCGAAACTACGAGCTCTGGCGTCGCGAACGCTCTCCGGGAGGAAACGGGCAAGGAAAATTGCTGTGAACTCGGTCCAGGTCATGGGCGGTAGACCTGCAGCTCGACCTCTCAGAACTGACTCCCACCATATCTGTGCGAGACCCTCTAGTCGGAAACTCACAACCTCTACCCAGCGATCATCAGAACATCTCAGCGATCGGCAGATCCTGGTCAAGCTGTCAAGGAACGTCTGCGGGTCCTCTGCTGCATCGGTACCCGTAAAGACTGGAGGTCTCAGCCTCATGAACTCCTATAGCGAAACCGGGATGGTCACGGCGGTAGTAGTATGAGCAGGTATCATAGTAGTCTGGGATGTAGTAGGTACGTCTTCCGGCCCCGATGCACGACTGGCTGCAACTAGGGATCCTACTATCTGACGTAGCTCCTGCATACTCCCCATCATCTGTCGCAACTCCTCCATACCAGTCTCAAGCCTATCCATACGGCCTGGGGAAGGTGGATCGGTCTGTCCCTATGGCGTAGGCATACCACCCTGCTCAGTCCTAGTCTCGGACGAGCCAGCTCGAATCTCGTCTCGGGCGACAGCCCTCTGTGCTCTAGTAGTCCTCTGTGGCATAGTGACTGGTACAGGAAACAGGACAATAAGAACGGTGCAAGAGAATCACAGGATACATGGAATCGAAGAAGGAATTTCAAGCAAGTATGTCCTAAAGTCACCTAGGCGGAGTACCGCATCGCAAGTATGCCGCGGACATACATACGCTACGCTACCCTGCTTAAGTCACTTACTCCATCTACTAAGGGTCATCCTACACTCGGAAAGGTGAAACCTATTGCTCTGATACCAACTTTGTCACGACCCGTAAAGTACGGAACGCGACCGGCACTTAGATTACGAAACGTCTCAAGGCGTCCGTAAAATAAGTAAGCCGAAGCCCAGAATACAAAACCCAATTAAGATTTTTAGAGTGAAGGAAAACCAATTTATTTAAGTATTTTACTCTATTACCATATCAAATTCCCTTTTTGAAATAATTTTCCTTCTTCCCAAAGTTCATGCAGAATTTCCTTGTAAAATAAGCCCCAGACGGGTGCAACAGGAATAACTGAATAACATGAAAATGGCATCCCCAAGCGGGAGCTAGCTCTTCGCCTCAGGGCGGTCACAAATCCCACGCAATATAAAATAACAGTGTGCATAAGAAATAGCATGTCGACTCAAGTGAGCTCGACTCCAGATATATCATAAGATAAATCCCCAAGTCTCATAATCTCACATCTAGGTCAATATACAGTAATCCAAATAAAACAGGTACAGCTGAAATGATAGTAGCAGTAGATGGAGTGTTCTAGATACAACGAATATATAAGGTGGTACAAAATGATAATAACCCACCTATGAGCAAAAGCCTCGAGTCCAGGCAAAAAGGGCAAAATGAGCAAAAGTGTCCGCCGCTACAGTGCTGACGGAACGGACCTGCAGAAAAGCTGTGGCACAACGGGGGTGAGTTGCCAGCTCGTGAGTAATAAATAACATCTACTAAGGCTATCGTATGTATGAACACAAGTATCCTAGCATCCCTAGAACAGGTATGGCTATATGTACTAGCAGGTATGTATGCATCATCAGTGTACTATCAAGTAATGTATGTCACATGGGTGTAATAACAGGTATGTATGCCACATGAATATACTATCATATATGTATGCTATATGAGTCAACTCAAGATCTCATCATGTAGGTATAAGAATTTTCCTTCCTTTGTTTTTGAAACTCCTTTCAAGTATCAGCATAAAATCCAGGAAAAATCAACAAAATCCGTGTCTAGCAACGACACCTCAAAACTGTCTCAAATCACATATATCCATGTCAAGTATCTCTGGCCTCAGCCGTCCAGCTGATCCATATCAAATGTCAATATCCCAATCCAGCGGCCACGGTCGGTATCCTCTGGATATCCGCCGTGCCAAATGAAGTCACCGGTAGGTAATCCGTCCCCTGTCAGGCTCAACGCCATCATCTGCGATCCTCTTGCCCCGGGGTACCTTACCGGACCCACCATGTACCCGTGACGGTTCCCCCACTCCTCGACACGGATCTCGAAAATCACAGCAAACTCATGGTGGACGATACTTTACATCACTAAAAAACCGCAACTTTTATATTTTTAAAAATGATAAGTTTGAAATCTTGCGGCTTTCCTCCGAAATCCAGAAATATCATAAATCTCATGAAATCTTCATGGATGCATATGTCAATGATAATGAATGCATGCGGTATCAATTTGCAACGTATGATTTATGCTAGGCATGAGCAATTGATATAATAATACATATGCACGAGGATAGCAATTCTTATGGTTTCATTTAAATATTTATTGCAATAGCACAGGTCTAAGCAGTTAACATGTTTCAGATTTATAGTTATCTAGTGTCGTGACATGGCAATTACCAGGGTGTGTGTGTCCACATGAATAGTGCTCGTGCTGCATATAAAAACCTGGTAATGGTGCATGTGTCCTACAAATGAGTTTGCGTATATGGAACATCATATAGATCCTAATTGTAACAAATGTTATACAAGTATTATTATTATTTTAATGTCACAAGTAAATGTCAAGTCTACTATTTTCAAGTTTACTAAATTTATCGGGCGACTCGCGCCACCCAAACGATCGTCCCCCGTAGATGTTAAATCTACTCACCCGTGATCCCGCGCTAGGTGTGTCTGACCACCTGCTTTCCTTTCTCCGCTGCGCTTGAAGTCCCTGCCGGCAAACCTGGAATTTACAAAGTCACATACATCAGGAAAATCCTGCAAAACGCGATATATCGATAAAAGGATACGCGTGCGTGAAACTAAACGCGTGTGCACACGACACGTCGCGACGCGCACAAACCCACCAGAACCTAGACTAACACGCTGTGTCGCGCAGCGCGCCACAGAACCACGCGTATCACGCACGTGTCGCACGAGACTTAAAACATCGGAAACACGCAAACAGCTCCAGATTTTGCTTCTGAACCCAACTTGAAAAGTTACAGATACCAAAAATCCTAGCTACCCAAAGTAAACCAACACACCAAAACCCAACACCCCCACCCCCATTCTGGCCGCAATTTGCGGCCATATATAATAAATCTGCGGCCAGAATAGGGAGAGGGGTCCCTGTGTTTTGTGTGGGTGTCTCTGCTAAGGTCACTGAGCTACAGTCTTCACAACTTTTACCTAAGTGGATCGGGTCAAAAGCAGGTTTCAGAAAGGCTAAAAAGTCGCTAAAACTGCCAATTTACGCCAAGTCGGATAAATCGGGTATCTATGATAAATCTGGGGCAATTCTCTGGTTAACTGGTTTCAACAGCACCTACTAGGGTTACTCTAACCATCACAGCTATTACATTCTCAAAATTCCCCTAATTTACCCCAAAACTACCCCTAAACATATAATAAACACTAAAATAAGCTAGATATCCATAACTTTAGTAATTAGGAGTTGGATTAAGGGGTTATACCTCTAGAGACCCTAGATGAAGGAGAAGAGAAGATGTAGGAGGGTGTGTGCGTGCTGCTACAGCTCCTGGTGCTACAAACTTAGGCTGAGATGAGCTGATCTTCTCCACTATTCAGGTTCTGAATAGGCTGAAGTTGCTGTTGCTGCTATGGTGATGTGGGTGGTGTTGTGCTGGTTTCAGGTGTTGCTGTTTGAAGTAGCAGCAGCAGGGGGTTGGGGTATTGTTGAGGGAAGGGTTGAGTGATAGTGGAGGAAGGGTTTATAAGAGGTTGGGGCTGTAGTAGCAGCTGTGTGGCTGAAGCTTGGTTCAGAGAAATTTATCAGAGTTGCTGTGTAATAGCAAGTGAAGAAAAGTTGAGGTATTTGTGGTGTGGGGTTGTGAATTAGGAGATGGTGTGGGTGTGTGTTGTTTAAGAAATGGGGGGGGGGGGGCTGTTGTGCAGCAACTCAAGATGAGTTAGGGCTGAATTGGTGGCTAAATGCTGATGTTCTGAGGGTTGATGCTGATGTTGCTCAGCAGGTGTTGGTCTGGTGGCTGATTTGAGCTGAAAGTGGGCTGATGTGAGAGCTGGAATTAGGCTGCTGATGTTGGGTTGGCTGTTAGCAGCAGCTACTGTTGCATTAGGGGCTAATGTTGGGGATGCTGCTGCTGCTGGTGCAGCCACTGCTGAGCTAGGGGTCTATGCAGATGTTGATGCTGATGTTGTGGCTGAGGTGGGGCTGATATGATGTGTGTGAGAGGAAGAGAAGAGAGTGAAATGAGAGTGTGAAAGGTAGTGTGAGACGGACATGCAAAAAGTATTGAAATGAAAGGGGTGTGACATAACCATGGCCATCATTCTCTCTTCCCTCACTAAGTGCTACAAGACACCAATCACATTCTCTCCTACTTATCACAAGTCAACCTTAAACCCTAATCCATCCTTAAAACTAAAACTCCTTAATTAACACCAATTATCTTAACAAGGGTTTAAACCACCATGGTTAACTTAAACATGGTTAACCCACAAGCTCAAATATGGCAAGCCCTAATCTTAATCCTATTTAACGTGCACAAGTGTGTGTGGTCGAGATAAAATTCTACAAAAATAACCCTAAAACCAGATAAATTACTAGAATCCCGTTTTGGTAAACTTTTTACCAAAAACCCCACATTAACACACAATTACTACTTACCCTGAACTCAGGTGTTACACTAACCCTAGCCGCCTCCTCTGCCTCCTTTTTCCCGACCTCGCCTCCACCCTCGTCTCCATTCTCATCTCCTCCTCCTCCTCATCATCATCTTCTTCTTCTTTTCCCTCATCCGAGCCCAGCCGCACCATCACCCTGCATCCAAGAAAACCACCTGCACCACCTCATCCCATCGCCGCCGACCACCCTCGCCGTCGCTATCTCTCTTCTCTCTCCTTTCTCTCCTCTGTTCTCCTCCCCTTCATAAGACCCCTGCACACACCCTACACCAACACCCCAACAAACCGAACCCTAGCAGCCAAACCTCATCGTCGGAGTTCTTCCAATCATCACCGTCGACGCCATCACCCCTCTGAATATCCAATGAGCAACTCTTCCTCTTCTCATTCTTCTTCTTCCTTTCCATTCTTTACTTCTTCTTTCTTTCTATAATTTTCTTTTCTTTCTTTTTAATGTTCACTGTTCTTTTGATTGCCGGAATCCGGTCGTGCCGACGATGATCCCGACGACCCAGCGAGCGTACCTGACCCGTGTGATCCCCTTGTACGTTGTTTGGATCTGTTCCGTGTACCGTGCGCGCATCGCGACTTTTTCCGCCGACGTGAGACGTTCTGTATACCCGTTTCTTAATCTGTCGAGGCAAGTAAAACTTGCTACATGCTATTTGTATTATATTATACTTATTCAACTGCATATTGAATCTGTAGATTGAATTTAATGCCGCATGTTCCATATTAACATTTCGATGTCCATTTATATCATTTTAGATTTATAGCTCGAAATATACCATGTTGCATTTTAGTTTACTATACACAGTACCCACATCCATATTTAAATCACATAATAATTATTTGCATAGCCCATAGTACCCCTTTAATAGTTTATACCCTATCGGACAACCGTTTGCATACATCTAGCCTAATATATATTCAATTGCATCTCTAGATTATTTAATACATATTAACCTGATTTTAACATCCATATTTGATATATTGTATTTAATTAATGTTGAAACTATCCCTTAAACCCAAACTGATAACCGTGCATCCATATGCTTTGATATGTACCTATTTGCATACCACATTACAATATTCCATTTTATTGTTTCATTAGTACCTCATGCTTGTTTGTATACCCATGCTTATTTTAGTTTGAATATGAACACCCACGTGACATGTTGTGCACCCCTGACATGACTTGATACACCTACTACTTGACATGACGTGATACCGTGCACTTCTTGACATGACATGATACCTAGATATTGCCTGACTTGACTTGAGGTACCATGGCTTTCTCGGTTACCTGATCTTGTTACTAATGCCAACAAACCTGACCTGTTGTCCCTACGGACATTTCCTGTTGTCCATCCAGACAAACCTGTACCTGCCTGATCCTGTGTTGGCATTAGTTCCAGATTATTTAATACCTGACTTGAACATATATAACTTGAAGGTATGGGAAAATCAGGATTGTAACCGAACGTAACTCAAAGGTCCATCCTATTGTTTGCCGATTTTCCGGGCGTTACGGAATACCTATTGTTTGCCGTTTTTCCGGGCGTTACGGAATACCTATTGTTTGCCGTTTTACCGGGCGTTACGGAATAATCACCGATGGGTTACGATGAGGATTACATTACTTGGTTTTGAAGACTTTAGAATAAATAACCCCGTAGCACAGTTTAGATATCATTGCACGTCACCTATACTGACATACTCACTGTTATATATTCTTGTTATATTCTTGCTCATACTCATACCTGCATGTCTTGCTACCCCCTGTTTATATTATTGCTTGATGTTATGACGCACTGACGTCTGGGTTTTGCATGGCCCAGATTCCTTACCTTTGCTGCAGTCCGATCAGGAGTACTTCAGTCAGCAGGCTGAGCAGTGAGGACTTGCTAGTAGTTAGTTCATTTTACTTTCGGTATTGTTCTTTCCTGATGTGAGCCCGCATTATGGGACGTACATTCCAGTTTATTCTTATATTGGATCTTTTGCTTCCGCATTTTATTCTTGACTCGTTTTATTCTGGCTTATGCACATGTGTTAGATAGTTTATTATTGTTCTTGATATCTCTACAGCCGTAATGTGACTGTGGAGGGATATTTCCTATCCACAGGTAGCATGGTTGGCTATGTCACATGCCTATCTTAGCGTACTCTGGGAAGCGGGGAGTGACATGGTTCTTTTGGTATCAGAGCCACAGGATCTAGGTTAATCGGGTTTGATTCTTTTGTAGTTGGGTATTGGACCCAATACACGAATCAGAATACTCGTGATTAGGAAACATGTCCTGCCACCTTACCGTCTTACCATTTTTTTTGAATCTTAACTTCCTCCTGATCCTACTTTTACAATATGCAAACCTCCTTTGCATATCGCCTCGAAACCTGGTTTCCTTTTGGTTATCTCTAGAACTTAGGCAACTTGAGTGGAGTTATGTGATTGTCGCTATGATACCGCGGCATGGTTACAATGCGGTACTCTATTTAAGTAACTTGGAGTTCTAGCATTGATTCATATCCTTGATCTATATTTTGAATCCGTTATCATGCTAATCCTTTGGGTGCTTTGATTTCAGGAACATGGCAGGAAAGAATCTGAAAACGTACCAGAGGCGTGTTGACGAAGCCGCTATGCTTGGAGTAATCCGTGGGATGTTGGAAAACCAAAAGCGACAGACCGAGCTGATCCAGCAGCAAGCTGAATCTTTTCAGGAAGGTTTGCGGACCGTTCAGCAGTCCGTGAGCAATGTTGTGGCCAGACCAGTGAATCGTGTGGGTACCGTGGCGGATTTTAGGAGACTGGGTCCGTCTGTCTTTACTGGCCAGGAGGAGCCGTTGCCAGCGGAGTAGTGGCTGGTTGATACGGAGAATTTACTCATTGCGGCACAGATCCTAGAGGATAAGAGGGTGGATGTGGTACGCATCCAGTTGGTAGACTATGCCCGTGAATGGTAGCTTGTGGAAGAGACCCGCTTGCCCAAGCCGATCAGTTGGGTGATTTTTCGAAGATTTCTTGGAGAAGTTCTTCTCGCGGACTGCACGGGAGGAAATGGAAGAAAAGTTCGTCAGTTTGAAGCAGAACAGCGCACCTGTAGATGTAATGCAGCTGAGTGGACGCGGATCAGTAGATTCGCTGGACCTTTGGTTGCCAACGATGCTGATAGGGCAAGGAGGTTCATGCGCAGTTTGGATGTGGACATCCAAAGGCAGATTGTCTCCTTGGTTTTGACCCCTTTCTCACTGTAGGGTTCCTAGGCACTCTAGTGAGGTCTCACAAGGCATCAACCATGCCAATTTCAAATATTCTAGGTGCCGAGAGACCCGACTACGGATCGTTTGCTAGAAAACTAGGCGAAAAGATAACTAGTTAACACTTAACTAATGGGATATCGGAAATACAACCTTTGTAGATCCGGTGCTCCACCTCCATAGCTCCGCAACGAAGTCGTCTCCGCTGTCCAAAAGGAATCCGGGCTGTAGAGTCGGCTTCGTCGGAGAAAAAGCGAGCTAGGTCGTCGATGTCCATGCCGAAGATGATCTACGTCGAGGCATCGCTAAATCAAGCTCCACCTTCACCAAGCCCTAAAAACTTGTGAAGGAAACACACTCTACTACTTGGCAAGAGGTAGAGGATGAAGAAATAGGAAGTGGGTAGACTTTAGAATTGGATTTCTCACTCATATGCTCAATATGCCATTGATGAAGACAAGCTTCTTCATGAAGAAGAAGAAGAGCAAGAACAAGATAACTATTATGATAAGAATTAAAATAAAAGGAAAAATCCATTCTTATCATAATTCTCACCATGGTTAGGTGTAGAGAATTAACTTGAGTTAATAGAAGTGGTTAGGGTTAAGCATGAGACAAAATGGTCAAAGTCTTCATGAAGATTCATGAATGGTCAAAAGAAAGCAACCATTTTCCTCATTATCTTTTCATTTATTCATTTATCAAAAATAAATAGATAATTAAATAAGATAAATGAATAACAAATAATAAACCCTAACCATTCCTTTAACCAAGGTTTAATTCTTTATACTTAACCATTTTTGCATGCACCATCAAATATGATACAAGCAAGTGCACAAATCATATCACATATGCAATGCGCACATCTGAGCGAGAAAATCCATTTAAAGTGAACCGATACTAGTTAATGCAAAGTAATATATCAAATATATTATTATGCATTAAATCATTAAATCAACACTTGATTTAACGATCCGGTCATATCGCATATAACCGACTAGTATCTAATGTATCGGCTTATCGAATCAACGCTTGAATCGATAACTAGGTTATATCGCATACAACCATTCGACGCATTGATCGCGAGAATGGAATACGGTATCACATACACGCATTATTCTCGGTCCCGCACATATCTCATATGCGCCCCTATTTCGTTTCGCTTGAGCCAGGAAACCTCTGTGTAGGACTCTAAAGACTCGTCAATACGCCGGCAGCGGATGATGATCATATCAAACATCCACAAGCCGCAAGCGTTCTGCTAAACGTAACGGCCACCCGGGTATTGAGCGATCTAAAGATCGACGAGCAAGCCCGCTCACACTCCAGTGAATCCAACCAGTAACACTACCGTACAGTCCGGTCTGTTCGTCTGATCTGTCGCATATCTCGCCTAGGGGTGGTATACGTCAGACCTCAATAGCTCGATAAGTCGTGTCGATATGAGGTCTATAACAATTCGAGAAACTACTGGTAACACTTACCAGTAAATCTCTGCAACCCTGGCCAGGGATTTCCTGTTATAGCCAATCGAACACAGCGCAACATCAACTCCCTATACCGGGAGAGACGAATCCCCTCCTATCGCTCATTGCCTCCATGTGACTCGGGACTGTACCCAAAAACCACCGTTTTGCACGCCCTCTTGGACGTGGTAAGATGGAAATCAAAGCACAGTGGGAACCACACAAGACTCTATGACGATCTCGGGTCAACAGACTACTCTGTACCAGTGTCACCAGAGAACTGCCATCTGACGTGAGGTATAATACCATCTGGGAGTTCTCGGCGAGTCCGTCCAGTGTACCCAGTCTCTACTGAGCACCCGTATATCATCTCTGATGTCAAACACCAATGGATATGGGATCATCCATCGCCCATCTGTATGGGTCGAGAAGGTACACGCTAGTCTACTCTGGTATATCGATGCCCCGTCTCGATACACCCTCGACTAGGGACTTTGAAGGATGTACTTATGGACTACCATGTCCCCACTAGTATGATCCGCATCATAGTCCAGGTAGTCAAGTACAGATCCTAAGGGCTTTACCAACATGTAACAGGGAGACAATCAGTGTACACGTTAAGGTAAAGAGCAACCAGATAGCATATTATCATGTCGAGCAAGAAAGTCCTCCCTATATATGTCCCAGCATCCACTACAATATACATCCTATGTATAGTAATGGCCTCTAGGGCATACATATAACTAACAATCTCCCACTTGCACTAGGGCCATCTGTAGCAGTGGTTGCAGTATCTCATACTCAACCATCCCATAAAAGTCTCTCTCTGGGAACAGGCCTTTGTGAGTGGATCCGTTGTGTTGTCCTCTGAGCCTACTCTCCTAACCTCGATCTCCCTGGAGATCAACCATCTCCATGATCAAGTGATACTGTCATAGAATATGTCTGGATCACTGATGGGACCGGCGTTCCTTGGCATAAGCCACAACTCCATTGTCACACAATGGGAGGAACATAGTTCATCTCATGAACCAATATACACCCAAACAGCCTCTTTGGTAGCATCTTAAGTAGCGATGTATCGAGCCTTTATCGTCTAGTATGTCACGGTATCCAGCTTGGAACTCTTCCAACATACCGTCCCTTCACTGAGAGTAAAGACAATGCCTGTGACTGACATTCAGTCGTCTTTATCACCCTGGAACCTTTCCAGTGATTCTCCCCAGGATCGATTGATACCATCTCACTACAACTAGTGAGATTCCTAACATCCATTGAGATCTATCTCATAGATTCAAAATCCAGGATTTAGTAGGTATCACTTTGATCCTTATGTGGAGAATCCATGTGATAAACTGAGATTGATCGAGCGTAGCATAAGAAACTCCTTTCTTATCAAGAGTATGTCATCCACGTACTCTACGAGGATCACCACCATACTCCCTACTACCTTTTTGTTTATACAAGGTTCATCTACCATTTTGATGATGTCAAACTCTTTGACTAATCCATCAAAACAGACGTTCCAACTCCGCGATGCCTGCTTTATCCTATAAAGCATCTTGCACACGTTTCCGCTGCTCCCACTGTCTACGAAGCCCTCTGGCTGTGTACTTATAGACACACTCTTTTAAATTATCATTTAGAAAAGCAGTCATGGCACCCAACCGCCAGATATCGTAGTCATGGTATGTAGCCGTGGCAAGTAGGATCCGAATGGACTTAAGCATAGCTACTTGAAAAGGTTTCATCATTATCCACGCCTGGTCAATGACGAGAACCTTTAACAAGTCTAGCTTTGAAAGTCTCAACCTTTCCATGTACACCAAGTAATCTTCTCAAGATATACCTGCTCCTGATGGGGATTTAACCCTTCAGATATAGCAACCAAAGTCCATACTTTGTTGGTGTATAAGGATTCCATATCAGATCGCTAAGCATCCAGCCATTCTTACAGAGTCACACTCCTGATGGCCAGCTCGAAACTAGTTGGGTCATCATCTCATGATGCAATCCTCGCTCCCACTGTCATAGAGAAACTGAAGTATCTCTCAGGTGGGTGAGGAACCCTACTAGATCAGCGGAGAGGCTGAGGTTCGTTGGAATCTATTGAATCCTTCGGCTCTATCAAATCATCTGCTGTAGTTTGTATAGCTGGAACCTTTCCAGTTCTACATTACAGACCTTGCCTCGAGCTTGTCCGGATTATGCTTTTAGACATAGCCCGGACAACCCCAAATCTTAACTAACTTAAGATATGGGCTCTTCCCTTTCTATATCACATATGAAGTGGTAGGCAACTGATTTGATTTGAACCCTATTCAATAGGTATGCAGCTTCTCAAGTGCATAACTCCCAAAAGGAAATAGGTAACTCAGTAGTACTCATCATAGAGCACACCTTATCAAATAGGGTGTATCTGCTCCGCCCCGATATACCATCGTGCTATGGTGTATACGGAGGAGTAATGCTGAGAGAGAATCTCATTCTCCTTTAGAATGGTCTAGGAATTCCGTGCTTAAGTATTCTCCTCCTTGATCTCATCAAAGGACATAATACTTATACCCGTATTCTGGTTCTCTACTTCTCGCTTATATTCTTTGAATATCTCAAAAGGTTCGGACTTGTGTTTCAACAGGAACATATGTCTGAATCTTGAGAGATTATCAGAGAATGTAATGAAGTACAAAGAACCGGTCTTGGCATGTGTAGACAGGGGACCTACATACATCAACATGTATCATCCCAAGAGTTTACCAACTCTTTCTCTGTTTCCAGTAAACGGAGCTATGGTCATTTTATCTTTGTGACATGACTGGCGAGTTTCACAAGATGTAAATTCAAACTAATTTAAATATGCATCTTTGTGTAACTCTAGCTAGTCGGGTCACATTGATCTGACCTAGTCTACAATACCTCAAGAAGAATTCGTTCATTTCTGAACTCTTCCTCTTATGTGTGTTCCATATACTAAGAACTGTAGTTTGATTTAGAACATCAATGCTTTTAGATAATGTGCCTGAACCGATCAACTTTTGATATAGGAAATGTTCAAAACATTATCCATCAATACAAAATTATATCCTTTCTTTACTAATAAAGAGACAGATATGATTTTGCATAACAGGTTCGGTATCTAATAACATTCGTTCAGAATCAATGTATTTGTAATACAGGGTGACAGTGACCAACAGACTTGGCTGCAACACTTGCCCCGTTTTCTGTCTCATGAAACTTATTACCCGTTCTCAGTTCTCTACCTATCTGTAGCCCTATGTAACAGATTACATATCTGGGATCCTGATCCGGTATCACATACCTAGGACGTAGAGGTTACAGAGAAACAGTTCTGTATAATGAACACACCCGAAGATGATGCATCAGCATGCACTCTCTTCGTTTGGGCAGCACGGGAAATCTGGTATTCCCCAATTTCCTGCTCTGTCTTATAACAATTATAAGTTGGAGCGGGACCAACGTTCCCCAGCTCAGTATAACAAGCGGGTTCGGTCAATATTCCGTATTATTATCTTGATTAAGGCGTGATATGGTCGCTACCTGGAGAGAGAGAGAAGAAAACACTCAGCGTGCGCTCTTGCAAGAATAGATTGGTTATTATTTTATCTAATCAGGATGGCTCCCACTGCTTTTTATCAAATCTTCCTTCAAACCCTAAAAGGGAAGACTAGCCGGGATTAATTACACACTACAAGTTCGCCAATCTTTCAGCCAGGCCAGTGTCGGTACTTTGAGGGAGGTCCCCCGTGCTTTCGCACGAACCTAATTAATGTAAACCTCGTTTTCCCAGAGGCGTAACCTCGTTAACACCTTTCTAGACACCTACTTGATCGGCTAACTGTAATGTATAAAACTCTCCCAGGAGTAACTCTTACTCGCAGCAGGGATCGGGATCCAACTATCTCATAGAAGGTATGCAATCTCATTGCAAATTTCAACACTTGAAATTCCCGATAATGTTTTGCCCCTAGCGTCCTATGACCTTGACGCAGGCCAACAAACCATAGTCCGCTAGTCAAGTTCAACCCGTCATTTCCTGATTGAATTAAACCCACCCGCACGACCCTTGACGCAGGCCAACAAAGTCGCACGACTACCCTAATCCAATCACATTATATGCTTATACAGATAAGCACCAGTTAGCTACCGCACACTACGCCTTGACGCAGGCCAACAAACGTAACACGAATACTAACTATTACTTATCTGAAATGACGGAGGGCTACGACAGGTTTTTCTGAAAACCTATTGCGTAATGAACTTGATATCGTTGTAGAATCAAATGAATTTTGAAATGGAGTGTTTTTGAGGCTTTTCTAGCTTTGCTAAAGGAGTCACTCCCGGTGAAGGGATCGTCGGTCCTTTCCTCGTCGAATGAGGTGCGGGATATATCATATATATCACTGTGCAAAGCAAAAATACTTAAAAGCAATCAAAATACAAACCGAAGGTTGTAGCATCTGCCAGTTATTGCTAAAGGAGTCACTCCCGGTGAAGGGATCTCGGTCCTTTCCTCATCGAATAAGGTGCAGGATATATCACATATACCGCTGTGCAAAGCAAGAACTGTAGCTACCTGTTTTAATTTGAAATTCGATTCTACAACATCTTAGGTTTCTTTTATTTCATTAATCACATTAATGAAGTCCCATCATTTAAGTACCTAAACATCACAGATAAATACGACGTACACTTATGCCATCCACATTCGCCTCAATGTCCCCTCGTGCACCGTTAGGTTAGGTAACTAACGGCCGAGCGGGGCAGGGCTAGCACGGGTGTAAAACATAAGTAACGTCTATATAATATATCATATATACTATATACTGTATCTATCACAGAACATCACATGATCACATCACAGATATCGCAGCAGAAGAAACATATGAAATATTGGATATACTAGGACGTCCGTGTTTTCAATACGAGCCAGTATAAAACACGGATTCCACGGTCGCGATGAATAGCCAAACCCACACCCCTAGACCCCTACGAGAGCGGCAAGCAACCCTGCCAATTCTAGAGTTAGGAGACCCGGACTCGACTCCTCGAGTTGGTCTCCCACTGGACTCCAGAACCCGGTTACTTGTGCTCCCCTCCTTGGGTCTATCCTAGTGCGGAAAAGTAAATAATATACAAAAGGTGACAACTTCCGCAACCTGGAAGCGCCCCAATAAAAGAATATTACATACAAGTTTTTACATGAATGAAAATGAAAAAACACTCATCTCACATAAAAACCCCCGGCTATTCAAACACGACGATCCAATATAACATATCCAGCAACACATAACATCACATGTCATCAACGTAAGTAAATATGCGCATCCCAATTGTCGTTGACATATAGCAACGAAACCGGCGATATCACATATTACACTTACGGTCACAGAAAAGAAAGTGTAAAACTACAACAGTTGGAATCCGCAACCTCCTCAGACATCGCATGCCTGACCAAATGAATTACTTAGACATCACATGCCTAACAATTATAAACCCCGCATTTTAGTCTCAAAATCGAAAACTCTTTTCATTATCAAGTCGGGCAATTCAACAGGATTCCCGACATCCTGATCGAATGCTCGTCGCAAACTTCAGTAGACGGCCGCACTCCCGATACCGTCGACGAAGTGCATCAAGGCGGAACACCGCTGCCGCGAGCACCCGAACGGATGCTTTCGGCGACGGGGTTCTCCTACAGTCACTTGGTCGGGGCTATGGAGCGAGGCTGTCTATTAAGTTTACCCGGCGAGTATCCGCGTACGCTACGTGATTGCGACGGACTTTTGACCACATAAAAATTCCGTGGCAACCGATCAAGTGAGACTAAACTGCTACGTTTATAACATTCATTTAGTTATCTCATAACTACTTGTGAATTCCAATTATTGTATCCCCTTCCAGATAAACAGAAAATGTTAAACTTTTCGATCGAACAATCGAACACCCAAGTTTTCCCGATACAATCCAACGCATGAAATAAGTCTAACAACATTCAGTTCGTGCCTCAGTACCAACGGTCCAGCCGTAGAAGGGTCAAGCCAACGCCTCACATGTGGCACGCCGTACTGCCCCAAACCCGAAGGTTCAAAGGGCAGTTCAAGACGGTCACATAATCGAGTTAAGGTTTGTTGTCTTCTAGAGGGACCATCGCGTTACTTGCACTACTTAGAACGTCGTTAAACTACGGAAAAATCCAACACTTGGAAATTTCCTGACAGGGGAAAAATTGGGTATTTATATCCTGTCGAACTTTTTAACATATTCTAAAATTTATCCAGAAAGCCACACAGACAAAATTTGATAATCCGATCGAAACACCGAATCCCCAAAACAACTGCAGAAAATTCAACTCTTGAAAAATTAATAAAAATACCCAGGAAAACCAGCACTGTTAAATAGGAGTTACTGTGCAAACATCACCACACAAAACGACAAACAGGCCGCGGTTCCGCCGCACGAGCCATGCTCGTGCCGCGGAAGCGCGGCGCTTTAATGGAATTAGGGCTACGAATTGCACAGTTACTCTTATAATTTCCTGCTGATATTTCTACATATTTTTAATACTGAAAAATCCCTGTTTTTAGAAAAAGTACAGAGAGCACATTTGAGTTGGGGTTTCGGGTTCGTTCGGGTTTCAAACTTCGTCTGGACTTCGCCTAAGGCTCTAGCTAGGCTCTGATACCACTGTAGGGTTCCCAGGCACTCTAGTGAGGTCTCACAAGGCATCAACCATGCCAATTTCAAATATTCTAGGTGCCGAGAGACCCGACTACGGATCGTTTGCTAGAAAACTAGGCGAAAAGATAACTAGTTAACACTTAACTAATGGGATATCGGAAATACAACCTTTGTAGATCCGGTGCTCCACCTCCATAGCTCCGCAACGAAGTCGTCTCCGCTGTCCAAAAGGAATCCGGGCTCTAGAGTCGGCTTCGTCGGAGAAAAAGCGAGCTAGGTCGTCGATGTCCATGCCGAAGATGATCTACGTCGAGGCATCGCTAAATCAAGCTCCACCTTCACCAAGCCCTAAAAACTTGTGAAGGAAACACACTCTACTACTTGGCAAGAGGTAGAGGATGAAGAAATAGGAAGTGGGTAGACTTTAGAATTGGATTTCTCACTCATATGCTCAATATGCCATTGATGAAGACAAGCTTCTTCATGAAGAAGAAGAAGAGCAAGAACAAGATAAATATTATGATAAGAATTAAAATAAAAGGAAAAATCCATTCTTATCATAATTCTCACCATGGTTAGGTATAGAGAATTAACTTGAGTTAATAGAAGTGGTTAGGGTTAAGCATGAGACAAAATGGTCAAAGTCTTCATGAAGATTCATGAATGGTCAAAAGAAAGCAACCATTTTCCTCATTATCTTTTCATTTATTCATTTATCAAAAATAAATAGATAATTAAATAAGATAAATGAATAACAAATAATAAACCCTAACCATTCATTTAACCAAGGTTTAATTCTTTATACTTAACCATTTTTGCATGCACCATCAAATATGATACAAGCAAGTGCACAAATCATATCACATATGCAATGCGCACATCTGAGCGAGAAAATCCATTTAAAGTGAACCGATACTAGTTAATGCAAAGTAATATATCAAATATATTATTATGCATTAAATCATTAAATCAACACTTGATTTAACGATCCGGTCATATCGCATATAACCGACTAGTATCTAATGTATCGGCTTATCGAATCAACGCTTGAATCGATAACTAGGTTATATCGCATACAACCATTCGACGCATTGATCGCGAGAATGGAATACGGTATCACATACACGCATTATTCTCGGTCCCGCACATATCCCATATGCGCCCCTATTTCGTTTCGCTTGAGCCAGGAAACCTCTGTGTAGGACTCTAAAGACTCGTCAATACGCCGGCAGCGGATGATGATCATATCAAACATCCACAAGACGCAAGCGGTCTGCTAAACGTAACGGCCACCCGGGTATTGAGCGATCTGAAGATCGACGAGCAAGCCCGCTCACACTCCAGTGAATCCAACCAGTAACACTACCGTACAGTCCGGTCTGTTCGTCTGATCTGTCGCATATCTCGCCTAGGGGTGGTATACGTCAGACCCCAATAGCTCGATAAGTCGTGTCGATATGAGGTCTATAACAATTCGAGAAACTACTGATAACACTTACCAGTAAATCTCTGCAACCCTGGCCAGGGATTTCCTGTTATAGCCAATCGAACACAGCGCAACATCAACTCCCTATACCGGGAGAGACGAATCCCCTCCTATCGCTCATTGCCTCCATGTGATTCGGGACTGTACCCAAAAACCACCGTTTTGCACGCCCTCTTGGACGTGGTAAGATGGAAATCAAAGCACAGTGGGAACCACACAAGACTCTATGACGATCTCGGGTCAACAGACTACTCTGTACCGGTGTCACCAGAGAACTGCCATCTGACGTGAGGTATAATACCATCTGGGAGTTCTCGGCGAGTCCGTCCAGTGTACCCAGTCTCTACTGAGCACCCGTATTGTAAGTCCACGTTGCGACCCCCGGTGCTTACGGGGAGGCGGAAACGGTATAAAAAACAAATTTTTATCACAAGAGGCAACATGGACTAAACAAGGTCGGGATCGTGTCTAAACTAAACTAGCAAACATACAAAGGAGCGTTAGCTACTCGGATGAAGAGTTATACCTAAACTTGAACTCCTTCTTCTTTAAACTTTGTAGAGGTTGATGGTTCTCTTCTCGTCGCCTTCTTCCGTCGAAGATGGATCCACCTGAGGGTTCAACCTTCGGGCTCTTTCTCGAACTTTGAGTGAACTAGAATCTCCGGCTTGCTAAAACCCTTGATCCTAGAGTGAGTAGAGAGTGTCTAAGGGGTGCTTTTCTTTTAAGGAGAGGGATTCTCAACACATGAGAAGGATTCTCCTTTGGCTAGAGGAAGAAGAAGATGAAGTGAGGAGAGAGAATGATTATGATAGAATGAGCTCTTTTCTTTTGCAACCATAACTAAAAGAAAAGGAAATATCTAATTAATAATAATAATTGAAAATGAGAATAGTTGATGGTTAATTTGGAATGACCACTATCATACTTTCAATAAATGAGTGTAAGCATGAATCAAGGAGTATCTTTCAAAGCATGATGGTGGTCAACATTCAACCATGGTCAACAAGTCAACCATGGTCAACAAGTCAACAAAATCAACCATAACAATATTTCATTTAATTACTATTATTAATTGATATTTCATAAATCTATTAGGGTTTGGAAAATGACGACTGTCAACTGTGCATACGCACCCGTTCCGAAACCCTAATGAAAAACCTCATCCTCCGTCTCAAGCAACTGTGCATACACACCTGCATTCTCGTTCCGAGGAACAAGAATACCGAGATATAAAACAACCCCAAAACATATACCAGTATCTGGCTCAAACCAGAGCCTGCCAGTATAATCCGTCCGGACTCCAAACGTGCACAAGTGCGCGGATGAGAACGAACCCTGCCGCAAAACCATGCGACCTCTACTCTGTTTTTCCCAGAGACGAATACCCTCTGTGTGGGACTCTAAAGACTTGACACTACGCTGGCAGTGGGTTTAACCACAGACCGCAAGCGGCACTAGCTGTGCGTAACGGTCCCCAGGTAGATGCCGACAAGAAGGCTGACGAGGTGAACCCCATCTGAACTCCTACTGAGTCTGAATGTGACATTCTCCGTACAGTCCGGTCTGTTCGTCTGATGCATCGCATGTCGGGCCTAGGGGGCGGTAAAACGTCAGTCCCCCAATAGCGGTACAAGTCGTGTCGGAGTGAAGCCCAAAACACCCTGAGATAACACAGGAAACCTACCAGTATATCTCGCTTGCCCTGGCCAGGGACTACTCGTGTAATAGCTCTCCTAGACACAGCGCGATGTCAACCCCCAATACCGGGAGAGACGAATCCTGTCTAACCGTCACTGCCTCCAAGCGCTTCGGGACTGCGCCCAACCACTACCTGTTTGCACGACTCCTTTGAGCCGTGGTAGGGTAGTGATCAAAGTGTAGTGGGAACACACTCGAGGCGAAGTGCCAGTATCAAGTCAGCGGACTAAGCTGTACTCATGTCACCTGGGAACTGATAACTGACGATAGGTATAATACCAACCTTTCAGTTCCCGACGAGTCCTGTCCAGTGTACTCGTAACCTAACGAGCACCCGTATACTATCTCCAGTACGACGTACTGATGGCTGTGGGACAGACCATCTCCCACACTGGGATGAGAAGCGCACACGCTAGTCTACTCCGGAGTATCGATGCCCTGTCTCGATAGTCCTGCGACTAGGGACCTGTATAAGGATGTGCTTATAGATTACCCAGCCCCCACTAGTGTGACTGCCATCACAACGCTGGTAATCAAGCAAAGATCCTAAGGGCTCCACTAATGCGTATAGGTGATATCGCAAAATAAACACATGTACACATTGAAGTAGAAACAAACCAAGTAGCATACTACTATATTGAGCAAGATTGTTTATACAAGGTGAATATCCCAAGCTTCCATTAAGTAATATACAAACTAGTATGATACAGTAATGGCCTCTAGGGCATATACACTAACACGTATATCATCTCTGATGTCAAACACCAATGGATATGGGATCATCCATCGCCCATCTGTATGGGTCGAGAAGGTACACGCTAGTCTACTCTAGTATATCGATGCCCCGTCTCGATACACCCTCGACTAGGGACTTTGAAGGATGTACTTATGGACTACCATGTCCCCACTAGTATGATCCGCATCATAGTCCAGGTAGTCAAGTACAGATCCTAAGGGCTTTACCAACATGTAACAGGGAGACAATCAGTGTACACGTTAAGGTAAAGAGCAACCAGATAGCATACTATCATGTCGAGCAAGAAAGTCCTCCCTATATATGTCCCAGCATCCACTACAATATACATCCTATGTATAGTAATGGCCTCTAGGGCATACATATAACTAACAATCTCCCACTTGCACTAGGGCCATCTGTAGCAGTGGTTGCAGTATCTCATACTCAACCATCCCATAAAAGTCTCTCTCTGGGAACAGGCCTTTGTGAGTGGATCCGTTGTGTTGTCCTCTGAGCCTACTCTCCTAACCTCGATCTCCCTGGAGATCAACCATCTCCATGATCAAGTGATACTGTCATAGAATATGGCTGGATTACTGATGGGACCGGCGTTCCTTGGCATAAGCCACAACTCCATTGTCACACAATGGGAGGAACATAGTTCATCTCATGAACCAATATACACCCAAACAGCCTCTTTGGTAGCATCTTAAGTAGCGATGTATCGAGCCTTTATCGTCTAGTATGTCACGGTATCCAGCTTGGAACTCTTCCAACATACCGTCCCTTCACTGAGAGTAAAGACAATGCCTGTGACTGACATTCAGTCGTCTTTATCACCCTGGAACCTTTCCAGTGATTCTCCCCAGGATCGATTGATACCATCTCACTACAACTAGTGAGATTCCTAACATCCATTGAGATCTATCTCATAGATTCAAAATCCAGGATTTAGTAGGTATCACTTTGATCCTTATGTGGAGAATCCATGTGATAAACGGAGATTGATCGAGCGTAGCATAAGAAACTCCTTTCTTATCAAGAGTATGTCATCCACGTACTCTACGAGGATCACCACCATACTCCCTACTACCTTTTTGTTTATACAAGGTTCATCTACCATTTTGATGATGTCAAACTCTTTGACTAATCCATCAAAACAGACGTTCCAACTCCGCGATGCCTGCTTTATCCTATAAAGCATCTTGCACACGTTTCCGCTGCTCCCACTGTCTACGAAGCCCTCTGGCTGTGTACTTATAGACACACTCTTTTAAATTATCATTTAGAAAAGCAGTCATGGCACCCAACCGCCAGATATCGTAGTCATGGTATGTAGCCGTGGCAAGTAGGATCCGAATGGACTTAAGCATAGCTACTTGAAAAGGTTTCATCATTATCCACGTCTGGTCAATGACGAGAACCTTTAACAAGTCTAGCTTTGAAAGTCTCAACCTTTCCATGTACACCAAGTAATCTTCTCAAGATATACCTGCTCCTGATGGGGATTTAACCCTTCAGATATAGCAACCAAAGTCCATACTTTGTTGGTGTATAAGGATTCTATATCAGATCGCTAAGCATCCAGCCATTCTTACAGAGTCACACTCCTGATGGCCAGCTCGAAACTAGTTGGGTCATCATCTCATGATGCAATCCTCGCTCCCACTGTCATAGAGAAACCGAAGTATCTCTCAGGTGGGTGAGGAACCCTACTAGATCGGCGGAGAGGCTGAGGTTCGTTGGAATCTATTGAATCCTTCGGCTCTATCAAATCATCTGCTCTAGTTTGTATAGCTGGAACCTTTCCAGTTCTACATTACAGATCTTGCCTCGAGCTTGTCCGGATTATGCTTTTAGACATAGCCCGGACAACCCCAAATCTTAACTAACTTAAGATATGGGCTCTTCCCTTTCTATATCACATATGAAGTGGTAGGCAACTGATTTGATTTGAACCCTATTCAATAGGTATGCAGCTTCTCAAGTGCATAACTCCCAAAAGGAAATAGGTAACTCAGTAGTACTCATCATAGAGCACACCTTATCAAATAGGGTGTATCTGCTCCGCCCCGATATACCATCGTGCTATGGTGTATACGGAGGAGTAATGCTGAGAGAGAATCTCATTCTCCTTTAGAATGGTCTAGGAATTCCGTGCTTAAGTATTTTCCTCCTTGATCTCATCAAAGGACATAATACTTATACCCGTATTCTGGTTCTCTACTTCTCACTTATATTCTATGAATATCTCAAAAGGTTCGGACTTGTGTTTCAACAGGAACATATGTCTGAATCTTGAGAGATTATCAGAGAATGTAATGAAGTACAAAGAACCGGTCTTGGCATGTGTAGACAGGGGACCTACATACATCAACATGTATCATCCCAAGAGTTTACCAACTCTTTCTCTGTTTCCAGTAAACGGAGCTATGGTCATTTTATCTTTGTGACATGACTGGCGAGTTTCACAAGATGTAAATTCAAACTAATTTAAATATGCATCTTTGTGTAACTCTAGCTAGTCGGGTCACATTGATCTGACCTAGTCTACAATACCTCAAGAAGAATTCGTTCATTTCTGAACTCTTCCTCTTATGTGTGTTCCATATACTAAGAACTGTAGTTTGATTTAGAACATCAATGCTTTTAGATAACGTGCCTGAACCGATCAACTTTTGATATAGGAAATGTTCAAAACATTATCCATTAATACAAAATTATATCCTTTCTTTACTAATAAAGAGACAGATATGATTTTGCATAACAGGTTCGGTATCTAATAACATTCGTTCAGAATCAATGTATTTGTAATACAGGGTGACAGTGACCAACAGACTTGGCTGCAACACTTGCCCCGTTTTCTGTCTCATGAAACTTATCACCCGTTTTCAGTTCTCTACCTATCTGTAGCCCTATGTAACAGATTACATATCTGGGATCCTGATCCGGTATCACATACCTAGGACGTAGAGGTTACAGAGAAACAGTTCTGTATAATGAACACACCCGAAGATGATGCATCAGCATGCACTCTCTTCGTTTGGGCAGCACGGGAAATCTGGTATTCCCCAATTTCCTGCTCTGTCTTATAACAATTATAAGTTGGAGCGGGACCAACGTTCCCCAGCTCAGTATAACAAGCGGGTTCGGTCAATATTCCGTATTATTATCTTGATTAAGGCGTGATATGGTCGCTACCTGGAGAGAGAGAGAAGAAAACACTCAGCGTGCGCTCTTGCAAGAATAGATTGGTTATTATTTTATCTAATCAGGATGGCTCCCACTGCTTTTTATCAAATCTTCCTTCAAACCCTAAAAGGGAAGACTAGCCGGGATTAATTACACACTACAAGTTCGCCAATCTTTCAGCCAGGCCAGTGTCGGTACTTTGAGGGAGGTCCCCCGTGCTTTGGAGCTAGCATCGAGACAGTCGAAGACCCATGACAATAACTACCCAACTCATGATTTGGAGCTAGCAGCTGTGATTTTCGCTTTGAAGATTTGGAGACACTACTTATTGGGCGAAAGGGTCGAAGTATTCACCAATCACAAAAGCCTAAAGTATGTGTTCACGCAGAAAGAGCTTAACATGAGGCAGCATAGATGGTTGGAGCTGATGGATGACTATGATCTTAATCTCATGTACCATCCTGGGAAAGTTAATGTAGTACCGGATGTGCTTAGTCGGTTGCCAGCAATTCGGATGTTGACTGCACAGAATGAGCTTATCGAAGATTTTCGGAGATTCGAGTTGGAGATCGTGTTACCGCATTCTTCAGGACAGTTGATGCACTGCAAGTACAGTCGTCGTTGATCGAGAGTATTAAAGCAGCGCAATCACAAGATCCAAGGTTCCAGAAGTTTCGAGGATAGGTTGAAGCGAGACTTCGAACGGACTTGTTGATTCATGAAGATGGTTCGTTGCGATATGGTAGCCGTTTGTGTGTGCCGAAGGGAGATATTCGCGAAGAAGTTATGAAGGAGGCGCACAATTCCACATATTCCGTATATTCAGGAGGCACGAAGATGTTCCATGATCGACGACAACATTTCTGGTGGGAAGGCATGAAAAGGGAGATTGCCCGCTTTGTAGCGAAGTGCTTGGTGTGTCAGCAAGTTAAGGCTGAACATCAAAGGGTAGCCGGTTTATTGCAACCACTTCCGATTCCTCAATGGAAGTGGGAACACATAACCATGGATTTTGTGACAGCTTTACCGTGGAATCCAAAGGGCAACAATGCAGTTTGGGTGATCGTTGATCGGTTGACCTAGACAGCTCATTTCATACCATTTCGAGTTGGTCAGTCAACGGAATCGTTAGCAGAGCGGTACATGCAGGAGATTGTGAGATTGCATGGTATACCTGTAAGCATCGTTTCCGATCATGATACCTAATTCTTATCGCACTTCTGGATGAGTTTACAGGAAAGTTTGGGAACGTGATTGAAGTTTAGCACTGCTTATCATCCCCAGACAGATGGCCAGTCGGAGAGAACAATCCAAACTCTTGAAGACATGTTGAGGCCTTGCATGTTAGACTTGAAGGGTTCGTGGGAGGATCATCTACACTTGGTAGAGTTTTCTTACAATAACAGCTTTCAGGCTACTATTCAGATGGCTCAATTCGAAGTATCATATGGTCGCATGTGTCGCTCACCCGTCTGTTGGGACGATATTGGAGAGCAAAGATTGTTGGGACCAGATTTAATCGTGCAAACAATAGAGAAGGTTAATACTATCCAGAATCACATGAGGGCAGCAAAGGATCAGCAGAAGTGTTGGGCAGATACATCGAGAAGACCTCTAGAGTTCATGGTTGGTGATCTTGTATTCTTGAAGATATCACCGACTAGAGGAGTGATTCTTTTTGGGAGTCGAGGCAAGCTTAGTCCTCGATTCGTGGGGCCTTTCGAGATTATTGAGCGTGTTGGAGAAGTGGCTTATCGATTGGCTTTACCACCATCTTTGGCGAGTGTTCATGATGTGTTTCATGTATCTCAACTCCGTAAGTATGTTCGAGATGAGACGCACGTACTAAATCATTCGAAGCTGACTATAAGGGAAGATTTGACCTATGAGGAACGACCGATGTCGATTGTTGATCGAAGAGAAAAGGTTCTCAAGAACAAGGTTATCCTTCTCGAACTTGTTCATGGGGGAATCTCTATCATGGAGAATCAACTTGGGAACGAGAAGACGAGATTCGACAGAAGTTTCCACACCTCTTCTCATAGATTCATGCTTGTTTTTTTTCTTTCCTTGTTCCGCGAATTTTGAGGACGAAATTCTTTTTGTAGTTGGGTATTATGTAACACCCTAGTTCATTTATACCAATCTGTTTTGGGTATTTCTTTATTTATGGTTATTTCTTGATTTATTGTGTTTTGGGTTCAAATAATGTAATTAGTATCTGTGTTGCATTCGACCCGATCCGCAATGTGGAAACCCGTCTTGATTCCTGTTTATAATTTATCCCGGTTAATTATGAGGATTCGTGCCCTTTCATGTTGTATAACTACTATATATCTGACATCTGCATTTTTTCAATATAACGAGTAAAGTCAAATAAAATATTTTAACAATGTCTAGCATAGCCTGCATGATACCCCTAACCCTGTCGTTGCGTCAGTACATCGTTTTCTCGTCCCGTTCAGCGAAACGGACCCGTTTGGATAGCTACGTGCACGCTACGTGCATCCGTTCTTGGGGGTATGCATTTTTGTTACCCGGATATCCTATTTTGGTTTTGGTTGACACGCGTATTATCCGTATTTTCAAACCGTAATTTTATACCCAACCCGGGCATATTTTAGAGTAAATTTTGTATTAGCCAAAATCTCAAATTTACCTAAAATTAGATATTCTTTATATTATACTATTTAATGTATATATTATAAATGTTGATAATTTTTCTTAACCAAAATATATTTTTTCCTATCATTTATTTCCTAATCTAATCTTACCCACTCAGATTTCCTCACCTGCCCCCCTCTCTCTCTCCTCTTGTAACACTCTTTCTCTCTCCCCGATATATATATATATATAATAATAATAATAATAATAATAATAATAAAACCCTATTTCTATAACCCCCACGACCCCTCTCTCTCCCTCACATTTTTCCTTTCCCGCCACCTTCCTCACGCGAAGCCCTCGCGAGAACCCACGCCTCGTACTCGCCTCGTCGCCGTCGCCACCACCCCCGACCGCTCGCCTCCACCGCTCGTCCTCACCTCCACCTTCTCCCGCATCCCCTTTCCTCTCGTCTCCCCACTGCAAATTCGAACCCAACGACCCAAGAACCACGACTGCACACCCCGCCTCGCCGGATCCCCGACCCCGTAACCTCCTCGTCCTCGCAGCCACCTTCTTCTCCTCTCTCCTCTCTTCTTCTCCAAAACCCGAGCAAGAACCCTGCACATAACCCGATCCCGACTTCAAGAAACCCACAGCCGCCTCGCCGTGAAACCTCGCCGGAAAACCCACGCCTCTCGTCGTTACCCCCTCGCCTCTGTCCCAGTGCCCTGAGACAACTCCAGTACACCCTGCAACCACAGCCCTCTTCTTTCCTTTCTTTCTTCTTCTTCTCCTTCTTCTTTCTTCTCTTTCTCTTCTTGGATTCTTGATTCCAGTCATCGCCGAAGCCGTGCCGCCGCCGACAATCCGGGTGACCCAGTGGACATTTCAAGCCAGCATGCTCACCTTCTTGCTTTGCCTAGTCCTGCCCCGTGTGCGCGTGTGTACAATGTGACGTTTACCCGACGTCGGGCGCGGCGTACGCACGCACCCCGTATTGAGATCCGATCAGGCAAGTTTATCTTGCTACATGCTATGTTATTATATTTGCATCCATATGAATAAAAATATAACATGTTTATTATATTATGCATCCATGTTACAGTTTTACCGTGTTGCCAATATCCGTTCGTATCCGTATCGTTTATTATACATCTAATTGCATGCCATATCATAATATTTCATGTTACTGTTACATTGGCACCCTATGCTTGATAATGTGCATCATACGTAGTCATGGAGTTGTAGATGTGATCCCTGATAGACATTGTGCATCCGTGTTTTACTGTGATTCGATACTGTTGGGTCCCGGCAGCGCCCCGGCCGTCGAAACGCGGCCAAAATGCGGAACAAAAATTTTCTAAACCGGCGCTACCGCTACCCGAATACCGGATCGACCTTAAACCCTAAACTAGAAAACTAACTAAGAGTTAGAATCGTTATACCGAGTTGATCCGTGTCCTTCGGTCTTCATTCCAAGCTCCTAGTGATCCTTTGATGATGTTTGGTTGCCGGTCTTCCTCCATCTCCGATGATCCACCCGAGGGAAACGGCGCAAGCTCCAACCTCGACAAACGAGTTAACCGACGCTCCAAAGTCGCTAGCTATAGAGAGTCGAGGTGTATGGAAGTGTCACTACATTTTTCTCTCTACCCATGAGCTCAATGAGAAACTCAAGAAGATGATAAAGGAGGTGAAAGCTTTGGCATGAACAACTAAGGAAATGGGCTAAGTCTTTTTCTTTTTCTTTTTGAGTGAATGAGAGAGTGGAGTGTAGCAAGCATAATGTAACCAAAATGAAAATCAATCACCACCAAAAAAGTGGCCGGCCCCCCTCTCATTCCCACCAAAAGAAAAACATTTCCAATTCCAATTATTGCAATAAAATAATAGCAACCATACTTTGTTCCATGCCTTGACCCATACCTCATTTCCACCTCATTTCCCAAATGATTTTCAATAAAGAAAATCATTAATGAGGTGGCACCTTCTAGAAGCTATTCCGTATAAAATATGGAATATTTCCGGTACATGTACCGAAATACATATACGCGTATTCATACAAAAATACGAATAGCCGAGAGAGAAAATAAATAGCGAACAATAATACTAGAATACATATATATAAATACATATGTAAATTATTAAATCAAAACCTGATTTAATAATCTGGCTTAATCCTAAGCCGCTAGTATTATCAACCGTCCGATTAAAGTCTGCGCAGCAAGTGCACATATTTAATTGAACACCTGTATGTATCAACATACGCCATGTACACCATATCGCCTGAACCGTGAAAACCCTCTGTGTGGGACTCTAAAGACTCGTCAATACGCTGGCAGTGGGTTTAACCAGAAGCACGTCAGCGGCACTAGCTGTACGTAACGGCTACCCAGGTATTGAGCGAAAGGGAGGTCGACGAACAAACTCATCCTGAACCCATACTGAGCCTGTCAGTGACAATATCCGCACAGTCCGGTCTGTTCGTCTAAGAGTATCGCATATTGAGTCTAGGGGGGTGGATAAAGTCAGACCCCTAACAACGCGACATTTAGTGTCGGTATGAAACCCATCACCACCTGAGAACCTATCGATCCTGGATCGATAATTCTCGTCCACCGTGACCACGGATTTATGGTGATGGCCATCCGTACACAACGCGACATCAACCCCCAATACCGGGAGAGACGAATCCCCGACGATCCGATCACTGCCTCCATGTGGCTCAGGACTGTACCCAACTAAAACATGTTTGCACGACTCTTTTGAGCCGTGGTAGGGTAGTAATCAAAGCACAGTGGGAACTCACACGAGACAAATGACGATCTAAGGTCGACAGACTAACCTGTATACATGTCACCTGGGAACTGCTATCTGATAATAGGTATAATACCAACTAGCATATTCCCGGCAAGTCCGTCCAGTGTACTCATAACCCAATGAGCACCTGTATACTATCTTAGGTGAACAAACTAACACCAATGGCTTGTGAGACCTGGCCACCGCCCCTCGTCGGGGTCTCGATCAGTATACACTAGTCTACACTGGAGTATCGATGCACGGTCTCGATACTCCTACGACTAGGGACATTTAAGGATGTGCTTATTGACCCCAGCTCCCATATATATGATCGCCATCATAATGCTGGCAGTCGAGCAAGAATCCTATGGGCTCTATCAACATGTATATGATGATAAAGACAAATCAGATAGCATATTATCATCTTGAGTAAGACTATTTTATCGGTATAGGTCCTCACTCAATCATCATAATCACAAGTCCGCGACTATGATAATTGCCTTGAGAGCACTATAGGCAACAATTTCCCACTTGCACTTAAGGCCAATTATTGCGATGTCGCATACTCATAGCAACACCCAACTTCTCTACTAATCAGTTTCGCAAAGCCTGTTTGCGAAAATGATTGCGTTCGAGAAATAGCCTCAGTGAGTGGATCAGCTCCAATGTTTCTTTCTGTATCTCTCTTAATCTCAACTTCGCGGAGAAAACTATCTCCCGAAAAGAGCAATACTTATCTTAGAATTTGTCTGGATATCTGATGGGACACAGTTCACAAATGAACTCCAAATCCAGCAAACTACTTAGACTGTATCGTCCACTGAATTTAATCAGTATCCTGAGCCATGCATTTCCTCAGTATTCGCTTGGACCACGCGTCCAACATACTGTCCCTCAAAAGAGGGAAAACTATAACTCTGACAGTCACTCTGTCATCCAGGTCACCATGGGAGCCTGAAATGATAACCGTCTCCCGAAGGAGGCTGCCGTAATCATTTCCCAAGAACATTCACTTATGTTCAATAACTGCTTCCCAATGTTTCTCCAGGATTGGATTAATATATCTGCTTATTGCATCTAGTGCAAAAGCAACATCTGGTGTGGTACTTGACATTTCATGATTAACTCAATTGCCTAAGCAGGTGATATGCTAATCATGCGGATCCCTCTCCCTTTTAGTCTGTAAGACACCTTTAGAGAGGGCGACTCCATCACCTGCAGGTACACCACCATGCCAAGAGTCGTTCATCCTAAAATTCCTTTAGAATAATGTCAAAGTACCCAGATTGGGATACTTCCCAAATCTAGATCTAAAACCCTAGATCTAGTAACCAGAAAACCTAATATTATATCCATATCCTATGTGGAGAAACAACTTTGTGACAACCACAGTATAACCGATCATAGTATAGGAATATCTCTTCCTATTAAGTGCATGTCATCCCGAATCCTCGGACATCACACCCTACTACCTTCTTACCAGATCCATCTCCTATTCTGATGAATTCAAAACCTATGACTGTCCCATCAAAAATAGGTGATCTATTTCCGCTATACCTGCTTTAGTCTATAAATAGACATAAGCTACTTGCCTTCTATGCTTCCGCTGCTCCCACTGACTACAACAACCCTCTGGCAGAGTCATATACACGTGCACTTCTAAAGCTAGTTTAGAATGACGCTATACTCATCCTCCTGCCAGGTCTTATAGTCTAGAACAGCAGCAATGGCAAGTCTAGGTAAACTAGAACCTCCCTGTCACCGTCTCTGAGAAGACCGAAGTACCTCTCGGGTGCCTGAGGTTACCCACCAAAATCTGCGGAGTGGCTAATAGAATGTTGAAACTAATTGAATCGTTGGGTTCTGTTAAATCATCAGTGATCGTTTGTGGTTCTGGAATCACTTCCAGTTCTACCATACTCCCACTTTTGTTTTTTCTGAAAAACTCCATTTTACTAAAACCATGGCGAGTCAAGAACAATATAAATATTGATCTTCCTGATGGTAGAAAATTAACCCTCGTCAAAGCCCGGGATAACCCACAAACTGCCATTATTGAAACGTGCCTTGAGTTTATTCGGATTCTGGTTTTAAGCATCAGCCGGACAACTCCCTATACCTTAACATCGTTAAGATATAAATTGATTCTATATAAATCTAATATAGAAACAAAAGCACTAATCTAATTTGAACCAGATTCAAAATCATGCAGCTGTCTCCAGTGCATATCAACCAAATGGACAAGAGGACAATCAACATTACTCATCTAGGAGTGCATCCATATATGAGTAACCTGAAAAAGAAGCAAGTTCTCAAAACCATTACTATTAACGGAATACCAAACACAAGTATCTATATCTTCGAATACTTCGAAGAATCCCGATACTTCTAACAAATGGTTCTCTACTTCATTCTTATACCTATAACTTCTCAATATTTGGACTTTGCATTTTAACGAAATACTTGTCCAGAACTGGAGAAGTCACAAGTAAACAGAATATAGTATGAGTACCAACCCCTTTGTCCTAATGGACACTAGACAATATACAATACTTTGTACAAGTCCCCTGAGTTCAACAACTCAAACCCTGTGTGTCGTAGGTTGAAAAACTGTAGTATGGTTAAGAAGAATTACACCGCTGTTGAATGCACCTTACCTAATCACCAACTGATATAGGTAAGTGTCATAGACACAATATCAAAAAGTTATATCTCACTTTATAAAATAAATGTACAGATATATCAGTTTGAAATTGGTGCATAACAACGGATATTCAAAACTAAATGTTTGCCATCCGGCAAAAACCAGATGATTTCCTCAAATATCACAAATTATAACGAATTCCGATATAATGAGGATCTAATCACCCAATTCCCAATATCTTACTCCTACTCACCATCCGTAATAACATGCAGATGTGAGAAACTGATCTGGTAAATACATACCCTGGAGTTAGATTCCAACTGGGAAAACAGTTATCAATTAACATCGCACAGTGAAACTGAAACATGAAAAATGTTTTGAAGGGGTTTACTAGTATTCCTAGTAACGCCTCTTCCACTATCCAGATTCACGACAGTAACCATATACTATACCTGCCCTCACTGCAATTCTCTTTATTATGTCTTTACTTATTACCTTCTGTACATCTTCTTTAGGCTAACTGGTTTTCTTCTTTCCCTACCCTTCGGCACCAGCCTAAGGTTTGGAAGAAGACTATCCAATAAGCATAATAGGTGTACTCTCCTAATCCTAGGAGCCCTCGCAACCTGAGAGAAGGTAATGGGAAAAGACATCTGAATAATCCTATTCAATTTCTCCTGAACCAGAATCCATCCTCGAAAAAGTTCCTTCGAGTTCGTATATAACCATACGATGGATTTATCCAATGGAAGTGGATATCCGTAGTGATACAGAGTGTCCTAGAGAAAAGTAAAGTGGATGTAGGAGCGGCAGGGGTGCACACGGTCTTTATCGTGAATGATGGTGATCGCAATTTCCTTTGCCATTATTCTAATCCCTTTATATGTTTTTACTTATTACCTTCTGTACACCACAGTTAAGCTTGTTGGTTTTCTTCTTTCCCTACCGTTCGACACATGCCTATAGTTTGGAGGAAGACTATCCAATAAGCTCAATAAATATACCCTCTCCTAATACTAGGAGCCCTCACAACCTGAGAGAAGGTAAAGAGAAAAGACAACCGAATAATCCTATTCATTCTCTCCAGAACCAGAATCCATCCTCGAAAAAGATCCTTCGAGTTCGTATGTAACTATACGATGGATTTATCCAATGGAAGTGGATACTCGCAGTGATACGAGGTGTTCTAGAGAAAAGCAAAGGTGATACAGAAGTAGCAATGATGTATGCGACACCGTGACATTCCAAAAGTCAAAGTGTTTTAAGAAGGTTCGGTTAACTTGGTTTCATGAGTTTTAGTTTAGGTTCGGGTCATAGTCGCAGCCAGAAAAAAGAAACACTCAGCGTGCACTCTAACCTAGATCAGAATAGTCAATCAATTTATCTAATCTGGATGGCTCCCACTGTATCCTCGAATTCTCCTCCAAACCTAAAAGGAGAATTAGTCGGAATCACCCGATGAGTAATCCTACCCATCAGTGGGAATCGGGATCCAACTATCATCACATGATAACTTGATGGAAGCCACTCAAGTCACCACACTCCAGAAGGTATGCGCAAGCCTGGCAAGTTTCCTGTATGTTTGAAACTCCCGATGTATGTTTTTACCCCAAGCGGCTTATGACCTTGACTAGGTCAACATATCATAAGTCACAAGTCAAGTTCAACCCGTCATTATCCTGGATTGATTAGACCGACCCGTACGAGCCCTTGACTAGGTCAACATGACCGTACGACTATCCTAACTATCCTAACCAATCGCATATTCATGCAACGGAAAAGTACTACAGAGCTACCGAACATTACGCCTTGACTAGGTCAACATACGTAGCACGAATACTAAGCAATACTCGTCTGAAATGATGGAGGGCTACGGCTGGTTTTTGGCGAAAAACCTTTAACGTAATGAACTTGATATCGTTGAAGGAATCCAAGTGGTTTTATAAATATATAGTGGCGAAAACTTTTGCTAAAGAGGTCACTCCCGGTGAAGGGATCTCGGCTCTTTCCCCGTCGAATAGGGTGCAGGATATCCCAAACTGAATTCCACGATGCAAAGCAAAATGAAACGACTATAGTGAAGTTATTACGTTGACGCAAACTTTTACTCAAGGGGTCACTCCCGATGAAGGGATCTTAGCCCTTGCCTCGTCGAATGAGGTGCTGCATATTCATAACCGAATACCACTGTGCAAAGCAAAAGAGAACGTCTGTAATGTCAATTTTTTAAAAACTTGGTTCCAACAACATCATAAATAGGTTTGTTTTATCCTTGCATTGATAAGAATCTATGCAGTCTCATCAATTAATCACACCAGAAAAGAACGAAAATAAAATGTACGTATATGCCATCCGCATTCGCCACTGGGTCCCGTCATCACCCGTTAGGTTACTTAACTAACGACAGAGCGGGGACTGGGCTAGCGCGGGTGCAAAACATATACAACATCTACTAGTGTATATAAATATATATAACATTCGTCCCAGGCATGATATAAAGCAACATCACAGAAACATCATAGAAGCAACACAGAATGGTGGATAATCTGGAGCCCCGGGTTTCACTTGAGCCGCAAGTGAGACCCGACGTTCCCTGTCGTGTGGATAGCATGTGCAATGAAACCTAGACCCCTACGAGCGCGGCAAGTTACCCGCAAAAACCAGAAGTAAGGCAGCCCCCTTCAGCAACGTGAATGGACCACCCAGCACTTCACGGAATCCGGTAACTTGAGCACCCCTCCTGGGTCACCTATACCCCCTACGAGTGCGGCGAATAGCCCGCCAATTCTAGAGTAAGGTCCCCTCCGTCTCAATGCCTTGAGATGCGGACCAGTTGCCCTCTAGAACCCGGCTATTCGTGCACTCCACCTCAGGGTAATCCTAGTACAGAAAATAAAATAATATACAAAGGTGACATCGACCTCAGCCCGGTCGTGCCCCAAAAGAATAATATACAAACTGGCAGTGACGGCAGTCCACATGTCGGACGCTCGCCCCGCAATATCAAATGTACAAATGAAATAAAACTGTACTAACATTGCACCATTGCTATCCACCACGACGATCCAACCAACAACACAGCACATCACAGAACATCAACGTGAATGTCACGTTCGCAAACCCGTCTAAAAGACATATAGCAATTAGACGAGTTTACCGATCAAATGACATTCACGGTCGCAGATAGTAATGTAAGTACTGATAAACGCACACTTAAAATATCGATCGACTAAGTTCCAAATTGGCCCCAATAACAAAACAACACTTCACTGAAACCTGGGCCAAAACAGAATATGTCAAAAATCACAATTCCAAGTCAGAATGCTACAGTGAAAATTTGAAGGCCCGTCGCCAATAAATGGCCGCAGAACCGCCGCCAAAACGGGGATAGTGCGGCGGATCCATGGCACTTTAGTGTCATCACGAGCTCAAATTTTTTGTGTAGCCTTATATTTTCCTGCACGGATTTTTAAGATGCCTGAAATAATTTTTTGACCACTTTTATAAATCGACAGCAAACAGAAAATGGAAAACGTGATTTTGGCAATTTCCGTCGATCGATCTTTTAAGCACGTTTAAACAAGCTAGTAAGGGGTTTAAAGGGTGGCTCTGATACTATGTTGGGTCTCGGCAGCGCCCCGGCCGTCGAAACGCGACCAAAATGCGGAACAAAAATTTTCTAAACCGGCGCTACCGCTACCCGAATCCCGGATCGACCTTAAACCCTAAACTAGCAAACTAACTAAGAGTTAGAATCGTTATACCGAGTTGATCAGTATCCTTCGGTCTTCATTCCAAGCTCCTAGTGATCCTTTGATGATGTTTGGTTGCCGGTCTTCCTCCATCTCCGATGATCCACCCGAGGGAAACGGCGCAAGCTCCAACCTCGACGAACGAGGTAACCGACACTCCAAAGTCGCTAGCTATAGAGAGTCGAGGTGTATGGAAGTGTCAATACATTTTTCTCTCTACCCATGAGCTCAATGAGAAACTCAAGAAGATGATAAAGGAGGTGAAAGCTTTGGCATGAACAACTAAGGAAATAGGCTAAGTCTTTTTCTTTTTCTTTTTGAGTGAATGAGAGAGTGGAGTGTAGCAAGCATAATGTAACCAAAATGAAAATCAATCACCACCAAAAAAGTGGCCGGCCCCCCTCTCATTCCCACCAAAAGAAAAACATTTCCAATTCCAATTATTGCAATAAAATAATAGCAACCATATTTTGTTCCATGCCTTGACCCATACCTCCTTTCCACCTCATTTCCCAAATGATTTTCAATAAAGAAAATCATTAATGAGGCGGCACCTTCTAGAAGCTATTCCGTATAAAATATGGAATATTTCCGGTACACGTACCGAAATAAATATAAGCGTATTCGTACAAAAATACGAATAGCCGAGAGAGAAAATAAATAGCGAACAATAATACTAGAATACATATATATAAATACATATGTAAATTATTAAATCAAAACCTGATTTAATAATCTGGCTTACTCCTAAGCCGCTAGTATTATCAACCGTCCGATTAAAGTCTGTGCAGCAAGTGCACATATTTAATCGGACACCTGTATGTATCAACATACGCCATGTACACCATATCGCCTGAACCGTAAAAACCCTCTGTGTGGGACTCTAAAGACTCGTCAATACGCTGGCAGTGGGTTTAACTACAAGCATGTCAGCGGCACTAGCTGTACGTAACGGCTACCCAGGTATTGAGCGAAAGGGAGGCCAACGAGCAAACTCATCCTGAACCCCTACTGAGCCTGTCAGTGACAATATCCGCACAGTCCGGTCTGTTCGTCTAAGAGTATCGCATATCGAGTCTAGGGGGTGGATAAAGTCAGACCCCCAACAACGCGACATTTAGTGTAAAACCCATCACCACCTGAGAACCTATCGATCCTGGATCGATAATTCTCGTCCCCCGTGTCCATGGATTTATGGTGATGGCCATCCGTACACAACGCGACATCAACCCTCAATACCGGGAGAGATGAATCCCCAACGATCCGATCACTGCCTCCATGTGGCTCGGGACTGTACCCAACTAAAACCTGTTTGCATGACTCCTTTGAGCCGTGGTAGGGTAGTAATCAAAGCACGGTGGGAGCTCACACGAGACAAATGACGATCTCAGGTCGACAGACTAACCTGTACACATGTCACCTGGGAACTGCTATCTGACAATAGGTATAATACCAACTAGCATATTCCCGGCGAGTTCGTTCAGTGTACTCATAACCCAATGAGCACCTGTATACTATCTTAGGTGAACAAACTAACACCAATAGCTTGTGAGACCTGGCCACCGCCCCTCGTCGGGGTCTCGATCAGTATACACTAGTCTACACTGGAGTATCGATGCCCGGTCTCGATATTCCTACGACTAGGGACATTTAAGAATGTGCTTATAGACCCCAGCTCCCACATATATGATCGCCATCATAATGCTGGCAGTCGAGCAAGAATCCTATGGGCTCTATCAACATCTATATAATGATAAAGACAAACCAGATAGCATACTATCATCTTGAGTAAGACTGTTTTATCGGTATAGGTCCTCACTCAATCATCATAATCACAAGTCCGCGACTATGATAATTGCCTTGAGGGCACTATAGCCAACAGATACTTACTGCATTTACTGTTAGGCATCCATTTGATACACTGTGCACCACCTGACATGTCCCGATACGCTACTTGACCTGATACTTGGATCCTGTTACTAATACCGACAATCCTGACTTGTTGTCCCGATGGACGTTACTGTTGTCTGTATAGACAAAACATGTACCTGCTTGATCCTGTGTCGGCATTAGCTCCAGATTTATCAATACCCAACTTGAACACATAACTTTGGGGGTAAGGGAAAATCAATAATGAAAACTGACTTGTAACTCAACAGTTCGACGCTTATACTGATCAGTTTTGGGGTCTAGGCCAGTCCCGGGATGCTGCTGCTGACATCATTCGTCTGTACATGTTTCCTGTTTTATGCTTAGCGTCACGTCTCGGATTCAGCCCCGAGAGTCTGAACCGTGGTCCCGGGCATGCACGGGATACTATTGAGTTACATCGATGATTCATTAAATTGATTTCAAAGACTTGAGAGTAATTAACCCAGTAGCATAGATTACTCACCGCATGCACATACACTTCACTGTTCCATATTCGTGTTACTGTTATACACTCATTACTGTTCATACTCATGCATGCATATCTTGTTACCTCCTGATTATATTTTATTGTTTGATATTATGACGCACTGACATCTGGGTTTTGCATGGCCCAGATCCTCTGTCTCTTTCGCAGGCTGATCAGAAGTATTTCCGCCGTCAGGCCGAGCAGTGAGGATCCTGTTAGTTTATTGTCGTACTTTCATTTCCTGATGTTAGCCCGTATTTGGGACGTACTTTCCAGATGTTATTGTTTATTGGATTTATTGCTTCCGCATATTATTTCTTGACTCGTTTATTCTGGAATATGGACATGTACTAGATAGTTCATTTTATTTTATTGTTCTTGATATCTGATAGACAGTCGTAATGTGACTGTGAATGGATGTTTCCTAGCCACATGTAGCATGGTTGGCTCTGTCACGTGCCGATCTTAGCGCACTCTGGGACACGGGGCGTGACAGGTTTTTTTGGTATCAGAGCCATAGGATTTAGGTTAAGCGGGTTTGATTCTTTTGTAGTTGGGTATTGACCCAATACACAAATCAGACAACCCGTAATTAGGAACATGTCCTGCCACTTACCATCTTGCCATTCTTGAATCTTATCTTTCTCTTGATCCTTTATCTTGACGAGATGGATGAATTTTCATCTCAACCTAGAATCTTCCTGATTCCCTATTGTTTCTCCCTTCCTATTCCTTCGATTCTGATACTAGGATTTGGGCGACTTGAACGGTGTTATGTGATTGTACAATGCGGTACTCTATTTAAGTAACTTGGAGTCCTACTCTTGATTCATTTTCTTGAGTTATGGTCGTTATATTACCTTGCTTCTCTCGGTTTCATTGCTTACCAGTTCATGTTTTATCACAAGCTTGAATCCTGTTTACCGTGCTTATCTTCTTCAGTGTTTGGCTTCAGGTGAAGTCATTTCGGGTATCCTACTTATTCATGATTTTCCCGAATTAGCATTATTCGATTCTGGTGCATCCCATTGTTTTATGTCATCCAAGTTTATTGCTGCACATTCAATTTATTTCACGACCTTGTCTTGTTGTTGGGACATACACACTAGGAACGGGAAAATCATATCTAGTAGTGAGTGCAAGGATTGTTCGGTGGTTATCTGCGGACGAGAGTTATTTGCAGATTTCTTGGTGATCGATACTGGCAGTTATGATGTTGTCTTGGGAATGGATTTTCTCGGCACTTTCCACGCCGACATTAATTGTAGGGCAAAGAAAGTGATTTTCCATATTCCAGGACATCCGGAGTTTGTATTTGTTGGAGGTAGCAGTTCTGTCAGGCCAGTCGAGTTTAGGGCTAGGCCGACAAGTGCCGTTCTTTCGTCGATGGAAGTTGATAAGGAGGAAGCGCCAATTGTAGTTTGAGAGTTCATGGACGTGTTCGAGGACATCTCGGGTTTACCGCCAAAACGAGATGTGGAGTTCGCGATCGATCTTGTTCCTGGTGCAGCGCCGATTTCAAAGGCGTATTATCCAATGGCACCAGTAGAGTTGGAAGAAGTAAAGAAGCAGGTTACCGAATTGCTAGAGAAGGGTTGGATTCGCAGCAGCAATTCACCTTGGGGAGCTCCAGTTCTTCTAGTCAAGAAGAAAGATGGCACAAGGAGGATGTGCATCGATTATCGAGAATTAAACTGGGTGACTATTAAGAACAAGTTCCCGATCCCTCGCATTGGCAAATTGTTCGAGCAACTCAGTGGCGCGAGGGTATTCTTGAAGTTGGATTTGCGATCCGGATATCATCAAGTTTGAGTTAAATCAGAGGATATCTGCAAGACTGCGTTCCGAACTCGATATGGACATTACGAGTATTTAGTGATGCCATTCGGAGTCACGAATGCACCGGCGATATTTATGGACTTGATGAACCGAATCTTTTCACCGTTCTTGGACCAGCTTATAGTGGTGTTCATCGATGATATTCTGGTCTACTCGAGAAGCCTAGAAGAGCACGCAGAACACTTGAGGATCGCACTACAGACATTGAGGCATGAAAGATTGTATGCAAAGATGAGCAAGTGCGAGTTTTGGCTTGAAGAAGTGAAGTTTTTGGGGAATGTCATATCCGGAGATGGAATCGCCGTTAACCTTGAGAAGATTGCAGGAGTTCAAGATTGGCCGATTCCGAGGAATGTAGCGGAGATCAGAAGTTTTCTGGGACTTGCAGGATACTACAGAAGATTCATGGAGAATTTTGCTCGATTGGCTGAGCCTTTGACCAAGCTTACACGGAAGGACGTACCGTTCGTATGGACGGATAGTTGTGCGTCAGCTTTTGAGGCGTTGAAGCAAAGGTTGATAACCGCTCCTATTTTGACCTACCAGACGGTTCCGGAGGATTGGTGATTCACAGCGACACATCTGGTAAAGGTTTGGGATGTGTTTTGATGCAGCATGGGAAAATTATAGCCTATGCATCGAGACAGTTGAAGACCCATGACAATAACTACCCAACTCATGATTTGGAGCTAGCAGCTGTGATTTTCGCTTTGAAGATTTGGAGACACTACTTATTGGGCGAAAGGGTCGAAGTATTCACCGATCACAAAAGCCTAAAGTATGTGTTCACGCAGAAAGAGATTAACATGAGGCAGCGTAGATGGTTGGAGCTGATGGCTGACTATGATCTTGATCTCAAGTAGCATCCCGGGAAAGTTATTGTAGTACCGGATGCG
This sequence comes from Agapanthus africanus, assembly GCA_030015575.1. Lineage (NCBI taxonomy): Eukaryota > Viridiplantae > Streptophyta > Magnoliopsida > Asparagales > Amaryllidaceae > Agapanthus > Agapanthus africanus. The sequence goes on along the minus strand of JASDDO010000024.1, from coordinate 543,440,496 downwards.
CTTAGTCGGTTGCCAGCAATTCGGATGTTGACTGCACAGAATGAGCTTATCGAAGATTTTCGGAGATTCAAGTTGGAGATCGTGTTACCGCATTCTTCAGGATAGTTGATGCGCTATAAGTACAGTCATCGTTTGTTAGTGTTTATGCCTTAGAAGGCCATTACTGTATCACACTAGTTTGTATATTACTTAATGGAAGCTTGGGATATTCACAGTTGTATTGACAGTCTTGCTTAAAATGGTTGTATGCTACTTGGTTTGTGTCTACTTTAATATGTGCATATGTTTCTTGTAACGTATCGCTTATACATATTAGTAGAGCCCTTAGGATCTTTGCTTGATTACCAGCGTTGTGATGGCAGTCACACTAGTGGAGGCTGGGTAGTCTATAAGCAACATCCTATACAGGTCTCTAGTCGTAGGATTATCGAGACAGGGCATCGATACTCCGGAGTAGACTAGTGTGTACGCTTCTCATCCCAGTTCGGGAGATGGTCTGTCCCACAGCCATCAGTACGTCGTACTGGAGATAGTATATAGGTGCTCGTTAGGTTACGGGTACACCGGACAGGACTCGCGGGGAACTGTTGGTTGGTATTATACCTGTCGTCAGTTAACAGTTCCCAGGTGACATGAGTACAGCATAGTCCGCAGACTTGACACTGCTACTTCGCCTCGAGTGTGTCCCACTGTTCTTAGATTGCTATCCTACCATGGCTCAAAAGAGTCATGCAAACAGGTAGCAGTTGGGTGCAGTCCCGAGCACTTGGAGGTAGTGACGGTTAGACAGGATTCGTCTCTCCCGGTATTGGGAGTTGATATCGCGCTGTGTCAGAGAGCCATTACGCAAAGTCCCTGGCCAGGGCAAGCGAGATTTGCTGGTAGGTTCCAGTAGTTTCTCAGGGTGTAATGGGCTTCGCTCCGACACGACTTATACCGCTTTTAGGGGACTGACGCTTGCCGCCTCCCTAGGCCTGATATGCGATAGTCTTAGACGAACAGACCGGACTATACGGAGATTGTCACATCAGGCTCAGTAGGAGTTCGGATGGTTTCCTCATCGGCCTTCTTATCGACATCTACCTGGGGACCGTTACGTACAGCTAGTGCCGCTTGCGGTCTGTGGTTAAACCCACTGCCAGCGTAGTGTCGAGTCTTTAGAGTCCCACACAGAGAGTTTCCCTGCTTCGGGCGAAACGATATAGAGGTCGTATGGTTTTACGACAGGGTTCGGACGCATACGTGTTTTTACGCATGTACGATGTTCGGACAGTTTTTACTAGTCGGCTATGGTTTAAGCCAGATTCTAGTATCGGATTATTGGATTTATACAGTCTAAAGTTTTTCTGTGTTTTCACGGATAGGAGGGGCGTTCTCGTAATTTTTCGGGAAGCTTGTAGAAGGATGATGACTTGGAGGGTAAGGTAGCATTTGCATTTATTGGATCAATGAGTCATGAGAGTGAATCATCCATGGAGTTAATGATTCATTTATGATTCATATGACTCATGTGATGAATCACTTAGTGTATTAATGAAACATGATGATATATCATTATTTATTCATTTAATATATATGATATGTTTCATATATACACAAATGATATCATTTATCCAAAAGGATTCTCATTCTCACCTTCTCTCTCGTCAAGCTCTCTCTCTCTTCAAACCCTAACCCTAACCTCTCATGTGTTGAGATCAAGGGTTAGCTAGACTAATACATCTATAATCTAACTCTATATCACCTAGGTTGCTTAGATTGGCACTTTGAGTAACCTAGTTACCTCAAGTTAGAGGTCAAGCTTGGAGTAGGAGCTCTCGGGTGGATCGTTTTTGACTCGAGGAGGCCGTTGAGGTGCCGACGTTCCAAAGAGCCTACGAGGAGTGGAGGACAGCGATGAAGACCCGAAGGACAAGTAACGTGAGGTATAACTTCGAATCAGAGTAGTTAAACCTTTCGTAGTTTGCTAGTAATGGTTTAGACACGATCCGTGTGCTCAAGTCCGTGTTACGAAGCTTTGATAATTGTTTTTCATATATTCCTCCTCCCCGCAAGCTCGTGGGGTGCGTGATATGGACTTACATCGTTGATCAAGAGTATTAAAGCAGCGCAATCACAAGATCCAAGGTTGCATAAGTTTCGAGGATAGGTTGAAGCGGGACTTCGAACGGACTTGTTGATTCATGAAGATGGTTCGTTGCAATATGGTAGCCGTTTGTATGTGTCGAAGGGAGATATTCGCGAAGAAGTTATGAAGGAGGTGCACAGTTCCGCATATTCCGTACATCCAGGAGGCACGAAGATGTACCGTGATCTACGACAGCATTTCTGGTGGGAAGGCATGAAAAGGGAGATTGCCCGTTTTGTAGCGAAGTGCTTGGTGTGTCAGCAAGTTAAGGCTGAACATCAAAGGGTAGCCGGTTTATTGCAACCACTTCCGATTCCTCAATAGAAGTGGGAACACATAACCATAGATTTCGTGACAGCTTTACCGCGGAATCCAAAGGGCAACAATGCAGTTTGGGTGATCGTTGATCGATTGACCAAGGCAGCTCATATTATACCATTTCGAGTTGGTCAGAGCATGGAATCGTTAGCAGAGCGGTACATGCAGGAGACTGTGAGATTGCATGGTGTACCTGTAAGCATCGTTTCCGATCGTGATACCCGATTCTTATCGTACTTCTGGAGGAGTTTACAGGAAAGTTTGGGAACGCGATTGAAGTTTAACACTGCTTATCATCCCTAGACAGATGGCCAGTCAAAGAGAACGATCCAAACTCTTGAAGACATATTGAGGGCTTGCATGTTAGACTTCAAGGGTTCGTGGGAGGATCATCTACACTTGGTGGAGTTTTCTTACAATAACAGCTTTCAGGCGACTATTCAGACGGCTCAATTCGAAGCATTGTATGGTCGCATGTGTCGCTCACCCGTCTGTTGGGACGATATTGGAGAGCGAAGATTGATGGGACCAGATTTGATCATGCAAATAATAGAGAAGGTTAATACTATCCGGAATCATATGAGGGCAGCACAGGATCGGCAGAAGAGTTAGGCAGATATATCGAGAAGACCTCTAGAGTTCGCTGTTGGTGATATTGTATTCTTGAAGATATAACCGACTAGAGGAGCGATTCGTTTTGGGAGTCGAGGCAAGCTTAGTCCTCGATTCGTGGGGGCCTTTCAAGATTAAGTAGCGTGTTGGAGAAGTGGCTTATCGATTAGCTTTTCCACCATCTTTGGCGAGTGTTCATGACGTGTTTCATGTATCTCAACTCCGTAACTATGTTCGAGATGAGACGCACATACTAGATCATTCGGAGCTGAGTATAAGGGAGGATTTGACCTATGAGGAACGACCGATGTCGATTGTTGATCGAAGAGAAAATATCCTCAAGAACAAGGTTATCCCTCTCGTACTTGTTCATGGGGGAATCGCTCGCATGGAGAATCGACTTGGGAACGAGAAGACGAGATTCGACAAAAGTTTCCACACCTCTTCTCGTAGATTCATGCTTGTTTTTTTCCTTTTCTTGTTCCGCGAATTTCGAGGACGAAATTCTTTTTGTAGTTGGGTATAATGTAACACCCTAGTTCATTTATACCAATCTATTTTGGGTATTTCTTTATTTATGGCTATTTATTGATTTATTATGTTTTGGGTGCGAATAATGTAATTAGTATCTGTGTTGCATTCGACCCGACCCGTATGCTGGAGACCCGTCTTGATTCCTGTTTATAATTTATCCCGGTTAATTATGAGGATTCGTGCACTTTCATGTTGTATAACTGCATTATATATCTGACATTTGCATTTTTTCAATATAACAAGTAAAGTCAAATAAAATATTTTAACAATATCTAGCATGGCCTGCATGATACCCCTAACCCTGTCGTAGCGTCCGTACATCGTGTTCTTGTCCCGTTCAGTAAAGCGGACCCGTTTGGATAGCTACGTGCACGCTACGTGCATCCGTTCTTGGAGGTATGCATTTTTGTTACCCGGATATCCTATTTTGGTTTTGGTTGACACGCGTATTATCTGTATTTTCAAACCGTAATTTTAGACCCGACCCGGGCATATTTTGGAGTAAATTTTGTATTAGCCAAAATCTCAAATTTATCTAAAATTAGATATTCTTTATATTATACTGTTTAATGTATATATTAAAAACGTTGATAATTTTTCTTAACCAATATAAATTTTTTTCCTATCATTTATTTCCTAATCTAATCTTACCCATTTAGATTTCCTCACCTGCCTCTATCTCTCCTCTTGTAACACTCTTTCTCTCTCCCCGATATATATATATATATATATATATATATATAATAATAATAATAATAATAATAATAATAATAAAACCCTATTTCTATAGCCCCACTTCCTCTCTCTCTCCCCCTCACATTTTTCCTTTCCCGCCGCCTTCCTCACACGAAGCCCTCGCGAGAACCCACACCTCGCGCTTGCCTCGTCGCCGTCGCCACCATCGCTGACCGCTCACCTCCACCGCTTGTCCTCACCTCCACCTTCACCCACATCCCCTTTCCTCTCCTCTCCCCGCTGCAACTCCGAACCCAACGACCCAAGAACCCCGACTGCACACCCCGCCTCGCCGGAGCCCTGACCCTGTAACCTCCTCGTCCTCGCAGCCACCTTCTTCTCCTCTCTCCTCTCTTCTTCTCCAAAACCCGAGCAAGAACCCTGCACATAACCCGATCCCGACTTCAAGAAACCCACAGCCGCCTCACCGTGAAACCTCACTGGAAAACCCACGCCTCTCGTCGTCGTCCCCTCGCCTCTGTCCCAGAGCCCCGAGACAACTCCAGTACACCCTGCAACCACAGCCCTCTTCTTTTCTTTCTTTCTTCTTCTTCTCCTTCTTTCTTCTCTTTCTCTTCTTGGATTCTTGATTCCGGTCATCGCCAGAGCCGTGCCGCCGCCAACGATCCGGGTGACCCAGTGGACATTTCAAGACAGCATGGTCACCTTCTTGCTTTGCCTAGTCCTGCCCCGTGCGCGCGTGTGTACATTGTGACGTTTACCCGACGTCGGGCGCGGCGTACGCACGCACCCCGTATTGAGATCCGATCAGGCAAGTTTTTCTTGCTACATGCTATGTTATTATATTTGTATCCATATGAATAAAAATATTACATGTTTATTATATTATGCATCCATGTTACAGTTTAACTGTGTTGCCAATATCCGTTCGTATCCGTATCGTTTATTATACATCTAGTTGCATGACATATCATAATATTTCATGTTACTGTTACATTGGCACCCTATGCTTGATAATGTGCATCATACGTAGTCATGGAGTTGTAGATGTGATCCCTGATAGACATTGCGCATTCGTGTTTTACTGTGATTCGATACTTGCTGCATTTTACTGTTAGGCATCCATTTGATACACTGTGCACCACCTGACATGTCCTGATACGCTACATGACCTGATACTTGGATCCTGTTACTAATACCGACAATCCTGACTTGTTGTCCCGATGGACGTTACTATTGTCTGTATAGACAAAACATGTACCTGCTTGATCTTGTGTCGGCATTAGCTCCAGATTTATCAATACCCGACTTGAACACATAACCTTGGGGGTAAGGGAAAATCAATAATGAAACCTGACCTGTAACTTAACAGTTCGACACTTATACTGATCAGTTTTGGGGGCTAGGCCAGTCCCGGGATGATGCTACTGACATCATTCGTCTGTACAAGTTTCCTATTTTTTGCTTAGCAGCACGTCTCGGATTTAGCCCCGAGAGTCTGGACCGTGGTCCCGGGCATGCACGGGATACTATTGAGTTATATCGACGATTCATTAAATTGATTTCAAAGACTTGAGAGTAATTAATCTAGTAGCATAGATTACTCACCGCATGCACATACACTTCACTGTTCCATATTCGTGTTACTGTTATATACTCATTACTGTTCATACTCATGCATGCATATCTTGTTACCTCCTGATTATATTTTATTGTTTGATATTATGACGCACTGACGCCTGGGTTTTGCATGGTCCAGATCCTATGTCTCTTTCGCAGGCTGATCAGAAGTATTTCCGCAGTCAGGCCGAGCAGTGAGGATCCTGTTAGTATCTAGTTTAGTTTAGTTTTATTTCCGTACTTTCATTTCCTGATGCGATCCCGTATTTGGGACGTACTTTACAGACATTATTGTTTATTGGATTTATTGCTTCCGCATATTATTTCTTGACTCGTTTATTCTGGCATATGGACATGTACTAGATAGTTCATTTTATTTTATTGTTCTTGATATCTTATAGACAGCCGTAATGTGACTGTGGAGAGATGTTTCCTAACCACTGGTAGCATGGTTGGCTCTGTCACGTGCCGATCTTAGCGCACTCTGGGACGCGGGGCGTGACATCTAGCTTTCTTCTGTTTTTAACCAGCCAGTCAACTCTTCTGTTTTTAACCAGCCAGTCAACTCTTCAAAGACATACTTTTTAAATCAATAGTATAAAAGTAGGTTCAATAATAGAATTCCACTCTTTAGAGAATGATTCAAGAAGAGTTGGTTCATTTGACCAACGGGAATAATAACACCCAAATTATCCAACCTATTTATAATATTTTTGAATTTAGCAATGCACATATCCAATGAATCATCTGGTTTCATTTTAAAATGCTCCAAATCATAGGTTAGGAGACGAATTCTACTTTCCTTGACTTAAGATGTACCTTCATTATTAACTTATAAATTATCTCGCATTTCTTCAGCAGTTTTCAAATGCATAATTCTATGAAATTCAACTATAGAGATACCACAAATAATAGCACTAATAGCACGAGAATTTAAATTAGCCAAATCAATTTAAAATTACTCCATTCCGAGCGAGGCTTGGGATAAGTTACACTGTCAATAGTTTGTCAATAGTTTTAGAAGGAAATTCAAATTCATCTTCAATTATTCACTATACTTTCCAATCAATAGATTGAAAATGAAAAGTCATACAAGTTTTTCAGTAAGGATAGTGCCGTCAAAATACGGAGGTCTAATGGTACACTAGCTTTCATGAAATCCGGTGGCATTACGAGAAGAGGATGGGTTGATCATATGGTTGGATATGGATCGAAATCTCTTAGGATATTAATATTGTAATCAACCGTTGTTTCTGAGGCAAGTTTCTAAAGTTGCGACGTGCTACATTACATATTCCAATATATAGATAGTTATTAATTTACGTATGTTAATAGTTAGCAAGTTATTTTCAATATACAATTTAACTGCATCAATCCGTATTCATACCAATAACGGCTTTATCTAGTTGAATGCTGGTCCATTATAATATTATTATAATGTTTCGGTTCAATTCAGTTTCCTTTATCTAGATTGTTGTATATCTTATAGCAGACATAAAATGATTATTACAGATAGATATATGAATAGATTAATTACATCTTACCACATAGATTAAATGCATTAGTCATTTTTACCGTATTTAGATAATTGGTTACTGTTTTCCATCTAGTATCTATCATGTTTAATACAAACCGCCTGACATGTTCACGAGACATTACTAGACTTGTTACTTGGATTATTACTAATGCCGACAATTCTGACTTGTTGTCCTGATGGGCGTGACTTGTTGTCTAGATAGACAAGACCTGTACCTGCTTGATCCTTTGTTGGCATTAGATTGATATCATCAATACCTAACTTGAACACAAAACCTGGGGGTAAGGGGAAATCAATAATGGAACCTGACTTGTAACTCAATATTTCGATACTTTCCAGAGAGTGATCAGTCGATACGGGCTTCGGCCCCGGAATGATGATGCTGATATCATTCGTCTGTACATGATACCCTATTTTTACTGCTTAGCAGCACGTCTCGGATTCAGACTCGAGGGTCTTGACTGTGGTCCCGGGCACGCACAAGATACTATTAAGTTACATCGACGATTCCATTAATTGATTTCAAATACTTGTAGAATAGATAACCTAGAAGCACAGACTTTAGGATACACGTGACATACCTATAGCCCACTGTTTTACACCTATGATTATGTTTTATACTCATATCTTCTTTATAGCATCCTTTTCCGATTACACTATTATTTTGATATTTATGACGCGCTGACGTCTGGGTTTTGCATGGCCCAGATACATGACATAGCATGTGAGTATTCGACAGGACCGCCGATCAGTGAGGACCACCTCATTGATATAGCTCTTATACGGGTTAGTTATTCCTTGGATCTTTATTGCTTCCACTCTCTTTTTCAGTTATTGTTCTTGTGGCTATTGGACACGTGATAGATAGATTTAGCAGTTTACTGTTCTTGATATCTGATTGACAGTTGTAATATGACTATAGAAGGATCTTTTCTTTCCATAGGTAATATGGTTGGTTTTGTTACGTACCGTATTTACGTATTTTGGGAAGTAGGGCGTGACATAATCTGAAGCTTTAATTATACTATAATGAGATAATTAGAAGCTTCGATGCTTCTATTCTAGTTATCCAAAATAGGAAGGTCCAAATAAATGTGTAAATATAGTAGCACAAATAGTGAGACAGAACATTTTGTTGTTTAGTTAATTGCCTCCGTATAACATAATTGATTGATGCTCATGAATTTCTTTGGTGAAGGCGGGTTTGGGCTATATATATGAGCTAATGAGAAGCTTCAGTTTTATAATGTTAAGAAGCGCCGTGAGGCAAGCATCACACTCACTTTAGCATAGTGGTGAAGTCTTTTACAGTTGATCAAGAGATCATGAGCTCAAACATAGCTTGTATCAGGTTATGTCATGCTATTCAACAAATTCTACTATAGCATAGCGGTAAAGCATCTTGCTACTGTGCGAAGGGTCTGGGGTTCACGGCTTATTATCCAGGGAAAAAAAGAAGAGCTTTGAGAATTCGGTGGTGTTAACACAACATAATGGTCTATTATACATAGTCTAAATAAATATACATATATCCAAATAAAATGGAAAAAAGTAAAAGATGGGCATATGTAGGGGCAAATTGAAGATCTAAACTTCTTTTTTAGCTTTTCTTCAAGAGTTTCAAACACAATTTTTTATATCTCATGATTATAAGTGCAACGTGTTTTTTGTTACTTCCATATGAAATTTCTTCAGACTCTTAAAAGCAATAATGTGTTGTGAAGATTGTCTCGTATATCAAGACTGCGAAAGCATTCGGAGGACCAGACGTCTGGAACTTTGAAGATAAGACGTCTGACAATAAGGTTTCAGAATTCCAGAGAAGGTCCAGACGTCTATCCATATAGGCATCAGATGTCTGGTCACGCTATGGCCAGATGCAATGAAGGCGACAGACGTCTGACCCACATAGGGCAGACGTCTGGCAACAATCTGCTTCCCAAGAAGAGCAGACGCAAATGTCTGTCTATAACAGGTTCAGACTTCTGCCTTAGAGATAAGCGCGGATTTTCTGTTTGAAATTTATCTCGAAAATTCAATTCTAGGTGGCAGTTTTGTAAATTTTGAGTATTATTATAACTCAGATTATATGAGCTATATATAGGATTTTAGGGTTAAAGTTTTATTAGATGGTTATTGATCATAAAGTTAAAAGGGAGATGACGACTCTATAAGTGATCAAGACTATTATAAGGAAAACTTTGTAGAGAGAGGAAGATCTCATTGGAGATCATAATGAGAGAGTTTTTGTTATTCGCGGTAAGGTTTTATTCTTTATCTTAAGTTCTAATAATGGTTCTCTCCGTTTCCCCCTAATAGTTTGTGTTATTTATTATTGCAGTTTGCTTCTAGTTTTTTTTTATTCGTTTATAAAGAGATTTAGGTTTACAGATCCATAAGGGTAGGTTGTTGACGCATCCGCTGCGCCCTCGATAATCCCAACAACTGGTTTTAGAGCCGCGTTCTGTAGTTTTTGCAATTTAAGTTTACGGTGGGTGACGACGCTTGTGTCTACTCCCCATCTTCTTAGATTATAATACTTTGGATAATGGTTCATAAGGATCTGAGGTAAAGGTTTTTATTTCGGAATTAAAAATGATGGATAACAAAGCAAATAGCACAAAGTTCGAGGTGGAGAAATTTAATGGGAAATAAAACTTCTCAATGTGGCAGAGAAGAGTTAAAGCACTTTTGGTAAATGAAAGGCTATTTAAGACACTTGTGGGTAGTAAACCTACTACCATAACAGATGACATGGGCATAATTTGACAATAAGGCACAGTGCACAATAGAGATTTTTCTGGCGGATAATGTGATGTATAACGTCATGAAGGAGACTTCTGCGATAAGTTTGTGGTTGAAACTAGAGAGCTTGTACATGACAAAATCGTTGTCAAACAAGTTATACTTAAAGAAGCAACTCTACGAATTACGCATTAAGTAAGGGACTCCAATTCACGATCACTTAAACCGCTTCAATAAGATGGTAAGCGATTTTCTATGACTTGAAGTCAAGTTAGAGAAGGGGGACTAAGCGCTATTGCTCCCATCTTCGCTTTCAAATTCGTATGAACACTTGGTGACAACGATTCAATATGGAAAGGAGACTCTCGAGATGAAAGAGGTTAAAATGACACTACTTAATAATGAGATCATGAAGAAAACAAATCTATCGAAAGAGTCATCAGGGTTGTTTGCCGGTGATAGAGGAAGGCCGAAAAATAGAGACGGGGGAAAAATATAAGGGGAAAATACAAATCATCCGTGCAAAAGAGCGGACCATGCTTCTTTTGCAAACAGTAGGAGCATCTGAAGAAGCAATGCCAAAAGTATAAACAGTGGTTGGAGAAGAAGAGTAAATATGCCAGTTCAAAGGGTCCGAATCAAGCCGGTGTTGCGACCGAAGCAGAAGAACATCTGTGTGATGTATTCGCTGTACTATTTAACGAAAAGTTCGTTTCGTTTATGATCGAATATTCCATATTTCCAAACTTCTATGGTTTCTTCTTAAGTTGAGAACAATCTCTTTTCATATGTCCCGGTTTGTTGTACTCAAACCAATTTCCTGTTGAGACTTCTCTCTTCTTGAGCTTTTGCTTTTGGAGTTCGTATTTCTTCACATCATTCTAGAAATTTTTCTTGATAAATTTTCCACATCATCGTCTATCTCTTCAGAACAAGCTCCAAACGAGGAACCATCAAAACCTCTTTTTAATGCTATGCCGTGTTTTTTTGTCTGCACGTTCTTGTTCTTCTCCGGCTTGCTTTTGAAGAGTTAGCTCTACTGTTTTTAACCTACCAGGCAACTCTTTAAAGACATACTTTTTAGATCCATAGTAATAAAAATAGGTTCAATAATAGAATTCCACTCATTAAAGAATGAATCAAGAAGACAACAGTTCATTTGACCAATGGGAATAATAACACCTAAAATATGCAACTTATTTATAATCTTTTTGAATTTAGCAATGCACATATCCAATGAATCATCTGGTTCCATTTTAAAATGCTCCAAATCATAGGTTAGCAGACGAATTCTACTTTTCTTGACTTAAGATGTACCTTCATGATTAAATTCTAAAATACCTCACATTTCTTCAGCGGTTTTCAAATGCACAATTCTATGAAATTCAACTATAGAGATACCACAAATAATAACACTAATAGTACGAGAATTTAAATTAGCCATATCAATTTAAAATTACTCCATTCCGAGCGAGGCTTAGGATAAGTTACACTGTCAATAGATTTAGAAGAAAATTCAAATTCATCTTCAATTATTCACTATACTTTCCAATCAATAGATTGAAGATGAAAAGTCATACAAGTTTTTCAGTAAGGATAGTTAGTGCCGTCAAAATACGAAGGTCTAATGGTAGTCCGACCTTCATGAAATCCGGCGGCATAACGAGAAGAGGATGGGTTGGTCATATGGTTGGATATGGATCGAAATCTCTTAGGATATTAATATTGTAATCAAGAGAACCAAGCGCTGCCAATTGAAATACCAAATTATAACTCTGGAGGGGTTGAATAGGGTTTAAAACAAATTCTTGCAAGTTTGCAAACTAATTAAGCATATGCTAAAGATTATAGCAATTTATAGCAAATGTAAGTGCAGTAAAATAAATGGTATAAGAGAGCAAACGCAAACACGGCGATCTAAAGAAGTTCGACGCCCCACGCCTAAATGCACCGTCTTTAGGCTTTCCCAAACCTTTCACTATCCTTATTTATTTAACCGGGTAGAAGCAAAATCTTTACAATTTATAATCCGTCTCTTCCCAAGAGGCTACAATTACACACTGATAATTGATTAGAGAAGTTATCGCTCACAATTCTTTCACTCTAATAGGGACCAGAAGTTTAGCAGAGAATGAGATGCGAAGTTAAATCTTTTGAAAATATTCCCACTTGCTGATTTGAAATTTTAGGAGTAAGAATATAAAAATGCAGATATTTTCTTTTGCTCTGTGAAATCTATTGATGGAATGAAAAACAATATGAACGTATTTATAGATGAGAGAAGATGACCGTTTGAAAAGAAAATTTTCAAATTTGGTTGATGTCATCAATAGTGAAATCATGCAATTTGTAGACAACTAAAAGCAATAAAATGACATGCTATTAAAAACAACTTTGTACACTAAGAAATAGAAAAGGGGCTAGCTTTGACAAACTTAATATAAAAGCATGTAATGAATTAATATATCCCACACCTACTAATCTATTTTTTTCCAGCTACAACCAAAATATTTGATTTTCTATCGATCTTCTTTGAAGATGGTGTAGGGTAGGCCCCCTTAAGAAAAACTTAAGACACAATGTAAGAAATAAACTAAGGGAAGAATTCACGTAAAGTAAACTAATGCATGATCATGGGTCCCATTCAAAAGCAAAGCATGCATTGTTTTGGAACCAGAATAAATTAATATATCAATGTATTTAAATTTTAAAATATCAAGGATTATCGGAAAATTATGTAAAAATAATATTTAAAGTCAACACATAACCGTGAATCTACTGACATTAATTTGTCATACAACTAGATAATAATTTCCAACTTATTGTCTAATATAATATAATTATTTTCAGTTTAAATAATTATTAGAAAATAACAAAATTCTTCGAAAAACCATGAAAGATATTTTTCAAGCTCAGGAAAAGTTCAATGGTCATAATGATATATAATTTGTCAATTTTTATGTATCATGAATGAAAAATGATATTTTATTTTAGAATAAAATATTGAAGCAAAATGCATATGTGATGTTGTATGTGCATCTGCTTAGCTTTTTAGTCCCTTTACATTTGATTATAAAGAATTAGATAAAAAAAATGAATAAACCCAAAACCCAAAATGCGAGTCTTCATCGTCATGAGTTAGTCATTGTATAGCTTGTTTAACGACTTTTCTTGCTTTTTGTGAGCTTCAAACTTTATATTAATGTTTAGTCTTATGAAGTCTCAACTAGCCCTCCAACCTCGTTTGAATATAACATTGTAGTTTTTTTCCTCCGTTCTCCATCTAATGCTCCAAATAGGGATATGCAAAAGCTAGGTATAGTATGGAGCAATTTCTTGTCAATAATCAAAATTTAATCAGGTGAGACCAACAAATGTTACCTAAGAACCCATAACCTAGGTAAAATTAGGAAAATATCGCGATATATCGTCCGCTATATCAACCCGATATATCGTCCGCTATATCAAACCCGATATCTCGGACGATATTACGATATATCGGATGAATTTTATCCAAAACTATAAAAAGATATAAAATCAATATATCGTGTCATTTCCTCTCCAAAACCAATATATTGACCGATGTATAATATGTATTGGCGATATTTAGCACTTTGTTGCCTTTGAATTATTTTCATATATTTAGGAAACAAATATCCGAGGTGATGTTTATTTTACGTAACACCCTAGTCCGATCGTACATTTCTTATTCTTTTTGGATATATTGGGATTTGTTTTATTATTATTATAACATGGAGTTTAATACTTTTAATTATATACATATAATTATGGTTTTTCAAGTTTGTTAAATAGGTATATTATTAGTATTTAAATATTTATTTGTCTAACACTATTTTGTAACCATATTTATATTTTAGTATTATAGTTTAAACAAAAGATATTTTGGTATTTCTTTAAACAATATATATACTTAAGATTTTACCCATTTTTAAATCTTATTTATAAGATATTTTGTTTAACAATATTTATTTAAAATAACTAGTTTTGACAGGTGATTAGAGTCCATGTTAAATCATTTAACCATATAAATATTTTTCCTAAAGTAACAACTCAATTTTCTCTCTCCAATCAAGTATCTCTCTCCAAACAAATATCTTTTTCAACAGATTTTTCTCTCTCCATATTGTATTCTATCTACATATATTTTTCTATATCATTAACTATATTTCACCAAACCCCCGCTCTCTCTATATATATTTCCTAACAAAATCCCTCTCTGCAATCCAATCTAATCACTCTGAGAAGATTCTCTCTTTCAAATCTCTCTTTATAATTCTTTTTCTACAAAGCTATATATATATATATATATATATATATATATAATTGAAGATATTTTATTATGATTGTTTAACTGAAGTGATATTTTATTTGTTTGATATCTTAAAAACCTATATATATAGCAACTAATTATATTTATTTTCACGAACCTATAACCATATACATATCTACATATATTTTTATTATATACTAATATATGTATATACATATACTTTCCTATTATCCTAACTATATACAAACTAATATGCATATATACAACTTTTCTAATATCTTATAAAAGCATTTAACAACCCATCATATCTATCTTTTATATTTATATATGTTTCTCTCTCTTAATATAAAACCCAAATCTCATCTTATCAGAATATTTCTTTCTCTCTCCAATTATAATAATATCTCTCCAATCTTTAACGGTATCTCTCTTCCCTATAAAAAAACCAACATAATTATCACCATCTCTCTCTTTCTCATATAAATCAACATTCTCTCTATTTCTCATCACAGTATTTTTCTTATTCAATATTAGCCGAGCCTTCAAAGCTAGGAGTTGCGCTTCGTGTCGTTGTGTTTATCCGTCTCCGAGGCAAGTACTCTTACTCCTTTATTTTTTAGTCGATGCAACGTCGGCAATTCTCTAAATAAATTATTACCTTACAATGATTAAATAAAATTGAACTTTCTACATTATCACTCTTTATAATATCATTGCACTTTATGTGCTCTAGTCATATAAATTATTTTGATACTATATTTTGTATTAATATTTTCTGTTATCACATGATTATAAAACTTATTATTAGCACTAGCATGATGACTAGTCAATCTGTCACTTAGTCAATTTGTCATTATTTTTATCTTACTTACTACTATCTCGTAATTTTACTATTACCACTATCTGCTTTATGTATTTGTAATTTGTCATTCCTATTTAATCATATTAACCCTTTAAAACCATATTTCAGTTCATTATTCTTTCCAATAAATAAATCCGGATATTAAATACAGATGCTTGTATATTTATGTTAGAGTCTTGTTTACATTTTTGACTTTATCATATCATATCGTCTATATTTAACATTTTACTTGAGACTATTATTTTCGGAATGCTTGAGAAACTTTAATATGCTATTCTTGTTTATGAACACTATCATGTTATAACTATTGTACATGGCATGCCATGACTACTCATTGTTCCAGACTACTCATATTAAAACGAGATCTCTAATTAAAATGCTGAATTACATGCCATGACACAATCTATACTTTTTACAAGTTTCCTTTTTATACAATTAACATGATATTATAAGTTCCAGTCTATTCAGCATTCTTAATTAGTGATTTAGTTATTATCATATTAGATATGAATACGCGGGGTGTTGGGGTAGTTTGAGTGTGCGTTCGTACAATAGAATCTCAGGAGACCCATGCCGGCAGTTCGTGTTGGATGCAGTGCCCTCAAAATCAATTATTGGATCGCAGGCACCTGATTGCAATGATTGAGGAGGACCTATACCGGTAGGACAGTCTTACTCGAGATGATAGTATGCTATCTGGTTTGCCTTTATCATCGTGTACAGCTTTAGGTGACATTATTGTTCGCTATTACACATTGATAGAGCCCTTAGGATCCTTCTTGACTACCAATAGTATGATGGCGATCATATACGTGAGAGTTGGGTAGTCCATAAGCACATCCTTAAAAGTGGTCCCTAGTCGTGGGAGTTTCGAGATAGGGCATCGATACTCCGGAGTAGACTAGTCTATACAGTCGAGGCCCCGACGAGGGGCGGTGGCCGGTCTCATAAGCCATTGGTTTCAGTTGGATCACCTAAGATGTATACAGGTGCTCATTGGGTTATGAGTGCACCGGACAGGACTCGCAGGGAACCTGCTAGTTGGTATTATACCTAGCGTCAGATACCAGTTCCCTGGTGACATGTGTACAGGTTAGTTCATCGACCTGAGGTCATCATTTATCTCGTGTGAGTTCCTACTGTGCTTAGATTACTACCCTACCACGGCTCAAAGGAGTCGTGCAAACAGGTTTTATTTGGGTACAGTCCCGAGCCACATAGAGGTAGTGAGCGGATCGGCAGGGGATTCGTCTCTCCCGGTATTGGGGGTGAGATCGCGCTGTGTCTAGGAGAGCCATTACACCAAGTCCTTGGCCAAGGCAGGTGAGAATTACTTGTAGGTATTCCAGTAGTTTCTCAGGGTGTTCAGGGCTACCCTCCGACACGACTTATACAGCTATTGGGGGTCTGACGTTACCAGCCCCCTAGGCCAAATATGCGATGCTCATAGACGAACGGACCAGACTGTACGGATATTGTCACTGATAGGCTCAGTAGGGTTCCAGGATGAGTTCGCTCATCGGCTTCCCTTTCGGTCAGTACATGGGCAGCTGTTATGCACAGCTAGTGCCGCTGACGTGCTTGTGGTTAAACACACTGCCAGGGTACTGACGAGTCTTTAGAGTCCCCCACAGATAGTTTTCCAAGTTCGAGCGAAACGTTGTAGAGGCCGTATGGTTTTATGGCAGGGTTCGAACATGCACGTGCACTTGTGCACGTGTCATGGTTCGGACAGATAATACTAGTGGGCTTTGGTTTAAGTCGGATTCTAGTATTATATTGTGTAGGAGTATTTTTGTCTCTTTGCATTTTGTATTCGGTTGGAATACAAATGCAGGTATGTTTATACTGTAGTGGAGTTATCCTGTAATTAGTTACGGGATCGCTTTTTGAAGTTGCCAGTTTGTATCTTCGTTTTGGCCATTTTCCTTTCTATCCTTCTTTGCTGAATTCCTTTGTTGTGAAGGGGTTTATTTGCAAATACTACATTTATAAAGGGAGGGGGGTTTTTGCGGTTGTTGAGGCTCCAGAAGGTGCTGGAATTCATGAGTGAAGTGAGGTGTATTTTGTGACTCATTCCTTTGCATTAAAAGCTTTTGTAAAGCTTAAGATCTTTGTAGATATTTGTGATGATATTTATTCATTGGTCACCTCTTCACAAGATATATGCTCACCCCCCCATCATTGGCCGACCACTCCCAATTCAGCCCAAGATTTGGCCGAGCCTCATTTCAATGGATATTTGATTCATTTGCATGATTTCAAAGCTCATTCCTTCACCCAAATTGGCAACTTCATTTAGCTTCACCCAATGGCTTGGGTTTCTTGAGACAAACTATTCTACACTATCTCTACATCAATCTTGGACATGTCGGCTAGCAAACTTCATGTCCGAGTTGCCTCGGTTTAGAGGCGGGAGCCCGTATAAAGATCCGTTGACGTGGTGCCACCTTGACGAGGAGACAGGAGATCGAAGATGCCACGAGGAGCGTGGGATGATGGCTAAAGACCGAAGGACATGGATCGATCGGTATAGCCTTTCTACCTCTTTACAGTTTGTTAGTTTAGCGTTAATGGCAAGATCCGGGTTATAGTATGCGATAGCATCAGTTATAAAAGTTTTTGTTCCGCGTTTGGCCTCAAATTGAGGGGCGCTACCGTAGACTTACAGCTCGTACCGGGCTATATCGGTCGAATGTTATTACTGCTCATATCGGGCTATATCGGTCGCATTTATACTTATCGTACCGGGCTATATCGGTCGTATGTTATTACGGCTCATACCGGGCTATATCGGTCGCTTGTTCCTTCCACAGTTGGGCCCGTGTTTTCTAGCCCCTGGGGCACTACTCTTGGGTTAGGAATACTCCTGTAGAGCTTGACGCACACACCCGAGCTTACGATAGGATAGTTTACCTTTTAGTGACCAATTAGGTTATGTCTTGACCTCTTTACATATTTGTTTCATAGTATTAATGTGTGTGTGTATATATATATATATATGTTTTAACCGCGCACACGGGCTTCACTACATTCATATATTCATGTTATCATACCATACACACACCTTACACGTGTATTTGCTGGGATGTTCTGACATCCTTGAGATTTGCCATCTCAGATTTAGAGACAGATTTTCAGGCTGAGCAGGATCGCAGTGGCTATTAAGACTTTGCCGAAATCAGTAACCCGTAGGTTTATTTCATTCCAGCCAATATTTAGCATGTGCGCCCTTGTGGGACATTAGGACTTTTGTATCTTTTCGGATTTTTTTTTCGAACCTATTGTATTGGGTATTTATTTGCATCAATTATCTAGTGGACCCATTTTTTTAATAATTCCTTGTGGTTTCGTTGCAGCATGATTATCAGTATGATCCCTTTTGGTATTGGATTTTATTTTGACAGGTTAAGCTAGACGGTCTTATGTGACTATAGAAGGATAGGTAGCACGGCTGGCCTTCGTTGCTCTACGTATTTCGTATTTTGGGAAGCGGGGCGCGAAAAGGTTTTGATGGTATCAGAGCCAGGCTGACGTTGAAGTTAGATTTGGTTCTACCGACTTTTAAGTTAGAATTGTGACTGGGTTGCACTTAGTGTGTTATGCTGCATATTCCGTTGACTCTGAATGTGTGATTCGGATGACTGAGATAGAATTACGTTATTGTACCCATGTACCGTGATATGGTTACAATGCGTCATTATGTTTGAGTAACTTAGAATTCTACTCTTGGTTTGTTTCCACTAATTTGATTTTCTTGGATACGCCAAATTCTCGAGCCAAGACCGTGACTCTTCATACTCTCATTTGATTACTTGATCCTTGATTTTTCATACCCATCTATATTTATTGATTCTTGTAGTTAGTTGACTCTTCATACTCTCATTTGATTACTTGATCCTTGATTTTTCATACCCATCTATATTTATTGATTCTTGTAGTTAGTTCGTAATCTTGTATTTTCGTTCTAATTTCGAGGACGAAATTTCTTGTAAGGTGGATAGGATGTAACACCCTAGTCCGATCGTACGTTTCTTTTCCTTTTTGGATATATTAGGTTTTGTTTTATTATTATTATAACTTGGAGTTTAATACTTTTAATTAAGATATATACATATAATTATGTTTTTTTAAGTTTGTTAAATAGGTATATTATTAGTATTTCAATATTTATTTGTCTAACACCATTTTGTAACCATATTTATATTTTAGTATTATAGTTTAAACAAAAGATATTTTAGTATTTCTATAAACAATATGTATACATAAGATTTTACCCCATTTTAAATCTTATTTATAAGATATTTTGTTTAACAATATTTATTTAAAATATTTAGTTTTGACAGGTGATTAGAGTCCATGTTAAATCTTTTAACCATATAAATATTTTTCCTAAACTAACAACTCAATTTTCTCTCTCCAATCAATTATCTCTTTCCAAACAAATATCTTTTCCAACAGGTTTTTCTCTCTTCATATTCTATTCTATCTATATATATATATTTATATCATTAACTATATTTCACCAAACCCCCGCTCTCTCTCTATTTATTCCCTGACAAAATCACTCTCTCTCCAATCCAATCTAATCTCTCTCAGCTGACTCTCTCTCTCAAATCTCTCTCTTTTTAATCTTTTTCTACAAAGCTATATATATATATATATATATGTATATAATTGAAGATATTTTATTATGATAGTTTAACTGAAGATATATTTTAGTTGTTTGATATATCTTAAAAACCTATATATATAACAACCAATTATATTTATTTTCACGAACACATAACCATATACATATCTACATATATTTTTATTATATACTAATATATGTATATACATATATTTTTCTATTATCCTAACTATATACAAACTAATATGTATATATACAACTTTTCTAATATCTTATAGAAATATATAACAACCCATCATATCTCTCTTTTATATTTATATATGTTTCTCTCTCTTAAAATCAAACCCAAATCTCATCTTATCAGAATATTTCTTTCTCTCCAATTATAATAATCTCTCTCCAATCTTTAACAATATCTCTCTCTTCCCTATAAAAAAAACAACATAATTATCATCATCTCTCTCTTTCTCATATAAATCAACATTCTCTCTATTTCTCATCAGAATATTTTCTTCTTCAAAATTAGCCGAGCCTTCAAAGTTTGGAGTTGCGCTTCGTGTCGTCGTGTTTATCCGTCTCCGAGGCAAGTACTCTTACTCCTTTATTTTTTAGTCGATGCAACGTCGGCAATTCTCTAAATAAATTATTAACTTACAATGTTTAAACAAAATCGTAATATTTTGCCGCTTTATTAATATATCTTATAATACTTGTACATATGATGAAAACCTAGGATCCAGAATACACATAAATCCTTTCATCAAGTGAATAACTGTAAAAGTTTAAGCGCAATAAAATAATTATTAACATGTAAATGAGGTTTAATATATAAAAAGCTTTATAAGTAATTATTTGTTTCTGTTGCAACAATATTGGTATATACTAGTATGCATAATGTCAACACTTATACCCTAATCTAAAATATAAAAATATACCATTATTACTGTTAATCAATAAACGATTTGAGCTTAATATTTAATATATATAAATTGAACTTTCTACACTATCACTCCTTATAATATCACTGTATTTTATGTGCTCTAGTCATATAAATTATTTTGATAATATAATTTGTATTAATATTTTCTGTTATCATATGATTATAAAACTTATTATTATCACTTACATGATGACTAGTCAATCTGTCATTATTTTATCTTAATTACTATTATCTCGTAATTTTACTATTACCACTATCCAATTTATGTATCTGTAATTTTTCATTCCTATTTAATCATATTAACCCTTTAAAACCATATTTCAGTTTTTTATTCTTTCCAATAAATAAACCCGGATGTTAAATACAGGTGCTTGCATATTTATGTTAAGTATTGTTTACATTTTTGACTTTATCATATCATATCGTTTATATTTAACATTTTACTTGAGACTATTATTGTCGGCATGCTTGAGAAAGTTTAACATGCTATTCTTATTTATGAACACTGTCATGTTATAACTATTGTACTTGGCATTCTATGACTACTCATTGTTCCAGACTACTCATTAAAACAAGATCTCTAATTAGAATGCTGAATTACATGCCATGACACAATCTATACTGTTAACAAGTTTCCTTTTTATACAATTAATATGATATTATAAGTTTCAGTCTATTCAACATTCTTAATTAGTGATTTAGTTATAACCATATTAGACATGAATACGCGGGGCGTTGGGGTAGTTTGAGTGTGCGTTCGTACAACAGGATCTCAGGAGTCCCATTCCGGCAGCTCGTACCGGGCTATATCGGTCGCATGTTATTGCAGCTCGTACCGGGCTATATCGGTCGCATGTTATTACAGCTCGTAGCTATATCGGTCGCTTGCTTATTCCACGGTTGGGCCCGTGTTTCCTAGCCCTTGGGGCACTACTCTTGGGATTTGGCTACGATGGTTTTAAAATTGGATACAATCTCAAATCAAGTGCGAAGCTGCATATTATTAAATTTGAATGGAATTTTGGATATGTGGAAACCAATTGATAGGTGCCTTTAGGCTTCAAGATATGAGTTCTCGGCTTGCATGAGTACCTCTTGCAATGTATACGAAATACATTATTCCCTTTAACTGTTTATTCAGGCTCTTCTTGTAGCATTCTTGCAAGCTGCATAGTTCCTAATAGGTTAATGGAGTTCACTGGTTACGCAACCTGCATAAAATTTAGAGTCTTCTCGACTAGTATCAAGAACTAATGTTGGATGCATCACAATCTTTGTGATGAACATCAATGGGAGAACCTTTTTTTTATTTGACTTGAAGAACCAAGGGAGTGTTTGAAGTATATCCGCTTTATGTACTTCATTGGTTAGTTTTGACAGAAAAAAGATTCAGGAGTTACTTCAGGTCACTGTGGAGGATCCTATGTTATTCTGAAAAAAAGAGTCTGAACCAAGGGAGGTTTTTTATTTCTTCTTTTTCTTATTTTCATAGAGATTGAATGCGTAGATGTAAAACAACCCTTCTTACCTGTTATTTTCCAAAGTTAAAGAGGTTAAGTAGAGCTCAGAGAGCCTGGTGTGCTATCTCAAGACATCAGACTGGTCTACTAAACCTTCTCCAAATAAATAAACAAATATCCAAATAGAAGGAAAAAGAAAAGTAATTGATGGACATAACATGCCGGAGGACTTATGTGGCATTTTGATTTCGTCAAATGGTCTTTTTGTAAGTGTCCGTGTAATTGGGCAGCTCATGAGGTATCTATGAAATGCGCTTAAAGATCATTTTTTTTGACTGCCAATCCTAAGAGGCTAACATAGGCAACATATGTTTTCATTAGTTAGCCGATAACTAGCATACAACACAGTTTTGCCCTCACAAATTTTGGTATTTCCACTTTCTACTGCCAATTTTGCCCTCATAAATTTTGGTATTTCCACTTTCTACTACCGCCTGTCCCATCTCCTTTTCAAAATGTCAATTTGGCCCTCACAAATTTTGGTATTTTCACTTCCTATTGCCACATGTCCCATCTCCGATTGGCGCCCGTGCCCACCTCCTGCTCTATTTAAGATGGAGCACTTCATCCTCATTCTCTACTCAAAAGAGAAAAACCAAAAATAAAAAAAAGTTGAGAGAGTGGAGAGAGAAAGACCTTTAAAACTCTACCGATCTTCTTTTCCTATTTTGCATTCAGGGTTGAAGGACGAGAATGGCAATATTTGTGCTGTGTGTTTTGAAGAAATTGAGATGGATAGCAACAGTGATTTAGTCGAACGAGTGCAGTTGTGTTGTGATCATACATTCCACATGAAGTATATTGTTTCTTGGTTGTTCGAGAAAAACTCATGCTCACTATGTCGATGTGAGAAGCCACGTCAAATAACTTAAGATGTCACTGTTAGTTTTTCTTTATTGATCGATCGTCTGTTGTTTCTGTTATTTTGACATGTAAAATTCGAAGAAGAATAAACAATGTTAACAAGTTCTGATTGTGTTTTTTCTAATATTTTCAATTGGTTTAATATAGTTAATACGATGATCAAATGATACATTTTATGGATATATGGTATAAATCATTTAATTTTCTAACTCGATCGTGTTTTTGCAATTAAATTTGGCAAATGACGGAAAAGAAGAAAAAAATTGAGAAGATGCCAGCATCCAAGTGTAGAAAAAACTCAAATGAAAAAAACAATGAGATTGCCAATTGGTTTTAATGGGTACTTCTTTGTTAGGAACAACAGATTTATGATCATAATTCGTAACAAGTATAAGTAAGAATTATTAAACCGAAAAAGACAGTAGTCATGAAAAAAGAGAAAGACGTTACCATTTCCAAAAAGACTGTAAAAAAATAGGGACGTTATCAGATAAAAATAGGACAGAAATGACAAGTCAGACGGAATAGATCAAAAGAAAAACTGCTAAAATTAGAAAACTGCTAAAAATAAAAAGTTGTTAGAACGAAAAACTAATTATTTGATTACGTCCCAAATTGATTCCCGATACTTCCTATCGAATCTTAACTGATTCGGGTGCTAATTTCACTCCTAATTCGAAAGTCAAAGTTCGGAGCAAATCTTTGACCGCGATTTCGGGGCCTTAAATGATGGATTTTCACGATTCCGGGAGATGTCAATTTAATGCCTATGGCAATCCATTGACCCAGACGATTTTGCGAGATCTTCGATTTGGCTGGTGGAACGCGCGAATCGGACAAGATTTGACAGTTTGGGATTCTCGGGTTGAACTAGACCCGACGTGTTTTGGATCGGTCGAGCAACTCCAAGTAGGCTAGGGTTGCGTCAATAAGGCATAATACCAGCGCATATACTGAGAGGGTACAAAGGTGTCACGACCCGCAGGGTACGGAACATGACCGGCACTTAAGTTACGAAACGTCTCAAGACATCCGTAAAATAAGTAAGCCAAAGCCCAGAAAACAAAACCAATTAAGCAAAAGAGTGAAGAAAACCCAATCAATTGAAAGCGAGTTTATCAAATAAGTCATGTAAAACCCTTTTAAAAAACAATACCAATTTTTTTCCGAAAATTTCGGCAGAGTCTCCTTTGTAAATACTGGCCCCCAAAATGGGTACAACAAGAATATATATGAATCCAACAAAATAGGGCATCCCCAAGCGGGAGCTAGCTCTTCGCTACAAGGCGGTCACAAATCCCACGCAATATAAAACGACAACATGCAAAATAATCATAAAGAAGCATAAGAAAAACAGCATGTCGACTCAAGTGAGCTCGACCCCAAAATACAGCATAAAAGTCCACAAATCTCACAGTCTCATCTTTAGGTCAATATACAATAATGCTGGTAGATACAGTAGATGGAGTGCTCTAGATACAAAGAATATACAAGGTGGTGCAAAAATAATAATATAACCCACCTAAGAGCAAAACCTCGAGTCCAGGCAAGAGAGCAAAATAAGCAAGTGCGCCCGCCGCTACTGTACTGACGGAGCGGACCTGCAAAAGGCTGTGGCACAACGGGGGTGAGTTGCCAACTCGTGAGTAATAAATAACATCTACACAGGCTATCGCATGCATGCACACAAGTATTCTAGTATCTCTAATACAGGTATGACTGGATGCACTAGCAGGTGTGTATACAACATCAGTGTACTAGTATGCATGCAACATGAATATCTGAGGTCTCAATAGGTATGTATAAGAAACATTTTATCTCTTTTTGTTTTTGAAACTCTTTTAGAATGCCAGCATAATACTCAAAGAATTGACAAGAACCTGTGTCCAGCAACGACACCTAAAAGCTGTCTCAAATCTCATAAATCCATGTCATAGTGTCTCTGGCCTCAGCCATCCGGCTGACCCATCTCAATATCAATATCTCATCCTCTCGCGGCCCCGGTCGGTATCCTCTGGATATCTGCCGTGCCCAATGAAGTCACCGGTAGGTAATCCGTCCCCTGCCAGGCTCATCGTCAGCACCACGAGCTTCTTGCCCCGGGGTACCCTACCGGGCCCACCATGTACCCGAGACGGTTCGTCCAACTCCTCGAAACGGGTCTCGAAAACCACAGCAAACTCATGGTGGACGACACTTACATCACTAGAAAACCGCAATTTACATATTTTAAAAATATAATAAGTTTAGAAATTTTGCGGTTTTTCCCCAAAATCCAGAAATATCATAAAATCTCAAGAAATCCTCATAAGTGCATATGTCAATGATAATGAATGCATATGGTATCAATAATCAAGTTGCGATGTATGATTGATAGATTAGGCATGAACAATTAATATGATGAAGTACATGCACATGAATAGCAATTCTACGATTTCTTTTTAAGGAATTAAAGCAATAGCGTAAGTTTAAGTATCAATTATAGTAAAAGGGTTCAATTTAAAGGTTATCTAGTGTGGTGGCATGGCAATTACCAGGGTGTGTGTGTAAGCATGAATAGTGCTCGTGCTGCATATAAAAACCTGGCAATGGTGCAGGTGTCCTATAACATGGTTTCGTATATGTATGTCAATATAGGGTATGAATGTAGCAAATAATCATACAAGTGTTACACCCCTAATTACTAACATTACTAAGAATCTTTTTAAGGTACTTAAACTATCGGGCGACTTGCGTCATCCAACGATAGTCCCCCGTAGATGTTACATCTACTCCCCGAAATCCCTAGCTAGTCACGTCCGATCACCGCTTTCCCCTTTCGAGCTGCGTCTGACGTCTCCGCGACCGAACCTGGAATTTACATCAATACCAAACATGAGGTTACATATCAAGACTGACGCAAAACCCAAACGAAAATACTAATGTTCACTAGCTAGGTACAACGTGCATAAGGTGCGCGGAACATACGCGAAAATCGCAAAAACTGCCAAAAATCGCCGATTTGGTCTCCCGGCAAAACTAAAACCCGACTACTCAAAAATCCGCACACACGCATCCTAAATGTCATAGGATATCTCAAAAATATCGCCAAGATCTCGCAAATAGTTCATCACAATATTTTAATAAAAACTAGTAAGCACAAAACTTGCTAATTTGGTGCAACATCGAAAATTAAAGATAAAGTTATCACAATCCAACACAAACATCCAACCACACAACTAGTTAGCCACAATCACATAATTCCAACTCATTTACCATGCTTCAAAACCATTTTCCAAACACAACCCTTTCTTGATTTTTTTTCTTATTAGCAATTGCAATTAAAAACCATACTAGAAAAACTTAACTAACACTAATTTCAAACCCAATAGCAAGTTCACCTCTTAGATTTAGGTTAGCAAAACACTAGATAGCAAAGTAAATTAATTAACCTAATAATGGATTTCTAAACCCTAATTACAACTCAAGCCATGAACTATAAAAAAACTATATTAGAATTTAGCACAAAATTTAACTCTAATCAATTTAATTTAAGGAATTTAACCACAAGTGTTAATTGGGTCAAGATTATACCTCCAATTCTAGAGATCTAGCAAGATAACTTGCCTCCAAAGATGGCCTCCGAGCATCCAAGATCCATGCAAGAATGGCTAAGGAGAAAGCATGAAGAATGGGTTTGAAATTGTGAGGTTTAATTGGATTTTTGAAGCATTTGGGGATTTTTTTTTGTTTGATGCAAAGGAGATGGAAACAATGGAGTGGAATGGAGTGGGGGGGGGGGCTGCAGATTCGGCAGCAAGGGGAATGGGGGGGAGTGTGTGTGTGTACTAGTTTTATTTCTTTTTCCTTTCCAAGTCAACACCATATCTTAATTAATATATAAAATTCAACTCATAACATTCATCACATGAAATGAAATGGAGTAAATGGAGGGGGGGGGGAATCCTGCTGGTGGGCTCGGCCCAAGAGAGAAAGAGGAAATTGTGAGAGGTTGTATAAAAAAAACAAGCAAAAAGGCCCCCCACAAATTCATCTTTGCAAGTTTAAAGCTTAAATTAAATAATTTTCGTTTCCTATAATAAAAATTAGTTAAAAATCAAAATAAAATACTAAAAATTTATGTTACAACTAGATTTTAATTAACATAATTTTAAGGATTAAAATTAGCCCGGAAAAATTTGTATTTATCGCTAAATTTAATGTATTTTCTTACCGGCTTAAAATAATATTAAAAAAATGAAAAATTAGAGAAAATTTTTAAACGACCAGAATTTCATAAGTAACTCATTTGCTACTAAAAACAAGCAATTACCTATCCAAATTAGGTATAATTAGTCCTAAACTGCAAAATAACAAAAAAGACGGTTTTCGGAAAAATACCGAATTTTCACCGATTTTCAGGAAAACACCAAAACGACTTTTCAAGACGCTACAATCTTCTCCCCTTAAAGAAATTCGGTCCCCGAATTTAAAAATATAACTACGCGTACCTTCGAAGAGATGGGGATATTTCTTCCTCATCTCGCCCTCGGTCTCCCAGGTAACCTCCTCGCTGCTCGGGCTACGCCAAAGGACCTTGACGGTTGGTATAATCTTCGATCTCAACTTCTTCACCTGCCGATCCAGGATGGCCACCGGCTGCTCTGCAAAAGAAAGGTCGCGCTCTAGCTGGACTGCCGGGTGCTGAACGCATGCGAAGGGTCGTGAAGGTACTTGCGGAGCATCGAAACATGGAAGACGGGGTGAACATCGGGAAAGCTGGGAGGAAGAGCCAAACGATATGCAACTGCGCCGACACGCTCGAGGATCTCGAAAGGACCTACGAATCTAGGGCTAAGCTTCCCCTTTTGCCCAAAACGCATCACGCCCTTCATCGGAGAGACTTTCAGAAAAACATGGTCGCCAACTGCGAACTCTAATCTGCGACGGCGCCTGTCTGCATAGGATTTCTGTCTGCTCTGAGCTGCCCTCATCCGGTCTTGAATCAAATGTATCTTCGCTGTCGTCTCCTCAACAAGCTGCGGCCCCAAAATACTGCTCTCGCTGAGCTCTGTCCAACAAACGGGCGATCTGCATCTCCTCCCATACAATGCCTCGAAAGGTGCCATCTGAATAGTATCCTGGAAGCTGTTGTTGTAGGAGAACTCCACTAGAGGTAAATGACGATCCCAGCTACCACCAAAGTCTAAAACGCACGCTCTGAGCATGTCCTCGAGAGTCTGAATGGTCCGCTCTGACTGTCCGTCGGTCTGCGGATGAAATGCTGTGCTGAAGCTCAAACGAGTGCCCAAAGCCTCCTGGAGTCTCTGCCTTAGTTGGCTGGTAAACTGAGTGCCTCGATCTGACACGATACAAGTCGGTACGCCATGTAGTTGCACGATCTCGTCAATATAGAGCTGAGCATACTGAGCGAAGCTGAAAGTGGTCTTCACTGGTAGGAAGTGAGCCGCTTTCGTCAATCTATCCACGATCACCCAGATGGAGTCGTACCCTCGACTGGTCCTGGGTAGACCCACAACGAAAGCCATCGAAATCTGCTCCCATTTCCACTCTGGAATGGGTAACGGCTGTAGCTCTCCTGCGGGCCTCTGGTGCTCGGCCTTGACTTGCTGACAAGTCAGGCATCTCGAAACGAACTCCGCAATGTCCCTCTTCATCCCGTCCCACCAGTAGGTCTCTCTTATATCATGGTACATCTTGGTGGAACCGGGGTGGACACTATACACTGATCGGTGTGCCTCCTCAAGAATGTCGCGCCGCAATCCATCAGCATCTGGTACGCACAGTTTAGATCCATAGCGTAGAATCCCCTGATCATCAATCACGAACTCGGAAAATCTGCCCTGTCCCATCTGTGCCATGATCTCTGAGCAACGGTCGTCACTGCGATGTGCCTCATATATACGGTCAAGCAACTGTGGGCGTGCACGAACATGCGCGAGCTGTCCCCCTGTCTGAGTGAACTCGAACTCAACTCGGCTGTCACATAACATCTGCCAATCTGCTGACGACTGCCTCTGCACTGCGCGCAAAAAGGATAGACTAACCCCGGGTCTCCTACTCAACGCATCTGCCACTACATTCGCCTTGCCTGGGTGATATAGGATTTCGCAGTCGTAGTCTTTCACCAACTCCATCCAACGACGCTGTCTAAGGTTCAGGTCTCGCTGCTGAAATATGTATTTTAAGCTCTTGTGGTCTGTGAATATCTGACACGACTCGCCGTATAGGTAATGTCGCCAAATCTTCAGTGCAAAGACCACTGCAGCCATCTCCAAATCGTGAGTGGGGTAGTTCTGTTCGTGCCTCTTCAACTGCCGAGAAGCATAAGCGATCACCCGGCCATGCTGCATCAATACGCATCCTAATCCCACCCGCGAAGCATCACAGTAGACCACAAATCCGCCTGATCCTGAAGGCAAAGATAATACTGGCGCCGTAGTCAAACATGTCCGCAGCTGCTGAAAACTGCGCTCGCACTCCTCCGTCCAGACGAAAGGAACTCCCTTCCGGGTCAAACCGGTCAAAGGTGCAGCTATACGGGAGAAGTCCTGAACAAAACGCCTGTAGTAGCCTGCCAGGCCTAGAAAACTACGGATCTCAGTAACCGATGTAGGTCGGGGCCACTGCTGAACAGCCTCAATCTTCTTCGGGTCCACACATATGCCGTCTCTCGTAACCACGTGACCCAAGAATCCGACGCTGTCCAGCCAGAATGCACACTTGGAGAACTTTGCGAACAGCTGGTGCTCCTTCAGAGTCTGTAACGTAATCTGCAAGTGCTGCTCGTGCTCCTCTCTGCTACGGGAGTACACCAAGATATCGTCGATAAACACGATGATGAACAAGTCAAGATACGGCCTGAATGTACGGTTCATCAAATCCATGAATGCTGCTGGGGCGTTGGTGAGTCCGAACGACATCACCAAAAACTCGTAGTGGCCATAGCGCGTGCGGAAAGCTGTCCTCGGTATATCCTCCTGTCGAACCCGCAGCTGATGGTATCCTGATCGCAAGTCGATCCTCGAAAAATACCCCGCACCCTGAAGCTGGTCGAACAAATCATCAATGCGTGGCAACGGATATCTGTTCCGAATGGTAACTTTGTTCAGCTGGCGGTAGTCGATGCATAAGCGCAAACTTCCATCCTTCTTCTTGACAAACAGGACCGGAGCACCCCACGGAGAAACACTAGGTCGAATAAGCCCCTTATCTAACAAATCCTGCAACTGATCCTTCAGCTCTCGAAGCTCTGCCGGGGCCATCCGATAAGGCGGTATCGAAATAGGCCCCGAGCCGGGAATCAAATCAATGCAGAACTCAACATCGCGCTCAGGCGGTAGCCCAGGTAGCTCATCAGGGAAAACATCAGGGAACTCAAAAACTACCGGGACCCGGTCCAATGGAACCTCTGCAGCTCGAGTATCACAAATATACGCTAAGAATCCCTGACATCCCTTCCGCAAGAGCTGACCAGCGCGAAGAGACGAAATTAAGCTGGGAAGGGTGACACTGCGGTCTCCCTGAATAACAAGGACTGGCTCTCCCGGAAAGCTAAATATGACTGCCTTCTCACGGCAGTCCACCGAAGCATAACAAGTGGCTAGCCAATCCATGCCCAGAAGCACATCAAAGTCCAACATATCGAGGAGAATCAAATCAACCGATGCATCCCTCTCCCCGATACGAACGGAACACAATCGAAATACAAAACGAGCGACAAACGACTCGCCTACCGGAGTAACAACAACAAGCGGATGATCTAACGACGACGACTCACGGCCCAACATCGGTGCAAAGTGTGTAGAGACGTACGAATGTGTGGAACCTGGGTCAAATAATACCCGGGCGTTGAAAGAACAAACTGGCAAGGTACCTGTCACAACGGCATTGGATGCTTGCGCATCCTGCGGTGTCAAAGCAAAAACTCGGGCCTGTCCTCCACCGATAGCGGGCTGACCTCGACCTCGGCCTCTGCCTCCTCGTCCTCTCTGAACAGGATCGCCGCGTCCACGGCTTCTGGGTGCACCTAACTGGCGTGGAGTATCGCCTGTGGTAGGAAGTAGGGCTCTCTGAGGAGGGGGTGGCGATGGTGGTAGGGTCACATGCGGAACTGTCGCTGCTCCCTGTCGTCTCGCCGGACAGTCTCTGACAAGATGGTGCAAACTCCCGCACCCAAAACACCCTGGCGACGGCTGCTACCCCTGGGGATAAGAACCATATAACTGTCCCCGCCCAAATCCTCTGCCAGGCCTATCTCTCGGAAAGAATCTGGCGCGCTGCCTCTGAGACGGTACATCGGTGCGAATCCTCTTCGGCCCAGAAACGGCCGAAGTCTGTGATATGCGTGCCTCCATCCGCAATGCCGTATCCATAGCAGCTGAATAAGTGTCGTAGTGCTGGGCGCCAATGGCAAGATATAGCTGGGCATCAAGTCCCTGTACGAACCTCTTCACCATCTTCTCCTCGGTATCCACCAAATACTGAGCATATCGGGATAACTGTGTAAACTGGATGTCATACTCAGACACCGTCATCCCAGGTGTCTTGACTAAGGCCTCGAAGCTACGAGCTCTGGCGTCACGAACGCTCTCTGGAAGGAAACGGGCTAGAAAGACCGCTGTAAACTCGACCCAAGTCATAGGCGGTAGACCTGCAGCTCGACCTCTCAAGACTGACTCCCACCATGTATGTGCGAGACCCTCTAGTCGGAAACTCATAAGCTCTACCCATCGATCATCCGAACATCTCAGCGAATGACAGATCCTGGCTAAACTGTCAAGGAACGTCTGTGGGTCCTCCGCTGCCTCGGTGCCGGTGAATACTGGAGGTCTCAGCCTCATGAAATCCTGTAGTGAAACTGGAATGGCCACGGTGGTAGTAGTAGGAGCAGGTATCATGGTCGTCTGTGATGTAGTAGGTACGTCATCCGGCCTTGGTGTACGACTGGCTGCAACTAGGGATCCTACCATCTGACGTAGCTCCTGCATGCCTCCCATCATCTGTCGCAACTCCTCCATACCAGTCTCGAGCCTATCCATACGGCCTGGGGAAGGTGGATCGGTCTGTCCCTGCGGCGTAGGCATACCACCCTGCTCAGTCCTAGTCTCGGACGAGCCAGCTCGAATCTCGTCTCTGGCGGCAGCCCTCTGTGCCCTCGTAGTCTTCGGCGGCATAGTGGCTGTTACAGGAAAAGGGGTAATAAGAACAGTGCAATAGGATCATAGGATACATGGAATTGAAGAAGGAATTTTCAAGCAAGTATATCCTAAAGCCACTTAGGCGGAGTACCGTATCGCAAGTATGCCGCGGACATACATACGCTACGTTACCCTACTTAAGTTACTTACTCCATCTACCAAGGGTCATCCTACACTCAAAAAGGTAAAACCTATCGCTCTGATACCAACTTTGTCACGACCCGCAGGGTACGGAACATGACCGGCTCTTAAGTTACGAAACGTCTCAAGACATCCGTAAAATAAGTAAGCCAAAGCCCAGAAAACAAAACCAATTAAGCAAAAGAGTGAAGAAAACCCAATCAATTGAAAGCGAGTTTATCAAATAAGTCATGTAAAACCCTTTTAAAAAACAATACCAATTTTTTTCCGAAAATTTCGGCAGAGTCTCCTTTGTAAATACTGGCCCCCAAAATGGGTACAACAAGAATATATATGAATCCAACAAAATAGGGCATCCCCAAGCGGGAGCTAGCTCTTCGCTACAAGGCGGTCACAAATCCCACGCAATATAAAACGACAACATGCAAAATAATCATAAAGAAGCATAAGAAAAACAGCATGTCGACTCAAGTGAGCTCGACCCCAAAATACAGCATAAAAGTCCACAAATCTCACAGTCTCATCTTTAGGTCAATATACAATAATGCTGGTAGATACAGTAGATGGAGTGCTCTAGATACAAAGAATATACAAGGTGGTGCAAAAATAATAATATAACCCACCTAAGAGCAAAACCTCGAGTCCAGGCAAGAGAGCAAAATAAGCAAGTGCGCCCGCCGCTACTGTACTGACGGAGCGGACCTGCAAAAGGCTGTGGCACAACGGGGGTGAGTTGCCAACTCGTGAGTAATAAATAACATCTACACAGGCTATCGCATGCATGCACAAAAGTATTCTAGTATCTCTAATACAGGTATGACTGGATGCACTAGCAGGTGTGTATACAACATCAGTGTACTAGTATGCATGCAACATGAATATCTGAGGTCTCAATAGGTATGTATAAGAAACATTTTATCTCTTTTTGTTTTTGAAACTCTTTTAGAATGCCAGCATAATACTCAAAGAATTGACAAGAACCTGTGTCCAGCAACGACACCTAAAAGCTGTCTCAAATCTCATAAATCCATGTCATAGTGTCTCTGGCCTCAGCCATCCGGCTGACCCATCTCAATATCAATATCTCATCCTCTCGCGGCCCCGGTCGGTATCCTCTGGATATCTGCCGTGCCCAATGAAGTCACCGGTAGGTAATCCGTCCCCTGCCAGGCTCATCGTCAGCACCACGAGCTTCTTGCCCCGGGGTACCCTACCGGGCCCACCATGTACCCGAGACGGTTCGTCCAACTCCTCGAAACGGGTCTCGAAAACCACAGCAAACTCATGGTGGACGACACTTACATCACTAGAAAACCGCAATTTACATATTTTAAAAATATAATAAGTTTAGAAATTTTGCGGTTTTTCCCCAAAATCCAGAAATATCATAAAATCTCAAGAAATCCTCATAAGTGCATATGTCAATGATAATGAATGCATATGGTATCAATAATCAAGTTGCGATGTATGATTGATAGATTAGGCATGAACAATTAATATGATGAAGTACATGCACATGAATAGCAATTCTACGATTTCTTTTTAAGGAATTAAAGCAATAGCGTAAGTTTAAGTATCAATTATAGTAAAAGGGTTCAATTTAAAGGTTATCTAGTGTGGTGGCATGGCAATTACCAGGGTGTGTGTGTAAGCATGAATAGTGCTCGTGCTGCATATAAAAACCCTGGCAATGGTGCAGGTGTCCTATAACATGGTTTCGTATATGTATGTCAATATAGGGCATGAATGTAGCAAATAATCATACAAGTGTTACACCCCTAATTACTAACATTACTAAGAATCTTTTTAAGGTACTAAAACTATCGGGCGACTTGCGCCATCCAATGATAGTCCCCCGTAGATGTTACATCTACTCACCGAAATCCCTAGCTAGTCACGTCCGATCACCGCTTTCCCCTTTCGAGCCGCGTCTGACGTCTCCGCGACCGAACCTGGAATTTACATCAATACCAAACATGAGGTTACATATCAGGACTGACGCAAAACCCAAACGAAAATACTAATGTTCACTAGCTAGGTACAACGTGCACAAGGTGCGCGGAACATACGCGAAAATCGCAAAAACTGCAAAAAATCGCCGATTTGGTCGCCCGGCAAAACTAAAACCCGACTACTCAAAAATCCGCACACACGCATCCTAAATGTCATAGGATATCTCAAAAATATCGCCAAGATTTCGCAAATAGTTCATCACAATATTTTAATAAAAACTAGTAAGCACAAAACTTGCTAATTTGGTGCAACATCGAAAATTAAAGATAAAGTTATCACAATCCAACACAAACATCCAACCACACAACTAGTTAGCCACAATCACATAATTCCAACTCATTTACCATGCTTCAAAACCATTTTCCAAACACAACCCTTTCTTGATTTTTTTTCTTATTAGCAATTGCAATTAAAAACCATACTAGAAAAACTTAACTAACACTAATTTCAAACCCAATAGCAAGTTCACCTCTTAGATTTAGGTTAGCAAAACACTAGATAGCAAAGTAAATTAATTAACCTAATAATGGATTTCTAAACCCTAATTACAACTCAAGCCATGAACTATAAAAAAAACTAGATTAGAATTTAGCACAAAATTTAACTCTAATCAATTTAATTTAAGGAATTTAACCATAAGTGTTAATTGGGTCAAGATTATACCTCCAATTCTAGAGATCTAGCAAGATAACTTGCCTCCAAAGATGGCCCCCTAGCATCCAAGATCCATGCAAGAATGGCTAAGGAGAAAGCATGAAGAATGGGTTAGAAATTGTGAGGTTTAATTGGATTTTTGAAGCATTTGGGGATTTTTTTTTGTTTGATGCAAAGAAGATGGAAACAATGGAGTGGAATGGAGTGGGGGGGCTGCAGATTCGGCAGCAAGGGGAATGGGGGGGAGTGTGTGTGTGTACTAGTTTTATTTCTTTTTCCTTTCCAAGTCAACACCATATCTTAATTAATATATAAAATTCAACTCATAACATTCATCACATGAAATGAAATGGAGTAAATGGAGGGGGGGAATCCTGCTGGTGGGCTCGGCCCAAGAGAGAAAGAGGAAATTGTGAGAGGTTGAAAAAAAACAAGCAAAAAGGCCCCCCACAAATTCATCTTTGCAAGTTTAAAGCTTAAATTAAATAATTTTCGTTTCCTATAATAAAAATTAGTTAAAAATCAAAATAAAATACTAAAAATTTATGTTACAACTAGATTTTAATTAACATAATTTTAAGGATTAAAATTAGCCCGGAAAAATTTGTATTTATCGCTAAATTTAATGTATTTTCTTACCGGCTTAAAATAATATTAAAAAAATGAAAAATTAGAGAAAATTTTTAAACGACAAGAATTTCATAAGTAACTCATTTGCTACTAAAAACAAGCAATTACCTATCCAAATTAGGTATAATTAGTCCTAAACTGCAAAATAACAAAAAAGACGGTTTTCGAAAAAATACCGAATTTTCACCGATTTTCAGGAAAACACCAAAACGACTTTTCAAGACGCTACAAAAGGCCAACGTGCAAGTGCATGCGGTCGCAAAATAGTGACGTTAATATTAGTCATAATTTGACAGAAAAAGACATTATTCATGACGGCCAGAAAAAAGACATTAGGCATGATTTGACAAAAAAGGACAGGTCATGATGGACTGTAGAAAAATAGTGACGTTGGCATTGGCTATCGTTTGACAGAAAAAGGACATTAGTCATGACGGACTGTAGAAAAAAATGACGTTAGCATTGGTCATGATTTGACAGAAAAAGGACATTAGTCATGTCCACCTCCTATTGCCACATGTCCCATCTCTTATTGGCACCTATCCCCACCTCTACTCTATTTAAACCAAGGCACTTCATTTTCGATCCCTACAAAAGAGAAAGGGTAAAAAAAGGGTAAACCAGAAATATTTTGCATCTCTTAATGGCACAAAATCTTGATGCAGGACAGCCATTGCCTCTCTTAATGGTCAAAGAGTATAACAAACCGCCGTTGTTTCTTCTACTCCATGCAAAACTGACGCCCATGTCGTCGGATGCCGACGGTGTTGATCCTTCCGTTTGGACCCACGGGTACATTGAAGACTCCGCCCAAGTGATCATTCCCTCTCCCGTTGGCCCTCGTGATGGTACAAAGTGTATTTTGGACGAAATGCCATCTTTTAAGCATCGCAAATATGTAGCCTCTAAATTACGTTCGCCCGAGAACTGTCGTAGCTTCGCCGGCTGAGTGGTGCATCGTAAATACCCCATCCAAGATCAGCACCGCATGTATCTTGAAACGGAGATCAGCAAATTCGTCCATGAAGCTGTGGAGGTAGCAAATGCTAAATTTCATATCAAGATATATGTTTATACTAGCATTGATAGGACTGTGACAATTAAAAGATCACGTAAGCAAAGAGACAAGAGTTGAAGGACGGGATTGACGATATTGTTTGTGCGGTGTGCTTCGAAGAAATTGAGAAGAATAGCAGTGGTGATTTGTTCGAAGGAGTGCAGTTGTGTTGTGACCATGCATTCCATATGAATTGCATTGTTCCTTAGTTGTTTAACAATAACTCATGCCCACTATGTCAATATGAGAACCCATGTAAAATAGATTAGGATGTTAATTTTAGTTTTTCTTTGTAGGTCAACCTTCTGTTATTTCTGTTATTTTGGCATGTAAGTTTCGAAGAAGGGATGAACAATGTTCACAAGTTCTGATTGTGTTTTCAAATATTTTCAATGGTTTAATATATTTAATATGATGATAATATAATGTATTTGATATATAGTATAAATCACTTAATTTTCTAACTCGGTCGTATTTTTGCAATCAATTTTGACAAAGGATAGAAAAAGACAAAAAAATTGAGAAGGTGACAGCGTCCAGGTATAGAAAAACTCAAATAAAAAGGAATAATGATATTACCAATTGGTTTCAACGGATACTTCTTTGGTTGGAAAACATGCATGTTATAATCATAATTCGTAACAATCATAATTAAGTATTATTAAACAGAAAAACACATTAGTCATAATGCTCTTTTTTAATTGGTAAGTGGTGCAGCTCTGCTTTGGGATGCAGCGCTTCTAAACAGATTTAAGAGAAATTGAAAGAATAGAAAGATGACAATGTCAATTTCACCAAACTAGGGTTTTATTTAATTAAAATTTGCCTCTTATAATTGCAAAATGTAAATCACAACTAATTTTCTAATAAAAGAAGAACTGCTAAAAATAGAAAAACTGCTAAAAATAAGGCATAAAACCAACTTCAGAATTTTCGGGTTGAACTAAATGTGACGTGCATCAATGAGGCATAATACTAGCGCATAAATTGATAAAGGACAGGCTCGCGTGCAAGTGCATCCAGTTGAGTATGTATATGAGGAAAAACGTTATCAGGTACAAACAGGACAGAAAATGGACATTGGTCACGATGGAAGAAAAATAGTGTTAACGATAGGAAAATAGTGACCTTAACATTAGTCTTGATTTGACAGAAAAAGAACATTGGTCATGATAGACTGTAGAAAATAGTGACGTTAACATTGATAGTGATTTGACATAAAAAGGTAACGACAGAAAAAGGACATTAGTAATGATGGACTGTAGAAAAATAGTGACCTGAATATTGGTAGTGATTTGACAGAAAAAGGACAGTAGTCGTGACGGACTGTAGAACAACAGTGACGTTAACGTTATTCATGATTTGACAGAAAAGAGACAGTAGTCACGACGGACTGCAGAATAACAGTGACGTTAACGTTATTCATGATTTGACAGAAAAAGGACATCAGTCATGAAGGACTGCAGAACAACAGTGACGTTAACTTTGACCGTGATTTGGCAGAAAAAGGACATCAGTCATGATGGACTGTAGAAAAATAGTGCTAATGACAGAAAAAGGACAATAGTCATGACGGACTGTAGAAAAATAGTCACCTGAACATTGGTAATGATTTGACAGAAAAACGACATCAGTCACGATCAACTGTAGAAAAATAGTGCCGATGACAGAAAAAGGACAATAGTCATGACGGACTGTAGAAAAATAGTGATGTTGACATATGACATGATTTGATAGAAAAAGTACATTAGTCATGATGGACTGTAGATAAATAGTGTTGACAACATAAAAAGGACAATAGTCATGACGGACTGTAGAAAAATAGTCACCTGAACATTGGTAATGATTTGACAAAAAAGGACATTAGTCATGACGGACTGTAGAATAACAGTGACGTCAATGTTATTCATGATTTGACAAAAAAAGGACGGTAGCCATGACGGACTGTAGAACAACAGTGACGTTAACGTTATTCATGATTTGACACCGTGATTTGACAGAAAAAGTACATTAGTCATGATGGACTGTAGAAAAATAGTGTTGACGACAGAAAAAGGACAATAGTCATGACGGACTGTAGAAAAATAGTAACCTGAACATTGGTAACGATTTGACAAAAAAGGACATTAGTCGTGACAGATTGTAGAAGAACAGTGGCGTCAACGTTATTCATGATTTGACAGAAAAAGGACGGTAGCCATGACGGACTGCAGAACAACAGTGACGTTAACGTTATTCATAATTTGACACCGTGATTTGACAGAAAAAGTACATTAGTCCTGATGGACTGTAGAAAAATAGTGTTGACGACAGAAAAAGGACAATAATCATGACGGACTGTAGAAAAATAGTAACTTGAACATTGGTAACGATTTGACAGAAAAATGGCATTAGTCATGACGGAGTGTAGAACAACAGTAACGTTAACGTTATTCATGATTTGACAGGAAAGAGACATCAACCATGACGGACTGTAGAATAATAGTGATGTCAACGTTATTTATGATTTGACAGAAAAAGGACATCAGTCATGACGGGCTGCAGATCAACAGTGACGTTAAAATTGGTCGTAATTTGACAGAAAAAGGATATCGGACTGCAGAACAACAGTGACGTTAATATTGACCGTGATTTGACAGAAAAAGAAATCAGTCACGATCGACTGTAGAAAAATAGTGTTGATGTAATGAAGAAGAGAAACACGTTACCAGATGTAAAAGGACGGTAGAAAAATAAAAAACGTTAGTAGTGATGAGACATAGTAAATAAAATAAATTCATATGATAAAACCAAAATATTTTATCAGAAATTTAAAAAAATAAAAATGAATTGAATTTGTTTTTGTCTCCGCCTCCTATTGACGTCATGCCTCATCATCTCTTTCCCCTATTTAATCCAGCTTTTTTCATCTTCTTTCTCACTTCAAGAAAAAGGGAAAATATTGAAAAAAGAGAAAAGAGAGAAAGAGAGAGATCCCATTCTTACCAAATTCTGGATTTTCCAACACTTTTGAAACTTAAATCCTTGGCTTGGATCGTTTCAAAGCACCATATTTTCAGTAAGTATTTTTATGTCTTTCTTTGTTTTCTTCTTCAATATATATGATCATGAATCAGGATGGTTTGCTCTAAACTTTTTTTCCATAACTAAACTTTTCTTTTCAACGTATTATTTTTCATTCTTCATTTAGTATTTTTTTAACTGATGGGAATATTTTTAAAAGTTGTCATTATTAATGCAATACTTGACTTGAATTGATATTTTTTTCCATTTGCAGGAAAGCGTTCGTTTGATTTGGTCAACAACAAAATTGGAGTAAAAACTAAGGTAACAAAAAATCTATTATTCGAAAAATTCAATATTTAAGATTTTTATTTATTTATGCTTATATGTAGAAGTAAATTATTTGTTCTCTAAATTTAAATTCCTATTAGTATCTGTACAGTTTTCCATTTAAATTATTAATAAATGATGTGACATGTTTATTGTTATTAGTTAATCATTTTTGTTGATCTCTATAATTGTTTCTATTGTGATATTATCTTTTGTCTTTTATTTAGCTATGCATGGGAATAAATCAAAACACATTCGCAAACCATTATCAGAAGCACAAAAACAACGTAAACGTGAACGTAAAAGAATAAGATATAAAAAAAAACAGTCATCCAACACTAATACTAAAAATGATGAATTTTCTTTCAAGCGAAAGCGAGAGGCATCTGATTTCGGTATCCCGCACTTCAAAAGACCATTAGAACAAATTCCTAATTTTTCTACCAATGTTGAATGCAACACATCTTTGATGGATGATGATGTCGTTTTGTGTCATCCTACGGAAGTGAGCTTTTTGAATGATCACCATATAGAGAGCACGCTTCATCCTCATTATATATTCTTATAAAACACAAAGTTTTATCTAATTTTACTTGAATGTTTGGTATTAATTATATTTAAAGAACATATTACTCAAAAATCTTAAATTTTTTTAATTTTTTTGATTTACAAATATTTTACATGTTTTAAAAGATATAAGATTATTTTAAATAAAACGCTCTATAAATATAATAATATAATATATTACATTTTCTTATTGCTGATTAAATTCTAATGTATGTCTTATAATGATACATGATAAGAAAGTTTTAACGATAATTATTTAACAGATTGGCATAGTCGTTTCCATTATTTGGGACCTCCTACTGAAAAATGTTCTAGATGTGATGCAATTGTATGGAAAGAAGAAAGTGTTAGAACTAATGATAAGAAAAAAATAAATTATTCACTTTGTTGCAAGAGTGGAAAAGTTTCTCTGCCTCTTCTTGAAAAGACACCTGAAATGCTGGACTCTTTATTAAACTATCAAAATGTTTCTGAACAAGCTAAACAATTTCGGAAAAAAATTCGTTCGTTCAACTCTATATTTTCTTTTACATCTATTGGTGCAAAGATAGATTATCAAATTTTGAAAGGAAGGGGACCATATACATTTCGAATTCATGGACAAAACTATCATAGAATAGGTTCATTGCTACCGGTTATCGGAAATCGACCTAAATATACACAGCTTTATATATATGATACCGAGCATGAAATTGAAAATCGAATTGCATCTATTGGATATAATTGTAATGCTAGAAACTGTGAAAAGTTTAAAGGAAATGTTGGATAAATACAACAAATATGTTAAGAAATTTCGATGCGTACGTGATTGGTATGAGAACAATAAGGATAAAGAGTTTAGTTTGCGCATTCTTGAGGATAGAAATCATAAGGGTCAACAATATAATAAACCAAATTCAACAGAAATAGTTGCTCTGATGATTGATGATGAATTTTTTCCTTCATCTACTCGAGATGTTATTGTCAACGATCGAAAAAAAGGATATCAAAGAATTAGTGAGATTCATCCAGCATACATGCCATTGCAATATCCCTTATTATTCCCATATGGAGAAGATAGTTGGCATAATTATATTGAAAGTAACAATACGAAGAGAAAAAGGAATAAAGTTTCAATGAAGGACTTCTACGCATTTAGGTTACAACAGCGTTGTCATGAAGGAACAACGTTGTTGAGAGGTGGAAAATTATTACAGCAATATATAGTTGATGCTTATGCGTCTGTTGAAGGGAATCGTCTTGGATGGATTCGTAATAATCAAAAAACTTTACGATGTGAGTTATATCAAGGCTTGCAGGATGCTGTTGACAATAGTGATAATGATGCTCACACAATTGGTAAAAAAATCATTTTGCCTTCATCTTTTACTGGAGGTCCACGATACATGATTCAAAACTATCAAGATGCTATGGCAATTTGTGCATGGGCTGGGCCTCCGGATTTATTCATTACTTTTACATGCAATCCTAATTGGAAAGAAATACATGATTTTTTATTAATTGCTGGTGGTCAAAGTGCATCTGATAGGCCTGATATTGTTGCCGGAGTTTTTCACTTAAAACTTATGCAGCTTCTTGATGATTTGATTAAACATAAATATTTTAGACGAGTAATTTCTGGTAGGTTATTGTCATTATTTGTTGATATATGTTTTGTATATTGTTATATGTTTCTATTTAAAAGTTTAATTTTTCCATTTGTAGATCTATCTGTGGTAGAATTGTAGGGTTCCTAGGCACCCTAATGAGGTCTCACAAGGCATCAACCATGCCAATTTTTAAAAAATACGATGCCGAGAAACCCTAGACTACGGATCGTTAGCTAGATGTCTAGGCGAAAATGAAACTAGTTAACACTTAACTAAGAGATACGGAAATACAACCTTTGTAGATCCGGTTCTCCACCTCCATAGCTCCGCAATGAAGTCTCCTCGCTGTCCATAACAAGTCCCGGGCTCTAGCGTCGGCTTCATCGGAGAATGGACGGGCTAGGTCATCGATGTCCATGCCGAAGATGATCTACGTCGAGGCATCGCTAAATCAAGCTCCGACTTCACCAAGTCAAGAAACTTGTGAAGAAAACACACTCTACTACTTGGCAAGAGGTAGAGGATGAAGAAATAGGAAGTAGGTAGACTTTAGAATTGGATTTCTCACTCTAATTCATCAATCACCATTGATGAGGTAAGCTTTCTTCTTGAAGTGAAGAAGAAGAAGATGATGAAAGTTATGATTAGTTATTCCAAAAATGGAAAAATAAAACGAATGTTTATCATAATCTAACCATGGTAATGTGTAGAGAATTAACCAAAGTTAGTTGAATGGTTAGGGTAAAGAATGAGATAAGAATGGTGGACTTTGGTCAAAACTTCATCAAGCTTCAACTAAACTACAAATAAAGCCACCATTCTTTCTCTTTATTCTTATTTATTTCAAAATGAATAAATGAAATAAATAAATGAGAAAAGGAAATGAAACCCTAACCACTTAAGTAACCATGGTTTAATTCTTTACATAAACCCAAACTAGCATGTATCATCAAACATGATACAATCTTGTGTACAAAAGTATATCACATATACAATATGCACAAAAAGTGAGAAAATCCATTTAAAGTGAACCAATACTAGTTAATGCAAAGTAATATATCAAATATATAATTATGCATTAAATCATTAAATCAACACTTGATTCAATGATCCGGTCATGTCGCACACAACCGACTAGTATACAATGTATCGGCTTATCGAATCAATCCTTGATTCGATAACTAGGTTATATCGCATACAACCATTCGACACATTCATCGCGAGAATGAAATACGGTATCACATACACGTATTATTCTCGGTCCCGCACATATCTCATATGCGCTCCTATTTCGTTTCGCTTGAGCCAGGAAACCTCTGTGTAGGACTCTAAAGACTCGTCAATACGCCGGCAGCAGATGATGATCATATCAAGCACCCACAAGCCGCAAGCGGTCTGCTAAACGTAACGGCCACCCGGGTATTGAGCGATCTGAAGATCGACGAGCAAGCCCGCTCACACTCCAGTGAATCCAACCAGTAACACTACCGTACAGTCCGGTCTGATCGTCTGATATGTCGCATATCTCGCCTAGGGGTGGTAAACGTCAGACCCCAATAGCTCGATAAGTCGTGTCGATATGAGGTCTATAACTATTCGAGAAACTACTGGTAACACTTACCAGTAAATCTCAGCAACCCTGGCCAGGGATTTCCTGTTATAGCCAATCGAACACAGCGCAACATCAACTCCCTATACCGGGAGAGACGAATCCCCTCCTATCGCTCATTGCCTCCATGTGACTCGGGACCGTACCCAAAAACCACCGTTTTGCACGCCCTCTTGGACGTGGTAAGATGGAAATCAAAGCACAGTGGGAACCACACAAGACTCTATGACGATCTCGGGTCAACAGACTACTCTGTACCAGTGTCACCAGAGAACTGCCATCTGACGTGAGGTATAATACCATCTGGGAGTTCTCGGCGAGTCCGTCCAGTGTACCCAGTCTCTACTGAGCACCCGTATATCATCTCTGATGTCAAACACCAATGGATATGGGATCATCCATCGCCCATCTGTATGGGTCGAGAAGGTATGCGCTAGTCTACACTGGTATATCGATGCCCCGTCTCGATACACCCACGACTAGGGACTTTGAAGGATGTACTTATGGACTACCATGTCCCCACTAGTATGATCCACATCATAGTCCAGGTAGTCAAGTACAGATCCTAAGGGCTTTACCAACATGTAACAGAGAGACAATCAGCATACACGTTAAGGTAAAGGGTAACCAGATAGCATACTATCATGTCGAGCAAGAAAGTCCTCCCTATATATGTCCCAGCATCCACTACAATATACATCCTATGTACAGTAATGGCCTC
The DNA here is from genome assembly GCA_030015575.1 of Agapanthus africanus. Classification (NCBI taxonomy): domain Eukaryota; kingdom Viridiplantae; phylum Streptophyta; class Magnoliopsida; order Asparagales; family Amaryllidaceae; genus Agapanthus; species Agapanthus africanus. The sequence continues at coordinate 543,395,682 of JASDDO010000024.1, read as the reverse complement.
TAGGGCATACATATAACTAACAAGAATTTCAAAAACGAGGATTACCACATTCTCATATCCTTATTACATTGGAAAGTTCAAAAAAAATAAAACCGCAAAGGATATTGATAATTTAATTAGAGCTGAGCTTCCTGACATTAAAATGGAACATTTACTTCATGATTTGGCAGTTACCTATATGATTCATAGACCATGTGGTACACATAATCCAAAATGTGTTTGCATGAAAAATAATAAATGCTCAAAAAAATTCCCTAAAATGTTCAATGACCATACTATTATTGATGAAAAGGGATATGCAATTTACCGGAGACGCAAATCAAGATCCTACACAGTAGATGGAAAGAATATTGACAACAGTTGGGTTGTGCCTTACAATGCAAATCTGCTACTGAAATATCAATCACATATTAATGTTGAAATATGCAATCATAGACGAGCAATAAAATATTTATTTAAATATGTGAATAAAGGATCTGATTTTGCAACAGCTATCATTCATCAAAATGTGGTCGAAAGATATGACGAGCTTAAATTATATTTAGATTCTAGATATATTGCAGCATCTGAAGCTTCATGGAGGCTTTTTGAATTTAAAATAAATAAACGTCATCCTGCCGTTGAACGGTTGCAGTATCATCTTTTTGGTGAACAAATGGTTTTTTTTAGAGAAGATGGAAGCGTTCAAGAAATAATGGAGTCTGAGCGAGCTAATAAAACAATATTAACTGAATGGTTTACCATGAATCTTAAATTTCCTCATGCAAGAAACTATACTTATGTTGAGTTTCCAAATCATTTTGTTTGAAACAAAAAAAACTTATGTTGGAAGCAACGAAAAAGAAGGAAAGCGATAGGTAGATTACCTTATGCACATCCTGCCGCTGGTGAAAGATATTATTTCTGGATGTTGTTGACAATAGTGAAAGGAACGATTAATTTTATTGATATGAGAACAATTGATGGTGTTGAACATGAAACTTATAAGGCAGCATGTATAGCACTTGGACTTCTTGATGATGATAATGAATGGAACTTAGCACTCCAAGAAGCGTCTAAGTGGGCTACGGCTAATCAACTTCGTCGCATGTTTTGCACGATATTACTTTTTAACGAAGTTATGAATCCTCGAGAACTATGGGATTTACATTGGGAGGCCATGAGTGATGATTATGAAAGACGTTTGGAAAATTTGCATCCTGATTTAAAAATTGTACTCGGTAAGAACAATTAAGAGATTTTGCGCCTCATGATATAGATGTTATTTTGTCATATAATAATAAAAGCTTGAGAGATTTTCCATTTATGCCGATACCCTCTCCTAGCAATTTAAACAAGAACAATAGATTGATATTTGAGGAGCTAAATTATGATACTTTTGAGTTGTCGAAAAAATCTATTGAATTGGAATGTGGTTTAAATGATGAACAAAGAAAAATCTTTGATGCGGTTATAAATTCGTGCGAAAAAATATTGGAAGGCTATTTTTTGTGTATGGAGGTGGTGGAACTGGCAAAACATACTTATGGAATGCAATTTTAGCGAACTTGCGTAGTAAGAAACAAATCGTTCTTGCAGTTGCATCTTCTGGCATTGCTTCTTTGTTACTACCGGGAGGACGTACAGCACATTCAGGATTCAAAATTCCTATCGATCCTCATGAGTTTTCATCTTGCGCAATATCTCGCCAATCTAATATTTCTTCTCTAATCAAAGAAGCAACACTGATTATTTGGGATGAAGCTCCGATGATAAATCGCTTTGCATTTGAAGCCGTAGATCGAACTTTCAAAGATATTCTATCAAATATTAATCCACAACTTGAGAATAAACCATTTGGTTGAAAGACTGTTGTTCTTGGTGGTGATTTTCGACAGATTTTACCAGTCGTCCGTAAAGGTAGGAGACAACAAATTGTGTCCGCTACATTACATAAATCATATCTATGGGATCAATTTGAGATATTTATACTGACAAAAAATATGCGTGTTCATACGAATACGAGGTCAGAAGAAGACAGCGAAAATTTTGCAAAATTGCTAATCGATATTGGTAATGGTGATGTTAAAGGAATTCAAATGGGCAACGATTGTGATGATAATTGGATAGAGATTCCGGATTCAATGTTATCTAATCACAGACTTGGTATTAGTGGATTAATAAATGAAATATATACAGATTTAAATGATAATTATCAAAATCCGCGGTATTTGGAATCAAGAGCAATACTTGCATGTAGAAATGAAGAAGTTGATGAAATTAATAGGAAAGTCATATCTCAAATTAGAGAAGAAAGTCGGATTTACTTGAGTGCAGACACGAAGGTTTCTGTTGCTGATGATTCTGCTTCTAATGATTTTTTACATACAATGGAATTTTTAAATTCGTTGATATGCTCTGGATTGCCTCCTCATTCGCTTGAGCTTAAAGTAAATACACCAATTATGCTACTTCGTAATTTAGATCAAAGTATTGGTTTATGTAATGGCACACGTCTTATTATTAAACAGTTAGGTGAAAGGGTCATAAAAGCATAAATCATGACTGGTACAAATATTGGAAAATGTATGGCAATCCCAAGAATAATTATGTCAAGTGATAATGAAGATCTCCCTTTCGTTCTTAAACAGCGTCAATTTCCCGTTCGTATTGCTTATGCTATGACTATAAACAAAAGTCAAGGACAAACCTTGGAAAAAGTTAGACTATATCTACGTACACCGGTTTTTTGTCATGGGCAATTGTATGTTGCATTCTCAAGAGCTAGATCCGCTTCATCCTTAAAAGTTTTTCTAGAAGAACAAATTGACATTCCAAAAAATTGTACACAAAATATTGTTTATAAAGAAGTTCTACAGAGCGTTCTCATAAAGTTAAAGATACATAAGAACTATATACACAACAAATGAAATCGAGTATTAATCCCAATATTGGAAAGTATCGCTTTGATTTAAAAATACTTTTACAGTAAATTTATTTTTAAATCAGAGTGTTGCTTTCCAATATTGAATTAATACTTGATTTCATTTGTTGTATATATGTAGTTCTTACATTAAATTTTATATAATATATGCATTCACTTGATCTATTCATTTTTGTCAGATTTTTTTTATATCGTGATGTTTATTGTTATTGATTTATTTTTTCTATTTTCTGTATAGGATGGAAAAGAATAATTCAAATGATTATGATTGTAACAACCGAGTTCAGTTATACCAATTTCTATGCCGTATGTGTGGTTTGTGGTGTTTAATTCATTTACTATGTGGATGCGAATGGTAATTTACTTTATATTCGACCCGCTTGCTTGAACTTGTTGTTGTTTCCTAGTTATAGTTTACCCCGACATTACATATTTTGCATATAACAATTTAAGTCCCTTAAAAATAATTTAAAAATGCATGACATGGCCTGCTTGATACCCCTGACCCTGTGGTAGCGTCCTTGCATCGTGTTCTCGTCCTGTTCAGTGAAACGGACGTGCTTGGACGGCTACGCGCACGTACGTGCGTCCGTTCTTGGGGGTATGCATTTCTGTTACAAAATCCTTCATTTTAAGTTTTGGAACTTGCCAATAATTTTCGTATTTCAAATCCAAAATTTTGGACCCGACCCGGGCACTTTTCTGAAATACTTTATATTCCGCTAAAATTCAATTATTTGAATTTTAAATTTAAATTCCAATTATTTTTTTTAATCTCTTCAATTCATTTAAAAGATTTTACAGCCGGCACAATATTTTTAAAACTATTAAAAATCTTTTTATATTTTTTTTCCTAATCTATTTTTCTCATCCCTCAACCAATCAGGAAACCCCTTTATATTACCGGGCCCCACCAATCCCCTCTTTCCTTTCCTTTTCTCCTTCTCTCTCTCTTTCTCTTTCTCTCTCACCCCCACTAGCAAACAAATCTATCTCTCCTTCTCTTTCTCTCTCCTCACGTTTCTCTCTACCTCTCTCATCTCGCGCCCCTTTCTTTCTCCTATCGCGGTGCACCAAGATCCCGTCACCTCCCCCGCGATATCCTCACCTCCCTTCTATCTCCTTCTCCAACTGCTTAAAACCCATGCACGAGAAAGAAAATGAAACCCATCCAACCTCTCGTCACCTCCTCAAACTCTAACCCTATTCCTGCTCCACACCACCGTCTCCTCTCCTCCTCCTCTCCATCTTAGCCTCCGTCTCTTTTTCTTCCCGAGCCGCTCTCCCCTGCACATACACCCGAGAGAGAACCAAGAACCCACCGCTGCCTTCCATCGCCGCCGACATCCACCATCGCCATCGCCATCTTCTCCCTCTCCTCTGCTCTCCCTCCAGTAACCAAAATCCTGCACACAAAACCCCAGCAACTCCTAACCAGAGCCTAAACCCTAACCAAACCCTAGCTCTTCAGAAAACCCTTCACCGGCATCCCTCACCGCCGTCGATCTCGCCGCCACTGCTAGCACACCCCTCAGCAACCCAATCACCAGAGTTGGCCACGACGTCGACGATCCCGACGACCCAGCGAGGACCTCTGACCCGTGTGATCCCACTGTTCGTTGTTTGGACTCATTCCGTGTACCGTGCGCGCGTCGCGACTTTCTTCGTCGACGTGAGACGTTCCGTTTACCGCTTTGCGATCCGTCGAGGCAAGTGAAACTTGCTACATGCTATCTATATGTTTTATAACTATTTAGTGAATATTAAACTTATAGATTGAATCCAAACTTAGCTGTTCCAAGTTAACAGTGCGATGTTCCGTTTACATATTTTAGATTCAGAACTTGAAACCTAACTGTTGCATTTAGTTTACTAAACCTAGTAACCACATTTATATTTTAAATCACATAATAACTAGTTACATAGTCTATGGTACCCTTTCTATAGTTTTACTCCATTGGACACCCGTGTGCATCTTTAACCTGTTTTAGTTATAATTGCATCCATTGAACATATACATTTCATTGCATCTCTAGATTACTTAATACATATTAACATGATTTTAACTTCCATACTTGTCATACTGTATTCATGTAAGGTTGAAACCATCCCTTAAACTCAAACAGATAACCGTACATCCAGGTAATTTAATCTGCACCTATTTGCTTATCATATTACATGTTCCAGTTTATTGTTCTATTAGTACCCATGCTTGTGATGTATACACATGCTTATGCTAGTTTGATTATGAGCACCCACATGACATCTTGTGCATCCTGTTATGACCTACTATACCTATTACTTGACATGACATGGTACCGTACAACTCTTAACATAACATGACACCTTTATATATTACCTGGCTTGACCTGATGTACCATAGTCTTACCTGTTACCTGATTTTGTGTCTAATGCCCACAAACCTGACATGTTGTCCTTACGGACCGTTCCTGTTGTCTATCTAGACAAACCTGTACCTACCTGATCCTGTGTTGGCATTAGCTCTAGATTATTTAATGCTTGACTTGAACATATATAACTTGGGGGTATGGGGAAATCGGTACTGTAACCGAACGTAACTCAAAAGGCCATCCTATTGTTTGCCGTTTTTCCGGGCGTTACGGAATACCCATTGTTTGTCGTTTTTCCGGGCATTACGGAATACCCATTGTTTGCCGTTTTTCCGGGCGTTACGGAATACATATTGTTTGCCGTCTTTCCGAGCGTTACGGAATGATCACCGACGAGTTACGATGAGGATTACATTACTTGGTTTCGAAGACTTTAGAATAGATAATCCCGTAGCACAGTTTAGATATCTCTGCACGTCACATATACTGACACATTCACCGTTATATATTCTCATTATATTCTTGCTCATACTCATACTTGCATGTCGTACTACCCCTGTTAATATTATTGCTTGATATTATGACGCGCTGACGTCTGGGTTTTGCATGGCCCAGATTCCTTACCTTTGCTGCAGTTTGAGCAGGAGTACTTCTGTCAGCAGGCTGAGCAGTGAGGACTCGTTAGTAGTTCTTTTATTTTCAGTATTTCATTCCTGATGTGAGCCCGCATTATGGGACATACATTCAAGTTATTCTTGTATTGGATCTTTTGCTTCCGCATTATTTTTATTCTTGACTCGTTTTATTGGCTTATGGACATGTGTTAGATAGTTTATTATTGTTCTTGATATCTCTACAGCCGTAATGTGACTGTGGATGGATACTTCCTACCCACAGGTAGCATGGTTGGCTATGTCACGTGCCCATCTTAGCGTACTCTGGGAAGCGGGGCGTGACATGGTTCTTTTGGTATCAGAGCCATAGGTTAATCGGGATGATTCTTTTGTAGTTGGGTATTGGACCCAATACACGAATCAGAATACTCGTGATTAGGAAACATGTCCTGCCACCTTACCGTTTTACCGTTCTTGAATCTAACCTCCTCCGATTATACTTTTACGGTATGCAAACTTCCTTTGCATATCGACTCGAAACCTGGTTCCTTGTTATCTCTAGAACTTAGGCGACTTGGGTGGAGTTATGTAATTGTAACTATGATACCGCGGCATGGTTACAATGCGGTACTCTATTTAAGTAACTCGGAGTTCTAGCCTTGATCTACATTTTGAATCTGTATCATGCTAATCCTTGGGTGTTTTGATTTCAGGAATATGGCAGATAAGAATCTGAAGACGTTCCAAAGACATGTTGACGAAGCCGCTATGCTTGGAGTAATCCGTGGGATGTTGGAAAACCAAAAGCAACAGACCGAGCTAATCCAGCAGCAAGCTGAATCTTTTCAGGAAGTTTTGCGGACCGTTCAGCAGTCCGTGAACAATGTTGTGGCCAGACCAGGAGAACGTGTGGGAACCGTAGCAGATTTCAGGAGACTGGGTCCGTCTGTCTTTACTGGTTTGGAGGAGCCATTGCCAGCGGAACAGTGGCTGGTTGATACGGAGAATTTACTCGTTGCGGCACAGATCCCAGAGGATAAGAGGGTGGATGTGGTACACATCCAATTGGTAGACTACGCCCGTGAATGGTGGCTTGTGGAAGAGACCCGCTTGCCCAAGCCGATCAGTTGGGCAGATTTCTTGAAGAGTTTCTTGGAGAAGTTCTTCCCGCGGACTGCACGGGAGGAAATGGAAGAAAAATTCGTCAGTTTGAAACAGAACGACGCACCTGTAGATGTACATGCAGCTGAGTGGACGCGGCTCAGTAGATTCGCTGGACCTTTGGTTGCCAGCAATGCTGATAGGGCAAGAAGGTTCATGCGCAGTTTGGATGTGGACATCCAGAGGCAGATTGTCTCCCTGGGTTTGACCACTTTCTCACAAGTACTTACAGCAGCCCGAGAGCAGCAGAGTCTATCTATGAAGACCAGAAGTACACCGCAGCCAGCAGTTACAACACGGAAGCCGGCATTTGCACCGAACCGAGCACATGGACGCAAAGGTATTCCGGTGGACAGGCGTGGCGTTGTACCAATGAAGAAGCCAGTTTTGCCCGAGCAAAAGGGAAGGGTGTTATGCGATTACTGCCAACGACCGGGTCATTATCGAAGAGATTGTCGTAAGAGGCATAGACTGTGTCTTATTTGCGGATCAGCTGATCACACCATTGATACTTGTCCATCGAAGCTACGGTTGAAGGAAGATACTCAGTAGCCACCGCAGAGACAGTTTCAGGAGCAGAAGCTGATAACTCAGGGACCCAATCAAGCTCGAGCCTTTACCCTGATGGCTGAAGAGGCTAAAGGTTCAGAGGAAGTCGTTTCAGGTACCTTACTCGTTCATGGTTTTCTCGCATTAGCGTTTTTCAGCTCTAGTGCATCCCATTGATTTATGTCGTCCAAGTTTACTACTATACACTTGATGACTTGCACGACCCTGTTTAGTTATTGGGACATACACACTGGGAATGAGAAAATCTTAACTAATAGAGGGTGTAAGGATTGTTCTGTTGTTGTTGGCGGACGAGAGCTAGTGTAGATTTCTTGGTGATTGATACGGGCAGCTATGAAGTCGTCTTGGGAATGGATTTTCTCGGCACTTTCTATGCTCACATTGATTGTAGGGAAAAGAAAGTAATTTTCCAGATTCCCGGACATCCCGAGTTTATTTTCACTGGAGGAAGCAGTTCTGTCGGGCCAGTCAAGTTTAGGGTTAGGCCGACAACTAGTGTTCTTTCGTCCTAGGAGGTTGATAAAGATGAAGCGCCGGCTGTTGTTCGAGATTTCATGGGCGTGTTCGAAGACATAACAGGATTACCGCCGAAGCGAGACGTAGAGTTCGCGATTGATCTTATTCCTGGTGCAGTGCCAGTTTCTAAAAGCGTATTATCCAATGGCACCAGTGGAGTTAGAAGAAGTTAAGAAGCAGGTTACTGAATTACTTGAGAAGGGTTGGATTCGAAGCAGTAACTCGCCTTGGGGAGCTCCAGTTCTTCTAGTTAAGAAGAAAGATGGCACGAGGAGGATGTGCATCGATTATCGAGAATTAAACCGGGTGACTATTAAGAACAAGTACTCGATCCCTCGCATTGGCAAACTATTTGAGCAGCTTAGTGGCGCGAGGGTATTCTCGAAGCTGGATTTGCGATCCGGATATCATCAGGTCCGAGTGAAAACAAAGGATATTTGCAAAACGGCGTTCCGAACTCGGTATGGACATTACGAGTACATAGTGATGCCCTTCGAAGTAACGAATGCACCGGTGATATTCATGGACTTGATGAACCAAATCTTTTCACCATTCTTGGACCAGTTTATAGTGGTGTTTATTGATAATATTCTGGTCTACTCCAAGAGCAGTGAAGAGCATGCAGAATATTTGGTGATCGCACTGCAGACGTTGAGGCAAGAAAATTTGCATGCAAAGATGAGTAAGTACGATTTTTGTCTTAAAGAAGTGATGTTTTGGGACATGTCGTGTCTGGAGATGGAATCACCGTTGATCCCGAAAAGATTGCAACAGTTCGAGATTGGCTGATTCCGAAGAATGTTGTAGAGATCAAAAGCTTTCTTGGACTTGCCGGGTATTACAGATATTCATGAAGAACTCATGAAGGAGGCACACAGTTCAGCATGTTCCGTACATCCAGGAGGCATGAAGATGTACCGAGATTTACGACACCATTTTTGGTGGGAAGGCATGAAACGGGAGATTGCTCGTTTTGTAGCAGAGTGCTTAGTGTGTCAGCAAGTTGAGGCTGAACATCAAAGGGTTGCTGGTTATTGCAACCACTTCCGATTCCTCAGTGGAAGTGGGAGCATATGACCATAGATTTCGTGACGACTTTACCGCGGAGTCCAAAGGGCAACATTGAAGGTTGGTGTTTGTTGATCGATTGACCAAGGCAACTCATTTCATACCTTTTCGAGTTGGTCAATCAACAGGAACTTTGGCAGAACGATACATGCAGGAGATTGTAAGATTGCATGGAGTACCGGCAAGCATCGTGTTCGACCGTGACACTCGATTCTTATCGCACTTTTGGAGGAGCTTACAGAAAAGTTTGGGGACTCGATTGAAGTTTAGCACAGCTTATCATCCTCAAACAGATGGCCAGTCGGAGAGAACGATCCAAACTCTTGAAGATATGTTGAGAGCCTGCATGTTGGACTTCAAGGGTTCATGGGAGGATCATCTACATTTGGTAGAGTTTTCTTACAACAACAGTTTTCAGGCGACAATTCAGATGGCTCCATTCGAAGCTTTATATGGTCGCAAGTGTCGTTCACCTATTTGTTGGGACGATGTCGGTGAACGAAAATTGTTGGGACCAGAGTTGGTAGTGCAGACAATTGAGAAAGTTAACGCTATCAAGAATCATAGGAAAGCAGCACAAGACAGACAAAAGAGTTGGGCAGATACGTCGAGAAGACCTCTAGAGTTCGCCGTGGGTGATTTGGTATTCTTGAAGATATCACCGACTAGAGGGGTGATTCGTTTCGGAAGTCGAGGAAAGCTCAGTCCTCGATTCGTCGGACATTTTGAGATTTTGGAGCGTGTTGGTGAGGTAGCAGATCGATTGGCATTACCGCAATCCTTGGCGAATGTTCATGACGTGTTTCACGTATCTCAACTCCGTAAGTGTGTTCGAGATGAAACATATATGTTGGATCATTCGGAGCTGACTGTACGAGAAGACTTGACTTTTGAGGAGCGACCAATTGCGATTGCGGATCGAAGGGAAAAGGTTCTTAAGAACAAGGTTATCTCTCTTGTACTTGGGGTAATCGCTCACATGGAGAGTCAACTTGGGAACGAGAAGATGAGATCCGGCAGAGGTTTCCCCATCTTTTATTGTAGCTTATTGGTCGTTTATCCTTTTGTGTTCTTGGAATTTCAAGGACGAAATTCTTTTTGTAGTTGAAGGGTTCCTAGGCACACTAATGAGGTCTCACAAGTGATCAAACTTGCCCAATTCAAAAAATTTCATGTGCCTACAAACCCTAATACGGATCGTTAACTAGATTTATAGGCGATGCAAGCAAGTAAACGAATTTATTGCTAAAGGAAAGTGACTACAACCTTTGTACATCCGGTTCTCCACCTCCATAGCTCCGCTTTGACGTCCCTCCGCTGTAGCAATCGGAATCCTAGACTCTTGCGGTGGTTTCATCGGAGAAAGGATCGGGCTAGGTCGCCGACTTCGATGCCGGAGATGATCTACGTCGAGGCAACTCAAGATCAAGCTCCAACTTCACCAAGTCATGAAACTTGTGAAGAAAACACCCTATACTACTTGGCAAGTGGTAGAGGATGAAGAAATAGGAAGTGGGTTCACTTTAGAATTGGATTTCTCACTCTTTTTCTCAAGTTGCCATTGATGGTTGCAAAGTTTCTTCATTGTTGAAGATGAAGAAGATGAAGAAGAGAATATATGATAAGTATTTTCAAAATAGAAAATAAAAGGAATACTTATCATATAGCAACCATGGTTAGGTGTAGAGAATAGACTATGGTTAGGTTGAATGGTTAGGGTTAAGCAAACAAACAAAATGGTCAAGCTTTCAACACTTCATGCTTCATGAAAGAAACAAAGAAAGCCACCATTCTATTTATCTTGCAAAAATGAATAAATCAATAAAAGAAATAGTTAAGAAAATGAAAACCCTAACCATTACATAACCATGGTTTAATCCTTTACACAAACCCAAGTTAGCATGTATCATCAAACATGATACAAACAAGTGCACAAAAGTATATCACATATACAACTTGTGTACATCAAGTGAGAAAATCCTTTTAAAGTGAACAAATACTAGTTAATGCAAAGTAATATATCAAATATATAATTATGCATTAAATCATTAAATCAATACTTGATTTAACGATCCGGTCATATCGCATATAACCGACTAATATCCAATGTATTGACTTATCGAATCAATCCTTGATTCGATAACTAGGTTATATCGCATACAACCATTCGACACATTCATTGCGAGAATGGAATACGGTATCACATACACGCATTATTCTCGGTCCCACACATATCTCATATGCGCTCCTATTTAGTTTCGCTTGAGCCAGGAAACCTCTGTGTAGGACTCTAAAGACTCGTCAATACGCCGGCAGCAGATGATGATCATATCAAGCACCCACAAGCCGCAAGCGGTCTGCTAAACGTAACGGCCACCCGGGTATTGAGCGATCAGAAGATCGACGAGCAAACCCGCTCACACTCCTGTGAATCCAACCAGTAACACTTACTGTACAGTCCGGTCTGTTCGTCTGATATGTCGCATATCTCGCCTAGGGGTGGTAAACGTCAGACCCCAATAGCTCGATAAGTCATGCCGACGTGAGGTCCATAACAATCGTGAAACTACTAATAACTCTTACCAGTATATCACTGCAACCCTGGCCAGGGATTTCCTGTTATGGCCAGTCGAGCATAGCGCAACATCAACCCCAAATACCGGGAGAGACGAATCCCCTCCTATCGCTCATTGCCTCCATGTGAATCGGGACTGTACCCAAAAACCACCTGTTTGAACGACTCAGTAGAGCCATGGTAGGGTGGAAATCAAAGCACGGTGGGAGACACACAAGACTCTATGACGATCTCGGGTCAACAGACTAAGCTGTACCAGTGTCACCAGAGAACTGCCATCTGACGTGAGATATAATACCATCTGGGAGTTCTCGGCGAGTCCGTTCAATGTACCCAGTCTCCACTGAGCACCCGCATACCATCTTTGATGTCAAACTCCAATGGATATGGGATCATCCATCGCCCATCACATGGGTCGAGAAGATATACGCTAGTCTACTCTGGAATATCGATGCCCCGTCTCGATATTCCCATGACTAGGAACATTGAAGGATGTACTCATGGACTATCCAGGCCCCACTAGTATGATCTACATCATAGTCCTGGAAGTCGAGTACACATCCTTAGGGCTTTATCAACATGTAACAGAGAGACAGAAAGTATACATGTTAAGATAAAGAGCAACCAGATAGCGTACTATCATGTCGAGCAAGAAAGTCCTACCTATATATGACCCAGCATCCACTACAATATACATCCAATGTACAGTAATGGCCTCTAGGGCATACATATAACTAACAATCTCCCACTTGCACTAGGGCCATCTGTAGCAGTAGTTGTAGTATCTAATACTCAACCATCCCCTAAAAGTCTCTCTTTGGGAAAAGGCCTTCGTGAGTGGATCCGCCGTGTTGTCCTCTGAGTCTACTCTCCTAACCTCGATCACCCTGGAGATCAACTATCTCCATGATCAGGTGATGCTTCCTCAGAATATGTCTGGGTCACTGATGGGACCAAGGTTCACGGGCCAAAGCCACACTTCCATTGTCACACAATGGTAGGAACCTAGTTCATCTTATGAACCAATATACACCCAAACTGCCTCTTTGGTAGTATCTTTAATAGCGATGTTACCAGCCTTTATCGTCTAGTTTGCCACGGTATCTAGCTTGGAACTCTTCCAACATACCATCCCTTTACCGAGGGTAAAGACAATACCTACGACTGACATTCAGTCGTCCTTATCACCCTCGAACTTTTCCAGTGATTCTCCCTAATTTGGAGAATTCTTGTGATAAAAGGAGATTGACCGATTGTAGTATAGGAAACTCCTTCCCTATCAAGAATATGTCATCTAGTACTCTACGAGGATCACCACCATACTCCCTACTACCTTTTTGTATATACAAGGTTCATCTACCATTTTGATAAAGTCAAACACTTTGACTATCACATCAAAACAGACGTTCCAACTCCGCGATGCCTGCTTTATTATGTAAAGCAACTTGCATACGTTTCCGCTGCTCCCACTGTTTACGAAGCCCTCTGGATGTGTTCTTATAGACGTTCTCTTTTAAATCAGTATTTAGAAAAGCAGTCATGACACCCAACCACCAGATATCGTAGTCATGGTATGTAGCCGTGGTAAGTAAGATTCGGATGGACTTAAGCATAGCCACTGGAAAAGGTTTCATCATTTTCCATGCCTGGTTGATGACGAAAATCTTTAACAAGTCTAGCTTTGAAAGTCTCAACTTTTCCATCTACACCAAGTAATCTTCTCAAGATATACTTGCTCCTGATGGGGATTTAACCCTTCAGATATAGCACCCAAAGTCCATACTTTGTTGGTGTACATGGTTTCCATCTCAGATCTCTAAGCATCCAGCCATTCTTACAGAGTCCTTACTCTCGATGGCCTGCTCGAATCTAGTTGGGTCATCATCTCATGATGCAATCCTTGCTCCCACTGTCATCGAGAAACCGAAGTATCTCTCAAGCGGATGAGGAACCCTGCTAGTTCGGCGGAGAGGCTGAGGTTCGTCGGGGACTATTGAATCCTCTGGTTCTGTCAAATCATTAGCTACGGTTTTGTATAGCTGGAACCTTTCCAATTCTACAGAACTGACCTTGCCTCGATCTTGTCCGGATTTTGCTGTAGACATAGGCCGGACAATCCTAAATCTTAACTTTCTTAAGAGATAGGCTATTCCCATACCATATCTTATATGGAGTGGTAGGCAGTGATCTGATTCGAACCTAATTCAATAGGTATGCAGCTTCTCAAGTGCACAACCCCAAAAGGAAATAGGTAACTCAGTAGTACTCATCATAGAGTACACCATATCTAATACGGTGCGATTGCTCCGTCCTGATACACCGTTGTGCTGTGGTGTATTCAGAGGAGTAATACTGAGAGAGAATCTCATTTTCTTCTAGAATAGTCCAAGAATTCTATGCACAAGTATTCTCCTCCCTGATCTCATCATAGGACATAATACTTATACCTGTATTGGTTCTCTACTTCTAGCTTATATTCTGTGAATATCTCAAAAGCTTTGGACCTATGTTTCAACAGGAACATATGGTTGAATCTTGAGAGACTATCAGAGAGTGTAATGAAGTACAAAGAACCGGTCCTGGCATATGTAGACAGGAGACCTTACATACATCATCATGTATCAGTCCCAAGAGTTTACTAACTCTTTCTCTGTTTCCAATAGACAGAGCTATGGTCATTTAATCTTTGTGACATGACTGGTAAGTTTCACAAGATGTAAATTCAAACTGATTTAAATATGCATCAAAAATGTAACTTCAGCCAGTCGGGTTGCATTGATATAACCTAGTCTACAATGCCTCAAGAAGGATTCGTTCATTTCTGAACTCTTCTTCTTGTGTGTGTTCTGTATACTAGGAACTGTAGTTTGATTTAGAACATCAATGCTTTTAGATAACGTGCCTGAACCGATCAACTTTTGATATAGGAAATGTTCAAAACATTATCCAACAATACAAAATTTTATCATTTCTTTACTTATAAAGAGACTGATATGATTTTGTATATCAGGTTCGGTATCTAATAGCATTTGTTCAGAATCAATGTATTGGTAATACAGGATGACAGTGACCAACAGACTTGGCTGCAACACTTGCCCCGTTTTCTGTCTCATGAAACTTATCACCCGTTCTCAGTTTTCTACCTTTTTGTAGCCCTATGTAACAGATTACATATCTGGGATCCTGATCCGGTATCAAATACCCAGGATGCAGAGGATACTGAGAAACAGTGCTTTGTAATGAACACACCCAAAGGAGATGCATCATATGCACTTTTTTCGTTTGGGCGGCATAGGAATTATGGTATTCCCCTATTTCCTGCTCTGTCTTATAACAATTATAAGTTGGAGCGGGACCAACGTTCCCCAGCTCAGTATAACAAGCGGGTTCGGTCAATACATCCATATTATTATCTTGATTAAGGCGTGATATGGTCGCTACCTGGAGAGAGAGAGAAGAAAACATTCAGCGTGCGCTCTTGCAAGATCAGATTGGTTATATATTTTATCTAATCAGGATGGCTCCCACTGTTTTTATCAAATCTTCCTTCAAACCCTAAAAGGAAAGACTAGCCGGGATTAATTACACTCTACAAGTTCGCCAATCTTTCAGCCAGGCCAGTGTCGGTACTTTGAGGGAGGTTCCCCGTGCTTTCGCACGGACCTAATTACAGTAAACCTCGTTTTTCCAGAGGCGTAACCCCGTTGACACCTTTCTAGACACCTACTTGATCGGCTAATTGCAAAGTGCAAAACTCTCCCAGGAGTAACAATTACTCGCAATGGGTATCGGGATCCAACTATCATATAGAAGGTATGCAATCTCATTGCAAATTTCAACACTTGAAACTCCCGATAATGGTTTTTACCCCTAGCACCTATAACCTTGGCTAAGGTCAACAAATCATAGGTACTAGTCAAGTTCTACCCATCATTTCGTGATTAATTAGACCCACCCACATGACCCTTGGCTAAGGTCAACAAAGCCACATGACTGTCCTAACTAATCGCATCATATGCTGTGTAGGAAGACATCACTTAGCTACCGCACACTACACCTCGGCTATGGTCGACAAACGTAGCACGAATACTAAGTACTCTACTTCCTAAAATGACGGAGGGTTGCGAATGGTTTTTGTGAAAACCTTTAACGCTTCGAACTTGATCTCGTTGCGGAATCAAATGGTTTTTAAATGGAATGTTTTTGAAGCTTTTCCAGTTTTGCTAAAGGGGTCACTCCCGGTGAAGGGATCGTCGGCCCTTTTCCTCGTCGAATGAGGTGCGGGATATATCATATATATCACTGTGCAAAGCAGAAACTATAGAAGCAATCAAAAGACAAACCGAGGGTGTAGCTTCTGCCAGTTATTGCTAAAGGAGTCACTCCCGGTGAAGGAATCTCGGTCCTTTCCTCATCGAATAAGGTGCAGGATATATCATATATACCCCTGTGCAAAGCAAGAACTGTAGCTACCTATTTTATTTTGAAATTCGATTCCACAACATCAATTAGGTTTATTTTCTTTCATTAATCTCATTAATGAATATCCCATCATTTAAGTCCACCTAAACATCACAGATAAATATAACGTACGCTTATACCATCCGCATTCGCCTCGATGTCCCGTCTGCACCGTTAGGTTATGTAACTAACGCCAGAACGAGGCAGGGCTAGCGCGGGTGTAAAACATAAGCAACGTCTATATAATATATCATATATACTATATATAATATCTATCTGAACAAATCACATGATCACATCACAGATAACGCAGCGGAAAGTATCATATGAAATATTGGATATACTAGGACGTCCGTGTTTTCAATACGAGCCAGTATAAAACACGGATTCCACGGTCGTGATGAATAGCCAATCCCACACCCCTAGACCCTTACGAGAGCGGCAAGCAACCCTACCAATTCTAGGGTTAGGAGACCTGGACTCGACTCCTCGAGATGGTCTCCCACTGAACCCTAGAACCCGGTTACTTGTGCTCGCCTCCTTGGGTCTGTCCTAGTGCGGAAAAGTAAATAATATACAAATAGTGACATCATCCGCAACCTGGAAGTGCCCCAATAAAAGAATATTACATACAAGTTTTTACATGAATGAAAAGGAAAAACACTCATCTCACATAAAAAAAACCCGGCTATTCAAACACGACGATCCAATATAACATATCCAGCAACACATAACATCACATGTCATCAATGTAAGTAAATATGCGCATCCCAATTGTCGTTGACATATAGCAACGAAACCGGCGATATCACATATTACACTTACGGTCACAGAAAAGAAAGTGTAAAACTACAATAGTTGGAATCCGCATCCTCTTTAGACATCGCATGCCTAATCAAATAAAATACTTAGACATCACATGCCTAACAATTATAAACCCCGCATTTTAGTCTCATTATCGAAAACTCTTTTCAATATTAAGTCGGGCAATTCAACAAGATTCCCGACATCCTGATCGAATGCTCGTCGAAAACTTTAGTAGGCAGCTGCACCCCCGACGCCGTCGACGAAGTGCACCAAGGCGGAATACCGCTGCCGCGAGCACCCGAACGGATGCTTTCGACGACGGGGTTCTCCTACAGTCACTTGGTCGGGGCTATGGGGTGAGGCTGTCTATTAAGTTTACCCGGCGAGTATCCGCGTACGCTACCCGATTGCGACGGACTTTTGATCACATCAAAATTCCGTGGCAACCGATCAAGTGAGACTAAACCGCTAGATTTATAACATTCATTCAGTTATCTCATAACTACTTGTGAATTCCAATTATTGTATCACATTCCGGATAAGATAGAAAATGTTAAACTTTCCGATCGAACAATCGAACACCCAAGTTTTCCCGATACAGCTCAACACATGAAATAAGTTTAAAAACATTCACTTCGTGCCTCAGTACCAACGGTCCAGCCGTAGAAGGGTCAAGCCAACGCCTCACATGTGGCACGCCGTACTGCCCCAAACCCGAAGGTTCAAAGGGTAGTTCAAGACGGTCACATAATCGAGTTAAGGCTTGTTGTCTTCTAGAGGGACCATCGCGTTACTTGCACTACTTAGAACGTCATTAAACTACGGAAAAGTCCAACAATTGGAAATTTCCCGGCAGGGGAAAAAGTGGGTATTTATATCCGGCCGAACTTTTTAACATATTCTAAAATTACCCGGAAAAACACACAGACAAAATTAGACAATCCGATCGAAACACCGAGTCCCCAATACAACCCAGAAAACTCAACTCTTGAGTTCCGATTAAAAGTTCCCAGGAAAACCAGCACTGCAAAATAGGAATTACTGTGCAAAATAAAATGAAAGATGAGACAAAATGGCCGCGGAACCGCCACATTAGCCATGCTAATGCCGCGGTTCCGCCGCGCTTTAATGGACACAGGAGTATGGGCTTCTCAGTAATTCTTAGAATCTCCTTCTGGTTTTTCTGCATATTTTTAATTCTCAAAAATCCCCGATTTCAAAAAATGTACAGAGAGCATTTTTGAGTTAGGGTTTCGGTTCGATCGGACTTCTAACTCCGTCTACGCATCGCCTAAGGCTCTAGCTAGGCTCTGATACCACTGAAGTGTTCCTAGGCACACTAATGAGGTCTCACAAGTGATCAAACATGCCCAATTCAAAATATTTCATGTGCCTATAAACCCTAATACGGATCGTTAACTAGATTTATAGGCGATGCAAGCAAGTAAACGAATTTATTGCTAAAGGAAAGTGACTACAACCTTTGTAGATCCGGTTCTCCACCTCCATAGCTCCGCTTTGACGTCCCTCCGCTGTAGCAATCGGAATCCTAGACTCTTGCGGTGGTTTCATCGGAGAAAGGATCGGGCTAGGTCGCCGACTTCGATGCCGAAGATGATCTGCGTCGAGGCAACTCAAGATCAAGCTCCAACTTCACCAAGTCATGAAACTTGTGAAGAAAACACCCAATACTACTTGGCAAGTGGTAGAGGATGAAGAAATAGGAAGTGGGTTCACTTTAGAATTGGATTTCTCACTCTTTTTCTCAAGTTGCCATTGATGGTTGCAAGGTTTCTTCATTGTTGAAGATGAAGAAGATGAAGAAGAGAATATATGATAAGTATTTTCAAAATAGAAAATAAAAGGAATACTTATCATATAGCAACCATGGTTAGGTGTAGAGAATAGACTATGGTTAGGTTGAATGGTTAGGGTTAAGCAAACAAACCAAATGGTCAAGCTTTCAACACTTCATGAAGCTTTATGAAAAAAACAAAGAAAGCCACCATTCTATTTATCTTGCAAAAATGAATAAATAAATAAAAGAAATAGTTAAGAAAATGAAAACCCTAACCATTACATAACCGTGGTTTAATCCTTTACACAAACCCAAGTTAGCATGTATCATCAAACATGATACAAACAAGTGCACAAAAGTATATCACATATACAACTTGTGTACATCAAGTGAGAAAATCCTTTTAAAGTGAACAAATACTAGTTAATGCAAAGTAATATATCAAATATATAATTATCCATTAAATCATTAAATCAATACTTGATTTAACGATCCGGTCATATCGCATATAACCGACTAATATCCAATGTATCGGCTTATCGAATCAATCCTTGATTCGATAACTAGGTTATATCGCATACAACCATTCGACACATTCATCGCGAGAATGGAATATGGTATCACATACACGCATTATTCTCGGTCCCGCACATATCTCATATGCGCTCCTATTTCGTTTCGCTTGAGCCAGAAAACCTCTGTGTAGGACTCTAAAGACTCGTCAATACGCCGGCAGCAGATGATGATCATATCAAGCACCCACAAGCCGCAAGCGGTCTGCTAAACGTAACGGCTACCCGGGTATTGAGCGATCAGAAGATCGACGAGCAAGCCCGCTCACACTCCTGTGAATCCAACCAGTAACACTTACCGTACAGTCCGGTCTGTTCGTCTGATATGTCGCATATCTCGCCTAGGGTGGTAAACGTCAGACCCCAATAGCTCGATAAGTCATGCCTGTTAGTTATATGTATGCCCTAGAGGCCATTACTGTACATTGGATGTATATTGTAGTGGATGCTGGGACATATATAGGGAGGAATTTCTTGCTCGACATGATAGTATGCTATCTGGTTGAACTTTACCTTAACGTGTATACTGATTGTCTCTCTGTTACATGTTGGTAAAGCCCTTAGGATGTGTACTTGACTACCTGAACTATGATGCGGATCATACTAGTGGGGACATGGTAGTCCATAAGTACATCCTTCAAAGTCCCTAGTCGTGGGTGTATCGAGACGGGGCATCGATATACTAGAGTAGACTAGGGTATACCTTCTCGACCTATACAGATGGGCGATGGATGATCCCATATCCATTGGTGTTTGACATCAGAGATGATATACGGGTGCTCAGTAGAGACTGGGTACACTGGACGGACTCGCCGAGAACTCCCAGATGGTATTATACCATACGTCAGATGGCAGTTCTCTGGTGACACTGGTACAGAGTAGTCTGTTGACCCGAGATCGTCATAGAGTCTTGTGTGGTTCCCACTGTGCTTTGATTTCCACCTTACCACGTCCAAGAGGGCGTGCAAAATGGTGGCTTTTGGGTACAGTCCCGAATCACATGGAGGCAATGAGCGATAGGAGGGGATTCGACTCTCCCGGTATAGGGGGTTGATGTTGCGCTGTGTTCGATTGGCTATAACCGGAAATCCCTGGCCAGGGTTGCTGAGATATACTGTTAAGTGTTACCAGTAGTTTTTCGAACTGTTATAGACCTCATATCGACACGACTTATCAAGCTATTGGGGTCTGACGTTTACCACCCCTAGGCGAGATATGCGACATATCAGACGATCAGACCGGACTGTACGGTAGTGTTACTGGTTGGATTCACTGGAGTGTGAGCGGGCTTGCTCGTCGATCTTCTGATCGCTCAATACCCGGGTGGCCGTTACGTTTAGCAGACCGCTTGCGGCTTGTGGGTGTTTGATATGATCATCATCTGCTGCCGGCGTATTGACGAGTCTTTAGAGTCCTACACAGAGGTTTCCTGGCTCAAGCGAAACGAAATAGGAGCGCATGTGAGATATGTGCGGGACCGAGAATGATACCAGTATGTGATACTGTATTCGATTCTCGCGATATGTGACATTGATTGGTTATATGCGATATAGCCGGGTTATCGGATCAAGTGTTGATTCGATAAGTTGTTACTGTTGATATTAGTCGGTTATATATATGATATGACCGGATCATTGAATCAAGTGTTGATTTAATGATTTAATGCATAATTATATATTTGATATATTACTTTGCATTAACTAGTATCGGTTCACTTTAAAAGGATCTTCTCACTTGGATTGTGCACATTGTATATGTGATATACTTTTGTACACAAGTTTGTATCATGTTTGATGATACATGCTAACTTGAGCATGTGTAAAGATTAAACCATGGTTGTGTAATGGTTAGGGTTTTCCTTTCATTTTTATTATTCATTTATTTATTGATCTATTCTTTATGGAAAATGAAAAGCATAAAGAGAAAAATGGTTGCTAACTTTGTTTGTATTATGAAGCTTCATGAAGCTTTGACTTAGTGACCATTTTGTCTCATGCTTAACCCTAACCATTCCACTTAACCCTAGTCTATTCTTTACACCTAACTAAGGTTAGCCTATGATAAGTATTGATTTTATTATTCATTTTACATAAGACTTATCATAATTTATTATCATCTTCTTCTTCATCTTCTTCAATGAAGAAAGCTTGACTTCATCAATGGTGAATTGATGAAATGAGTGAGAAATCCAATTCTAAAGTGAACCCACTTCCTATTTCTTCATCCTCTACCTCTTGACAAGTGGTATAGGGTGTTTCCTTCACAAGTTTTCATGGCTTGGTGAAGGTGGAGGTTGATCTAGTGATGCCTCGACGTAGATCATCTTCGGCATCGTCGTCAATGACCTAGCCCGCTTTTTCTCCGATGAAGCCGATGCAAGAGTCATGGTTCGATTTGGACAGCGGAGAGGACTTCATCATGGAGCTATGGAGGTGGAGAAACGGATCTACAAAGGTTGTATTTCCGTTCTTTTAGTTTAGTTGTAAACTAGTTGCATCTTTCGCCTAAATATCTAGTTAACGATCCGTATTAGGGTTTCTCGGCACCCGTAAAATTTGAAATTGGCATGGTTGATGCCTTGTGAGACCTCATTAGAGTGCCTAGGAACCCTACATTGGTATCAGAGCCTAGCTAGAGCCTTAGGCGATGCGTAGACGAAGTTTGAAACCCGAACGAACCCGAAACCCTAACACAAACATGCTCTCTGGACTTTTTCCAAAATCTGGAGTTTTTCGATATTAAAAATATGCAGAAAAATCAGCAGGAAATTCTAAGGGTTACTGTAAAATTCGTGTGCCTAATTCCATCAATGAGCCGCGGTTCCGCGGCACGAGCATGGCTCGTGCGGCGGTTCCGCGGCGGTTTTGTCTTATGTGGCATCGAATTTTGCACAGTAATTCATAATTTGCAGTGCTGGTTTTCCTGGGAATTTTTAAATATTTTTTCAAGAGTTGAATTTTCTGGGTTGTTTTGGGGATTCGAATGTTCGATCGGATTATCAAATTTTGTCTGTGTGGCTTTCCGGATAAATTTTAGAATATGTTAAAAAGTTCGACCGGATATAAATACCCACCTTTTCCCCTGTCGGGAAATTTCCAAGTGTTGGATTTTTCCGAGGTTTAAAGACGTTCTAAGTAGTGCAAGTAACGCTATGGACCCTCTAGAAGACAACAAACCTTAACTCGATTATGTAACCGTCTTGAACTGCCCTTTGAACCTTAGGGTTTGGGGCAGTACGGCGTGCCACATGTGAGGCGTTGGCTTGACCCTTCTACGGCTGGACCGTTGGTACTGAGGCATGAAGTGAATGTCTTTGAACTTATTTCATGTGTTGATCTGTTTCGGGAAAACTTGGGTGTTTGATTGTTCGATCGGAAAGTTTTGTTAGTGTATATGCCCTAGAGGCCATTACTGTATCATACTAGTTTGTATATTACTTAATGGAAGCTTGGGATATTCACAGTTGTATATACAATCTTGCTCGAAATGGTAGTATGCTACTTGGTTTGTCTCTGCTTTAATATGTGCATGTGTTTCTTTTAGCATATTGCGGGTATACATATTAGTAGAGACCTTAGGATCTTTGCTTGATTACCAGCGTTGTGATGGCGCTCGCACTCGTGGGAGCTGGGTAATCTATAAGCACATCCTTATACAGGTCCCTGGTCGTTGGACTATCGAGACAGGGCATCGATACTCCGGAGTAGACTAGCGTATGCGCTTCTCATCCCAGTGTGGGAGACGGTCTGTCCCACAGCCGTTAGTACGTCGTACTTGGGATAGTATGCGGGTGCTCGTTAGGTTACGAGTACACTGGACAGGACTCGTCGGGAACTGTTGGTTGGTAATATACCTATCGTCAGTTATCAGTTCCCAGGTGACATGAGTACAGCTTAGTCCGCTGACTTGACACTGTCACTTCGCCTCGAGTGTGTTCCCACTGCACTTTGATTACTACCCTACCACGGCTCAAAGGAGTCGTGCAAACAGGTAGTTTTTGGGTGCAGTCCCGAAGCACTTGGAGGCAGTGACGGTTAGACAGGATTCGTCTCTCCCGGTATTGGGGGTTGACATCGCGCTGTGTCTAGGAGAGCCATTACACGAGTAGTCCCTGGCCAGGGCAAGCGAGATATACTGGTAGGTTTCCAGTGTTATCTCAGGGTGTTCTGGGCTACACTCCGACACGACTTGTACCGCTATTAGGGGACTGACGTTCACCGCCCCCCTAGGCCCGCCATGCGATGTATCAGACGAACAGACCGGACTGTACGGAGACTGTCACATACAGGCTCAGTAGGAGTGCAGATGGGGTTCACCTCGTCAGTCTTCTTATCGACATCTACCTGGGGACCGTTACGTACAGCTAGTGCCGCTTGCGGTCTGTGGTTAAACCCACTGCCAGCGTAGTGTCGAGTCTTTAGAGTCCCACACAGAGAGCTATTCGCCTTTAGGCTAAATGAGTAGAGGTCGCATGGTTTTGCGACAGGGTTCGTTCACATTCGCGCA
Source organism: Agapanthus africanus (assembly GCA_030015575.1). Lineage (NCBI taxonomy): Eukaryota > Viridiplantae > Streptophyta > Magnoliopsida > Asparagales > Amaryllidaceae > Agapanthus > Agapanthus africanus. Next base: position 543,371,760 of record JASDDO010000024.1, on the reverse strand, counting down.
CTTGTGCACGTTTGCTGTCCGGACAGCTTATACTAGCGGGCTTTGGTTTAAGCCGGATCCTAGTATATGATTTGAGATTGGTTTTTCTCTTTGTGTTCGTGTTCCTCGGATCACGAATGCGGGTGCGTATGCACAGTTGCTTGAGATTGAGGGAGAGGACCTTGATTAGGGTTAATGGCTATTGTCATTTTATTAACCCTAATATTTATGTGTGTGTTATTGTTAATTAGTAATTAGTTTAATAATTATCCATGGTTGTGGTTGTTGACCATTTGACTTCTTTGACTTGTTGACCTAGGTTGACACTTTGACCATCATCATTTCTTTTGGAAGATGCTTTTTGATCTTTGCAAATTGAAATGATAATGGTCATGTCATGATTTACCATGATAATTATCTAGCTAATTATTCAATTAAATTAATTCACACATATTAGTGAGAATGGCTCTATTATTTTCTCATTCTCTCATATCATTTCTCTCTCTTGTTCATCCTCTCCCTCAAGCTCTCTCCCTCTCATGTGTTGAGAAACAAAAAGCTTGAGAAAAACCTTCACTTGATCCTCTCTACTCTCTTCTAGGGTTCAAGTCTTAGCATTTCTTGCACTCTAGTTACTCCTAGCTTGGAGTTGAAGCTAAAGGTGGTGGCTTTCAAGTGGATCTTTCTTTGACGGAAGAAGACAAGCAAGGTGAGGCCTTTCTACCATTCCGACGAGCAAGGAGAGAAGGACTAAAGACCAAAGGTATAACCTTTCCATCACTTAGCTACTTTGTAGTTAGGGTTAGCAAGTTTATGTTTAGCCAAGATCCTTAAAGCATAGTCCATGTTGCCTATAGTTGATAAAAATCAAATTTTTATTATGTTTTCCGCCTCCCCGTAAGCACCGGGGTGGGCAACACGGACTTACAGTGGTATCAGAGCCTAACTAAACCTAAACTAGCTAAGTAGTTAAGTGTAACGAAGTTTCGAAACCGAAAAACCCAAAAACCAAACTTCTTCAAAATCCAAGTTTCTGTTAAAATTTTTTCTGGTCAAAATGAAAAACTTTATACTTGTAAAATTATCTCAGGGTTTTGTGTGAAACACCACCAAAGACGAACCAGAGAGGAGTCTAGAGGACCGCGCTTCCGCGGCATAAGGAAGCTCTTGCCGCGGAAGCGCGGCCGTCTTGTCCCCTCTCTGCATCGTTTTTGGTGCAGTATGTTTCTGTGTTGGTTTTGGGATTTTTGAAATATATTATATGTACCCAGATTTTCCAGAAAAGAAATTTCCTTTTGGGGTCCTATAATTCCGTATTTTTTTTTCGGAACTTCACTACACTTTAACTATATCGGTTATATCTGTGATGCTTGTATGTATTGAACGTCGGCTAATCGCTATAAGTCGATTAGTCGGGGTTATACATCTCTGTGATCTGTGATTGTTGGTTTGTGGATATGAATGGATTGGATCGTCGCGGGTGAATAGCCGGGTTGGATGTGAGATGAGCGTTATTTTTCTTTCATTCATTTGTAACATGTAAATTGATGTAATAATATTGTTTGTATGGCCGCACAACCGGGTCGGGGTTGTAGCCGTCATTGTATAATTCTTTTTACTGTTTTTGCTCCTAGGATAGACCCATGGAGGGGGTGCACAAACTACCGGGTATCTCGAAGTGCCGAGTGGCCTACTCACGGTGGTGAGGGAGGTTGCTTCGCTTCGGGTGCTTGGCGGGTAGTTTGCCGCACCCGTAGGGGTCTTGGGTGGGGTTTTGGCTATTCACCGCGACCGTGTAATCCGCTTTGCGTTGCAGGCTCGAACGCATTGCGGATTCCTAGTATATCCAATGTATTCATCTGTGATCTGTAATGTCTATCATTGCTATATATTTATATATAATAACTATTTAGGCGTTGCTTATGTTTTACAGCCGCGCTAGCCCAGCCCCCGCTCTGTCGTTAGTTAAGTAACCTAACGGGTGATGACGGGGCCCCGTGGCGAATGCGAATGGCATAAGCGTACGTCATATTTTGGTTGTTTTCTGCAATGGTAGGATTAAATGATGGGACGCATTAAAAGAACTAATGCAAGAAATAAACCAAGTAAAAGTCGATTGGAACACTTTGAAAACCACTCGGTTCTTTTCAAAACTAAACTTTTAAACGCGGAGCTTGAACCACTCCTTTTAAAAGCTATCTCGTTCCATCGATTAGATCAAGTTCACTACGTTCACGGTTTCGCCAAAACCATCCGTAGCCCTCCGTCGTTTCGTATGAATATTCAATAGTATTCAAGCTATGTTTGTTGACCTTCGTCAAGGCATAGTGATTGGTAGCTGTTGGGTGTTCATATGTAGCATAGATAGATGCGTTGGTTTGGGACAGTCGTACTACCTTGTTGACCTTCATCAAGGGTATGTACGGGTGGGTTCAAATTAACCTGGATAATGACGGGTAGAACTTGACATGTGACTTATGATTTGTTGACCTTCGTCAAGGTCATAAGAGCATGGGGCAGAAATCCACATCGGGAGTTTCATAAGTACTGAAACTTGCTAGCGTTGCATACCATTTGGAGTGTGATGATTCTGGTAGGATTCCTTCGGTTTTATCACGCGATGATATTTGGATCCCGATCCTACTGTGAGTATATGCTACTCCTCGGGAAAACTCTCACTTAACGATCAATGCTATAAACCTAGTAGGTGCCTAGAAAGGTGTTAGCGGGGCTACGCCCACAGGGAAAAGAGGTTACTTAATTAAGGAACTTCGCGAAAGCGTTGGAAAACCTCCCTCGAAGTACCGACACTGGCCTGGCTGAACGGTTAAGCAAGTATTGTACGGTGAGATTGATCCTGACTAATCTTTTCTTTACGGTTTGAGAAGGGATTCGAGAGACAGTGGGAGCCATCCTGTTTAGATAAATTAAAAACCAATCTAAACTTGCAAGAGCAACATGCTAAGTGTTTTCTTCTCTCTCTCTTAATTGCAGCGACCCTGTGACCACACCTAGGTTACATCTAGATAATAAGATGACTGAATCTAACTGTTTTGACTGGCAAAGGTCTGTCCAGATGTCCATTACCCAGGACAAGCTGGGACACCTCTTAACTGATCCAACCCCTGCCGTCTCAGGTCCAGTTTCCCCTGTCACGGATATTGATATTCGTAGGACATCGGAAGAAGTCAGTGCGAAAGCCAAGTGCCTCGTGTTAGCCTCAGTTGATGGTATATACCAGAGGCAGCACGAGAAGATGGACTTAGCTTCTATCTTCCTCCATAACAAAGTTTTATATGGAGAGCAATCTCGTATCACAAGATATGAGACCTCGAACGAATTGCTTCCAGCGAGGTTGGCTATCGGGTCATCTGTAGGGGGCAACGTCCTTACAGAGACCAGCTCTTTTGAGCTCTCGGACCTGAAGACCACGTTGAAGAACAGGTCAGATGCTGACTCAGTTCAACAGTCTCTGCCTACTACCCTAAAGGAAACTAGGGAAGTAGAAAGAAAGGGAAGGGCAGAAGTTTCAGGAGCAGATGTAGTAAAAGAAGGATGTTCCTATTGTTACGGGAATGAACATGGACAGAAGGATTGCAGGGCTTGTAAAGCCAGTAGCCAGAATTCGAAGCATGTTGTGGCTTCGGCTTCGGGTGTGTTTGTGATTGAGAACTGTATGTCAGTTAACCCTACTTCCTGGGTATTGGATACCGGATCAGGATCTCACATCTGTAATTCATTACAGGCTTTGAGAAACCGTAGGGTTATCAGGAAAGGTGATATGACTCTCAGGGTTGCTAACGGAATGAGCATGTATGCTGAATCCGTAGGGGAATATCATCTAGGACTGACAACTGGGCAGATATTGATTCTGCGTAACTGTTTTTATGTACCAGGTGCGACTTGTAATATCATATCTGTATCCTTAATTTCTAAGGAAGGATATGATTTTACTTTTATAAGCGATGTAGTTAACATCCACCTAAATCAAGTTCTGATTGGGTCAGGTACATTACAGAACGGGATATACGTACTGAATCAAGCTCAGATCTTCAGTGTCCAGAACACACTTAAAAGAAAGTCTCCGGAAACAAATCAGGCTTTCTTATGGCATTGTAGACTGGGTCACATTAATGAGACACGGTTAACAAAGTTACATAAAGAGGGATACTTGAATCCGTTTGAGTATCAGTCTTATGCCACTTGTGAATCTTGTCTCATGGGAAAGATGACAAAGACTCCGTTCACTGGACACGGAGAAAGAGCGAGCGAGCTCTTGGGACTCATACACAGTGATGTGTGTGGTCCAATGTCTACACATGCGCGAAGTGGTTATTCATACTTCATTACTTTCACCGATGATTTCTCTAGGTATGGGCATGTCTTCTTGATGAAGCACAAATCCGAGGCCTTTGAGAAATTTCAAGAATATAAGAATGAAGTTGAAAAACAAACAGGCAAAAGTATCAAGATCCTAAGATCGGATCGAGGAGGAGAATACTTAAGTGCCGAGTTTCTGGGCTTCTTAAAAGAGAATGGAATTCTCTCTCAACTTACTCCCCCATACACACCACAACACAACGGTGTATCGGAAAGGAGGAATCGAACCCTATTGGATATGGTCCGTTCCATGATGAGTAAGGCTGAGTTGCCGCGATCCTTCTGGAGTTATGCACTAGAAACAGCTGCATATCTCTTGAACAAGGCTCCCACCAAGACTGTGCCTACCACCGCATATCAGATGTGGAGTGGGAAGAAACCCTGTCTCAAGTACCTTAAGACATGGGGATGTCCAGCTTTTGTAAAAAAAGCAGCATGCGGACAAGCTCGAGGCACGTTCAGTACTGTGTAAGTTTGTGGGATACCCGAAGAACTCCAGGGGGTATCTTTTCTATTCCGCAGAGGAACAAAAGGTTTTTGTTTCTCAGCATGCCCACTTCTTGGAAACTGAATTTTTAGAAAATCAGATAAGTGGGAGCGCAATAGAACTGGAAGAAATTCCAGAACCACAAGCTATTACTGAAAGCTTGGAAGAACCAGAAGTTTCAAGAGAACCGGACATCCCAGCGCCACTCCGCAGGAGTAGTAGGCAATCTCATCCGCCCGAGAGATACTACGGTTTTCTCATAGACGGGGATAGAGAGGATTGCACCATGGATTATGGTGAGCCTACTAGCTTCCAGCAAGCCATCCAGAGCGGCGACTCGGTAAAATGGCTGGATGCAATGCGGGCCGAGATGGAGTCCATGTACACCAACAAAGTTTGGACTTTGCACTTTGCACCAGAAGGGGTAAAACCCGTAGGCTGCAAATGGATCTTCAGAAAGAAGATTGGTGTAGATGGGCAGGTTGAGACCTATAAAGCTAGACTTGTAGCAAAGGGTTTTCGTCAAAGACCTGGTTTGGACTATGACGAGACCTTTTCTCCAGTGGCTATGCTGAAATCCATTCGGATCCTTCTTGCCATTGCTGCCTTCCACGATTATGAAATCTGGCAGATGGACGTAAAGACGGCTTTCCTAAATGGAAATTTGGAAGAGTGCGTCTATATGGATCAGCCGGAGGGATTCAATCAGAGTGGGAGCAGCGGTAGAGTGTGCAAGTTGCTCAAGTCCATTTATGGACTTAAGCAGGCATCGCGGAGTTGGAACATCTGCTTTGATGATACTGTCAAAGAATTCGACTTTATCAAGAACCCAGATGAACCATGCATTTACAGTAAGATTGTAGGAAGAACTGTGGTATTCCTCGTCTTGTACGTGGATGACATTCTCCTAATAGGAAATGATATTCCTATGCTACAGTCAGTCAAAGGATTCTTGTCGCAGAGGTTCTCCATGAAGGACCTGGGTGATGCCAACTACATTCTGGGGATCCAGATCTATCGTGATAGATCTAAGAGGATGTTGGGACTTTCACAGTCAAGGTACATTGACACCATACTGAAAAGGTTCAGTATGGAAGATTCCAAGCGCGGTAATCTACCGGCTTGTCACGGGATCACCCTCTCCAAAGAGATGTCTCCCAAGACTGATTTGGAAAGGGATCGCATGTCTATTATACCCTACGCTTCTGCGGTAGGCTCTATAATGTATGCGATGTTGTGTACCAGACCAGATGTAGCATACGCATTGAGCGTTGTAAGCCGGTATCAGTCAAACCCAGGGGAGAAACACTGGATAGCGGTAAAGAACATTCTCAAGTACCTGAGAAGGACTAAGGAGATGTTCTTGGTGTATGGCGGAAAAGACCTCCAGCTCGAGGCCTTTGCTGACTCCAGCTTCCAGAGTGACAAGGATGACTCCAAGTCCATGTCGGGTTATGTCTTTACCCTCAATGGAGGGGCGGTTTGCTGGAAGAGTTCCAAGCAGGAGACCGTTGCAGACTCAACAATGGAAGCGGAGTACATAAGCTGCTTGCGATGCCGCAAAGGAAGCTGTCTGGATGAAGAAGTTCCTCACGGAGCTTCAGGTGGTTCCTACCATTGTTGATCCAATACCGCTGTATTGCGACAACAACGGAGCTATAGCTTTAGCGAAGGAACCCAGGTCCCATCAGAAGTCCAGGCACATTTTGAGGCGGTACCACCTGATCAGGGAGATCATAGATCGCCAGGAGATCGAGGTAAAGAGAGTTAATACGGAGAACAACACTGCAGATCCACTCACAAAGGCCCTACCCCAGACTCAGTTCGAGCGGCTGATCGAGATGATAGGTCTTCGATACGCCAGTACATGGCCTTAGTGCAAGTGGGAGATTGTTAGTGTATATGCCCTAGAGGCCATTACTGTATCATACTAGTTTGTATATTACTTAATGGAAGCTTGGGATATTCACAGTTGTATATACAATCTTGCTCGAAATGGTAGTATGCTACTTGGTTTGTCTCTGCTTTAATATGTGCATGTGTTTCTTTTAGCATATTGCGGGTATACATATTAGTAGAGCCCTTAGGATCTTTGCTTGATTACCAGCGTTGTGATGGCGCTCGCACTCGTGGGAGCTGGGTAATCTATAAGCACATCCTTATACAGGTCCCTGGTCGTTGGACTATCGAGACAGGGCATCGATACTCCGGAGTAGACTAGCGTATGCGCTTCTCATCCCAGTGTGGGAGACGGTCTGTCCCACAGCCTTTAGTACGTCGTACTTGGGATAGTATGCGGGTGCTCGTTAGGTTACGAGTACACTGGACAGGACTCGTCGGGAACTGTTGGTTGGTAATATACCTATCGTCAGTTATCAGTTCCCAGGTGACATGAGTACAGCTTAGTCCGCTGACTTGACACTGTCACTTCGCCTCGAGTGTGTTCCCACTGCACTTTGATTACTACCCTACCACGGCTCAAAGGAGTCGTGCAAACAGGTAGTTTTTGGGTGCAGTCCCGAAGCACTTGGAGGCAGTGACGGTTAGACAGGATTCGTCTCTCCCGGTATTGGGGGTTGACATCGCGCTGTGTCTAGGAGAGCCATTACACGAGTAGTCCCTGGCCAGGGCAAGCGAGATATACTGGTAGGTTTCCAGTGTTATCTCAGGGTGTTCTGGGCTACACTCCGACACGACTTGTACCGCTATTAGGGGACTGACGTTCACCGCCCCCTAGGCCCGCCATGCGATGTATCAGACGAACAGACCGGACTGTACGGAGACTGTCACATACAGGCTCAGTAGGAGTGCAGATGGGGTTCACCTCGTCAGTCTTCTTATCGACATCTACCTGGGGACCGTTACGTACAGCTAGTGCCGCTTGCGGTCTGTGGTTAAACCCACTGCCAGCGTAGTGTCGAGTCTTTAGAGTCCCACACAGAGAGCTATTCGCCTTTAGGCTAAATGAGTAGAGGTCGCATGGTTTTGCGACAGGGTTCGTTCACATTCGCGCACTTGTGCACGTTTGCTGTCCGGACAGCTTATACTAGCGGGCTTTGGTTTAAGCCGGATCCTAGTATATGATTTGAGATTGGTTTTTCTCTTTGTGTTCGTGTTCCTCGGATCACGAATGCGGGTGCGTATGCACAGTTGCTTGAGATTGAGGGAGAGGACCTTGATTAGGGTTAATGGCTATTGTCATTTTATTAACCCTAATATTTATGTGTGTGTTATTGTTAATTAGTAATTAGTTTAATAATTATCCATGGTTGTGGTTGTTGACCATTTGACTTCTTTGACTTGTTGACCTAGGTTGACACTTTGACCATCATCATTTCTTTTGGAAGATGCTTTTTGATCTTTGCAAATTGAAATGATAATGGTCATGTCATGATTTACCATGATAATTATCTAGCTAATTATTCAATTAAATTAATTCACACATATTAGTGAGAATGGCTCTATTATTTTCTCATTCTCTCATATCATTTCTCTCTCTTGTTCATCCTCTCCCTCAAGCTCTCTCCCTCTCATGTGTTGAGAAACAAAAAGCTTGAGAAAAACCTTCACTTGATCCTCTCTACTCTCTTCTAGGGTTCAAGTCTTAGCATTTCTTGCACTCTAGTTACTCCTAGCTTGGAGTTGAAGCTAAAGGTGGTGGCTTTCAAGTGGATCTTTCTTTGACGGAAGAAGACAAGCAAGGTGAGGCCTTTCTACCATTCCGACGAGCAAGGAGAGAAGGACTAAAGACCAAAGGTATAACCTTTCCATCACTTAGCTACTTTGTAGTTAGGGTTAGCAAGTTTATGTTTAGCCAAGATCCTTAAAGCATAGTCCATGTTGCCTATAGTTGATAAAAATCAAATTTTTATTATGTTTTCCGCCTCCCCGTAAGCACCGGGGTGGGCAACACGGACTTACAAGTTTAACATTTTCTATTTATCCGGAATGTGATACAATAATTGGAATTCACAAGAAGTTATGAGATAACTGAATGAATGTTATAAACATAGCAGTTTAGTCTCACTTGATCGGTTGCCACGGAATTTTGATGTGATCAAAAGTCCGTCGCAATCACGTAGCGTACGCGGATACTCGCCGGGTAAACTTAATAGACAGCCTCGCTCCATAGCCCCGACCTAGTGACTAAAGGAGAACCCCGTCGCCGAAAGCATCCGTCCGGGTGCTCGCGGTAGCGGTGTTCCGCCTTGGTGCACTTCGTCGACGGTATCGGGGGGTGCGGCCGTCTACTGAAGTTTGCGACGAGCATTCGATCAGGATGTCGGGAATCTTGTTGAATTGCCCGACTTGATATTGAAAAGAGTTTTCGATAATGAGACTAAAATGCGGGGTTTATAATTGTTAGGCATGCGATGTCTAAGGTATTCATTTGATTAGGCATGCGATGTCTATGCAGATTGCGGATTCCAACAGTTGTAGTTTTACACTTTCTTTTCTGTGACCGTAAGTGTAATATGTGATATCGCCGGTTTCGTTGCTATATGTCAACGACAATTGGGATGCGCATATTTACTTACGTTGATGACATGTGATGTTATGTGTTGCTGGATATGTTATATTGGATCGTCGTGTTTGAATAGCCGGGGGTTTTTATGTGAGATGAGTGTTTTCATTTTCATTCATGTAAAAACTTGTATGCAATATTCTTTTATTGGGGCACTTCCAGGTTGCGGAAGATGTCACCCTTTTGTATATTATTTACTTTTCCGCACTAGGATAGACCTAAGGAGGGGAGCACAAGTAACCGGGTTCTGGAGTCCAGTGGGAGACCAACTCGAGGAGTCGAGTTCGGGTCTCCTAACTCTAGAATTGGTAGGGTTGCTTGCCGCTCTCATAGGGGTCTAGGGGTGTGGGTTTGGCTATTCATCATGACCGTGGAATCCGTGTTTTATACTGGCTCGTATTGAAAACACGGACGTCCTAATATATCCAATATTTCATATGATTCTTCTGCTGCGATATCTGTGATGTGATCATGTGATGTTCTGTGATGGATACTTTATATAGTATATATGATATATTATATAGACGTTACTTATGTTTTACACCCGCGCTAGCCCTGCCCCGCTCTGTTGTTAGTTACCTAACCTAACGGTGCACGAGGGGACATCGAGGCGAATGCGGATGGCATAAGTGTACGTCGTATTTATCTATGATGTTTAGGTACTTAATGTAGGGTTCCTAGGCACTCTCAAGAGGTCTCACAAGGCATCAACCATGCCAATTTCAATAATTACGGTGCCGAGAAACCCTAGACTAGATCGTTGACTAGATCGTTAACTAGATATATAGGCGACAAAAGCAACTAGTTAACAAATTAACTAAGTGAACGGAAATACAACCTTTGTAGATCCGGTCCTCCACCTCCATAGCTCCGCAATGAAGTCCTCTCCGCTGTACAAATCGGATCTTGGACTCTAGTGTCGGCTTCATCGGAGAGATGGACGGGCTAGGTCGTCGACTACGATGCCGAAGATGATCTATGTCGAGGCATCACAAGATCAAGCTCCCACTTCACCAAGTCATGAAACTTGTGAAGAAAACACACTCTACTACTTGGCAAGAGGTAGAGGATGAAGAAATAGGAGGTGGGTTCACTTTAGAATTGGATTTCTCACTCATTTCATCAAGTTGCCATTGATGGAGGCATGCTTTCTTCAAGTGAAGAAGAAGAAGAAGATGAATATTATGATAAGTTATTTTCAAAAAGGAAATAAAATGAATACTTATCATAATTCAACCATGGTAGAGTGTAGAGAATAGACTAGGGTTAAGTGGAATGGTTAGGGTTAAGCATGAGACAAAATGGTCACTTAGTCAAAGCTTCATGAAGCTTCATAATACATACAATGAAAGCCACCATTTTCTCATTATGCTAATTATTTTCTAAAAAGAATAAAGAATAAATAAATAGATAATTAAATGAAAACCCTAACCATTACACAACCATGGTTTAATCTTTACACAAACTCAAGGAAGCATGTACATCAAACATGATACAATCAAGTGCACAAAAGTATATCACATATACAACTTATGAACTTCAAGTGAGAAAATCCATTTAAAGTGAACCAATACTAGTTAATGCAAAGTAATATATCAAATATATAATTATGCATTAAATCATTAAATCAACACTTGATTCAATGATCCGGTCATGTCGCACACAACCGACTAGTATATAATGTATCGGCTTATCGAATCAATCCTCGATTCGATAACTAGGTTATATCGCATACAACCATTCGATACAATCATCGCGAGAATAGAATACGGTATCACATACACGCATTATTCTCGGTCCCGCACATATCTCATATGCGCTCCTATTTCGTTTCGCTTGAGCCAGGAAACCTCTGTGTAGGACTCTAAAGACTCGTCAATACGCCGGCAGCAGGTGATGATCATATCAAACACCCACAAGCCGCAAGCGGTCTGCCAAACGTAACGGCCACCCGGGTATTGAGCGATCAGAAGATCGACGAGCAAGCCCGCTCATACTCCTGTGAATCCAACCAGTAACACTTACCGTACAGTCCGGTCTGATCGTCTGATATGTCGCATATCTCGCCTAGGGGTGGTAAACGTCAGACCCCAATAGCTCGATAAGTCATGTCGATATGAGGTCTATAACAATTCGAGAAACTACTGCTAACACTTACCAGTAAATCTCAGCAACCCTGGCCAGGGATTTCCTGTTATAGCCAATCAAACACAGCGCAACATCAACTCCCTATACCGGGAGAGACGAATCCCCTCCTATCGCTCATTGCCTCCATGTGACTCGGGACTGTACCCAAAAACCACCATTTTGCACGCCCTCTTGGATGTGGTAAGGTGGAAATCAAAGCACAGTGGGAACCACACAAGACTCTATGATGATCTCGTGTCAACAGACTACTCTGTACTAGTGTCACCAGAGAACTGCCATCTGACGTAAGGTATAATACCATCTGGGAGTTCTCGGCGAGTCCGTCCAGTGTACCCAGTCTCCACTGAGCACCCGTATATCATCTCTGATGTCAAACACCAATGGATATGGGATCATCCATCGCCCATCTGTATGGGTCGAGAAGGTATACGCTAGTCTACACTGGTATATCGATGCCCCGTCTCGATACACCCACGACTAGGGACCTTGAAGGATGTACTTATGGACTACCATGTCCCCACTAGTATGATCCGCATCATAGTCTAGATAGTCAAGTACACATCCTAAGGGCTTTACCAACATTAACAGAGAGACATTCAGTGTACATGTTAAGGTAAAGAGCAACCAGATAGCATACTATCATGTCGAGCAAGAAAGTCCTCCCTATATACGTCCCAGCATCCACTACAATATACATCCAATGTACAGTAATGGCCTCTAGGGCATACATATAACTAACAATCTCCCACTTGCACTAGGGCCATCTGATAGCAGTGGTTGTAGTATCTCATACTCAACCATCCCATAAAAGTCTCTCTCTGGGAAAAGGCCTTTGTGAGTGGATCCGCCGTGTTGTCCTCTGAGTCTACTCTCCTTACCTCGATCACCCTGGAGATCAACTATCTCCATGATCAGGTGATGCTGCCTCAGAATACGCCTGGGTCACTGATGGGACGGGCGTTCCTTGGCATAAGCCACAACTCCATTGTCTCACAATGGTAGGAACGAAGTTCATCTCATGAACTAATATACACCCAAACAGCCTCTTTGGTAGCATCTGAAATAGCGATGTATCCAGCCTTTATCATCTAGTATGTCACGGTATCTAGCTTGGAACTCTTCCAACACACCGTTCCTTTACTGAGGGTAAAGACAATGCCTGTGACTGACACTCAGTCGTCATTATTACCCTGGAACACTTCCAGTGATTCTCCCTAGGATCAACTGATACCATCTCACTACAACTAGTGAGTGTCCTAATATCCAACTAGATCTTATCTCATAGATCCAAATTCCAGGATTTAGTAGGTATCACTTTGATCTTATGTGGAGAATCAGTGTGATAAGCGGAGATTGATCGAGCGTAGCATAGGAAACTCCTTCCCTATCAAGAGTATGTCATCTACGTACTCTACGAGGATCGTCCACATACTCCCTACTACCTTTTTGTTTATACAAGGTTCATCTACCATTTTGATGATGTCAACTTCTTTGACTAACACATCAAAACAGATGTTCCAACTCCGCGATGCCTGCTTTATCTTATAAAGCATCTTGTACACGTTTCCGCTGCTCCCACTGTCTACGAGGCCCTCTGGCTGTGTACTTATAGACGCTCTCTTCTAAAACATTATTTAGAAAAGCAGTCATGACACCCAACCGCCAGATATCGTAGTCATAGTATGTAGCCATGGTAAGTAGGATCTGGATGGACTTAAGCATAGGTACTGGAAAAAGGTTTCATCATTATCCACTCTTGGTCGATGACGAAAACCTTTAACAAGTCCAGCTTTGAAAGTCTCAACTTTTCCATGTACACCAAGTAATCTTCTCAAGATCTACTTGCTCCTGATGGGGATTTAACCCTTCAAATAAAGCAACTAAAGTCCATACTTTGTTGGTGTATAAGGATTCCATCTCAGATCAGTAAGCATCTAGCCATTCTTACAGAGTCCCACTCCTGATGGCCAGCTCGAAACTAGTTGGGTCATCATCTTATGATGCAATCCTCGCTCCCACTGTCATAGAGAAACCGAAGTATCTCTCAGGCGAGTGAGGAACCTTACTAGATCGGCGGAGAGGCTGAGGTTCGTTGGTAACTATTGAATCCTTTGGTTCTGTCAAATCATCAGCTGCTGTTTGTATAGCTGGAACCTTTCCAGTTGTACATAACAGACCTTGCCTCGAGCTTGTCCGGATTTTGCTTTTCAGACATAGGCTGGACAACCCCAAAGCTTAACTAACTTAAGAGATGGGCTCTTCCCTTATCATATCAAATATGAAGTGGTAGGCAACTGATTTGATTTGAACCCTATTCAATAGGTATGCAGCTTCTCAAGTGCATAACTCCCAAAAAGGAAATAGGTAACTCAGTAGTACTCATCATAGAGCACACCTTATCATATAGGGTGTGATTGCTCCGCTCCGATATACCATCGTGCTATGGTGTATACGGAGGAGTAATGCTGAGAGAGAATCTCATTCTCCTTTAGAATCATCCAGGAATTCCGTGCTCAAGTATTCTCCTCCTTGATCTCATCAAAGGACATAATACTTATACCCGTATTGGTTCTCTACTTCTAGCTTATATTCTGTGAATATCTCAAAAGGTTCGGACTCATGTTTCAACAGGAACATAGGTCTGAATCTTGAAAGATCATCAGAGAATGTAATGAAGTATAAAGAACCGGTCTTGGCAAGTGTAGACAGGGGACCTACATACATCAACATGTATCATCCCAAGAGTTCACTAACTCTTTCTCTGTTTCCAGTAAACGGAGCTATGGTCATCTTATCTCTGTGACATGACTGGCAAGTTTCATAAGATGTAAATTCAAACTGATTTAAATATGCATCTAAATGTAACTTCAGCTAGTCGGGTCGCATTGATATGACCTAGTCTACAATACCTCAAGAAGGATTCGTTCATTTCTGAACTCTTCCTCTTGTGTGTGTTCCATATACTATGAACTGTAGTTTGATTTAGAACATCAACGCTTTTAGATAACGTGCCTGAACCGATCAACTTTTGATATAGGAAATGTTCAAAAATTATCCAACAATACAAAATTTTATCATTTCTTTACTAATAAAGAGACTGATATGATTTTGTATATCAGGTTCGGTATCTAATAACATTCGTTCAGAATCAATGTATTGGTAATACAGGGTGACAGTGACCAACAGACTTGGCTGCAACACTTGCCCCGTTTTCTGCCTTATGAAACTTATCACCCGTTCTCAGTTCTTTACCTATCTGTAGCCCATGTAACAAATTACATATGCGGGATCCTGATCTGGTATCACATACCCAGGACGTAAAGAATACTGAGAAACAGTTCTGTATAATGAACACACCCGAAGATGATGCATCAGCATGCACTCTCTTCGTTTGGGCGGCACGGGAATTCTGGTAATCCCCAATTTCCTGCTCTGTCTTATAACAATTATAAGTTGGAGCGGGACCAACGTTCCCCAGCTCAGTATAACAAGCGGGTTTGGTCAATAATCCGTATTATTATCTTGATTAAGGCGTGACATGGTCGCTACCAGGAGAGAGAGAGAAGAAAACACTCAGCGTGCGCTCTTGCAAGAATAGATTGGTTATTATTTTATCTAATCAGGATGGCTCCCACTGCTTTTTATCAAATCTTCCTTCAAACCCTAAAAGGAAAGACTAGCCGGGATTAATTACACACTACAAGTTCGCCAATCTTTCAGCCAGGCCAGTGTCGGTACTTTGAGGGAGGTCCCCCGTGCTTTCGTATGAACCTAATTAATGTAAACCTCGTTTTCCCAGAGGCGTAACCCCGTTGACACCTTTCTAGACACCTACTTGATCGGCTAATTGTAATGTGTAAAACTCTCCCAGGAGTAACAATTAGTCGCAGCGGGTATCGGGATCCAACTATCTCATAGAAGGTATGCAATCTCATTGCAAATTTCAACACTTGAAATTCCCGATAATATTTTGCCCCTAACCTCCTATGACCTTGACAAAGGCCAACAAACCATAGGATGCTAGTCAAGTTCAACCCGTCATTTCCTGAATGAATTAAACCCACCCGCACGGCCCTTGACAAAGGCCAACAAGGTCGCACGACTACCCTAATCCAATCTGCATCATATGCATAAGCAGATAAGCACCAGTTAGCTACCGCACACTGCGTCTTGACAAAGGCCAACAAACGCAGCACGAATACTAACTACTACTTATCTGAAATGACGGAGGGCTACGACAGGTTTTTCTGAAAACCTATCGCGTAATGAACTTGATATCATTGTAGAATCAAATGATTTTAAAATGGAGTGTTTTTGAGGCTTTTCTAGTTTTGCTAAAGGGGTCACTCCCGGTGAAGGGATCGTCGGCCCTTTCCTCGTCGAATGAGGTGCGGGATATATCATATATATCACTGTGCAAAGCAAAAACTCTTAAAAGCAATCAAAAGACAAACCGAGTGTGTAGCATCTGCCAGTTATTGCTAAAGGAGTCACTCCCGGTGAAGGGATCTCGGTCCTTTCCTCATCGAATAAGGTGCAGGATATATCTCATATACCTCTATGCAAAGCAAGAACTGTAGCTACCTGTTTTATTTTTGAAATTCGATTCTACAACATCTTAGGTTTCTTTTCTTTCATTAATCTCATTAATGAAGTCCCATCATTTAAATTACCTAAACATCACAGATAAATACGACGTACACTTATGCCATCCGCATTCGCCTCGATGTCCCCTCGTGCACCGTTAGGTTAGGTAACTAACGGCAGAGCGGGGCAGGGCTAGCGCGGGTGTAAAACATAAGTAACGTCTATATAATATATCATATATACTATATACTGTATCTATCACAGAACATCACATGATCACATCACAGATATCGCAGCAGAAGAATCATATGAAATATTGGATATACTAGGACGTCCGTGTTTTCAATACGAGCCAGTATAAAACACGGATTCCACGGTCGTGATGAATAGTCAAACCCACACCCCTAGACCCCTACGAGAGCGGCAAGCAACCCTACCAATTCTAGAATTAGGAGACCCGGACTCGACTCCTCGAGTTGGTCTCCCACTGGACTCCAGAACCCGGTTACTTGTGCTCCCCTCCTTGGGTCTATCCTAGTGCGGAAAAGTAAATAATATACAAACGGTGACATCTTCCGCAACCTGGAAGTGCCCCAATAAAAGAATATTACATACAAGTTTTTACATGAATGAAAATGAAAAACACTCATCTCACATAAAACCCCCGGCTATTCAAACACGACGATCCAATATAACATATCCAGCAACACATAACATCACATGTCATCAACGTAAGTAAATATGTCCATCCCAATTGTAGTTGACATATAGCAACGAAACCGGCGATATCACATATTACACTTACGGTCACAGAAAAGAAAGTGTAAAACTACAACAGTTGGAATCCGCAACCACCTCAGACATCACATGCCTGACCATATGAATTCTTTAGACATCGCATGCCTAACAATTATAAACCCCGCATTTTAGTCTCAAAATCGAAAACACTTTTCAATATCAAGTCGGGCAATTCAACAGGATTCCCGACATCCTGATCGAATGCTCGTCGCAAACTTTAGTAGGCGGCCGCACCCCCGATACCGTCGACGAAGTGCACCAAGGCGGAACACCGCTACCGCGAGCACCCGAACGGATGCTTTCGGCGACGGGGTTCTCCTACAGTCACTTGGTCGGGGCTATGGAGTGAGGCTGTCTTTTAAGTTTACCCGGCGAGTATCCGCGTACGCTACGTGATTGCGACGGACTTTTGATCGCATCAAAATTCCGTGGCAACCGATCAAGTGAGACTAAACTGCTATGTTTATAATATTCATTCAGTTATCTCATAACTCATTGTGAATTCCAATTATTGTATCACATTCCGGATAAATAGAAAATATTAAACTTTCCGATCGAACATTCAAACACCTAAGTTTTCCCGATACAGCTCAACACATGAAATAAGTCTAAAAACATTCAGTTCGTGCCTCAGTACCAACGGTCCAACCGTAGAAGGGTCAAGCCAACGCCTCACATGTGGCACGCCGTACTCCCCCAAACCCGAAGGTTCAAAGGGCAGTTCAAGACGGTCACATAATCGAGTTAAGGTTTGTTGTCTTCTAGAGGGTCCATCGCGTTACTTGCACTACTTAGAACGTCGTTAAACCACGGAAAAATCCAACATTTGGAAATTTCCCGACAGGGGAAAAATTGGGTATTTATATCCGGTCGACCTTTTTAACATATCCAAAAATTATCCGGAAAGCCACACAGACAAAATTTGATAATCCGATCGAACATTCGAATCCCCAAAACAACCCAGAAAATTCAACTCTTGAAAAAATATTAAAAATTCCCAGGAAAACCAGCACTGCAAACTAAGAATTACTGTGCAAAATTGAACGCAAGAAGAGACCACATGGCCGCGGAACCGCCGCATTAGCCATGCTAATGCCGCGGTTCCGCCGCACTTTGGTGGATTCATGGGTACGGGCTTCGCAGTAATTCTTACAATTCCTTGCTGATTTTTCTGCATATTTTTAATGTGGAAAAATCCCAGATTTTAGAAAAAGTCCAGAGAGCATGTTTGGTTTAGGGTTTCGGGTACGTTCGGGTTTCAAACTTCGTCTACGCATCGCCTAAGGCTCTAGCTAGGCTCTGATACCACTGTAGGGTTCCTAGGCACTCTCAAGAGGTCTCACAAGGCATCAACCATGCCAGTTTCAATAATTACGGTGCCGAGAAACCCTAGACTAGATCGTTAACTAGATATATAGGCGACAAAAGCAACTAGTTAACAAATTAACTAAGTGAACGGAAATACAACCTTTGTAGATCCGGTCCTCCACCTCCATAGCTCCGCAATGAAGTCCTCTCCGATGTACAAATCGGATCTTGGACTCTAGTGTCGGCTTCATCGGAGAGATGGACGGGCTAGGTCGTCGACTACGATGCCGAAGATGATCTACGTCGAGGCATCACAAGATCAAGCTCCCACTTCACTAAGTCATGAAACTTGTGAAGAAAACACACTCTACTACTTGGCAAGAGGTAGAGGATGAAGAAATAGGAGGTGGGTTCACTTTAGAATTGGATTTCTCACTCATTTCATCAAGTTGCCATTGATGGAGGCATGCTTTCTTCAAGTGAAGAAGAAGAAGAAGAAGATGAATATTATGATAAGTTATTTTCAAAAAGGAAATAAAATGAATACTTATCATAATTCAACCATGGTAGAGTGTAGAGAATAGACTAGGGTTAAGTGGAATGGTTAGGGTTAAGCATGAGACAAAATGGTCACTTAGTCAAAGCTTCATGAAGCTTCATAATACATACAAAGAAAGCCACCATTTTCTCATTATGCTAATTATTTTCTAAAAAGAATAAAGAATAAATAAATAGATAATTAAATGAAAACCCTAACCATTACACAACCATGGTTTAATCTTTACACAAACTCAAGGAAGCATGTATCATCAAACATGATACAATCAAGTGCACAAAAGTATATCACATATACAACTTCTGAACTTCAAGTGAGAAAATCCATTTAAAGTGAACCAATACTAGTTAATGCAAAGTAATATATCAAATATATAATTATGCATTAAATCATTAAATCAACACTTGATTCAATGATCCGGTCATGTCGCACACAACCGACTAGTATATAATGTATCGGCTTATCGAATCAATCCTCGATTCGATAACTAGGTTATATCGCATACAACCATTTGATACAATCATCGCGAGAATAGAATACGGTATCACATACACGCATTATTCTCGGTCCCGCACATATCTCATATGCGCTCCTATTTCGTTTCGCTTGAGCCAGGAAACCTCTGTGTAGGACTCTAAAGACTCGTCAATACGCCGGCAGCAGGTGATGATCATATCAAACACCCACAAGCCGCAAGCGGTCTGCCAAACGTAACGGCCACCCGGGTATTGAGCGATCAGAAGATCGACGAGCAAGCCCGCTCATACTCCTGTGAATCCAACCAGTAACACTTACCGTACAGTCCGGTCTGATCGTCTGATATGTCGCATATCTCGCCTAGGGGTGGTAAACGTCAGACCCCAATAGCTCGATAAGTCATGTCGATATGAGGTCTATAACTATTCGAGAAACTACTGGTAACACTTACCAGTAAATCTCAGCAACCCTGGCCAGGGATTTCCTGTTATAGCCAATCACACAGCGCAACATCAACTCCCTATACCGGGAGAGACGAATCCCCTCCTATCGCTCATTGCCTCCATGTGACTCGGGACTGTACCCAAAAACCACCGTTTTGCACGCCCTCTTGGACGTGGTAAGGTGGAAATCAAAGCACAGTGGGAACCACACAAGACTCTATGATGATCTCGTGTCAACAGACTACTCTGTACCAGTGTCACCAGAGAACTGCCATCTGACGTAAGGTATAATACCATCTGGGAGTTCTCGGCGAGTCCGTCCAGTGTACCCAGTCTCTACTGAGCACCCGTATATCATCTCTGATGTCAAACACCAATGGATATGGGATCATCCATCGCCCATCTGTATGGGTCGAGAAGGTATACGCTAGTCTACACTGGTATATCGATGCCCCGTCTCGATACACCCACGACTAGGGACCTTGAAGGATGTACTTATGGACTACCATGTCCCCACTAGTATGATCCGCATCATAGTCTAGATAGTCAAGTACACATCCTAAGGGCTTTACCAACATGTAACAGAGAGACATTCAGTGTACATGTTAAGGTAAAGAGCAACCAGATAGCATACTATCATGTCGAGCAAGAAAGTCCTCCCTATATATGTCCCAGCATCCACTACAATGTACAGTAATGGCCTCTAGGGCATACATATAACTAACACTTAAATGATGGGACTTCATTAATGTGATTAATGAAATAAAAGAAACCTAAGATGTTGTAGAATCGAATTTCAAAAATAAAACAGGTAGCTACAGTTCTTGCTTTGCACAGCGGTATATATGATATATCCTGCACCTTATTCGATGAGGAAAGGACCGAGATCCCTTCACCGGGAGTGACTCCTTTAGCAATAACTGGCAGATGCTACACATCGGTTTGTCTTTTGAATGCTTTTAAAAGTTTTTGCTTTGCACAGTGTTATATATGATATATCCCGCACCTCATTCGACGAGGAAAGGACCGACGATCCCTTCACCGGGAGTGACTCCTTTAGCAAAACTAGAAAAGCCTCAAAAACATTCCATTTTTAAAATCATTTGATTCTACAACGATATCAAGTTCATTACGCAATAGGTTTTCAGAAAAACCTGTCGTAGCCCTCCGTCATTTCAGATAAGTACTAGTTAGTATTCGTGCTACGTTTGTTGACTATGTTAAGGCGTAGTGTGCGGTAGCTAATTAGTGCTTATCTGCATAAGCATATGATGCGATTGGATTAGGGTAGTCGTGCGACTTTGTTGACTATGTTAAGGGTCGTGCGGGTGGGTTTAATTCAATCGGGAAATGACGGGTTGAACTTGACTAGCACTTATGATTTGTTGACTATGTTAAGGTCATATAGCTGCTAGGGGCAAAATTATCAGGAATTTCAAGTGTTGAAATTTGCAATGAGATTGCATACCTTCTATGAGATAGTTGGATCCCGATACCCGCTGCGAGTAAGAGTTACTCCTGGGAGAGTTTTATACATTACAATTAACCGATCAAGTAGGTGTCTAGAAAAGTGTTAACGAGGTTACGCCTCTGGGAAAACGAGGTTTACATTAATTAGGTTCGTGCGAAAGCACGGGGGACCTCCCTCAAAGTACCGACACTGGCCTGGCTGAAAGATTGGCGAACTTGTAGTGTGTAATTAATTCCGGCTAGTCTTTCCTTTTAGGGTTTGAAGGAAGATTTGATAAAAAGCAGTGGGAGTCATCCTGATTAGATAAAATAATAACCAATCTATTCTTGCTAGAGCGCACGCAGAGTGTTTTCTTCTCTCTCTCTCCAGGTAGCGACCATATCACGCCTTAATCAAGATAATAATACGGAATATTGAACGAACCCGCTTGTTATACTGAGCTGGGGAACGTTGGTCCCGCTCCACCTTATAATTGTTATAAGACAAAGCAGGAAATTGGGGATTACCAGAATTCCCGTGCCGCCCAAACGAAGAGAGTGCATGCTGATGCATCATCTTCGGGTGTGTTCTTTATACAGAACTGTTTCTCTATTCTCTACATCCTGGGTATTTGATACCGGATCAGGATTCCAGATATGTAATATGTTGCATAGGACTACAGAAAGGTAGAGAACTGAGAACGGGTGATAAGTTTCATGAGGCAGAAAACGGGGCAAGTGTTGCAGCCAAGTCTGTTGGTCACTGTCACCCTGTATTACAATACATTGATTCTGAACGAATGTTATTAGATACCGAACCTGATATACAAAATCATATCAGTCTCTTTATCAGTAAAGAAATGATAAAATTTTGTATTGTTGGATAATGTTTTGAACATTTCCTATATCAAAAGTTGATCGGTTCAGGCACGTTATCTAAAAGCATTGATGTTCTAATCAAACTACAGTTCTTAGTATACGGAACACACACAAGTGGAAGAGTTCAGAAATGAACGAATCCTTCTTGAGGCATTGTAGACTAGGTCATATCAATGCGACCCGACTAGCTGAAGTTACATGTAGATGCATATTTAAATTAGTTTGAATTTACATCTTATGAAACTTGTCAGTCATGTCACAAAGATAAGATGACCATAGCTCTGTTTATTGGAAACAGAGAAAGAGTTAGTGAACTCTTGGGATGATACATGTTGATGTATGTAGGTCCCCTGTCTTCATATACCAAGACCGGTTCTTTGTACTTCATTAAATTCTCTGATGATCTTTCGAGATTCAGACCTATGTTCCTGTTGAAACACAAGTCAGAACCTTTTGAGATATTCACAGAATATAAGTTAGAAGTAGAGAACCAATAAGGGTATAAATATTATGTCCTTTGATGAGATCAAGGAGGAGAATACTTGAGCACGAAATTCTTGGACTTTTCTAAAGGAGAATGAGATTCTCTCTCAGCATTACTCCTCCGTATACACCATAGCATGATGGTATATCGGGGCGGAGCAATCACACCCTATATGATAAGGTGTGCTCTATGATAAGTACTACTGAGTTACCTATTTCCTTTTTGGGAGTTATGCACTTGAGAAGCTGCATACCTATTAAATAGGGTTCAAATCAAATCAGTTGCCTACCACTTCTTATGTGATATAGAAAGGGAAGAGCCAATATCTTAAGATGGTTAAGATTTGGGGTTGTCCGGCCTATGTCTAAAAGCAAAATCCGGACAAGCTCGAGGCAAGGTCAGTTATGTAGAACTGGAAAGGTTCCAGCTATACAAACTACAGCAGATGATTTGAAAGAACCAAAGGATTCAATAGTTACCAACGAACCTCAGCCTCTCCGCCGATCTAGTAGGGTTTCTCACCCACTTGAGAGATACTTCTGTTTCTCTATGACAGTGGGAGCGAGGATTGCATCATGAGATGATGACCCAACTAGTTTGGAGCAGGCCATCGAGAGTAAAGACTCTGTAAGAATGGCTGGATGCTTAGAGATCTGAGATGGAATCCATGTACACCAACAAAGTATTGACTTTGGTTGCTATATCTGAAGGGTTAAATCCCCATCAGGAGCAAGTATATCTTGAGAAGATTACTTGGTGTAGATGGAAAAGTTGAGACTTTCAAAGCTAGACTTGTTAAAGCTTTTCGTCATCGACCAGGCGTGGATAATGATGAAACCTTTTCAAGTAGCTATGCTTAAGTCCATCCAGATCCTACTTACCACGGCTACATACCATGACTACGATATCTGGCGGTTGGGTGCCATGACTGCTTTTCTAAATGATGTTTTAGAAGAGAACATCTATAAGTACACAGCCAAAGGGCTTCGTAGACAGTGGGAGCAGCGGAAACGTGTACAAGATGCTTTATAGGATAAAGCAGGTATCGCGGAGTTGGAACATCTGTTTTGATGTCTTAGTCAAAGAGTTTGATATCATCAAAATGGTAGATGAACCTTGTATAAATAAAAAGGTAGTAGGGAGTATGGTGATGATCCTCGTAGAGTACGTGGATGACATACTCTTGATAAGAAAGGAGTTTCCTATGCTACGCTCGGTCAATCTCCGCTTATCACAATGATTCTCCATATAGGATCAAAAATGATACCTCCTAAATCCTGGATTTTGGATCTATGAGATAGATCTAAATGGATGTTAGGATTCTCACTAGTTATAGTGAGAAGGTATCAATCGACCCTGGGGAGAATCATTGGAATAGTTCCAGGGTGATAAAGACAACTGAATGTCAGTCACAGGCATTGTCTTTACCCTCAGTAAAGGGAGGGTATGTTGGAAGAGTTCCAAGCTAGATACCGTGACATACTAGACGATAAAGGCAGGATACATCGCTACTTAAGATGCTACCAAAGAGGCTGTTTGGGTGTATATTGGTTCATGAGATGAACTACGTTCCAACCATTGTGAGACAATGGAGTTGTGGCTTATGCCAAGGAACGCCGGTCCCATCAGTGATCCAGACATATTCTAAGGCGGTGTCACATGATCATGGAGATGGTTGATCTCCAAGGAGATCGAGGTTAGGAGAGTAGACTCAGAGGACAACACAGCGGATCCACTCACAAAGGCCTGTTCCCAGAGAGAGATTTTTATGGGATGGTTGAGTATGAGATACTACAACCACTGCTACAGATGGCCCTAGTGCAAGTGGGAGATTGTTAGTTATATGTATGCCCTAGAGGCCATTACTGTACATTGGATGTATATTGTAGTGGATGCTGGGACATATATAGGGAGGACTTTCTTGCTCGACATGATAGTATGCTATCTGGTTGAACTTTACCTTAACGTGTATACTGATTGTCTCTCTGTTACATGTTGGTAAAGCCCTTAGGATGTGTACTTGACTACCTGAACTATGATACGGATCATACTAGTGGGGACATGGTAGTCCATAAGTACATCCTTCAAAGTCCCTAGTCGTGGGTGTATCGAGACGGGGCATCGATATACCAGAGTAGACTAGCGTATACCTTCTCGACCCATACAGATGGGCGATGGATGATCCCATATCCATTGGTGTTTGACATCAGAGATGATATACGGGTGCTCAGTGGAGACTGGGTACACTGGACGGACTCGCCGAGAACTCCCAGATGGCATTATACCATACGTCAGATGGCAGTTCTCTGGTGACACTGGTACAGAGTAGCCTGTTGACCCGAGATCGTCATAGAGTCTTGTGTGGTTCCCACTGTGCTTTGATTTCCACCTTACCACGTCCAAGAGGGCGTGCAAAACGGTGGCTTTTGGGTACAGTCCCGAATCACATGGAGGCAATGAGCGATAGGAGGGGATTCGTCTCTCCCGGTATAGGGGGTTGATGTTGCGCTGTGTTCGATTGGCTATAACCGGAAATCCCTGGCCATGGTTGCTGAGATATACCGGTAAGTGTTACCAGTAGTTTCTCGAACTGTTATAGACCCCATATCGACACGACTTATCGAGCTATTGGGGTCTGACGTTTACCACCCCTAGGCGAGATATGCGACATATCAGACGATCAGACCGGACTGTACGGTAGTATTACTGGTTGGATTCACTGGAGTGTGAGCGGGCTTGCTCGTCGATCTTCTGATCGCTCAATACCCGGGTGGTCGTTACGTTTAGCAGACCGCTTGCGGCTCGTGGATGTTTGATATGATCATCATCTGCTGCCGGCGTATTGACTAGTCTTTAGAGTCCTACACAGAGGTTTCCTGGCTCAAGCGAAACGAAATAGGAGCGCATGTGAGATATGTGCGGGACCGAGAATGATACCAGTATGTGATACTGTATTCGATTCTCGCGATATGTGACATTGATCGGTTATATGCGATATAGCCGGGTTATCGGATAAAGTGTTGATTCGATAAGTTGTTACTGTTGATATTAGTCGGTTATATATACGATATGACCGGATCATTGAATCAATTGTTGATTTAATGATTTAATGCATAATTATATATTTGATATATTACTTTGCATTAACTAGTATCGGTTCACTTTAAAAGGATTTTCTCACTTGGATTGTGCACATTGTATATGTGATATACTTTTGTACACAAGTTTGTATCATGTTTGATGAAACATGCTAACTTGAGCATGTGTAAAGATTAAACCATGGTTGTGTAATGGTTAGGGTTTTCCTTTCATTTTTATTATTCATTTATTTATTGATTTATTCTTTATGGAAAATGAAAAGCATAAAGAGAAAAATGGTTGCTAACTTTGTTTGTATTATGAAGCTTCATGAAGCTTTGACTTAGTGACCATTTTGTCTCATGCTTAACCCTAACCATTCCACTTAAACCTAGTCTATTCTCTACACCTAACTAAGGTTAGCCTATGATAAGTATTGATTTTATTATTCATTTTACATAAGACTTATCATAATATATTATCATCTTCTTCTTCATCTTCTTCAATGAAGAAAGCTTGACTTCATCAATGGTGAATTGATGAAATGAGTGAGAAATCCAATTCTAAAGTGAACCCACTTCCTATTTCTTCATCCTCTACCTCTTGCCAAGTGGTATAGGGTGTTTCCTTCACAAGTTTTCATGGCTTGGTGAAGGTGGAGCTTGATCTAGTGATGCCTCGACGTAGATCATCTTCGGCATCGTCGTCGATGACCTAGCCCGCTTTTTCTCCGATGAAGCCGATGCAAGAGTCATGGTTCGATTTGGACAGCGGAGAGGACTTCATCATGGAGCTATGGAGGTGGAGAAACGGATCTACAAAGGTTGTATTTCCGTTCTTTTAGTTTAGTTGTAAACTAGTTGCATCTTTCGCTTAAATATCTAGTTAACGATCCGTATTAGGGTTTCTCGGCACCCGTAAAATTTGAAATTGGCATGGTTGATGCCTTGTGAGACCTCATTAGAGTGCCTAGGAACCCTACAATGCCGACGTGAGGTCCATAACAATCGTGAAACTACTGATAACTCTTACCAGTATATCACTGCAACCCTGGCCAGGGATTTCCTGTTATGGCCAGTCGAGCATAGCGCAACATCAACCCCGAATACCAGGAGAGATGAATCCCCTCCTATCGCTCATTGCCTCCATGTGAATCGGGACTGTACCCAAAAACCACCTGTTTGCACGACTCAGTAGAGCCGTGGTAGGGTGGAAATCAAAGCACAGTGGGAGACACACAAGACTCTATGACGATCTCGGGTCAACAGACTAAGCTGTACCAGTGTCACCAGAGAACTGCCATCTGACGTGAGGTATAATACCATCTGGGAGTTCTTGGCGAGTCCGTTCAGTGTACCCAGTCTCCATTGAGCACCCGCATACCATCTCTGATGTCAAACACCAATGAATATGGGATCATCCATCGCCCATCACATGGGTCGAGAAGATATACGCTAGTCTACTCTGGAATATCGATGCCTCGTCTCGATATTCCCACGACTAGGAACATTGAAGGATGTACTCATGGACTGTCCAGGCCCCACTAGTATGATCTACATCATAGTCTTGGAAGTCGAGTACACATCCTAAGGGCTTTATCAACATGTAACAAAGAGACAGAAAGTATACATGTTAAGATAAAGAGCAACCAGATAGCATACTATCATGTCGAGCAAGAAAGTCCTACCTATATATGACCCAGCATCCACTACAATATACATCCAATGTACAGTAATGGCCTCTAGGGAATACATATAACTAACAGTAGTTGGGTATAATGTAACAACCGAGTTCAGTTATACCAATTTCTGTGCCATATGTGTGGTTTGTGGTGTTTAAATCATTTACTATGTGGATGCGAATGGTAATTTACTTTATATTCGACCCGCTTGCTTGAACTTATTGTTGTTTCCTAGTTATAGTTTACCCCGACGTTACATATTTCGCATATAACAATTTAAGTCCCTTAAAAATAATTTAAAAATGCATGACATGGCCTGCTTGATACCCCTGACCCTGTGGTAGCGTCCTTGCATTGTGTTCTCGTCCCGTTCAGTGAAACGGACGTACTTGGACGGCTACACGCACGTACGTGCGCCCGTTCTTGGGGGTATGTATTTCTGTTACAAAATCCTTCATTTTAATTTTTAGAACTTGCCAATAATTTTCGTATTTCAAATCCAAAATTTTGGACCCGACCCGGGCACTTTTCTGAAATACTTTATATTCCGCTAAAATTCAATTATTTGAATTTTAAATTTAAATTCCAATTATTTTTTTTAATATCTTCAATTCATTTAAAAGATTTTACAGCCGGCATAATATTTTTAAAACTATTAAAAATCATTTTATATTTTTTTTTCCTAATCTATTTTTCTCATCCCTCAACCAATCAGGAAACCCCTTTATATTACCGGGCCCCACCAATCCCCTCTCTTCTTTCCTTTTCTCCTTCTCTCTCTCTTTCTCTTTCTCTCTCACCCCCGCTAGCAAACAAATCTATCTCTCCTTCTCTTTCTCTCTCCTCTCGTTTCTCTCTCCTCTCGTTTCTCTCTACCTCTCTCATCTCGCGCCCCTTTCTCTCTCCTATCGCGGTGCACCAAGATCCCGTCACCTCCCCCGCGATATCCTCACCTCCCTTCTATCTCCTTCTCCAACTGCTTAAAACCCATGCACGAGAAAGAAAATGAAACCCATCCTACCTCTCGTCACCTCCTCAAAGTCTAACCCTATTCCTGCTCCACACCACCGTCTCCTCTCCTCCTCCTCTCCATCTTAGCCTCCGTCTCTTTTTCTTCCTGAGCCGCTCTCCCCTGCACACACACCCGAGAGAGAACCAAGAACCCACCACTGCCTTCCATCGCCGCCGACATCCACCATCGCCATCGCCATCTCCTCCCTCTCCTCTGCTTTCCCTCCAGCAACCAAAATCCTGCACACAAAACCCCAGCAACTCCTAACCCGAGCCCAAACCCTAACCAAACCCTAGCTCTTCAGAAAACCCTTCACCGGCGTCCCTCACCACCGTCGATCTCGCCGCCACTGCTAGCACACCCCTCTGCAACCCAATCGCCGGAGTTGGCCACGACGTCGACGATCCCGACGACCCAGCGAGGACCTCTGACCCGTGTGATCCCACTGTTCGTTGTTTGGACTCATTCCGTATACCGTGCGCGCGTCGCGACTTTCCTCGCCGACGTGAGACGATCTGTTTACCTCTTTGCGATCCGTCGAGGCAAGTGAAACTTGTTACAAGCTATCTATATGTTTTATAACTATTTAGTGAATATTAAACTTATAGATTGAATCCAAACTTACCTGTTCCAAGTTAACAATGCGATGTTCCGTTTACATATTTTAGATTTAGAACTTGAAACCTAACTGTTGCATTTAGTTTACTAAACCTAGTAACCACATTTATATTTTAAATCACATAATAACAAGTTACATAGTCTATGGTACCCTTTTATAGTTTTACTCCATTGGACACCCGTGTGCATCTTTAACCTGTTTTAGTTATAATTGCATCCATTGAACATATTATACATATCATTTCATCTCTAAATTACTTAATACATATTAACATGATTTTAACTTCCATACTTGTCATACTGTATTTATGTAAGGTTGAAACCATCCCTTAAACTCAAACAGATAACCGTACATCCAGCTAGTTTAATCTGCACCTATTTGCTTATCATATTACATGTTCCAGTTTATCGTTCTATTAGTACCCATGCGTGTGATGTATACACATGCTTATGCTAGTTTGATTATGAGCACCCATATGACATCTTGTGCACCCTGTTATGACCTACTATACCTATTACTTGACATGACATGGTACCGTACAACTCTTGACATAACATGACACCTTTATATATTACCTGTCTTGACCTGATGTACCATGGTCATACCTATTACCTAATCTTGTTTCTAATGCCAACAAACCTGACCTGTTGTCCTTACAGACCGTTCCGGTTGTCTATCTAGACAAACCTGTACCTGCCTGATCCTGTGTTGGCATTAGCTCTAGATTATTTAATGCTTGACTTGAACATATATAACTTGGGGGTATGGGGAAATCAGTACTGTAACCGAACGTAACTCAAAGGGCCATCCTATTGTTTGCCATTTTTCCGGGCGTTACGGAATACCTATTGTTTACCGTTTTTCCGGGCGTTACGGAATACCCATTGTTTGTCGTTTTTCCGGGCGTTACGGAATACATATTGTTTGCCGTCTTTCCGGGCGTTACGGAATGATCACCGACGAGTTACGATGAGGATTACATTACTTGGTTTCGAAGACTTTAGAATAGATAATCCCGTAGCACAGTTTAGATATCTCTGCACGTCACATATACTGACACATTCACCGTTATATATTCTCATTATATTCTTGCTCATACTCATACCTGCATGTCGTACTACCCCTGTTAATATTATTGCTTGATATTATGACGCTCTGATGTCTGGGTTTGGAATGGCCCAGATTCCTTACCTTTGCTGCAGTCCGAGCAGGAGTACTTCTGTCAGCAGGCTGAGCAGTGAGGACTCGTTAGTAGTTAGTTCTTTTATTTTCAGTATTTCATTCCTGATGTGAGCCCGCATTATGGGACATACATTCAAGTTATTCTTGTATTGGATCTTTTGCTTCCGCATTATTTTTATTCTTGACTCGTTTTATTGGCTTATGGACATGTGTTAGATAGTTTATTATTGTTCTTGATATCTCTACAGCCGTAATGTGACTGTGGATGGATACTTCCTACCCACAGGTAGCATGGTTGTCTATGTCACGTGCCCATCTTAGCGTACTCTGGGAAGCGGGGCATGACAGTGATGGAAATATATTCTTAAATGAAGAGTCTGTTCTTTTTGAAAATTTTGAAGATGAGGTCAATTATCAATACAGTAGTAATGAAGATGGGGATGACAGTGATGGTGTTAATCTTACCATTGGGGAAATAAGAAATAAATGTATCAATGATAAGAAATCTCGGAAAAGAGAGCATGACGTTTTAAAAGGAGAGAAAACATTGAATAAACATGGGAAAAAATTAAACCGGTTCTGTAACAACCGAGTTCAGTTATACCAATTTATGTTTCAGTGTTTCTTATCTGTGGTAGTTTACTAATATATCTTGTTTGGGTGCGAATGGTAGTTTACACTTTTACATTACATTCGACCCGACCCGCTTGCTTGAACTGGTTGATCTATATTTATAGACTACCCCGGCCCGTTAAATAGACACGTGCATCTCATATATACTGCATATTAACTTTTCACCTAGCATCGCGTATTTTACATATAACATTTTTAGATCGCGTAAAATAAATTAAAATTTCATTTCATAGCCTGCATGATACCCCTAACCCTGTGGTAGCATCCGTACATCTTGTTTTCGTCCCGTTCAGTGAAACGGACGTATTTGGATGGCTACGCGCACGTACGTGCGTCCATTCTTGGGGGTATGCTTTTTCGTTACCTAATCTTTCATTTTAAATTTTGGAACTTACATATAATTTTCGTATTTTAAATCTAAATTTTTAGACCCGACCCGGGCGCATTCTGAAATATTTTTATATCCCGCTAAAATTCAATTATTTGAATTTTAAATTTAATTCTAATATTTTTTTACAGTTCAAAAGATTTTCCAAAAACTATTTTAAATCTTTTAAAAAATTTTTACTAACTAAATCAGATTCTCTCTCTCTCTTTTATTTTTCCCACGAACCAATCAAAATCCTTCTCTTTTATTGCCGGGTCCCACGAGCTCTCTCTGAGCTTCTCTCTCCTTCCCTTTCTCTTTCTCTCTCTTTCTCCTCTTCCCTTTCTCTCTCTCTTCCCTTTCTCTCTCCTCTCGCTCTCTCTCTCTCTCTCTCCTCTCGTGAACACTGTTCGCTTCTCGAGTCGGGTCACCGCCCGACACGATACCGTCACATCCCTCCTTCTTTCTCTCCCTCCTTCTATTTTAAAAGCCCCGAGCACGAGAAACCTATCCAAGCTCCGCCGCCTCCTCAAACCCTAACCCTAACTCCTATTCCCTCGACCTTGCCTCCATCATAGTCTCCATCCTCTTCTCCTCCTCCTCATCTCCATCTTCTTCCTCTTCTATTTCCTTCCGAGACTTCACCTGCACCCACTAAGAACCCAGCACCTTCCCATCGCCGTCGACCTCATCTCCCCACCGTCATCTTCTTCCTCTTCTCTCTTCTCCCCTTCCTCCTCTGTCCTCTCCCCGTCACAGATCCCTACTCACCCTACCCCAAGAAAACCCTAGCCGCCAAGATCCCTGCACACCCAAACCCTAACCGGAAACCGTAGCCTCTACCCTTCGCCGGCAACCCCTCGTCGCCGTCGCCCCTTGCCGACTCCTCTGAAATCTCAGGGCACCTACCACAGTAAGATCTTCTTCTTCTTCTTCTCTTCTTCACTTTCTTTATGCTTTTCTTTCTTGATGTGTTCACTGTTCTTTGTTCGTCGGAATCCGGCCGTGCCGTCGACGATCACGATGACCCAGCAAGCATCTTTGACCCGTGTGATCTCTTTGTGCGTTGTGTGGATTCGTTCCGTGTACCGTGCGCGCGTCGCGACTTTTCCCACCGACGTGTGACGTTCCGTATACCCGTTTCTTGATCTGTCGAAGCAAGAAAAACTTGCTACATGCTATTTATATTATTTCATTTTTATTTAGATATATATTAAGCATGAAGTTTGAATTTAGTGCCCTATATTACATTTTACCATTCGATGTCCCGTTTATATCATTTTAGGGTTAATTATGAAAACACACCTGCTTGCATGTTAGATTACAATATTGTGTGCCCACGTCCATATTTATATCATAGTGCTTGGTTGCATAGCCATAGTACCATTTAAATAGTTTATAACCTTTCAAACACCCGTTTGCATCCATCTCGTCTAGTATACATATTATTGCATCCATAGATCACTTGAATGTATAACATTGAAATATTAACATTCCACATTTGATAAATTGTAGTTTAATTAGTATTGGAACTTTAACTTTAACCCTAATCATAACTGTGCATCTTTATACCTTAATCTGTACCTGATTGCATTTCACATTTCAATGTTCCATTTTATTGTCCCATTAGTACCCCATGCTTGTTTTGTATACCCATTCTTATATTAGTTGATTATGAGCACTCACATGACATTTTGTACACCCCTGACATGACTTGTTATACCTACTACTTGACATGACATGGTACCGTGCACCTCTCGACATGACATAATACCTATATACTACCTGACTTGACCTGATGTACCATGGTTTTACCTGTTACCTAATCTTGTGACTAATGCCAACAAACCTGACCTGTTGTCCTTACGGACATTTCCTGTTGTCTATCCAGACAAACCTGTACCTGCCTAATCCTGTGTTGGCATTAGCTCCAGATTATTTAATACCTGACTTGAGCAAATATAACTTGGGGGTATGGGGAAATCAATGATGAAACATGATTTGTAACTCGACAGTTCTATACCTTTTCTGATCAGTCTTATGGGCTAGGCCAGCCCCGGGGTAATGCTGCTGACATCACTCGTCATTACCTACCACCCTTTACTGCCTTGCGGCACGTCTCGGATTCAGCCCGAGAGTCATAGACCGTGATCCCAGGCATGCACGGGATACTATTGAGTTACATCGATAATTCATCAAATTGATTTCAAACACTTGAGAGTGGTTAACACAGTAGACCAGTTTTAGATTACTCACTGCACACTACTCTTCACTGTCCTAATTTATATTGCTGTTACACCTGTTTTACCATTTATGATTATACCTGCATGTCTTGCTATCCTGTTTATATATGATTGCTTGATGTTAT
Source organism: Agapanthus africanus (assembly GCA_030015575.1). Taxonomy (NCBI): domain Eukaryota; kingdom Viridiplantae; phylum Streptophyta; class Magnoliopsida; order Asparagales; family Amaryllidaceae; genus Agapanthus; species Agapanthus africanus. The sequence continues at coordinate 543,338,320 of JASDDO010000024.1, read as the reverse complement.
AACGCACTGACGTCTGGGTTTTGCATGGCCCAGATTCTTTACCTGCACTACAGGCCGAGCAGGAGTACTTCAGTCAGCAGGCTGAGCAGTAAGGACTCGTTAGTAGCTAGTTCTTTTACTTTCGGTATTTTCTTCATTCCTGATGTGAGCCCACATTATGGGACATACATTCCAGTTATTCTTGTATTGGACCTTTTGCTTCCGTATTACTTTATTCTTGATTTGGCTTATGGACATGTGTTTGATAGTTTATTTTTGTTCTTGATATCTCTACAGCGGTAATGTGACCGTGGAAGGGTATTTCCTATCCACAGGTAGCATGGTTGGCTATGTCACGTGCACATCTTAGCGTACTCTGGGAAGCGGGGCGTGACATGGTTCTTTTGGTATCAGAGACATAGGTTATAGGTTAATCGGGTTTGATTCTTTTGTAGTTGGGTATTGGACCCAATACACGAATCAGAATACTCGTAATTAGGAAACATGTCCTGCCACCTTACCGTCTTGCCATTTTGAATCTTAACCTCCTCCTGATTCTACTTTTACGATGTGCAAACCTCCTTTGCATATTGATTCGAAAACCTGGTTTCCTTTGTTTATCTCTAGAGCTTAGGCGACTTGGGTGGAGTTATGTGATTGTAGCTATGATACCACGGCATGGTTACAATGTGGTACTCTATTTAAGTAACTTAGAGTTCTAGCCTTGATTCATATCCTTGATCTATAATTTGAATATGTTATCTTGCTAATCCTTTTGGTGCTTTGATTTCAGGAACATGGCAGAAAAGAATCTGAAAACGTACCAATGGCGTGTTGACGAAGCCGCTATGCTTGAAGTAATACGTGGGATGTTGGAGAACCAAAAGCGACAGACCGAGCTGATCCAGCAGCAAGCTGAATCTTTTCAGGAGGGTTTGCGGACCGTTCAGCAGTCTGTGAACAATGTGGTGGCCAGACAGTTGATCGTGTGGGTACCGTGGCGGATTTCAGGAGACTGGGTTCGTCTGTCTTTACTGGCCTGAAAGAGCCGTTGCCAGCGGAGCAGTGGCTGGTTGACACGGAGAATTTACTCATTGCGGTACAGATCCCAGAAGATAAGAGAGTGGATGTGGTACGCATCCAGTTGGTGGATTACGCCCGTGAATGGTGGCTTGTGGAAGAGACCCGCTTGCCCAAACCGATCAGGTGGGCGGATTTTTCGAAGAGTTTCTTGGAGAAGTTCTTCCCGCGGACTGCACGGGAAGAAATGGAAGAAAAGTTTGTCAGTTTGAAGCAAAACGGCGCACCTGTAGATGTACATGCAGCTGAGTGGACACGGCTTAGTAGATTCGCTAGACCTTTGGTTGCTAACGATGTTGATAGGGCAAGGAGGTTCATGCGCAGTTTGGATGTGGACATCCAGAGACAGATTGTCTCCCTGGGTTTGACCACTTTTTCCCAAGTACTTATAGCAGCTCGAGAGCAGCAGAGCCTATCTATGAAGACTAGGAGTACACAGCAACCAACAGTTACAGTACGGAAGCCGGCAGTTGCACCGAACCGAGCACATGGACGCAGAGGTATTCCAGTGAACCGTCGTGGCGTAACACCGATGAAGAAGTCTGTTGTTGTTGACCAGAGGAGGACCGTGATTTGTGACTACTGTTGGAGATAGTGCCCTCATAGTCAATTATTGTATCGCAGGTACGTGATTGCAATGATTGCGGAGGACCTATACCGGTAGGACAGTCTTACTCGAGATGATAGTATGCTATCTGGTTTGCCTTTATCAGTCGTGTACATGTTCAGGTGACTGATTACATGTTACACTTTGATAAAGCCCTTAGGATCTTGCTTTACTACCAACAGTATGATGGCGATCATATACGTGAGAGTTGGGTAGTTTATATGCATATCCTTAATTGTGGTCCCTAGTCGTGGGAGTTTCGAGACAGGGCATCGATACGCCGGAGTAGACTAGTGTATATAGTCGAGACCCCGACGAGGGGCGGTGGCCGGTCTCACAAGCCACTGGTGTCAGTTGGATCACCTAAGATGTATACAGGTGCTCATTGGGTTATGACTACACCGGACAGGACTCGCCGGGAACCTGCTAGTTGGTATTATACATATCGTCAGATAGCAGTTCCCTGGTGACATGTGTACAGGTTAGTTCATCGACCTGAGGTCGTCATTTGTCTCGTGTGAGTTCCCACTGTGCTTTGATTTCTACCCTACCACGGCTCAAAGGAGTCGTGCAAACAGGTAGTTTTTGGGTACAGTCCCGAGCCACATGGAGGCACGTGAGCTGATCGGCAGGGGATTCGTCTCTCCCGGTATTGGGGGCTAGATCGTGCTGTGTATAGGAGAGCCATTACACATAGCCCACGGCCGTGGCAGGAGATTTTCTGGTAGGTACTCCAGTAGTATCTCAGGGTGTTATTGGGCTACACTCCGACACGACTTATACTGCTATTGGGGGTCTGACGTTACTAGCCCCTTAGGCAGATATGCGATACTCATAGACGAACGGACCGGACTGTATATACATTGTCACTGTTAGGCTCAGTAGGGTTTCTGGATGAGTTCGCTCATCAGCCTCCCTTGAGGTCAGTCCATGGGCAGCCGTTACGCATAGCTAGTGCCGCTGACGGTTTGTGGTTAAACCCACTGCCAGGGTACTGACGAGTCATTAGAGTCCCCCACAGACAGTTTCCCAAGTTCGGGCGAAACATTGTAGAGGCCGTATGGTTTTATGGCAGGGTTCGGAAAATACACGTGCGTTTACGCACGTGTTATTTTTCGGGCAGATGATACTGGTCGGCTTTGGTTTAAGCCGGATCCGAGTATTGTATTGTGTAGATATAATATCTTTGTCTCAGTTGCATTTGTATTCGGTCGTAATACAAATGCGGGTATATTTATACAGTTACGGGGTTATCCTGAAAGTCGTTTCAGGATCACTTTTGGAAGTTGCCAGTTTCCAGTTTTCTATCGCCCGTCTTTTAACATTCGGTTAAAGACGGATTTATCTTTTCTTGAGATGAGGTGTGTCAGTGTTCTAGAAGTTTCTAGAAGTGATGACAAGGATGGTGACTAGGTTCATGAACCTTTGATTGCATTTATTATATGATGACTAGGTTTAAGTGAGTCATGGTTTACATTAATGCATTTTGTTTTTGTTAAGATTTTTTCTTCATGATAAGCTTTGTGTTATGGTCACCACTTGGTTCCTACACTCACCCCCCTTCCTTTAAGTGGCCGGCCCCCTTCTCCTCCTCCATTCTTCACTTGAAAAAAAATTATGGTTGTTAAAAAGAAAAGACTAAAGTTTTGGATACATGGAAATTTCATAGTTCATTTCTTGTTCCATTTCATTTCCATCGGCAACTTCATTAACCGTTCGTCCATAGCTTTGGACGGAACGAGACAAAGTCTTCTACTCATTCTCTACATCAATCTTGGTCGTCTCTTTTAGCAAACTTGACGACCGAGTTGGCTCGAGTCAGAGGCGGGAGCCCGTTTAAAGAATCGTCGACATGGTGCCACCTGGACGAGCAGATCGGAGATCGACGAGATCGGAGCAGCTGCAACGGAGCGTGGGATGATGGTTAAAGAACGAAGGACTCGGATCGTTCGGTATAACCTTTCTACACTCTTTACAGTTTGTTAGTTTAGCAATAATGGCAGATCCGGGTTAAAGTTTACGATAGCGCCAGTTAAAAAGTTTTTGTTCCGCATTTGGCGTCTGTAGACGGCCGGGGCGCTACCGTAGACTAACAACTACTGCCATTTACCTGGGTACGTGCAAAGAGAATGTCGAAGGAAACAGGGACTCTGTTTGGTTTGTGGATCGACGGATCATACTATCAGCACTTGTCCGTCAAAGCTTCGCATGAAAGATGATGTCCAGAAGCTACCGCAGAAACCGTTTCAGGGACAGAAGCAGCTGACTCAGGGACCCAATCAAGCTCGAGCATTTACCCTGACGGCTGAGGAAGCCAAGGCTTCAGGAGAAGTTGTTTCAGGTATTCTACTTGTCCATGGTTTTCCCGCATTAGCGTTATTTGATTCTGGTGCGTCCCATTGTTTTATGTCGTCCAAGTTTATTGCTACACACTCGATTACTTGCACGACCCTGTCTAGTTTCTGGGACATACACACTGGGAATGGAAAGATCATATCTAGTAAAGAATGTAAGGATTGTGCAGTTATTGTTTGTGGACGGGAGCTTTTTGCAGATTTCTTGGTGATTGATACAGGCAGCTATGAAGTCGTCTTGGGAATGGATTTTCTCGGCACTTTCCACGCTCGCATTGATTGTAGGGCAAAGAAAGTAATTTTCCAGATTCCCGGGCATCCAGAGTTTATCTTTACTGGAGGAAGCAGTTCTGTCGGGCCAGTCGAGTTTAGGGCTAGGCCGACAACTAGTGTTCTTTCGTCGTTGGAGGTTGATAAAGATGAAGCGCCAGCTGTTGTTCGAGATTTCATGGATGTGTTCAAAGACATATCAGGTTTACCGCCGAAGCGAGACGTGGAGTTTGCAATCGATCTTGTCCCTGGTGCAGCGCCAGTTTCTAAAGCGTACTATCCAATGGCACCAGTGGAGTTGGAAGAAGTTAAGAAGCAGGTTATTGAATTACTCGAGAAGGGTTGGATTCGAAGCAGTAACTCGCCTTAGGGAGCTCCAGTTCTTCTAGTCAAGAAGAAGGACGGCACAAGGAGAATGTGCATCGATTATCGAGAATTAAACTGGGTGACTATTAAGAACAAGTACCCGATCCCTCGCATTGGCGAATTATTTGAGTAGCTTAGTGGCGCGAGGGTATTCTCAAAGCTGGATCTGCGATCCGGATATCATCAGGTCCGAGTTAAAACAGAAGATATTTGCAAGACCGCGTTCCGAACTCGGTATGGACATTACGAGTACTTAGTGATGCCCTTCAGAGTAACGAATGCACCGGCGATATTTATGGACTTGATGAACCGAATCTTTTCACCATTCTTGGACTAGTTTATAGTGGTGTTCATTGATGATATTCTGGTCTACTCGAAGAGTATTGAAGAGCATACAGAACACTTGAAGATCGCACTGCAGACGTTGAGGCAAGAAAAATTATATGCAAAGATGAGCAAGTGCGAGTTTTGGCTGGAAGAAGTGAAGTTTTTGTGGCATGTCGTGTCTGGCGATGGAATCGCCGTTGATCCCGAAAGGATTGCAGCAGTTCGAGATTAGCCGATTCCGAAGAATGTTGCAGAGATAAGAAGCTTTCTTGGACTCGCCGGGAATTACAGAAGGTTCGTGGAGAACTTTGCTCGTCTGGCGGAGCCGTTGACCAAGCTTACGCGCAAGGAGGTACCATTTGTGTGGACGGATAGGTATGCGTCAGCTTTTGAGGCATTGAAGCAGAGATTGATAACCGCTCCTATTCTGACCGTGCCAGACAGTTCCGGAGGATTGGTGATTCACAGCGACGCAACCGGGAAAGGATTGGGATGTGTTTTGATGCAGCATGGGAAGGTTATAGCGTACGCATCGAGACAGTTGAAGACCCATGAGAAGAATTACCCAACTCATGACTTGGAGCTTGCAGCTGTGATCTTTGCTTTGAAGATTTGGAGACACTACCTTTTGGGCGAAAGGGTCGAGGTTTTCACCGATCATAAAAGTTTGAAGTATGTGTTCACGCAGAAGGAGCTTAATATGAGGCAGCGTAGATGGTTGGAGCTGATGGCTGACTACGATCTTGATCTTAAGTACCATCCGGGGAAAGTTAATGTCGTGCCGGATGCGCTTAGTCGGTTGCCAGCAATTCAGATGTTGACTGCACAGAAGGAACTTATAGAAGACTTTCGAAGATTTGATTTGGAGGTTGTGCTACCGCATTCTTCGGGACAGTTTATGCAACTGCAAGTACAATCGTCGTTGATCGAGAATATTAAAGCAGCGCAGTCGCAGGACCCTAGATTGCAAAAGTTTCGAGAACAGGTTGAAGCTGGACTTCGAACAGACTTACTGATCCATGAAGATGGTTCGTTGAGATATGGTAGCCGTTTGTGTGTGCCAAAGGGAGATATTCGCGAAGAGCTTATGAATGAGGCGCACAGTTCAGCATATTCCGTACATCCAGGAGGCACAAAGATGTACCGAGATATACGACAGCATTTCTGGTGGGAAGGCATGAAACGGGAGATTGCCCGCTTTGTGGCAAAGTGCTTGGTGTGTCAGCAAGTTAAGGCTGAACATCAAAGAGTTGCTGGTTTATTACAACCACTTCCGATCCCTCAATGGAAGTGGGAACATATAACTATGGATTTCGTGAAGGCTCTACCGCGGAGTCCAAAAGGCAATAATGCAGTTTGGGTGATTGTTGATCGATTGACCAAGGCAGCTCATTTCATCCCTTTTCGAGTTGGTCAATCAACAGAAGCTTTGGCAGAATGATACATGCAAGAGATTGTAAGATTGTATGGTGTACCAATGAGCATCGTGTCCGACCGTGACACTCGGTTCTTATCACAGTTTTGGAGGAGCTTACAGAAAAGTTTGGGGACTCGTTTGAAGTTTAGCACAGCTTATCATCCTCAAACAGACGGCCAGTCAGAGAGCACGATCCAAACTCTTGAAGACATGTTGAGATCTTGCATGTTAGACTTCAAGGGTTCATGGGAGGATCATCAACATTTGGTGGAGTTTTCTTACAACAACAGTTTCCAGGCGACTATTCAGATGGCTCCATTCGAAGCTTTATATGGTCGCAAGTGTCGTTCACCTGTTTGTTGGGACGATGTTGGTGAACGAATATTGTTGGGACCAGATTTGGTAGTGCAAACAGTTGAGAGGGTTAACACTATCCGAAATCATATGAAAGCAACACAAGATCGACAGAAGAGTTGGGCAGATACGTCGAGAAGACCTCTAGAGTTCGTCGTTGGTGATTTGGTATTCCTGAAGATATCACCGACTAGAGGGGTGATTCGTTTCGGAAGTCGAGAAAAGCTTAGTCCTCGATTTGTTGGACCCTTTGAGATTCTGGAGCGTGTTGGAGAAGTAGCGTATCGGTTGGCGTTACCACCATCCTTGGCGAATGTTCATGACATGTTTCACATATCTCAACTCCGTAAATATGTTCGAGACGAAACACATGTATTGGATCATTCAGAGCTGACTGTATGTGAAGATTTGACTTTTGAGGAGCGACCGATGTCGATTGTGGAACGAAAGGAAAAGGTTCTTAAGAACAAAGTTATCCCTCTTGTACTTGTTTCTTAGGGTAATCGCTCACATGGAGAATCAACTTGGGAACGAGAAGATGAAGTCCGACAGAAGTTTCCCCATCTATTCTTGTAGTTTGATTGATTGTTTAACCTTTCTTGTTCTTGGAATTTCGAGGACGAAATTCTTTTGTAGTTGGGTATAATGTAACAACAGAGTTCAGTTATACCATTTCTGTTTCAGTATTTCTTATCTGTGGTAGTTTACTGATATATCTTGTTTGGGTGCGAATGGTAGTTTACGCTTTTACATTACATTCGACCCGACCCGCTTGCTTGAACCGGTTGATCTATATTTATAGACTACCCTGGCCCGTTAAATAGACGCGTGCATCTCATATATACTGCATATTAACTTTTCACCTAGCATCGCGTATTTTACATATAACATTTTTAGATCGCGTAAAATAAATTAAAATTTCATTTCATAGCCTGCATGATACCCCTAACCCTGTGGTAGCGTCCGTGCATCTTGTTTTCGTCCCGTTCAGTGAAACGGACGTGTTTGGATGGCTACGCACACGTACGTGCGTCCGTTCTTGGGGGTATGCTTTTTCGTTACCTAATCTTTCATTTTAAATTTTGGAACTTACAAATAATTTTCGTATTTTAAATCTAAATTTTTAGACCCGACCCGGGCGCATTCTGAAATATTTTTATATCCCGCTAAAATTCAATTATTTGAATTTTAAATTTAATTCTAATATTTTTTTACAGTTCAAAAGATTTTCCGAAAACCATTTTAAATCTTTTAAAAAAATTTTACTAACTAAATCAAATTCTCTCTCTCTCTCTTTTATTTTTCCCACGAACCAATCAAAATCCTTCTCTTTTATTGCCGGGCCCCACGAGCTCTCTCTCAGCTTCTCTCCTTCCCTTTCTCTTTCTCTTTCTTTCTCCGCAGCTCTCTCTCTCTCTTCCCTTTCTCTCTCCTCTCGCGCTCTCTCTCTCTCCTCTCGCGAACACTGTTCGCTTCTCGAGTCAGGTCACCGCCCGACGCGATACCGTCACCTCCCTCCTTCTTTCTCTCCCTCCTTCTTCTATTTTAAAAGCCCCGAGCACGAGAAACCCATCCAAGCTCCACCGCCTCCTCAAACCCTAACCCTAACTCCTATTCCCTCGACCTCGCCTCCATCATAGTCTCCATCCTCTTGTCCTCCTCCTCATCTCCATTTTCTTCCTCTTCTATTTCCTTCCGAGACTTCACCTGCACCTACCAAGAACCCAGCACCTTCCCATCGCCGTCGACCTCATCTCACCATCATCATCTTTTTCCTCTTCTCTCTTCTCCTCTTCCTCCTCTGTCCTCTCCCCTTCACAGATCCCTACTCACCCTACCCCAAGAAAACCCTAGCCGCCAAGATCCCTGCACACCCAAACCCTAGCCGGAAAGCGCAGCCTCTACCCTTCACCGGCAACCCCTCGTCGTCGTCACCCCTTGCCGACTCCCCTGGAATCTCAGGGCACCTACCACAGTAAGATCTTCTTCTTCTTCTCTTCTTCACTTTCTTTATGCTTTTCTTTCTTGATGTGTTCATTGTTCTTTGTTCGTCGGAATCCGGCCGTGCCGTCGACGATCACGATGACCCAGCAAGCATCTTTGACCCGTGTGATCCCTTTGTGCGTTGTGTGGATTCGTTCCGTGTACCGTGCGCGCGTCGCGACTTTTCCCACCGACGTGTGACGTTCTGTATACCCGTTTCTTGATCTGTCGAGGCAAGTAAAACTTGCTACATGCTATTTATATTATTTCATTTTTATTTAGATATATATTAAGCATGAAGTTTGAATTTAGTGCCCTATATTGCATTTTTCCATTCGATGTCCCGTTTATATCATTTTAGGGTTAATTATGAAAACACGCCTGCTTGCATGTTAGATTACAATATTGTGTGCCCACGTCTATATTTATATCATAGTGCTTGGTTGCATAGCCATAGTACCATTTAAATAGTTTATAACCTTTCAAACACCCGTTTGCATCCATCTCGTCTAGTATACATATTATTGCATCCATAGATCACTTGAATGTATAACATTGAAATATTAACATTCCACATTTGATAAATTGTAGTTTAATTAGTATTAGAACTTTAACTTTAACCCTAATCATAACTGTGCATCTTTATACCTTAATCTGTACCTGATTGCATTTCACATTTCAATGTTCCATTTTATTGTCCCATTAGTACCCCATGCTTGTTTTGTATACCCATGCTTATATTAGTTGATTATGAGCACTCACATGACATTTTGTGCACCCCTGACATGACTTGTTACACCTACTACTTGACACGACATAGTACCGTGCACCTCTCGACATGACATGATACCTATATACCACCTGACTTGACCTGATGTACCATGGCTTTACCTGTTACCTAATCTTGTGACTAATGCCAACAAACCTGACCTGTTGTCCTTACGGACATTTCCTGTTGTCTATCCAGACAAACCTGTACCTGCCTGATCCTGTGTTGGCATTAGCTCCAGATTATTTAATACCTGACTTGAGCACATATAACTTGGGGGTATGGGGAAATCAATGATGAAACCTGACTTGTAACTCGACAGTTCTATACCTTTTCTGATCAGTCTTACGGGCTAGGCCAGCCCCGGGATGATGCTGCTGACATCACTCATCATTACTTACCACCCTTTACTGCCTTGCGGCACGTCTCGGATTCAGCCCGAGAGTCATAGACCGTGATCCCGGGCACGCACGGGATACTATTGAGTTGCATCGATGATTCATCAAATTGATTTCAAACACTTGAGAATGGTTAACATAGTAGACTAGTTTTAGATTACTCACTACACACTACTCTTCACTGTCCTAATTTATATTGTTGTTACACCTGTTTTACCATTTATGATTATACATGCATGTCTTGCTATCATGTTTATATATGATTGCTTGATGTTATGACCCACTGACGTCTGGGTTTTGCATGGCCCAGATTCTTTACCTGCACTACAGGCCGAGCAGGAGTACTTCGGTCAGTAGGCTGAGCAATGAGGACTCGTTAGTAGCTAGTTCTTTTACTTTCGGTATTTTCTTCATTCCTGATGTGAGCCCGCATTATGGGACATACATTCCAGTTATTCTTATATTGGACCTTTTGCTTCCGCATTACTTTATTCTTGATTCGTTTTATTCTAGCTTATGGACATGTGTTAGATAGTTTATTTTTTTCTTGATATCTCTACAGCCGTAATGTGACTGTGGAAGGGTATTTCCTATCCACAGATAGCATGGTTGGCTATGTCACGTACCCATCTTAGCGTACTCTGGGAAGCGGGACGTGACATGGTTCATAAGTCAAAAAAAGGTATGAACTCCTACAATATTATTTCAAATTTTATATTTTATTATATTTGGATTTTAATAAATTACTTATATTTTATTGTGCATGTCAGTTTCAGATTTGGAGGATCGTGACGACTGTGATATTGGTAATATTCAAGCTCATTGTGCAGGTGAAAACAAAGGAAAATTTTCAATTAAGAGAGAAAAAAGATCATGGAGACAAAGTGGAAGTAGTAAAAAAGAAATTGCTCCTGTGACTCCTTTAAAGAAGGATTATAAAAACGGTATGTGTATACCGATTATTTGTTTTATTTATTGTAAAAAAAACTTCGTTCTAATTTTACTAACGTATTTTCTTATACTAAAAGACGAAGAAACCAGTAGCCAACATGAAAGCAAAAGAAAGAAAGAGAAGAATCTATCGACTTTGATTTCTGACGAATCTTATCCAGAAAGTAAGAAGAAAATGCTACCTACACTTTTAGAGATCACCGCTTTTGAAAAAATTGTAGAACGAGGTAAATTGTATAATATTAAGGTACGTATCACGCGATTGTAGTATGGTCGATTATATGCAAAGTCATCAAACTCGCTTACATTTGTGGCTAGAGACGAACAAGTGAGTTGTTGTTTACAACAGCAGTTATCTTTTCAACGTAAAATTTGTTATTTAAATATTAATTTTACTACTTTATGCAGCGCGCTGAACGAGAGGTGTTAGTTGATGATCTATATGCTGACAAATGGAAAAACATGATATTCGTTAATAAAGTATACGTGATAAAAAATGTTGTGACTTTGATAACCGGTAAATCTATTAAAGTTTTGGAAAACAGATGACAATTATCATTGACAAGTCAATCAGAGGTTGATGAAGTTTCTGTGAAAGAAATATCGGTTGGCCGTACTTACCATTTTAAAAAGTTGTGCAAAATACGCGATCTTGCACGTAAGCCTGAATGTGTTTATGGTAAGATAATATGTACTCATAACCGTTAAGCTTTTTAATTTTTACTATAAGTCATTGCAACATTTATATATTCATGACCTTTTTATATTCATTATGTGAACTGCAGATATAGTAGGATATGTCGTTGATGTGAGCCATGAACGCATAATCTCTTTAAAGTCTGGAGGTACAAGTAAATTAGTTGAAGTATTACTCATTGATGATGGTTGTTACGAGAAACCGGTCACTTTAACGATCTGGGAGAATTTTCTGACAAAGCACATGAGTATTTTTGGGGAAGGATACACTGATAGTTTCTTAATTGCCGCGATAGGTGTGCGTGCAAAAGAATTCAGAGGTAAATTTTTAACTTGCACCCATATAATTTTTGTTATTTTAAAAATAAAATTAAAGTTTAGTGGTTATCAATAGTTATTAAGTTTTTACAAGTGTAGCACTATAAATATGGTAAATTATACAATTATAGGAAGTTACATGTTAGAAACAACAGGCTTTACGAAAATGAGATTTAAAGCCGATGGTATCCCCGAAGCAAAACGGCTGATAAGATGGTAGTATATCATATATTTATTATATCTCGAGTTTACATTTTTACATATGTTAAAGGCAATGTTGATAAGAGTGTCATGCTTTTAGGGTTCGATTTGATCTGCCAACAAAGCAAATTGGGTATTCGAGACAAGTAGGAAGCAGCAGCAATAATGCAAATCAGATGGTAGAAACGTGTACCATTGAACATCTAATCAATGAAACAAGAATTTGTCCTCCACCTAATACGGTATGAAATGATAATTTATATGTAATATATATGATATATAATTTAATATTAACATGTATTTAGCATATAATCTAAAGTAAGTTATATTTTTATATTTTTGTTTTATTAAAAGGGTTTGTTTATCTCTATTTTTCTATATAGGTTCTGGATTTTATAGTTAATGCCATAATTATTTACATCTTTCCCGATGAACCATGCTATGATGTATGTTCTCAATGCAAGCGAAGTGTAAAGGTTCAGCCTGGGCAAAATTATACTTGCATTTATTCGGATTGCGGGCATATGGGATCGGATTCTAGGAAAAGGTATTTTTTAAAGAAAACCTTATAGGTTGCTGAATAAAATTAATACATATTATTTGATCAATATATACATATTGTAGGTACCGAATTAAAGCAAGAATTGAGGACAAAACTGATGAAACAAATATTGTAGCTTTTGATCAGCATGCTCAGACACTTCTCCATTATCCATTGGATGATATGATGCAACTTTATTCATCGGTATGACATAGATTGTTAAAATAATTTCAAATGCAACATAATAATCAATGTATATCTAGCAATTCTTTTTTCGTTGATACAGAGTAAAGATTCGTATGACTATGAGAAATATCTTGATAAGTGTGCATCTATTGCATATAAGATAAAGATAAGAGTGACTAATAATAATCATAAATTTATCCAAAGTGGAGGATTTACCGTCAATAGTCTGGAAAGGGTTGTCCGCCAATTTTATAAAGCCCCAGCTTTGGAGCCAACTGGAGAAGATGATGGTGAAGATTAGTACTAAGATTAGGGTATTTATATAATGATGTTTAATTAAGTATTATTGCTTCCGGTATTTCAGTATGATATTGTATAATTATGTGTAGAGTTGTGGTTATTATAAGGGTGTTTATGAGAAACCTTTTGACATCAATCACATTTAGCAGTTGTTGCATTATTATAAGCTTAGAAAGTTCCAATAGTATATCCCAATAAAGAAAGAAAGAGTAACAGAAATTTACAAGCAATTCTCAACACATAGAAATTATTACAAGTAGAGCAAAGACAATAAACATTGAAAAATATATAAATACAGATTGACGAAGTAATTTAGAAACCCATGCGATTATCTTGCCCATGACCGAATTCAAGTTCGATTCTCTAAAAAATTGGATCAAAGAATTGTGAGAAATCAAAACCAATCCTTTAAACCACATCCTCTCATCTAGCAAGCAAATAATAATTATTAACTTTTTTTTTTACTATCCTTGCGATGAGCATCACTACGCTTACCATCATTACGAGTAATCCAAAGAAAGATTAATCCAAAAACAAGTATCATCAGTATCCCAACAATAAAAGAAAGGGACAAATAATGAAGAATAAAAAAAACTAGAGTAGACATGATTTGAAAATTCTAAATAATTACTTACCTTTTCTAGAGGAGATAAAAATATTTATAAAGTTGGATTTATCTCACCTGCCGAGATTGAGAAGAATGAAGCAAAGAGTTTCTTTTTTTCTTTGATTAGGAAACTGGGTAGCACGAAAAATGCTGGAAAAATCAAAAATCAAGTTTTATTAAGCCGAGGAGAATAAAAATTAGTTCTTAGAGTTAAAAATGTCGGCTTTGAAAATTTTCTTTGCGGATTTTGAAATTCTGAAGTTTAAGTTTGCATTTTTTATTTTAGCGTCAAAAAATTGTTGAGAAAAAGTATAGATCTAATGATTTATAAAGCAGGAGAAATCACAAAAAGCCTCAAGGTTGGACATTTGGTTGCTTAGAAGAGAGATCGTTAAGAGTAGAGACTGGATCTGATAATCACAATACTAGAGACGAAAAAAAAATTAGCAAGCCAAGTGTTTTTGCTCATTTTATGCTTACCTATATAGTTCCCAAGGTTGAAAAGCTCAGATCTCTAAAAATACTCTTGAAAAATAATGAAAAATTTTAAGATCTGAGGTTGGGGTGAGGCGAAACGGACGAAGAAAAGAAGAGATGAATGATATCGGTGTGGAGAGATCAGATCTACTAAAAAGATTTTTGAAGACGGGTGGAAATTTGTAATTTGGTTGCTTAGAAGAGAGATCGTTAAGAGTAGAAACTGGATCTGATAATCACAATACTAGAAACGAAAAAAAGTTTAGCAAGCCAAGTGTTTTTGCCATTTTATGCTTACCTATATAGTTCCCAAGATTGAAAAGCTCAGATGTCTCAAAATACTCTTGAAAAATAATGAAAAATTTTAAGATCTGAAGTTGGGGTGAGGCGAAACGGACGAAGAAAAGGAGAGATGAGTGATGTCGGTGTGGAGAGATCAGATCTACTAAAAAGATTTTTGAAGACTGGTGGAGATTTGTAAACTTTGGAGTTGGAATGGGGCGAAGATCATGAAGAAAAAGATAGATGAAAATATTTTCTGCCTCTAGGTTTTTCTACAGGAACCCTAATTCCTGCGATGTATATATGTCCCTTTTAAGGGTCATGGTGTATGGGCTAAAGCCCACTTAATATTTTTCTTAATAAAATTCAGCTGGGTCTACTCTCGATTTAATTTTAAAAAAATATAAATTGGAAGACCGTTTGAGAAAAAAAGAGCTTCTTTATTTATCAAAATTTTGATTAAAACCTTTTTAATGGCAAGAAAGTGAAGATTGCAATGATTTACAAATAAAATGGTGGAAAGGAGAAGAAAATTGAGATATTGGGTTATTTTTTCATTTAAGAGAAAAAGTGAGAAATAGAGAGAGAGCGGATATTTTTCTCTCTCTTCCATCTCTCTCGATCTATTTAATAAACCCTAACTCTCTTCATATGTATGTATAACCCATATTTGGGCGTTGATGTATTGGGCCTGGCCCACAAAATCTATTATTTTTTAATAAAATAACCGGGCTTCCCAGTTTCGTTAAAAAAATGCCAAGAAAGTGAAGAGGAAACTAATTAAGACTAAAAACTCTATAATTCTATATCGGTTCTGGATTTTATAGTTAATGCCACAGATTTCTTACATGTTTCTCGATAAACAATGTTATATATATTCTAAATGCAAGCGAAGTATAATGGTGCAGTCTGGGCAAAATTATACTTGCTTTTATTCATATTGCGGGCATATAGGGTGATGTTAATTTATAATATGCTTTTTAATCAATAATAGCATGCGACTCTGAGTTTTTAATTTCAGGATGAGCATAAAGTTCTATCAGAATGCATTTAAAACTCTGTATTATGGAAGAATATAATTACACAATATCATATTCCAAAACCCTCAATTAAACAATTAGTTATAATAGATATCTAATGGCGTATGCAAACTAGAATTAATTCGTAACTCTATATCTCCACTTAAATAATATCTTTGAAGTCATGTATTTTTGTGTCTTCAGAGTTGTCTTATCTCCAGATGGTTGTTATACACAACTAACAATCGTTACATTATTATAAGCCTAGAAAGTTTCAATAGTCTATCCAAATATGGAAAGAAAAAGTAACAGAATTTTACAAGCAATGATCAGCACAGAGAAATTATTACAAGTAGAGTAAAGATAACGCTGAAAAAATATAAATACAGTAAATGGATCTAAGTATTGGTATTTCTAGAATTTCATTTTTTCCAATCAAACATATATAAAATTGTATGACAACAAAATATGGTTAATAGTTCCTTTATTATTCTAAAATCTTCTAACACATTTTTTTAACGAAAACCATGAAATATTTTGAGATTGTGTTTGTTCTTTTAAATTTTCCATTTGAAAAAAATTGTAACAAATCCATTAAACAATATTTTTGATATCGTGTGTTTTTGTGCCTTAAAAGTTACCTTATCTCCAAACGATCGTTGTCCTCTTTTGTCTGTGAAGGAAACTTCTCGGTATTTATCAATATACTTTTTGAAAAAAAATTCTATAGTTCAAATTAGAACCTTAGTTTACTAGCTTGAACCCCTCAATTCATCAAAATACATTATCATTAATAGCATAACTATCTTATACTTAAGATTCCATTAAGTAATCGCTAAAATAAAGCTAATTCATCTTAACATTTTAAAACAAATCATGTACTTATGATAAATGGATCTGAAAATATGTTCCACGCATAAAATATACTTAAAACTTATGATTGCAATATCCCAAAAAAAGTAAAATGAGATGGAAAGAAAATTCACATTATAGATAAGATATCAGCAACACCACCAACAACTAGAACACTCAATCATTGAGTGGTGTAGGTTCTCCAATACAAAGTTGTCAAACAATAATCATTATGTTCTTCATATATAAAAAGAAGAAATATCTTTTGATTGTCCAAAGGTCTGCAAGATAGCCGCAATGGTCATAGATTCATTATCTTTCTTCTCATCTAAACCTCCATAAATCTCCATTGACTCTGGCGACGGTGGCGGTGGAGGAGGCGGTGAATAAGAAACACGGTCATTGAAAAAACCCAGATAATGAAAATTGTTTCTCGCCCCTTCAGATCCATTGAACGATATCGAAGAGAGACTGTCATTCACGATCAACTCCTCCGATGGCGGCGGTGGAGGAGGCGGTGAATAAGAAGCATGGGAATTGGAAAAACCCGAATAATGAACAAAATTGGTCCTTGCCCATTCAGGCCCACTGAACGATATCGAATAGAGATCGTAAGCTATAGCGGCATCCTCAGCCGTGTCGAATGTGCCTAACTAGTGCCTTTTTTGGTGTGTAGGTTTCGGATTTCTGTTGAATATCGTCCCCAATTACGTTTGTGGACGCCTAAGTATCCGGTGGAGCCTCGGGTTGTTCTTCTCTGTGGTTGGTTTTGGTTGGGAAGTTGCATTTGTGAGAGGTGGTCTTCCATTTGGCTACCGGATATGAGAGTGAAGATGGTAAGGGTTATGAGGTGATCAATCTATATATAAGCTACAAAGTAGAATATACAGTAATTTAGATTGGGGTTTTCTTATGTAAATGTGTCTTAGTTGAAATATAGAAAAATCTTCAATATATAAGTGATGATATGGATTGCATTAATTTAGATTATGGTTTTGTTAGATGATCGAATATTTGGTATAGTTGAAAGGCTAAAGTTTTGGTATGACATTAGCATATGAACGAATTTTTATGGTTCTTAACTAAGAACAGTGGAGTTCTAAATGTCGTTTGCATTTAAATTTAGGGTTTTGGTAAAGCAGTTGTAGATTCATGTTTAAATTGTGTTTTACTAGGTTTTTGTGCATGTCTTCTTCTAGGAAAACAATAATTCTTAATTGCTGAATGAAACAAATTATTAGCATGCCTCAGATTAATTTTAAATTGGTTTATGTTACACATTGCCTATGCATATAGAGGATCTTTTTAGTTACTAAGTAAAAATCTATAGAAATATATGATTTAGAATTCTATTTCCATGAGAACCCCCTCTCGCCCAATTTATTTGTTTACTCAAAAAATTTAGATTCCAAAATTTCAAGATCATCTTGAAAACTCTTAATCGAGCTTTACACCTTTAAACAAATTTTAGATTTATCACTAGCTAGGTTTACTTAATGCGTTCTCCCTTATCATTTTTCCAAAAGAGATATTGACTTATAAGATTCAATATATTTTGCAGCTCCATGCCTTCATAACCAATGGGTACCATTCTGTTGTGTTTAGTTTAGATGAGTTATGTTATCAGCTATCTGGAAAGGGTCATACTTGTGCATCTCTGCAGTCAGATCTTAATGTATACTGCATATTTTATTGTTATCGAGGAATTTGTCCAACTCCGAATAGATTGTGAAAGCGCTATTCAGGACAACGATTGGATAGATGATGCGTGATTAATCAGATGATTGTCTGTATAATATCATATAAAGAAATATGAAGAAAATTGTATGATGGGATAGATGGAGCTATGTATTTCCAATGTACCATAATTGCATTTCCTGTTTTCACGGTTGAAACACGTTTGGTTGTCTTCATTTTCACTAGACAATATCAAGGATTGTCTTTTCAAAATATTTTTTATTTAATTTACTCAAATTACGATGCTATTAAATCAGTCAAATCATACATTTGTCAAAATATACCTTATTGAAAACTGTTTATATGCAGAGTGCAATAATGATATGAGCTGTAAATGTATATATTTCATCTGTCCAATCATGTATTTTTTCTTCATTCCTGTTTATACATGATATGACATCGAAATAGTCATTTAGACTAAAACATAACTCGACTTTAATTTTTCTTTTTAACAGAGAATGCATTAATTGTTTTTATCTCTTTATTCCCTTATCACCTCATGTAGTCAAAAGAACTTTGTTGCAAAATTCACCACTTGGTTGCTATGACAAATAATACTTGCTTTTCTGGAATCAGATTTTGATGTATACTGCATATTTTATTACTATCGAGAAATCTGTCCAACTTCGAATAGATTGTGAAAGCGATATTGGAGACAACGATTGGATAGATAATGCATGATTGGACAGATAATTGTTTGTATAATATCATAAATAGAAATATGAAGAAAAATGCATGATGGGACAGATAAAGCTATGCATTTCTAATTCACCATAATTGCATTCCCTGCTTTCACGGTTGAAGCACGTTTGGTTCTCTTCTTTATCACTAGGCAATATCAAGGATTATCTTTTCTAAATATTTTTATTTAATTTGCTCAAATTATGATACTATCAAATCAATCAAATCATACATTTGTCAAAATATATTTTATTGAAAACCGTTTATATACAGAGTGTATTAATGATATGAGTTGAATGCGTATACTTCATCTGTCTAATCATGCATTTTTTTCTTTATGCCTATTTATACATGATATGACATCGAAAATAGTCGTTTAGACTAGAGCATATTTCGGTTTTCTTTTCTCTTTTTAACGGAGAATGCATTAATTCTTGACGCCTATTTATATTTTATTGAAAACCGTCCTAACATAAAGAGGTTATCATAAGTAGAGCAAAAACAACTAATGTATAGAGAAAACACATAAGTGTTGGATAAAAAGTTGTCGGGACTATCCAAACTTGATTTTTCGATTTATAAGATATAAGATAAAAGTATTACATGTTAGAAAGTTCATATAAATCATAAACTGGGTATCGTAATATTATAAGTTGATATAAATTTTATGAGTTACCTAGAAAGTCATTTTAAAATAACTCTACTTTTTCAAAGATTCCTATTAACAAATACAACCAACTCTTTCTGTGATATAGTTATGATGATGCGTGATTGATCAGATAATTATTTGTATAATATCATATATAGAAATATGAAGAAAAATGTATGATGGGATAGATGGAGCTATGTATTTCCAATGCACCATAATTGCATTTTCTATTTTCATGGTTGAAGCATGTTTGGTTGTCTTCTTTTTCACTAGACAATATCAAGGATTGTCTTTTCCAAATATTTTTTATTTAATTTACTCAAATTACGATGCTATTAAATCAGTCAAATCATACATTTATCAAAATATACCTTATTGAAAACTGTTTATATGCAGAGTTCAATAATGATATGAGCTGTAAATGTATATATTTCATCTGTCCAATCATATATTTTTCTTCATTCCTGTTTATACATGATATGACATCGAAATAGTCATTTAGACTAAAGCATAACTCGACTTTAATTTTTCTTTTTAACAGAGAATGCATTAATTGTTTTTATCTCTTTATTCCTTTATTACCTCATGTATTCAAAAGAATTTTGTTGCAAAATTCACCACTTGGTTGCTATGACAAATAATACTTGCTTTTCTGGAATCAGATTTTGATGTATACTGCATATTTTATTACTATCGGGAAATCTGTCCAATTTCGAATAGATTGTGAAAGCGACGTTGGAGACAACGATTGGATAGATAATGCATGATTGGACAGATAATTGTTTGTATAATATCATAAATAGAAATATGAAGAAAAATGCATGATGGGACAGATAAAGCTATGCATTTCCAATTCACCATAATTGCATTCTCTGATTTTACGGTTGAAGCACGTTTGGTTCTTTTCTTTATCACTAGGCAATATCAAGGATTATTTTTTCTAAATATTTTTATGTAATTTACTCAAATTACGATACTATCAAATCAGACAAATCATACATTTGTCAAGATATATTTTATTGAAAACCGTTTATATACATAGTGTATTAATCATATGAGTTGAATGCATAAATTTCATCCGTCTAATCAAGCATTTTTTCTTTATGTCTATTTATACATGATATGACATCGAAAATAGTCGTTTAGACTAGAGCATATTTCGGTTTTTTTTTTCTCTTTTTAACGGAGAATGCATTAATTCTTGACGCCTATTTATATTTTATTGAAAACCGTCCTCAACATAGAGAGGTTATCATAAGTAGAGCAAAAATAACTAATGCATAGAGAAAACACATAAGTGTTGGATAAAAAGTTGTCGGGACTATCCATACTTGATTTTTCGATTTATAAGATATAAGATAAAAGTATTACATGTTAGAAAGTTCATATAAATCATAAACTGGGTATCGTAATATTATAACTTGATGTAACTTTTATGAGTTACCTAGAAAGTCATTTTAAAATAACTCTACTTTTTCGAAGATTCCTATTAACAAATACAATCAACTCTTTCTGTGATATAGTTATGATGATGCGTGATTGATCAGATGATTGTTTGTATAATATTATATATAGAAATATGAAGAAAAATGTATGATGAGATAGATGGAGCTATGTATTTCCAATGCACCATAATTGCATTTTCTGTTTTCACGGTTGAAGTATGTTTGGTTGTCTTCTTTTTCACTAGACAATATCAAGGATTGTCTTTTCCAAATATTTTTTATTTAATTTACTCAAATTACGATACTATTAAATAAGTCAAATCATACATTTGTCAAAATATACCTTATTGAAAACTGTTTATATGCAAAGTGCAATAATGATATGAGCTGTAAATGTATATATTTCATCTGTCCAATCATGTATTTTTTCTTCATTCCTGTTTATACATGATATGACATCGAAATAGTCATTTAGACTAAAGCATAACTCGACTTTAATTTTTCTTTTTAACAGAGAATGCATTAATTTTTTTTATCTCTTTATTCCCTTATTACCTCATGTATTCAAAAGAACTTTGTTGCAAATTTCACCACTTGGTTTCTATGACAAATAATACTTGCTTTTCTGGAATCAGATTTTGATGTATACTGCATATTTTATTACTATCGAGAAAGCTGTCCAACTTCGAATAGATTGTGAAAGCGATGTTGGAGACAACGATTGGATAGATAATGCATGATTGGACAGATAATTGTTTGTATAATATCATAAATAGAAATATGAAGAAAAATTCATGATGGGACAGATAAAGCTATGCATTTCCAATTCACCATAATTGCATTCCCTGATTTCACGGTTGAAGCATGTTTGGTTCTCTTCTTTATCATTAGGCAATATCAAGGATTATCTTTTCTAAATATTTTTATTTAATTTACTCAAATTACGATACTATCAAATCAGACAAATCATACATTTGTCAAAATATATTTTATTGAAAACCGTTTATATACAGAGTGTATTAATGATATGAGTTGAATGCATATACTTCATCCGTCTAATCAAGCATTTTTTCTTTATGCCTATTTATACATGATATGACATCGAAAATAGTCGTTTAGACTAGAGCATATTTCGGTTTTCTTTTCTCTTTTTAACGGAGAATGCATTAATTCTTGACGCCTATTTATATTTTATTGAAAACCGTCATCAACATAGAGAGGTTATCATAAGTAGAGCAAAAACAACTAATGCATAGAGAAAACACATAAGTGTTGGATAAAAAGTTGTCGGGACTATCCATACTTGATTTTTCGATTTATAAGATATAAGATAAAAGTATTACATGTTAGAGAGTTCATATAAATCATAAACTGGGTATCGTAATATTATAAGTTGATGTAACTTTTATGAGTTAGCTAGAAAGGCATTTTAAAATAACTCTACTTTTTCGAAGATTCCTATTAACAATTACAACCAACTCAAATACAACCAACTCTTTCTGTGCTATAGTTATACTTCTATCTATATATATGGGAGGTAATTTTAGTTATTGCCACTTCAAAGTTCAACAACTTAACGGATATTATTGTAAGTCAATTTTTATTATACTTGAATAAAATTTAAAGTTTTTTTTATTTTTTACTCGACTGCCTTCTTAGTCGATTATGTCTCTATGCTAGAGTTTGAAATGAAGAGTTTAAAATTCTCTTAAGTTTCATAAAAAAATATCTCACTGACTTTGGATGCATAGTTTTTTTTTTCTAGAGTTCAATTTTGATATTATAAAAACATTATGCTTATTTAAATGTTTTTATTTAAGTTCATGTATGGTACTTTGTGTTATTTGTTTATATCGTTCATTTAATTTCTTCGAAGTAATATCCATTTTGATATTGTTTTGTTATTTGCCTATACAACTCATTTTTATTTCTTTGAGATAACAATATTTACTTAGTTGAGTATACTTGCTGAAACGAAGAACAATAATAAATCAATACTATATATATATATATATATATATATATATATATATATATGATTTCAACTACATAGCAGTATCTAAAATTAGTTTAATGGAATATTAATACAATGATATGGATTCAGATAAACGATTAGTATTGCATTGAATGGATCTAACCATTGGGCTCCCTGGAATGTCATCTCCATCAACCGAAAATGTAAGTTCTCTTCTATATATAGAATTGTATAACGATAGAGTATAATTAACAATTTCTGTATTATTCTATAATTTTCTAATACTATTTTTATAAAAATCATGAAATATGTTAAGCTCAACTTTATTATAATAAAATTTCTATTAGAAAGAAAAAAATTTAATAACAAAAAAAATCTTAACTATATAGAACTTCAAATTTTTAATTTCAGGATGGGCATAAGGATGTACTCAGAATGCAATTGGAATTATGCATTACAGAAAAATATACTGCTAAATGGACGGCGAGAGTTGATATTGTCAATTTTAGTATATTATGCTTTATGTTTCGTGATTTCATAACCAATGGATACCATCCAGTTGGATTTAGTTTAGGTGGGATATGCTATCAGTTGTCTGAAAATCATAGTTATGTTTCTTTGCGATCGGATCTTGATGTCTTCTGCATGTTTTATTACTATCAAGGAACCTGTCCGGTCTGGATATATCATGAAAGTGATGTTCGTAAGAATGACCATCATTGCACATTTATCACTCCGTCTTATGAAGTGTTCGAGCATGCAATAACTGTCGCTTTTTTAATGCATGGAGATTATCCTTGATGTAAAAGTATTTTTCTATGTATAATGAAATTCTAAAATCAAGATGTAATATCGCAGAGTTTAAGTGATATTTATCTTTCATTTTTTATCATGTCAGTTATAAGTTATTTTTATACAATTATGTAAACTTTAGTTATATGAATAGTTTATAAATTCTTGCAATCATTATACTTATGATACCTTACTTGCTATATAATATTTGTTGTTAATAAGAAATTAAAAATAATAAGTCTAAAAGAAAATAAAAATCAATAAGCCAAACAATATATATTCATTTATTCTAAATATTAAGTTATATACTGAATAGAAAGTATAACATTGATTGGACAGATGATTGTTTGTACAATATCATATATAGATATATGAAGAAAAATGAATGATGGGATAGATGAATCCAGCATTTCTAATTCACCATAATTGCATTCCCTATTTTTGCGGTTGAAACGCATTTGATTGTCTTCTCTACTATTAGACAACATCAAGTATTATCTTTTCCAAATATTTTTATTTGATTTACTCAGGTTATGATGCTATCAAATCAGTCAAATTATACATTTACCAGAATATACTTTATTGAGAATCTTTCGCATGTATAGTGCAATTATGATATGATCTATAAATACATATATTTCATTCATCCAATCATGCGTTTTTTGCATCCCTATATATATATATATATATATATATATATATATATAGACACGACATCAAAATGAAGAAAAATGCATGATTGGACACATGAAGCCAGCATTTCCAGTTCACTCTAATTGTATTCCCTTTTTTCGCGGCTGAAGTACTTTTTGTTGTCTTTTCTGTCACCAGACAACATAAAGTAATGTCTTTTCCAAATATTTTTATTTAATTTACTCAACTTACGATGCTATCAAACCAGTCAAATTATATTTTATCAGAATATGTTTTATTGAGAATTTTTCACATGCATAGTGCAATTATGATATGAGCTATAAATGCATATATTTCATCCATCCAATCATGTGTATTTTCTTCATGCATATTTATATATGATATGACATCAAAATGAAAAAAAATACATGATAAGACCACATGCAGCTATACATTTCCAATTCACCATAATTGCAGTCGCAACTTGCTAATTTTAAATTTCAAACTGACTATATATATATATGTATGTATGTATGTATGTATATGTATATGTATATATAAACCATGATCATGCATTTTCTCACAAACACTTGTGCCTGACTATTTCAAATACTCAAGTTGTCCATGATGAAGCTTAAGCTTAGTCCGTCGGTAATGAAGAAAGGCCATCAAAAAAGTAAGACGTCGACCGTGACTTCTCTCCCACAAGATATACTCATCGAAATAGCCATGCAAGTCGTCTCCAAGTCCTCGTCTCCTCTCGATGATATTAAAAACCTACGTGCAACGTAAGCATTTATTACTTTTTATAATTTCAGAACCAACATATAAATTATCTAATATCGTTTTTTATGCATTTTAGATGTAAGAGTTTTTACCGTGCCTCCAAAGATAAAATGGTTGGGCGTTCAATCTCGGTGATTAAGGAGTACTTGAGGATGTATTGGTGGGAAAAAGGTGCATGTCTAATTTTGCTTCGAAACTGTGCAAATAGCGGCAATCTTGATGCCAACTTTATTCTTGGACTGGTAAATAATTTGATTTAATACATATCTTCCTATATATATATATATATATATATATATATATATATATATAAATTGTCTAATTCATCGATGTTGGGTTTTTCTTTAAACCTATAGGAAGAGATATACAATTTAGGAAGGATGACTTTGGGTATGGAGCATCTCAAGACAGTGATGACTGGTGGCCACTTTGCAGCGGCATATGTGGTCGGGATCATACTATTTTTTGATGCATATACACGGGCACACGCCATGGAAATTCTGAACAAGGTTTCTTGCGGCGATCTTTTATACGCTGGTCATGAAGTTAAAGAGTGCATGAGATTGGGCAATCCGATAATAGACAGATGCAGAAGAGATGCTTTGCAGATTACGAATAAAAGTTGGACGAGGATGATTTTGAAGATGGAACCGAGATCTCCCTGCAAGGATAAGCTGTGTGGAAGGGTTGTGAAGGCAAAAAGTGATTGCTACTGGGTTGATAATGATCTACTTCCGAAGGCATTTTGCGGTCAGTTTTGCCGATGGATGGACGAGTGCTATAAATTCTTTGGAAATTAATGCCATTGGAAACATTGCTACCATCTCTTAACTGATTGTGTTTTCGATGTTTTTTTTTTCAATTTTTAGGTTTCAGAAGCATGTGTCATATTTGCTGAGTAGGATGTTGAAATCTGTGATCACTTTGCAATGGTTCGTTTTTGTAAGTAAGAAACCAACATTTCCTTTTGTTGCTAAATATAATTTTCATATCGTAACCGGTTTTAGTTTGCTGTTGAATGATACTAGTCTCAGCAGAAAACATTGAAATCGGAAATATTGGAGCCATTCATTTTTTTGTTGTGTTCTACATCACTAAACAACATCAAATATTATCTTTTTCAAATATTTTTATTTAATTTACTCAAGTTACAATGCTATCAAATCAGTTAAGTTATGTTTTGTCAAATCTACTTTATTGAAAACCGTTCAACTACAGAGTGAATTATGATAAGAGTAAGAGTTCAAAAAGTAACACATTATTAACAAACTAAAATGATATATTTATTAATATTTTATTTTGCTATTACTTTTTGAACTCTTACTCTCCTGTATAAGGTCACTTTATTCATTTTCCAAGTATTCCATTATATTAGGCCGCTGTGAGATTGTAAGTTTTTTTTCAGTTTGTTATTTAGTGTTGTTTTATTTTTTTTATGTAATACGGATATGGTGATGTACTTTATGAATACTTAGGACATGAAATTTTGCTTATATTTTATGTCTATTTCAATGAAATGGATGACTAATAATGTGCATTTCCTTAAAATATTTTTATGCTTTCACATTTTATATGTTTAGGTTAAATAAATATCATGTACCTTATTATACTATCATCCATTAATGCCTTGCATGTCTTTTCAATTCAGAGAAACAAAGAAACACATTCTTAATTCTAATTTAAAATAAAAAAATATAACTTATAGTCTCTTAAGTATCTATTAATCATTGAGTATAACCAAGATAAGTTGAGAGTACGAGAGACTAAATAGAATTTAAATTTTTACTTGAAAACTAATTCATCGTCTCATTTTTCTTTGATTCATGCTATCCGCGCGCGTAGCGCGGGTACAATGCTAGTATGAAAGAATGGGGTAGAAAGCTGACACATAATATCATTAGGTTTGCTGATTTGAATATACGAAGTAGGAACACCCACTGAAAATGGTTACAGTAAAAAAAACAGACTGAAAATGATGATGATGTGATAAATTCAGTTGGTAGAAGGAACGAATGTATCGTATCCTTTCAAAATTCATTTTTTTCCTTATTTCCAATTAGTTCTATAACTTTATTGATCTTTTCATAGCAAGATTTTTAGATGCCTAGTTGTAAAATAAAAATAGATATAAGAGATTAATGAAATGGGTTATTATTGTAATTATACAAAATCCTATAATTATATGATAGAAGCATGTTATGGAAAAAGAAAATAAATGATATGTTTTAAAATTGATTAAACAGTACTTGAGTTACCCTTGCTAGAGGACCAATAAATAGCATTTAAAGATTATTAAGTTATATTAGAAAAAAGTTTGACCATACCGTATATAACGTGAATGTTTTAACATGTTGCAATATGAAGTCAAAGAAGAAACTCAAACGGAACTCAAATGAATAACAGAGCGATTACTATATTGTAGTACAAAGGGGCGAGTGCCCGGAAGAAAAAGGTGTAGGACATGCCTTCCTAGGCAAAATAAATTTGTGAAGAAAAAGAAATCAATGACATACCAACCTTGCAAAATATAAAATTTAGCTAGATTTTGAGCGAGTTCCATCCCCAAAAAATAACACGGATAATGAAATCTTCTACATAAACTAATAGGATAAGAATATAGAATAAAATAATCAATATCAACTTTGCTATTTCAAAATCCATATTGTACAAAAAAGAGAATGAAGATGATTGCCAACATATAACACAAGTGTTTAATGTTTATGAACTTCTTTGGTAAAGGCAAGTCTGGGCTATAATATATGAGATAATCGGAAGCTTTAATTATACTATAATGAGATAATTAGAAGCTTCGATGCTTCTATTCTAGTTATCCAAAATAGGAAGGTCCAAATAAATGTGTAAATATAGTAGCACAAATAGTGAGACAGAACATTTTGTTGCCTAGTTAATTGCCTTTGTATAACATAATTGATTGATGCTCATGAATTTCTTTGGTGAAGGCGGGTTTGGGCTATATATATGAGATAATGAGAAGCTTCAGTTTTATAATGTTAAGATGCGCCGTGAGGCAAGCATCACACTCACTTTAGCATAGTGGTGAAGTCTCTTACAGTTGGTCAAGAGATCATGAGCTCAAACATAGCTTGTATGAGGTTACGGCATACTATTCAGCGAATTCTACTATAGCATAGTCGTAAAGCATCTTGGTGCTAAGCGAAGGGTCTGGGGTTCACGGCCTATTATCCGGGAAAAAGGAAGAGCTTTGAGAATTCGGTGGTGTTATCAACACAACATAATTGTCTATTATAGCTAGTCTAAATAAATATACAAATATCCAAATAAAATGGAAAAAATTAAAAGATGGGCATATGTAAGGGCAATTTGAAGATCTAAACTTCTTCTTTAGCTTTTCTTCAAGAGTTTCAAACAGAATTTTTTATATCTCATGATTATAAGTGCCACATGCTTTTTGTTGCTTCCATATGAAATTTCTTCGGACTCTTAAAAGCAATAATGTGTTGTGAAGGATGTCTCGTATATCAAGACTGCGTAAGCATCCAGAGGACCAGACGTCTCGAACTTTGAAGATTAGACGTCTGGCAATAAGGTTTCAGAATTCCAGAGAAGGTCCAGACGTCTGCCCCTATAGGCATCAGACGTCTGGTCACGCTATGGCCAGATGCGCTGAAGGCGACAGACGTCTAACCCATATAGGGCAGACGTCTGGCAACACTCTGCTTCCTAAGAAGAGCAGACGCAAACGTCTGCCCATAACAGGTTCAGACGTCTGCCTCAGAGATAAGCGTGGATTTTCTGTTTGAGACTTAACTCGATAATTCAATTCTGGGTGGTTGTTTTGTAAATTTTAGGATTTTATTATAATTTAGATTGTATAAGCTATATATAGGATCTTAGGGTTAAAGTTTTATTAGATGGTTATTGATCATAAAGTTAAAAGGGAGACGACGACTCTATAAGGGATCAAGACTATTGTAAGGAAAACTATGTAGAGAGAGGAAGATCTCATTGGAGATCTTAATGAGAGAGTTTGTGTTATTCTCTGTAAGGTTTTATTCTTTATCTTAAGTTCTAATAAAGGTTCTCTCCATTTCCCCTTAATAGTTTGTGTTATTTATTATTGCGGTTTGCTTCTAGTTTTTTTTTATTCGTTTATAAAGGGATTTAGCTTTACAGATCCATAAGGGTTGGTTGTCGATGTATCCGTTGCACCCCCGATAATCCCAACAACTGGTCTCAGAGCTGCGTTCTGTAGTTTTTGCATTTTAAGTTTACGGTGGGCGACGAAGCTTGTGTCTGCTCCCCATCTTCTTAAATTATAATAATTTTGATAATAGTTCATAAGGATCTGAGGGAAAAGTTTTTATTTCGGAATTAAAAATGACGGATAACAAAGAAAATAGCATAAAGTTCGAGATGACGAAATTTAATGGGAAACAAAATTTCTCGATGTGGCAGAAAAGAGTTAAAGCACTTCTACTAAATGAAGGGCTGTTTAAGGAACTTGTGGGTAGTAAACCTACCACCATGACAAATGACATGGGCAGAATTTGATCATAAGGCAGATAGAGTTTTTTCTGGCGGATAATATGGTGTATAACGTCATGAAGGAGATTTCTGTGACAAGTTTGTAGTTGAAACTGGAGAGCTTGTACATGACAAAGTCGTTGTCAAACAAGGTATACTTAAAGAAGCAACTATACGGATTACGCATGAAATAAGAGACTTCAATTCACGATCGCTTAAACAGCTTCAACAAGACGGTAAGCGATCTTCTATGTCTTGAAGTCAACTTAGAGGAGAAAGACTAAGTGCTAGTGCTCCCATCTTCGCTTCTAAATTCGTATGAACACTTGGTGACAACGATTCTCTATGGAAAGGAGACTCTCGAGATGAAAAAGGTTAAGATGACACTACTCAATAATGAGATCATAAAGAAAGCAAATCTTTCGAAGGAGTTATTAGGGTTGTTTGCCGGTGAAAGGGGAAGGTCGAAGAATAGTGTAATACCCTAGTTCATTTATACCAGTTCTAATTCTAGTATTTCCTTATTTATGGTATTTTCTTGATTTATTATGTTTTGGGTGCGAATAATGTATTTGATATTTGTATTTGCATCCCACCCGCCCTGCTTACTTGAAAGCAGTCTTGATTCATGCTTATGATCTACCCTGACTTGTTATGTAGACTCGTGCACTTCATTTTAATTTATACATCTTGCATACTGGCATTTTATCTAGCATTTGCATTTTATAATATAACATTTAATGTCACATAAAAATATTTTAAAAATACATTATATGGCCTGCTTGATACTCCTAACCCCGTGATAGCATCCGCGCATCTTGTTCTCGTCCCGTCCAGTGAAACGGACTTGTTTTGATGGCTACACGCACGTACGTGCATCCGTTCTTGGGGGTATGCATTTTCATTACCCAGCCATTCATTTTTAATTTTGGTCGTCGCATATATTTTTCATATTTTAAAATTGAATTTTTAGACCCGACACGGACGTGTTTTGGTATAAGTTTGTATTTGCCAAAATCTCAAAATATACTAATATTATATTCTAATAGATTTTAACTATTACTATAAATATAAATATACTATTTAAAATTTATTATAACTAAAATATATTTTCCTAGCCTATCAGAATCTCACTCTCTCTCTCTCTCTCTGTATATATATATATATATATATATATATATATATATATATATATATTAATCGCATTCCTTTTTCCTTTTTCCTATTCCTTACACTATTACCCACGTTCACATCTCTCCTCCATCATCTTCTTCTTCTTCTTCCCGCCTCCTCGCCCACGAGAAAACCTACGCGCGCACCCATCGCCTCGCGCTCGCCTCGTCGCCGTCGCCTCCTTCTCACCCTCGTCTCCACCCTCGCCTTTGCCTCCCTCCTCTCATCGTCAACCTCCCCTTTTCCTCTCTTCCTCTATCTCCTTCCAAACACCACACCCACCTCCACCTGCAACCTACCCCACACCTGATGCCCTAGCCTGCACCACCTCGTCGCCGCCTCATCGCCGGCGACCCCCGTCGTCCTCGTCGCCTCCCTTCTTCCCATATACTCACCTTCTCCCTACCTCGACCTCCTCCCTCTTCTTCCCTTCTCATCCATGCAAACCCATCTCGAACCCCGAAAACCCTAACCCTCGTCGGTGGAACTCTGACCCCGACGACTTCTCACCCTCATCAACACAGCCACCACCACCAGAGCCTTCACCCTCTCCCTTGCGACCACAGAACCTCATCTGCACCCAACCACAGCGAACCCTGCACCCATTGCCGGCTCCTCGCTGGAGCTCCGACCCCGTCGGCCTTACCCCATCACCACCATCTACCTCCTCTCTCCTCTCCTCACCTGAGTACCCATAAAACCCTACACACCCCAACAATCAAGAGCCCGAGAAACCCTAGCAGCCACTTGCCTCATCTTACCTCTCCGGAAAACCCCCGTCGATGCCCCCTCGCCTCCTCTGTCCCTGACCCAAGCCATACCAAACCACAGAACAGCTACAACCTTCATCTCTTCTTTCTTCTCTTTCTTCTTCTTCTTCTTGTTTTTCTTCTCTTCTTGCTTTCTTGTTTCTTGATCCGTGTTTCCGATCATCGCCGGAGCCGTACTCGCCGCCACTAATCCGGGCGACCCAGTGGACATCCCTATCTAGCGTGGTCCGTTCCTGCATTGCTTGGTTCAGTCCCATGTGAGCCGTGTGTGCATTGCGACTTTTACCGACATTGGACGTTGCCGTGGGTATCCGTCGCGTAAT
Organism: Agapanthus africanus; assembly: GCA_030015575.1. Classification (NCBI taxonomy): domain Eukaryota; kingdom Viridiplantae; phylum Streptophyta; class Magnoliopsida; order Asparagales; family Amaryllidaceae; genus Agapanthus; species Agapanthus africanus. The sequence continues at coordinate 543,306,516 of JASDDO010000024.1, read as the reverse complement.
CCATCGATGCAAGTTTATCTTGCTACATGCTATGTTACTGTATTTACATCTATTTGAATAAATATAACACTTGTATTTTAAATCATGCATCCCATGTTTAGTTTTTAAGTTTTACGACATCCGTATGCATCCGTACAAGTTATTTCACATCTAGTGTATGCAAACCTAGCTTGTTACATACTATATTACAATATACTGCACCCAATGGAATATTTACATCTCATAGTGTTTAGTTGTACATCTTGCATTTACCAGTTTATCATTTTTACGGTTATTTGACGTCCGTGTGTATCCGTATCGTTATTTACATATCGTGTCGCATGCTAATTCATCTTGCTACGTGTTAGGTATATCATTGTGCATCCATATGAGTAAAATGTTACCCGTTTATCACATTGTACATCCATACTAAAGTTTTACTGTTTTCGGATACCCGTTTGCATCCATATCATTTAAAATATATATAACTGCATCTATAGATTATGTTAATTCATATTATTATAGTAACACCCCATGCTTAATAAAGTGCATCCCATTTAGTCTTGGAACTGTAAATATAACCCTAATAGTTAATTATGCATCCATGTTTTATTGTGCATCCAAACCATTAATTCTATAACTATTCGCATACCATGTCACATTATTACATATTGTTGTTATATTGACACCCTATGCTCGATATTGTGCACCCTACATAGTCATGATGTAACCCCTGATCAATATTTGTGCATCCATGCTTTTATTATATATCCGTACTTTCACCCTGATTCAATACTTGCTACAGTTTGATTATGAGCATCCGCTTGATACCTGTGCACTACTTGACATGACCTGATACACCACTACTTGACATGACTTGATACATGTATACTACCTGACTTGACCTGATATATTACTACTTGACATGTTACCTGATTCTGTTTCTAATGCCAACAATCCTGACATGTTGTCCCGATGGACATATGCTGTTGTCTGTGTAGACAAACCTGTTACTGCTTGATCCTGTGTTGGCATTAGTTTCAGATTTATCAATACCTGATTTGAACACATAACTTGGGGGTATGGGCAAATCAATGATGAAACCTGACTTGTAACTCGACAGTTCGATGCTTATACTGATCAATTTTACGGGCTAGGCCAGCTCCGGGATGATGATGCTGACATCATTCATTTGTACATGTTACCTGTTTACTTCCTAGCGACACGTCTCGGATTCAGCCCGAGAATCTTGACCGTGGTCCCGGGCATGCACGGGATACTATTGAGTTGCATCAACGATTCATTAAATTGATTTCAAAGACTTGAGAGTAGTTAACCTAGTACTTAGTTCAGATTACTCACCGCACGTCACATGTGCTTATACCCTTCACTGTTCCTTATTCGTGTTACTCTTATACTTTTATTACTGTTCATACTCATGCATGCATATCCTGTTATCTCCTGATTATATTATTGTTGATATTATGACGCGCTGACGTCTGGGTTTTGCATGGCCCAGATCCTCTACCTTTGTCGCGGGCTGATCAGAAGTATTTCCGCCATCAGGCCGAGCAGTGAGGATCCAGCTAGTATCCAGTTTAGTTATGTTTACTTTCCAGATGTTATTGTTTATTGGATCTATTGCTTCCGTATATTACTTCTTGACTCGTTTATTCTGTCTTATGGACATGTACTAGATAGTTTATTTCATTTCTACTGTTCTTGATATCTTATAGACAGCCGTAATGTGACTGTGGAGGGATGTTTCTTAGCCACAGGTAGCATGGTTGGCTCTGTCACGTGCCTATCTTAGCGCACTCTGGAAAGCGGGGCGTGACAGGGTTTGTTTGGTATCAGAGCCATAGGATTTAGGTTAATCGGGTTTGATTCTTTTGTAGTTGGGTATTGGACCCAATACACGAATCGGAAAATCCATAATTTGGAAAATGTCCTGCCGCATTGTTATCGTAATTCTTGAATCATAACTTTCTCTTGACCCCTTTCCTGACGATATGCAAACAACTTTGCATCTCGAGTTGAAATTCTTTTGGTTCCCTATTGTTTCTTCCATCCTATTCCTTTGATTCTGATACTAGGATTTGGGTGACTTGAACGGAGTTATGTGATTGTAACTATGAACTGTAGCATGGTTACAATGCGGTACTCTATTTAAGTAACTTGGAGTCCTGGTCTTGTTTCATTTCCTTGTTTCATGGTCGTTTTATTACCTTGGTTCTCTCAGTTTCATTGCTTACCAGTTCATGTTTTGCAGATTTCTTGGTGATCGATACCGGCAGTTATGAAGTTGTCTTTGGAATGGATTTTCTCAGCACTTTCCATGCTCATATTGATTGTAGGGCAAAGAAAGTGATTTTCCAGATTCCCGGACATCCGGACTTTGTTTTTGCTGGAGGAAGCAGTTCTGTCGGGCCAGTCGAGTTTAGGGCTAGGCTGACAAACAGTGTTCTTTCGTCGATGGAAGTTGATAAGGAGGAAGCACCAGCTGTAGTTCGAGAGTTCATGGATGTGTTCGAGGAAATCTCGGGTTTACCGCCAAAACGAGATGTGGAGTTCGCGATCGATCTTGTTCCTGGTGCAGCGCCAATCTCAAGGGCGTACTATCCGATGGCACCAGTGGAGATGGAAGAAGTCAAGAAGCAGGTTACCGAATTGCTTGAAAAGGGTTGGATTCGCAGCAGCAATTCACCTTGGGGAGCTCCAGTTCTTCTAGTCAAAAAGAAAGATGGCACAAGGAGGATGTGCATCGATTATCGAGAATTAAACCGGGTGACTATTAAGAACAAGTACCCGATCCCTCGCATTGGCGAATTATTCGAGTAACTTAGTGGCGTGATGGTATTCTCGAAGCTGTATTTGCGATCCGGATATCATCAGGTCCGAGTTAAATCAGAGGATATTTGCAAGACTGCGTTCCGAACTCGATATGGACATTACGAAGTGATGCCATTCGGAGTCACGAATGCACCAGCGATATTTATGGACTTGATGAACCGAATCTTTTCACCGTTCTTGGACCAGTTTATTATGGTGTTCATCAATGACATTCTGGTCTATTCGAGAAGCCTGGAAGAGCATGCAGAACACTTGAAGATCGCACTGCAGACATTGAGGCAAGAAAGATTATATGCAAAGATGAGCAAGTATGAGTTTTGGCTTGAAGAAGTGAAGTTTTGGGGCACGTCGTATCCGGAGATGGAATCATCGTTGATCCCAAAAAGATTACAGCAGTTCAAGATTGGCCAATTCCGAAGAACGTAACAGAGATCAGAAGTTTTCTTGGACTTGCCGGATATTACAGAAGGTTCGTGGAGAATTTTGCTCGATTGGCTGAGCCTTTGACCAATCTTACGTGAAAGGAAGTACCGTTCGTATGGACGGATAAATGTGCGTCAGCTTTTGAGGCATTGAAGCAGAGATTGATAATCGCTTCTATTTTGACCATACCAGACGGTTCCGGAGCACAGGTGATTTACAGCGACGCATCTGGGAAAGGTTTGGTATGTGTTTTGATGCAGCATGGGAAAGTTATAGCTTACGCATCAAGACAATTGAAGATCCATGAGAAGAATTACCAAACTCATGATTTGGAGCTAGCAGCTGTAATTTTCGCTTTGAAGATTTGGAGACACTACTTATTGGGCGAAAGGGTCGAAGTATTCACCGATCACAAAAGCCTAAAGTATGTGTTCACACAGAAAGAGCTTAACATGAGGCAGCGTAGATGGTTGGAGCTGATGGCTGACTACGATCTTGATCTTAAGTACCATCCGGGGAAAGTTAATGTAGTGCCGGATGCGTTTAGTCGGTTACCAGCAATTCGGATGTTGACTGCACAGAAGGAACTTATCGAAGATTTTCGGAGATTCGAATTGGAGATCGTGCTACAGCATTTATCGAGACAGTTGATGCAGCTGCAAGTACAGTCGTCGTTGATCGATAATATTAAAGCAACGCAGCCACAGGACCCAAGATTGTAGAAGTTTCGAGAACAAGTTGAAGCTGGACTTCGAACGGACTTGTTGATTCATGAAGATAGTTCGTTGCGATATGGTAGCCGTTTGTGTGTGCCGAAAGGAGACATTCGTGAAGAAGTTATGAAGGAGGTGCACAGCTCCGCTTATCTATACATCCAGGGGCACGAAGATGTACCGTGATCTACGAATGCATTTCTGGTGGGAATGCATAAAAAGGGAGATTGCTCGCTTTGTAGCGAAGTGCTTGGTGTGTCAGCAAGTTAAGGCTGAACATCAAAGGGTTGCTGGTCTATTGTAACCACTTCCGATTCCTCAATAGAAGTGGGAACATATAACCATGGATTTCGTGACAGCTTTACCGCGGAGTCCAAAGGGCAACAATGCAGTTTGGGTGATTGTTGATCGATTGACCAAGGCAGCTCATTTCATACCATTTCGAGTTGGTCAATCAACGGAAGCGTTATCAGAACGGTACATGCAGGAGATTGTGAGATTGCATGGTGTACCTGTAAGTATCGTGTCCGACAGTGACACCCGATTCTTATCGCACTTCTGGAGGAGTTTACAGGAAAGTTTGGGGAGGCGATTGAAGTTTAGCACAGCTTATCATCCTCAGACAGATGGCCAGTCGGAGAGAACGATCCAAACTCTTGAAGACATGTTGAGAGCTTGAATGTTGGACTTCAACGGTTCATGGGAGGATCATCTACACTTGGTGGAGTTTTCATACAACAACAGTATTTAGGCGACTATTCAGACGGCTCCATTCGAAGCATTGTATGGTCGCAAGTGTCGTTCACCTGTTGTTGGGACGATGTTGGAGAGCGAAGATTGTTGGAACCGGATTTGATCGTGCAAACAGTAGAGAAAGTTAGTATTATCCGAAATCATATGAAGGCAGCATACGATCTGCAGATGAGTTGGGCCGATACATCGAGAATGTTGGAGATAATGCCCTCAAAGTCAATTATTGGATCGCAGGTACGTGATTGCAATGATTGAGACAGGACCTATACCGATATGACAGTCTTGCTCGAGATGATAGTATGTTATCCGGTTTGTCTTTATCATCGTATACATGCTTTAGTTCGCTATTGCATGTTGATAGAGCCCATAGGATTCTTGCTTGACTGCCAGCAGTATGATGGCAATCATATACGTGGGAGCTGGGGTCTGTAAGCATATCCTTAAAGTGTCCCTAGTCGTAGGAGTTTCGAGACAGGGCATCGATACTCCAGAGTAGACTAGTGTATACAGTCGAGACCCCGACGAGGGGCGGTGGCCGGTCTCACAAGCCATTGGTGTCAGTTGGATCACCTAAGATGTATACAGGTGCTCATTGGGTTATGAGTACACCGGACAGGACTCGCCGGGAACATGCTAGTTGGTATTATACATATCGTCAGATAGCAGTTCCCTGATGACATGTGTACAGGTTAGTTTGTCGACCTGAGATCGTTATTTGTCTCGTGTGAGTTCCCACTGTACTTTGATTTCTACCCTACCACGGCTCAAAGGAGTCGTGCAAACAGGTCTTTTTTGGGTACAGTCCCGAGCCACATGGAGGCAGTGAGCGGATCGTCAGGGATTCGTCTCTCCCGGTATTGGGGGTTAATGTCGCGCAGTGCACGGGTGGCCATCACTAGAAATCCTCGGCCGAGGTAGTGGAGAATTACTGATTTGGATCAGTAGTTTCTCAGGTGGTGATGGGCTTCATGCCGACACGATTTATCGCGTTATTAGGGGTCTGACTTTATCCACCCCCTAGACTCGATATGCGATACTCTTTAGACGAACGGACCGGACTGTATGTATATTGTCACTGTTAGGCTCAGTAGGGTTTATGGATGAGTTCGCTCGTCAGCTTCCCTTCCAATCAATACATAGGCAACCGTTACGTACAGCTTTTGCCTCTGACGTGCTAGAGGTTATACCCAGTGCCAGTGTGTTGATGAGTCATTAGAGTCCCCCACAGACACTTTCCCAAGTTCGGGCGAAACGTTGTAAAGGCCGTATGGTTTTATGGCAAGGTTCGGAAAATGCACGTGCGTTTTCGCACGTGTCATTTTTCGGGCAGATAATACTGGTCGGCTTTGGTTTAAGCCTGATCCGAGTATTATGCTGTGTAGATATAATATCTTTGTCTCAGATGCATTTGTATTCAGTCGTAATACAAATGCGGGTATGTTTATACTGTTACGGGGTTATCCTGAAATTCATTTCAGGATCACTTTTGGAAGTTGCCAGTTTCCAGTTTTCTATCAGCCGTATTTAACATTCGGTTAAAATGCGGATTTATCCTTTCTTCTTGGGTGAGTCATGGGGGTTAATCGTGCATCTAGAAGTTTCTAGATGATGACTAGGATTAGTGACTCATGGTTGCATTAATTGTTCCATTAATGTTTTGGTGACTAAGGGTGATGATTCATTAGTTCTTAAATGTGTTCATACTAGGTGTTTAGATGACTCATTTCATCATTAATGTTGTGGTCACCACTCCCTCCTCCTACACTCACCCCCCTTCTCCTATATATGGCCGGCCCCTCCCCTCTTGTGAGGATATGGTTGCTTGAGAGAAAAAGATGAGAGTTGAAGTGTATGGAAATTTGATAGATACTCATTTCACATTTCCACCAGATCCAAAAGGCAACTTCATTAACCGTTCATCCATAGCCTTGGACGTAACGAGACAAAGTGTTCTACTCATTCTCTACATCATCTTGGTCGTCTCTTTTAGCAAACTTGACGACCGAGTTGCCTCGGTTCAGAGGCGGGAGCCCGTTTAAAGATCCGTCGACGTAGTGCCACCTGGACGAGAAGACTGGAGATTCAGGAGATCGGAGCAACCGCAACAAGCGTGGGATGATGGTTGAAGACCGAAGGACTCGGATCGTTCGGTATAACATTTCTACCCAGTTTGTAATTTGTTAGTTTAGCTTTAATGGCAGATCCGGGTTATAGTACGCGATAGCGCCAGTTGTAAAAGTTTTTGTTCCGTATTTGGCGTCTGTTAGACGGCCGGGACGCTACCGTGGACTTACAGTGGTATCAGATCCTCACCATTAAGCTATACTAACTTGTGCTAACGCGTTTAAAAGATCGATCGAGCGGAATTTCCGAAATCGCAATTTTCTGCATACAAGTTTCTGTCGATTTTTTAAAGGGCTTAAAAATAATTTTGCATATCACAGAAAAGCGTGCAGGGTTTTTTAAGTATTATGGGAAAATTTTGGCACGTGATCCAACAATAGCACCACGAATCCGCGGTCAAACCTAGGGTTTGACCGCGGAACCGCGGCGACTTTGTAGGAACAGTGCACCAAGTTTTCCAGAGAGCTTAAACATGGGATATTGTGGTTTTTGGTATATATCTTTTGGGCCCAGATTTTGTTATAGTACAGCAGATGTACGTGGGGCCCACTTCGGGAAGTTTTGTCGATCGAAATTTTAAACTTGTTAGTATGCAGTACTTACTTTATATCTCCGACCGGGAATGTCATTTGAGCGGTAAACCGCGTCTAATTGCTATAGTTCTTTTAGATGGGTTTGCGAACGTGACATTCGCGTTGATGTTTTGTATTGTGCTGTGATATTGCGGATTTGTCATGGTGGATAGCAGGGTGCAATGATAGTGCAGTTTGGATTTATTTGTACATTTGATATTGCGGGGCGAGCATCTAACATGTGGACTGCAGTCACTGCCTGTTGTATAATATTCTTCTGGGGCACGACCGGGTTGAGGTCGATGTACCCGTTGTACATATTTTTATTTCTGTACTAGGTTTATCCCGCGAAGGAGTGCACGGATAGCTGGGTTCTGGAGGGCAACGGGTCCGTATCTCATGGCTTTGAGAGGCAGAGGGACCTCACTCTAGAATTGGCAGACTATTCGCCGCACTCGTAGAGGGTACAGGTTGACCCAAGGAGGGGTGCTCAATTTACCGGATTCCGTGAAGTGCCGGGTGTTCCATTCACTGTGCTGTGGGGGACTACCTCGCTTCAGGTTTTAGCGGGTAACTTGCCGCACCCGTAAGGGTCTAGGTTTCATTGCACAGGCTATCCACACGACCAGGGGAACGTCGGGTTTCAGCAGCGGCTCTGTGAAACCCGGGGATTCCAGATTATCTGTATTGTTCTGTGATGCTTATTACTTTTCTGTAATGTTGCATATTATCACGCCTGGAGCGATTATTGTATATTGGTATACATACTATTAGATGTTGTATATGTTTTACACCCGCGCTAGTCCAGCCCCCGCTCTGTCGTTAGTCAAATAACCTAACGGGTGATGACGGGACCCAGTGGCGAATGCGGATGGCATATACGTACATTATATTTTCGTTCTTTTCTGGTGTGATTATTTGATGGGACTGCATTGATTCTTATCAATGCAAGGATAAAACAAACCTATATTTGATGTTGTTGGAACAAATTTTAAAAGGTGTTATTACAAAGATGTTTACTTTTGTTTTGCAAAGCGGTATTCAGTTAAAATATCCTGCACCTCATTCCACGAGGCAAGGGCCGAGATCCCTTCACCGGGAGTGACCCCTTGGGAAGAAGTTTACGTCAGGGTAATAACTTCAATATAGTCGATTACAAGTTGCTTTGCATCGCGGTATTCAGTTGGAATATCCTGCACCTCATTCCACGAGGAAAGAGCCGAGATCCCTTCACCTGGAGTGACCACTTTAGCAAAAGGTTTTTGCCACTATATTTTTATAAAAAGCTATCAGGTTCCTTCAACGAGATCAAGTTCATTGCGTTAAAGGTTGTTCGCCAAAAGCCAGCCGTAGCCCTCCATCGTATCTTATGAATGGTCAGTAGTATTCAAGCTATGTTGGTCTGGCCCTTAGCCAGGACATAGTGATTGGTAGCTGCTGGGGTGTTCACATGTTGCATAGATAGATGCGTTGGTTTGGGACAGTCGTACAGCCTTGTTGGCCCTTAGTCAAGGGCGAGTACGGATGGGTTCAAATTGACCTGGACATTGACGAGTAGAACTTGACATGTGACTTATGATTTGTTGGCCCTTAGTCAAGGTCATAAGAGCATGAGGCAAAAATTACATCGGGAGTTTCAAACATACAGGAAACTTGCCAGGCATGCGCATACCTTCTGGAGTGTGATAACTTGAGTGGCTTCCATCAAGTTATCATGCGATGATAGTTGGGTCCCGATTCTCACTGATGAGTTGGTTTACTCTTCGGATGATCCCGACTAATTCTTCTTTAGGTTTGGAGGAGAATTTGAGATTATAGTGGGAGGTTTCCTGATTAGATAAAGTGATAACCATTCTGATCTAGGTTAGAGTGCACGCAGAGTGTTTCTTTTCTCTCTCTCTCTTTGGCAGCGACCTTTGACCGACCCTAGACTATGACTCAGTGACCAAGTTGACCGAACCTTCTTAATATACTTGCCTTTGGATCGTCAGAGTTGCATAAGTCATTGTCGCTCCTTCTTTTACCCCTTTGTATTTCTCAGAACACCCCGTATTACTACGGACATCCACTTCCATTGGATAGATCCATCGTATGGTTATATACGAACTCGAAGGGACTTCTTCGAGGATGGATCCAGGTTCAGCAGAAATAGAATTCGTTTATTCAGTTGTCTTTTATTATCACCTTCTCTCAGGTTGCGAGGGCTCCTTGGTTTAGGAGAGTACACCTATTACGCTTATTGGATAGTCTTATTCCGAACCATAGGCAGGTGCCGAAAGGTAGGGAATGAAGAAAACCAATTAGCCTAAGCAGGGTGTACAGAAGGTAATAACTAAAGACAAAATAAAGGGATTAGAAAGAGGGCAAAGTAAATTGCGACTGTTATCATTCACGATCAAACCGCGTACTTCATCGCCACTCCTATTTCACCTTTGCTTTTTCCCCAGTTCGGGAGAAATAGAATAAGGTATTATTCAGTTGTCTTTTATCATCACCTTCTCTCAAGTTGCGAGTACTCCTAGGATTAGGAGAGTACACCTATTATGCTTGCTGGATAGTCTTCTTCCAAACCATAGGCTGGTGCCGAACGGTAGGGAAGGAAGAAAACCATTTAGCCTAACGAGGGTGTACAGAAGGTAACGACTAAAGACAAATAAAGGGATTTGGAGAGATGGCAAAGAAATATACAGTTATAGTCATGAATTGGATTATGGAAGAGGCATTACCAGATTTACCAGGATACCCCTACGAGACATTTTTAATGTTTCAGTTCACTGCGCATTGTTAAAAGAAAACTGTTTTCCCGATTAGACACTTACTCCAGGGTATGTATTTACCAGGTTTCATTCTCATATCTGTATGGTTTTTACAGATGATGAGTGGGAGTAAGTTATTGGGAATTAGGTGATCATCCTCATTATATCGGAATTCGTTGTAATTGGTGATATTTGAGGAAATCACCTAGGTACAGTTTTCAACCTACAATGCACAGGTTTTGAGTTATTCAACTCAGTGGACTTATACAGAGTATTGTATGTTGTCCAGTGTCCGTCAGGTCAAAGGGGTAGGTCCTCGTACTATGTTCTGTTTACTTGTGACTTCTCTAGTTTTTAGACAAGTGTTTCGTAGAAATACAATGTCTAAGTTTTGAGAAGTTGTGAGTATAAGAATAAAGTAGAGAACCAGGTGTCACAAGTATCGGGATTCTTCAAAGAGATCGAAGATATAGATTCTGTAAGTCCACGTTACCTCTCCCGGTACTTACGGGCTTGCAGAAATGATGAAAAACGATTTTTCTTTTGGTGGTAACATGGACTCAAAATACGGATCTTTGTTAAACAACTATCTAAAAAAACTAACAAGAGTTTTACCTACTCGGTTAGGGGTTATACCTTAACTTGAACTCCTTCGTCTTCAACTCCTTGCGGTGGTCGGATCGGCCTCACCTCGTCGTCTCCTCGCGCCGAAGATGGATCCACCCGAAAGCTTCTACCTTTGGCTTCACTTCAAACTAGAAGAAACTAGAACACTTGGCTTGCTAGACCTTGTGAACTAGGATGAGTAGAGGAGTGTGTTGGGTTTTATCTCTATGGTTCTTACTTCTCAACACATGAGACAAGTGAACCATGGACTAGAGAGAGAGCAAGAGGAAGAGAGAGAGCTCAAGCATGAGAGAGAAAGGAAATGAAAGAATGAGCAAGACTTTTGCCATCCAAGCTCTCATAATCCAAAAAAATCATAACAAATAATAGTAATTGAGTATTATGTGATGGTTCAAGTCAAAATGGCCATATCATTTCATGCACTCATTTTGTAAAGAGAAACAAGCAAGCAAAAGTCTTTGCCATGAAATGATAGCCGTTGTAATGATGAAGGTCAACAAGTCCAACCTAGTCAACCGGTCAACTAAGTCAACAAGTCAACAAAGTCAACCATCAACAACCATGTCACAATAATACTTAATTAATATTATTGTTAATCATATTTCTTATTCTCATTAGGGTTTAGCAAAATGTCAACAGTCAACAACCTTAAGGAGAATCCTCTGCTTCTGTCTCTCTGTCAACTGTGCATACACATCCGCATCCGCGTTCCGAGGAACACGAATACAAACGAGATAAAACCAATCCCAAAACGTACACTAGGATCTGGCTTAAACCAAAGCCCGCTAGTGATAACTGCCCGGACACTAAACGTGCACAAGTGCACGGATGTGACCGAACCCTGTCGCAAAACCATGCGACCTCTGCTCTTTTGCCTAAAGGCGAATAGCTCTCTGTGTGGGACTCTAAAGACTCGACACTACGCTGGCAGTGGGTTTAACCACAGACTGCAAGCGGCACTAGCTGTGCGTAACAGCCTCCAGGTAGATGCCGATAAGAAGACGGACGAGGTGAAACCCATCTGAACTCCTACTGAGCCTGAATGTGACAATCTGCGTACAGTTCGGTCTGTTCGTCTGAGAATATCGCATGGCGGGCCTAAGGGGCGGTAAACGTCAGTCCCCTAATAGCGGTACAAGTCGTGTCGGAGTGTAGCCCAAAACACTCTGAGATAACACTGGAAACCTACCAGTATATCTCGCTTGCCCTGGCCAGGGACTACTTGTGTAATGGCTCTCCTAGACATAGCACGATATCAACCCCCAATACCGGGAGAGACGAATCATGTCTAACCGTCACTGCCTCCAAGTGCTTCGGGACTGCACCCAACTACTACCTGTTTGTACGACTCCTTTGAGCCGTGGTAGGGTAGTAATCTAAGTACAGTGGGAACACACTCGAGGCGAAGTGACAGTGTCAAGTCAGCGGACTAAGCTGTACTCATGTCACCTGGGAACTGATAACTGACGATAGGTATAGTACCAACCAACAGTTCCCGATGAGTCCTGTCCAGTGTACTCGTAACCTAACGAGCACCCGCATACTATCTCAAGTACGACGTACTGACGGCTGTGGGACAGACCGTCTCCCATGCTGGGATGAGAAGCGCATACGCTAGTCTACTCCAGAGTATCGATGCCCTGTCTCGATAGTCCTACGACTAGGGACCTGCATAAGGATGTGCTTGTGGATTACCCAGCCCCCATAAGTGTGACTGCCATCACAACGCTGGTAATCAAGCAAAGATCCTAAGGGCTCCACTAATGTGTATAGGTGATATACTAAAATAAACACATGTACACATTAAAGAAGAAACAAACCAAGTAGCATACTACTATTTTGAGCAAGATTGTCAATACAAGGTGAATATCCCAAGCTTCCATTAAGTAATATACAAACTAGTATGATACAGTAATGGCCTCTAGGGCATATACACTAACAATCTCCCACTTGCACTAAGGCCATGTACTGGCGTATCGAAGATCTATCATCTCGATCAGCCGCTCAAGCTGAGTCTGGGGTAAGGCCTTCATGAGTGGATCAGCAGTGTTATCTTCCGTGGCAACTCTCCGAACCTCGATCTCCTGGCGACCCACGATCTCCCTGATCAGGTGATACCGCCTTAAGATGTGTCTGGACTTCTGATGGGACCTGGGTTCCTTCGCTAAAGCTATAGCCCCATTGTTGTCGCAATACAGAGGTATTGGATCAACAATGGACGGAACCACCAGAAGTTCCGTTAAGAACTTCCTCATCCAGACGGCTTCTTTTGCGGCATCTGCAGCAGTGATATATTCCGCTTCCATCGTCGAGTCAGCAACGGTTTCCTGTTTGGAACTCTACCAACACACCGCCCCTCCATTAAAGGTAAAGACATAACCCGACATGGACTTGGAATCATCCTTGTCACTTTGGAAGCTGGAGTCAGCAAAGGCCTCGATCTGGAGGTCTTTTCCGCCATACACCAAGAACATCTCCATAGTCCTTCTCAGGTACTTGAGAATGTTCTTTACCGCTATACAGTGCTTCTCCCCAGGGTTTGACTGATACCGTCTTACCACACTCAGTGCATAAGCTACATCTGGTCTGGTACACAACATCGCATACATTATAGAGCCTACCGCAGGGGCAGGAGAAGGTGCTGAGATTTTGGTCTCAAGCGCTTCTAGTTTTTTCGTAAGAGCGGCCATCTCGGCCTTCATAGCAATCGATATCTCTACTTGATGTATGCCTGCCCTAGGTTGACCAATAGAAGAAGATGATGATGTGGTCTTGGTGCTCTCCCACTGAATTGTTTGTTCACTAAGATCCTCAAGAAACTACCACGCTTCCTCACTAGACTTGGATAGAAAGTGACCTTGACATATGGTTTCTAGCAACTGCTTCGTTGCCGGGTTCAATCCCTCGTATAATGTTTGGCAAAGTTGCCAACTTTCGATCCCATGGTGAGGGCATTGAACGAGTAGGTCTTTGAAACTTTCAAAACATTTCCAAAATGGTTCGGAAAGTTGCTGTGAAAATTGTATAATCTCATTACGGATTCTAGCAGTTTTGTGATGAGGATAGAACTTTTTAAGAAAAGCTTTCACAAACTCGTCCCAATTTCTAATTGAATGTGATGCGGTGTTGTATAGCCACTTCTCGGCTAGGTCACATAAGGTGAAAGGAATGACCTTTAGCCTTATAGCGTCATCACTTAATTGGGTCGTTTTCATCATAGCGCAAACGTTTTGGAATTTATTGATAAAGATATATGCATCTTTGGATTCCAAACCATGAAACTTAGGCAGCATATTGATGAAGTGGGGTTTGATCTCAAAGTTGTCCCCATTTGCCGGTGGTGGTGAAAGACAGGTAGGTAAAAACGTGCGGACAGGATAGAAGAGATCCTGGAGCGCGACTCGTGCGGGCGCTTCAACAGGCGGGTGATTCGGGTTATTCGCACCTAACGGAGGTGGAATCATTCCCGTCGGTAAGGTGTTGTTAGGATTGTATCCCGACATACCTTCGGAAGAAGAATGTGATGGTGAAAGTGAAGAAGTGGACAGGATTTCGACTTCGGAGTCGAAAGGTTCGTCGGTCGGTACCAACGAAACACGGACTAATCGGGCGTTAGGGTCCCTAGTCCAACCGGACATACACTAAAAGGGTTAGTGTAGTCGAAAGATGAAAGACAGAATGTGGAGGTAAGAAAACGTCAATGAGAAGAAGTGGTGTAAGTGAGTGCAAAGATTCTTTTAGCGGCAAGTTGCAAGTTTTGAAAAGATTTTTCCTTTTTCTTTTCTTTTTTTTTATGTGTGCTTTGGCAAAAAGATTTTTGAAAAGAGACTTGTGACACAAATGCAATTAACCACACATGCACAATCAGGCCTAGATCTAGGGTCACCTAGGTCAGCTAGACAGCTCCTAACTGTTCCAAAGGGCTAGAGATAGGACCTCAAACCGCCTCTTCACCGCTAATTGCGGCCAGGTAAGTGCCAGGTAAGTGGGAAGGAACCACGCTGTGGGCCTAATTAAAAACCACTAGCCTTGACACACTTGCCTAGGCACCGCAAAGTCAGGTTAGATAAACGGCCGATGCCTATACTAGTCCTCTGTCCTATTGAGCGCGACGTCCTTAGGGCTGAGTCTAATATTTTTTAATTAAGAGTGGTCAATGCAAATGCTTTGAGTGATTTCTGGGGTCCTGGGAAGGGTGATGAAATCCCCACCCAATCTGAATTGGTCAATAGCCCCTTAAAGTCAGATTAAAGTATGCAAAGCAGTAAATCACTTGCAATCAATTTGCTATTTAGCGCGGCGCAAAGAATCCTGCAAAAAATCAATTATTGGAAGGGGGAAGAAGATTTTTAGCGCAAAGAATCCTGCAGAAAATTTGGCAAAAGATATATGGGTATTTGTAGAGAAAGGAAAGAGGAATCAAACCATGCAAATTTTTCCCAGAGAAGGCTTCAGAAGACCGCGGAACCGCGGTTTTGACCGTGTAATTGCAGCGGAAACGCGGCTCTTTGGGGGCTTTAGGTCTCCAAATTTTTTCAGCTGCTCTGTACTTTCAATCTCCTCCTGTTTTGATGTACTCTTTTCTGATTTGCCTTCTGTATTGTTTCAGATTCGTCAAACCTGCAAAGATTCACAAAGAAAACCCTTTAAACAATAAAAGATGATAGAATTTTTTTTTTTGATTTTTTTTTTTGATTTTTTTCAGGTTTTTATGGGTTTTTTTAATATTTTATATTAACCCGAAATTACAAAAAGGAAATTTTACGCCATCCCCGGCAGCGGCGCCATTTCATTTAGAGAAGTTTTTATCGATCAAAAATATTTACCGCAATCAAGAACGGCGTCGCTTTGCAGCTAGCCGGTGAATACGGGTCGATCCACAGGGATGTTGTAAATCTTCTTTAAGTTCTTACGAGTTAACTCCAAATGATGTTTGGTTGAATAATTAAACCTA
Source organism: Agapanthus africanus (assembly GCA_030015575.1). NCBI lineage: Eukaryota > Viridiplantae > Streptophyta > Magnoliopsida > Asparagales > Amaryllidaceae > Agapanthus > Agapanthus africanus. The sequence continues at coordinate 543,290,762 of JASDDO010000024.1, read as the reverse complement.
AAAATTGAATTTGTATGACACTAGGATTAGAAACTTGCTAGGATTAGGTTTAGGGAAAATTTGGTAAACAAAGATCTACATCTCTTTCTATTGCCTTTAATTAAAGATATCATATTAGTGTTATGGTAAATCTTACAAAAGGGGATTAGGATGATTGGGAAGATTGATTCTTCCTCTAGATCCTTGTCCTTCCTTTCTTAATCTTTACCCTAACCTCCATGGAAAACCTTAAAATCCGGACCTTTAGACTACGGAATCACCGTTACCTCGAGGGTAGAGTGCCGTAGGGAGCGGAATAAGAAGGTATGCATGGAGTTCTAATGCTCATAAAAGATTGGCAAAGAAAAGAGATGAGAGATCTTCATCTCTCAAATCCTTCCATATTCCTAACCCTAACAAGCGAGGAAACTACTTGCTCATTGAGGGGATGAAGAAAGACATGATTTTATTAAAGAGAAGAAACATCTATTGCAAGTTAATAAAATTCTAAACTAAATTAAACTAAGGAAAGAAAATAATTTACCTAGGGCAGATATGAAAAACTATAACTAGGGCAAGAAAAATAACCTACTTACGATTGATGCGCTCTAACTTCAAGAAAACAGAATTTTATTCATGAATAGAGGCATAAGAAAATACAAGGTTTTAGGTTCTATTTATAGGACATAGAAACCCTAGGTTTACAATTGCTCCGCATGTCTACAATTACAAATATACCCCCAGGAAATCTTTCCATAGCCGCCAAGACGTTTTGGTAAAATTTTCTCTGAGTGATGGCTTCAAACGGCCGCGGAACCGCGGCATTGGCGCGCTTGGGCCGCAGTTCCGCGGCCCTTTAGTGAAGTCAGATGATGAATTTTTCCTGGGCTTCTTTAGTATCTTTTGGGCTTTCTGGTTCTTTGTTCCTTTTATTAATTGGGCTTCTTTATTAATTCCAGATCTTCAGTGAACACTTTACAATGGATCTTTTAACCGTTTTCCTTGACAATTTGGATCTTGCGTTGCCTTGTTGATGGTGAACCGTTCTTCTTCTAGGTTTTACTAAGATCTTCCTATTTGTTGGTTAAAAATCCTTCTTTTGTGTCGTCTTTTGTGTTTTTCACTGTTTTTGCTCCCAGAACCTGTAACTTGTAACATGTAGCAGACATGGGTCAAAATTACCTGTTTTTATTCTTAAATGCATAAGAATGGGGAATACAAAATGCATTATTATGTTATGAACAAATACCCCCAAACTTATCTTTTGCTCGTCCTCGAGCAAACTTATTATTTTATTCTCAATAAAAATCTAACCTTGCCGCACTTTCGCAGGGACACGCGATTGCACTGAGCTCGTGCAACAAGCCGTTAAACCTCTAGGTGTCCCTAGTAGGAGGAGTGTTGTCTCCTGAGGGTTTTCAGCAGATTACACCCACAAAATCCTATCAATTTGGCTTTTCGACTTTTGTTCTCCATTTAGGTTTTCTAACAAGGAATTCTATTATCATCGACCCGCAAATTATCCACCCATATTCTTCACACTTCCTCATCATTTAACTTAAGATTATATATGTTCTATAGAATTACTTAGCTTTCGGCATTTCTTAAGTTTTCCTTCTAAAGTTCCATCTCCACTTAGGAATTTCTATCAACTCTACTAAAGATACAAGTTCTATTCTTCACTCATTTCTCTTATCTAAACTCTAATCACATATCCCCATGTGTGTGTAAATATCACCCCTACACTTGAAAATTCAAATCAAGCAATCATACTCTCGTCCATTGTCCAAAGCACTTATTAATTTGTGACTTCTTACTTGCATTTCGCTTACACATCCTTCATGCGACCGTTAATACTTCTTGAGGTACCAACAACCGATTACAAGATGCGTTAGCACTTTAAAACGTACTTCCTAGTTTTGCAACACCCAAGGCTTTTAGCAGTGACTCCCAAACCAGTTGGTCTAAGGCACTAGGTGATAAGGCACCCTTGCTAATTATTTTTCTATTTTTACAGCCTCAAGTAATCACAAAAACCAGTATCCATTTTTTTTTCTTTATTCACTTTTTTTCTTCTTTTTCTTTTATTTTCATTGTACTAAGGACTTTAGACAAGAGCATTTCAAGGTCTCTTCTACTATTCCAAGTTTCAAGGTGCGTGATTGTGCATTTTGTAGGGTATACGTTTTCAGAATCTAGACTTAAGCTAGGAATTATTTTTCAAACTTCTACTCTAATAAAAGTTTTAATACTTTTCCTTCGTTTCGACTTAGCCCAAGAAGTGAACCCAAAATTTGCCTATTTTTAAATAATCTACAAAGGCATATACTTTCTACCGTTAAACTCTAAGGAAGGTTATTTTTAGGGTTTTTAATTTACTAAGTCTAAGATCTAGTTTTTCCTAACCAGTTAACCTTTTTATCAAACTCAAGTCAATTAGCCAAAATTGAATACAATAATTTTTATAATTTTTGAAATTATTCAATTTTTATGGGTTTTTCTTTTTCTAATTTTTTTTTATTTTTCAAATTTTTATGATTTTTTTATATAATGATGCAATACAGAAATATACATATGAATGCAAAGGAAAAACTTACCGAACATACCCCCAAACTTAAAATGGACAGTGTCCTCACTGTCATGCTGCATCAAGTGGGTTAATAATGTCGGCGAGTTCCTGCTTATTATTATATTTACATATTATACACACCCCCAAACTTATTTGAAATAAAGTTTTGGAAAAATGGAAATTCGAGGATGAAGGTGGAGGAAAATTAATCAGTGTAGATCGGCTCCTGCAAAAACAGGAGCTCCTCCGAATGGTCCGCTGAGAAGAACGGTTTCAATCGATGTCCATTTACTTTGAATAAAGTACCGTCTTCTGGATTCTCAAGATCAACCGCACCGTGCGGATAAACGGTGCGGATTACAAAAGGTCCTCTCCATCTAGAACAGAGCTTGCCGGGGTGAAAATGTAACCGAGTATCATAGAGTAAAACCTGTTGACCGGGTTTAAATGTCTTTCGCAAAAGGTTTTTATCATGGAACACCTTAGCTCGGTTCTTAGAAATCATGGCATTATCATATGCCTCATCCCGCAGCTCTTCTAGTTCATTTAACTGCAGCTTTCGGTTGCTGCCCGCATCTCCTAAAGATAGATTCAGCTCTTTAATAGCCCAAAATGCCTTGTGCTCAATTTCTACTGGGAGGTGGCAAGCCTTCCCGTAAACAAGCCGGTATGGAGACATGCCATGATCGGTCTTGTATGCAGTACGGAAAGCCCATAGTGCATCGATCAATTTTAGTGACCAATCTTTACGGTTTTTAGAAACCATTTTCTCCAAAATTTGCTTAATTTGCCGATTCGAGACCTCGGCTTGCCCATATGTTTGGGGATGGTATGGCGTTGACAGCTTATGGGTGATAGAGTATTTGCGCATTAAGGACTCAAAAGTCCTATTGCAAAAGTGAGAACCATTATCACTTATTATTGCGCGAGGGTACCCAAATCGAGAAAAGATGTGTTCTTTAAGAAATCGAACGACAACCTTGTTGTCATTCGTTCGACTAAGCACAGCCTCGACCCACTTTGAAACATAGTCAACAGCCAAAAGAATATACACATTTCCAAAAGAGTTAGGAAATGGTCCCATGAAGTCTATACCCCAAACATCAAAAATATCTACAACCAAAATTGGTTGGAGCGGCATTTCGTTTCTCCGCGATATCCGGCCCAAGTGTTGGCACCGGGAGCAAGTCTTGCAGTATTCGTGTTCATCTTTGAAAAGTTGTGGCCAATAGAAACCACACTGCAAAACTTTCTCGGCTGTCTTCTTTGGGCCAAGGTGCCCGCCACATGCTTGATCGTGGCAAAAAGACAGCACACTCTTAACCTCATTTTCCGGTACACACCGACGAATGATTTGGTCAGAACAGTATTTAAAAAGATAAGGTTCATCCCAGTAAAAATGCTTTACTTGGGACAAGAAGCGAAGTTTATCTTGTTTCGACCAATCTTTCGGTATCAAGCCGGTGGCTAAGTAGTTTACAATATCGGCGAACCATGGTTCGCAAGAAACGGTCAAGAGTTGCTCATCGGGAAAAACATCAGTGATAGGAAGTTCAAGTGTAGGCGAGGAAGGAAGTCGTGAAAGGTGATCGGCCACTACATTTTCACATCCTTTTTTATCCCTTATGACAAGGTCAAACTCTTGTAGTAAAAGGATCCAACGTATTAGCCTCGATTTAGCATCCTTCTTCGCAAAAAGGTGGCAAAGAGCTGAATGATCAGTATACACTATAACTGGAGAGCCGATTAAATAAGGCCGAAACTTTTCAAGTGCAAACACAACCGCTAAAAACTCTTTTTCTGTTGTTGTGTGGTTTAGTTGGGCCTCATTTAATGTTCGGCTAGCGTAGTAAATTACATGCGGCATCTTGTTAATGTGCTGTCCCAGAACAGCACCAATGGCAAAATCTGATGCGTCGCACATAATTTCGAAAGGGTGCGTCCAGTCTGGAGATGAAAGAATGGGCGCAGAAATGAGAGAGTGTTTCAAAGATTCGAACGCTTCCATGCAAGTTGAGTCGAAAACAAAAGTAGTGTCCTTGGCCAATAAGAGAGTCAAGGGTCTAGCAATCTTGTTAAAGTCCTTGATGAACCGTCTATAAAAACCGGCATGGCCAAGGAAAGCTCGGATATCTTTGACGCGTTTAGGAGGAGAAAGATTAGAAATGACTTCAATTTTAGCTCTATCAACCTCTATGCCGTCTTGTGAGATGGCATGTCCTAAGACAATGCCTTCTCGTACCATAAAGTGGCATTTCTCCCAATTCAAAGTTAGGTTCTTCTCCCTACAGCGGGTAAGAACTGCGTCAAGATGTCGTAAACACTCGTCGAAGGAGTCACCAAAAATGGAGAAATCATCCATAAAGATTTCCAAAAACTTCTCCACCATGTCCGAAAAGATCCCCATCATACACCACTGAAATGTAGCGGGTGCATTGCATAACCCAAAGGGCATGCGACGATAAGCAAAAGTGCCAAAGGGACAAGTAAATGTAGTTTTGTCTTGATCCTTTTAGGCTATGGGGACTTGGTTATAACCTGAATAGCCATCTAAAAAGCAGTAGAACTCATGCCCCGCCAATCGTTCTAGCATTTGGTCAATGAAGGGTAAAGGAAAGTGATCCTTCCTTGTTGCGGCATTGAGTTTTCGGTAGTCGATGCAAACTCGCCACCCAGTTTGGTGTAGGGTTCCTAGGCACTCTCAAGAGGTCTCACAAGGCATCAACCATGCCAATTTGAAAATTTATGGGTGCCGAGAAACCTTAATACGGATCGTTGGCTAGAAATATAGGCGAAAACTAGAACTAGTAAACTACTTTACTAAGAGTGACGGAAATACAACCTTTGTAGATCCGGTCCTCCACCTCCACGGCTCCGTGATGAAGTCCTCTCCGCTGTCCAAATCAAAATCCGGGCTCTAGCGTCGGCTTCATCGGAGAAATGGGCGGGCAAGGTCGTCGGCTTCGTGCCGAAGATGATCTACGTCGAAGCATCACAAGATCAAGCTCCCACTTCACCAAGTCATGAAACTTGTGAAAAAAAACACACTCTACTACTTGGCAAGATGTAGAGGATGAAGAAATAGGAAGTGGGTTCACTTTAGAATTGGATTTCTCACTCTTTTCATCAAGTTGCCATTGATGAGGCAAGCTTTTTCTTCAAGTAGAAGATGAAGAAGAAGAAGAAGATATTATGATAAGTTCATTCAAAATAGAAAATAAATTGAATACTTATCATTTTGCAACCATGGTCAAGTGTAGAGAATAAATCATGGTTAAATGGAATGGTTAGGGTTAAGCATGAAGACAAAATGGTCACTTAGTCAAAGCTTCATGAACTTTCAATGTAAAACAAAACTAGCAACCATTTTCTTTTCTTTTGCCATTTCTTTTCCAAAATAAAACCCAAAATGAAATAAATAAATAAATGAAAAAGAAAACCCTAACCATTACACAACCATGGTTTAATCTTTACACAAACCCTAGAGAGCATGTATCATCAAACATGATACAATCAAGTGCACAAAAAGTATATCACATATACAATGTGGACATCCGAGCGAGAAAATCCATTTAAAGTGAATCGATACTAGTTAATGCAAAGTAATATATCAAATATATAATTATGCATTAAGTCATTAAATCAACACTTGATTTAATGATCCGGTCATATCGTATATAACCGACTAATATCTACAGTAACAACTTATCGAATCAACACTTGATCCGATAACCCGGCTATATCGCATATAACCGATCAATGTCACAAATCGCGAGAATCGAATACAGTATCACATACTGGTATCATTCTCGGTCCCGCACATATCTCATATGCGCTCCTATTTCGTTTCGCTTGAGCCAGGAAACCTCTGTGTAGGACTCTAAAGACTCGTCAATACGCCGGCAGCAGATGATGATCATATCAAACACCCACAAGCCGCAAGCGGTCTGCTAAACGTAACGGCCACCCGGGTATTGAGCGATCAGAAGATCGACGAGCAAGCTCGCTCACACTCCTGTGAATCCAACCAGTAACACTTACCGTACAGTCCGGTCTGATCGTCTGATGTCGCATATCTCGCCTAGGGGTGGTAAACGTCAGACCCCAATAGCTTAATAAGTCGTGTCGATATGAGGTCTATAACATTTCGAGAAACTACTGGTAACACTTCCCAGTAAATCTCAGCAACCCTGGCCAGGGATTTCCGGTTATAGCCAATCGAACACAGCGCAACATCAACCCCCTATACCGGGAGAGACGAATCCCCTCCTATCGCTCATTGCCTCCATGTGACTCGGGACTGTACCCAAAAACCACCGTTTTGCACGCCCTCTTGGACGTGGTAAGGTGGAAATCAAAGCACAGTGGGAATCACACAAGACTCTATGACGATCTCGGGTCAACAGACTACTCTGTACCAGTGTCACCAGAGAACTGCCATCTGACGTAAGGTATAATACCATCTGGGAGTTCTCGGCGAGTCCGTCCAGTGTACCCAGTATCCACTGAGCACCCGTATATCATCTTTGATGTCAAACACCAATGGATATGGGATCATCCATCGCCCATCTGTATGGGTCGAGAAGGTACACGCTAGTCTACTCTGGTATATCGATGCCCCGTCTCGATACACCCACGACTAGGGACTTTGAAGGATGTACTTATAGTCTACCATGTCCCCACTAGTATGATCCGCATCACAGTCCAGGTAGTCAAGTACACATCCTAAGGGCTTTACCAACATGTAACAGAGAGACAATCAGTATACACGTTAAGGTAAAGAGCAACCAGATAGCATACTATCATGTCGAGCAAGAAAGTCCTCCCTATAAATGTCCAAGCATCCACTACAATATACATCCTATGTACAGTAATGGCCTCTAGGGCATACATATAACTAACAATCTCCCACTTGCACTAGGGCCATCTGATAGCAGTGGTTGTAGTATCTCATAATCAACCATCCCATAAATATCTCTCTCTGGGAACAGGCCTTTGTGAGTGGATCCGCTGTGTTGTCCTCTGAGACTACTCTCCTGACCTCGATCCCCTGGAGATCAACCATCTCCATGATCAGGTGACACTACCTTAGAATATGTCTGGATCACTGATGGGACCGGCGTTCCTTGCCATAAGCCACAACTCTATTGTCTCACAATGGTTGGAACGTAGTTCATCTCATGAACCAATATACACCCAAACAGCCTCTTTGGTAGCATCTTAAGTAGCGATGTATCCAGCCTTTATCGTCTAGTATGCCACGGTATCTAGCTTGGAACTCTTCCAACATACCGTCCCTTTACTGAGGGTAAAGATAATGCCTGCGACTGACATTCAGTCGTCTTTATCATCCTGGAACCCTTCCAGTGATTCTCCCCAGGATCGATTGATACCATCTCACTACAACTAGTGAGAATCCTAACATCCATTTAAATCTATCTCATAGATCCAAAACCCAGGATTTAGGAGGTATCACTTTGATCCTATATGGAGAATCATTGTGATAAGCGGAGATTGACCGGGCGTAGCATAGGAAACTCCTTCCCTATCAAGAGCATGTCATCCACGTACTCTACGAGGATCATCACCATACTCCCTACTATCTTTTTGTATATACAAGGTTCATCTACCATTTTGATGATGTCAAACTGTTTGACTAACACATCAAAACAGATGTTCCAACTCCGCGACGCCTGCTTTATCCTATAAAGCATCTTGTACACATTTCCGTTGCTCCCACTGTCTACGAAGCCCTCTGGCTGTGTACTTATAGACGTTCTCTTCTAAAAAATCATTTAGAAAAGCTGTCATGACACCCAACCACCAGATATCGTAGTCATGGTATGTAGCCGTAGCAAGTAGGATATGGATGGACTTAAGCATAGGCACTGGAAAAGGTTTCATCATTATCCACGCCTGGTCGATGACGAAAACTTTTAACAAGTCTAGCTTTGAAAGTCTCAACTTTTCCATCTACACCAAGTAATCTTCTCAAGATATACTTGCTCCTGATGGGGATTTAACCCTTCAGATATAGCACCCAAAGTCCATACTTTGTTGGTGTACATGGATTCCATCTCAGATCACTAAGCATCCAGCCATTCTTACAGAGTCTTACTCCTGATGGCCAGCTCGAAGCTAGTTGGGTCATCATCTCATGATGTAATCCTCGCTCCCACTGTCATAGAGAAACAGAAGTATCTCTCAGGTGGGTGAGAAACTCTACTAGATCGGCGGAGAGGCTGAGGTTCGTTGGTAACTATTGAATCCTTTGGTTTTATCAAATCATCTGCTATAGTTTGTATAGCTGGAACCTTTCCAGTTCTACATTACAGACCTTGCCTCGAGCTTGTCCGGATTTTGCTTTTAGACATAGGCCAGACAACCCCAAATCTTAACCATCTTAAGATATGGGCTCTTCCCTTTCCATATCACATATGAAGCGGTAGGCAACTGATTTGATTTGAACCCTATTCAATAGGTATGCAGCTTCTCAAGTGCATTACTCCCAAAAAGGAAATAGGTAACTCAGTAGTACTCATCATAGAGCACACCTTATCATATAGGGTGTGATTGCTCCACCCCGATATACCATCGTGCCATGGTGTATATGGAGGAGTAATGCTGAGAGAGAATCTCATTCTCCTTTAGAATAATCCAGGAATTCCGTACTCAAGTATTCTCCTCCTTGATCACATCAGAGGACATAATACTTATACCCGTATTTTGGTTCTCTACTTCTAACTTATATTCTGTGAATATCTCAAAAGGTTCGGACTTGTGTTTCAACAGGAACATAGGTCTGAATCTCGAAAGATCATCAGAGAATGTAATGAGTATAAAGAACCATTCCTGGCATGTGTAGACAGGAGACCTTACATACATCATCATGTATCAGTCCCAAGAGTTCACTAACTCTTTCTCTGTTTCCAATAAACAGAGCTATGGTCATCTTATCTTTGTGACATGACTGGCAAGTTTCCCAAGATGTAAATTCAAACTGATTTAAATATGCATCTATATGTAACTTAAGCTAGTCGGGTCGCATTGATATGACCTAGTCTACAATACCTCAAGAAGGATTTGTTCATTTCTGAACTCTTCCTCTTGTGTGTGTTCCATATACTAAAGAACTGTAGTTTGATTTAGAACATCAATGTTTTTAGATAACGTGCCTGAACCGATCAACTTTTGATATAGGAAATGTTCAAAACATTATCCAACAATACAAAATTTTATCATTTCTTTACTAATAAAGAGATAGATATGATTTTGTATATTAGGTTCGGTATCTAATAACATTTGTTCAGAATCAATGTATTTGGAATACAGGGTGACAGTGACCAACAGACTTGGCTGCAACACTTGCCCCGTTTTCTGCCTCATGAAACTTATCACCCGTTCTCAGTTCTCTACCTAGCAGTAGCCCTATGTAACAGATTACATATCTGGGATCCTGATCTGGTATCACATACCCAGGACGTAGAGGATACAGAGAAACAGTTCTTTGTAATGAACACACCCGAAGATGATGCATCAGCATGCACTCTCTTCGTTTGGGCGGCACGGGAAATCTGGTATTCCCCAATTTCCTGCTCTGTCTTATAACAATTATAAGTTGGAGCGGGACCAACGTTCCCCAGCTCAGTATAACAAGCGGGTTCGGTCAATAATCCGTATTATTATCTTGATTAAGGCGTGATATGGTCGCTACCTGGAGAAAGAGAGAAGAAAACACTCAGCGTGCGCTCTTGCAAGATCAGATTGGTTATTATTTTATCTAATCAGGATGGCTCCCACTGCTTTTTATCAAATCTTCCTTCAAACCCTAAAAGGAAAAACTAGCCGGGATTAATTACACACTACAAGTTCGCCAATCTTTCAGCCAGGCCAGTGTCGGTACTTTGAGGGAGGTCACCCGTGCTTTCGCACGAACCTAATTAATGTAAACCTCGTTTTCCCAGAGGCGTAACCTCGTTAACACCTTTCTAGACACCTACTTGATCGGCTAGTTGCAATGTGTAAAACTCTCCCAGGAGTAACAATTACTCGCAGCGGGTATCGGGATCCAACTATCTCATAGAAAGTATGCAATCTCATTGCAAATTTCAACACTTGAAATTCCCGATAATATTTTGCCCCTAACGTGCTATGACCTTGACGAAAGCCAACAAACCATAGCCCGCTAGTCAAGTTCAACCCGTACATTTCTTGATTGAATTAAACCCACCCGCACGACCCTTGACGAAAGCCAACAAAGCCGCACGACTACCCTAATCCAATCGCATCGTATGCAGCAGATAAGCAGCATATAGCTACCGCACACTGCACCTTGACGAAAGCCAACAAATGCAGCACGAATACTATATACAACTTATCTGAAATGACGGAGGGCTACGACAGGTTTTTCTGAAAACCTATTGCGTAATGAACTTGATATCATTGTAGAATCAAATGATTTTAAAATGGAGTGCTTTTGAAGCTTTTCTAGTTTTGCTAAAGGAGTCACTCCCGGTGAAGGGATCGTCGGTCCTTTCCTGGTCGAATGAGGTGCGGGATATATCATATATATCACTGTGCAAAGCAAAAACTCTTAAAAGCAATCAAAAAGACAAACCGACTGTGTAGCATCTGCCAGTTATTGCTAAAGGAGTCACTCCCGGTGAAGGGATCTCGGTCCTTTCCTCATCGAATAAGGTGCAGGATATATCGTATATACCGCTGTGCAAAGCAAGAACTATAGTTACCTGTTTTATTTTGAAATTCGATTCTACAACATCTTAGGTTTCTTTTATTTCGTTAATCACATTAATGAAGTCCCATCATTTATGTACCTAAACATCACAGATAAATACGACGTACACTTCTGCCATCCGCATTCGCCTCGATGTCCCCTCGTGCACCGTTAGGTTAGGTAACTAACGGCAGAGCGGAGCAGGGCTAGCGTGGGTGTAAAACATAAGTAACGTCTATATAATATATCATATATACTATATACAGTATCTATCACAGAACATCACATGATCACATCACAGATATCGCAGCAGAAGAATCATATGAAATATTGGATATACTAGGACGTCCGTGTTTTCAATACGAGCCAGTATAAAACACGGATTCCACGGTCGTGATGAATAGCCAAACCCACACCCCTAGACCCCTACGAGAGCGGCAAGCAACCCTACCAATTCTAGAGTTAGGAGACCCGGACTCGACTCCTCGAGTTGGTCTCCCACTGGACTCCAGAACCCGGTTACTTATGCTCCCCTCCTTGGGTCTATCCTAGTGCGGAAAAGTAAATAATATACAAAGGGTGACAACTTCCGCAACCTGGAAGTGCCCCAATAAAAGAATATTACATACAAGTTTTTACATGAATGAAAATGAAAAACACTCATCTCACGTAAAAACCCCCGGCTATTCAAAACACGACGATCCAATATAACATATCCAGCAACGCATAACATCACATGTCATCAACGTAAGTAAATATGCGCTTCCCAATTGTCGTTGACATATAGCAACGAAACCGGCGATATCACATATTACACTTACGGTCACAGAAAAGAAAGTGTAAAACTACAACAGTTGGAATCCGCAATCTCTTTAGACATCACATGCCTAATCAAATGAATACCTTAGACATCGCATGCCTAACAATTATAAACCCCGCATTTCAGTCTCATTATCGAAAACTCTTTTCAATATCAAGTCGGGGGATTCAACAAGATTCCCGACATCCTGATTGAATGCTCGTCGCAAACTTTAGTAGGTGGCCGCACCCCCGACGCCGTCGACAAAGTGCACCAAGGCGGAACACCGCTGCCGCGAGCACCCGAACGGATGTTTTTGGCGACGGGGTTCTCCTACAGTCACTTGGTCGGGGCTATGGGGTGAGGCTGTCTATTAAGTTTATCCGGCGAGTATCCGCGTACGCTACGTGATTGCGACGGACTTTTGATCACATCAAAATTCCGTGGCAACCGATCAAGTGAGACTAAAGTGCTACGTTTATAACATTCATTCAGTTATCTCATAACATCTTGTGAATTCCAATTATTGTATCACATTCCGGATAAACAGAAAATCTTAAACTTTCCGATTGAACATTCGAACACCCAAGTTTTCCCGAAACAGCTCAACACATGAAATAAGTCTAACAACATTCAGTTCGTGCCTCAGTACCAACGGTCCAGCCGTAGAAGGGTCAAGCCAACGCCTCATATGTGGCACGCCGTACTGCCCCAAACCCGAAGGTTCAAAGGGCAGTTCAAGACGGTCACATAATCGAGTTAAGGTTTGTTGTCTTCTAGAGGGTCCATCGAGTTACTTGCACTACTTAGAACGTCTTTAAACCACGGAAAAATCCAACACTTGGAAATTTCCTGACAGGGGAAAAATTGGGTATTTATATCCGGTCGAACTTTTTAACATATTCAAAAATTATCCGGAATCCATATAGACAAAATCTGATAATCCGATCGAAACACCGAATCCCCAAAACAACCCCAAAAAATTCAACTCTTGAATAAATATTAAAAATTCCCAGAAAACTCAGCATTAAAATAAAGAAGTTACTGTGCCAAAATCGTTGACTGATGAGACTTGTTGACCGCGGAACCGCCGCATAAGCCATGCTTATGCCGCGGTTCCGCCGCTCTTTGGAGGAATCATGAGTCCCGTTTTGTACAGTAATTCTTAGAATCTCCTTCTTAGTTTTCTGCATATTTTTAATACTCAAAAATCCACAAATTCAGAAAAAGTCCAGAGAGCCGTTTTGAGTTGGGGTTTCGGGTCGATCGGACTTCAAACTCCGTCTAGACTTCGCCTAAGGCTCTAGCTAGGCTCTGATACCACTGTAGGGTTCCTAGGCACTCTCAAGAGGTCTCACAAGGCATCAACCATGCCAATTTGAAAATTTACGGGTGCCGAGAAACCCTAATACGGATCGTTGGCTAGAAATATAGGCGAAAACTAGAACTAGTAAACTACTTTACTAAGAGTGACGGAAATACAACCTTTGTAGATCCGGTCCTCCACCTCCACGGCTCCGTGATGAAGTCCTCTCCGCTGTCCAAATCAAAATCCGGGCTCTAGCGTCGGCTTCATCGGAGAAATGGGCGGGCAAGGTCGTCGGCTTCGTGCCGAAGATGATCTACGTCGAAGCATCACAAGATCAAGCTCCCACTTCACCAAGTCATGAAACTTGTGAGAAAAAAAACACACTCTACTACTTGGCAAGAGGTAAAGGATGAAGAAATAGGAAGTGGGTTCACTTTAGAATTGGATTTCTCACTCTTTTCATCAAGTTGCCATTGATGAGGCAAGCTTTTTCTTCAAGTAGAAGATGAAGAAGAAGAAGAAGATATTATGATAAGTTCATTCAAAATAGAAAATAAATTGAATACTTATCATTTTGCAACCATGGTCAAGTGTAGAGAATAAATCATGGTTAAATGGAATGGTTAGGGTTAAGCATGAAGACAAAATGGTCACTTAGTCAAAGCTTCATGAACTTTCAATGTAAAACAAAACTAGCAACCATTTTCTTTTCTTTTGCCATTTCTTTTCCAAAATAAAACCCAAAATGAAATAAATAAATAAATGAAAAAGAAAACCCTAACCATTACACAACCATGGTTTAATCTTTACACAAACCCTAGAGAGCATGTATCATCAAACATGATACAATCAAGTGCACAAAAAGTATATCACATATACAATGTGCACATCCGAGCGAGAAAATCCATTTAAAGTGAACCGATACTAGTTAATGCAAAGTAATATATCAAATATATAATTATGCATTAAGTCATTAAATCAACACTAGATTTAATGATCTGGTCATATCGCATATAACCGACTAATATCTACAGTAACAACTTATCGAATCAACACTTGATCCGATAACCCGGCTATATCGCATATAACCGATCAATGTCACAAATCGCGAGAATCGAATACAGTATCACATACTGGTATCATTCTCGGTCCCGCACATATCTCATATGCGCTTCTATTTCGTTTCGCTTGAGCCAGGAAACCTCTGTGTAGGACTCTAAAGACTCGTCAATACGCCGGCAGCAGATGATGATCATATCAAACACCCACAAGCCGCAAGCGGTCTGCTAAACGTAACGGCCACCCGGGTATTGAGCGATCAGAAGATCGACGAGCAAGCCCGCTCACACTCCTGTGAATCCAACCAGTAACACTTACCGTACAGTCCGGTCTGATCGTCTGATATGTCGCATATCTCGCCTAGGGGCGGTAAACGTCAGACCCCAATAGCTTAATAAGTCGTGTCGATATGAGGTCTATAACATTTCGAGAAACTACTGGTAACACTTACCGGTAAATCTCAGCAACCCTGGCCAGGGATTTCCGGTTATAGCCAATCGAACACAGCGCAACATCAACCCCCTATACCGGGAGAGACGAATCCCCTCCTATCGCTCATTGCCTCCATATGACTCGGGACTGTACCCAAAAACCACCGTTTTGCACGCCCTCTTGGACGTGGTAAGGTGGAAATCAAAGCATAGTGGGAACCACACAAGACTCTATGACGATCTCGGGTCAACAGACTACTCTGTACCAGTGTCACCAGAGAACTGCCATCTGACGTAAGGTATAATACCATCTGGGAGTTCTTGGCGAGTCCGTCCAGTGTACCCAGTCTCCACTGAGCACCCGTATATCATCTCTGATGTCAAACACCAATGGATATGGGATCATCCATCGCCCATCTGTATGGGTCGAGAAGGTACACGCTAGTCTACTCTGGTATATCGATGCCCCGTCTCGATACACCCACGACTAAGGACTTTGAAGGTTGTACTTATAGACTACCATGTCCCTACTAGTATGATCCGCATCACAGTCCAGGTAGTCAAGTACACATCCTAAGGGCTTTACCAACATGTAACAGAGAGACAATCAGTATACACGTTAAGGTAAAGAGCAACCAGATAGCATACTATTATGTCGAGCAAGAAAGTCCTCCCTATATATGTCCAAGCATCCACTATAATATACATCCTATGTACAGTAATGGCCTCTAGGACATACATATAACTAACATTTGGGTGCGAGTAGGAATTAACTCATTTGCCTCATTGGTAATGACCGTGATGCCCGATTTCTTTGGCACGACATGAATGGGGCTAACCCATTGGCTATCCGAGATAGGGTAAATGATACCGCTATCAAGACACTTAACAATCTCCTTCTTGACCGCCTCTTTCATAATGGGGTTGAGGCGTCTTTGTGGATCCCTTACCGGCTTGGCATCATCCATCAAGTGTATATGATGTTCAATTATGAGGGGACTAATCCTCTTGATGTCCTCCATAGACCAGCCGAAAGCTTGCCGATTATTGTGTAAGACCGTTAAAAGAGCCTTCTCTTGCTCAAGAGCTAGAGAGGCCGATATGATAACTGGTAAGGTCTCATTCTCACCTAGATAAGCATATTTTAGGTGCGACGGCAAAAGCTTTAGTTCGAGTTTAGGTGGTGAAATAATAGATGGTAACAATGGAGTAACTGTTTCAAACTCGAAGGATTCCATCAAAGGTTCAAATCGAGTGTACGCAACCGAGTCGGACGGTTCAACTAACTCATCCGAAAAAGCAAAAGACTCAAACTCGGGTGGAGAGTCTTCAAGATCGTTAACAAAGGTGAAACACTCATAATCTTTGTCCGTCATGAAAGCTGTGTCGGATTTTAGGAGGAACGCACTAGTGGCGTCAACATTGCTGTGATCAAACATAAAATTTTCGAACTCACAGTCCTCCTCCGCGATCTCATTGATCGAGCAAACATTAAGTACACTAGAATTAGGCTCGCAAGGCTGACTTCCTAACTTGAAAATGTTGAGCTCAACTGTCATATTGCGAAAAGATAGATTCATTGAACCATTACGACAGTTGATTACCGCATTAGAAGTCGCGAGGAATGGTCGACCAAGTATCACCGGAATTTGACTCCGGGGGTTAGCGACAGGTTGTGTATCCATAACAATAAAGTCAACGGGGAAAATGAAATCCCCTACTCTAATTAACACATCCTCCAACTCTCCCTAGGATGGGTGATTGATCGGTCGGCCATTTGGAGAGTGCAATGAGTGGGCTTAAGCTCTCCAACGCCTAATTGTTCGTACACTGGATAGGGTAGCAAATTGACACTAGCACCAAGATCTAATAGTGCTCTATTGATGTTCTTGTCCCCAATTGTGATCGAAATAGTAGGACAACCGGGGTCCTTATGCTTTGGGGGTAAAGAATTGACAAGAGCATCACTAACAGCACTAGCCACGAAAACTTTCTTTGGTGCTTGTGACTTCCTCTTTTTGGTGCATAAGTCCTTTAGGATTTTTGCATATGAAGGAACTTGTTAGATTGCATCCAAAAGAGGGATATTTATGCTAACCTGTTTGAACAACTCTACAATCTTCTCCATCTGCGGAGTTGGTTTATTAGATCTCAACCGATTTGGAAAAGGAACATTTTGAAAAGTCGTTGAGTCCAATTTTTGCGGATCAGATTGTTGAGTTGGAACGGAACCCCGTGTAGATGTGTTCGTGTTGTGAGAAGAGGGTCCGTTCGAGCTAGAAGGAGTAGAGCCGAGAATAGGCTCTAACGAAGAAGAAGAAGAAGAAGGTGAAGAAAATGAAGAAGGACCACCGGCAGGGGTGTCATGGTTAATACCCATATTGTTTTGCAACACTTTTCCGGATCTCAACGTGGTCACAGCATTTACGTTATGATTCTGCTGTTCATATGCAACATGTGCGTGACCGGGATTTGGAAGTGGTTGAGACGGAAGCTTTCCTTTCTCTCGCTCTTTCAACGCAGCATTGAGTTGTGCAATTTGTGCCTCAATAGATTTGATGCTTTGATCGTGTGAGGCACTGTTTTGCACCAAAGATTGAATAGAAGTCTCTAATCTTGCTGTAGATTGTGTAGATTTTTTAGGAAAGCCTCTAGACTTCTTTCGAGCGAGCTAACCTTGTCATTATTAGGTTGAACAAAATTGTTTGGTGGGTAAGAAGTGTTAGGCACAAAATTGTTCACTTGATTGGGGTAAGGTTGCTGCTGGAAAGGTTGTTGAAATTGAGTTTGTGGAGGTGCTTGTTGTTGTGGAGAAGGAGGCGTTTGAAAATTGTTATTTCCTTGGAATTGTTGATTTTGGTTCCAAGCAAAATTTGGGTGGCTCTTCCATCCCGGATTGTATGTTGAAGAATATGGATCGTTTCTTTGTCGTTGCTGAAAGGCAGCATTAACTTGATCCTGTCCTTGAGTAGATGCAGTGTAAGGACATTCTTCTGTGAGATGTGATGGATCCGAACAACAAGCACAAACAGTTCGTGGAGGCACAGCAGGGGCAGGAGAAGGTGCTGAGATTTTGGTCTCAAGCGCTTCTAGTTTTTTCGTAAGAGCGGCCATCTCGGCCTTCATAGCAATCGACATCTCTACTTGATGTATGCCTGCCCTAGGTTGACCAATAGAAGAAAATGATGATGTGGTCTTGGTGCTCTCCCACTGAATTGTTTGTTCAGTAAGATCCTCAAGAAACTGCCTCGCTTCCTCACTAGACTTGGATAGAAAGTGACCTTGACAAATGGTTTCTAGCAACTACTTCGTTGCCGGGTTCAATCCCTCGTATAATGTTTGGCAAAGTTGCCAACTTTCGATCCCATGGTGAGGGCATTGAACGAGTAGATCTTTGAATCTTTCAAAACATTTCCAAAATGGTTCGGAAGGTTGCTGTGAAAATTGTATAATCTCATTACGGATTCTAGCAGTTTTGTGATGAGGATAAAACTTTTTAAGAAAAGCTTTCACAAACTCGTCCCAATTTCTAATTGAATGTGATGCGGTGCTGTATAGCCACTTCTCGGCTAGGGCACATAAGGTGAAAGGAATGACCCTTAGCCTTATAGCGTCATCACTTAATTGGGTCATTTTCATCATAGCGCAAACGTTTTGGAATTTATTAATAAAGATATATGCATCTTCGGATTCCAAACCATGAAACTTAGGCAGCATATTGATGAAGTGGGGTTTGATCTCAAAGTTGTCCCCATTTGCCGGTGGTGGTGAAAGACAGGTAGGTAAAGACGTGCGGACAGGATAGAAGAGATCCTGGAGCGCGACTCGTGCGGGCGCTTCAACAGGCGGGTGATTCGAGTTATTCGCACCTAACGGAGGTGGAATCATTCCCGTCGGTAAGGTATTGTTAGGATTGTATCCCGACATACCTTCGGAAGAAGAATGTGATGGTGAAAGTGAAGAAGTGGACAGGATTTCGACTTCGGAGTCGAAAGTTCGTCGGTCGGTACCAACGAAACACGGACTAATCGGGCGCTAGGGTCCCTAGTCCAACCGGACATACACTAAAAGGGTTAGTGTAGTCGAAAGATGAAAGACAGAATGTGGAGGTAAGAAAACGTCAATGAGAAGAAGTGGTGTAAGTGAGTGCAAAGATTCTTTTAGATGCAAGTTGCAAGTTTTGAAAAGATTTTTCCTTTTTCTTTTCTTTTCTTTTATGTGTGCTTTGGCAAAAAGATTTTTGAAAAGAGACTTGTGACACAAATGCAATTAACCACACATGCACAATCAGGCCTAGATCTAGGGTCACCTAAGTCAGCTAGACAGCTCCTAACTGTTCCAAAGGGCTAGAGATAGGACCTCAAACCGCCTCTTCACCGCCAATTGCGGCCAGGTAAGTGTCAGGTAAGTGGGAAGGAACCACGCTGTGGGCCTAATTAAAAACCACTAGCCTTGACACACTTGCCTAGGCACCGCAAAGTCAGGTTAGGATAAACGGCCGATGCCTATACTAGTCCTCTGTCCTATTGAGCGCGACGTCCTTAGGGCTGAGTCTAATATTTTTTAATTAAGAGTGGTCAATGCAAATGCTTTGAGTGATTTCTGGGGTCCTGGGAAGGGTGATGAAATCCCCACCCAATCTGAATTGGTCAATAGCCCCTTAAAGTCAGATTAAAGTATGCAAAGCAGTAAATCACTTGCAATCAATTTGCTATTTAGCGCGGCGCAAAGAATCCTGCAGAAAATCAATTATTGGAAGGGGGAAGAAGATTTTTAGCGCAAAGAATCCTGCAGAAAATTTGGCAAAAGATATACGGGGATTTGTAGAGAAAGGAAAGAGGAATCAAACAAATGCAAATTTTTCCCAGAGAAGGCTTCAGAAGACCACGGAACCGCGGTTTTGACCGTGTAATTGCAGCGGAAACGCGGGTCTTTGGGGGCTTTAGGTCTCCAAATTTCTTCAGCTGCTCTGTACTTTCAATCTCCTCCTGTTTTGATGTACTCTTTTCTGATTTGCCTTCTGTATTGTTTCAGATTCGTCAAACCTGCAAGGATTCACAAAGAAAACCCTTCAAACAATAAAAGATGATAGAATTTTTATTTATTTATTTTTTTTTGATTTTTTTCAGATTTTTATGGTTTTTTTTATATTTTATATTAACCCGAAATTACAAAAAGGAAATTTTACGCCATCCCCGGCAGCGGCGCCATTTCATTTAGAGAAGTTTTTATCGATCAAAAATATTTACCGCAATCAAGAACGGCGTCGCTTTGCAGCTAGCCGGTGAATACGGGTCGATCCACAGGGATGTTGTAAATCTCCTTTAAGTTCTTACGAGTTAATTCCAAATGATGTTTGGTTGTATAATTAAACCTAAAAATTGAAGTTGTATGACACTAGGATTAGAAACTTGCTAGGATTAGGTTTAGGGAAAATTTGGTAAACAAAGATCTACATCTCTTTACATTGCCTTTAATTAAAGATATCATATTAGTGTTATGGTAAATCTTAACAAAGGGGATTAGGATGATTGGGAAGATTGATTCTTCCTCTAGATCCTTGTCCTTCCTTTCTTAATCTTTACCCTAACCTCCATGGAAAACCTTAAAATTCGGGCCTTTAGACTACGGAATCACCGTTACCTCGAGGGTAGAGTGTCATAGGGAGCGGAATAAGAAGGTATGCATGGAGTTCTAATGTTCATAAAAGATTGGCAAAGAAAAGAGATGAGAGATCTTCATCTCTCAAATCCTTCCCTATTCCTAACCCTAACAAGCGAGGAAACTACTCGCTCATTGAGGGGATGAAGAAAGACATGATTTTATTAAAGAGAAGAAACATCTATTGCAAGTTAATAAAATTCTAAACTAAATTAAACTAAGGAAAGAAAATAATTTACCTAGGGCAGATATGAAAAACTATAACTAGGGCAAGAAAAATAACCTACTTACGATTGATGCGCTCTAATTTCAAGAAAACAGAATTTTATTCATGAATAGAGGCATAAGAAAATACAAGGCTTTGGGTTCTATTTATAGGACATAGAAACCCTAGGTTTACAATTGCTCCGCATGTCTACAATTACAAATATACCCCCAGGAAATCTTTCCATAGCCGCCAAGACGTTTTGGTAAAATTTTCTCTGAGTGATGGCTTCAAACGGCCGCGGAACCGCGGCATTGGCGCGCTTGGGCCGCGGTTCCGCGGCCCTTTAGTGAGGTCAGATGATGAATTTTCCTGGGCTTCTTTAGTACCTTTTGGGCTTTCTGGTTCTTTGTTCCTTTTATTAATTGGACTTCTTTATTAATTCCAGATCTTCAGTGAACACTTTTTAATGGATCTTTTAACCGTTTTCCTTGACAATTTGGATCTTGCGTTGCCTTGTTGATGGTGAACCGTTCTTCTTCTAGGCTTTACTAAGATCTTCCTATTTGTTGGTCAAAAATCCTTCTTTTGTGTCGTCTTTTGTGTTTTTCACTGTTTTTGCTCCCAGAACCTGTAACCTGTAACATGTAGCAGACATGGGTCAAAAGTACATGTTTTTATTCTTAAATGCATAAGAATGGGGAATACAAAATGCAATATTATGTTATTCACTGTTTTTGCTCCCAGAACCTGTAACCTGTAACATGTAGCAGACATGGGTCAAAAGTACCTGTTTTTATTCTTAAATGCATAAGAATAGGGAATACAAAATGCAATATTATGTTATGAACAATTGCGCTCCCACTTATCTGATTTTCCAAAAACTCGGTTTCCAAGAAGTGGGCATGACGAGAAACAAAAACCTTTTGTTCCTCTTCGCAATAGAAGAAATATCCCTTGGAGTTCTTTGGATATCCCACAAACTTGCACTGTACTGAGCGTACCTCGAGTTTGTCCGCATGCTGCTTTTTGATAAAAGCCGGACATCCCCATGTCTTAATGTGCTTAAGATAGGGTTTCTTCCAACACCACATTTGATATGTTGTGGTAGGCACAGTCTTAGTTGGAACTCGGTTCAAAAGGTATGCAGCTGATTCTAGCGCATATCCCCAGAATGATCGCGGTAACTCAGCGTTACTCATCATGGACCGTACCATATCCAATAGGGTCCGGTTCCGTCTCTCCGATACACCGTTATGTTGCGGAGTGTACGGAGGAGTAAGCTGGGAGAGAATTCCATTCTCTTTTAGGTAATCCAGGAACTCGGCACTCAAGTATTCACCACCTCGATCAGATCTCAGTGTCTTGATATTTTTGCCGGTTTGTTTTTCTACTTCATTCTTATATTCCTGGAATTTTCCAAAGGCTTCGGATTTATGTTTCATTAAGAAGACATATCCGTACCTTGAAAAGTCATCCGTAAAAGTAATGAAGTAAGAATAACCGCTTCGCGCATGTGTAGACATTAGACCGCACACGTCGCTGTGTACGAGTCCCAAGAGCTCGCTCGCTCTTACTCCGTGTCCAGTGAACGGAGTCTTTGTCATCTTTCCTTTGAGACAGGATTGACAAGTTGCATACGATTGATATTCGAACGGATCCAAATATCCTTCTGTATGTAACTTCGTCAACCTTCTCTCATTGATGTGACCTAGTCTACAATGCCATAAGAAAGCCTGGTTTGTTTCCGGAGACTTTCTTTTGTGTGTATTCTGGACATTGAAAATCTGTGGTTGGTTTAATACGTATATACCATTGCTTAATGTACCTGACCCAATCAGAACTTGATTAAGGTGAATGTTTACAACATTGCTTACAAATGCAAATTCATAACCTTCTTTAGATAATAAAGATACAGAAATGATATTACAAGTTGCATTGGGTACAAAATAGCAATTACGCAAAACCAAAACGTGTCCATATGACAATCCCAGGTGATAGTCCCCCACGGACTCAGCATCCATGCCAGCTCCGTTTGCAACTCTGAGGGTCATATCACCTGACTTCAAAACTCTACGCCTTCTCAGTACCTGTAAAGAATTACAGATATGAGATCCTGATCCGGTATCCAATACCCAGGATGTAGAGTTTATTGATAGACAGTTTTCAATAACATACACACCTGAAGCTGAAGCCGCAACTTGCTTCAGATCCTGGGTTCTGGCCTTCCAAGCCCTGCAATCTTTCTTCCAGTGTCCCTTCTTATGACAATAGAAGCATTCTTCCTTTTCCACAAGCTGCCCCGCTATCTTTATTGCCTTTTCTTTTCCCTTCGTATCCACTTTACTAACACCGCCCCTTGGTTTAGCGGGGGCTTTCTTCTTCTTTCCCTTGGCTTTCGCCTTGGACTTAGAAGAGGAAGATCCTCCTACAAACAAAGTGGATATTTCCCTACCTTTCTGTAGGGTGCTCTCTACACTCCTCAGCATGTTGAGGAGCTCCGGAAGTTCAACTTCTTTTCCTTGCAAGTTGAAGTTCAGGATAAACTGGGCGTAAGTGGAAGGAAGGGACTGGAGAATCAAGTCCGTATAGAGCTCGTTCTCTAACGTGGTCCCAAGGTCCGCAAGCTCCTCAATGAAGCCAATCATCTTAAGCACGTGTTCCGCTACCGATGATCCGATGGCCAATCTTGCCGAAAACAGCTTTTTCGACACTTCGTATCTGGCGATACGAGATTGCTCTCTATACAGTTCTTTTGTATGGAGAAATATGGATTCGAGGTCCATATTCCCATGCCTCCTCTGATGTTCATTGTCCATAGAGGCAAGCAAGAGGCACTTGACCTTCGCGCAATCGATCTTCCAAGTCTTACGGATTTCCTTATCCGCGACGCTGGAGGTGGGACCTGGGACAGGGGGAGCTTTGGTGGTAAGGAGATACCCCAGCTTGTCGTAAGTGATTACCATTTTGACATTCCTGAGCCAATCTTTGTAGTTTGGCCCTGTCAGTATGTTTTTATCTAGAAGTAACTTAAGTCCGGTCATGAAGATTGGTCGCTGCAATTAGGAGAGAGAGAAGAAACACTCAGCATGATGCTCTTGCAAGTTTAGAGTGGTTCGTAATTTGTCTAAACAGGATGGCTCCCACTGTATCTCGAATTCCTCCTCAAACCAAAAAGGAAGAATTAGTCGGGATCAATCTCACCGTATAATACTTGCTTAACCGTTCAGCCAGGCCAGTGTTGGTACTTCGAGGGAGGTTTTCCAACGCTTTCGCGAAGTTCCTTAATTAAATAACCTCTTTTCCCTGGGGGTGTAGCCCCGCTAACACCTTTCTAGACACCTACTTGGTTTATAGCATTGATCGTTAAGTGAGAAATTTCCCGAGGAGTAGCATATACTCACAGTAGGATCGGGATCCAAATATCATTGCGTGAAAAAACTGAAGGAATCCTACCAGAATCATCACACTCCAAATGGTATGCAGCGCTAGCAAGTTTCAGTTCTTTTGAAACTCCCGATGTAGATTTTTTTGCCCCATGCTCTTATGACCTTGAATTTGGCCAACAAAGCATAAGTCACATGTCAAGTTCTACCCGTCATTCTCCAGATTAATTTGAACCCACTCGTACCTACCCTTGACTTTGGCCAACAAGGCAGTACGACTGTCCCAAACCAACGCATTTATCTATGCTGCACATGAATACCCAATAGCTACCAATCACTATGCCTTGACTTTGGCTAACAAACATAGCTTGAATACTATTGACTATCTATGTGAAACGACGGAGGGCTACGAATGGTTTTGGCAAAACCGTGAACGTAGTGAACTTGATATAATCGATGGAACGAGATAGCTTTTAAAGGAGTGGCTTAAGCTCCGCGTTTAAAAGTTGTTTTTGAAAAGAAACCGAGTGGTTTTTGAAATTGTTCCAACGACTTTACTTTGGTTTATTTTCTGGCATTAATTTTTAACGCGTCCCATCATTTAATCCTACTGTAAGTCTACGGTAGCGCCCCGGCCGTCTTTCAGATTCCAAAATGCGGAACAAAAACTTTTATAACCGGCGCTATCGCATACTATAACCCGGATCTGCCATTAACGCTAAACTAACAATCTACAAAGAGGGAAGAAAGGTTATACCGAACGATCCGAGTCCTTCGTTCTTTAACCATCATCCCACGCTCCGTTGCGGCTGCTCCGATCTCGTCGATCTCCGATCTCGTCGTCCAGGTGGCACCACATCATCGGATCTTTAAACGGGCTCCCGCCTCTGACTCGAGGCAACTCGGTCGTCAAGTTTGCCAAAAGAGACGACCAAGATTGATGTAGAGAATGAGTGGAATCTTTGTCTCGCTTCGTCCAAAACCATGGACGAACGGTTAATGAAGCTGCCGTGGGAATCGGGTGATGGAATGAAATGAGCTGTGAAATTCCATACACCCCAAAATCTATCATAATCTTTTTACCAGATAAAACATCAAGTGTGAGAGTGAGAGAGGGGGAAGGGGGCCGGCCACCATATATAGAGGTGGAGGGTGAGTGTAAGAGAGAGGAGGTGACAATAAGAAAATATCTCTAGTGTGAACACAAAGTGTGAACACACTTAATGAAATGATGAATCATTAAGCTAGTCATCAAGCATTAATGGAATCATTAAATGCAACCATGACTCACTAAACACCTCACCACTTCTAGAACCTTCTAGAAGCTTCCACACTTATCTCAAGAAAAGATAAATCCGTATTTAACCAAATGTTAAAAGACGGCTGATAGAAAACTAGAAACTGGCAACTTCCAAAAGTGATCCCGAAACGAATTTCAGGATAACCCCGTAACTGCATAAACATACCCGCATTTGTATTACGACCGAATACAAATGCAACTGAGACAAAGATATTATATCCACTCTGTATAATACATGGATCCGGCTTAAACCAAAGCCCACCAATATTATCTGCCCGAAAAATAACACGTGCGTAAACGCACGTGCATTTTCCGAGCCCTGCCATAAAACCATACGGCCTCTACAACGTTTCGCCCGAACTTGGGAAACTGTCTGTGGGGGACTCTAATGACTCGTCAGTACCCTGGCAGTGGGTTTAACCACAAACCGTCAGCGGCACTAGCTATGCGTAACGGCTGCCCATGGACTGACCTCAAGGGAGGCTGATGAGCGAACTCATCCAGAAACCCTACTGAGCCTAACAGTGACAATGTATATACAGTCCGGTCCGTTCGTCTATGAGTATCGCATATCCGGCCTAGGGGGGCTAGTAACGTCAGACCCCCAATAGCTGTATAAATCGTGTCGGAGAGAAGCCCTGAACACCCTGAGATACTACTGGAGTACCTACCGGTAAATCTCACTTGCCTTGGCCAAGGACTTGGTGTAATGGCTTTCCTAGACACAGCGCGACCTCCACCCCCAATACCGGGAGAGACGAATCCCCTGCCGATCCGCTCACGTGCCTCCATGTGGCTCGGGACTGTACCCAAAAACTACCTGTTTGCACGACTCCTTTGAGCCGTGGTAGGGTAGAAATCAAAGCACAGTGGGAACTCACACGAGACAAATGACGACCTCAGGTCGATGAACTAACCTGTACACATGTCACCAGGGAACTGCTATCTGACGATATGTATAATACCAACTAGCAGATTCCCGGCAAGTCCTGTCCGGTGTACTCATAACCCAATGAGCACCTGTATACATCTTAGGTGATCCAACTGACACCAGTGGCTTGTGAGACCGGCCACCGCCCCTCGTCGGGGTCTCGACTGTATACACTAGTCTACTCCGGAGTATCGATGCCCTGTCTCGAAACTCCCACGACTAGGGACCACTATTAAGGATATGCTTATAGACCACCCAACTCTCACATATATGATCGCCCTCATACTGTTGGTAGTCAAGCAAGATCCTAAGGGCTCAATCAAAGTGTAATCGTGATCAGTCACCTGAACCTATACACGACTGATAAAGGCAAACCAAATAGCATACTATCATCTCGAGTAAGACTGTCCTACCGGTATAGGTCCTCCTCAATCATTGTAATCACGTACCTGCGATCCAATAATTGACTTTGAGGGCACTATATCCAACACCTACCATTACAGAAAACAACCAAAATATGACATACGCTTATGCCATCCGCATTCGCCACGGGGCCCCGTCATTACCCGTTAGGTTACTTAACTAACAACAGAGCGGGGGCTGGACTAGCGCGGATGCAAAACATAAGCAACGCCTAAATAGATATCATATATAGATATACAACAATGATAGCCTTTCCAGATCACAGATGAACACATTGGATATACTAGGAATCCGCATTCCGTACGAGCCTGTAACGGAAAGCGGATTACACGGTCGCGGTGAATAGCCAATACCCCACCCTAGACTCCTACGGGTGCGGCAAACTACCCGCCAAATACCCGAAGCGAAGCAACCTCCCTCAACGACGTGAGTAGGCCACTCGGCACTTCGAGGTACCCGGTAGTTTGTGCACCCCCTCCATGGGTCTATCCTAGGAGCAAAAACAGTAAAAGAAATTATACAATGACGGCTACAACCTCATCCCGGTTGTGCGGCCAAATAAATAATATTATATCAATTACAAATTTACATGAATTGAAAGAAAAAGAAAACTCTCATCTCACAACCCCCCGGCTATTCATCCGCGACAATCCAATGAATTCATATACACATAACATCAACATTACAGATCACAGATATGTATAACCCCCACTTATCGACGTATAGCGATTAGCAGACGTTCAATACATATATCACATCACAGGTATAAACCCGTTAGCTTAAGTCTTTAGAAGTTCGATCAAAATACGGATTTTTAAGCCCCAAAAACAAATTTTGCTTTCTGGAAAATCTGGGCAGAAAAACCATATTGTAAAAATCCCAAAACAACCCCAGAAACACACTGCATGAAAATTGTGCCACGGCCGAGTCAACTCGGCCGCGGATCCGCGGCGGGAGCAAGCTCCTACCGCGTTTCCACGGCGCTTTGACCGGTTCGGTGGACCAATTTTCTTGGGTGTCTTATAAAAAGCCTGAGCCGATTTTTAGTGTAAGATTTATTAATTTTTGAGCAGAAAACAGAATCGGCAGAAACTTGATTTTTCGGGTTCGTTTTGCGACTTTTTCTGCGATCGAACTTCTAGTTACTTTGCTAACATATTAGATAGTGTTTAACTAGGCTCTGATACCACTGTAAGTCCACGTTACCTCTCCCGGTACTTACGGGCTTGCGGAAATGATGAAAAACGATTTTTCTTTTGGTGGAACATGGACTCAAAATACGGATCTTTTTTAAACAACTATCTAACAAAACTAACAAGAGTTTTACCTACTCGGTTAGGGGGTTATACCTTAACTTGAACTCCTTCATCTTCAACTCCTTGCGGTGGTCGGATCGGCCTCACCTCGTCGTCTCCTCGCGCTGAAGATGGATCCACCCGAAAGCTTCTACCTTTGGCTTCACTTCAAACTAGAAGAAACTAGAACACTTGGCTTGCTAGACCTTGTGAACTAGGATAAGTAGAGGAGTGTGTTGGGTTTTATCTCTATGGTTCTTGTTCTCAACACATGAGACAAGTGAACCATGGACTAGAGAGAGGAAGAGGAAGAGGGAGAGCTCAAGCATGAGAGAGAAAGGAAATAAAAGAATGAGCAAGACTTTTGCCATCCAAGCTCTCATAATCCAAAAAAATCATAACAAATAATAGTAATTGAGTATTATGTGATGGTTCAAGTCAAAATGGCCATATCATTTCATGCACTCATTTTGTAAAGAGAAACAAGCAAGCAAAAGTCTTTGCCATGAAATGATAGCCATTGTAATGATGAAGGTCAACAAGTCCAACCTAGTCAATCGGTCAACTAAGTCAACAAGTCAATAAAGTCAACCATCAACAACCATGTCACAATAATACTTAATTAATATTATTGTTAATCATATTTCTTATTCTCATTAGGGTTTAGCAAAAAGTCAACAGTCAACAACCCTAATGAGAATCCTCTGCCTCTGTCTCTCTGTCAACTGTGCATACACACCCGCATCCGCGTTCCGAAGAACACGAATACAAACGAGATAAAACCAATCCCAAAACGTACACTAGGATCTGGCTTAAACCAAAGCCCGCTAGTGATAACTGCCCGGACACTAAACGTGCACAAGTGCACGGATGTGACCGAACCCTGTCGCAAAACCATGCGACCTCTGCTCTTTTGCCTAAAGGCGAATAGCTCTCTGTGTGGGACTCTAAAGACTCGACACTACGCTGGCAGTGGGTTTAACCACAGACCGCAAGCGGCACTAGCTGTGCGTAACGGCCTCCAGGTAGATGCCGATAAGAAGACGGACGGGGTGAAACCCATCTGAACTCCTACTGAGCCTGAATGTGACAATCTGCGTACAGTCCGGTCTGTTCTTCTGAGAATATCGCATGGCGGGCCAGGGGGGCGGTAAACGTCGGTCCCCTAATAGCGGTACAAGTCGTGTCGGAGTGTAGCCCAGAACACTCTGAGATAACACTGGAAACCTACCAGTATATCTCGCTTGCCCTGGCCAGGGACTACTTGTGTAATGGCTCTCCTAGACACAGCGCGATATCAACCCCCAATACCGGGAGAGACGAATCATGTCTAACCGTCACTGCCTCCAAGTGCTTCGGGACTGCACCCAACTACTACATGTTTGCACGACTCCTTTGAGCCATGGTAGGGTAGTAATCTAAGTACAGTGGGAACACACTCGAGGCGAAGTGACAGTGTCAAGTCAGCGGACTAAGCAATACTCATGTCACCTGGGAACTGATAACTGACGATAGGTATAGTACCAACCAACAGTTCCCGACGAGTCCTGTCCAGTGTACTCGTAACCTAACGAGCACCCGCATACTATCTCAAGTACGACGTACTGACGGCTGTGGGACAGACCGTCTCCCCTGCTGGGATGAGAAGCGCATACGCTAGTCTACTCCGGAGTATCGATGCCCTGTCTCGATAGTCCTACGACTAGGGACCTGCATAAGGATGTGCTTGTGGATTACCCAGCCCCCACGAGTGTGACTGCCATCACAACGCTGGTAATCAAGCAAAGATCCTAAGGGCTCCACTAATGTGTATAGGTGATATACTAAAATAAACACATGTACACATTAAAGTAGAAACAAACCAAGTAGCATACTACTATTTTGAGCAAGATTGTCAATACAAGGTGAATATCCCAAGCTTCCATTAAGTAATATACAAACTAGTATGATACAGTAATGGCCTCTAGGGCATATACACTAACAGATTCTTGTGATAGTATTCAGATAATAGTAATAGTTTTTGAGAAACTTTTTTCTCTTTCAGGTTACCCATAATTGGATGGATTCCTAAGTTGAGTAATGCTGATTAGCCTCTCTCCATTAAGTTGATATGCACTGGAGACATCTGCATGTTTTTGAATCTGGTTCCAATTAAATTAGTGCCTCTATTTCTATATTGTATATAGAATGGTTCATATCTTAACGATGTTAAGATACGGGGAGTTGTCCAGCTTATGCTTAAAACCAGACACTGGATAACTCAAGGCACGTTTCTGTATTGGCAGTTTGTGGGTTGACCCTGGCTTTGACGAGGGTTGACATTTCTACCATCTAGAAGATCAATAGTGATATTGTTCTTGACTCGCCACAGTTTTATTAAAATGGACTTTTTCAGAAAACAGTAGTGGGAGTATGGTAGAACTGGAAGTGATTCCAGAACCGCAAACGATTACGGAAAATTTAATAGGACCAATATATTCAATCAGGTTTGACATTCCATTAGCCACTCCACAAATATGGTGGGTAACCTCAGACACCCGAGAGGTACTCCGGTAGCCTCAAGGACGGTAACAGGGAGGTTCTTGTTTACCCAGACTTGACACTACTGTTGTTCCAGACTATGAGACCCGGCAAGAGGATAAGTATAACGTCGTTCTAAACATGCTTTAGAAGTGTACGTAGATATTATTCTGCCAGAGGGTTGTCATAGTCAGTGGGAGCAGCGGAAGCATAGTGGACAAGTAGCTTATGTCTATTTATAGACTCGAGCAGTTATAGCGGAGAAAGATCATCTTATTTTGATGTGAAAGTCATGGGTTTGACTTCATCAGAACAGGGGATGGATCTGTTAAGAAGGTAGTAGGGTGTGATGTCCTGGTATTTGGATGACATACACAGAGTAGGAAGTAAAATTCCTATACTACGATCGGTTGTACTGTGGTCGTCACACAGTTGTTTCTCCAGACAGGATATGGATATAATATTAGACATTCTGGATTCTAGATCTATGGTTTTAGATCTAGATTTGGGTAGTTTCCCAATGTGAGTACTTTGACAGTATTCTAATGGTTTTTAGAATAGATGACTCCTGGCATGGTGGTGTACCTGCAGGTGATGGAGTCACCCTCTCTAAAGGTGTCTTACAGACTAAAGGGGAGAGGGATGTGCATGATTGGCAGATCACTTGCTTAGGCAATTGAGTCAATCGTGAGATGTCAAGTACCACACCAGATGTTGTTTTTGCACTAGATGCAATAAGTTTATATTAATCCAATCCTGGAGAAACATAAGGAAGCAGTTTTGGAACATAAGTGCATGTTCTACGGATTTGATGACGGCAGCCTCCTTCGGGAGACGGTTATCATTCCAGGCTTCCAAGGTGACCTGGATGACAGAGTGATTGTCAGAGTTATAGTTTTCCCTCTGACGAGGGAAAGTATTATGGACAGGCGGTCCAAGAGGATACTGTGGGAGGCATGGTGCTGGATACTGATTAGGTTCAGTGATCGATACAGTCTAAGAAGTTTGGATTTGGAGTTCATTTATGAACTAGGTCCCATCAGATATTTAGACATATTCTAAGACAGGTATTACTCGATTCGGGAGATGGCTTTCCCCGCGAACTTGAGATTAAGAGAGATATAGAAAGAAACTTCAGGACGGATCCACTCACTGAGGCTATTTCTCGAACACAAGAGTTTTACAAACTAGTTTTGTGAAACTGATTAGTAGAGGAGTTGGATGTTCGGTATCACACGGGCTGTGAGTATGCGACATCGCAATAATTAGCCTTAAGTGCAAGTGGGAGATTGTTGGAGATAGTGCCCTCAAAGTCAATTATTGGATCGCAGGTACGTGATTGCAATGATTGAGACAGGACCTATACCGATATGACAGTCTTGCTCGAGATGATAGTATGCTATCTGGTTTGTCTTTATCATCGTATACATGCTTTAGTTCGCTATTGCATGTTGATAGAGCCCATAGAATTCTTGCTTGACTGCCAGCAGTATGATGGCGATCATATACGTGGGAGCTGGGGTCTGTAAGCATATCCTTAAAGTGTCCCTAGTCGTGGGAATTTTGAGACAGGGCATCGATACTCCAGAGTAGACTATTGTATACAGTCGAAACCCCGACGAGGGGCGGTGGCCGGTCTCACAAGCCATTGGTGTCAGTTGGATCACCTAAGATGTATACAGGTGCTCATTGGGTTATGAGTACACGGGACAGGACTCGCCGGGAACATGCTAGTTGGTATTATACATATCGTCAGATAGTAGTTCCCTGGTGACATGTGTACAGGTTAGTTTGTCGACCTGAGATCGTCATTTGTCTCGTGTGAGTTCCCACTGTACTTTGATTTCTACCCTACCACGGCTCAAAGGAGTCGTGTAAACAGGTCTTTTTTGGGTACAGTCCCGAGCCACATGGAGGCAGTGAGCGGATCGTCGGGGATTCGTCTCTCCCGGTATTGGGGGTTGATGTCGCGCAGTGCACGGGTGGCCATCATTAGAAATCCTCGGCCGAGATAGTGGAGAATTACTGATTTGGATCAGTAGTTTCTCAGGTGGTGATGGGCTTCATGCCGACACGATTTATCGCGTTATTAGGGGTCTGACTTTATCCACCCCCTAGACTCGATATGCGATACTCTTTAGACGAACGGACCGGACTGTATGTATATTGTCACTGTTAGGCTCAGTAGGGTTTATGGACGAGTTCGCTCGTCTGCTTTCCTTCCAATCAATACATAGGCAACCGTTACGTACAGCTTGTACCTCTGACGTGCTAGAGGTTATACCCAATGCCAGTGTGTTGATGAGTCATTAGAGTCCCCCACAGACACTTTCCCAAGTTCGGGCGAAACATTGTAGAGGCCGTATGGTTTTATGGCACGGTTCGGAAAATGCATATGTGTTTTCGCACGTGTCATTTTTCGGGCAGATAATACTGGTCGGCTTTGGTTTAAGCCGGATCCGAGTATTATGCTGTGTAGATATAATATCTTTGTCTCAGATGCATTTGTATTCGGTCGTAATACAAATGCGGGTATGTTTATACTGTTACGGGGTTATCCTGAAATTCGTTTCAGGATCACTTTTGGAAGTTGCCTGTTTCCAGTTTTCTATCAGCCGTATTTAACATTCGGTTAAAATGCGGATTTATCCTTTCTTCTTGGGTGAGTCATGGGGGTAAGTCATGCATCTATAAGTTTCTAGATGATGACTAGGATTAGTGACTCATGGTTGCATTAATTGTTCCATTAATGTTTTGGTGACTAAGGGTGATGATTCATTAGTTCTTAAATGTGTTCATACTAGGTGTTTAAATGACTCATTTCTTCATTAATGTTGTGGTCACCACTCCCTCCTCCTACACTCACCCCCCTCTCCTATATATGGCCGGCCCCTCCCCTCTTGTGAGGATATGGTTGCTTGAGAGAAAAAGATGAGAGTTCAAGTGTATGGAAATTTGATAGATACTCATTTCACATTTCCACCAGATCCAAAAGGCAACTTCATTAACCGTTCGTCCATAGCCTTGGACGTAACGAGACAAAATGTTCTACTCATTCTCTACATCATCTTGGTCGTCTCTTTTAGCAAACTTGACGACCGAGTTGCCTCGGTTCAGAGGCAGGAGCCCGTTTAAAGATCCGTCGACGTGGTGCCACCTGGAAGAGAAGACTAGAGATTCAGGAGATCGGAGCAACCGCAACAAGCGTGGGATGATGGTTGAAGACCAAAGGACTCGGATCGTTCGGTATAACATTTCTACCCACTTTGTAATTTGTTAGTTTAGCTTTAATGGCAGATCTGGGTTATAGTACGCGATAGCGCCAGTTGCAAAAGTTTTTGTTCCGCATTTGGCGTCTGTTAGACGGCCGGGGCGCTACCGTGGACTTACAGACCTCTAGAGTTCGTTGTTGATGATCTTGTGTTCTTGAAGATATCACCGACTAGAGGAGTGATTCGTTTTGGGAGTCGAGGCAAGCTTAGTCCTCGATTCGTAGGGCCTTTCGAGATTATTAAGCGTATTGGAGAAGTGGTTTATCGATTGGATTTACCACAATCTTTGGCGAATATTCATGACGTGTTTTATGTATCTCAACTCCGCAAGTATGTTCGAGATGAAACACACGTGCTGGATCATTCGGAGCTGACTGTAAGAGAGGATTTGACCTTTGAGGAACAACCGATGTCGATTGTTGATCGAAGAGAAAAGGTCCTTAAGAACAAGGTTATTCCTCTTGTACTTGTTTCTTGGGGAAATAGATCGCACGGAGAATCGACTTGGGAACGAGAAGACGAGATTCGACATAAGTTTCCACACCTCTTCTCGTAGTTTCATGTTTGTTTGCTTTTCTTGTTCCTGGAATTTTGAGGACGAAATTCTTTTTGTAGTTGGGTATAATGTAACACCCTAATTCATTTATACCAGTTCTAATTCTAGTATTTCCTTATTTATGGTATTTTCTTGATTTATTGTGTTTTGGGTGTGAATAATGTATTTGACATTTGTATTTGCATCCGACCCGACCCGCTTGCTTGAAACCTGTCTTGATTCATGCTTATGATCTACCCTGACTTGTTTCGTAGACTCGTGCACTTCATTTTAATTTATACATCTTGCATACTGGCATTTTATCTAGCATTTGCATTTTATAATATAACATTTAATGTCACATAAAAATATTTTAAAAATACATTGCATGGCCTGCTTGATACCCCTAACCCCGTGGTAGCATCCGCGCATCTTGTTCTCATCCCGTCCAGTGAAACGGACTTGTTTGGATGGCTACGCGCACGTACGTGCATCCGTTCTTGGGGGTATGCATTTTCATTACCCGGAAATTCATTTTTAATATTGGTCGTCGCATATATTTTTCATATTTTAAAACTGAAATTTTAGACCCAGCCCGGGCGTGTTTGGTGTAAGTTTGTATTTGCCAAAATCTCAAAATGTACTAATATTATATTCTAATAGATTTTAACTATTACTATAAATATA
The DNA here is from genome assembly GCA_030015575.1 of Agapanthus africanus. Classification (NCBI taxonomy): domain Eukaryota; kingdom Viridiplantae; phylum Streptophyta; class Magnoliopsida; order Asparagales; family Amaryllidaceae; genus Agapanthus; species Agapanthus africanus. The sequence goes on along the minus strand of JASDDO010000024.1, from coordinate 543,255,667 downwards.
AATATACTATTTAAAATTTATTATAACTAAAATATATTTTCCTAGTCTATCAGAATCTCACACTCTCTCTCTCTCTCTCTCTATATATATATATATATATATATATATATATATATATATATATATATATTAATCGCATTCTTTTTTCCTTTTTCCTATTCCTTACACTATTACCCATGTTCACATCTCTCCTCCATCATCTTCTTCTTCTTCCTCCCGCCTCCTCGCCCATGAGAAAACCCACGCGCGCGCCCATCGCCTCGCGCTCGCCTTGTCCCCGTCGCCTCCTTCTCACCCTCGTCTCCACCCTCGCCTTCACCTCCCTCCTCTCATCGTCGACCTCCCATTTTCCTCTCTTCCTCCATCTCCTTCAAAACACCACAACCACCTCCACCTGCAACCTACCCCACACCCGATGCCCTAGCCTGCACCACTTCATCGCCGGCGACCCTTGTCGTCCTCGTCGCCTCCCTTCTTCCCATATACTCACCTTCTCCCTACCTCGACCTCCTCCCACTTCTTCCCTTCTCATCCATGCAAACCCATCTCGAACCCTGAAAACCCTAACCCTCGTCGGTGGAACTCCGACCCCGACGACTTCTCACCCTCATCAACACAGCCGCCGCCACCAGCGCCTTCACCCTCTCCCCTGCGACCATAGAACCTCATCTGCACCCAACCACAGCGAACCCTACACCCATCGCCGGCTCCTCGCTGGAGCTCCGGCCCCGTCAGCCTTACCCCATCACCACCATCTCCCTCCTCTCTCCTCTCCTCACCTGAGTACCCATAAAACCCTACACACCCAATAATCAAGAGCCCGAGAAACCCTAGCAGCCACTTGCCTCACCTTGCCTCTCCAGAAAACCCCGTCGACGCTCCCTCGCCTCCTCCGTCCTTGACCCGAGCCATACCAAACCACAGAACAGCCACAACCTTCATCTCTTTTTTCTTCTCTTTCTTCTTCTTCTTCTTCTTGTTTTTCTTCTCTTCTTGCTTTCTTGTTTCTTGATCCGTGGTTCCGATCATCGCTGGAGCCGTACTCGCCGCCGCTGATCCGGACGACCCAGTGGACATCCTTATCCAGCGTGGTCTGTTCCTGCATTGCTTGGTTCAGTCCTGTGTGAGCCGTGTGTGCATTGCGACTTTTACCGACATTGGACGTTGCCGTGCGTATCCGTCGCATAATCCATCGAGGCAAGTTTATCTTGCTACATGCTATGTTACTGTATTTACATCTATTTGAATAAATATAACACTTGTATTTTAAATCATGCATCCCATGTTTAGTTTTACAGTTTTACGACATCCGTATGCATCCGTACAAGTTATTTCACATCTAGTGCATGCAAACCTATCTTGTTACATACTATATTACAATATACTGCACCCAATGGAATATTTACATCTCATAGTGTTTAGTTGTACATCTTGCATTTACCAGTTTATCATTTTTACTGTTATTTGACGTCCGTGTGTATCCGTATCGTTATTTACATATCTTGTCGCATGCTAATTCATCTTGACACATGCTAGGTATATCATTGTGCATCCATATGAGTAAAATGTTACCCGTTTATCACATTGTACATCCATACTAAAGTTTTACTGTTTTCGGATACCCGTTTGCATCCATATCATTTAAAATATATATAAATGCATCTATAGATTACGTTAATTCATATTATTATAGTAACACCCCATGCTTAATAAAGTGCATCCCATTTAGTCTTGGAACTGTAAATATAACCCTAATAGTTAATTATGCATCCATGTTTTATTGTGCATCCAAACCATTAATTCTATAACTATTCGCATACCACGTCACATTATTACGTATTGTTGTTATATTGACACCCCATGCTCGATATTGTGCACCCTACATAGTCATGATGTAACGCCTGATCAATATTTGTGCATCCATGCTTTTATTGTATATCCATACTTTCACCCTGATTCAATACTTGCTACAGTTTGATTATGAGCACCCGCTTGATACCTGTGCACTACTTGACATGACCTGATACACCATTACTTCATATGACTTGATACATGTACACTACCTGACTTGACCTGATATATCACTACTTGACATGTTACCTGATTCTGTTTCTAATGCCGACAATCCTGACATGTTGTCCCGATGGACATATCATGTTGTCTGTATAGACAAACATGTTCCTGCTTGATCCTGTGTTGGTATTAGTTTCAGATTTATCAATACCTGACTTGAACACATAACTTGGGGGTATGGGGAAATCAATGATGAAACCTGACTTGTAACTCGACAGTTCGATGCTTATACTGATCAGTTTTACGGGCTAGGCCAGCCCCGGGATGATGCCGACATCATTCATCTGTATATATTACCTGTTTACTGCCTAGCGGCACGTCTCGGATTCAGCCCGAGAATCTTGACCGTGGTCCCGGGCATGCACGTGATACTATTGAGTTACATCGACGATTCATTAAATTGATTTCAAAGACTTGAGAGTAGTTAACCCAGTACTTAGTTCAGATTACTCACCGCACGTCACATGTGCTTATACCCTTCACTGTTCCTTATTCGTGTTACTGTTATACTTTTATTATTGTTCATACTCATGCCTGCATCTCCTGTTATCTCCTGATTATATTATTGTTGATATTATGACGCACTGACGTCTGGGTTTTGCATGGCCCAGATCCTCTACCCTTGTCGCAGGCTAATCAGAAGTATTTCCGCTATCAGGCCGAGCAGTGAGGATACAGCTAGTATCCAGTTTAGTTATATTTACTTTCCAGATGTTATTGTTTATTGGATCTATTGCTTCCGCGTATTACTACTTGACTCGTTTATTCTGGCTCATGGACATGTACTAGATAGTTTATTTCATTTCTACTGTTCTTGATATCTTATAGACAGCCGTAATGTGACTGTGGAAGGTTGTTTCCTAGCCACAAGTAGCATGGTTGGCTCTGTCATGTGCCTATCTTGGCGCACTCTGAGAAGCGGGACGTGACAAATAGAGACGGAGGCAAAAGCATAAAGGGAAATCCAAATCATCCGGGCAAGAGAGCAGACCATACTTCTTTTGCAAACAGTCAGGGCATCTGAAAAAGCAATGCCAAAAGTATAAACAGTAGTTGGAGAAGAAGAGTAAATATGCCAGTTCAAAGGGTCCGGATCAAGCCGTTGTTGCGACCGAAGCAGAAGAACATCCGTGTGATGTAATCGCTGTACTGTTTAACAAAAAGTTCGTTTCGTTTATGGTCCAATATTCCGTATTTCCAATTTTCTTTAGTTTCTTCTTGAGTTGAGAACAATCTCTTTTCATATGTCCCGGTTTGTTGTACTCAAAGCAATTTCCTGTTGAGACTTCTTTCTTGTCGAATATTCTTCTTGAGCTTTTGCTTTTCGAGTTCGTATTTCTTCACATCATTCTAGAAATTTTTCTTGATAAATTTTCCACATCATCGTCTATATCTTCAAAACAAGCTCCAAATGAGAAACCATCAAAACCTCTTTTTAATGCTATGCCGTGTTTTTTTGTCTCCATGTTCTTGTTCTTCTCCAACTTTCTTTTGAAGAGTTAGCTCTGCTGTTTTTAACCTGCCAGGCAACTCTTCAAAGACATACTTTTTAGATCCATAGTAATAAAAATAGGTTCAATAATAGAATTCCACTCTTTAGAGAATGATTCAAGAAGACGGTTTATTTGACCAACGGGAATAATAACACCCAAAATATGCAACTTATTTATAAACTTTTTGAATTTAGCAATGCACATATCCAATGAATCATCTGGTTCCATTTTAAAATGCTCTAAATCATAGGTTAGCAGACGAATTCTACTTTCCTTGACCTAAGATGTACCTTCATGGTTAACTTCTAAAATACCTCACATTTCCTCAGCAGTTTTCAAATGCACAATTCTATGAAATTCAACTATAGAGATACCACAAATAATAGAACTAATAGCATGAGAATTTAAATTAACCAAATCAATTTAAAATTACTCCATTCCGAGCGAGGCTTGGGATAAGTTACACTGTCAATAGATTTAGAAGAAAATTCAAATTCATCTTCAATTATTCACTATACTTTCCAATCAATAGATTGAAGATGAAAAGTCATACAAGTTTTTCAGTAAGGATAGTTAGTGCCGTCAAAATACGGAGGTCTAATGGTAGTCCGGCCTTCATGAAATCCGGCGGCATAACGAGAAGAGGATGGGTTGGTCATATGGTTGGATATGGATCGAAATCTCGTAGGATATTAATATTGTAATCAAGAGAACCAAACGCTGCCAACTGATACCAAATTACAACCCTGGAGGGGGTTGAATAGGGTTTAAAACAAATTCTTGCAAGTTTGCAAACTAATTAAGCATATGCTAGAGATTATAGCAATTTATAGCAAATGTAAGTGCAGTAAAATAAATGGTATAAGAGAGCAAACGTAAACACGGCGATCTAAAGAGGTGCGACGCCCTACGCCTAGTCCTTCCCTAAATGCACCATCTTTAGGCTTTCCCAAACCTTTCACTATCCTTATTTTTTTAACCGGGTAGAAGCAAAATCTTTACAATTTACAGTCCGTCTCTTCCCAAGAGGCTACAATTACACACTGATAATTGATTAGAGAAGTTGTCGCTCACAATTCTTTCACTCTAATAGAGACCAAAAGTTTAGCAGAGAATGAGATGCAAAGTTAAATCTTTTGAAAATATTCTCACTTGCTGATTTGAAATTTTAGGAGTAAGAATATAAATATGCAGATATTTTCTTTTGCTCTGTGAAATCTATTGATGGAATAAAAACAATATGAACGTATTTATAGATGAGAGAAGATGACCGTTTGAAAAGAAAATTTTTAAATTTAGTTGATGTCATCAATAGTGAAATCATGCAATTTGTAGACAACTAAAATCAATGAAATGACATGCTATTAAAAACAACTTTGTACATTAGGAAATAGGAAAGGGGCTAGCAATGAAATGACATGCTATTAAAACCATTTAGCCTCAGGGAGGAGTACAGAAAGTAATGAGTAAAGACAAATAAAGGGATTTGGAGAGATGTCAAGAAAATATAAGGTTATAGTCATGAATCTGGATAATGGAAGGGGCATTACTAGAAATACCCGGATACCCCTTCGAAATATTTTTATGTTTCAGTTTCACTATGCGTTGTTAATTGAAAACTGATTTCCCAATTAGATCCTTTCTTCAGGGTATGTATTTACCAGGTTTGATTCTCACTTCTGTATGGTTTTACAGATGATGAGTGGGAGTAAATTATTGGGAATTAGGTAGTTATATCCTCATTATATCGGAATTCATTGTAATTGGTGATATTTGAGGAAATCACCTGGGGTTTTGCCTGACGTCAAATTTTTGGTTTTGAATATCCGTTGTTATGCACTAATTTCAAATTGATATATCTGTACGTTTATTTTATAAAGTGAGATATAACTTTTTGAAATTATGTCCATGACATTTACCTATATCAGTTGATGGTTAGATAAGGAGTATTAAACAGCGATGTAATTCTTCTTAACCATAGTACAGTTTTCAACCTACGACGTACAGGGTTTGAGTCATTGAACTCAGGGGACTTATACAAAGTATTGTATGTTGTCCAGTGTTCATTAGAACAGAGGGGCCGGTTCTCGTAGTATATTCTGTTTACTTGTAACTTCTCCAGTTTTAGACAAGTGTTTCGTAGAAATACAAGGTCCAAGTTTTGAGAAGTTATAGGTACAAGAATAAAGTAGAGAACCATGTGTTGCAAGTATCAGGATTCTTCAAGGTGATCGAAGATGAAGATACTTGTGTTTGGTATTCAGTTGACAGTAATGGTTTTGAGAACCTACTTCTCTTTCAGGATACTCATATCTGGATGCACTCTTAAGTTGAGTAATGCTGATCGGCCTCTCTCCATTTAGTTGACATGCACTGCAGACATCTGCATGATTTGAATCCGGTTCCAATTAAATCAGTGCCTCTGTTTCTTTATTATATATAGAATGGTTCATATATTAACGATGTTAAGGTATATAGAGTTGTCCGGCTTATGCTTAAAACCAGACTCTGGATAACTCAAGGCATGTTTCTGTAATGGCAGTTTGTGGGTTATCCCGGGCTATGGCGAGGGTTAACTTTCTACCATCTGGAAGATCAATAGTGATATTGTTCTTGACTCGCCACAGTTTTAGTAAAATGGATTTTTTCATAAAACAGTAGTGGGAGTATGGTAGAACTGGAAGTGATTTCTGAACCACAAACGATTATGAAAATTTAATAGAACCTAAATATTCAATCGGGTTTGACATTCCATTAGCCACTCCACAGATATAGTGGATAACCTCAAGCACCCGTGAGGTACTTCGGTATTCTCAAAGACGGTGACAGAGAGGTTCTTGTTCACCTAGACTTGCCATTACTGCTGTTATAGACTATGAGACCCGGCAGGAGGATGAGTATAGCGTCGTTCTAAACTAGCTTTAGAAGTGCACGTGTATACGACTCTGCCAGAGGGTTGTTGTAGTCAGTGGGAGCAGCAGAAGCATAGTGGACAAGTAGCTTGTGTCTATTTATAGACTAAAGCAAGTATAGTGGAGATAGATCATCTATTTTTGATGTGAGAGTCATGGTATTTGACTTCATCAGAATAGGAGATGGATATGTTAAGAAAGTAGTAGGGTGTGATGTCCTAGTATTTGGATGACATACATTTTGTAGGAAGTGAAATTCATATACTATGATTGGTTATACTGTGGTTGTTACATAGTGGTTTCTCCACATAGGATATGGATATTATATCAGGCATTCTGGTAACTAGATCTATAGTTTTAGATCTAGATTTGGTTAGTTTCCCAATTTTGGTACTTAGACAGTATTTTAAAGGTGTTTTAGAATGGACGACTCTTGGCATGGTGGTGTACCTGCAGGTCATGGAGTCACCCTCTCTAAAGGTGTCATACAGACTAAAGGGAAGAGAGATGTGCATGATTGGCATATCACTTGCTTAGGCAATTGAGTCAATCATAAGATGTCAAGTACCACACCAGATGTTTTTGCACAAGATGCAATAAGTTGACATATTAATCCAATCCTGGAGAAACGTTCGGAAGCAGTTTATGAACATAATTGGATGTTCTAGGGATTTGATAGCGGCAGCCTCCTTCGGGAGACGATTATCATTCCAGGCTTCCAAGGTGACCTGGATGACAGAGTGACTGTCATAGTTATAGTTTCCCCCCTTTTTGAGGGGCGGTAGTTTGGACAGGTAGTCCAAGCGGATACTGAGGGAGGCATGGCGCAGGATACTGATTAAGTTCAGTAGACAATACAATCTAAGAAGTTTGCTGGATTTGGAGTTCATTTGTGAACTGGGTCCCATCAGATATCCAAACATATTCTGTGTATTTCTCATTTCGGGAGATGGCTTTTTCCGCGAACTTGAGATAAAGAGAGACATAGAAAGAAACATTGGAGCGGGTCCACTTACTGAGGCTATTTCTCGAACGCAATAGTTTCACGAACGAGCTTTGTGAAACTGATGAGTAAAGGAGTCGGGTGCTCGGTATCACACGGGCTGTGAGTATGCAACAACGCAATAATTAGCCTTAAGTGCAAGTGGGAGATTGTTGGCTATAGTGCCCCCAAGTCAATTATTGGATCGCAGGCACATGATTTCAATGATTGAGGGATGACCTATACCGGTAGGACAGTCTTACTCAAGATGATAGTATGCTATATGGTTTGTCTTTATCATCGTATACATGCTTCAGGTGACATTACAGATCACTATTACATGTTGATAGAGCCCATAGGATTCTTGTTTGAGTACCAGCGGTATGATGGCGATCATATACATGAGAGTTGGGTGGTCTATAAGCACATCCTTAAAGTGTCCCTAGTCGTGGGAGTTTCGAGACTGGGCATGGATACTCCAAGAGTAGACTAGTGTATACGGATCGAGACCCCGACGAGGGGTGGTGGCCAGTTTCACAAGCCATTGGTGTCAGTTGGTTCACCTAAGATGTATACATGTGCTCATTGGGTTATGAGTACACCGGACGGACACGCCAGGAACATGCTAGTTGGTATTATACCTATTGTCAGATAGCAGTTCCCAGGTGACATGTGTACAGGTTAGTCTATCGGCCTGAGATCGTCATTTGTCTCATTTGAGTTCCCACTGTGCTTTGATTACTACCCTACCATGGCTCAAAGGAGTCATGCAAACAGGTTTTAGTTGGGTACAGTCCCGAGCCACATGGAGGCAGTGAGCGGATCGTCAGGGGATTCGTCTCTCCCGGTATTGGGGGTTGATGTCGCGGTGTGCACGGGTGGCTAACACCAGAAATCCTTGGCCAAGATAGTCGAGAATTGCTGATTTGGATCAGTAGTTTCTCAGGTGGTGATGGGCTTCATACCGACAATAAATATCGCGTTATTAGGGGTCTGACTTTATCCACCCCCTAGACCCGATATACGATACTCATAGACGAACGGACCGGACTGTACGGATATTGTCACTGTCAGGCTCAGTAGGGTTTCAGGATGAGTTTGCTCGTCGGTCTCCCTTTCGCTCAAAACCTGGGCAGCCGTTACGTACAGCTAGTGCCACTGATGTGCTTGTGGTTAAACCCACTACTAGCGTATTGACGAGTCTTTAGAGTCCCACACAGAGGGTTTCCCTGGTTCGGGCGAATTGTTGTAGAGGCGTATGGTTTTATGGCAGGGTCCAATCATATACGTGCACTTATGCACGGATAATGATCGGACGTATAATACTAGTGGGCTTTGGTTTAAACCGGATCCTAGTACTATATTGTTGGATTACTTTCGTCTCGTTGTATTCGTATTCAGTCGGAATACGGATGCAGGTATGTATATACGGATGAGGGGTAATCTTGTAATTCGTTATGAGATTACTTTAGTAGATGTCATTTCTTTTTCTTGGATTAAACATTTAGATTAAATGTTTGTTGTGGTGGAAAGTGTGGGTGCAAGTCTTGGCCTTGAGCATTGATTCATGATGTGTGCACTTGGCGACTCATGGTATTGGGTCTTGTGATAATTCATTATGACATGGATTATTTTTTGGGCTATTATTATTGTGTGGGATTATTTTAGTGAGAGAGGGCAGATCTTTTTCATGCCTTGCTCTTAGAAAACTATATCAGACTTCTCGTCGAGACGTCTGAAATAAATTTTTTTGTCCTGCAGACGTCTCCAGTTCAAATTAAGGTTCTGGAAATTGACATCAGAGATGCTTGGTATTTGGAACCAGACGTCTCCAGTTCAAATCCTGCCTCTCGAAATTGGCATCACAGAGTATATATGACCAGACGTTTGTGCGGACAATATTTCGAACTGATCAGATGAAATCTAATCATTCGATTTCCTTTCTTCTAATCCTTTCCGTCCATGTCTCTTATATAAGTAAATATTTCCCCAAAACCTTTTCGGTTTGCCTTATTCTCAAACCCTAAAATATCTCTCTTTTTTCCTCCACTCAAATCTTAAAACCCTAGAATTCTTATAAATTCCACAAATTCCTTACCATATTCTCGTGGCTCCAAAGAAAGACAAGTGAGTTGCTCCGGAATCATCCTCGAAGAAGAGAAAATGTCTCTCAACCGAGGTTCCTCAAGAAAAAGACCTTTTTCTCGACAATGATTGTAAAACGAGATTTCAATCCTTCGTCTCTCAACCTATTCATACTGGTTTCATTATTTTGTTTAGGAATTTAAGAGATTTTGGTTTTCAAGACCTATTTGAAAGACAAGGTTGGATGCCTTCCTTAACACTTGATTGTCCAACTTTCGATATGGCCGTCAAACTATTTAATGCTAACCTCATCGGCACCAACGAAGATCCCACCAACTTGAAAACAAAAGTATACAACACCCCATTCAATTTGACTCCGGGAACCATTGATAGGGCATTAAACATTCCGAATGAGGGTATCGATATGCACTTTAACACTTTGTCCAACTTTAAGTATTCAAAAAGTGTTAATAAAGAAAAGGCTTTGATGGTTTTGCATGGTCAAGATAACCCCTATTTTTTTAATAATCAACTAAGCCAAAATCTTAACAAATCGTGCTCGAGTTTTTGCCAACATCCTTAGCCACATCGTATTCCCGAAGACGGGGAGTAGAGAGATGTTATATTGATACCACAAGCTTATGCCTTACTGTATCCTAGCGGGCATTCGAGTAAATCTTTCTTTTTTCTTAGTTCATAGCATGTGGGATTTGTCGAGTGGACACTGGAATTTGTACTATGAACGCGGTATTACTAAGTTACCAGAATATCACAAAGTCGATTTGCATGGATTGAAAGATATAGTAAAGCCCAATGCCGATTTTAGAGCTAGAAACATTAAATTGATGGAATTGGATTCGACTCAACAACGATCAACACATAAAGAAATCTCACATGAGGTGGAGAATGAGGTGTTTATTGCATTATTGTTGCATGGCTTAGTAATGACCTATGGTTACTATACTAAGCATGCTTAAGTTTTTGTTTGTTGTGAGATTATTGTTGACTTGAGATATTTTTGGTTGACTCTAGATATTTTGGAGCCATGAGATATTTATGTGGATGGCTTCCATTATTGCAAAGAATTAACACATAAAGAAATCTCACATCAAAGAAATAGTCTTAGCCATTTTTCTTTCTTGAGTTGCCTCACTCTCATCCCCATGGCATCTTCTTCTATCTCTACCCAAACTCTCTCATGCGTTGAGAAACCTTGGGTGTCTTGAGACAAATTAATCATTTACCACTCTCTACTTCTTCTACAGTATCTAGTGTAGCGATCTAGGTAACCTAGTTATCTCGAATATGAGGTTGGAGCTCGATTCATAGACTCTCGGGTGGATCATCTTCGATGAAGGGAGACCGGAGATCAAGCTTGATCAAGGAGGCCTCTAGGTTCTTGGGAAGGTGGTTGAAGACCGAAAGACATGGATCAATTCGGTATAATCACTCTAACCCTTTAGTTTAGCTCCTATTCATGTTTTTGTTATCTAAGGCTTATGGGTCGATCCAGGTTATCGGGTTGTTCTAGCGGCGGTTTTTGAAAAATTTTGTTCCGCAATAGCCACGGTTTGATGGCCGGGGCGCTTGCATAACCCAACAATATATACATATACACGTGAGATGAGGATAGTATATGTTATATGGATATGAGTCGATATGGTTGTGCATGATGCCGTGAGATTATGATATGTGATTGAGTCTGTTAGGAATATGTATGCCCAAGAGGCCATTATTGTACATGTGATGTATATTATAGTGGATGCTTGGATATATAGAGAGAGGACTTTCTTGCTCGACACGATAGTATGCTATCTGGTTACTCTTTATCATAACAGGTTGACTGGTATTCTTTACTGTCTTGCTCTCACATGTTGATAAAGCCCTTAGGATATGTACTTGACTACCAGGACTATGATGAGATCATACCAGTGGGGCCAGGGTGGTCCAAAAGTACATCCTTTAATCAGTTCTTAGTCGAGGGAATATCGAAACTAGGGTATCGATATTCCAGAGTAGACTAGTGTGTACGTTTCTTGTATCTTAGAGGGTGATGGTTGATCCCATAACCATTGGTGTGTGACATCAAAGATTGTACACAGGTGCTCGTTGGAGAATGAGTACACCGAACAGGACTCGCCGAGGACTCCTATGTGGTAGTATACCTATCGTCAGATAGCAGTCCTCTGGTGACACTGGTACAGGTTAGTCTGTAGACCCGAGATCGTCATAGAGTCTTGTGTAGCTCCCACTGTGCTTTGATTTCCTCCCTACCACGGCTTAAAGGAGGCGTGCAAACAGGTGAATTTTGGGTACAGTCCTGAGTCACATGGCGGCAATGAGCGATATGAGGGGTTTCGTCTCTCTCGGTATTGGGGGTTGATGTTGCGCTATACTCGATTGGCTATAACTGGAAGTCCCTGGCCAGGGCTGCTGCTGAGATTTACTGATAAGAGTTATCGGTAGTTTCTCGAACTGTTATAGGCCAAACATCGGCATGACTTATCACGTTACTGGGGTCTGACGTTTACCACCCCTAGATATGATATGCGACATATCAGACGAAGAGACCGGACTGTACGGTAGTGTTACTGATAGGCTTCATGGAGAGTATGGAGGAGCTTGCTTATTGATTTTCATATCGCTCAGTACCCGGGTAGCCGTTACGTCCAGCTAGTACCGCTGACCGCTTGTAAGTAATTGATGTGATCATCACCTACTGCTGGCGTATTGATGAGTCTTTAGAGTCCCGCACAAAAGTTTCCTGGTTCGAGGGAAACGAAGTAGGGCACATATGTTGATATGTGCGCGGGACTGATTAAATATGAGTATGTGATACCGTATTATAATCTGGCAGTTGATGTATGTCAGGTTATATGTGATATAACCGGATTATCGAATCTAGTGTTGGTTTGATAATGTGATATTCAGATTAATGATATTAGTCGGCTATATGTGATATAACCGGATTATTAGATCAAGTGTTGATTTAATAATGTGATATATATTATATGTGATATAATTATATCTTAATTAATATCATTAGCTCACTAATTGCTTTATTTATATATATATATATATATATATATATATATATATATATTAATGTATATTTTATATATATATATATATATATATATATTATATGAAGCATGGCATGTTTTTCTATTTTAAGAAAATAGAAAAATGAGGTGTAAATTGTAGAGATATTTGTGGAATGGGCAAGGCATGAGTTTTATTATTTGTATATTAGTCTCGACTCGCTATTCAAGCATGGTTGCAATTTAGAATTGTAATTTTATTCCATACTTGAATAAGTGAGGAAAGAGAGCCATTTTGAGTTTACTCTCATCTTTTTTCTTTCTTCATGCCTTAGCCTTTTCTTGAGCTCTAGCTCTCTCTTGCTCTTTACAATTTTCTTCACTTCACATCCAAGTTCAAACCCTCACATGTGATGTGAATCATTGAACTTGAGAAAACCCTAGTGAGCAAATTAAACCCCTACTTCATCATCACACATTATATTAGCAATTTGATGTGGAGTGTTACCTTCACTAATGAGATTAGTGAAGGGTTAGCTTGAGCTTGTGGCCTTCGGGTGGATCATCTTTGGCGCGAAGATCACGAAGGAGGTTCTTTCATCTTGAAGAGGAGCCTAGTGGAGTCGCGTGGACCACAACCCGGAGCTATTGAAGAGAAGGACTCGAACTACAAAGGTTGTATGCTCTTTTCTTCTCTTTAGTTATCACATCACAAAGGCAAACCCTAATAATCTAGTAAAGATCTTGTTAGTCTAAATTAGCATCTAATAAAATTTAAAATTTGGCATGCTTGATGCCTCTAGAACCTTATGGTGGTGCTAAGGTCGACTTTCAGAGTCGAGACACTGTTTATAATATGATATAATAAAGGATCGTTGGGCAATATATATGCAAACATGCGATAACAAGTGACTTGATGAAAAATAGATTGTACAAGACCTTAGATACGTACCCCTGATGATAATATTGTACAACGATTGATACCGTACGAACTATATGATATACATATGATATTTTGACTCGTACCCTCGATTTTGAGGATGCCGTACGATAGATATTACCGTACGAGATATATATGATGATTGATCCGCACTCTTGACTCGAGGATGCCGTACGATGTATTATACTGTACGTGACGCTATGAGGCTGGATTGCCGACTACTAGAGATATTGACTCGGAATATGTTTAGATTTTCTTATCACTCCGACTAGGTTCTTAGTTTTAGTCTTTTAGTTGTTTGGGTAGATGGTAGACTAAGCTCGAGTCATACCTATTTTCAAAACTAACGAATCGTGAGTATTTTCAAAATACAATCTGAGGGATGCTACGGATTTTCAAAGGACATATCTTTTCTCAACAACACCGTAGCCCCTACTTTTCTAAAAACCACGATTCGTGCTATTTCAAACACCAAAATGGTATGACTCGTATACAGATATATATATTTTATAATGTTGCGTTTACTATTCACTTTTCTATTATATTCATGTTGTTCTCATTGCATTGCATATATACATGTGTTTTTTTAGTTATTATGATCTCGTCTTCTAGGAGACATGTACCATTATTGATGATGCGTATATTGCACATACACTTGCTTGCCGGCTCACACACATCATCATCGGTAATTGCCATGACACGCACACACTAGAGAACCTTTACTTTATTTATATAATCTGATAATCTATAGAAGTAGTATTGTTTAACATTTATGATCTTAAATGCTAGTTTAGACATTGTATTTCTTACTTAGAGGCCACATGCACTTGCATACATACATTCGAGTTATGCACTGATCATTGGCTTTACGTCGGTATTTATTATCTCATTGTATACTCATAGATTATGATTCTTCTTGGAGATATCCGTATTCATGTGATTTCTGGATTTGGGGAAACCGCAAGTGATATTCAAAAACTTATGATTATAATTTTTAAAAGAAAAATGCGGTTTCTCGTGATATGATGTGTGGCGTCCACCATGAGATTTCTCGGTTCTTGAGCCACGTGTGTACACATACCCGATTCGAGGAGAGAGGAGGAACCGTCTGCGGGTACATGGTGGACCCGATGCGGCACCCCGGGGCAAGAAGGCTGTATAGAGAGACGTTGAGTTCGGCAGGGGAGCACTACCGACCGGTGATATTTGGCTCGGCGGACATCCGGAAGATACCGACCGCAATCATGAGATTTGATGATATGGGGCCAATCCGGACAGATGGAGTCCGAGATATGAGATTTATGTGCCGCCGATGGACACGGTTTTCTTGATATTTTCGAGTGTTGATGTTTGGCACTCAGGGTTATCATGATTTTTGTATGTCGATGTTGGACATACCCATTAATGATGCGTTTATGCATAACATGTAGTTATTTTATGACACGGACATGAGTACTTGACCTTACACATATGTCTATATTATCACCCTACTGTTACTTGATGTTATCATGCTATTATTATTATTGTATTGTGCTGTATGACTTAGGAGATAGTCATACATTCAGTTTCTACTCGGTGATGTCTTCTACTCACGAGTTGGCAACTCACCCCCGTTGTGCCTCAGTTTCTTGCAGATTTGGCCGTACAGGTTCCGTAGCGGCTTCGCTGCACACCAGTTCCTTCCGGGTGATTGCTTTGATAGGTGGGTCTACTTGCATCGTGACCAACATTGCATTTTATATTTATTCTATTGTATGTTAGTTATGTATATGCCCTAGAGGCCATTATTATACATATGATGTATATTATAGTGGATGCTTGGATATATAGAGAGAGGACTTTCTTGCTCGACATGATAGTATGCTATCTGGTTGCTTTTTGTCTTAACATGTAGATTTGTATTGTGATACTGTCTTGCTCTCACGTGTTGATAAAACCCTTAGGATGTGTACTTGACTATGAGGACTATGATGGAGATCATACTAGTGGGGCCAAGGTAGTCCACAAGTACATCCTATAATTGTTCCTAGTCGAGGGTGTATCGAGACAGGGCATCGATACTCCAGAGTAGACTAGCGTATACGCTTCTTGACCCATATGATGGGCGATGGATGATCCTACATCCATTGGTGTTTGATATCAAAGATGGTATACGGGTGCTCAGTGGAGACTGGGTACACTGAACGGACTCGCCGAGAACTCCTAGTTGGTATTATACCTATCGTCAGATAGCAGTTCTCTGGTGACACTGGTACAGGTTAGTCTGTTGACCCGAGATCGTCATAGAGTCTTGTGTGATTCCCACTGTGCTTTGATTTCCATCATACCACGTCCAAGAGGGTGTGCAAAAAGGTGGCTTTTGTTGGATAAAGTGCCCTCAAAGTCAATTATTGGATCGCAGGTACGTGATTGCAATGATTGAGGGAGGACCTATACCGATATGAAAGTCTTGCTTGAGATGATAGTATGCTATCTGGTTTGTCTTTATCATTATGATAGAGCCCATAGGATTCTTGCTTGACTGCCAGCAGTATGATGGCGATCATATATGTAGGAGCTGGGGTCTATAAGCACATCCTTAAAGTGTCCCTAGTCGTGGGAGTTTCGAGACAGGGCATCGATACTCCAAAGTAGACTAGTGTATACAGTCGAGACCCCAACGAGGGGCGGTGGCCGGTCTCACGAGCCATTGGTGTTAGTTGGATCACCTAAGATGTATACAGGTGCTCATTGGGTTATGAGTGCACAAGACAGGACTCGCCGGGTGTTAGTTGTATGTATGCCCTAGAGGCCAGTATTGTACAGATTATGTATATTATATTGGATGCTTGGACATATATATAGAGATGACTTTCTTGCTCGACATGATAGTATGCTATCTGGTTGATCTTTATCTTAACATGTACACTAGTCTCTTTATACTGTCTTATAGTTACATGTTGGTAAAGCCCTTAGGATATGTACTTGACTACCTGGACTGTGATGAAGATCATACTAGTGGGGACATGGTAGTCCATAAGTACATCCTTCAAGGTCCCTAGTCGTGGGTGTATCGAGACGGGGCATCGATATACCAGAGTAGACTAGCGTATACGCTTCTCGACCCATGAGATGGGCGATGGATGATCCCATATCCATTGGTGTTTGACATCAGAGATGGTGTATGGGTGCTCAGTGGAAACTGGGTACACTGGACGGACTCGCCGAGAACTCCCAGATGGTATTATACCTCACGTCAGATGGCAGTTCTCAGGTGACACTTGTACAGGTTAGTCTGTAGACCCGAGATCGTCATAGAGTCTTGTGTGATTCCCACTGTGCTTTTATCTCCACCTTACCACGTCCATGAGGGCGTGCAAAACGGTGGTCTTTGGGCACAGTCCCGAGTCACATGGAGGCAATGAGCGATAGGAGGGGTTTCGTCTCTCCCGGTATTAGGGGTTGATGTTGCGCAGTGCTCGATTGGCCATAGCAGGAAAGTCCCTGGCCAGGGCTGATCAGAGATTTGCTGGTAAGTGTTACCAGTAGTTTCTCGACCCGTTATGAGCCTCACATCGGCACGACTTATCGGATTATTGGGGTCTGACGTTTACCACCCCTAGACTTGATATGCGACATATCAGACGAAGAGACCGGACTGTATGGTAAGTGTTACTGGTCGGATTCGCAGGAGTGTGAGCGGGATAGCTCGTCGATCTTCTGATCGCTCAATACCCGGGTGGCCGTTACGTTTAGCAGACCGCTTGCGGCTTGTGGGTGTTTGATATGATCATCATCTGCTACCGGCGTATTGACGAGTCTTTAGAGTCCTACACAGAGGTTTCCTGGCTCAAGCGAAACGAAATAGGAGCGCATATGAGATATGTGCAGGACCGAGAATAATGCGTGTATGTGATACCACATTTCATTCTCGCGATATATGTTTCGATTGGTTATATTCGATATGACCTAGTTATCGAATCATTGATTCGATAAATCGATACATTGGATTCTAGTCGGTTATGTGCGACATGACCGGATCATTGAATCAAATGTTGATTTAATGATTTAATGCATAATTATATATTTGATATATTGCATTGCATTAACTAGTATTGGTTCACTTTAAACGGATTTTTCTCACTTGATGCACATTGTATATGTGATATGCTTTAGTGCACTACTTTGTATCATGTTTGATGATACTTGATAATGTGGTTAAGTGTAAAGGGTTAAACCATGGTTAAGTGATGATTAGGGTTTGGGTTTTTCATTTATTTATTTGTTTATTTATTTGGAAAGGATTAAGTTGAGAATGGTGGCTTAGTTTGGAGCTATGTTGAAGCTTCTTGAAGCTTTGACAAAGTCCACCATCCTTATCTCATCCTTAACCCTAACCACTCTAACTAACCTTGGTTTAATCTCTACACTTGACCATGGTCAAGATATGATAAGTATTCATATTAGTTTTATTTTTAAAAATAGAAGACTTATCATTCTTGCTTCATCTTCATCTTCTTCTTCTTCTTCAAGCTTGCTACTTTAATGGCAACTTGAGATCTAGTGAGATAAATCCAATTCTAAAGTGAACCCACCTCCTATTTCTTCACCCTCTACCTCTTGCCAAGTTGTTTTGGGTGTTTTCTTCATAAGTTTCACAACTTTGTGAAGTCGGAGCTTGAGCTTGTGCAACCTCGACGTAGATCGTCTTTGACACGAAGCCGACGACCTATTCCGCACGTTTCTCCGATGAAGCCGTCACGAGAGTCCAAGGTTCAAGATGGACAGCGAGAGGACACCCTCGTGGAGCTAAGGAAGTGGGTATCCGGATCTACAAAGGTTGTAGCATCTTAACTTTAGTTAAATTGTTAACTAGATTTATATTTCGCCTAGAATTCTAGCGACGATCCGTAGTCTAGGGTTTCTCGGCACCATAATTTTTAAAATTGGCATGTTTGATGCCTTGTGAGACCTCTATAGGATGCCTAGGAACCTTTCACTGGTATCAGAGCCTAGCTAGAGCCTTAGGCGAAGTCTAGACGCGATTTGAAGCCCGAACGAACCCGAAACCCTAAACTTATCTTGCTCTCTGGACTTTTTCCAATTTCTGGGATTTTTCAAGATTAAAAATTCCCAAAAAATTCAGCAGGTAATATTATGAGTTACTGTGAAACACGTGTCGATAACTCCATAAAGTAGGCGTGGAACCGCGGCCCCCACCATGGGATTAGCGGCGGTTCCGCGGCCACTTAGTGGTGTTACACCACGTGGCTTGCACAGTAATTCGTTTCCTGTAGTGCTGAGTCTTCTGGAAATTTTTAATAATTTTTCAAGAGTTAATTTTTCTGGAGTTGTTTTGGGGATTCGGTATTTCGATCGGGGTATCAAATTTCGTCTTTGTGTTTTTCCGGATAATTTATAGAATATGTTAAAAAGGTTCGACCGGATATAAATACCCAATTTTTCCCCTGTCGGGAAATTTCCAAGTGTTGGATTTTTTCGAAGTTTAACGACGTTCTAAGTAGTGCAAGTAACGCGATGGACCCTCTAGAAGACAACAAACCTTAACTCGATTATGTGACCGTCTTGAACTGCCCTTTGAACCTTCGGGTTTGGGGCAGTACGGCGTGCCACATGTGAGGCGTTGGCTTGACCCTTCTACGGCTGGACCGTCGGTACTGAGGCACGAACTGAATGTTGTTAGACTTATTTCATGTGTTGAGCTGTATCGGGAAAACTTGGGTATTCGGCTATTCGATCGGAAAGTTTAACATTTTCTGTTTATCTGGAATGTGATACAATAATTGGAATTCACAAACAGTTATGTGATAACTGAATGAATGTTATAAATCTAGCAATTTAGTCCCATATGATATTGAAAAGAGTTTTCGATAATGAGACTAAAATGCGGGATTTATATCTGTTAGGCATGCGATGTCTAAAGAGATTGCGGATTCCAATTGTTGTAGTTTTACACTTTTTTTTCTGTGACCGTAAGTGTAGTATGTTCATATCGCCGGTTTCGTTGCTATACGTCAACGACAATTGGGGTATGCATACTTACTTACGTTGATGACATGTGATGTTATGTGTTGCTGGATATGTTATATTGGATCATCGTATTCGAATAGCCGGGAGTTTTTATGTGAGATGAGTGTTTTTCATTTTCATTCATGTAAAAACTTGTATGTAATATTCTTTTATTTGGGGCACTTCCAGGTAGCGGAAGCTGTCACCCTTTGTATATTATTTACTTTTCCGCATTAGGATAGACCCAAGGAGGGGAGCACAAGTAACCGGGTTCTAGGGTCCAGTGGGAGACCAACTCGAGGAGTCGAGTCCGGGTCTCCTAACCCTAGAATTGGCAGGGTTGCTTGCCGCTCCCGTAGGGCTCTAGGGGTGTGGGATTGGCTATTCATCACGACCGTGGAATCCGTGTTTTATACTGGCTCGTATTGAAAACACGGACGTCCTAGTATATCCAATATTTCATATGTTTATTCTGCTGCGATATCTGTGTTGTGACTCTGTGATGGATATAGTATATAGTATATATGATATATTATATAGACGTTACTTATGTTTTACACCCGCGCTAGCCCTGCCCTGCTCTGTCGTTAGTTACCTAACCTAACGGTGCACGAGGGGACATCGAGGCGAATGCGGATGGCATAAGTGTACGTCATATCTATCTGTGATGTTTAGGTATTTAAATGATGGGACTTCATTAATGTGATTAATGAAAGATAAGAAACCTAAGATGTTGTAGAATCGAATTTTAAAATAAAACAGGTAGCTACAGTTCTTGCTTTGCACAGCGGTATATATGATATACCCCGCACCTTATTCGATGAGGAAAGGACCGAGATCCCTTTACCGGGAGTGACTCCTTTAGCAATAACTGGCAGATGCTACACACTCGGTTTGCTTTTCACTGCTTTTGGGTTTTTGCTTTGCACAGCGATATATATGATATATCCTGCACCTCATTCGACGAGGAAAGGACCGAGATCCCTTCACCGGGAGTGACTCCTTTAGCAAAACTAGAAAAGCCTCAAAATCGCTCCATTTCAAAACTTCATTTGATTCTACAACGATATCAAGTTCATTACGCTCATGGTTTTTATGAAAAACCTGCGTAGCCCTCCGTCATTTCAGATAAAGACTGTTTAGTATTCGTGCTGCGTTTGTTGGCCTTTGTCAAGGCGTAGTGTGCGGTAGCTGAATAGTGCTTATCTGTTTGTGCATATGATGCAGATTGTTTCAGGGTAGTCGTACGACCTTGTTGGCCTTTGTCAAGGGTCGTGCGGGTGGGTTTGATTCAATCAAGAAATAACGGGTTGAACTTGACTAGCATCCTGTGATTTGTTGGCCTTTGTCAAGGTCATAGGACACTAGGGGCAAAATATTATCGGGAATTTCAAGTGTTGAAATTTGCAATGAGATTGCATACCTTCTATGAGATAGTTGGATCCCGATACCCGCTGCGAGTAGGAGTTACTCCTGGGAGAGTTTTACACAGTGCAATTAGCCGATCAAGTAGGTGTCTAGAAAGGTGTCAACGGGGTTACGCCTCTGGGAAAACGAGGTTTACATTAATTAGGTTCGTGCGAAAGCACGGGGGACCTCCCTCAAAGTACCGACACTGGCCTGGCTGAAAGATTGGCGAACCTGTAGTGTGTAATTAATCCCGGCTAGTCTTTTCTTTTAGGGTTTGAAGGAAGATTTGATAAAAAGCAGTGGGAGCCATCCTGATTAGATAAGATAATAACCAATCTGATCTTGCACGAGCATACGCTAAAGTGTTTTCTTCTCTCTCTCTCCAGGTAGCGACCAGTTCATGCCTTAATCAAGATAATAATATGGATGTATTGACCGAACCCGCATGTTATACTGTGCTGGGGAATGTTGGTTCCGTTCTTTCCTGTAAGAGTTATAGGAATGAACAGGATACAGGGGAATACCAGGATTCCCATGCCACCCGAATGAAGAAAGTACATGTTGATGCATTTTCTTCGGGTGTGTTCGTTACAGAGAACTGTTTCTCCATTTGCTCTACGTCCTGGGTATTAGATACCGGGTCAGGATCCCATATATGTAATCAGTTACATGGGCTTAGGAAAGGTAGAGAACTTGGAGAAGGTGATAAAGACATTAGAGTTGGAAATGGTGCAATTGTTGCAGCTAAGACTGTCGGAGAATATCACCTTGTATTACCAACTGGAAATACATTGGTTCTGAACGAATGCTATTACATGCCGAACCTGATATGCAACATTATATCGGTTTCTTTATTAAGTAAAGAGGGATATAATTTTGTATTACAGGACAATGTTATGAACATTTTCCATAACCAAAAGTTGGTTGGATCAGGCACGTTATGCAGTGGCATTTATGTTCTAAATCAATCAACAGTCCTGAGCATAACAAACACACACAAGAGGAAGAGTTCTGAACTCAATGAATCCTTCTTGTGGCATTGTAGACTGGGTCACATCAATGCGACACGACTAACTAAGTTGCATAAAGATGGATATTTAAATCCGTTTGAATTTTCATCTTATGACACTTGCCAGTCATGTCTCAAAGGCAAGATGACCAAAACTCCGTTTACGGGACACGGAGAAAGAGTTACCGAACTCTTGGGACTGATACATAGTGATGTATGCGGTCCCATGTCTACACATGCCAGGGATGGTTCTTCATACTTCATTACATTCACTGACGATCTCTCTAGGTTCGGGTATGTGTTCCTGATGAAACACAAATCAGAAGCTTTTGAGAAATTTAGGGAATATAAGCAAGAAGTTGAGAACCAAACCGGAAAAAGTATTAAAATCCTACGATCTGATCGAGGAGGAGAATACTTAAGCAATGAATTCCTGGACTTCCTAAAAGAGAATGGGATTCTCTCTCAGCTGACTCCTCCATATACACCACAGCACAACGGTGTATCAGAACGGAGGAACCGCACCCTATTAGATATGGTGCGCTCTATGATGAGCACAGCTGAGTTACCTATTTCCTTCTGGGGTTATGCGCTGGAGACAGCAGCATACCTATTGAATCAAGTTCCATCTAAATCTGTACCTACCACGCCATATGAGATATGGAGTGGGAAGAGACCATGTCTTAAACGAGTTAAGATATGGGGTTGCCCGGCCTATGTCAAAAGGCAAAATCCGGACAAACTCGAGGCACGGTCAGTTCTATGCAAGTTTGTGGGATATCCCAAACATTCACATGGATATCTTTTCTACCATACAGAGGAACAAAAAGTGTTTGTTTCTCGCCATGCCACCTTTTTGGAAAAGGAATTTCTTGCAAAAGAAATTAGTGGCGATGAGGTAGAACTGGAAGAAATTCCGGCTACACAAACTCAAACTGAAGATTTAGTGGAACCAGAGGATTCAGTAGCTCCCGACGAACCTCAGCCTCTCCGCCGATCTAGTAGGGTTCCTCGCCAACCTGGGAGATACTACGGTTTTCTCATGGACGGTGGAAGCGAGGATTGCATCATGGATGATGATGACCCAACTAGCTTCGAGCAGGCCATCACGAGTAGGGACTCAGTGAAATGGCTGGATGCTATGCGGTCCGAGATGGAATCCATGTACACCAACAAAGTATGGACTTTGGAAATTGCTCCTGAAGGGGTAAAACCCATTGGGAGCAAGTGGATCTTCAAGAAGAAACTTGGTGTAGATGGGAAAGTGGAGACTTTCAAAGCTAGACTTGTAGCAAAGGGTTTTCGTCAAAGACCAGGTGTGGACTATGACGAGACCTTTTCTCCAGTGGCTATGCTTAAATCCATCCGAATCATGCTTGCCATTGCTGCCTTTCATGACTACGAAATCTGGCAAATGGATGTTAAGACCGCCTTTCTAAATGGTGATTTAGAAGAGTGTGTGTACATGACTCAGCCAGAGGGCTTCGTAGACAGTGGGAGCAGCAAGAAGGTGTGCAAGCTGCTTAAATCCATTTATGGATTAAAGCAAGCATCGCGGAGTTGGAACATCTGCTTTGACGTCGTTATCAAAGAGTTTGATTTCGTCAAAAATCCAGATGAACCTTGTATCTACAAGAAGGTGGCAGAGAGTAAGGTTGTCTTCCTCGTATTGTACGTGGACGACATACTCTTGATAGGAAATGATATTCCTATGCTGCAATCGGTCAAGCTCTTCTTATCACAAAGATTCTCAATGAAAGATCTTGGTGATGCCTCCTGCATATTGGGGATCAGGATCTATAGAGATAGATCCAAACGGATTTTGGGATTGTCCCAATCCAGGTACATTGACACCATACTAAAGAGGTTTAGTATGGAAGAGTCCAAGCGTGGGAATATGCCCACGATCTCTGGAGTCACTCCCTCCAAAGAGATGTCTCCCAAGACTGATTTGGAGAGAGCTCGCATGCAAGGGATACCCTATGCTTCGGCGGTAAGCTCTATCATGTATGCGATGCTATGTACCAGACCCGATGTAGCATACTCACTAAGTGTAGTGAGCAGGTATCAAGCTGATCCTGGAAAGAGTCACTGGACAGCTGTGAAGAGCATTCTCAAGTACTTGCGAAGGACTAGAGATATGTTCTTGGTGTATGGTAACGGAGAACTCCAAGTGGAGTCCTTTACCGATTCGAGCTTCCAGTGTGATAAGGACGACTCTAAGTCGCAGTCGGGCTTTGTCTTTACCCTTTACGGAGGGGCGGTTAGCTGGAAGAGTTCCAAGCAGGAAACCGTGGCAGACTCGACGATGGAGGCTGAATACATCGCTGCCAACGATGCTGCTAAAGAAGCTGTCTGGATCAAGAAGTTCATTTCTGAACTTGGAGTGGTTCCATCCATTAAGCATCCAATACCTTTGTATTGCGATAACAATGGAGCGGTGGCTTTGGCCAAGGAACCCAGGTCCCATCAGCGGTCCAGGCATATTCTGAGGCGGTATCACCTGATCCGGGAGATAGTTGATCGCCGGGAGATCGAGGTCAGGAGGGTTGACACGAAGAACAACACGGCGGATCCACTCACGAAGGCCATTCCCCAGATACAGTTTGAGAGACTCTTCGGGATGCTCGGTATGAGATACTACAGCAGCTGGCCCTAGTGCAAGTGGGAGATTGTTAGTTGTATGTATGCCCTAGAGGCCAGTATTGTACAGATTATGTATATTATATTGGATGCTTGGACATATATATAGAGATGACTTTCTTGCTCGACATGATAGTATGCTATCTGGTTGATCTTTATCTTAACATGTACACTAGTCTCTTTATACTGTCTTATAGTTACATGTTGGTAAAGCCCTTAGGATATGTACTTGACTATCTGGACTGTGATGCAGATCATACTAGTGGGGACATGGTAGTCCATAAGTACATCTTTCAAGGTCCCTAGTCGTGGGTGTATCGAGACGGGGCATCGATATACCAGAGTAGACTAGCGTATACGCTTCTCGACCCATGAGATGGGCGATGGATGATCCCATATCCATTGGTGTTTGAAATCAGAGATGGTGTACGGGTGCTCAGTGGAGACTGGGTACACTGGACGGACTCGCCGAGAACTCCCAGATGGTATTATACCTCACGTCAGATGGCAGTTCTCAGGTGACACTTGTACAGGTTAGTCTGTAGACCCGAGATCGTCATAGAGTCTTGTGTGATTCCCACTGTGCTTTGATCTCCACCTTACCACGTCCATGAGGGCGTGCAAAACGGTGGTCTTTGGGCACAATCCCGAGTCACATGGAGGCAATGAGCGATAGGAGGGGTTTCGTCTCTCCCGGTATTGGGGGTTGATGTTGCGCAGTGCTCGATTGGCCATAGCAGGGAAGTCCCTGGCCAGGGCTGATCAGAGATTTGCTGGTAAGTGTTACCAGTAGTTTTTCGACCCGTTATGAGCCTCACATCGGCACGACTTATCGGGTTATTGGGGTCTGACGTTTACCACCCCTAGACTTGATATGCGACATATTAGACGAAGAGACCGGACTGTATGGTAAGTGTTACTGGTCGGATTCGCAGGAGTGTGAGCGGGCTAGCTCGTCGATCTTCTGATCACTCAATACCTGGGTGGCCGTTACGTTTAGCAGACCGCTTGCGGCTTGTGGGTGTTTGATATGATCATCATCTGCTACCGGCGTATTGACGAGTCTTTAGAGTCCTACACAGAGGTTTCCTGGCTCAAGCGAAACGAAATAGGAGCGCATATGAGATATGTGCAGGACCGAGAATAATGCGTGTATGTGATACCGCATTTCATTCTCGCGATATATGTTTCGATTGGTTATATTCGATATGACCTAGTTATCGAATCATTGATTCGATAAATCGATACATTGGATTCTAGTCGGTTATGTGCGACATGACCGGATCATTGAATCAAATGTTGATTTAATGATTTAATGCATAATTATATATTTGATATATTGCATTGCATTAACTAGTATTGGTTCACTTTAAACGGATTTTTCTCACTTGATGCACATTGTATATGTGATATGCTTTAGTGCACTACTTTGTATCATGTTTGATGATACTTGATAATGTGGTTAAGTGTAAAGGGTTAAACCATGGTTAAGTGATGATTAGGGTTTGGGTTTTTCATTTATTTATTTGTTTATTTATTTGGAAAGGATTAAGTTGAGAATGGTGGCTTAGTTTGGAGCTATGTTGAAGCTTCTTGAAGCTTTGACAAAGTCCACCATCCTTATCTCATCCTTAACCCTAACCACTCTAACTAACCTTGGTTTAATCTCTACACTTGACCATGGTCAAGATATGATAAGTATTCATATTAGTTTTATTTTTAAAAATAGAAGACTTATCATTCTTGCTTCATCTTCATCTTCTTCTTCTTCTTCAAGCTTGCTACTTTAATGGCAACTTGAGATCTAGTGAGATAAATCCAATTCTAAAGTGAACCCACCTCCTATTTCTTCACCCTCTACCTCTTGCCAAGTTGTTTTGGGTGTTTTCTTCACAAGTTTCACAACTTTGTGAAGTCGGAGCTTGAGCTTGTGCAACCTCGACGTAGATCGTCTTTGACACGAAGCCGACGACCTATTCCGCACGTTTCTCCGATGAAGCCGTCACGAGAGTCCAAGGTTCAAGATGGACAGCGAGAGGACGCCCTCGTGGAGCTAAGGAAGTGGGTATCCGGATCTACAAAGGTTGTAGCATCTTAACTTTAGTTAAATTGTTAACTAGATTTATATTTCGCCTAGAATTCTAGCGACGATCCGTAGTCTAGGGTTTCTCGGCACCATAATTTTTAAAATTGGCATGTTCGATGCCTTGTGAGACCTCTATAGGATGCCTAGGAACCTTTCACTGGTATCAGAGCCTAGCTAGAGCCTTAGGCGAAGTCTAGACGCGATTTGAAGCCCGAACGAACCCGAAACCCTAAACTTATCTTGCTCTCTGGACTTTTTCCAATTTCTGGGATTTTTCAAGATTAAAAATTCCCAAAAAATTCAGCAGGTAATATTATGAGTTACTGTGAAACACGTGTCGATAACTCCATAAAGTAGGCGTGGAACCGCGGCCCCCACCATGGGATTAGCGGCGGTTCCGCGGCCACTTAGTGGTGTTACACCACGTGGCTTGCACAGTAATTCGTTTCCTGTAGTGCTGAGTCTTCTGGAAATTTTTAATAATTTTTCAAGAGTTAATTTTTCTGGAGTTGTTTTGGGGATTCGGTATTTCGATCGGGGTATCAAATTTCGTCTTTGTGTTTTTCCAGATAATTTATAGAATATGTTAAAAAGGTTCGACCGGATATAAATACCCAATTTTTCCCCTGTCGGGAAATTTCCAAGTGTTGGATTTTCTCGAAGTTTAACGACGTTCTAAGTAGTGCAAGTAACGCGATGGACCCTCTAGAAGACAACAAACCTTAACTCGATTATGTGACCGTCTTGAACTGCCCTTTGAACCTTCGGGTTTGGGGCAGTACGGCGTGCCACATGTGAGGCGTTGGCTTGACCCTTCTACGGCTGGACCGTCGGTACTGAGGCACGAACTGAATGTTGTTAGACTTATTTCATGTGTTGAGCTGTATCGGGAAAACTTGGGTATTCGGCTATTCGATCGGAAAGTTTAACATTTTCTGTTTATCTGGAATGTGATACAATAATTGGAATTCACAAACAGTTATGTGATAACTGAATGAATGTTATAAATCTAGCAATTTAGTCCCATATGATATTGAAAAGAGTTTTCGATAATGAGACTAAAATGCGGGATTTATATCTGTTAGGCATGCGATGTCTAAAGAGATTGCGGATTCCAATTGTTGTAGTTTTACACTTTCTTTTCTGTGACCGTAAGTGTAGTATGTTCATATCGCCGGTTTCGTTGCTATACGTCAACGACAATTGGGGTATGCATACTTACTTACGTTGATGACATGTGATGTTATGTGTTGCTGGATATGTTATATTGGATCATCGTATTCGAATAGCCGGGAGTTTTTACTGGAAGGTATTCCAGTAGTATCTCAGGGTGTTTTGGGCTGCTCTCTGACACGACTTATACAACTATTGGGGGTCTGACGTTTACCAGCCCCCTAGGCCCTATATGCGATACTCATAGACGAACGGACCGGACTGTATGGATATTGTCAATGTTAGACTCAGTAGGGTTTCTGGATGAGTTCGCTCGTCAGCTTCCCTTCCGATCAATACATAGGCAACCGTTACGTACAGCTAGTACCTCTGACGTGTTAGAGGTTATACCCAGTGACAGTGTGTTGATGAGTCATTAGAGTCCCCCACAGACAGTTTCCTAAGTTCGGGAGAAACGTTGTAGAGGCCGTATGGTTTTATGGCAGGGTTCGGAAAATGCACGTGCGTTTACGCACGTGTCATTTTTCGGGCAGATAATACTGGCAGGCTTTGGATTAAGCCGGATCCAAGTATTATACTGTGTAGATATAATATCTTTGTCTCAGTTGCATCTATATTCGGTCGTAATACAAATGCGGGTATGTTTATACTGTTACGGGGTTATCCTGAAATTCGTTTCGGGATTGCTTTTGGAAGTTGCCAGTTGCCAGTTTTCTATCACCCGTATTATACATTCGGTTTAATACAGATTTATCTTTTCTTGGGTGAGTCATGAGGTGAGTCATGGTTCTAGATGGTTCTAGATGGTGACTTGGCTTGTGAGTCATTAGTTCATTAATGAAGCATTAAATGAGTGGTGATGTGTTATGATGACTAGATTATGATTCAATGTTTGCATTGATGATAAATGCAAGGTGTTAGATGACTCATTTCTTCATTAATGCTTATGATCACCCCTTCCTCTCTCCTACACTCACCTCCCTCCTATATGTTATGGCCGGCCCCTCTCTTGTGAGGATGTGTGGTTTTTTTTATTTGGAAAAAGATTAGGGTTTTGCTTCATGAAAATTAAGATTGCTCATTTCTCATTTTCACCCGATCCAAAAGGCAACTTCATTAACCGTTCGTCCATAGCTTTGGACATAATGAGACAAAGTGTTCTACTCATTCTCTACATCAATCTTGATCATCTCTTTTGGCAAACTTGATGATCGAGTTGCCTCGGTTCAGAGGCGGGAGCCCGTTTAAAGATCCGTCGACGTGGTGCCACCTGGATGAGAAGACTGGAGATTCAGGAGATCGGAACAGCCGCAACAAAGCGTGGGATGATGGTTGAAGACCAAAGGACTCGGATCGTTCGGTATAACATTTCTACCCACTTTGTAGTTTGTTAGTTTAGCTTTAATGGCAGATCCGGGTTATAGTATGCGATAGCGCCAACTAAAAAGTTTTTGTTCCGCATTTGGCGTCTGTTAGACGGCCGGGGCGCTACCGTACACTTACAGTGGTATCAGAGCCTCACCATTAAGCTTTACTAATTTGTGCTAACGCGTTTAAAACATCGATCGAGCGGAATTTTCAAAATCGCAATTTCATGTGTTAAAGTTTCTGTTAATTTTAAATCTGTTCAAAAAATTATTCTGACAATACCAGAAAATCGTGCAGGCTTTTATTAGAAAACAGAAGAAATTCGATCCACTGATCCGACCGTACAGCCGCGGATCCGCCGCCAAAGCCATGCTTTAGCCGCGGAAGCGCGGCCGTCTTGGTGAGTCAGTGGGCCATATTTCTTCTGTAGCTTCTACATGGAAAATTGTAGTTTCTGGAACTGTTCTTTTGGGCCCAGTGTTTGTTACTGTACAGCAGATATTGTGGGGCCCACTTCGAGAAGTTTTGTCGATTGAAATTTTAAACATGTTAGTTTACAGTACTTATATTATATCTCCGACCGGGAATGTCATTTGAGCGGTAAATTGCGTCTAATTGCTATAGTCCTTTTAGACGGATTTGCGAACGTAACATTCGCGTTGATGTTCTGTGTTGTGCTGTGATGTTGCGGATATGTCGTGGTGGATAGCAGTGTGCAATGGTAGTGCTGTTTGGATTTATTTGTACATTTGATATTGCGGGGTGAGCGTCCAACATGTGGACTGCCGTCACTGCTTGTTTGTATAATATTCTTTTGGGGCACGACCGGGTTGAGGTCGATATACCCGTTGTACATATTTTTATTTCTGTACTAGGTTTGCCCCGCGATGGAGTGCACGGATAGCCGGGTTCTGGAGGGCAACGGGTCCGTATCTCATGGCTATGAGAGGCAGAGGGGCCTCACTCTAGAATTGGCAGACTATTCGCCGCACTCGTAGGGGGTACAGGTTGACCCAAGGAGGGGAGCTCAAGTTACCGGATTCCGTGAAGTGCCGGGTGGTCCATTCATTTTGCTGTAGGGGGCTGCCTCGCTTCAGGTTTTGGCGGGTAACTTGCCGCACCCGTAGGGGTCTAGGTTTCATTGCACAGGCTATCCAAACGACCAGGGGAACGTCGGATTTCAGTAGCGGCTCTGTGAAACCCGGGGATCCCAGATTATCAGTATTGTTCTGTGCTGCTTATTATTTTTCTGTGATGTTGCATTTATCATGCCTGGAGCGATTATTATATATTTATATATACTAGTAGATGTTGTATATGTTTTGCACCCGCGCTAGCCCAGTTCCCGCTCTGTCGTTAGTTAAGTAACCTAACGGGTAATGACGGGACCCAGTGACGAATGCGGATGGCATATACGTACATTTAATTTTCGTTCTTTTCTGGTGTGATTAATTGATAGGTCTGCATTGATTCTTATCAATGCAAGGATAAAACAAACCTATATTTGATGTTGTTAGAACAAATTTTAAAAGGAGCTATTACAAAGATGTTTTCTTTTGTTATGCACAGTGGTATTCGGTTATGAATATCCTGCACCTCATTCGACGATGCAAGGGCCGAGATCCCTTCACCGGGAGTGACCTCTTTAGCAAAGGTTTTCGCCACTATATTTTTATAAAAAGCTATCAGGTTCCTTCAACGAGATCAAGTTCATTACGTTAAAGGTTTTTCGCCAAAAACCAGTCGTAACCCTCCGTCATTGCTTAAGGATGGTCAGTAGTATTCAAGCTATGTTTGTTGGCCTACGTCAAGGCACAGTGTTTGGTAGCTGCTGGGGTATTCATTTGTTGCATAGATAGATGCATTAGTTTAGGACAGACGTACAACCTTGTTGGCCTACGTCAAGGGCATGTATGATGGACCTAAATTAATCAGGACAACGACGGGCAGAACTTGACATGTGACTTATGATTTGTTGGCCTATGTCAAGGTCATAAGAGCATGGGATTAAAATTACATCGGGAGTTTCGAACATACAAGAAACTTGCCATACTTGCGCATACCTTCTGGAGTGTGATAACTTGAGTGGCTTCCATCAAGTTATCATGCGATGATAGTTGGATCCCGATTCTTACTGATGAGTTGGTTTACTCTTCGGGTGATCCCGATTAATTCTTCTTTCAGGTTTGGAGGAGAATTTGAGACTACAGTGGGAGGTTTCCTGATTAGATAAAGTGATAACCATTCTGATCTAGGTTAGAGTGCACGCAGAGTGTTTCTTCTCTCTCTCTCTTTGGCAGCGATCTTTGACCGACCCTAGACTATAACTCAGTGACCAAGTTGACCGAACCTTCTTAAAATACTGGCTTTTGGATTGTCCGAGTTGCATAAGTCATTGCTGCTCCTTCTTTTACCCTTTGTATTTCTCAGAACACCCCGTATTATTACGGATATCCACTTCCATTGGATAGATCCATCGTATGGTTATATACGAACTCGGAGGGATTTCTTCTAGGATGGATCCAGGTTCAGGAGAAATAGAATTGGTTTAATTCAGTTGTCTTCTATTATGACCTTCTCTTAGGTTGCGAGGGCTCCTTTGTTTAGGAGAGTACACCTATTACGCTTATTGGATAGTCTTATTCCGAACCATAGGCAGGTGCCGAAAGGTAGGGAATGAAGAAAACCAATTAGCCTAAGTAGAGTGTACAGAAGGTAATAACTAAAGACAAAATAAAGGGATTAGAAAGAGGGCAAAGTAAATTGCGACTGCTATCATTCACGATCAAACCGCGTACTTCATCGCCACTCCTATTTCACCTTTGCTTTTTTCCCCAGTTCGGAAGAAATAGAATAAGGTATTATTCAGTTGTCTTTTATCATCACCTTCTCTCAAGTTGCGAGTACTCCTTGGTTTAGGAAGGTACACCTATTATGCTTACTGGATAGTATTCTTCCAAACCATAGGCCGGTGCCGAACGGTAGGGAAGGAAGAAAACCACTTAGCCTAATGATGGTGTACAGAAGGTAATGAATAAAGACAAATAAAGGAATTTAGGGAGATGGCAAACAAATATACGGTTAAAGTCATGAATTGGATTATGGAAGAGGCATTACAAAGAATACCAGGATACCCCTTCGAAACATTTTCATGTTTCAATTACACTGTGCATTGTTAATTGTAAACTGATTTCCCAATTAAACCCTTGCTCCAGGGTATGTATTTACCAAGTATGATTCTCACATCTGATTGGTTTTACAAATGATGAGTGGGAGTAAGCTATTGGGAATTAGGTGACCATCCTCATTATATCGGAATTCTTTGTAATTGGTGATATTTGAGGAAATCGCCTGGGTACAGTTTTCAACCTACGACTCACAGGTTTTGAGTTATTCGACTCAGCGGACTTATACAGAGTATTGTATGTTGTCCAGAGTCCGTCAGGACAAAGGGGTTGGTCCTCGTACTATGTTCTGTTTACTTATGACTTCTCTAGATTTTAGACAAGTGTTTCGTAGAAATACAAGGTCTAAGTTTTGAGAAGTTGTGGGTATAAGAATAAAGTAGAGAACCAGGTGTCACAAGTATCGGGATTCTTCAAGGAGATCGAAGATGTAGATTCTTGTGATTGGTATTCAGATAATAGTAATGGTTTTGAGAAACTTGTTTCTCTTTCAGGTTACTCATAATTAGATGTATTCCTAAGTTGAGTAATGTCGATTAGCCTCTCTCCATTAAGTTGATATGCACTGGAGACAGCTGCATGATTAGAATCTGGTTCCAATTAAATAAGTGCCAAAGTTTCTATGTTGGATATAGAATGGTTCATATCTTAACGATGTTAAGGTACGGGGAGTTGTCCAGCTTATGCTTCAAACCAGACACTGGATAACTCAAGGCACGTTTCTATAATGGCAGTTTGTGGGTTGACCCTGGCTTTGACGAGGGTTGATTTTTTACCATCTGGAAGATCAATAGTGATATTTTTCTTGACTCGCCACAGTTTTAGTAAAATGGATTTTTTCAGAAAACAGTAGTGGGAGTATGGTAGAACTGGAAGTGATTCCAGAACCGCAAACGATTACGGAAAATTTAATAGGGCCTATATATTCAATCAGGTTTGACATTCCAATAGCCACTCCGCAGATATGGTGGGTAACCTCAGACACCCGAGAGGTACTCCGGTAGCCTCAAGGACGGTGACAGGGAGGTTCTTGTTTACCCAGACGTGACACTACTGTTGTTCCAGACTATGAGACCCGGCAGGAGGATAAGTATAGCGTCGTTCTAAACTAGATTTAGAAGTGTACGTATATATTATTCTGCCAGAGGGTTGTCGTAGTCAGTGGGAGTAGCGGAAGCATAGTGGGCAAGTAGCTTATGTCTATTTATAGGCTTAAGCACATATAGCGGAGATAAGATCATCTATTTTTGATGTGACAGTCATGGGTTTGACTTCATCAGAATATGGGATGGATCTGGTAAGAAGGTAGTAGGGTGTGATGTCCTGGTATTTGGATGACATACACGGAGTAGGAAGTAAAATTCCTATACTACGATCGGTTGTACTGTGGTCGTCACACAGTTGTTTCTCCACAAAGGATATAGATATAATATCTGACATTCTGGTTACTAGATCTATGGTTTTAGATCTAGATTTGGGTAGTTTCCCAATGTGGGTACTTTGACAGGATTCTAATGGTATTTTAGAATAGATGACTCCTGGCATGGTGGTGTACCTGCAGTTGATGGAGTCACCCTCTCTAAAGGTGTCTTACAGACTGAAAAAGAGAGGGATGTGCATGATTGGCAGATCACTTGCTTAGGCAATTGAGTCAATTGTGAGATGTCGAGTACCACACCAGATGTTGTTTTTGCACTAGATGCGAAAATTTTATATTAATCCAATCCTAAAGAAACATAAGGAAGCAGTTTTAGAACATAAGTGCATGTTCTATAGATTTGATAATGGCAGCCTCCTTAAGGAGACGGTTATCATTCCAGGCTTCCAAGGTAACCTGGATGACAGAGTGATTGTCAGAGTTATAGTTTTCCCTCTGACGAGGGATAGTATTATGGACAGGTGGTCCAAGAGGATACTATGGGAGGCATGGTGAGCGATACTGATTAGGTTCAGTTATCAATACTGTCTAAGAAGTTTGGATTTGGAGTTCATTTATGAACTAGGTCCCATCAGATATCCAGACATATTCTAAGACACCTATTACTCTATTCGGGAGATGGCTTTCTTCGCGAACTTGAGATTAAGAGAGACATAGAAAGAAACATCAGGGCGGATCCACTCACTGAGGCTATTTCTCGAACACGATAGTTTTACAAACGAGATTTGTGAAACTGATTAGTAAAGAAGTTGGATGTTCGGTATCACACGAACTGTGAGTACGCGACATCACAATAATTAGCCTTAAGTGCAAGTGAGAGATTGTTGGATATAGTGCCCTCAAAGTCAATTATTGGATCGCAGACACGTGATTGCAATGATTGAGGGAGGACCTATACCGATATGAAAGTCTTGCTCGAGATGATAGTATGCTATCTGGTTTGTCTTTATCATCATGATAGAGCCCATAAGATTCTTGCTTGACTGCCAGCAGTATGATGGCGATCATATATGTGGGAGCTGGGGTCTATAAGCACATCCTTAAAGTGTCCCTAGTCGTGGGAGTTTCGAGACAGGGCATCGATACTCCAAAGTAGACTAGTGTATACAGTCGAGACCCCGACGAGGAGCGGTGGCCGGTCTCACAAGCCATTGGTGTTAGTTGGATCACCTAAGATGTATACAGGTGCTCATTGGGTTATGAGTACACCGGACAGGACTCGCCGGGAATATGCTAGTTGGTATTATACATATCGTCGGATAGCAGTTCCCTGGTGACATGTATACAGGTTAGTCTGTCGACCTGGGATCGTCATTTGTCTCGTGTGAGTTCCCACTGTGCTTTGATTTATACCCTACCACGGGTCAAAGGAGTCGTGCAAACAGGTATTTTTTGGGTACAGTCCCGAGCCACATGGAGGCAGTGAGCAAATCGTCGGGGATTCGTCTCTCCCGGTATTGGGGGTGAGATCGTGCTGTGTTTAGGAGAGCCATTACACAAAATCCCTGGCCAGGGTAATCGAGATTTACTGGAAGGTATTCCAGTAGTATCTCAGGGTGTTCTGGACTGCTCTCTGACACGACTTATACAACTATTGGGGGTCTGACGTTTACCAGTCCCCTAGGCCCTATATGCGATACTCATAGACGAACGGACCGGACTGTACGGATATTGTCGCTGTCAGACTCAGTAGGGTTTCTGGATGAGTTCGCTCGTCAGCTTCCCTTCCGATCAATACATAGGCAACCGTTATGTACAGCTAGTACCTCTGACGTGCTAGAGGTTATACCCAGTGACAGTGTGTTGATGAGTCATTAGATTCTCCCACAGACAGTTTTCCAAGTTCGGGCGAAATGTTGTAGAGGCCGTCTGGTTTTATGGCAGGGTTCGGAAAATGCACGTGCGTTTACGCACGTGTCATTTTTCAGGCAGATAATACTGGCAGGCTTTGGTTTAAGCCGGATCCAAGTATTATACTGTGTAGATATAATATCTTTGTCTCAGTTGCATCTATATTCGGTCGTAATACAAATGCGGGTATGTTTATACTGTTACGGGGTTATCCTGAAATTCGTTTCGGGATCGTTTTTGGAAGTTGCCAGTTTCCAGTTTTCTATCACCCGTATTATACATTCGGTTTAATACGGATTTATCTTTTCTTGGGTGAGTCATGAGGTGAGTCATGGTTCTAGATGGTTATAGATGGTGACTTAGCTTGTGAGTCATTAGTTCATTAATGAAGCATTAAATGAGTGGTGATGTGTTATGATGACTAGATTATGATTCAATGTTTGCATTGATGATAAATGCAAGGTGTTAGATGACTCATTTCTTCATTAATGCTTATGAACACCCCCTCCTCTCTCCTACACTCACCTCCCTCCTATATGTTGTGGCCGGCCCCTCTGTTGTGAGGAGGTGTGGTTTTTTTCATTTGGAAAAAGTTTAGGTTTTGCTTCATGAAAATTAAGATTGCTCATTTCTCATTTTCACCCGATCCAAAAGGCAACTTCATTAACCGTTCGTCCATAGCTTTGGATGTAACGAGACAAAGTGTTCTACTCATTCTCTACATCAATCTTGATCATCTCTTTTGGCAAACTTGATGATCGAGTTGCCTCGGTTCAGAGGCGAGAGCCGGTTTAAAGATCCGTTGACGTGGTTCCACCTGGACGAGAAGACTGGAGATTCAGGAGATCGGAACAGCCGCAACAAAGCGTGGGATGATGGTTGAAGACCAAAGGACTCGGATCGTTCGGTATAACATTTCTACCCACTTTGTAGTTTGTTAGTTTAGCTTTAATGGCAGATCCGGGTTATAGTATACGATAGCGCCAGCTAAAAAGTTTTTGTTCCGCATTTGGCGTCTGTTAGACGGCCGTGGCGCTACCGTACACTTACAGCTTTTGGGTACAGTCACGAATCACATGGAGGCAATAAGAGATAGGAGGGGTTTCGTCTCTCCCGGTATGGGGAGTTGATGTTGCGCTGTGTTCGATTGGCTATAACTGGAAATCGCTGGCCAGGGTTGCTGAGATTTACTTGTAAGTGTTATCAGTAGTTTCTCTAACTATTATAGACCTTATATCGACACGACTTATCAAACTACTGGGGTCTGACGTTTACCACCCCTAGGCGAGATATGCGACATATCAGACGAAGAGACCAGACTGTACGGGAGTGTTACTGGTTGGATTAACAGGAGAATGTACAGGCTTGCTTGCTGATCTTCTGATTGCTCAATACCTGGGTGGCTGTTACGTTTAGCTGACCGCTTGCAGCTTGTGGGTGTTTGATATGATCATCACCTACTGCCGGCGTATTGACGATTCTTTAGAGTCCTACACAGAGGTTTCCTGGCTCAGGCAAAACGGAGTAGGAGCACATATATGATATGTGCGGGACCGAGAACAATACGTGTATGTGATACCGTATTAGATTCTCGTGATATGAGATATCGGCCGGGTATATGTGATATAGCCGGGTCATCGGATCAAGTGTTGATTCGATGAACTGATACAGATTATATTAGTCGATTATTTGTGAAATAGCCGGATTATCGGATCAAGTGTTGATTCAATAATTTAATGTATAATTATATATTTGATATATTAAATTACATTAACTAATATAAGCTCACTAAAAGATTCTTTTTCTCACTCGGGTAATACATTGATATATATGCGATATATGTTAATTGTATTATTTTATTTTGTTACAAAATATATTATATATGTGATATATAATATTGTAACAAGTTAAGGTTACAAATGCAACATTTTTTGTGGAGTTTAAATATGGTTAGGGTTTGGATTAGGGTTAAACCTTCTTGAAGCTTCTAGAAGCTTTGCTTTTGTTTTTAACTAAAGATATTTTCTAAAGATATTTTGGTTGATATTTGTTAACCCAACACAACCCTTCACCATGGTTAAGTCTCTACATGGGTTAAGTTATCATACTTAACCCATGGTTGCATTTCTAACCTCACTACTTTTCATTATTCATCACAAATGGTTTTCATCTTCTTCCTCCTCTTGATAA
The DNA here is from genome assembly GCA_030015575.1 of Agapanthus africanus. Classification (NCBI taxonomy): domain Eukaryota; kingdom Viridiplantae; phylum Streptophyta; class Magnoliopsida; order Asparagales; family Amaryllidaceae; genus Agapanthus; species Agapanthus africanus. Next base: position 543,217,779 of record JASDDO010000024.1, on the reverse strand, counting down.
AGCTTCTAGCTTTTTGACTTGTGATGAAAATGAGTGAGAAATTGAAAACAAATGAGAGCTAAATTCCTACTTCATCATCCTCATCTATTCTAGCCGTTAGATTAGGGTGTTTGCTTTGCTAATACTTGATTAGTGAAGCAAAAGCTTGGGCTTGAGTTTCTTCAAGGTAGATCATCTTTGTTATCGAAGATCGGAAGCAAGCTTGCATCTTTCTCTTCATGGATCCTCTCTTGAGTCTGGGTACTCGATGATCGCATCGAAGGGACCTCGACACGGAGCCTTAGAAGTGAAGGAACAGACTACAAAGGTTGTAATCCCTAACTCTTAGAAGTAAAGTTGTTTACTTGCTAATGTTTCACCTAATCTCTAGTCTAAGATCTTGGTTAGGGTTATTCGGCACGTCTAAATTTTAAATCGGGCATGGTTGATGCCTTGTAGACCCATGTGAGAGTGCCTAGTTGTTGGAGATAGTGCCCTCAGAGTCAATTATTGGATCACAAGCACGTGATTGCAATGATTGAGGGGAGGACCTATCCCGGTAGGACAGTCTTACTCGAGATGATAGTATGCTATCTGGTTTATCTTTATCATCGTGTACTGCTTTAGGTGACCTTTCGAGTCGCTATTACACGTTGATAAAGCCCCTTGGATTCTTGCTTGACCACCAGCAGTATGAGGGCGATCATATAAGTGGGAGCTGGGGGTCTACAAGCACATCCTTAAAAAGTCCCTAGTCGTGGGAGATTCGAGACAGGGCATCGTTTCTCCAGAGTAGACTAGTGTATACAGTCGAGACCCCGACGAGGGGCGGTGGCCGGTCTCACAAGCCACTGGTGTCAGTTGGTTCACCTAAGATGTATACAGGTGCTCATTGGGTTATGAGTACACCGGACAGGACTCGCCGGGAACCTGCTAGTTGGGATTATACCTGACGTCAGATAGCAGTTCCCTGGTGACATGTGTACAGGTTAGTTCATCGACCTGAGATCGTCATTTGTCTCGTGTGAGTTCCCACTGTGCTTTGATTACTACCCTACCACGGCTCAAAGGAGTCGTGCAAACAGGTTTTAGTTGGGTACAGTCCCGAGCCACATGGAGGCAGTGAGCGGATCTGCAGGGGTTCGTCTCTCCCGGTATTGGGGGTGAGGTCGCGCTGTGTCTAGGAGAGCCAGAACATGAAAAGTCCTTGGCCAAGGCAGGAGATTTGCTGGTAGGTATTCCAGTAGTATCTCAGGGTGTTCTGGGCTACACTCCGACACGACTTGTACCGCTATTGGGGGTCTGACTTTTACCAACCCCCTAGGCCCGCCATGCGATGCTCATAGACGAACGGACCGGACTGTACGGATATTGTCACTGACAGGCTCAGTAGGGTGTCAGGATGAGTTCGCTCATCGACGTCCCTTTTGGTCAATACCTGGTAGCCCGTCACGTATTGGCTTATACCTCTGACGTGCTAGTGGTTAAATCCACAGCCATAGTATTGACGAGTCTTTAGAGTCCACCACACTCAGTTACTCAAGTTTCGGGCGAAACGCTGTAGAGGCCGTATGGAGATATGGCAGGGTTCGATCAGATACGTGCGGTATTGCACGGATCGTGATCGGACGGTTTTTACTAGCCGGCTTTGGCTTAAGCCGGATTCTAGTATTTGATAGTGTAGTTTTGTCTCTTTGCATTTGTGTTCAGTGAGAATACAAATGCGGGCATGTATTTGCAGTAGCGGGATTTTCCTGTAATTTATTACGGGATCGGTTTTTTGGGGTTGCCAGTTTGCATTCCGTTCCGGCCGGTTTTCTCTTTTTCCTTCCCGGTCGGACTTTTCGTTGGAGGGTGTTAATTGCAAGTTTGCAATTAACATTTTGTGAGGGGTTTCTTTGCATGAGTGTGGCTTCATAATCATGATATTCTTTTCTTGTCTTTCCATTGCATTTATTAGATTGGAAATGATAAGATTGAAATGGATGGAATTGTGAAAAGAGAGTGAATTATTCTTTGCATTATTTTTTTTCTTTTCCTTCTTGGTTTTTTCTTTGCCACTTAAAATTTGAGTGGGGCCGGCCACTTTTTTCGAGGGAGAGAGGGGAGATTGATTTTGTGTGAGTGGTGATTTATATCATCTCTTGCTTTGAAAAATCAAGGGGCTGATTTTTCACAGCAAGAAAGAAATGCATGCTTCTTTTCTTTTCCTTCAAGCATCCATGATAATTCTTGTGCTAAAATTCCTCCAACCATGGCAACCTCATAAACCCCAAAGAGACAACTATTCTACACTATTCTATAGCAAGTCTTGGACGCGTCGGCTAGCCAACTTCGCGCCCGAGTTGCCTCGGTCAAGAGGCGGGAGCCCGTAAAAGATTCCGGCTACGTGGTGCCCTTTCCGACGAGCGAGGAGGTGACGGAGATTCCGCGGGAGATCGGAGTGGAGACGAAGACCGAAGGACACGGATCGCTTGGTATAGCATCTCTACTCTTTTCTTTTTTGCTAGTTGCTAGGTTAATGGACCGATCCGGGTAAAAAGTCCGCGGTGGTGCCGTTTTGCAAAGTTCGCAAAGTTTTTGTTTTCCGCGTTTCCGGCGTCGGATCGACGGCCGGGGCGCCCCCGCGGGCTTACATTGGTATCAGAGCCACGCCGTTAACCTAGCCTAGCTTGCTCTTGTATGTTTAGTACTCGATCGAACAAAATCCTCAAAAACCGTATTTTGTATGCATGTGTTCTCTGTTGAAATTTTTCCAGCTCCTAAAATTTTTCAGGTGGTTGCAAAGACATGTGCAAGAAATTCTAAGAATTCTGGGAAAATACGGTTCAGTGATTCCTTACTTCGACCGCGGAAACGCGGCCAATCCCCTGGTTTGGCCGCGGTTCCGCGGTGGTTAAGAGGAATCGTTGCACCATATTTTTCCAGTGGGCTTCTGAATAGGAAATAGGGGTTTTGGGATATTAATTTTGGGCCCAGATTTTCTGTGAGTGCTACAGTACTGCTTGGGGCCCACTTTGATAAATTTGTTCGATCGGATATTTTAAACATGCCAGTTCACAGTTTTTACATTATATCTGCGACCGTGAATGTCACTTGATCGGTAAATCCCGTCTAACTGCTATAGCCCGGTTAGACGGATTTGCGAACGTGACTTTCACGTTGATGTTCTGTGATTGTACTGTGTTGTTGCGGATCGGTCGTGGGGGATAGCCTGGTTGCAGTGGTAGTACAGTTTTGTTGTATTATGTACATTTGATATTGCGGGACGAGCGTCCGACATGTGGACTGCCGTCACTGCCTGTTTGTATTATTATTTTGGGGCACGACCAGGTTGCGGTCGATGTACCCGTTGTATGTATATTTTACTTTCTGTACTAGGATTACCCCGCGGAGGGGTGCACGGGTAGCCGGGTTCTAGAGGGCAACAAGCCCGCATCTCATGGCATTGAGACGGAGGGGGCTTCACTCTAGAATTGGCGGGCTATTCGCCGCACTCGTAGGGGGTATAGGATTGACCCAGGAGGGGTGCCCAAGTTACCGGATTCCGCGAAGTGCTGGGTGGTCCATTCACGTTGCTGAAGGGGGCTGCCTCGCTTCAGGTTTTGGCGGGTAACTTGCCGCGCTCGTAGGGGTCTAGAGATTTCATTGCACAGGCTATCCACACGACCAGGGGAACGTCGGGTTTCAGTAGCGGCTCTGTGAAACCCGGGGATCCCAGATATCTGTATTGATCTGTGTTGCTATACATTTCTGTGTTGCATTTTATCGCGCCTTGAGCGAATACTATATATTGGTATATATATTAGTAGATGTTGTATATGTTTTTCATCCGCGCTAGTCCAGTCCCCGCTCTGTCGTTAGTTAGCTAACCTAACGGGTGATGACGGGACCCAGTGGCGAATGCGGATGGCATATACATACGTCAGTATATTTTCGTTCTTTGTGGTGTGATCAATTGATGGGACTGCGTTGATTCGGATCAATGCAAGATAAACAAACCTAATCTGATGTTGTTGGAACACTTTTCAAAAGCTGTTATGGCAAGGACGTTCACTTTTGTTTTGCACCGTGGTATTCAGTTGGAATATCCTGCTCCTCAGTCGACGAGGCAAGGGCCGAGACCCCTTCATCGGGAGTGACCCCTTGGACAAAAGTTTGCGTCAGGGCAGTAACTTCACTATAGCCGATTACTTTTGTTTTGCATCGTGGTATTCATTTGGAATATCCTGCACCTCATTCTACGGGGAAAGAGCCGAGATCCCTTCACCGGGAGTGACCTCTTTAGCAAAGGTTGTCGTCACTATATTTTTTCTAAAAAGCTATCCGTTCCTTCAACGATATCAAGTTCATTACGTTAAAGGTTTTCGCCAGAAACCGTTCGTAGCCCTCCGTCATTTCAGTTAAATATTCGGTAGTATTCAAGCTATGTATTTTGACCTCACGCCAAGGCATAGTGATTGGTAGCTGCCGGGTATTTATCTGTTGCATAGATAGATGCGTTGGTTTGGGACAGTCGTACTACTATTTTGGCCTACGTCAAGGGTATGTATGGGTGGGTTCAAATTAACCTGGATAATGACGGGTAGAACTTGACATGTGACTTATGATATTTTGACCTCACGCCAAGGTCATAAGAGCATGGGGCAGAAATCCACATCGGGAGTTTCAAAAGTACTGAAACTTGCCAGATATGCGCATACCTTCTGGAATGTGATAGCGTGAGCGGATTCCGTCACGTTATCATGCGATGATAGTTGGATCTCGATTCCCACTGATGAGTTGGTTTACTCCTCGGGTGATCCCGGCTAATTCTTCTTTCAGGTTTGGGGAAGAATTTGACGTTACAGTGGGAGGTTTCCAGATTAGATAAATTGGTAACCATTCTGATCTAGGTAAGAGTGCACGCTGAGTGTTTCTTTTCTCTCTCTCTCTGGCAGCGACCATTGACCCGACCCTAGACTATGACTCAGTGACCAAGTTGACCGAACCTTCTTAACACTGGCTTTTGGATTGTCAGAGTTGCAGACCTCTTTGCCACTCCTACTTTTACTCTTTTCTCCGGGACACCCCGTATTACTACGAACGTCCACTTCCATTGGACAAAACCATCGTATGGTTATATACGAACTCGAAGGACTTCGAGGATGGTTTCCGGTTCTGGAGAAAACGAATAGGACTATTCAGTTGTCTTTACCTTTTACCTTCTCTCAGGTTGCGAGTACTCCTTGGTTTAGGAGATAGTACACCTATTACGCAAATTGGATAGTCTTCTTCCAAACCTTAGGCTGGTGCCGAACGGTGGGGAATGAAGAAAGCCAATTAGCCTAAACGGTGTACAGAAGGTATTAAGTTCAGACAAAGTAAGGGATTAGTAAGAGGGCAAAGTAAATTGCGACTGCTATTCACGACCAAACCATGTACTTCTTTGTCAATCCTAAATCACCTATGAATTAAGTTCATTCGGTTGTCTTTTATCCTCACCTTCTCTCGCATTGCGAGTGCTCCTAGGACTAGGACAGTACACCCATTATGCTTATTGGATAGTCTTCTTCCAAACCATAGGCTGGTGTCGAACGGTAGGGAAGGAAGAAAACCATTTGGCCTAAAGGGGTGTACAGAAGGTAATGACTAAAGACATATAAAGGGATTTGGAGAGATGGCAAAGAATTATGCGGTTATAGTTGTGAATCTGGATAATGGAAGAGGCATTACTAGGAATACCAGGATACCCCATTGAAACATTTCAATGTTTCAGTTTCACTGTGTACAGTTAAAAGAAAACTGATTTCCCAATTAGACACTTACTCCAGGGTATGTATTTACCAGGTTGGATTCTCATATCTGTATGGTTTTACAGATGATGAGTGGGAGTAAGTTATTGGGAATTAGGTGACCATCCTCATTATATCAGGATTCGTTGGAACTGGTGATATTTGAGGAAGCCACCTGGGTTGCTTGCCGGTCGGCAAATATTTGGTTTTGAATATCCGTTGTATTGCACCAATTTCAAATTGATATATCTGTACGTCTATTTTTATAGAGTGAGACATACTTTTTGAAATTATGTCTATGACATTTACCTATACCAATGGATGGTTAGGTAAGGAGCATTGAACAGCGGTGTAATTCTTCTTAACCAAAAGTACAGTTTTCAACCTACGACACACAGTGAATGAGTCACCAGACTCAGGGGACTTATACAGAGTATTGTATATTGTCCAGTGCCCATCAGGACAGAGGGGTTGGTTCTCATACTATATTCGGTTTACTTTTAACTTCTCTAAGTTCTTAGACATGTGTTTCGTAGAAACACAGGGTCTAAGTTTTGAGGAGTTATAGGTATAAGAGTAAAGTAGAGAACCAGGTGTTGCAAGTATCAGAATTCTTCAAGGTGATCGAAGAGTAGATACTTGTGAGTGGTATTCAGTTGATAGTAATGATTAAGAGAACTAGCTTCTCTTTCAGGTTACTCATAATTGGAAGTACTCCTAAGTTGAGTAACGCTGATCGGCCTCTCTCCATTTACTTGACATGCGCTGGAGACAGCTGCATGATTTGAATCTGATTCAATTAAATCAGTGCCTCTGTTTCTTGGATATAGAACAGTTCATATCTTGACATTGTTAAGATACGGGGAGTTGTCCGGCTTATGCTTAAAACCAGACTCTGGATAACTCAAGGCACGTTTCTGTAATGGCTGTTTGTGGGTTGACCCGGGCTATGACGAGGGTTGACTTTCTACCATCTGGAAGATCAATAGTGATATTGTTCTAGACTCGCCACAGTTTTATTAAAAGTGGATTTTTTTCAGAAAACAGTAGTGGGAGTATGGTAGAACTGGAAGTGATTCCAGAACCACAAACGATTACTGAAGATTTCATAAGAACCTAAAGATTCAATCTGGTTTGACATTCCATTGGCCACTCCGCAGATATGGTGGGTAACCTCAGGCACCCGAGAGGTACTTCGGTATGCTCAAGGACGGTGGCAGGGAGGTTCATGTTTACCCACACTTGCCATTACTGTTATTCCAGGCTGCGAGACCCGGCGGGAGGATGAGTATAGCGTCATTCTAAACTAGCTTTAGAAGTGTACGCCTATATGACTCTGCCAGAGGGTTGTCGTAGTCAGTGGGAGCAGCGGAAGCATTGGTGGACATCAGGCTTATGTCTATTTATAGACTAAAGCAGATATAGCGGAGATAGATCATCTATTTCTGATGTGACAGTCATAGGTTTGACTTCATCAGAATAGGGGATGGATCTGTTAAGAAGGTAGTAGGGTGTGATGTCCTGGTATTTGATGACATACACAGAGTAGGAAGTGATATTCCTATACTACGATCGGTTATACTTTGGTCGTCACACAGTGGTTTCTCCACATAGGACTTGGATATAATATCAGACATTCTGGTTACTAGATCTATGGTTTTAGATCTAGATTTGGGTGGTTTCCCAATCTGGGTACTTTGACCGCATTCTATGAGTATTTAGAATGGACGACTCCTGGCACGGTAGTGTACCTGCAGGTGATGGAGTCACCCTCTCTAAAGGTGTCTTATAGACTAAAGTAGAGAGGGATGTGCATGATTGACAGATCACTTGCTTAGGCAATTGAGTCAATCATGAGATATCAAGTACCACACCAGATATTGTTCTTGCAGTAAATGCAATAAGTTGATATTGATCGAATCCTGGAGAAACAGTCGGAAGCAGTTTTAGAACATAAGTGGATGTTCTAGGGATATGATAACGGCAGTCTTCTTCGGGAGACAGTTATCATTCCAGGCTTCCAAGGTGACCTGGATGGCAGAGTGGCTGTCAGAGTTATAGTTTTCCCTCTGACGAGGGGCAGTATTTTGGACAGGTTGTCCAGGTGGATACTGAGGGAAGGCATGGCGCAGGATACTGATTAAGTTCAGTTGACGACACAGTCTAAGAAGTTTGGATTTGGAGTTCACTTATGAGCTAGGTCCCATCAGACATCCAGACATTCTAGGACAGGTATTGCTCATTTCAGGAGATAGTTTTCTCTGCGAACATGAGATATAGAGAGACATAGAAAGAAATATCAAAGCGGATCCACTCACTGAGGCTATTCCTCGAACGCAATAGTTTCGCAAATGAGCTTTGTGAGACTGACTAGTAGAGGAGTTGGGTGTTCGGTATCACACGGGCTGTGAGTATGCGACATCGCAATAATTAGCCTTGAGTGCAAGTGGGAGATTGTTGGAGATAGTGCCCTCAGAGTCAATTATTGGATCACAAGCACGTGATTGCAATGATTGAGGGGAGGACCTATCCCGGTAGGACAGTCTTACTCGAGATGATAGTATGCTATCTGGTTTATCTTTATCATCGTGTACTGCTTTAGGTGACCTTTCGAGTCGCTATTACACGTTGATAAAGCCCCTTGGATTCTTGCTTGACCACCAGCAGTATGAGGGCGATCATATAAGTGGGAGCTGGGGGTCTACAAGCACATCCTTAAAAAGTCCCTAGTCGTGGGAGATTCGAGACAGGGCATCGTTTCTCCAGAGTAGACTAGTGTATACAGTCGAGACCCCGACGAGGGGCGGTGGCCGGTCTCACAAGCCACTGGTGTCAGTTGGTTCACCTAAGATGTATACAGGTGCTCATTGGGTTATGAGTACACCGGACAGGACTCGCCGGGAACCTGCTAGTTGGGATTATACCAGACGTCAGATAGCAGTTCCCTGGTGACATGTGTACAGGTTAGTTCATCGACCTGAGATCGTCATTTGTCTCGTGTGAGTTCCCACTGTGCTTTGATTACTACCCTACCACGGCTCAAAGGAGTCGTGCAAACAGGTTTTAGTTGGGTACAGTCCCGAGCCACATGGAGGCAGTGAGCGGATCTGCAGGGGTTCGTCTCTCCCGGTATTGGGGGTGAGGTCGCGCTGTGTCTAGGAGAGCCAGAACATGAAAAGTCCTTGGCCAAGGCAGGAGATTTGCTGGTAGGTATTCCAGTAGTATCTCAGGGTGTTCTGGGCTACACTCCGACACGACTTGTACCGCTATTGGGGGTCTGACTTTTACCAACCCCCTAGGCCCGCCATGCGATGCTCATAGACGAACGGACCGGACTGTACGGATATTGTCACTGACAGGCTCAGTAGGGTGTCAGGATGAGTTCGCTCATCGACGTCCCTTTTGGTCAATACCTGGTAGCCCGTCACGTATTGGCTTATACCTCTGACGTGCTAGTGGTTAAATCCACAGCCATAGTATTGACGAGTCTTTAGAGTCCACCACACTCAGTTACTCAAGTTTCGGGCGAAACGCTGTAGAGGCCGTATGGAGATATGGCAGGGTTCGATCAGATACGTGCGGTATTGCACGGATCGTGATCGGACGGTTTTTACTAGCCGGCTTTGGCTTAAGCCGGATTCTAGTATTTGATAGTGTAGTTTTGTCTCTTTGCATTTGTGTTCAGTGAGAATACAAATGCGGGCATGTATTTGCAGTAGCGGGATTTTCCTGTAATTTATTACGGGATCGGTTTTTTGGGGTTGCCAGTTTGCATTCCGTTCCGGCCGGTTTTCTCTTTTTCCTTCCCGGTCGGACTTTTCGTTGGAGGGTGTTAATTGCAAGTTTGCAATTAACATTTTATGAGGGGTTTCTTTGCATGAGTGTGGCTTCATAATCATGATATTCTTTTCTTGTCTTTCCATTGCATTTATTAGATTGGAAATGATAAGATTGAAATGGATGGAATTGTGAAAAGAGAGTGAATTATTCTTTGCATTATTTTTTTTCTTTTCCTTCTTGGTTTTTTCTTTGCCACTTAAAATTTGAGTGGGGCCGGCCACTTTTTTCGAGGGAGAGAGGGGAGATTGATTTTGTGTGAGTGGTGATTTATATCATCTCTTGCTTTGAAAAATCAAGGGGCTGATTTTTCACAGCAAGAAAGAAATGCATGCTTCTTTTCTTTTCCTTCAAGCATCCATGATAATTCTTGTGCTAAAATTCCTCCAACCATGGCAACCTCATAAACCCCAAAGAGACAACTATTCTACACTATTCTATAGCAAGTCTTGGACGCGTCGGCTAGCCAACTTCGCGCCCGAGTTGCCTCGGTCAAGAGGCGGGAGCCCGTAAAAGATTCCGGCTACGTGGTGCCCTTTCCGACGAGCGAGGAGGTGACGGAGATTCCGCGGGAGATCGGAGTGGAGACGAAGACCGAAGGACACGGATCGCTTGGTATAGCATCTCTACTCTTTTCTTTTTTGCTAGTTGCTAGGTTAATGGCCCGATCCGGGTAAAAAGTCCGCGGTGGTGCCGTTTTGCAAAGTTCGCAAAGTTTTTGTTTTCCGCGTTTCCGGCGTCAGATCGACGGCCGGGGCGCCCCCGCGGGCTTACACTAGTAACCCTACAGTAGTATCAGAGCCAAGCTAGAGTTTTAGGCGAAGTCTAGACGAAGTTTACAGTCCGATCGAACCCCGAAACCCCAGTCATGACCCCTCTCTAGAAATTTTCTAAAATGTTGATTTTTTCTGTATTAAAAATACTCAGAAAATAAAGCAGGGAATTATAAGGATTGCTATGAAAAACGACCCCCTAATCCCCTCAAACCGCCGCGGAACCGCGGCAAGACCATGCCTTTCGCGGCGGTTCCGCGGCCGAAATTAGGAACTAGGGTTTCATTTTTCTACAGTAACATCCGTATGTATTTCCTGATGCTTCTGGGAATTTTTGATATTACTCAAGTGTTGAGTTTTCTGGAGATCTTTTGTATTCGTTGATTCGATCGGAAAGTTTAACTTCGTTTAAGTTTTTTCCGGGTAATTTAGAATATGTTAAAAAGTTTGAACGGATATCAATAACTCACTTTTTCCCCTGCCGGAAAATTTCCCAGTGTTGGATTTTTTCCTTATTTAAAGAACATTCATAGTCGTGCAAGTAACGCGGTGAACCCTCTAGAAGAACACAAACCTTAACTCGATTATGTAACCGTCTGAACCGCCTCTAAACCTTAGGGTTTGGGGTAGTACGGTGTTGCCACATATGAGGCGTTGGTTTGACCCTTCTACGGCTGGACCATTGGTACTGTGGCATGTGATGGATACTTTTTAAACTCCGCTCAAGTGTTGAGCTGTTTGGGAAATCTTGGGTGTTTGTTTATTCGATCGGAAAGTTTAACATTGTCTATTTATCTGGAATGTGATACAATATTTGGAATCCACAAATAGTTATGAGATAACTAATTTGAATGTTATAAATCTAGCAGTTTAGTCTCATTTGATCGGTTGCCACGGGATTTTGATGTGATCAAAAGTCCGTCGCAATCACGTAGCGTACGCGGATACTCGCCGGGTAAATTTAATAGATAGCCATGCCCCATAGCCCCGACCAAGTGACTGTAGGAGAACCCCGTCGCCAAAAGCATCCGTTCGGGTGCTCACGGCAGCGGTGTTCCGCCTTAGTGCACTTCGTCGACGGCATCCGGAGGTGCGGCCGTCTACTAAAGTTTTTGACGAGCATTCGATCAGGTTGTCGGGAATCTTGTTGAATTGCCCGACTAGATATTGAAAAGTGTTTTCGAGATCGAGACTAAAATGCGAGGTTTATAATTGTTAGGCATGCGATGTCTAAGGAATTCATTTGGTTAGGCATGCGATGTCTAAGGAGGTTGCGGATTCCAACTGTTGTGGTTTTACACTTTTTTTACTGTGACCGTAAGCGTAGTATGTGGTGTATCGCCGGCTTCGTTGCTATACATCAACGACAATCGGGATACGCATGCTTGCTTACGTTGATGATATGAGATATTATGTGTTGCTGTGATATGTTATATTGGATCGTCGCGTTTTGAATAGCCGGGGGTTTTATGTGAGATGAGAGTTTTTCTTTTTCATTCATGTAAAATTCATTTGTATGTAATATTCTTTTATTGGGGCACTTCCGGGATGAGGATGATGTCACCATTGTATATTATTTACTTTTCCGCATTAGGTAGACCCAAGGCGGGGAGCACAAGTAACCGGGTTCTAGGGTCCAGTGGGAGACCATCTCGAGGAGTCGAGACCGGGTCTCCTAACCCTAGAATTGGCAGTGTTGCTTGCCGCTCTCGTAGGGGTCTAGGGATGTGGGTTTGGCTATTCATCGCGACCGTGGAATCCGTGTTTTATACAGGCTCGTATTAAAACACGGACCTCCTAGTATATCCAATATTTCATATATGTTCTTCTGCTGCAATGTTCTGTGATGAGATCATATTACTGTCTGAGACGAATGTTTATATTATATATATGAGATATATGTTATATTGCTGATTTCGTTTCAAATGTGATACTTGTGAAGCATAATAAAATGGGATTTTATTAATGAGATTAATGAAATAAAAGAAACCTAAAGATGTTGTAGAAACTTGTTTAAAAACTGGTAGCTCTAGTTCTTACTTTGCATAGTGATATTCCTTGTAGAATATCCAGCACCTTATTCGATAAGGAAAGAGCCGAGATCCTTTCACCGGGAGTGACCTCTTTAGCAAAACTAGCAGATGCTACAAACTCGGTTTGTCTTTTGATTGCTTCTATAGTTTTTGCTTTGTATAGTGGTATTTGTGAAATATCCTGCGCCTTATTCGATGAAGAAAGAGCCAACGATTCCTTTACCGGGAGTGACCTCTTTAGCAAAACTAGTAAAAGCCTAAAAAACATTTCATTTAAAATCACTCGATTCTACAACGATATCAAGTTCATTACGCAAAGGGTTTTCTTAAAAACCTGTCGTAGCCCTCCGTCATTTCAGATAAGTACTACTTAGTATTCGTGCTGCGGTAGTTTGGCCTCCGTCAAGGCGTGGTGTACGGTAGCTAACTAGTGCTTATCTGCTAGCATACGATGCTATTGGATTAGGGTATTCGTACGGCATAGTTTGGCCTTCGTCAAAGGTCGTGCGGGTGGGTCTAATTCAATCAGGAAATGACGGGTTGAACTTGACTAGCAGACTATGGGTAGTTTGGCCTCCGTCAAGGTCATAGGACGCTAGGGGTAAAATATTATTGGGAATTTCAAGTGTTGAAATTTGCAATGAGATTGCATACCTTCTATGAGATAGTTGGATCCCGATACCCGCTGCGAGTAAGAGTTACTCCTGGGAGAGTTTTACACATTACAATTAGCCGATCAAGTAGGTGTCTAAAAAGGTGTCAACGGGGTTACGCCTCTGGGAAAATGAGGTTTATTTTAATTAGGTCCGTGCGAAAGCACGGGGAACCTCCCTCAAAGTACCGGCACTGGCCTGGCTGAAAGATTGGCGAACTTATAGGGTGTAATTAATCCCGGCTAGTCTTTCCTTTTAAGGTTTGAAGGAAGATTTGACTAAAACGGTGGGAGACATCCTGATTAGATATATTAATAACCAATCTAATCTTGCAAGAGCATACGCTGAGTGTTTTTTCTATCTCTCTCCAGGTAGCGACCATGTCACGCCTTAATCAAGATAATAATACGGATGTGTTGACCGAACCCGCTTGTTATACTGCGCTAGGGAACGTTGGTCCCGCTCCAACTTATAATTGTTATAAGACAGAGCAGGAATTTGGGGATTACCAGAATTCCCGTGCCGCCCAAACGAAGAAAGTGCATGCTGATGCATCTTCTTCGGGTGTGTTCATTACAAAGAACTGTTTCTCAGTATCCTTTACGTCCTGGGTATGAGATACCGGATCAGGATCCCACATATGTAATTTGTTACATGGGCTACAGATAGGTAGAGAATTGAGAACGGGTGATAAGTTTCATGAGATAGAAACGGTGCAAGTGTTGCAGCCAAGTCTGTTGGTAGTTATCACCCTGTATTAGCAAATACATTGATTCTGAACGAATGTTATTAGATACCGAACCTGATATACAACATCATATCAGTCTCTTTATTAGTAAAGAAGGATATAATTTTGTATTGTTGGATAATGTTTTGAACATTTCCTATATCAAGAGTTGATCAGTTCAGGCACGTTATCTAAAAGCATAGACGTTCTAAATCAAACCACAGTTCTTAACATACAGAACACACACAAGAGGAAGAGTTCAGAAATGAACGAATCCTTCTTGAGGCATTGTAGACTAGGTCATATCAATGCGACCCGACTAGCTGAAGTTACATAAAGATGCATATTTAAATTAGTTTGGATTTACATCTTGTAAAACTTGCCAGTCATGTAACAAAGATAAGATGACCACAACTCCGTTTATTGGAAACAGAGAAAGAGTTAGTGAACTCTTGGGATTGATACATGCTGATGTATGAAAGTCCCCTGTCTACATATGCCAGGACCGATTCTTTGTACTTCATTACATTCACTGATGATCTCTCAAGATTCAGACATATGTTCCTGTTGAAACACAAGTCCGAAACTTTTGAGATAATTACAGAATATAAGTTAGAAGTAGAGAACCAAAAAGGGGTATAAGTATTATGTCCTTTGATGAGATCAAGGAGGAGAATACTTAAGCACGGAATTCCTGGACTATTCTAAAAGAGAATGAGATTCTCTCTCAGCATTACTCCTCCGTATACACCACAGCACGTCGGTGTATCGGGGCGGAGCAATCACACCCTATGAGATATGGTGTGCTCTATGATGAGTACTACTGAGTTTCCTATTTCCTTTTGGGAGTTATGCACTTGAGAAGCTGCATACCTATTGAATAGGGTTCTAATCAAATCAGTTGCCTACGACTTCATATGTGATATGGAATGGGAAGAGCCCATATCTTAAGTATGTTAAGATTTGGGGTTGTCCAGCCTATGTCTAAAAGCATAATCCGGACAAGCTCGAGGCAAAGTCAGTTCTGTGGAAGTTTGTTGGATATCCCAAGCATTCGCAAGGGAATATCTTCTACCAAACTGGGGAACAAAAGGTGTTTTTTGTTTCTCAGCATGCCACCTTTGTGAAAGGGAATTTCTTGTGAAGAAATTAGTGGTCATGAGGTAGAACTGGAAAGAGTTCCAGCTATACAAACTGCAGCTGATGATTTGGTAGAACCAAAGGATTCAATATATTTCCAACGAATCTCAGCCTCTCCGCCGATCTAGTAGGGTTCCTCAACCACCTGAGAGATACTTCAATTTTCTCTATGACAGTGGGAGCGAGGATTGCATCTTGAGATGATGACCCAACTAGTTTCGAGTAGGCCATCAGGAGTAGGACTCTATAAGAATAGCTGGATGCTTAGCGATCTGAGATGGAATCCTTATACACCAACAAAGTATGGACTTTGGTTGCTTTATCTGAAGGGTTAAATCCCCATCAGGAGCAAGTATATCTTGAGAAGATTACTTGGTGTACATGGAAAAGTTGAGACTTTCAAAGCTATGCTTTAAGTCCATCCAGATCCTACTTGCCACGGCTACATACCATGACTACGATATCTGGTGGTTGGGTGTCATGACTGCTTTTCTAAATATTGATTTGGAAGAGAGCGTCTATAGGTACACAGCCAGAGGGCTTCATAGATAGTGGGAGCAGCGGAAACGTGAGCATGATGTTTTATGGGATAAATCAGGCATCGCGGAGTTGGAACATCTGTTTTGATGTAGTAGTCAAAGAGTTTGACTTCATCAAAATGGTAGATGAACCTTGTATATACAAAAAGGTAGTAGGGAGTATGGTGATGATCCTCGTAGAGTACATGGATAACATACTCTTGATAGGGAAGGAGTTTCCTATGCTACGCTCGGTCAATCTCTTCTTATCACAAAGATTCTCTATATAGGATCAAGGTGATACCTTCTAAATCCTGGGTTATGGATCTATGAGATAGATCTAATTGGATGTTAGCATTCTCACTAGTTGTAGTGAGATGGTATCAATCGATCCTAGGGAGAATCACTGGAAAGGTTCCAGGGTGATAAGGACGACTGGATGTCAGTCGCAGGCATTGTCTTTACCCTCAGTGGAGGGACGGTATGTTGGAAGAGTTCCAAGCTAGATACCGTGACTTACTAGACGATTAAAGGCAAGATACATCGTTACCAAGGATGCTACCAAAGAGGCAGTCTAGATATATTTTAGTTCATGGGATGAACTTCGTTCCTGCCATTGTGTGACAATGGAGTTGTGGTTTATGCCAAGGAACCCCCGTCCCATCAGAAATCCAAATATAATTCTTAGGCAGTATCACGTGATCATAGAGATGGTTGATCTCCAGGGAGATCGAGGTTAGGAGAGTAGATACAAAGGACAACAGCGCGGATCCTCTCACAAAGGCCTATTTCCCAGTAGATACTTTTATGGGATGGTTGAGTATGAGATACTTCAATCACAGCTTATTGTTGGGTATGAGATACTACAACAGATGGCCATAGTGAAAGTGGGAGATTGTTAGTTATATGTATGCCCTAGAGGTCATTACTGTACATACGCTATATATTGTAGTGGATGCTTGGACATATATAGGGAGGACTTTCTTGCTCGACATGATAGTATGCTATCTGGTTACTCTTTATCTTAACATGTACTCTGAATGTATCTATGTCACATGTTGATAAAGCCCTTAGGATGAGTACTTAACTACCAGAACTATGATGCAGATCATACTAGTGGGGATAGGGTAGTCGCTAAGTACATCCTTCAAATGTTCTTAGTCGTGGGAGTACCGAGACAGGGCATCGATACTCCAGAATAGACTAGCGTATGCGCTTCTTGACCCATATGATGGGCGATGGATGATCCCATATCCATTGGTGTTTGACATCAGAGAAGGTATATGGGTGCTCAGTGGAGACTGGGTACACTGGACGGACTCGCCGAGAACTCCCAGATGGTATTATACCTCACGTCAGATGGCAGTTCTCTGGTGACACTGGGACAGGTTAGTCTGTACACCCGAGATCGTCATAGAGTCTTGTGTGATTCCCACTGTGCTTTGATTTCCATCATACCACGTCCAAGAGGGCGTGCAAAAAGGTGGCTTTTAGGTACAGTCCCGAATCACATAGAGGCTGTCATGCCCCGCTTCCCAGAGTACGCTAAATTGGGCACGTGACATAGCCAACCATGCTACCTGTGGGTAGGAAATATCCATCCACAGTCATATTACGGCTGTAGAGATATCAAGAACAAAGTATAACTATCTAATACATGTCCATAAGCCAAGATAACATGAGTCAAGAATAATAAAAGTGCGGAAGCAAAAGATCCAATACAAAATAGCTGGAATGTACGTCCCATAATGCGGGCTCACATCAGGAATAAAATGCAGGAAATAAAGAACTAACTACTACCGACACCTCACAGCTCAGCCTGCTGGCTGAAGTACTCCTGCTCGGACTGCAGCAAAGGTACGGAATCTGGGCCATGCAAAACCCAGACGTCAGCGCGTCATGTCATCAAGTAATAAAATATAAATAGGGTAACAGGCAATGCAAATATAAACATGAATGAAAAGCAGGTGTAACAGTAATATAAATCAGGGCAGTACAGGGTAGTATGCAGTGAGTAAACTAACCTGGTCTGTTGGGTTATCTATTCTAAGTCTTTGAAATCAATTTGATGAATCATCGATGTAACTCAATAGTATCCCGTGCGTGCCCGGGACCACGGTCAAGATTCTCGGGCTGAATCCGAGACGTGCCGCTAGGCAGTAGAAGGTAGCAAGTACAGATGAGTGATGTCAGCATCATCACTCCGGGGCTGGCCTAGCCCGTAAGACTGATCAGAACAGGTATCGAACTGTTGAGTTACAAGTCAGGTTTCATCATTGATTTCCCCATACCCCTAAGTTATAAGTGTTCAAGTCAGGTATTCAGTAATCAAGAACTAATGCCAACACAGGATCAGGTAAGAGCAGGTTTGTCTGGATAGACAACAGGAACGGTCCGTGAGGACTACAAGTCAGGTTTGTTGGCATTAGACACAAGATCAGGTAACGGATCAAGCCATGTTACATCAGGTCAAGTCAAGTAGTGTACGGTACCATGTCGGGTCAATCAATATGTGTGTAGCAAGTCAGGCCAGGGTGTAAAAGATAACATGTAGGTGCTCTTAATCAGCTAGCATAATCAGGGTTATAAATAATCAAGTATGGGTATCAACAACACGATACATTGGCACACGTGATAGGTTAAGCAATGAATGCAAGTTTAATTAATTTAGCCGTACGGTTACCAGTGTGTGTTTAGGAGATGGTGTCAACATTATATGAATACCGTATAACAGATGTGGATGCAAAAGAACAGGTTAATAAGCATTGAGTAACCTAGGGATGCGACGACATGTATAATCTGTTCAATGGATGCAATTGTAATTAAACCGGTTAAAGTTGCACATGGATGTCTGATAGGTTTACACTGGATAAAAGGGTTATCATGGCTATGAACAAATGTGATCATGTGGTCTATCATTTACAGGTGATTACTAGGTATAAATAATTAGATGTAAAATTAAGTTTCAAGTTCGGGACAATAAAATGTGAAACGGAACTTTATACAGTTATCTTGAAATCCATTTCTTTCGATTCTAATTAGAGATTTAACAGGAAATAAATAATTTAGCATCCGACTAGTTTAAAATAGCATGTAGCAAGTTTCACTTGCCTCGACGGGTCGCGAAATGGAAAACGGAACGTTACGCGTCGGCGGGGAAAAATCGCGACGCGCACACAGTTCACGGAATGAACCCAAACGACGAAACGGGTCGGAGGTACTCGCTGGGTCGTCGGGAAACGTCGTCGGCACGGTCGGATTCCGACAATCTCAAAACAGTAAACACAAGCTTTGTCAAGAATCGAAATGGAAGAAAAGAAGAGGAGAAAGGAAGGAGCAAGGAGGGAAGATGCTTACCCTGATCTGCAGAGGGGTCGCGGGGGTCGATGGCGTTGACGGAGTTCCGGCAAGATCTACAGAGGATCCAAAATATTTTAACAGAGAAGAAAAAACCTCAGGTGAAAAGAAGAGAAAAAGGAGGAAGAAAAAGAAGAAGAAGATTGTACCGTGGTAGGGTGTTCTGGGTTATCAGGGGAGTCGACACAGGGCGGCGACGACGAAGGTTGCCGGCGTGGTGACTTTCCGGTGAAGGGCAGTGGGTTGTAGGGGTGCAGCTGTGGTCGTGGGGGTTTCGGCAGAGGGTGGTGGTGATTTGTAGGGCCGGGACGTGGAGAGGGATGCGAGGAGGTGACGAGGGTGACGACGACGAGTCACCGGCGAAGTTGGGCTTGCGGGAGGTGGCAGCAAATGGCCTCGTCGGGTGCAGTGGGTCCTCGGGAACGCTGGAAGGAAGAGAGGAGAGCAAGAAGGTGGAGAGGGCTGTCACGAGAGTGAGACGGAGGTGGCGAAGACGAGGTAGGGTCAGTGGAGACGGGGCGGCGAAGGTTGGTTTAAGGTTTAAGTATGGGTTTTTGAGAAAGAAACGGGGACGAAGAAGAAAATATAAGGAGGGAGAGAGAGAGAGATACTCGGGGAGGAGAGAGAGATAGAGAGAAGAGAGAGAGACGTGGTAGAGAGAAAGAGAGAGACAAGAGAGAGAGAGAGACGCGGTAGAGAGAGAGAGAGATCGAGAGGAGAGAGATAGAGAGGAAGAGAGAGATCGAGAGGAGAGAGAAAGATTTGAGGAGAGATAGAGTTGTCGTTATGCAGAGGGAGAGAAGGAAAGAAGAGAGAGAAAGAGAAGGAGAAAGTGAGAGAGAGAAAAAGTTGCGGGGCCCAGGGGATTAAAAGAATTGTTGCGATTGGCTGGGGAGTTAAAGAAAACTGTTTGGAAATAATATAAAAGATTTTCCTAAAGTTTTACTCAAGATTTCATTGGCCGGGGAAAAATTTGTTTAGTTAAGGAAATATTTTCTGGTTATAAGAATTTTAAATTTCGCTGGTTAAAAAAATATTAGAAAATAGGATTTGGCGTAATTGCAAAATATTTCAGAATTGCGCCCGGGTCGGGTCCAAAAATTGAATTCGAAAAATGAAAATTATTGGCAGGTTCCAAAAATTAAAATGAAGAATTTTATAATTAAAAAGCATACCCCAAAGAACGGACGCACGCACGTGCGCGTAGACGTCCAAACACGTCCGTTTCGCTGAACGGGACGAAAACACAATGCAAGGACGCTACCTCAGGGTTAGGGGTGTCGAGCAGGCCATAACAAGTATTTTTAATTTAATTTTAGATGACTTAAATTGTTATATGCAGAATATAACATGTCGGTGTAAACTATAACTAGCAACAGTCAAGCAAGACAATGAAATAAATACCACACACCATACATACGGTAACTGAAATTTGTAGAATTGGACTCGGTTGTTACATTATACCCAACTACAAAAAGAATTTCGTCCTCGAAATTCCAAGAATACAGAGGATAGACGAAAAATCAAACTACAAGAAAAGATGAGGAAACTTCTGTTGGATTTCATCTTCTCGTTCCCAGGTGGACTCTCCATGCGAGCGATTACCCCAACAAACAAGTACAAGAGGGATAACCTTGTTCTTAAGAATCTTTTCCCTTCGATCCACAATTTCAACCGGTCGCTCCTCAAAAGTCAAGTCTTGTCGTACCGTCAGCTCCGAATGATCCAATACATGCGTTTCATCCCAAACATACTTATGGAGTTGAGATACGTGAAACACATCGTGCACATTCTCCAAGGACTGCGGTAACACCAAACGATACGCTACCTCACCAACACGCTCCAAGATCTCAAAGGGTCCAACAAATCGAGGACTGAGCTTTCCTCGACTTCCAAAACGAATCACCCCTCTAGTCGGTGATATCTTCAAGAATACCAAATCACCCACGGCGAACTCTAGAGGTCTTCTCGACGTATCTGCCCAACTCTTCTGTCGGTCTTGTGCTGCTTTCATATGATTTCTGATGGTGTTAACTTTCTCAACTGTCTGCACAACCAAATCCGGTCCCAACAATCTTCGTTCACCGACGTCGTCCCAACAAACAGGTGAACGACACTTGTGACCATACAAAGCTTCAAATGGAGCCATCTGAATAGTTGCCTGAAAACTGTTGTTGTAAGAAAACTCCACCAAATGTAGATGATCCTCCCAAGAACCCTTGAAGTCCAACATGCATGCTCTCAACATATCTTCAAGAGTTTGGATTGTTCTCTCCGACTGACCATCAGTTTGAGGGTGATAAGCTGTGCTAAACTTCAATCGAGTCCCCAAACTTTCCTGTAAACTCTTCCAGAAGTGTGATAAGAACCGAGTGTCCCGATAGGACACGATCCTCACCTGTACTCCATGCAATCTTACAATCTCCTGCATGTACCGCTCCGCCAAAGTTTCTGTTGATTGACCAACCCGAAAAGGAATAAAATGAGCTGCCTTGGTCAAACGATCAACGATCACCCATACTGCATTGTTGCCTTTTGGACTCCGCGGTAGAGCTGTCACGAAATCCATGGTTATATGTTCCCACTTCCACTAAGGAATCGGAAGTGGTTGCAATAAACCAGCAACCCTTTGATGTTCAGCCTTAACTTGCTGACACACCAAGCATTTTGCCACAAAGCGAGCAATCTCCCGTTTCATACCTTCCCACCAGAAATGCTGTCGTAAGTCTCGGTACATCTTCTTGCCTCCTGGATGTACGGAATAAGCTGAACTGTGTGCCTCCTTCATAAGTTCTTCACGAATATCTCCCATTGGCACGCATAAACGGCTACCATACCTCAACGAACCATTTTCGTGGATCAATAAATCTGTTCGCAGTCCGGCTTCAACCTGTTCTCGAAACTTTCGCAATCTAGGATCCTGTGATTGCGCTGCCTTAATATTCTCGATCAATGACGAATGTACTTGCAGCTGCATCAACAGTCCCGAAGAATGCGGTAGCACAACCTCCAAATCAAATCTCCGAAAGTCTTCAACGAGTTCCTTCTGCGTAGTCAACATCTGAATAGCTGGTAACCGACTGAGCACATCCGGTACAACATTAACCTTCCCCGGATGGTACTTAAGATCAAGATCGTAATCAGCCATCAGCTCTAACCATCTACGCTGCCTCATATTAAACTCCTTCTGCGTGAACACATACTCTAAACTCTTATGATCCGTGAAAACTTCGACCCTTTCGCCCAAAAGGTAGTGTCTCTAAATCTTCAAAGCGAAGATCACAGCCGCAAGCTCCAAGTCATGAGTTGGGTAGTTCTTCTCATGGGTCTTTAACTGTCTCGATGCGTACGCTACAACCTTCCCATGTTGCATCAAAACACATCCCAATCCTTTTCCAGATGCGTCGATGTGAATCACTAATCCTCTGGAATTGTCCGGCACGGTCAGAATAGGAGCGGTTATCAATCTCTGCTTCAACGTCTCAAAAACCGATGCACAACTATCCGTCCACACAAAAGGTACTTCCTTGCGCGTAAGCTTGGTCAACGGCTCCGCCAGACGAGCAAAGTTCTTCATGAATCTTCTGTAATACCCGGAGAGTCCAAGAAAACTTCTTATCTCCGCAACATTCTTCGGAATCGGCCAATCTCGAACTGCGGCAATCTTTTCGGGATCGACGGCGATTCTATCGCCAGACACGACTTGCCCCAAAAACTTTACTTCTTCCAGCCAAAACTCGCATTTGCTCATCTTCGCATACAATTTCTCTTGTCTCAACGCCCGCAGTGCGATCTTCAAATATTCTGCATGATCTTCAATACTCTTCGAGTAAACCAGAATGTCGTCAATGAACACCACAATAAACTGGTCCAAGAATGGTGAAAAGATTCGGTTCATCAAATCCATGAATATCGCCGGTGCATTCGTTACTCCAAAGGGCATCACTAAGTACTCGTAATGTCCATACCGAGTTCGGAACGCCGTCTTGCAAATATCTTCTGCTTTCACTCGGATCTGATGATATCCGGATCGCAAATCCAGCTTTGAGAATACCCTCGCGCCACTAAGCTGCTCAAATAGTTCGCCAATACGAGGGATCGGGTACTTGTTCTTAATAGTCACCCGGTTTAACTCTCGATAGTCGATGCACATCCTTCTCGTGCCATCTTTCTTCTTAACTAGAAGAACTGGAGCTCCCCAAGGCGAGTTGCTGCTCCGAATCCAACCCTTCTCAAGCAATTCAGCAACCTGTTTTTTGACTTCTTCCAACTCCACTGGTGCCATTGGATAATACGCTTTAGATATTGGCGCTGCACCAGGAATAAGATCAATTGCGAACTCCACGTCTCGCTTCGGCGGTAATCCCGATATATCTTCAAACACGTCCATAAAATCGCGAACAACAGCTGGCTCTTCACTTTTATCAACCTCCAGTGATGCAAGAATATTAGTTGTCGGCCTAGCCCTAAACTCGACTGGCCCGACAGAACTGCTTCCTCCAGTGAAGGTAAACTCGAGATGTCCGGGAATCTGGAAAATTATTTTCTTTGCCCTACAATCAATGTGAGCATGGAAAGTGCCAAGAAAGTCCATTCCCAAGACGACTTCGTAGCTGCCCGTATCAATCACCAAGAAATCTGCAAAAAGCTCCCGTCCGCAAACAACAACTGTGCAATCTTTACATTCTCTACTAGATATGATTTTCCCATTCCCAGTGTGTTTGTCCCAGAAACTAGACAGGGTCGTGCAGGTAATCGAGTGTGTAGCTATAAACATAGATGACATAAAACAATGGGATGCACCAGAATCAAATAACGCTAATGCGGGAAAACCATGAACGAGTAGAATACCTGAAACCACTTCTCCTGACACCTTAGCTTTCTCAGCCGTCAAGGTAAACGCTCGAGCCTGATTAGGTCCTTGAGTCAGCTGCTTCTGTCCCTGGAACGGTTTTTGTGGAGGCTTCTGAATATCATCCCTCGTACGAAGCTTCGACGGACATGCGCTGACAGTGTGATCTGCCGCTCCACAAACTAAACAGAGTCCCTGCCTCCTTCGACAATCCTTTTGCACGTGTCCAGGTAAATGGCAGTAGTCACAAATCACGCTCCTTCTTCGATCAATGACAACAGGCTTCTTCATCGGTGTTACGCCACGACGGTCCACTGGAATACCTCTGCGTCCATGAGCTCGGTTTGGTATAAATGCCGGCTTCCTTACTGTAACTGCTGACTGCTGTGAACCCCCAGTCTTCCCCGATAAGCTCTGTTATTCTCGGGCTGCCGTAAGTATCTGTGAGAAAGTGGTCAAACCCAGGGAGACAATCTGCCTCTGGATGTCCACATCCAAGCTGTGCATGACCCTCCTTGCCCTGTCTGCATCGTTGGCAACTAAAGGTCCAGCGAATCTACTGAGCCGTGTCCACTCAGCTGCACGTACATCTATGGCCGCACCATTCTGCTTTAGACTGATGAACTTCTCTTTCCTCCCGTGCAGTCCGCGGGAAGAACTTCTCCAGGAAACTCTTCGAAAAATCCGCCCACTTGATCGGCTTGGGCAAGCGGGTCTCCTCCACAAGCCACCATTCACGGGCGTAGTCCACTAACTAAATGCGCACCACATCCACTCTTTTATCATCTGGAATCTGTGCCGCAATAAGTAAGTTCTCCGTGTCAACTAGCCACTGCTTTGCTGGCAACGGCTCCTCCAAACCGGTAAAGGCAGACGGTCCCAAACGCCTGAAATCTGCTACGGTCCCTACACGATCAACTGGCTTAGCTCCAACATTGATCACGGACTGCTGAACGGTCTGCAGACCTTCCTGAAACGATTCAGCTTGCTGCTGGATCAGCTCGGTCTGCCTCTTTTGATTCTCCAGCATTCCCCGTATCACTCCAAGCATGGCGGCTTCGTCAACACGCCTTTGGTACGTCTTCAGATTCTTGTCTGCCATACTCCTGAAATCAAAACACCCAAAGATTAGCATGATAACATATTCAAAATATAGATTAAGGCTAAAACTCTAAGTTACTTAAATAGAGTACCGCATTGTAACTATGCCGCGGTATCATAGCTACAATTACATAACTCCACCCAAGTCGCCTAAGTCCTAGAGATAATAAGGAATCAGGTTTTCGAGTCGATATGTAAAGGAAGTTTGCACACCGTAAAAGATATAATCAGGAAGAACTTAGATTCAAGAACGGTGAAACGGCAAGGTGGTAGGACATGTTTCCTAAACACGGGTTTTCTGATTCGTGTATTGGGTACAATACCCAACTACAAAAGAATCAACCCTAACTAACCTATGGCTCTGATACCAAAAGAACCATGTCACGCCCCGCTTCCCAGAGTACGCTAAATTGGGCACGTGACATAGCCAACCATGCTACCTGCGGGTAGCAAGTATCCATCCACAGTCACATTACGGCTGTAGAGATATCAAAAACAAAGTATAACTATCTAATACATGTCCATAAGCCAAGATAACATGAGTCAAGAATAATAAAAGTGAGGAAGCAAAAGATCCAATACAAAATAGCTGGAATGTACGTCCCATAATGCGGGCTCACATCAGGAATAAAATGCAGGAAATAAAGAACTAACTACTACCGACACCTCATAGCTCAGCCTGCTGGCTGAAGTACTCCTGCTCGGACTGCAGCAAAGGTACGGAATCTGGGCCATGCAAAACCCAGAAGTCAGCGCGTCATGTCATCAAGTAATAAAATATAAACAGGGTAACAGGCAATGCAAATATAAACATGAATGAAAAACAGTAATATAAATCAGGGCAGTGCAGGGTAGTGTGGAGTGAGTAAACTAACCTGGTCTGTTGGGTTATCTATTCTAAGTCTTTGAAATCAATTTGATGAATTATCGATGTAACTCAATAGTATCCCGTGCGTGCCAGGGACCACGGTCAAGATTCTCGGGCTGAATCCGAGACGTGCCGCTAGGCAGTAGAAGGTAGCAAGTACAGATGAGTGATGTCAGCATCATCACTCCGGGGCTGGCCTAGCCCGTAAGACTGATCAGAACAGGTATCGAACTGTTGAGTTACAAGTCAGGTTTCATCATTGATTTCCCCATACCCCCAAGTTATAAGTGTTCAAGTCAGGTATTCAGTAATCAAGAACTAATGCCAACACAGGATCAGGTAAGAGCAGGTTTGTCTGGATAGACAACAGGAACGGTCCGTGAGGACTACAAGTCAGGTTTGTTGGCATTAGACACAAGATCAGGTAACGGATCAAGCCATGGTACATCAGGTCAGGTCAAGTAGTGTACGGTACCATGTCGGGTCAATCAATATGTTGTAGCAAGTCAGGCCAGGGTGTAAAAGATAACATGTAGGTGCTCTTAATCAGCTAGCATAATCAGGGTTATAAATAATCAAGTATGGGTATCAACAACACGATACATTGGCACACGTGATAGGTTAAGCAATGAATGCAAGTTTAATTAATTTAGCCATACGGTTACCAGTGTGTGTTTAGGAGATGGTGTCAACAATATATGAATACCGTATAAGAGATGTGAATGCAAAAGAACAAGTTAATAAGCATTGAGTAACCTAGGGATGCGACGACATGTATAATCTGTTCAATGGATGCAGTTGTAATTAAACCGGTTAAAGTTGCACATGGATGTCTGATAGGTTTACACTGGATAAAAGGGTTATCATGGCTATGAACAAATGTGATCATGTGGTCTATCATTTACAGGTGATTACTAGGTATAAATAATTAGATGTAAAATTAAGTTTCAAGTTCGGGACAATAAAATGTGAAACGGAACTTTATACAGTTATCTTGAAATCCATTTCTTTCGATTCTAATTAGAGATTTAACAGGAAATAAATAATTTAGCATCCGACTAGTTTAACATAGCATGTAGCAAGTTTCACTTGCCTCGACGGGTCGCGAAACGGAAAACGGAACGTTACGCGTCGGCGGGGAAAAATCGCGACGCGCGCACAGTTCACGGAATGAACCCAAACGACGAACAGTGGAGCCACACGGGTCGGAAGTACTCGCTGGGTCGTCGGGAAACATCGTCAGCACGGTCGGATTCCGGCAATCTCAAAACAGTAAACACAAGTTTTGTCAAGAATCGAAATGGAAGAAAAGAAGATGAGAAAGGAAGGAGCAAGGAGGGAAGATGCTTACCCTGATCTGCAGAGGGGTCGCGGGGGTCGATGGCGTCGACGGAGTTCCAGCAAGATCTACAGAGGATCCAAAATATTTTAACAGAGAAGAAAAAACCTCAGGTGAAAAGAAGAGAAAGAGGAGAAAGATAAAGAAGAAGAAGATTGTACCGTGGTAGGGTGTTCTGGGTTATCAGGGGAGTCGACACAGGGCGACGATGACGAAGGTTGTCGGCGTGGTGACTTTCCGGCGAAGGGCAGTGGGTTGTAGGGGTGCAGCTGTGGTCGTGGGGGTTTCGACAGAGGGTGGTGGTGATTTGTATGGCCGGGACGTGGAGAGGGATGCGAGGAGGTGACGAGGGTGACGACGACGAGTCACCGGCGAAGTTGGGCTTGCGGGAGGTGGCAGCAAACGGCCTCGTCGGGTGCAGTGGGTCCTTGGGAACGCTGGAAGGAAGAGAGGAGAGCAAGGAGGTGGAGAGGGCTGTCACGAGAGTGAGACGGAGGTGGCGAAGACGAGGTAGGGTCAGTGGAGACGGGGCGGCGAAGGTTGGTTTAAGGTTTGAGTATGGGTTTTTGAGAAAGAAACAGGGACGAAGAAGAAAATATAAGGAGGGAGAGAGAGAGAGATACTCGGGGAGGAGAGAGAGATAGAGAGAAGAGAGAGAGACGCGGTAGAGAGAAAGAGAGAGAGAGGAGAGAGATAGAGAGAGGAGAGAGATAGAGAGAGATCGAGAGGAGAGAGATAGAGAGGAAGAGAGAGATCGAGAGGAGAGAGAAAGATTTGAGGAGAGATAGAGTTGTCGTTATGCAGAAGGAGAGAAGGAGAGAAGAGAGAGAAAGAGAAGGAGAAAGTGAGAGAGAGAAAAAGTTGCGGGGCCCAGAGGATTAAAAGAATTGTTGCGATTGGCTGGGGAGTTAAAGAAAACTGTTTGGAAATAATATAAATGATTTTCCTAAAGTTTTACTCAAGATTTCATTGGCCGGGGAAAAATTTGTTTGGTTAAGGAAATATTTTCTGGTTATAAGAATTTTAAATTTCGCTGGTTAAAAAAAAATTAGAAAATAGGATTTGGCGTAATTGCAAAATATTTCAGAATTGCGCCCGGGTCGGGTCCAAAAATTGAATTCAAAAAATGAAAATTATTGGCAGGTTCCAAAAATTAAAATGAAGAATTTTATAATTAAAAAGCATACCCCTAAGAACGGACGCACGCACGTGCGCGTAGACGTCCAAACACGTCCGTTTCGCTGAACGGGACGAAAACACAATACAAGGACGCTACCTCAGGGTTAGGGGTGTCGAGCAGGCCATAACAAGTATTTTTAATTTAATTTTAGATGACTTAAATTGTTATATGCAGAATATGACATGTCGGTGTAAACTATAACTAGCAACAGTCAAGCAAGACAATGAAATAAATACCACACACCATACATACGGTAACTGAAATTTGTAGAATTGGACTCGGTTGTTACAGAGGCAATGAGCGATAGGAGGGGTTTCGTCTCTCCCAGTATGGGGAGTTGATGTTGCGCTGTGTTTGATTGGCTATAACTGGAAATCCCTGGCCAGGGTTGCTGAGATTTACTGGTAAGTGTTATCAGTAGTTTCTCGAACTGTTATAGACCTCATATCGACACGACTTATCAAGCTATTGGGGTCTGAAGTTTACCACTCCTAGGCGAGATATGCGACATATCAGACGAAGAGATCGGACTGTACGGGAGTGTTACTGGTTGGATTCACGGGAGAATGTACAGGCTTGCTTGTTGATCTTCTGATTGCTCAATACCTGGGTGGCTGTTACGTTTAGCTGTCCGCTTGCAGCTTGTGGGTGTTTGATATGATCATCATCTACTGCCGGCGTATTGACGATTCTTTAGAGTCCTACACAGAGGTTTCCTGGCTCAGGCAAAACGGAGTAGGAGCACATATATGATATGTGCGGGACCGAGAACAATACGTGTATGTGATACCGTATTAGATTCTCGTGATATGAGATATCGGCCGGGTATATGTGATATAGCCGGGTCATCGAATCAAGTGTTGATTCGATGAACCGATACAGATTATATTAGTTGGTTATTTGTGAAATAGCCGGATTATCGGATCAAGTGTTGATTCGATAATTTAATGTATAATTATATATTTGATATATTAAATTAAATTAACAAATATAAGCTCACTAAAAGATTCTTTTTCTCACTCGGGTAATACATTGATATATATGCGATATATGTTAATTATAATATTTTATTTTGTTACAAAATATATTATATATGTGATATATAATATTGTAACAAGTTAAGCTTACATATGCAACATGTTTTGTGGAGTTTAAACATGGTTAGGGTTTGGATTAGGGTTAAACCTTCTTGAAGCTTCTAGAAGCTTTGCTTTTGTTTTTAACTAAAGATATTTTCTAAAGATATTTTGGTTGATATTTGTTAATCCAACCCAACCCTTCACCATGGTTAAGTCTCTATATGGGTTAAGTTATCATACTTAACCCATGGTTGCATTTCTAACCTCACTACTTTTCATTATTCATCACAAATGGTTTTCATCTTCTTCTTCCTCTTGATAAAGCTTCTAGCTTTTTGACTTGTGATGAAAATGAGTGAGAAATTGAAAACAAATGAGAGCTAAATTCCTACTTCATCATTCTCATCTATTCTAGCCGTTTAGATTAGGGTGTTTGCTTTGCTAATACTTGATTAGTGAAGCAAAAGCTTGGGCTTGTGTTTCTTCAAGGTAGATCATCTTTGTTATCGAAGATCGGAAGCAACCTTGCATCTTTCTTTTCTTGGAGCCTCTCTTGAGTCCGGGTACTCGATGATCGCAGCGAAGGGACCTCAACATGGAGCTTTAGAAGTGAAGGAAAGGACTATAAAGGTTGTAATCCCTAACTCTTAGAAGTAAAGTTGTTTACTTGCTAATGTTTCACCTAATCTCTAGTCTAAGATCTTGGTTAGGGTTGTTCGGCACGTCTAAATTTTAAATCGGGCATGGTTGATGCCTTGTAGACCCTTATGAGAGTGCCTAGTAACCCTACAATAGCCGGATTATCGGATCTAGTGTTGATTCGATAAAATGATACATATGATATTAGTCGGTTATATGTGATATAGCCGGATTATTAAATCAAGTGTTGATTTAATAATTTAATGTATAATTATATATTTGATATATTAAGTTACATTAACTAATACATGCTCACTTAGGATTTCTTTTTCTCACTTGTGTGTGCATTAAGTATATATGTGATATATATTTGTGTACATTATTTTGTGTCATGCTAGATGATACATGTAACATGGGTGTGTGAGACTCACACTATGATTATGATAAGGTTAGGGTTTTATTTATTTTA
The DNA here is from genome assembly GCA_030015575.1 of Agapanthus africanus. Classification (NCBI taxonomy): domain Eukaryota; kingdom Viridiplantae; phylum Streptophyta; class Magnoliopsida; order Asparagales; family Amaryllidaceae; genus Agapanthus; species Agapanthus africanus. The sequence continues at coordinate 543,187,461 of JASDDO010000024.1, read as the reverse complement.
GTAATTCAAAAATTGGTTGGATTTTGTCATGGCAAGAAGCTTGGAGAAGCTTGTGAGTTCCTTGACTTAGTCCACTTGTTTTGTTTTACTCAAGATATTTGTTAACCCAACCATTATTGTCACGCCCCGCTTCCCAGAGTACGCTAAGATGGACACATGACATAGCCAACCATGCTACCTGTGGATAGAAAATATCCTTCCACAGTCACATTACGGCTGTAGAGATATCAAGAACAATAATAAACTATCTAACACATGTCCATAAGCCAGAATAAAACGAGTCAAGAATAAAAATAATGCGGAAGCAAAAGATCCAATACAAAAATAACCGGAATGTATGTCCCATAATGCGGGCTCACATCAGGAATGAAAATACCGAAAATAAAAGAACTAACTACTAACAAGTCCTTACTGCTCAGCCTGCTGACTGAAGTACTCCTGCTCGACCTGTAGTGCAGGTAAAGAATCTGGGCCATGCAAAACCCAGACGTCAGTGCGTCATAACATCAAGCAATAATATAAACAAGGGTAACAAGACATGCAGGTATGATCATAAATGGTAAAACAGGTATAACAGCAATATAAATCAGGACAGTGAAGGGTAGTGTGCAGTGAGTAATCTAAACTGGTCTACTGTGTTAACTACTCTCAAGTATTTGAAATCAATTTGATGAATCATCGATGTAACTCAATAGTATCCCGTGCGTGCCCGGGATCACGTCTATGACTCTCGGGCTGAATCCGAGACGTGCCGCAAGGCAGTAAAAGGGTAGTAGGTAACGGCGAGTGATGTCAGCAGCATCACCCCGGGGCTGGCCTAGCCCGTAAGACTGATCAGAAAAGGTATAGAACTATCGAGTTACAAGTCAGATTTCATCATTGATTTCCCCATACCCCCAAGTTATATATGTCAAGTCAGGTATTAAATAATCTGGAACTAATGCCAACACAAATCAGGCAGGTACAGGTTTGTCTGGATAGACAACAGGAAAAGTCCGTAAGGACAACAGGTCAGGTTTGTTGGCATTAGTAACAAGATCAGGTAACAGGTAAAGCCATGGTACATCAGGTCCAGTCAGGTGGTATATAGGTATCATGTCATGTCAAGAAGTGCACGGTATCACGTCGTGTCAAGTAATAGGTGTATCAAGTCATGCCAGGGGTGTACAACATGTCACGTGGGTGTTCATAATCAAACTAACAATAAGCATGGGTATACAAAACAAGTATGGGTACTAATGGAACAATAAAATGGAACATTGTGATGTTATATGCAAATAAGTACAGATTAAAGCATATGGATGCACAATATCGATTTGGGTTAAGGGGATAGTTCCAACATTAATTAAATACAGTTTTATCGAATATGGAATGTTAAAATCACACTAATATGTATTAAATGATCTAAGGATGCACTTTGAATATACATTAGGCTAGATGTATGCAAACGGGTGTCCGATAGGGTATAAACTATTAAAAGGGTACTATGGGCTATGCAAATAATTATTATGTGATTTAAATATGGACGTGGGTACCACGTATTGTAAACTAAAATGCAACATGGTATGTTTCAAGTTCTAAATCTAAAATGATATAATGGAACATCGAATGTTAAAATAGAACATGTGACCTTAGGTTTAATTTACAGGTTTAACATGTAATTAAATAAGTATAAAATAATAGGAATAGCATGTAGCAAGTTTTACTTGCCTCGACGGATCCAGAAACGGGTATACGGAACGTCACACGTCGGCGGAAAAAGTCGTGACGCGCGCACGGTACACAGAACGAATCCAAACAACGTACAAGGGGATCACACGGGTCAGATATGCTCGCTGGGTCGTCGGGATCGTCGACGGCGCGACCGGATTCCGGCGAACAAAAAGAACAGTGAACATTTAAACAAAAGAAAAATTATAGAAAGGAAGAAGAAGGAAAGATCTTATCGTGGATAGGTGCTCTGGGATACCAGGGGAGTCGTCAAGGGGCGACGACGACGAGGGGTTGCCGGCGTGGGGGTTTGCCGGCGAAGGGTAGTGGCTTCGGTTCTTGGTGCAAGGAATGGTGCTCGGGGTCTTGGGTTTGCAGGGTTAGAGAAGGAGAGAGGGGGAGAAGATGGGGAAATGGTGACCAAGGGAGGCCGACGAGGTGGTCGGCGGCGATGGGAAGTAGAGGTGGCGGAGATCGGTGTGCAGGGCTCTCGGGTTCCTGTGGGTGTGCAGGGCTGCTCTGTAGGGAGGAAGAAGATGGAGGCGGAGGAGATGAGGGTGAGGAGATGACGAGGTCGGGAGTGGCATCGTCGGGCTGTGGGCGACGGCGAGAAGGAGGCGGCTAGGGTTTTAGATTATTGGTTCGTTTGAAAAAGAAAGAAGGAAGAAAGAAATATATATACAGAGGGGGAGAGAGAGAAAGAATTAGCAAGAGGAAAGAGAGAGAGAGATTTTGAGATAGGGAGAGAGAGAGAGAGAGAAGAGAGAGAGAGAGTCGCGAGATGAGAGAGAGGGAGAGAGATAGGGAGAAGAGAGAGATCGAGAGGAGAGAGAGAGGGGGGAGGAGAGATAAATTTGTATCGTAGCGGGGAGAGAGAAAGAGAGAAGAGAGAGGGTTAGTAGGGCCGGGCACTGAAAGAAGCTGGGGATTTTTAAGAAAAGATTTTTAAGGAAAAATTTGAAAAGATTTTCAATTGTTTAGATAACCTTCAGAGTATAAAAAAATATTCGATTAATATTAAAAGATTTAAATAAATGATTTTTGGCGAGATACAAAAGTATTTCAAAATGCGCCCGGATTGGGTCCAAAAATTTAGATTTTAATTAAGAAAAATAAATGTAACTTCCAAACTTTAAAATGAATAATCAGGTAACGAAAATGTATACCCCCAAGAACGGATGCACGTACGTGCGCGTAGCCATCCAAACATGTCCGTTTCACTGAACGGGACGAGAATACGATGCACGGACGCTACCACAGGGTTAGGGGTATCATGCAGGCTATGAAATGCAATTTTAATTTATTTTACGTGATCTAAAATGTTATATGATAAAATGCGCGATGCTAGGTGAAATGTTAATATGCAGTATCCATGAGATGCACGTGTCTATTTAGCCAGCCAGGGTAGTCTATAAATATAACTCAACCAGTTCCAGCAAGCGGGTCGGGTCGAATGCAATGTAAAAGTAAACTACCAATCGCACCCAAACAAGATAAATCAATAAAATGCCACATATAAATAAATACGGGAACTAAAATTGGTATAAATGAACTCGGTTGTTACAATTATCCTAAGCCATGGTTAAGTTTCTACAAGGGTTGGTATATGTTATGATCTCACTCATGATTGCATTTCTAACCTCACTCTTATTCATTCATCACTTGATCTTCTTCTTCATCTCATTCTAGCTCTTTTGCTTTTTATGAAGTGAAGAAAAATAGTGAGAAAATAAAATCTAAAGCGAGCAAAATTCCTACTTCATCATCCTATACTACATTAACAGTTTAGGGTGTTAGCTTCATTAATCCCTAATTAGTGAAGAGGTAGCTTGAGTTGGTGTCTTCTCGACGTAAATCATCTTCGGCTTTGAAGACTTCAAGCAAGTTTGCATCTTTAACCTTGTGGAGCCTCTCAAGAGTTCGAGAGATCATTACTCACAGCGAAGGGACTTCTACACGGAGCATTTGAGACGGGTCTACAAAGGTTGTATTCCGCATTCACTTAGTTGTAAAGTTGTTTACATATCAATTCGTCTAAATCTTTAGTTAAGATTCTAGGGTTAGGGTTAAGTAGCATGTCAAATTTTTGAAAATGGCATGGACAATGCCCCCGAAACCTTACTTTTGTGCTAAGTAACCCTACATTGTATCTAGTAAAGCTCCATCAACCAGACTATGTATATTTAGTAGACTTAGAAACCACGGTTTGTATATTCTTTCGGCCTTAGAGTTGCGGTTATATATATTCTTTATTCCAGGTTTTCTTGATGATGCCTGTTTTCTTTATTTTCTTTCTGAGTTTTGATTCTCGCTTTCGGCGTTGTATATTTATATTACTTGCGTGGTTTTCGCTAATTGGCGAAGAGCTAGCTCCCGCTTGGAGATGCCTATATTTATTATTGCTTGTATTCGTTTTCGGGTTAAAAATTACAAAGGAGGTGCTGCCGGAATTTCTAACGACGAAAATGTTTTAACTACAGTATATAATCTTCTTGGGTTTTCATATAATATTACTTATGTTTTAGAAGAAAGGACCTGTTTTCATTTTACCGTTGTTTCAAAACGCCACCTCCAATATTTCCCCTAAAAGGCTTAGATTTCTGGGCTTTTGGCTTACTTGAATTAGGTGGGGTCCTATAGACTTCACATGATTCAAGTTCCAGTCACGTGCCTTTTCCGGGTCATGACAGATGCCCTGTCTCGATACTCCATCGACTAGGAACACTTCAAGGATGTGTTTGTGGACTACACAGGCTTTACTAGTATGATCTACATCATATTCATGGAAGTCAAGCAAAACATCATAAGAGCTTTATCAACGTGTATTAGTGAAATAGTAAACTAGAACAAATATACTGTAAGTCGATGTACAACACCCCACGACTTGCGGGGAGACGGAATAATGAAAAATAATCTTGTTTAAAGCGTAAACATCGACTAACCGAGAATCTTTGCATAAACAATAACTAACAACAAACATAGGAGTTAACAACTACTATGAAAAGTGATTATACCTAAAGATCCGAGTCCTTCGTCTTGTCGTTCTCCACGTCCTCTCTGGCTTTCTCTAAGTAGTAGAAGATCCACCCGAGAGCTTTACTACAAGCTTCACCTCAAACTAGAGGTAACTAGGTTTCTTAAATCGCTAATCTAAGCAACCTAGGTAATATAGAGAATGGTTAAGGATTAAGTAGTCTAATCTAATCCTTGTACTCAACACATGAGAGGGGAGGATTAGGGTTTGAAGAGGGAGAGCTTGAGGAGAGAGAAAGTGAACAAAAGAATGGGATGAGATAATGAGCTATCATAATATATATCAAGCATAATATATTATCCAACAAAAGAAAATGAAGGATGAATAATCATGCTTCATAAATATCTAATGGGTGATTCATCTCCATGAGTCATTAAGCATTTATGATGCATTAATGACATGGATGAATCACTCATATGACTCACTAATCCCATTTAATGCATATGCCACCTTAACCCCCAAGTCACCATCTTCTAGAAGCTTCTCGCGCAATTACGAGAATGCCCCTCCTATCCGTGAAAACACGGAAAAACTTTAGACTGTATAAATCCAATAACCGGATACTAGAAACTGGCTTAAACCAAAGGCGACTAGTAAAAACTGTCCGGATGTCATACGTGCGTAAACACACGTATGCGTCCGAACCCTTGTCGTAAAACCATACGACCTCTATATCGTTTCGCCTGGAGTAGGGAAACTCTCTGTGTGGGACTCTAGAGACTCGACTACTACGCTGGCAGTGGGTTTAACCACAGACCGCAAGCGGCACTAGCTGTACGTAACGGTCCCCAGGTAGATGTCGATAAGAAGGCCGATGAGGAAACCCATCCAAACTCCTACTGAGTCTGATGTGACAATCTCCATACAGTCCGGTCCGTTTGTCTAAGACTATCGCATATCGGTCCTAGGGGCGGCAAGCGTCAGTCCCCTAATAGCGGTATAAGTCGTGTCGGAGCGAAGCCCATTACACCCTGAGAAACTACTTGAACCTACCAGCAAATCTCGCTTACCCTGGCTAGGGACTTTGCATAATGGCTCTCTGACACAACGCGATATCAACCCCCAATACCGGGAGAGACGAATCCTGTCTAACCGCCACTGCCTCCAAGTGCTCGGGACTGCACCCAACTGCTACCTGTTTGCACGACTCCTTTGAGCCGTGGTAGGGTAGCAATCTAAGAACAGTGGGACACACTCGAGGCGAAGTAGCAGTGTCAAGTCTGCGGACTATGCTGTACTCATGTCACCTGGGAACTGTTAACTGACGACTGGTATAAAACCAACCAACAGTTCCCTGTGAGTCATGTCCGGTGCACCCGTAACCCAACGAGCACCTGCATACTATCTCCAGTACGGCGTACTGACGGCTGTGGGACAGACCATCTCCCCAACTGGGATGAGAAGCGTACACACTAGTCTACTCCGGAGTATCGATGCCCTGTCTCGATAATCCAACGACTAGGGACCTGAATAAGGATGTGCTTGTAGACTACCCAGCCCCCACTAGTGTGACTGCCATCACAATGCTGGTAGTCAAGCAAGATCCTAAGAGCTCTATCAATACGTATACTCACATATTAAGATAGAAAAAACCAAGTAGCATACTACCATGTTTAGCAAGACTGTTATATCCATGTGAATATCCCAAGCTTCCATTAAGTAATATACAAACTAGTATGATACAATAATGGCCCCTAGGGCATATACACTAACAATCTCCCACTTGCACTAGGGCCATGTACTGGCATATCGAAGACCGATGATCTCGAGTAGCCTCTCGAACTGAATCTGAGGTAGGGCCTTTGTGAATGGATCAGCAATGTTCTCTTCAGTAGCAACTCTCCGAACCTCGATCTCCTGACGATCAATGATCTCCCTGATCAGGTGATACCGCCTTAAGATGTGTATGGACTTCTGATGGGACCTTGGTTTCTTCGCTAAAGCTATAGCTCCGTTGTTGTCGCAATACAGAGGTATTGGATCAACAATGGTAGGAACCACCTGAAGTTCTGTTAGGAACTTCTTCATCCAGACTGCTTCTTTTGCGGCATCGCAAGCAGCTATATACTCCGCTTCCATCGTCGAGTCAGCAACGGTGTCCTGCTTGGAGCTCTTCCAGCACACCGCCCCTCCATTGAGGGTGAAGACATAACCTGACATGGACTTGGAATCGTCCTTATCACTCTGGAAGCCGGAATCAGCATAGGCCTCCAACCTGAGGTCTTTTGCGCCGTAAACCAAGAACATCTCCTTAGTCCTCCTCAGGTACTTGAGAATGTTCTTTACTGCTATCCAGTGCTTCTCCCCTGGGTCTGACTGATACCGGCTTACCACGCTCAGTGCGTAAGCTACATCTGGTATGGTGCACAACATCGCATACATTATAGAGCCTACCGCAGAAGCGTAGGGTATAATAGACATGCGTTCCCTTTCCAAATCAGTCTTGGGAGACATCTCTTTGGATAGTGTGATTCCGTGACAAGCCGGTAGATTACCTCTTGGAATCTTCCATACTGAATCTTTTCAGTACAGTGTTGATATACCTGGACTGCGAAAGTCCCAACATCCTCTTGGATCTATCACGATAGATCCGGATCCCCAGAATGTAAGAGGCATCACCCAGGTCTTTCATGGAGAACCCGTGTGACAAGAATCCTTTGACAGATTGTAGCATAGGAATGTCATTTCCTATCAATAGAATGTCATCCACGTACAAGACGAGGAATACAACACTTCTGGCTACAACTTTACTATATATACACGGTTCATCTGGATTTTTGATAAAGTCATATTCTTTGACTGTCTCATCAAAACAGATGTTCCAACTCCGCGATGCCTGCTTTAGTCCATAAATGGACTTAAGCAACTTGCATACTTTCCCGCTGCTCCCACTCTGATTGAAACCCTCTGGCTGATCCATATAGACGCACTCTTCTAAATTACCATTCAGAAAAGCCGTCTTTACGTCCATCTGCCAGATTTCATAATCATGGAAGGCAGCATTAGCAAGAAGGACCCGAATGGATTTAAGCATAGCCACTGGAGAAAAAGTTTCGTCATAGTCCAAACCAGGTCTTTGACGAAAACCCTTTGCAATAAGTCTAGCCTTATAGGTTTCCACCTGTCCATCTACACCAATCTTTTTCATGAAGATCCATTTGCATCCTATGGGTTTTACTCCATCTGGAGCAAAGTCCAAAGTCCATACTTTGTTGGTGTACATGGACTCCATTTCGGTCCGCATTGCATCTAGCCATCGTACCGAGTCGCCGCTCTGGATGGCCTGCTGGAAGCTAGTAGGTTCATCATCATCTATGATGCAATCCTCTCTATCCCCATCTATGAGAAAACCGTAGTATCTCTCAGGCGGATGAGACGGCCTACTATTTCGGCGGAGGGGTGCGGGAATGTACTGTTCTTCTTGAACTACTTGTTCTACCAAACTTTCAGTATTAGTTTGTGGTTCTGGAATTTCTTCCAGTTCTATTTCGCTCCCACTTATTTCCTTTTCTAAAAACTGCTGTTCCAGAAAATAGGCATTACGAGAAACAAAAACCTTTTGTTCCTCTGCGTAATAGAAATAATATCCCTTGGAGTTCTTTGGATATCCCACAAACTTACATTTTACTGATCGTGCCTCGAGCTTGTCCACATGTTGCTTTTTAACAAAAGCTGGACATCCCTAAATCTTCATATGCTGAAGATGGGGTTTCTTCCCACTCCACATCCGATATGGGGTGGTAGGCACAGTCTTGGTAGGAGCCCTGTTCAGAAGATATGCCGCTGAATCTAGCGCATAACCCCAAAAAGATTGCGGTAACTCAGCATTAGTCATCATGGATCGTACCATATCCAATAGGGTTCGATTCCATCTCTCCGATACACCGTTATGCTGTGGAGTGTATGGAGGAGTATGTTGCGCCACGGCAGCGCCCCGGCCGTCTTACCGAGGCCAAAATGCGGAATCAAAATTTTTCCTTACTTGGAAACTGGCGCTACCGCGGACAATAAAACTCGGATCGTTAACCATTAACCTATACTAGCAAACAAGAGATGGGAAGAGAAGTATACCAAGTGATCCGAGTCCTCCGGTCTTCTCGTCATCGTCCCGATCTCCCGCGGAAAGTCCTGTCTCCATATCATCGCCTCCTTGCCGAAAAAGGGCACCACATCACCTGTATCTTTTACGGGCTCCCACCTCAATACCGAGGCAACTCGGGCGCGAAGTTGGCTGGCCGACGCGTCCAAGATTTGCTGTAGAATGTGTAGTGTAGAGGCTATGTCTCATTTGGGATTTTGTTGCCTTTGAAGATGATGGAGGAATCAAGATGAGAAAAATGGTGCTTGCATTTTTCTAGCATGAAAATGAGATCAAGAATGCCACACCCTCAAGAATGAAAACCTCTTCTTCTCTTTTCTCAAAATGAAACCTTATCATCCTAGAATGGTGGAGGAAAGAATACATAAGCAAGAGGGAGGTGAGTGTAGGAAAAAGAGAGAGGGTGACCATATCCAAACATCATCATAACTAACTCACATCAACTACTAATCACCTCAAATCAATAAAAAGCAAGTGATGATGATAGATAAGAATGGTATCAAAAGATGCTTTCATAATCAAACCATTTGCATGAAAACCCTCCACAATGTGTTATTTGCAAACTTGCAAATAACACCCTCCATCAGAAAAGTCCGGCCGGGAAAGAACAAAGGAAAACCGGCCGGAACGGAATGCAAACAGGCAACTCCAGAAAACTGGTCCCGTAATAAATTACAGGAAAACCCCGACACTGTGCATACACACCCGCATCTGTATTCCGACCGGATACAAATGCAATGAGACAAAATCTACACTGTACTAAACTAGGATCCGGCTTAAACCAAAGCCGGCTAGTAATATCCGTTCGATCCTGATCCGTGCAATACCGCACGTATCTGATCGAACCCTGCTATATATCCATACGGCCACTAGTACAAACCGTCCGATTCTGATCCGTGCAATACCGCACGTATCTGATCAGACCCTGCCATATCTCCATACGGCCTCTACAGCGTTTCGCCCGAAAGCTTGAGTAACTGAAAGTGTGGTGGACTCTAAAGACTCGCCAATACTATGGTTGTGGATTTAACCACCAGCACGTCAGAGGTATAAGCCAATACGTGACGGGCCACCAGCTATTGACCAAAAGGGACGTCGATGAGCGAACTCATCCTGACACCCTACTGAGCCTGTCAGTGACAATATCCGTACAGTCCGGTCCGTTCGTCTATGAGCATCGCATGTCGGGCCTAGGGGGTTGGTAAAAGTCAGACCCCCAAAAGCGGTACAAGTCGTGTCGGAGTGTAGCCCAGAACGCCCTGAGATACTACTGGAATACCTACCAGTAAATCTCCTGCCTCGGCCGAGGGCTTTGCGTAATGGCTCTCCTAGACACAGCGCGACCTCACCCCCAATACCGGGAGAGACGAACCCCTGAAGATCCGCTTACTGCCTCCATGTGGCTCGGGACTGTACCCAACTAAAACCTGTTTGCACGACTCCATTGAGCCGTGGTAGGGTAGTAATCAAAGCACAGTGGGAACTCACACGAGACAAATGACGATCTCAGGTCGATGAACTAACCTGTACACATGTCACCAGGGAACTACTATCTGACATCTGGTATAAGACCAACTAGCAGGTTCCCGGCGAGTCCTGTCCGGTGTACTCATAACCCAATGAGCACCTGTATACATCTTAGGTGAACCAACTGACACCAGTGGCTTGTGAGACCGGCCACCGCCCCTCGTCGGGGTCTCAACTGTATACACTAGTCTACTAATGGAGTATCGATGCCCTGTCTCGAAGCTCCTACGACTAGGGACCTTTTAAGGATGTGCTTATAGACTACCAGCTCCCACGTATATGATCGCCATCATACTGCTGGTAGTCAAGCAAGAATCCTAGGGGCTCTATCAACGTGTAATAGCGACATGTCAGGTCACCTAAAGCAGTACACGATGATAAAGATAAACCAGATAGCATACTATCATCTCGAGTAAGACTGTCCTACCGGGATAGGTCCTCCCTCAATCATTGCAATCACGTGCCTGTGATCCAATAATTGACTTTGAGGGCACTATCTCCAACAATCTCTCACTTGCACTCAAGGCTAATTATTGCGATGTCGCATACTCACAGCCCGTGTGATACCGAACACCCAACTTCTCTACTAGTCAGTCTCACAAAACCCATTTGTGAAACTATTGCGTTCGAGGAATAGCCTCAGTGAGTGGATCCGCCTTGATGTTTCTTTCTATGTCTCTCTCTATCTCAAGTTCGCGGAGAAAGCCATCTCCCGAAATGAGCAATACCTGTCTTAGAATGTCTGGATGTCTGATGGGACCTAGCTCATAAATGAACTCCAAATCCAAACTTCTTAGACTGTATCGTCAACTGAACTTAATCAGTATCCTGCGCCATGCCACCCTTAGTATTGCCTTGGACCACCTGTCCAAAATACTGCCCCTCGTCAGAAGGAGAAAAAATAACTCTGACAGCCACTCTGCCATCTATGTCACCTTGGAAGCCTGGAGTGACAACCGTCTCCTAAAAGAGGCTGTCGTCATCACATCCCTAGAACATCAACTTATGTTCTAAAACTGCTTCCGACTGTTTCTCCAGGATTGGATTAATATCAGCTTATTGCAGCTACTGCAAGAACAACATCTGGTGTGGTACTTGACATCTCATGATTGACTCAATTGCCTAAGCAAGTGATCTGTCAATCATGCGTATCCCTCTCCCCTTTAGTCTGTAAGACACCTTTAGAGAGGGTGACTCCATTACCTGCAGGTGTACTACCGTGCCAGGAGTCGTCCATTCTAAATGCTCATAGAATGCTGTCAAGGTACCCAGATTAGGAAACCACCCAAATCTAGATCTAAAACCATAGATCTAGTAACCAGAATGTCTGATATAATATCCAAGTCCTGTGTGGAGAAACCACTGTGTGACAACCAAAGTATAACCGATCGTATTATAGGAGTTTCCTTTCCTACTCTGTGTATGTCATCCAAAACCAGGACATCACACCCTACTACCTTCTTAACAGATCCATCCCCTATTCTGATGACGTCAAACCTATGACTGTCACATCAGAAATAGATGATCTATCTTCGCTATATCTGCTTTAGTCTATAAATAGACATAAGCCTGATGTCCACCAATGCTTCCGCTGCTCCCACTGACTACGACAACCCTCTGGCAGAGTCATATAGACGCGCACTTCTAAAGCTAGTTTAGAACGACGCTATACTCATCCTCCTGCCGGGTCTCGCAGCCTGGAACAACAACAATGGCAAGTGTGGGTAAACAAGAACTTCCCTGTCACCGTCCTTGAGGCTACCGGAGTACCTCTCGGATGCCTGAAGTTACCCACCTTATCTGCGGAGTGGCCAATGGAATGTCAAATCAGATTGAATTTTTAGGTTCTTATCAAATCTTCAGTAATCGTTTGCGGTTCTGGAATCACTTCCAGTTCTACCATACTCCCACTACTGTTTTCTGAAAAATCCATTTCCTTTTAAAAAGTGTGGCGAGTTAAGAACAATATCACTATTGATCTTCCAGATGGTAGAAAATCAACCCTCGTCATAGCCTGGGTCAACCTACAAACAGCCATTACAGAAACGTGCCTTGAGTTGTCCAGTGTCTGGTTTTAATCATAAGCCGGACAACTCCCCGTACCTTAACATCGTTAAGATATGAACTGTTCTATATCCAATATAGAACCAGAGGCACTGATTTAATTGAACCAGATTCAAATCATGCAGCTATCTCCAGTGCATGTCAACTAAATGGAAGGAGGCTGATCAGCGTTACTCAACTTAGGAATGCTTCCAATTATGAGTGACCTGAAAGAGAAGCAAGTTCTCATTACTATCAACTGAATACCATCCACAAGTATCTACATCTTCGATCACCTTGAAGAATCCCGATACTTGCAATACTTGGTTCTCTACTCTATTCTTATACCAATAACTCCTCAAAACTCAGACCCTGTGTTTCTACGAAACACATGTCTAAGAAATAGAGAAGTTAAAAGTAAACAGAATATAGTACGAGGACTAACCCCTCTGTCCTAATGGACACTGGACAATATACAATACTCTGTATAAGTCCCTGAGTCTAACAACTTATTCACTGTGTGTCATAGGTTGAAAACTGTACTTATGGTTAAGAAGAATTACACCGCTGTTCAATGCTCCTTACCTAACCATCCACTGATATAGGTAAATGTCATAGACATAATTTCAAAAAGGTACATCTCACTCTATAAAAATAGACGTACAGATATATCAATTTTAAATTGGTGCATAACAACGGATATTCAAAACCAAATATTTGCCGACCGGCAAACAACCCAGGTGGCTTCCTCAAATATCACCAATTACAACGAATTCCGATACAATGAGGATGGTCACCTAATTCCCAATAACTTACTCCCACTCATTATCTGTAAAACCATACAGATGTGAGAATCCAACCTGGTAAATACATACCCTGGAGCAAGTGTCTAATCGGGAAATCAGTTTTCTTTTAACAGTACACAGTTGAACTGAAACATTGAAATGTTTCGATGGGGTATCCTGGTATTCTTAGCAATGCCTCTTCCATTATCCAGATTCACAACTGTAACCGTATAATTCTTTGCCATCTCTCCAAATCCCTTTATATGTCTTTAGTCATTACCTTCTGCACACCCCTTTAGGCCAAATGGTTTTCTTCCTTCCCTACCGTTCGGCACCAGCCTCTGGTTTGGAAGAAGACTATCCAATAAGCATAATGGGCGTACTGTCCTAATCCTAGGAGCACTGGATCTTCGTAGTGATACGGAGTGTCCTGGAGAAATACAAAGGTGATTTAGGATTAGCGAAGAAATACTTGGTTCGGTCGTGAATAGCAGTCGCAATTTACTTTGCCCTCTTTACTAATCCCTTGCTTTGTCTTAACTTAATACCTTCTGTACACCATCGTTATGCTAATTGGTTTTCTTCATTCCCCACCGTTCGGCACCTGCCTAAGGTTTGGAAGAAGACTATCCAATTTGGGTAATAGGTGTACTATCTCCTAAACCAAGGAGTACTCGCAATGAGAGAAGGTGAAAAGAAAAGACAACTGAATAATCCTATTCGTTTTCTCCAGAACCAGAAACCATCCTCGAAGTCCTTCAAGTTCGTATATAACCATACGATGGTTTTGTCCAATGGAAGTGGACGTTCGTAGTAATACGGGGTGTCCTGGAGAAAAGGGTAAAAGTAGGAGTGGCAATGAGGTTTGCAACTCTGACAATCCAAAAGCCAGTGTTAAGAAGGTTCGGTCAACTTGGTCACTGAGTCATAGTCTTAGGGTCGGGTCAATGGTCGCTGCCAAAGAGAGAGAGAAAAGAAACACTCAGCGTGCACTCTAACCTAGATCAGAATGGTTATCACTTTATCTAATCTGGAAACCTCCCACTGTACCGTCAAATTCTCCTCCAAACCTGAAAGAAGAATTAGTCGGGATCACCCGAGGAGTAAACCAACTCATCAGTGAGAATCGGGATCCATCATCGCATGATAACTTGACGGAATCCACTCAAGTCACCACACTCCAGAAGGTATGCGCATGCCTGGCAAGTTTCAGTTTCTTTAGAAACTCCCGATATGTGTTTTTACCCCTAGGACCTAAGTGACCTTGACGGAGTCAACAAATCAAAGAGTCCTAGTCAAGTTCAACCCGTCATTATCTGGATTGCATTAAACCCACCCGTACGTACCCTTGACGGAGTCAACAAGGCCGCACGACTGTCCTAACCAATCCCATTTATGCAACAAACAAGCACCACTTAGCTACCGTACACTACGCCTTGACGGAGTCAACAAACGCAGCACGAATACTAAATAATACCCGTATGAAATGACGGAGGGCTACGGCTGGTTTTTGGCGAAAAACCTTTAACGTAATGAACTTGATATCGTTGAAGGAACTGGATAACTTTTTATAAAAATATAGTGACGAAAACCTTTACTAAAGAGGTCACTCCCGGTGAAGGGATCTCGGCTCTTTCCCCGTAGAATGAGGTGCAGGATATTCCAACTGAATACCACGATGCAAAGCAAAAGTAATCGACTATAGTGAAGTTAATGCCCTGACGCAAACTTCTGTCCAAGGGGTCACTTCCGGTGAAGGGATCTCGGCCCTTGCCTCGTCGACTGAGGAGCAGGATATTCCAAATGAATACCACGATGCAAAACAAAAGTGAACGTCCTTGCAATAACAGCTTTTTGAAAAGTGTTCCAACAACATCAGAATAGGTTTGTTTATCTTGCATTGATCCGAATCAACGCAGTCCCATCAATTGATCACACCACAAAGAACGAAAATATACTGATGTACGTATATGCCATCCGCATTCGCCACTGGGTCCCGTCATTACCCGTTAGGTTAGCTAACTAACGACAGAGCGGGGACTGGACTAGCGCGGATGCAAAACATATACAACATCTACTAATATATATACCAATATATTATATTTCGCTCAAGGCGTGATAAAATGCAACATCACAGAAATATACAGCATCTCAGAACAATACAGATATCTGGAAGCCCCGGGTTTCACAGAGCCGCTGCTGAAACCCGACGTTCCCCTGGTCGTGTGGATAGCCTGTGCAATGAAAACCTAGACCCCTACGGGCGCGGCAAGTCACCCGCCAAAACCAGAAGCGAGGCAGCCCCCTTCAGCAACGTGAATGGACCACCCAGCACTTCACGGAATCCGGTAACTCGGGCACCCCTCCTGGGTCAACTTGTACCCCCTACGAGTGCGGCAAATAGCCCGCCAATCCTAGAGTGAAGCCCCCTCCGTCTCAATGCCATGAGATGCGGGCCCGTTGCCCTCTAGAACCCGGCTATCCGTGCACCCCTCCGCGGGGTAATCCTAGTACAGAAAGTAAAATATACATACAACAGGTACATCGACCGCAACCAGGTCGTGCCCCAAAAGAATAATACAAACAGGCAGTGACGGCAGTCCACATGTCGGACGCTCGCCCCGCAATAACAAATGTACATATAAAACAAAACTGTACTAACATTGCATCCAGGCTATCCCCCACGACCGATCCGCAACAACACAGCATAAACATAGAACATCAACGTGAATGTCACGTTCGCAAATCCGTCTAACCGGGCTATAGCAGTTAGACAGGATTTACCGATCGAGTGACATTCACGGTCGCAGATATAATGTAAATACTGTGAAATAATGTGCTTAAAATATCCGATCGATCAAAAATTAACAGGTGGGCCCCCAAGCAATACTGTAGCACTCACAGAAATTCTGGGCCCAATTTTAATATTCCAAAACCCCTACTTTCAGCCCACCAGCCCATGGGAAAATTTTGACGCATTGATCCCTCAAGACGGCGGCGGAACCGCGGCAACAAGGGGGGTTTTGCCGCGGTTCCGCGCTCTTCCTGAGAGATCAATGTCTCGAATTTTCCCAGAACTCTTAGAACTTCTTGTACATCAGTTTTCTACAACCTGAAAAATTTTTCGAGCCCGGAAAAAATCGACAGAAAACTGATGCATGCAAAAGGCGGATTTTGGAATTTTGGTCGATCGGATAAGTAAAACGCGTTAGAACAAGCTAGGCAGGGTTAATGGCGTGTCTCTGATACCATGTTGCGCCATGGCAGCGCCCCGGCCATCTTACCGAGGCCAAAATGCGGAATCAAAATTTTTCCTTACTTGGAAACTGGCGCTACCGCGGACAATAAAACCCGGATCGTTAACCATTAACCTATACTAGCAAACAAGAGATGGGAAGAGAAGTATACCAAGTGATCCGAGTCCTCCGGTCTTCTCGTCATCGTCCCGATCTCCCGCGGAAAGTCCTGTCTCCATATCATCGCCTCCTTGCCGAAAAAGGGCACCACATCGCCTGTATCTTTTACGGGCTCCCACCTCAATACCGAGGCAACTCGGGCGCGAAGTTGGCTGGCCGACGCGTCCAAGATTTGCTGTAGAATGTGTAGTGTAGAGGCTATGTCTCATTTGGGATTTTGTTGCCTTTGAAGATGATGGAGGAATCAAGATGAGAAAAATGGTGCTTGCATTTTTCTAGCATGAAAATGAGATCAAGAATGCCACACCCTCAAGAATGAAAACCTCTTCTTCTCTTTTCTCAAAATGAAACCTTATCATCCTAGAATGGTGGAGGAAAGAATACATAAGCAAGAGGGAGGTGAGTGTAGAAAAAAGAGAGAGGGTGACCATATCCAAACATCATCATAACTAACTCACATCAACTACTAATCACCTCAAATCAATAAAAAGCAAGTGATGATGATAGATAAGAATGGTATCAAAAGATGCTTTCATAATCAAACCATTTGCATGAAACCCCTCCACAATGTGTTATTTGCAAACTTGCAAATAACACCCTCCATCAGAAAAGTCCGGCCGGGAAAGAACAAAGGGAAACCGGCCGGAACGGAATGCAAACAGGCAACTCCAGAAAACTGGTCCCGTAATAAATTACAGGAAAACCCCGACACTGTGCATACACACCCGCATCTGTATTCCGACCGGATACAAATGCAATGAGACAAAATCTACACTGTACTAAACTAGGATCCGGCTTAAACCAAAGCCGGCTAGTAATATCCGTTCGATCCTGATCCGTTCAATACCGCACGTATCTGATCGAACCCTGCCATATATCCATACGGCCACTAGTACAAACCGTCCGATCCTGATCCGTGCAATACCGCACGTATCTGATCAGACCCTGCCATATCTCCATACGGCCTCTACAGCGTTTCGCCCGAAAGCTTGAGTAACTGAAAGTGTGGTGGACTCTAAAGACTCGTCAATACTATGGTTGTGGATTTAACCACCAGCACGTCAGAGGTATAAGCCACTACGTGACGGGCCACCAGCTATTGACAAAAAGGGACGTCGATGAGCGAACTCATCCTGACACCCTACTGAGCCTGTCAGTGACAATATCCGTACAGTCCGGTCCGTTCGTCTATGAGCATCGCATGTCGGGCTTAGGGGGTTGGTAAAAGTCAGACCCCCAAAAGCGGTACAAGTCGTGTCGGAGTGTAGCCCAGAACGCCCTGAGATACTACTGGAATACCTACCAGTAAATCTCCTGCCTCGGCCGAGGGCTTTGCGTAATGGCTCTCCTAGACACAGCGCGACCTCACCCCCAATACCGGGAGAGACGAACCCCTGAAGATCCGCTTACTGCCTCCATGTGGCTCGGGACTGTACCCAACTAAAACCTATTTGCACGACTCCTTTGAGCCGTGGTAGGGTAGTAATCAAAGCACAGTGGGAACTCACACGAGACAAATGACGATCTCAGGTCGATGAACTAACCTGTACACATGTCACCAGGGAACTGCTATCTGACATCTGGTATAAGACCAACTAGCAGGTTCCCGGCGAGTCCTGTCCGGTGTACTCATAACCCAATGAGCACCTGTATACATCTTAGGTGAACCAACTGACACCAGTGGCTTGTGAGACCGGCCACCGCCCCTCGTCGGGGTCTCGACTGTATACACTAGTCTACTAATGGAGTATCGATGCCCTGTCTCGAAACTCCTACGACTAGGGACCTTTTAAGGATGTGCTTATAGACTACCAGCTCCCACGTATATGATCGCCATCATACTGCTGGTAGTCAAGCAAGAATCCTAGGGGCTCTATCAATGTGTAATAGCAACATGTCAGGTCACCTAAAGCAGTACACGATGATAAAGATAAACCAGATAGCATACTATCATCTCGAGTAAGACTGTCCTACCGGGATAGGTCCTCCCTCAATCATTGCAATCACGTGCCTGTGATCCAATAATTGACTCTGAGGGCACTATCTCCAACAGAGTAAGCTGAGAGAGAATTCCTTTCTCTTTTAGGTAACCTAGGAACTCGGCACTCAAGTATTCACCACCTCGATCAGATCTTAGTGTCTTGATACTTTTGCCGGTTTGGTTTTCTACTTCATTCTTATACTCTTGGAATTTCTCAAAAGTCTCGGATTTATGTTTCATCAGATAAATGAATCCGTACCTTGAGTAATCATCCGTGAAAGTAATGAAATAGGAAAAACCACCTCTTGCATGTGTAGACATTAGACCACATACATCGCTGTGTATGAGTCCTAAGAGCTCGCTCGCTCTTACTCCATGTCCAGTAAATGGAGTCTTTGTTATCTTTCCTTTGAGACAAGATTGACAAGTGTCATAAGATTGATATTCGAACGAGTCCAAATATCCTTCTCTATGCAACTTAGTCAACATTCTCTCATTGATGTGACCCAGTCTACAATGCCATAAGAAATCTTTATTTAAATCTGGAGACTTTCTTTTTAGTGTGTTCTGGACATTGAAAATTTGGAGTTGGTTTAACACATATATACCGTTTTCCAGTGTACCGGACCCAATCAAACTATGATTAAGGTGGATGTTAACAACACCACTTCCAAACGTGAAATCATAACCTTTATTTGATAACAAGGAAACAGATATGATATTACACATTAAGCTGGGTACACAAAAACAGTTATGTAAAACCAAAATGTGTCCACTCGTCAATCCCAGGTGATAATCCCCTACGGACACAGCTCCCACGCTAGCTCCGTTAGCAACCATCAGGGTCATATCATCTTCCTTCAGCACTCTACGGTTTCTCAGTGCCTGCAATGAATTGCAAATATGAGATCCTGATCCGGTATCCAATACCCAGGAAGTAGAGTTGATTGACAGACAATTCTCAATTACAAACACACCTGAAGTCGAAGCCACAGCTTGCTTCGGTTCCTGGTTCTTGGCGTTCCACGCCTTGCAATCCTTTTTCCAGTGCCCTTTCCTGTGACAATGGAAGCATTCATCCTGGCCCACTACCGGTACCGCAAACTTTTTCTTTCCCTTCCCTCCCACCTTACTTACACCTCCTCTAGGTCTGGGGGCGGCCTTCTTTTTCCTTCCTTTGGCCCTAGCCTTGGACCCGGAAGAAGAAGCACCGCTAACAAACATAGTGGGTGTTTCCCTTGCTTTCTGCAAGGTGCCCTCTGCACTCCTTAACATGTTCAGGAGTTCCGGAAGTTCAACTTCTTTTCTTTGAATGTTGAAGTTCAGGATAAACTGGGCGTAGGTGGAAGGAAGGGACTGGAGAATAAGGTCTGTATAGAGCTCATTATCCAAAGTCGTCCCAAGGTCTGCGAGCTCTTCTATATAGCCGATCATCTTTATGACATGTTCTCCTACCGATGATCCGACAGCCAACCTCGCTCGAAACAAGTTCTTAGAGGTCCCGTATCTTGCTATACGAGATTGCTCTCTATAAAGTTCCTTTGTATGGAGAAATATGGCATCTAGTTCCATATCCTCGTGCCTCCTCTGATGTTCGTTGTTCATCGAGGCAAGCACGATGCACTTGGTTTTCGCGCAATCGAAATCCCAGGTTTTGCGGATTTCCTTATCCGCATTACTGGATTTGGGACCAGGGACAGCAGGTGCCGTAGCGGTGAGGACGTACCCCAATTTGTCATAGGTCAAAGTCATTTTGACATTCCGCAGCCAATCTTTATAGTTTGGCCCTGTCAGTATATTTTTCTCTAAAAGTAACTTAAGTTCAGTCATTTTCAGGTACGCTGTAATTAGGAGAGAGAGAAGAAAACTCTTTAGCATGATACTCTTGCAAGTTTAGAGTGGTTTTTAGTTTATCTAAACTGGATGGCTCCCACTGTTTCTCAAATCCTTCCCCAAACCATAAAAGAAGAATTAGCCAGGACTATTCTCACCGTACAATACTTGCTTAACCGTTCAGCCAGGCTAGTGTCGATACTTCGAGGGAAGTTTTCCAACACTTTCGCGAAGTTCCTTAATTAAATAACCTCTTTTCTCTGGGGGCGTAACCCCGCTGACACCTTTCTTGACACCTACTTGGTTTATAGCATTGATCGTTAAGTGACGAATATCCTGATGAGTAGCATATACTCACAATAGGATCGGGATCCAAATATCATCGTATGATAATGTTGAAGGAATGCTATAAATATTCATCAAACTCCAAATGGTATGCATCTCTTTGCAAATTTCAGTTTCTTTAGAAATTCCCGATATTAGTTTTTGCTCCATGCTCTTATGACCTTGGCTTTGGTCAAAATGTCATAAGTCACATATCAAGTTCTACCCGTCATTATCTTGTCAATTTGAACCCATCCGTATATACCCCTGACTTTGGTCAAATGATATTACGACTGTCCCAAACCAACTCATCTATCTTATGCAACAAATGAAAACCCAGCAGCTACCAAACACTATGCCTTGACTTTGGCCAAAATGCTTAGCTTGAATACTACTGAATACCCAAATGAAATGACGGGGGGCTACGAATGGTTATGGCGAAACCGTGAACGTAGTGAACTTGATATAACCGAAAGAACCTGATAGCTTTTAAAAGGAGTGGTTAAAGCTCCGCATTTAAAAAATATCTGTTTTAAAATTAACCGAGTGGTTTCTTTTAAATTGTTCCAACGATTAAACTTATGGTTTATTTTCTTTGCATTATAAATAATGCGCCCCATCATTAACCTATCATTGCAGAAAACAACGAAAATACAACGTCCTCTTATGCCATCCGCATTCGCCACCGGGTCCCGTCATCACCCGTTAGGTTACTTAACTAACGGCAGAGCGGGGGCTGGCTAGCGCGGGTGTAAAACATAAGTGACGTCTAAATAGCTATCATATATAGATATTGTACATTCGTCAGACGCAATAATAGGCATTCCAGATCTCATATAAACTTTATTGGATTTGCAAGCAATCCGCGTTTGTTTAGAGCCTGCAACAAAAGACGGATTACACAGTTGTGATGAATAGCCATTACCCCACCCTAGACCCCTACGGGTACGGCAAACTACCCGCCAAATACCCGAAGTGAAGCGGTCTCCCTCAACAAAGTGAGTAGGCCACTAAACACTTCAAAGTACCCGGTAGTTTGTGCACCCCACCTTGGGTCTATCCTAGGAGCAAAAACAGTAAAATGAAATAATACAACGGTGGCTACAACCGCAACCTGGATGTGCGCCGCAAAAATAATATTACAACATATTATAATTATATCGAATGAATTAAAATAATAACCCATCATGAACCCCGGCTAATCATCACAACAGTCCAATACAGTTCACATCCACAAACAGTAAAAACCATTACAGAAATGTGCAACCCCTGCCAACCGACATACTAGCAGTTAGGGGAGGTTTACGAACACATTATACAAACATAGATATAATCAAATTAGCAAACATCGGAAAATTTCGATCGAGCAAAACACTTTATATTCTACTGCAAAACTTCTCTGTGCACCTGAGATCTTAGCAGAAAATAAAATATCCAGAAATATCACTGTTAACACCAGAAGATTGCTGAAGAAATTTGGGCCGACTCGGCCTTAACTCGGCCGCGGATCCGCGGCGGATCGTATGGATCCGCCTCGGTTCTGCGGCAAGTTAGCTGAGTTACGCGACCAAATTTCTGCAGTACCCCTATTATTTCCTTCTTGTTATTCTGCAGGTCCCTGAAAAATTTTTAGGGCCTGTTTTAATTTCGACAGAAACTGTGTAAAACGATGATCTTTCCGGTTCTTTTTGCGTTCGAAATACTTACAACTTTGCTAATGAGTTAATTATTGTTTAGCGAGGCTCTGATACCACTGTAAGTCGATATACAACACCCCACGACTTGCGGGGAGGCGGAATAATGAAAAACAATCTTGTTTAAAGCGTAAACATCGACTAACCGAGAATCTTTGCATAAACAATAACTAACAACAAACATAGGAGTTAACAACTACTATGAAAAGTGATTATACCTAAATATCTGAGTCCTTCGTCTTGTCGTTCTCCACGTCCTCTCCGGCCTTCTCTAAGTAGTAGAAGATCCACCCGAGAGCTTTACTACAAGCTTCACCTCAAACTAGAGGTAACTAGGTTTCTTAAATCGCTAATCTAAGTAACCTAGGTGATATAGAGAATGGTTAAGGATTAAGTAGTCTAATCTAATCCTTGTACTCAACACATGAGAGGGGAGGATTAGGGTTTGAAGAGGGAGAGCTTGAGGAGAGAGAAAGTGAACAAAAGAATGAGATGAATTAATGAGCTATCATAATATATATCAAGCATAATATATTATCCAACAAAAGAAAATGAAGGATGAATAATCATGCTTCATAAATATCTAATGGGTGATTCATCTCCATGAGTCATTAAGCATTTATGATGCATTAATGACATGGATGAATCACTCATATGACTCACTAATCCCATTTAATGCATATGCCACCTTAACCCCCAAGTCACCATCTTCTAGAAGCTTCTCGCGCAATTACGAGAACGCCCCTCCTATCCGTGAAAACACGGAAAAACTTTAGACTGTATAAATCCAATAACCGGATACTAGAAACTGGCTTAAACCAAAGCCGACTAGTAAAAACTGTCCAGATGTCGTACGTGCGTAAACACACGTATGCGTCCGAACCCTTGTCGTAAAACCATACGACCTCTATATCGTTTCGCCTGGAGTAGGGAAACTCTCTGTGTGGGACTCTAGAGACTCGACTACTACGCTGGCAGTGGGTTTAACCACAGACCGCAAGCGGCACTAGCTGTACGTAACGGTCCCCAGGTAGATATCGATAAGAAGGCCGATGAGGAAACCCATCCAAACTCCTACTGAGTCTGATGTGACAATCTCCATACAGTCCGGTCCGTTAGTCTAAGACTATCGCATATCGGGCCTAGAGGGGCGGCAAGCGTCAGTCCCCTAATAGCGGTATAAGTCGTGTCGGAGCGAAGCCAATTACACCCTGAGAAACTACTTGAACCTACCAGCAAATCTCGCTTGCCCTGGCCAGGGACTTTGCGTAATGGCTCTCTGACACAGCGCGATATCAACCCCCAATACCGGGAGAGACGAATTCTGTCTAACCGCCACTGCCTCCAAGTGCTCGGGACTGCACCCAACTGCTACCTGTTTGCATGACTCCTTTGAGCCGTGGTAGGGTAGCAATCTAAGAACAGTGGGACACACTCGAGGCGAAGTAGCAGTGTCAAGTCTGCGGACTATGCTGTACTCATGCTACCTGGGAACCGTTAACTGACGACTGGTATAAAACCAACCAACAGTCCCCTATGAGTCATGTCCGGTGTACCCGTAACCCAACGAGCACCTGCATACTATCTCCAGTACGACGTACTGACGGCTGTGGGACAGACCATCTCCCCAACTGGGATGAGAAGCGTACACACTAGTCTACTCCGGAGTATCGATGCCCTGTCTCGATAATCCAACGACTAGGGACCTGAATAAGGATGTGCTTGTAGACTACCCAGCCCTCACTAGTGTGACTGCCATCACAACGCTGGTAGTCAAGCAAGATCCTAAGAGCTCTATCAATATGTATACTCACATATTAAGATAGAAAAAACCAAGTAGCATACTACCATGTTTAGCAAGACTGTTATATACATGTGAATATTCCAAGCTTCCATTAAGTAATATACAAACTAGTATGATACAATAATGGCCCCTAGGGTATATACACTAACATATACATGTTAAGATAAAGAGTAACCGGATAACATACTATCATGTTGAGTAAGAATGTGTGTGCGTGTGTCTCCAAACATCCACTATAATATACAATAATGGCCTTTAGGATATACACATCACTAACATAGCCAACCCCTATCGTTATATTTGACCAAGTCTTTGAGACTTGAGGTGACTTGAGTGTTTGAGATAAAATAAGACGAGTAAAAACCAAGTCGAGGATCTATGTTAATTAAGCAACAATTATGTTAGCTTAATTCAACATGAGTTAAGATGAGAAATACTTTACCTATCCATTATTAATCCCTACCCGTATATATCCTTGAGATAATAAGGGCGTGGCTCATATTATCCAGATATCAATGCAATACATAGGAGTTTTCTCCCCCTAAATAATACTATTTAATTAAATAATTCCCAAAATGATACTGTCTCCAAAATAATTCTCAAAATAGACCTCCGTACAGCCACGTAGGAATGATCTTGGCGCGGCGGTTAAATGCCAAAGGAAAACGCTATTGTCAATAGCGTTTTCCTTTTGATGAAAACGCTATTGGCAAACACTATTGTCAATAGTTTATTTTGTTAATATTGATTTTGCCATATGTCTTGTAAAATGTTGATTTTGATTTTGTTAAGCTTATTTTAGATTTTGATTTTGATTTTGTTGAAATCGTAACAAAATTGATAGATAGTGGATGAAAAAACCTCATAGTTTTTTTGAAAATAGAATAAATTTAGTTAGTATATAGAAATCTATTATGATTTTTTTTTATAAAAGTCTATATTTGATTTGGAAAATATATAGAAAAGAGCATAATAGATATATTTATTCTTTTCTCAAAAAACTATGAGATTTTTTCTACTCTCTGTCAATTTTGTTACAATTTCAACAAAATCAGAATCAAAATCTAAAACATCCTTTACAAAATCAAAATCAATATCTTACCAGACATGTGGAAAAATCAATATCAATAAAAGAAAACGCTAGGCCGTATGGAGATCCATTCTTTGAAATATTTTGGGGAGAATATCATTTTGTGAATTAATTATTTTAATAGTATATTTTGGGAAAAAACTCAATAGACCCATATTTTCTGTCACTTCGGTATATGCAGGTATGAGTTTAATAACCAGCAGGAAAAGCATTTCTCAGTTATAAGACAAATTTTTAACCGTGAGGTTACTCTGAGAGAAATATTGGATTATAAAATTTTGGGGTTTATTTATAAGAAAGCAAAAAAGAAGGAGAAAAGCCTAGAAAAAGATCCAAATAATATCCCTCTTCTTTATAAGAGCTTAAAGAACTTTTAAGCACCTGGAAAAAAGGGACCCTCCCTCCGCCCCCCCGCCAACCCAAATTTGCCCGTCCCGCGCTATCTCCAAGGCGCATCACAATTCTCCAAAATCCCCAAAATGCAAAACCCTAACCCTTGTTTTCCCCTTCCATCTCTCTCGATCTCACCATCCTCTCACTCTACAAACCCTAACCCTAACTCTGCTATGATCGAAGCGATCGATTTGGCGCCGTCTGATGATTATGGCCTCTCCTCACTGACGTCGCCAGCAACAGCGGGCCAAACCCTAAAAAGACCATCTTTTCTGTCTATTGCCTAATTAGTTCAGGTATTTCCTTTCCTTTACTTTCTTTGCCATCCATTCACACAGATTGCTTGATTAATTGCATCTCACGAAACGACCAATTTGTTTCTAGAAAAATCCTTCCTTTTTGGGTTGCTTTACCAACTGCTGCGGCGCATAGGCTTTAGACAGTCTTTAAGTAGTATGATTAGAGTGCCCCCCTTGACGGCTGTGAAATCTAATTTGCGGCTGTGATAGCTGCAACGTAGCATGACTACACTGAAGTTTAGCAACTTCATCATTACGTCAAAGAGGATCAGAAGTACATGGAGTTTATATACATAATCACCGTCAGTTTATTGTTTAACTTCGAAAACCCATTTACAGTCACTTACAACAGAATAGGAACATGGGCCCAACTTTGATTGTCAAATAGGGCACCGTTTCTTTTATTCTAGTGCAAGATGTCAATGAGAAATTTTGATGCTTGATACTAAGATGAAGGGGTTGAACAAAAGAGGGTCAGAAGTTTTGACACTGAGATCGGAGGGGAAATTTAAACTTTTTATTTTATATGTTTGGCCTTCAAGCTAGTTGATTTCCCATATATGTTTCACCGATTGATACTGCATAACTTATTTGGAGGAGCAGTTGTCATTAGAAGCTCCATTTTGAGCAAGTATGAAAGAGCGTGGAGAACCCGGTTGTCACGACCCGAAATTGGCACGTGACGGCCCTTAAACTACGCAACGTCTACAGGCATAACGCAATTTAAGTAAGCCGAAAACCCAGCAATCTAAGCCATCAAAAGTAGTAAGAAAGTGATAATAGCATTTTCAAAACCTTTGAAATCTCAACCCAAATCCTTTAAAAGTCCAACTTTATTTCTTTTAAAATTTTGACAGCACCTCCTTTATAAAAACCTGCCCCAAAAATGGGTACAACATATATAAAAGTAAAGCATCCCCAAACGGGAGCAAAAACACGCCAAAAGGCGGAAAACAACCACCACAACAGATATACAACGCCGTAGCGAAAAAATAAAAGACGATATAAATAAAACTGCATAAAAGACATCCAAGTCACCAAAATAATATACAATACGTCCTCACATCAAGTCTCTAAGTCATACAAGATAATAGTAGATGGAGAGTACATGATACAGCGAATATACAATAAGCAATATGAACGGATAACCACAAACCCACCTAAAGCAAAACTGCACACTGTGAGACGAAGCGGTATCCGCAGCAAAAGATAATATGATAAATGACAATAGCCCTGCCTCTGACTACTGTGAGGATCAACCTGCAAAACACTGTGGCACAACGGGGGTGAGTTGCCAACTCGTGAATAGTAAATAACATATGCAGGTAATCGCAAATATGCACGTACAGCGCGAATCTAACATATGCAACTAATAGCAGTAAAATGTCATATGAATGCAGTAGTCATGAAAGGTATACTAGCAGGTATAACTAATACACGAAGCAATAATATGACAATCTGTATGCAAAAATCATATAAGGTACTCTATCAGATACTACCAATACATGAAGAAATGATATGACAATGTATATATGCAACGGTCATGAAAGGTACTCTAGCTGGTACTACTAATATATGAAGCAATGCATATGAAATAAATGTGGAGTATGGAATGAAACATGTCATTTCCACGGAATCCTGACATCGTGGTAGGACCAACGTTCATCAAGACAATCCAAATCCCAATTTCCTCAAATCAGCCCCCAAATTGGCTCTTATATCATATAAGTCTCATAAATCCTGAATGTACAATATCAAGTAAATTTCATATATCCTGAATGTACAAAATCAGCAATCTCATATATACCCTGTATCCAATCTCAAATGAATCTCCTATATCCCAAATCCAATATTAAGTAAATCTCATATATCCTGAATAAGTATGTTTGCATGAATAATTGTGATGATGTATATTAATTGATATGTATACATATATATTAGCGTCCCATTCCATTAATATATATATATATATATATATATATATATATATAACAGCGTCCCATTCTACTGTTATATATACTTAGGAGTAAAATATCATGAAAACCAAGTGTCAAGTATCGACACAAAATACTGATCTATCAGGTACTGTCACCACGACTGACCCCCTGATAGGTACGTATCATACGCTATTCCGAAAACCCGGGTGTCCAGCTTCGACCCTCGTCTTTCGACGTATCCATACGTACATGACTCCCGTCGGTATCCCCACGATATCAGCCGAGTCATTGGTACTGTCACCGGTAGGTACTTGCCCACCTTCCAGGCTCAATCGGCATGGACCGTCGATCATCTTGCCGAGGGAAACCGTACCGGGCCCCACCATGTACCCTCACATGGCCTACGACGCTCCTCGCATGGGGTATATATATATATATCAAAACCGATAAAACTTATGGTGGCTGCTGAAATATCATATCAAGAGAAACCGGGTTTTTCAAATAATGCATAATTTCATGAAACCACCACGGTCCTCAAATCCAGAAAACATCATGAAAAAATCCATATCTCAATACGAAAATCCATGAATATAATATATGCAACAGAAAATTATAATGTAAGCATATAAAGGAAAAGCCGCTATTTAACTGCAACAAGTAAAAATATATATTATGCGGTCCCTAATTTCTCCAAGTCTATATAACATCAAGTAAAGGTAAACATGTAGCTATAACCAGATATATGTGTAAACATAAAGGTATAGCAAGGTATAAGTATCTACCTATCAGTATTGATGTGATATACCTTCCAGGTATAAGTGAAGTATGTATGCAAGGTATACATGTGGCTATGTCATTATGTGTATATATACCTATCGCTAATGGTACAATACCCTATAAGTATACAGGTAACTAGCATGTAAGCATGTCAAGGCATATGTGTAAGCATGTAGGTATACAGGTATGCTATATGTCATATGCATAAAGAAATATGAATCAATGTCTTAATGTCCCTAACCAAACAATATTATATAGGTATGCGTGTTATGCGTGTCATGACAATTATTGACGGTGTGTGGCATATAAATCAGTGCTCGTGCAACATGAGCCGTCAATAATAGTGCAATGTCCTAAAGGTACAAGTCCAAGCACAACAAATAACTAAGCAATAAGGTATATGCGCAACTCTATATATGAATAGAATATGCGACAATTCATAACATCTCTAGCCCAGACGCATAACGCCATGCGGGCGATTCCCCTGTAGATGTTAAATCTACTCACCAACGCTCCTGGCTAAGTAAAGCCTACCACTCGCTTTCCTCTGCTCGCAGCGCCCGAAGTCCCCGCCTGCGATCCTGAAAGTATATAACAATATAACAGGTATATATTAGCAATAGACCCAAAGCACGTACAAACTACGCTGGCCAACGCGACAATACAAAACTTACTCTCAAGTGTTCATATTGTGGCTAACGCGCGTAGCGACACTATGAAACCAACTCAAGAGCAAAAGCTACACAAAGATACGAACGACATCGGCACGACCCTAACTAGGAACGCAAAGCGACACAACTACCAAACCTAGACCCTGATCGTACCGATCGCGCATGCACAACACAAGATATAGCATGGAATCAATATAATTAACGTCGCAACGTCAAAAGAAACCCACGCCTGAAACTTACCGAAATGTAGTAAGCAACATATATCATTTTATCATAAAACTACAACTTTTTACCAAACTAGAATTTACAAACCTCACCAATTAGCAAGATTAAACAATTCAAATCAATACTATAATTTTAATCTCACTTAATTAGGATTAGTAAAAGTTTAGTTTGCTAATTAGCTTAATTAATCAATTAGGAAAATATCATTTAATAAACTAGCAAACTAGGTTATGTTTTCTTCAAGCTTAACACACTAGTTAATCTTATTACTAATCAAAACCTTAACTTGATTACCGAAATTCTTTCTAGAAATTCTAAACATGAAATTAATAGCTTTAAATTAACAACTAATAAGCTAATTAAAGTATTAGAACAACAAGAGATTAGGGTTAGGGTTTTATACATCCAAATTTGATCAAAATCAATCAACTAGAAACATCAACTTTTCCTCTAAAGGTCAAGTTTTTCTTGAAGATTCAAGCTAGATTTGTGAAGAAGAAAGATGGTTTAAAATTTGTTTAGGAGTTTTGTGGATTTATTTAGGGATTAATGATGATTTATTGAGCTTGGAATGAAGAAAAAGAGGCAAAGAAAAATGAGGGGCAGCAAGAAGAGGGGGCTCGGCCAAGAAGGAAATGGGGGGTTGTGCAAAATGTGAAGAAAGTTCTAGCAAAATTCATTAAATGCATCAATAAATGCAAATGCCGCCATTTCACTTATTTCTTTTTCTTTAAATTTTCACTTTAAACCACAAAATATCTAGATATTTGAATGGATATGATTAACAAAATATCTAGTGATTAGATTAGCATAAAACCATATTAGTAGTAATTAACCCAAGCGAAAAGGTAATTACCACTAATAAAGTGTACAAATAAAGCATTAAAATAACATTTAATTAGGGAAAAATTCTATGTGAACCAGAACTTCCCATTGACCACCAAAGTCCGCGCACTAGCTTCATTCTAGCTAAACTAGGTGCCGACAAGTCTATACAGAAGTTTGATCACAATCGGGTTAAAACGGAAAACACCGACTATTTTACCCTAAAAACGGAAAATTCGCAAAACGATTTCTAAAACGCTACACCGATGTTGATAACCACTATATACCATGCCTTGTTGATGGTCTACACCGTTAGTGATATATACACTACACATAATGCTGTCTAAAATAAATAGACAAGTATCCAGATAAAAAAGGAAAAAGAAGCAAATAATTTATATTAAAGTGGTCGGAGGGAAGGAATACATTTTTGACCATAATTTTAGGTCTCATGTCATCTGAAATTAATTTATATTTTTCCTACATGTTTGCATGCCTACTCAGTTACGTTTTATGCAAATTCTTCAGCTTCTTAAAGATAATACCGTGTTCCCATTTGTTTGATGAAAATAATTTTGCATCTTGATTCTTGACATGGTGAGAGTACTCTTTGCAATCAATGTGAGGCTTGGAAGTAATATCCTATGGCTTTAGTAGCATAAAAACATATGCTACTGTTTTGCATGTAGAAGGAAAGACTGTCAATTTATGCACAACTACACATATTTATTATTTATAAATTTATAATATCATTATCAGATATGAAAATATGTGACGACATCCAGAGAAACATTAACTAATTAAAATTTCACAAATTACTCCATGACTTGTGCTGGCGCCCTTAATCAAGCCACGAGTGGTGCCACTTATTTACTTATATCAGGAATAGCAGTATAGTTGCAGCAACAGCTCATAAGAAACAATATAAGTAATAGTGTAGGGAGTGGGGTGGGTATGGGGTGAGGTGTGGGCGGGGATATATTTCTAGTGGTGTTTGGTAGAGTGATTGTAATGGTGTGGGGGGCTATGGTGATAGGGAGGCCTGTGGTATGGTGGCTTATGAGAACGGTCAGCCTCAGCTACCACAAGAATCATGTAAATGGCCAAAACAAGGACTAAGAGCAGCACCGGTCGCATTTTGTGGGTAGTTGCCATGGTTGATCACTCAATCTGTTCAAAATGCTTCAACTCACTCAAATGGATGATTGAAGTTGGAAGAAACTGCCCCTTTATATAGAAAACGAAGCTCTACAGATGAACTTTAATTAATGTGTGAGTTGTTTTGTTATAATTTTACTCACCTGCTGTTGGATATAGTCCGGAGTAGACTAATCTATACATTTTTAGACCCCGATGAGGGGCGGTGGCCGGTCTCACAAGCCATTGGTGTTTTGTTACCTAAATAGTCTACATGTGCTCATTGGAGGTGAGTACAGCGGAAGGACTCGCCGAGAACTTCTAGATGGTATTATATCTATTTTCTGATAGAAGTTCTCTAGTGGTATGAGCACAAGTTAGTCTTTTGACCTGAGATCGTCATTTGTTTCGTGTGAGTTTTTACTGTACTTAGATTACTATCTTACCACAGCTCAAAAGAGTCGTGCAAATAGGTTTTAGTTGGGTACAGTCTCGAGCCACATGGAGGCAGTGAGCGATTGTCAGGGATTCGTCTCTCCTGGTATTAGGAGCCGATATCGCGCTGTGTTCGGTTGGCCATCATCTTAAATCCGTGGCTACGGTGGATGAGATTTACTGATAGGAATTCAGTAGTTTCTTGGTTGGTGATGAGATTCATTTTGACACGACTTATCGGGTTATTAGGGGTCTGACGTTATCCACCCTTAGACTCGGTATGCAATACCCTGAGATGAAGAGACCGGACTGTATGAAGATTGTCACATTCAGGCTCAGTAGGGTACGGACGAACTTGATTGTCGACCTTCCTTTCGGCATATACCTGAGCCGTTACGTACAACTAGTGCCGCTGATATGCTCGTGGTCATGCATTTATCCAGTAACTCACTGTCAGCGTATTGTCGAGTGTTTAGAGTCTCACACAGAGAGTTTTTCCGGTTTAGGTGACATGATGTAGATGACGTATGTTGATACATACAGTGGTTCGATTAAATACGTATACTGGCTACACGGATTTTAATTGGACGGTTGATAATACTAGCCGGCTTAGGATTAAGCCGAATTATTAAATCAAGTTTTGATTTAATAATTTATATATATATATATATATATTTAATATATATATTCCAGTATTATTGTTCATTATTCATTTCCTCTCTCTTGGCTATTCGTATTTTTATATGGATACGCTTATATGTATTTCGATACGTATAGATTTTTACGAGTATAATAGAAAGTATATACTCGACTTATTTTTAGTGGATTTCGGGTTGTATTCCGTATTTATATAGAATAATTTCCAGAAGGAGAACACCTCATTTGTGAATATTCAAGGAAACGATATGGAGGGTGAGGTGTCTTTGAGCATGGTTGTGGACATGTAGAGAGAGATGTGCTTCATTTGTTTTTTACATATGGTTATGATTTTTTATTTGATGGTGGAAAAATTATGAATCCATTCCAATATTCTCTCATTTATTATTTAACCTCAGCTCATTTGTGTTATGGCTACTTCTTCATCCTCCTCTTTCTTCATTTTGCTTTCTTGAGCTGGAGTTTGAGAGTTAAAATGATAATGGAAAATTCCTACATCCACACTCTCCATTTCTAGCAAGTTTGAAGCGTCGGTTGCTTCACTAGGTGCAGCTGGAGCTTGGATCAGTTCTCTTGGATGGATCATCTTCGGCAAGAGCGGTCGTCTTTCAAGCTTGTTTTCGACGGCTTATGAGGAGCTTGAAGAGGTCTTCCACGATTGGGCGGACATGCGACAGGCTGTAATCTCTAAAGCTTGCATGTTTTATTTTTTAGTTTAGTGTTCGGAAAGATTGGCAGGGATTAGTTTCTAGTGCTTTCTGTAAATTTTTTGTTTTTCGATTCCGTATTGGCAGCGGTTGTAGCGGCAAGGGCATTAGGAACTTTCAATGGTATTAGAGCCAACCCAAACACTAGAACTAGTTTAGACGATATTTTAGTTTCGAGACTGAAATTTTCCTGTAACTTGTTTTTGATTCCAAGCTACCGTCCTTTCGAAAACTTTGTATAATTTTTTTTTAAACAACTGCAGAGAACTAGTCTTTTGAAAATGAAACATGGCACAAAATTCGAGGCGTTTTCGTCGGGGTTTGGCCGCCCAAACCATATTTCCATTGGCCAATTTTTTTTAAAAGTCCCCAAAATTTTTCAGTTGCTTGGAATGTTGGAAACTTGATTTATGGTATTGTTTGTTTTGCCCCAGATTTCAGTTTGTGTAGTTTTTACATAGGGGCATTTCGGGACTGTTTTCGGTCGAAATTTTAGCATCGTTTATGATCCGTAGTTTGTATGTGTTGTGTTGTTAAATGTCGTTTAATTGCTATATGTTCAATTAGACGGGATTGCACACTTGTGTTGCTTGTTGTATTTATATCTCTGTGATGGTTTAGCCGGATTGTCGTGACGGATAGCCCCACGTGTGATTTCTTGTACAGTTTTGATTTATATTATATTCATTTGTTCGGGACGAGCTCCAACTTGTGGCCGCCGTTTCCGTATCAGGTATATTCTTTTATTGGGGTTAGGCTAGGATGCAGTCGTTGTCACTTATATTTCTTTCCTGTACTAAGATTACCCTAGGAGAAGTGCTCGAGTAGTCGGGTTCTAGAGTGCTGTAGGTGGCCGTCTTATGGTGTTTGAGGTCGGGCCGTCTCGCTTTAGAATTGGCAGGTTGCTTGCCGCACTGTAGGGCTTATAGGATCGACCCGCGGAGGAGTGTCTAAGTTACCTGATTCTAGAAAGCGACGGGTGACCGACTTATGTTATTGAGGGCGGGTTACCTAATTTCTAGAATTGGCAGGTTGCTTGCGCACTCGTAGGGGTCTAGGATCGATGTTGTACGGGTTATCCACACGACCGGGGAACGCCGCGTTTCATTTGTGTTTCAAATGAAACGTGGGGCTCCTAGTTTATCCGCTATTCCATATTATTTGCTGCATGCCTATAATGTTATTACTTGCCTGCAATGGTATATATATTATATTAGATATTTCTATATGTTTTGCATCCGCGCTAGCCCTGTCTCCGCCCTGACGTAAGTTAAGTAACCTTACGGTGAAGACCCGGGACCCCGTGGCGAATGCGGATGGCATATAAAAGTATGCTATTTTGGTTGTTTCTGGCGTGGCTTAGAAACTTAAATTAATGGGTCTGTGTTATATGTTTAATGTAAGGAAAATAAACCTAAATGATGTTGTCGGAACCAATTTTTAAAACTACTCAGTTTTTTCAAAACTATAGTCATATTCTTTTGTTTTGTATAGAGTTAGTCAGTTAGGAATATCCCGCACCTCATTCTATGGGGAAAGAGCCTTGATCTCTTCACGGGGAGTTCGCTCTTAAAGTAAAAGTTTGTGTTATTAGTTTTAAAAGCGGAGCCTAAACCACTCCATTTCAAAACCACTCGTGTTTCTTCAACGATATCAAGTTCATTACGTTAAAAGTCTTTCGCCAAAAACCAGCCATAACCTTCCGTCATTTCAGATGAGTAGCGTTTAGTATTCGTGCTATGTATGTTGGCCTACGTCAAGGCATATTGTATGGTAGCTGGGTGTTGTCCGTTGCATAGAGACGATTATCTAAGATAGTCGTACAGTTATTTTGGCCTACGCCAAGGACTTGTACGGATGAGTCTAAATTAATTCAGGAAAATGACGGGTTGAACTTGACTAACGACTTATGGTATGTCGGCTTACGTTAAGGTCATAAGTGTTAGGGGCAAAAACTATATCGGGAGTTTCAAATATATGAGAAACTTGCCAAGTTTGCACATACCTTTTGGAGTGGTAATTTTAGTCGGCTTCCATTAAAATTATCACATAATGATAGTTGGGTCGCGATTCCCACTGATGAGTAGGTATTACTCCTCAGGAGATTTTCACTTTACAATTAGCTAATCTATTAGGTGTCTAGAAAGTGTTTACGAGGTTAAGCCTATGCGGAAATGAGATTATTTATTTGGGTTCGTGCGAAGCACGGGGGACCTCCCTCGGAATACCAACACTGACTTGGATGAACGGTTAATGAACTTGTAGTGTAAATGATCCCGACTAGTTCTCCTTTAGGGTTTGAAAAAGAATTCGAGGATAAAGTGTAAATGATGCCGACTGGTTCTCCTTTAGGGTTATACATCAACACTGACCTGAGATCGTCATAGTGTCTTGTGTGTGTTCTCACTGTACTTTGATTACTACCTGTAACACCCTAGTTCATTTATACCAGTTCTATTTCGAGTATTTCTTTATTTATGGTATTTTCCTGATTTATTGTGCTTTGGGTGCGAATAGTGTATTTGACATCTATATTTTGCATCCGACCCGACCCGCTTGTTGGAAACCCATCTTGATTCCTGTTTATGATTTATCCCGGCTTATTATGTGGATCCGTGCACTTTCTTTTTTATATAATGCATACTGGCATTTTATCTGGCATATGCATTTTTTTTAATATAACATTTAAAGTAACATAAAATATTTTAAAAATGTCTTTCATGGCCTGCATCGTACCCCTAACCCCGTCGTAGCATCCGCGCACCTTCTCGTCCCGTTCAGTGATACAGACTCGTTTGGATGGCTACGTGCACGTGCGTGCATCCGTTCTTGGGGGTATATTTTTTCGTTACCCGGATACCCTGTTTTGATGTTGGTCGACACGTATATTATCCGTATTTTAAAACTAGATTTTTAGACCCGACCCGGTCGTGTTTTGGACTATTTTGTATTAGCCAAAATATCAAATTTTATTAATAATATATTTTTCTATATTTAACTGTTAAACTTTTATACTTACGTTTAAAATTTCGTAAACGAAAAATATTTTTTTAAATTTTTAAAGAAATCTTTTTTTAACAGAACACACTCTCTTTCTCTTTCTCTTTCCTCCCGATCTCTCTTTCTCTCTTTCCCTTTCTCTCCTTCTCTTTCCCCCTCTCTCTCTTTCCCTCTCTCTCCCCTCCCGCGGCCACGAGATCCCATCACCCTCCTCTCACTATCGTCACCTTCCTTCTTTCCCCTCTTCTTTAAATTTGCCGCTTCGCCCACGAGAAGATCCCAGAAAAGAATCTTAACCCTAGCCTTCGCCTCGTCGTCGCCTCCTCACCCTGCCATCCTCACCTTCTCCCCGACCTTGACCTCCTCCCTCTTCTTCCTTTCTTCTCCTCTGCAAACCTCGTCAACCCTGCATGAACCCAAAATCCATTTACCTCGCCACCGTCGACCCCCTTACCGCCGTCGACCTTTCGTTGTCGTCACCATCCCCATCACTATGACTTCTTCCTCTCCCCTCACTCAACCCGACACCACCCTCACCCGAGCACCAAGAACCCGACCTCCTGCACCCAACTCGAACCTACTGCAACCCTTGCCGCCATCTCCTCTGTCGCAACATCTCGCCGCCGACCACCCTCGTCGGCTTCCCATCACCACCACCCCGTCATCTCCACTCCCTCTTCTCCTATACCCAAACTCCCTGCACACCCCGACACCAAAAAACCCCGACTTCAAGAACCCCAGAAACTCCACCGCCTGCACATCGCCGTCGACGGCACATCGTCGTCGACGACTCTCTCGTCTTCTTCTCTGAACCCAGAACATCTAACCACCACAGTTTCTTTCTTTCTTCTTCTTCTACTTCTTTTCCTTCTCTTTCTTCGTTCTGTTTTCGGCTCGTCGCAGCAGCCGTGCTCGCCGCCGCCGATCCGGGAGACCTTATGGACATCCCTAGCCAGCGTGGTTACTTTCTTGTCTGGACCTGTCCCGTGTGCTGTGCGTGCGTTGCGACGTTTACCCGACGTCGGACGCTACGTTTACACCCCGTCGGGTGATCCGTTCAGGCAAGTCTATCTTGCTACATGCTATGTTATTATATTTGCATCCATATTAATAATAATATTACATGTTCATTGCATTGTGCATCACTGTTACCGTTTTACTGTTTTACGATATCAGTTCACATCCGTATCATGTATTACATATCTAGTCGCATGCAAGTTTATCTTGCTACATGCTATAATACTTATCTTGCATTCATATGAATACAAATATTATATGTTGATGGCATTATACATCTATATTAAAGTTTTACTGTTTTCGGATACCCGTATGCATCCATATCATCTATTATATATGTAGCTGTATCTACAGATCATATTAATTCATGTTATTGTTATAGTAACACCCCATGCTTAATAATGTGCATCCTATTTAGTCTTGGAGCTGTAAATGTAACCCCTGATCGATATTTGTGCATCCATACCATTAATTATATATCTAGCTGCATGCCATGTCACATTATTTCATATTACTGTTATACTAACACTCCATGCTTGATAATGTGCATCCTACATAGTCGCGGAACTGTAGTTATAACCCCTGATAGTTAATTGAGCATCCATGTTTTATTGTGTATCCATACCATTAATTCTGCATACCTAGTTGCATGCCATATTACATTAACTCATATTATTGTTGCATTAGTACTCCATGCTTGATAATGCGCATCCAACATAGTCATAGAGTTGTGGATATAATCCCTGATAGATATTTGTGCATCCGTGTTTTACTGTGTATCCGTACTTTTATCGTGCATCCGTACTTGCTACAGTTTTATTATGAGCATCCGTTTGATACCTGTCATGACCTGATACACCACCACTTGACCTGTTACCTGATCATGTTTCTAATGCCAACAATCCTGACATGTTGTCCTGACGGACGTATCTTGTTGTCTGCATAGACAAACTTGTACCTGCTTGTTCCTGGGTTGGCATTAGCTCCAGTTTATCAATACCTGATTTGAACATATAACCTTGGGGGTATGGGGAAATCAAAGGTAGAACCGAGTGTAACTTAAAAGTGTATTACTTGATCCGTAGTCCTGGGGGTAACGTGACAGAATCATTCGTGATTCTTACTTGATCCGTGGTCCCGGGGATAACGGGACAGAGTCATTCGTGACTCCCACTATCTGATCCGTGGTCCCGGGGGATAACGGGACATATTCTTTGAGTTACATGGAGGAGTACACTAATTGATTTCAAACAAACTTTAGAATAGATAACCCAGTAGCACAATTTAGATTGATCACCGCACGTCACATCTACTGATACTCTTCACTGTTCTATATCCGTGTTTACCTATTACATTCATGTTACTAATTCATGCTTGCATGTCTTGTTACATCCTGGTTGCTTATTATTATTGATATTATGGCGCACTGACGTCTGGGTTTTGCATGGCCCAGATCCTTTCTCTCTCGCAGGCCGACCAGGAGTACTTCAGTCGACAGGCCAAGCAGTGAGGATCCTGTTAGTATTTTAGTTTAGTTTTCTTTCAGCATTTTCATTTCCTGATGTGAGCCCATATTTGGAACGTACTTTCCAGATGTTTTGCTTATTGGATTTATTGCTTCCGCACATTTATATTTCTTGACTCGTTTATTCTGGCATATGGACATGTACTAGATAGTTTATTTTATTTTTCCTGTTCTTGATATCTTATAGACATCTGTAATGTGACCGTGGAGGGATGTTTCCTAGCCACAGGTAGTATGGTTGGCTCTGTCACGTGCCGATCTTAGCGCACTCTGGGAAGCGGGGCGTGACACTACCCAACCACGATTTTAAAGAGCCGTGCATACAAATTTTAGTTGGGTACAGTCCCGAAGCACATGGAGGCAGTGAGCGATTGAAGGGATTCGTTTTTCCCGGTATAGAGAGTTAATATCGTGATGTGCATGATTGAATATAACCATAAGTCCCTGGCCAGGACGGTTGAGATAAACCAATTAGTGTTATCAGTTGTATCTCAGATGGTTACGAATTTGATATCGGCATGACTTATTGGGTTATTAGGGGTCTGACAGTATCCACCCCCATACCCGGTATGCGACACTCTCTGACGAAGAGACCGGATTATACGATGATTGTCACTGATAGGCTCTGTTGGGTTCGGATGAGTTTGGTTGTCGACCTTTCTTTTAACATATACCTGGATAGCCGTTACGTAGCTAGAGCCGCTGAAGTGCTTGTGGGTTATGGATATGATCCAGTAACTGACTGCTAGCATATTGTTAAGTTTTTAGAGTCCCACACTGATGGTTTCCCCGCTTACGCTAAACGATGGAGTGTGCGTATGTTGATACGTGCGGGAGTTCGATTAAATACGTGTATATGATATACGTATATTAATCGAACGTTTGATAATACTGGCCGGTTTATTATAAAGCCGGATTATTAAATCAAGTGTTGATTTAATAATAAAATATATATTGATATATATATATATTCTAGTATTATGTTCACTCTCTCCCATTTGCTATTTGTATATGATACAAATACATGTATATGTATATGATACATATACTAAAATACTTGTGTATATGATGCACATATACTTCTAGAAAGGACACCTCATTTCTTTATATTAATAAAAAAATGAAGCATGGGTAGAGAGGTATGTGTTGCTAGGTATGGGCAATATTATATTAGATATAATATACTATTCTTGCATGATTACCTCTCTCCTTTGAATCTCATTCCTTCATTTCTTCTCTCTCCTCATTTTCTTTGTGGGATAAAGATAAAGGAGAGTCATATAAAGGCAGATTGTCCGAATCTTAAAAGGGAAAAAGGAAAAATTCAAATCGAAAAAGGGTTCAGAAAAACACGTGTTTCAAGCTATATGGGATGAATCTGACTCAAGCGAGTCAGAAAAAGAAGAACTTGCTAATATGTGCTTCATGGCTTTAGAAGATGATGAGATTAGTAATGATACTCTTGATCTTGATAATTTATCTAAAGAAAATTTAGTTAAGTTATGTTTTTATTTAAAATCTAATTATGATAAGTTACACTCTAAGTACAAGAGATTAAAAGATATTGTTAATGATAAGGAAAACACTATTAAAATTGAAAGTGATAATTTTAAGTTAGAAAATATTAACTTAAAAGGAAAACTTGATGTACTGGTAGAATCAGATAGGAATACACACTAAGTTCAATAGATCTCAAAAATTTAAAAATTTTGATCTTAAAAGAAAGTTAAAAATTAAAGATAACATTATTCGTACGTTTACTAAAACTAAGAACAATTTTGACGTCATACTAGGAACTTATATGAATCACTATAAACGTTAAGGTGTAGGTTTTCACGATAATTCAAAATATGAAAACTTATCACATTTATTAGAAGTTCAAATACTTTTAGATATGGAAATAAATATACTAACACGACATGTAATTATTGTTGTACATTAGGAAACATATCTAGGTATTGTAATATTAAATTGAATTCGACTTATAAAATCATTTCACTCATAACTTCCATGGACTTAGAATAATATGGGTTTCTAAGGACACACCAACGTCATCTTGTTTTGCAGGATCCCAAACAATATAGTGAGAAATGGATCCTTGATAGCGGTTGCTCGAGATACATGATATGAAATATCAACAGCTTCCAAACGCTATCAAGAGAAGAAGGTGATATCGTTACATTTGGGGACAATAAAAAGACAAACATAATCAGTAAAGACACCATTTCATTTACCAATGGTTCTAATACTATTATTATTAAGGATGTGTTGTATGTAGATAATTTAGAACACAATCTATTTAGTGTTAGTCAATTTTTTGATAGGGGATATAACATAATATTTGAAAAGGACATTTGCAAAATTATTTACAACATAATAATTTTAACCGGAAAACGACACAATAATATCTATATTATCTGCACACGATTTTAACAACAAAGATATAAAATGTTTAGTTGTAAACAATAACGATATATCTTGGTTTTGGCATAAGAGGCTAGACCATGCATCTATGGACACATTATCTAAAATTTCTAAGAATAATTTAGTTAAAGGAATTCCTAAATTAAAATACGAAAAAGATAAACAATGTGATGTATGTCTAAAAGGGTAAACAAACTAAATTTTCATTTAAACCTAAAAATGAATGTTCCACTAGCAATTCTTTACAATTAGTTCACATGGATTTATTGGTCCTTGTAGGAATGCTAGTTTAGGAGGAATGCTAGTACGCCAACTCTATGCAAGGTGCATTTGAAATGAGCATGAAGAGAGAATTTAACTTTTTCCATGGATTTCAAATTAAGCAAATGGATGATAACTTCTTCATTAGTCAAGCCAAATACATTCAAGAATTGATAAAGAAAATCGGCTAGGAAAATGCAAAACTTGAGAAACACCAATGACTACCAACTCCAAACTCACTGACGATAAAGATGGTCAAGAAGTTTGACATACAAATTTATCGTGGAATGATAGGAAGTCTATTATATTTGACCGTTAGTACACCGGATATCATGTTTAGTGCATGTTTGTGTGCTAGATTTCAGACTAATTCTAAAGAGTCACACTTGTCCGCTGTGAAAAGAATCTATAGATATTTTAAAGGAACCATAAATTTTGGCTTATGGTATCCAAAGAATAACTTGTTTCATTTAACCAGTTATTCAGATGCTGATTATGCCGGAAGCTTAAAAGATCGAAAGAGCACCAGTGGCACATGCCATTTTTTAGGAAATCGTCTTGTTTCTTGGATTTGCAAGAAACAAAATCCAGCGGTTTTATCAACCGTCAAGGCAGAATACATTGCTACCGGTGCATATTGTGCACAAAGTTTATTGATGAAATACACTCGAAGATTATAATGAAAGTATTTCTAAGATCCTTATACTTTGTGACAATACAAATACAGTTCACATGACTAAAAATACGGATCAACATTCTAGGACTAAACATATAGACATATGATATCATTTCCCGAGAGATCATTTTCATAAAGGAGATGTTGTTTTGGAATATGTGTCAATTGATCATCAACTTGCAGATATATAAATCTAGTTTTTCTTATATTAGAGAACTCAATATGATCGAATTAGTCATTTCTTAATTTATAAATATCTTTAAAAGCATATACACAAAGAATTTTTTTTATTGGAACCAGATGTCTGCTCCAGTTAATTTCAGAGTCAGACATCTGCACCGGGCGTCTGCTCTAACTTTTTTTAATTTATTTTTATATATATCGAAAATTAATTAATAAATATTTTGAATAGTTAACTAAATTAATTAATCTGGAAACAAATAAATTTAAATAAGTACTTAAAATTTGAAATTCAAGTATAAAATTGGTAGTTTTAATTAAGAAGTTAGAAAAACTAATTATTTAGTTAAAACTTCTCATGGGTGGTTTTTCCTTTCTCTATAAATAGGATTCAATTCTATTCAGAATTGAAAACCCTATTTTGTCTCTTTCTTTAATAAAAACAATGGAGAATGTTAAGAGAAAGATGAATTTTCTAAATAGTGGGAATTCCAACAAAAAGGTGAAGGCAGAATCCATAGTCCTCATTTGAGTGAGGATCCTAGTGTGCACTCTGCTCCACTATCCCATTCTACCACCAAATCCAACTCCACTACAACCTATTCCAGGAGATGGTTTTGTTCTACTTTTTAGGCAAATCTTCTCCAACGATACTGCAATCTTCTTTGATCAAGCGGATAATATAATCATCAAGAAGCGGAAAACCGAAGTGATGGAGAAATTCAAGAAAGAAGATTAGATTAGGTTTGGATAATATTGTTTGTATTAGTGTTTTAGTTTAAGTGTTGTGTAATGTTTTGTTTTATTTTCTATATGTATTGTGTATGTTTGCTTTAATAAATGTTTTTCATGTAATGTTATATATAAAACTTTATTAAATTTCCTCTAAATATAAACACTCTTAGAAAATTATATCAGACTTCTGGTCGAGACGTCTGAAATAAATTTTTTTTGTCCTGCAGACGTTCCAGTTCAAAATAAGGTTCTGGAAATTGACATCAGAGATGTTTGGTATTTGGAACCAGACGTCTCCAGTTCAAATCCTGCCTCTGGAAATTGACACCACAGAGTATATATGACCAGACGTTTCCGCGGACAATATTTCGAACTGATCAGATGCAATCTAATCATTCGATTTCCTTTCTTCTATTCCTTTCCGTCCATGTCTCTTATATAAGTAAATATTTCCCCAAAACCTTTTCAGTCTGCCTTATTCTCAAACCCTAAAATATCTCTCTTTTTTCCTCCACTCAAATCTTAAAACCCTAGAATTCTTCTAAATTCCACAAATTCCTTACCATATCCTCGTGGCTCCAAAGAAAGACAAGTGAGTTGCTCCGGAATCATCCTCGAAGAAGAGAAATGTCTCTCAACCGAGGTTCCTCAAGAAAAAGACCTTTTTCTCGACAATGATTGTAAAACGAGATTTCAATCCTTCGTCTCTAAACCTATTCATATTGGTTTCATTATTTTGTTTAGGGATTTAAGAGATTTTGGTTTTCAAGACCTATTTGAAAGACAAGGTTGGATGCTTTTCTTGACACTTGATTGTCCAACTTTCGATATGGCCGTCAAACTATTTAATGCTAACCTCACCGGCACCAACGAAGATCCCACCAACTTGAAAACAAAAGTATACAACACAACATTCAATTTTACTCCGGGAATCATTGATAAGGCATTAAACATTCCGAATGAGGGTATCGATATATACTTTAACACTTTGTCCAACTTTGAGTATTCAGAAAGTGTTAATAAAGAAAAGGCTTTGATGGTTTTGCATGGTCAAGATAACCCTTTTTTTTTAATAATCAACTAAGCCAAAATCTTAACAAATCGTGCTCGAGTTTTTACCAACATCCTTAGCCACACCGTATTCCCTAAGAAGGGAAGTAGAGAGAGGTTATATTGATACCACAAGCTTATGCCTTACTGTATCCTAGCGGGCATTTGAGTAAATCTTTCTTTTTTCTTAGTTCATAGCATGTGGGATTTGTCGAGTGGGCATTGGAATTTGTACTATGAACGGGCTATTACTAAATTACTAGAATATCACAAAGTCGATTTGCATGGATTGAAAGATATAG
Source organism: Agapanthus africanus (assembly GCA_030015575.1). Classification (NCBI taxonomy): domain Eukaryota; kingdom Viridiplantae; phylum Streptophyta; class Magnoliopsida; order Asparagales; family Amaryllidaceae; genus Agapanthus; species Agapanthus africanus. The sequence goes on along the minus strand of JASDDO010000024.1, from coordinate 543,142,888 downwards.
TAAAGCCCAATGCCAATTTCAGAGCTAGAAACATTAAATTGATGGAATTGGATTCGACTCAACAATGATCAAGCTCCTCCCGTACTCCCCAAATTTCCACCGACGCTCCGACTCAAGCAATCTTTCAAGACTTCGACTATCAAAGATTTGAACATCGGATTGTGGATCGTATTATGGGGCATCTTGATTATCACTTTAGCTATCTTTATACTCAACTTAACATTGCCCATCCGCCACCATACGGAAGTACTCAAGGCCCATAAAATCCAGAAGATCAGTCTTGAATATCGTTTTGCTTATTTATTAGGTTCTATTTTTGTTTGATATATTCTGTTAGTATGTATTTTGAACCTTGTCATATTTCTATTATGATCATGAATTGGTTAATTATGCTTCATATAATGCTTGAATTATTCAGTTGTTATGATCTATTCATGTATATTCTTATGCTCAAATGGGATTTCAACAAAAATCTTTTCTATTCGTGTATATTTCCTTACCCTTTCTCCTAATTCTGTTTAACTTTCAAATATTTTCAAAAAGGGGGAAAAATATTCATGAATATCATATATTATATCATATATTGGCAATATTAATTGTATCTCAATTTTTGATTATGAAATTTGAGTTATAACACCCATCTTCATGAGTGCTGCTTGAAAAATGGTATTAGTGGTATGGGACAATAATATGAGTTCAAAGATTTTTTCAAATCTTTGAAATCAATTTAATGAATCGTCGATGTAACTCAATAGTATCCCGTGCGTGCATAGGACTACGGTCCAGATTCTTGGGCTAAAATCCGAGACATGCCGCTAGGCATTAAACAGGAAACATGTACAGATGAATGATGTCAGCAGCATCATCTCGGGGTTGGTCTAGCCCGTATAACTGATCAGTATAAGCGTCGAACTGTTGATTTACAAGTCAGGTTTCATCATTGATTTCCCCTTACCCCCAAATTATGTGTTCAAGTCAGGTATTGATAAATCTGGAGCTAATGCCAACACATGATCAAGCAGGTACAGGTTTGTCTATGCAGACAACAGGATACGTCCGTCAGGACAACATATCAGGATTGTCGGCATTAGAAACAGGATCAGGTAATATGTCAAGTAATGGTGTATCAGGTCATGAAAGGTAGTGCACAGGTATCAAACGGATGCTCATAATAAAACTGTAGCAAGTACGAGTGCACGATAAAAGTACGGATGCACAGTAAAACACGGATGCACAAATGTCTATCAGGGATTACATCTACAACTCCATGACTACGCATCATGCACATTATAAAGCATGGGTGTTAATATAACAATAACATGAAATAATGTGATCTGGCATGCAACTAGATATATAATAAATGATACGGATGCGAACTGATATCATAAAAACGGTAAAACTGTAACATGGATGCACAATACGATAAATATGCAATATTCTTATTAATATAGATGCGAGTATAATAATATAGCCTGTATCAAGCTACTTGCATGCAACCTGATATGTAATTAATGATATGGATGCGTACGGATATCCGAAAACAGTAAAACAATAATATGGATGTACAATGCAGTCAACATGTGATATTTTTATTCATATGGATGCAAAATAAGTATCATAGCATATAGCAAGGTAAACTTGTCTAATCGGATCTCACGACGGATGCGTATGGCACGTCCGACGTCGGGTAAACGTCGCAATATCCACACGCGCGCACAGGACAGGACCAGGCAAAGCAAGAACACGACCATGCTGGCTGGGAACGCCCACTGGATTACTCGGATCGTCGGCAGCGGCACGGCTCTGGTGGTGACGGGAAACGCGAACCCAAGAAGAAGAAATGAGAAAGAAGAAGAAGAAGAAGAAGAGAGGCTGGTGCTCTGGGGTCAAAGGAGGTGGCAAGGGGGTGATGTCGACGATGGGCCGTCGACGGCGAGGTTTACGGCAAGGCGGTGGGGATTTCTTGGGTTTTTAGGGTCGGGGTTTTTGGTGTCAAGTGTGCAGGGAGTTTGGGTATAGGAGAAGGAGTGGAGATGACGGGGTGGTGATGATGGGAAACCGACGAGGGTGGTTGGCGGCGAGGTGTTGCGACAGAGGAGATGGCGGCAAGGGTTGCAGTGGGTCAGGTTTGAGTTGCAGGGGTTGGGTTTCGTCGGGGAAAGAAGAGAGGAGGAAGGAGAGAAGGAGAAGAGGAGAAGAAGGAGGTGACGACGGCGAGGGATGGTCGACTAGGGTGCCATCCATGGAGGCGAAGATAGGTGCAGGGGTTTTTGGGTTGAAGTGGTCGGGTTCATCGGGGACGAGGGTTGCAGGGGAGAGGAGAGAAGTGAGGTGGTCGAGGGAGGAGAGGAGACGAGATCGAGGGTGGAGGCGGTGACGGCGAAGCGCGGCTAGGGCGTGGGTTTGAGGAGGCGCGGCTAGGGCGTGGGTTTGAGGAGGCGAAGGCGGGAATTTTTTTTTTTTTTGAGAAGGAGATACGTGGGTGAGGGGTAAATGATTATATAATATAATATATATAATTGGAGGAGAGAGGGGATTTGCTGGGATTTGATTTTTTTAAAAAAATATTTAAAACGGAAAAATATAAACGAATATATTTTAACAGTGTAATGTTATATGAGTATAATATTAAATATATTTGAGATTTTGGCTAATGCAAAAATAGTCCAAAACACGTCCGGATCGGGTTTAAAATTACTGTTTGAAAATACAGATAATATATGTGTTAACCAAAACCAAAATAGGATAACCGAGTAACGAAAATGCATACCCCAAGAACGGATACACGTAGCATGCACGTAGCTATCCAAACGAGTCCGTTTCTCTGAACGGGATGAGAACACGATATACGGATGCTACAACAGGGTTAGGGATATGATGCAGGTCATGATAGATATTTTTTAAATATATTATTTGATTATAATTTTATTATAAAAAAAATGCAGATGCAAGATATAAAACAGGTATGCAAGATATAAAACATGAAAGTGCACGGGTCATCAAAACTAGCCGGGATAAATCACAAATAAGAATCAAGACAGTTTCCAGCAAGCAGGTCAGGTCGGATGCAAATACAGATACCAATTACATTATTCGCACCCATAACACAATAAGTCAAGAAATAGCCATAAATAAAGAAATACCCAAAAGAACTGGTATAAATGAACTAGGGTGTTACATTACCCAACTACAAAAGAATTTCGTCCTCGAAATTCCCAAAACCAGAAAAGACAAATAAACATGAAACTACGAGAAGAGGTGTGGAAATTTCTGTTGAATCTCGTCTTCTCGTTCCCAAGTCGATTCTTCGTGCGAGCGATTCCCCCAAGAAACAAGTATGAGAGGGATAACCTTGTTCTTAAGGACCTTTTCCCTTCGATCGACAATCGACATCGGTCGTTCTTTATAGGTCAAATCCTCCATTACAGTCAGCTCCGAATGATCCAGCATATGTGTTTTTATCTCGAACATACTTACGGAGTTGAGATACATGAAACACTTGATGAACACTCGTCAAAGATGGTGGTAAAGCTAATCGATAAGCCACTTCTCCAACACGCTCAATAATCTCGAAAGGCCCTACGAATCGAGGACTAAGCTTGCCTCGACTCCTAAAACGAATCACTCCTCTAGTCGGTGATATCTTCAAAAATACCAAATCACCAACAGCGAACTCAAGAGGTCTTCTCGATGTATCGGCCCAACTCTTCTGCCGATCTTGTGCTGCCTTCATGTGATTCCGGATAGTATTAACTTTCTCCACGGTTTGCACGATCAAATCTGGTCCTAATAATCTTCGTTCTCCAATATTGTCCCAACAAACGGGTGAGCGACACCTGCGACCATACAATGTTTCGAATGGAGCCATCTGAATAGTTGCCTGAAAACTGTTATTGTACGAAAACTCCACCAAGTGTATTTGATCCTCCTACGAACCCTTGAAGTCCAACATGCAAGCTCTCAATATGTCTTCAAGAGTTTGGATCGTTCTCTCCGACTGGCCATCTGTCTGAGGATGATAAGCGGTGCTAAACTTCAATCGCGTCCCCAAACTTTCCTGTAAACTCCTACAGAATTGCGATAAGAATCGGGTATCACGATCGGAAACGATGCTCACAGGTACTCCATGCAATCTCACAATCTCCTGCATGTACCGTTCTACTAACGCTTCCGTCGACTGACCCACTCGAAACAGAATGAAATGAGCTGCCTTGGTCAATCGATCAACAATCACCCAAACTACATTGTTGCCCTTCGGACTCCGCGGTAAAGCTGTCACGAAATCCATGGTTATATGTTCCCACTTTCATTGAGGAATTGGAAGTGGTTGCAATAAACCAGCAACTCTTTGATGTTCAGCCTTAACTTGCTAACACACTAAGCACTTTGCTACAAAGCAGGCAATCTTCTTTTTCATGCCTTCCTACCAGAAATGCTGTCGTAGATCACGATACATCTTCGTGCCTCCTGGATGTACAGAATATGCGAAACTGTGTGCCTCCTTCATAACTTCTTCGCGAATGTCTACTTTCGGCACACATAAACGGCTACCATAACGCAATGAACCATCTTCATGAATCAACAAGTCCGTTCGAAGTCCTACTTCTACCTGTTCTCGAAACTTCTGCAATCTTGGATTGTGCGACTGCCCTACCTTAATATTATCGATCAATGACGACTGTACTTGCAGCTGCATCAACTGTCCCGAAGATTGTGGTAGCATGATCTCCAACTCGAATCTCCGAAAATCTTCGATAAGCTCCTTCTGTGCAGTCAACATCCGAATTGCTGGCAACCGACTAAGCGCATCCAGCACTACAGTAACTTTTCCTGGATGGTACTTGAGATCAAGATCGTAGTCAGCCATCAGCTCCAACCATCTACGATGCCTCATGTTGAGCTATTTCTGCATGAACACATACTTTAGGCTTTTGTGATTGGTGATTACTTCGACCCTTTCGCCCAGTAAGTAGTGTCTCCAAATCTTCAAAGCGAAAATCACTGCTGCAAGCTCCAAATCATAAGTTGGGTAATTCTTCTCATGGGTCTTCAACTGTCTCGATGCGTAGGCTATAACCTTCCCATGCTGCATCAAAACACATCCCAAACATTCCCCAGACGCGTCGCTGTGAATCACCAATCCTCCGGAACCGTCTGGTACGGTCAAAATAGGAGCGGTTATCAATCTTTGCTTCAACGCCTCAAAAGCTGACGCACAACTATCCGTCCATACGAACGGTACCTCCTTTCGCGTAAGCTTGGTCAAAGGCTCAGCTAAGCGAGCAAAATTCTCCACGAACCTTCTGTAATATCCGGCAAGTCCCAGAAAACTTCCGATCTGTGCTACGTTCTTCGGAATAGGCCAATCTTGAACTGCTGCAATCTTCTCAGGATCAACGGCGATTCCATCTCCGGATATGACATGCCCCAAAAACTTTACTTATTCAAGCCAAAACTCGCACTTGCTTATCTTTGCATATAATCTTTCTTGTCTCAATGTCTGCAGTGCGATCTTTAAGTGTTCTGCATGCTCTTCTTTGCTCCTCGAATACACCAGAACATCATCAATAAACACCAAATAAACTGGTCCAAGAAAAGTGAAAAGATTCGGTTCATCAAGTCCATGAATATAACCGGTGCATTCGTGACTCCGAGTGGCATCACTAAGTATTCGTAATGCCCATATCGAGTTCGGAACGCTGTCTTGCAAATATCCTCTGATTTAACTTGAACTTGATGATATCCGGATCGCAAATCCAGCTTCGAGAATACCCTCGCGCCGCTGAGTTGGTCGAATAATTCACCAATGCGAGGGATCGGGTACTTGGTCTTAATAGTCACCCAGTTCAATTCTCGATAATCGATGCACATCCTCCTTATGCCATCTTTCTTCTTGACTAGAAGAACTGGAGCTCTCCAAGGTGAATTGCTGCTGCGATTCCAACCCTTCTCTAGCAATTCGGTAACCTGCTTCTTTACTTCTTCCAATTCCACTGGTGTCATCGGATAGTACGCCTTTGAGATTGGCACTGCACCAGAAACAAAATCGATCGCGAAGGGCAGGCGAGGTCGATGGGTTGTAGTGGTGACGTGGGTTGCGGGGAAAGAGAGGGGAGAAGGGGAGAAGAGGAAGGTGGAGAAAAGGGATGGTCGAGGGGATGACGAGGATGCTGAAGCGAGGGTGAGGCTGCGACGGCGAGAGGGTGAAGGCTAGGGTTAGGGTTCTCGAGGTGATGGGTTCGTATGCGGGAGAAAGAAAAGGAGAGAGAGAGAGGAACATGAGTAGTGGGAAGAGGGGTAACATAATATTAGGTTTTAATATATTAATATATATAGAGAGAGAGAAGAGAGGAGATTGGTGGGATCTGAGTTGTGATAGGTTAGGATCTGACTTGATTATTTGATTTTTTTTTAAAATATCAAAAATATTTTTGTTATAAAAAATCATATATTAACAGTTTCAAATATATTAGAATATAACATTAAATAAATTGAGTTTTCTTGCTAATACAAAAATACTCCATAATATGCACGGGTTGGGTCTAAAATTACGGTTTGAAAATACAGATAGTATACGTATCAACCAAAACCAAAAAGCGATGTCCGGTTAAAGAAAATGCATACCCCCAAGAACGGATACACGTAGTATGCACATAGCGATCCAAACGAGTCCGTTTCACTAAACGGGATGAGAACATGATATACGGATGCAACCACAGGGTCAGGGGTATGATGGAGGCCATGCTAGGTATTTTTAAAATATATTATTTAATTATATTTGTATTATTAAAAAAATGCAGAAGCTAGATATAATGCAGGTATGTAGGATATAAAACATGAGAGTACACGGATCCTCAAAACCAGCAGAGATAAAACGTAAACAAGAACCAAGACGGGTTTCAAGCATGCGGGTCGGGTCGGATATAAAAAACAGATACCAAAACACTATCCGCACCTAAAACAAATAACACCAAGAAAGAGCCAGGAAAATAATCAAAGAGAATATGATATAACTGAACTAGGGTGTTACATCCTACCCACCTTACAAGAAATTTCGTCCTCGAAATTTGAAGAACGAAAATACAATGTCGCGAACTAATTACAAGGATCAATGAAAATAAATGGGTATGAAAAATAAAGGATCAAGGAAACAAATGAGGGTATGAAGAGTCACGGTCTTGGTTCGAGAAATCGGCGTGTGCAAGGAAATCAAATCAGTGGAAACAAATCAAGAATAGAACTCTAAGTTACTCAATTAGAATGACGCATTGTAACCATGCCGCGGTACATGAGTACAATATCGTAATTCTATCTCAGTCGCCCGAATCCTATAATCAGAGTTAAGGGAATATGCAGCATGACATACTAGGGAAAACCTAGACATATGATTCTAACCTAAAAGGTCGGTAGAACCCAGGTTAACTTTTGACGTCAGCCTGGCTCTGATACCAACAAAACTTTGTCACGCCCCGCTTCCCAAAATACGGAATACGGAGAGCGACGAAAGCCAGCCGTGCTACCTACGGTAAGGAAAGATCCTTCCATAGTCACATAAGGCTGTCTATATGAACCTGTCAAGAATAAAATCCTAAACCAAAAGGGATAATACTGATAATCATGCTGCAACGAAACCACAAAGAATACTAAAAATGGGTCTACTCGATAATCGATGCAAATAAATATCCGATACAATAGATTCGAAATAAAAACAAGATCCAAAAGAGATACAAAAGTCCTAATGTCCCATAAGGGCGCACATGCTAAAAACTAACTGAAAGGAAAATAAACCTACGGGTTACTGATCTTCGGCAAAGTTCTGGTAGTCGCTGCGGTCTTGCTCGGCCTGAAAATCTGTCTCTAAACCTGAGATGGCAAATCTCAGGGATGTTAGAACATCCCAGCAACTACTCAACGTATAAAGTGTATGTGTGGTATGATAACATGAATATATGAATGTAGTGAAGCCCGTGTGCGCAAGAAAAAAAAACAGATATATAAATAGATGCATTCATACTAAGAAACCAATATATAAAGAGGTCAAGTCATAACCTAACTGGTCACTAAAAGGTAAATTACCATATCGTAAGCTCGAGTGTGTGCGTCAACCTCTGCAGGAGTATTCCTAACCCAAGAGTGGTGCCTCAGGGGCTAGGAAATACGGGCCCAACTGTGGAATGAACAAGCGACCGATATAGCCTGGTACGAGCTGTAAGCATGCGACCGATATAGCCCGGTATGAGCTGTAATAACATGCGACCGATATAGCCCGGTACGAGCTGTAATAACATGCGACCGATAAGCCCGGTATGAGCTGTAAACATGCGACTGATATAGCCCGGTACGAGCTGCCGGCATGGGACTCCTGAGATCCTGTTGTACGAATGCACACTCAAACTACCCCAACACCCGCGTATTTATAGCTACTATAATGATGACTAGAACACTAATTAAGAATGCTGAAAAGACTGGAACTTGTGATATGGGAATTGTATAGAAATGAAACTGGTAAATAGTAGTTTGTCATGTCATGTAGTTCAGCATCCTAATCAGCGATCTTGTTCATAAAGACTAGAGTATTGAATAATCGGGACTTGTTAGTGGTAATAGTTATCAGGTAATAGTAATTGCATGAAGGTGGTGTGCAAGCTGGTATGAGTCACAATTGTTATCTTTACCGTTGACCTTAATATGGATATACTAATCACGATCTGGTTAGAAATATATAAATGTGAGATAGGTTAACAACTTTCGAACTTTATTTATAGTTAAAATAAATCTCATTTTAAAACCACACTTGCTTATTATTCTTACTTGCATCATAAAAGTTTGCATATATATATATATATATATATATATATATTGTATAATATAACGAAAAATAGGCACTAACACATTTCTCTTTTATTCTAACAGGAATGCAGATGTACATCGACCAAAAGTAGAGCATGAATACTTGCTTTGAGGATAAGTGTCACGGGAAAACGATGTACGAAGATGCGAGACACGAACTCAGCTAGGATTCAACTTGGGATCAGAGTTATACGCTCTTCCTAGATTGATTTTGCCATAAGCCAACAATATACCGCACTTAACATATGATTGTATATAACCAAACATGCACATTAAAAATTACGTTGTACTATACAACAACAACATGATATAATCGGGTTCCGGCATACAACTAGATATGAAATAAACAGTACGGATACGAACGGATATCGGAAAACGGTAATACGGTAATATGGGATGCACAAAGAAATAAACATATAATATTTTTATTCATATGGATATAAATATAGCGACATAGCATGCAGTATGAGAAACTTGCCTGATCGGATCTTATGAACGGGTACGTATGCCACGTCCGACGCCGGGTAAAATGTCGCAATGCACACGTGGGCGTACAAAACCGAACCAAGCAAAGCAAGAAGGTGATCATGCTGGCTGGGAACGTCCACTAGGTCGCCTGGATTGTCGGCGACGGCACGGCTCCGGCGGTGATCGAAAAACCAAGAAACTAGAATGAGAAAGAAGAAGAAGAAGAAGAAGGAAGAGAAGGGGTGCACTCTCTGGGTTCGTGCTCTAGGGTCGGAAGAGGTGGTAAGGGGACGACGAAGGCGATTCGTGGGTTTTCCGGCGAGGTTTCACGGCAAGGAGGGGCTGCGGTTCTTGATGTCGGGTGAAGGGCTCGGGTGTGCAGGGAAAGGTTCTGTGGAGTGGGAGAGAGGAGAGAGGGAGAAGGTGGTAGCGAGGGGTGAGGCCGACGGGGTCGGAGCTTAGGCGAGGGTGCAGGCGGCTGTGAAGAGATGGGTATGGGTTGCAGTTTCGGGTGCAGGGATCTTGCAGGGGAGAGCTCAGGTTCTTTTGGGAGGAGGAGAGAAGGAGAAGAAGGTGGCCGCAAGGACGAGAAGTGAGTTCCGGCGGGGTGCAGGCGATGGGTTTTGGAGCTCTGGATGTGGGTTTCGGGTGTGCAGGTATCTCGTCGGATGCAGGGTCAAGGTCTGGTAAAAGGAGAAAAGGAGGTGGAGGTTATGAGAATGAGGGTGATGTCGAGGAGATGATGGGGCTGAAGGTGAGGCGACGACGGCGCGAAGCTAGGGTTGCAGCGAGGCCGGGGTGAGGTTGCAGGCTCGGGGTTCGTCGGGGAATATAAGTGATAGGAAGAAGGAGATAAGGAGAAGAGGAAGGTGGCGGTGAGCGGGTAAGGCCGACGACGGCGAGACAAGGGCAGCGACGAGGTACAGACGAGGTCGATGGGTTGTAGTGGTGACGTGGGTTGCGGGGAAAGAGAGGGGAGAAGGGGAGAAGAGGAAGGTGGAGAAAAGGGATGGTCGAGGGGATAATGAGGATGCTGAGGCGAGGGTGAGACGGCGACGGCGATGAGGGTGAAGGCTAGGGTTAGGGTTCTCGGGGTGATGGTTCGTTGGAGGGAGAAAGAAAAGGAGAGAGAGAGAGGAACGCGAGTAGTGGGAAGTGGGGTAAAATAATATTAGGTTTTAATATATTAATATATATGTATAGAGAGAGAGAGAGAGAGAGACGAGAGGAGATTGGTGGGATCTGAGTTGTGATAGGTTAGGATCTGACTTGATTATTTGATTTTTTTAAAATATAAAAAATATTTTTGTTATAAAACATCATATATTAACAGTTTCAAATATATTAGAGTATAATATTAAATAAATTGAGTTTTCTGGCTAATACAAAAATACTCCAAAATAAGCCCGGGTTGGGTCTAAAATTACGGTTTGAAAATACGGATAGTATACGTATCAACCAAAACCAAAAAGCGATGTCCGGTTAAAGAAAATGCATACCCCCAAGAGCGGATACACGTAGTATGGATGTAGCGATTCAAACGAGTCTGTTTCACTAAACGGGACGAGAACATGATATACGGATGCAACCACAGGGTCAGGGGTATGATGGAGGCCATGCTAGGTATTTTTAAAATATATTATTTAATTATATTTGTATTATTAAAAAAATGCAGATGCCAGATATAATGCAGGTATGCAGGATATAAAACACGAGAGTACACAGATCCTCCAAACCGGCAGAGATAAAACGTAAACAAGAACCAAGACGGGTTTCAAGCATGGGGGTCGGGTCGGATACAAAAAACAGATACCAAAACACTATCCGCACCCAAAACAAATAACACCAAGAAATAGCCACAGGAAAATAATCAAAGAGAATATGATATAACTGAACTAGGGTGTTACAATTATAGTGGATGCTTGGACATATATAGAGAGGATTTTCTTGTTCGACATGATAGTATGCTATCCGGTTGCTCTTTATCTTAACATGTATACTTGTACTATCTCTCTGTTACATGTTGATAAAACCCTTAGGATGTGGACTTGACTACCAGGACTATGATAGAGATCATAATAGTGGGGCCAGGGTAGTCCATAAGTACATCCTTTAATTGTTCCTAGTCGAAGGTGTATTGAGACGGGGCATCGATATTCCAGAGTAGACTAGCGTATACGTTTCTTGATCCATATGATGGGCGATGGATGATCCTATATCCATTGGTGTTTGACATCAAAGTTGGTATACGGGTGCTCAGTGGAGAATGGGTACACTGAACAAGACTCGCCGAGAACTCCTAGATGGTATTATACCTAACGTCAGATAGCAGTTCTCTGGTGATACTGGTACAGGTTAGTCTGTAGACCCGAGATCGTCATAGAGTCTTGTGTGATTCCCACTGTGCTTTGATTTCCATCTTACCAAGTTCAAGAAAGCGTGCAAAACGGTGGTTTTTGGGTACAGTCCTGAGTCACATGGAGGCAATGAGCGATAGGAGGGGATTCGTCTCTCCCAGTATTGGGGGTTGATGTTGCGCTGTGCTCGATTGGCCATAATAGGAAGTCTCTGGCCAGGGCTGATACAGAGATTTAATGGTAAGTATTATCAGTAGTTTCTCGACCCGTTATGAGCCTCACATCGGCATGACTTATCAAGTTATTGGGGTTTGACGTTTACCACCCTCAGACTAGATATGCGACATATCGGATGAAGAGACCGGACTGTACGGTAGTGTTACCTATTAGATTCACGAGGGTATGAGTAGGCTTGCTTGTTGATCTTCTGATCGCTCAATACTCGGATAGCCGTTACGTCCAGCTAGTATCGCTGACGTCTTGTGGGTGACTGATATGATCATCACCTACTGCCGGCGTATTGACGAGTCTTTAGAGTCCTACACAGAGGTTTCCTGGCTTAGGCGAAATGAAGTAGGGCACATATGTGATATGTGCGGAACCGAAATTAGTACGTGTATGTGATACCGTATTCTAATCTCGCGATATGTGATATCGGTCGGTTATATGTGATATAGCCGGGTTATCGAATCAAGTGTTGAGTCGATAAGTTGATATAAATGATATTAGTCGGTTATATGTGATATAGCCGGATTATTAAATCAAGTGTTGATCTATTAATTTAATGTATGATTATATATTTGATATATTAACATACATTAACTAATATTAGCTCACTTAAGAATTACTTTTCTCATTATACATTTAATATATATGTGATATATGTTAATGTATTTATTTTGTGTTATGCTAGATGATACATTGGACTTGGGTGTATGAGACTCATACCATACTTAAGATAATGTGGGGATTTAATTCTTAAGGGAAAATCAAAATTAGGTGGAAATTAGTCATGGATTGAGATACTTATGGAAGCATACAAGGTCAACCATCGCCCCATACAAGGTCAAGAAACGTATACACTAGTTTACTCTGGAATATCGATGCCCTGTCTCGATATTCCCTCGACTGGGAACAATTGAAGGATGTGCTTGTGGACTACCCAGGTCCCAGTAGTATGATCCGCATCATAGTCTTGGTAGTCAAGCCAACATCTTAAGGGCTTTATCAACATGTATATGAGAGACGGTATAATAATACCAGTGAACATGTTAAGATAAAGACAACCAGATAGCATACTATCATGTCGAGCAAGAAAGTCCTCCATATATATATCCAAGCATCCACTAAATCATACAATAATGGCCTCTAGGGCATACATATCACTAACAATCTCCGACTTACACTGAGGCCAGTTGTTGTAGTATCTTATACCCAACATTCCAGAAAGTCTTTCAATTAGCATCTAGGGGAGGGCCTCGGTGAGTGGATTCGCTGTGTTATCCTCAATATCAACTCTCCTGACCTCGATCTCCTGGCGATCTACTATCACCCTGATCAGGTGATACCGTATAAGAATATGTCTGGATCACTGATGGGACCGGGGTTCCTTGGCCAAAGCCACAGCTCCATTGTTATCACAATACAAAGGTATTGGATGCTCAATGGATGGAACCTCATCAAGTTCATTTCATGAACTTCTTCATCTAGACAGCCTCTATGGCAGTATCGTTGGTAGCAATGTATTCAACCTTTATCGCCGAGTTTGCTATGGTATCTAGCTTGGAACTCTTTCAACATATTGTCCCTCCACTGAGAGTGAAGACAAAACTCGAGACCGACTTTCTATCGTCCTTATCACTCTGGAAGCTCGAATTGGTAAAGGACTCCACCTGGAGTTCACCGTTACCATACACCAAGAATATCTCTTTAGTCCTTCTCAAGTACTTAAGAATGTTCTTCACAACTGTCCAGTATTTCTCCCCTATATCTGATTGATACCTACTCACTACACCTAGTGAGTAAGCTACATCTGATCTGGTACATAACATCGCATACATGATTGACCCGACTGCCGAAGCATAGGGTATCCCTTGCATGCGAGCCCTCTCCAAATTAGTCTTGGGAGACATCTGTTTGGAGAGAGTGATTCCTGAACAAGCGGGTACATTACCACGCTTATAATCTTCCATACTAAACCTCTTTAGTATGGTGTCAATGTACCTGGATTGGGACAATCCCAACATCCATCTAGATCTATCTCTATAGATCTATATCCCCAGAATGTAGGAAGCATCACTTAGATCTTTCATGGAGAACTTTTGTGATAAGAAGAGCTTGACCGGGTGTAGCATAGGAATATCGTTTCCTATCAAGAGTATGTCATCCACGTACAATACGAGGAAGACAATCTTACTCTCTACAACCTTCTTATATATACATAGCTCATCTACATTTTTGATGAAGTCAAACTCTTTGACAGCTTCATCAAAACAGATGTTCCAGCTCCGCGATGCCTGTTTTAATCCGTAGATTGATTTAAGAAACTTGCACACGCTTCCGCTGCTCCCACTGTCTACGAAGCCCTCTGGCTGTGTCATGTACACGCTCTCTTCTAAATTACCATTTAGAAAAGCGGTCTTGGTGTGCAACTGCCATATTTCATAGTCATGGTATGAAGCAACGACAAGTAGGATCCTGATGGACTTAAGCATAGCCACAGGAGAAAAGGTTTCATCATAATCGACACCTGGTCGTTGACGAAAACCCTTTGTTACAAGTCTAGCATTGAAAGTCTCAACTGTTCCATCTACACCAATTATCTTCTCAAGATCCACATGCTCCCGATGGTTTTTACCCCTTCAGGAGCAACTTTAAAAGTCCATACTTTGTTGGTGTACATGGATTCCATCTCGGATCGCATAGCATCTAGCCATTTCACATAATCTCCACTTGTGATGGTCTGCTCAAAACTAGTTGGGTCATCATCTTCCATGATGCAATCCTCGCTCCCACCGTCTATGAGAAAACTGTAGTATCTCTCAGGTGGATGAGAAACCCTATTAGGTCTGCGGATTGGCTAAGGTTCGTCGGGGACTATTGATTCCTCCGGTTCCATCAAATCGTCAGTTATAGTTTGTGTTGCTGGAACATCTTCCAGTTCTACCCCATTGCTACCGATTTCTTTCACAAAAAATTCCTTTTCTAAAAATGTGGCATGTCGAAAAACAAACACCTTTTGTTCCTCGGTGTGGTTGAAGATATACCCTCGCTAATGATTGGGATATCCTACAAACTTGCACATAACTGACTTTGCCTTGAACTTGTCCGAATATTGCTTTTTAACACAGGCCGGACAACCCCATATCTTAACTCGTTTAAGAGATGCCCTCTTCCCATTCCATATCTCATATGGAGTGGTAGGCACGGATTTGGTCGGAATTCTATTCAATATGAATGCAGCTATCTCAAGTGCATAACCCCAAAAGGAAATAGGCAACTCAGCATTACTCATCATAGAGCGCACCATATCTAATAAGGTGCGATTCCACCGTTCCGATACTCCGTTGTGCTGTGGTGTATACGGAGGAGTAAGCTGAGAGAGAATCCTATTCTCTTTTAAGCAGTCTCTGAATTCCGTGCTCAAGTATTCTTCTCCCCGATCGTATTGAAGGATTTTAATACTTTTACCCGTCTGGTTCTCAACTTCGTACTTATATTCCTTGAATTTCTCAAAAGATTCAGATTTGTGTTTCAACAGGAACACATGTCCGTATCTTGAGAGATCATCGGTGAATGTAATAAAGTACGAGGAACCATTCCTGGCATGTGTAGACATAGGACCACATACATCACTATGTATCTATCCAAAAGTTCAGTAGCTCTTTCTCCGTGTCCAGTAAACGGAGATTTGGTCATCTAGCCTTTGAGACATGATTGGCAAGTTTCATAAGATGTGAATTCGAACGGATTCAAATATGCATCCTTATGTAACTTAGCCAGTCTTGTCGCATTGATTGACATAGTCTACAATGCCACAAGAAGTCTTCGTTTATTTCTGAACTGTTCCTCTTATGTGTGTTCTGTATTCTTAGAACTGTAATTTAATTTAGAACGTTTATACCGTTATACAACGTACCATACCTAATCAACACTTGATTTAGGAAAGCATTCACAATATTTTTGGTACGAAATAACAGTCACTCGGAATCATTGTGTTACCACTTGGTAATACAAGGTGATATTCGCCAACTGCTTTAGCTACAACAATTGCACCATTCCCTACTACTAGAGACATATCACCCTTTTCCAGTTCTCTACCTCTCTTTAGCCCATGTAACAAATTACATACGTGGGATCCTGATCCGGTATCCAATACCCAGGACGTAGAGTTAACTGAGAAACAGTTCTTGGTAACGAACGCACCGGAAGACGATGCATCAACATACTTATTCTTCGTTTGGGTGACGTGGGAATCCGGATATATTCCTATTCCTTACTCGGACTTATGACAATCATAAGATAGAGCGGAACCTAGCCCAGTATAATAAGTGGGTTCGGTCTGTTGGGTTACGCCAGCGTCCCGCCCATCAATCCGTGGCCAAATGCGGAACAAAATTTTTATAAACCGACGCTAACGGAACCCGATTCTACGGATCGACCATTAACCCTAATCTAGAAATAAGTTAAGGAGTTTAAGAAGTTATACCGAATGATCCGTGTCCTTCGGTCTTTAACCTTTATCCCAAACTCCTTGCGGCTTTCTTGATCAAGTTTGATCTCCGGTCTCCCCCATCGAAGATGACCCACCAAGAGTCTTTGCATCGAGCTCCAACCTTATATCCGAGGAAACTCGAGTATCTAGTTCGCCACACTAGGTAGCCAAGATGAAGTAGAGAGTATGTAGGATTAGTTTGTCTCAATACACTCTAGGTTTCTCAACACATGAGACATGTAGGGTGGAGGTAGAAGAAGCCATGAGAGGATGAGAATGTGAAGCTAAGAAAAACAAGTGAAGAAAAAGCTTAAAAGTGTTGTGAGCTTTAATCAAGCATGCTAGCAACTCAAGAAAACAACCTAAGAATAAATATCTCATGTCTCACAACAAAATATCCCACACCAAAAACAAAAATCCAAGCATGCCACCATGAGTCATGCCATGACTCACCACCATGAGTCATGCTTGAATTAATGCTAAAACAAATCTCATCCTCCACCTCATTAAACATTTAAACCTAAATGTTTAATACAAAAAGAAATGACAACTTCTAGAAGCAATCTTGTAAAGAATTACAAGAATACCCCTCATCCGTATATACATACCCGCATCCGTATTTCGACAGAATACGAATACAATGAGACGAAAATAATCCAACAATATAATACTAGGATCCGGCTTAAACCAAAGCCCACTAGTATGTAACATTTCAGAAAAATAAAATATTATTTTTGGGAAATTAAATAATTAAAATAATAAATATTATGAATATTTTAGTCTATGGAGATTAGTTTTAATGTGATGGTATAATTAAATACCGATAAATTGGAAAATATTGGAAAAATTACATTGAATGTTGAATTTTAAAGAATTTGTGAGATTTAGACATTTTACGAAATTTTATATGATTTAATATATACAAGTTCATGTCTAAGCTTGAATTTTAATCACTAATTGTGCATTAAGTATGGTTTTTTTCAAGTGACATGCACCATGTCATATTTTACATTTGTTACATTTTCCTACCATGTCTTTTTCTTTTTCGTGCATGGATTTGTTTTTAAAAAGAAAAGGAAAAGAAAGATAAATAAAAGAAAAGGAAAGGAAAGGAATTTTATAATGTGGCATGAGGAGACAAGAAGGTATGGACAAGAGAGAGAGAGAAGGGGGGTGAGGGGTCAACCTTGGGCATGGCTCATTTCTTCATTCCATTTCCATTATTCTCCCTCCTTTTTCCTCTCCCATGGCAGCCCACTCCCTCCACCTCCTTCACCTCTCACAACACTCCCTATTTTCACATCAAAACCATATACCCTCTTCACAAAAAATGTGCACAAGCTCACTACAAGCATTTTGGACCAAGAAAGGATGGATTTTGAGCACTTGGGGGCAACTCAAGAATTTTCTTGAGTTGCCAAATGAGGTAATTCTTTCATCATTAGTGTAGTGTTTCAATTCCTTTAGCATCCATTGTAGTTTAGAAGTGATATTGTGTAGTTTTGTGATGTATGAAAGTTCCAAGATCAAGTTTAGGGATTCTTGAGTTGTGATGGAGCAATTGAGATTTAATTGTGACCTAAAACCCCCCTTAGCGTCTAAACTCAGACCAAACAGAGCCTAGACCATGCAATGTGATTTAGATATCGAAATGTCGGTTTGTGAACAATTGGTGGCCTACAGGGAATCTGGAGTGACCCGAGAGTTTTCCAGGAAAAGCAAACAACCCCACTAACCTAGATGGACCACTAGGAGGCCACCCTGAGAGTACGAGCCTATTCTGAGCATTCCAAACTGAGATCACCGGATTATGGGGCAATGTGGCCGGCCAAAATTTGGGGAATCGTGTTGAAATTGGTTCTATAGCTCATATACCCTATATACATCACCCCAGTATTGTTTGTTTACCCCGATTTTACCTGAAACAAAATCTGGAACAAGTTTTGTAAGTTGCTGTTTTGGTTTCTTCAATGTTTATGAATTTAAGTTTTGATAATTGTGTTTTGTATCGGTCACTTGACGTTTGTACGTCGATATCGGGTGTTGTTTGGTTGATTTGTGTGAGTGGACCACAGGTTTTAACCTATGTGTGATTCGCGTGTCATTTCGATTGCGAATTGGATTTTGATGCAATAAGATGTGTTGTAACATGTAGGTACCTCCGCGTGAACTTCGGGACGGCACACAAGAGCATGGCGATATCGACTTCGGCAAGTAAGGATCAAGGTGAGTAGATATATATTTACGGGGGAAGTCGGGTGGATGGCGTATAGCACCCCCGCAAGTTCGTAGCATTTGGATGCGCTATGATATTTATATGTATATACGTGTTGTTATGAGATGTGTATGCTTAGTCAGTAATATTTTAGGTGACTTTGGATTAGTGTTAGCTTATTGGATGATAGTGTCGTTAGCTAGTTTTAGTCGCGTAACCCTAGAATAAGGTACACGCGCGCACACACACACGCATACATTTTATTTCTTGTGCATATATGGGGATATATATATATATACATATGTGTATGTGAGTATGTATATATATATATATATATGTATACATATACACGGATGATGAGGATAGTATGTGATACTTGGAATGAGTCGATATGATTGGGTTGGATGCCGTGAGATCGGTGATGTGATTTGGGTCGTGTTATGAGATACGGCATATTATATTAGCGGACTGAGGGGTGATGTGTTTTCATACACACGCATATATATGTTGATGGTATCGGTATGTACTAGACTTAGATCAGTACCCTGTTCAAGATATTATGATAGTGATACCATATGGATATTAAGGTATATGTGATAGGTGACCCGTACCCCGATTTTGGGATGTCGTATGATGGATTTACCGTACGAGATATAAATATGATGATTAATCCGCACTCATGATTGAGGATGTCGTATTATATTTTATCGTATGTGACGCTATTGAGGCGGGATCACCGACTACTATATATATATATATATATCGACTCAGACTTAGGTGGATTTCCTTACCTTTTCGTTTAGTCTTTAGTTTAGTCCTGTAGTTACTTTTAGATGATAGACTGGGCTCGAGTCATACTTATTTCCAAAACCAACGAATCGTGAATACTTTAAAAACAGGCCAAGGGGTACTACGGATATTTCAAAGGAAGTATCTTTCTTAAAAATACCGTAGCCCCTATTTTCTAAACACCACGGTTCGTGTTATTTCAAATGACAAACTGTATGAGTCGTATATCTAATGTAGATTCTTTATTGTTGCATTTACTATTCATTTCTGTATATTCATGTTGTTCTTATCACATCGCATTGCATGTTTAAATGTACTTTTATTGTTATTATGAAACCATGTTGTTAGGACACTAGCACCATTACCGATGATGCGTATGCTCTACGTACACTTGCTTGCCGGCTCACACACATCATCATCGGTAATTTCCATGTCACGTACACATTAGAAAATACTACTTCATTAGTATAAATTGTTAGCTGATAGTTTCGACATGGTACTAGTGAGCTTACTTTTATATGATAGCTTAGACGTTGCATTTATTACTGTGATATTTCATGCATATTTATATATTTATTTGCCATACGATATTATGGGCCAGTCCGGATTGCCGGAGCCCGGTATTCATTATTTATTTACATCGTGATTTGAGATTTCGGATTTCCATGAGATTTCTGGATTTTGAGAAACCGCAAAGATTTTATAAACTGATTATCATTTCTAAAAATAAAAAATGCGGTTTTCTCATGATATGATATGAGATATGTCCACCATGAGTTTTCTCGGCTCTTGAGCGATATCATACACCCGATTCGAGGAGGAGAAGGAACCGTCTGTGGGTGTGTTCATACCATAATTTTGCATTATTTTATTCCCCATTCTTATTCAGTTTACAAATAAACAGGTGCTTTTGACCCATGTCTGCTACATAGTTGCAGGTTACAGGTTCTCGGAACAAAAACAGTGAAAAAGATAAAAAGACGATACAAAAGTGAGACTACGACCAATAAATGGAAGAATCTTGATCAAGCCTACAGTTTGAAGACTAAACGAAGATCAATGGACGATTTCACAAAGAACAAAGGCAGTGCAAGGTTCAAGACTTCGTCACGAAACAAGCGGTAAAAGTCCACGACTATATTCACTGTGGAAATATGGAAGAAATCTAGAAGCCAATCCGAGAAAACAACTGAAGAAAATAGAAGTAAAAATGCAACATAAGAATGCCTAGAAAATTGAGCCCATAAGCCCTCTTTTTGGCCGCGGATCCGCGGCCAAACATGGGTTTTGGCCGCAGATCCGCGGCCATGTGAAGCCCGTGTCGGCGCAGAAATTTTGTGGACGTGAGGCGGCGCGTTGACTAGGTCTTATTTAGGGGTAAAATTGTAAATGCAGACATGCGTCGATTGTAACCCTAGGGTTTTCTATGTTCTATAAATAGAAACCCTAATGCTCTTTTTGGAGCATGCCTCTTCTTGTGCCTCATTTCATTTTATCAAAATTCAGATTTGTAAAATTCTGCAATGTATGAAGAGAGCATCAAATAAAGTAAGTGGTTTTTTTTATTTCCATGCCCTAGGTAATTTCTTTCCTGCCCTAATATAGATTTTTATTCTCTGCCCTAGTTAAATTTTATTCTCTGCCCTAGTTAGATAGTTTAGAAAATATTTTTCAATTCCTTAATGAGTGAGTAGTCTCCTCACTTGTTAGGGTTAGATTTGAGAGATGAAGATCTCTCACCCCTTTCTTTCCCACCATACGATTTTATAGGACTCCATGCATATATGCACACACCGCTCCCTACGGCACCCTATCCCACGAGGTAGCGGTGATACCGTAGTATAAGCGACCGGTTGTGCGTGTTTTCCATGGAGATTAGGGTAAGAATTAAGAAAGGAAGGACAAGAACCTAGAGGAAGAAACACCGTTTCTTCTCGATGGTACTAATCCACTTTATTAATTATTATCATAACACCTAATAGATCTTAATTTGGGTATAGAAAGCGGTGAGGAATATTGACTCTCCAAACCTAACCTAAACCTAACCCTAGCAAGATTTTAGTCTAGATCAAACTTAGTTTTTAGATTTAATCAATCCGACAACAATCGAAATTAACTCGTTAGAACAAATCGAGAATACACAAAATCCCTGTGGACCGACCCATACTCACCGGCTAGCTACTAAGCGACGCCGTTCTTGATTGCAGTTATAAATTCTTTGATAAATCAGGGTAAATGGTGGACCCGGTGCAGTACCCGGGACGAGAAGGTCGCAGATGATGGCGTTGAGCCTGGCAGGGGTGTTGGGTTACGGCAGCGTCCCGGCCGTCAAACCGACGCCAAATACGGAACAAAAATTTTATAACTTGGCGCTACTGCAACCAATCACCCGGATCGTACCATTAACCGTTAACTAGCAATCTAAAAAGAGAGTTCAGAGATTATACCGATCGATCCGTGTCCTTCGGTCTTCAATCCCCTCCCCTAGCTTGTTGCGGCTGTCCCAGTGAAATCTGCTCTCCGATCTCGCTCGTTGAGAAGGCACCACGTCGTTGAATCTTTATACGGGCTCCCGCTTCAATCCGAAGCAACTCGGACATGAAGTTTGCTAGCCGACATGTCCAAGATGAAGTAGAGAAGAGTGTAGAATATTTTGTCTCAAGACACCCATTGATTTTGGTGGAGGTAAATGAAGTTGTCATATGGAGTTGTAATGGAATGAGCATAGATATTGCAATGAGAGCAAAACCAATTTACTTGTCACCAAGAAAAGAGCTCGGCCATGAGTGGGAGTATGCTCACTGGAAATCTGATGGGGTTATGAGCTTAAGGATTCAAGAGGTGAGTGAAAACCCCAGCCACACAAATAAAAAAACCCTTCTCAAATAAAGAATAGGCAGGCATCACACAAGCAAGCCCATGCTAATTAAAACACACCCACTCCAAGCCATACCCCATGCTGCCATTGACCCATCCCTCACAATAAAACACCTCACCAAAAACAAAAAAAAAAAAAAACCATGCTCAGAATTGTCCACAGCCCACATCAATATCAAGTAGCCAATTTCGAAATTGGCAGCAACATATGACCATGCACAAGAAAGAAATATATGGCCAAAGAAAAGAAGAAGGAATTTGGCTAAAAAGGAAAGAAGGAAATGGGCCAAAAACAAAGCTCATAAATAACCGTTAATTAAACATTACAACTAATGTTTAATCAAGCGGCGAAAAATGGCAACTTCAAAAGCAATCTCGTAACAAATTACATGATTACCCCACAACTGTATATACATACCCACATCCGTATTCCGACCGAATACGAATGCAATGAGACAAAAATATTCCTGCACAAAATAATACTAGGATCCGGCTTAAACCAAATCCTACGAGTATTATCTGTCCGAACCATGACACGTGCACTAACAAAAATATTCCTGCACAAAATAATACTAGGATCCGGCTTAAACCAAATCCTACAAGTATTATCTGTCCAAACCATGACACGTGCACAAGTGCACGTGCATGTTCGAACCCCTGCCATAAAACCATACGGCCTCTACAACGTTTCGCCCGAACTTGGGAAACTGTTAGTGGGGGACTCTAATGACTCTTCAATACACTAGCAGTGGGTTTAACCACAAGCACGTCAATGGTACTAGCTGTACGTAACGGTTGCTTATATATTGAATGAAAGGGAAACTGATGAGCGAACTCATCCAGGAACCCTACTGAGCCTAACAGTGACAATATCCGTACAGTCCGGTCTATTCGTTTAAAAGTATCGCATATCGAGTCTAGGGGGTGGATAAAGTCAGACCCCTAATAACGCGATAATTCGTGTCGGTATGAAGCCCATCACCACCTGAGAAACTACTGATCCGAATCAGTAATTCTCGATTACCTTGGCCAAGGATTTCTGGTGATGGCCACCCGTGCACTGTGCGACATCAACTCCCAATACCGGGAGAGACGAATCCCCGAAGATCCGCTCACTGCCTCCATGTGGCTCGGGATTGTACCCAACTAAAACCTGTTTGCACGACTCCTTTGAGCCATGGTAGGGTAGTAATCAAAGCACAGTGAGAACTCACACGAGACAAATGACGATCTCAGGTCGACGGACTAACCTGTACACATGTCACCTGGGAACTGCTATCTGACAATAGGTATAATACCAACTAGCAGGTTCCCGGCGAGTCCTGTCCGGTGTACTCATAACCGAATGAGGACCTGTATACATTTTAGATGAACTAACTGACACCAGCAGCTTGTGAGACTGGCCACCGCCCCTCGTCGGGATCTCGAACTGTATACACTAGTCTACTTTGGAGTATCGATACCCAGTCTCGAAACTCCCACGACTAAAGACACATTAAGGATGTGCATATAGACCCCAGCTCCCACGTATATGATCGCCATCATACTGCTGGCTGTCAAGCAAGAATCCTATGGGCTCTATCAACATGTATATGATGATAAAAACAAACCAGATAGCATACTATCATCTCGAGTAAGACTGTCCTACCGGTATAGGTCCTCCCTCAATCATTGCAATCACGTACCCGCGATCCAATAATTGACTTTGAGGGAACTATATCCAACAATCTTCCACTTGCACTTAAGGCTAATTATTGCGATGTCGCATACTCACAGCCTGTGTGATACTGAACATCTAACTCCTCTACTAATCAGTTTCATAAAGCTCGTTTGTAAAACTATTGCGTTCGAAAAATAGCCTCAGTGAGTGGATCCGCCCTGATGTTTCTTTACATGTCTCTCTTAATCTTAAATTCGCAGAGAAAGCCATCTCCCGAAATGAGCAATACCTGTCTTAGAATATATCTGGATATCTGATGGGACCCAGTTCATAAATGAACTCCAAATTCAAACATCTTAGACTATATCGTCAACTGAATTTAATCAGCATCCTGCACCATGCCTCCCACAGTATCCGCTTGGACCACCTGTCCAAACTACTGCCCCTCGTCAGAAGGAAAACTGTAACTCTGACAATCACTATGTCATCCAAGTCACCTTGGAAGCCTGGAATGATAACCGTCTCCCGAATGATACTGCCGTTATCAAATCCCTAGAACATCCACTTATGTTCTAAAACTGCCTCCGAACGTTTCTCCAGAATTGGATTAATATATATAAACTTATTGCATCTCGTGCAAAAACAACTGGTGTGGTACTTGACATCTCATGATTGACTCAATTGCCTAAGCAAGTGATATGTCAATCATGCACATCCCTCTCCCCTTTATTCAAAATTGTTAGCACACATCCCCAAGTTAATTTAATGGTGAAAAAGTGGGAAAGATTTTTTTCCAAATCTATCAGATAGGATCCTTGTCGAACTATATATATATATATATATATATATATATATATATATATTATCTTAGTTTTTTCAGAGATGACTCCCAAACAAAACGGCTTTTTGGCAACGGGTGATGGAGCACCCCAACGACCTAGGAACTCAAGTCGCGAAGGTTTAAAAATAAAGACTATACTTGATTTCCCTTTTTTTTTTCCTTGCCGATGTATCCCAAACCAATTAACTTAAGTCATCGGGGTTTAAAATCCCCCTTCAGCCTTAAGAACTTGAGAAACCAAGCTTTTATTTTATTTTTATTTTATTTTAATATTGGAGATAATTCAAGCCTATCATTTATTTCCCAAAACTAGAGACTTGGTGTAGTGTAATTTAAAGGCGTATATTTGCTACGGTTAAATTTCAAAAAGGGTTATATATATTTCGGATTTTCAAATTCTAATTTTAGGGTATAGTTATTTCTAAACAATTAAATAAACCGTCGAACTTTGAATCTAAATCTCCTAACTAGCCAAGTTGACTCAATTTTTTTTGTATTTTTCAATTTTTTATGGATTTTTCAATACAATGCAATGAAGAATTTAGATTTGCAATAGGAAGGAAAAATATTAAAAAGTAAATGTGCAAATGCATGTGGAAAGTAAATATGATGTAAGGATAACTATATACATTACCACCAATAACCCTAAACTGGAAGCAAGCTGTGTCCTCACGGTTATGATGGCTTCTCTTTGGCATTGTCTTCACAAAATTTTTATAGAGTTTTTTAGAGAGATTTATTTGTTGAAAAGGTATATTGAATATGTACAACCTTTTTGAGATAATTAAACTCATTTGATTTCTCATCATTTTCATAGAAAGAGAATTTCACCCGACAAGAAATTTCCCAAAAGATAAAAAGAAAAATATCAACAACCCTCCACACTTATTTGAAATAGTTTCCTTACTATTATGGCTGGAAAAACGAAGTGTGGAGAAGAAGGCGGAGGATGATCAATTCGTGTAGTCCGACTTATGTAAAAACATGAGCTCCTTTAAGAATCAACCGAAATTAACAGTTTTAAACGATGACCATTTACCTTGAAAACCGAAACGTTCTGAGGTTCCTGAAAATCAACTACACTGTGTGGGTAAATGCATCGCACAAAATAAGGTCCAGTCGATCGCACAAAATAAGCTTTTCCATATACTAACCGATATAGAGACATCCTAAGATCGGTCTTGTAAGCCGTACGGAATGCCCAAAGAGCATTCGTTAACTTATTCAACCAATTCATATAGTTCTTTGAAACCGTTTTCTCAAAAATCTGTTTAATCTGTCGGTTGGAAATCTCAGGTTGGTCACTCGTTTGGGGATA
The DNA here is from genome assembly GCA_030015575.1 of Agapanthus africanus. Taxonomy (NCBI): domain Eukaryota; kingdom Viridiplantae; phylum Streptophyta; class Magnoliopsida; order Asparagales; family Amaryllidaceae; genus Agapanthus; species Agapanthus africanus. Next base: position 543,116,799 of record JASDDO010000024.1, on the reverse strand, counting down.
ATAGGGCGTGGAGAGCCTGTGGATGATCGCAAATTTCCGTATTAAATCTTCAAAAGACCTATTGCAGAAATGCGTGCCGTTATCTCTGATGATGGCATGAGCGTACCAAACTGTGCTAGGATATGTTTGTGAAAAACTCGACAACAACCTTGTTGTCGTTTGTTTGGCTTGGTATCGTCTCGACCCATTTGGACACGTAATTAACCGTAATCAATATGTTTAAATACCCAAAAGAATTGGGGAACGGGCCTATGAAATCTATACCCAGACGTCAAAAATCTCAACAACTAGAATTGGTTAGAGCGGTATCCCATTCCATCTCGAGATTCGGCCCGAATGTTGACACCGAGTACAAGTTTTACAATAATCATTTGCATTTTTGAATAGCACTGGCTAATAAGAGCCACATTGCAAAACCTTCTCCGATGACTTCTTATGGTGCAAATGTCCACCACATGCTTGATCATGGCAAAAGGATAAAACACCCAACTTCTATATCGGGAACACACCTACGAAAAAACTGATCAGGACAATAATTGAACAAATAAGGATCATCACAGTAAAAGCGTTTTACTTAAGATAAAAACCTATGTTTGTCTTGATTAGACCATTTGGTAGGCATAAGTCATGGCAAAGTTCACAATATCCGCAAACCAAGGTTCGCGAGATACCGTCAAGAGGTGCTCATCAAGAAAAGATTCGTTTATCGGCAACAGAACAATCGGCGAAGAAGGGAGACGTGAAAGATGATCAGCTACTACGTTTTCACATCCCAAGGCTTAAATTTTTCTAAAGCGAACACAACAGCCAAGAATTCCTTTTCAGTCGTTGTATAGTTCAACCGGGCATCATTCAAAGTCCGACTTGCATAATAGATTACGTGTAACATCTTATTGATATGCTGTCCTAAGACTGCACCGATAGTAAAGTCGGATCCATCACACATAATCTCGAAAGAATAATTCCGGTCAGGAGAAGAAAGCACGGGCGCAGTAATGAGAGAACGTTTAAGCGATTCAAAAGTAGTCATCACAATCCGAGGTGAAGTGAAAAGTGATATTCTTGACCAAAAAAAAGGTCAAGGGTTTAGCAATCTTGATAAGGTTCTTGATAAACCGTATATAAAAACCGGTATGGCCAAAGAAGAATCGTATATTGTTTACGCAAGTGGGAGAAGGGAGGTTTGAAATGACATCTATCTTTGTATAGTCAACCTCAATACCATTTCTAAAAATGAAATGTCCTGAGACAATACCCTATTGAATCATAAAGTTGCATTTCTCCTAATTCAAGGTTAAGTTCTTATCCTTAAACCGAGTAAGGGCTGCGTCAAGATGCTGCAAGAACTCATCAAAAAAGATCAAAAATTGTGAAATCGTCTCTGAATATCTTCAAAAAATTCTCGATCATGTCCGAGAATATTCTCATCATGCACCGCTGAAATGTAGCGAGGGCATGCGACTATACGCAAAAGTTTCGAATGGACAAGTAAAAGTGGTCTTGTCCTGATCTTCGGATGCGATGGGAACTTGGTTATAACCAAAGTATCCGTCCAAAAAGCAATAATTTGCATGTCCTGCCAATCGTTCCATCATTTGGTCGATTAAAGGTAGAGAGAAGTGATCTTCACTCGTGGCGGAATTGAGTTTTCTATATACCTTTGGGGACTATATATGCACATGCTGAAATATAGCTGACAACATTTACACCTAGAGACACATATAATGTATATTCCAACACCAGCAGTCAACATGAAAACAAGTAAATCCTACACTCTAACCTTTACTTGTAATCATCAACTGGATAATATAACAAGAACGGCATCCAGAGAAACATATAACAACCAAATATAATTTCACACAAATCACTCCATGGCAGGTACCCTTCAAGATAGCTAGCTAGCCTGGGGGTGACAATTATTCGTACTCTTACTATTATCAGTAACGGCGGTACGGCATTAATGGTATGGAAACACATCATCCATGAATTCTTTAGTCATGTTTGGGAGGATGGTGGTAATATGGAGGATTGTCATGATAATTAATATGGTGGGTTGTCATGGTAATAAGGAGAGTAGCGAGCCTCAGCTGCAACGACCATAAAGCAAATGGCCAAAACAAGAACAAGGTTCAGCAATTTGTTGTTTAACATGGTCACTGTAACTTCCACCCCTTATATAGGAAGCATGCTTTGAATGTAAACTTAAAATATTTATTTTTGTTGTTTTTTGGCTTACTTTTAACCAAGTGTTATATTATTAATTTGTCGACGACTTTGAAATGGCAATAGATTGGCCTTTTCCTTTGTTGTATCGAAATAATTGATTGTGATTCGATTGAATTTCAAATATATTTTCCTAGGACAATGTGTTTATCTTTAGTATTATCAGCCTATTGCCATATGTTAGATGAAAAAGTCATCACATTGATATAAGCATTAAGTTAATAATTTTTCAAGTTTGCGAGCTATACGACTTGGCCACCTTTCACTTCTCCAGTTGCTTCATGTACCATGTATGATCAGATCGTATACATGTCATAAACCTACACTACTAGAAATAAGGGTTGTCCCTACGGAGGGGCAAACCACTGCCCCTACGGATATAGCCGTAGAGACAAGAAAATACCCTGTAGGTACAAACACCGTAGGTGCAAGTTGAAGCCCTGAACTTGCCCCTACGGACAAAAACTTATCCCTACGGAGTTCTGTGTAGGTCCCGTTTGCCCTACGGAGCAGGCCGTAGGGGCAAAAAATTTATTTTATTTACGGTTTTTAAAAATCGATTACTTGTACCTACGGATGTCTCCGTAGGGCCAAGTAATAGCCCCTACGGATACATGCATAGGTACATATCCGTAGGGGCATTTGTTTGCCCCTATGGATATATCCATAGGGGCAAGCTCAACCCCCTGATACTGAGATCACAGGGGAAAATATCAGTTATTCTGATATTTTGCCCCTACGGTTTAATCCGTAGGGTCAACGTGTGTACCTACGGATTAATCCGTAGGTACATATTATCAGTTTTTTTTAAAAAAAGGGCTGTCTATTTTTTTCTCGCCCTGTGCACAATAATATATACATCAATCAAATATAAAATTAATCATCACACAACATATATCGCAGTATTCATAATCACATCTCACGCATATAATATACAAAAGAAACCAAAAAACAGAATATGATATAAATATAAACACCGTAGGACCACCAATATCAATATCGTCCAAAATGTAGTACAATATGTATCATATAAATAAATACATGTTTCAAAAAATAAGAATCAAAAAGCTACCCTAGCTCGGTCCAGCTCCACCTCTGATAAACGCTAGAATCTGGCGCGCCTGCTCCTCGGTCAATAAATCATGCAATTCGGAGCGTGCGGAAGTCTGAGCGAGCGGTGGAGCTGGCGATGTGGTCTGCGCAGCCGCCGTCGAGGTAGTGGCTTGCGGAGCCGCGGCTGCGGGAGTCTGAGCGGGCGGTGGAGCTATAGGAGCTGTCTGCGGAACCGCAGCCGATGTAGTGGCTTGCGGAGCCGCAGCCGAAGGAGATGCATGTGGAGGCTCGGCCGATGTACCCTGTCGCGTCTGGACCTAACGTGTGTAATAAGCGTGTAAGAACTGTGTATTATTCGAATTCGTATCATTATCAAGTTATTTCGAAACCCCATTTGGATATCTAGTTTGGAAAACCGTAGTTTATTTTAATTAGATATGTATGTATGATTAATCAAAGCTAAGTCTACAGCCAAATAAGCTCAGGCTACGTACTAATATTGGATATGTTGATATCTATAATATGACATGATATTTTACTATTAAGTAGTATACATACCAGCATCTCGTTCAACTCCTGAATGGTGGCCCTCAAGCTCTCCAGTTCCTGCTGGACACGTCGCTCACTGGAGACGGAGGAAGTAACTGCCGGGGTGGAGTCCAACCTCATATGGGCGATAGGAGGGGATTCGTCTCTCCCGGTATTGGGGGTTGATGTTGTGCTATGCTCGACTGGCCATAACAGGAAATCCCTGGCCAGGGTTGCTGTGATATACTGGTAAGAGTTATCAGTAGTTTCACGAATGTTATGGACCTCAAGTCGGCATGACTTATCGAGCTATTGGGGTCTGACGTTTACCACCCCTAGGCGAGATATGCGACATATCAGACGAACAGACCGGACTGTACGGTAAGTGTTACTGGTTGGATTCGCAGGAGTGTGAGCGGGCTTGCTCGTCGATCTTCTGATCACTCAATACCCGGGTGGCCGTTACGTTTAGCAGACCGCTTGCGGCTTGCGGATGTTTGATATGATCATCATCCGCTACCGGCGTATTGACGAGTCTTTAGAGTCCTACACAGAGGTTTCCTAGCTCAAGCGAAACGAAATAGGAGCGCATATGAGATATGTGCGGGACCGAGAATAATGCGTGTATATGATACCGTATTCTATTCTCGCGATCAATGTATCGAATGGTTATATGCGATATAACCTAGTTATCGATAAGCCGACACATTGGATACTAGCCGGTTATATGCGATATGACCGGATCATTAAATCAAGTGTTGATTTAATGATTTAATACATAATTATATATTTGATATATTGCTTTGCATTAACTAGTATCGGTTCACTTTAAATGGATTTTCTCGCGCGGATGTGCACATTGTATATTCGATATAGTTTTGTGCACATGATTGTATCATGTTTGATGATACATTCTAGCTTGGTTTTGTGTAAAGTGTTAAACCATGGTTAATTAGTGATTAGGGTTTCTTTTTCATTTACTTAATCATTTATTTATTCCTTTTGTTTATTTTGGAAAAAGAAAAGATAAAGAGATAAGAATGGTTGCTAGTTTTTGTTTTTATTTGAAAGCTTCTTGAAGCTTTGAACTTAGTCCACCATTCTTGTCTTTTATCTAACCCTAACCACTCTCTAACCTTAGTTAAAACTCTACACTAAACCATGGTCAAAGAGATGATAAGTATTCATTTTATTTTATTTTTCTTTTAAGGAATAACTTATCATATCTTCTTCTTCTTCATCTTCTTCTTCCATGGATGTAGCTTGCTACTCCAATGGCAAGTAATGAAAAAGTGTGAGAAATCCAAATCTAAAGTCTACCCACTTCCTATTTCTTCATCCTCTATATCTTGCCAAGTAGTATAGGGTGTTTCCTTCATAAGTTTTCACGACTTCATGAAGGTGGAGCTTGATTTAGCGATGCCTCGACGTAGATCATCTTCGGCATGGACATCAACGACCTAGCTCGCCCATTCTCCGATGAAGCCGACGCTAGAGCCCAGGAACTCACATGGACAGCAAAGGGACTTCGTTGCGGAGCTTTGGAGGTGGAGAAACGGTTCTACAAAGGTTGTAGCTCCTTTCCTTCTAGATAAAGTTGTTTATTTGCATCGTTTCGCCTAAATATCTAGTTAACGATCCGTTCTAGGTTTTCTCGGCACCGTAATTTTTAGAAATTAGCGTGTTTGATCACTTGTGAGACTTCACTAGAGTGCCTAGGAACCCTACAGTGGTATCAAAGCCAGGTTAGAGCCTTAGGCGAAGTCCCGACGGAATCAGAAGTCCGATCGACCCAAAACCCCGACTAAGAATATGCTCTCTGTACATTTTCTAATTTCGAGGATTTTTCCAAATTAAAAATATTCAGAAAAATCAGCAGGAACGTATAAGACAAACTGTGAAATTCGTGGTCCTGATTCCACAATGTAGGCGCGGATCCGCGGCCCTACAGTAGGATGACGCGGCTGATCCGCGGCTATTTTGTCGCGATGTGCATTTTGTTTTGCACAGTAACTCTTAGTTGTCTGTGCTGGTTTTCCTGGGGATTTTTAATAATTTTTCCAGAGTTGCATTTTCTGAGTTGTATTGGGAACTTGGTGTATTCGATCGGACTATCTTATTTTGTCGGTGTGCATTTCCGGATAAATTTTAGAATATGTTAAAAGGTTCGACCGGATATAAATACCCACTTTTTCCCCTGCCGGGAAATTTCCAATTGTTGGATTTTTCCGTAGTTTAACGACGTTCTAAGTAGTGCAAGTAACGCGATGGACCCTCTAGAAGACAACAAACCTTAACTCGATTATGTGACCGTCTTGAACTGCCCTTTGAACCTTCGAGTTTGGAGCAGTACGGCGTGCCACATGTGAGGCGTTGGCTTGACCCTTCTACGGCTGGACCGTTGCTACTGAGGCACGAACTGAATGTTGTTAAACTTATTTCATGTGTTGAGCTGTATCGGGAAAACTTGGGTGTTCGATTGTTCGATCAAAAAGTTTAGCATTTTCTGTTTATCCGGAATGTGATACAATAATTGGAATTCGCAAATAGTTATAAGATAACGGAATGAATGTTATAAACATAGCAGTTTAGTCTCATTTGATCGGTTGCCACGAAGTTTTGATGTGATCAAAAGTCCGTCGCAATCACGTAGCGTACGCGGATACTCGCCGGGTAAACTTAATAGACAGCCTCACTCCATAGCCCCGACCAAGTGACTGTAAGAGAACCCCGTCGCCGAAAGCATCCGTTCGGGTGCTCGCGGTGGCGGTGTTCCGCCTTGGTGCACTTCGTCGACGGTATCGGGGGTGCGGCCGCCTACTAAAGTTTGCGACGAGCATTCGATCAGGATGTCGGGAATCTTGTTGAATTGCCCGACTTGATATTGAAAAGTGTTTTCGACTTTGAGACTAAAATGCGGGGTTTATAATTGTTAGGCATGCGATGTCTAAGTATTTCATTTGGTCAGGCATGCGATGTCTGAGCAGGTTGCGGATTCCAACTGTTGTAGTTTTACACTTTCTTTTCTGTGACCGTAAGTGTAATATGTGATATCGCCGGTTTCGTTGCTATATGTCAACGACAATTGGGATGGACATATTTACTTACGTTGATGCCATGTGATGTTATGTGTTGCTGGATATGTTATATTGGATCGTCGTGTTTGAATAGCCGGGGGGGGGGGTTTATGTGAGATGAGTGTTTTTCATTTTCATTCATGTAAAAACTTGTATGTAATATTCTTTTATTGGGGCACTTCCAGGTTGCGGAAGTCGTCACCCGTTGTATATTATTTACTTTTCTGCACTAGGATAGACCCAAGGAGGGGAGCACAAGTAACCGGGTTCTGGGGTCCAGTGGGAGACCATCTCGAGGAGTCGAGTCCGGGTCTCCTAACCCTAGAATTGGTAGGGTTGCTTACCGCTCTCGTAGGGGTCTTGGGGTGTGGGATTGGCTATTCATCACGACCGTGGAATCCGTGTTTTATACTGGCTCGTATTGAAAACACGGACGTCCTAGTATATCCAATATTTCATATGTTTCTTCTGCTGTGATTTATCTGTGATCATGTGATGTTCTGTGACAGGTATAATATATAGTATATATGATATATTGTATAAACGTTGCTTATGTTTTACACCCACACTAGCCCTGCCCCGCTCTGCCGTTAGTTACCTAACCTAACGGTGCAGACGGGACATCGAGGCGAATGCGGATGGCATAAGCGTACGTTATATTTATCTGTGATGGTTAGGTGGACTTAATTGATGGGATATTCATTAATGAGATTAATGAAAGAAAATAAACCTAATTGATGTTGTGGAATCGAATTTCAAAATAAAAACAGGTAGCTACAGTTCTTGCTTTGCATCGCGATGTTCATTATAGAACATCCTGCACCTTATTCGATGAGGAAAGGACCGAGATCCCTTCATCGGGAGTGACTCCTTTAGCAATAACTGGCAGATGCTACAACCCTCGGTTTGTCTTTGATCGCTTCTATAGTTTCCGCTTTGCACAGTGATATATATGATATATCCCGCACCTCATTCGACGAGGAAAGGGCCGACGATCCCTTCACCGGGAGTGACCCCTTTAGCAAAACTAGAAAAGCCTCAAAAACATTCCATTTAAAAAAAAAACCATTTGATTCCGCAACGAGATCAAGTTCAAAGCGTTAAAGGTTTTCATAAAAACCATTCGCAACCCTCCGTCATTTTAGGAAGTAGAGTACTTAGTATTCGTGCTACGTTTGTCGACCATAGCCGAGGCGTAGTGTGCGGTAGCTAAGTGATGTCTTCCTACACAGCATATGATGCGATTAGTTAGGACAGTCATGTGGCTTTGTTGACCTTAGCCAAGGGTCATGTGGGTGGGTCTAATTAATCACGAAATGACGGGTAGAACTTGACTAGTACCTATGATTTGTTGACCTTAGCCAAGGTCATAGGTGCTAGGGGTAAAAACCTTTATCGGGAGTTTCAAGTGTTGAAACTTGCAATGAGATTGCATACCTTCTATGTGATAGTTGGATCCCGATACCCACTGCGAGTAATTGTTACTCCTAGGAGAGTTTTGCACTTTACAATTAGCCGATCAAGTAGGTGTCTAGAAAGGTGTCAACGGGGTTACGCCTCTGGGAAAACGAGGTTTACAGTAATTAGGTCCGTGCGAAAGCACGGGGAACCTCCCTCAAAGTACCGACACTGGCCTGGCTGAAAGATTGGCGAACTTGTAGAGTGTAATTAATCCCGGCTAGTCTTTCCTTTTAAGGTTTGAAGGAAGATTTGATAAAAACAGTGGGAGCCATCCTGATTAGATAAAATATATAACCAATCTGATCTTGCAAGAGCGCACGCAGAGTGTTTTCTTCTCTCTCTCTCCAGGTAGCGACCATATCACGCCTTAATCAAGATAATAATACGGAAAATTGACCGAACCTGCTTGTTATACTGAGCTGGGGAACGTTGGTCCCGCTCCAACTTATAATTGTTATAAGACAGAGCAGGAAATTGGGGAATACCAGAATTCATATGCCGCCCAAACGAAGAAAGTGCATATGATGCATCTCCTTCGGGTGTGTTCATTACAAAAAACTGTTTCTCAGTATCCTCTGCATCCAGGGTATATGATACCGGATCAGGATCCCAGATATGTAATCTGTTACATAGGGCTACAAAAAGGTAGAAAAACTGAGAACGGGTGATAAGTTTCATGAGACAGAAAACGGGACAAGTGTTGCAGCCAAGTCTGTTGGTCACTGTCACCCTGTATTACGAATACATTGATTCTGAACAAATGCTATTAGATACCGAACCTGATATACAAAATCATATCAGTCTCTTTATTTCTAAAGAAAGGATATAATTTTGTATTGATGGATAATGTTTTGAACATTTCCTATATCAAAAGTTGATCGGTTCAGGCACGTTATCTAAAAGCATTGACGTTCTAAATCAAACTACAGTTCCTCGTATACAGAACACACACAAGAGGTAGAGTTCAGAAATGAACGAATCATTCTTGAGGCATTGCAGACTAGGTCATATCAATGCGACCCGACTGGCTGAAGTTACATTTTAGATGCATATTTAAATCAGTTTGAATTTACATCTTATGAAACTTGCCAGTCATGTCACAAAGATTAGATGACCATAGCTCCGTTTACTAGAAACAGAGAAAGAGTTAGTAAACTCTTGGGACTGATACATGATGATGTATGTAAAGTCTCCTGTCTACACATGCCAGGACTGGTTCTTTATACTTCATTATATTCTCTGATAATCTCTTAAGATTCAGTCATATGTTCCTGTTGAAACATAAGTCCGAACCTTTTGAGGCATTCACAGAATATAATTTAGAAGTAGAGAACCAATAACCGGGTATAAGTATTATGTCCTATGATGAGATCAGGGAGGAGAATACTTGTGCATGGCATTCCTGGACCATTCTAAAGGAGAATGAGATTCTCTCTCCGTACTACTCCTCTGATTACACCACAGCACAACGGTGTATCAGGGCGGAGCAATCACACCCTATATGATATGGTGTGCTCTATGATGAGTATTACTGAGTGACCTATTTCCTTTTGGGGTGTTATGCACTTGAGAAGCTGCATACCTATTGAATTGGGTTCGAATCAAATCAGTGCCTACCGCTTCATATATGATATGGAAAGGAAGAGCCCATATCTTAAGTTGGTTAAGATTTGGGGTTGTCCGGGCTATGTCTAAAAGCAAAATCCGGACAAGCTCAAGGCAAGGTCTGTTATGTAGAACTGGAAAGGTTCCAGCTATACAAACTACAGCAGATGATTTGATAGAACCAAGGGATTCAGTAGATTCCAACGAACCTCAGCCTCTCCGCCGATCTAGTAGGATTCCTCATCCGCCTGAGAGATACCTCGGTTTCTCGATGACAGTGGGAGCAAGGATTGCATCATGAGATGATGACCCAACTAGTTTCGAGCAGGCCATCGAGAGCAGGGACTCTGTAAGAATGGCTGGATGCTTAGCGATCTGAGATGGAATCCATGTACACCAGCAAAGTATGGACTTTAGCTGCTATATCTGAAGGGTTAAATCCCCATCAGGAGCAAGTATATCTTGAGAAGATTACTTGGTATAGATGGAAAGGTTGAGACTTTCAAACCTAGACTTGTTAAAGGTTTTCGTCATCGACCAGGCGTGGATAATGATGAAACCTTTTTTCCAGTAGCTATGCTTAAGTCTATCCAGATCCTACTTACCACGGCTACATACCATGACTACGATATCTGGCGGTTGGGTGCCATGACTGCTTTTCTAATACTGATTTAGAAGAGAACGTCTATAAGAACACAGCCAGAGGTCTTCGTAAACAGTGGGAGCAGCGGAAACGTGTGCAAGTTGCTTTACATAATGAAGCAGGCATCGCGGAGTTGGAACGTCTGTTTTGATGTGATAGTCAAAGTGTTTGACTTCATCAAAATGGTAGACGAACCTTGTATATACAAAAGGGTAGTAGAGAGTAAGGTGGTCATCTTCGTATTGTACGGAGACAACATACTCTTGATAGGAAAAGAGTTTCCTATACTACGATCGGTCAATCTCCTATTATCACTAGGATTCCCCAAATAGGATCAAAGTGATACCTCCTAAATCCTGAGTTTTCATCTATGAGATAGATGTAATTGGATGTTAGGATTCTCACTAGATGTAGTGAGATGGTATCAATCGATCCTGGGGAGAATCACTGGAAGTGTTCCAGGGTGATAAAGACGACTGAATGTCAGTCACAGGCACTGTCTTTACCCTCAGTAAAGGGACGGTATGTTGGAAGAGTTCCAAGCTCGATACCGTGGCAATCTAGACGATAAAGGATGGTAACATCGCTATTAAAGATACTACCAAAGAGGAAGTTTGGGTGTATATTGGTTCATAAGATGAACTAGGTTCCTGCCATTGTATGTCAATGGAAGCGTGGCTTCGACCCTGGAACCCTGGTCCCATCAGTGACCCAGACATATTCTGAGGCAGCATCACCTGATCATGGAGATAGTTAATCTCCAGGGTGATCGAGGTTAGGAGAGTAGACTCAGAGGACAACACGGGGGATCCACTCACGAAGGCCTTTTCCCAAAGAGAGACTTTTATGGGATGGTTGAGTATGTGATACTGCAACCACTGCTACAGATGGCCCTAGTGCAAGTGGGAGATTGTTAGTTATATGTATGCCCTAGAGGCCATTACTGTACATTGGATGTATATTGTAGTGGATGCTGGGACATATATAGGTAGGACTTTCTTGCTCGACATGATAGTACGCTATCTGGTTGCACTTTATCTTAACATGTATACTTTCTGTCTCTCTGATTACATGTTGATAAAGCCCTTAGGATGTATACTTGACTTCCAGGACTGTGATGCAGATCATACTAGTGGGTCCTGGATATTCCATGAGTACATCCTTGAAATGTTCCTAGTCGAAGGAATATCGAGACGGGGCATCGATATTCCAGAGTAGACTAGCGTATATCTTCTCGACCCATGCGATGGGCGATGGATGATCCCATATCCATTGGTGTTTGACATCGGAGATGGTATGTAGGTGCTCGGTGGAGACTGGGTACACTGAACGGACTCGCCGAGAACTCCCAGATGGTATTATACCTCACGTCAGATGGCAGTTCTCTGGTGACACTGGTACAGCTTAGTCTGTTGACCCGAGATCGTCATAGAGTCTTGTGTGTCTCCCACTGTGCTTTGATTTCCACCCTACCACGGCTCTACTGAGTCGTGCAAACAGGTGGTTTTTGGGTACAGTCCCGATTCACATGGAGGCAATGAGCGATAGGAGGGGATTCGTCTCTCCCGGTATTGGGGGTTGATGTTGTGCTATGCTTGACTGGCCATAACAGGAAATCCCTGGCCAGGGTTGCTGTGATATACTGGTAAGAGTTATCAGTAGTTTCACGAATGTTATGGACCTCAAGTCGGCATGACTTATCGAGCTATTGGGGTCTGACGTTTACCACCCCTAGGCGAGATATGCGACATATCAGACGAACAGATCGGACTGTACGGTAAGTGTTACTGGTTGGATTCGCAGGAGTGTGAGCGGGCTTGCTCGTCGATCTTCTGATCGCTCAATACCCGGGTGGCCGTTACGTTTAGCAGACCGCTTGCGGCTTGCGGATGTTTGATATGATCATCATCCGCTACCGGCGTATTGACGAGTCTTTAGAGTCCTACACAGAGGTTTCCTAGCTCAAGCGAAACGAAATAGGAGCGCATATGAGATATGTGCGGGACCGAGAATAATGCGTGTATATGATACCGTATTCTATTCTCGCGATCAATGTATCGAATGGTTATATGCGATATAACCTAGTTATCGATAAGCCGACACATTGGATACTAGCCGGTTATATGCGATATGACCGGATCGTTAAATCAAGTGTTGATTTAATGATTTAATACATAATTATATATTTGATATATTGCTTTGCATTAACTAGTATCGGTTCACTTTAAATGGATTTTCTCGCGCGGATGTGCACATTGTATATTCGATATAGTTTTGTGCACATGATTGTATCATGTTTGATGATACATTCTAGCTTGGTTTTGTGTAAAGTGTTAAACCATGGTTAATTAGTGATTAGGGTTTCTTTTTCATTTACTTAATCATTTATTTATTCCTTTTGTTTATTTTGGAAAAAGAAAAGATAAAGAGATAAGAATGGTTGCTAGTTTTTGTTTTTATTTGAAAGCTTCTTGAAGCTTTGAACTTAGTCCACCATTCTTGTCTTTTATCTAACCCTAACCACTCTCTAACCTTAGTTAAAACTCTACACTAAACCATGGTCAAAGAGATGATAAGTATTCATTTTATTTTATTTTTCTTTTAAGGAATAACTTATCATATCTTCTTCTTCTTCATCTTCTTCTTCCATGGATATAGCTTGCTACTCCAATGGTAAGTAATGAAAAAGTGTGAGAAATCCAAATCTAAAGTCTACCCACTTCCTATTTCTTCATCCTCTACATCTTGCCAAGTAGTATAGGGTGTTTCCTTCATAAGTTTTCACGACTTCGTGAAGGTGGAGCTTGATTTAGCGATGCCTCGACGTAGATCATCTTCGGCATGGACATCAACGACCTAGCTCGCCCATTCTCCGACGAAGCCGATGCTAGAGCCCAGGAACTCACATGGACAGCAAAGGGACTTCGTTGCGGAGCTTTGGAGGTGGAGAAACGGATCTACAAAGGTTGTAGCTCCTTTCCTTCTAGATAAAGTTGTTTATTTGCATCGTTTCGCCTAAATATCTAGTTAACGATCCGTTTTAGGTTTTCTCGGCACCGTAATTTTTAAAAATTAGCGTGTTTGATCACTTGTGAGACTTCACTAGAGTGCCTAGGAGCCCTACAGTAACAGTTATAAGTTGGAGCGGGACCAACGTTCCCCAGCTCAGTATAACAAGCGGGTTCGGTCAAATATCCGTATTATTAACTTAATTAAGGCGTGATATGGTCGCTACCTGGAGAGAGAGAGAAGAAAACACTCTGCGTGCGCTCTTACAAGATCAGATTGGTTATAATTTTATCTAATCAGGATGGCTCCTACTGTTTTTATCAAATCTTCCTTCAAACCCTAAAAGGAAAGACTAGCCGGGATTAATTACACGCTACAAGTTCGCCAATCTTTCAGCCAGGCCAGTGTCGGTACTTTGAGGGAGGTCCCCCGTGCTTTCGCACGAACCTAATTAATGTAAATCTCGTTTTTCCAGAGGCGTAACTCCGTTAACACCTTTCTAGACACCTACTTGATCGGCTAATTGTAATGTGTAAAACTCTCTCAGGAGTAACTATTACTCGCAGCGGGTATCGAGATCCAACTATCTCATAGAAGGTATGCAATCTCATTGCAAATTTTAACACTTGAAATTCCCGATAATATTTTGCCCCTAGCAACTATATGACCTTAACATAGTCAACAAATAATAAGTGCTAGTCAAGTTCAACCCGTCATTTCCCGATTGAATTAAACCCACCCGCACGACCCTTAACATAGTCAACAAAGTCACACGACTACCCTAATCCAATCGCATCATATGCTTATACAGATAAGCACTAATCAGCTACCGCACACTGCGGAGAAAATCAAAGAAGCTTGGGCAATCATGGGCTCGGCCACTCATGGAGCTCACTGGGGATTTCTAAGTGTGGCCGTGGCATAAGAAGTGATGGATAAATTAACACATAACTCACAAAAAAAACCTTCATGCAAAACCAACTCCAATTAAATAAAACCCACACCCAAAAAGACCACAGCAACAACCATGCTGCCCACTCCAACATTGACTTCGGAATTTTCCCCATGCCTCCATTTAATGCTCACCAAAGCTTGCTCATGCCCAATAAAAAAATCGAAAAGGACACCTCACTAAAACCATGCACACTCAAAGCCACCTCATCAAAGAGTCCATTGCCCAACAAAAGAAAGCAACCAATTTTCGAAATTGGCAGTGAACCAAAAGCAAGCACAAATAAAGGAATTTTGGCCAAGAAAACAAAGAAGGAATTTGGCCAAAAAAAAACAAAGTTCACAATTATCCATTAATTAAACATTAAAGCTAATGTTTAACCGGGTGAAGATATATTGGCAACTTCAAAATTAATCCCGTAACAAATTACAAGATTACCCCACAACTGTATATACATACCCACATTTGTATTCCGACCGAATACGAATGCAACGAGACAAAAATATTCCTACACAATATAATACTAGGATCCGGCTTAAACCAAAGCCCACTAGTATTATCCGTCCGAAATACGACACGTGCACAAGTGCATGTGTATGTTCGAACCCTACCATAAAACCATACGGCCTCTACAATGTTTCGCCCGATCTTGGAAAACTGTCTTTGGGGGATTCTAATGACTCATCAATACACTGGCTGTGGGTTTAACCACTAGCACGTCAGTGGTACTAGCTGTATGTAACGGTTGCCCATGTATTGATTGGAAGGGAAGGTGACGAGCGAACTCATCCTGAAAACCTACTGAGCCTGACAGTGACAATATCCATACAGTCCGGTCTGTTCGTCTAAGAGTATCGCATATCGAGTCTAGGGGGGTGGATAAAGTCAGACCCCTACTAACGCGATAATTCGTGTCGGTATGAACCCCATCACCACCTGAGAAACTACTAATCCGAATCAGTAATTCTCGATTACCTTGGCCAAGGATTTCTGGTGATGGCCACCCGTGCACCGTGCGACATCAACCCCCAATACCGGGAGAGACGAATCCCCGACGATCCTCTCACTGCCTCCATGTGGCTCGGGACTGTACCTAACTAAAACCTATTTGTACGACTCCTTTGAGCCGTGGTAGGATAGTAATCAAAGCACAGTGGGAACTCACATGAGACAAATGACGATCTCAGGTCGACAGACTAACCTGTACACATGTCACTTGGAAACTGGTATCTGACAATAGGTATAATACCAACAGCAGGTTCCCGGCGAGTCCTGTCCGGTGTACTCATAACCGAATAAGCACCTGTATACATCTTAGGTGAACTAACTGACACCAGTGGTTTGTGAGACCAGCCACCGCCCCTCGTCGGGGTCTCGAACTGTATACATTAGTCTACTCTGGAGTATCGATGCCCAGTCTCGAAACTCCTACGAATAGGCACACATTAAGGATGTGCTTATAGACCCCAGCTCCCACGTATATGATCGCCATCATACTGCTAGCTGTCAAGAAAGAATCTTATGGGCTCTATCAACATGCAATAGTAAACTAAAGCATGTACACTATGATAAAGATATGATAAAGGCAAACCAGAAAGCATACTATCATCTCGAACAAGGCTGTCCTACCGGTATAGGTCCTCACTCAATCATCATGATCACGTGCTTGTGATCCAATAATTGACTTTGAGGGCACTATATCCAACACAATTCTCTTTCCACACTCACGACCACCATAGCTGCCCTTCTCGTTCTCTCACATCATCATCATCACTCTCTTTCTTGCTCTAGACCAGAGCTCATCGATAAATCTTGTGTGTTTTGTGCTTGCAGAGATTGGAAGCTGGAGGAGGCGAGTTCGATATGTAGCGAGGTGGCTTCATTGTTTGTGTCTCTGATGCGTGCCCTACGTTGGCAGTAGGAGGAGTCAATCAAATCCGAAGAGATCCGCTAAGGTTTCTCGCGTTCGTTGTTGCTATTGCTCAAGCTTCGTTCATGCCTAAAGTTTATGATCATCTCTTTTAGATGTAGGATTTGTGAAGTGTTTGTGGATTTGTGAATCGTTCAAGTCTAGAAAATTAATTTTAGATTTCCTTACTTGATATGTGATTTAAAGTCATTACAATGAGCACCTAAGGAGCAATGAGAAGCTATCCTCGTGTAAGAAAGCACCGGCTCAATCTTTAACAAGTTAGGCCCAATTTAGCAAGTAGTGGATGGGCCAAGCAAGGAAACTCATCCCGCAATGCACATTCTTAGAGGATGGTCTAACTAACCATGTGACCCATGTCTTTATCATTGTAGGGGTGGGCATGTTCATAAAAGATTTGCTATCGACACCGTTCTGAATTTAAAATAGGGTTTTGAAATAGAAATGTAGCTTAAATACCGCAACGAACACCTTGCGGGATAAGGTGGTAAGCATGGGTCATTCACTAGGAAATGACGGATCAATCATTTGCTTTTAAATGAATTACTCACAAGGGTGTGGAGAGTGAATATATCTACGAAGAGAGAACTAGAGGGAAACGAGCTTGCTAGGGAATCAGATTAAGTAATGAGAATGGCTCTACCCCTCAATTCCTCTCTTTGTTCTTTGCTTAGCGATCCACAAGTAGTTGCAAAAGAAGATGAACACTAATCTAACACATCAACGGGTGTTGAAAACGCACACTCAAATCACAATCCTAACATCGCTTCTTGCTAAGTTTAAGTTCTTAACCAATTGCTAGTGGGAAGTTGAGATCGAGTTGTCAATCCGTTTCACCACAATCACCAATCCTAGCATGCGATTGAATTAGGGTTTTATGATGTGCCAACTACAAACAAAAGAGATGTGGATTAGGGACAAGATGGAATCAAAACGCAAGGAGGCATTGCATACCATACGCGTTATCCGTCTTCTAGAATTCCATTGTCATTCCATTTTTTATGTTTGCACACTACTACAATATGGGGTTGCCCCTACGGACTCAGAAATCCGTAGGGGCAAATATTTCTTGCCCCTACGGATTTATCCGTAGGGACAACTTGTTATCCCTACGGTGCCCTATGTTCTAATTTTTTCTTTAGCACTATGGAGCCGCAAGCCGGGGACCTACGGTTATGTCCGTAGGGGCATCAACATAGGTTATTAATAAAAAAAAGCACAGAAAAATTATATTCATCGTTCCTAAATTTCTCTCTCTCACTCCCGCGTGCGCCTCTCGTCGCCCGTTCCCGAGCTTCTTCGCCACCGCGCTCGCGAGCCTGTGCCAGCTTCGTCGGTCTTCCGCACACCTTCGTCGACTTCCCGCGCCTCGTCGCCACCTTCGCCGATCGTCGGCGACCACCAATTTCTACCGTCTCCTCCACCGCGCGCACGGTTGTAAGTAAATCTGAAATAATTTTTAATTTTGACGTTTTACTCTAGGGTGAGGGCCAAGTCCGGGTAGGGGTGAGGGCATCGACGTCGGCGTCGGCGTCGGCGTCGGCATCGATCGGGTTCGGTTAGGGTTAGGGTTAGGGTTAGGTTGTGGGGTTCGGTTGGGGTTGGGGTTGGGGCTGGGGCTGGGGCTGGGGCTAGGGTTTGGTTGGGGTTGGGGTTGGGGCTGGGCTGGGGCTGGGGCTAGGGCTCGGTTGGGCTGGGGCTGGGGCTGGGGCTGGGGGTAGGGTTCGGTTAGGGCTAGGGATATTGGCCAAAATCTCTCTTCAAGAGATTAACCCGTATCAATATTGGAGTAGTGAGCTTTAACAATGGTGAACTGAGTCCGCCAATGGAGAGCGTCCGTTTTGCAGCGGGAGGCTTAGCATATATAAGCAATATACGATTTACAAACAATAGCGGTAATCTATATAAACAGCGAGATAATGATTTTCAAATTGGCCAAGTTAGACCCGACTGTTACTCCATTGACAATAGCCATCCTATAGATACAGTATATTTTGGTTGCCCTGGAGGGAGTAAAACATAATGTAAATGATGCACTCTTGCAAATGTGTTATCTTATTGAATAAAAAAGTTGCAATTGGGATGCTATTATTAGTACATGAGAATAATTTTTGTTGGATTCTAGCTCTCGACAAATTTATTTACTCCGCCTCATAGAAGTACAAGTCTTATACCTGTAAAGAACCATGAAAATTTGCGATTGGTTATGATAAGTTGTGGAACCTCACAGTGCCATAAATTTATTGAAGGATCTCAAAAGTTTTATCATAAACCATTTTAATGCAAAAGCTAAATTTGATTGCTTTATCACAAGCTCTCTTCATCCTTGATAATTGATTCTTTTGAAGCATCATAATTATGTTTTGCGTTAATGTATTTGCAATGTTGTAAATATGTGATTAGCTTTATGGCTTGACTTTAATAGATCTATATTCCTCTGTTTTTCCCTTGCTTTAGAGTTGAACATAATCTTTTAATAGCAAATATACTGCCCTTTAGAATTCAGATATGGACTGATAAGAAGAGATGATTGTTATCATGTTAACGGCCACTTATAAAATTTCTCAAATCTTGATCTTAATGGTTTAAAATCATGTTACACATACAACACGAATGCACAACAAACGCATAATTAGAGAGCGATTCGAGATGTTTAGGTTAAAACCAATATATGATACTCGATGATAATATGAAACCTTCATATTCCCATCGATACTCATATATGAAACTAAAAGCGCCACTTAGTCCCCGTCTATCGGTTAACATACGTGCGATGATCGTCGTGACATAGAACTATACGAAGGTTGTTAAATATCGGACGGTATAGCTCGATACTAACAACCGTCGTATAGTCTACGCGATGAGAAAATTCAATCGTATGGTAACCCATAGATTTGTCCCGTGTGGACAAGTTAAGAATGTATAAAGCTAACGCCTTCATTCACTTGTGTTTTCGTCCGTTTCGAGATATTTCGTCGGTACCTTTCCGCTGGTTCTCCGCGTACAAAGATAGATTAGATGTTCATTTCAACGTTGTTTCACAGCTTTGAAATGATTATCTATTCTATTACAGTGTACTCGGAGAACAGCGGGGAGGTGCTGCCGAAATTTACTCGAAACGGTTGAAAGCACAAGTGATTGGTGTTCGCTCTATACATTCTTAATGGGATAGAAGCCTACCCCCGACAGCCGGAACACACACATACAACAAGAATACACAACAAACGCATAATTAGAGAGCGATTCGAGATGTTCAGGTTAAAACCAATATATGATACTCGATAATAATATGAAACCTTCGTATTCCCATCGATACTCTTATATGAAACTAAAAGCGCCACTTAGTCCCCGTCTATCGGTTAACATACGTGCGATGATCGTCGTGACATAGAACTATACGAAGGTTGTTAAATATCGGACGGTATAGCTAGATACTAACAACCGTCGTATAGTCTACGCGACGAGAAAATTCAATTGTATGGTAACCCATAGATTTGTCCCGTATGGACAAGTTAAGAATGTATAAAGCTAACGCCTTCATTCACTTATGTTTTCATCCGTTTCGAGATATTGCGTCGGTACCTTTCCACTGGTTCTCCGTGTACAAAGATAGATTTGATGTTCATTTCAACGTTGTTTTACAGCTTTGAAATGATTATCTATTCTATTACAGTGTACTCGGAGAACAGCGGGGAGGTGCTGCCGAAATTTACTCGAAACGGTTGAAAGCACAAGTGATGGGTGTTCGCTCTATACATTCTTAATGGGATAGAAGCCTACCCCCGACAGCCGGAACACACACATACAATAAGAATACACAACAAACGCATAATTAGAGAGCGATTCGAGATGTTCAGGTTAAAACCAATATATGATACTCGATGATAATATGAAACCTTCATATTCCCATCGATACTCATATATGAAACTAAAAGCGCCACTTAGTCCCCGTAACATACGTGCGATGTTTGTCGTGACATAGAACTATACGAAAGTTGTTAAATATCGGACGGTATAGCTCGATACTAACAACCGTCGTATAGTCTACGCGACGAGAAAATTCAATCGTATGGTAACCCATAGATTTGTCCCGTGTAGACAAGTTAAGAATGAAAGATTCTATGCCTCCGAGAAATAACGTGCCCGGCAGCTGGTACGGAGCCCAGAAGATGATGTCTGATTTGGGTCTAAAGTGCGAGAAGATTCAAGCATGTCCTAAATATTGCGTGTTGTACCGGAAATAGAATTCAGATTTGAAAGAGTGTCCGACATGCGGAGAGGCCAGGTATAAGCCGAAAGATTCTGATAAGAAGCCCGATATACCTGTCAAGATAGCACGATACTTTCCCATAACACAGAGGCTACAGAGGCTATTCAGGTGCAAGAAAACAGCCGAGGCAATGATTTGGCATCACCGTGCTCCTCCAAGTGAAGATGGAAAAATGAGCCATCCAAGAGATTCACCGGCATGGAAGGATTTCGATAGGAGGCACGTAATATTCAGTAGCGATCCTCGCAATGTCCGGCTCGGACTGGCTACTGATGGCTTCTACCCATTCAACTATATGGCTGGAAGTCACAGCACATGGCCCGTTGTAATGATAATTTATAATCTGTCGCCTTGGTTGGCTATGGACCAATCATATTTTATGATGCCTTTTCTTATCGACGGACCAAACTCACCGGGGAACAATATTGACGTCTATCTCCGACCTCTAATCGAGGAGTTGAAATCTTTGTTCATTGATGGTGTAGAGACATATGATGCAAACACAAATACAACCTTCATACTGCGTGCGGCTCTAATGTGGACAATTAATAACTTTCCTGCGTATTGAATGCTATCAGGTTGGTCCGTACATGGTCACAAAGCATGTCCTTATTGCCATGAACACACAAGATCGAAATTCTTGAATTTTAGCAGGAAGGTTTGTTATTGCGGCCATCGACGTTTCCTGCCTCCAGACCACCTTTATAGGTTAGACACGGTTCACTTTGATGGTCATCAAGAGCTTCTTGGACCTCCATCCCCATTGTCCGAAGAGGACGTGACTTCTAAATAGGATGGTTACAATAATGTGACCTTCGGGATGGATCCGACGAAACAGGTCAAACCACCATTTTGGAACAAGTTAAGCATTTTCTTCGAGCTTCCGTACTGGTATACAAATTCAGTGCGTCATTGTCTGGACGTCATGCATATAGAGAAGGGAGTATCAGAGCACATTCTTAACTTGCTTCTTTGTAAAGACGGGAAATCGAAAGATAACCTGAATGCTCGGATGGATCTACAAGAGTGGGGAATAAGAAGTGAATTGCACCCTAGACCGGTAGCGGGTAAACCGGGCAAGTTTGTACTTCCCAATGCCGCTTATCATATGTCACAATCGGAAAAGAAAAGATTCCTGCAGGTGTTGCATGATTTGAAAGTTCCCACAGGTTTTTCAGGATCATTCAGCAAGAAAATAAAAATTGTGAAGGGCAAGATCGATGGGCTGAAAAGTCATGATCACCATGTTATCGTGGAGCACCTTCTTCCATTAGCCCTCAGGACTTATCTCCTCGAATCGATTGGTCTAGTAATCAACGACTTATGTTGTTTTGCAGGGAGTTGTGTGCTAAAACACTGGAGGTTGTGACGCTGGATAAACTAGAAAATTCTATTGCGTTGATACTTTGCAAGTTTGAGCGTATTTTCCCACCGTCATTCTTCGATATCATAATACACTTGACGTTTCATCTTGCAACTGAGGCGAAGTTAGCCGGACCGGTACAATATCGATGGATGTATCCCGTCGAGAGGTACGTGTAATTTTTCGTTTCGCGCAATTTATAAATTTATTATTGTCCTGTCTGCCCGTATTTATTTATTCAACATATTTTCATTAGGTACCTCTACACTCTTAAGAAGTATATACGCAATAAAAATCGACCAGAGGGTTCTATCATACAAGGTTATCTTCTTGATGAAGCAACCACATTTTGTTCCCGCTATCTGAACGAGAACATTGAGACAAAGCTTAACCGGCCACGAAGAATTCAAGACGGGCCATATGGTAAAGCCGAGTATAAGAGGGTAGACACTATGTTTATCAACAAGATATACCGGTTTATCTTGCTTAATTGCGCATGTCTTGAACAAATTAGAGAGTAAGTTTATTTGGATTAATTGTTATATTTGTGTTTGTGTGTGTATGAAATAATATAATATTAATGTCACCATTATTGGTCGAAAACAGAATTCATTTTAACGAGATACGTGAGGGGCATCCTGATTGGAATGAAGAACAATTGGAAAAATTTCATCAGGATAATTTTTGTGATTGGGTCACAGATCATGTAAGTTATTCGAATAACATTTTATTGCTAGCAGTTTTAATCTAAACTTGTATCGTTATGTATTTGTCGTAAAATTTGTTTTGTTAGATCCACGATCCGAACTTGTCTGCATCATTTGAGAGTGATTCAAGATGTTTAGCTCAATTTCCTACTACGGAGGTTGCATATTACAAAGGATTTGGTGTCCTTGGATACAAATTCGAAGTTAAGGACATAGAAACATGTAGAACCACTCAGAATAGTGGGATTGCGACGGTAGGATCGGACGGTGTGATTTATTATGGGTACTTAAATTGTATACTCGGCATCCACTATCCCGGACGATCAGAACCCTTTTATATATTCCAGTGTACTTGGTACGATACGCGAACCGATACGGACAAGTGGAGAAGCAATCTTGGGACTTGAAAAGATGATTATGGATTGACAAGTGTGAACACACTTCGATTTTACGGTCAGGAAGATCCGTTTATCTTTCCGAACCAAGCGTTCCAAGTATACTACTTACAGTGTCTGAAGCATCCGGGATGGAGTGTTGTATGCCGATGGAAACCCAGAGATGTCTACGATGTCCCAGAATTCGAGGACAGCGATGAGGACGAAGAAGAAAGAAGGCTTAAAGTGCTCCGACCGTCTGTTTCGAAGGACGGGTTGTCTTCGACCGATCATGAAGTTACGTGGGTTAGAAATGACATCAACGATGAAATCCAAGTAGATATGTATAATGCGCCCACGAAACGAAAGAGATTATCAGTAATGTTATATTATTACTTCACATTTTACGCTCTATACATATATAGTCAATACTTTTAATGATTGTCTAATGCGTCCACGAACCGTTTATCTAGATTTGATAACGATGTCGGGAGCAGCGAGGGGCGGCAGGAGCTCCAGCCGCGGCAGAGGCAGAGGCAGAGCGGTTCTGCCGCCCGGAGAGCTTCGTAGGGAGCTTCAGAGGGCCGGTCTTGCACCCAGATTGGAGACCCCTTCGGATGCCTCCTTCCATGTGGATTTTCCCATACCTCTAGGTATACTGCACGCATATCCATTTTGAATGTAATATTACAGATATTCATGTCTGTTTATGTCAAAATTACTTATATTGTCGATGTTTGATTGTCTAGTTGTTGGTGATGCGTCCACATCTGGAACAGAGGCCACTTCCGCTCCTCCAGGTATGTTTATATATCATATAGTGCATGTATATTGATTTAGAATGCTATATCATAAATATACACACATTCCTTTTGCTCTTACTTAGCAATTTTTATTATTGTCTAGCTGTAGGTGGTGACACCACTGCACCTGCGGGTATGTTTATATATCCTATAGTGCATGCATATTGATTTAGAACGTTATATTATTGATCTACACATTCTTTTTGCAATTACTTATATAATCTATTTTTAATTGTCTAAATATAGGTGGTGCGTCTAAATCTTCCGCAGGGGCCACTCTTGCCGCTTCCATACCATCCGCATCGTCTGCAGGTTAATATGAATAAATATAAAATATTTATTCATTTTACATATGCTCTATAGAATAAATATGAACTTCATGGAAATTTAGTGTCAATGTTTATTTTCTAGTTGGAGAGGATGCGTCCGCATCCGGGACCCCGGTTATTCCTCACCGGAAGAACTATCGTCCCGCTCGTGCTGCTGCCCGGGCCCAGGCTCGTGCGATAGTCACCAGAGGTATATATCACACTTCAATTTTCATTTAATCTTGATTTCTTAATACAACTTTGTCTTAATATTAATTGTCTTGATATTTCTTGCAGACGCAGGGCCTCTCCATCCCCAGAGGGGGACTTGAGGCCCGAATCAGTCCCATAGGCTGAGGCTTGACATAGCTAGGGGGGAGGCAGCATTCCCCCTCTTTTTTACCCTTGACTATCGCTATACCGGTCCTCACGCCGAGAGGTTCGGCCGATATATGGGGGACGAGAGCCGGCTCGTGAAGAACTATCCACTTCACGTTGAGTGGGGCGAGCAGCACCGGTGCTCATTCGCCCTCTTCTTTGATTAGGCTCGGGTACGTATTAATATATATTTTCATTTGATTTATCCAATATATTTATTATTAACACTTGCAATCTAATAACAATGTTTTTTTTTATATTTTCAGTCGGATTACGATTTTCAGCCTGTACCCGACCCTGATCACCCTGGGAGGGTGCTCGACTTTCATGCTCTGTACAATGGCCTGATGAAGAACATGCAGACCAAGGTCCGATACAACAGGAATGAGCTGAAGGCCGACTGCTACTCTTTGTGGATGGCGACCCCCGAGGCAGAGAGAGCGGCCCTCCTATCTACTCCGGCGTTTGCGAGAGTCGGCGTAGAGACATGGTCTCTATTGTGTGAATATTTCGACTCCCAACGCAAACAGGTATATATTTTAAATGTAATTCATTGCTTAGGATATAATTTATTTTTTTTTGTTCCTTAATTAGAAAACTAAATGTTAATGCGTTGTGTAGAAACATGCCGCTCAAAATACAGAGAACAGGAAGTCGGCGAAGAGGGGTCGCCCCACTTACACAGGTGGCTCGAGGAATATTACTCGAGCCATGGAGTTATCGGTAAAGTACAATAGACCGACCTTTGTGATATTCTGCAATATTAAGAGTTATTTTCTAATATTTCTAATATTAAGAGTTATTTTCTAATATTGCAGACAGCTCAGACCATGGCGCAAGGTGGTACACCGAGCGTGCTGTCCGCATATCTTGCCGTCCACGGCACCTCGACAGATCCCGCCATGGGCGAGCTTCGATATCCCGACGTCGCTACCCAGGAGTATTGCGTAAGTGTTAATATTTATTCTACCCATATTTGAAATTTTAGTTTTGGAAGGTTCAAGTTTAAATTTTATACTTATACTTTACTGCTTAATGTGGGTGTAGGAGCGGGTGGTTGAGCAGGCCGAGGCCTCGGGGATCGATTTTACCGGACAGAGCGATCCGAGGCTGCTGACCCCAGTTCTGGACGCCGCACACGGAGGGCACCACGGAGGTTGGGAGAGAGGCTGGGGACTGGGCCCTAGCAGGGCCCATATGAGGTTGGACTCCACCCCGGCAGTTACTTCCTCCGTCTCCAGTGAGCGACGTGTCCAGCAGGAACTGGAGAGCTTGAGGGCCACCATTCAGGAGTTGAAGGAGATGCTGGTATGTATACTATTTTATAGTAAAATATCATGTCATATTATAGATATCAACATATCCATAATTAGTACGTAGCTTGAGCTTATTTGGTTTTAGACTTAGGTTTGATTAATCATACATACATATGTAATTAAAATAAACAACGGTTTTCCAAACTAGATATCCAAATAACTTGATAATGATACGAATTCGAATAATACACAGCTCTTACATGCTTCTTACACACGTTAGGTCCAGACGCGATAGGGTACATGGCATGCATCTCCTACGGCTGCGGCTCCGCAAGCCACTACATCGGCTGCGGTTCCGCAGACAGCTCCTATAGCTCCACCGCCTGCTCAGACTCCCGCAGCCGTGGCTCCACAAGCGACTCCCTCGACGGCGGCTGTGCAGACCACATCGCCAGCTCCACAGGACGCTCAGACTCCCGCTCGCGCCGAATTGCATGGTTTATTGACCGAGGAGCAGGCGCGCCTTATTCTATCGTTTATCAGAGGTGGAGCTGGACCGAGCTAGGGTAGCTTTTTGATTCTTATTTTTTGAAACATGTATTTATTTATATCATACATATTGTACTACATTTTGAAATGATATTGATATTGATATTGGTTTTTTTTTATATCATATTCAGTATTTGGGTTTCTTTTGTATATTATATGCGTGAAATGTGATTATGAATACTGGGATATATGTTGTATGATGATTAATTTTATATTTTATTGATATATATATATTATTGTGCACAGGGCGAGAAAAAATCAGGCAGCCCTTTTTTAAAAAAAAACAGATAATGTGTACCTACGGATTAATCCGTAGGTACACATGTTGCCCCTACGGTTTAAACCGTAGGGGATAAATATCAGCATTAACTGATATGTCCCCCCTGATCTCAGTATCAGGGGGTCGGTCTTGCCCCTACGGATATATCCGTAGGGGCAAACAAGACCCCTACGGATATATCCGTAGGGATAAAATATCAGGATTTCTGATATTTTGCCCCTACGGATATGTACCTACGCATATATCCGTACGGGATAGTATTTTGCCCTACGGATAAATCCGTAGGTACAGTTAATATAATTAAAATAACCGTAAATAAAATAACTTTTTTTTCCCCTACGCCCTAATCCGTAGGTGAAAATGGACCTACACAGAACTCCGTAGGGGCATGTTTTTGCCCATAGGGGCAAGTTCAGGGCTTCAACTTGCACCAACGGCGTTTGCACCTACAAATTATTTTTTAGCCCCTACGGATATACCCGTAGGGGCAGTGGTTTGCCCCTACGGTTAAATCCGTAGGGGCAACCCTTGTTTGTAGTAGTGGCAATCAACCTTCAACCTTAGTTATCTCAACTTATTCTCCCTTGGGTCAAGGAACATTTTAGATTCGTCACTCTCAGCTCGTACTATAGAGAAACGATGCCAAAGGTAACATGTTTGAGTAGCTAAAGTTGATGTTCATCGCTAATTAAGATAGATCAAAGAGAGTAGTTGACGAATAAGAAACATCCTCACTACAATCTCCTCATCCCATATGCAAGCAAAAACCTACTCACTAATTATTGAAGAAAAAGAGAAGAAAACAAGAAGGATCATGGAAAACATCATCTAATCTATCACAAACAAATCTCATAAACAATTACAATTTAATTCCCAATTCACAACTCAAAAGAGAAATCTACAAGAAACAACAATCTATTTATTCAAATTAAGAATTCAACTACAATTTAGATGAAAACTACAATCTAATTTGAATTTGAAGCTATCTAATCAAACCCTAATCTCAACCTTCAAGCTTAGGAGCTACGGGGAAGTAAGCAAGCTTGAAGAAGAAGAGAAAACTTTTCTAATTCCTAATTCAAATCCTAAGAATACATGCTTTCTTTTCTCCTATGATCTTGATCTATTTATAGGTATCAAAATTTTGTGGTGAAAGGCTTTGTGGGCCATTCTTGCAATAACGAACCAAGAGCCTAAAGTCAAGAGGCTGAAGCGCCAATCAAACCATGAATCACGGTCCTTCATGTACATTTTAGCATGGATCCATATTTCAACTTAGGAAATATGGCATTGACTTGAAACCCATGTCTTTTAATTTCCTATGGGTCCTATTTCTGTTCTCTGAAACTTTTTTAGAGACCTTCATATTCATGGACAGAGATCATTCACACGTGTCAGGAATTTTGCCAGCTTTAGCTCGAAAATGCAACTTTTGGTATTTTGTACCTGTGACCTGTCTAAAATGAGAAGAGGGGTTAAAAGCATTTATTTATATACAAGGTGATAAAGAATGAGGGTAATATATTGCAATGATATGATATGAACAAATACCACCAAATTTATCTTTTACCCGTTCCGAGAAAAACCCGTTTTTTTTTAAAGAAAACAAAAACCGAGCTCACTTTTGTAAGCGTCACGGTTGCACTTAGCATGTGTAACAAGTCGTTAAACATCTAGGTTAACCTAAAGGACGAGTGTTGTCTCGTGAGGGTTTCAGCAAATTACACACATAAAGTCCCGTCAAGCTAGTTTCGTCGGTCAACATTCATTTCAAATTCTAAAATCTAGATCTCTAGGTTAGAAATTCTATCACTCTAAGTTTAGAATATGCAACCCCTATTTTTCACACCTTGCTATTCATTTAACTTAAACTCCTATCCACCTTTCTGCACGTGCAAATCGTCTCTTGGTTAAGGTATTTCCATTCAGGGCTATCACATCTCCAAAAATTTTATTTTTCTTTATTTATGTGACATGAAACAACACTTTTCCGCACGATCACTCAGGGTTTCTTAGGCCTAGATCAAACGGTTATTCCGCGTGTTTCGTTTAATTAATTTTTGCTTCAATTACTTGGCTCCTTGTTATATATTTGTATAGTTCGATTAGTATGCTATCGAAAGGATTTGTTTGGAAACAAATCCTTCCATTTTTTCACCATTAAATTAACTTTTGGAATTTGTGCATTCAATTATGTTAAATTTGGTAATAAATAAGAACTTTTATTCATAATTGTTAGCACACATTCTCAAGTTAATTTAATGGTGAAAAAGTGGGAAATATTTTTTTCAAAATCTATCAGATAGGATCCTTGTCGAACTATATATATATATATATATATATATATATATATATATATATATATATATATATTATCTTAGTTTTTTTTGCGATGACTTCCAAACCAAACGGCTTTTTGGCAACGGGTGATGGAGCACCCCAACGACCTAGGAACTCAAGTCGCTAAGGTTTAAAAATAAAGACTATACTTGATTTCCTTATTTTTTTTTCTTGCCGATGTATCCCAAGCCAATTAACTTAAGTCATCGGGGTTTAAAATCTGCCTTCAGCCTCAAGAACTTGAGAAACCAAGCTTTTATTTTATTTTAATATTGAAGATAATTCAAGCCTATCATTTATTTCCCAAAACTAGAGACTTGGTGTAGTGTAATTTAAAGGCGTATATTTGTTACGGTTAGATTTCAAAAAGGATTATATTTTGGATTTTCAAATTCTAATTTTAGGGTCTAGTTATTTCTAAACAATTAAACTAAACCGTCGAACTTTGAATCTAAATCTCCCAACTAGCCAAGTTGACTCAATTTTTTTTTGTATTTTTCAATTTTTTATGGATTTTTCAATACAATGCAATGAAGAATTTAGATATGCAATAGGAAGGAAAAATATTAAAAAGCAAATATGCAAATGCATGTGGAAAGTAAATATGATGTAAGGATAACTATATACATTACCACCAATACCCCTAAACTGGAAGCAATCTGTGTCCTCCAGCTTATGATGGGTTCTCTTTGGCATTATCTTCACAAAATTTTTATAGATTTTTTTAGAGAGATTTATTTCTTGAAAAGGTATATTGAATATTTACAACCTTTTTGAGATAATTACACTCATTTGATTTCTCATCATTTTCATAGAAAGAGAATTTCACCTGACAAGAAATTTCCCAAAAGATAAAAAGAAAAATATCAACAAGCCTCCTCACTTAATTGAAATATTATCCTTACTATTATGGCTGGAAAAAACGAAGTGTGGTCAAAAAAGCGGAGGATGATCAATTCGTGTAGTCCGACTTATGTAAAAACATGAGCTCCTCTAAGAATCAACCGAAATTAACGGTTTTAAACGATGACCATTTACCTTGAAAACCGAAACGTTCATAAAATCCGGAAAATCAACTACACCGTGTGGGTAAATGCATCGCACAAAATAAGGTCCAGTCCATCGCACAAAATAAGCTTTTCCATATACCAACCGATATAGAGACATCCTAAGATCGGTCTTGTAAGCCGTACAAAGAGCATTCGTTATCTCATTCCTTCTCGAGATTCGGCCCGAATGTTGACACCGAGTACAAGTTTTACAATAATCATTTGCATTTTTGAATAGCGCTGGCTAATAAGAGCCACATTGCCAAACCTTCTCCGATGACTTCTTATGGCCAAAATGTCCACCACATGCTTGATCGTGGCAAAAGGATAAAACACTCAACTTCTATATCGGGAACACAACTACGAAAAATCTGATCCGGACAATAATTGAACAAATAAGGATCATTGCCGTAAAAGAGTTTTACTTAAGATAAAAACCTATGTTTGTCTTGATTAGACCATTTGGTAGGCATAAGCCGTGGCAAAGTTCACAATATCCGCAAACCAAGGTTCGCGAGATACCGTAAAGAGGTGCTCATCAAGAAAAGATTCGTTTATCGGCAACAGAAAAATCGGTGAAGAAGGGAGACGTGAAAGATGATCAGTTACTACGTTTTCACATTCTAAGGCTTAAATTTTTCTAAAGCGAACACAACAGCCAAGAATTCCTTTTCGGTCGTTGTATAGTTCAACCGGGCATCATTCAAAGTCCTACTTGCATAATAGATTACGTGTAACATCTTATTGATATGCTGTCCTAAGACTGCGCCGATTGCAAAGTCGGATTCATCACACATAATCTCGAAAATCCATCACACATAATCTCGAAAGGATAATTCCGATCAGGAGAAGAAAGCACGTGCGCAGTAGTGAGAGAACGTTTAAGCGATTCAAAAGTAGCCACACAATCCGAGGTGAAGTGAAAAGTGATATTCTTGAACAAGAAAGGGGTCAAGGGTCTAGCAATCTTGATAAGCTTCTTGATAAACCGTATATAAAAACTGGTATGGCCAAAGAAGAATCGTATATTTTTGACGCAAGTGGGACAAGGGAGGTTTGAAATGACATCTATCTTTGCATAGTCAACCTCAATACCATTTCTAGAAATGACTTTATGATTCAAGAGGGTATTGTCTTAGGACATAC
Organism: Agapanthus africanus; assembly: GCA_030015575.1. Lineage (NCBI taxonomy): Eukaryota > Viridiplantae > Streptophyta > Magnoliopsida > Asparagales > Amaryllidaceae > Agapanthus > Agapanthus africanus. Next base: position 543,085,495 of record JASDDO010000024.1, on the reverse strand, counting down.
CATTTCTAGAAATGATATGTCCTAAGACAATACCCTCTTGAATCATAAAGTTGCATTTCTCCTAATTCATGGTTAAGTTCTTATCCTTAAACCGAGTAAGGGTTGCGTCAAGATGCTGCAAGAACTCATCAAAAAAAGTTCAAAAATGGTGAAATCGTCTCTGAATATCTTCAAAAAATTCTCGATCAGGTCCGTGAATATTCTCATCATACACAGCTGAAATGTAGTGAGGGCATGCGACTATACGCAAAAGTTTCGAATGGACAAGTAAAAGTGGTCTTGTCCTGATCATTGTGTGCGATGGGAACTTGGTTATAACCAAAGTATCCGTCCAAAAAGCAATAATTTGCATGTCCTGCCAATCGTTTCGTCATTTGGTCGATTAAAGGTAGAGAGAAGTGATCTTCACTCGTGGCGGAATTGAGTTTTCTATATACATTTGGGGATTATATATGCACATGCTGAAATATAGCTGACAACATCCGTATACCTAGAGACATATAATGTATATACCAACACCAGCAGTCAACATGAAAACAAGTAAATCCTACACTGTAACCTTTACTTGTAATCATCAACTAGATAATATAACAAGAACGGCATTCAGAGAAACATATAACAACCAAATATAATTTCACACAAATCACTCCATGGCAGGTACCCTTCAAGATAGCTAGCCAGCCTGGGGGTGACAATTATTCTTACTCTTACTATTATCAGTAACGGCGGTACGGCATTAATGGTATGGAAACACATCATCCATGAATTCTTTAGTCATGTTTGGGAGGATGGCGGTAATATGGAGGCTTGTCATGATAATATGGTGGGTTGTCATGGTAATAAGGAGAGTGGCGAGCCTCAGCTGCAATGACCATAAAGCAAATGGCCAAAACAAGAACAAGGTTCAGCAATTTGTTGTTTAACATGGTCACTCTCTTGTTTGCCTGAACTCACTCAAATTGGTGGATATCACTGTAACTTCTACCCCTTATATAGGAAGCATGCTTTGAATGTAAACTTAAATTATTTATTTTTGTTGTTTTTTGGCTTACTGTTAACCACGTGTTATATTATTAATTTGTCGACGACTTTGAAATGGCAATAGATTGGCCTTTTCCTTTGTTGTATCAAAATAATTGATTGTGATTCGATTGAATTTCATATATATTTTCCTAGGACAATGTGTTTATCTTTAGTGTTATCAGCCTATTGCCATATGTAAGATGAAAAAGTCATCAAATTGATATAAGCATTAAGTTAATAATTTTTCAAGTTTGCGAGCTATACGACCTGGCCACCTTTCACTTCTCCAGTTGCTTCATGTACCATGTATGAGATCGTATACATGTCATAAGCCTAAGCTAGCTATGCTTTTAAAGTAATGCTGATCAGGTAATCTTCATAATATTGTAACTATTGATTTTAATCAGGTCTTGTATGTGTCATGATCTATGTACCATCACAAAATCAGAATATCAGGAAAAATAATAATAGTTTTGCTTCCGAAAACAGATGACAGTCTAGACAATGCAAACTTATTCAGAAGGCTTTAATCATGCCAAGGCACCAATATATTTTTATTTCGCGTGTGTATACAAACGATCACCAGCGCAGATAGAATTGGCCAAGGCTGAATGCATGACGAAATCTTAATACTAAATAGTTACTTTAGTATTACCATTTATATTTCAGATGATGTAATCAAATAACTCTTCAACTGTAGTCTTGTTGGCCTAGAATCATGGCACTAAAGTATGACAAATATATATTGAATGGCATGCATCTGGGGTAAGTCTTCACTCTCTTAAAATTTAGGGGGAATTGGACAGTTAAAATGGATTAGGTCCGTGCTTGCATAAGCACCAAGCATCTAATACCAAAAGTTCCGATGGTATATAGATTATGGATCATGCAAGACTAGATCAAACAAGTTTTAATACACTGGAGCCTACTATCCAAACCATCCAAGCACCTCGCTTAATTCCAAAAAACAATAAACAAAAAAACAGACCTTTTAGCTAAACTATGAGAAACCCCTAGAAACTTTCAGAATTACGAGAATTTACCATGGTACATTTTTTTCCTTTAGTTTTTGGCAATTTCGTGCTATTTATTGCTGATATGGCACCTTATTTCTTGTAGTTTTTCGAGTTTTTGAAAGTTGTGGTAGTTTTTTGTGTATTTTAAAAGTTTTGGGGATTTCTCGCGGTTTAGCATGGTAAGAATTTCTTGTGCTCAATACAAACATGGTCATCCCTCAGTATTTCGTATCTGATATTTGTTTACTATCGAGGGAATACCATAAATGTGCTTTTTATTTCACTTTGTGTGTGTGTAATAGTAGTAGTACTACTAGTAGTAGTAGTAATACCAATAATAATAATAATCGTTTGCTCTAAAGCACATTATTCGTCAGATGTTAAAATTAATCATGATATTAAGGGAATATTGTTTCCCGTCCCAGTTTGGAGAGATGACTTATTTTTAAACCCATAAAATTCCAAAATGATGAAAAAACCCGAAAATATACTCTGTCATTATTTTAAACCTAAATCCTGATTTGTATACGAATTTATGTATGCATTGCCTATAATACCCTTTTAAGATTTTTTAAGATATTACAACATTAGATTTTTTGGATTACCTAAGATATTGGAACATGAGATTTTTTATTACGTGCCTATAGTTTTCCATGACTTCTTTATTATTCACTCTCTATCATTGCTTGCCTTAATTTTTTTGGCTAAACCCATCTTCTTTATTTTTACTTTCCCTAGTTTCTGACTTTTTACCCTCTTTATTATTGATTGCCCTAATGCGGAGATTGAAAGGAGATTGGCGGATCGGAAGCTGAGATAGGAGAATCTAGGTAATTGAATCAGGATTAGTGAATTGAAATGAAAGATGCTGAATTTGGAATCGGAGATGTGGAATTAGAGGAATTGGATTGGAGACTAGGGATTTGAAAATGAAGATGCAAATTTTGGGGAAGGAGATTTGGAGGGGAATTGGGGAATTGGGTGGATAGTATTGAGGAAGAAACGAATCACTGTATCTAATATTTTTTTTGAGAGAATAATAATTTGTATTTGATTAAAAAGAATGAGGGTAAGCCTGGAATTTTTGATAAAATATTCTAAGTATATGACACAAAATCTATTTTGGGCTTGAAACATCCGTATTTTATAAGTATTAAGTTTTTCCACAATTTTGAAAATACGTGAGTTTAAAAACAAGACATCTCTCCAAACTGTACCCCGAAACAATTTTCCTTTATATATATTAAAGGCTCAAACTTATAATGGATCACACTAAATTACAAAGATTGGTTAAAAACAAATATAAGAGCTAAACATAGTTCATTCTTAAAAAGCTTATAATAAGAATCTACACTAAATATCAAGACTAAATAATGAATCATTATATAATCCTCTCCTTCGACTGCAATATGCGCAATCTCCTGAAGGAACATAGCAGAGTTCTCGAGAGCTTACCGTGGTAATTGTGTTTATCATCAAATTCATATAAAAGGAAAGCGATTATCAGGATGAGGAGGTGAGTGGTAGCAGATCGATAATAATTTATTCAATAACTCCTATCTTGATAACAAATTAATTAGAATTCAGCAGTTGAAAAAACTGCAATAGAAACAGAACATTGACGAGTACAAATTTCTCTCAGCAATGTGAACAATGCCAATGGAATTTTCTCTCTTTCTAATGTTCCCTCGGCAATGATCTATTTACGAGAGAAAGAATACAACGCCAAGGGAAATTGTAAACAAAGAGCATAAATTTAGGTGGCCAAAGAATAGGGACGGTGAAATTTTTGATCATTTTAGGCGCGGTTAAAAAAATTCCCGACCCCCTCTTTCAGCCTAAATCCTCTTTCTCTATTCACTCAGCACGTAATTCATAATGTTCTAAATTTCGGATGCCATTGTCGTGTCGGCTTGATGCTTTTAATGTCAGATAGCAGATAACATGAAATGTCGGGTGGTTTTTATCAAATGTTGAACGTCATTTTTGTAACTTATTTTTTTTGAAAAAAACATTAACATATTCAGATTTTTAGATTTATTAAATTTATATGTTCCTCAATAGCTCAGTGGTAGAGTAGTTGCCTATTATGTTAATGGCCGTCGGTATTGGTGATATATTTTGTTCTTTACTTTTTCTATGGACAGAGTTAATCACTTAATGTATAAGCATAAAGTATAAAGCCCGAAAGAAAATTACCGAATTTTTTTCGCACATATCGGTAAATCTCGGGTATAACGCCGATATCACGAAATGTCAGCCGAAATCATGAAATGTCCGCCGATATTTACAAAATATCGGTAACCGAAATCGTTATGTATATCTATGTCGTTTTCCTCCCAAAACTGATACGTCGGCGACATTTCGGCGATGTCGGCCAACATTTAAAACAATGGTAATTCCTCCAAAACCCTACGTCCGCTCCTAAAATAGCCCTAAATGCGCCGACCTCTCTCCCCTCGGTCTGTTGCTCAACAATACCACCGTAGCTGCCCTTCTCGTTCTCTCACATCATCATCATCACTCTCTTTCTTTCTCTAGACCAGAGCTCGTCGATAAATCTTATGTGTTTTGTGCTTGCAGAGATTGGAAGCTAGAGGAGGCGAGTTTGATCTGCAGCGAGGTGGCTTCATTGTTTGTCTCTCTGATGCGTGCCCTACGTTGCAGTAGGAGGAGTCAATCAAATCCGAAGAGATTCGCTAAGGTTTCTCGCGTTCGTTGTTGCTATTGCTCAAGCTTCGTTCATGCCTAAAGTTTATGATCATCTCTTTTAGATCTAGGATTTGTGAAGTGTTTGTGGATTTGTGAATCGTTCAAGTCTAGAAAATTAATTTTAGATTTCCTTACTTGATATGTGATTTAAAGTCATTACGATGAGCACCTAAGGAGCACTGAGAAGCTATCCTTGTCTAAGAAAGCACCGGCCCAATCTTTAACAAGTTAGGCCAAATTTAGCTAGTAGTGGATGGGCCAAGCAAGGAAACTCATCCCGCAATGCACATTCTTAGAGGATGGTCTAACTAACCAGGGGACCCATGTCTTTATCATTGTAGGGGTGGGCATGTTCACAAAAGATTTGCTATCGACGCCGTTCTGAGTTTAAAATAGGGTTTTGAAATAGAAACGGGTCATGTAGCTTAAATACCGCAAGGAACACCTTGCGGGATAAGGTGGTAAGCATGGGTCATTCACTAGGAAAAGACAGATCAATCATTTGCTTTTAAACGAATTACTCACAAGGGTGTGGAGAGTGAATATATCTACGAAGAGAGAACTAGAGGGAAACAAGCTTGCTAGGGAATCAGATTAAGTAATGAGAATAGCTCTACCCCTCAATTCTTCTCTTTGTTCTTTGCCTAGCGATCCACAAGTAGTTGCAAAAGGAGATGAACACTAATCTAACACGTCAATGGGTGTTGAAGACGCACACTCAAATCACAATCCTAACATCGCTTCTTGCTAAGTTTAAGTTCTTAACCAATTGCTAGTGGGAAGTTGAGATCGGGTTGTCAATCCGTTTTAACACAATCACCAATCCTATTAATTGAATTAGGGTTTTATGATGTGCCAACTACAAACAAAAGAGATGTAGATTAGGGGAAAGATGGAATCAAAACGCAAGGAGGCATTGCATACCATACGTGTTATCCGTCTTCTAGAATTCCCTTGTCATTCCATTTCTTATGTTTGCAATCAACCTTCAACCTTATTTATCTCAACTTATTCTCCCTTGGGTCAAGGAACATTTTAGCCTCACCACTCTCGGCTCGTTCTATAGAGGAACGATGCCAAAGGTAACAGGTTTGAGTAGCTAAAGTTGATGTTCATCGCTAATTAAGATAGATCAAAGAGAGTAGTAGACGAATAAGAAACATCCTCACTACAATTTCCTCATCCCATATGCAGCAAAGAACTACTCACTAAATATTGAAGAAAAAGAGAAGAAAACAAGAAGGATCATGGAAAACATCATCTAATCTATCACAAACAAATCTCATAAACAATTACAATTTAATTCCCAATTCACAACTCAAAAGAGAAATCTACAAAGAAACAACAATCTATTTATTCAAATTAAGAATTCAACTACAATTAAGATGAAAACTACAATCTAATTTGAATTTGAAGCTATCTAATCAAACCCTAATCTCAACCTTCAAGCTTAGGAGCTATGGGGAAGTAAGCAAGCTTGAAGAAGAAGAGAGAACTATTCTAATTCCTAATTCTAATTCCTAATTCTAATCCTAAGAATACATGCTTTCTTTTCTCGTATGATCTTGATCTATTTATAGGTATCAAAATTCGATGGTGAAAGGCTTTGTGGGCCATTCGTGCAATAACGAACCATGAGCCTAAAGTCAAGAGGCTGAAGTGCCAATCAAACCATGAATCACGATCCTTCATGTACATTTTAGCATGGATCCATATTTCAACTTAGGAAATATGGCATTGACTTGAAACCCATGTCTTGTAATTTCCTATGGGTCCTATTTCTGTTCTCTGAAACTTTTTTTAGAGACCTTCATATTCATGGACAAAGAGCATTCACACGTGACAGGAATTTTGCCAGCTTTAGCTCGAAAACGCAACTTTTGGTATTTTGTACCTGTGACCTGTCTAAAATGAGAAGAGGGGTTAAAAGCATTTATTTATATACAAGGTGATAAAGAATGAGGGTAATATATTGCAATGATATGATATGAACAAATACTTCCAAATTTATCTTTTACCCGTTCCGAGAAAAACCCGTCTTTTTTAAAGAAAACAAAAACCTAGCTCACTTTTGTAAGCGTCACGGTTGCACTTAGCGTGTGTAACAAGCCGTTAAACATCTAGGTTAACCTAAAGGACGAGTGTTGTCTCGTGAGGGTTTCAGCAAATTACACCCATAAAGTCCCGTCAAGCTAGTTTCGTCGGTCAACATTCATTTCAAATTCTAAAATCTAAATCTCTAGGTTAGAAATTCTATCACTCTAAGTTTAGAATATGCAACCCCTATTTTTCACACCTTGCTATTCATTTAACTTAAACTCCTATCCACCTTTCTGCACGTGCAAATCGTCTCTTGGTTAAGGTATTTCCATTTAGGGCTATCACATCACCAAAAATTTTATTTTTCTTTATTTATGCGACATGAAACAACACTTTTCCGCACGATCACTCAGGGTTTCTTAGGCCTAGATCAAACGGTTATTCCGCGTGTTTCGTTTATTTAATTTTTGCTTCAATTACTTGGCTCCTTGTTATATATATGTATAGTTCGATTAGTATGCTATCGAAAGGATTTGTTTGGAAACAAATCCTTCCATTTTTTCACCATTAAATTAACTTTGGAATTTGTGCATTCAATTATGTTAAATTTGGTAATAAATGAGAACTTTTATTCATAATTGTTAGCACACATCCTCAAGTTAATTTACTGGTGAAAACGTGGGAAAGATTTTTTTCCAAATCTATCAGATAGGATCCTTATCGAACTATATATATATATATATATATATATATATATATATATATATTATCTTAGTTTTTTCAGCGATGACTTCCAAACCAAACGGCTTTTTAGCAACGGGTGATGGATCACCCCAACGACCTAGAAACTCAAGTCGCTAAGGTTTAAAAATAAAGACTATACTTGATTTCCCTATTTTTTTTCTTGTCGATGTATCCCAAACCAATTAACTTAAGTCATCGGGGTTTAAAATCCGCCTTCAGCCTCAAGAACTTGAGAAACCAAGCTTTTATTTTATTTTAATATTGAAGATAATTCAAGCCTATCATTTATTTCCCAAAACTAGAGACTTGGTGTAGTGTAATTTAAAGGCGTATATTTGTTACGGTTAGATTTCAAAAAGGATTATATTTCGGATTTTCAAATTCTAATTTTAGGGTCTAGTTATTTCTAAACAATTAAACTAAACCGTCGAACTTTGAATCTAAATCTCCCAACTAGCCTAGTTGACTCAATTTTTTTTTTTTTTTGTATTTTTCAATTTTTTTTGGATTTTTCAATACAATGCAATGAAGAATTTAGATATGCAATAGGAAGGAAAAATATTAAAAAGTAAATATGCAAATGCATGTGGAAAGTAAATATGATGTAAGGATAACTATATCACCAGTAAAATAGGGGGTTGCCCCTACGGATATTGGAATCCATAGGGGCAGATTTAACTTGGCCCTACGGATTAATCCGTAGGGCTAAAAGGTTGCCCCTACAGGCCCAGACGTCCAAGAATAAAAATATTAATTCTTATTTTGGTGTTTGCCCCTACGGAGCCGCAAACAAAGGACCTACGGGTATATCCGTAGGGGAAACTAAATATCGATTTAATAAAGGCACAGATCGATCGCCTACGCTCACTTTCTTTCTCTCTCTCTCGATCACGCGCGAAAAAAATCCCTAAATCGCCGCCGTTCTCCTCGTCGCCACCGCCGTTCTCGTCGCCACCGCCGTTCAGGTCGTCGCCACCGCCGTTCAGGTGAGTAAATCTTGAGGTAAATTAAAGAATTTTTTGATTATTTTGGGCTTAGGGTTCATGGCTGGGTCTGGGGTTGCGCGCGCGAGTTGGGGTTCGGCAGGGGTCGCGGTCGCGGTCGGGGTTGGGGTTAGGGTTAGGGTTGGGGTTCGGCTGCTGCTGGGGCTGGGGTTAAGGTTTGCCTTAGGGTTGGTGTTGGGGTTTAGCTGGCCGCGCTGGGGTTAGGGTTAGGTTGGGGCTGGGCTGGGCTGGGGCTGGGGCTGGGGCTGGGGCTAGGGTTAGGTTGGGATTAACACGTGGGGAGTTGGAAAAAAACAAGAAAATGAAAGAGTAATGAATGTGAGAAATTAAGAATGAGAACAATTGCACAACAAATTTGTTGACAAGAAAATGAGAGAGTAATGAATGTGAGAAATTAAGAATGAGAACAATTGCACAGAGAAAGCTATGCTTGACTAGGGGGGATGGTTCTATGTGCTTTCAGAGAGCAACTTGGGGTTAGGGTTAGGTGGATTGATGACAACAAAATACCATAATTTATAACTATATTACTCATCTAATGTGTATGGCATGTGAAAGCTAGATGAAGGTCGAGGCAAGCACAACAAATTTGTTGGATGGGACAATGTCAATAGGAGCTCAATGCTATTTGGAAAAATAATAATTCAAAGACATAGTGGAGTTTCCGATTGGTGGCATGGACTAGTTTGATGTATGTAGTTGGTTTGATTTATTAAAAAATGAGGAGACAACATGCATGTATGCATATAGGTAACATCTGCCAATATGCCATATCCAGACCGCAATCTATTTTTGCCTATTGGCTAATATGAAAATATCGGCCCGCGTATATGACATAATCAAAGTTGTTAAATCTTGATACGGTTTGTGTTTCATTTTTTTATTTATCAGTTCTATCAATGTTGCGTATAACGCTTTATGATATCAGTATCCTACATTTGTAGTTTTAATTGTTAATTGTTATAGATGAATACCATTGCAATAATAGTTTTTGCTTGATGAATGCTATTACAATGTAGGATGATCAGTTCTATCAATCTTGATCTCAATGGTTTAAAATCATGTTACACATACAACACGAATGCACAACAAACGCATAATTAGAGAGCGACTCGAGATATTCAGGTTAAAACCAATATATGATACCCGATGATAATATGAAACCTTCATATTCCCATCGATACTCATATATGAAACTAAAAGCGCTACTTAGTCCCCGTCTATCGGTTAACATACGTGCGATGCTCGTCGTGACCTAGAACTATACGAAGGTTGTTAAATATCGGACAGTATAGCTCGATACTAACAACCGTCGTATAGTCTACGCGACGAGAAAATTCAATCGTATGGTAACCCATAGATTTGTCCCGTGTGGACAAGTTAAGAATGTATAAAGCAAACGCCTTCATTCACTTGTGTTTTCATCCGTTTCGAGATATTTCGTCGGTACCTTTCCGCTGGTTCTCCGTGTACAAAGATAGATTAGATGTTCATTTCAACGTTGTTTCACAGCTTTGAAATGATTATCTATTCTATTACAGTGTACTCGGAGAACAGCGGGGAGGTGCTGCCGAAATTTACTCGAAACGGTTGAAAGCACAAGTGATGGGCGTTCGCTCTATACATTCTTAATGGGATAGAAGCCTACCCCCGACAGCCGGAACACACACATACAACAAGAATACACAACAAACGCATAATTAGAGAGCGATTCGAGCTGTTCGGGTTAAAACCAATATATGATACTCGATGATAATATGAAACCTTCATATTCCCATCGATACTCATATATAAAACTAAAAGCGCCACTTAGTCCCCGTCTATCGGTTAACATACGTGCGATGCTCGTCGTGACCTAGAACTATACGAAGGTTGTTAAATATCGGACAGTATAGCTCGATACTAACAACCGTCATATAGTCTACGCGATGAGAAAATTCAATCGTATGGTAACCCATAGATTTGTCCCGTGTGGACAAGTTAAGAATGTATAAAGCAAACGCCTTCATTCACTTGTGTTTTCATCCGTTTCGAGATATTTCGTCGGTACCTTTCCGCTGGTTCTCCGTGTACAAAGATAGATTAGATGTTCATTTCAACGTTGTTTCACAGCTTTGAAATGATTATCTATTCTATTACAGTGTACTCGGAGAACAGCGGGGAGGTGCTGCCGAAATTTACTCGAAACGGTTGAAAGCACAAGTGATGGGCGTTCGCTCTATACATTCTTAATAGGATAGAAGCCTACCCCCGACAGCCTGAACACACACATACAAACGCATAATTATAGAGCGATTCGAGATGTTCGGGTTAAAACCAATATATGATAATATGAAACCTTCATATTCCCATCGATACTCATATATGAAACTAAAAGCGCCACTTAGTCCCCGTCTATCGGTTAACATACGTGCGATAATTTATTCTTTTCAACGACAAACGCACCCACAAAGCATATACACGGATTTTCTCCTTTGTCAGTAACTATCCCGTTCTTATATTTCTCAATATAGTCAGCATAACCTACAATTTATATGTTATTCAGTCTAACATGGCCCATGAGTACGTCAGAGTTAAGGACTGGATGTATGTGGATTGGAAACAACGTATGCAACCTAAGTTTGTCGCAGGAGTTGCTGCTTTCCTTGAATTTGCACGCGCACATAATAAGATCATAATAGAGAAGATTCTCTGTCCGTGCGATAGATGTGGCAATAAGTACTGGCAGAAGGTAGAATTGGCAGAGCTTCATATTGTAAAACATGGGTTTACTAGACTTTATTCAACTTGGAAATATCACGGGGAAGGAGAAGAATGCAGTACTGCGGTAGAAGAAGAAGGAGAACACGATAATGCGGCAGGAGAAGAAGAAGAATTCGGTAATACGGTAGGAGACGGAAATTTATTTCCATCAGAAGAAATGGAGGATATGGTAGAGGCTGCCCTAGGTGAATCTATTCGTACCGAAGATGACATTCCTTCCGGTCAAGGACCGCGTGCGGATAAATATGAAAATTTCATGAATGATGCTAGGAAACCAATTTATGAGAATGCGAAGTATTCCACCCTCTCATGGTTCGTCCAACTTTTCCAGATTAAGTGCCTAAATGGATGGAGCAACAAGTCATTCACAATGCTTCTTTCGTTCTTAAAAGATTCTATGCCTCCGGGAAATAATGTGCCCGAAAGCTGGTACGAAACCCAGAAGATGATGTCTGATTTGGGTCTAAAGTGCGAGAAGATTCAAGCATGACCTAAAAATTGCGTGTTGTACCGGAAAGAGAATTCAGATTTGAAAGAGTGTCCAACATGCGGAGAGGCCAGGTATAAGCCGAAAGATTCTGATAAGAAGCCTGATATACCTGTGAAGATAGCACGATACTTTCCTATAACACAGAGGCTACAGAGGCTATTCAGGTGCAAGAAAATAGCCGAGGCAATGATTTGGCATCACCGTGCTCCTCCAAGCGAAAATGGAAAAATGAGCCATCCAAGAGATTCACCGGCATGGAAGGATTTCGATAGGAGGCACGCAATATTCAGTAGCGATCCTCGCAATGTCCGGCTCAGACTGGCTACCGATGGCTTCTGCCCATTCAACTATATGGCTGGAAGTCACAGTACATGGCCCGTTGTAATGATAATTTATAATCTGTCGCCTTGGTTGGCTATGGACCAATCATACTTTATGATGCCTCTTCTTATCGACGGACCAAACTCACCGGGGAACAATATCGACGTCTATCTCCGACCTCTGATCGAGGAGCTGAAAACTTTGTTCATTGATGGTGTAGAGACATATGATTCAAACACAAATACAACCTTCATACTGCGTGCGGTTTTAATGTGGACAATTAATGACTTTCCTGGGTATGGAATGCTATCAGGTTGGTCCATACATGGTCACAAAGCATGTCCTCATTGCCATGAACACACAACATCAAAATTTTTGAATTTTAGCAGGAAGGTTTGTTATTGCGGCCATCGACGTTTTCTGCCTCCAGACCACCCTTATAGGTTAGACATGGTTCACTTTGATGGTCATCAGGAGCTTCTTGGACCTCCATCCCCATTGTCCGGAGAGGACGTGACTGCTAAATGGGATGGTTACAATAACGTGACCTTCGGGATGGATCCGACAAAACAGGTCAAACCACAATATTGGAACAAGTTAAGCATTTTCTTCGAGCTTCCGTACTGGTCTACAAATTCAGTGCGTCATTGTCTGGACGCCATGCATATAGAGAAGGGAGTATCAGAGCACATACTTAACTTGCTTCTGTGTAAAGACGGGAAATCGAAAGACAACATGAATGCTCGGATGGATCTACAAGAGTGGGGAATAAGAAGTGAACTGCACCCTAAACCGGTAGCTGGTAAACCGGGAAGGTTTGTACTTCCCAATGCCGCTTATCATATGTCACAACCGGAGAAGAAAAGATTTCTGCAGGTGTTGCATGATTTGAAAGTCCCCACAGGTTTCTCAAGATCATTCAGTAAGAAAATAAAAATTGTGAAGGGCAAGATCGATGGGCTGAAAAGTCATGATCACCATGTTATCGTGGAGCACCTTCTTCCATTAGCCCTCAGGACTTCTCTCCCCGACTCGGTTGGTCTAGTAATCAACGACCTATGTTGTTTTTTCAGGGAGTTGTGTGCTAAAACACTGGAGGTTGCGACGCTGGATAAACTAGAAAATTCTATTGCGTTGATACTTTACAAGTTTGAGCGTATTTTCCCACCGTCATTCTTCGATATCATAATACACTTGACGGTTCATCTTGCAACTGAGGCGAAGCTAGCCGGACCGGTACAATATCGATGGATGTATCCCGTCGAGAGGTACGTGTAATTTTTTGTTTTGCGCAATTTATAAATTTATTGTTGTCCTGTATGCCCGTATTTATTTATTCAACATATTCTCATTAGGTACCTTTACACTCTTAAGAAGTATATACGCAATAAAAATCGACCAGAGGGTTCTATCATGCAAGGTTATCTTCTTGATGAAGCAACCACATTTTGTTCCCGCTATCTGGACGAGAACATTGAGACAAGGCTTAACCGACCACGAAGAATTCAAAACGGGCCATATGGTAAAGCCGAGTATAAGAGGGTAGACACTATGTTTATCAACAAGATATACCGATTTATCTTGCTTAATTGCGCATGTCTTGAACAAATTAGAGAGTAAGTTCTTTTGGATTAATTGTTATATCTGTGTTTGTGTGTGTATGAAATGACATAATATTAATGTCACAATTATTTGTCGAAAACAGAACTCATTTTAACGAGGTACGTGAGGGGCATCCTGATTGGAACGAAGAACGTTTGGAAAAATACCATCAGGATAATTTTTGTGATTGGGTCACAGAGCATGTAAGTTATTCGAATTACATTTTATTGCTATCAGTTTTAATCTAAACTTGTATCGTTATGTATTTGTCGTAAAATTTGTTTTGTTAGATCCACGATCCGAACTTTTCTGCATCATTTGAGAGTGATTCAAGATGTTTAGCTCAATTTCCTAGTATGGAGGTTGCATATGACAAAGGATTTGGTGTCCTTGGATACAAATTCAAAGTTAAGGACATAGAAACATCTAGAACCACTCAGAATAGTGGGATTGCGACGGTAGGATCGGACGGTATGATTTACTATGGGTACTTAAATTGTATACTCGGCATCCACTATCTCGGACGATCAGAACCCTTTTATATATTCCAGTGTACTTGGTACGATCCGCGAACCGATACGGACAGGTGGAGAAGCAGTCTTGGGACTTGGAAAGATGAATATGGATTGACCAGTGTGAACACACTTCGATTTTACGGTCAGGACGATCCATTTATCTTTCCGAACCAAGCGTTCCAAGTATACTATTCACAGTGTTTGAAGCATCCGGGGTGGAGTGTTGTATGCCGATGGAAACCCAGAGATGTCTACGATGTCCCAGAATACGAGGACAACGATGAGGACGAAGAAGAGAGAAGGCTTAAAGTGCTCCGACCGTCTGTTTCGAAGGACGGGTTGTCTTCGACCGATCATGAAGTTACGTGGGTTAGAAATGACATCGACGATGAAATCCAAGTAGATATATATGATGCGCCCACGAAACGAAAAAGGTTATCAGTAATGTTATATTATTACTTCACATTTTACGCTCTATACATATATAGTCAATACTTTTAATGATTGTCTAATGCGTCCACGAACCATTTATCTAGATTTGATGACGATGTCGGGAACAGCGAGGGGTGGCAGGAGCTCCAGCCGCGGCAGAGGCAGAGGCAGAGGCAGAGCGGTTCTGCCGCCCGGAGAGCTCCGTAGGGAGCTTCAGAGGGCCGGTCTTGCACCTAGATCGGAGACCCCTTCGGATGCCTCCTTCCGTGTGAATTTTTCCACACCTTCAGGTATGCTGCACGCATATCCATTTTGAATGTAATATTACAGATATTCATGCCTGTTTATGTCAAAATTACTTATACTGTCATATTTGACTGTCTAGTTGTTGGTGATGCGTCCACATCTGGGACAGAGGCCACCCCCGCTCCTCCAGGTATGTTTATATATCATATAGTGTATGTATATTGATTTAGAATGCTATATCATAAATACACACATTCCTTTTGCTCTTACTTAGCAATTTTTATTATTGTCTAGCTGTAGGTGGTGACACCACCACACCTGCGGGTATGTTTATATATCCTATAGTGCATGCATATTGATTTAGAACGTTATATTATTGATCTACACATTCTTTTTGCAATTACTTATATAATCTATTTTTAATTGTCTAATTATAGGTGGTGCGTCCACATCTTCCGCAGGGGCCACTCCTGCCGCATCTATACCCTCCGCATCGTCTGCAGGTTAGTATGAATAAATTTATAATATTTACTCATTTTACATATGCTCTATAGAATAAATATGAACTTCATGGAAATTTAGCGTCGATGTTTATTTTCTAGTTGGAGGGGATGCGTCCGCATCCGGGACCCCGGTTGTTCCTCACCGGAGGAACTATTATCCCGCTCGTGCTGCTGCCCGGGCCCAGGCTCGAGCGATAGTCACCGGAGGTATATATCACACTTGAATTTTCGTTTAACCTTGATTTCTTAATACAACTTTGTCTTATTATTGATTGTCTTGATATTTCGTGCAGACGCAGGGCCTCCCCATCCCCAGAGGGGGACTCGAGGCCCGAATCAGTCCCATAGGCTGAGGCCTGACAGAGCTAGGGGGGAGGCAGCATTCCCCCTTTTTTTTAACCCTTGACTATCGCTATACCGGTCCTCATGCCGAGAGGTTCGGCCGGTATTTGGGGGACGAGAGCCGGCTCGTGAAGAACTATCGACTTCACGTTGAGTGGGGCGAGCAGCACCATCGCTCATTCGCCCTCTTCTTTGATCAGGCTCGGGTATGTATTAATATATATTTTCATTTGATCTATCCAATATATTTATTATTAACACTTGCAATCTAATAACAATGTTTTTTTGTATTTTCAGTTGGATTACGATTTTCAGCCTGTAGCCGACCCTGATCACCCGGGGAGGGTGCTCGACCTTCATGCTCTGTACAATGGCCTGATGAAGAACATGCAGGCCAAGGTCCGATACAACAGGAATGAGCTGAAGGCCGACTGCTACTCCCTGTGGATGGCGACCCCCGAGGCAGAGAGAGCGGCCCTCCTATCTACTCCGGCGTTTGCGAGAGTCGACGTAGAGACATGGCCTCTATTGTGCGCTTATTTCGACTCCCAACGCAAACATGTATGTATTTTAAATGTAATTCATTATTTATGATATAATTTATTTCTTTGTGTTTCTTAATTAGAAAACTAAATGTTAATGCGTTGTGCAGAAACATGCCGCTCAGAATACAGAGAACAGGAAGTTGGCGAAGAGGGGTCGCCCCACTTACACAGGTGGCTCGATAAACATTACTCGAGCCATGGAGTTATCGGTAAATTACAATAGACCGACGTTTGTGATATTCTGCAATATTAAGAGTTA
The DNA here is from genome assembly GCA_030015575.1 of Agapanthus africanus. Classification (NCBI taxonomy): domain Eukaryota; kingdom Viridiplantae; phylum Streptophyta; class Magnoliopsida; order Asparagales; family Amaryllidaceae; genus Agapanthus; species Agapanthus africanus. The sequence continues at coordinate 543,068,938 of JASDDO010000024.1, read as the reverse complement.
TTTTCTAATATTTCTAATATTAAGAGTTACTTTCTAATATTGCAGACATCTCGGACCGTGGCATCAGGTGGTACACCGAGCGTGCTGTCCGCATATCTTGCCGTCCACGGCACCTCGACAGATCCCGCCACGGGCGAGGTTCGATATCCCGACGTCGCTACCCAGGAGTACTGCGTAAGTGTTAATATTTTTTCTACCCAAATTTGAAATTTTAGTTTTGGAAGGTTCAAGTTTAAATCTTATACTTATACTTTACTGCTTAATGTGGGTGTAGGAGCGGGTGGTTGAGCAGGCCCAGGCCTCGGGGATCGATTTTACCGGATAGAGCGATCCGAGGCTGTTGACCCCAGTTCTGGACGCCGCACACGGAGGGCACCACGGAGGTTGGGAGAGAGGCCGGGGACTGGGCCTTAGCAGGGCCCATATGAGGTTGGACTCCACCCCGGCGGTTACTTCCTCCGTCTCCGGTGACCGACGTGTCCATCAGGAACTGGAGAGCTTGAGGGCCACCGTTCAGGAGTTGAAGGAGATGCTGGTATGTATACTGCTTTATAGTAAAATATCATGTCATATTATATAGATATCAACATATCCATAATTAGTACGTAGCTTGAGCTTATTTGGTTTTAGACTTAAGTTTGATTAATCATACATACAGATGTAATTAAAATAAACAACAAACTAGATATCTAAACCGGGTTTCGAAATAACTTAATAATGATACGAATTCGAATAATACACAGTTCTTACACGCTTATTACACACGTTAGGTCCAGACGCGACAGGGTACATCGGCCGAGCCTCCATATGCATCTCCTTCGGCTACGGCTCCGCAAGCCACTACATCGGCTGCGCTTCCGCAGACAGCTCCTGTAGCTCCACCGCCCACTCAAACTCCCGCAGCCGCGGCTCCGCAAGCGACTACCTCGACGGCGGCTGCGCAGACCACATCGCCAGCTCCACAGGCCGCTCAGACTCCCGCTCGTGCCGAATTGCAGAGTTTATTGACCGAGGAGCAGGCGCGCGTTATTCTATCGTTATTCAGAGGTGGAGCTGGACCGAACTAGGGTAGCTTTTTGGTTCTTATTTTTTGAAACATGTATTTATTTATATCATACACATTGTACTACATTTTGAAACGATATCGATATCGGTTTATATTTATATCATATTCAGTTTTTGGATTTCTTTTGTATATTATATGCGTGAGATGTGATTATGAATACTGCGATATATATTGTGTGATGATTATTTTTATATTTGATTGATGTATATATTATTGTGCACAGGGCAGGAAAAAATCAGGCAGCACTTTTTTTTTAAAAAAATACAGACAATATGTACCTACGGATTAATCCGTAGGCACACACTACGGCAAAATGTCAGCAGTAACTGATATTTGCCCCCTGATCTCAGTACCAGGGGTTGGAAGTGCCCCTACGGATATATCCGTAGGGGATACAGCCTCTCCCCTACGAAGATATCTGTAGGGGAAAAATATCAGGAATCCTGATATTTTGCCCTTACGGATAGGTACCTACGCAGTTATCCGTAGGGTATATAACTTGGACCTACGGACATATCCGTAGGTACACTTAAAATATTAAAAAAAACCGTAAATAATATAAATTTTTTTACCCTACGGCTTCATCCGTAGGGACACTAGGACCTACACAGAACTTCGTAGGGGCAAGAATTTGCCCGTAGGGGCAAGTTCAGGGCCTCAACTTGCACCTGCGGCCTTTGCACCTATGGGGTATTTTTTCGCCCCTACGCATATATCCGTAGGGGCAGTGGTTTGCCCCTACGGATAAATCCGTAGGGGCAACACTTATTAGTAGTAGTGTATACATTACCACCAATACCCCTAAACTGGAAGCAATCTGTGTCCTCACAACTTATGATGGCTACTCTTTGGCATTATCTTCACAAAATTTTTATAGAGTTTTTTAGAGAGATTTATTTCTTGAAAAGGTATATTGAATATTTACAACCTTTTTGAGATAATTACACTCATTTGATTTCTCATCATTTTCATAGAAAGAGAATTTCACCTGACAAGAAATTTCCCAAAAGATAAAAAGAAAAATATCAACAAGCCTCCTCACTTATTTGAACTAGTATCCTTACTATTATGGCTGGAAAAAACGAAGTGTGGTGAAGAAGGCGGAGGATGATCAATTCGTGTAGTCCGACTTATGTAAAAACATGGGCTCCTCTAAGAATCAATCGAAATTAACGACTTTAAACGATAACCATTTACCTTGAAAACCGAAACGTTCGGAAAATCCTGAAAATCAACTACACCGTGCGGGTAAATGCATCGCACAAAATAAGGTCCAGTCCATCGCACAAAATAAGCCTTTCCATATACTAACCGATATAGAGACATCCTAAGATCGGTCTTGTGAGCCGTACGGAATGCCCAAAGAGCATTCGTTAACTTATTCAACCAATTCATATAGTTCTTTGAAACCGTTTTCTCCAAAATCTATTTAATCTATCGGTTGGAAATCTCAGGTTGGTTACTCGTTGGGGATAATAGGGCATGGAGAGCTTGTGGGTGATCGCAAATTTCCGTATTAAATCTTCAAAAGACCTATTGCAGAAATGCATGCCGTTATCTCTGATGATGGCATGAGCGTACCAAACTGTGCTAGGATATGTTTGTGAAAACTCGACAACAACCTTGTTGTCGTTAGTTTGGCTTGGTATCGTCTCGACCCATTTGGACACGTAATCAACCGTAATCAATATGTTTAAATACCCAAAAGAATTGGGGAACAGGCCTATGAAATCTATACCCAAACGTCAAAAATCTCAACAACTAGAATTGGTTGTAACGGTATCTCATTCCTTCTCGAGATTCGGCCCGAATGTTGACACCGAGTACAAGTTTTACAATAATCATTTGCATTTTTGAATAGCGCTGGCTAATAAGAGCCACATTGCCAAACCTTCTCCGATGACTTCTTATGGCCAAAATATCCACCACATGCTTGATCGTGGCAAAAGGATAAAACACTCAACTTCTATATCGGAAATACAACTACGAAAAATCTGATCAGGACAATAATTGAACAAATAAGGATCATCGCCGTAAAAGCGTTTTACTTAAGATAAAAACCTATGTTTGTCTTGATTAGACCATTTGGTAGGCATAAGCCGTGGCAAAGTTCACAATATCCGAAAACCAAAGTTCGCGAGATACCGTAAAGAGGTGCTCATCAAGAAAAGATTCGTTTATCGGCAACAGAACAATCGGTGAAGAAGGAAGACGTGAAAGATGATCATCTACTATGTTTTCACATCCTAAGGCTTAAATTTTTCTAAAGCGAACACAACAGCCAAGAATTACTTTTCGGTCGTTGTATAGTTCAACCGAGCATCATTCAAAGTCCTACTTGCATAATAGATTACGTGTAACATCTTATTGATATGCTGTCCTAAGACTGCACCGATTGCAAAGTCGGATCCATCACACATAATCTCGAAAGGATAATTCCGATCAGGAGAAGAAAGCACGTGCGCAGTAGTGAGAAAACGTTTAAGCGAATCAAAAGTAGTCACACAATCCGAGGTGAAGTGAAAAGTGATATTCTTGACCAAGAAAGGGGTCAAGGGTCTAGCAATCTTGATAAGGTTCTTGATAAACCGTATATAAAAACCGGTATGGCCAAAGAAGAATCGTATATTTTTGACGCAAGTGGGAGAAGGGAGGTTTGAAATGGCATCTATCTTTGCATAGTCAACCTCAATACCATTTCTAGAAATGATATGTCCTAAGACAATACCCTCTTGAATCATAAAGTTGCATTTCTCCTAATTCATGGTTAAGTTCTTATCCTTAAACCGAGTAAGGGCTGCGTCAAGATGCTGCAAGAACTCATCAAAAAAGTTCAAAATGGTGAAATCGTCTCTGAATATCTTCAAAAAATTCTCGATCAGGTCCGAGAATATTCTCATCATACACCGCTGAAATGTAGTGAGGGCATGCGACTATACGCAAAAGTTTCGAATGGACAAGTAAAAGTGGTTTTATCCTGATCTTCGTGTGCGATGGGAACTTGGTTATAACCAAAGTATCCGACCAAAAAGCAATAATTTGCATGTCCTGCCAATCGTTCCATCATTTGGTCGATTAAAGGTAGAGAGAAGTGATCTTCACTCGTGGTGGAATTGAGTTTTCTATATACCTTTGGGGACTATATATGCACATGCTGAAATATAGCTGACAACATCCGTACACCTAGAGACACATATAATGTATGTACCAACACCAGGAGTCAACATGAAAACAAGTAAATCCTACTTGTAATCATCAACTAGATAATATAACAAGAACCGCATCCAAAGAAACATATAACAACCAAATATAATTTCACACAAATCACTCCATGAAACCCTTCAAGATAGCTAGCTAGCCAGGGGGTGCCAATTATTCTTACTCATACTATTATCAGGAACAACGGTACAGAAATTAATGGTATGGAAACACATCATCCATGAATTCTTTAGTCATGTTTGGGAGGATGGTGGTAATATGGAGGCTTGTCATGATAATATGGTGAGTTGTCATGGTAATAAGGAGAGTGGCGAGCCTCAGCTGCAATGATCATAAAGCAAATGGCCAAAACAAGAACAAGGTTCAGCAATTTGTTGTTTAACATGGTCACTCTCTTGTTTGCCTCAACTCACTCAAATTGGTGGATATCACTGTAACTTCCACCCTTTATATAGGAAGCATGCTTTGAATGTAAACTTAAATTATTTATTTTTGTTGTTTTTTGGCTTACTGTTAACCACGTGTTATATTATTAATTTGTCGACAACTTTGAAATGGCAATAGATTGGCCTTTTCCTTTGTTGTATCGAAATGATTGATTGTGATTCGATTGAATTTCTAATATATTTTCCTAGGACAATGTGTATATCTTTAGTATTATCAGCCTATTGCCATATGTAAGATGAAAAAGTCATCACATTGATATAAGCATTAAGTTAAAAAAATTTCAAGTTTGCGAGCTATACGACCTGGCCACCATTCACTTCTCCAGTTGCTTCATGTACCACGTATGAGATCGTATACATGTCATAAGCCTAGCTAGCTATGCTTTTAAAGTAATGCTGATCAGGTAATCTTCATTAAATTGTAACTATTAATTTTGATCAAGTCTTGTATGTGTCATGATCTATGTACCATCACAAAATCAGAATATCAGGAACAATAATAATAGTTTTGCTTCCAAAAACAGATGACAATCTAGACAATGCAAACTTATTCAGAAGGCTTTAATCATGCCTAGGCACCGATATATTTTTATTTCGTGTGTGTATACAAACGATCACCAGCGCAGATGGAATTGGCCAAGGCTGCATGCATGACCAAATCTTAGTTCTAAATAGTTACTTGAGACGTACCATTTATATTTCAGATGATGTAATCAAATAACTCTTCAACTGTAGTCTTGTTGGCCTAGAGTCATGGCACTAAAGTATGACAAATATATATTGAATGGCATGCTCAGAGCAATGAGACCCCAAGAAGTCCCCATGGGAAGAACTTAGTTCCTCATAGGAATTAAATTCCTTTTTGAAAAAGGGAATTAAATTCCCAGAAATTTTTTGTTCCAGAGCTAGAGCTCCTTGACTATGGAATTAAATTCCATGGAAAAGACATACACCACCACCGATCCCTGAAGACCAGAGAAACTTTAAAAGATCTAGTATTTGAAAATTAAATGGTTTTCTGTTTCTGTTAAGGAACTTAAAAAAAAATAGGTTCTTGTCAAAAGGGAAAACCCTTGGTGTGGATTTAAAACCCCATGGTGATTTCTGTGAAAGTTCTTCGTTCGTTCAAGAGCATTATCTGAAAAGATGGGTCTTTCTTCAACAGAGTTAAACTTTGGAAAATTTGCAAGACAGAGAACTAAGCACTGAGAAACGAGAATTAAATTCTCAAAAGAAAAGACGGCGAAAAGAGGAAGATGGAAAGAGTGGAGGCGCTTTTGAAGAGACCCCTGCATTTATAGGATGTGATGGAAACGCTTCATCTTTCCGATTCGCTAGATGGATCCAACGGTCACAAAAGTGACAGCGTTGCACTCACGTGCAGACACGTGAGAGCAACGCTGTGGTGGCATTTGTTCCCTAATTAAAAATCAGGAAAAAACTTCAAAAGAGACATCACGTGCTCACACGTGACCAATGGTCACGTGTCGGCATGTGATGGTTAAAGCGGCGGCACAAAACAGAGCACAGAAGAGGAGTCCATTCGGGGGGTCACGTGCTCACACGTGACCGGGGTCACGTGCTTACACGTGACCAAAGGTCACGTGTCAACACGTGACTGGTTTTAAAAGTCTTACGGTTTAACAGAATTAAATTCTAAAAAGGATCCTTTAAATCTTTCTGAAATGGAGAAGAATTATGGAGAACCGTTGGATTAAGAATCCAAGGGTGATTAAATATCACCAATTTATGGAAAAATCTTGGACAAGGAAAGATTTCCTCTAAATCTCACCGAAATAACAAATAGAATATCTTTGGATTAAGACATCCAACGGTGAATAAAATTCACCTAGTAATCTAAAGGCTCAGACTAATGATGAAAATAAATCAAATCTTTCAATGAGAGATTTACTAAACAAATTGATTATTTTCCTCCTCCTATAAATAGGAGTCGAGAAGGGAGAATTAAAAAGAGGAAAAATAGAATTTTGGAGAAAAAACTTTGAAAAGAATTTTAGCATCTTGAAAATGCAGAAAGAAAATCCTAGGTGAGAAAAAGAAAGAGGATCTAAACTTCAGAAAAAAGAGAATTTAATTCTCAAAGATCTAAGGGTTTAACTCTTTTGCAAAGAACTTAGTTCTTTCTCTGGTTGAAGATCTGCAAACGTTGAGATAATCTCTAGGCTGTCTGTGAACCATCGAGTTCTTCTGATGAAACCTGGGGAAGAAGGGTGTGGTTCCTTCTTTGTTTGTGCCCCTGGATTGTAAACAGGGATTGCTGTGATATCACCTGTAGGGCATAAATTTTATTTTTATTTTTATTTCTATTTTATTTCTTTCCGCGATGCTCTCTCATTTCAGCTTTTTATATCGCGAAGGTCGCGATTGCCCAATCATTTTGGCTATTTTTCGCGGTGCTCAATCATTTCGGCTATTTATTTTATTTTTACTCGCTGTTTTTTATTGCGAGTTGCCCAATCATTTCGGCTATTTTGCATGCATACCTTTTTCTTTTACTTGCTGCTTCTGTTGCAAGTTGCCCCATCATTTCGGCTATTTCGTATGCATGTATGGCTCGCTAGTTTTTTGCTGCAAGCTTGGGATTAGACACCGATTTCGGCCTCAGCACCACTACAACTGGGATATTGCCAGGAGCGAATCATCATTTGCCTCTGTCGATATCGAACAAAGGTGGCTTAGCGGACAGGGTTAGGATCCTGTCGACTAAGGCTTTTGACTTCATGAACCGTAAGGGTCTCACAAAGGTATTTCTCCCTACAAGTCGTGAGGATCTCGTAGGCGTGTTATCTCCTTAGGAATCGTGAGGACTCCTAAGTGTATGGTTTCGCATAAGTCGTAAGGATCTTACAAGAGAGTTTTCCCCTTATAAGTCGAGAGGACTCACAAGGGTTGTTCACCTTGCGAACATATCCCTAGTCACGGGTGGGACTTGGTTAGGAAACTGTTTATTCGCGCCCGTGGATTATATACAAGGGTCAGTGTTGCACTGCTTGTAAGGCAGTATTGAAGGTTGTGGGAGCTGCTTAAGAACAGGTTCAGGTCTCTGTAACTTAAGACTTTCAAATCTTATGAGCCGTGAGGGTCCCATAAGAGAGTTCTCCTTACGAGTCGTGAGGATCTCGCAAGTGTAATTTCTCCCTAGGGATCGTGGGGATCTCTAAGTGTGTTGCTCCCTTGTGAGTCGTAAGGATCTCACGCGGGTGGTTTCTCCTTACAAGGTCGAGAGGACCCTGCAAGTGTCTCTTAACAAGGTTGCGCCCTTTCGGGTTTTCACAAACACTTGCCGGTAGCCCTGTTGTTTTTACTCACGGAGCCCTTTCGGGTTTTCATCCGTGCCCATTTTGCTTATGGACATATCGTTTTTTCTTATTCTTTTTTTTATTCGGACGAGGTTGCGCCCTTTCGGGTTTTCACAAGACTCGCCGGTAGCCCTGCTGTTTTTACTCATGGAGCCCTTTCGGGTTTTCATCCGTGCCCATTTTGCTTATGGACATACCATTTTTTTATTATTTTTTTTCTTTTTTGTCCCATCTTTGGGATGCTGCAATCCACCGTAGTTTATCGACATCTCGGTCAACAGCTAGTTTTAGGACATAGTGGTCCGTTGCTAGTTTAGGGACGTTTCGGTCCGTTGTTAGTTTAAGGACGTTTCGGTCCGTTGTTGAAGAAGGCCTGTCACTAGTTATAGAGTTTAGGCTTAGGAAGATAGCGAGCGGACATAGTCGTCGTCATCTATCATTGACCTGAGCCGTGACTCGTTACGCGTAGTATTTCTTCAGGAAGAGACCATTTATTGGCCTGAAGGGCCTCTCGCCATGCATGTCCATGAGTAGATAGGCTCCACCCTGGTAGACCTTGTCTATAATGTACGGGCCTTCATAATTCGGCTCGAATTTCCCTCGTTTAGCATAATTGGGGATCATGGGTCTTTTGACTACCAGCACGAGTTCGCCCTGGCGGAATGTCTTCGGCCTAGTCAATCTTTTGTAGGAGCGCGTCATCTTTGCTTTATAAGCTTCCAGATTTTGTTGTGCTATGAGCCGGGTTTCATCAAGGGCATCGAGCTCCTCGAGCCGAAGGTGAGCATTCTCTTCGTCCGTTAGCTTGTAATGAACTGCCACTCGTAGAGAGGGTAGCTCTATCTCGAGGGGGAGTACCGCCTCTATACCGAATACCAATACGTATGGGATGGTGTTCGTAGCCGTCTTGAACGTAGTTCGATATGCCCAGAGAGCTTCATGCAGTCTCTCGTGCCAGTCCTTCTTATTTCGGGACACCGTCTTCTTCACGATCTTCGTCAAGGTCTTGTTGAAAGCCTCAGCTAGACCGTTAGCTCGAGGATTATAAACTGAGGAGTATCTCCAGTCTATGTTGTGCTGTTGTGCGAAGTGGCTGATCTTGTGGCTTCTGTAGGCTGGCCCGTTATCGGAGATGATCCGTCTCGGAGTTCCAAACCGATAAATGACGTGCGTCTTGAAGAAATGGAGGATATTCTCCGTCTTCACTTCCCTCAGCGGTATTGCTTCTGCCCATTTGGAGAAGTAATCAGTTGTCGCTAAAATGAATCGATGTTCTCTGGACGATGCTGGTTCGATGGGGCCGATTATGTCAGTCCCCCACATTTCGAACAGCCAGCTAGCCACCTTTGGATGTAGTGGATTTGGATGCTGATAGATGAAGTCCCCATGGATCTGGCATGAGTGGCATTGCTTCGCATATTCGAGCCAGTCCATAATCATCGTGGGCCAGTAGTAGCCCATCCGTTTAATCTTCAACTTCATCTTCGGGCCTGCTTGGTGAGAACCGCAGAGTCCGTCGTGAACTTCTTGGACGACTCTTTTTGCTTCTTCAGGTCCCAGACATCTTAACCACAGAGAATCAAATAACCTCTTGTACAGAGTATCATTGACGAAGGCGAAAGATAGGGCTCGCTTCATGAGCTTATGTTTTGAGGGTGCATCTTCAGGCGTTCGACGGGATTTGAAGTAGTCTATAAAGACTTCTCTCCAATCCTCAGCCTTTTCCTGGTCTTTTATTTTCATAGCCATTTGCTCGGTAGCTCCTTCTTCTTCGGACGACTCCAGAGATATTTTCGCCGATGCGAGAACCCGACGGCTTTGCACAACGATCTTCACGTCATCGAGATTCTCGTCGGTCAATTCTTTAGCGAGCTTAGCTAGTGCATCCGCTTTGCTATTTTCCGCACGCAGTATGCTTTCCAAGGTGTAGGAAGGTATTTGGGTCAGCAGTTGCTGTACCCTCTCGCCGTACTTTACCAGCTCTGGTTTGCACGTTTAGTAGTCGCCATTTACCTGACTAACGACCAGTTGGGAGTCTCCATATATGAGAAGGTCTTCAATTCCCATGTCGATGGTGATCTCGAGGCCCGCTATCAAAGCTTCATATTCGGCTTCATTGTTTGTCCTCGGCTCTGTTAAGGAGAAGGCAAAATGCATTATCCCTCTTTGTGGAGTCATGAAAATGAGGCCTACCCCCGATTTGATTATAGGGGTGTTTTGTTTGCGCTTCTTCACGGAGGATGCTCCATCGAAATAAAGTTCCCACCGGGTACCATTTCTGCCGATCGTGTCAAACGCATGTTCATCTGGCAGTTCGCAATTCAAGGGAGAATCGGCCGGTATCGGATGTTCAGCGAGGAAGTCAGCGATGGCCTGGCCTTTTACTGCCTTAGGGGGCTGGTAAGTTATTGCGAACTCCATTAAGAGTAAAGCCTATTTAGCAAGTCGCCCCGTCAGTATGGCCTTTGACATCAAATATTTGAGGAGATCCACCTTCGATATGAGATGGACTTCATGCGCCAATGCATAGTGCCTGAGTTTCGTTATCGCGAAGATCAATGCCAGGCAGTGTTTTTCGATGGGAGAATAATTGCTTTCTGCCCCCAGGAGAACTCGACTCAAGTAATAGAGAGCTCTTTCTTTTCCTTGGTCGTTCTCTTATGCCCATAATGCACCTAAGGAACCTTCGAGGGCTGTTGTATAAAGAATAAGGGGTTTTCCCTTGACCGGAGCGGCCAGCACTGGCGGGTTCTGCAGATACTGCTTGATTTCGTCCAGCGCACCTTGGAATTTGTGATCCCAGACGAACGGGGTTCCTTTCTTCATCAGGTGACTGTAGGGGTGGCACTTGCCAGAAAGATTGGCTATAAATCGCCGGATATACGCGGGTTTCCCTTGGAGAGACCGCAATTGCTTAAGAGTCTTGGTGGGGGCATTTCCATGATCGCCTTGATCTTCGACGGGTCTATCTCGATACCTCGGTGCTGGACAATGAATCCTAGGAATTTGCCCGAGGAAACTCCGAATGCGCATTTGAGGGGGTTCATCTTCAGGTTGTATTGCCGAAGGCGTTGAAATAAGATCTTCAGATGTTCGAGATGTTCCTCGTATGATTTGCTTTTAACCATGAAGTCGTCGATATAACATTCGACGATTTCATGTATAAGGTCATCGAAGATCCTCGGCATGGCCCTCTGATAGGTGGCACCGGCGTTCTTTAGACCGAAGGGCATCACCTTGTAACAGAATATACCCAAAGGGGTCCGGAAAGCGGTGTGCTTCTGGTCCTCGGGATGCATCTTTATCTGGTTATATCCTGATGAGCCGTCCATGAAGGAGAAAACTTCGTGAGTGGATGCGTTATCTATCATCAGCTCAGTGACCGGTACTGGGAAGTCATCCTTCGGGCAGGCTTTATTGAGATCCCGAAAGTCTGCACATACTCGCACTGTCCCATTCTTCTTCATCACTGGGATGATGTTGGCGATCCAATCAGGGTACTGAACCTCTTGGATGAAGCCAGAGTCGATCAGCTTCTTGACCTGGCGTTGATGCTCATCTTAAGCTCAAGCCGCATTCTTCTCGGCGCTTGTTTGATTGGCTTGGCGTCTGGGGATATTGCCAATTTATGGACAACGATCTCTGGATCTAGTCCTGGCATTTCGGAATAATACCATGCGAAGCAATCTTTATGCTGCATAAGCACATCTTTTAGCGCAGCCACCCTTTCTTCAGATAGCAGCTCACTGACGAATGTCGGTCGTGGGTCACTCGCCGTCCCCAAGTCAATTTTCTTGAGCTCATCTGCAGTGGTATGTATTCCATCTTCCAGCTCTTTCTGTTAGTGTATATGCCCCAGAGGCCATTACTGTATCATACTAGTTTGTATATTACTTAATGGAAGCTTGGGATATTCACCTTGTATAGACAATCTTGCTCAAAATAGTAGTATGCTACTTGGTTTGTTTCTACTTTAATGTGTACATGTGTTTATTTTAGTATATCACCTATACACATTAGTGGAGCCCTTAGGATCTTTGCTTGATTACCAGCGTTGTGATGGCAGTCACACTCGTGGGGGCTGGGTAATCCATAAGCACATCCTTATGCAGGTCCCTAGTCGTAGGGCTATCGAGACAGGGCATCGATACTCCAGAGTAGACTAGCGTATGCGCTTCTCATCCCAGCAGGGGAGACGGTCTGTCCCACAGCCGTCAGTATGTCGTACTTCAGATAGTATGCGGGTGCTCGTTAGGTTACGAGTACACTGGACAGGACTCGTCGGGAACTGTTGGTTGGTACTATACCTATCGTCAGTTATCAGTTCCCAGGTGACATGAGTACAGCTTAGTCCGCTGACTTGACACAGTCACTTCGCCTCGAGTGTGTTCCCACTGTACTTAGATTACTACCCTACCACGGCTCAAAGGAGTCGTGCAAACAGGTAGTAGTTGGGTGCAGTCCCGAAGCACTTGGAGGCAGTGACGGTTAGACAGGATTCGTCTCTCCCGGTATTGGGGGTTGATATCGCGCTGTGTCTAGGAGAGCCATTACATAAAGTCCCTGGCCAGGGCAAGCGAGATATACTGGTAGGTTTCCAGTGTTATCTCAGGGTGTTCTGGGCTACACTCTGACACGACTTGTACCGCTATAAGGGGACTGACGTTTACCGCCCCCTAGGCCCGCCATGCGATATTCTCAGACGAACAGACCGGACTGTACGCAGATTGTCACATTCAGGCTCAGTAGGAGTCCAGATGGGTTTCACCTCGACCGTCTTCTTATCGGCATCTACCTGGGGGCCGTTACGCACAGCTAGTGCCGCTTGCGGTCTGTGGTTAAACCCACTACCAGCATAGTGTCGAGTCTTTAGAGTCCCACACAGAAAGCTATTCGTCTTTAGGCAAAAGAGTAGAGGTCGCATGGTTTTGCGACAGGGTTCGGCCACATCCGTGCACTTATGCACGTTTAGTGTCCGGGCAGTTATCACTAGCGGGCTTTGGTTTAAGCCAGATCCTAGTGTACGTTTTGGGATTGGTTTTATCTCGTTTGTATTCGTGTTTCTCGGAACGCGGATGCGGGTGTGTATCACAGTTGACAGAGAGACGGAGGCAGATGATTCTCATTAGGGTTGTTGACTGTTGACTTTTGCTAAACCCTAATGAGAATAAGAAATATGATTAATGATAATATTAATTAAGTATTATTGTGCCATGGTTGGGTTGAAGGGTTGACTTTGTTGACTTGTTGACTTTATTGACCGGTTGACTAGGTTGGACTAGTTGACCATCATCATGACAATGGCTATCATTTCTTGGCATTGACCTTGGCTTGCTTGTTGGTTCACAAATTGCATTTAACGCACGAAATGATATTGCCATTTGATATGATAACAACCATCACATAATACTCAATTATTATTACTTGTTATCATGATTTTGGATTATGAGAGCTTGGATGGCAAAAAGTCTTGCTCATTCTTTCATTTCTTTTCTCTCTCATGCTTGAGCTCTCCCTCTTCCTCTTGCTGTCTCTCTAGTTCATGGTTCACTTGTCTCATATGTTGAGAAGCAAGAACCATAGAGATAAAACTCAACACACTCCTCTACTCATCCTAGTTCACAAGGTCTAGCAAGCCAAGTGTTCTAGTTTCTTCTAGTTTGAAGTGAAGCCAAAGGTAGAAGCTTTCGGGTGGATCCATCTTCGGCGCGAGGAGACGACGAGGTGAGGCCGATCCGACCACCGCAAGGAGTTGAAGACGAAGGAGTTCAAGTTAAGGTATAACCCCCTAACCGAGTAGGTAAAACACTTGTTAGGATTGTTAGATAGTTGTTTAACAAAGATCCGTATGTTGAGTCCATGTTACCACCAAAAGAAAAATCGTTTTTCATCATTTCCGCAAGCCCGTAAGTACCGGGAGAGGTAACGTGGACTTACACTTTTGGCGCCGGTGGAAATTCTGCGATCACCTCGTCATCATTGTTTTCGAAGCATCAGGGGAGGTCATCCATACCCTCGAGCTCTTTTTTTGATAATGTTATCATATAACAAGTACGAGCTCGCTTCCAAGACAGATTTTGATCCGGTTCTACCCCCGCTGTATGGACGGCTTTTGGTTTGTGTTTTTGTGGCGGATTTATCCTCCAGCTGCTGGATAGAGCGAATTTGCCGAGTTGTTATTGATCTTCGACCCAGTTCTTGAAGGTGAAGCAGTCTTCAATAGGATATCCTATTGCTCGATGATAGGAGCAATAGTCTGGGTGGGAGACTTCTCCTGCTTGTTCGGGTGTTTGGACTCCGGAAGTGTAATCATTTGATGTTTTATAGAGAGATCAAGTATCTTCCATGTTTTATCCTGAGGAAAAGAGTATGCTCGACTTATCTTCTTTAGAAGAGACGAGTCCGGATTGCTCGATTCCTGATCGCGTGGCTTCTTGGTCCCGCTTTGTCGGTTTCGAATGCTTTTCCCGCTCTTTGATTTATTTTTGCCTCTGCATCGGGCCTTTTTTATGACGGGTTAATAAGGAAGAGCATTGTCATTCTCCGTGACCTGCTGAAGGAGGCACTGCATCCTGGATTTCTTGTAAAAGGCTATTTCACGGTTATGGTCATCCCGGGTCTTTTGACCCGCTTCTCTGATAAGCTTGTCCATTCATTCTTCGAACGACGGACTCGACATCTTGATTGCAGGATCTCGTTTTGGTTCAGGGTCAGCGTTTTCTGACAGGGCGTCCTCTTCTTCATCGAAGTCATATATGACGTAGCTACCATGGACTCGTTCCCGTTTCCCGGATTTCACATATCTAAGCCCGAGCGTTTCCATTCTCCCGTTGGGCAACTTGCACCGAGTTCCAGGGACATCCCAAATCCTGTTGTAGAACCGAGCTTGTCGAATGGTCTATTTGAAAGGTACCCCTTGGTACTTCAAAAGCCTTCTCAAACCTTCTGAGAAATATCTAAGCAGACAGATGGGCTGGAGCCCGTCGAGCGTGGAATCGGCGCCATGCCAAATTTCTTTCTCCACTTTGGTTTCTCCAGATTGGTAGAATAGGATCGCCTGTTCACCTTCTCGCCTGGGAGGGACGTAAAATGTCTGCAGTTCTTGTACATTATAAGCTTTAAGTGCATCGAGCTCTTTGGGATGCTCTCGCGGAACCATGATAATTTGCAGACTCTGATTGTCACCAGCAAAAACTTGTATTGACGGCCGAGTGGAGAATACAGCATTAACCTCATCTTCCGAGTCGCTGCCGAAGATCAACATGGGGGTGGACGGTCCCGGGTTGTTGCGTCGAGGCGACCCTGAATAAACTATCTCTTCTTCTTCTTCGGTATCACTCCCGAAAACTGGAATAGTGGTGATAGTTTTGTTCTTCGGTTGGTGACATCTTTCCGTATCCTCAAAATCTGGCAAAAAGTATTTTGCATCTTCGTATTTTCGGACTTCGTTCATGGAGAAAGGGTTCAACTCCCCTGTCACAATATACTCGAGACCATCCTTGAAGTACTTCATACATTGGTGTTGCGTCGAAGGGATGATGTTATACTCATGTAACCAAGGCCGGCCGAGCAAAGCATTGTAACAAGTCTTGGCGTCAATGACGTGAAATTTAATATCCGTGACGAGTAGCTCGAAGCGCAGCATCGGTATCATAGACCCAAGAGTCCATGACGACTGGGAGTCAAAACCAGATATGGTAATTTTATCACGAGCGAGATGCTGAACGCTCATGCAGATTTCCTTCAAGACTCGCACGTTAAGTAGATTGACGGAAGATCCATTGTCGACCAGGATTTTTCCTATCTTTATATCGTGACAGTATCCTGAGACATAGAGGGGACGGTTGTGCTCGCACGTCCCAAGGAGGAGGTCTTCATCTCCGAAGGTAATATCGGCTGTGTGTACTTCTTCCAGCTCGTCTTTCATCTTTTCTTCGGTGAGAAAAGCTTGGAACTGTCCTGGCTCTTGTAGCGCCTTGATCAATGAATCTCTCGCCTCTTTGGATAACAGAAGGGCATCGAGAATGCTGAGCTGCGAGGGTAGCTTCCTCAAGTGTGCCAGAACGTTGTAGTCCACCTTGTTCTTCTTTGGCGGGTCCTTGGCAGTCAGCTCTTTGATGACTTGGTCATCTAGTGCGATATCCTCAGAGACCTTTTCTTTTCCCTTATCTTTTTTATTCGTGGGTCCGAGATTCTTTTCTGGAAGCGTGCGGTTGAGTAGCTGAATATTTTCACAGGCCTTCGGTTCTTCTTCTTTCCCCAAGAAGGATTCTTTAAAGAGAGGGCCAAGAGCCATTTCCTCGTCGGAGTCGCTCCCGAAGGTGAGAACCTGCGATCCCCCGGCATTGACCATGCGACAGTTGCCGGTAATTCTTTTATGCTCTTCGGTCATACTTCTCTTCTCCCGACGGGTTTTGCGTTTCATCCGCTTAAAATGTTGCCGATGAGCAACATATCCCTGCCACCATCTTTTAAAAGCGTTGCACTCTTCGGTGGGGTGCACAATCTTTTGATGATATAAACAATAGCTCGGACACATTTCGTCTTCACCAAGAGTACTTCCTTCGGAGGGTGTTAGCTTCATTCCCACTGATATGGCTTTCGCAAGCCTTTTCCTCGTCTTGATCTTGTTTTTATTTGCATCCGATGTCCTTTGATTTGGCAGGAGTATCTCGACTCTTTCGTCTAGTCGCCGGCATTTGGCTCTTTCAAATATGGCCATCTCACGCTCCCAATCAGCTTTGCTTTTCAGGTTAATTTCATCCAGGAAGGCGTCGATCATTTCGTCTGACGGCCATAGAAGTTCCGGCTCGGGATCTGCCCCCAGTCTATTGGTGCAAGGAGCCTCTTCATCATCTATCAATGAGTGAGAGATCACATAACAACTTGTTACATAATTCTCAGATCCATCTGATGAGTCTTCTCCATCATTTCCGTCCTCAAGGACGTGGCTGAGGAACTCTTGAAGCGTGATTGGAGTCCGCGCCTTCTGATTATACTCTTCCAGCGCGTCAATCTGCTTTTGTAGGTCCGTACGCTTGTCGCCAGGCTTCACGGACTTCTTGGATTTCTTCTTCTTTTTCGAAGATTTTGACGGCTGGATGTGAATACTTTGGCTATCACCACCAATCTTTGGAGTTGGGCGCGGCTTCAGCATTCCTTCGATGATCTGGGGTTCCAGCGGATTTTTCCACCTGATCGTCGGGCATGTTTGGAGATCATTCAGCATTCTTTTGGTTTTGGCTGAAAGAACGACCTCCCATGGAGCTTCTTCAAGAAAAGAGCACGTTGCCCTCGGTGTGTCCATCTTCTTAGGAGTGTGCGATTGTGGTGGGCTTACTTTCCACTTCTCAGACAACGCAAACTTGCCTTGTTGGTACTGATCCTCGATCCATCCCTTAAAGACGAAGCAATCTTTGATTGGATGGCTTACCGTCTGGTGGTAAGGGCAATAATTGGAATTATTCACTTCGCCGGTTTGCAATGGTCGTTTTGGATTCGGCAAATTGATAAGCCTGTTGCGCATCGCTAGCTCGAACAGCCTCTTCGTTTTATCTCGCGAGAATGAGTAAGGGCGCTTCATTTTCTCATTATAATAGCGCCGTCTCTCTTCCAGTTGATCCGCTAGCTTTGGAGCACTAGGCTGTTGTTGGGTATTTGCAACGAAGGTCGCCTTCCCTTTACCCTTTTCATTCCGCGGCTCTGGCTTCGGAGGAGACGGTCTGTGACCCATCTGATCCATCTGGGCTAGCTTGTCAATTAAAGCCTGAAACGTGTTCGGTTTGAAGAACATCATGAACCGCGAAATAATTGCATAAGGGTCTAGAGTGCCCACGAACATGCCCACCGCTGGTGCTTCTTCGATGCGTTGTTCGCACTTCGACCACAGATTTCGCCATCGAATTGCGTATTGAACCCAAGTTTTGCCTGACTTCACCCTTGCATTGATCAACGCCGTTATTGGGGTGCGTTCGCTGGCACTCGCGAATCGCTGGGTGAATAACAACTCCATCTCTGCGAAAATTTTGACGGAGTCGTTTGGAAGCTCGGAGTACCACTCAAATGCAGTCTCCGACAAGCTGCCGACGAATTGACGGAGCAAAAGCTTATCATCGCCCCCGGTGTTGCCACACAGAGCTCTGAACTGGGCGACGTGCTGGTGGGGATTGCCTGTCCCCTTGTATACATGGAATTTGGGGATCGTGTAGCCTGGCGGGTACTTTATCTGATCATTCCATCCTGGATACGGTCGCCCAGTTTTGATAACTTGGCCGGCTGTTTCATTTACCTGGTGAACTCTTATTTGCTGAGCAATATAGTCATCCAAGGAAGCTTTAGAGATCGTCTCCTCCTTGGCTGTTGACAGAGCCGGCAGAGGATTCGATGTTTCTCCTCTGTCATTTCCAATTATTACTGGAGGATCTTCGGCTGGGGGATCCGGCTGGATCATCATGCCCACCATGTCTTAGAACAGAAGGGCCATTTGCTTTATATTGGCCGCTTGTTCCGCAGCCTCTCTGTCCTTCTTCTCAAGCATTCTCCGAAGGTATTCAGCATCAGTTTCCTGATCACGGCGCTGCTCCGTGGATGTTTCCGGGTTTTCCTTTAGCCCGGTGAGTGCGGCCATCGCAGTCAGCATCTCCTGAAGCTTCTGCTGCTGTTGTTCCTGAGCTCTTGTGATGGATCGGGTGAGTGGTCGGTGGCCCGTAGAAGCGCGGCTATCCTCTTTCCCGGATGCCATACAGACAGTATGCACCACCATGCCCCTAGACTTAGGGCCTTTGGGCTCAGCGCCTTTGGCATTTTTCGCAGGCATGAGGATTTTCTCCGGCCTTCTCCTCTTGTAGGCGGTCGAAGTTGCCCAAGTAGCCGTCACCTTCTGTGACTTAACCGGACGGTCTTCTTCCTGTCGGACCTTCAGCTTCTTCTACCGGCGGGGATAGTCTTGATCCACCACCGACTCTCGGACTTGTCGCCAGATTTTGTAAACTTTGGAAGACAGCCGTTGAGGGGACTGCTTCGGCTTTATTTCTGTGACAGTCTCCACCGGTAGCGGAGATCTTTTCAGTACGGCAGTAAGCGAATTCCTGCGTACTTTGTTCAGCAACTCAAAACTGTTCCCGGTTGGGACAGCAGCATTAATTTCCACCGTTGGAGCTGGTAGAGTTAGCCCAGAAGGGGTGTTGTCCCCGGCCTTCCTTACCCGGCACCAGTGGCGACGTCGAGCGTGTCGAGCTGATGGAGTTGGCTCGGTGACGTGGATGGCCTTATCTTGCCCCCTGTTCAGGTAAGGGGTTGTTGCTGGTGTCAGCCTATTGAAAACTGACGTCCTTTGAGAAGCGGTAGCGGGAGTGGGAGTTGGGACAGTCAGTCTTGTAAAGACTGACCCCTTGGCAGGAGAAGCCGCCTTGACGACTTCAGGAGCAGGGTTGGTTACTTTCTTCGGAATAACCTTTTCTTGAGGTGCAGGCTTCATCATGGACCCTCCTGAACTTTTACCTAACCTGGAGAAGACCGAGGCGCCGGTGTTGGACGACCCGTCGAGAAGGGCCGTAGTAGCTGTAAGCCAATCGAAGACCAACTTCTTGGGAACTTCCGGCGTTGGCATAGGAATGGTGAAGCTCGTTGGCGGGAGCATGGTCCCGAAAAATAATCCTGTGGTGATTTGAGTGACCTGTTCCACTGGCATCATGAACAGGGAAGCAGCTTGGGGCCCGTAGGCTATGCCCCCAGTTGAGGCAGGACGCGGGTTGCAGTTGCATGTAGAACACTTTGAGCAGGTGAACGCCATTAATCCTTTGCTTTCTGCACCAAGAAAAACGCCAAATCTTAGTACCTCGAAACCCAAGGGCAACCATTAGCAAACCGCGATTGGTTCGCGAACATGACACACGAAGTGTGGAGTGGAAAGAGGAAAAGGTCCCACCGGGCGTGCCAAAATCTGTTCCCCTCCGAATCACGGAGACGCGACCACGTAGGTCCGTCTTACCTGAAATTCGGGGCAGATGATAATTGGTGCTATCCGTCCACCTCTCCGAAGATGCTAAGTTGATTTATGGCACCATGTATTGAAGGTTTAAACGGATGCGGCCGATGTAGCAGACTTCGTCAGATTCCCTTTCATTTGAGGGTTTTTTTATTGTGGGGACGCTTTTCCCTGCAGGCGCAAGCCCCTGCAGTTAATTATGCTACCGCATCGCGGTAACAACTTTCTCCATCTCCAGATGGTCACTTCGTGTCGTGGGTGTTTGTTTTGTGTTTGGCTTCCCGTGGATTGTATACGGAGACTAAATTATGTTGTCGCCCGTAGGGCGTGGACTAGTCCAAATCCGTATCTTTCTTAGATTTGGGTTTGGGGGGGTTGTGTTTAAGGATACGTTAACCTTATTTGGGGCTAAGATCAACTTAAACGTTTGTTAAGGACACGTTAGTCTAATTTTAGACTAAGATCGACTTAACGGGATCGTTTAGATCCGACAAGAGAGCAATTGGGCTCTATTGTTTAGTTTAATGACATTGCAGTCGATAATCAGTTTAAGGACATTACGGTCCAATGTTAGTTTTAAGACATTGTGGTCGAGGTTAAGGACATCATAGTCCATGGATTCAAGGACTCCACAGTCCGTTATTAGTTTTAAGACATCACGGTCGAGGTTAAGGACATCATAGCCCATGGGCTTAAGGACCCCACAGTACAGTGTTAGTTTTAAGACATCACGGTCGAGGTTAAGGACATCATAGTCCATGGGCTTAAGGACCCCACAGTCCGATGTTAGTTTTAAGACATCACGGTCGAGGTTAAAGACATCATAGTCCGTGAGTTTAAAGACCTCACAGTCAAGGTTAAAGACATCATAGCCTGTGGGTTTAAGGACCCCACAGTCCAATGTTAGTTTAAAGACATCACGGTCGAGGTTAAGGACATCATAGTCCATGGGCTTAAGGACCCTACAGTTCGATGTTAGTTTTAAGACATCACGGTCGAGGTTAAGGACATCATAGTTCATGAGTTTAAGGACCCCACAGTCCGATGTTAGTTTTAAGACATCACGGTCGAGGTTAAGAACATCATAGTCCATGAGTTTAAGGACCCCACAGTCCATGAAATGTATGGTTGTCGGGACCCATCACCTCTTTGAAGACATTGAGGAATTACAACGACAAATATCAAAGGAGTGAAGAGATGTACCCTTGAACCCAGGTGGATTAAATGATCTATAGCCTAGTTTGGAACTAAGACCAATTAATTATATTATGAGCACATTGGCTCAGTTAAGTCTGAATTGAGGACTTATGGCCTTCTTGGGCTAAGTCCAATCAAGTTTGGAATATTGGCCCTCTGTTGGTCCATTGAAGGGGAGGCTTTGCCTTTAGAAAATTAGCCAATTGGGCTGAAGTTAGTGTTCAACACTAAAGAACAATAGTGTTAAACACTGGTAATAAGATTATCAAATTAGTGTTTAAACACTAGAAATGTGATTCTCAAATTAGTGTTAAACACTAACAGATAACAGTGTTAAACACTGGCAACAAAATTATCAGATTAGTGTTAAACACTAGAAGAGGGAGGGATCACGTGGGAGCACGTGATAGCATCAAAAAGTGGGGCCAGATCCCCTTATGTTGTTCTCAGGATATTCAGATAAGTGTTAAACACTTTTGGTCTTTAGGCCATCACGTGTGGGCACGTGATGGGCTTCCAGTCATTGATTATTAAAGCATTTTACTAGGGGTCACGTGGGGACACGTGAGGGAGCCCAAGAATGGTTCTGCCTTTGGATTTGTTCTCTTTTGTTTTGAGGGTCACGTGGGAACACGTGAGGCATTGCCTCCGAGCTTTTTTCCTTCTTATTTTAGGGATCTCTTCAGGGGTCACGTGGGGCCACGTGACCTTAGTCTTTTGCATGCATGGAGATCCTTCAAGTCTCTTTATTTTTTTTAGAATTGAATTCTTTTATAGGGTTTAACCCTAATTATGATTTTGGAGGAATTAAATTCCTATTGTGAAAGAATTAAATTCTCAATTAGGGTTAAACCCTAATTCTGTCCATCTTGAAGGAATTAAATTCCTATAATTGTAGGAGAATTAAATTCTCAGATAGGGTTTAAACTTCAATTTCATCATGAAGGAATTAAATTCCTGTAAGTTTGGGAGAATTAAATTCTCATATAGGGTTAAACCCTGATTTTGTTTTAGGAGAATTAAATTCTCTAAACTCAATTCTCTCTCTAAGTTTTGGATCTGTATGGCAGGATCTCAACCCGATGAGAATTAAATTCTCATCTTATGGGGAGATGTGCTCTATGCAGATCTTCAACCAGAAGAAGAACTAAGTTCCTTTTTTGTAGAAGAGTTAAACTCTTAGATTTGAGAATTAAATTCTTTGTTTGAAGTTTTGATCCCCTTTCTTTTCTTACCTAGGTTTTTCTTTGTAGAGAATTAAATTGTCCTTTCTTTTTCTCTCTGAAATTTTAAGATTCCAAAGCTCTCTCACCAAAACTCTCTCCCTTCTTCTTCTCTTCTCTTGGCTCCTATTTATAGGAGGAGGAAAAGAATCAATTTGTTTAGCAAATCTTTCATTGAAAATTTTTGTTTGTTTTCATAATTAATATGAGCCTTTAGATTATTAAGTGAATTTTATTCACCGTTGGATTTTCAATCCAAAGATATTCTGTTTGTTATTTCTGGTGAGATTTATGGAAATCTTTCCTTGTTTAAGATTTTTCCATAAACCGGTGATATTTAATCACCCCTGGATTTTTAATTCAACGGTTCTCCTTAATCCTTTTCCATTTGGAAAGATTTTGGAGAAATTCAGAATTTTAACTCAATTAAACTGTAAGGCTTTCAAAGCCTGTCACGTGCTGACACGTGACACTTGGTCACGTGTGAGCACGTGACCCCTGGTCACGTGTGAGCACGTGACCCCCGTTGAGGTATTTTCTGGTTTTTAGAATTAAATTCTATTTAAGCTGCAGGGCTTTCAAAGCCTATCACGTGCTGACACGTGACCCTTTGTCACGTGTGAGCACGTGACCCCAATTGAGTCCTCTTTCAGCCGTTTATTTTCGTTTCTCGTCTCTGTATAGTGAGATTTTAACCATCACGTGTCATCACGTGACCCTTGGTCACGTGTGAACACGTGATACCTCATTGAGGTAATTCCTGATCTTTTAATTAGGAAACAGCCGTGACTCGTCAGGCGTAGTATTTTTTCAGGAAGCGACCGTTTATTGGCCTGAAAGGTCTATCACCATGCATGTCCATGAGTAGGTAGGCACCACCCTGGTAAAATTTATCTATGACATACGGGCCTTCATAGTTCGGCTCGAATTTCCCCCGCTTGGCACGATTGGGGATCATAGGTCTTTTGACCACTAGTACGAGTTCGCCTTGGCGGAATGTATCCTAGTCAATCTCTCATATGAGCGCGTCATCTTTGCTTTATAGGCCTCCAGATTTTGCTGCGCCATGAGCTTGGTGTTTACCCCAATCAGAGCAAAGCTCTACTTTGAAAATTTAAACTTTAATAAATGAAGCAACGCTTCAGATCCTCTGCGCTGCGCGCAGGGCGCCACGTGTCAAAATCAGACACGCCAGCGCAGAGAGCGCAGCGCCCAAGGCAGCGCGCCCAGTTAGAGCAAAGCTCTATTAAAAAAACAAAAGGAAGCAACGCTTCAGTTGCGCAAGCACTGCGCTGCGCAGTTGCGTTGCGCTTTGCGCTGCACGACACGTGTCAGCGCAGTTGCGCTAGCGCAGTTGCGCCGCGCTTTGCGCTGCGCGATACGTGTCAGGGCAGATGCGCTAGCGCAGTGGCGCTGTGCTGTGCGCTGCTTGACACGTGTCAGCGCAGATGCGCTAGCGCAGTGGCGCTGCGCGACACATGGCAGCGCAGATGCGCTAGCGCAGTTGTGCTGCGCTGTGCGCTGCTTGACACGTGTCACGCGCTGGGGCATTTGCGCCAAACAGAATTGAAATTTTAGAGGAATCTTTCTGTTCTTATTAAAACAAGAAGATTTTTTTCTGTAAAACAGAAGCCCTTGGATCAAAGATCCAACGGTGGGGAAACTTCCCCAAATCACTCAGAAAAAGATCTCGTTAACAAATTCAACAAACTGATGGGCACTATATAAAGACCCCTAGACCTCAAATCAAAGGCATGAACATTATCATTGAGAACTCTGAAGAATTGGAGAGAATTCCTCAAGAACAAAAAAGGTAAAAACCTTTAGAAAAAAGAGAAAATTCTCTTAAAAGAAAACAAATCATTAATCTGAGAAGAAGATCAATGATAAAATGAAAAATAAGTAATAATAGTGCTTTGCACTTTGCTTATGAACTATTGGTTCTCTGAGATCAAGAAAAATAAGAAACACTTGTTTTCTTTGATCTAAATTGGATCAAGAAATTAAATAGTGCTTTGCACTTCTTTTATGAACCATTGGTTCTAGAATCTAAAAGATTCTCAAGATAATAGTGCTCTGCACTTGCAAATCTGCGCTGTTGCGCTCTTGGGTTGGCGCAAGCCACCAGAGAGCGCCACGTGTCAACGTCTGAACCATCTGCGCCTTGCTCTATGGAATCGGCGCAACTCACCAGAGCGCGCCACGTGTCTGCAGCGCAAGCACAGCGCATTGGCGCAGCGCACTGCACTTGCATGACACGTGTCAACACCATAAGCGCTTGCGCTCAATGATTGGCGCAAAGCGCCTGACAAATGCAATGCATTTCTTTTGCTAAAGGGCCAGGCCCAAGTTAAAAAGACCTAGCAGGCCAGAATAAATTGCAAAGCAATAAAAATGGTAGAGCCCAAGTAAAATTGATGCTCTGCATCATTTATAAATGGGCAGAGCCCAAAACAAATTGATGCTCTGCATCCTTTATGGGCAGAGCCCAAACAAAAATAAAATGTAATGCAATGCATTATTTAAATGTGGGCAGGCCTAGTAGGCCGAAGATAAATAAAGGCATTGAATATTTTTCAACTGGACTTAGCCCAATCATGGCCGTAAGTCCTCAAACTAAATTGACCGAGCACAACCACTCTCCTAAATCAATTTACAACCTGTTCAAGGGTACATCTCCGAGCTCCTCTGACACCTATCGTTGTAATCCTTCAACGACGTCAGAGAGGTGACGGGTCCCGACGACCACACATCAATATGGACTGCGGGGTCCTTGAACTCGTGGACCGAAACATCCTTAAACTAATGATGGACCACCACGTCCCTAAACTGGCGATGGACCGAAATGTTCTTAAACTAATGACGGACCGAAACGTCCTTAAACTAATAATGGACCACCACGTCCCTAAACTGGCGATGGACCGCAATGTCTTTAAACTACCTATGGACCACCACGTCCCTAAATTGTTACAATAGAGCCTCCAAATGCTCTTTTGCCGGATCTAAATGGTCCCGTTTAAGTTGATCTTAGCCCCAAACACGGCTAACGTATCCTTAAACATTCAAATAGACTATAAAACTCCAAATCAACTTTGGTTCAAGGGTACATCTCTGAACTCCTCTGACACCTATCGTTGTAATTCTTCAACGACGTCAGAGAGGTGACGAGTCCTGACGGCCATATAATAAATGGATCACTACGTTAAGTTGATCTTAGTCTCGAAACAAGACTAACGTATCCTTAACGAACGTTTAAGTTGATCTTAGCCTCAATACGGCTAACGTATCCTTAAACTAAAAACACCAAACCCAAATCTAAATAAATACGGATTTGGACTAATACACATCCTACGGGCGATGACATAACTTAGTCTCCGTATACAATCCACGGGCAACCACAAACAAAACAAACACCCACGACATGAAGTGAAATTCTGGAGAAGGAGAAAGTTGTTACCGCGATGCGGTAGCGTAATTAACTGCAGGGGCTTGCGTCTGCAGAGAAGAGCGTCCCCACAATCAAAAACCCCTCAAGTGAGGGGGAATCTGATGAAGTCTGCTACATCGGCCGCATCCGTCTAAACCTCCGATACACGGTGTCATAAATCAACTTGGCATCTTCGGAGAGGTGGACGGATAAAACCATATAGCATCTGCCCCGAATCTCAGGCCTAGACGTCCTAACGTCTCCGCCGCCATTCAGAGGGGAACAGATTCTGGCACGCCCGGTGGGACCTTTTCCTCTTTCCACTCCACACTTCATGTGTCGTCTTCGCGAACGAATCGCGGTTTGTTAATGGTTGCTTTTGGATTTCAAGCTACTAAGATTTAGTCTTTTACCTGGCAAAGAAATCAAGCATCAATGCCTCAAATTGCTCGAACTGCTCAAAGTGCCAATGCAACCGACGCTCTGCCTTACCTGGAGGCGTAGCATATGGGCCTCAAGCGGCCTCCGTCCTTACTATGCCCGTGGAGAAAATGACTCGAGCCACCACCGGCCTGTTCTTCGGGACCATGATCCCGCCAGCAAGCTTCACCATCCCTGTGCCCGCACCGGAATCTTCAAGAAAGTCGGTCTTCGATCGACTTGATACTCCCACGGCCCCTCTCAACAGGTCGTCCAATTCTTCAGTCTTCACCAGGCTGAGCTCGAGCACCAAAGGGCCTATCAAGAAGCCCATAACACCTGAGGCGGTCATCCCAAAGAAGACGGCTTCTCTTGAAGTCGCCAAGACGGCTTTTCCTGTCAAAGAGTCAGTCTTTGCAAGGCTGACTATTCCCACTCCCATTCAGAAATCTGCTTTTGACCGCTTGGACACAACTCCTCAACGGACGTCAGTCTTCAATAGGCTGACACCGGCAACAGTCCCTCGCCTGAACAGGGGGCAAGAAGAAGCTGTCTCTGAACCAATACCGACAACTCGTCATGCTCGACGTCGCCACTGGCGCCGAGTAAGGAAGGCTGGGGGCAACTCCCCCTTGGGGCTAACTCCACCCGCTCTAATGGTGGAAGTTGATGCTGCTGTTCCAACTGGGAACAGCTTTGAACTGTTAAGGAGGGTGCGTAAGAATTCTCCAACTGCTATGCTGAAAAGATCTCCTCTACTTGCGGAGAGGGTTACAGAAATAAAGCTGGAGCAGCCCCCTCAACGGCTGTCCTCCAAAATTTACAAGGTCTGGCGGAGGGTCCAAGACTCCATAATCGACCAAAATCACTTTCGCAACAGAAAAGGGCAAAAGTGCAAGAAGAAAAGAACCGTCCGAACAAACAGCAAAGGACGACCACCACCAGGGTGCCTGCTGCAACGGTCCCCTCAACTTCAACGGCCCATAAGAGAAGGAGGCCAGAGAAAATTCCCACGCTCGCGGCAAATACCAAAGGCGGTGAGCCTAAACGCCCTAAGTCCGGGGGCATCATGGTCCATACCGTCTACGTGGCGTCGGGGAAGGAAGACAGTCGTGCATCTACAGGTCATAGACCGCTTACACGGTCAATGACCAAGGCTCAGGAGCAACAGCAAAAGCTCCAAGAAATGATGAACGCGATGGCCGCACTCACTAGGCCAAAAGAAAGCCCCGAAGCGTCCTCGGATGAACGCCAGGAGCAAGAAACTGACACAGAATTCCTTCGTCGGATATTGGAGAAGAAGGATAAAGAGGCTGCTGAACAAGCAGCCAATATAAAGCAAATGGCCCTCCTGTTCCAAGACATGGTGAGAATGATGATCCAACAAGATCCTCAAGTTGAAGATCCCCCGATCGTCCTTGAAGACGATAGGGGAGAAACGTCAAATCCTCCACTGGCTTTGTCAACAGCCAAGGAGGAGGCAATCTCCAAAGCTGACCTGGACGAATATATAGCCCAGCAGATACGGGTTCATCATGCGACTGAGGCAGCCGGTCAGATCGTCAAAACAGGACGACCATATCCGGGCTGGTATGATCAGGTACAGTACCCGCCGGGCTATACAATACCTAAGTTCCACATATATAAAGGGACAGGGAATCCGCATCAGCATGTCACCCAATTCAGGGCCTTATGCGGCAATACTGGAGGCGATGACAAATTGATGCTTCGCCAATTCGTCGGCAGCTTGTCAGAAACAGCGTTCGAATGGTATTCCGAACTCCTGAACGATTCTGTCAAGACGTTCGCTGAAATGGAGTTGCTATTCACTCAGCGATTCGCGAGCGCCAGCGAACAGGCCCCGATAGCAGCGTTGATTAATGCCGGGGTAAGGCCGGGCGAAACGTGGGTTAAGTACGCTGTACGCTGGCGAAACTTGTGGTCGAAATGCGAACAACGCATTAAAGAAACGCCCGCGGTGGGCATGTTCGTGGATACCCTAGACCCTCATGCCACTATCTCACAGTTCATGATGTTCTTTAAGCCGACCACATTCCAGGCTTTGATCGACAAGCTGGCCCAGATAGATCAAATGGGTCACAGACCTTCTCCCCCGAAGCCAGAACCGCGGAACGACAAGGGTAAAGGGAAGGCAACCTTCGTTGCGAATGCTCAGCAACAACCCAGCACCCCAAAGCTAACGGATCAATCGGGAGAGAGACGGCGGTTCTATATTGAGAAAATGAGGCGCTCCTACTCATTCCCACGGGATAAGACGAAGTGGCTGTTCGAGCTGGCTGTGCGCAACAGGCTTATCAACTTGCCGAATCCAAGGCAACCGCCACAACCCAACGAGGTGAATAACCCCAATTATTGCCCTTATCATCAAACGACAAGCCATCCGATTGAGGATTGCTTCGTCTTCAAGGGATGGATTGAAGAACAATACCTACAAGGCAAGTTTGCCCTATCTGAAAAGTGGAAGGTAAATCCACCACAGCCGCACACTCCAAAGAAGACAGACATGATGAGGGCAGCTTGTTCTTTTGTCAAGGACGAAAACGATGGAGAAAACTCATCAGACGAATCCGAAGACTACATAGCGACTTGTCATGTGATCTCTCATTCACTAGCGGATGATGAAGAGGCTGCTTGTGCCGAGAAACCAAGGGCGAACCCTGATCCGGAAATTCTACGGCCGTCAGATGAGTTGATCGATATCTTCCTAAATGAAATTCGTCTGAAAGCAAAAGCCAATCAAGAGCGTGAGATGGCCATACTGAAAAGAGCCAAGACACTCCCGTCAAATCAAAAGCCATCCACTGCAGATAAAAACAAATTCAAGACGAGGAAAAGGTTCGCCAAAGCCCTATCAGCGGGAATGAAGCTACCACCCTCTGAAGAAAATACTTTCGGTGGAGTAAAGATGCATCCTAACTTCTGCTTATATCATCAGAAGATCATACATCCTACTGAAGACTGCGAATCCTTTAACTGTTGGTGGCAAGGGTATGTCGCCCAAAAGAAACACTTCGACAGGACAAAGTGTGAAGCTCGTAGACGTCGAAAAAATGCGATAGATGAGCGCAAAAGAGCCGCCGCCGACTGTCATGTAGCCGACTCCAAGGGATCGCAAATTATCACCTTTAGAAGCGACTCTGAGGAAGAAGCTGCCCTCAACCCTCTCCTCAAGGAATCTATTTCGAAAATGAAAGAATTGAGGAGTCGCGAGAACGTTCAGCCGTGCAATCGCATGCTACTCGAAAAAAATCCCGGCCCTGTAAACAAAGGATCGAGCACAAAAGATAAAGGAAAGGAAAAAACAGCCCTCGAGGCTGACAGTCAACAGCAATCGAGTGGCCCTAGACCGTTTGTTCGCCAAAACAATCTACGACCACGCCTATCCCTCGAAGAGAGGTTGAAACGTCCTTACTCATTTCCCCAGGGTGAAACAAGGAGGCTGTTCGAAGTGGCAGTGCATAACAGGCTTATCACTCTACCGGAACCGAAACACCAGCTGCAACTGAATGACGTCAGCGATCCTAATTATTGCCTTTACCACCAAGTATTGGGTCATCTGATCGAAAACTGCTACACCTTCAAAAACTGGGTTGAAGACAAACACCAGCAGGGAAACTTCGCGCTGTTTGAAGACTGTAAGGTGAGCCCACCATAGCCTCATGCTCCTAAAAAGGTGGATACGCTGGGGGCATCATGCTCATTCATAGAGAAAGCCCCTTTGACCGAAAAGTCAATAAACTAGATGTTCGCCTCAAATACGGCGACGGCGGAGCGAAACGTCCATAAACTAATAGCGGACCACAACGTCCTTAAACTAACGGAGGACCACAATGTCCTAAAACTAGCTGACGACCAACGTCTCTAAACTACTACAGCAACATCCTCAGGCTAAACAAAAAAAAACGGTATGTCCATAAGCAAAAAAGGGCACGGATGAAAACCCGAAAGGGCTCCATGAGTAAAAACAGCAGGGCTACCTGCGAGTGTTCGTGAAAACCCGAAAGGGCGCGACCTCGTTAAAAAAAACGGTATGTCCATAAGCGAATTGGGTACAGATGAAAACCCGAAAGGGCTCCGTGAGTAAAAACAGCAGGGCTACCGGCGAGTGTTCGTGAAAATCCGAAAGGGCGCGACCTCGTAAAAAAAAGATGAAGAAAAGAAAATAAAAAGAATAAAAAAAAACGGTATGTCCATAAGCAAAACGGGCACGGATGAAAACCCGAAAGGGCTCCGTGAGTAAAAACAGCAGGACTACCGGTGAGTGTTTGTGAAAACCCGAAAGGGCGCAATTCGTTAAAAGACACTTATAGGGTCCTTTCGACCTTGTAAGGAGAAACCACCCGCGTGAGATCCTTACGACTCACAAGGGAACAACACACTTAGGGATCCCCACGATCCCTAAAGAGAAAATACACTTGCGAGATCCTCACGACTCGTAAGGAGAACCCTCTTATGAGACCCTCACGGCTCATAAGATTTGAAAGTCTTAAGTTACAGAGACCTAAACCTGTGCTTAAGCAACCCCCACAACTTCCGATATTGCCCTACAAGTGGTCTAATACTGGCTCTTGTATACAATCCATGGGCGCGAATAAACATTTCCCTAATCAAGTCCCATCCGAAACTGGGGATATGTTCGCATCACAAACAACCCTTATAAGTCCTCTCGACTTACAAGAAGAAAATCCTCCTGTAGGATCCTTACGACTTACAAAGGAACAAACACTTAGGAATCCTCACGATTCCTAAGGAGAAAATACACCTACAAGATCCTCACGACTTGTAGGGAGAAATAACTTTGTGAGACCCTTACGGCTCATAAAGTCAATAGCCTTAGTCGACAGGACCTTAACCCTGTTCGCTAAGCCATCTTTGATCGACATCGACAGAGGCAAATGATGATTCGCTCCTGGCAATATCCCAGTTGTAGCGGTGCTGATGCCGAAATCGGTGTCTAATTGCAGGATTACGGTGAAAAGCCGGTAGGCCGCACATGCATACGAAATAGCCGAAATGATAGGGCAACTTGCAATAAAAATTAGCAAGTAAGAATGTATGCATGAAATAGCAGAAATGATGGGGCAATTCGCAGTAAAAAGCAGCGAGTAAAAATAAAATAAATAGCCGAAATGATAGGGCACCGCGAAAAATAGCCAAAATGATAGGGCAATCGTGACCTTCGCGATATAAAAGCTGAAATGATAGAGCATCGCGGAAAAAGAAACAAAATGAAAAATGAAATTTATTCCCTACAGGTGATGTTACATCACACCCTGTATACAATCCAAGGGCGTAAACAAAGAAGGGATCATACTCCTCTCCCAGGTTTCATCATAAGAAGAAGCCAAATCTCGACGGGTCGCAAATGACCTAGAGGTCATCTCAACACTCGTCTCGTAACAACGGATACAACTTCAAGCGAAGCGGAACAGCGGAAACTCCCAGTTCCATGGCTCGGCGATATCCTGATCACCGAAAAGTCAAATCCCAATTCCGTGAAATGTGAATAAAATCAAAAAATTTCCTGGCTACGTGAAACGCGGCTTATGTCAATCCTAACCCCGTGTGAAGCATCCAGAGCAAAAATTCCTGGCTACGTGGAACGCGGCTTATATCAATCCTGACCCCGTGTGAAGCATCTAGAGCAAAAATTCCTGGTCCTCGCAGAGCACGGCAGTGAACCCGTGCGAAGCATCCAGAGCGGAACCTAATCCTCGCCGAACACGGCAGTGAACCCGTGGGAAGCATCTAGAGCAAAAATTCCTGGCTACGTGGAACGCGGCTTATGTCAATCCTGACCCCATGTAAAGCATCCAGAGCAAAAATTCCTGGCTACGTGGAAAGCAGCTTATGTCAATCCTGACCCCGTGTGAAGCATCAAGAGCAAAAATTCCTGGCTACGTGGAAAGCGGCTTATGTCAATCCTGACCCCATGGAAAGCGTCCAGGGCGGATCCTGGTCTTCGCAGAGCACGGCAGTGAACCCTTGCGAAGCATCCAGATTGGAACCTAGTCCTCGCCGAACACGGCAGTGAACCCGTGGGAAGCAGCTAGAGCAAAAATTTCTGGCTACGTGGAACGTGGCTTATGTCAATCCTGACCCCGTGTGAAGCATCAAGAGCAAAAATTCCTGGCTACGTGGAACACGGCTTATGTCAATCCTGACCCCGTGTGAAGCATCCAGAGCAAAAATTCCTGGCTACGTGGAACGCGGCTTATGTCAATCCTGACCCCGTGTGAAACATCCAGAGCAAAAAATTCCTGGCTACGTGGAACGCGGCTTATGTCAATCCTGACCCCGTGTGAAGCATCCAGAGCAAAAATTCCTGGCTACGTAGAACGCGGCTTATGTCAATCCTGACCCCGTGTAAAGCATCCAGAGCAAAAAATTCCTGGTCCTCGCAGAGCACGGCAGTGAACCCGTGCGAAGCATCCAGAGCGGAACCTAGTCCTCGCCGAACACGGCAGTGAACCCGTGGGAAGCATCTAGAGCAAAAATTCCTGGCTACGTGGAAAGCGGCTTATGTCAATCCTGACCCCGTGTGAAGCATCCAGAGCAAAAATTCCTGGCTACGTGGAAAGCGGCTTATGTCAATCCTGACCCCATGGAAAACGTCCAGGGCGGATCCTGGTCCTCGCAGAGCACGGCAGTGAACCCGTGCGAAGCATCCAGAGCGGAACCTAGTCCTCGCCGAATACGGCAGTGAACCCGTGGGAAGTATCTAGAGCAAAAATTTCTGGCTACGTGGAACGCGGCTTATGTCAATCCTGACCCCGTGTGAAGCATCCAGAGCAAAAATTCCTGGTTACGTGGAACGCGGCTTATGTCAATCCTGACCCCGTATGAAACATCCAGAGCAAAAAATTCCTGGCTACGTGGAACGCGGCTTATGTCAATCCTGACCCCATGTGAAGCATCTAGAGCAAAAATTCCTGGCTACGTGGAACGCGGCTTATGTCAATCCTGACCCCGTGTGAAGCATCCAGAGCAAAAATTCCTGGTCCTCGCAGAGCACGGCAGTGAACCCGTGCGAAGCATCCAGAGCAGAACCTAGTACTCACCGAACACGGCAGTGAACCCGTGGGAAGCATCTAGAGCAAAAATTCCTGGCTACGTGGAACGTGGCTTATGTCAATCTTGACCCCGTGTGAAGCATCCAGAGCAAAAATTCCTGGCTACGTGGAATGCGGCTTATGTCAATCTTGACCCCGTGTGAAACATCCAGAGCAAAAAATTCCTGGCTACATGGAACGCGGCTTATGTCAATCCTGACCCCGTGTGAAGCATCCAGAGCAAAAATTCCTGGTCCTCGCAGAGCACGGCAGTGAACCCGTGCGAAGCATCCAGAGCGGAACCTAGTCCTCGTCGAACACGGCAGTGAACCCGTAGGAAGCATCTAGAGCAAAAATTCCTGGCTACGTGGAACGCGGCTTATGTCAATCCTGACCCCGTGTGAAGCATCCAGAGAAAAAATTCCTGGCTACGTGGAACGCAGCTTATGTCAATCCTGACCCCGTGTGAAACATCCAGAGCAAAAAATTCCTGGTTACGTGGAACGCGGCTTATGTCAATCCTGACCCCGTGTGAAGCATTCAGAGCAAAAATTCCTGGCCACGTGAAAAGCGGCTTATGTCAATCTTGACCCCGTGGAAAACGTCCAGAGCGGATCCTGGTCCTCGCAAAGCACGACAGCGAACCCGTGCGAAGCATCCAGAGCGGAGCCTAGTCCTCATCGAACACGGCAGTGAACCCGTGGGAAGCATCCAGAGCAACTCCCGACTCCGTGAAATGCGGATAAGGACAACTTCACCCATCACTTGCGGGTCCTCACGACTCGCAAGGGAATAAATTCTCTTGTAAGATCCTTACGACTTTTAAGAGAACGCACTCAGGAATCCTCATGATTCCTAAGGAGAAAATACACCTACGAGATCCTCTCGATCCGTAAGGAGAAAAGTCTCTATGAGACCCTCACGGCTCATAGAGTGGAAAAATCTTAGGCGGCGGATCTGAACCTGCGGCCTAAGCCATCGCTATCTCTTGGAAAAACTAAGTTATCTGCCAATTATGATTAGCAAGTCAACATGCTAAATGAAAGAAGAAAGCGACAGAAAGAACATCTGATTGGCGTTTGATCAAGTACTCGAGACACACTCATTCGTGCATGTGCAAAAGACTCAGAGCGAGAAATAAGACAAGCTGGGATAAAACTTCTTCATTAATATTGCCAAAAATAATTCTTACAATCATAAAGCAGTAAACAAGAAATATTATTATAATGGAATAACCTCAGATCCGGGGCACGGATTGAGGAAGTCAAAAGTAAGGCCATCCAGAGTTCTTCTGGCCTTTCTGATTATCTTTGTGCGCAGCCTCTCGTGCTCCTGGGTGTCAAGATCCTCGGCAAGCCCCCTAGCCTTCGATAAGCAACGATTATCGTCATCTGCTAGAAGACTTGATGAAGAATGTCGACGAGGCTGTTCCGTCGATTCTTCAAGATTAGCCCCGACAGGTGCACTGAATGCACCTTGTCTTCGGCGTCATCCAGCGCATCGAGCGGCATGGCCTCATGGAACCCTGGGAGTGCTCTCCAAATCGCTCCCAGCACGACTTTCAAGAGAGCTGAACGACGAAGAAGCAGCCAACAACGCTTTCGTGAAGGCGACCCATAACCTCCGCACACTGGGTATCTGTAAACTCCTGGTTTTGTTGACGGCCCTATACACGGATGTCTTCATAAGTGATGAACTCGTGCAGGCTATATAGACGCACCGCCATGATACCTGAAGAAAACAGTACAGGGAAATTAGCAAATAATAAGATACAGAAAGTTAAAAGTTAAACTCCTTGAGAGCAATGCTTTGCAGACAGGAGTGACTTCGGTCAAAATCAATTATGAGGAGAATTTGAAGAAAATCCCTTGAGAACATTGAGAGCTTTGCTCTAAGAAGATGATATAATAATAATAATAATATCAAATGCCATCTTTAACTTCCAGGATCCATGAGGAATTCTTAAAAGTTCTTCTGTATGATTTGGAAGGAGCAAAGCTCCATTAATGAATTAAGAAAATACAAGGACAATATTTTAGAGAGCAAAGCTCTATAAATGGAACCCTAATAAGATTCCTTTAATTCTCTTTAGATCCCTTTGGACCTATAGAGCAAAGCTTTGCTAAGTGAAACCCTAAATGGGTTTCCGTTAGATCAGGGATCTATTAAGAGCAAGGCTCTGTTAATTAAAGTTAACTTAATTTAATTTAAATTAATTACCTCAAAAGTTCTAAGAAATTCTAATTCTTAGAGTTCTTAAAGACAAGAGCAAAGCTCTGAAGATAAAAATTTTTGAAGATGATAATCGTCTCTCGAGGACCAAAGGTCCTATTTATAGGCACCAAGCGCCCTTTCAACTTCCGAGAGTTGCCGCGACGGTTGGAATTCTGCCACCGCCGCGCTCACGTTTGGAGCGCCACGTAAGCGCAACGGTGGGGGGACATTTGTTTACCCCAATCAGAGCAGAGCTCTGTTCTAATTCCAAGGCGGGAGACGAAGCAACGCTTTTGTTTCCCCCAATCAGAGCAAAGCTCTACTTTGAAAATTTAAACTTTAATAAATGAAGCGACGCTTCAGATCCTCTGCGCTGCGCGCAGGGCGCCACGTGTCAAAATCAGACACGCCAGCTCAGAAAGCGCAGCACCCAAGGCAGCGCGCCCAGTTAGAGCAAAGCTCTATTAAAAAAAACAAAAGGAAGCAACGCTTCAGTTGCGCAAGCACTGCGCTGCACGACACGTGTCAGCGCGGATGCGCTAGCGCAGTTGCGCTGCACTACACGTGTCAGCGCGGATGCGCTAGCGCAGTTGCGCTGCGCTTTGCGCTGCGCGACACGTGTCAGCGCAGATGCCCTAGCGCAGTGGCGCTGTGCTGTGCGCTGCTTGACACATGTCAGCGCAGATGCGCTAGCGCAGTTGTATTGCGCTTTGCGCTGCGCGACACGTGGCAGCGCAGATGCGCTAGCGCAGTTGCGCTGCGCTGTGCGCTGCTTGACACGTGTCACGCGCTGGGGCATTTGCGCCAAACAGAATTGAAATTTTAAAGGAATCTTTCTGTTCTTGTTAAAACAAGAAGATTTTCTTCTGTAAAACAGAAGCCCTTGGATCAAAGATCCAACGGTGGGGAAAATTTCCCAAATCACTCAGAGAAAGATCTCGTTAACAAATTCAACAAACTGATGGGCACTATATAAAGACCCCTAGACCTCAAATCAAAGGCATGAACATTATCATTGAGAACTCTGAAGAATTGGAGAGAATTCCTCAAGAACAAAAAAGGTAAAAACCTTTAGAAAAAAGAGAAAATTCTCTTAAAAAAACAGATCATTAATCTGAGAAGAAGATCAATGATAAAAAGAAAAATAAGTAATAATAGTGCTTTGCACTTTGCTTATGAACCATTAGTTCTCTGAGATCGAGAAAAATAAGAAACACTTGTTTTCTTTGATCTAAATTGGATCAAGAAATTAAATAGTGCTTTGCACTTCTTTTATGAACCATTAGTTCTGGAATCTAAAAGATTCTCAAGATAATAGTGCTCTGCACTTGCAAATTTGCGCTGTTGCGCTCTTGGGTTGGCGCAAGCCACCAGAGAGCGCCACGTGTCAACGTCTGAACCATCTGCGCCTTGCTCTCTGGAGTTGGCGCAACTCACCAGAGCGCGCCACGTGTCTGCAGCGCAAGCACAGCGCATTGGCGCAGCGCACTGCGCTTGCGTGACACGTGTCAACACCATAAGCGCTTGCGCTCAGTGATTGGCGCAAAGCGCCTGACAAATGCAATGCATTTCTTTTGCTAAAGGCCCAGGCCTAAGTTAAAAAGACTTAGCAGGCCAGAATAAATTGCAAAGCAATAAAAAGGGTAGAGCCCAAGTAAAATTGATGCTCTGCATCATTTATAAATGGGCAGAGCCCAAAACAAATTGATGCTCTGCATCCTTTATGGGCAGAGCCCAAACAAAAATAAAAAGTAATGCAATGCATTATTTAAATGTGGGCAGGCCTAGTAGGCTGAAGATAAATAAAGGCGTTGAATATTTTTCAACTGGACTTAGCCCAATCATGGCCTTAAGTCCTCAAACTAAATTGACCGAGCACAGCCGCTCTCCTAAATCAATTTACAACCGGTTCAAGGGTACATCTCCGAGCTCCTCTGACACCTATCGTTGTAATCGTTCAACGACGTCAGAGAGGTGACGGGTCCCGACGACCACACATCAATATGGACTGCGGGGTCCTTAAACTCGTGGACCGAAACGTCCTTAAACTAATGATGGACCGAAACGTCCTTAAACTAATGATGGACCACCACATCCCTAAACTGGTGACGGACCGAAACGTCCTTAAACTAATAATGGACCACCACGTCCTTAAACTGGCGATGGACCGCAATGTCTTTAAACTACCTATAGACCACCACGTCCCTAAATTGGAACAATAGAGCCTCCAAATGCTCTTTTGCCGGATCTAAATGGTCCCGTTTAAGTTGATCTTAGCCCCAAACACGGCTAACGTATCCTTAAACATTCAAATGGACTATAAAACTCCAAATCAACTTTGGTTCAAGGGTACATCTCTGAACTCCTCTGACACCTATCGTTGTAATTCTTCAACGACGTCAGAGAGGTGACGAGTCCTGACGGCCATATAATAAATGGATCACCACATTAAGTTGATCTTAGTCTCAAAACAGGTCTAACGTATCCTTAACGAATGTTTAAGTTGATCTTAGCCTCAATACGGCTAACGTATCCTTAAATTAAAAACACCAAACCCAAATCTAAGTAAATACGGATTTGGACTAATACACGTCCTACGGGCGACGGCATAACTTAGTCTCCGTATACAATCCACGGGCAACCACAAACAAAACAAACACCCACGACACGAAGTGAAATTCTGGAGAAGGAGAAAGTTGTTACCGCGATGCGGTAGCGTAATTAACTGCAGGGGCTTGCGCCTGCAGGGAAGAGCGTCCCCACAATCAAAAACCCCTCAAGCGAGGGGGAATCTGATGAAGTCTGCTACATCGGCCGCATCCATCTAAACATCCAATACACGGTGTCATAAATCAACTTGGCATCTTCGGAGAGGTGGACGGATAAAACCATATAGCATCTGCCCCGAATCTCAGGCCTAGACGTCCTAACATCTCCGCCACCATTCGGAGGGGAACACCTGGTTTCATCAAGGGCATCGAGCTCCTCAAGCCGAAGGTGGGCATTTTCTTCGTCTGTTAGCTCGTAGTGAACCGCCACTCGTAGAGAGGATAACTCTATCTCAAGGGGGGTACCACTTCTGTGCCAAATACTAACGCATACGGCGTTGTGTTTGTGGCTGTTTTGAACGTAGTTCGATATGCCCAAAGAGCTTCATGCAGTCTCTCGTGCCAGTCCCTCTTATTTCGAGACACCGTCTTTTTCACGATCTTCGTCAAGGTCTTGTTAAAAGCCTCAGCTAGACCGTTAGCTCGGGGATTATAGACCGATGAATATCTCCAGTCTATGTTATGCTGTTGTGCGAAGCAGCTGATCTTGTGGCTTCTATAGGCTGGCCCGTTATCGGAGATAATCCGTCGCGGAGTGCCAAACCGATAAATGACGTGTGTCTTGAAGAAATGGAGAATATTCTCCGTCTTCACTTCCCTTAGCTGTATTGCTTCTGCCCATTTGGAGAAATAATCAGTTGTCGCCAAAATGAATCGATGTCCTTGGGACGATATCGGTTCAATGGGCCCGATTATGTCGGTTCCCCACATTTCGAACAGCCAGCTAGCCACTGTTGGATGTAGTGGATTTGGATGCTGGTAGATAAAGTCCCCGTGAACCTGGCACGA
Source organism: Agapanthus africanus (assembly GCA_030015575.1). Taxonomy (NCBI): domain Eukaryota; kingdom Viridiplantae; phylum Streptophyta; class Magnoliopsida; order Asparagales; family Amaryllidaceae; genus Agapanthus; species Agapanthus africanus. The sequence continues at coordinate 543,029,730 of JASDDO010000024.1, read as the reverse complement.
GTGGCATTGCTTCGCGTATTTGAGGCAGTCCTGAATCATTATGGGCCAATAATAGCCTATCCTTTTGATCTTCAGCTTCATCTTCGGCCCAGCTTGGTGAGAACCGCAGAGTCCGTCGTGAGTTTCTTAGACGACTCTCCTTGCCTCTTCAGGTCCCAGGCATCTTAACCACAGAGAATCAAATGATCTCTTATACAGAGTATCATTGACGAAAGCAAAAGATAGAGCTCGTTTCATAAGCTGATGTCTTGACGACGCATCTTTAGGTGTTCGACGGGATTTGAAGTAGTCTATAAAGACTTCTCTCCAATCCATAGCCTTTTCCTGGTATTTTATTTGTAGGACTGTTTGCTCGGTCGCTCCCTTTTCTTCGAACGACTCCGGAGATATTTCTGCCGATGCAAGAACCCGACGGCTTTGGACGACGACCCTCACATCGTCAAGGTTTTCGTCAGCCAGTTCTTTAGCGAGCTTGGCTAGTTCATCCTCTTTGCTATTTTCCGCACGCGGTATGCTTTCCAGGGTGTAGGAAGAAATTTGAGTCAGCAGTTATTGTACTCTTTCGCCGTACTTTACCAACTCTGGCTTGCACGTCTGATAGTCGCCATTTACTTGACTAACGATCAGTTGGGAGTCTCCGTATATAAGGAGGTTCTCGATTTCCATGTCGACGGCGATCTCAAGACCTGCTATCAAAGCTTCATATTCGGCTTCATTTTTCGTCCTCGGCTCTGTTAAGGAGAAGGCAAAGTGCATTATCCCTCTTTGTGGAGTCACGAAGATGAGGCCTACCCCTGATTTGATTATGGGGGTGCTTTGTTTGCGCTTCTTCATGGAAGATGCCCCATCAAAATAGAGTTCCCACCGGGTATCATTCTCTCTTCTCTCCTCGCCGATCGTGTCAAACGCGTGCTCGTCTGGCAATTCGCAGTTCAAGGGAGATTCGGCAGGTATCGGATGCTCAGCGAGGAAGTCGGCGATGGCCTGGCCTTTCACTGCCTTGAGGGGTCGATAAGTTATCTAGAACTCTATCAAGAGCAGGGCCCATTTAGTGAGTCGTCCCGTTAATATAGCCTTTGACATTAAATATTTGAGAGGATCCACCTTCGATATGAGATGGACCTCATGTGCCAACGCATAGTGTCTGAGCTTTGTTATCGCGAAGATCAATGCCAGACAGTGTTTTTCAATGGGGGAGTAATTGTTTTCTGCCCCCAGGAGAACTCAACTCAAATAGTAGAGGGCTCTCTCCTTCCCTTGGTCGTTCTCTTGTGCCCATAATGCGCCTAGCGAACGTTCGAGGGCTGTTGTATACAGAATGAGAGGTTTTCCTTTGATCGGAGCAGTCAACACTGGAGGATTCTCCAGGTATTGCTTGATTTCGTCTAGTGCGCTTTGGCATTTGCGATCCCAAACGAAAAGGGTTCCCTTCTTCATCAGGTAACTGTAGGGGAGACACTTGCCCAAAAGATTAGCTATAAATTGCCAGATATACGCGAGCTTTCCTTAGAGAGACCGCAACTGCTTGAGAGTTCTTGGCGGAGGCATTTCCATGATCGCCTTGATCTTCGACGGGTCTATCTCGATTCCTCGGTGTCGGATGATGAATTCCAGGAACTTGCCTGAGGACACCCCGAATGCGCATTTGAGAGGGTTCATCTTCAAGTTGTATTTCCGAAGGCGCTGAAACATGATCTTCAGATGCTCTAAATGTTCCTCGTATGATTTGGCTTTAACTATGAGATCGTCGATATAGCATTCGACGATTTCATGTATGAGGTCATTGAAAATCTTTGTTATAGCCCTCTGATAGGTGGCACCGACGTTCTTGAGACCAAAAGGCATCACCTTATAGCAGAATATGCCCAAAGAGGTCCGGAAAGCGGTATGCTTCTGATCCTCGGGATGCATCTTTATCTGATTGTATCCCGATGCCATCCATGAAGGAGAAAACTTCATGAGTGGACGTATTGTCTATCATTAGCTGGGTAACTGGCACTGGGAAGTCGTCCTTCGGGCAGGCTTTATTGAGATCCCAAAAGTCCACACATATGCGCACCGTCCCATTTTTCTTCATCACTAGGATGATGTTGGCTATCCAGTCAGGATACTGAACTTCTTGGATGAAGCCGGAGTCGATTAGCTTCTTGACCTCGGCGTTGATACTCATCTCAAGCTCGAGCCGCATTCTTCTCGGTGCTTGTTTGATCGGCTTGACGTCCGGGGATATTGCCAATTTGTGTACAACAATCTCTGGATCTAATCCTGGCATCTTGGAATAGTTCCATGCGAAGCAATCTTTATGCTGCATGAGCACGTCCTTTAGCGTAGCCACCCTTTCTTCAGACAACAGATCACTGACGAATGTCGGTCGCGGGTCACTTGCCGTCCCGGCTTGTTGCATTGGGGCGGCCCTGAATAAACTATTTCTTCTTCCTCCTCGGTATCACTACCGAAGACCAGAATAGTGATGATAGCTTTGTTCTTCGGTTTGTGACATCTTTCCGTGTTCTCAAAATCTGGTAAGAAGTATTTTGCATCTTCGTACTTGCGGACTTCATTCACGGAGAATGGGTTCAGCTCCCCTGTTACGGTATACTCAACACCATCTTTGAAATACTTCATACACCGATGTTGTGTAGAAGGGATAATGTTGTACTCGTGTAACTAAGGCCTGCCGAGCAAAGCATTGTAGCATGTCTTGGCGTCAGTGACATGAAACTTAATGTCCATGACAAGCAGCCCAAAGCGTAGTGTCAATATCACAGACCTAACCATCCGTGATGAGTGGGAGTCAAACCTGGAGATGGTGATTTTATCACGAGCGAGGTGCTGAACGCTCATGCAGATTTCCTTCAACACTCTCACATTGAGGAGGTTGACGGAGGACCCATTGTCAACCAGGATTTTGCCTGACAGTATCCGGAGAAATAGAGGGGACGGTTATGCTCGCACATTCCGAGGAGGAGATCTTCATTGCCAAAGGTGATATCGGCTGTATGCACTTCTTCCAGCTCGTCTTTCATTTTTTCTTCGGCAAGGAAAGCTTGAAATTGGTCGGGCTCTTGTAATGCCCTTATCAGATAATCTCTCGCCTCTTTGGATAGCAGAAGGGCGTCGAGAATGCTTAGCTGCGAAGGTAGCTTTCTCAAGTGTGCCAGAACGTTGTAATCCACCTTACTTTTCTTTGGCGGGTCCTTAGCTGTCAGCTCTTCGACGGCTTGGTCATCAAGGATGATATCCTTAGGGACCTTTTCTTTCCCTTTATCTTTTCTATTCGACCCACTGTTCGTGGGCCTAAGATTCTTTTCGAGCAGCGTACGATTGCGCAGCTGAATATTTTCACAGGTCTTCGGTTCTTCCTCTTTTCCCGAGGTGGATGCTTTAAAGAGAGGCCAAGAGTCATTTCTTCGTCAGAGTCGCTCCCGAAGGTGAGAACTTACGATCCCCCAGCGTCGACCATGTGACAATTGCCGGTAGTTCTTTTACGCTCCTCGTTCGTATTTCTTTGCTCCCGACGAGTTTTGCGTTTCATCCGCTTGAAATGTTGCCGGTGAGCAACATATCCCTGCCACCATCTTTTAAAAGCGTTGCACTCTTTGGTGGGGTGCGCAATCTTTCGATGATATAAGCAGTAGCTAGGATGTATTTCCGCTTTACCAGGAGTGTTTCCTTCGAAGGGTGGCAGCTTCATTCCCATCGATATGGCTTTGGCGAACCTCTTCCTCGTCTTGAACCTGCTTTTATTTGCGGCGGATGTACTTTGATCTAGTGGGAGTGTTTCAACCCTTTCGTCCAGTCGCCGGCGTTTGGCTTTTTCAAATATGGCCATCTCACGCTCTCGAGCAGCTTTGCTTTTAAGAAGAGCTTCGTCCAGGAATGCATCAATCATTTCGTCTGATGGCCCTAGAAGTTCCGTCTCAGGATCTGCCCCCAGTTTCTCTGTATAAGGAGCTTCTTCATCGTCTATCGATGAGTGAGAGATCACATGGCAGCTTGCCACATAATCTTCAGGCTCATCCGACGAGTCTTCTCCATTGTCATCATCTCCGTCCTCAAGGACATGGCTGAGAAATTCTTGGAGTGTGACTGGAGTCCGCGCTTTTTATTATATTCTTCCAAAGCGTCAATCTGTTTTTGTAGGTCCGTGCGCTTGTCACCAGGCTTCACGGGCTTTTTGGCCTTCTTCTTCTTCGAAGACTTTGACGGCTGGGTGTGAGCGCTTTAGCTATCACCACTAATTTTTGGAGTTGGGCACGGTTTCAGCATTCCCTCGATGATCTCAGGTTCCAGTGGATTTTTCCACCTAATCGCCGGACATGTTTAGAGATCCTTCAGCATTCTTTTATTCTTGGCTGAAAGAACGACCTCCTATGGAGCTTCTTCAACAAAAGAGCACGATGCCCCCGATATGTCCCCCCTTTTGAGAGCATGCGGTTGAGGCGGGCTTACTTTCCACTTCTCAGACAGTGCGAATTTTCCCTGTTGATACTGGTCTTCAATCCAGCCCTTGAAGATGAAGCAATCTTCAATTGGATGGCCTATCGCTTGGTGATAGGGGAAATAATTGGGATTATTAGCCTTACCGGGTTGCAATGGGCGTTTTGGATTTGGCAAATTGATGAGCCTGTTGCGCATTACCAGCTCGAACAATCTCTTCGTTTTGTCCCGGGGAAACAAGTATGGGCGCTTTATTTTCTCATTATAGAATTGCCGTCTCTCATCCAGGTGATCAGTTAGTTTTAGGTCGCCGGGCTGTTGTTGAGCATTTGGAACGAAGGTTGCTTTCCCTTTGCCCTTTTCGTTTCGTGGCTCCGGCTTCGAAGAGGAAGGCCTATGGCCCATCTGGTCCATTTGAGCTAGTTTGTCAATTAGGGCCTGGAACGTGGTCGGCTTGAAGAACATCATGAATTGGGAAATGGTCGCTTGAGGGTCAAGGGTGCCCATGAACATGCCTACTGCCAGCACTTCTTCGATACGCTGCTCACATTTTGACCACAAATTCCGCCATCGTATTGCGTACTGCACCCACGTTTCACCTGGCTTCACCCTGGCATTGATTAGTGCAGTAATCGGAGTACGCTCGCTAGAGCTCATGAATCTCTGCGTAAACAGCAGCTCTATCTCCGCAAAAGTTTTGACAGAATCGTTGGGAAGCTCCGAATACCACTTGAACGCTGTTTTCGACATGCTACCAACAAACTGGTAGAGCAGGAGTTTATCATCACCTTCGGTGTTGCCGCACAGGGCTCTAAATTGAGCGACATGCTGATATGGGTTCCCCGTCCCTTTATATACATGAAATTTAGGGATCGTATATCCCGGCGGGTACCTTATTTGGTCATACCAGCCTGGATAGGGTCGCCCAGTCTTAACGACCTGTCCAGCCGCTTCGTTTGCCTGGTGAGCTCGTATTTGCTGAGCAATGTATTCATCCAGAGCGGCCTTGGAGATGGTCTCCTCTTTGGCTGCTGAAAGAGCCTGAGGAGGGTTCGATGTCTCCCCTCTGTCGTCTTCAATGATAATCGGGGGGTCTTAAGCCGGAGGTTCCGGCTGTAACATCATCCCGGTCATGTCTTGGAACAAGAGAGCCATTCGTTTTATGTTGGCTACCTGCTCCGCGGCCTCTTTTTCTTTCCTCTCAAGCATTCTTCGGAGGAAATCGGCATCAGTTTCTTGTTCCTGACGCTGCTCTGAGGTCTCCGGATTGTCTTTCGGCCTAGTGAGTGCGGCCATTGCAGTCAGCATCTCCTGGAGTATCTGCTGCTGTTGCTCCTGAGCCTTTGTTATCGATCGAGTAAGCGGTCGATGACCTGTGGAAGCACGGCTTTCCTCTTTTCCGGAAGCCATATAAACAGTATGCACCATCATGCCCCAAGACTTGGGGCGTTTAGGTTCGGTGTCTTTGCGGTTCGTCGCGGACACAGGGACTTTCTCTGGCCTCCTTCTCTTGTGAGAAGTTGAAGTCGAGGGAACCGTTGCAGTGGGCACCCAGACGGATGACATCTTCTGTGGTACCACGGGATGGATCTTTTCTTGCTGATCTCTAAGCTTCTTTGGCCAGTGAGAGTAGTCCTGGTTAATCACCGATTCCTGAACCTGTCGCCAAACTTTATAAATTTTGGAGGACTGCCGCTGAGGGGGCTGCTCCGGCTTCTTATCTATAGTAATCTCCATAGGTGGAGGAGATCTCTTCAGCACGGCAGTCGGAGAGTTCTTGTGAACCCTTCTAAGCGGTTCAAAGCTGTTCCCAGTTGGAACAGCAGCATTGATTTCCATCATAGGAGCTGGCGGAGTTAGCCCAAAGGGGGAGTCGCCCCTAGCCTTCCTTACTCGGCGACAGTGGCGACGTCGAGCATGTCGTGCGGATGGGATTGTCTCAGCTGTAGGGGTGACTTCGTCAAGCCCCTGTGTTGGCGAAGGGTTGTCGCCGGCATCAGCCTCTTAAAGACCGATGTCCATTGAGAAGCAATGTCCAATCTGTCAAAGACAGACCTCTGGGCAGGGGAAGCAGCTTTGGGTACTTCGCCTGGAGCAGGAGCCGGAATGGCCAGCCTTGTGATGACTGACTTCTTGGTAGAAGAAGCCTCTCTTCGTCCGCTTGAGCCGGGATGGCTATCCGCTTAGAGATGGCTGCTTCAGGTATCACGGGCTTATTAGCGTTCTGGCCCAGTCTGTTGAAAACTGAGCCAGTGGAGTTGGGCGACCTATTGAGAGGAGCCACGGCAGTGGTAAGTATATCAAAGACCGACTTCTTTGGGGCTTCTTGCGACAGCATTAGGGCACCGAAGTTCATGGTTGGGAGCATGGTCCCGAAGAACAACCCAGTGGTAGCCTGAGTTACTTTCTCTACCGGCATCTTGAACAAGGAGTCCGCTTGGGGCCCGTAAGTTACACCTCCAGATAAGGCGGAACGGGAGTTGCAGTTGCAGCTGGAACAGCTAGAGGCCATTTGATGTTCTGTTTTCTGCATGGGAGCAAAACCAAATCATAGTACCTCGAACCCAAGGGCAACCATATCAAACCGCGATTCGTTCGCGAAAACACGACACACGAAGTGTGGAGTGGAAAAAGGAAAAGGTCCCACCGGGCGTGCCAGAATCCTTTCCCCTCCGAAACACGGAAACGCGACCGCGCGGGTCCGTCTTGCCTGAATTTCGGGGCAGTTGCTAATTGGTATCCGTCCACCTCTCCGAAGATGCCAAGTTGATTTTGTAGGGTTCCTAGGCACTCTAATGAAGTCTCACAAGGCATCAATCATGCCAATTTCAAAAATTATGGGTGCCGAGAAACCCTAATACGGATCGTCGGCTAGATTTCTAGGCGAAACGGTAAAACTAGTTAACTATTTAACTAGAAGTTAGATGCTACAACCTTTGTAGATCCGGATTTCCACTTCCTTAGCTCCACGTGGGTGTCCTCTCGCTGTCCATCATGAATCCCGAACCCAATCGTCGGCTTCATTGGAGAAACGGGCGAGCTAGGTTGTCGGCTTCGTGTCAAAGACGATCTACGTCGAAGTTGCACTAGTTCAAGCTCCGACTTCACCAAGTAGTGAAACTTGTGAAGAAAACACCCAAAACCACTTGGCAAGAGGTAGAGGATGAAGAAATAGGAGGTGGGTTCACATTAGATTTGGATTTCTCTCACCAGAACTCAAGTTGCCATTAAAGTAGCAAGCTTTTCTTTTGAAGAAGAAGATGAAGAAGATGATAGAATATGATAAAGAACTTAATCAAAATAGAAAAGAAAATGATATTTATCATATCCTAACCATGGTCAAGTGTAGAGAATTGACCATGGTTAGTGGGAGTGGTTAGGTTTAAGTATGAAGACAAAATGGCATCATTAGTAAAAGCTTCATGAAGCTTCACCATTCTTCATGATAAATGAAACCATTTTATTTTCATAAAACCAATTAATAAATAATGAATGGATTAACTAATAAGTGAATAAAACATAAACCCTAACCACTCTCATAACCATGGTTCAATTCTTTTACACAAAGTCAAGTCAACATGCATCATCAAACATGATACAATCATGTGCACAAAAGCATATCACATATACAATGTGCATCAAGTGAGAAAAATCCGTTTAAAGTAAACCAATACTAGTTAATGCAAAGTAATATATCAAATATATAATTATACATTAAATCATTAAATCAACACTTGATTCAATGATCCGGTCATGTCGCACATGACCGACTAGTATTCAATGTATCGACTTATCGAATCGATCTTCGATTCGATAACTAGGTTATATCATATACAACCAATCGAAACATTAATCGCGAGAATCAAATACGGTATCACATACACGCATTATTCTCGGTCCCGCACATATCTCATATGCACTCCTATTTCGTTTCGCTTGAGCTAGGAAACCTCTGTGTAGGACTCTAAAGACTCGTCAATACGCCGGTAGCAGATGATGATCATATCAAGCACCCACAAGCCGCAAGCGGTCTTCTAAACGTAACGGCCACCCGGGTATTGAGCGATCAGAAGATCGACGAGCTAGCCCGCTCACACTCCTGCGAATCCGACCAGTAACACTTACCGTACAGTCCGGTCTCTTCGTCTGATATGTCACATATCAAGTCTAGGGATGGTAAACGTCAGACCCCAATAACCCGATAAGTCATGCCGATGTGAGGCTCATAACGGGTCGAGAAACTACTGGTAACACTTACCAGCAAATCTCTGATCAGCCCTGGCCAGGGACTTCCCTGTTATGGCCAATCGAGCACTGCGCAATATCAACCCCCAATACCGGGAGAGACGAAACCCCTCTTATCGCTCATTGCCTCCATGTGACTCGGGACTGTACCCAAAGACCACCGTTTTGCATGCCTTCATGGACGTGGTAAGGTGGAGATCAAAGCACAGTGGGAATCACATAAGACTCTATGACGATCTCGGGTCTACAGACTAACCTGTACAAGTGTCACCTGAGAACTGCCATCTGACGTGAGGTATAATACCATCTGGGAGTTCTCGGCGAGTCCGTCCAGTGTACCCAGTCTCCACTGAGCACCCGTATACCATCTCTGATGTCAAACACCAATGGATGTGGGATCATCCATCGCCCATCTCATGGGTCGAGAAGCGTATACGCTAGTCTACTCTGGTATATCGATGCGCCGTCTCGATACACCCACGACTAGGGACCTTGAAGGATGTACTTATGGACTACCATGTCCCCACTAGTATGATCTGCATCACAGTCTAGGTAGTCAAGTACATATCCTAAGGGCTTTACCAACATGTAACTATAAGACAGTATAAAGAGACAAGTGTACATGTTAAGATAAAGAGTAACCAGATAGCATACTATCATATTGAGCAAGAAAGTCATCTCTATATATGTCCAAGCATCCAATATAATATACATCATCTGTACAATACTGGCCTCTAGGGCATACATACAACTAACAATCTCCCACTTGCACTAGGGCCAGCTGCTGTAGTATCGCATACCGAGCATCCCGAAGAGTCTCTCAAACTGTATCTGGAGAATGGCCTTCGTGAGTGGATCCGCCGTGTTGTTCTTCGTGTCAACCCTCCTGACCTCGATCTCCCGGCGATCAACTATCTCCCGGATCAGGTGATACCGCCTCAGAATATGCCTGGATCGCTGATGGGACCTGGGTTCCTTGGCCAAAGCCACCGCTCCATTGTTATCGCAATACAAAGGTATTGGACGCTCAATGGATGGAACCACTCCAAGTTCAGTAATGAACTTCTTGATCCAGACAGCCTCTTTGGCAGCATCGTTGGCGGCGATGTATTCAGCCTCCATCGTCGAGTCTGCCACGGTTTCCTGCTTGGAACTCTTCCAGCTAACCGCCCCTCCGTAAAGGGTAAAGACAAATCCCGACTGCGACTTAGAGTCGTCCTTATCACTCTGGAAGCTCGAATCGGTAAAGGACTCTACTTGGAGCTCTCCGTTACCATACACCAAGAACATATCTCTAGTCCTTCGCAAGTACTTGAGAATGCTCTTCACAGCTGTCCAGTGACTCTCTCCAGGATCAGCTTGATACCTGCTCACTATACTTAGTGAGTATGCCACATCGGGTCTGGTACATAGCATCGCATACATGATAGAGCCTACTGCCGAAGCATAGGGTATCCCTTGCATGCGAGATCTCTCCAAATCAGTCTTGGGAGACATCTCTTTGGAGAGAGTGACTCCAGAGATCGTGGGCAAGTTCCCACGCTTGGACTCTTCCATACTAAACCTCTTTAGTATGGTGTCAATGTACCTGGATTGGGACAATCCCAATATCCGTTTGGATCTATCTCTATAGATCCTGATTCCCAATATGCAGGAGGCATCACCAAGATCTTTCATTGAGAATCTTTGTGATAAGAAGAGCTTGACCGATTGCAGCATAGGAATATCATTTCCTATCAAGAGTATGTCGTCCACGTACAATACGAGGAAGACAACCTTACTCTCTGCCACCTTCCTGTAGATACAAGGTTCATCTGGATTTTTGACGAAATCAAACTCTTTGATAACGATGTCAAAGCAGATGTTCCAACTCCGCGATGCTTGCTTTAATCCATAAATGGATTTAAGCAGCTTGCACACCTTCCCGCTGCTCCCACTGTCTACGAAGCCCTCTGGCTGAGTCATGTACACGCACTCTTCTAAATCACCGTTTAGAAAGGCGGTCTTAACATCCATTTGCCAGATTTCGTAATCATGATATGCAGCGATGGCAAGCATGATCCGGATGGATTTAAGCATAGCCACTGGAGAAAAGGTCTCGTCATAGTCCACACCTGGTCTTTGACGAAAACCCTTTGCTACAAGTCTAGCTTTGAAAGTCTCCACTTTCCCATCTACACCAAGTTTCTTCTTGAAGATCCACTTGCTCCCAATGGGTTTTACCCCTTCAGGAGCAACTTCCAAAGTCCATACTTTGTTGGTGTACATGGATTCCATCTCGGACCGCATAGCATCCAGCCATTTCACTGAGTCCCTACTCGTGATGGCCTGCTCGAAGCTAGTTGGGTCATCATCCTCCATGATGCAATCCTCGCTTCCACCGTCAATGAGAAAACCGTAGTATCTCTCAGGTGGACGAGAAACCCTACTAGATCGACGGAGAGGCTGGGGTTCGTCGGGTTCTACTGAATCCTCTGGTTCTACCAAGTCTTCTGTTACAGTTTGTGTTGCTGGAACCTCTTCCAGTTCTACCTCAATGCCACTAATCTGTTTCATAAGAAAACCTTTTTCTAAGAAAGTGGCATGTCGAGAAACAAACACCTTTTGTTCCTCGGGGTGGTAGAAGATATACCCTTGTGAATTTTTGGGATATCCTACAAACTTACATAAGACAGATCTTGCCTCGAGTTTGTCCGGATTTTGTCTTTTGACATAAGCTGGACAACCCCATATCTTAACATACTTAAGAGATGGTCTCTTCCCTTTCCATATCTCATATGGAGTGGTAGGCACTGATTTGGTAGGAACCATATTCAATAGGTGTATGGCTGTCTCAAGCGCATACTCCCAGAAGGAAATAGGTAACTCAGCTGTACTCATCATTGAACGCACCATATCTAATAGGGTGCGATTCCTTCGTTCCGACACACCGTTGTGCTGTGGTGTATAAGGTGGAGTAAGCTGAGAGAGAATCCCATTCTCTTTTAGATAATCTTGGAACTCATTGCTCAAGTATTCTCCTCCTCGATCAGATCGAAGGATCTTAATACTTTTGCCCGTTTGGTTCTCTACTTCGTGCTTATATTCTCTGAATTTCTCAAAAGCTTCAGACTTGTGTTTCAATAGGAACACATGCCCGTATCTAGAGAGATCGTCAGTGAATGTAATGAAGTATGAAGAACCATCCCTGGCATGTGTAGACATGGGACCGCATACATCACTATGTATTAGTCCCAAGAGTTCGGTAACTCTTTCTCCGTGTCCCGTAAACGGAGCTTTGGTCATCTTGCCTTTGAGACATGACTGGCAAGTGTCATAAGATGAAAATTCAAACGGATTTAAATACCCATCCTTATGCAACTTAGCTAGTCGTGTCGCATTGATGTGACCAAGTCTACAATGCCACAAGAAGGATTCGTTCATTTCTGAACTCTTCCTCTTGTGTGTGTTTTGTATATTGAGGACTGTATTTTGATTTAGAATGAATATGCCATTATGTAGCAAGCCTGATGCAATCAACTTTTGATCTAGGAATATGTTCATAACATTTTCCTTTACTACAAAATTATATCCTTCTTTACTCAATAAAGAAACTGATATAATGTTGCACATCATGTTTGGTATATAATAGCACTCATTCAGAATTATTGTATCACCACTTGGTAATACAAGGTGATATTCGCCAACTGCTTTGGCTGCAACATTTGCACCGTTCCCTACTTGAACGGAATGATCACCTTTTCCCAGTTCTCTACCTTTTCGCAGCCCATGTAACATCTTACATATGTGGGATTCTGATCCGGTATCTAATACCCAGGACGTAGGGTGAACTGAGAAACAGTTCTCAATGACAAACACACCCGAAGATGATGCATCAACATGCATGTTCTCCGTTTGGGCGGTGTGAGAATCCAGATATTCTCCTGTTTCCTGTTCATTCTTATAACACTTATAAGATAGAACGGGTTCAACGTTCCCCTGCACAGTATAACATGCGGGTTCGGTCAATACATCCATATTATTATCTTGATTAAGGCATGAAATGGTCGCTACCTGGAGAGAGAGAGAAGAAAACACTTTAGCGTAAGCTCGTGCAAGATCAGATTGGTTATTATCTTATCTAATCAGGATGGCTCCCACTGGTTTTTATCAAATCTTCCTTCAAACCCTAAAAGGAAAGACTAGCCGGGATTAATTACACACTACAAGTTCGCCAATCTTTCAGCCAGGCCAGTGTCGGTACTTTGAGGGAGGTCCCCCGTGCTTTCGCACGAACCTAATTAATGTAAACCTCGTTTTCCCAGAGGCGTAACCTCGTTAACACCTTTCTAGACACCTACTTGATCGGCTAATTGTAATGTGTAAAACTCTCCCAGGAGTAACTCTTACTCGCAGTGGGTATCGGGATCCAACTATCTCATAGAAGGTATGCAATCTCATTGCAAATTTCAACACTTGAAATTCCCGATAATATTTTACCCCTAGTGTTCTATGACCTTGATGAATGCCAAACAACCCATAGTCTACTAGTCAAGTTCAACCCGTACATTTCTTGATTGAATTAAACCCACCCGCACGACCCTTGACGAATGCCAAACAACGCCGTACGAATACCCTAATCCAATCTGCATCATATGCATAAGCAGATAAATACTAGTTAGCTACCGTACACTACGCCTTGACGAATGCCAAACTACCGTAGCACGAATACTAAGTAGTACTTATCTGAAATGACGGAGGGCTACGCAGGTTTTCATAAAACCATGAGCGTAATGAACTTGTTATCGTTGTAGAATCAAATGAAGTTTTGAAATGGAGTGATTTTGAGGCTTTTCCAGTTTTGCTAAAGGGGTCACTCCCGGTGAAGGGATCGTCGGCCCTTTCCTCGTCGAATGAGGTGCGGGATATATCATATATATCACTGTGCAAAGCAAAAACTCTAAAAAGCAATCAAAACCAAACCGAGTGTGTAGCATCTGCCAGTTATTGCTAAAGGAGTCACTCCCGGTGAAGGGATCTCGGTCCTTTCCTCGTCGAATAAGGTGCAGGGTATATCATATATACCGCTGTGCAAAGCAAGAACTGTAGCTACCTGTTTTATTTTAAAATTCGATTCCACAACATCTTAGGTTTCTTATCTTTCATTAATCACATTAATGAAGTCCCATCATTTAAATACCTAAACATCACAGATAGATATGACGTACACTTATGCCATCCGCATTCGCCTCGATGTCCCCTCGTGCACCGTTAGGTTAGGTAACTAACGACAGAGCAGGGCAGGGCTAGCGCGGGTGTAAAACATAAGTAACGTCTATATAATATATCATATATACTATATATGGTATCTATCACAGAACATCACATGATCACATCACAGATATCGCAGCAGAAGAAACATATGAAATATTGGATATACTAGGACGTCCGTGTTTTCAATACGAGCCAGTATAAAACACGGATTCCACGGTCGTGATGAATAGCCAATCCCACACCCCTAGACCCCTACGAGAGCGGCAAGCAACCCTGCCAATTCTAGGGTTAGGAGACCCGGACTCGACTCCTCGAGTTGGTCTCCCACTGGACCCCAGAACCCGGTTACTTGTTCTCCCCTCCTTAGGTCTATCCTAATGCGGAAAAGTAAATAATATACAAAAGGTGACAACTTCCGCTACCTGGAAGTGCCCCAAATAAAAGAATATTACATACAAGTTTTTACATGAATGAAAATGAAAGACACTCATCTCATATAAAAACCCCCGGCTATTCAAACACGACGATCCAATATAACATATCCAGCAACACATAACATCACATGTCATCAACGTAAGTAAGTATGCATACCCCAATTGTCGTTGACGTATAGCAACAAAACCGGCGATATGAACATACTACACTTACGGTCACAGAAAAGAAAGTGTAAAACTACAACAATTGGAATCCGCAACTTCTTTAGACATCACATGCCTAATCAAATGAAATACTTAGACATCACATGCCTAACAGTTATAAACCCCGCATTTTAGTCTCATTATCGAAAACACTTTTCAATATAAAGTGAAACTAAACCGCTAGACTTATAACATTCATTCAGTTATCTCATAACTGTTTGTGAATTCCAATTATTGTATCACATTCCAGATAAACAGAAAATGTTAAACTTTCCGATCGAACAGTCGAATACCCAAGTTTTCCCGATACAGCTCAACACATGAAATAAGTCTAACAACATTCAGTTCGTGCCTCAGTACCGACGGTCCAGCCGTAGAAGGGTCAAGCCAACGCCTCACATGTGGCACGCCGTACTGCCCCAAACCCAAAGGTTCAAAGGGCAGTTCAAGACGGTCACATAATCGAGTTAAGGTTTGTTGTCTTCTAGAGGGTCCATCGCGTTACTTGCACTACTTAGAACGTCGTTAAACTACGGAAAAATCCAACACTTGGAAATTTCCCGACAGGGGAAAAATTGGGTATTTATATCCGGTCGAACTTTTTAACATATTCTGAAAATTATCCGGAAAAACACAAAAGACGAAATTTGATACCCCGATCGAAACACTGAATCCCCAAAGCAACCCCAGAAAATTCAACTCTTGAATAATTATTAAAAATTCCCATAAAACTCAGCTGCAGAAAAGAAGAATTACTGTGCAAACAATATTGGGTAAAGTGAACAGTTGGCCGCGGAACAGCGGCAGAAGCCATGCTTCTGCCGCGTTTCTGCGGCTGCTTGGAAGCTTCATGAGCTCGTGTTTCACCATAATTCTTAGATATTCCTGCTGAATTTTTTAGGCATTTTTAATCTTGAAAAATCCCAGATTTTAGAAAATGTACAGAGAGCAAGTTAAGTTTAGGGTTTCGGGTTCGTTCGGGCTTCAAATTGCGTCTAGACTTCGCCTAAGGCTCTAGCTAGGCTCTGATACCACTGTAGGGTTCCTAGACACTCTAATGAAGTCTCAGAAGGCATCAATCATGCCAATTTCAAAAATTATGGGTGCCGAGAAACCCTAATACGGATCGTCGGCTAGATTTCTAGGCGAAACGGTAAAACTAGTTAACTATTTAACTAGAAGTTAGATGCTACAACCTTTGTAGATCCGGATTTCCACTTCCTTAGCTCCACGTGGGTGTCCTCTCGCTGTCCATCATGAATCCCGAACCCAATCGTCGGCTTCATCGGAGAAACGGGCGAGCTAGGTTGTCGGCTTCGTGTCAAAGACGATCTACGTCGAAGTTGCACTAGTTCAAGCTCCGACTTCACCAAGTAGTGAAACTTGTGAAGAAAACACCCAAAACCACTTGGCAAGAGGTAGAGGATGAAGAAATAGGAGGTGGGTTCACATTAGATTTGGATTTCTCTCACCAGAACTCAAGTTGCCATTAAAGTAGCAAGCTTTTCTTTTGAAGAAGAAGATGAAGAAGATGATAGAATATGATAAAGAACTTAATCAAAATAGAAAAGAAAATGATATTTATCATATCCTAACCATGGTCAAGTGTAGAGAATTGACCATGGTTAGTGGGAGTGGTTAGGTTTAAGTATGAAGACAAAATGGCATCATTAGTAAAAGCTTCATGAAGCTTCACCATTCTTCATGATAAATGAAACCATTTTATTTTCATAAAACCAATTAATAAATAATGAATGGATTAACTAATAAGTGAATAAAACATAAACCCTAACCACTCTCATAACCATGGTTCAATTCTTTTACACAAAGTCAAGTCAACATGCATCATCAAACATGATACAATCATGTGCACAAAAGCATATCACATATACAATGTGCATCAAGTGAGAAAAATCCGTTTAAAGTAAACCAATACTAGTTAATGCAAAGTAATATATCAAATATATAATTATACATTAAATCATTAAATCAACACTTGATTCAATGATCCGGTCATGTCGCACATGACCGACTAGTATTCAATGTATCGACTTATCGAATCGATCTTCGATTCGATAACTAGGTTATATCATATACAACCAATCGAAACATTAATCGCGAGAATCAAATACGGTATCACATACACGCATTATTCTCGGTCCCGCACATATCTCATATGCACTCCTATTTCGTTTCGCTTGAGCTAGGAAACCTCTGTGTAGGACTCTAAAGACTCGTCAATACGCCGGTAGCAGATGATGATCATATCAAGCACCCACAAGCCGCAAGCGGTCTGCTAAACGTAACGGCCACCCGGGTATTGAGCGATCAGAAGATCGACGAGCTAGCCCGCTCACACTCCTGCGAATCCGACCAGTAACACTTACCGTACAGTCCGGTCTCTTCGTCTGATATGTCGCATATCAAGTCTAGGGGTGGTAAACGTCAGACCCCAATAACCCGATAAGTCATGCCGATGTGAGGCTCATAACGGGTCGAGAAACTACTGGTAACACTTACCAGCAAATCTCTGATCAGCCCTGGCCAGGGACTTCCCTGTTATGGCCAATCGAGCACTGCGCAACATCAACCCCCAATACCGGGAGAGACGAAACCCCTCTTATCGCTCATTGCCTCCATGTGACTCGGGACTGTACCCAAAGACCACCGTTTTGCACGCCCTCATGGACGTGGTAAGGTGGAGATCAAAGCACAGTGGGAATCACACAAGACTCTATGATGATCTCGGGTCTACAGACTAACCTGTACAAGTGTCACCTGAGAACTGCCATCTGACGTGAGGTATAATACCATTTGGGAGTTCTCGGCGAGTCCGTCCAGTGTACCCAGTCTCCACTGAGCACCCGTATACCATCTCTGATGTCAAACACCAATGGATGTGGGATCATCCATCGCCCATCTCATGGGTCGAGAAGCGTATACGCTAGTCTACTCTGGTATATCGATGCCCCGTCTCGATACACCCATGACTAGGAACCTTGAAGGATGTACTTATGGACTACCATGTCCCCACTAGTATGATCTGCATCACAGTCTAGGTAGTCAAGTACATATCCTAAGGGCTTTACCAACATGTAACTATAAGACAGTATAAAGAGACAAGTGTACATGTTAAGATAAAGAGTAACCAGATAGCATACTATCATATTGAGCAAGAAAGTCATCTCTATATATGTCCAAGCATCCAATATAATATATATCATCTGTACAATACTGGCCTCTAGGGCATACATACAACTAACAGATTTATGGCACCATGTATCGAAGGTTTAAACGGATGCGGCCGATATAACAGACTTTGTCAGATTCCCCCTTATTTGAGGTTTTTTTTTATTGTGGGGACACTCTTCCCTGCAGGCGCAAGCCCCTGTAATTAATTATGCTACCGTATCGCGGTAACCACTTTCTCCTTCTCCATATAGTCACTTCGTGTCCTGTGTATGTTTGTTTTGTGTTTGGTTGCCCGTGGATTATATACGGAGACTAATTTATGTCGTCGCCCGTAGGGCGTGGATTAGTCCAAATCCGTATTTTCTTAGATTTGGGTTTGGGGGTTGGGTTTAAGGATACGTTAGTCTCATTTGAGACTAAGATCAACTTAAACGTTTGTTAAGGATACGTTAGTCTAATTTTTAGGCTAAGATCAACTTAATGGGATCGTTTAGATCCAACAAGAGAGCATTTGGGCTCTATTGTTTAGTTTAGGGACATTGCGGTCGGTAATTATTTAAGGACATTACGGTCCAAGGTTAAGGACATCATAGTCCGTGGGTTTAAAGGGACCCCACAGTCCGAGGTTAAGGACATCATAGTCCATGAAATGTATGGTTGTCGGGATCCGTCACCTCTCTGAAGACGTTGATGGATTACAACGACAAATATCAGAAGAGTTCAGAGATATACCCTTAAACCAAAGTTGATTGGGAGATCTGTAATCCAATTTGGAACTAAGATCAATTAATTAGATTATGAGCACATTGGCTCAGTTAAATCTGAATTGAGGACTTATGGCCAATTTGGGCTAAGTCCAATTAAGTTTGAAATGTTGGCCCTTTGTTGGACTATTGAACATTTGTCTGGGTTCAGCCCCCCCATTATTTAGCAATGCTAAATAGGGGTTTGGGGCTCTGACAACATTTTGTCTTTTATTGGGCATTGACCATTCATCATGGCTCTGGAGTGTTCTTTGAATGTCATATGAAATGATCAAGTTTGAAAGAATGTAGTCGGGGTTTAATCAAAAGGGAGTCTTGACTCAGAAAGACTTAGCCAATTTGGGCTAAGACCGGTTTGAGAATAGTGTTAAACACTAACATATATTTGACGATCACGTGTTCCCACGTGATGCGCTTTAAAATAGTGTTAAACACTGGGGACAAAATGCTCAAAATAGTGTTAAACAATAAAAGTGAGGTAGTCACGTGAGGTCATGTGAAGCACCTGAGAATTGGGCCAAAGCTCCTTTGTTTTGTTCTCAGAATATTCAAATAAGTGTTAAACACTTTTAGTCTTCAGGCCATCACGTGTGGGCACATGATGGGTATCCATGTATTGATTATTAAAGTGTTTATTAAGGGGTCACGTAGGGACACGTGAGGGCGCCCAAAATTGATTCTGCATTTGTCTTTGTTCACATTATTTTGAGGGTCACGTAGGAGCACGTCAGGCATTGCCTCCAAGTTTTTCTTTCTCATTTTAAGGGATCTGTTTTAGGTGTCACGTGGGGGCACGTGACCTAGTTTTGTTCTTTCTTTTCTGAGCATTGAGGATGGGGGTCACGTGTCACCACGTGACCAAGCTCTTTTACGTGCATGGAGAGCTCTAAGTCTCTTGTTTTAAGAATTAGATTCTCTGTAGGGTTAAACCCTAATTCTGTTTTGAGGAATTAAATTCATATGTATATGGAAGAATTACATTCTTATGTAGGGTTAAACCCTAATTTTATTTGGGGGAATTCAATTTCTATGAATTTTGGAGAATTAAATTCTCATATAGGGTTAAACCCTGGTTTCATTTGGAGGAATTAAATTCCTATGGATTTGGGAGAATTAAATTCTCTAAACTCAATTCTCCCTCTAAGTTTTGGATCTGCATGGCAGAATCTCCCCGATGAGAATTACATTCTCAACTTGTGGGGAGATTTGCTTCTGCAGATCTTCAATCAAAAGAAGAACTAAGTTCTTATTCAGAAGAGTTAAACTCTTAAATTGAAAATTAAATTCTCTTTTTGTTTTATGGAGCTTAGATCTCTTTCCCCTTTCTCACCTAGGGTTTCTTTGCTTGAGAATTAAATTCTCCTTTCTTTTTTCTCTCTATTGTTGTTTTTTCTCCAAAAATCCAAGAAGATATTCTGTTTGTTATTCTTGGTGAATTTTATTCACCATTGGATTTTTAATCCAGAAGATATTCTGTTTGTTATTCTTGGTGAATTTCAGGGAAATCTTTCTTTGTATAAAATCTTTCCATAAATTGGTGATTTTTAATCACCATTGGATTTTTAATCCAACGGTGCTCCACTTACAGAGCACAATCTTTTTGTTTGGAAAGATCTAAAGAAATATTTTTCCAGTTAGGGTCTTTGATTTCCCTTAATTAGAATTTAATTCTATTAGTTCAGAATGTTTAAGAGTCTATCACGTGTTAGCACGTGATCTACTGTTTGCTCATTTAAATAGAATTTAATTCTATTAATTAAAGAGCTTATGAACCCATCACGTGTTGACACGTGACTCCCCAATTAAGCATTTAACCAGAATTTAATTCTGTTGTTTTTAAAGAACTAAGGAATCATCACGTGTCGACACGTGACCCTTGGTCACGTGTGAGCACGTGATACCCCATTGGGATTTTTCCTTGTTATTTTATTATACTTTATTAATCCCTTTCAGTGGATTTAAAGGTCCATCACGTGTGGGCACGTGACTCCACTGATTGATTGTTTGATTAGAATTT
Organism: Agapanthus africanus; assembly: GCA_030015575.1. NCBI lineage: Eukaryota > Viridiplantae > Streptophyta > Magnoliopsida > Asparagales > Amaryllidaceae > Agapanthus > Agapanthus africanus. Next base: position 543,009,181 of record JASDDO010000024.1, on the reverse strand, counting down.
AATTCTATTAATCAGAGAGCTTAGGAACCCATCACGTGTCTGCACATGACCTCTGGTCATGTGTGGGCACGTGATGCCCCATTAGGGTATTCCTTGCTGTTTTATTATATCTTTTAATCCCTTTCAGTGGGTTTAAAGGTCCATCACGTGTGGGCACATGACTCCATTAATTGCTTGCTTGATTAGAATTTTAATTCTATTATAACAGGATCCCAGGAAACCATCACGTGTCAGCACGTGACCTTTGGTCACGTGTAAGCACGTGATACCCCATTGGGGGTATTTCCTGATATTTTATTAGGGAACAACACATTCTTAGAGGAAAGTCTAACTAACCATGGGACCCATGTCTTTATCATTGTAGCGGTGGGCATGTTCACAAAAGATTTGCTATCGACGCCATTCTGAGTTTAAAATAGGGTTTTGAAATAGAAACGGGTCTTGTAGCTTAAATACCGCAACAAACACCTTGCGGGATAAGGTGGTAAGCATGGGTCATTAACTAGAAAATGACGGATCAATCATTTGCTTTTAGACGAATTACTCACAAGGGTATGGAGAATGAATATATCTACGAAGAGAGAACTAGAGGGAAACGAGCTTGCTAGGGAATCAGATTAAGTAATGAGAATGGCTCTACCCCTCAATTCCTCTCTTTGTTCTTTGCCTAGCGATCCACAAGTAGTTGCAAAAGGAGATGAACACTAATCTAACACGTCAACGGGTGTTGAAGACGCACACTCAAATCACAATCCTAACATCGCTTCTTGCTAAGTTTAAGTTCTTAACCAATTGCTAGTGGGAAGTTGAGATCAGGCTGTCAACCCGTTTCAACACAATCACCAATCCTAGCAATTGAATTAGGGTTTTATGATGTCCCGACTACAAACAAAAGAGATATGGATTAGGGGCAAAATGGAATCAAAACACAAGGAGGCATAGCTGTTAGTGTTTATGCCCTAGAAGGCCATTACTGTATCATACTAGTTTGTATATTACTTAATGGAAGCTTGGGATATTCACATGTATATAACAGTCTTGCTAAACATGGTAGTATGCTACTTGGTTTTTCTATCTTAATATGTGAGTGTACGTATTGATAGAGCTCTTAGGATCTTGCTTGTCTACCAGCGTTGTGATGGCAGTCACACTAGTGGGGGCTGGGTAGTCTACAAGCACATCCTTATTCAGGTCCCTGGTCGTGGATTATCGAGACAGAGCATCGATACTCCGGAGTAGACTGGTGTGTACGCTTCTCATCCCAGTTGGGGAGATGGTCTGTCCCACAGCCGTCAGTACGTCGTACTGGAGATAGTATACAGGTGCTCGTTAGGTTACGGGTACACCGGACAGGACTCACAGGGAACTGTTGGTTGGTTTGATACCAGTCGTCAGTGAGCAGTTCCCAGGTGACATGAGTACAGCGTAGTCCGCAGACTTGACACTGCCACTTCGCCTCGAGTGTGTCCCACTGTTCTTAGATTGCTACCCTACCACGGCTCAAAGGAGTCGTGCAAACAGGTAGCAGTTGGGTGCAGTCCCGAGCACTTGGAGGCAGTAGCGGTTAGAAAGGATTCGTCCCTCCCGGTATTGGGAGTAGATATCGTGCTGTGTCAGAGAGCCATTACGCAAAGTCCCTGGCCAGGGCAAGCGAGATTTGCTGGTAGGTTCCAGTAGTTTCTCAGGGTGTAATGGGCTTCACTCCGACACGACTTATACCGCTATTAGGGCACTGACGCTTGCCGCCCCCCTAGGCCCGATATGCGATAGTCTTGGACGAACGGACCGGACTGTATGGAGATTGTCACATCAGACTCAGTAGGAGTTCGGATGGGTTTCCTCATCGGCCTTCTTATCGACAACTACCTGGGGACCGTTACGTACAGCTAGTGCCGCTTACGGTCTGTGGTTAAACCCACTGCCAGCGTAGTAGTCGAGTCTCTAGAGTCCCACACAGAGAGTTTCCTACTCCAGGCGAAACGATATAGAGGTTGCATGGTTTTGCGACAAAGGGTTTGGACGCATACGTGCGTTTACGCACGTACGACTTTCGGACAGTTTTTACCAGTCGGCTTTGGTTTAAGCCAGTTACTGGTATCCGGTTATTGGATTTTTACAGTCTAAAGTTTTTCCGTATTTTTGCGGATTGGAGGGGCGTTCTCGTAATTGTACGAGAAGCTTCTAGAAGATGTGACTAAGGAGGTTAAGGTGACATAAGCTTTGGATAAGATTAGTGATGTCATGAGGGTGATTCATCATGATCATTAATGCACCATAAATGCTTAATGACTCATGTTAATGAATCACCTCTTTTCATTTATGAAGCATGCTTATTCATTTCTTTTATTCATTATTCTAAAAGAAGAATGCTTCAGAATATATTATGATACACTCTCTCTCATCTCATTATCTCATCTCACATTCTCTCTCCTCAAGCTCTCATCTTCAAGAGACTAATCCTTAATCCTCATGTGTTGAGATCAAAGGTTTAGTTAGACTTAAACATCCATTACCTTCACTCTATATCATCCTTTCTTCTTTGATTAGCAATCAAAGTAGATTAGTTGCCTCAAGTTAGAGGTGTAGCTTGGAGTTTTGCTCTCGGGTGGATCGTCTACTACCTAGAGAAGGCCGAGGAGAACAAGGAGATCGTAAAGACGAAGGACTAGTTTCATTTGGTATAATCCCTAAACACAATAGTTAAGAAACACTTTGTGTACGGTTATTTATAGTTTAGCTTCGATTCAAGCGGTTAGTCGATGTTCGTTCTTTAAACTTGATCGTTTTTGAAAATTCCGCCTCCCCACAAATACTGGGGTGTACTACATCGACTTACAGTGGTATCAGAGCCTCGCTAAACACTAAATAACTTGATTGCAAATTTGTACGAATTTCGAACGGAAAAACGAAGCCGGAAAACCCTAAATCTGTTCAGTTTCTGTCGAACTTAAAATGAAGTCCTAAAATTTTTCAGGTGTGTTCAGAAAGCATGAAATGGGTCCAGGAGAACACCCATGAAATTTGAGACCATGACTCGGCTAAAGCGCCGCGGAAGGGCGGCGGATCCCAGCGATCCGCCGCGCTTCCGCGGCCGAGTTGCCGAGTCATGGACTCGTATTTTGTGTGTGGGTCCTCTCTGGTATTTGGGGTTCTCTGGAATATTTAATATTTGCCCAGGTTTCAGTTTAACAGAGAAGTTTTTGGAGCAATATTAATGTTGTTTAATCGATCGAAATTGTACAGTATTTACATGTTGGATTATATCTGTGATTGTTTAATGTGTTCGTAAACCTCCCCTAACTGCTAGTATGTCGGTTGGCAGGGGGTTGCACATTTCTGTAATGGTTATATCTGTTTGTGCATATAAACTGTATTGGACTGTTGTGGTGTATAGCCGGGGTTTAGCAATGGGTTATTGTTTAATTCATTTGTTGGAAATGTAGTTTGTTGTAATATTATTTTTGCGGGGCACATCCAGGTTGCGGTTGTAGCCACCGTTGTATTATTTCATTTTACTGTTTTTGCTCCTAGGACTGACCCAAGGTGGGGTACACAAACTGCCGGGTGGGTGGTTTGCCGTACCCGTAGGGGTCGAGGGTGGGGTAACGACTATTCATCACAACTGTGTAATCTGTCTTTTCTTGCAGGCTCAAAAGAAATACAGATTGCTTGCAAATCCAATATTGTTTATCTGTGTTCTGGAATGAATATCATTGCGTCAGACGAATGTAAAATATCTATATTTATGATAACTATTTAGACGTCACTTATGTTTTACACCCGCGCTAGCCCAGCCCCCGCTCTGTCGTTAGTTAAGTAACCTAACGGGTGATGACGGGACCCCGTGGCGAATGCGGATGGCATAAGAGGACGTTGTATTTTCGTTGTTTTCTGCAATGATAGGTTAATGATGGGACGCATTATCTATAATGCAAAGAAAATAAACCAAGTTTAAATCGTTGGAACAATTTAAAAGAAACCACTCGGTTATTTTAAAAACAGATATTTTTAAATGCGGAGCTTTAACCACTCCTTTTAAAAGCTATCAGGTTCCTTCGGTTATATCAAGTTCACTACGTTCACGGTTTCGCCAAAACCAGTCGTAGCCCTCCGTCATTTCTTATGGATGGTCAGTAGTATTCAAGCTATGCTTGTTGGCTTTCGTCAAGGCATAGTGTTTGGTAGCTGCTGGGGTATTCATTTGTTGCATAGATAGATGAGTTGGTTTGGGACAGTCGTATAACCTTGTTGGCTTTCGTCAAGGGTATATACGGGTGGGTTCAAATTAACAAGATAATGATGGGCAGAACTTGACATGTGTTTTATGATTTGTTGGCTTTCGTCAAGGTCATAAGAACATGGGGCAAAAACTTATATCGGGAATTTCTAAAGAAACTGAAATTTGCAAAGAGATGCATACCATTTTGAGTTTGATGAATGTTGGTAGCATTCCTACAACATAATCAGACGATGATATTTGGATCCCGATCCTACTGTGAGTATATGCTACTTATCAAGATATTCGTCACTTAACGATCAATGCTATAAACCTAGTAGGTGTCCAGAAAGGTGTCAGCGGGGTTACGCCCCCAGAGAAAAGAGGTTATTTAATTAAGGAACTTCGCGAAAGCGTTGGAAAACCTCCCTCGAAGTATCGACACTGGCCTGGCTGAACGGTTAAGCAAGTATTGTACGGTGAGAATAGTCCTGGCCAATTCTTCTTTTATGGTTTGAGGAAGGATTCGAAAAACAGTGGGAGCCATCCAGTTTAGATAAATTAAAAACCACTCTAAACTTGCAAGAGCATCATGCTAAAGTGTTTTCTTCTCTCTCTCTCATTGCAGCGACCTTGTGACCATGACTAGGTTACATCTAGATAACAAGATGACTGAATCTAACTTATATGACTGGCAAAGGTCTGTCCAGATGACCATTGCCTATAACAAGCTGGACCACCCTATTACTATTCAAGATCCTACCGTCCCAGATCCAGTTTCCACCGTCGCGGATATGGATATCCGTCAGACAAAGGAAAAGAATAAAGCAAAAGCCAAGTGCCTCGTGTTGGCTTCAGTTGATGGTATATACCAGAAGCAGCACGAGAAGATGGATTCTGTTTCCATCTTTCTCCATATCAAAGATTTATATGGAGAGCAATCTCATATCGCAAGATATGAGGCCTCGAACGAATTAATTCAAGCGAGGTCGGCTGACGGGTCATCTGTAAGGGACGACGTCCTTACGATGACTAGCTATATTGATGAGCTCAAGGACCTGGAGACCACGTTGGGAAACAGGTCATATACTGACTTATTTCCACAGTCCCTACCCTCTACTTACACCCTGAAAGAAACCAGGGAGACACAAGCTCTGCTTAATAGGGGACCTTCTTCTTCTTCATCCAAGGCGATAGCAAAGGATGAAAAGAAGAAGACCTCTACAAAGCCGATATACGGTGTCAGCAAAGTAAGAGGAAAGGGAAGAGAAATAGTTTTGGGACTTGGTATAGGTAAGGAGGGATATTCCTATTGTTGTGGGAATGGACATTGGCAGAAGGATTGCAGGGCTTTGGAAGCCAGTAGCCAGGATACGAAGCATGTTGTGGCTTCAGCCTCAAGTGTGTTTGTAATTGAGAACTGTTTGTCAATTAACTCTACTTCCTGGGTACTAGATACCGGAGCAGGATCTCATATCTGTAATTCGTTACATGCTTTGAGAAACCGTAAAGTTATAAGGATAGGTGATTTGTCTCTCAGAGTTGCAAACGGAATGAGCGTGGATGCTGAATCCGTGGGAGAATATCGCCTAGGTTTGACAAGTGGGCAGATATTGATTCTACGTAACTGTCTGTATGTACCTAGTTTGACTTGTAATATCATATCAGTGTCCTCACTTTCAAGAGAGGGATATGACTTTACATTCGTAAGCGATGTAGTTCACATCCACCTAAATCAAGTTCTGATTGGGTCCGGTACATTAGATGACGGTATATACGTATTAAATCAAGCTCAGGTTTTCAATGTCCAGAACACACTTAAAAGAAAGTCTCCTGAAGTAAATCAGGCTTTCTTATGGCATTGTAGACTAGGTCATATCAATGAAACACGGTTAACGAAGTTACATAGAGAAGGATATTTGAATCCGTTCGAATATCAATCTTATGCCACTTGTGAATCTTGTCTCATGGGAAAGATGACAAAGACTCCGTTTTCTGGACACGGAGTAAGAGCGAGCGAGCTCTTAGGACTCGTACACAGTGACGTGTGCGGTCCGATGTCTACACATGCGCGAGGAGGTTATTCCTACTTCATTACTTTTACGGATGATTTCTCTAGGTATGGACATATCTTCTTGATGAAGCATAAATCCGAGGCCTTTGAGAAATTCCAAGAATACAAGAATGAAGTGGAAAACCAAACAGGCAAAAGTATTAAGACACTGAGATCTGATCGAGGTGGTGAATACTTAAGTGCCGAGTTCCTGGGTTACTTAAAAGAGAAAGGAATTCTCTCTCAGCTTACTCCTCCATACACACCACAACACAACGGTGTATCGGAAAGGAGGAATCGAACCCTATTAGATATGGTTCGTTCCATGATGAGTAAGGCTGAGTTACCGCGATCTTTCTGGGGTTATGTGCTAGAATCAGCGGCATATCTTTTGAACCAGGTTCCAACCAAGACTGTGCCTACCACACCATATCAGATGTGGAGTGGGAAGAAACCCTGTCTAAAACATTTTAGGACATAGGGGTGTCCAGCTTTTGTAAAAAAGCAGCATGTGGACAAGCTCGAGGCACGCTCAGTACTGTGTAAGCTTGTGGGATATCCAAAGAACTCCAAGGGATATTATTTCTATTACGCAGAGGAACAAAAGGTTTTTGTTTCTCGTCATGCCCACTTCTTAGAAACTGAATTTTTAGAAAATCAGAAGAGTGGGAGCGCAGTAGAACTGGAAGAAATTCCAGAACCACAAGCTGGTACTGAAAATTTGGTGGAACAAGAAGTTTCAGAAGAAAGGGACATACCAGCGCCTATCCGCAGAAGTAGTAGGCAGTCTCATCCGCCCGAGAGATACTACGGTTTTCTCATAGACGGGGATAGAGAAGATTGCGTCATTGATAATGACGACCCTACTAGCTTCCAGCAAGCCATTCAGAGCGGTGACTCGGTAAAATGGCTAGATGCAATGCGGACCGAAATGGAGTCCATGTACACTAACAAAGTATGGACTTTGGACACTGCTCCAGATGGGGTGAAACCCGTAGGATGCAAGTGGATCTTCAGAAAGAAGATTGGTGTAGATGGACAGGTTGAAACCTATAAGGCTAGACTTGTTGCAAAGGGTTTCCGTCAAAGACCTGGTTTGGACTATGACGAAACCTTTTCTCCTGTGGCTATGCTGAAATCCATTCGGGTCCTTCTTGCTATTGCTGCCTTCCACGATTATGAAATCTGGCAGATGGACGTAAAGACGGCCTTTCTAAATGGAAATTTAGAAGAGAGCGTCTATATGGATCAGCCAGAGGGATTCATTCAGAATGGGAGCAGCGGTAAAGTATGCAAGCTGCTTAAATCCATTTATGGACTAAAGCAGGCATCGCGGAGTTGGAACATCTGTTTTGATGATACTGTCAAAGAATTCGACTTTATCAAAAATCCAGATGAACCATGCATATACAGTAAGATTGTAGGGAGAGTTGTTGTATTCCTCGTCTTGTACGTGGATGACATTCTCCTAATAGGAAATGATATTCCTATGCTACAGTCAGTCAAAAGATTCTTGTCACAGAAATTCTCCATGAAGGACCTGGGTGATGCCACCTACATTCTGGGGATCCAGATCTATCGTGATAGATCAAAGAGGATGTTGGGACTTTCACAGTCCAGGTACATAGACACCATATTGAAAAGATTCAGTATGGAAGATTCTAAGCGCGGTAACCTACCGGCTTGTCACGAAATCACCCTCTCCAAAGAGATGTCTCCCAAGACTGATTTGGAAAGGGAACGCATGTCGATTATACCCTACGCTTCTGCGGTAGGCTCTATAATGTATGCGATGTTATGTACCAGACCAGATGTAGCATACGCATTGAGCGTTGTAAGCCGGTATCAGGCAAATCCAGGGGAAAATCACTGGATAGCAGTAAAGAACATTCTCAAGTACCTGAGGAGGACTAAGGAGATGTTCTTAGTTTACGGCGGAAAGGACCTCAAGATGGAGGCCTATGCTGATTCCGGCTTCCAGAGTGACAAGGATGACTCCAAGTCCATGTCGGGTTATGTCTTTACCCTCAATGGAGGGGCGGTCTGTTGGAAGAGTTCCAAGCAGGACACCGTTGCTGACTCAACGATGGAAGCGGAGTACATAGCTGCTTGCGATGCTGCAAAAGAAGCTGTCTGGATGAAGAAGTTCCTCACAGAACTTCAGGTGGTTCCTACCAGTGTTGGTCCAATACCTCTGTATTGCGACAACAACGGTGCTATAGCTTTAGCGAAGGAACCAAGGTCCCATCAGAAGTCCAGACACATCTTAAGGCGGTATCACCTGATCACGGAGATCATTGATCGTCAGGAGATCGAGGTTCGGAGAGTTGCTTCAGAAGAGAACATTGCTGATCCATTCACAAAGGCCCTTCCTCAGATTCAGTTCGAGAGGCTACTCGAGATCATTGGTCTACGATATGCCAGTACATGGCCCTAGTGTAAGTGGGAGATTGTTAGTGTTTATGCCCTAGAAGGCCATTACTGTATCATACTAGTTTGTATATTACTTAATGGAAGCTTGGGATATTCACATGTATATAACAGTCTTGCTAAACATGGTAGTATGCTACTTGGTTTTTCTATCTTAATATGTGAGTGTACGTATTGATAGAGCTCTTAGGATCTTTCTTGTCTACCAGCGTTGTGATGGCAGTCACACTAGTGGGGGCTGGGTAGTCTACAAGCACATCCTTATTCAGGTCCCTGGTCGTGGATTATCGAGACAGAGCATCGATACTCCGGAGTAGACTGGTGTGTACGCTTCTCATCCCAGTTGGGGAGATGGTCTGTCCCACAGCCGTCAGTACGTCGTACTGGAGATAGTATACAGGTGCTCGTTAGGTTACGGGTACACCGGACAGGACTCACAGGGAACTGTTGGTTGGTTTGATACCAGTCGTCAGTGAGCAGTTCCCAGGTGACATGAGTACAGCGTAGTCCGCAGACTTGACACTGCCACTTCGCCTCGAGTGTGTCCCACTGTTCTTAGATTGCTACCCTACCACGGCTCAAAGGAGTCGTGCAAACAGGTAGCAGTTGGGTGCAGTCCCGAGCACTTGGAGGCAGTGGCGGTTAGAAAGGATTCGTCCCTCCCGGTATTGGGAGTAGATATCGTGCTGTGTCAGAGAGCCATTACGCAAAGTCCCTGGCCAGGGCAAGCGAGATTTGCTGGTAGGTTCCAGTAGTTTCTCAGGGTGTAATGGGCTTCACTCCGACACGACTTATACCGCTATTAGGGGACTGACGCTTGCCGCCCCCCTAGGCCCGATATGCGATAGTCTTGGACGAACGGACCGGACTGTATGGAGATTGTCACATCAGACTCAGTAGGAGTTCGGATGGGTTTCCTCATCGGCCTTCTTATCGACAACTACCTGGGGACCGTTACGTACAGCTAGTGCCGCTTACGGTCTGTGGTTAAACCCACTGCCAGCGTAGTAGTCGAGTCTCTAGAGTCCCACACAGAGAGTTTCCTACTCCAGGCGAAACGATATAGAGGTTGCATGGTTTTGCGACAAAGGGTTTGGACGCATACGTGCGTTTACGCACGTACGACTTTCGGACAGTTTTTACCAGTCGGCTTTGGTTTAAGCCAGTTACTGGTATCGGTTATTGGATTTTTACAGTCTAAAGTTTTTCCGTATTTTTGCGGATTGGAGGGGCGTTCTCGTAATTGTACGAGAAGCTTCTAGAAGATGTGACTAAGGAGGTTAAGGTGACATAAGCTTTGGATAAGATTAGTGATGTCATGAGGGTGATTCATCATGATCATTAATGCACCATAAATGCTTAATGACTCATGTTAATGAATCACCTCTTTTCATTTATGAAGCATGCTTATTCATTTCTTTTATTCATTATTCTAAAAGAAGAATGCTTCAGAATATATTATGATACACTCTCTCTCATCTCATTATCTCATCTCACATTCTCTCTCCTCAAGCTCTCATCTTCAAGAGACTAATCCTTAATCCTCATGTGTTGAGATCAAAGGTTTAGTTAGACTTAAACATCCATTACCTTCACTCTATATCATCCTTTCTTCTTTGATTAGCAATCAAAGTAGATTAGTTGCCTCAAGTTAGAGGTGTAGCTTGGAGTTTTGCTCTCGGGTGGATCGTCTACTACCTAGAGAAGGCCGAGGAGAACAAGGAGATCGTAAAGACGAAGGACTAGTTTCATTTGGTATAATCCCTAAACACAATAGTTAAGAAACACTTTGTGTACGGTTATTTATAGTTTAGCTTCGATTCAAGCGGTTAGTCGATGTTCGTTCTTTAAACTTGATCGTTTTTGAAAATTCCGCCTCCCCACAAGTACTGGGGTGTACTACATCGACTTACAATAGCATACCATACGCGTTATCCTTCTTCTAGAATTCCCTTGTCATTCCATTTCTTATGTTTGTAATCAACCTTCAACCTTAGTTATCTCAACTTATTCTCGCTTGGGTCAAGGAACATTTTAGCCTCGCCACTCTCTGCTCGTACTATAGAGGAACATGCCTAAGGTAAGAGGTTTGAGTAGATAAAGCTGATGTTCATCGCTAATTAGGTAGATCAAAGAGAGTAGTAGACGAATAAGAAACATCCTCACTACAATTTTCTCATCCCATATGCAAGCAAAGAACTACTCACTAAACATTGAAGAAAAAGAGAAGAAAACAAGAAGGATCATGGAAAACATCATCTAATATATCACAAACAATTACAATTTAATTCCCAATTCACAAATCGAAAGAGAAATCTACAAGAAACAACATTCTATTTATTCAAATTAAGAATTCAATTACAATTTAGATGAAAACTACAATCTAATTTGAATTTGAAGCTATCTAATCAAACCCTAATCTCAACCTTCAATCTTAGGAGCTATGGGGAAGTAAGCAAGCTTGAAGAAGAAGAAAGAACTATTCTAATTCCTAATTCTAATCCTAAGAATACATGCTTTCTTTTCTCCTCTGATCTTGATCTATTTATAGGTATCAAAATTCGGTGGTGAAAAGCTTCGTGGGCCATTCTTGTAATAACGAACCATGAGCCTAAAGTCAAGAGGGTGAAGCGCCAATCAAACCATGAATCACGGTCCTTCATGTACATTTTAGCACGGATCCATATTTCAACTTAGGAAATATGGCCCGACTTGAAACGCATGTCTTGTAATTTCCTCTGGGTCCTATTTCTGTTCTCTGAAACTTTTTTAGAGATCTTCATTTTCATGGACAGAGAGCATTCACACGTGTCAGGAATTTTGCCAGCTTTAGCTCAAAAACGCAACTTTTGGTATTTTGTACCTGTGACCTGTCTAAAATGAGAAGAACGGTTAAAAGCATTTATTTATATACAAGATGATAAAGAGTGAGGGTAATATATTGCAATGATATGAACAAATACCTCCAGACTTACCTTTTACTCGTTCCGGGCAAAACCCGTTTTATTTTAAAGAAAAAAAAACCTAGCCCACTTTCGTAAGCGTCACGGTTGCCCTTAGCGTATGCAATAAGCCTTAAACATCTAGGTTAACCTAAAGGACGAGTGTTTTCTCGTGAGGGGTTTCAGCGAATTACACCCATAAAGTCCCGTCAAGCTAGTTTCGTCGGTCAACATTCATTTCTAATTCTAAAATCTAGATCTCTAGGTTAGAAATTCTATCACTCTAAGTTTAGAACATGCAACCCCTATTTTTCACACCTTGCTATTCATTTAACTTAAACTCATATCCACCTTTCTGCACGTGCAAATCGTCTCTTGGTTAAGGTATTTCCATTCAGGGCTATCACATCTCCAAAATTTTTATTTTTCTTTATTTATGCGACATGAAACAACACTTTTCCGCATGATCACTTGGGGTTGCTTAGGCTTAGATCAAACGGTTATTCCGCGTGTTTCGTTTATTTAATTTTTAATTCAATTACTTGGCTCCTTGTAAATATATGTATAGTTTGATTAGTATGCTATCGGAAGGATTTGTTTGGAAACAAATACTTCCATTTTTTCACCATTAGATTAATTTTGGAATTTATGAATTCAATTATTTTAAATTTGGTAATAAATGAAAACTTTTATTCATAATTGTTAGCACACATCCCCAAATTAATTTAATGGTGAAAAAGTATGAAGGATTTTTTTCCAAATCTATCCTAGAGGATCCTTGTCGAACTATATATATATATATATATATATATATATATATATATATATATATATATATATAATCTTAGTTTTTCAGCGATGACTCCCAAACCAAACGGCTTTCTGGCAACGGGTGATGGAGCATCCTAACGACCTAGGAATTCAACTCGCTAAGGTTTCAAAATAAAGACTATACTTGATTTCCCTATTTTTTTCTTGGCGATGTATCCCAAGAAAATTAACTTAAGTCATCGGGGTTTAAAATCCCCCTTCAGCCTCAAGAACATGAGAAACCAAGCTTTTATTTTATTTTTATTTTATTTTAATATTGGAGATAATTCAAGCCTATCATTTATTTCCCAAAACTAGAGACTTGATGTAGTGTAATTTAAAGGCGTATATTTGCTACGGTTAGATTTCAAAAATGGTTATCTTTCGGATTTTCAAATTCTAATTTTAGGGTCTATTTATTTCTAAACAATTAAACTAAACCGTCGAACTTTGAATATAAATCTCCTAACTAGCCAAGTTGACTCAAATTTTTTTTTTTTTTGTATTTTTCAATGTTTTATGGATTTTTCAATACAATACAATGAAGAATTTAGATATGCAATAGGAAGGAAATATTAAAAATTAAATATGCAAATGCATGTGGAAAGTAAATATGGTGCAAGGATAACTATATACATTACCACCAATACCCCTAAACTGGAAACAAGCTGTGTCCTCACGGCTTATGATGGCTTCTCTTTGGCATTGTCTTCACAAAATTTTTATAGAGTTTTTTTAGAGAGATTTATTTCTTGAAAAGGTATATTGAATATTTACAACCTTTTTGAGATAATTACACTCATTTGATTTCTCATCATTTTTCATAGAAAGAGAATTTCAACCGACATGAAATTTCCCAAAAGATAAAAAGAAAAATATCAACAACCCTCCACACTTATTTGAAATAGTATCCTTACTATTATGGCCGGAAAAATGAAGTGTGGAAAAGAAGGCGGAGGATGATCAATTCGTGTAGTCCGACTTATGTAAAAACATGAGCTCCTCTAAGAATCAACCAAAATGAACGGTTTTAAACGATGAACATTTACCTTGAAAATCGAACCGTTCTGAGGATCCTGAATATCAACTACACCGTGCGGGTAAATGCATCGCACAAAATAAGGTCCAGCCCATCGCACAAAATAAGCTTTTCCAAATACTAACCGATATAGAGACATCCTAAGATCGGTCTTGTAGGCCGTATGGAATGCCCAAAGAGCATTCGTTAACTTATTCAACTAATTCATATAGTTCTTTAAAACCGTTTTCTCCAAAATCTGTTTAATCTGTCAGTTGGAAAACTCAGGTTGGTCATTCGTTTGGGGATAATAGGGCATGGAGAGCTTGGGGGTGATCGCAAATTTCTGTATTAAATCTTCAAAAGACCTATTGCAGAAGTGCGTGCCGTTATCTCTAATGATAGCATGAGCGTACCAAACTGTGCTAGGATATGTTTGTGAAAAACTCGACAACGACTTTTTTGTCGTTAGTTTGGATTGGTATCATCTCGACCCATTTGGACACGTAATCAACCGTAATCAATATGTTTAAATACCCAAAACAATAGGGGAACGGGCCTATGAAATCTATACCCAAACATCAAAAATCTCAACAATTAGAATTGGTTGGAGCGGTTTCTTATTCCTTCTGGAGATTCGGCCCGAATGTTGATACCGAGTACAAGTTTTACAATAATCATTTGCATTTTTGAATTGCGCGGGCTAATAAGAGCCACGTTGCAGAACCTTCTCCGATGACTTCTTATGGCCAAAATGTCCACCACATGCTTGATCGTGGCAAAAAGATAAAACACTCTACTTCTATATCGGGAACACACCTACGAAAAATCTGATCAGGACAATAGTTGAACAAATAAGGATCATCGCAGTAATAGTGTTTTACTTAAAATAAAAACCTATGTTTGTCTTGATTAGACCATTTAGTAAGCATAAGTTGTGGCAAAGTTCACAATAACAGCAAACCAAGGTTCGCGAGATACTGTCAAGAGGTGCTCATCAAGAAAAGATTCGTTTATCGGCAACAGAACAATCGGCGAAGAAGGAAGACGTGAAAGATGAACAGCTACTACGTTTTCACATCCTAAGGCTTAAATTTTTCTAAAGCGAACACAAAAGCCAAGAATTCCTTTTCGGTCGTTGTATAGTTCAACCGGGCATCATTCAATGTCCTACTTGCATAATAGATTACGTGTAACATCTTATTGATATGCTGTCATAAAACTGCACCGATAGCAAAATCGGAACCATCACACATAATCTCGAAGGGATAATTCCGGTCAGGAGAAGAAAGCACGGGCGCAGTAGTGTGAGAACGTTTAAGCGATTCAAAAATAGTCACACAATCCGAGGTGAAGTGAAAGGTGATATTCTTGACCAAGAGAAGGGTCAAAGGTCTAGCAATCTTACTAAGGTTCTTGATAAACCGTCTATAAAAACCGGTATGGCCAAAGAAGAATTGTATATTTTTGACGCAAGTGGGAGAAGGGAGGATTGAAATGACATCTATCTTTGCATAGTCAACCTCAATACCACTTCTAGAAATGATATGTCCTAAGACAATACCCTCTTGAATCATAAAGTTGCATTTCTCCTAATTCAAAGTTAAGTTTTTATCCTTACACTGAATAAGGGCTGCGTCAAGATGCTGCAAGAACTCATCAAAAGAGTTCAAAAATGGAGAAATCGTCTCTGAATATCTTCAAAAAATTCTCGACCATGTTCGAGAATATCCTTATCATACACCGTTGAAATGTAGCGAGTGCATTGCACAAGTAAATCCTACACCGTAACCTTTACTTGTAATCATCAACTAGATAATATAACAAGAACGGCATCTAGAGAACATGAAAACAAGTAAATCAAACAATTATTTATTTTTGTTTTTTTTAGCTTACTGTTGACCACCTGTTATATTATTAATTTGTCGATGACTTTGAAATGGCAATAGATTGGCCTTTTCCTTTGTTGTATCGAAATAGTTGATTGTGATTCGATTGAATCTCAAATATATTTTCCTAGGACAATGTGTTTATCTTTAGTATTTTCAGCCTATTGCCATATGTAAGATGAAAACGTCATCAAATTGATATAAGCATTAAGTTAATAATTTTTCAAGTTTGCGAGCTAGACGACCTGGCCACCTTTCACTTCTCCAGTTGCTTCATGTACCATGTATGAGATCATATACATGTCATAAACCTAGCTAGCTATGCTTTTAAAGTAATGCTGATCAGGTAATCTTCATTAAATTGTAACTATTAATTTTGATCAAGTCTTGTATGTGTCATGATCTATGTACCATCACAAAATCAGAATATCAGGAACAATAATAGTTGTTTTGCTTCCAAAAACAGATGACAATCTAGACAATGCAAACTTATTCAGAAGGCTTTAATCATGCTTAGGCACCCATATATTTTTATTTCGTGTGTGTATACAAATGATCACAATGTTCTCAATGTTCTCGTCCAGATAGCGAGAACAAAAATGGTTTCTTCATCTAGAAAATAACCTTGCATGATAGAACCCTCTGGTCGATTTCTATTGTGTATATACTTTTTAACCCTAACCCTAAACCCAACCCCCCAACCCTAACCCCAATCCCAACCCCAACCGAACCCCAACCCTAACCCCAACCCCAACCGAACCCCAACCCCAACCCCAACCCCAACCCCAACCGAACCCTAACCCTAACCCTACCCTAAACCGAACCCGATGCCTAACCTTAACCCTCACCCTTACCCAAACCCTGAACCCTGAACCTAGCCCAAAATTAATCAAAATTATAAATAATTTGAGATTTACTAACCTGTAGCGGGCGGTGGAGGAGACGACGGAGGAGACCGGTGGTCGACGACGCAATCGGCGACGAGTCACGGGCGGTGGTGACGAGGAAGTCGACGAGGAAGTTTTGGGAATGATCGAGAAAGATGGCGGGCCACGGGCGGAGGGCGGTGGCGACGATGTTGGATGTATATGCCCTAGAGGCCAGTATTGTATATGTATACATATGGATACTAGGAATATGTATGTACAGAACAATCTTACTCAGTTTTATAGTATATTTATGACTTGTCTTTATCGGGATATATGTATTTATTTGTATTGTTGTTATATCTGGTTTGCACATATTGATTAAGACTCGATACGGTAGTATACTATTGTGGTTTGTCATTATCTTAACATGGCATATGTTATACTCGTTATTATATATTGCGGTTACATGTTGACAAAACCTTTAGGATCTTACTTGACTACCTGCGTTGTGATGGCGATCATACTTGTGGGAGAAGGGTGGTCCATAAGCACATCCTTAAGTTGTCCCTAGTCGCGTGAGTATCGAGACTGGGCATTGATACTCCAGAGTAGACTGGTGTATACGTTTCTACCCTGTCAGGGGGATGGTTGGTCCCACAGCCATTGGTCTGATGCACCTAAGATCGTATACAGGTGCTCACTGGGTGTGAGTACACTGGACGGACTCGCCGAGAACTTCCATGTGGTACTATACCTATCGTCAGATGGAAGTTCTCAGGTGACATGTGTACAGGTTAGTCTTTGGACCCGAGATCGGCATTTGTCTAGTATGAGTTCCCACTGAACTTTGATCACTACCCTACCATGGCTCTACTGAGTCGTGCAAACAGGTTTTGGTTGGGTTCAGTCCCGAGCCACATGGAGACAGTGAGCGATTGTCGGGGATTCGTCTCTCCCGGTATAGGGAGTCGATATCGCACTGTGATTCGATTGGTCAAGACCATAAAACCTTGGCCAAGGCATTTGGGATTTACTGATAGGTTTGATCAGTAGTTTCCCGGATTGGTCTGAGCCACATCGGCATGACTTATCAGGTTATTAGGGTCTGATGTTTACCATCCCCTAGACCCGATATGCAATACTCTTTGACGAAGAGACCGGACTGTGCGGATATTATCACGGGTAGGCTCGGTAGGAGTTCGGATGAGCTTGCTCGTCGGCCTTCCTTTTTGACAGGTACCTGGGTAGCCGTTACGTACAGCTAGTGCCGCTGACGTGCTTGTGGTTAAACCCACTACCAGAGTACTGTCGAGTCTTTAGAGTCCCACACAGAGGGTTTCTCTAATTCAGGCGAAATGATGTAGTAGCCGCATTGGATACGTGCAGGGTTCGATCGATTAATGTACTTTGTACTCAGATTTTCGATCTGACAGTTGGTAATACTAGCCGGCTCGGGTTTGAGCCGGATTATTAAATCAGGTATTGATTTAATAATTTACTTATATATATTTCGATATATATATTCTATTATTACGTTCTTCGTGTTATTCTATCTCTTTGGGCGTTCAGATTTTTATCTGATTGCCGGTATATATGTACTGTAGAAGGAAATCCGTATTTATTACAGATTTTCTTCTAGAAGGTAGCCACCTCATTATGCATTTTCCATTTATTTAATAAAATGGAAATGAGGTGTAAAGTGTAAGGAATGGGAGGAATGGGCATGACCATGCTTTAATAATCAACAAATGAATTTTCAATTCATTTGTGGTTACTATTGAAGCATGGTTGTCATTTGTTTATTGAAAGAATTCATACACAAAACCAAGGTGTGTGATTTTCTCTTTGATGCTTCATTCATTTTTCTCTTGAGCTCTCATTCCTCTCCTTCCTCACTAGCTTCCTCCACCTTCATCTTCTTCCTCTTCACTACCTTCTCATGTGTTGAGAATCAAGTGAAGAGGCAAGAAAGAGATAGCTTTACACTTAGAAATCCAAACTACATCCTAGACTACTTGGTTTAGCAAACCAAGTCTTCTAGTTGCTCCTTTTGCTACACAGTTAGGAGCTAGAGCCATGGATCATACTTCCCGGGTGGATCATCAAGGACCAAGGAAGACTGGAGAACAAGCTCGATCCCGGAGCACCGACGGAGCAAGAAAAGAAGATCAAGCAAGTTCAAGGTGGCTAGTAGGAGCAAAAGATGAAGAACGAAGACCGAAAGACTTGGTTCGTTTGATAAGAATTCCTCATCATAGTAGATAGCTCTCCTAGTGTAGCTAGTTAATTTTATAGAAAGATCCGGATTTAGGGTTAAACTAGTGCCAAGTTTTGTTCGTTAGAAAATTTTTGTTCCGCATTTGGCCACGGAAGTTGGCCGGGGCACTAGGGTAACCCTTCATGGTATCAGAGCCACCCCATAAAACTATACTAGCTAGTTCAAACGTGTTTAGAATAACGATCGACCGAAAATTCCAAAAACCGCATTTCATTTCATGTAATTTCTGTCGATTTTTAAATGTGCTCGAAAAATCAATTTTATGGTCTCAAAAAATCGTGCAGGCTTTTTTAAGACCCCTGAAGAAATTTGGTCATGTGATCCCTCCAAACCACTGCGGAACCGCCGCATAAACCTCCTATTAGCGGCGGTTCCGCGGTCATTTTGGGATCCACGTGAACAAAATTTCTTCTGGGCCTCTTATTTTTGAAATTGTGGTTTCTGGAATAATTATTTTTTGGGCCCAGATTTGTTACGGTGTTGGTTTAATACTTGGGGCCCACTTGGAAAGTTTAGTCGATTGTAATTTTAAAATACGTATTTTATTTTCAGTACATTCACTTTTATCTGCGACCGGGAATGTCACTCGATCGGTAAAACTCGTCTGATTGCTAAATGTTCCTTTAGACGGGTTTTGCGAACGTAACATTCGCGTTGATGTTGTGTGCTTGTGCTGTGATTGTGGTTAGATTGTCGTGGTGGATAGCATGAAGTGCAATGTTAGAAATACAGTTTATAATTCATCTGTACATTTGTTATTGCGGGACGAGCGTCCGACATGTGGACTGCCGTCTTTGCCAGGTTGTATATTAATTTGTGGCACGACCGGGTTGAGGTCGATGTCACCGCTTGTATATATTATTTTCATTTTCTATATTAGGATTACCCCGCGGTGGGGTGCACGAATAGCCGGGTTGTAGAAGGCAATAAGCTCGCATCTCATGGCGCTGAGATGGAGGGGGCTTCATTCTAGAACTGGCGGGCTATTCGCCGCACTCGTAGGGGGTACAGGTTTTCATTGCACAGGCTATCCACACGACCGGGAACGTCGGATTTTATTTGCGGCTCAAATGAAACCCGAGGCTTCAAGATTATCCACCATTCTGTATTGTTATCTGTGATGTTGTTTATTATCATGCCTGGAACGAATGTTATATATACTTATATATATACTAGTAGATGTTGTATATGTTTTGCACCCGCGCTAGTCCAGCCCCCGCTCTGTCGTTAGTTAAGTAACCTAACGGGTGATGACGGGGCCCCGTGGCGAATGCGGATGGCATATACGTACATTTTATTTTCGTTCTTTTTTGGTGTGATAGGTTACAAGTTGATGGGACCGCATTAATTTTGATCAATGCAAGATAATAAATCTAAAAGATGTTGTTAGAACTGTTCCCCTCCGAATGGTGGCGGAGACGTTAGGACGTCTAGGCCTGAGATTCGGGGCAGATGCTATATGGTTTTATCCGTCCACCTCTCCGAAGATGCCAAGTTGATTTATGACACCGTGTATCGGAGGTTTAGACGGATGCGGCCGATGTAGCAGACTTCATCAGATTCCCCCTCGCTTGAGGGGTTTTTGATTGTGGGGACGCTTGATCAGTCGAAAATACTGCATCTTTTAACCGGCAATTTCCCTATCATTTGCACTCATTTAGAAGTGTTCGGTATTCATATTTCACATATTATCAAAACAGTTGTTAAATATCAGATTACATGTGTTAGACTTTAAAACCAGCATTTCTAGGGAAATTGGCTGTATTTTATGGCATCGCATCATCCCTATATTGCACAACACTTGTCTCGAGAAATTATGCAGGAAAATCCAGAAGAAAGGCCAAAATTGTCATTTTGCTGATCAAACATTACGCCAACTCAAAGACCTGAGAACTGGTATTAATATAGAGGGAATTACATAATTCAACATATCAGAAAAAGGCCCAAGAATCAGTCCAAGCCTGTACCAGAAAGCCCAAGCCCAAAGGCCCTTGAATCGCCGCGGATCCGCGGCGGAAGCCTGCTTGCACCGCGGATCCGCGGCTGTCTTGACACATCAGCAGTTAATTTTCAGTGCAGATTGTTTCTCTCAAGGCCCACAGTCATTTCACATGCTTCAAATTCCAGAATTTTCTCGAAGCTACTGCCAGATCAGCAAGGATGATTAATTAAGCTAATCTTGATTAAGCTCCTAACAAACTATTTCTAGAAGCTCCCTCCTAACTAATCACTTCTAGAAGCCTCTCTTGCTAACAAACTTTTGGAGGGAAATTCAAATCTCTCTTAACAAACTTTTGGAGGGAAAATTCAAATTCAAATCCTAGATCTAGGGTTGAGGTTGTTCATCAATTCTTCATCCCCCCATTCCATCTACAAGTTGAGTGACACATCTTGTAGCCCCAAATTCTAAATCCAATTCCAAATTCAAGATCCCGAGTACCATTCAAGCAAGAAGCCTTCAACCTTTTAGGAGCCGAGCCGATCTTCAATCGAGCAAGTGATCCAATCCGATCCGCGACTCAAGGAGACGAGCGAAGCCAAATCGACGATCGAGTTCTTCCTCTTGTAGTTCTTGAGCGATTGTAATGGAACTGTTGATATAAATAAAAGGTGAAATTCTTTAATCTTGCTTTCTTTTAATTCTTGCATCATGATTAGATCTCAATTTGTGATTGTGGTTCTTGTTGTGATGTTTGAGTAAAACTCCGCTCGTAAAGGAGTCGAGACGATCAATAGAATGATGATGATTTAGATCTTTTTACAATTCTTAAATCCTATAACGTTTGTAAATTCTTGTAAATCGAATGATCGATGACCTAGTTTCAAGACGATGCTTTCTTGATTGTGTTCGCTCGAAACTAGAGATCAATGATCGATCATTAGATTTACTCGAAGCTAGTTTTTGAATGAGATTTATCGAAAGGATAAAGGATAAGACGAGGAAACCTTAGCTTCTTCGCAAGATCCTTAACCTCGATGAATCATCATTGATCTAGTATTAATTCGTTAAAAGATAAGAATATGAAATCATTAGATCTTATCACATCTATAGATCCGATCGATTCCTACGAGCCTCATTTCGATTCTTGATATTTGGTTTGGAAATCATCACAAATATCTCAATTCTTGATTTTATCGTTTTCTTGTTATTAGATCTAGATTTTCTAATTCTTGAAATTCAATTACAAATCATGAATTGTTTTCTTTTCTTTTCTTTAAAGTTTCAACTCATCTAATTCGAAACCCAAACGATTACACTTTCCCTGTGGACGATCCGCACTTACTAACGCGCTATATTCGACACCGTTATTGATTGCGGTCAAATATTTTTGGTTGTGATTTCTCTATACAATTTTCTTTTACACATCCGAAATTTCATCAATCAAATGGCGTCGTTGCCGGGGATTGTGCGCTAATTGTTCGTATTTTGAAATTTGAGTTGAAAAGTTTATTCCATCTACAATTTTAGATCAAAATTCGTGCAAACACTAATACGTGTTGTTGTGATTTGTGCGAGGAAATCTGGAATCATTCGAGCTTGGGAAAAATTATTCTGAAAATTCCAGAGAGCTGAGAGAGCCAACATAAGCTCTCTGTGAAATTTTGAAGCAGTGAACTGTTTAACGTGCGGCGATTCCGTGGCATAAGCCTCACATTGCGGCGGTTCCGCGGTCTCCTCAAGGCATTACTGCACCAAATTTGCTCTGTAAGCTCTATCTTTCTTATCTCCTTCTCAAATCTGCTCCAATTAACATTTTGTGCAGGTTTCTTTGCAAAAATCGCAGCGCCGCGCAAAAAGCAAAATTAAATTGTGCTTGTTTTGATTTTTGGTTGTTTGCATATTAATACGGAAATTAAGGGGCATGACCAAATCCAGATTAGGTGGGGAGTTCATTACCCTTCCTATGCCCCAAAAATCACAAACTTGCATCCGCATTTACCCTCATTAATTAAAAAAGATCTAGAGATGAGTCTAAGGACCGTTGCGCTCACTTAGGACAGAAGAAGGCCGTGGGTAATTCATTGCTTATCCGCGTTTCTTTTGTGGTGTATAAGGAAAGTGTGTCGAAGGCTAGTGGTTACTTAATTAGGCCCACTACTTACGTAGTGGAGAACCTCCCACTTACCTAGCACTTACTTGGCCGCAGGAGAGACAAAGAGGCAGTGGAGGATTTTATCCTGCGACTTGTCTTTTGGCAGTTATGAGCGGTCTAGAGCTTTGACCTAGGTGACCACTAGATTCTAGGGTTTTGCTTGTTGCATTTGTTGTGGTTGCATCATTTTTTTTTTTAAAAAAAATCCGTAAAATTTTCAAAACAAACACCAACACTTCATTTCCCCTAATTATAAATTCACGCTGCCACTTGTACTAACCCTTTTTAGTGCAAGATAGGCTGGACAACAGGATTCTAGTGCCTGTTTAGTCCGCGTCCCCCGATTGACCCTAAAGTCGGTATTTCTACACTTACCCCTTCTTTACCCACCACCACACCCACATCGATGGATCCGACTCCATCAAACTTCTTTACCACTACTCTGCCGCCATCCGTTGGTGCGTAGAATCCACCTCGCATCTCTCTCCAAGAGAGGTGCTATCCAACACGAGGTCCCCTTTCCACTTGTCTTTCCATTCCACCAGCCAACGGGGAAAATTTTCAGATTAAACCCCAATACATCAACCTTCTACCAAAATTTCACGGTCTCGAGTCTGAGGACGCATACGTGTTTATCACGAAATTTGAAAATGTATGCGCAATGATGGGTACCTCACAGCTTTCTATGGATGCTATGCGTCTACGTCTTCTCCCATTCACCTTGTGCGATATAGCCGAGAAGTGGCTTTACAACATAACCGCACATTCCATTTCAAATTGGGAAGAATTCGTCAAAGCATTCCTTAATAAATTCTACCCACATCAAAAGATAGCTCGAGTCCGTAGCGAAATATATCAATTCACCCAGCTTCCAAATGAAACATTTTCATAATGTCTTGAACGCTTTAAGGATCTGTTAGTCCAATGTCCTCATCACGGAATCCCCAAATGGGAACTGTGCCGAATCATTTATGAGGGCATTAATCCTAATGTAAGTGCACTGCGGCGCCCCGGCCGTCAATCCGACGCCGGAATGCGGAAGCGGTGATTTACTTTAACTTTTCAAACCGGCACCACCGCGCACTATAAACCCGGATCGTGCCATTAAACTAGTCCTAGCTATCTACAAGATGGGGAAGAGAGATATACCGAGTGATCCGAGTCCTCCGGTCTTCTCGTCGACGTCCCGATCTCCCGCGGAATCTTCGGTCTCCACCAAGTCGCCGGAAGGGCACCACGTCGCCTGCTTCTTTTACGGGCTCCTACCTCTATACCGAGGCAACTCGGGCATGAAGTTGGCGAGCCGACGTGCTTAAGGTTTGCTGTAGAATGTGTAGTGCTCATATCTCATTTCGGGTTGTAGGAGGTTGCCATTTTGGTGGAGGAAATGAAGTGGTGGAATTTTTGTGGAGCTATCGGATTTTTACAAAGCCAAAACAGATGAAATCCCACCATCACAAATTTGGACAGCCCCCATGGCTTGGCCGGCCATGACATCCTTAAGAATAGGAGAGGAGAGAATGAGAGAGGGAGTATGAAAAATATAGCCACAAGAATAATGCAAGTGAAAGGAATGGTCATCATGCAAGAATCATCATCACTAGCAAAACCACACTCCATCAACTACTCAACAACCATGATTGCTACAAAAAGTCAAGCAATCATGAACCATGGAAGGTCAAGGGATGGGGCTCCATCATAAAACCATCATGATGAAAAAGTATGCAAAGACAACCCTCCAAATAGCTAATTTGCACAAATGCAAATAAGCCCTCCTCCACCAATCTTCGGCCAAGGAAAGATACAAATGAAAATGGCCGAAACGGAAAGCAAACTGGCAACTCCGGAAAACTGGTCCCGTAATAAATTACAGGAAAACCCCGATACTGAGTATACACACCCGCATCTGTATTCCGACCGAATACAAATGCAATGAGACAAAATCTACACTGTACTATACTAGGATCCGGCTTAAACCAAAGCCGGCTAGTATTATCCGTCCGATCCTGATCCGTGCAATACTGCACATATCTGATCGTACCCTGCCATATATCCATACGGCCTCTAGTGCTAACCGTCCGATCCTGATCCGTGCAATACCGCACGTATCTGATCGAACCCTGCCATATCTCCATACGGTCTCTACAGCGTTTCGCCCGAAAACTTGAGCAACTGAATGTGGGGGACTCTAAAGACTCGTCAACACCTTGGTTGTAGATTTAACCACTAGCACGTCAGAGGTATAAGCCAATACGTGACGGGCTACCAGGTATTGACCAAAAGGGACGTTGATGAGCGAACTCATCCTGACACCCTACTGAGCCTGACAGCGACAATATCCGTACAGTCCGGTCCGTTCGTCTATGAGCATCGCATGGCGGGCCTAGGGGGTTGGTAAAAGTCAGACCCCCAAAAGCGGTACAAGTCGTGTCAGAGATCAGCCCAGAACACCCTGAGATACTACTGGAATACCTACCAGTAAATCTCCTGCCTTGGCCAAGGACTTCGTGTAATGGCTCTCCTAGACACAGCGCGACCTCACCCCCAATACCGGGAGAGACGAACCCCCGAAGATCCGCTCGCTGCCTCCATGTGGCTCGGGACTGTACCCAACTAAAACCTGTTTGCACGTCTCCTTTGAGCGTGGTAGGGTAGT
The DNA here is from genome assembly GCA_030015575.1 of Agapanthus africanus. Classification (NCBI taxonomy): domain Eukaryota; kingdom Viridiplantae; phylum Streptophyta; class Magnoliopsida; order Asparagales; family Amaryllidaceae; genus Agapanthus; species Agapanthus africanus. The sequence continues at coordinate 542,983,926 of JASDDO010000024.1, read as the reverse complement.
AATCAAAGTACAGTGGGAACTCACACGAGACAAATGACGATCCTCAGGTCGATGAACTAACCTGTACACATGTCACCAGGGAACTGCTATCTGACGTCAGGTATAAGACCAACTAGCATATTCCCGGCGAGTCCTGTCCGGTGTACTCATAACCTAATGAGCACCTGTATACATCTTAGGTGAACTAACTAACACCAGTGGCTTGTGAGACCGGCCACCGCCCCTCGTCGGGGTCTCGAATGTATACACTAGTCTACTCTGGAGAATCGATGCCCTGTCTCGAAACTCCCACGACTAGGGACCTTTTAAGGATGTGCTTATAGACTATCAGCTCTCACGTATATGATCACCCTCATATTGCTGGCAGTTAAGCAAGAATCCTAGGGGCTCTATCAACATGCAATAGTGACCTGTCAGGTCACCTAAAGCAGTACACGATGATAAAGATAAACCAGATAGCATACTATCATCTTGAGTAAGACTGTCCTACCGTGATAGGTCCTCCCTCAATCATTGCAATCACGTGCCTGTGATCCAATAATTGACTCTGAGGGCACTATCTCCAACAATCTCCTACTTGCACTCAAGGCTAATTATTACGATGTCGCATACTCACAGCCCGTGTGATACCGAACACCCAACTCCTCTACTAGTCAGTCTCACAAAACCCATTTGCGAAACTATTGCGTTCGAGGAATAGCCTCAGCGAGTGGATCCGCTTTGATGTTTCCTTCTATGTCTCTCTATATCTCAAGTTCGCGGAGAAAGCCATCTCCTGAAATGAGCAATACCTGTCTTAGAATGTGTCTGGATGTCTGATGGGACCTAGCTCATAAATGAACTCCAAATCCAAACATCTTAAACAGTATCGTCAACTGAACTTAATCAGTATCCTGCGCCATGCCTCCCTCAGTATTGCCTTGGACCATCTGTCCAAAATACTGCCCCTTGTCAGAAGGAAAACTATAACTCTGACAACCTCCTTGTCGTCCAGGTCACCTTGGAAGCCTGGAATGATAACTGTCTCCCGAATGAGGCTGTCGTTATCATATCCCTAGAACATCCACTTATGTTCTAAAACTGCTTCCGACTGTTTCTCTAGGATTGGACCAATGTCAACTTATTGCATCTAGTGCAAGAACAACATCTGGTGTGGTACTTGACATCTCATGATTGACTCAATTGCCTGAGCAAGTGATCAGCCAATCATGCACATCCCTCTCCACTTTAGTCTGTAATACACCTTTAGAGAGGGTGACTCCATTACCTGCAGGTACACTACCGTGCCAGGAGTCGTCCATTCTAAATACTCTTAAAATGTTGTCTAAGTACCCAGATTGGGAAACTACCAAAATCTAGATCTAAAACCATAGATCCAGTAACCAGAATGTTTGATATGAAATCCATTTCCTTTGTGGAGAAACCACTGTGTGACGACCAAAGAATAACCGATCGTAGTACAGGAATATCACTTCCTACTCTGTGTATGTCATCCAAATACCATGACATCACACCCTACTACCTTCTCAACAGATCCATCCCCTATTCTGATGAAGTCAAACCTATGATTGTCACATCAGAAATAGATGATCTATCTCCGCTATATCTGCTTTAGTCTATAAATAGACATAAGCCACCTGTCCACCAATGCTTCCGCTGCTCCCACTGACTGCGACAACCCTCTGGCAGAGTCATATAGACGTACACTTCTAAAGCTAGTTTAGAACGATGCTATACTCATCCTCCTGCCGGGTCTCGCAGCCTGGAACAACAGTAATGGCAAGTGTAGGTAAACAATAACTTCCCTGTCACCGTCCTTGAGGCTACTGGAGTACCTCCCGGGTGCCTGAAGTTACCCACCGTATCTGCGGAGTGGCCAATGGAATGTCAAACCAGATTGAATCTTTAGGTTCCTATCAAATCTTCAGTAATCGTTTATGGTTCTGGAATCACTTCCAGTTCTACCATACTCCCACTACTGTTTTCTAAAAAAATTGATTTTTATTAAAACTGTGGCGAGTCTAGAACAATATCACTATTGATCTGCCAGATGGTAGAAAGTCAACCCTCGTCATAGCCTGGGTCAACCCACAAACTGCCATTACAGAAACGTGCCTTGAGTTATCCAGAGTCTGATTTTAAGCATAGGCCGGACAACTCCCCGTACCTTAACATCGTTAAGATATGAACTGTTCTATATCCAATATAGAACCAGATGCACTGATTTATTTGAACCAGATTCAAATCATGCAGCTGTCTCCAATGCATGTCTATTAGTTATATGTATGCCCTAGAGGCCATTACTATACATAGGATGTATATTGTAGTGGATGCTTGGACATATATAGGGAGGACTTTCTTGCTCGACATGATAGTATGCTATCTGGTTGCTCTTTACCTTAACGTGTATACTGATTGTCTCTATGTTACATGTTGGTAAAGCCCTTAGGATGTGTACATGACTACCTGGACTATGATGCGGATCATACTAGTGGGGACATGGTAGTCCATAAGTACATCCTTCAAGGTCCCTAGTCGTGGGTGTATCGAGACGGGGCATCGATATACCAGTGTAGACTAGCGTATACCTTCTCGACCCATACAGATGGGCGATGGATAATCCCATATCCATTGGTGTTTGACATCAGAGATGATATACGGGTGCTCAGTGGAGACTGGGTACACTAGACGGACTCGCCGAGAACTCCAAGATGGTATTATACCTTACGTCAGATGGCAGTTCTCTGGTGACACTGGTACAGAGTAGTCTGTTGACCCGAGATCGTCATAGAGTCTTGTGTGATTCCCACTGTGCTTTGATTTCCACCTTACTACGTCCAAGAGGGCATGCAAAATGGTGGTTTTTGGGTACAGTCCCGAATCACATGGAGGCAATGAGCGATAGGAGGGGATTCGTCTCTCCTGGTATAGGGAGTTGATGTTGCGCTGTGTTCGATTGGCTATAACCGGAAATCCCTGGCTAGGGTTGCTGAGATTTACTGGTAAGTGTTACCAGTAGTTTCTCGAACTGTTATAGACCTCATATCGACACGACTTATCAAGCTATTGGGGTCTGACGTTTACCACCCCTAGGCGAGATATGCGACATATCAGTAGAACAGACCGGTCTGTACGGTAAGTGTTACTGATTGGATTCACAGGAGTGTGAGCGGGCTTGCTCGTCGATCTTCTGATCGCTCAATACCCGGGTGGCCGTTACGTTTAGCAGACCGCTTGCGGCTTGTGGGTGATTGATATGATCATCACCTGCTGTCGGCGTATTGACGAGTCTTTAGAGTCCTACACAGAGGTTTACTGGCTCAAGAGAAACGAAATATGAGCGTATATGAGATATGTGCGGGACCGAGAATAATGCGTGTATGTGATACCGTATTCTATTCTCACGATGAATGTATCGAATGGTTGTATGCGATATAACCTAGTTATCGAATCGAGGATTGATTCGATAAGCCGATACATTGGATATTAGTCGGTTATATGCGATATGACCGGATCGTTAAATCAAGTGTTGATTTAATGATTTAATGTATAATTATATATTTGATATATTACTTTGCATTAACTAGTATTGGTTCACTTAAGATGGATTTTCTCACTTGATGTGCACATTGTATATGTGATATATTTTTGTGCACTTGATTGTATCATGTTTGATGATACATGCATGTTTGTGTGTATGTTTAGTTTAAACCTTGGTTAAGTAAATGGTTAGGGTTTTGTTTAATATATTTATTCATTTATTTATTTATTTCATTTTGGCAAAAAGAGAAATGGTGGCTTGCTTTGTTTTACATTGAAGCTTCATGAGGTTTTGAAAAAGTCTACCATTTTTGTTTCATGCCTAACCTAACCATTCACCTAACCTTAGTTTACTCTCTACACATAACCATGGTTGCAATATGATACTTATCATATTATTTTATATTTTGGAAATACTTATCATATTATCTTTTCTTCTTCTTCTTCTTCAAAATGAAGAAAAAGCTTGCTACCAACAATGGCAACTTGAGAAAAAGAGTGAGAAATCCAATTCTAAAGTGAACCCACTTCCTATTTCTTCACCCTCTACCACTTGCCAAGTAGTATAGGGTGTTTTCTTCACAAGTTTCACGACTTGGTGAAGTTGGAGCTTGATCTTGTGTTGTCTCGACGTAGATCATCTTCGGTATCGAAGTCGACGACCTAGCCCGCCCATTTCTGCGATGAAGCCGACGCTTGAGCCCGGGATCCGATGATCGCAGCAAGGAGACTTCATCATGGAGCTATGGAGGTGGAGGACCGGATCTACAAAGGTTGTATTTCCGTTCACTCATAGTTAAGATGTTAACTAGTTGCATGTTTCGCTTAAACTCTAGTCAACGATCCGTATTAGGGTTTCTCGGCACTTGTAAAATTTGAATTTGGCATGATTGATGCCTTGTGAGACCTCCTTAGAGTGCCTAGGAACCCTACAGTGGTATCAGAGCCTAACTAGAGCCTTAGGCGATGCGTAGACGATGTTAGAATTCCGATCGAACCCCGAAACCCTAAAAATGACCTCTCTCTGTACATTTTTACAAAACTGGATTTTTTCCATATTAAAAATTCCTAAAAAATTCAGCAGGAGATTCTAAGAATTACGGTGCAAAATTGACCAAGAGATTCGATCAAAGCGCGGCGGAACCGCGGCATTAGCATGGCTAATGCGGCGGTTCCGCGGCCACTTAGTGTCTTCAGCCAGTCGTTTTTGCACAGTAACTTCTTTCATTCATTGCTGAGTTTTCAGGGAATTTTTAAAGTTTACTCAAGAGTTGAGTATTTTGGGTTGTATTGGGAGTTCGTACATTCGATCGGATTGTCTAATTTTGTAAATGTGTTTTTCCGGGTAATTTTAGAATATGTTAAAAAGTTCGACCGGATATAAATACCCACTTTTTCCCCTGCCGGGAAATTTCCAATTGTTGGATTTTTCCGTAGTTTAACGACGTTCTAAGTAGTGCAAGTAACGCGATGGTCCCTCTAGAAGACAACAAACCTTAACTCGATTATGTGACCGTCTTGAACTGCCCTTTGAACCTTAGGGTTTGGGGCAGTACGGAGTGCCACATGTGAGGCGTTGGCTTGACCCTTCTACGGCTGGACTGTAGGGTTCCTAGGCACCCTAATGAGGTCTCACAAGGCATCGATCATGCCAAATTAAAATTTTACGGTGTCGAGAAACCCTAAACTACGGATCGTTTGCTAGATGTCTAGACGAAAAAGCTAACTAGTTAACAATTAACTAAGAGATACGGAAATACAACCTTTGTAGATCCGGTGCTCCACCTCCACGGCTCCGCAACGAGGTCCTCTCCGCTGTCCAAATCAAATCCGGGCTCTAGAGTCGGCTTCGTCGGAGAAAAAGGGAGCTAGGTCGTCGATGTCCATGCCGAAGATGATCTACGTCGAGGTATCGCTAGATCAAGCTCACAACTTCACCAAGTCAAGAAACTTGTGAAGTAAACACACTCTACTACTTGGCAAGAGGTAGAGGATGAAGAAATAGGAAGTGGGTAGATTTTAGTTTTGGATTTCTCACTCTTTTCCAACAATCACCATTGATGGAGCTTGGTTTTCTTCACTTGAAGAATGAAGAAGATGAAGAAGAATATTATCATAAGTTAATTAAAAACCATAGAAAAATCAAAACTTATCATAATGTTAACTAGAGTCAAGTGTAGAGAATGAATCATGGTTAGTGGGAATGGTTAGGGTTAAGGATGAGATAAGAATGGTTGACTTGATCAAAGTTTCATGAAGCTACAACTAAACTCCAAATTAAGCCACCATTCTTTTCTCCTCTTTTCCAAAATGAATAAACAAATAAATAAATGAATAAATAAAGGAAATGAAACCCTAACCATTCTTTTAACCATGGTTTAATTCTTTGCACTTAACCAAGTAAACATGTATCATCAAACATGATACAATCAAGTGCACAAAATCATATCGCATATGTAATGTGCACAATCCAAGTGAGAAAATCCGTTTAAAGTGAACCAATACTAGTTAGTGCAAAGTAACATATCAAATATATAATTATGCATTAAATCATTAAATCAACACTTGATTCAATGATCCGGTCATGTCGTACACAACCGACTAGTATTCAATGTATCGGCTTATCGAATCAACGCTTGAATCGATAACTAGGTTATATCGCATACAACCTTTCCGATACATTCATCGCGAGAATGGAATGCGGCATCACATACACGCATTATTCTCGGTCCCGCACATATCTCATATGCGCTCCTATTTCGTTTCGCTTGAGCCAGGAAACCTCTGTGTAGGACTCTAAAGACTCGTCAATACGCCGGCAGCAGATGATGATCATATCAAACACCCACAAGCCGCAAGCGGTCTGCTAAACGTAACGGCCACCCGGGTATTGAGCGATCTGAAGATCGACGAGCAAGCCCGCTCACACTCCAGTGAATCCGACCAGTAACACTACCGTACAGTCCGGTCTGATCGTCTGATATGTCGCATATCTCGCCTAGGGGTGGTAAACGTCAGACCCCAATAGCTCGATAAGTCGTGTCGATATGAGGTCTATAACTATTCGAGAAACTACTGGTAACACTTACCAGTAAATCTCAGCAACCCTGGCCAGGGATTTCCTGTTATAGCCAATCGAACACTGCGCAACATCAACCCCCTATACCGGGAGAGACGAATCCCCTCCTATCGCTCATTGCCTCCATGTGACTCGGGACTGTACCCAAAAACCACCGTTTTGCACGCCCTCTTGGACGTGGTAAGATGGAAATCAAAGCACAGTGGGAACCACACAAGACTCTATGACGATCTCGGGTCAACAGACTACTCTGTACCAGTGTCACCAGAGAACTGCCATCTGACGTGAGGTATAATACCATCTGGGAGTTCTCGGCGAGTCCGTCCAGTGTACCCAGTCTCTACTGAGCACCCGTATATCATCTCTGATGTCAAACACCAATGGATATGGGATCATCCATCGCTCATCTGTATGGGTCGAGAAGGTATACGCTAGTCTACTCTGGTATATCGATGCTCCGTCTCGATACACCCACGACTAGGGACTTTGAAGGATGTACTTATGGACTACCATGTCCCCACTAGTATGATCCGCATCATAGTCCAGGTAGTTAAGCACACATCCTAAGGGCTTTACCAACATGTAACAGAGAGACAATCAGTATACACGTTAAGGTAAAGAGCAACCAGATAGCATACTATCATGTCGAGCAAGAAAGTCCTCCCTATATATGTCCCAGCATCCACTACAATATACATCCTATGTACAGTAATGGCCTCTAGGGCATACATATAACTAACAATCTCCCACTTGCACTAGGGCCATCTGTAGCAGTGGTTGTAGTATCTCATACTCAACCATCCCATAAAAGTCTCTCTCTGGGAAAAGGCCTTTCGTGAGTGGATCCGCTGTGTTTGTCCTCTGAGTCTACTCTCCTAACCTCGATCCCTTGGAGATCAACTATCTCCATGATCAGGCGATACTGCCTTAGAATAAGTCTGGATCACTGATGGGACCGGCGTTCCTTGGCATGAGCCACAACTCCATTGTCTCACAATGGTAGGAACGTAGTTCATCTCATGAACTAATATACGCCCAAACATCCTCTTTGGTAGCATCTTAAGTAGCGATGTATCCTGCCTTTTTCGTCTAGTATGTCACGGTATCCAGCTTGGAACTCTTCCAACATACCGTCCCTTTACTGAGGGTAAAGACAATGCCTGTGACTGACATTCAGTCGTCTTTATCACTCTGGAACACTTCCAGTGATTCTCCCCAGGATCAATTGATACCATCTCACTACTACTAGTGAGAATCCTAACATCCAATTAGATCTATCTCATAGATCCAAAAACCAGGATTTAGTAGGTATCATTTTGATCCTACACGGAGAATCTTTGTGATATGCGGAGATTGATCAAGCGTAGCATAGGAAACTCCTTCCCTATCAAGAGTATGTCATCCACGTACTCTACGATGATCGTCACCATACTCCCTACTACCTTTTTGTTTATACAAGGTTCATCTACCATTTTGATGATGTCAACTTCTTTGACTAATCCATCAAAACAGATGTTCCAACTCCGCGATGCCTGCTTTATCCTATAAAGCATCTTGCACACGTTTCCGCTGCTCCCACTGTCTACGAAGCCCTCTGGCTGTGTACTTATAGACGTACTCTTCTAAAACATCATTTAGAAAAGCAGTCATGGCACCCAACCGCCAGATATCGTAGTCATGTTATGTAGCCGTGGCAAGTAGGATCCGGATGGACTTAAGCATAGCTACTTGAAAAGGTTTCATCATTATCCACGCCTGGTCAATGACGAAAACCTTTAACAAGTCTAGCTTTGAAAGTCTCAACTTTTCCATGTACACCAAGTAATCTTCTCAAGATATACTTGCTCCTGATGGGGATTTAACCCTTCAGATATAGCAACTAAAGTCCATACTTTGTTGGTGTATCAGGATTCCATCTCAGATCGCTAAACATCCAGCCATTCTTACAGAGTCTTACTCCTGATGGCCAGCTCGAAGCTAGTTGGGTCATCATCTCATGATGCAATCCTCGCTCCCACTGTCATAGAGAAACAGAAGTATCTCTCAGGTGGGTGAGGAAACCTACTAGATCGGCGGAGAGGCTGAGGTTCGTTGGAATCTACCGAATCCTTTGGTTCTATCAAATCATCAGCTGCAGTTTGTATAGCTGGAACCTTTCCAGTTCTACATTACAGACTTTGCCTCGAGCTTGTCCGGATTTTGCTTTCAGACATAGGCCGGTCAACCCCAAATCTTAACTAGCTTAAGACATGGGCTCTTCCCTTATCATATTTGAAGTGGTAGGCAACTGATTTGATTTGAACCCTATTCAATAGGTATGCAGCTTCTCAAGTGCATAACTCCCTAAAAGGAAATAGGCAACTCAGTAGTACTCATCATAGAGCGCACCTTATCATATAGGGTGTGATTGCTCCACCCCGATATACCATCGTGCTATGGTGTATACAGAGGAGTAATGCTGAGAGAGAATCTCATTCTCCTTTAGAATAGTCCAGGAATTCCGTGCTCAAGTATTCTCCTCCTTGATCTCATCATAGGATATAATACTTATACCAGTATTCTGGTTCTCTACTTCTCGCTTATATTCTGTGAATATCTCAAAAGGTTCGGACTTGTGTTTCAACAGGAACATAGGTCTGAATCTAAAGAGATCATCAGAGAACATAATGAAGTATAAAGAACCAGTCTTGGCATGTGTAGACAGGGGACCTACATACATCAACATGTATCATCCCAAGAGTTTACTAACTCTTTCTCTGTTTCCAATAAACAGGGCTATGGTCATCTTATCTTTGTGACATGACTGGCGAGTTTCACAAGATGTAAATTCAAACTGATTTAAATATACATCTTTATGTAACTCCAGCTAGTCGGGTCACATTGATCTGATCTAGTCTACAATACCTCAAGAAGGATTCGTTCATTTCTGAACTCTTCCTCTTGTGTGTGTTCCGTATACTAAGAACTGTGGTTTGATTTAGAACATTAATGCTTTTAGATAACGTGCCTGAACCGATCAACTTTTGATATAGGAAATGTTCAAAACATTGTCCAACAATACAAAATTATATCCTTTCTTTACTAATAAAGAGAGAGATATGATTTTGTATATCAGGTTCGGTATCTAATAACATTCGTTCAGAATCAATGTATTGGTAATACAGGGTGACAGTGACCAACAGACTTGGCTGCAACACTTGCCCCGTTTTCTGCCTCATGAAACTTATCACCCGTTCTCAGTTCTCTACCTTTCTGTAGCCCTATGTAACATATTACATATCTGGGATCCTGATCTGGTATCACATACCCAGGACGTAAAGGATACTGAGAAACAGTTCTCTGTAATGAACACACCCGAAGATGATGCATCAGCATGCACTCTCTTCGTTTGGGCGGCACGGGAATTCTGGTAATCCCCAATTTCCTGCTCTGTCTTATAACAATTATAAGTTGGAGCGGGACCAACGTTCCCCAGCTCAGTATAACAAGCGGGTTCGGTCAATATTCCGTATTATTATCTTGATTAAGGCGTGATATGGTCGCTACCTGGAGAGAGAGAGAAGAAAACACTCAGCGTGCGCTCTGTCAAGAATAGATTGGTTATAATTTTATCTAATCAGGATGGCTCCCACTGCTTTTTATCAAATCTTCCTTCAAACCCTAAAAGGAAAGACTAGCCGGGATTAATTACACACTACAAGTTCGCCAATCTTTCAGCCAGGCCAGTGTCGGTACTTTGAGGGAGGTCCCCCGTGCTTTCGCACGAACCTAATTAATGTAAACCTCGTTTTCCCAGAGGCGTAACCCCGTTGACACCTTTCTAGACACCTACTTGATCGGCTAATTGTAATGTGTAAAACTCTCCCAGGAGTAACACTTACTCGCAGCGGGTATCGGGATCCAACTATCTCATAGAAGGTATGCAATCTCAATGCAAATTTCAACACTTGAAATTCCCGATAATATTTTGCCCCTAGCTCGCTATGACCTTGACGGAGGCCAAACAACCCATAGTCCGCTAGTCAAGTTCAACCCGTCATTTCCTGATTGAATTAAACCCACCCGCACGACCCTTGACGGAGGCCAAACAACGCCGTACGAATACCCTAATCCAATCGCATCATATGCTAGCAGATAAGCACTAGTTAGCTACCGTACACTACGCCTTGACGGAGGCCAAACAACCGCAGCACGAATACTAACTAGTACGTATCTGAAATGACGGAGGGCTACGACAGGTTTTTCTGAAAACCTATTGCGTAATGAACTTGATATCGTTGTAGGATCGAATGAATTTTGAAATGGAGTGTTTTTGAGGCTTTTCTAGTTTTGCTAAAGGAGTCACTCCCGGTGAAGGGATCGTCGGTCCTTTCCTCGTCGAATGAGGTGCGGGATATATCGTATATATCACTGTGCAAAGCAAAAACACTTAAAAGCAATCAAAAGACAAACCGAGTGTGTAGCATCTGCCAGTTATTGCTAAAGGAGTCACTCCCGGTGAAGGGATCTCGGTCCTTTCCTCATCGAATAAGGTGCAGGATATATCACATATACCGCTGTGCAAAGCAAGAACTGTAGCTACCTGTTTTATTTTGAAATTCTATTCTACAACATCTTAGGTTTCTTTCATTTCATTAATCACATTAATGAAGTCCCATCATTTTAGTACCTAAACATCACAGATAAATACGACGTACACTTATGCCATCCGCATTCGCCTCGATGTCCCCTCGTGCACCGTTAGGTTAGGTAACTAACGACAGAGCGGGGCAGGGCTAGCGCGGGTGTAAAACATAAGTAACGTCTATATAATATATCATATATACTATATACAGTATCTATCAAAGAACATCACATGATCACATCACAGATATCGCAGTAGAAGAAACATATGAAATATTGGATATACTAGGACGTCCGTGTTTTCAATACGAGCCAGTATAAAACACGGATTCCACGGTCGCGATGAATAGCCAAACCCACACCCCTAGACCCCTACGAGAGCGGCAAGCAACCCTACCAATTCTGGAGTTAGGAGACCCGGACTCGACTCCTCGAGTTGGTCTCCCACTGGACCCCAGAACCCGGTTACTTGTGCTCCCCTCCTTGGGTCTTCCTAGTGCGGAAAAGTAAATAATATACAAACGGTGACTACTTCCGCAACCTGGAAGCGCCCCAAATAAAATAATATTACATACAGATTTTTACATGAATGAAAATGAAAAACACTCATCTCACATAAAAACCCCCGGCTATTCAAACACGACGATCCAATATAACATATCCAGCAACACATAACATCACATGTCATCAACATAAGTAAATATGCGCATCCCAATTGTCGTTGGCATATAGCAACGAAACCGGCGATATCACATATTACACTTACGGTCACAGAAAAGAAAGTGTAAAACTACAACAGTTGGAATCCGCAACCACCTCAGACATCACATGCCTGACCAAATGAATTACTTAGACATCACATGCCTAACAATTATAAACCCCGCATTTTAGTCTCAAAATCGAAAACACTTTTCAATATCAAGTCGGGTAATTCTACAAGATTCCCGACATACTGATCGAATGCTCGTCGCAAACTTCAGTAGACGGCCGCACCCCCGATACCGTCGACGAAGTACACCAAGGCGGAACACCGTTGCCGCGAGCACCCGAACGGATGCTTTCGGCGACGGGGTTCTCCTACAGTCACTTGGTCGGGGCTATGGAGTGAGGCTGTCTATTAAGTTTACCCGGCGAATATCCGCGTACGCTACGTGATTGCGACGGACTTTTGATCACATCAAAATTCCGTGGCAACCGATCAAGTGAGGCTAAATTGCTATGTTTATAATATTCATTCCGTTATCTCATAACAATTTGTGAATTCCAATTATTGTATCCCATTCCAGATAAACAGAAAATGTTAAATTTTTCGATCGAACAGTCAAACACCCAAGTTTTCCCGATACGGATCAACACATGAAATAAGTTTAACAACATTCAGTTCGTGCCTCAGTACCAACGGTCCAGCCGTAGAAGGGTCAAGCCAACGCCTCACATGTGGCACGCCATATTGCCCCAAACCCAAAGGTTCAAAGGGCAGTTCAAGACGGTCACATAATCGAGTTAAGGTTTGTTGTCTTCTAGAGGGTCCATCGCGTTACTTGCACTACTTAGAACGTCGTTAAACTACGGAAAAATCCAACACTTGGAAATTTCCCGACAGGGGAAAAATTGGGTATTTATATCCGGTCGAACTTTTTAACATATTCTAAAATTTATCCGGAAAGCCACAAAAGACGAAATTTGATAATCCGATCGAAATACCGAATCCCCAAAACAACTCCAGAAAATTCAACTCTTGAATAAATATTAAAAATTCCCAGAAACACCATAAATAATATATAAGAATTACTGTGCAGAAATTAATGCACAACACGACAAAAGGGCCGCGGATCAGCCGCCTGAGCCTCCTGTAAGGCCGCGGATCCGTGCCCCCTTTAATGAATCAAGGCCTCAAATTTAAACAGTAATTCTTAGATTATTTTACTGAGTTTTCTGAATATTTTTAATCTGGAAAAGTCCCAGTATTTCAAAATCGTCCAGAGAGCAATTTTGCGGGTAGGGTTTCGGTTCGATCGGGTTTCAGATTCCGTCTGGACTTCGCCTAAGGCTCTAGCTAGGCTCTGATACCACTGTAGGGTTCCTAGGCACCCTAATGAGGTCTCACAAGGCATCGATCATGCCAAATTAAAATTTTACGGTGCCGAGAAACCCTAAACTACGGATCGTTTGCTAGATGTCTAGGCGAAAAAGCTAACTAGTTAACAATTAACTAAGAGATACGGAAATACAACCTTTGTAGATCCGGTGCTCCACCTCCACGGCTCCGCAACGAGGTCCTCTCCGCTGTCCAAATCAAATCCGGGCTCTAGAGTCGGCTTCGTCGGAGAAAAAGGGGGCTAGGTCGTCGATGTCCATGCCGAAGATGATCTACGTCGAGGCATCGCTAGATCAAGCTCACAACTTCACCAAGTCAAGAAACTTGTGAAGTAAACACACTCTACTACTTGGCAAGAGGTAGAGGATGAAGAAATAGGAAGTGGGTAGATTTTAGTTTTGGATTTCTCACTCTTTTCTAACAATCACCATTGATGGAGCTTGGTTTTCTTCACTTGAAGAATGAAGAAGATGAAGAAGAATATTATCATAAGTTAATTAAAAACCATAGAAAAATCAAAACTTATCATAATGTTAACTAGAGTCAAGTGTAGAGAATGAATCATGGTTAGTGGGAATGGTTAGGGTTAAGGATGAGATAAAAATGGTTGACTTGATCAAAGTTTCATGAAGCTTCAACTAAACTCCAAATTAAGCCACCATTCTTTTCTCCTCTTTTCCAAAATGAATAAACAAATAAATAAATGAATAAATAAAGGAAATGAAACCCTAACCATTCTTTTAACCATGGTTTAATTCTTTGCACTTAACCAAGTAAACATGTATCATCAAACATGATACAATCAAGTGCACAAAATCATATCGCATATGTAATGTGCACAATCCAAGTGAGAAAATCCGTTTAAAGTGAACCAATACTAGTTAGTGCAAAGTAACATATCAAATATATAATTATGCATTAAATCATTAAGTCAACACTTGATTCAATGATCCGGTCATGTCGTACACAACCGACTAGTATTCAATGTATCGGCTTATCGAATCAACGCTTGAATCGATAACTAGGTTATATCGCATACAACCTTTCCGATACATTCATCGCGAGAATGGAATGCGGCATCACATACACGCATTATTCTCGGTCCCGCACATATCTCATATGCGCTCCTATTTCGTTTCGCTTGAGCCAGGAAACCTCTGTGTAGGACTCTAAAGACTCGTCAATACGCCGGCAGCAGATGATGATAATATCAAACACCCACAAGCCGCAAGCGTTCTGCTAAACGTAACGGCCACCCGGGTATTGAGCGATCTGAAGATCGACGAGCAAGTCCGCTCACACTCCAGTGAATCCGACCAGTAACACTACCGTACAGTCCGGTCTGATCGTCTGATATGTCGCATATCTCGCCTAGGGGTGGTAAACGTCAGACCCCAATAGCTCGATAAGTCGTGTCGATATGAGGTCTATAACTATTCGAGAAACTACTGGTAACACTTACCAGTAAATCTCAGCAACCCTGGCCAGGGATTTCCTGTTATAGCCAATCGAACACTGCGCAACATCAACCCCCTATACCGGGAGAGACGAATCCCCTCCTATCGCTCATTGCCTCCATGTGACTCGGGACTGTACCTAAAAACCACCGTTTTGCACGCCCTCTTGGACGTGGTAAGATGGAAATCAAAGCACAGTGGGAGCCACACAAGACTCTATGACGATCTCGGGTCAACAGACTACTCTGTACCAGTGTCACCAGAGAACTGTCATCTGACGTGAGGTATAATACCATCTGGGAGTTCTCGGCGAGTCCGTCCAGTGTACCCAGTCTCTACTGAGCACCCGTATATCATCTCTGATGTCAAACACCAATGGATATGGGATCATCCATCGCCCATCTGTATGGGTCGAGAAGGTATACGCTAGTCTACTCTGGTATGTCGATGCCCCGTCTCGATACACCCACGACTAGGGACTTTGAAGGATGTACTTATGGACTACCATGTCCCCACTAGTATGATCCGCATCTTAGTCCAGGTAGTTAAGCACACATCGTAAGGTCTTTACCAACATGTAACAGAGAGACAATCAGTATACACGTTAATGTAAAGAGCAACCAGATAGCATACTATCATGTCGAGCAAGAAAGTCCTCCCTATATATGTCCCAGCATCCACTACAATATACATCCTATGTACAGTAATGGCCTCTAGGGCATACATATAACTAACATGGACCGTTGGTACTGAGGCACGAAGTGAATGTTTTTAAACTTATTTCATGTGTTGAGCTGATTCGGGAAAACTTGGGTGTTCGAATGTTCGATCGGAAAGTTTAACATTTTCTATTTATCCGGAATGTGATACAATAATTGGAATTCACAAGTTGTTATGAGATAACTGAATGAATGTTATAAACATAGCAGTTTAGTTTCACTTGATCGATTGCCACGGAATTTTGATGTGATCAAAAGTCCGTCGCAATCACGTAGCGTACGCGGATATTCGACGATAAACTTAATAGACAGCTACACCCTTTAGCCCCGACCAAGTGACTGTAGGAGAACCCCGTCGCCGAAAGCATCCGTTCGGGTGCTCGCGGCAGTGGTGTTCCGCCTTGGTGCACTTCGTCGACGGCATCGGGGGTGCGGCCGTCTACTGAAGTTTGCGACGAGCATTCGATCAGGATGTCGGGAATCTTGTTGAATTGCCCGACTTGATATTGAAAAGAGTTTTCGATAATGAGACTAAAATACGGGGTTTATAATTGTTAGGCATGCGATGTCTAAGAAATTTATTTGTTTAGGCATGCGATGTCTAAAGAGGTTGCGGATTCCAACTGTTGTAGTTTTACACTTTCTTTTCTGTGACCGTAAGTGTAATATGTGATATCGCCGGTTTCGTTGCTATATGTCAACGACAATTGGGATACGCATGTTTACTTACGTTGATGACATGTGATGTTATGAGTTGCTGGATATGTTATATTGGATCGTCATGTTTGAATAGCCGGGGGTTTTTTTATGTGAGATGAGTGTTTTTCATTTTCATTCATGTAAAAACTTGTATGTAATATTCTTTTATTGGGGCACTTCCAGGTTGCGGAAGATGTCACCTTTTGTATATTATTTACTTTTCCGCACTAGGATAGACCCAAGGAGGGGAGCACAAGTAACTGGGTTCTGGAGTCCAGTGGGAGACCAACTCGAGGAGTCGAGTCCGGGTCTCCTAACTCTAGAATTGGTAGGGTTGCTTGCCGCTCTCGTAGGGGTCTAGGGGTGTGGGTTTGGCTATTCATCGCGACCGTGGAATCCGTGTTTTATACTGGCTCGTATTGAAAACACGGACGTCCTAGTATATCCAATGTTTCATATGTTTCTTCTGCTGCGATATCTGTGATGTGATCATATGGTGTTCTGTGATAAATACTGTATATAGTATATATGATATATTATATAGACGTTACTTATGTTTTACACCCGCGCTAGCCCTGCCCTGCTCTGCCGTTAGTTACCTAACATAACGGTGCACGAGAGGACATCGAGGCGAATGCGGATGGCATAAGTGTACGTCGTATTTATCTGTGATGTTTAGGTACTTAAATGATGGGACTTCATTAATGTGATTAATGAAAGAAAAGAAACCTAAGATGTTGTGGAATCGAATTTCTAAATAAAACAGGTAGCTACAGTTCTTGCTATGCATCGCGGTGTTCCTTGTAGAACATCCTGCACCTTATTCGATAAGGAAAGGACCGAGATCCCTTCACCGGGAGTGACTCCTTTAGCAATAACTGGCAGATGCTACACACTCGGTTTGTCTTTTGAATGCTTCTATAGTTTCTGCTTTGCACAGTGATATATATGATATATCCCGCACCTCATTCGATGAGGAAAGGACCGACGATCCCTTCACCGGGAGTGTGTAACATTTTCAAAAATATAAAATATTAATTTTGGGAATTTTTATAATTTAATATTATTTTATTGATTATTTTAATATTAAATCTATAATTAAATGCAAATAAATAGGAAAAATGTTAGAAAAATTATGGAAAATTCTAAAATAGGGGAAATTAGAGAATTTTGACATTTTAAAGTTTTTGTGATTAGTTTGACACTAAATTAGTGCTAATCGCGATTAAAAATCGCTAATCGGATTTTTGGCTTTTGTGCAAAACTTGCACATATCACTTTTATCACACTTGGGCATTTTCTTTCATGTTATTTGGAGCTACTATTCTTGTGAGAAGGTTTTGGAATTAAAGGAAAAGGAAAAGAAAAGAGAAAAGGGATTAAAGAATTGGTAGTAGGTGAGAGAGAGAGGTATGGACCATTGACTTGAACCCTTAGCCATTTTTCCCCCTCTCATTTTCTCCCCCTCTCCCATGCTTGCTGCTGCAGCCTCTCCTCCATCTTCCTCCCCTCTTCAACTCCTCATTTCATCTCAAAAATCACTCCAAAACCCCAATCTCCTTTCATTAAAATTGTGCAAAATCCCTAGATCTACACATGGAGCTAAAGAAGCAAGGATTTTGGCCACTAGGAGCAACTCAAGAATTTTCTTGAGTTGCTAATGGAGGTAATTTCTGAACCATTAGCTTAATTATAGCCTTTCCTATAACCCCATGTTAAGGTTTAATCGATATTGTGTGATATTATGGACTTGGTGAAAACCTAGTTAGGGTTTGAGAGGAACTTGTGTTGTATTATGAAATTGAGCTCAGTAGAGGTCTTACCAACACCCTAGTGTTTGAATTGGAACCCAAAACCTGAAGCTAAAACCAGAATACGGATTTTAGAAACCAATATCGGGGAATTTGTGTAATCTGTGAAGGTTAACTTGAATCTGCTATAATACAAGACACCTGAAAATAATATTGAGTGGACAGTGAGATGTGCAGGCACCAGAGAGGCAACACCCAAAACCCTAGCTCCCCACTCCACCTTGAGGCCGCCGAAATCCCCTTTCTGGCCGCAAATTGCGGCCAGACCAGTGAGGAATCTCCTCGTTTTCTGTGCACAGCCCCAGTTCCTGTAGTGTTGACCCAGGGTACTTCTAGTTTTGACAGATTCTTTCTAGGGTAAAATCTGGGACTTATATCCTAAGTTGCTACTTTGGATTCGTGTTTCCGTATTCCGTATCTTTGATTCTGAAATGGTGGAATGTGTTTTGCCTCGACTATCTGTCGTTTATACGACGATATAGAGGATTTATTGATGGTTTTGAAGGCGTGCCATAGGTTCTCACCTATAGGCCCCCCCTTATCGTATCGTTTTGGATTTCATGCGCCGTTTTAGCTTGGATTTGGTTTTAATGCGCATACACGATACTTTGTTGTGTAGGTACCCATGAAGACTTCGGGACGACAAGCAAATGCATGGTGATGTCCGCAAATGATGATGCAAGGTGAGTAGATTATATCTACAGGGGGAAGTCGGGTGGATGGCGTATAGCACCCCCGCAGCCCGTAGATAGATTACTATGTAGTTATTGTGATAATAGGTGTATTATGGATAGTGTAGGGTCAGAAGTGACTAATGTAGTCATAGTCGCGAACCCTAGGATAGAATTACACCTACACACACACACCCTTGCATATTACTTGTACTTGCACGGTGTTTGATGATATGGGATGACTTTGGAGATGAGTCGATGATGTGGGCTTGGTGCCACGAGATCGGTGATTGATATGATTCATATTTGGGATATGACTTGTGATTCTTGCGGGCTTGGTTATGTGTTTACCCCCGCATGCATACTTTATTGAGGGTATCGATTTGTACTAGACATAGAGTAGTACCCCCAGATTATATGATTTGATGATAGTGATACCTGTTATGTGACGAGATAGTGAGATGTTGACCTGTACCCAGCTTTTGGGGATGCCGTACGATGATTTACCGTACGAGCCGATATTGATGATAGATCCGCACTCATAACTCGAGGATTCTTACGATATGACATTGAGGCGGGATCACCGACTATATATCTATATATATATACATTGACTCAGATTTAGGTGGTTTCCACACCTACCCCTCCTGATCGACCTTATACTTAGATGTAGTTTGCATAGTAGATACTTCACTGTGGTGTTGACTATTAGATTCTGCATTTTCATGCTGTTCGCACTGCTGGCATATGTTCATTGCTATTCCATGTTGCATGATTTCCGATATGATTACCCTTCTTTACATGTCGCATACATCATGGATTGATTGCATAGCACATCGCATTGGATTTATTCTTGATGTGGATTTTCATGTGATTTCTGATTTTGAGGACCGTGGGATTATTTAAGAAAAGATGCTTTATTATGAAAAACCCGGTCCCTTGATATGATATTTAGGGCGTCGCCCCGTGTTTTCTCGGTGCTAGAGGCATGTATTGAGAGAGGGATGACCCGGACTGACGGATTCCCGATATATACTCAGAGAGATGGCTGACCCGGAATGACGGATGCCCGATGTATTGAGAGAGGGATGACCCGGACTGATGGATTCCCGATATATACTCTGAAAGAGGGCTGACCCGGAATGACGGATGCCCGATGTATTGAGAGAGGGATGACCCGGACTGACGGATTCCCGATATATACTCTGAGAGAGGGCTGACCCGGAATGACGGATGCCCGATGTATTGAGAGAGGGATGACCCGGACTGACGGATTCCCGATATATACTCTGAGAGAGGGCTGACCCGGAATGACGGATGCCCGATGTATTGAGAGAGGGATGACCCGGACGGACGGATTCCCGATATATATACCTTGAGAGAGGGCTGACCCGGAATGACGGATGCCCGATACAGGATGATTTACGTGTCGATGCTAGGCACGGGTTTCATGATGTTTTTCCATGATTTTGTTTATATCCTCACATTGCATACATGATGCTTATCGTCAGTGAGTGACGGGTGGACGGGTTCCACACATATACAGACATGGATTATATACAGATGTGGATCATATACAGACTGGATTTACACTTATCATACTCCATTTGTATATATAACAGGGTATGAGGGCGCTGTTATATATACCCTTACACCAATATTAGTGGTATGGGACGCTAATATATGTGTATTGATATCATTGATATTTCTTCATATTTACTTCATGCAGACATACCTTATACTGATGACATGTTTTTACCTGAGTACCTGGCACCACATACATGATTAGATGTTACCTTGCCACCTTATCACACTCAGATGTACTCTTGTGGATTATTACTGATTGTTGACTTAGGTTTATGTCTTGCATTCGGTTTCTGCTTGTAGATGTTTCTATTCACGAGTTGGCAACTCACCCCCGTTGTGCCACAGTTCTTGCAGGTTCTGCCGTACAGGTTTCATTGCGGCATTCCTGGCACACTACTTTCTTGCGGGTGGTTTGCTTTTGGTAGGTGGATTCTTTCGCATCAAGAACCACCATTGTATTTATTTATTTCATTGTATCTAGAATTTCCATCAACCAAAACTTGTATATTGTTTCAGACCTAGACTAGTGATGTATTATTCGACCATAGAGTCGCGCTTAGTAGTATTGCGGTTTTCTTGTTGCTTGAGCTTTCTTTTGGTTTTGATCCTCGCCACTTGGCGTTGTATATTATATCATTGCGTGGTTGTGACCGTCGATTGACGAAGAGCTAGCTCCCGCTTGGGGATGCCTTTATCATTGCATATATATATTGTTATCCTTGTTGTACCCCATTCGGGGCCAATTTTACAAAAGAGACTCTGCCGAAATTTTTAGAAAAGACTGCACTGTTTTAAATTGCATATTCGGCTAGTTATTTAAAAACCTTGATTTCCAACATGTTTTTCTTCACTCCTTTAAACAAATTTCTTTACTTATTCTTAAAATGGTTTTAGATTTCTGGGCTTTTGGCTTACTTGGATCAGATGGAGTCCTATAGACTTCATATGGTTCAAGGGCCAGTCACGTGCTCTTTCGGGTCGTGACAAAGTTGGCATCAGAGCGCTAGGTTGACCTTGGTTCGAGTCTAAGTTTGACTATGTGGAGCCTAGGAAGTTATTTATATACGGAACTTAGGCTTGACCTTACGGAACTTAGACTTGGTCGAGGGGGTGTTAGACCCGAACTTTCTTCGCGTAGGATGACCCTTGGTTGATGGAATAGGTGACTAAAGTAGAGTGACGTACCGTTGGTATGTTCCGCGGCATACTTACGACACGCCACTCCGCTTAAGGAACCTTAGGATGTGCATATTTTTCGAGATCAGTGATTCTCTTTATATCCAGGATTATTCATCCATTTGAGATTCCCGATTCTATTAGTTTCATGATCATACCTTCATTGATGCTGTTCCTTCCTATGATCATGTATCCACTTTGGATCTGTTGTTTCCCTTCTGGCCACTGATGTGCTCTCTTTGATACTCGATTGAGGTTCCTGTCACCATGTTTGAGCGCAGTTTGGGCTGCTGCTAGGGTTACGGCCGGTGTGAGCTCGTTTGGCACGAGGGCCGACCATTGTGTTTTATGGTGACATGGAAACGTCTCGAGTTAGTGTTGGTGTTTGCGACCTCTGGTGGAGGCGAGTGCTTGGTCTTGCACCGGGTCATCGGGCCATTGTTAGAGCTGCCAGTTGAGAGAGGACTGTTGATGTACAGCACACCTCAGAGATTGTGATGTCGCCTACCGTGAAGACAGATGGACCAGCTGTTGCTGAGATTGGCAGGATGTTGCTTTCGGAGCTTACGAGCTGAGATTTGCCGGAGCTTTCAGGCGGATATGCGACGGATGATAGCTAGTCTACCCGGTTTGAGAGACGAAGGTGATTCGTCCGATTTTGCGCCGGAGCGGGCCCAGATGAGTTGAAGATTTCCAGTGTGGAGAGTCTTACTCAGATCTAGAGCAGGCTGATTCAGAGATGACCGCTTATGTATTGCCTTTCCTGGAGGATTGAGGCGTTGTTCGGTGTACAGGCGTATGAGCCAGTTGCTGCTGCAGATGACGAGATATCGCCCAGATGGTTGGAGCTACTGCAGCATGAGCATGTTCTCAGAGAGATGATAGCGAGTCGCTAGTCACCGAGGATGAATGACTAGGACATGTGCTTCGTTCGCTTACCCCGATGCGAGATCATCAGATAGATTGTTTCCAGCTAGAGACGATCGAATGTCAGGAGCCTATTTTCCAGGTTTAAGGTATACGGAAAGACATGCAGGTGATTCTATGGACCCTCTAGAGGAATGAAACCCTAACTCGACTTAATGACCGTGTGAAAGCCTTTGAAACTTAGGGTTCGCGGCAGTTCCTCGGCGCCATTGGTGAGGCTTGGGTTTGCCCTTCTACGGCTGGACCACCGACGCTGTGGCATGTACTCGATACTATTAAACTGTACCCGAGATGCGAGCTCTTGGGGGATTATGAGGATCTGACGAGTCGATCGGGTGGTTCGACATCTTTCGGATATCGTGATGGGACACTGCTTGGGAGACTCCAGATGCGAGCATAGCCGTCGGAGCGCAGTTCGTGCAGCCATGATGAGACGAGTCCGAATCAGTCGATATTGACGCAGAGTGAAGAAAAGAGTTCGCAAGATATTTCGACGAGATGACGCCCCACTCCGCCGACATCAGTGATGTGATACGCACCCAGAGGCGTGGTATATGGATATATCTTCCAGAAAGAAGCGCGATAAGTATGCAGCCGTTCCGGAATAAGCTTTAGCTTCAGCATTGGATGATGACTTCCAGGCAATTCGGCAGGAATGAGATTTAAGAAAGGAATCTCGACAGGACCTTTCTGGAGTACGATACGAGGAGACCTAGACCCGGGAGTGGTCGTATTGCGCACACCCAGCGGGACGAGAGGTTCGTGTGAGACACTGACGAGCTGCCATTACTTCCCGTCGAGACTAGAGACCTGATATGCTTACAGAGACGTTGGGATGTGACCAGTTTCCGAGAAAATTTTGTGTTGAGGACACAGATGTCTCTCCAGTGTAAGGAGGTTGTGCAGGAGAGCCAGCCTCCGTTTGGTTCGGCATAGGCAAGATCGGAAGAGACCCTGAGCAGGATTCCTTCCAGGACATTGCTGCAATGATGTTTGCACCCAGGATCAGATGTGTGACGCGCATTCAGAGCCAGAGGCACACGCCAGTGATATGCTACCTTACGAGTGGTCGTGAGGTTTGACCGAGAGGTGACCAGAAAAGTGCCAGAACGGAATCGTCCCCGTTAGCACATCTGACAGGGCTGATGAGCCGATTGACCGCGAGATAGGAAAGCCGCAAAGAAGATAAGGACCCAGAGTCAGAGGACGCCAGACCGTGAGCAAGAGGCAAGTAAATATCCTGCGCTGCTAGCAGTGGATGCACCGACTCCTTCTCGACCTTGGAGGAGGAACTACCGATGACGGTATTTATGATTTGTGATTTTGTGATTCGATTATCACGTATCCGTCATTTTGGATTTCGGTATTTTGGGCGTTCTGTTTGCATGATTTAGTTTTGATGACTGAGTTTCATGATATTGGTTTCATGCACCCACTGGATATTTATATATTTTGCACTGAGTTATTACATTTGAGATATTGATTGAGATTTCATGCCTACTGTATGCAGTGATTTGATTTGCACTTCCAGCGTAGTTTTCATGCACCCTTAGTGTTTTGATATACGATTTTGGTGCACGCCAGATGCACTAAATCGGGATTCTTCGTGCATGTCACATACACCTGATTTTTTTTTTTTCTGTCAGGCACACACGTTGCCTACGACAGATGTTTTGTGCACACCCGTTGCGCCTAGATGCTGTTTTCTACACCTGTTTGACACATATATAGATTTTGATTCCTTGCGCACCAGACGCATAGGGTATTCTTATATATGCATTTTGGGGATTGATTTCTAGTAGAGCAGTACATTTTATGATATTCTCTCTGTATTGATGTTTTCGGAACCCCGACAAATTGGATTATTACTGAAATTGTTTTAGTATTGGAGGTTTAAATTTAAATTCGGGGACCGAATTTCTTTAAGGGGGGTAGATTGTAACATTTTCAAAAATATAAAATATTAATTTTGGGAATTTTTATAATTTAATATTATTTTATTGATTATTTTAATATTAAATCTATAATTAAATGCAAATAAATAGGAAAAATGTTAGAAAAATTATGGAAAATTCTAAAATAGGGGAAATTAGAGAATTTTGACATTTTAAAGTTTTTGTGATTAGTTTGACACTAAATTAGTGCTAATCGCGATTAAAAATCGCTAATCGGATTTTTGGTTTTTGTGCAAAACTTGCACATATCACTTTTATCACACTTGGGCATTTTCTTTCATGTTATTTGGAGCTACTATTCTTGTGAGAAGGTTTTGGAATTAAAGAAAAAGGAAAAGAAAAGAGAAAAGGGATTAAAGAATTGGTAGTAGGTGAGAGAGAGAGGTATGGACCATTGACTTGAACCCTTAGCCATTTTTCCCCCTCTCATTTTCTCCCCCTCTCCCATGCTTGCTGCTGCAGCCTCTCCTCCATCTTCCTCCCCTCTTCAACTCCTCATTTCATCTCAAAAATCACTCCAAAACCCCAATCTCCTTTCATTAAAATTGTGCAAAATCCCTAGATCTACACATGGAGCTAAAGAAGCAAGGATTTTGTCCACTAGGAGCAACTCAAGAATTTTCTTGAGTTGCTAATGGAGGTAATTTCTGAACCATTAGCTTAATTATAGCCTTTCCTATAACCCCATGTTAAGGTTTAATCGATATTGTGTGATATTATGGACTTGGTGAAAACCTAGTTAGGGTTTGAGAGGAACTTGTGTTGTATTATGAAATTGAGCTCAGTAGAGGTCTTACCAACACCCTAGTGTTTGAATTGGAACCCAAAACCTGAAGCTAAAACCAGAATACGGATTTTAGAAACCAATATCGGGGAATTTGTGTAATCTGTGAAGGTTAACTTGAATCTGCTATAATACAAGACACCTGAAAATAATATTGAGTGGACAGTGAGATGTGCAGGCACCAGAGAGGCAACACCCAAAACCCTAGCTCCCCACTCCACCTTGAGGCCGCCGAAATCCCCTTTCTGGCCGCAAATTGCGGCCAGACCAGTGAGGAATCTCCTCGTTTTCTGTGCACAGCCCCAGTTCCTGTAGTGTTGACCCAGGGTACTTCTAGTTTTGACAGATTCTTTCTAGGGTAAAATCTGGGACTTATATCCTAAGTTGCTACTTTGGATTCGTGTTTCCGTATTCCGTATCTTTGATTCTGAAATGGTGGAATGTGTTTTGCCTCGACTATCTGTCGTTTATATGACGATATAGAGGATTTATTGATGGTTTTGAAGGCGTGCCATAGGTTCTCACCTATAGGCCCCCCTTATCGTATCGTTTTGGATTTCTTGCGCCGTTTTAGCTTGGATTTGGTTTTAATGCGCATACACGATACTTTGTTGTGTAGGTACCCATGAAGACTTCGGGACGACAAGCAAATGCATGGTGATGTCCGCAAATGATGATGCAAGGTGAGTAGATTATATCTACAGGGGGAAGTCGGGTGGATGGCGTATAGCACCCCCGCAGCCCGTAGATAGATTACTATGTAGTTATTGTGATAATAGGTGTATTATGGATAGTGTATGGTCAGAAGTGACTAATGTAGTCATAGTCGCGAACCCTAGGATAGAATTACACCTACACACACACACCCTTGCATATTACTTGTACTTGCACGGTGTTTGATGATATGGGATGACTTTGGAGATGAGTCGATGATGTGGGCTTGGTGCCACGAGATCGGTGATTGATATGATTCATATTTGGGATATGACTTGTGATTCTTGCGGGCTTGGGTTGTGTTTACCCCCGCATGCATACTTTATTGAGGGTATCGATTTGTACTAGACATAGAGTAGTACCCCCAGATTATATGATCTGATGATAGTGATACCTGTTATGTGACGAGATAGTGAGATGTTGACCTGTACCCAGCTTTTGGGGATGCCGTACGATGATTTACCGTACGAGCCGATATTGATGATAGATCCGCACTCATAACTCGAGGATTCTTACGATATGACATTGAGGCGGGATCACCGACTATATATCTATATATATATACATTGACTCAGATTTAGGTGGTTTCCACACCTACCCCTCCTGATCGACCTTATACTTAGATGTAGTTTGCATAGTAGATACTTCACTGTGGTGTTGACTATTAGATTCTGCATTTTCATGCTGTTCGCACTGCTGGCATATGTTCATTGCTATTCCATGTTGCATGATTTCCGATATGATTACCCTTCTTTACATGTCGCATACATCATGGATTGATTGCATAGCACATCGCATTGGATTTATTCTTGATGTAGATTTTCATGTGATTTCTGATTTTGAGGACCCGTGGGATTATTTAAGAAAAGATGCTTTATTATGAAAAACCCGGTTCCCTTGATATGATATTTGGGGCGTCGCCCCGTGTTTTCTCTGTGCTAGAGGCATGTATTGAGAGAGGGATGACCCGGACTGACGGATTCCCGATATATACTCAGAGAGAGGGCTGACCCGGAATGACGGATGCCCGATGTATTGAGAGAGGGATGACCCGGACTGACGGATTCCCGATATATACTCTGAGAGAGGGCTGACCCGGAATGACGGATGCCCGATGTATTGAGAGAGGGATGACCCGGACTGACGGATTCCCGATATATACTCTGAGAGAGGGCTGACCCGGAATGACGGATGCCCGATGTATTGAGAGAGGGATGACCCGGACTGACGGATTCCCGATATATACTCTGAGAGAGGGCTGACCCGGAATGACGGATGCCCGATGTATTGAGAGAGGGATGACCCGGACGGACGGATTCCCGATATATATACCTTGAGAGAGGGCTGACCCGGAATGACGGATGCCCGATACAGGAGGATTTACGTGTCGATGCTAGGCACGGGTTTCATGATGTTTTTCCATGATTTTGTTTATATCCTCACATTGCATACATGATGCTTATCGTCAGTGAGTGACGGGTGGACGGGTTCCACACATATACAGACATGGATTATATACAGATGTGGATCATATACAGACTGGATTTACACTTATCATACTCCATTTGTATATATAACAGGGTATGAGGGCGCTGTTATATATACCCTTACACCAATATTAGTGGTATAGGACGCTAATATATGTGTATTGATATCATTGATATTTCTTCATATTTACTTCATGCAGACATACCTTATACTGATGACATGTTTTTACCTGAGTACCTGGCACCACATACATGATTAGATGTTACTTTGCCACCTTATCACACTCAGATGTACTCTTGTGGATTATTACTGATCGTTGACTTAGGTTTATGTCTTGCATTCGGTTTCTGCTTGTAGATGTTTCTATTCACGAGTTGGCAACTCACCCCCGTTGTGCCACAGTTCTTGCAGGTTCTGCCGTACAGGTTTCATTGCGGCATTCCTGGCACACTACTTTCTTGCGGGTGGTTTTCTTTTGGTAGGTGGATTCTTTCGCATCAAGAACCACCATTGTATTTATTTATTTCATTGTATCTAGAATTTCCATCAACCAAAACTTGTATATTGTTTCAGACCTAGACTAGTGATGTATTATTCGACCATAGAGTCGCGCTTAGTAGTATTGCGGTTTTCTTGTTGCTTGAGCTTTCTTTTGGTTTTGATCCTCGCCACTTGGCGTTGTATATTATATCATTGCGTGGTTGTGACCGTCGATTGACGAAGAGCTAGCTCCCGCTTAGGGATGCCTTTATCATTGCATATATATATTGTTATCCTTGTTGTACCCCATTCGGGGCCAATTTTACAAAAGAGACTCTGCCGAAATTTTTAGAAAAGACTGCACTGTTTTAAATTGCATATTCTGCTAGTTATTTAAAAACCTTGATTTCCAACATGTTTTTCTTCACTCCTTTAAACAAATTTCTTTACTTATTCTTAAAATGGTTTTAGATTTCTGGGCTTTTGGCTTACTTGGATCAGATGGAGTCCTATAGACTTCATATGGTTCAAGGGCCAGTCACGTGCTCTTTCGGGTCGTGACAGAGTGACACCTTTAGCAAAACTAAAAAAGCCTCAAAAACACTCCATTTCAAAATTCATTCGATCCTACAACGATATCAAGTTCATTACGCAATAGGTTTTCAGAAAAACCTGTCGTAGCCCTCCGTCATTTCAGATAAGTACTAGTTAGTATTCGTGCTGCGGTTGTTTGGCATGCGTCAAGGCGTAGTGTACGGTAGCTAACTAGTGCTTATCTGCTTGCATACGATGCGATTGGATTAGGGTATTCGTACGGCATTGTTTGGCATGCGTCAAGGGTCGTGCGGGTGGGTTTAATTCAATCAAGAAATGTACGGGTTGAACTTGACTAGCGGACTATGGGTTGTTTGGCATGCGTCAAGGTCATAGCACGCTAGGGGCAAAATTATCGGGAATTTCAAGTGTTGAAATTTGCAAAGAGATTGCAAACCTTCTATGAGATAGTTGGATCCCGATACCCACTGCGAGTAAGAGTTACTCCTGGGAGAGTTTTACACATTACAATTAGCCGATCAAGTAGGTGTCTAGAAAGGTGTCAATGGGATTACACCTCTGGAAAAACGAGGTTTACTGTAATTAGGTTCGTGCGAAAGCACGGGGAACCTCCCTCAAAGTACCGACACTGGCCTGCCTGAAAGATTGGCGAACTTGTAGTGTGTAATTAATCCCGGCTAGTCTTTCCTTTTAGGGTTTGAAGGAAGATTTGATAAAAACAGTGGGGGCCATCCTGATTACATAAAATAATAACCAATCTATTCTTGCAAGATCGCACGCTGAGTGTTTTCTTCTCTCTCTCTCCAGGTAGCGACCATATCACGCCTTTATCAAGATAATAATACGGAATATTGACCGAACCCGCTTGTTATACTGAGCTGGGGAACGTTGGTCCCGCTTCAACTTATAATTGTTATAAGACAGAGCAAGAATTGGGGAATACCAGATTTCCCGTGCCGCCAAAACGAAGAAAGTGCATGTTGATGCATCATCTTCGGGTGTGTTCGTTACAAAGAACTGTTTCTCAGTATCCTCTGCGTCCTGGGTATTTGATACCGGATCAGGATCCCAGATATGTAATCTGTTACATAGGGCTACAGATAGGTAGAGAACTGAGAACGGGTGATAAGTTTCATGAGGCAGAAAACGGGGCAAGTGTTGCAGCCAGGTCTGTTGGTCACTGTCACCCTGTATTACCTGAGTACATTGATTCTGAACAAATGCTATTAGATACCGAACCTGATATACAAAATCATATCTGTCTCTTTATTAGTAAAGAAACGATAAATTTTTTTATTGTTGGATAATGTTTTGAACATTTCCTATATCAAAAGTTGATCGGTTCAGGGACGTTATCTAAAAGCATTGATATTCTAAATCAAACTACAATTTTTAGTATACAGAACACACACAAGAGGAAGAGTTCAGAAATGAACGGATCCTTCTTGAGGTATTGTAGACTAGGTCATATCAATGTGACCCGACTAGCTCAAGTTACATTTAGATGCATATTTAAATCAATTTGAATTTACATCTTATGAAACTTGCCAGTCATGTCACAAAGATAAAATGACCATAGCTCTGTTTACTGGAAGCAGAGAAAGAGTTAGTAAACTCTTGGGACTGATACATGATGATGTATGTAAGGTCCCCTGTCTACACATGCCAAGACCGGTTCTTTGTACTTCATTACATTCTCTGATGATCTCTCAAGATTCAGACATATGTTCCTGTTGAAACACAAGTCCGAACCTTTTGAGATATTCACAGAATATAAGTTAGAAGTAGAGAACCAAAGAGGGTATAAGTATTATGTCCTTTGATGCGATCAGGGAGGAGAATACTTGTGCATGGAATTCCTGGATTGTTCTAAAGGAGAATGAGATTCTCTCTCAGTGTTACTCCTCTGAATGCACCATAGCACAACAGTGTATCGGGGTGGAGCAATAACACCCTATGTGATATGGTGTGCTCTTTGATGAGTACTACCGAGTTTCCAATTTCCTTTTGGGGGTTATGCACTTGAGAAGTTGCATACCTATTGAATTAGGTTCGAATCAGATCACAGCCTACCACTCCATATGAGATATGGTATGGGAAGAGCCCATGTCTTAAGCTAGTTAAGATTTGGGGTTGTCCGGCCTATGTTTAAAAGCAAAATCCGGACAAGCTCGAGGCAAGGTCTGTTATGTAGAACTGGAAAGGTTCCAGCTATACAAACTACAGCAGATGATTTGGTAGAACCAAAAGATTCAGTAGATACCAACGAACCTCAGCCTCTCCGCCGATCTAGTAGGTTTTCTCACCCACCTGAGAGATACTTCTGTTTCTCTATGACAGTGGGAGCGAGGATTGCATCATGAGATGATGACCCAACTAGTTTCGAGCAGGCCATCGAGAGTAGGGACTCTGTAAGAATGGCTGGATACTTAGTGATCTGAGATGGAATCCATGTACACCAATAAAGTATGGACTTTGGTTGCTATATCTGAAGGGTTAAATCCCCATCAGGAGCAAGTATATCTTGAGAAGATTACTAGGTGTAGATTGAAAAGTTGAGACTTTCAAAGCTAGACCTGTTAAAGGTTTTCGTCATCGACCAGGCGTGGATAATGATGAAACCTTTTCTAAGGAGCTATGCTTAAGTCCATCCAGATCCTACTTGCCACGGTTACATACCATGACTACGATATCTGGCGGTTGTGTGCCATGACTGCTTTTCTAGATGGTGTTTTAGAAGAGTGCGTCTATAAGTACACAGCCAGAGGGTCTCGTAGACAGTGGGAGCAGCGGAAACGTGGGCAAGATGTTTTATGTGATAAAGCAGGCATCGCGGAGTTGGAACGTCTGTTTTGATGTGTTAGTCAAACAGTTTGACATCATCAAAATGGTAGATGAACCTTGTATATACAAAAAGGTAGTAGGGAGTTTGGTGGTGATCCTCGTAGAGTACGTGGATGACATACTCTTGATAGGGAAGGAGTTTCCTATGCTACGCTCGGTCAATCTCCGCTTATCACAAGGATTCTCCATATAGGATCAAAGTGATACCTACTAAATCCTAAATTCTGGATCTATGAGATAGATCTAATTGGATGTTAAGATACCCACTAGTTGTAGTGAGATGGTATCAATCGATCCTGGGGAAAATCACTGGAAAGGTTCCAGGGTGATAAAGACGACTGAATGTCAGTCACAGGCATTGTTTTTACCCTCAGTAAAGGGACGGTATGTTGGAAGAGTTCCAAGCTAGATACCCTGGCATACTAGACGATAAAGGATGGATACATCGCTACTTAACATGCTACCAAAGAAGCAGTCTGGATGTATATTAGTTCATGAGATGAACTTAGTTCCTCCCATTGTGTGACAATGGAGTTGTGGCTTATGCCAAGGAACGTCCGTCCCATCAGTGATCCAGACATATTCTGAGGCAGCATCACCTGATCATGGAGATGGTTGATCTCCAAGGAGATCGAGGTCAGGAGAGTAAACTCAGAGGACAACACGGCGGATCCACTCACAAAGGCCTTTTCCCAGATAGAGACTTTTATTGAGTATGAGATACTACAACCACTGCTATAAGATGGCCCTAGTGCAAGTGGGAGATTGTTAGTTATATGTATGCCCTAGAGGCCATTACTATACATATGATGTATATTGTAGTGGATGCTTGGACATATATAGGGAGGACTTTCTTGCTCGACATGATAGTATGATATCTGGTTGCTCTTTACCTTAACGTGTATACTGATTGTCTCTCTGTTACATTTGGTAAAGCCCTTAGGATGTGTACTTGACTACCTGGACTATGATGCGGATCATATTGTGGGGACATGGTAGTCCATAAGTACATCCTTCAAGGTCCCTAGTCGTGGGTGTATCGAGACGGGGCATCGATATACCAGTGTAGACTAGCGTATACTTTCTCGACCCATACAGATGGGCGATGGATGATCCCATATCCATTGGTGTTTGACATCAGAGATGATATACGGGTGCTCAGTGGAGACTGGGTACACTGGACGGACTCGCCGAGAACTCCCAGATGGTATTATACCTTACGTCAGATGGCAGTTCTCTGGTGACACTGGTATAGAGTAGTCTGTTGACCCGAGATCGTCATAGAGTCTTGTGTGATTCCCACTGTGCTTTGATTTCCACCTTACCACGTCCAAGAGGGCGTGCAAAACGGTGGTTTTTGGGTACAGTCCCGAATCACATGGAGGCAATGAGCGATAGGAGGGGATTCGTCTCTCCCGGTATAGGGAGTTGATGTTGCGCTGTGTTCGATTGGCTATAACCGGAAATCCCTGGCCAGGGTTGCTGAGATTTACTGGTAAGTGTTACCAGTAGTTTCTCGAACTGTTATAGACCTCATATCGACACGACTTATCAAGCTATTAGGGTCTGACGTTTACCACCCCTAGGCGAGATATGCGACATATCAGACGAACAGACCGGACTGTACGGTAAGTGTTACTGGTTGGATTCACAGGAGTGTAAGCGGGCTTGCTCGTCGATCTTCTGATTGCTCAATACCCGGATGGCCTATACGTTTAGCAGACCGCTTGCGGCTTATGGGTGATTGATATGATCATCACCTGCTGCCGGCGTATTGACGAGTCTTTAGAGTCCTACACAGAGGTTTCCTGGCTCAAGCGAAACGAAATAGGAGCGCATATGAGATATGTGCGGGACCGAGAATAATGCGTGTATGTGATACCATATTCTATTCTCGCGATGAATGTATCGAATGGTTGTATGCGATATAACCTAGTTATCGAATCGAGGATTGATTCGATAAGCCGATACATTGGATATTAGTCGGTTATATGCGATATGACCGGATCGTTAAATCAAGTGTTGATTTAATGATTTAATGTATAATTATATATTTGATATATTACTTTGCATTAACTAGTATTGGTTCACTTAAGATGGATTTTCTCACTTGATGTGCACATTGTATATGTGATATATTTTTGTGCACTTGATTGTATCATGTTTGATGATACATGCATGTTTGTGTGTATGTTTAGTTTAAACCTTGGTTAAGTAAATGGTTAGGGTTTTGTTTAATTTATTTATTCATTTATTTATTTATTTCATTTTGGCAAAAAGAGAAATGGTGGCTTGCTTTGTTTTACATTGAAGCTTCATGAGGTTTTGAAAAAGTCTACCATTTTTGTTTCATGCCTAACCTAACCATTCACCTAACCTTAGTTTACTCTCTACACATAACCATGGTTGCAATATGATACTTATCATATTATTTTCTATTTTGGAAATACTTATCATATTATCTTTTCTTCTTCTTCTTCTTCTTCAAGATGAAGAAAAAGCTTGCTACCAACAATGGCAACTTGAGAAAAAGAGTGAGAAATCCAATTCTAAAGTGAACCCACTTCCTATTTCTTCATCCTCTACCACTTGCCATGTAGTATAGGGTGTTTTCTTCACAAGTTTCATGACTTGGTGAAGTTGGAGCTTGATCTTGTGTTGCCTCGACGTAGATCATCTTCGGCATCGAAGTCGACGACCTAGCCCGCCCATTTCTCCGATGAAGCCGACGCTTGAGCCCGGGATCCGATGATCGCAGCAAGGGGACTTCATCATGGAGCTATGGAGGTGGAGGACCGGATCTACAAAGGTTGTATTTCCGTTCACTCATAGTTAAGATGTTAACTAGTTGTATGTTTCGCTTAAACTCTAGTCAACGATCCGTATTAGGGTTTCTCGGCACTTGTAAAATTTGAATTTGGCATGGTTGATGCCTTGTGAGACCTCTTTAGAATGCCTAGGAACCCTACAATGTCAACTAAATGGAAGAGAGGCCGATCAGCGTTACTCAACTTAGGAATGCTTCCAATTATGAGTAACCTGAAAGAGAAGCAAGTTCTCTTAATCATTACTATCATCTGAATACCCTACACAAGTATCTACATCTTCGATCACCTTGAAGAATTCCGATACTTGCAACATCTGGTTCTCTACTTTACTCTTATACCTATAACTTCTTAAAACTTGGACCCTGTGTTTCTACGAAACACCTGTCTAAGAACTAGAGAAGTCATAAGTAAACTGAATATAGTACGAGGACCATCCCCTCTATCCTAATGGACACTGGACAATATACAATACTCTGTACAAGTCCCTTGAGTCTAATAACTCACTCCCTGTGTGTCGTAGGTTGAAAACTGTACTTATGGTTAAGAAGAATTACACCGATGTTTAATGCTCCTTACCTAACCATCAACTGATATAGGTAAATGTCATAGACATAATTTCAAAAAGGTATCTCTCACTCTATAAAAATAGATGTACAGATATATCAATTTGAAATTGGTGCATAACAACGGATATTCAAAACCAAATATTTGCCATCCGGCAAACAACCCAGGTGACTTCCTCAAATATCACCAATTACAACGAATTCCGATATAATGAGGATGATCACCTAATTCCCAATAACTTACTCCCACTCATCATCTGTAAAACCATACAGATGTGAGAATCATACCTGGTAAATACATACCCTGGAGCAAGTGTCTAATTGGGAAATCAGTTTTCTTTTAACAGTACACAGTGAAACTGAAACATTGAAATGTTTCAATGGGGTATCTTGGTATTCCTAGTAATGCCTCTTCCAGATTCACAACTGTAACCGTATAAATCTCTGCCACCTCTCCAAATCCCTTCATATGTCTTTAGTCATTACCATCTGTACACCCCTTTAGGCCAAATGGTTTTCTTCCTTCCCTACCGTTTGGCGTACTGGTTTGGAAGAAGACTATCCAATAAGCATAAGGGGCGTACTGTCCCAATCCTAGGAACACTCGCAATGCGAGAGAAGGTGAAGATAAAAGACACCTGAATAAACCTTATTCCTATTTCTCCTGAACCAGAATCCATCCCCGAACTGGAACAAGTTCCTTTCGAGTTCGTATATAACCATATGATGGAGTATCCAATAAACTGTGGATCTTCGTAGTGATACGGAGTGTCCTGGAGAAATACAAAGGTGAAGTGGGAGTGGTAATGAAATACCTGGTTTGGTCGTGAATATCAGTTGCAATTTACTTTGCCCTCTTATTAATCCATTGCTTTGTCTTAACTTAATACCTTCTGTACACCATCGTTAGGCTAATTAGTTTTCTGCATTCCCTACCGGTCGGCACCTGCCTATGGTTTGGAAGAAGACTATCCAATTTGCGTAATAGGTGTACTATCTCCTAAACCAAGGACTACTCTCAACCTGAGAGAAGGTAAAAGGAAAAGACAACTGAATAGTCCTATCCGTTTTCTCCAGAACCGGAAACCATCCTCGAATAAATCCCTTCGAGTTCGTATATAACCATACGATGGTTTTGTCCAATGGAAGTGGACGTTCGTAGTAATAGGGGGTGTCCTGGAGAAAAGGGTAAAAGTAGGAGTGGCAATGAGGTGTGCAACTCTGACAATCCAAAAGCCAGTGTTTAAGAAGGTTCGGTCAATTTTGGTCACTGAGTCATAGTCTTAGGGTCGGGTCAATGGTCGCTTCCAAAGAGAGAGAGAAAAGAAACACTCAGCATGCACTCTAACCTAGATCAGAATGGTTATCACTTTATCTAATTAGGAAACCTCCCACTGTACCGTCAAATTCTCCTCCAAACCTAAAAGAAGAATTAGTCGGGATGTCCCGAGGAGTAAACCAACTCATCAGTGGGAATCGGGATCCAACTATCACCGCATGATAACGTGACGGAATCCACTCACGCTATCATACTCCAGAAGGTATGCGCATATCTGGCAAGTTTCAGTTTCTTTAGAAACTCCCGATGAGATTTTTACCCCATGCTCTTATGACCTTGACTTTGGCCAACATATCATAAGTCACATGTCAAGTTCAACCCGTCATTCTCCAGGTTAATTTGAGCCCACCCGTACATACCCTTGACTTTGGCCAAAATAGTAGTACGACTGCCCCAAACCAACGCATCTATCTATGCTGCATATGAATACCCAATAGCTACCAATCACTGTGCCTTGACTTTGGCCAACATACACAGCTTGAATACTATTGACCACCCATATGAAACGACGGAGGGCTACGAATGGTTTCTGGCGAAAACCTTTAACGTAATGAACTTGATATCGTTGAAGGAACGGATAGCTTTTTAGAAAAATATAGTAATGAAAACCTTTGCTAAAGAGGTCACTCCCGGTGAAGGGATCTCGGCTCTTTCCCCGTAGAATGAGGTGCAGGATATTCCAACTGAATACCACGGTGCAAAGAAAAAGTAACCGGCTATAGTGAAGTTATTGCCCTGACGCAAACTTTTTGTCCAAGGGGTCACTCCTGGTGAAGGGATCTCGGCCCTTGCCTCGTCGACTGAGGAGCAGGATATTCCAACTGAATACCACGATGCTAAACAAAAGAGAACGTCCTTGCAATAACAGCTTTTTGAAAAGTGTTCCAACAACATCAGATTAGGTTTGTTTTTAACTTGCATTGATCCGAATCAACGCAGTCCCATCAATTGATCACACCACAAAGAACGAAAATATATTGATGTACGTATATGCCATCCGCATTCGCCACTGGGTCCCGTCATTACCCGTTAGGTTAGCTAACTAACAACAGAGCGAGGACTGGACTAGCGCGGATGCAAAACATATACAACATCTACTAATATATATATCAATATATAATATTTCGCTCAAGGCGTGATAAAATGCAACATCACAGAAATGTACAGTATCACAGAATAAATACAGATATCTGGGATCCCCGGGTTTCACAGAGCCGCTGAAACCCGACGTTCCCCTGGTCGTGTGGATAGCCTGTGCAATGAAATCCTAGACCCCTATGGGCACGGCAAGTTACCTGCCAAAACCTGAAGCAAGGCAGCCCCCTTCAGCAACGTGAATGGACCACCCAGCACTTCACGGAATCCGGTAACTTGGGCACCCCTCCTGGGTCAACCTGTACCCCCTACGAGTGCGGCGAATAGCCCGCCAATTCTAGAGTGAAGCCCCCTCCGTCTCAATGCCATGAGATGCGGGCTTGTTTCCCTCTAGAACCCGGCTATCCATGCACCCCACCGCGGGGTAATCCTAGTACAGAAAGTAAAATATACATACAACGGGTACATCGACCGCAACCTGGTCGTGTCCCAAAATAATAATACAAACAGGCAGTGACGGCAGTCCACATGTCGGACGCTCGCCCCGCAATATCAAATGTACATAATACTGTTGGATATATGTATGCCCTAGAGGCCATTATATGATAGTGGATGTATCTATACATGTATATATATATTCAGTGTGCATTCTTGCTCGACATGATAGTATGCTATCTGGTTCTTCTTTATCTGACATGTTGATTTGATCATGCTTTTATTCATTCATACATGCTGATAAAGCCCTGAGGATATCGGCTTGACTACTCTGATTATGATGGAGATCATACTAGTGGGACATCTGTAGTCTATAAGCATATCCTGGAAAGTCCCTAGTCGTAGGTATATCGAGACGAGGCATTGATATACCGGAGTAGACTAGCGTATATGATACTAGACCCATACGATGGGCGATGGATGTTCCCACATTCATCGATGTTTGACATCAAGATCATATACGGGTGCTCAGTGGTGACTGGGTACACTGGACGGACTCACCGAGAACTCCTATATGGAATTATATCTATCGTCGGATAGGAGTTCTCAGGTGACACTGGTACAGGTTAGTCTGTAGACCCGAGATCGTCATAGAGTCCTACGAGAGCGGCAAGCAACCCTGCCAATTCTAGGGTTAGGAGACCCGGACTCGACTCCTCGAGTTGGTCTCCCACTGGACCCCAGAACTCGG
Organism: Agapanthus africanus; assembly: GCA_030015575.1. NCBI lineage: Eukaryota > Viridiplantae > Streptophyta > Magnoliopsida > Asparagales > Amaryllidaceae > Agapanthus > Agapanthus africanus. The sequence goes on along the minus strand of JASDDO010000024.1, from coordinate 542,945,708 downwards.
TTACTTGTGCTCCCCTCCTTGGGTCTATCCTAATGCGGAAAAGTAAATAATATACAAAAGGTGACAACTTCCGCTACCTGGAAGTGCCCCAAATAAAATAATATTACATACAAGTTCTTACATGAATGAAAATGGAAAACACTCATCTCACATAAAAACCCCCGGCTATTCAAACACGACGATCCAATATAACATATCCAGCAACACATAACATCACATGTCATCAACGTAAGTAAGTATGCATACCCCAATTGTCGTTGACGTATAGCAACGAAACCGGCGATATGAACATACTACACTTACGGTCACAGAAAAGAAAGTGTAAAACTACAACAACTGGAATCCGCAACTACTTTAGACATCGCATGCCTAATCAAATGAAATACTTAGACATCACATGCCTAACAGATATAAATCCCGCATTTTAGTCTCATTATCGAAAACTCTTTTCAATATCATATAGGACTAAACTGCTAAATTTATAACATTCATTCAGTTATCTCATAACTGTTTGTGAATTCCAATTATTGTATCACATTCCAGATAAACAGAAAATGTTAAACTTTCCGATCGAACAGTCAAATACCCAAGTTTTCCCGATACAGCTCAACACAAGAAATAAGTCTAACAACATTCAGTTCGTGCCTCAGTACCAACGGTCCAGCCGTAGAAGGGTCAAGCCAACGCCTCACATGTGGCACGCCGTACTGCCCCAAACCCGAAGGTTCAAAGGGCAGTTCAAGACGGTCACATAATCGAGTTAAGGTTTGTTGTCTTCTAGAGGGTCCATCGCGTTACTTGCACTACTTAGAATGTCGTTAAACTACGGAAAAATCCAACACTTGGAAATTTCCCGATAGGGGAAAAGTTGGGTATTTATATCCGGTCGAACTTTTTAACATATTCTATAAATTATCCGGAAATACACAAAGACGAAATTTGATACCCCGATCGAAACACCGAATCCCCAAAGCAACCCCAGAAAATTCAACTCTTGAATAATTTTTAAAAATTCTCATAAAACTCAGCACCAGAAAAGAAGAATTACTGTGCAAACATTATTGGGTAATGTAAACAGTTGGCGGCGGAACAGCGGCAGAAGCCATGCTTCTGCTGCGTTTCCGCGCCTGTTTGGAAGCCTCATGATCTCGTGTATCACCATAATTCTTAGATCTTCCTGCTGAATTTTTTTAGGCATTTTTAATATTGAAAAATCCCAGATTTTAGAAAATGTACAGAGAGCATGTTTAGTTTAGGGTTTCGGGTTCGTTCGGGCTTCAAATTCCGTCTAGACTTCGCCTAAGGCTCTAGCTAGTCTCTGATACCACTGTAGGGTTCCTAGGCATCCTAATGAAGTCTCACAAGGCATCAACCATGCCAATTTCAAAAATTATGGGTGCCGCGAAACCCTAACGCGGATCTTAGACTAGAATTCTAGGCGAAAAACAAAACTAGTTAACAAATTAACTAAAGGTTAGATGCTACAACCTTTGTAGATCCGGTTATCCTCTTCCTTGGCTCCACATAGGCATCCTCTCGCTTTCCATCTCGATTCCCAAACTCGAACGTCGGCTTCACCGGAGAATAGGGCGGACTAGGTCGTCGGCTTCGTGCCGAAGATGATCTACGTCGAGGCATCGCAAGTTCAAGCTCCGACTTCATCAAGTGGTGAAACTTGTGAAGAAAACACCCAAAACGACTTGGCAAGAGGTAGAGGGTGAAGAAATAGGAGGTGGGTTTACTTTAGAATTGGATTTCTCACTTTGGATCTCAAGTTGCCATTAATGGCATCAAGCTTTCTTCAAGAAGAAGATGATGAAGAAGAAAGAAAAGAATATGATAAGTGTTTTAAAATGAAAAGAAAAAAGAATACTTATCATAATTCTAACTAGGGTTAAGTGTAGAGAATAAACCATGGTTAATTGATGGGTTAGGGTTAAGCATGAAGACAAAATGGTCTCCTTGGTCAAAGCTTCATGAAGCTTCAACAAGCTTCATGACAAAAACAAACCATTATCTCTTCATTTATCCAATAAAATAAATAAAGAAATGAATAAATAAATGATAAGGCAAAACCCTAATTATCATTTAACCATGGTTTAATTCTTCACACTTAACCAAATGATCAAGTATCATCAAACATGATACATATATGTGCACAAAAGTATATCACATATACAACTTGCACATCAAGTGAGAAAATCCGTATAAAGTGAACCAATACTAGTTAATGCAAAGTAATATATCAAATATATAATTATACATTAAATCATTAAATCAACATTTGATTCAATGATCCGGTCATGTCGCACATAACCGACTAGTATTCAATGTATCGATTTATCGAATCAATGATTCGATAACTAGGTCATATCGAATATAACTAATCGAAACATTTATCGCGAGAATAAAATGCGGTATCACATACACGCATTATTCTCGCTCCCGCACATATCTCATATGCACTCCTATTTCATTTCGCTTGAGCCAGGAAACCTCTGTGTAGGACTCTAAAGACTCGTCAATACGCCGGTAGCAGATGATGATCATATCAAGCACCCACAAGCCGCAAGCGGTCTGCTAAACGTAACGGCCATCCGGGTATTGAGCGATCAGAAGATCGACGAGCTAGCCCGCTCACACTCCTGTGAATCCAACCAGTAACACTTACCGTCAAATCTCTGATCAGCCCTGGCCAGGGACTTCCCTGTTACGGCCAATCGAGCACAGCGCAACATCAACTCCCAATACCGGGAGAGACGAAACCCCTCCTATCGCTCATTGCCTCCATGTGACTCGGGACTGTACCCAAAGACCACCGTTTTGCACGCCCTCATGGACGTGGTAAGGTGGAGATCAAAGCACAGTGGGAATCACACAAGACTCTATGACGATCTCGGGTCTACAGACTAACCTGTACAAGTGTCACCTGAGAACTGCCATCTGACGTGAGGTATAATACCATCTGGGAGTTCTCGGCGAGTCCGTCCAGTGTACCCAGTCTCCACTGAGCACCGTACACCATCTCTGATGTCAAACACCAATGGATATGGGATCATCCATCGCCCATCTCATGGGTCGAGAAGCGTATACGCTAGTCTACACTGGTATATCGATGCCCCGTCTCGATACACCCACGACTAGGGACCTTGAAGGATGTACTTATGGACTACCATGTCCCCACTAGTATGATCTGCATCATAGTCCAGGTAGTCAAGTACATATCCTAAGGGCTTTACCAACATGTAACTATAAGACAGTATAAAGAGACAAGTGTACATGTTAAGATAAAGAGCAACCAGATAGCATACTATCATATCGAGCAAGAAAGTCATCTCTATATATGTCCAAGCATCCAATATAATATACATCATCTGTACAATACTGGCCTCTAGGGCATACATACAACTAACAAAAGAGTCTAGCGAAAGGGAGCTACAAAGGTTGTAGTCTCGAAACCCTAGTTTTTATTGGCTTTAACTTTCGAAACCCTAATTTTCTAGAATCGATTCCTTTGTATGCTTGCTTAGCACCATAAAAATTTAAACTTTGTGACATGTGATGCTTCAAAACTATACATAGGGTGCTAGGAAAACCTTTCATTGGTATCAGAGCCGACCTAGAATATTAGGCGACGCTTTTACGAAGTTAAAACTCCGATCGAACCGAAAATACGGATTTTTGAGTGCTCTCTGGACATTTTTTAAAAACTGCTGTTTTTCAGAATTAAAAATATGTAAAAAATTCAGCAGGAAAATATAAGAATTACGGTATAAAAATTATGCAATGAACAGTGAATCTTGCTGCGGAAACGCGGCCTAAGCTTGCTTAGGCCGCGGTTCCGCGACCGTTCTTAGTAATCAATGCATCATATTTATACAGTAATGCTGCATTCTGCTTGTATATTTTTAGGGCATTTTTAATCTGAATTTAGTACTGAAAATTCTGGAGATGGTTTTGCACTCGACGATTCGATCGGAATTTTGATTTCGTGACTTTTCCGGATAAATTAGAAAGTATTGAAGTGTTTGAACGAGTATCATTTGCTCATTTTTCATGGGGTTTAAATACTTTGGAGATACGTGCAAGTCTTTTTGTGGTGGACCCTCTAGAAGACAACAAACCTTAACTCGATTATGTGACCGTCTTGAACTGCCCTTTGAACCTTAGGGTTTGGGGCAGTACGGCGTGCCACATGTGAGGCGTTGGCCTGACCCTTCTACGGCTGGACCGCTACTACTGTGTCACACTCCGGATTTTTGAACCCTGCTCAAGTGTTGAGCTTTAGTGAATCTTGGGTACTTGATCGTTCGTTCGAAAACTTTAATACTGTCTGTTTATCTGGAATGTGATACAATATGTGGAATTCATATAGTTTAGGCATGAAATACGAAATATGTGATATTTCGCATTTATGATGTCTAAAGAGAATGTGGATTCCAAATATTGTATTTTTACACTTTCTTTTCTGTGACCGTAAGTGTAGTATGTTCGATATCGCCGGTTTCGTTGCTATACATCAACGACAATTGGGGTATGCATACTTACTTACGTTGATGATATGAGATATTATGTGTTGCTGAGATATGATGTGCAGGATTGTCGCGATTGAATAGCCGGGTTTTTTTTATGTGAGATGAGAGTTTTATATTTTCATTCATGTAAATTCAAATGTAATGTAATATTCTTTTATTTGGAGCACTTCCGGGTTGAGGTTGTGTCACCAGTGTTGTATATTATTTACTTTTCCGCATTAGGTTGGACCCAAAGAGGGGAGCACAGGTGACCGGGTTCTGGGGTTCAGTGGGAGGCCATCTCGAGGAGTCGAGACCGGGTCTCCTAAACTCCAGAATTGGTAGGGTCGCTTGCCGCTCTCATAGGGGTCCAGGGTGTGGGCTTGGCTATTCATCGCGACTGTGGAATCCGTATTTTCTATTCTGGCTAAAATACTAAATACGGACGTCCTAGTATATCCCACATTATATCTATGTTTCTGCTGCCTGTGTTCTGTGATATCTGAGACGAATGACATATTATATATATGATATATAGTAGACGTTGCTTATGTTTTACACCCACGCTAGTCCCGCCCCGGTATGCCGTTAGTTAAGTAACCTAACGGTGCATAACGGAACATTGCGGCGAATGCGGATGGCATAAGCGTACGTGTTATTTTCGTTTCTTTTCTGTGATTGGCTTAAGGACTTAAATGATGGGATTACATTAATATGATTAATGTAAAGAAAATAAACCTAAAAAGATGTTGTAGAATCGGATTTAAAAACCACTCGGCTATTTATGAAAAAGCTACATTTCAAAACTGCGGAGCTTAAGCCACTCCTTTTTGAAAACCATTTTGATTCTACGACGATATCAAGTTCAAAGCGTTAAAGATTTTCTTAAAAATCATCCGCAACCCTCCGTCATTTTAGGAAGTAGAGTACTTAGTATTCGTGCTACGTTTGTTGACTTTAGTTAAGGCGTAGTGTACGGTAGCTAAGTGATGTCTTCCTACATTGCATATGATGCAGATTAATTAGGACATTCATACGACTTTGTTGACCATAGTTAAGGGTTATATGGGTGGGTCTAATTGATCAAGAAATGACGGGTAAAACTTGACTAGTACTTATGATTTGTTGACCATAGTTAAGGTCACAAGTACTAAGGGTAAAAATCATATCGGGAATTTCAAGTGTTGAGATTGCATACCTTCCATATGATGGTTGGATCCCGATTCCACTGTGGGCAATAGTTGCTCCTAGGAGAGTTTTACAGTTTACAATTAGCTAACTCATTAGGTGTCTAGAAAGGTGTTAACGGGGCTCCGCCTCTGGGAAAACGAGGTTTACTTTAATTAGGTCCGTGCGAAAGCACGGGGAACCTCCCTCAAGTACCGACACTGGCTTGGCTGAACAGTTAGCGAAGTTGTAGACTGTAATTAATCCTGGCTAGTTTTCTTTCTAAGGTTTGAAAGAAAAACTTGATTAAAGCAGTGGGAGACATCGATTAGACAAGATAATAACCAATCTGATCTATGCAAAAGCTTTCGCTGAGTGTATTCTTTTCTCTCTCTTAATGGCAGATACCAATGACTGGACTCAAGCTTCTACTAGATAAAAACAAACTGAATGGGACCAATTATAAAGACTGGCTGAGGAATCTGAAAATAGCCTTGACTTATGATAAAGTATCATATGTCCTCACGGCTTTAGCTCCGCCCATCCCAGGTCCAAAATCCTTAGTTGCGGACAAAGAAGTCCGCAAGACATGGGAAGCTGATTGTGCCACGGCCAAATGCCTCGCGCTTGCATCGATGGACAATACACATCAAAAGCAGCACGAGAATATGGACATTCAAACCATATTGCTCTATACAAAGGAGTTGTATGGAGAGCAATCCCGCGTATTGCGATACGAAGCATCAAAGAAATTGTTTCAGATGCGAATGGCCCCTGGCACACCAGTAGGAGACCAGGTTCTGAAGATGATAGCTCTTATAGAAGAGCTTGAGGACCTTGGATGGACGATGGACAATGAACAATACATAGATATTATTCTGCAGTCCCTTCCCTCCACCTTTGCTCAATTCATAGTGAACTTCAACATGCACGGTATGGAGAAGGAACTCCCTGAACTCCTTAATCTGTTAAGGAGTGCAGAGAGCACTATGAAGTCAGCAAAAACTCCCGTTATGACTATTGGACAGTCTTCCTCTTCTCGCCCGAAAGCTAAGGCCAAGGGAAAGAAAAAGAAGAAGCCCACTAATCCTAAGGCTGGAGTTAAAAAGGTGAAGGGAAAGGAAAAGTCCAAAGCTGGAGACTCGGGGAATGGCGAATGTTTTCATTGCCACAAGACAGGACATTGGAAGCGCAACTGCACGGAGTACTTAAGTCTCAAGAAGAAGCATGGTGATGCTTCTGCTTCAGGTGCGTTTGTAACAGCAAACTTTTTTCCAATAAACTCTGCTTCCTGGGTATTGGATACCGGTTCAGGTTCTCACATTTATAATTCTATGCAGGGGCTGAGAAATAGCAAAGTTTTGAAGACAGGTGACTATACTCTCCGCGTTAGAAATGGTTCCAATGTACATACAGTCGCAGTGGGAGAGTATCACTTGGGGTTGCCATCTGGATGTATTTTGGTTTTGAATCCATGTTATTTTGTACCAAGTATGCTATGTAATATAATATCAGTTTCTTTGTTAGACAATGAAGGATATAACTTTATATTGCAGAACAATGTTATGAACATTCACCTGAATCAAATGTTGGTTGGGTATGGTACACTTAATAACGGAATATATGTCCTAAATCAACACACTGTTTTCAGTATACAACACACTAATAAAAGAAAACTTTCAGAATTAAATGAAGCTTTTCTTTGGCACTGTAGACTTGGTCATATTAACGAAACAAGAATAAACAAGTTACATAAAGATGGATATTTAAACTCCTTTGAATATAAATCTTATGCGACTTGCCAGTCTTGTATCAAGGGTAAAATGACCAAAACTCCGTTTACCGGACACGGAGAAAGAGCTACTGAGCTCTTAGGCCTCATACATAGTGATGTATGCGGGCCAATGTCTATACAGGCTAGAGGCGGTTTTTCATACTTCATTACATTCACTGACGATTTCTTAAGATTCGGTCATGTATTTTTATTAAAGCACAAGTCCGAAGCTTTCGAGAAATTCATTGAATATAAACAAGAAGTAGAAAACAAACCGGCTTGAGTATCAAGATGCTTCGATCAGATCGAGGTGGTGAGTATCTCAGTACAGAATTTGCAAACTTCCTAAAAGAGAATGGGATTCTCTCTCAGCTCACTCCTCCTTACACACCACAGCACAACGATGTGTCTGAACGACGGAATAGGACCCTATTAGATATGGTCTGATCCATGATGAGTGATGCTGAGTTACCCGTCTCATTTTGGGGGCATGCATTGGAGACTGCAGCGTTCCTACTGAACAGGGTTCCAACCAAAGCCGTGTCTACCACGCCATATGAGATATGGCATGGGAAGAGACCATCTCTTAAGAGAATTAAGATTTGGGGTTGCCCGGCCTATGTTAAAAAGCAGAATCCGGACAAACTCGAGACACGGTCAGTCATGTGTAATTTTGTGGGGTATCCAAAGAATTCTTATGGATATCTATTCTACCACAAAGAGGAACAAAAGGTGTTTGTTTTTCAGTATGCCGCATTCTTGGAAAAAGAGTTTTTCACAGATAAAGATGATGGCAAAGTGGTGGATCTAGAAGAGGTTCTAGAGACACAGACTACAAATGACGATTTGGTTGAACCGGCTGTTGCAATAGAAACTGAAGAACCTCAGCCACTCCGAAGGTCTGGTAGGACTTCTCGCCCACCAGAGAGGTACTACGGTTTCCTCATTGATGGTGACGGAGAAGACTGCATCATGGATGATGATGATCCTACCAGTTTTCAGCAAGCTATCACGAGTGGTGACTCTGTGAAGTGGCTGGATGCCATGAGATCCGAAATGGAGTCTATGTACACCAACAAAGTATGGACTTTGGACATTGTACCCCCTGGGGTAAAACTTGTGGGATGCAAATGGATCTTTAAAAGAAAGATTGGTGTAGATGGGCAGGTAGAGACCTATAAGGCAAGACTTGTGGCGAAGGGTTTTCGTCAAAGACCAGGTTTGGACTATGACGAAACTTTTTCGCCCGTAGCCATGCTTAAATCCATTCAGATCCTACTTGCTATTGCTGCTCACTACGACTATGAAATCTGGCAGATGGACGTTAAAACAGCATTTCTAAATGGAGATTTAGAAGAATGCGTTTATATGGATCAGCCAGAGGGCTTCATTGACAGTGGGAGCAGCGGGAAAGCATGTAGATTGCTTAAATCCATATATGGGTTAAAGCAGGCATCTCGGAGTTGGTACATCTGTTTCGATGATGTTATCAAAGAGTTTGATTTCATCAAAAATCCAGATGAACCTTGTGTTTATAAGAAGGCTGTAGGAAGAGCTGTCACATTCCTCGTATTGTACGTGGAGGACATTCTTCTGATAGGAAATGATATTCCTATGCTACAGTCGGTCAAATCTTTCTTATCACTAAGGTTCTCCATGAAGGACCTGGGTGATGCCACATATATCCTGGGCATAAGGATCTATAGGGATAGATCCAAAAAGTTATTGGGATTGTCCCAAACCAGGTACATCAACACCATCCTAAAAAGGTTTAGTATGGAAGACTCCAAGCGGGGTGCCTTACCCGCTTGCCATGGGGTCACTCTCTCTAAGGATTCTTGTCCAAAGACCGATGAAGAGAGAGCTCGCATGAGCGTTATACCCTATGCTTCGGCAGTAGGATCTATAATGTATGCGATGTTATGTACACGCCCAAATGTAGCTTATGCACTTAGTGTTGTAAGCAGGTATCAATCCAACCCAGGGGAGAACCACTGGACAGCCGTGAAGAACATTCGTAAGTACTTGCGAAGGACTAAAGAATTGTTCTTGGTGTATGGTAATGCAGATCTCCAAATGGAGGCCTTTGCCGATTCAAGCTTCCAGAGCGATAAGGACGACAGCAAATCTATCTCTGGGTTTGTATTTACCCTCAACGGAGGGGCGATAAGTTGGAAGAGTTCCAAACAGGATACCGTTGCAGACTCTACGATGGAAGCTGAGTACATTGCTGCGAATGATGCAGCCAAGGAAGCCGTCTGGATGAAGAAGTTCGTCTCGGAGCTAGGAGTAGTTCCAACCATTATTGATCCAATACCTTTGTATTGTGATAATAATAGGGCTATGGCGTTAGCCAAGGAGCCCAGATCCCATCAGCGGTCCAGACACATCCTGAGGCGTTTTCATTTGATCCGGGAGATTGTAGATCGCCGCGAGATCGAGATTAAGAGAGTAGACACAAAGGATAACGCCGCGGATCCATTCACCAAGGCCCTCTCTCAGCCGTAGTATGAGCGACTTTTTGAGATGTTGGGTATGAGATACGCCAATAACTGGCCTTAGTGCAAGTGGGAGATTGTTGGATATATGTATGCCCTAGAGGCCATTATATGATAGTGGATGTATCTATATATGTATATATATATATATATATATATTCAGTGTGCATTCTTGCTCGACATGATAGTATGCTATCTGGTTCTTCTTTATCTGACATGTTGATTTGATCATGCTTTTATTCATTCATACATGCTGATAAAGCCCTGAGGATATCGGCTTGACTACTCTGATTATGATGGAGATCATACTAGTGGGACATCTGTAGTCTATAAGCATATCCTGGAAAGTCCCTAGTCGCAGGTATATCGAGACGGGGCATTGATATACCGGGGTAGACTAGCGTATATGATACTAGACCCATACGATGGGCGATGGATGTTCCCACATTCATCGATGTTTGACATCAAGATCATATACGGGTGCTCAGTGGTGACTGGGTACACTGGACAGACTCACCGAGAACTCCTATATGGAATTATATCTATCGTCGGATAGCAGTTCTCAGGTGACACTGGTACAGGTTAGTCTATAGACCCGAGATCGTCATAGAGTCTTGTGTGCTCTCCCACTGTACTTTGATTGCCACCCTACCACGGCTCTACTGAGTCGTGCAAACAGGTGGCCGTTGGGTACAGTCCTGAGACACACGAAGGCAATGAGCGATAGGAGGGGTTTCGTCTCTCCCGGTATTGGGAGTTGATGTTGTGCTGTGCCCGACTGGTTATATCAGTAAGTCCCTGGCCAGGGCTGCTGAGATTTGCTGATAAGTGTTATCAGTAGTTCCTCGATCTGTTATAAACCATTCACCGGCACGACTTATTGAGTTATTAGGGTCGACGTGACCATCCCTAGGCTCGATATGCAGAGCATCTGACGAAGAGACCGGACTGTACGGTAGTGTTTCCGGTTAACTCGACGGGAGTTGTAGCAGGTTCGCTTATTTTCTTCTGATCGCTCAATACCCGGGTGGCCGTTACGTTTAGCTAACCGCTTGCGGCTTGGGGGTGCTTGATATGATCATCACCCACTGCCGGCGTATTGACGAGTCTTAGAGTCCCACAAAGGAGTTACCCAGTCCAGGCGAAACGTTGTGGTGCGCGTATGCGATATGCGCATGGACCCGATTAAAATGAGCGTATAGGATACCGAACATTGATCGGGTGGCTTGCTTTTGGTGGGGTCATATGTGATATGGCCGGATTGATAAATCAAGTGTTGATTTATCATTTAACCATTAGTTTTCTCACTTAAAACCTTTCTTGTATATGATGGATGTATGCATGCATGTATGTTTTTCTTTCTTTCTTTCTAGTTTCATGCACATATGGATGTGCATACATACATACATACATAACACCATCCATCATGGTTGATTACACATGGAAATGGTGGCAATATAAGACTCACACCATGGATAAATATATGGATTATTATTTGATTTTATGTTTAAAACAAAATAGAAAAGGAAAGGATAATTCTTGAGTTGCTTCTACATTCTTCTTTAACCTAACCATTCTCATCTACCCTTAACCTTGGATTAAACTTTCCTTATATGTTTTAAACCCTAATTAAATAATAACTCAAAGATTTAACCATGGTTTGAAGTGAGAAGAAATAAAATATATATAGATATATTTCATTTCTTTTCAATGGTTATCATTTTTTCTACTCTTGTTAAAAACAAAAGCCATCATCTTCCTCCTCCTTCTTACTTTTGCTCTCTAGTTTTTTTCTAGTGAGTAAAACACACATCAAGAAAGGTTTTTGAAGTGAGAATCATAACCACAACATCATTCTACACAAGTTTAGCCAACTTGTTTAGAGTGTTCTCTTCGTTTCTCATCTTGATAATCGAAGTTGCGAGCTTGGACGAGGAACTCCGGGTGGATCGTCGTGGACGCGAGAAGACTTCAAGAGGACCTTCTTCCAACATCCAAGAGGCCAAAGAGTCTAGCGAAAGGGAGCTACAAAGGTTGTAGTCTCGAAACCCTAGTTTTTATTGGCTTTAACTTTCGAAACCCTAATTTTCTAGGATCGATTCCTTTGTATGCTTGCTTAGCACCATAAAAATTTAAACTTTGTGACATGTGATGCTTCAAAACTATACATAGGGTGCTAGGCAAACCTTTCAAATACAACAAAACTGTACTACCACTGCAACTAGGCTATCCCCCACGACCAATCCGCAACATCACAGCACAATCACAGAACATCAACGTGAAAGTCACGTTCGCAAATCCGTCCAACCGGGCTATAGCAGTTAGACAGGATTTACCGATCAAGTGACATTCACGGTCGCAGATATAATGTAAATACTGTGAACTAATGTGTTTAAAATTTTTCGATCGATCAAATTTACCAAGTGGGCCCCAAACTTTACTGTAGCACTTAAAGAAATTCTGGGCCCAAAAAGAATGTTCCAAAAACCCTCTTTTCAAGTCAGGAGCTTTCTGAAAAATTTTTGTAGACTGAACAGTTCAAGTCGCGGCGGAACCGCGGCCCAAGAATGGGTTTGGTCGCGGTTCCGCGGTGGTTTAGACTGTTCACGAGCCTAAATTTTCACAGAACTCTTCAAATTCCCTGCACATCATTCTGCAATATACTGAAAAAAATTTCGAGCGAGAAAAAAATCGACAGAAACTGATACTAGGAAAAATACGGGTTTTGGAATTTTGTTCGATTGGAAACGTAAAACACATTAGACAAAGCTAGACTATGTTAATGGTAAGGCTCTGATACCACTGTAAGGGCACGGCGGCGCCCCGGCCGTCAATCCGACGCCGGAATGCGGAAGCGGTGATTTACTTTAACTTTTCAAACCGGCACCACCGCGCACTATAAACCCGGATCGTGCCATTAAACTAGTCCTAGCTATCTACAAGATGGGGAAGAGAGATATACCGAGTGATCCGAGTCCTCCGGTCTTCTCGTCGTCGTCCCGATCTCCCGCGGAATCTTCGGTCTCCACCAAGTCGCCGGAAGGGCACCACGTCGCCTGCTTCGTTTACGGGCTCCCACCTCTATACCGAGGCAACTCGGGCATGAAGTTGGCGAGCCGACGTGCCCAAGGTTTGCTATAGAATGTGTAGTGCTCATGTCTCATTTCGGGTTGTAGGAGGTTGCCATTTTGGTGGAGGAAATGAAGTGGTGGATTTTTGTGGAGCTATCGGATTTTTACAAAGCCAAAACAGATGAAATCCCACCATCACAAATTTGGACAGCCCCCATGGCTTGGCCGGCCATGACATCCTTAAGAATGGGAGAGGAGAGAATGAGAGAGGGAGTATGAAAAAGATAGCCACAAGAATAATGCAAGTGAGAGGAATGGTCATCATGCAAGAATCATCATCACTAGCAAAACCACACTCCATCAACTAATCAACAACCATGATTGCTACAAAAAGTCAAGCAATCATGAACCATGGAAGGTCAAGGGATGGGGCTCCATCATGAAACCATCATGATGCAAAAGTATGCAAAGACAACCCTCCAAATAGCTAATTTGCACAAATGCAAATAAGCCCTCCTCCACCAATCTTCGGCCAAGGAAAGATACAAATGAAAATGGCCGAAACGGAAAGCAAACTGGCAACTCCGGAAAACTGGTCCCGTAATAAATTACAGGAAAACCCCGATACTGAGTATACACACCCGCATCTGTATTCCGACCGAATACAAATGCAATGAGACAAAATCTACACTGTACTATACTAGGATCCGGCTTAAACCAAAGCCGGCTAGTATTATCCGTCCGATCCTGATCCGTGCAATACCGCACATATCTGATCGAACCCTGCCATATATCCATACGGCCTCTAGTGCTAACCGTCCGATCCTGATCCGTGCAATACCGCACGTATCTGATCGAACCCTGCCATATCTCCATACGGCCTCTACAGCGTTTCGCCCGAAAACTTGAGCAACTGAATGTGGGGGACTCTAAAGACACGTCAACACCTTGGTTGTGGATTTAACCACTAGCACGTCAGAGGTATAAGACAATACGTGACGGGCTACCAGGTATTGACCAAAAGGGACGTCGATGAGCGAACTCATCCTGACACCCTACTGAGCCTGACAGTGACAATATCCGTACAGTCCGGTCCGTTCATCTATGAGCATCGCATGGCGGGCCTAGGGGGTTGGTAAAAGTCAGACCCCCAAAAGCGGTACAAGTCGTGTCAGAGATCAGCCCAGAACACCCTGAGATACTACTGGAATACCTACCAGTAAATCTCCTGCCTTGGCCAAGGACTTTTCATGTTCTGGCTCTCCTAGACACAGCGCGACCTCACCCCCAATACCGGGAGAGACGAACGCCCGAAGATCCGCTCGCTGCCTCCATGTGGCTCGGGACTGTACCCAACTAAAACCTGTTTGCACGTCTCCTTTGAGCGTGGTAGGGTAGTAATCAAAGTACAGTGGGAACTCACACGAGACAAATGACGATCCTCAGGTCGATGAACTAACCTGTACACATGTCACCAAGGAACTGCTATCTGACGTCAGGTATAAGACCAACTAGCATGTTCTCGGCGAGTCCTGTCCGGTGTACTCATAACCTAATGAGCACCTGTATACATCTTAGGTGAACCAACTAACACCAGTGGCTTGTGAGACCGGCCACCGCCCCTCGTCGGGGTCTCGAATGTATACACTAGTCTACTCTGGAGAATCGATGCCCTGTCTCGAAACTCCCACGACTAGGGACTTTTTAAGGATGTGCTTATAGACTATCAGCTCTCACGTATATGATCGCCCTCATACTGCTGGCAGTCAAGCAAGAATCCTAGGGGCTCTATCAACGTGCAATAGTGACCTGTCAGGTCACCTAAAGCAGTACACGATGATAAAGATAAACCAGATAGCATACTATCATCTTGAGTAAGACTGTCCTACCGGGATAGGTCCTCCCTCAATCATTGCAATCACGTGCCTGTGATCCAATAGTTGACTCTGAGGGCACTATCTCCAACACCTAACACAAGACAGACCCTTGAATTAATGTGTCAAGGCAATTTTATGACCAAAGATGATGGGGAAGCTTGGAAATTTCTAGAAGATTTCGCTGAAAAATCTTTACAGTGGGAGGGTGTGAGTCAATCGTCTAGGGATGGCAATGATATTTCTATAGGAGTTAGAGCTGAAATTTCAGCTATCAATAAGAAACTCGACGCTATGGAAAACAAATTTTTAGCCGCCGCCTTAAGTTAAATGTCACTCTCCAAAACTGTATGTGGATGCTGTTCTGATCTATCACATCTCACGGAAGAATGTCCACTAAATTCTCCGTTTCAAGGTCACGAGCATATTAATTCTGCTTACCAACAAAGACCTAGAAACGATCCATTTTCTTCCACATATAATAAGGGTTGGAGGAATCACCCTAATTTTTCTTGGAACCAATCACAATCTCAAAACACGGTTCCAACCCAACACAATTTCCAAAGGGTCCCTCCACCACAACAGCAACCACCACTTCAATTGAGTCAGCACACCTACCAATCACAAAACTTCCAAAATCCGGCCAACACCTTTGCACCACATGAAAACTCTTTGTAATTGACCGGTACAGATAATACCTCTGCACTAGCACAAACCTTGGATACTTTCATGAAACAATCCATCCAAGGGACGGCAAGTTTGCAATCTTCCGTCGAGAATGTGATGAAGATCATTGTCTCTCAAAATGAGAATATCAAATTGATGGAAGTACAAATTGCACAACTAAAAGCCGAAATGAGTGCGAGAGAAAAAGGGAAACTTCCAGCTCAACCTTTACCCAATCCTGGCTATTCACATCATGTGGATGCAATGACGTTGAGATCTGGGAGAGTGCTTGACAATCACGTTGGGGAAGAGATTGATGACACTGAAAAATCTATCAATGACACCCCGGCTGAGACCTTTCCTCACACACACACTTCTAATTCTGACCGCAGTTCTTCTACCCCACCACCTTCTTGCGAGCCTATTCTTCGTTTCCCACAAGGCTCGCCACCTCAGCCCATCTCTTCTACTCCTCCACGGACGATCCCTACTTCTATTCTGGGATCGGGTCCACACACACTTCCTTCTCCTATGATGGACCCAGCACTTATTGCTAAAGCACCTTATCGTAATTGGTTAAGGGCAAACACATCGAGTCCACATATGGAGAAGATTATGAACATTTTTAAGCAAGTCAACATCAACATCCCTCTCCTAGATGCCATCCAACAAGTTCCGTCCTATGCGAAAACTCTTAAGAACTTGTGCACTAGGAAGAGAAAGACTCAAGTGCCCAAGAAGATATTCATGGCAAAAACAGTAGACACAGCTTTTCCCCAACAATTACCGAGGAAACGTAAGCATCCTGGATATCCTATGATTTCCATTTCTATTGGGGAAAAACACATCAACCGTGCTCTACTAGACCTTGGCGCTAGTGTTAACTTGCTTCCATTCTCAGTCTATGAGCAGTTAGGGATCGGAGAGTTGAAGCCAACCCATTGCACTCTCCAGATGGCTGACCGATCAATCACCAAACCTAGGGGTGAACTGGAGGATGTGTTAATAAAAATCGGGGAATTTATATTCCCTGTGAACTTTATTGTAATTGATACACAGCCTGTAGCGAACCCACGGAATCAAATTCCGGTGATTTTAGGTCGCCCCTTTTTGGCCACTTCCAACGCTATAATCAACTGCCGTAATGGTTCTATGACCCTATCTTTCGGGAATAGGTCAATAGAGCTGAACATTTACAAGTTGGGAAGTGTACCCTCCGAACCTACTGCTCAGGTCTGTTCTGTCGACTTAATGGATGTCGACAGCAGCGAATTTGATGATCTCTTGATACTGATCTTGACTCTTTTCATACGTTATTGTTTGACCCAACTATGTATCATACACATACGGACTCTTCCACCGAGATGTCCGGGTCAACAATTAACACGGATTACGAACTGTTCTTAGAGTCTGAAGATCACCCCGCACTTTGTGATGACATTATTCATCGGGGTATTGATGGAACTTTTGAGGAAATCTTCGCTGAAGAACTCGCATTTTTGAATGACACGGGTGTTGAGATGAATCCATATCCAATCACTGAAATTGAACCTCCACCCCTTCTTCTGAACTGTAAAAAGAATGCGAGTAATCCATCACATTCACTGCATCGTCTCTCCAAAATGAGACGCACACATATTCTATTCCACCACTTAACCTTTCCCCACTTTTTCTTCCACCAACCAGAGCACTGCATTGATAAAATTTTTGAATGGTTGGTGTTAACATTCGGTCTTTGCAAAGCTTGGCATCGACCAATGATTTTTGACCCCCTCATGTGATTTTCAAAGATTAACATTGCATAACTCAAGTTTGGGGGGGGAACATTTTTTCTGGCTCTTGGAAAGAAAATCTTTACAAAATTTTGAGCCAAAAAATAAGTTTGGGGGAGGTTCTTCACTTAAATATTTTTGCCCCCGCTAATAAATTCCTCCCCGGCTTACAGGTTTTTGAGATTTAGCAGAAGGCAACAGTGAGGACACTGTTGAAAATAAGTTTGGGGGAGGTTTGTGCTTATTTTTGCATCATTTGCATATCATTTGCATAAGCACAAAACATTTTTTCGAAAACCTATAAAAATTTAAAAATTTCAAAAAGATAAAAATATTTTTGTACATAAATAAGATAATAAAAGTTTAGATAGTGAAAAATTACATCCATGAGATTAGAAAAATTTAAGAAAACTAAGAAAACTAGAAGTTTTCTTATACGAACTAGTAATAAGTAGTTATGAGCCGTTGTCCCAAGGGTTAGTAAGATGAAAGAAGTCACTAATCTGAGAATAAAAATAAGTCTGAAAAATAGTTCTTATTCTGGAAGCCAAACATTTTGAACGTTGATACCCTGCTATTCGCACTTACACACGTCTTGAAGCCCGGGATAGTAGAGGATACCTTGAAATGCTCTTGTCTTAAAGCCGATGTATGAAGGAAATAAAAAAAAAGAGTGAATAAAAAATATATATAAAGTGGTGAGAAAAATGGACACTGGTTTTGTTATCACCGAGGGCAATAAAAAAATATATAGCGAGGGTGCCTCTTCACCTAGTGCCCTAAGGCCAACTGGTCTGGGAGTCACTGCTATGCCTTAGGTGGTGCAAGACGAGGAAAATACACCAAATAAGCAAGCACATGAGTAATCAGTCGGTTAGTACCTCAAGAAGTATTAACGGTCGCATGAAAGTGTGTGAGCAATCTCATCTAATATTCATTAATTAAAAAAGTACTGAGGCTGATGGGCAAGAGTATGATAGCTTGAATTGAATTCTCCGGGTGTAGGGATGTCTTCACACACACGCAGGGTTATATGATCGATGTTTGGAAGAAAGATAGGAATGAAGAATAAGACGATGTTTTATTGAGGGAGGACGTGATTTCTGACATCTTTTCATGACTATTAAGATAGGACTCATGACAACCGAAAAGCTAGCTTAGTTGGAAACCCTAATTTTCAAGGCTTTTCTTTTATAATTCTTTTCTTTAAATGTAATATTCATGATCTTCCTTTTATTATTGGATTTTGTGGGTGCAATCCGCTGAAAACCCTCAGGAGACAACACTCCTCCTACTAGGGACACCTAGAGGTTTAAAGGCTTGTTGCACGTGCTCAGTGCAATCATGTTGCCTACGAAAGTGTGCTAGTTAGTTTTTCTCTTTCTTTATTTTCTCCTTCTCTTTTTAATAAAAGTTCGCTCGAGACGATCGAAAATAAGTTTGGGGGAATTTGATCAGTCGAAAATACTGCATCTTTTAACCGGCAATTTTCCTATCATTTGCACTCATTTAGAAGTGTTCGGTATTCATATTTCACATATTATCAAAACAGTTGTTAAATATCAGATTACATGTATTAGACTTTAAAACCAGCATTTCTAGGGAAATTGATTGTATTTTATGGCATCGCATCATCCCTATATTACGCAACACTTGTCTCGAGAAATTATGCAGGAAAATCCAGAAGAAAGGCGCCAAAATTGTCATTTTGTTGATCAAACATTACGCCAACTCAAAGACCTGAGAACTGGTATTAATATAGAGGGAATTACATAATTCAACATATCAGAAAAAGGCCCAAGAATCAGTCCAAGCCTGTACCAGAAAGCCCAAGCCCAAAGGCCCTTGAATCGCCGCGGATCCGCGGCGGAAGCCTGCTTGCGCCGCGGATCCGCGGCTGTCTTGACACATCAGCGGTTAATTTTCAGTGCAGATTGTTTCTCTCAAGGCCCACAGTCATTTCACATGCTTCAAATTCCAGAATTTTCTCGAAGCTAATGCCAGATCAGCAAGGATGATTAATTAAGCTAATCTTGATTAAGCTCCTAACAAACTATTTCTAGAAGCTCCCTCCTAACTAATCACTTCTAGAAACCTCTCTTGCTAACAAACTTTTGGAAGGAAATTCAAATCTCTCTTAACAAACTTTTGGAGGGAAAATTCAAATTCAAATCCTAGATCTAGGGTTGAGGTTGTTCATCAATTCTTCATCCCCCCATTCCATCTACAAGTTGAGTGACACATCTTGTAGCCCCAAATTCTAAATCCAATTCCAAATTCAAGATCCCGAGTACCATTCAAGCAAGAAGCCTTCAACCTTTTAGGAGTCGAGCCGATCTTCAATCGAGCAAGTGATCCAAGCCGATCCGCGACTCAAGGAGACGAGCGAAGCCAAATCGATGATCGAGTTCTTCCTCTTGTAGTTCTTGAGCGATTGTAACGGAATTGTTGATATAAATAAAAGGTGAAATTCTTTAATCTTGCTTTCTTTTAATTCTTGCATCATGATTAGATCTCAATTTGTGATTGTGGTTCTTTTTGTGATGTTTGAGTAAAACTCCACTAGTAAAGGAGTCGAGACGATCAATAGAATGATGATGATTTAGATCTTTTTACAATTCTTAAATCCTATAACGTTTGTAAATTCTTGTAAATCGAATGATCGATGACCTAGTTTCGAGACGATGCTTTCTTGATTGTGTTCGCTCGAAACTAGAGATCAATGATCGATCATTAGATTTACTCGAAGCTAGTTTGTGAATGAGATTTATCGAAAGGATAAAGGATAAGACGAGGAAACCTTAGCTTCTTCGCAAGATCCTTAACCTCGATGAATCATCATCGATCTAGTATCAATTCGTTAAAAGATAAGAATAAGAAATCATTAGATCTCATCACATCTATAGATCCGATCGATTCCTACGAGCCTCATTTCGATTCTTGATATTTGGTTTGGAAATCATCACAAACATCTCATTTCTTGATTTTATCATTTTCTTATTATTAGATCTAGATTTTCTAATTCTTGAAATTCAATTACAAATCATGAATTGTTTTCTTTTCTTTTTTTTAAAGTTTCAACTCATCTAATTCGAAACCCGAACGATTACACTTTCCCTGTGGACGATCCGCACTTACTAACGCGCTACATTCGACACCGTTATTGATTGCTGTCAAATATTTTTGGTTGTGATTTCTATTCTATTTTCTCAAACATACACATCAAGAAGATCGAAAATATTCAATCAACGCTCTTCCCTGCAGGCGCAAGCCTCTGCAGTTAATTACGCTATCGCATCGCGGTAACAACTTTCTCCTTCTCCAGAATTTCACTTCGTGTCGTGGGTGTTTGTTTTGTTTGTGGTTGCCCGTGGATTGTATACGGAGACAAAGTTATGCCGTCGCCCGAAGGACGTGTATTAGTCAAAATCTGTATTTACTTAGATTTGGGTTTGGTGTTTTTAGTTTAAGGATACGTTAGCCGTATTGAGGCTAAGATCAACTTAAACGTTCGTTAAGGATACGTTAGTCCTGTTTTGAGACTAAGATCAACTTAACGTGGTGATCCATTTATTATATGGCCGTCAGGACTCGTCACCTCTCTGATGTCGTTAAAGAATTACAACGATAGGTGTCAGAGGAGTTCAGAGATGTACCCTTGAACAAAAGTTGATTTGGAGTTTTATAGTCCATTTGAATGTTTAAGGATACGTTAGCCGTGTTTGGGGCTAAGATCAACTTAAACGGGACCATTTAGATCCGGAAAAAGAGCATTTGGAGGCTCTATTGTTCCAATTTAGGGACGTGGTGGTCCATAGGTAGTTTAAAGACATTGCGGTCCATCGCCAGTTTAGGGACGTGGTGGTCCATTATTAGTTTAAGGACGTTTCGGTCCGTCATTAGTTTAAGGACATTTCGTTCTATCGCCAGTTTAGGGACGTGGTGGTCCATCATTAGTTTAAGAACGTTTCAGTCCATCATTAGTTTAAGGACGTTTCGGTCCACGAGTTTAAGGACCCCGCAGTCCATATTGATGTGTGGTCGTCGGGACCCGTCACCTCTCTGACGTCGTTGAAGGATTACAACGATAGGTGTCAGAGGAGCTCGGAGATGTACCCTTGAACCGGTTGTAAATTGATTTAGGAGAGCGGCTGTGCTCGGTCAATTTAGTTTGAGGACTTACGGCCATGATTGGGCTAAGTCCAGTTGAAAAATATTCAACGCCTTTATTTATCTTCGGCCTACTAGGCCTGCCCACATTTAAATAATGCATTGCATTACTTTTTATTTTTGTTTGGGCTCTGCCCATAAAGGATGCAGAGCATCAATTTGTTTTGGGCTCTGCTCATTTATAAATGATGCAGAGCATCAATTTTACTTGGGCTCTACCCTTTTTATTGCTTTGCAATTTATTCTGGCCTGCTAGGTCTTTTTAACTTGGGCCTGGCCCTTTAGCAAAAGAAATGCATTGCATTTGTCAGGCGCTTTGCGCCAATCACTGAGCGCAAGCGCTTATGGTGTTGACACGTGTCACGCAAGCGCAGTGCGCTGCGCCAATGCGCTGTACTTGCGCTGCAGACACGTGGCGCGCTCTGGTGAGTTGCGCCGATTCCAGAGAGCAAGGCGCAGATAGTTCAGACGTTGACACGTGGCGCTCTCTGATGGCTTGCACCAACCCAAGAGCGCAACAGCGCAGATTTGCAAGTGCACAGCACTATTATCTTGAGAATCTTTTAGATTCCAGAACCAATGGTTCATAAAAGAAGTGCAAAGCACTATTTAATTTCTTGATCCAATTTAGATCAAAGAAAACAAGTGTTTCTTATTTTTCTTGATCTCAGAGAACCAATGGTTCATAAGCAAAGTGCAAAGCACTATTATTACTTATTTTTCTTTTTATCATTGATCTTCTTCTCAGATTAATGATCTGTTTTTTTTAATAGAGCTTTGCTCTAACTGGGCGCGCTGCCTTGGGCGCTGCGCTCTCTGCGCTGGCGTGTCTGATTTTGACACGTGGCACCCTGCGCGCAGCGCAGAGGATCTGAAGCGTTGCTTCATTTATTAAAGTTTAAATTTTCAAAGTAGAGCTTTGCTCTGATTGGGGGAAACAAAAGCGTTCAAAGTAGAGATTTGCTCTGATTGGGGGAAACAAAAGCGTTGCTTCGTCTCCCGCCTTGGAATTAGAACAGAGCTCTGCTCTGATTGGGGTAAACAGGAACCAAGCTTTAAAAACTGACATTACAGATGTTCACTTTTGCTTTGCACAGTGGTATTCAGTTTGGAATATCCAGCACCTCATTCGACGAGTCAAGGGCCGAGATCCCTTCACCGGGAGTGACCCCTTGAGTGAAAGTTTGCGTCAGGGTAATAACTTCACTATAGTCAATTATTTTTTGCTTTGCATCGTGGTATTCAGTTTGGAATATCCTGCACCTCATTCGACGAGGAAAGAGCCGAGATCCTTTCAGAGAGAGTTACCTCTTTAGCAAAAGTTTTCGCCACTATATTTTTACAAAACTACTCAGGTTCCTTCAACGAAATCAATTTCATTACGTTAATGGGTTTTTTCGGCAAAAACCCAGCCGTAGCCCTCCGTCATTTCGGATTGGTATTTCTTAGTATTCATGCTACGTATTTCGTGCTCAGCCGAGGCGCAGTGTTCGGTAGCTATGTAATATTTTTCTATAGCATGTAATGTGATTGGTTAGGACAGTCGTGCGGTCATTTTGGCTCAGTCAAGGACTCGTACGGGTGGGTCTAATGCAATCAAGATAATGATGGGTTGAACTTGACTAGGATCCTTTGATATGCTGGCTCAGTCAAGGTCACTTGGGTCCTAGGGGTAAAAACCACATCGGGAGTTTCAAACATACAAGAAACTTGCAGATTCAGCATACTTTCTGGAGTGTGGTGACTAGAGTGGATTCCATCTAGTGTATCACACAATGATAGTTGGATCCCGATCCCACTGATGAGTAGGATTACTCTCGGGAGATTATCACACTTAACAATCAATGCTATAAACCAAGTAGGTGTCTAGAAAGGTGTTAGCGGGACTACGCCTCCAGGGAAAAGAGGTTATGTAATTAAGGAACTTCGCGAAAGCGTTGGAAAACCTCCCTCGAAGTACCAACACCGGTCTGGCTGAAAGGTTAAGCAAGTATTGTGACGTGTGATTAATCCTGACTAGTTCTTCTTTTAGGGTTTGAAGAAGAATTTGAGGAAACAGTGGGAGCCATCCTAGTTAGAAAAATTAATAACCAATCTAATCTTGCAAGAGCGCACGCTGAGTGTTTTCCCTCTCTCTCTCCAGGTAGCAACCATTTCACGCCCTAATCAAGATAATAAAATGTATCACTTGACTGATTCGAATTCTTATTCGGGGCTGGGGAACGTCTGTTCGACTCTAACTTATGACAACAGTCGTAAGTGTGAGCAAGGGAAAGAGGAAGGCATGAATTCCTTGATGACCTCATCGAAGAAGAAGCATACTATTGCATCTTTTTCAGGTGTTCTTGTAATTGAGCACTGCTTTTTGGTTAGTCCTACCTCCTGGGTACTAGATAACGGATCAGGATCTTATATCTGTAATTTATTGCAGGGACTGAGAAAAAGTAGGATAGTTGGACCTGGTGATATGTCCCTCAGGGTAGGGAACGGAGCACAAGTTAATGCTGCGGCCGTCGGTGAATATCACCTAGTGTTGCCAAATGGCAACACTATAATTTTGAACAATTGCTACTATGTACCTTCTATGTTATGCAACATAATATCAGTTTCTTTACTTGATAAAGATGAATATAATTTTGTTCTTGATAGAAATATCATGAACATCTACCTTCATAAGGTATTGGTTGCAGATGGTATACTGTGTAATGGTATCTATGTTTTAAATCAGAATACAGTTCTCAATGTACAAAACACACGCAAGAGGAAGAGTTCAGATGTGAACGAATTCTACTTGTGGCATTGTAGACTTGGTCATATCGGAGAGAAAAGACTAAGCAAGTTGCATAAAGATGGACTCTTGGATACGTTCGAATTTTCATCTTATGAAACTTGTCAATCTTGTCTCAAAGGAAAGATGACCAAATCTCCATTCATCGGACATAGAGAGAGAGCAGCAGAGCTCTTGGGGCTCATACACAGTGATGTGTGTGGTCCGATGTCTATACATGCAAGGGGTGGGTTCTCGTACTTCATCACATTCATTGACGATCTCTTTAGATTCGGGTATGTGTATCTTATGAAACACAAATCTGAAGCTTTTGAGAAATTCAAAGAATATAGAAATGAGGTAGAGAACCAGACTGGCAAGAGTATTAAGATCCTCCGATCTGACAGAGAAGGGGAGTACTTAAGTACGGAATTCCAAGATTACCTAAAAGAGAATGGAATTCTCTCTCAGCTTACTCCTCCGTATACACCACAGCACAACGGTGTATCGGAGCGGAGGAATCTTACCCTATTGGATATGGTTCGCTCCATGATGAGTAGTGCAGAGTTGCCTCTTTCATTTTGGGGACATGCACTTTTGTTCTGTCCAAATCTGTGCCTAAGACACCATTCGTGATATGGAATGGCAAAAGGCCGTATCTTAAACGTATTAAAATATGGGGTTATCCGGCCTATGTAAAAGTATAAAATCCGGACAAATTAGAGGCATGTTCAGTTTTATGCAAGTTTGTGGGATATCCTAAAAATTCAATAGGATATCTGTTCTACCACACCGAGAAATAGAAGGTGTTTATATCTCGCCACGCCACCATTTTAGAGTGGCAATTTCTTGCAAAAGAAACAAGTGGGAGTTCGGTAGAACTGGAAGAAATTCAGCGACCACAAACTGAAACTGAAGATTTGGCAGAACCTCCAGATTCAATAACCCCGGACGAACCTCAACCACTCCGCAGATCTAGTAAGATTTCTCATCCGCCCGAGAGATACTACGGTTTTCTCATAGATGGGGATCGAGAGGATTGCATCTTGGAAGAAGATGATCCTACTAGTTTCAGGCAGGCCATTATCAGTTGGGACTCTAATAAGTGGCTGGATGCTATGCAATCTGAAATGGAGTCCATGTACACCAATAAAGTGTGGACCCTAGAAGTTTCTCCACCTGGGGTAAAGCCCGTTGGATGCAAATGGATCTACAATAAGAAACTTGGTGTAGATGGACAGGTGGAAACCTATAAGGCTAGACTCGTTGCAAAAGGTTTTCGTCAAAGACCAGGAGTGGACTATGACGAAACCTTTTCTCCAGTAGCTATGCTCAAATTCTTTAGGATCCTGCTTGCCATTGTTGCCTTCCATGACTATGAAATCTGGCAGATGGACGTAAAAACGGCTTTTCTAAACAGAAGTTTAGAAGAGTGCGTTTATATAGATCAGCCAGAAGGTTTTGTAGACAGTGGGAGCAACGGGAAGGTGTGCAGGTTACTCAAATCCATTTATGGATTGAAGCAAGCATCGTGGAGCTGGAACATCTGTTTTGATGAGACAGTCAAGGACTTTGACTTCATCAAGAACGAAGATGGGCCATGTATATATAAGAAGATTGTAGGACAAACTGTCGTATTCCTAGTCTTGTACGTGGACGGCATTCTTTTGATAGGAAATGACATTCCTATGCTACAATTGGTCAAGCTATTCTTATCACAAAGGTTCTCCATGAAAGACCTAGGTGATGCCTCGTACATTCTGGGGATCAAGATCTACAAAGATAGATCCAAGAGATTACTGGGACTTTCACAGTCCAGGTACATAGAGACCCTACTAAAGAGATTTAATATGGAAGATTCCAAGCGCGGTAACATACCCGCATTGAACGGAATCACCCTCTCCAAGGAGATGTCTCCCAAGGCCGACGAGGAAAGGGTTCGCATGAGCATTATACCCTACGCTTCAGCGGTAGGATCTATAATGTATGTGATGCTATGTACAAGACCGGATGTAGCTTACGCGCTAAGCGTGGTGAGCCGGTATCAGTCAGACCCAGGAGAGGACCACTGGACAGCAGTAAAGAATATTCTCAAGTACCTGAGAAGGACTAAGGAGATGTTCCTGATTTACGGTAATAGAGACCTCAGGATCGAGTCCTTTACCGATTCAAGCTTCCAGATTGACAAGGATGACAGCAAGTCTGTCTCGGGTTTTGTATTTACCCTCAACGGAGGGGCGGTGTGTTGGAAGAGCTCCAAACAGGATACCATTGCAGACTCGATGATGGAGGCTGAATACATTGCTGCAAGCGATGCCGCAAAAGAGGCGGTCTGGATAAAGAAGTCATAGCTGAACTTCAGGTAGTTCCATCCATTATTGACCCAATACCTGTGTATTGCGATAACAATGGGGC
Organism: Agapanthus africanus; assembly: GCA_030015575.1. Taxonomy (NCBI): domain Eukaryota; kingdom Viridiplantae; phylum Streptophyta; class Magnoliopsida; order Asparagales; family Amaryllidaceae; genus Agapanthus; species Agapanthus africanus. The sequence continues at coordinate 542,919,020 of JASDDO010000024.1, read as the reverse complement.
TATAGTTTTAGCGAAGGAACCACGGTCCCATCAGAAATCCAGGCACATCTTAAGGCGGTATCACCTGATCAGGGAGATCGTAGATCACCAGGAGATCGAGGTCCAGAGAGTGGATACGAAAGACAACACAGCGGATCCATTTACAAAAGCCCTCCCTCAAGTACAGTTCGAGCGACTTTTTAGGCTGTTGGGTATGCGGTATACCGACAGCTGGCCTTAGAGCAGACGTTGGGTATTCGGTACGCCAATCACCGGCCTTTAGTGCAAGTGGGAGATTGTTGGATGTATATGCCCTAGAGGCCAGTATTGTATATGTATACATATGGATACTAGGAATATGTATGTACAGAACAATCTTGCTCAGTTTTATAGTATATTATTTGACTTGTCTTTATCGGGATATGTGTATTTATTTGTATTGTTGTTATATCTGGTTTGCATATATTGATAAAGACTCGATACGGTAGTATACTATTGTGGTTTGTCGTTATCTTAACATGGCATATGTCATACTCGTTATTACATATTGCGGTTACATATTGATAAAGCCCCTAGGATCCTGCTTGACTACCTGCGTTGTGATGGCGAACATACTTGTGGGAGCAGGGTAGTCCATAAGCACATCCTTAAGTGGTCCCTAGTCGCGTGAGTATCGAGACTGGGCATTGATGCTCCAGAGTAGACTGGTGTATACGTTTCTACCCTATCAGGGGGATGGTTGGTCCCGCAGCCATTGGTCTGATACACCTAAGATCGTATACAGGTGCTCACTGGGTGTGAGTACACTGGACGGACTCGCCGAGAACTTCCATGTGGTACTATACCTATCGTCAGATGGAAGTTCTCAGGTGACATGTGTACAGGTTAGTCTTTGGACCCGAGATCGGCATTTGTCTCATATGAGTTCCCACTGAACTTTGATCACTACCCTACCACGGCTCTACTGAGTCGTGCAAACAGGTTTTTTTTGGGTTCAGTCCCGAGCAACATGGAGGCAGTGAGCGATTGTCGGGAATTCATCTCTCCCGGTATAGGGAGTCGATAACGCACTGTGATTCGATTGGTCAGGACCATAAGATCTTGGCCAAGACATTTGGGATTTACTGATAGGTTTGATCAGTAGTTTCCCGGATTGGTCCTGAGCCACATCGGCACGACTTATCAGGTTATTAGGGTCTGACGTTTACCATCCTCTAGACCCGGTATGCGATACTCTTTGACGAAGAGACCGGACTGTGCGGATATTGTCACGGGTAGGCTCAGTAAGAGTTCAAACGAGCTTGCTCGTCGGCCTTCCTTTTCGACAGGTACCTGGGTAGCCATTACGTACAGCTAGTGCCGCTGACGTGCTTGTGGTTAAACCCACTGCCAGAGTACTGTCGAGTCTTCAGAGTCCCACAAAGAGGGTTTCCCTAATTCAAGCGAAATGATGTAGTAACCATATTAGATACGTGCAGGGTTCGATCGATTGATGTACTTTGTACTCGGATTTTTGATCGGACAATTGGTAATACTAGCCGGCTCGACTTTGAGCCGGATTATTAAATCAGCTATTGATTTAATAATTTACGTATATGTATTTCGATATATATATTCTAGTATTACATTTTTCGGGTTATTCTATCTCTTTGGGCGTTCGGATTTTTATTTGATTGCCGGTATATATGTACTGTAGATGGAAATCCGTATTTATTACAGATTTTCTTCTAGAAGGTGGCCACCTCATTATGCATTTTCCATTTATTTAATAAAATGGAAATGAGGTGTAAAGTGTAAGGAATGGGATGAATGGGCATGGCCATGCTTTAATAATCAACAAATGAATTTTCAATTCATTTGTGGTTACTATTGAAGCATGGTTGTCATTTGTTTATTGAAAGAATTCATACACAAAACCAAGGTGTGTGATTTTCTCTTTGATGCTTCGTTTATTTTTCTCTTGAGCTCTCATTCCTCTCCTTCCTCACTATCTTCCTCCACCTTCATCTTCTTCTTCTTCACTACCTCCTCATATGTTGAGAATTAAGTGAAGAGGCAAGAAAGAGATAGCTTTACACTTAGAAATCCAAACTACATACTAGACTACTTGGTTTAGCAAACCAAGTCTTCTAGTTGCTCCTTTTGTTACATAGTTAGGAGCTAGAGCCATGGATCATACTCTCCAGATGGATCATCAAGTACCAAGGAAGACCGGAGAACAAGCTCGATCCCGGAGAACCGACGGAGCAAGAAAAGAAGATCAAGCAAGTTCAAGGTGGCTAGTAGGAGCAAAGGATGAAGAACGAAGACCGAAGGACTTGGTTCGTTTGGTAAGAATTCCTCATCATAGTAGATAGCTCTCTTAGTGTAGCTAGTTAGTTTTATGGAAAGATCCGGGTTTAGGGTTAAACTAGTACCAAGTTTTGTTCGTTAGAAAAATTTTGTTCCGCATTTGGCCACGGAAGTTGGTCGGGGCACTAGGGTAATCCTTCAGAAGAGGCGCGGGATCGAGGCGCGCGCGGAAACGATCAAGACGCGGGAGAGTGAAAGAGAGAATTTTTAGGAATGGCGAGGGCTTTTCTGTGGCCTTTCACTACTAAAATAGGGGGTTGCCCCTGCGGATATTGAAATCCGTAGGGGTAGATTTATGTTGGCCCTACGGATTAATCCGTAGGGCTAAAAGGTTGCCCTTACGGGCCAAGACGTTCAAGAATAAAAATATTAATTCTTAATTTGGTGTTTGCCCCTACGGAGCCGCAAACCAAGGACCTACGGACAAATCCTTAGGGGAAACTAAATAGCGATTTAATAAAGGCACAGATCGATCGCCTACGCCCGTTATCTCTTTCTTCCTCTCTCGATCGCGCGCGAAACAAAATCCCCAAATCGCCACCGCCGTTCTCGTCATCGCCACCGCCGTTCTCCTCGTCACCACCGCCGTTCTCGTCTCCACCACCGTTCTCGTCGTCGCCACCGCCGTTCAGGTCGTCGCCACCGCCGTTTAGGTTAGTAAATCTTCAACTAAATTAAAGAAATTTTTGATTATTTAGGGCTAGGGTTCATGGCTGGGTCTGGGGTTGCGGTTGGAGTTGGGGTTCGGCAGGGGTTGCGGTCGGGGTTGGGGTTGGGGTTAGGGTTGGGGTTCGGCTGGGGCTGGGGCTGGGGTTAGGGTTTGGCTTAGGGTTGGGGTTGGGGTTTAGCTGGGGCTAGGGTTAGGGTTAGGTTGGGGCAGGGCTGGGCTGGGGCTGGGCTGGGGCTGGGGCTAGGGTTAGGTTGGGGTTGGGGTTTAGCTGGGGCTGGGGTTAGGGTTAGGTTAGGGCGGGGCTGGGCTGGGGCTGGGGCTAGGGTTAGGTTGGGGTTGGGGTTTAGCTGGGGCTGGGGTTAGGGTTAGGGCGGGGCGGGGCTGGGCTGGGGCTGGGGCTGGGGTTAGGTTGGGGTTGGGGTTTAGCTGGGGCAGGGTTAGGGTTAGGTTGGGGCTGGGCTGGGCTGGGGTTGGGCTGGGGCTGGGGCTAGGATTAGGTTGGGGTTGGGTATCGATGTATATACACGTATCATATCATGAATGATTCATTTTCATTAAATGTGGTAAAATTAAGTGTATAAAATCATGCCATATAAATAGATTGTGTTCGTGAATGGCGATCTAGTTAGGCGAACCAAAGTGTTGCATTGATGAAAGTTTACCGTAGAGGAAATTACGGCTAGCTCTATGCATTTAACCTGAATGTATCCAGTAATTACTAGCATGTATAGAAAAGTTGGTTTAATTTATGAAAAAATAGGGAGACAACATGCATGTATGCATATAGGTAACATCTGCCAATATACCATATCCAGACCGCAATCTATTTTTGCCTATTGGCTAATATGAAAATATCAGCCCGCGTATATGACATAATCAAAGTTGTTAAATCTTGATACGGTTTGTGTTTCGTTTTTTTATTTATCATATCGTGTATCGTATCTGTTTCATATTGAAAGAAACAAAATTTTCTGTTACAATAACGAAATAATTATGTGTAGAACCAATTACAATTTTAAAAATGATCAAATTAACAACATAAAGTAACGTACAAGTTAAAGAAAATTTCGGAATTGCAGCACTCAAATACATACATATAAATCATACAAACCCATGCATTTGATAATCAAATAGGGTTTTTTTCTGCCCCCCTACTTCAATATTTTGATGCATGTTTCAGTCATGTGAATTCATATGTTGCGTATAACGCTTTATGATATCCGTATCCTACATTTGTAGTTTTAATTATTAATTGTTATAGATGAATGCCATTGCAATAATAGTTTTTGGTTGATGAATGCTATTGCAATGTAGGATGATCAGTTCTATCAATCTTGATCTCAATGGTTTAAAATCATGTTACACATACAACATGAATGCACAACAAACGCATAATTAGAGAGCGATTCGAGATATTCAGGTTAAAACCAATATATGATACTCGATGATAATATGAAACCTTCATATTCCCATCGATACTCATATATGAAACTAAAAGCGCCACTTAGTCCCCGTCTATCGGTTAACATACGTGCGATGCTCGTCGTGACCTAGAACTATACGAAGGTTGTTAAATATCGGACAGTATAGCTCGATACTAACAACCGTCGTATAGTCTACGCGACGAGAAAATTCAATCGTATGGTAAACCATAGATTTGTCCCGTGTGGACAAGTTAAGAATGTATAAAGCAAACGCCTTCATTCACTTGTGTTTTCATCCGTTTCGAGATATTTCGTCGGTACCTTTCTGCTGGTTCTCCGTGTACAAAGATAGATTAGATGTTCATTTCAACGTTGTTTCACAGCTTTGAAATGATTATCTATTCTATTACAATGTACTCAGAGAACAGCGGGGAGGTGCTGCCGAAATTTACTCGAAACGGTTGAAAGCACAAGTGATGGGCGTTCGCTCCATACATTCTTAATGGGATAGAAGCCTATCCCCGACAGCCGGAACACACACATACAATAAGAATACACAACAAACGCATAATTAGAGAGTGATTCGAGATGTTCGGGTTAAAACTAATATATGATAATATGAAACCTTCATATTCTCATCGATACTCATATATGAAACTAAAAGCGCCACTTAGTCCCCGTCTATCTGTTAACATACGTGCGATGCTCGTCATGACCTAGAACTATACGAAGGTTGTTAAATATCGGACAGTATAGCTCGATACTAACAACCGTCGTATAGTCTACGCGACGAGAAAATTCAATCGTATGGTAATCCATAGATTTGTCCCGTGTGGAAAAATTAAGAATGTATAAAGCAAACGCCTTCATTCACTTGTGTTTTCATCCGTTTCGAGATATTTCGTCGGTACCTTTCCGCTGGTTCTCCGTGTACAAAGATAGATTAGATGTTCATTTCAACATTGTTTCACAGCTTTGAAATGATTATCTATTCTATTACAGTGTACTCGGAGAACAGCGGGGAGGTGCTGCCGAAATTTACTCGAAACGGTTGAAAGCACAAGTGATGGGCGTTCGCTCTATACATTCTTAATGGGATAGAAGCCTACCCCCGACAGCCGGAACACACACATACAACAAGAATACACAACAAACGCATAATTAGAGAGCGATTCGAGATGTTCGGGTTAAAACCAATATATGATAATATGAAACCTTCATATTCTCATCGATACTCATATATGAAACTAAAAGCGCCACTTAGTCCCCGTCTATCGGTTAACATACGTGCGATGCTCGTCGTGACCTAAAACTATACGAAAGTTGTTAAATATCGGACAGTATAGCTCGATACTAACAACCGTCGTATAGTCTACGCGACGAGAAAATTCAATCGTATGGTAAACCATAGATTTGTCTTGTGTGGACAAGTTAAGAATGTATAAAGCAAACGCCTTCATTCACTTGTGTTTTCATCCGTTTCGAGATATTCCGTCGGTACCTTTCCGCTGGTTCTCCGTGTACAAAGATAGATTAGATGTTCATTTCAACGTTGTTTCACAGCTTTGAAATGATTATCTATTCTATTACAGTGTACTCGGAGAACAGCGGGGAGGTGCTGCCGAAATTTACTCGGAACGGTTGAAAGCACAAGTGATGGGCGTTCGCTCTATACATTCTTAATGGGATAGAAGCCTACCCCCGACAGCCGGAACACACACATACAACAAGAATACACAACAAACGCATAATTAGAGAGCGATTCGAGATGTTCGGGTTAAAACCAATATATGATAATATGAAACCTTCATATTCTCATCAAAACTCATATATGAAACTAAAAGCGCCACTTAGTCCCCGTCTATCGGTTAACATACGTGCGATAATTTATTCTTTTCAACGACAAACGCACACACAAAGTATATACATGGATTTTCTTCTTTGTCAGTAACTATCCCGTTCTTATATTTCTCAATATAGTCATCATAACTTACAATTTATATGTTATACAGTCTAACATGGCCCATGAGTACGTCAGAGTTAAGGACTGGATGTATGTGGATTGGAAACAACGTATGCAACCTAAGTTTGTCGCAGGAGTTGCTGCTTTCCTTGAATTTGCACACGCACATAATAAGATCATAATAGAGAAGATTCTCTGTCCGTGCGATAGATATGGCAATAAGCAGAAGGTAGAATTGGCAGAGCTTCATATTGTAAAACATGGGTTTACTAGACTTTATACAACTTGGAAATATCACGGGGAAGGAGAAGAATGCAGTACTGCGGCAGAAAAAGAAGGAGAACACGATAATGCGGCAGGAGAAGAAGAAGAATTCGGTAATGCGGCAGGAGACGGAAATTTATTTCCATTAGAAGAAATGGAGGATATGGTAAAGGCTGCCCTAGGTGAATCTATTCGTACCGAAGATGACATTCCTTCCGGTCAAGGACCGCGTGCGGATAAATATGAAAATTTCATGAATGATGCTAGGAAACCAATTTATGAGAATGCGAAGTATTCCACCCTCTCTTGGTTCGTCCAGCTTTTCCAGATTAAGTGCCTAAATGGAACAAGTCATTCACAATACTTCTTTCGTTCTTGAAAGATTCTATGCCTCCGGGAAATAATGTGCCCGACAGCTGGTACGAAACCCAGAAGATGATGTCTGATTTGGGTCTAAAGTACGAGAAGATTCAAGCATGTCCTAAAAATTGCGTGTTGTACCGGAAAGAGAATTCAGATTTGAAAGAGTGTCCAACATGCGGAGAGGCCAGGTGTAAACCGAAAGATTCTGATAAGAAGCCTGATATACCTGTGAAGATAGCACGATACTTTCTCATAACACAGAGGCTACAGAGGCTATTCAGGTGTAAGAAAATAGCCGAGGCAATGATTTAGCATCACCGTGCTCCTCCAAGCGAAAATGGAAAAATGAGCCATCCAAGAGATTCACCGGCATGGAAGGATTTCGATAGGAGGCACGCAATATTCAATAGAGATCCTCGCAATGTCCGGCTCGGACTGGCTACTGATGGCTTTTGCCCATTCAACTATATGGCTTGAAGTCACAGCACATGGCCCGTTGTAATGATAATTTATAATCTATCGTCTTGGTTGGTTATGGACCAATCATACTTTATGATGCCTCTTCTTATCGACGGACCAAACTCACCGGGGAACAATATCGACGTCTATCTCCGACCACTGATCGAGGAGTTGAAATCTTTGTTCATTGATGGTGTAGAAACATATGATTCAAACACAAATACAACCTTCATACTGCGTGCGGCTTTAATGTGGACAATTAATGACTTTCCTGCGTATGGAATGCTATCAGGTTGGTCCGTACATGGTCACAAAGCATGTCCTCATTACCATGAACACACAACATCAAAATTCTTGAATTTTAGTAGGAAGGTTTGTTATTGCGGCCATCGACGTTTCCTGCCTCCAGACCATCCCTATAGGTTAGACACGGTTCACTTTGATGGTCATCAGGAGCTTCTTGGACCTCCATCCCCATTGTCCGAAGAGAACGTGACTGCTAAATGGGATGGTTACAATAACGTGACCTTCGGGATGGATCCGACGAAACAGGTCAAATCACAATATTGGAACAAGTTAAGCATTTTCTTCGAGCTTCCGTACTGTCTACAAATTCAGTGCGTCATTATCTGGACGTCATGCATATAGAGAAGGGAGTATCAGAGCACATAATTAACTTGCTTCTTTGTAAAGACGGGAAATTGAAAGACAACATGAATGCTCGGATGGATCTACAAGAGTGGGGAATAAGAAGTGAATTGCACCCTAGACCGGTAGCGGGTAAACCGGGCAAGTTTATACTTCCCAATGCCGCTTATCATATGTCACAACCGGAGAAGAAAAGATTCCTGCAGGTGTTGCATGATTTGAAAGTCCCCACAGGTTTCTCAGGATCATTCAGCAAGAAAATAAAAATTGTGTAGGGCAAGATCGATGGGCTGAAAAGTCATGATCACCATGTTATCGTGGAGCACCTTCTTCCATTAGCCCTCAGGACTTCTCTTCCCGACTCGGTTGGTCTAGTAATCAACGACCTATGTTGTTTTTTCAGGGAGTTGTGTGCTAAAACACTGGAGGTTGCGATGCTGGATAAACTAGAAAATTCTATTGCGTTGATACTTTGCAAGTTTGAGCGTATTTTCCCACCGTCATTCTTCAATATCATAATACACTTGACGGTTCATCTTGCAACTGAGGCGAAGTTAGCCGGACCGGTACAATATCGATGGATGTATCCCGTCGAGAGGTACGTGTAATTTTTCGTTTTGCGCAATTTATAAATTTATTGTTGTCCTGTATGCCCGTATTTATTTATTCAACATATTCTCATTAGGTACCTTTACACTCTTAAGAAGTATATACGCAATAAAAATCGACCAGAGGGTTCTATCATGCAAGGTTATCTTCTTGATGAAGCAACCACATTTTGTTCCCGCTATCTGGACGAGAACATTGAGACAAGGCTTAACCGACCACGAAGAATTCAAGACGGGCCATATGGTAAAGCCGAGTATAAAAGGGTAGACACTATGTTTATCAACAAGATATACCGGTTTACCTTTCTTAATTGCGCATGTCTTGAACAAATTAGAGAGTAAGTTCTTTTGGATTAATTGTTATATCTGTGTTTGTGTGTGTATGAAATGATATAATATTAATGTCACAATTATTTGTCGAAAACAGAATTCATTTTAACGAGGTACGTGAGGGGCATCCTGATTGGAACGAAGAATGTTTGGAAAAATACCATCAGGATAATTTTTGTGATTGGGTCACAGATCATATAAGTTATTCGAATAACATTTTATTGCTATCAGTTTTAATCTAAACTTGTATCGTTATGTATTTGTCGTAAAATTTGTTTTGTTAGATCCACGATCCGAACTTGTCTGCATCATTTGAGAGTGATTCAAGATGTTTAGCTCAATTTCCTAGTATGGAGGTTGCATATTACAAAGGATTTGGTGTCCTTGGATACAAATTCGAAGTTAAGGACATAGAAACATCTAGAACCACTAAGAATAGTGGGATTGCGACGGTAGGATCGGACGGTGTGATTTACTATGGGTACTTAAATTGTATACTTAAATTGTATATTTCGTGCAGACGCAAGGCCTCCCCATCCCTAGAGGGGGACTCGAGGCCCGAATCAGTCTCATAGGCTGAGGCCTGACAGAGCTAGGGGGGAGGCAGCATTCCCCATTTTTTTTACCCTTGACTATCGCTATACCGGTCCTCATGCCGAGAGGTTCGGCCGGTATATGGGGGACGAGAGCCGGCTCGTGAAGAACTATCCACTTCACGTTGAGTGGGGCGAGCAGCACCGGCGCTCATTCGCCCTCTTCTTTGATCAGGCTCGGGTACGTATTAACGGCCTATTTTCATTTGATTTATCCAATATATTTATTATTAACACTTGTAATCTAATAACAATGTTTTTTTTGTATTTTCAGTTGGATTACGATTTTCAGCCTGTAGCCGACCCTGATCACCTTGGGAGGGTGCTCGACCTTCATGCTCTGTACAATGGCCTGATGAAGAACATGATGACCAAGGTCCGATACAACAGGAATGAGCTGAAGGCCGACTGCTACTCCCTGTGGATAGCGACCCCCGAGGCAGAGAGAGTGGCCCTCCTATCTACTCCGGCGTTTGCGAGAGTCGACGTAGAGACATGGCCTCTATTGTGTGATTATTTCGACTCCTAACGCAAACAGGTATGTATTTTAAATGTAATTCATTATTTATGATATAATTTATTTCTTTGTGTTCCTTAATTAGAAAACTAAATGTTAATGCGTTGTGCAGAAACAGGACGCTCAGAATACAGAGAACAGGAAGTCGGCGAAGAGGGGTCGCCCTATTTACACATGTGGCTCGAGGAACATTACTCGAGCCATGGAGTTATCGGTAAATTACAATAGACCGACCTTTGCAATATTCTGCAATATTAAGAGTTATTTTCTAATATTTCTAATATTAAGAGTTACTTTCTAATATTGCAGACATCTCGGACCGTGGCGTCAGGTGGTACACCGAGTGTGCTGTCCGCATATCTTGCCGTCCATGGCACCTCGACAGATCCCGCCACGGGCGAGCTTCGATATCCCGACGTCGCTACCCAGGAGTATTGCGTAAGTGTTAATATTTTTTCTACCCAAATTTGAAATTTTAGTTTTGGAAGGTTCAAGTTTAAATTTTATACTTATACTTTACTACTTAATATGGGTGTAGGAGCGGGTGGTTGAGCAGGCCCAGGCCTCGAGGATCGATTTTACCGGACAGAGCGATCCGAGGCTGCTGACCCCAGTTCTGGACGCCGCACACGGAGGGCACCACGGAGGTTGGGAGAGAGACCGGGGACTGGGCCCTAGCAGGGTCCATATGAGGTTGGACTCCATCCCGGCGGTTACTTCCTCCGTCTCCAGTGACCGACGTGTCCATCAGGAACTGGAGAGCTTGAGGGCCACCGTTCAGGAGTTGAAGGAGATGCTGGTATGTATACTACTTTATAGTAAAATATCATGTCATATTATATAGATATCAACATATCCATAATTAGTACGTAGCTTGAGCTTATTTGGTTTTAAACTTAAGTTTGATTAATCATACATACATATGTAATTAAAATAAACAACGGTTTTCCAAACTAGATATCCAAACGGGGTTTCGAAATAACTTAATAATGATACGAATTCAAATAATACACAGTTCTTATATGCTTCTTACACACGTTATGTCCAGACGCGACAGGGTACATCGACCGAGCCTCCACATGCATCTCCTTCGGCTGCGGCTCCGCAAGCTACCACATCGGCTGCGGTTCCGCAGACAGCTCCTATAGCTCCACCGCCCGCTCAGACTCCCGCAGCCGCGGCTCCGCAAGCGACTACCTCGATGGCGGCTGCGCAGACCACATCGCCAGCTCCACAGGCCGCTCAGACTCCCGCTCGCGCCGAATTGCAGAGTTTATTGACCGAGAAGCAAGCGCGCGTTATTCTATCGTTATTCAGAGGTGGAGCTGGACCGAGCTAGGGTAGCTTTTTGGTTCTTATTTTTTGAAACATGTATTTATTTATATCATACACATTGTACTACATTTTGCACAGGGCGGGAAAAAATCAGGCAGCCCTTTTTTTTTAAAAAAATACAGATAATGTGTACCTACGGATTAATCCGTAGGTACACATGTTGCCCCTACGGCTATATCCGTAGGGGCAAAATATCAGCAGTAACTGATATTTCCCCCCTGATCTCAGTACCAGGAGGTTGGGAGTGCCCCTACGGACATATCCGTAGGGGCCATTGCTTCGCCCCTACAGAGTTATCCGTAGGGGCAAAATATCAGGATTTCTGATATTTTGCCCCTACGGATAGGTACCTACGCAGATATCCGTAGGGGGTAGTACATGGCCCTACGGCTATGTCCGTAGGTATATTTAATATATTAAAAAAAACCGTAAATAATATAACTTTTTTTACACTACGGCCTACCCCGTAGGTGCAACAGGACCTACACAGAAAGCCGTAGGGGCAAGATTTTGCCCGTAGGGGAAAGTTCAGGGCTTCAACTTGCACCTGCGGCCTTTGCACCTACGGGGTCTTTTTTCGCCCCTACGCATATCTCTGTAGGGGCAACCATTATTTGTAGTAGTGTTTATTTTATTAATAACCCATATATATGCCCCTACGGACTTAACCGTAGGTCATTTGTTTACGGCTCCGTAGGGCCAAACAACAAATTACGATTTAATATTTTTAAATTAAAACGTAGGACACCGTAGGAACAACCATGGGGACCTACGGACTAATCCGTAGAGGAAATAAAAAGTTGCCTCTACGGATTCCTATAGCCGTAGGGGCAACCCTATATTGTAGTAGTGCCTCTTGAATCAAAAAGTTGCATTTCTCCTAATTCAAAATTAAGTTATTATCCTTACACCGAGTAAGGGCTGCGTCAAGATGCTGCAAGAACTCATCAAAAAAGTTCAAAAATGGAGAAATCGTCTCTGAATATCTTCAAAAAAATTCTCGACCATGTTCGAGAATATCCTCATCATACACCACTGAAATATAGCGAGGGCATGCGACTATACGCAAAAGTTTCGAATGGAAAAGTAAAAGTGGTCTTGTCCTGATCTTCAGGTGCGATGGAAACTTGGTTATAACTAAAGTATCCGTCCAAAAAGCAATAATTTGCGTGTCCTGCCAATCGTTCCTGTTATGGATATTCCCGGACATGGAATAATTGGCATCCCCCAGCTTGAGAAGGATGTCACATGATGTTATGGAGTGATTTTGTGTGAAGTTTCATATAGTATATGCATCTTCGGATGTTCTTGTTATATTTCCATGTTGTTTGTCTACGATATTCAGTGCATATGTTTCATTCTAAGATCCTATTATTATAATGATTTAATATATATATAAGATGTGTATCTGGGTGTGTAGATGCTCTCATCTATATCCTAAGCACTAGCATGTATATAATTCCAGCAAACTTCATGTGCATGCAAAAGGCTCGTGGATCTTACTTAAGAATTGCGTTATGTATCATGGCTAATCATATTCCCAAATTTCAAAGACGAGAGAAAAAAAACAAGCATTCGTTTGAAACCGAAAGAAGACGATTAACTCCATTAGAACTTAGAAGGGGCATAATCTTTGCTATTATAATGCTAACTTCATGCATGGTGCAGCTAAGCTAATCTATTGATGACCTATAGTTTTGCTAAAATAATTCAATAAATAGGAAAAAATGTACAAATCTATTTTTTTCATTCAAGATATCCACATCACCAAAATTAACTTTTTAATACTCTTTTTACTCAAAATTCAAACCTCCCTCCTATAATTAAATGAATATAAAAAAGAAAAAATTAACTTACCGACTTCTAAATTCTTCATGATTGAAAAAACCTTCACCTTTTGTGGCTAACTATCTTTACCTTTAAAACTAATCACATCATATTAAAAATAAAAAACCTTTACCGCTTAATTATTTTGAAACTATCGCATCACGCATTCTAATTTCTATAATGGTATCATTTATATTTTATTTTCACACTATGTGCATCGCACGTGCAAAAATACTGGTATATAATTAAAATACAAATTCTTATTCTCTACATTTATGTGAGTCTCCAGGAATCCTTTAACGAGGATTTAGGTTTAAGAACATAATGCTTTGATTTAATAAATTAGTTAATTGGGGATAATGATTAACATTTCTGACATGCATGTTTCTCTTGATGATGTTAAGACCATTAATTAGTTAAATATGATAGAATGCTGGAAATTATTATGGTCGGACTTAACCATCAGTACTAGATAATAGATTCAACATTAATTGAAATGGAAGATGTTGAAAATGGAATCGGAGATGGGGGATTAGAGGAATTAGATTGGAGACTAGGGATTTGAAAATGGAGATGCAAATTTTGGGGAAGGAGATTGGGGTGGGGGTTGGCAGGGGGAATTGGGAGGAAAGTATTGAGGATGAAATGATTCATAGTATTTAATTTTTTTGCGAGAATTATCATTTGTATTTGATTAAAAAGAATAAGGATAAACTTGGAATTTTTGCTAAAATATTCTAAGTATATGACACATAATCTATTTTGCGCTTGAAACTTCCGTATTTTATGAGTATTAATTTTTTCCACAATTTAGAAAATTAAGTTACCTCTTCAAACTATACCCCAAAAGAATTTTCCTTTATATTAAAGGCTCAAACTTATAATAGATATCACTAAATTACAAAGATTGGTTAAATACAAATGTGAGAGCTAAACATAGTTCATACTCAAAAAGCTTATAATATATGCATGATACACACATCATAAAGTGAAGGATTTTTTTTAATCTCATCGCCAAAACTTTGATATTTCCATATTTATTCCCCAGAAGTTGATATGTCCATATTTCACATCAAATCTTTGATATTTCCATATTTCACCCCAAAAAGTTGCATTTAAATAATTCAGCCTTAAAAGCCTTTCAGTTATTTATAACTCTCCCTTGTAAAAATTTATCCTCTAATTTATAAAAGCGGTACATTAATGAACAACTTAAAAGTTTTGGGCATGAAATATGGAATGCAAATTTTTAGGGATGAAATATGGAAATATCAGAGTTTTGGGTGTGAGATATACAAGAAGTAAATTAAAATTTGAATCTAAACTAAATATCAAGACTAAATAATGAATCATTATCTAATCCTCTCCTTCGATTGCAATATGCGCCATCTCCTGGATGAACAAGCAGAGTTGTTGAGAGCTTACCGTGGTAATTATGTTTATCATCGAATTCATATAAAACGAAAGGGATTATCAGGATGAGAAGGTGAGTAGCAGCAGAGCGATAATAATTTACTCATCCAATCTTGATAATAAATTAATTAGAATTCACTAGTAGAAACAACTGCAGTAGCAACAGAACATTTATGAGGACAAATTTCCCTCAGCAATGTGAGCACTGCAAATGGAATTTTCCCTCTTGCTAATGTTCTCTCGGCAATGATCTATTTACGAGGGAAAGAACACA
The DNA here is from genome assembly GCA_030015575.1 of Agapanthus africanus. Classification (NCBI taxonomy): domain Eukaryota; kingdom Viridiplantae; phylum Streptophyta; class Magnoliopsida; order Asparagales; family Amaryllidaceae; genus Agapanthus; species Agapanthus africanus. Next base: position 542,904,001 of record JASDDO010000024.1, on the reverse strand, counting down.
ACGCCGAGGGAAATTATAAACAAAGAGCGTAAATTTAAGTGGCAAAAGCATAGAGACGACTAAATTTTCGAACATTTTAGGCGCGGCTAAAAAATTTCCTAACCCCCTCTCTCAGCCTAAACTCTCTCTTTCTCTCCACTCACTGAGCATGTAATTCCTAAAGTTATAAATTTTGGATGTCTGTGTCGTGTCGGTCAGAAGATTTTAATGTCGGATAGTAGCTAACATGAAATGTCGGTTGGTTTTATCAAATATTGGGTTTTACATTTTTAATGTAAACATCATTTATATAACTTTTTTTTTTGAAAAAATAGTAATGTATTCATATTTTTAATTTTATTAAATTTATATGTTCCTCAATAGCTCAGTGGTAGAGCGGTCGCATATTAAGTAAACGGCTGTGAAGGGCAATGGCGATATCTTTTGTTCTTTATTCTGGAATGGACCGAGCTAATTGCTTAATGCACAAAGCCCAAAGCCCGAAAGAAAATTACCTAATTTTCCTCCACATATCGGTAAATCTCAGGTAAAACGCCGATATCACGACATGTTGGCCGAGATCACGAAATGTCAGCGGACATTTAGAAAATATCGATAAACGAAATAATTCTGCATATCTGTGTCGTTTTTTCCCAAATCCGACACGTTACTGACATTTGGGCGATGTCGGCCAACATTTAGAACACCGGTAATTCCTCAAAAACCCCACATCCGCTCCTAAAATAGCCTTAAACGCGCCGACCTCTTTCTCCCCTCGATCGGTTGCTCAACAATTCTCTTTCCTCACTCAGTATCGCGACCTCGACCACCACAGCTGCCCTTCTTGTTCTCTCTCCCATCATCATCACTCTTTTTCTCGCTCTAGATCAGATGCTCATTGATAGATCTTGTGTGTTTTGTGTTTGGACAGATAGGAAGCTGGAGGAGGCGAGTTTGATCTACAGTGAGGAGGCTTCATTGTCTGTGTGTCTCTGATGCGTGCTCTACGTTGTCAATAGGAGTCAATCAAATCCGAAGAGATCCGCTAAGGTTTCTCGCGTTCGCTGTTGCTACCGCTCAAGTTTATGATCATTTCTTTTAGATCTAGGATTTGTGAAGCGTTTGTGGATTTGTGAATCGTTCGAGTCAAGAAAATTAATTTTAGATTTCCTGACTTGATATGTGATGCAAAGTAATTACGATTAACACTTGAGGAGCACTGAGAAGCTATCCCCGAATAAGATAGCCATGGTCCAATCTGAAAGAATGCCTTAGCACTACCACTAGGTTCTTAGAAGCATCAAGTATACAACTTTAAAAAATCTAGTTTGCTATTGCATTCTATCTGTTCATCACAGAAAACTGCATTTCAATACCGCTCATTCATTATCATTTTTGTATTATATCGGTACTATTAACCCGTGTCTGCTCAATAAATACAGATTACAGGTATTCGTGACAAAACACTAGAAACACACTCAAATACACGGATATTACATTTGTGAGCCGACACTGCAACCGGAACAGAAAGCCGATCTATATTTAAAGAGTTCCTTTTTGCAACATGCATGTGTATACACTTTTTATCTAAAATGGTCCAACACATACAAGTGTGAACACCTTTTTGTGATGCATGAACCTAGGGGGCTTCCTTGCACAAGTGGGCACACAAGTTGGCACACACAAATGATAACTTGTGTAAGAGAAGAGGCAACTAGGCTTGTGATGGGTGGAAAGAAAAGTTGTGATGTGATTTGAAGATTGATTTCCCTCCAAAAGCTACTGAGCACAACCCAAGTTGTTATCAATAAATCAAACATTACCAGTGGGATTGTGGAAAGCACACAACATCACTAAACCAACACGAGACTCAATGACCCAAGCTTGACCGGCGACTTTCCACAAAATTCCGGCGCCGCCGGTCCCATCATGCCTAAAGCTCCCCATTTTTCTTCTGGCTTTCCCTTGTTGTCACATCATCCTTAGTATATTGTTTATTTAATCTTATTTTATGCCTATAAGTACTAGATCAGTGAGCAAGGGAAAGAGGACTTAGACTTGATAGATTTACTTTGGGCTATAGTTTAACTCTTTTGTTTCATTTTCATTTTGAAACTTTGTACATAGTAGTTAGTACACCTTGAGTTCTTTACCTTCTCTTGATTTTGCAACCTCTTCATTGAGCTTGCAAGTTTAAGTTTTGGTTATTGAACTCATGGTTTGTTTCATTACTTGGAATTAATAAATCTTACATTTTGCACTTGGGTTCTTAGTATTCCTCTTCTATCTCTTTTCCTTACTTGCAATTTAATTCTTGCCATTTACTTGCTTGCAATGTTGTGCTATTCCTTTTATGTCATTTCATTTGCACTTTCTTTTGTTGTTTTGATGGTTTGTGAATAGTGGTGTTGTTAGGAAAAGAGAGTGGCTATGTAAATTAAGGTTTTCTTTGCTCATTTCCTTTGCCCAATATTTTCCCATTGAGCTCCACCAAACCTTACGCAAGCGCTCCGTAAGCACCCTCTCCTACCAAGGTATAGGTGATCCCTAACCGTGACCGGTTGCGTTCGGTTTGGCCGGAGGCAAAAATCAAGAGACAAGAACGGACGGACAAAAGTCAATAAGCCGGATTTCACAAATGCTGTGCTTAAACACCCTAATCCATGTTGTTGCCGATTACTCTAGCTTCAATAGTCAAGCTCGGCATAAAAAATTGAGTACGGATTTTCCTAATTTACATAAACCTATCTATATTCCTAACAAACTTATACTTTGCATATACAACACTGAAGTTAGAGACGAACAGTTCCGACCCTTTCTTAACTCATGATAACAAGAACGTAAAACGCACCATCTCCCTGCGAACGACCTATACTCATCACGGCTAGCTACACGCGACGCCGTCTTGATTGCGGTTAACTTTAGAACGAGATACGACATGCGAAATCCTTAACGATCACTATCCTAGAATTGGACTAGAGAATTAGGGTTTTTAAACTAGTAAACAAGTTTTACACTAAGTGAACAAGGAATACAATCTTTGTAGACCAGTTCTTCTGTAACACCCAAGCCCAATAATACTATTTATATTACTAGTTGAGGGTTATATATTGCTCATTCCAATTTTCCTGATTTTCTGGTGTTTATTGCTAAATTTTACCCGGTTAAGTCATTTTGGCACATAACAAATTTTAACTCCTAAAATGAAATTTAAGATGTCCATGTTAGCCTACTCGTCGCCACTAGTCGCGTGGTAGCGTCCGCGTGTCGAGATTCCGTTCCGTTTGGCTAAACGGGCCAGTTTGGGCGACTACGCGCACGTGCAAGTGTCCGACTTGGGGGCATGCATTTTAATCATTAAACACCTCTTTTCAAAATTTGGAACCCGCTTAAAATCCTATAATCTGAATTTGAAATATTTGGGCGCAACCCGGGCGCGATTTGGAAATGTTTCATTTCGCGCCAAAAAGGGCCCGTTTCAATTTAATATCTAAAACTATAATAATATACGAATATATATATATTCACAGTTATCTTTCCAAATCCATTCAAAATCTTATTTCTTAAAAATCTCTTTAACCGCCCAGCCAATCACGAGCTCACAATCGAGCTCGTGGGCCCCGCCTCGTTTTCCCCATCTCTCTCTCTCTCTCTTCCCTCAATATTCTCTCAATCTCTCTCTCTCTCTCCTATCCCTCTCTCTCTCTTCTTATATAATAAAACCATGCAACAGCCGCTTCCTTCAACCCACCTTCACCACGAGAACCCAACAAACCCTAACCCTAGCCTCGTACTCGCGCAGCCACCATCGCCACCGCGACCTCGCCGTCGCCGCCAGCAACGCCTCCTCGACCGCCGCACCTTCCTCCTCCCGTTCTCCCGACGACTCCCGCACTGCACCCAACTCCCGGCGTCGCCTCCAACCCTGCACAGCCGACGTCGACGCCGCCCCTCGCCGCCGACGCCTCCCACGACTCCCTCTCACCCTCCTCGTCGAGACCTCGTCAGCACCTCCCTTCCTCTCCTCGCCGGACCACCAACCCGAGCCTTCATCCATTGCCTACCCGCTGTTCACCGGAGAACGCACCGGCGACCTCGCCGTCGTCACCAGGGCCGCCTCCTTCTCCCCCTCGACCACCAGAGCCGACCCCCTCTCCTCCAGCTCGCCGCAGCACCCTCTCCCGCGCACCCCGAAGCATTCAACCCTTGCTGCAGCCGCTGCCGTTGCTTCGCCGGCGTTCCAGCGCCGTCGAGCTCGCCGGGGTCACCTGGTACACCTCTCTGTAAGTGTCCCCTTTCCTTCCTTTGTGCAAATCATCCCCCTTGCTGGTCGTAGTCGCTTGTATCCTATCGTATTGCTAACTTCGCTCCCTTTTGTCGTTGCCGGAATCCGACCGTGCCGTCTTGGCGAACCCGACGCTCCAGCGAGGTCCCCTGGTCCGTGTGATCTCGTTGATCCCTGTTGGGACTCGATCCGTGGCCCGTGCTTTCATATCGCGTTTTCTGCCGACTTTGCATCCGTGTTCCAGTTTGCGGACCGTCGAGGCAAGTATCTGAATACTTGCTTGAACATGCTAGCGTGCGAGATCTAGTCTTGCCACGCAATTTAATTCACACTATTTAATACCGTAACTTAATGATGGCATTTGATAGCGTATTATTGCTGTTATCTTTATAATGGAATCGTTACAACAGTTCCTCGTAATTAATTAACCCACATCAATCCATGCTTTAACTAAATAAAACGACTGAATCATATCTGCTTGAACTGTTAAACCATTCTTGAGACAATTATTATTTTCAGTATAATTTCATGTAGTTCCTAAATTTATAATTGTGGATATTGCTTTAACTTGTGGCTATTGCACCCTAAAGATGATTGAACCTGTTAATAAGAGAATACAAACATCACTGTGATTATATGGAATATTGTGGTAAATTACTGTTTCCTGTTGTTATTCATTATTGATTGTATACCGGTTGTGAGCACTTACCCGATTGCACGACATATTGGCCTGACCCTGCTACACCTGACTTATACATACATACCGACTCATCCTGTTGTACCATGACATTACTTGTTTCATGATTTCATGCCTAATGCCGACAAACCTAACCATTCCTGTTGTCGATCCAGACAGACCTACTTTTACTCGACCTTGTGTTGGCATTAGTCCTTGACTACTGAATACCTGACCTGACATACATAGCTTGGGGGTATGGGGAAATCAAAGGTGAAACCGACTTGTAACTCAACAGTTCGACACATTGTTCTGATCAGTCTTACGGGCTTGGCCAGCTCCGGAGTGTTGATGCTGACATCACTCGTCCATCCTACTACCTTTTACTGCTTAGCGGCACGTCTCGGATTCAGCCCCGAGGATCTTGACCGTGGTCCCGGGCACGCACGGGATACTATTGAGTTACATCGACGATTCATCAATTGGTTTCAAAGACTATAGAGTAGAAAACCTGATAGGACAGTTTAGTCACCATTGCACATTACCCTGCTTGTTATCTCTTATCATTGCTTTACTCATGTTCATACTTGCATTGCTTATTACCATGTTTATACTATATGCTTGATATCATGACGCGCTGACGTCTGGGTTTTGCATGGCCCAGATTCCGTACCACTGTCGACGACCGAGCAGGAGTACTTCAGCCAGCAGGCTGAACAGTGAGTCCTTAGGATTTAGTTTATTTATTTCTTTTCATTTCCAGATGTGAGCCCGCATTATGGGACGTACTGTTTATTCATTGTATTGGATCATTAGCTTCCGCATTTATTGTTTATTGACTCTTGTTATTATGGATTTGGACATGTATTAGTTTAGTTTATTTTACTGTTCTTGATATCTCTACAGCCGTAATGTGACTGTGGACGGATGCGTCCTACCCACAGGTAGCATGGTTGGCTATGTCACGTGCCCAATTTTGCGTACTCTGGGAAGCGGGGCGTGACATCTTCACTTCTAAAACTCTAAGTAGTAGTCACTTAGCTCCAAGTAGTGGTCCACCGAACTCTTCTTAGGCTACACTAAGTGAAAGGAACGAGCTTACTTAAGGATCTTCAAGGCCGAAAATGATCCACCTTGAGGAATCTCTAACTCAAGCTACCTCTTCATTTAGAATTTTGTTTCCCTTTTTCTTTCTTCACCTCATCAAAAGCTAGAGAAGAAATATGAGTGAAGAAGATGATCAAGTGATGAACCACAGTGGAAAAAATATCTCAAAAAATATTTGTAGAGACTTAACCAAGACTAAAGATAATGGATGGGTAAATAAATATCTAGAGTAAAACAAAACAAGCATCATAAACCATGGCTTCTACATGCTTCCACAAGCATCTTAAGCCATGGCAATTTCCACCTAATTTTGGTTTATCCTTTAATAATTAAATCACTCAAATTATCTTTAGTTTGGTATGAATCTCATACACCCATGTCCAATGTATCATCTACCATGATACAATAATATATGTAATATATACACAAATATATATATCACATAAATGTATATATCATCATATATACAAATCAAGAGAAGAAATTCTTTAGTGAGCTAATATTAGTTAATATATATTTATATATCAAATATATTAATATATATCAAATTATTAAATCAACACTTGATTTAATAATCCGGCTATATCATATATAACCGACTAATATCATTTCTGTGTATATCAAATATACATATAACAAATTATTGAATCAACACTTGATTCAATAATCTGGTTATATCACATATAACCTATATCGCGAGATTAGAATACGGTATCACATACACGTATTCAATCTCAGTCCCGCACATATCACATATGTGCCCTACTTCGTTTCGTTTGAGCTAGGAAAGCTCTATGTGGGACTCTAAAGAATCATCAATATGCTAGCAGTAGGTAATGATCATATCAGTTACCCACAAGCCGTCAGCGGTACTAGCTGGATGTAACGGCTACCTAGGTATTGAGCGAATAGAAGCTCAACAAGCAAACATGTCCAAACTCCCATGAATCCTACAAGTAACACTACCGTACAGTCCGATCTCTTCGTCTAATATGTCGCATATCGAGTCTAGGGGTGGTAAACATCAGACCCCAATAACTTGATAAGTCATGCCGATGTGAGGCTCATAACGGGTCGAGAAACTACCATTAACAATTACCGGTAAATCTCATCAACAGCCCTGGCCAGGGACTTCCTGTTATAGCCAATAGAGCATAGCGCAATATCAACTCCCAATACTGGGAAAGACGAAACCCCTCCTATTGCTCATTGCCTCCATATGACTCGGGACTGTACCCAAAATCCACTTATTTGCACGACTCTTTCGAGCTGTGGTAGGGAGGAAATCAAACCACAGTGGGAACCATACAAGACTCAATGACGATTTCGGGTCTACAGACTAATCTGTACCAGTGTCATCAGAGAACTGCTATCTGACGTTAGGTATAATACCATCTAGAAGTTCTCGGCGAGTCCTGTTCGGTGTACTCATTCTCTAATGAGTACCTGTGTACAATCTTTGATGTCAAACACCAATGGATGTGGGATCATCCATCGCCCCATACAAGGTCAAGAAACGTACATACTAGTGTACTATGGAATATCGATGCCCTGTCTCGATACTCCTTCGATTAGGAACAATTAAAGGATGTGCTTACGGACTACCCAAGCCCCACTAGTATAATCTGCATCATAGTCCTGGTAGTCAAGCCAACATCCTAAGGGCTTTATCAACATATATCAGAGAGAGACGGTATAAAAATACTAGTATACATGTTAAGATAAAGAGCAACCAGATAGCATATTATCATGTCGAGCAAGAAAGCCCTCTCTATATATGTCCAAGCATCCACTATAATATACAACATGTACAATAATGGCCTCTAGGGCATACATATAACTAACAATCTCCTACTTACACTAAGGCCAGTTGTTGTAGTATCTCAAACCCAACATCCTAAAAAGTCTCTCAAATTGTATCTGGGGGAAGGCCTTCGTGAGTGGATCCGACGTTTTATTCTTCGTGTCAACTCGCCTAACTTCAATCTCCCGACGATTAACTATCTCCTGGATCAGGTGATACCGTCTAATAATATGTCTGGATTGCTGATGGGACCGGGGTTTCTTGGCCAAAGCCACAGCTCCAGTGTTATCACAATACAATGGTATTGGATGCTCAATAGATGGAACCACACCAAGTTCAGTTATGAACTTCTTTATCCAGACATCCTCTTTGGCGGCATCGTTGGCAGCGATGTATTCAGCCTCCATCATCGAGCCTGCCATGGTATCTTGCTTGAAACGCTTCCAACATACCGCCACTCCATTGAGAGTTAAGACAAAACCCGAGACCGACTTACTGTTGTCCTTATCACTTTAGAAGCTCGAATCGGTAAAAGACTCAACTTAGAGTTCTCCGTTATGATACACCAAGAACATTTCTTTAGTCCCTCTCAATTACTTAAGAATGTTTTTCACAGCTGTCCAGTGATTCTCCCCAGGATCCGATTGATACCTGCTTACCACACTAAGTGCGTAGGCCACATCCGGTCTGGTACATAACATTGTATACATGATAGACCCGACTGCCGAAGCATAGGATATCTCTTGCATGCGAGCCCTCTCCAAATCAGTCTTGGGAGACATCTCTTTGGAGATAGTGATTCCTGAGCAAGTGGGTAAATTACCACGCTTAGAATCTTCCATACTAAATCTCTTTAGTATGGTGTCAATGTACCTGGATTGGGACACTCCCAACATCCGTTTAGATCTATCTCTATAGATATTAATCCCTAGGATGTAGGAGACATCACCTAGATCTTTTATGGAAAACCTATATGATAAGAAGAGCTTGACCGAGTGTAGCATAGGAACATCATTTCCTATCAAGAGTATGTCATCCACATACAATACGAGGAAGACAATCTTACACTCAACAACCTTCTTGTATATATAAAGTTCATCTATATTTTTGATGAAGTCAAACTCTTTGACTGCTATATCAAAACAGATGTTCCAACTCCGCGATGCCTGCTTTAATCCGTAGATTGATTTAAGCTGCTTGCACACCTTTCCGCTGCTCCCACTGTCTACGAAGCCCTCTGGCTATGTCATGTGCACGCTCTCTTCTAAATCACCATTTAGAAAAGCGGTTTTGATATCCATCTGCCATATTTCATAGTCATGGTATGCAGCAATGGCAAGTAGGATCCGGATGGAGTTAAGCATAGCCACTGGAGAAAAGGTTTCATCATAATACACACCTGGTCGTTGATGAAAACCTTTTGCTACAAGTCTAGCTTTGAAAGTTTCAACTTGTCCATCTACACACAGTTTCTTATTAAAGATACATTTGCTCCTAATGAGTTTTACCCCTTCAGGTGCAACTTCCAAAGTCTATACTTTTTTGGTGTACATGGATTCCATCTCAGATCGTATAGCATCCAGCCATTTCACAGAGTCCCCACTTGTGATGGCCTGCTCGAAACTAGTTGGGTCATCATCTTCCATGATGCAATCCTCACTCCCACCGTCAATAAGAAAACCGTAGTATCTTTCAGGTGGATAAGCAATCCTACTAGATCTGCGGAGAGGCTGAGGTTCGTTGGGGACTACTGAATCCTCCAGTTCTACCAAATCATCAGTCGTGGTTTGTGTAGCTGGAACTTCTTCCGGTTCTACCTCATTGCCACTAATTTCTTTCACAAAAAATTTCTTTTCTAAAAAGGTGGCATGCCGAGAAACAAACACCTTTTGTTCCTCGGTGTGGTAGAAGATATACCCTCGCGAATGTTTAGGATATCCAACAAATTTGCACAGAACTGATCTTTCCTCGAGTTTGTCCGGATGTTTTGTTTTCACATATGCCGGACAACTCCATATCTTAACATAATTAAGACATGGTCTCTTTCCTTTCCATATCTTATATGGAGTGGTAGGCACGGATTTGGTGGGAACCATATTCAATAGGTCTGCAGCTGTCTCAAGTGCATAACCCCAAAAGGAAATGGGTAACTCAGCAGTATTCATCATAGAGCGCGCCATATCTAATAGGGTGCGATTTCTCCGCTCCGATACACCGTTGTGTTATGGTGTATACGGAGGATTAAGCTGAGAGAGAATCCCATTCTCTTTTAAATAGTCACGGTATTCCGTGCTTAAGTATTCTTGTCCTCGATCGGATCGAAAGATTTTAATACTTTTACCTATTTGGTTCTCTACTTCGCACTTATATTCCTTGAATTTCTCAAAAGCTTCAGACTTATGTTTCAACAGGAACACATGTCTGTATCTTGAGAGACAATCGGTGAATGTAATAAAGTACGTGGAGCCATTCCTGGCATGTGTAGATATAGGACCACATACATCACTATGTATTAGTCCCAAGAGTTCAGTAGCTCTTTCTCCGTGTCCAATAAATAGAGTTTTGGTCATCTTGCCTTTGAGACATGACTGGCAAGTTTCATTGGATGTAAATTCGAACGGATTCAAATATCCATCTTTATGTAACTTAGCTAGTCGTGTCGTAGTGATATGACATAGTCTACAATACCATAAGAAGGCTTCGTTCATTTTTGAACTTTTTCTTTTGTGTATGTTCAGTATGTTAAGAACTGTATTTTGATTCAGGACGTATATACCATTACATAGCATGCCAAAACATATAAACACTTGATTTAGGAAAATGGTCATAATATTATCCTCCAATACAAAATTATATCCATCTTTATGTAGTATAGATACTGATATAATATTGCACATCATTTCTGGTACGTAATAACAGTCGTTTAGAATCAATGTATCACCACTAGGTAATACTAGGTGATATGTGCCCACTTCTTTAGCTGCAACCATTGCACCATTCCCTACTCTGAGAGAATGATCACCTATTCCCAGTTCTCTACCTTTCTTTAGCCTATGTAACATATTACAAATGTGGGATCCTGATCCGTTATCTAATACCCAGGACGTAGAAAAAACCGAGAAACAATTCTCGGTAATGAACACACCCGAAGAAGATGTATCATCATGGTCAGTTCTCGTTCGGGTCGCATGGAAATCCGGGTATTCCCCTATTTCCTGTTCAGACTTATAACAGTTATAAGGTAGAGTGAAACCAACGTTCCCCAGCTCAGTATAACAAGCGGGTTCGGTCAATACATCAATATTATTATCTTGATTAAGGCATGACACGGTCTCTACCAGGAGAGAGAGAGAGAGAAGAAAATACTGCGTGCGCTCTTGCAAGATTAGATTGGTTATTATTTTATCAAATCAGGATGGCTCTCTCTATTTTTATCAAATCTTCCTTCAAACCCTAAAAGGTAAGACTAGACGGGATTAATTACATCCTACAAGTTCGCCAATAGTTCAGCCAGACAAGTATTGGTACTCCGAGGGAGTCTCCCCGTGCTTTCGCATGGAACTAATTAAATAACCTCATTTCCGCAGGGGCATAACCCCGTTAACACCTTTCTTAGACACCTACTAGATTAGCTAATTGTAAAGTGCAAAACTCTCTCAGAAGTAACTCTTACTCGCAGTGGGTATCGGGATCCAACTATCTCATAGAAGGTATGCAATCTCATTGCAACTTTTTCAACATTTGAAAATTCCCAATAATTTTTTTTACCCCTAGTATCCTATGACCTTGACACAGGCCAACAAACCATAGGACGCTAGTCAAGTTCAACCCGTTCATTTCGTGATTGAATTAAACCCACCCGCACGACCCTTGATGCAGGCCAACAAGGTCGTACGACTATCCTAATCCAATCGCATCGTATGCGGCAGATAAGCACTAATCAGCTACCATACACTACGCCTTAACACAGGCCAACAAATGCAGCACGAATACTAAATAGTCCTTATTTGAAATGACGGAGGGCTACGACAAGTTTTTAAGAAAACCTTTTGCGCAATGAACTTGATATCGTCGTAGAATCGAGTGATTTGAAAAGCAGTGGTTTAACCTCCGCTTTTTAAAATCGAATAGTTTTCAAAACAAACCGAGTGGGTTGTAGCATTTACTAGCTTTTGCTAAAGAGGTCATTCCCGGTGAAAGGATCTCGGCTCTTTCCTCATCGAATGAGGTGCTGGATATTCATAAAGAATACTGCTATGCAAAGCAAGAACTAGAGCTACCTTTTTGAAAATTTCATTCTACAACATCTTTAGGTTTCTTTCCTTTTCATTAATCTCATTAATGAAGTCCCATCATTTATGTTTCCTAAACATCATAGATGAAATGAAAATAGAACGTACGCTTATACCATCCGCATTCGCCACGGGGTCCCGTCATGCACCGTTAGGTTACTTAACTAACGACAGAGCGGGGGTAGGACTAGCACGGATGCAAAATATAAGCAATGTTTATTATATATCATATATATAATATAAAACATTCATCTCACGCAGTTATAAGATCTTATCATAGAACATTGCAGCAGAAGTCAACATATGAAATATAGGATATAGTAGGAGGTCCGTGTTTTAAATCAAGCCAGTAAAAAACACAGATTCCACGGTCATGATAAATAGCCAAACCCACATCCCTAGACCCCTATGAAAGCGGCAAGCTACCCTACCAATTCTAGAGTTAGGAGACCTGGTCTCGACTCCTCAAGATGGTCTCCCACTGGACTCTAGAACCCGGTTACTTATGCTCCCCGCCTTAGGTCTATCCTAATGCGGAAAAGTAAATAATATACATCAATGGTGACATCATCCTCAACCCGGAAGTGTCTCAATAAAAGAATATTACATACAAATTTTTTACATGAATGAAAATGAAAAACTCTCATCTCACGCAAAACCCCCAGCTATTCAATTACGACGATCCAATATAATATATCACAGCAACACATAACATCACATGTAATCAACGTAAGTAAACATGCGTATCCCAATTGTCGTTGACGTATAACAACGAAATCGGCGATACACCACATATTACACTTACGGTCGTAGAAAAGAAATAAAAACTACAATAATTAGAATCCGCAACAGTTTAGACATCATAAACCTGGAATATCTCATACTTTGGATTTCATGCCTAACACTATAGACCCGTCATTTTAGTCTCAAATTGAAAACACTTTTCAATAACCAGTCAGGCAATTCAACAAGATTCTCAACAAATAATCGAATGCTTGTCAGAAACATTAGTATACGGCCGCACCCCTGATACCATCGACGAAGTGCACTTAGGCAGAACACCGCGGCTGTGAGCACCCGAGCGGATGCTTTTGGCAACCGGGTTCTCCTACAGTCACTTGGTCTGGGCTATGGGGCGTGACTATCTAGTAGTGTTATGCGGCGAGTGTTTGCGTACTATACGAGATTGCGACGGAGTTTTGTTCCAAATCGAAACTCCGTGGCAATCTATCAAACGAGACTAAATTACTAAATTTACAAAACACTAACTAGTTTTCACAAAACTAATTATTGTGGATTCCAAATATTGTATCACAGATCACAGGTATCTAGACGCCGTTAAACATTTCGATCGATTTATCAAACACCCACAATTCCCAGAGACCTCAACAACTTGAGCCTCAGAAAAATACCCAGAAAGCCAGAAATATCAGAATGGAGCAGCACAAGAAAATTGAACCAAGACTGCAGCGAAACCGCGGCCAAACCATGGGATTGGTCGCGGTTCCGCAGCGCAATGGTGGAGTCATGGTCTCGAAATTCTTGTCGCTCCATAATATTACCTGCATGAATTTCTCAATATTTTTAATCTGGAAAAATCCAACTTATGAAAAAATTTACAGAAACTTGGGGAAACATGGGTTTCGATGTTCAATCGAACACTTTAACGTCATCTAAGCCACTCCTGATGCTCTAGCTTAGCTCTGATACCATGAAAGTATGCCTTAGCACCACTACGAGGTTTTTAGAAGCATCAAGCATGCAATTTAAAAAATCTAGTGTGCTATTGCAAGCTATCCTAGAATCGAACTAGAGAATTAGGGGTTTTAAACTAGTAAACAAGTTTTACACTAAGTGAAAAAGGAATACAACCTTTGTAGACCGGTCCTTCACTTCTAAGTAGTAGTCCCTTAGCTCCATGTAGTGGTCCCACGAACTCTTCTTAGGCTCCACTAGGCGAAAGGAACAAGCTTGCTTAAGGATCTTCGAGGCCGAAGACGATCCACCATGAGCAATCTCTAACTCAAGCTACCTCTTCATTTAGAATTTTGTTTCCCTTTTTCTTTCTTCACCTCATCGAAAGATAGAGAAGAAATATGAGATGAAGAAGATGATCAAGTGATGAACCATAGTGGAAAAAATATCTCAAAAAATATTTGTAGAGACTTAACCATAGCAAAAGATAATGGTTGAGTAAATAAATATTTAGAGTAAAAAAAAATTAGTGGACTAAGTCAAGGCTTTTACATGCTTCCACAAGCATCTTAAGCCATTACAATTTCCACCTAATTTTGGTTTATCCCTTAATAATTAAATCACCCAAATTATTTTTAGTTTGGTGTGAGTCTCATACACCCATGTCTAATGTATCATCTACCATGACACAATAATATATGTAATATATACACAAATATATATATATATATATATATATCACATAAATGTATATATCATCATATATACAAATCAAGAGAAGAAATTCTTTAGTGAGCTAATATTAGTTAATATATATTTATATATCAAATTATTAAATCAACACTTGATTTAATAATCCGGCTATATCATATATAACCGACAAATATCATTTTTATGTATATAAAATATACATATAATAAATCATTGAATCAACACTTGATTCAATAATCCGGTTGTATCACATATAACCTATATTGCGAGATTAGAATACGGTATCACATACACGTATTCAATCTCGGTCCCGCACAGATCACATATGTGCCCTACTTCGTTTCGCTTGAGCTAGGAAACCTCTGTGTGGGACTCTAAAAATTCGTCAATACGCCAGCAGTAGGTAATGATCATATCAGTTACCCACAAGCCTGTTTCCCCCAATCAGAGCAAAGCTCTGTTTGAATTTCAAAAATTCAAAAATTGAAGCAACGCGCCACGTGTCAGAAGTTGATACGTCAGCGCAGCGCCCAAGGCAGCGCGCCCAAGCAGAGCAAGGCTCTATTTAAAACAAAAATTAAAGGAAGCAGTACTTCAGTTGCGCAAGCGCTGCGCGACACGTGTCAGCGCAGTTGTGCAAGCGCTGCGTTGCGCGACACGTGTCAGCGCAGTTGCGCAAGCGCTGCGTGACACGTGTCAAGCGCTGGGGCGTTTGCGCCAAACAGAATTAAAATTCCAGTAAGATCTTTCTGTTCTTGTTAAAACAAGAAGATTGTCTTCTGTAAAACAGAAGCCCTTGGATCAAAGATCCAACGGTAGGGAAAATTCCCAAAATCACTCAGAGAAGGATTTCTTTAACAAATTTAACAAATTAATGAGCACTATATAAAGGCCCCTAGACCCCAATTCAAAAATCATCAAGATCAAAAACAACAACACAGAGAATAGAGAGAACTCTGAAGAATTGTGAGAAGAACTCAAGAAGGAAAAAAAAGGTTAAAAACCTTTATAAAAAAAAAGAAGAATTTCTTCTGAATATATCATTGATCTAAGAACAAGATCAATGATCTTCAATAAAAAATAAATAAAAACAGTGCCTTGCACTTTTTCATGAACCGTTGGTTCTGGAATCTTAAAGATTCCTCTCTTAAATCCAAAATTGGATTAAGTTATTAAAACAGTGTCTTGCACTTGCAGATCTGCACTATTGCGTCCTGGGTTGGCGCAAGCCACCAGAGAGCGCCACGTGTCAGCAACATAACCACTTGCGTTATGCGCTTTCAAGATAGAGCATTGCTCTCTGATATTGGCGCATCTCACCAGAGCGCGCCACGTGTCAGCGGTGCAACAGCGCAGCGCACTGAGGCAGCGCACTGCGCCAACTGCGCTTGCGCTCACCAGAGCGTGACATGTGTCATCTCCACATGCACTTGCGCTCAATAATTGGCGCAAAACTCCCGACAGGCCACATGGCCATTGTCAGAAGGGCCAAGCCCAATTAAAAAAGGGCCTAACAGGCCTAATAAAATGCTATGCATTATTTTAAAAAGGGCAGACCCCAAACAAAGACAGATGCTCTGCATCATAAATAAAGGGACAGAGCCCAAATCAAAAAGGCCTAGCAGGCCAAAAGGAAATGTGGTGCATTATTAAACAGGGGAAAAGCCCTAGCACAGGCCTAATAGGCCAAAGATAAAACGTTGAATATTCTCAACTGGACTTAGCCCAATCATGGCCGTAAGTCCTCAAATTAAATTGACTAAGCATGACTGCTCTCTTAAAGCAATTTACATCCGGTTCGAGGGTACATCTCCGAACTTCTCTGACACCTATCGTTGTAATCTTTCAACGTCATCAGAGAGGTGACAGATCCCGACAACCACACATCGATATGGACTGTGGGATCCTTAAACTCATGGACTAATGCGTCCTTAAACACATCCATACGGACTGTAGGGTCCTTAAACCCATGGACTTATGCGTCCTTAAACTAATGGACTAATGCATCCCTAAACACACCCATACGGACCGTGGGGTCCTTAAACCCATGGACTTATGCGTCCTTAAACTAATATCCGTCCATAAAGATGGAGCTGGACCACCATGTCCCTAAACTGGTAATGGACCGCAATGTCCTTAAACTACCTATGGACCACTACGTCCCTAAACTGAAACATTAGAGCCCCCTAAATGCTCTTCCGTTAAGTTGATCTTAGTCTCAAATAGGACTAACGTATCCTTAACGAACGTTTAAGTTGATTTTAGCCTCAATATGGCTAACGTATCCTTAAACTAAAACACCAAACCCAAATCTAAGTAAATACGGATTTGGACTAATCCACGTCCTACGGGCGACGACATAACTTAGTCTCCGTATACAATCCACGGGCATCCACAAACAAACAAACACACACGACACTAAGTGAAATTTCTGGAGAACGAGAAAGTAGTTACCGCGATGCGGTAGCGTAATTAACTGCAGGGGCTTGCGCCTGCAGGGAAGAGCGTCCCCACAATCAAAAACCCCTCAAGCGAGGGGGAATCTGACGAAGTCTGCTACATCGGCCGCATCCGTCTAAACCTCCGATACACGGTGTTATAAATCAACTTGGCATCTTCGGAGAGGTAGACGGATAAAACCAATTAGCATCTGCCCCGAATTTCAGGCAAGACAGTCTATGTCTTGGCCGCCGTTCGGAGGGGAATAGATTCTGGCACGCCCGGTGGGACCTTTTCCTCTTTCCACTCCACACTTCGTGTGTCGTCTTCGCGAATGAGTCGCGGTTTGTTAATGGTTGCCTTTGGGTTTCAAGTTACTAGGATTTGGTCTTTTGCCTGGTGCAGAAATCAAGCATCAATGGCCTCCAACTGCTCGAGCTGCTCAAAATGCAAGTGCAACCGCCTCACCTGGAGGTGTAGCATATGGGCCTCAAGCGGCCTCCATCCTGGCCATGCCAATGGAACAGGTGACCAAGGCTACCACCGGTCTGTTTTTTGGGACCATGCTCCCGCCTACAAGCTTCACTATGCCAGTGCCCGCACCAGAAGCGCAAAAGAAGTCGGTTTTCGATCGGCTCACTGCTACAACGGCCCTTTTCAACGGGTCGTCCAATATCAAACCGGCAGCCTCTGTCTTTGCCAGGCCGAGCCAGAACTCTGATGGGCCCGCCAAGAAGCCTATGAACCCTAAAATAGCCGTCCCGAGGAAGACAGCCACCTCTGCTCCTGAAGTCGTCAAGGCGGCTTCTCCTGTTAAAGAGTCGGTCTTTTCAAGGCTGACCATTCTGGCTCCTGCTCCTACTCGAGGGTCTGTCTTTGACAGATTAAACATCGCCACTCAAAGGACAACATCAGTCTTTAAGAGGCTGGCACCAGCATCGCCTCATTCGGACAGGGGGCAAGACAAAGCTGTCCCTATCGCCGAGCAAGTCCCAACGGCTCATCACGCTCGACGTCGCCACTGGCGCCGTGTAAGGAAGGCTGGGGGCAACTCCCCCTCAGGGCTAACTCCACCTGCTCCAGTGGTGGAAGTTAATGCTGCTGTTCCAACTGGGAACAACTTTGAACCGCTGAGGAGGGTACGTAAGAACTCTCCGACTGCTATGCTAAAAAGATCTCCTCCACCTGTGGAGAGGGTTACAGAAACAAAGCTGGAGCAGCCCCCTCAACGGCTGTCCTCTAAGATTTATAAAGTCTGGCGGAGAGTTCAAGACTCGGTAATCGACCAAGATCACTCTCGCCAACAGAAAAGGGCGAAAGTGCAGGAAGAAAAGGACCGTCCAATCAAACAGCAAAAGACGACCACCACCAGGGTGCTCGCTGCAACGGCCCCCTCAACTTCAACGGCCCACAAGAGAAGGAGGCCGGAGAAAATTCCTACGCCTGCGGCAAATGTCAAAGGCGGCGAGCCCAAACGCCCTAAGTCCGGGGGCATTGTAGTCCATA
Organism: Agapanthus africanus; assembly: GCA_030015575.1. Lineage (NCBI taxonomy): Eukaryota > Viridiplantae > Streptophyta > Magnoliopsida > Asparagales > Amaryllidaceae > Agapanthus > Agapanthus africanus. The sequence goes on along the minus strand of JASDDO010000024.1, from coordinate 542,885,507 downwards.
CTGTATACATGGTATCGGGGAAGGAGGACAGCCGTGCGTCTACAGGTCATAGACCGCTTACACGGTCAGTGACCAAAGCTCAGGAGCAACAACAAAAGCTCCAGGAAATGATGAACGCGATGGCCGCACTCACTGGGCCAAAAGAAAGCCCTGAAGCGTCCTCGGATCAACGCCAGGAACAAGAAACTGACGTTGAATTCCTTCGCCGGATATTGGAAAAGAAGGATAAAGAGGCTGCTGAACAAGCAACCAATATAAAGCGAATGGCTCTCCTGTTCCAGGACATGGTGGGAATGATGATCCAACAAGATCCTCCTGCTGAAGATCCTCCGATCGTCCTTGAAGACGATATGGGAGAAACGTCAAATCCTCCACCGGCTCTATCAACAGCCAAGGAGGAGACAATCTCCAAAGCTGACTTGGACGAATATATAGCTCAGCAGATCCGGGTTCATCAGGCGACTGAGGCAGCCGGTCAGGTCGTAAAAACGGGACGACCATATCCGAGCTGGTACGATCAGATCAAGTACCCGCCGGGCTATACAATACCGAAATTTCATGTGTATAAGGGGACTGGCAATCCCCACCAGCATGTTGTCCAGTTCAGGGCACTTTGCGGCAACACTGGCGGTGATAATAAATTGTTACTTCGCCAGTTCGTTGGTAGCTTATCGGATATAGCATTCGAATGGTACTCCGATCTCCTAAACGACTCTATCAAGACCTTCGCGGAGATGGAGTTGCTGTTTACCCAGCATTTCGCAAGCGCCAGCGAACGCACCCCGATAACGGCGTTGATTAATGCCAGGGTGAAGCCAGACGAAACATGGGTTCAGTATGCTATACGGTGGCGGAACTTATGGTCAAAATGCGAGCAACGCATTGAAGAGGCTCCGGCAGTGGGTATGTTTGTGGGAACTCTTGATCCACAGGCGACCATATCCCAATTCATGATGTTCTTCAAGCCGACTACCTTCCAGGCCCTGATCGACAAACTGGTCCAAATGGATCAGATGGGCTATAGACCTCCCCCTCCAATGCCGGACTCTCGAAACGAGAAGGGGAAAGGAAAAGCGATCGTTGTCGCCAATGCTCAACAACAGCCGAGCAACTTGAAGCCGGTGGTCCGTCAAAATAATATGCGTCCGTGCGTACCCCTTGAGGAAAGGCTAGGTGTCACGCCCCGCTTCCCACTGTACGGCGAAGTGAACGCGACAAGGTCCGCTACGTATGTACTCAGAAGTACATACGCTAAGCGTAGCTAAGCAATATAAAGTAATCACAAGAGACAAAAGATATAGAAATAACAGCAACTTTTTATTAATAACATTCTTTGTACAATACATGAAAAGAAAATACATCTGAAATGAAAAGCAATACCTAAACAATGGTATAACAATAAATGGAAATACTGGAAAGAACAAGGTACAATATCTAGAGTTCTGGGTCTTCGTGGAACTGCTCCAAATCTTCACCGGTGGGCTCGATCTCAGCTTGGTCCAATGCACCTGACGACATTCAAGGAAGAAAGAAATGGAATGTCGTCAGCGAACAGATCGCTCGGTAAGTCCCAAGATAAAGAAGAATTAGGAAGACAGTGTACAAGTATTTTCTAAAGTATTATATTGTTGAATATTATGGAACATTGTGTTAACGCTGTTGTTTGTAGCTTGGTACAGAAGGATGCCAGTGTATACGAGGGGGATCTCTATATGCTAGAGATAAGGGCAAAAGGAAAGTACAAGGAACCATTATGCCACGGTACAACAGCAATAAGATTCAGGTTAGGTGTCTTAATCTGACCACCTCGTGCCACCTTTAACACCTTCCGTACCAATCTACCCCTTAAACCCCGTAATGTTTAACAGTATTGTGGTATTGGAATATGTAAGTTGGGTGACTGACCAAAACCATGATATCAGTAAACATGTTGAAACTGTATAATCAGGTAAATAGAATATCAGGATAATGGATGAATATCCATGGTTTGATTCAGTCAAAATGAATATATTGTTAACTGGATTCAGGGATTCATGTATTCAAATTGTGTTGGAATATAAAAGAATATAGATTGACTTGAATCATATTCAAGTCAGAAATAGTCATACTCTAACCCTAGTCAGACTAGAAGAAAGGTAATTTGAAGTTCAATATTAGTTAGGGGCCTTATTGTAATTTGTAAAACTTGAGGGGTTTTTATGTAAATAGTACTTTTGTATAGTTTTCAAAATACACCTCAAGTATTTAATGATCGTCTTTATTGTTATAATGAGTGTCAATTTTATTTGTGTTATTCTAGTGAATATATCCTAATAAAAGTATTAATTGATTTATCTGAAATTCATGGTATTTTAATGTAACTTTTAATCTTGTAATTTTAGGAAAAAGTGGAAACTTTATATTATAAATATATAGGTGTTTAAAAGATAATTATATATATATTAACACAAGAATAATTTTAAATAAATATTTTAATCTCCAAAATCTCATTTTTCTCAAATGTCGTATTTTAAACCTTTCGAGACCGAATGCTCCTTGCGGAGGTCTAAATCTCGCACTATTAGCCCGCGGGTGCACGATGAACCGTACTATCCCTAACGGGTTCCCCAAAAGTTGGTTGTAGCTGCACTTTGCTTAGGTTTTTATAAATACTTTTCATTTAGGAAAAAAACGGTTTTATACATAAAAGGTATTTATTTGTAAAAGAGTATAGTTTTCTGTATTTTAGTTTCTAGGGTTTCTTAAGCCAACTAGCCTATTTCTAAGGGTCTAAACGACAAGTCATTAGAAGTCTCAAATCGCCTCTTCACCGCCAATTGTGGCCAGGTAAGTACAAGTGAGGAGGGAGGGATCCGCTCACGAATCGTGAGACGGGCCTTTTAAAGTTACCCAAGCCCACTTGCCTAGCCTAGACACCACAAAGTCAGTTTAGATAAAGATCGATGTCCATGACCAATCGTGCTTTCATTTTATAAAAGATTTTATTTAGAAATGTTTACAACTTAAAGCCTTCAATAAAGATTATAAAGATTATGGTATTTTAGTGAAAAGTCCTGTAATTTCGTAATTCTATGTTTTGACATATATCAATTAGGGTTATAATTGAGTGCGCGTAGAGGTAGGTCATTACCTCGTGACTTATTTTAAGTTGTAATGATGTTTAGAGGTTAAACATGATATATTAAACTTGAAGGTATTAAAGCGCAAGAATACGGTATTCGAAAACGTTATCATTTCATGTGTGAAAATTCATTCAAATTGGTTTCTACAAGTTTAGTGATCAAGATAAACATATTTAGGAGTGAGGGAATTGATTAAACGAAGAAAAATGAACTTCATGGTATTTTTATCAAAAGAATACGGTTTTGCAAAGAAGCTATCATTTCATGTGAGAAAGTTTATTTAAATTGGTTTATGGGTGATTAATAGTCAACATGAACATAGGTAGGTATTATGTATTAGGTGACAAGTGGAAATTTGCAGAAAAACCGGATCGGAAATCGGTTTGTTCCGATTTCCGCCGGGTTCCAAAAAGTCGTTTTTTCTATTAAAGAAAAAGAGAGATAGAAGAGACGGGACTTAGGGGTTTGGACAAGTTAAGGGGGCTAGGGAAGGTGGTGGTGGTCGATGCATTGAAAACGTCGCGAAGGTTCTAGTCCGGTCGCCGGAATCCTTCGTCGATTTTGGCAGCGCTTCGCTTCTCGCTCTTTGTACCGAGTTCTCGAGAATTTGGGAGAGTGGACTTAGAGTTGTGAGGTGAAATGGTAGAGGGTAGGGGTCTTTATATAGGGCTAGGCTAGGGTTACGGTTAGGATTAAAAAATATTAAAAATATATATATATAATTCATTAAAAATTCATTAAATTTGGACTTAAAAGTGCTTTAATGGAAATTGTGTAACAATACTGGAAAAATGGACCATGCAGGGAAATTGACCAAGTCAACACGAAACTTTTTCGTGTTGACGACTCGGCCGACCGGCCGAGTCCGGCCGGCGGCGCCGGCCGATTCGGACGAGTCGCCGGCCGACTTGGCCTAGTTAGCGTCGAGTCGGGTGTCGTTGGGTAGGGTTTTGTCTGGGGGAGGTTTTGGTATACTTTATTTTTTATAAATTGCAATAAATTGTGAGTTATGGCTGTTTGACCGATTGACTTCCCAAAAAAATTAAAACAAAATGATATAAAAATTATGTGGGGCATGGGATTCGAACTCTGGTGGCTTGGTTCAGCAGTGCAAGGTATTACCAATGAGCTACTAGCTCCTTCTTGTAATTATTGCAAAGAAATACATACTTAAATTGTTTCCAGCAATATCAATACTCCAAGTATACATCATATTTAAAGAAATTTTGGTATACAAAATTGGAGTTGTTACAATCTACCCTCCTTACAAAAATTTCGTCCTCGAAATTTACAACTTTTATTTGAGGAATAGTTTACAAAAAGGTGCGGATATCTTGCACGCATCTCATCCTCCCTTTCCCACGTGGATTCTCCTGGAGTGTCTTTCCTCCACATTACCCGGACCAAATTATTTTCTTTGTTCCGAAGTGTCTTCACTTTCCTGTCCAGGATCTCCACAGGTTGCTGCTCACAATAACAACTCCAATTTTTGTATACCAAAATTTGCTTTAAATATGATGTATACTTGGAGTATTGATGTTGCTGGAAACAATTTAAGTATCGATTTCATTACAATAATTACAAGAAGGAGCTTATAGCTCATTGGTAAGACCTTGCACTGCTGAACCAAAGCACTAGAGTTCAAATCCCATCAGCCACATAATTTTTATATCATTTTGTTTTAATTTTTTTTGGGAAGTCAAACGGTCAAACAGTCATAACTCACAAATTAATGCAAGTTATAAAAAATAAAGTATACCAAAACCTCCCCCAGACAAAACCCTACCCAACGACACCCGACTCGGCCCTGACTCGGCCAAGTCGGCCGGCGACTCGGCCGAATCGGCCGGCGCCGCCGGCCGGACTCGGCCGGTCGGCCGAGTCGTCAACACGAAAAAGTTTCGTGTTGACTTGGTCAATTTCCCTGCAAGGTCCATTTTTCCAGTACTGTTACACAATTTCCATTAAACCTTTTTTAATTCCAAATTTAATGAATTTTTAATGAATTTTATATTTTTTAAAATATTTTTTAATCTTAACCCTAACCCTAGCCTAGCCCTATATAAAGACCCCTACCCTCTACCATTTCACCTCACAACTCTAAGTCCACTCTCCCAAATTCTCGAGAACTCGGTACAAAGAGCGAGAAGCGAAGCGCTGCCGAAACCGACGACGGATTCCGGGGACTGGACTAGAACCTTCACGACGTTTTCGACGCATCGACAACCACCACTGTCCTTAGCCTCCTTAGCTTGTCCAAACCCGTAAGTCCCATCTCTTCTATCTCTCTTTTCTTTAATATAAAAATACGACTTTTTGGAACCCGACGGAAATCGGAACAAAACGATTTCCGATCCGGTTTTTCTGCAAATTTCCACTTGTCACCTAATACATAATACCTACTTATGTTCATGTTGACTATTAATCACCCATAAACCAATTTAAACAAACTTTCTCACATGAAATGATAGCTTCTTTGCAAAACCGTATTCTTTTCATAAAAATACCATGAAGTTCATTTTTCTTCGTTTAATCAATTCCCTCACTCCTAAATATGTTTATCTTGATCACTAAACTTGTAGAAACCAATTTGAATGAATTTTCACACATGAAATGATAACGTTTTCGAATACCGTATTCTTGCGCTTTAATACCTTCAAATTTAATATATCATGTTTAACCTCTAAAACATCATTAAAACTTAAAATAAGTCACGAGGTAATGACCTACCTTTACACGCACTCAATTATAACCCTAATTGATATATGTCAAAACATAGAATACGAAATTACAGGACTTTTCACTAAAATACCATAATCTTTATAATCTTTATTGAAAGCTTTAAGTTGTAAACATTTCTAAATAAAATCTTTTATAAAATGAAAGCACGATTGGTCATGGACATCGATCGTTTATCTAAACTGACTTTGTGGTGTTTAGGCTAGGCAAGTGGGCTTGGGTAACTTTAAAAGGCCCGTCTCACGATTCGTGAGTAGATCCCTCCCTCCTCACTTGTACTTACCTGGCCACAATTGGCGGTGAAGAGGCGATTTGAGGCTTCTAATGACTTGTCGTTTAGACCCTTAGAAATAGGCTAGTTGGCTTAAGAAACCCTAGAAACTAAAATACAGAAAACTATACTCTTTTACAAATAAATACCTTTTATGTATAAAACCGTTTTTTTTCCTAAATGAAAAGTATTTATGAAAACCTAAGCAAAGTGCCGCTACAACCCACTTTTGGGAAACCCGTTAGGGATAGTATGGTTCATCGTGCACCCGCGGGCTAGTAGTACGAGATTCAGACCTCCCCAAGGAGCATTTGGTCTCGAAGGGTTTAAAATACGACATTTGAGAAAAATGAGATTTTGGAGATTAAAATATTTATTTAAAATTATTCTTGTGTTAATATATATATAATTATCTTTTAAACACCTATTTATTTATAATATAAAGTTTCCACTTTTTCCTAAAATTACAAGATTAAAAGTTACATTAAAATAACATGAATTTCAGATAAATCAATTAATACTTTTATTAGGATATATTCACTAGAATAACACAAATAAAATTGACACTCATTATAACAATAAAGACGATTATTAAATACTTGAGGAGTATTTTGAAAACTATACAAAAGTACTTTTTACATAAAACCCCCTCAAGTTTTACAAATTACAATAAGGCCCCTAACTAATATTGAACTTCAAATTACCTTTCTTCTAGTCTGACTCAGGTTAGAGTCTGACTATTTCTGACTTGAATATAATTCAAGTCAATCTATATTCTTTTATATTCCAACACAATTTGAATACATGAATCCCTGAATCCAGTTAATAATATATTCATTTTTGACTGAATCAAACCATGGATATTCATTCATTAACCTGATATTCCATTTACCTGATTATACAGTTTCAACATGTTTACTGATATCATGGTTTTGGTCAGTCACCCAACTTACATATTCCAATACCACAATACTGTTAAACATTACGGGGTTTAAGGGGTAAATTGGTACGGAAGATGTTAAAGGTGGCACGAGGTGGTTAGATTAAGACACATAACCTGAATCCTATTGCTGTTGTACCGTGGCATAACGGTTCCTTGTACTTTCCTTTTGCCCTGATCTCTAGCATATAGAGATCCCCCTCGTATACACTGGCATCCTTCTATACCAAGCTACAAACAACAGCGTTAATTCAATATTCCATTATATTCAACAATATAATACTTTAGAAAATACTTTTTCACTGTCTTCCTAATTCTTCTTTATATTGGGACTTACCGAGCGACCCGTTCGCTGACAACATTCTATTTCTTTCTTCTTTGAATGTCGTCAGGTGCGTTGGACCAAGCTGAGATCGAGCCCACCGGTGAAGATTTGGAGCAGTTCCACGAAGACCCAGAGCTCTAGATATTGTACCTTGTTCTTTCCAGTATTTCCAGTTATTGTTATGCCACTGTTTAGGCATTACTTTTCATTTCAGTTGTATTTTCCTTTCATGCATTGTACAAAGAATGTTATTAATAAAAGTTGCTGTATTTCTATATCTTTCGTCTCTTGTGATTTATTTTATATTGCTTAGCTACGCTTAGCGTATGTACTTCTGAGTACATACATAGCGGACCTTGTCGCGTCCACTTCGCCGTACACTGGGAAGCGGGGCGTGACAGGTTTTGTTGGTGGCCCATGCAGGTCAGAGCTGTATGAATCCCTGTCATGCAGTTCTGGTCTGCGTGAACAACCTAAGCAATATAACACAAGAACCAGCAACTAAAACATTCTTTACAATTCATATCCTTTGAATCTTGCAAATCTCTATTCTTTGAATCTTACCATTTCATGTATTTGAATCTGTCCTAATCCCAAATTTTTTCTTCAGGGTTATGGATTCCCCGAACAACACCAGCACCAATGTTAACAACACCCCTCCAGCACTACCTCTCACACCAGCTGTTCCCGCACCACCCACTGAGCAAACGATGTTATTTGATGCGATCCGTAGTCTTCTCGAGGGACAGCAACAACTTCTGAGTCGTCCTGAGACAGATGCACCGGGAATAAAGCAATTCAGAGCTTTGCACCCAAAGCAATTTTCGGGTAAAGGAAGCCCTCTTGAAGCAGAAGAATGGGCACAGAGCATCGAAGACGATCTGGCAGCAGCTCAAGTGCCAGATAACGCTTGGGTCAGTGTAGCGAAGCTACAGCTCACGGATAATGCTCGCAATTGGTGGAAGGCGGAAGAAACCCGTCTGGTACAGCCGATTGAATGGAAGACATTTCGCGAGAAGTTTGACGTGAAATATTTCCCTGTGACTGCCAGGTTCGCCATGGAGCAGCAGTTTATTCATTTACAGCAAGGATCAATGTGGGACAAATCGGTAGATGAATACGACGATGAATTCACTATGTTGAGCCGGTAAGATATGTCACAATAATTCAATTTTTAGATATCACATACTACACAGCTAACACAATCTTTAAACAGATTCGCGGCACACCTGATACCGACGGACGAGATCAGAGCCCGTCGTTTTCAGCAAGGTTTGGACACAGAGATTAAGGCTGCTCTATCCACAGGAAAGTTTTTGACTCATGAGGAAGCCTTAGAAGCTGGCCGCAGTTATGAGGCAGTAATAAAAGAGAGGGGCAGACCACAGTCTGCAGGAGTCAAGCGCCCTGCCAACCAGATGTCAGGTGGAGCCACGTCCAGACCACCTTTCGTGCCAAGGCGACCCGGAGTACCAACCCATCGTCCTAGCCCAGCCTTTTGCACCTACTGCAAGAGAACTGGACATATGATGAAGGATTGCCGTCGAGCCAACCGCCTTTGCTTGATCTGTGGTTCAGCCACTCATGATATTGGATCTTGTCCCCAAAGACAGAACTCAGTTGCTGCACCAAGGCCAGCAAATACCTATCAGCAGCGACCAGCTCTTCAGGCACCTGCTACCAGACTTGCACTGCCTGCACCACCCAGGGGACCACAAGCTGCACCACCTCCTCGACAATTCCATCAAGCTCAAAGGAAGGTTTCGAGGAATGCTCCTCAGGCCAGGAGGAATGTGCCAAAGCGCCAGGCTTTCATGATGTCATTGGAAGAAGCTGAGGCCACTGGCCAAGTCATTACTGGTAAACTTTCCTTCTCAAACTTATCTTTTAGACTTGTTTATCTGCACACTTTCCCTATACCTAAAACCTATCCCACATAGCTTAGGTACAATCCTAGTAGCTTCACTACCCGCACTTGCACTGTTTGATACTGGAGCATCCCACTGCTTTATGTCGCAACGGTTTGTCCGAACCCATGCGATTCCAGTCTCACCGCTCGTATCCAGCTGGAACGTCAGTTCCGGAAATGGTGTTCTAAAGGCAACTATGGGATACAGCATGTGTTCCAGTCACCGTCTGCAGTCGAGAGTTTTACGCTGACTTTAAGGTACTGGACATACCAAACTTCGATGTGGTTCTAGGAATGGACTGGCTTGGAACCTTTTATGCTATCATCGACTGTCATCAAAGGAGGGTAGTATTTGAGATTCCAGATCATCCGGTCTTCTATTTCAAGAGTGGAGATCGTACACTGGAACCAAGTACCTAAGCTCAGGCAGAGGAAGAATCAAGACCAGAGGTAGTTCGAGAGTTCGGTGATGTATTCCCTGACGATATATCAGGTTTGCCTCCCGATTGAGCTCTTGAATTCAGTATTGACTTAGTACCAAGAGTACAACCGGTGATCAAAGCACCGTATATACTAAGTCCGGAAGGATTGAAGGAAGTTCGAACACAGTTGGACGAATTACTGGCAAAGGGATGGATTCGTCCCAGCACTTCAAGTTGGGGAGCACCTGTACTATTGGTGAAGAAGAAGGAACGTTCATACAGAATGTGCATCGATTATAGGGCCTTGAACGAAGTTACTATAAAGAACAAGTATCCACTCCCGCGCATCGACGATTTATTCGATCAGCTAAGTGGATCTTGTGTCTTCTCTAAACTAGATCTTCGTTCGGGTTATCATCAAGTGAAGGTCAAGGAAGATGATATTCACAAAACAGCTTTCAGAACTCGCTATGGACATTACGAATTTCTAGTAATGCCATTTGGAGTGACCAATGCACCAGCAATCTTCATGAACCTTATGAACCAAGTCTTCCGGGAGTATTTAGACAGGTTCGTTGTCATCTTCATCGACGACATCCTGGTATATTCTAAGAACCGGAAAGAGCATGTGGAGCACCTACGAATTGTCCTGGAAACTCTTCGATTACATAAGCTTTATGCCAAGTACAGCAAGAGCGAGTTTTGGCTAAATCAAGTTGGTTTTCTTGGACATATCGTATCAGGAGAAAGAATTTCTGTGGATCCAACAAAGGTTTCAGCAGTCAGCGAATGGCCTATGCTAAAATCAGTGAAGGATATTCGGAGTTTCTTGGGATTAGCTGGATATTACAGAAGATTCATTGAAGGCTTTTCGAAGATAGCAACACCCCTGACCAAGCTCACACGAAAAGATGAAGAATTTGTGTGGTCAGAAGCATGCGAGCAAGCTTTCGTAGAACTCAAGTCAAGACTGACATCTGCACCTATTCTCGTAATACCGGATCAATCTGGAGGATTCGAAGTACATTGTGATGCATCCGGTAAGGGATTAGGATGTGTTCTACATCAGCACGGTAAGCTTGTGGCTTATGCTTCAAGACAATTGAAGACTCATGAGCGCAATTATCCGACGCATGATCTGGAGTTGGCAGCCGTCATTTTTGCTCTCAAGATTTGGCGCCACTACTTACTTGGTGAACGAGTGAACATCTACACAGATCATAAAAGTCTGAAGTATGTGTTTACTCAGAAGGAGTTGAATATGCGGCAGAGAAGATGGTTAGAACTTATGGCGGATTTTGACATCAATTTGCAATATCATCTAGGAAAGGTGAACATAGTACCTGATGCTCTTAGTAACCGACCATTAGCAATGAATCTCACCGTCCAGTGGAAGCTTCAGCAGGACTTACATCAGATGGAGATTGAACTAGTCATGCCAGGTGATGTTTCAAATTTGATGAATCTGCAAGTTCAATCAACTATTGTTAATCAGATCAAGGCAGCTCAAGCCAGCGATGCTAAGTTGCAAAAGATCAGAGAACAAGTGGAGAATGGACTCAGAAAAGATTTCATCATCCATGAAGATGGATCTTTGAGATACGGCAGCAGATTGTGTGTACCAAAGGGTCCTGTTCGGAAAGAGCTAATGAAAGAAGCTCACAGCTCTCCCTATTCAGTACATCCTGGGGGTACTAAAATGTACAAAGATCTACGTCAGAATTATTGGTGGCATGGAATGAAGCGTGAAGTAGCCAGAAGCGTCGCAAAATGCTTGGTGTGTCAGCAAGTAAAGGCTGAACATCATAGGACAGCTGGACTACTTCAACCGTTACCAATTCCAGAATGGAAGTGGCAGCACATCACGATGGACTTTGTAACTGCTCTTCCTCGCAGCACAAAGGGTAACGATGCGATTTAGGTCATTGTGGATCGACTCACAAAGTCGGCTCACTTCATCCCATTTCGAGTTGGCCAATCAACTGAGACTCTAGTGAAGAAGTACATGGAGGTAATAATCTAAATTAAGATTTAAACTCTTCATAATGTACTATCTCTGATACCCATGAACTCATACAGGAAATTGTGAGACTTCATGGAGTACCGGTCTGCATTGTCTCCGATCGAGACACCAGGTTCCGATCGCAATTTTGGCAGAGTCTGCAAGCTAGCTTGGGAACAAGTCTGAACTTCAGCACGGCTTATCATCCACAAACAGATGGTCAGTCAGAACGAACTATTCAGATCTTGGAGGATATGCTCAGAGCATGTATGCTCGACTTCAAAGGATCGTGGGAAGAACACCTGCATCTTGTGGAGTTTGCGTACAACAACAGCTACCAAGCAAGCATAGGAATGGCACCTTTCGCAGCATTGTATGGAAGGAAGTGTCTATCGCCATTAAGTTGGGACGACATTGGAGATAGAAAACTCCTTAGACCAGAGATGATAGTAGCAACCGTTGATGTGGTTCGTACTATCAGGGAAAGAATGTGCATAGCCCAAGATAGACAAAAACACCGGGCTGATGCGAAGAGACGACACTTGGAGTTCCAGCCAGGAGATCATGTATTCCTGAAAATCTCTCCGAACCGCGGAGTGATCAGATTTGGAAGACGGGGAAAGTTGAGTCTAAGATACATTAGACCGTTCGATATACTCGAACGAATCGGTGAAGTGGCATATCGTTTAGCGCTTCCACCCTCATTGGAAGGAGTGCATAACATGTTCCATATATCCCAACTCAGAAGGTATGTGAGTGATCCCAGCCATGTACTTGATCATTCCGAGCTCACGATACAGCCCGATTTGTCTTGTGAGCAACAACCTGTGGAGATCCTGGACAGGAAAGTGAAGACACTTCGGAACAAAGAAGTTAATTTGGTCCGGGTAATGTGGAGGAAAGACACTCCAGGAGAATCCACGTGGGAAAGGGAGGATGAGATGCGTGCAAGATATCCGCACCTTTTTGTAAACTAGTCCTTAGATAAAAGTTGTAAATTTCGAGGACGAAATTTTTGTAAGGAGGGTAGATTGTAACAACTCCAATTTTTGTATACCAAAATTTGCTTTAAATATGATGTATACTTGGAGTATTGATGTTGCTGGAAACAATTTAAGTATCTATTTCCTTACAATAATTACAAGAAGGAGCTTGTAGCTCATTGGTAAGACCTTGCACTGCTGAACCAAAGTACTAGAGTTCAAATCCTATCAGCCACATAATTTTTATATCATTTTGTTTTATTTTTTTTTGGGAAGTCAAACGGTCAAACAGCCATAACTCACAAATTAATGCAAGTTATAAAAAATAAAGTATACCAAAACCTCCCCCAGACAAAACCCTACCCAACGACACCCGACTCGGCCCCGACTCGGCCAAGTCGGCCGGCGACTCGGCCGAGTCGTCAACACGAAAAAGTTTCGTGTTGACTTGGTCAATTTCCCTGCATGGTCCATTTTTCCAGTACTGTTACACAATTTCCATTAAACCTATTTTAAGTCCAAATTGAATGAATTTTTAATGAATTTTATATTTTTTTAAATATTTTTTAATCCTAACCCTAACCCTAGCCTAGCCCTATATAAAGACCCCTACCCTCTACCATTTCACCTCACAACTCTAAGTCCACTCTCCCAAATTCTCAAGAACTCGGTACAAAGAGCGAGAAGCGAAGTGCTGCCGAAACCGACGACGGATTCCGGCGACCGGATTAGAACCTTCGCGACGTTTTCAATGCATCGACCACCACCACCTTCCCTAGCCCCCTTAGCTTGTCCAAACCCGTAAGTCCCGTCTCTTCTATCTCTCTTTTCCTTTAATAGAAAATACGACTTTTTTGGAACCCGACGGAAATCGGAACAAACCGAAATCCGATCCGGTTTTTCTGCAAATTTCCACTTGTCACCTAATACATAATACCTACCTATGTTCATGTTGACTATTAATCACCCATAAACCAATTTAAACAAAGTTTCTCACATGAAATGACAGCTTCTTTGCAAAACCGTATTCTTTTCATAAAAATACCATGAAGTTCATTTTTCTTCGTTTAATCAATTCCCTCACTCTTAAATATATTTATCTTGATCACTAAACTTGTAGAAACCAATTTGAATGAATTTTCACACATGAAATGATAAAGTTTTCGAATACCGTATTCTTGCGCTTTAATACCTTCAAGTTTAATATATCATGTTTAACCTCTAAACATCATTAAAACTTAAAATAAGTCACGAGGTAATGACCTACCTCTACACGCACTCAATTATAACCCTAATTGATATATGTCAAAACATAGAATACGAAATTACAGGACTTTTCACTAAAATACCATAATCTTTATAATCTTTATTGAAGGCTTTAAGTTGTAAAAATTTCTAAATAAAATCTTTTATAAAATGAAAGCACGATTGGTCATGAACATCGATCGTTTATCTAAACTGACTTTGTGTTGTCTAGGCTAGGCAAGGGGTCTTGGGTAACTTTTAAAGGCCCGTATCAGGATTCGTGAGCGGATCCCTTCCTCCTCACTTGTACTTACCTGGCCACAATTGGCGGTGAAGAGACGATTTGAGGCTTCTAATGACTTGTCGTTTAGACCCTTAGAAATAGGCTAGTTGGCTTAAGAAAGCCTAGAAACTAAAATACAGAAAACTATACTCTTTTACAAATAAATACCTTTTATGTATAAAACCGTTTTTTTCCTAAATGAAAAGTATTTATGAAAACCTAAGCAAAGTGCCGCTACAACCCACTTTGGGGGAACCCGTTAGGGATAGTATGGTTCATCGTGCACCCGCGGGCTAGTAGTGCGAGATTCAAGACCTCCGCAAGGAGCATTCGGTCTCGAAAGGTTTAAAATACGACATTTGAGAAAAATAAGATTTTGGAGATTAAAATATTTATTTAAAATTATTCTTGTGTTAATATATATATAATTATCTTTTAAACACCTATTTATTTATAATATAAAGTTTCCACTTTTTCCTAAAATTACAAGATTAAAAGTTACATTAAAATACCATGAATTTCAGATAAATCAATTAATACTTTTATTAGGATATATTCACTAGAATAACACAAATAAAATTGACACTCATTATAACAATAAAGACGATTATTAAATACTTGAGGTGTATTTTGAAAACTATACAAAAGTACTTTTTACATAAAACTCCCTCAAGTTTTACAAATTACAATAAGCCCCCTAACTAATATTGAACTTCAAATTACCTTTCTTCTAGTCTGATTCGGGTTAGAGTCTGACTATTTCTGACTTGAATATGATTCAAGTCAATCTATATTCTTTTATATTCCAACACAATTTGAATACATGAATCCCTGAATCCAGTTAACAATATATTCATTTTGACTGAATCAAACCATGGATATTCATCCATTATCCTGATATTCTATTTACCTGATTATACAGTTTCAACATGTTTACTGATATCATGGTTTTGGTCAGTCACCCAACTTACATATTCCAATACCACAATACTGTTAAACATTACGGGGTTTAAGGGGTAGATTGGTACGGAAGGTATTAAAGGTGACACGAGGTGGTCAGATTAAGACACCAAACCTAAATCCTATTGCTGTTGTACCATGGCATAACGGTTCCTTGTACTTTCCTTTTGCCCTGATCTCTAGCATATAGAGATCCCCCTCGTATACACTGGCATCCTTCTGTACCAAGCTACAAACAACAGCGTTAACACAATGTTCCATAATATTCAACAATATAATACTTTAGAAAATACTTTTTCACTGTCTTCCTAATTCTTCTTTATATTGGGACTTACCGAGCGACCTGTTCGCTGACAACATTCTATTTCTTTCTTCTTTGAATGTCGTCAGGTGCGTTGGACCAAGCTGAGATCGAGCCCACCGGTGAAGATTTGGAGCAGTTCCACGAAGACCCAGAGCTCTAGATATTGTACCTTGTTCTTTCCAGTATTTCCAGTTATTGTTATGCCACTGTTTAGGCATTACTTTTCATTTCAGTTGTATTTTCCTTTCATGCATTGTACAAAGAATGTTATTAATAAAAGTTGCTGTTATTTCTATATCTTTCGTCTCTTGTGATTTATTTTATATTGCTTAGCTACGCTTAGCGTATGTACTTCTGAGTACATACATAGCGGACCTTGTCTCGTCCACTTCGCCGTACACTGGGAAGCAGGAACAAAACCTGTCACGCCCCGTTTCCCAGTGTACGGCGAAGTGGACGCGATAAGGTCCGCTACGTATGTACTCAGAAGTACATACGCTAAGCGTAGCTAAGCAATATAAAATAAATCACAAGAGACGAAAGATATAGAAATAACAGCAACTCTTTATTAATAACATTCTTTATACAATACATGAAAAGAAAATACATCTGAAATGAAAAGCAATGCCTAAACAATGGTATAACAATAAATGGAAATACTGGAAAGAACAAGGTACAATATCTAGAGCTCTGGGTCTTCGTGGAACTGCTCCAAATCTTCACCGGTGGGCTCGATCTCTGCTTGGTCCAATGCACCTGACGACATTCAAGGAAGAAAGAAATGGAACGTCGTCAGCGAACAGATCGCTCGGTAAGTCCCAAGATAAAGAAGAATTAGGAAGACAGTGTATAAGTATTTTCTAAAGTATTATATTGTTGAATATTATGGAACATTGTGTTAACGCTGTTGTTTGTAGTTTGGTACAGAAGGATGCTAGTGTATACGAGGGGGATCTCTATATGCTAGAGATCAGGGCAAAAGGAAAGTACAAGGAACCATTATGCCACGGTACAACAGCAATAGGATTCAGGTTTGGTGTCTTAATCTGACCACCTCGTGTCACCTTTAACACCTTCCGTACCAATCTACCCCTTAAAGCCCGTAATGTTTAACAGTATTGTGGTATTGGAATATGTAAGTTGGGTGACTGACCAAAACCATGATATCAGTAAACATGTTGAAACTGTATAATCAGGTAAATAGAATATCAGGATAATGGATGAATATCCATGGTTTGATTCAGTCAAAATGAATATATTGTTAACTGGATTCAGGGATTCATGTATTCAAATTGTGTTGGAATATAAAAGAATATAGATTGACTTGAATCATATTCAAGTCAGAAATAGTCAGACTCTAACCCGAATCAGACTAGAAGAAAGGTAATTTGAAGTTCAATATTAGTTAGGGGGCTTATTGTAATTTGTAAAACTTGAGGGAGTTTTATGTAAAAAGTACTTTTGTATAGTTTTCAAAATACACCTCAAGTATTTAATAATCGTCTTTATTGTTATAATGAGTGTCAATTTTATTTGTGTTATTCTAGTGAATATATCCTAATAAAAGTATTAATTGATTTATCTGAAATTCATGGTATTTTAATGTAACTTTTAATCTTGTAATTTTAGGAAAAAGTGAAAACTTTATATTATAAATAAATAGGTGTTTAAAAGATAATTATATATATATTAACACAAGAATAATTTTAAATAAATATTTTAATCTCCAAAATCTCATTTTTCTCAAATGTCGTATTTTAAACCTTTCGAGACCGAATGCTCCTTGCGGAGGTCTGAATCTCGCACTACTAGCCCGCGGGTGCACGATGAACCGTACTATCCCTAACGGGTTCCCCAAAAGTGGGTTGTAGCGGCACTTTGCTTAGGTTTTCATAAATACTTTTCATTTAGGAAAAAACGGTTTTATACATAAATGGTATTTATTTGTAAAAGAGTATAGTTTTCTGTATTTTAGTTTCTAGGCTTTCTTAAGCAAATTAGCCTATTTCTAAGGGTCTAAACGACAAGTCATTAGAAGCCTCAAATCGTCTCTTCACCGCCAATTGTGGCCAGGTAAGTACAAGTGAGGAGGGAGGGATCCGCTCACGAATCCTGAGACGGGCCTTTTAAAGTTACCCAAGCCCCCTTGCCTAGCCTAGACAACACAAAGTCAGTTTAGATAAACGACCGATGTTCATGACCAATCGTGCTTTCATTTTATAAAAGATTTTATTTAGAAATGTTTACAACTTAAAGCCTTCAATAAAGATTATAAAGATTATGATATTTTAGTGAAAAGTCCTGTAATTTCGTATTCTATGTTTTGACATATATCAATTAGGGTTATAATTGAGTGCGTGTAGAGGTAGGTCATTACTTCGTGACTTATTTTAAGTTTTAATGATGTTTAGAGGTTAAACATGATATATTAAACTTGAAGGTATTAAAGCGCAAGAATACGGTATTCGAAAACTTTATCATTTCATGTGTGAAAATTCATTCAAATTGGTTTCTACAAGTTTAGTGATCAAGATAAATATATTTAGGAGTGAGGGAATTGATTAAACGAAGAAAAATGAACTTCATGGTATTTTTATGAAAAGAATACGGTTTTGCAAAGAAGCTATCATTTCATGTGAGAAACTTTGTTTAAATTGGTTTATGGGTGATTAATAGTCAACATGAACATAGGTAGGTATTATGTATTAGGTGACAAGTGGAAATTTGCAGAAAAACCGGATCGGATTTCGGTTTGTTCCGATTTCCGTCGGGTTCCAAAAAAGTCGTATTTTCTATTAAAGGAAAAGAGAGATAGAAGAGACGGGACTTACGGGTTTGGACAAGCTAAGGGGGCTAGGGAAGGTGGTGGTGGTTGATGCATTGAAAACGTCACGAAGGTTCTAATCCGGTCGCCGGAATCCGTCGTCGGTTTCGGCAGCGCTTCGCTTCTCGCTCTTTGTACCGAATTCTCAAGAATTTGGGAGAGTGGACTTAGAGTTCTGAGGTGAAATGGTAGAGGGTAGGGGTCTTTATATAGGGCTAGGCTAGGGTTAGGGTTAGGATTAAAAAATATTAAAAAATAAAAATAAAATTCATTAAAAATTCATTAAATTTGGACTTAAAAGAGGTTTAATGGAAATTGTGTAACAGTACTGGAAAAATGGACCATGCAGGGAAATTGACCAAGTCAACACAAAACGTTTTCGTGTTGATGACTCGGCCGACCGGCCGAGTCCGGCCGGCGGCGCCGGCCGATTCGGCCGAGCCACCGGCCGACTTGGCCGAGTCAGCGCCGAGTCGGGTGTCGTTGGGTAGGGTTTTGTCTGGGGGAGGTTTTGGTATACTTTAGTTTTTATAAATTGCAATAAATTGTGAGTTATGGCTGTTTGACCGATTGACTTCCCAAAAAAATTAGAACAAAATGATATAAAAATTATGTGGGGCATGGGATTCGAACTCTGGTGGCTTGGTTCAGCAGTGCAAGGTATTACCAATGAGCTACAAGCTCCTTCTTGTAATTATTGTAAAGAAATAGATACTTAAATTGTTTCCAGCAACATCAATACTCCAAGTATACATCATATTTAAAGCAATTTTGGTATACAAAATTGGAGTTGTTACACTAGGACGTCCTTACTCGTTTCCCTGAGATAAAACGAGAAGATTGTTCGAGCTGGCCTTGCGCAACCGACTCATAAATCTGCCGGATCCAAAACATCCATCGCAGCCAAACGACGTCAATGATCACAATTACTGTCCTTATCACCGAGTATTGGGTCATCCGATCGAGGACTGCTACGTCTTCTAAAATTGGATTGAAGACCAGTACCAACAGGGTAAGTTCGCGTTGTCCGACAGATGGAAGGAGAATCCTCCGCAGCCTCACACCCCTAAAAGGGTGAATACGCCGGGGGCAACGTGCTCCTTTGTTGAAGAAGCTCCATGGGAGGTTGTGCTATCAGCCAAAAAAAAAAGGATGCTGAATGATCTTCAAATATGCCCAGCGATCAGGTGGAAAAACCCGTTGGAACCTCAGATCATTGAAGGGATGTTGAAGCCGCGTCCAACTCCAAAGACCGATGGTAGTGGCCCAAGCACTCACAACCAGCCGTCAAAATCTTCGAAGAAGAAGAAGAAATCCAAGAAGCCTGTGAAGCTTGGCGACAAGCGCGCGGACTTACAAAAACAAATTGACGCGCTGGAGGAATACAACCAGAAAGCACGGACTCCCATTACACTCCAGGAGTTCCTCAACCACGTCTTTCAAGAGGAAGATGAGGGGGAGAGTTCGTCAGATGAATCTAAGGAATACGTGGCGAGCTGTCATATGATTTCCTATTCGTTTACAGACAATGAGGAAACTCCTTGCACTGAAAAGCTGGGAGCAGATCCTGAACCGGAAATTCTGGGGCCATCGGATGAAACAATTGACGCATTCCTCAACAAAGCTCTGTTAAAAAGTAAAGCTGATCGGGAACGCGAGGCGACTATATTTGAAAGGGCCAAGCGCCAGCGACTTGACGAAAGAGTTGGGATACTCCCGCTGGAGCAGAATACATCCACCGCAGATAAAAGCAAACTCAAGACAAGGAAAAGGTTTGCTAAGGCCATATCAATGGATATGAAGCTACAATCCTCTGAAGGAAACATTACTGGTGAAATGGAAATGCACCCCTCCTACTGCTTGTATTATCGGAAGATTTCGCACCCCACCGAAGAGTGCAAAGCTTTCAGTAGATGGTGGCAGGGATATGTTGCTCACCGACAACATTTTAAGCGGGAAAAGCGCAAAACTCGTCGGGAGCGGAAAAATACGACCGAGGGGCTTAACAGAACTACCGGCGATTGTCGTATGGTTAACGCCGGGGGATCGCAAGTGCTCACATTCGGAAGCGACTCTGACAAGGAAATGGCTCTTAGCTCCCTCTTTAAATAGTCCACCTCGGGAAAAGAAGAAAAGCCGAGGGTCTGCGAAAATATTCGGCTACGTAACCGGACACTACCCGAAAAGAATCTCGGATCCTCAAACAAGAAAGATAAAGGGAAAGAAAAGGTCTCTGAGGATATTGCCCTAGATGACCAAGTCATGGAAGAGCTAGCCGCCAAGGACCCGCCGAAGAAAAATAAGGTGGATTACAACGTTCTTGCGCATCTGAGGAAGCTAGCCTCGCAGCTCAGCATTCTTGACGCCCTTTTACTATCAAAAGAGGCAAGAGATTCGTTAATCAAGGCACTACAGGAGCCAAAGCAATTCCAAGCTTTCCTGGCCGAAGAAAAGATGAAGGATGAATTGGAAGAAGTGCACACGGCCGATGTCACTTTTGGTGACGAGGACCTTCTCCTAGGGACGTGCGAACACAATCGCCCCCTCTATGTCTCAGGATACTGCCATGATATAAAGATAGGCAAAATCCTGGTCGACAATGGATCCTCCGTTAATCTCCTCAATGTGCGGGTGTTAAAGGAAATCTGCATGAGCGTCCAGCACCTTGCTCGGGACAAGATCACCATCTCCGGGTTCGACTCCCAATCGTCAAGAACTCTTGGGTCTGTGATACTGACGCTACGCTTTGGGCTACTCGTCACGGACATTAAATTCCACGTCATAGACGCCAAGACATGCTACAATGCTCTGCTCGGCCGACCATGGTTACACGAGTACAACATCATCCCTTCCACACAGCATCAGTGTATAAAATATTTTAGGGATGGTCTCGAGTATATCGTGACGGGAGAACTGAATCCGTTCTCCATGAACGAAGTTCGTAAATATGAAGATGCCAAATACTTCTTACCGGATTTCGAAGACACGAAAAGGTGTCATAAGCCGGAGAACAAAGCTAACGCCACCATCCCTGTCTTCGGCAGTGATACCGAGGAGGAAGAGGAGATAGTTTATTCGGGCCCGCCCCAATACAACAAGCTGGAACCATCTGCTCCTACGTTGATCTTTGGTAGTGACTCGGAAGATGAGGTCCATGCTGTATTCTCTGCTCGGCCTTCAATACAAACGTCCGCTAAAGAAAAGCAAAGTTTGCAAGTCGCCATGGTGCCGCTTAAACATCATAAAGAACTGGATGCGCTCGATACCTACAGCGTAGAGGAGCTGCGGACGTTCTATGTCCCTCCCAGGTGAGAAGGCGAAAAGGCAATTCTATTCTACCGCTCTGAAAAAATCAAAGTGGAGAAAGAAATCTGGCACGGTATGGATCCTACGCTTGATAGGCTTCAGCCCATCCGTTTGCCAAGATATTATACAGAAGGCTTGAAGAGGCTGCTGAAGCGCCAGGGGATACCCTTTAAACAGACCGCTCGAAAAGCCAAATTCTATGACAGGGTCTGGAACGTCCCCGGAACTCAGCACAAGTTGCCTAGTGGGAGGATGGAAACAATCGGGCTTGGATACATTCGATCCAAGAAACGAGAGCTACTCCACGATTGCTACGTCGTGCATGACTTCAATGAAGAAGGAGATACTCAATGGGAGGACGCTAATCCTGAACCAGAAAAAGTTCCTAATGCAAAGGTGCCCAGTCCATCATTCGAAGAACAAATGAACAGGCTTATAAGGGAAGCTGGTCAAAAAGTTCGAGATGACCACAACCGCGAAATGGCCATCTACGAGAAAGCCAGGACGCAACGCCTCCTTCAACAGGCTGAGAAAGATGAAAATGTCGCTCCCTGTCAACCTGTTGCAAAAAAGGCTCGACGCAGAGGCAGAAACAAGTCAAAGAGCGGAAAAGGCATTCAGCAACGACAAAGTGGGACCAAGAAGTCACGTGGTCGGGAATCGAGCGGTCCGGATCTATCCCTTATGAAGAAGATGGGTCGAGCATACTCTTTTCCTCAAGACAAGACGAAGAAGATACTTGATCTAGCCATAAAGCACCAAATGCTTACACTTCCGGAGTCCAAGCACCCCGAACAAGCAGATGAAGTCTCACACCCGAACTATTGCTCTTATCACAGGGTAATAGGACACCCTCTCGAAGATTGCTTCACCTTCAAGAATTGGGTCGAAGATCAGTATCAGCTCGGCAAGTTCACTCTGTATGACAGCTGGAGGGTAACGCCGCCACAGAAGCATGAACCCAAAGCCACGAGAGCAGAACCAGATCCACATCAGTCATAGAAGCGAGCTCGTACTTGTCATATGATAACAATATCAAAAGAAGGGCCCGAGAATATGGATGACCTTCCCTAGTGTTTCGAAAGCAGCGATGACGGGGTGATCTCGGAATTTCTACCAGCGCCGAAAGAGCTGGAAGATGGAATACATACTACTGCAGATAACCTCAAGAAAATTGAGTTGGGGACGGAGAACGACCCGCGACCGACATTCGTCAGCGAGCTGCTATCTGAAGAAAGGGTGGCTGCGTTAAAAGACGTGCTTGTACAGCATAGAGATTGCTTCGCATGGAACTATTCTGAAATGCCAGGACTAGATCCAGAAATTGCTGTACATAAACTGGCAATATCCTCGGACGTCAAGCCAGTCAAACAGGCGCCGAGAAGAATGCGGCTCGAGCTTGAGATGAGCATCAACGCCGAAATCAAGAAGCTGATTGACTCTGGCTTTATCCAGGAAGTTCAGTATCCCGATTGGATCGCCAACATCGTCCCGGTGATGAAGAAAAATGGGACAGTACGCATATGCGTGGACTTCCAGGATCTTAATAAAGCCTGCCCGAAGGAAGATTTCCCAGTGCCAGTCACCGAACTGATGATAGATAACACGTCCACTCACGAAGTCTTCTCCTTCATGGACGGCTCATCAGGGTATAATCAGATAAAGATGCATCTCAAAGACCAGAAGCATACCGCTTTCTGGACCCCTCTGGGAATATTTTGCTACAAGGTGATGCCCTTCGGTCTAAAGAACGCCGGTGCCACCTACCAAAGGGCCATGACGAAGATCTTCGATGACCTTATACATGAAATCGTCGAATGCTATATCGACGACCTCGTGGTTAAAAGAAAATCATACGGGGAGCACTTAGAGCATCACAACTTGAAGATGAACCCTCTCAAGTGTGCATTCGGAGTTTCCTCGGGCAAATTCCTGGGATTCATCGTCCGACACCGGGGTATCGAAATAGATCCGTCAAAGATCAAGGCAATCATGGAAATGCCTCCGCCAAGAACTCTCAAACAGCCGCGATCTCTTCAAGGGAAGCTCGCGTATATCCGGCGATTTATAGCCAATCTTTCTGGCAAGTGCCGTCCTTACAGTCATCCGATGAAGAAGGGAACCCCGTTCGTCTGGGATCACAAATGCCAGAGCGCGCTGGACGAAATCAAGCAATATCTGCAGAACCCTCCAGTGTTGGCTGCTCCGGTCAAGGGAAGGCCCCTCATTCTCTATACGACCGCCCTCGAAGGTTCCTTAGGCGCTTTATGGGCGCAAGAGAACGATCAAGGGAAAGAAAGAGCACTCTACTATTTGAGTCGGGTTCTACTGGGGGCAGAAAGCAACTATTCCCCCCATTGAAAAACACTGCCTGGCATTGATCTTTGCGGTAACAAAGCTCAGGCACTATGCATTGGCGCACGAAGTCCGTCTCATTTCGAAGGTGGACCCCCTTAAGTATTTGATGTCAAAGGCCATATTGAGGGGGCGACTCGCTAAATGGGTCTTACTCTTGATGGAGTTCTCGATAACCTACTAACCTCTCAAGGTAGTGAAAGGCCAGGCCATTGCCGACTTCCTCGCTGAACATCCGATACCTGCCGATTCTCCTCTGAATTGCGATCTTCCAGACGAACATGCGTTTGACACGATCGACGGTGGTGATACCCGATGGGAGCTTTATTTCGATGGAGCATCTTCCATGAAGAGGCGCAAACAAAGTACGCCCATAATCAAATCAGGGGTAGGCCTCATTTTCGTGACTCCACAAGGAGGGATAATGCGCTTTGCTTTCTCCTTTACAGAACCGAGGACAAACAATGAAGCCGAATACGAAGCTTTGATAGCAGGCCTCGAGATCGCCATCGATATAGGAATTGAAAACCTCCTCATATACGGAGACTCCCAACTGGTCGTCAGTCAAGTAAATGGCGACTACCAAACGTGCAAACCAGAATTGGTGAAGTACGGCGAAAATGTGCAACAACTATTGACCCAAATAACCTCCTACACTTTGGAAAACATACCGCATGCGGAAAACAGCAAAGCGGACGCATTAGCCAAGCTTGCTAAAGAACTGGCTGACGAGAATCTCGATGACGTCAGAATTTTGGTACAAAGCCGTCGGGTGCTTGCCCCAGCAGAAATATCTCCGGAAACATCCGAAGAAAAGGGAGCGACTGAGCAGACGACCCTACTAGTAAAAGACCGGGAAAAGGCTGAGAATTGGAGAGAAGTCTTTATAGACTACTTCAAATACCGTCGAACGCCCGAAGATGCGTCCTCAAGACATCAGCTTATGAAACGAGATCTGTCTTTCGCCTTCGTTAATGATACTCTATACAAGAGGTCATTTGATTCTTTGTGGTTGAGATGCCTGGGACCTGACGAGGCGAGAAGAGTCGTTCAGGAAGTTCACGACGGACTCTGCGGTTCTCACCAAGCTGGCCCAAAGATGAAGTTGAAGATTAAACGGATGTGCTACTATTGGCCCACGATGATTCAGGACTGACTCGAATATGCGAAGCGATGCCACTCATGCCAAATCCATGGGGACTTCATCCACCGGCATCCAAATCCACTACATCCAACGGTGGCTAGCTGGCCATTCGAAATGTGGGGAACTGACATAGTCGGCCCCATCGAACCAGCATCGTCCAGAGGACACCGTTTCATCTTGGCAACGACTGACTACTTCTCCAAATGGGCAGAAGCAGTACCGTTGAGGGAAGTGAAGACGGAGAATATCCTCCATTTCTTCAAGACGCATGTCATTTATCGGTTTGGAACTCCGCGACGGATCATCTCCGATAACGGGCCAGCCTACAGAAGCCACAAGATCAGTCGCTTCGCGCAGCAGCATAATATAAACTGGAGATATTCCTCAGTTTATAATCCCCGAGCTAACGGTCTAGCTGAGGCTTTCAACAAGACCTTGACGAAGATCGTGAAGAAGACGGTGTCCCGAAATAAGAAGGACTGGCACGAGAGACTGCAAGAAGCTCTCTGGGCGTATCGAACTACGTTCAAGACGGCCACGAACACAACGCCGTACGCATTGGTCTTCGGTACAGAAGCAGTACTCCCTCTCGAAATAGAATTACCCTTTCTACGAGTATCAGTCCACTACGAGCTGACGGACAAAGAAAGTGCTCACCTTCGGCTTGAGGAGCTTGAGGCCCTTGATGAGACCCGGCTCATAGCGCAACAAAATCTAGAATCTTATAAAGCAAAGATGACGCGCTCATATGAAAGATTAACTAGGCCAAGGACATTCCGCCAAGTCGAACTCATACTAGTGGTCAAAAGGCCTATGATCCCAAATCGCGCCAAACGGGGAAAATTCGAGCCAAACTATGAAGGCCCGTACATCATAGACAAGGTCTACTAGGGTGGAGCTTATCTACTCATGGATATGCACGGTGAAAAGCCTTTCAGGCCAATAAACGGTCGCTTCCTAAAGAAATACTACGCCTAACGAGTCACAGCCTAGGTCAATGATAGATGACGACGACTATGTCCGCTCGCTATCTTCCTAAGCCCAAACTCTATAAGTAGTCGCCGGCCTTCTTTACCCCGGACCGAAACGTCCTTAAACTAACGATGGACCGAAACGTCCTTAAACTAATGACGGACCGAAACGTCCTTAAACTAATGATGGACCGCAATGTCCTAAAACTTGCAAATGACCGAAACGTCTTTAAAACTACTACCGCGGCATCCTCAGGCTGACGTGATAAAAATAAAAAAATAAAAAACGGTATGTCCATAAGCAAAATGGGCACGGATGAAAACCCGAAAGGGCTCCATGAGTAAAAACAGCAGGGTTACCGGCGAGTGTTCGTGAAAACCCGAAAGGGCGCGACCTCGTAAAAAAAAGAAAAATATATATATATAAATAATAAACGGTTTGTCCATAAGCAAATTGGGCACGGATGAAAACCCGAAAGGGCTCCGTGAGTAAAAACAGCAGGACTACCGACGAGTGTTTGTGAAAACCCGAAAGGGCGCAACCTCGTTGTAGGACAGTTACAGGGTCCTCTTGACCTTGTAAGGAGAAACCACCCACCCGCGTGAGATCCTTACGACTCACAAGGGAGCAACACACTTAGGGATCATCATGATTCCTAAGGAGAAAATACACTTACAAGATCCTCACGATTCGTAAGGAGAACTCTCTTATGGGACCCTCATGGCTCATAAGATTTGAAAGTCTTAAGTTATAGAGACCTAAACCTGTGCTTAAGCAACCCCCACAACTTCCGATATTGCCCTACAAGTGGTCCAATATTGGCCCTTGTATACAATCCACGGGCGCGAATAAACATTTCCCTAACCAAGTCCCATCCGTGACTAGGGATATGTTCGCATGATGAACAACCCTTGTAAATCCTCTCGACTTACAAGGAGAAAACCCTCTTGTAGGGTCCTTACGACTTACAGAGGAACATACACTTAGGAATCCTCACGATTCCTAAGGAGAAAATACACCTATAAGATCCCCATGACTTGTAGGGAGAAATACCTTTGTGAGACCCTTACGGCTCATGAAGTCAAAAGCCTTAGTCGACAGGACCCTAACCCTGTTCGCTAAGCCACCTTTGTTCGACATCGACAGAGGCAAATGATGATTTGCTCCTGGCTACATCCCAGTTGTAGCGGTGCTGATGCCGAAATCGGTGTTTAATTCCAGGCTTACAGCGAAAAGCCAGTAGGCCGCACATGCATACGAAATAGCCGAAATGATGGGGCAACTTGCAATAAAAAGCAGCAAGTAAAAACGTATGCATGCAAAATAGCCGAAATGATTGGACAACTCGCAATAAAAAGCAGCGAGTAAAAATAAAATAAACAGCGGAAATGATTGGGCAACTCGCAATAAAAAGCAGCGAGTAAAAATAAAACAAACAGCCGAAATGATTGGGCAACTCGCAATAAAAAGCAGCGAGTAAAAATAAAATAAACAGCCGAAATGATTGGGCACCGCGAAAAATAGCTGAAATGATTGGGCAATCGCGACTTTCGCGATATAAAGCTGAAATGATAGAGCATCACGGAAATAAAACAATAATATAAAAGAATGATGAAACTTTTGCCCTACAGGTGAGATCATATTGATCCCTGTATACAATCCAAGGGCACAAACAAAGAGGGAACCATACCTTCCCAACAGGCTCCGCCAGAGAGCGAAGCCAAATCTCGATGGTTCACCAACAACCTAGAGACAACTGTGATGTTCGTCTCGATACAGCAGACGCAGTGCCAACAAACGAAGCGAAGATCAAATTCCTAGCTTCACGGTTTTGACGGTAACTTATATAAAACCTGAAAGACCACCACAGATCAGTTCAACTTCCAGGGAAACCAGTGTCCTTGGCAAATACCTCAATTCAGGGAAACTAGCATCCTTAATGAGAGTACCCCGATTCGCGTCGGCCCGCAGAGAAACTAGCGTCTTTACAGGAACACCCCGATTCGTTTCAACCCCGAAGAAACCAGTTTCTTCGGCAAAATCCTTCGACTCAGGAAACCAGTGTCCTTGACGAGAACTCCTTGATCCGCGTTGATCCGCATAGAAACTAGCGTCTTTGCAGGAATACATCGATTCGTTTCAACCCCAAGAAAACTAGTGTCCTTGGCAGATAACTCAATTCAGGGAAACTAGCATCCTTGATGAGAGCTTCCTGATTCGCGTCGGCCCGCAGAGAAACCAGTGTCTCCGCAGGAACACCCCGATTCGTTTCAACTTCGAGGAAACCAGCGTCCTCGGCAAAATACCTCAATTCAGGGAAACCAGTGTCCTTGACGAGAGCCTCCTGATTCGCGTCGGCCAACAGAGAAACCAGTGTCTCCGCAGGAACACCCCGATTCGTTTCAACTTCGAGGAAACCAGCGTCCTCGGCAAAATACTTCGACTTAGGGAAACTAGTGTCCTTGACGAGAACTTCCTGATTCGCGTCGGCCCGCAGAGAAACCAGTGTCTCCGCAGGAATGCTCCGATTCGTTTCAACCCCGAAGAAACCAGTGTCTTCGGAAAAATCCTTCGACGCAGGGAAACCAGTGTCCTTGACGAGAGCCTCCTGATTCGTGTCGGCCCGCAGAGAAACCTGTGTCTCCGCAGGAATACTCCGATTCGTTTCAACCCTGAAGAAACCAGTGTCTTCGGAAAAATCCCTCAATTCAGGAAAACTAGCGTCCTTGATGAGAGCTTCCTGATTCGCGTCGGCCCGCAGAGAAACCAGTGTCTCCGCAAGAATACTCCGATTCGTTTCAACCTCGAGGAAACTAGCATCCTCGGCAAAATACTTCAACTCAGGGAAACCAGTGTCCCTGATGAGAGCTGCCCGATTCGTCTCGGCTCGTGAGGAAATTAGTGTCTTCGCGAGGACTTCCCGATTCGTCTCAACTTGCAAGATAAAGCCTTAGGCAGCAGGGATTAAAAAACTTGTTTCCTAAGCACTGGGACCCTGCAAGTCGGCCTAAAACGGTCTCTTGTATACTATCCACGGGTCTCACTCTCCAAAGTCGAATCTCGACAAGGAGGGAAACAACCGCTTACGGGTCCTCTCGACTCTTAAGATGGAAAATTCTCTTATAGGATCCTTACGACTTATAAGAGAAAACGCATTTAGGAATCCTCACGATTCCTAAGGAGAAAATCCACCTACGAGATCCTCTCGATCCGTAGGGAGAAAAGCCTCTATGAGACCCTCACGGCTCATAGAGTTGAAAAGTCTTAGGCAGCAGATCTGAACCTGCAGCCTAAGCCATCGATATCCCTTGAAGAAACCAAGATGCTTGCTCTATTATCTGTCAACCATGTTTATCAAGACAGCATGTTGATAATAAGAGAAAAGGAGAAAGCAAAAGAGCATACAAGACATTGCAAAAAAAAATATGTATCTTTATTTATAAATTCAATCGAGTACAAGGTGAATCTTACAAAAGAATAAAGAATGGATACATCTTATTCGAAAAAGAAAATTTTTACAAGTATATTGATACAAAGGCAACTACTGGGAAGGAAGCGTCTTAAATAGCCCTATCAGTTGTTCACGCACTTCCTTCCATGCCTTTTCCTGATCGGCCACCACCGCCAGTTCTGCTTCCACTTGAGCTCGCTGCTGCAAGAAGGATGCAAGCTGCTCCCTAGCGGCCTGCTGAGCTGCTTCGCGGCCTTGGGCGTCACGCTCGGTGGCATCAAGCTTCCGCTTCAAGTTTAGCCCATTTGAGATGCGTTCCAGGAGGCCCTCGAAGATAGCCTTCACCTGGGCAGCGTTCGCCTCAACCTCAGCGCGCAGACGAGCCGTCTCGTTTGAGGTCTCTTGGCATTCCCTTAGCCTTAAATCCGCTTCTTGTTCCAAGTGACGGAAATAAGAAGCGCTTTGCTCGATCCACGCTGCTCTTTGATTGCCTGCGGCTAAGGTCTCGGAAGCAGGGCGCATAAACTCCGATTGATGCAGGCGGACCTCGATTTCCCTGCAGTGATTGACCCAAAGCTCGACGATGCCTCCATCATGAAAATTCAAAATCGCCGCCAACATTGGGTTAACCTCCGCAGCGAAATCCGCAGCAGATAGGAGAGCATCTGCGTCAAGCTCCTCAACTTATCTGCTCAGCATGCCCAAGCTCATTACGGCACCCTTTGAAGACGGACGTCTCAGGAAGGGGCCTACTGGCATTATAACGCGAGACCCAAAGGGCGCCGGGATCGGAACGACAGCTGAAAAAACAAAATACGATTAGATGACGGTTCAAGAAATACGAAAAAAGTCATCGATGCGATAGTTTACTATACCAGCTGCAGCAGGTGGCAAGGCCGGGAGGGCCGGTGGCGCGACCGATCTTTCATCCCCTCCTTCGATTTGTAGCACTGCAATCAGGATGAGGGAAAGTCAGAAATAATTCCATTACTGAAAAAAGAAAGATATCAATTGGAAACGATACTCACCAGCGCCACTGGAGGAAGAAGCGAGTTCAGATGGGAAGGAGAAGTGCGGGTGAAACACCTGATAGAGATGGTCAAAAAGCACTCCTGAAAAGACGAAATAGTACGACATTAGTACATAAGTTATGCGGCTGAAAGATAAAACTAATGGGTTGCAAATCCATACCTCCCAACATCTGCGATGGTACAAGGGAAGGCTGAGAGGTGGCCACCGCCAAGGCAGTAGCTGATGGCGCTCCCTCGAGCAATGGAGCATCGACAATGGCCGCACCTGCGTTTAAAAAACAAAGATAAACTTGTCAGAAAGGATTGCAAGATATAAAAAGGGACAGTAACTCGAAATTTACCTGATGAACTGTTAGTTATATGTATGCCCTAGAGGCCATTACTGTACATGGGATGTATATTGTAGTGGATGCTGGGACATATATAGGGAGGACTTTCTTGCTCGACATGATAGTATGCTATCTGGTTACCCTTTACCTTAACGTGTATACTGATTGTCTCTCTGTTACATGTTGGTAAAGCCCTTAGGATATGTACTTGACTACCTGGACTATGATGCGGATCATACTAGTGGGGACATGGTAGTCCATAAGTACATCCTTCAAAGTCCCTAGTCGTGGGTGTATCGAGACGGGGCATCGATATACCAGAGTAGACTAGCGTATACCTTCTCGACCCATACAGATGGGCGATGGATGATCCCATATCCATTGGTGTTTGACATCAGAGATGATATACGGGTGCTCAGTAGAGACTGGGTACACTGGACGGACTCGCCGAGAACTCCCAGATGGTATTATACCTCACGTCAGATGGCAGTTCTCTGGTGACACTGGTACAGAGTAGTCTGTTGACCCGAGATCGTCATAGAGTCTTGTGTGGTTCCCACTGTGCTTTGATTTCCATCTTACCACGTCCAAGAGGGCGTGCAAAACGGTGGTTTTTGGGTACAGTCCCGAGTCACATGGAGGCAATGAGCGATAGGAGGGGATTCGTCTCTCCCGGTATAGGGGGTTGATGTTGCGCTGTGTTCGATTGGCTATAACAGGAAATCCCTGGCCAGGGTTGCTGAGATTTACTGGTAAGTGTTACCAGTAGTTTCTCGAATAGTTATAGACCTCATATCGATACGACTTATTGAGCTATTGGGGTCTGACGTTTACCACCCCTAGGCGAGATATGCGACATATCAGACGATCAGACCGGATTGTACGGTAGTGTTACTGGTTGGATTCACTGGAGTGTGAGCGGGCTTGCTCGTCGATCTTCAGATCGCTCAATACCCGGGTGGTCGTTATGTTTAGCAGACCGCTTGCGGCTTGTGGGTGTTTGATATGATCATCACCTGCTGCCGGCGTATTGACGAGTCTTTAGAGTCCTACACAGAGGTTTCCTGGCTCAAGCGAAACGAAATAGGAGCGCATATGAGATATGTGCGGGACCGAGAATAATGCGTGTATGTGATGCCGCATTCCATTCTCGCGATGAATGTATCGGAAAGGTTGTATGCGATATAACCTAGTTATCGATTCAAGCGTTGATTCGATAAGCCGATACATTGAATACTAGTCGGTTGTGTGCGACATGACCGGATCATTGAATCAAGTGTTGATTTAATGATTTAATGTATAATTATATATTTGATATATTACTTTGCATTAACTAGTATTGGTTCACTTTAAATGGATTTTCTCACTCGGGTGTGCGCATTACATATGCGATATGATTTTGTGCATTTGATTGTATCATGTTTGATGATACATGATTACTTGGTTAAGTGCAAAGAATTAAACCATGGTTAAAAGAATGGTTAGGGTTTCATTTCCTTTATTTATTCATTTATTTATTTGTTTATTCATTTTGGAAAAGAGGAGAAAAGAATGGTGGCTTAATTTGGAGTTTAGTTGAAGCTTCATGAATCTTTGATCAAGTCAACCATTCTTATCTCATCCTTAACCCTAACCATTCCCACTAACCATGATTCATTCTCTACACTTAACTCTAGTTAACATTATGATAAGTTTTGATTTTTCTATTGTTTTTAATTAACTTATCATAATATTCTTCTTCATCTTCTTCATTCTTCAAGTGAAGAAAACCAAGCTCCATCAATGGTGATTGTTGGAAAAGAGTGAGAAATCCAAAACTAAAGTCTACCCACTTCCTATTTCTTCATCCTCTACCTCTTGCCAAGTAGTAGAGTGTGTTTACTTCACAAGTTTCTTGACTTGGTGAAGTTGTGAGCTTGATCTAGCGATGCCTCGACGTAGATCATCTTCGGCATGGACATCGACGACCTAGCTCCCTTTTTCTCCGACGAAGCCGACTCTAGAGCCCGGATTTGATTTGGACAGCGGAGAGGACCTCGTTGCGGAGCTATGGAGGTGGAGCACCGGATCTACAAAGGTTGTATTTCCGTTAAACTTTTAGTTAAGTGTTAACTAGTTACTTTTTCGCCTAGTTTTTTAGCCAACGATCCGTCTTTTAGGGTTTGTAGGCACCGTAAAATTTTAATATGGCATGTTCGATGCCTTGTGAGACCTCCTTGGGGTGCCTAGGAACCCTACAGTGGTATCAGAGCCTAGCTAGAGCCTTAGGCGAAGTCTAGACGGAATTTGAAGTCCGAACGAACCCGAAACCCCGAATCAAACTTGCTCTCTGTCCAGATTTTAAAAATGTGGATTTTTCAAGATTAAAAATATCCAGAAAATCAAGAAGGGTTTATTATGAAATACTGTGCAAAACGGAGCTGTAACTCCGTCATGACGGCGCGGAACCGCGGCCTAAGCCCACGTGGCGCGGCGGTTCCGCGGCGAGACTGTAGATTTATTGACTTTTCTTTGCACAGTAATTCCTATTTTCTGGAGTTGGATTTTCTGGGAATTTTTAATATTTATTCAAGAGTTGAATTTTCTGGGTTGTTTTGGGGATTCGAATGTTCAATCGGATTATCAAATTTTGTCTATTTGGCTTTCCGGATAAATTTTAGAATATGTTAAAAAGTTCGACCGGATATAAATACCCAATTTTTCCCCTGTCGGGAAATTTCCAAGTGTTGGATTTTCCGTAGTTTAACGACGTTCTAAGTAGTGCAAGTAACACGATGGTCCCTCTAGAAGACAACAAACCTTAACTCGATTATGTGACCGTCTTGAACTGCCCTTTGAACCTTCGGGTTTGGGGCAGTACGGCGTGCTACATGTGAGGCGTTGGCTTGACCCTTCTATGGCTGGACCGTTGGTACTGAGGCACGAACGGAATGTTGTTAGACTTGTTTCATGTGTTGATCTGTATCGGGAAAACTTGGGTGTTCGATTGTTCGATCGGAAAGTTTAACATTTTCTAATTATCTGGAATGGGATACAATAATTGGAATTCACAAGAAGTTATGAGATAACTGAATGAATGTTATAAACATAGCAGTTTAGTCTCACTTGATCGGTTGCCACGGAATTTTGATGCGATCAAAAGTCCGTCGCAATCACGTAGCGTACGCGGATACTCGCCGGGTAAACTTAATAGACAGCCTCACTCCATAGCCCCGACCAAGTGACTGTAGGAGAACCCCGTCGCCGATAGCATCCGTTCGGATGCTCGCGGTAGCGGTGTTCCGCCTTGGTGCACTTCGTCGACGGTATCAGGGGTGCAGCCGTCTACTGAAGTTGGCGACGAGCATTCGATCAGGATGTCGGGAATCTTGTTGAATTGCCCGACTAGATATTGAAAAGTGTTTTCGATTATGAGACTAAAATGCGGGGTTTATAATTGTTAGGCATGCGATGTCTAAGAAATTCATTTGGTCAGGCATGCGATGTCTGAGGTGGTTGCGGATTCCAACTGTTGTAGTTTTACACTTTCTTTTCTGTGACCGTAAGTGTAATATGTGATATCGCCGGTTTCGTTGCTATATGTCAACGACAATTGGGATGGACATATTTACTTACGTTGATGACATGTGATGTTATGTGTTGCTGGATATGTTATATTGGATCGTCGTGTTTGAATAGCCGGGGGTTTTTATGTGAGATGAGTGTTTTTCATTTTCATTCATGTAAAAACTTGTATGTAATATTCTTTTATTGGGGCACTTCCAGGTTGCGGAAGTTGTCACCGTTGATATATATTATTTACTTTTCCGCACTAGGATAGACCCAAGGAGGAGGGCACAAGTAACCGGGTTCTGGAGTCCAGTGGGAGACCATCTCGAGGAGTCGAGTCCGGGTCTCCTAACTCTAGAATTGGTAGGGTTGCTTGCCGCTCTCGTAGGGGTCTAGGGGTGTGGGTTTGGCTATTCATCACGACCGTGGAATCCGTGTTTTATACTGGCTCGTATTGAAAACACGGACGTCCTAGTATATCCAATATTTCATATGTTTCTTCTGCTGCGATATCTATGATGTGATCATGAGATGTTCTGTGATAGATACAGTATATAGTATATATGATATATTATATAGATGTTATTTATGTTTTACACCCGCGCTAGCCCTGCCCCGCTCTGCCGTTAGTTACCTAACCTAACGGTGCATGAGGGGACATCGAGGCGAATGCGGATGGCATAAGTGTACGTCGTATTTATCTGTGATGTTTAGGTAATTAAATGATGGGACTTCATTAATGAGATTAATGAAATAAAAAGAAACCTAAGATGTTGTAGAATCGAATTTCAAAAATAAAACAGGTAGCTACAGTTCTTGCTTTGCACAGAGGTATATGTGATATATCCTGCACCTTATTCGATGAGGAAAGGACCGAGATCCCTTCACCGGGAGTGACTCCTTTAGCAATAACTGGCAGATGCTACACACTCGGTTTGTCTTTTGATTGCTTTTAAGAGTTTTTGCTTTGCACAGTGATATATATGATATATCCCGCACCTCATTCGACGAGGAAAGGACCGACGATCCCTTCACCGGGAGTGACTCCTTTAGCAAAACTAGAAAAGCCTAAAAAACACTCCATTTCAAAATCATTCGATCCTACAACGATATCAAGTTCATTACGCAATAGGTTTTCAGAAAAACCTGTCGTAGCCCTCCGTCATTTCAGATAAGTTGTATATAGTATTCGTGCTGCATTTGTTGGCTTTCGTCAAGGTGCAGTGTGCGGTAGCTATATGCTGCTTATCTGCCAGCATACGATGCGATTGGATTAGGGTAGTCGTGCGGCTTTGTTGGCTTTCGTCAAGGGTCGTGCGGGTGGGTTTAATTCGATCAAGAAATGTACGGGTTGAACTTGACTAGCGGGCTATGGTTTGTTGGCTTTCGTCAAGGTCATAGCACGTTAGGGGCAAAATATTATCGGGAATTTCAAGTGTTGAAATTTGCAATGAGATTGCATACCTTCTATGAGATAGTTGGATCCCGATACCCGCTGCGAGTAAGAGTTACTCCTGGGAGAGTTTTATACATTACAATTAGCCGATCAAGTAGGTGTCTAGAAAGGTGTCAACGGGGTTACGCCTCTGGGAAAACGAGGTTTACATTAATTAGGTTCGTGCGAAAGCACGGGGGACCTCCCTCAAAGTACCGACACTGGCCTGGCTGAAAGATTGGCGAACTTGTAGTGTGTAATTAATCCCGGCTAGTCTTTCCTTTTAGGGTTTGAAGGAAGATTTGATAAAAAGCAGTGGGAGCCATCCTGATTAGATAAAGGCACGATACATCGCTACTTAAGATGCTACCAAAGAGGCAGTCTGGGTGTATATTGGTTCATGAGATGAACTACGTTCCAACCATTGTGAGACAATGGAGTTGTGGCTTATGCCAAGGAACGTCCGTCCCATCAGTGATCCAGACATATTCTAAGGCAGTATCACCTTATCATGGAGATAGTTGATCTCCAGGGTGATCGAGGTTTGGAGAGTAGACTCAGAGGACAACACAGCGGATCCACTCACAAAGGCCTGTTCCCAGAGAGAGACTTTTATGGGATGGTTGAGTATGAGATACTACAACCACTGCTATCAGATGGCCCTAGTGCAAGTGGGAGATTGTTAGTTATATGTATGCCCTAGAGGCCATTACTGTACATGGGATGTATATTGTAGTGGATGCTGGGACATATATAGGGAGGACTTTCTTGCTCAACATGATAGTATGCTATCTGGTTACCCTTTACCTTAACGTGTATACTGATTGTCTCTCTGTTACATGTTGGTAAAGCCCTTAGGATATGTACTTGACTACCTGGACTATGATGCGGATCATACTAGTGGGGACATGGTAGTCCATAAGTACATCCTTCAAAGTCCCTAGTCGTGGGTGTATCGAGACGGGGCATCGATATACCAGAGTAGACTAGCGTATACCTTCTCGACCCATACAGATGGGCGATGGATGATCCCATATCCATTGGTGTTTGACATCAGAGATGATATACGGGTGCTCAGTAGAGACTGGGTACACTGGACGGACTCGCCGAGAACTCCCAGATGGTATTATACCTCACGTCAGATGGCAGTTCTCTGGTGACACTGGTACAGAGTAGTCTGTTGACCCGAGATCGTCATAGAGTCTTGTGTGGTTCCCACTGTGCTTTGATTTCCATCTTACCACGTCCAAGAGGGCGTGCAAAACGGTGGTTTTTGGGTACAGTCCTGAGTCACATGGAGGCAATGAGCGATAGGAGGGGATTCGTCTCTCCCGGTATAGGGGGTTGATGTTGCGCTGTGTTCGATTGGCTATAACAGGAAATCCCTGGCCAGGGTTGCTGAGATTTACTGGTAAGTGTTACCAGTAGTTTCTCGAATAGTTATAGACCTCATATCGATACGACTTATTGAGCTATTGGGGTCTGACGTTTACCACCCCTAGGCGAGATATGCGACATATCAGACGATCAGACCGGATTGTACGGTAGTGTTACTGGTTGGATTCACTGGAGTGTGAGCGGGCTTGCTCGTCGATCTTCAGATCGCTCAATACCCGGGTGGCCGTTATGTTTAGCAGACCGCTTGCGGCTTGTGGGTGTTTGATATGATCATCACCTGCTGCCGGCGTATTGACGAGTCTTTAGAGTCCTACACAGAGGTTTCCTGGCTCAAGCGAAACGAAATAGGAGCGCATATGAGATATGTGCGGGACCGAGAATAATGCGTGTATGTGATGCCGCATTCCATTCTCGCGATGAATGTATCGGAAAGGTTGTATGCGATATAACCTAGTTATCGATTCAAGCGTTGATTCGATAAGCCGATACATTGAATACTAGTCGGTTGTGTGCGACATGACCGGATCATTGAATCAAGTGTTGATTTAATGATTTAATGTATAATTATATATTTGATATATTACTTTGCATTAACTAGTATTGGTTCACTTTAAATGGATTTTCTCACTCGGGTGTGCGCATTACATATGCGATATGATTTTGTGCATTTGATTGTATCATGTTTGATGATACATGATTACTTGGTTAAGTGCAAAGAATTAAACCATGGTTAAAAGAATGGTTAGGGTTTCATTTCCTTTATTTATTCATTTATTTATTTGTTTATTCATTTTGGAAAAGAGGAGAAAAGAATGGTGGCTTAATTTGGAGTTTAGTTGAAGCTTCATGAATCTTTGATCAAGTCAACCATTCTTATCTCATCCTTAACCCTAACCATTCCCACTAACCATGATTCATTCTCTACACTTAACTCTAGTTAACATTATGATAAGTTTTGATTTTTCTATTGTTTTTAATTAACTTATCATAATATTCTTCTTCATCTTCTTCATTCTTCAAGTGAAGAAAACCAAGCTCCATCAATGGTGATTGTTGGAAAAGAGTGAGAAATCCAAAACTAAAGTCTACCCACTTCCTATTTCTTCATCCTCTACCTCTTGCCAAGTAGTAGAGTGTGTTTACTTCACAAGTTTCTTGACTTGGTGAAGTTGTGAGCTTGATCTAGCGATGCCTCGACGTAGATCATCTTCGGCATGGACATCGACGACCTAGCTCCCTTTTTCTCCGACGAAGCCGACTCTAGAGCCCGGATTTGATTTGGACAGCGGAGAGGACCTCGTTGCGGAGCTATGGAGGTGGAGCACCGGATCTACAAAGGTTGTATTTCCGTTAAACTTTTAGTTAAGTGTTAACTAGTTACTTTTTCGCCTAGTTTTCTAGCCAACGATCCGTCTTTTAGGGTTTGTAGGCACCGTAAAATTTTAATATGGCATGTTCGATGCCTTGTGAGACCTCTTTGGGGTGCCTAGGAACCTTACATGAACCGCCAGCCGAAACGGAGGCGTCTCCCTCCTCCATCGATATGAGTCCACCTCCCATGGCCTCATCACCGGACTCGACAGGGGCTGTCGTCGTACTCGCCCAATCAGGAGACGGCGGAGGACCGTAGACGGGGAGAGAAATAATTAGAGCATTGCCAGACTCTTGAGAAAGAGCGGCTGGCTTTTCCCCAAGAGTCGTGCTCATCTCACCCGCTACTTCTTCGGGCTCGGCGGTCACCATTGTCTTGTCCGCCATTACCATTGGGTCACCAGTCTCAGGCGCTCCGCCCGCCGCTGCCCCAGGATCAGTTATAGCGGTCGTCTCATTTGCCGCCACCTCAGGCTCGGCATCAACGACCATCTCTGGTGCAGCTCCCTCAGCCCCCAGCTCAGGCTTAGCAACCCCGGCGACGTTGCCCACCGTCGGCTCGAGTTCGGTCGATGCCTCTTCCTCTGTCCCCTTGGGTTCGACAGTCTCCGCCTCCCCTTCGGTTGGACTTGGCCCTACAGGACAAGATATATAAGAACCGACAAGTTTACAATCCTTACAAACAAATCTTGAAAGATACATTACCTGAGGTGGACTTATCATTGGCCCCGCGAGCTGCACGCGCCACCTGTCTGCGAGCTGTGGACAAGGCGACCGGAGGCTCTTCTGAGGGAGTATCAGCACGAGGGATGGTGCTTAGGCCAGCTCCCACGGCCAAAGCAACCTTGCGTGCCTTCGCCTCGTGCCTTAGCCGCTTTCTCTCCTCCCGAGCTGTTGAGACAGACCTCTTCAAAGCCTCCTTCATTGAGAAGTTCTCGTCCGTGAACAGGGATGCCTCCAAATCCTTCAAGGCATCCCTCGTCGACTTGTCGAGTTGAGGCTCTCGCGGCAGCTCCGAAGAGACTGGGACTTCAGTAGCGGGCCCGGGGAGAGTCCCCGCATCAGCTGGTGCAGCCCCTGCAAAGAAACAAAGGAAGAAGGTTAGGCTGGCCATCAGAAAAGAGGATAAAAACTTAATAAGTCGATACATACCAACGCCCGACAGAGCGCGCTTCTTTTCCTCCTCCTGGAAGGTTTTTAGAGAGGCAGCGATGGCTTCTTCAGTAGTGACACCTGTTAAAAAAGGGAAAAGTATTAGTCAAAGATAATGATAAAGATGCGATGAAATAACAAAGAGTGCAGCTAATGATTACCTGCACGAGCGAGTTTATCCAACCATGCTTCGAGCCTGGCTGATCGCTCAGAAGCCGCAATGGCGGCCGCCAGATCGGTGTCTGCTGGATCTACCGAGAGGCCCTTATTGTTGCCGTACTCGCTTATACCTTCGGTAAGAGGGGCCTCATGCTCTAAACCAAGGATAACATCGAGAGAGAGGAGAGATTTCTTCTTCCTCTTCTGCCCGCCAGCCCTAGGTGCACCTGAGATCGACTTGCGCTTTGCAGGCACCTTAGGGCGGTGGGTCCCAATATCCTTTCCCACGCCGGACTCCGGCGAGACCACATTCACCGGCTCCATTGGAGCACGAGGCGCGGGTGGCACGTCCGTGGTAGCACGATGTAATCCGCGTTGAGAACTCAGCACACGCGGTGGTTCGGCTTCAGCATCTTTCAGCGGAGGGACTACGGAGGTCCTTGGCACCAGAAGAGCTTTACGGTCGCTGCCAGGAGGCACACCCTTACGGTCGACCAACAAGCGCTTTTCTTCCTTTATAACGGCGCCCGTCGAATGCTGGTACCACGCTGTATACGTATTAAGGATTCGTGGGGCACAAGCCGGCTCGTTGATAAAAAATGAGAACCCGTATTCAGACGCATGAAGTGATGCAGCGCGCTCCGCATCCCTTCTTCAGTGACAGCAGGGTCCAGCAAGAAAGCCTCCAACGACACCCCTTGATTGTAGCTCAGTTGTTGGGCAAAACAATGAGGGTTGTATCTCATGAAAAATGCCGCATCATTTTGCCTAAACACCAAGAAACCCGGTCTGATGGAATATAGATGCAAGGTCTCCCGGGCTGTCAGAACTGAGGCCCCATCTTTGAAAATGTCTTGCAATGACCGCACTGTAGTAGTAGACGCCTTTCCAATTGTCAGCACTTTGTCAGTAAAAGACATCCCGTCTCTGACTGTATGGGGACAAAGGAGCAAACCTTTGGCATTCCGTGGCGACGGAGTCACAATTGAGGCGCCGATCAACCGCATGATTCGAAGGAAGCTGCATCTGTCATAGAACGAAGGCCTTTTGTGCATACCGAAGACGCCCAGTGTATGAAGCTCAAGCCATGATATGAAGTAATGCATCGGGAAGATCACGTCACAGTACTCCAGGTTCAATAGCATCCGCCGCTTGACTAAGGCCGTGATACAGGTGTGCCAAGCCGGCGATCCCGACGGCCACTTTTACCCCAATGGTCATCCGGTGAGCTGGGTAAACGACAGAGGGCCTCATACGGCGAGAATGCATCGGGAGCGCAAACCAACTCAGCCATAGCCCAAGAAATCCTAAGAAGAACGCTTCCTCGTCCATCCCAGGGGCTGCAACCTCCGCAAAAGAGACCACCGGGGAGTTAGGAAGGAAAAAACCCTTTTGATCTACCTCCTTCACTGGAAGGTTGTCCAAACCTAAACCAAAAGGGTCATCAAGCATGGCGAACTTAACAGCTTCTGCCGGGAGGACGTTTGGATGAAGGAATCGAGCGATGAAATCCTCGAAACTGACCCCGCGGCTCCCACATTCAATAAAAAGGGCCTCGTAGATGTTCAACACTTTGATCAAACTTAGAAACTGATGTTGAACAGCATTCTCCGGAGTGAGGCCCATTATTGCTGGCTTAGCATCGAAGACATATTCGTCTGTAGGAAGGAGCTCCTCATAGTGCTCCCTTATGACCGGTAAGCCGGAAACCTCTGTGAACTCCTCTAAAGAAATCGACACTTCCCGGTCCAGTGTGAGGAAAGTGTGAGTAGGGATGTTCCATTGCTCCAAAAAGGCCTTAACCCACCAGGTGGGAAGCGTGGGATATTAGAAGAGGGAAACGTAAACAGCAGTGTACAACCCGAGCCTCATCAACCGCGACTTCTTCGCTGACAAAATGTAGCGAGCCCATGGCAGATAACCGATCAGATGACGGGGGATCAGACCTATATTATATGATTGCCCCCAGGGTCACGCCTCGCCTTGACAAATACGGCGTCCCAAGATATCCAAAACCATAGGAGGCTGAACCGGAATCGCATCTATAGCGGGATGAAGAAGGCCCTTTGAAGTCCAATCGACCATCTCCACGGCATACTTCACCGGGGGTAGGTCGGCATAATGGATCGCCATGATAGGCTCTAATGGTACTGCACATGAAAAGCTCTGTCGACCCCTAATAATCTGATTGTACCACGACCCCCAAAGGTGAAGATTCTTATAGTCCGGATCGTAGTCCCTGATCATAGCTAGGACCTCCCGGTCTACGGGCGCTCCGGGGAATCCTCCTTCCGAACGAACAAATGGGAACGAGGTATCGAAAGACATGTTTCCTGCGGAAGAACGAAAAAATTTTAGCCGTCAGTGTTGTGATTCCAACGCTTGGCGTTTCAAAAATTTTACCACACTGCAATGCAGTGGGTAGGGGACCAAATGGGGACCCACAAAATCTGGATGACAGTGCACCAGTTAATAAGACAGCCCCATTATTGGATGAGACTGTCAATTAATGAAGAGATCCCCAAGAGAATATTCTCATTAATAAAAAATCCCTAGAGACAAGGAGAAAATCTCCTTTTTCAGAGCAAAGCTCTGTCACAGAGTGACATTTGTCAAACTCTGGTCTCAAGGGAATAAAATTTCCTAAAAAAGAGGCTAGCTCTGT
Organism: Agapanthus africanus; assembly: GCA_030015575.1. Classification (NCBI taxonomy): domain Eukaryota; kingdom Viridiplantae; phylum Streptophyta; class Magnoliopsida; order Asparagales; family Amaryllidaceae; genus Agapanthus; species Agapanthus africanus. The sequence goes on along the minus strand of JASDDO010000024.1, from coordinate 542,842,861 downwards.
AATAATGATGGAAAGATCCATCAAAAGAAAATTTTAACTCCCAATGATTAAAAATTTGGGGTCTTAAAAAAAATCCATGAAAACTTATAAAAGCTCTCCATTTTTGGATCAAAAAAGATCTACATTTGATCCATGAGCAAAGCTCTGTTCATGGGTTAAAACCCATGAAAAAGATCTCTGTAGATCTATAGATTTTTGAGAGCAAGGCTCTGTTGATGAAACCCCAAAGGGGTTTCCTTTAGATCAAAGATCTATGAGAGCAAGGCTCTGTTAATTAAATTAAATTAAATTAAATTTAATTTAAATTTTACCTAAGATGATTCTAGTTCTTGGGAAGAAACGAGAGCAAGGCTCTAAAATTCTTAAACAAGAGCAAGACTCTGAAAACTCAAGATTCTTGAAATGGTAAAACATTTACTAAGGACCAAGGGTCCTATTTATTGGCGCTTGCGCCCCTTCAACTCACCCGTTGATCCAACGGCCAAGATCTTGCCACCGCTGCACTCACGTGCGCGCTACGTGAGCGCAACGGTAGGGGGGCATTTGTTCCCCCCAATCAGAGCAAAGCCCTGTTTGAATTTCAAAAATTCAAAAATTGAAGCAACTCTTCGCGCAACGCGCCACGTGTCAGAAGTTGATACGTCAGCGCAGCGCCCAAGGCAGCGCGCCCAATCAGAGCAAGGCTCTATTTAAAACAAAAATTAAAGGAAGCAATGCTTCAGTTGTGCAAGCGTTGCGCTGCGCGACACGTGTCAGCGCAGTTGTGCAAGCGCTGCGCTGCGCGACACTTGTCAGCGCAGTTGCGCAAGTGCAATTGCGCAAGCGCTGCGCTGCGCGACACGTGTCAGCGCAGTTGCGCAAGTGCAATTGCGCAAGCGCTGCGCTGCGCGACACGTGTCAGCGCAGTTGCGCTGCGCTCTGCGCTGTGCGACATGTGGCAGCGCAGTTGCGCTGCGCTGTGCGCTACGCGACACGTGTCAAGCGCTGGGGCGTTTGCGCCAAACAGAATTAAAATTCCAGAAAGATCTTTCTGTTCTTATTAAAACAAGAAGATTGTCTTCTGTAAAACAGAAGCCCTTGGATCAAAGATCCAACGGTGGGGAAAATTCCCCAAATCACTCAGAGAAAGATCTCTTTAACAAATTTAACAAATTAATGAGCACTATATAAAGGCCCCTAGACCCCAATTCAAAAATCATCAAGATCAAAAACAACACAGAGAATAGAGAGAACTCTGAAGAATTGTGAGAAGAACTCAAGAAGAAGAAAAAAAAGGTAAAAAACCTTTATAAAAAAAAGAAGAATTTCTTCTGAATAGATCATTGATCTAAGAACAAGATCAATGATCTTCAATAAAAAATAAATAAAAACAGTGCCTTGCACTTTTTTATGAACCGTTGGTTCTGGAATCTTAAAGATTCCTCTCTTAAATCCAAAATTGGATTAAGTTATTAAAACAGTGCCTTGCACTTGCAGATCTGCACTATTGCGCTCTTGGGTTGGCGCAAGCCACCAGAAAGCGCCACGTGTCAGTAATATAACCACTTGCGCTATACGCTTTCAAGATAGAGCATTGCTCTCTGATATTGGCGCAACTCATCAGAGCGCGGCACGTGTCAGCGGCGCAACAACGCGGCGCACTGAGGCAGCGCACTGCGCCAACTGCGCTTGCGCTCACCAGAGTGTGACACGTGTCATCTTGGCATCTTCGGATACATGGTGCCATAAATCAACTTGGCATCTTCGGAGAGGTAGACGGATAAAACCAATTACCATCTGCCCCGAATTTCAGGCAAGACAGTCTATGTCTTGGCCGTCGTTCAGAGGGGAACAAAGCCGTCTGCGGTACTAGCTGGACTTAACGGCTACCCAGGTATTGAGCGAATAGAAGATCAACAACCAAGCTTGTTAAAACTCCTATAAATCCTATAAGTAACACTACCGTACAGTCCGGTCTCTTCGTCTGATATGTCGCATATCGAGGCTAGGGGTGGTAAACGTCAGACCCCAATAACTTGATAAGTTATGCTGATATGAGGCTCATAACGGGTCGAGAACTACTGATAACACTTACCAGTAAATCTCATCAACAGCCCTAGCCAGGGACTTCCTGTTATAGCCAATCGAGCATGCGCAACATCAACTCCCAATACCGAGAGAGATGAAACCCCTCTTATCGCTCATTGCCTCAATGTTACTCGGGACTGTACCCAAAATCCACCTATTTGCACGACTCCTTTGAGCCGTGGTAGTGAGGAAATCAAAGCACAGTGGGGACCACACAAGACTCTATGACTAACTTGGGTCTACAGACTACCATGTACCAGTGCCACCAGAGAAATGCTATCTGACGTTGGGTATAATACCATCTAGGAGTTCTCGGCGAGTCCTGTTCGGTGTACCCATTCTCCAATGAGCACCTATGTACAATATTTGATGTCAAACACCAATGGATGCGGGATCATCCATCGCCCCATACAAGGTCAAGAAACGTACACACTAGTCTACTTTGGAATATCGATGCCCTGTCTCGATACTCCCTCGACTAGGAACAAATAAAGGATGTGCTAACAGACTACCCAAGCCCCACTAGTATGATCTACATCATAGTCCTGGTAGTCAAGCCAACATCCAAAGGGCTTTATCAATACGTATCACAGAGAGATAGTTTAATAATACTAGTATACATGTTAAGATAAAGAGCAACCAGATAGCATACTATCATGACGAGCAAGAAAGTCCTCTCTATATATGTCCAAGCATCCACTATAATATACAATCATGTAAAATAATGGCCTCTAGGGCATACATATAATTGACACGATCTCTAACACGCTAGGCCCAATATAGCTAGTAGTGGATAGGCCAAGCAAGGAAACCCATCGCACAATGCACATTCTTGGAGGAGGGTCTAACTAACCATGGGACCCATGTCTTTATCATTGTAGGGGTGGGCATGTTCATAAAAGATTTGCTATCGACACCATTATATGAGTTTAAAATAGGGTTTTGAAATAGAAACGGATCGTGTAGCTAAATTACCCCTATTGTAAGTGCATGTTGCATGCTCCCACAACTCTTGTGAGGCGGCGGAAGTGATAAACGAAAATTTTCTTTGCATACAACACACACTTTCAAAAGATCTTGTCTAAACCATAACTAGAAAACCCTAACTAGAGATTTTATCTACTATGTTAGGGATTATACCTTGATGATCCGGTCCTTCGGGTCTTCTTTGATGATCTCCTTGGCTCCTTGGATGTTGTCGGTGTGCTCGATCTCCGGCCACCCCAAGACTTAGATGATCCACACGAGAGTTGTCATGCAAGCTAAAACCCTTCTCAAGAGCTAAACCTAAAGATCAAGTTTGCTAAACATGGTCACTAGGATGATGTAGAGATTAGTGTATTGGATTATCTTTGATCCTTGGCTTTTGATTCACATCTCATGTGATTGTTAAAGCAAGGAAGAAGAAGGAGGAGAGAAGAAGGAGAGAGAAAGAGTTTTGCATAATGAGAAAATTCAAGCATGAGAAAATGATATATTCAAATGGAAATTATTGAAGCATGGAATATAAAATTAGCACCATACTTCAATAGTAACTCTAAAAGATTAAAATATAAAATAACCCATTCTCATAACCATGCTTGGACTTTCTAATTTCTACCTCATTTATTTATTTTCATAAAATAAATAATGTATTATGAGGTGGCATCTTTTAGAAGGTATTCTTGTAACAATTACAAGAATACCCCTCCTCCGTATACCGTATACCGTATACCGTATACCCGTATCCGAATTCCGAAAAAATACGAATACCAATAATCCAATAATATGATACCGGTATCTGGCTTAAACCAAAGACTACCAGTATTATCGTTCCGATTATTATTCCAGCAACAATTACACGAACATAATCGAAACCCTGCAGCAACACCTTACGGCTGCCGTAACAACTTACGGCCTCTATATCTTTCGCCTGAACGAGGGAACCCTCTGTGTGGGACTCTAAAGACTTGACAGTACGCTGGCAGTGGGTTTAACCACAAGCATGTCAGCGGCACTAGCTTTGCGTAACGGCTACCCAGGTACATGACGAAATGGTGGCCGACGAGCGAACTCATCACAACCCCAACGAGCCTGCAAGCAACACTTACCGTACAGTCTGGTCTCTTCGTTTGATACGTCGCATATGAAGTCTAGGGGTGGTAAATGTCAGACCCCAGTAACTTTATAAGTCCTGCTGATTTATGGCTCATAACAGTTCGAGAAACTACTGATAACATTTATCAGTAAACCTCGAGAATCCTGGCCAGGGATTTAGGTGTTATAGCCAATCAAACATAGCGCGACATCAACTCCCTATACCAGGAGAGACAAAACCCTTCCTCTCGCTCACTATCTCCATGTGATTCAGGACTGTACCCAAAGTCCACCTGTTTGCACGACTCAATAGAATCGTGGTAGGGTGGAAATCAAAGTACAGTGGGAACCACACAAGACTCTATGACGATCTCGGGTCTACAGACTAACCTATACAAGTGTCGCTAGAGAACTGCTATCTGACAATTGGTATATATACCATCTTGGAGTTCTCAGCGAGTCCTGTTTGGTATACCCATTCTCCAATGAGCACCTGTGTATAACCTTTGATGTCAGACACTAATGGTTATGGAATCAACCATCGCCCCACAGGGTCAGGAAACGTACACACTAGTCTAACTTGGTAATACCGATGCCCTGTCTCGATATACCTTCGACTAGGAACTATTAAGGATATGCTTATAGACTATCCAGGCCCTACTAGTATGATCTCATCATAATCCTGGTAGTCAAGCATAATCCTAAGGGCTTCATCAACATGCATATAAAGATATGAAATATAACACAAGATGAAGACAAACCAGATAGCATACTATCATTTCGAGCAAAGATTGTTTCTATACATATACATGCCTAGTATCCTATACAATACATGCCTCTAGGGCATACATATCTAATAATCTCCCACTTGCACTAAGGCCTGTAGTTGATGCAATAAGTACCCACTGTCTTCACTAGAACCAGTTGCCGGCATACCGCATGCCCAACAGCTTTAACAGTTTCTCAAACTGGACTTGAGGGATGGCCTTGGTGAATGGATCTGCTGTGTTGTCTTTCATGTCTACTCTCCGTACCTCGATATCCGGCGATCCACTATCTCCCTGATGAGGTGATACCGCCTTAAGATATGTCTAAATTTCTGATGGGACCTTGTGTCACGACCCGAATATTTTGACTCGTGACCGGCACTTAACCACGCTACGTCTACAGGCGTAACGCGACTAAGTAAGCCGAACCCAGAAATCAAAACCATTTAAAAAAATTAGTGAGTGTTGAAAACATTTAGTAAAACATTTAGAAAACCTTAAATAATTCAATAAGTTCTTTTAAGGTTACTTAATCATTTAAATAATTTTGGCAGCATTTCCTTTGTAAAAGTAGCCCCGAGGCCAGGTATAAAAGAGGATATGAGTAAAAATGAGATATAATGAAACAAAACATTCCCAAACGGGAGCAATCACGTCCAACGGCGGAAACCATCATCACAAGAGTAATATACGCCGCCGTAGAGAAGAATGAACAATAAGTAAACATCAAAGAATATAAACTGCATATAAAAACAGTCGGCTCCCACGAGCTCGACACCAGAATACAAAATATACATCATCGTCCTCACACAGTATCTAAGTCCAGTACATATATGATAAATGGAGAGTACTAGATACAAAAAGGGATACAATAAAAGTAATCAGATACCACAACCCACCTAAATGAAAAACAGCTCTCGCCGCAACTGTAGTGGTATCTGTAGCCAAAAGATGCAAAAGACAGCCTACCGCGACAATGCTGAGGGCAACCTGTAAATACTGTGGCACAACGGGGGTGAGTTGCCAACTCGTGAATAGAGATAACATATAAAGGTAATCGCGAGCATGCACGTATTGCGCTACTCTAACAAATGCCAGCAGATGATATCAATGCGAAATAAGCAGTATGTGCAATAATCATGCAGATGCTCTGTCAGGTAAAATAACTACAGGATGAGATATATGGTAATCGATGCCGAGCATGGGATAAACAACATCTACACGGAATATCAACGTGGAAAACAATCGGTGCCCACAACTGTACCCAAATCCCAAATAACTCAGGCGCCGGCACACCCATCAGCCCTCAAATCCTGTAAATCTCTGAGAAATCACGAGTGCCCAACATCGGCACCCAAAATATCATAAAATACTCGTGTCCAGCATCGACACGCAAATCCTCATATATCGGGCTCCGTCAGTCCGGATCAGCCCACGGGCTCCGTCTGCGGTATCGGCCCTCGGCCCCGGCAGTACGGATCATCACGCATCCATCTCTCGACTCTGGTCAATATCCTCCGGATAACCGCCAGGTCCAACCAATCACCGGTAGGTACTCGCCACCCTGCCAGGCTCATCGTTTACTCCATGAAAAACATTTCTCGCCCCGGGGAACCATACCGGGTCCACCACGAACCCGCAAACGGATCATCCATCTCCTCGAATCGGGTTTCAAGCACACGTCTCAGCACCGAGAAAACGCGTAGTGGACGCACCAAAATATCATATCACGAGGAACCGGGTTTTCAAATAGTGCATCTTTTCTTAAAAATCCCACGGTCCTCAAAACCAGAAATCACATGAAAATCCAACACCAAGAAGTAAATCCAATGCGATGTGCTATGTACATCAATCCATGATATAGGTATAAGGGAAACCGCTTTTAAAATTAGTTTCCGTTTTTAAAGATATCATGCGGCTCCCAATTTCCATGAAAGTCATATCGAATCATATATGAAATGAACTACAGCAATATAATCATGGCAGTTCTACAGTGAGTGTGTCATGGCAATTACTAACGGTGTGTGTGTAGCATGCAGATTAGTGCTCGTGCAACATAAACCGTTAGTAATAGCGCGGTGTTCTATCAATCCTAAGCATATATATAGCAGGGAATGCAACATGCAATGACAGTCCATGAAGTAAATGCAACATATAATAATAAGGTCCTATCAGCCCTGACGCATAACGCCATGCGGGCGATATCCCCGTAGATGTGAAATCTACTCACCGAAGTCTCGTGCTAAGTGTAGCCGACGACTTGCTTGCCCTTCTTCGCAGCGTCCGTCTCACTCGCCTGCGAACCTAGAATCACATAACATATATCACACATAAGCTCAATTTCACAAAAACGTGATATTACGGTCCAACTAGACACCCGTGTCGCAAACCAATCGCGCGTGTGCGCGATACGCTAAAACGTGTGATCACGCGCCAGAAAATACCCTGACGCGTCGTGATACGCAAAAAACCCCAAACCCACACACGTATCACGCGTGTCGCGAAGGTTTAAAATACGAGAAATAGGTATTTAGTCCCAGATTTTTATACAGAACTTAAATCACAAAAATATGTATATCACAAAACTCCACATAGCAGCAGACACCCATAGGACCAAACCCCAACCCAAACCCTCCCCATCTGGACGCAAATTGCGGCCAGATAGAATATTTCGGCGGCCAATGTATGGAATTTGGGGGTCGATTTCTACCTGGGGGATCAGCACCTAACCAACATACTGCAGTCTTCTCAAAATTATTCTGAACTCACCGGGTCGATAGCAGTTTTCAGAAACTCAAATTTGCTTAAAAACGATGAATTTGCATCAAATAGGGATCTGGTGGTATTTTAGTGCAATTAGGGTTTAAGCTGGGTTAATATGGCCCTAACAACACTCTTACAACTTACTAATATCACAACACACATCACTTGGCCAAGGTTCTCACTAAACACCTCATATCGCACTAAATCGCACCAAAAACCACTAACTGAAGCAAAACTACACTAAACAAGTAAACTAGGGAGTAAGTTTAGGAAATATACCCCATACTCGACCCTAGGGAGCTGGAGGAAGAAGAAGAAGTGAAGGGAAGGGGCTGTAGTTGAAGCTGCTGATTTCACTGTTGCTGCTGCTGATTTCTGCTGCTGTGTGTTGCTGTGTTGCCGGCTGCTGCTGTGCTGCTTGCTTCTGCTACTGTGTGTGAAGAGGTAAGTTTGTGTGTTAGTGTGAGAGTGAGGTTTGAGATAAGAACAAAATGAAATGAGAGGAAAAATCATCACCCCAATGTCAACCCCCCCTCTCTCTCCTCATTAATTGCAAGCATGGCTTAAGCCATGATGCACTCTCTCTCTCTCTCACACCAAGTCAACACCCCAAGGAAATTCAAATTAAAGCAACTATTAAATTTTAATTAAACTTAATTAAAACCCAAAAGACTTAATCCCCATGATTAATCTACCATGGTCACTAATCATGGTAATAACTCATTTAAAAACCCTAGTTTACATGCACATGTGTGTGCAAGACTAGGAAAATTTTAAAAAAATATTTATTAAATTAGGAAAAATATTTGAAACACAATTTGGTAAACATTTTGTTAAAAACCCATTACTTAAATATAAATAGACACTAAACACATCCTAAGGTGTTACAATCTCTCCCCCTTAAAGAAATTCGTCCCCGAATTTCAAAATCTAACTACACGTACCTTCGAAAGGATGGGGATACCTCTTCTTCATCTCGTTTTCGGTCTCCCAAGTGACCTCCTCACGGCCCTGACCACGCCAAAATATCTTGACTGATGGAATGTCCTTTGATATCAATTTCTTCACTTGTCGATCCAAGATCATCACCGGCTGCTCTGCATAGGAAAGGTCGCGCTCAAGCTGGATCATCGGATGCTGAATCGCATGCGAGGGATCATGAAGATATCTACGGAGCATCGATACGTGAAACGGGGTGCACATCTGGAAAACTGGGCGGAAGGGCTAACCGGTACGCAACTGCACCAACACGCTCGAGGATCTCGAAGGGGCCCACATATCTGGGACTGAGCTTCCCCTTCTTCCCAAACCTCATCACACCTTTCATTGGGGAGACCCTCAAGAAAACATGATCACCAACAGAAAACTCAAGTCTGCGTCGCCGACGGTCCGCATAAGATCTCTGCCTACTCTGGGCTGCTCTCATCCTATCGCGAATCAACTGGATCTTCGCGGTCGTCTCCTCAACAATCTGTGGCCCTAAGATACTGCTCTCACTGAGCTCTGTCCAATAGGCGGGCGATCTGCATCTCCTCCCATAAAGAGCCTCAAATGGTGCCATCTGAATGGTCTCCTGGTAGCTGTTATTGTAGGAGAACTCTACTAAGGGCAAATGATGATCCCAGCTACCTCCGAAATCTAATACACAAGCTCTGAGCATGTCCTCGAGAGTCTGAATAGTCCGCTCTGACTGTCCGTCGGTCTGCGGATGAAAAGCTGTGCTGAAACTCAAGCGAGTGCCCAAAGCCTCCTGAAGCCTCTGCCATAGTCGACTGGTAAACTGGGTGCCTCTGTCGGACACGATACATGTCGGGACTCCATGCAGTCGTACTATCTCGTCAATGTAAATCTGGGCGTACTGAGCAAATCTGAAAGTCGTCTTCACTGGCAGGAAGTGAGCCGCTTTCGTCAAACGATCTACGATCACCCAAATGGAGTCGTACCCTCACCTAGTCCTGGGTAAACCCACAACAAAATCCATCAAAATCTGCTCCCACTTCCACTCCGGAATGGGTTACGGCTGTAGCTCTCCCGCGGGCCTCTGGTGCTCAGCCTTGACTTGCTGACAAGTCAGGCATCTCGACACGAAATCTGCGATGTCCCTCTTCATTCCGTACCACCAGTAAACACCTCTCATATCATGATACATCTTGGTGGAACCGGGATGGACATTATATACCGATCGATGTGCCTCCTCAAGAATCTCGCGCCGCAGTCCCTCAGCATCTGGTACGCACAGTCTAGTCCTAAATCGTAGTACTCCCTGATCATCGATCACGAACTCGGAAAAACTGCCCTGTCCAATCTGTGCCATGATCTCTGAACATCGGTCATCACTGCGCTGTGCCTCATGTATGCGGTCAAGTAACTGTGGGCGTGCACGAACATGCGCGATCTGTCCTCCAATCGGCGTGAACTCGAACTGTATCCAGCTGTCGCATAATATCTGCCAATCTGCCGACGACTGCCCCTGTACTGCGCTCAAACAAGATAGACTACCCCCGGGCCTCCTGCTCAAAGCATCCGCCACCACATTTGCCTTGCCCGGGTGATATAAGATCTCGCAGTCGTAATCCTTCACTAACTCCATCCATCGGCGCTGTCTAAGGTTCAGGTCCCGCTGCTGAAATATATATTTTAGACTCTTGTGATCCGTGAATATCTGGCACGACTCGCCGTAAAGGTAATGTCGCCAGATCTTAAGTGCAAAGACAACTGCAGCCATCTCCAAGTCATGAGTGGGGTAGTTCTGTTCATGTTTCTTCAATTGTCGCGAAGCATACGTGATCACCCTGTCATGCTGCATCAAAACGCACCCTAGCCCCACTCGAGAAGCATCACAATAGACAACAAATCCGCCTGAGCCTGAAGGTAATGATAATACCGGTGCCGTCGTCAGCCGAGTCCGTAGCTGCTGAAAACTGTGCTCACACTCCTCCGTCCAATCGAAAGGGACTCCCTTCCGGGTCAACCCGGTCAAAGGTGTAGCAATACTGGAGAAGTCCTGCACAAATCGCCTATAGTAACCGGCCAACCCCAAAAAGCTGCGAATCTCCATAACCGATGTGGGTCTGGGCCAACGCTGCACGGCCTCGATCTTCCTCGGGTCCACACATATACCGTCTCGTGAAATCACATGCCCCAAGAAGTCTACGCTGTCCAGCCAGAAAGCACACTTGGAGAATTTCGCATAAAGCTGGTGTTCCCTCAAAGTCTGCAGTGTAATCCGCAGGTGCTGCTCGTGCTCCTCACTACTCCGGGAATACACCAAGATATCGTCAATGAAGACTATGATGAACAGATCCAAATATGGCCGGAAAATATGGTTCATCAAGTCCATGAATGCTGCTGGCGCATTGGTGATTCCGAACGACATCACCAAAAACTCATAATGGCCGTAGCGCGTACGGAAAGCTGTCCTGGGAATGTCCTCCTGTCGAACCCGCAGCTGATGATAGCCCGATCGTAAATCGATCCTCGAAAAGTACCCTGCCCCTTGAAGCTGGTCGAACAAATCGTCGATGCGCGGCAAAGGATACCTGTTCCGCACTGTCACCCTGTTCAGCTGGCAGTAGTCGATACACAGACGCAAACTGCCATCCTTCTTCTTGACGAACAGGACTGGAGCACCCCAAAAAGAAACACTGGGTCGAATAAGTCCCTTGTCCAGCAAATCTTGCAACTGACCCTTCAACTCTCTAAGTTCCGCCGGGGCCATCCGATAAGGCGGTATGGAAATAGGCCCCGAGCCAGGAACCAAATCAATACAGAAAGAAATGTCGCGCTCGGGCGGTAACCCAGGAAGCTCGCCAGGGAACACATCAGGGAACTCGCTAACGACCGGAACCTGATCCAATGGAACCTGTGTAGCACTAGCATCGTAAACATAGGCGAGAAATCCCTGACGTCCCTTCCTCAAAAGCTGTCCAGCGCGAAAAGAAGAAATCACACTGTGAGGGGCGGCACCACGGTCCCCCAACACAACAAAAACCGACTCGCCGGGATAACAAAATCTAACTGTCTTCTCACGGCAGTCTACAGAAGCATAGCACGTGGCTAACCAATCCATGCCCAAAAGAACGTCGAAGTCCAACATCTCCAGAAGGATCAAGTCGACAGGCAACTCTCTCTCGCCAATACAGACGGTGCAGGACCGGAACACGTGCCTAGCAACAAACGACTCTCCCACAGGAGTGGTCACAACAAGTGGCTGATCAAGCAAACCGGACTCTCTACCCAAACTCGGCACAAAGTGTGTGGATACGTACGAGTGCGTGGATCCGGGATCGAACAAAATGTGTGCATCAACTGAACATACTGGAAGGATACCTGAAACCACTGCATTGGACGCCTGCGCGTCCTGATGCGTCAAAGCAAAAACCCGTGCCTGTCCACCACCTGCGACTGACTGCCCTCTGCCTCGGTCATCCCGTCCTCTCTGAGCAACTCCCCCACGCCCACGACCTCTCTGCGTATGAGTCTGGCGCGGAGCAACGATAGGTACAACAAGCAACGCCCTCTGGGGTGGTGAAGGTGGTAAGGTAACATGCGGTGCTGCCGCCTCCCTCCGATGTATCTCAGGACAATCTCTAACGAGGTGAAGTAGACTGCCGCATCTAAAGCAACCCCGTGGCGACTGCTGACTCTCCTGAGGATACGAACTAAACATCTGACCTCATCCCGAATCTCTGCTACTCCTCATACCAGAACAATACCTGTCGCGGCGTCTAAATGACTGCCTCCATGCGGATATACTAGTACGAACTTTCTTCGGCTCCGGAACTACCGAACTCTCAGCAAGGCGCTCCTCGACTAATAGGGCTGCGTCTACAGCTGCTGCATAGGTCTCGTAGTGCTACGCGCTAATCGCAAGAAATAGTGGTGTAAGCAAGTCTCGAACAAATCTCTTGACTCGCAACTCCTCGCTAGCCACTAAATACGGGGCATAAGCCGCTAGCTCTGTAAACAGCACGTCATACTCTGCCACTGTCATCCCTGGCGTCTGGCGCAAGGACTCAAATCTGCGTGCTCGGGCATCCCTAACACTCTGGGGAAGGAAACGGGCTAGAAATACTGTCACGAACTCCGTCCAGGTCATAGGAGGAAGACCTGCTGCTCTGCCCTTCTCAACTGAATCACACCACTTCTGCGCAAGACCTTCCAGGCGAAAGCTCACGAACTCAACCCATCTCGCATCTACGCATCTGAGGGAACGGCATATCCGGGCCATCCTGTCGATGAAAGACCGTGGGTCCTCGGCTGTATCGGTGCCTGTGAAGACCGGAGGCTTCAGCCTCATGAACTCTGACAGCGATACTGTAATCACCTCCGTGGCTGCAGGGGTAACAGGCTGTGCGGTAGGTACCATCGCGGTCTCTGGAATGGGTGGAGCTACCTCTGGTCGCTATGCTCGAAGCGTCTCAACTAGTGATCCTATCATCTAGCGCATCTCCTGCATACTGGATCCCATCGTCTGGCGTATCTCCTGCACACCAGCCCCTAGCGTGGCGATCTGATCTGTCACAGGAGGAACAGTCTGCTCGGGTACAACGGGTGCACCGCCCGGATCAGTCCTCGTCTCGGATGAGTCAACTGGAATCTCGGCCCTCGCGGCCGCTCTCTGCGCCCTCGTAGTCTTTGGCGGCATAATGGCTGAAAGAAAATTAGGATTCGATAAGAATACGGAAATCGAATCACAAGAATATATATATACTCAAGAAGGAATTAAATTAATAAGTCCTAAGGTCGCTTAGGCGGAGTACCGTGTCATGAGTATGCCGCGGAACATACGCACGCTACGCCACTCTGCTGCAGCTACCTACTCCATCATATCAGGGTCATCCTACACTCCGAAGGTAAAACCTACTCTTTGATACCAACTTTGTCACGACCCGAATATTTCGACTCGTGACCGGCACTTAACCACGCTACGTCTACAGGCGTAACGCGACTAAGTAAGCCGAACCCAGAAATCAAAACCATTTAAAAAAATTAGTGAGTGTTGAAAACATTTAGTAAAACATTTAGAAAACCTTAAATAATTCAATAAGTTCTTTTAAGGTTACTTAATCATTTAAATAATTTTGGCAGCGTTTCCTTTGTAAAAGTAGCCCCGAGGCCAGGTATAAAAGAGGATATGAGTAAAAATGAGATATAATGAAACAAAACATTCCCAAACAGGAGAAATCACGCCCAACGGCGGAAACCATCATCACAAGAGTAATATATGACGCTGTAGCGAAGAATGAACAATAAGTAAACATCACAGAATATAAAATGCATATAAAAACAGTCGGCTCCCACGAGCTCGACACCAGAATACAAAATATTCATCATCGTCCTCACACAGTATCTAAGTCCAGTATATAAATGGTAGATGGAGAGTACTAGATACAAAAAGGGATACAATAAAAGTAATCAGATACCACAACCCACCTAAATGCAAAACAGCTCTCGCCGCAACTGTAGTGGTATCTGTAGCCAAAAGATGCAAAAGACAGCCTGCCGCGATAATGCTGAGGGCAACCTGCAAATACTGTGGCACAACGGGGGTGAGTTGCCAACTCGTGAATAGAGATAACATATAAAGGTAATCGCGAGCATGCACGTATTGCGCTACTCTAACAAATGCCAGCAGATGATATCAATGCGAAATAAGCAGTATGTACAATAATCATGCAGATGCTCTGTCAGGTAAAATAACTACAGGATGAGATATATGGTAATCAATGCTGAGCATGGGATAAACAACATCTACACGGAATATCAACGTGGAAAACAATCGGTGCCCACAACTGTACCCAAACCCCAAATAACTCAGGCGTCGGCACACCCATCGGCCCTCAAATCCTGTAAATCTCTGAGAAATCACGAGTGCCCAACATCGGCACCCAAAATATCATAAAATACTCGTGTCCAGCATCGACACGCAAATCCTCATATATCGGGCTCCGTCAGTCCGGATCAGACCACGGGCTCCTCTGCGGTATCGGCCCTCGGCCCCGGCAGTACGGATCATCCCGCATCCATCTCTCGACTCTGGTCAGTATCCTCCGGATAACCGCCAGGTCCAACCAATCACCGGTAGGTACTCGCCACCCCGCCAGGCTCATCGTCTACTCCACGAAAAACATTTCTCGACCCGGGGAACCATACCGGGTCCACCACGAACCCGCAAACGGATCATCCATCTCCTCGAATCGGGTTTCAAGCACACGTTTCAGCACCGAGAAAACGCGTGGTGGACGCACCAAAATATCATATCACGAGGAACCGGGTTTTCAAATAGTGCATCTTTTCTTAAAAATCCCACGGTCCTCAAAACCAGAAATCACATGAAAATCCAACACCAAGAAGTAAATCCAATGCGATGTGCTATGTACATCAATCCATGACATAGGTATAAGGGAAACCGCTTTTAAAAGTAGTTTCCGTTTTTAAAGATATCATGCGGCTCCCAATTTCCATGAAAGTCATATCGAATCATATATGAAATGAACTACAGCAATATAATCATGGCAGTTCTACAGTGAGTGTGTCATGGCAATTACTAACGGTGTGTGTGTAGCATGCAGATTAGTGCTCGTGCAACATAAACCGTTAGTAATAGTGCGGTGTTCTATCAATCCTAAGCATATATATAGCAGGGAATGCAACATGCAATGACAGTCCATGAGGTAAATGCAACATATAATAATAAGGTCCTATCAGCCCTGACGCATAACGCCATGCGGGCGATATCCCCGTAGATGTGAAATCTACTCACCGAAGTCTCGCGCTAAGTGTAGCCGATGACTTGCTTGCCCTTCTTCGCAGCGTCCGTCTCACTCGCCTGCGAACCTAGAATCACATAACATATATCACACATAAGCTCAATTTCACAAAAACGTGATATTACGGTCCAACTAGACACCCGTGTCGTAAACCAATCGCGCGTGTGCGTGATAGCTAAAACGTGTGATCACACGCCAGAAAATACCCTGACGCGTCGTGATACGCAAAAATCCCCAAACCCACACACGTATCACGCGTGTCGCGAAGGTTTAAAATACGAGAAATAGGTATTTAGTCCCAGATTTTTATACAGAACTTAAATCACAAAAATATGTATATCACAAAACTCCACATAGCAGCTGACACCCATAGGACCAAACCCCAACCCAAACCCTCCCCATCTGGCCGCAAATTGCGGCCAGATAGAATATTTCGGCGGCCAATGTACGGAATTTGGGGGTCGGGTTCTACCTTGGGGATCAGCACCTAACCAACATACTGCAGTCTTCTCAAAATTATTCTGAACTCACCGGGTCGATAGCAGTTTTCAGAAACTCAAATTTGCTTAAAAACGATGAATTTGCATCAAATAGGGATCTGGTGGTATTTTAGTGCAATTAGGGTTTAAGCTGGGTTAATATGGCCCTAACAACACTCTAACAACTTACTAACATCATAACACACATCACTTGGCCAAGGTTCTCACTAAACACCTCATATCGCACTAAATCGCACCAAAAACCACTAACCGAAGCAAAACTACACTAAACAAGTAAACTAGGGAGTAAGTTTAGGAAATATACCCCACACTCGACCCTAGGGAGCTGGAGGAAGAAGAAGAAGTGAAGGGAAGGGGCTGTAGTTGAAGCTGCTGCTGTTGCTGCACACTGCTGCTGCTGATTTCACTGTTGCTGCTGCTGATTTCTGCTGTTGTGTGTTGCTGTGTTGCTGGCTGCTGCTGTGCTGCTTGCTTCTGCTGCTGTGTGTGAAGAGGTAAGTGTGTGTGTGAGTGTGAGAGTGAGGTTTGAGAGAAGAACAAAAAGAAATGAGAGGAAAAATTATCACCCCAATGTCAACCCCTCCTCTCTCTCTCCTCATTAATTGCAAGCATGGCTTAAGCCATGATGCACTCTCTCTCTCTCTCACCAAGTCAACACCCCAAGGAAATTCAAATTAAAGCAACTATTAAATTTTAATTAAACTTAATTAAAACCCAAAAGACTTAATCCCCATGATTAACCTACCATGGTCACTAATCATGGTAATAACTCATTTAAAAACCCTAGTTTACATGCACATGTGTGTGCAAGCCTAGGAAAATTTTAGAAAAATATTTATTAAAATAGGAAAAATATTTGAAACACAATTTGGTAAACTTTTTGTTAAAAACCCATTACTTAAATATAAATAGACACTAAACACATCCTAAGGTGTTACACCTTGGTTCCTTTGCCAAAGCCATGGCTCCATTGTTATCGCAATACAGAGGTATTGGATTAGCAATGGATGGAACCACCTGAAGTTCAGAAATGAACTTCCTCATCCAGACTGCCTCTTTTGCGGCATCATTAGCAGCAATATACTCAGCTTCCATCGTGGAGTCAGTGACGGTATCTTGCTTGGAACTTTTCCAACATACCGCCCCTCCATTTAGGGTAAATACAAACCCTGAGATGGACTTACTATCATCCTTGTCGCTCTGGAAGCTGGAGTCGGTAAATCCCTCCATCTAGAGATCTCCATTACCATATACCAAGAACATTTCCTTAGTTCTTCTCAAGTACTTCAGAATGTTCTTCACAGCAGTCCAGTGTTTCTCCTCTGGGTTAGATTGATACCTACTTACTGCACTCAGTGCATAAGCTACATCTGGGCGAGTACATAACATCGCATACATTATAGATCCTACTGCTGAAGTGTAGGATATAATGCTCATGCGAGCCCTCTTCTCATCAGTCTTTGGAGACATCTCTTTGGAGAGGGTGATCCCATGACAAGCGGGTAAATTACTCCTCTTGGAATCTTCCATACTAAACCTCTTTAGTATGGTGTCAATGTATCTCGATTGAGACAATCCCAATCGTTTCTTAGATCTATCTCTATAGATCTTAATCCCTAGAATGTACGAGGCATCGCCCAGGTCTTTCATGGAGAACTTCCGCGATAAGAATAGTTTGACCGATTGTAGCATAGGAATATCATTTCCTATCAAGAGAATGTCGTCCACGTACAATACGAGGAATGTAACAGTACTCTCTACAATCCTTTTATAAATACATGGTTCATCCACATTTTTGATAAAACCAAACTCTATGATTGTATCATCAAAGCAGATGTTCTAACTCCGTGATGCCTACTTTAATCCATAGATGGATTTAAGCAGCCTGCATGGTTTTCCGCTGCTCCCACTATCAATGAAGCCTTCTGGCTGATCCATAAAATTGCATTCTTCTAAATCACCATTTAGGAATGCCGTTTTAACATCCATTTGCCAGATTTCATAATCATAGTGAGCAGCTATAGCAATCAGGATCCGAATGGATTTGAGCATCGCGACTGGTGAAAAGGTTTCATCATAGTCCAGTCCTACTCTTTGACGAAATCCTTTTGCTACCAGCCTAGCTTTATAGGTCTCCACCTGACCATCCACACCGATCTTTCTTTTAAAGGTCCATTTGCACCCTATGGATTTTACTCCAGAAGGTGCAACCTCCAAAGTCCATACTTTGTTGGTGTGCATGGATTCCATTTTGGATCTTATGGCATCCATCCACTTCACTGAGTCACTACTCGTGATAGCTTGCTGAAAACTAGTAGGGTCATCATCATCCATGATGCAATCTTCCCTATCACCATCAATTAGAAAACCGTAGTATCTATCAGGTGGGCAAGAAGTCCTACTAGATCTACGGAGTGGCTGAGGTTCGTCGGGTTCTATTGAAACCTCAGGTTCAACCAAATCATCGGTAATTGTTTGTGTATCTGGAATTTCTTCCAGTTCTACCGCATTGCCAACAATATCATTTGTAAAAAGTTCATTTTCTAAAAATGTGGCATATTGAGAAACAAACACCCTTTGTTCCTCTTTGTGGTAGAAAAAAATATCCATACGAGTGTTTTGGATATCCCACAAATCTACACAAAACCGATCGTGTCTCAAGTTTGTCCGGATTCTGCTTTTTCACATAAGCCGGACAACCCCATATCTTAATTCTTTTAAGAGATGGTCTCTTCCCATACAATATCTCATATGGAGTGGTAGACACGGTTTTGGTCAGAACCCTGTTCAATAGATATATCGCAGTCTCCAATGCGTGCCCCCAGTATGATATTGGTAACTCAGCATCACTCATCATAGATCTTATCATATCTAATAGGGTACGATTCCTCCTTTCCGATATACCGTTGTGCTGTGGTGTGTACGGAGGAGTGAGCTGAGAGAGAATCCCATTATCTTTTAGGAAATCTAGAAACTCTGAGCTTAGATACTCTCCTCCTCGATCTGATCGAAGTTTCTTGATACTTAAGTCTGTTTGTTTTTCTACTTCAGATTTATACTCCTTGAATTTTTTGAAGGCTTCGGACTTATGTTTCAACAAGAACACGTGCCCGAATTTCGATAAATCATCAGTGAAGGCTATGAAGTATGAAAAACCACCTCTTGCATGTGTAGACATTGGTCCACATACATCACTATGTATGAGGCCTAAGAGTTCAGTAGCTCTCTCTCCGTGTCCAGTAAACGGAGTTTTGGTCATTTTACCCTTGATACAAGACTGGCAAGTCGCATAAGATTTATATTCAAATGGGTTCAAATATCCATCTTTATGTAGCTTGGTTAGTCTTGTTTCGTTAATATGACCAAGTCTACAATGCCAAATGAATGCTTCATTTATGTCTGAAACTTTTCTTTTGTTTGTGTGTTGTATGTTAAAAACTGTATGCTGGTTTAGGATGTATATCCCGTTATTTAATGTACCATACCCAATCAACTCTTGATTTGTTAATGTTCATAACATTAGATTGCAATACAAAATTATATCCTGCATTGTCCAATACCGATACAGATATAATATTACATAACATAGAGGGTACAAAATAACACGGGTTCAAAACCAATATACAACCCGACGGCAAACCAAGGTGATACTCTCCCACTGCTGTAGCATGTACTGAGGAACCATTCCCAACTCGGAGAGTGTGATCACCTTTCTTCAAAAACTTGCTATTTCTCAACCCCTGCAGACAATTGCAGATGTGGGATCTTGATCCAGTATCTAATACCCAGGAAGCAGAGTTAATTGAAAAACAGTTTTCTATTACAAACACACCTGAAGTAGAAGCTTCACCTTGCTTCTTCTTCTTGAGGTCGGCCAAGTATCCAACGCAGTTTCTCTTCCAGTGCCCAGTCTGGTGGCAGTGGAAACATTCCCCTCGTCCTGTCGCAGCAGCCCCTTTCTTGTCAATTCCCAGTGCCTTTTTCACTCCGCCTCTCTGCTTGATGGGATTCTTCTTCTTCTTTCCCTTTCCCTTGAATTTGGTTTTTGGGACGGAGGAAGAAGATGGCCCAGCAATAAGAGCGGGAATTTTCGCTACCTTTAGTGTGCTCTCTGCACTCCACAACATATTGAGGAGTTCAGGCAAAGACTTCTCCATGTTGTGCATGTTGAAGTTTACAATGAATTGAGCAAAGGCAGGGGAAAGGGACTGTAGAACAATATCAACATACTGCTCGTTCTCCATTGTCCAACCCAGGTCCTCAAGTTCCTCGATAAGTCCAATCATCTTCAATACATGGTCACTTACAGACGTGCCTGCAGCCATTCACATCTGAAACAACTTTTGAGATGCCTCGTATCGGAGAGTACGAGATTGCTCTCCATACAACTCCTTTGTATGGAGAAAGATGGATTGAACATCCATCTTCTCGTGCTGCTTCTGATGTTCATTGTTCATAGAAGCAAGCGCGAGGCACTTAGCTGTGGCACAGTCCATATCCCATGTCTTGCGGATTTCTTTATCCGCAACTGAAGAATCAGGGCCTGGGATAGGAGGGGCTGGAGTAGTCAGGACGTATCCGACCTTATCATAGGTCAGGGCAATATTCACGTTCCTTAGCTAATCTTTATAATTCGGTCCTGTGAGTTTATTTTTGTCTAATAAAAGCTTAAGTCCCATCATAGGTATCTGCCATTAGGAGAGAGAAAAGAAGACACTCAGCGATTGCTCTTGCATAATTAGATAGGTTATTAATCTTATCTAACTGATGTCTCCCACCGCTTTTTATCAAAGTTTTCTTCAAACCCTTAAAAGGAAAACTAGCCAGGATTAATTGCAATCTACAAGTTCGCTAACCGGTCAGCCAGACTAGTGTCAGTACTCCTAGGGAGGTTCCCCGTGCTTTCACACGGACCTAATTAAAGTAAACTTCGTTTTCCTAGAGGCGTAACCCCGTTGACACCTTTCTAGACATCTACTGGATTAGCTAATTGTAAAGTGCAAAACTCTCCCGGGAGTAAACTTTACTCACAGTGGGATCGGGATCCAACTATCATATAGAAGGTATGCAATCTCATTGCAAATTTCAACTCTTGAAATTCCCGATATGATTTTTGCCCCTAGTGTCTTATGACCTTAACTATGGTCAACAAATCATAAGCACTAGTCAAGTTCTACCCGCCATTTCGGAATTGATTTAGACCCACCCGCATGGCCCTTAACTATAGTCAACAAAGTCATGCGAATGTCCTAATTGATCACATCAAATGCTTTATAGGAAGACATCACTTAGCTACCGTACACCACGCCTTAACTATAGTCAACAAATGTGGCATGAATACTAAGTACTTTGCTTCCTAAAATGGCGGAGGGCAACGAATGGTTTTCATGAAAACCCTTAACGTTTTGAACTTGATATCGTTGTAGAATCGAGTGAGAAGGAGTGGTTTAAGCTCCATTTTTAAAAAGTCGAATGATTTTATAGCATCTTTCTAATTTTGCTAAAGAGGTCACTCCCGGTGAAGGGTCTCAGCTCTTTCCTTATCGAATAAGGTGCTGGATATGTAAATACCACGATGCAAAGCAAAAGTTAGATCAACTATAAAATCAAGTCGAGTGCTTTGTAACATTTGCCAGTTTCGCTAAAGGGGTCACTCCCGGTGAAGGGATCTCGGCCCTTTCCTCATCGAATGAGGTGCAGGATATTCAAGAATACCACTATGCAAAGCAAAAGCTAGAGTTACCCATTTTAAAAAGTTTGATTCTACAACATCTTTAGGTTTCTTTTTCTTGACATTAATCACATTAATGTTGTCCCATCATTTATGTTCCTAAACATCACAGAAAAGAAACGAAAATAGAACGTACGCTTATGCCATCCGCATTCGCCACGGGGTCCCGTCATACACCGTTAGGTCACTTAACTAACGGCAGAGCGGGGGCTGGACTAGCGCGGGTGCAAAACATAAGCAACGTTTATTGTATATCTCATATATGAATATAGCCATTACAGATCACAGATGAATACATTGGATATACTAGGAATTTCGCATCTCATTCAAGCCTTAATGAAAGACGGGTTCCACGGTCGTGATGAATAGCCAAAACCCCACCCTAGACCCCTACGGGTGCGGCAAACTACCCGCCAAAATTCCTGAAGTGGAGCAACCTCCCTCAACAAAGTGAGTAGGCCACTCGGCACTTCGAAAACTCGGTAGTTTGTGCACCCCACCTTGGGTCTATCTTAGGAGCAAAAACAATAAAAAGAAATTATACAACGGTGGCTACAACCTCATCCCGGATGTGCCCCGCAAAATAATATTACATTGCTTTTTACAAATTACATTGAATGAAAGAAAAGAAAAACGCTCTTCTCACACCCCCGGCCATTCATCACGACGATCCAACACATTCATATA
The DNA here is from genome assembly GCA_030015575.1 of Agapanthus africanus. Classification (NCBI taxonomy): domain Eukaryota; kingdom Viridiplantae; phylum Streptophyta; class Magnoliopsida; order Asparagales; family Amaryllidaceae; genus Agapanthus; species Agapanthus africanus. Next base: position 542,820,498 of record JASDDO010000024.1, on the reverse strand, counting down.
CACATACCATCCCATGATATCATTACAGAAGTGTGCAACCCTGACTAATCGACTTATAGCAATTAGTTGACATTTCAAACACACATAACATATAACTGAAAACCCGATTAGCCAAGCACTTTAGAATTTCGATCGATAATTTTAAACCATGACAACACTTGTCATCTTCCAGTGCGCAAACAACTTTATGAAAATTACAGATGTCCCAGAAACACTATTTCCATAATCTAAGCAAACTGCTGAAAAATGAGTCAACTCGGCTACGACTCGGCCGCGGATCGGCGGCCAAACACTGCGTTTGGCCGCGGATCCGCGGCGTTCCTGGCGAGTTAGATTCTCGTTTTTCTATAGTGTGCTTAGAAAACCCTGCCTGTATTTTTAAGGCCATACTAATAATTTTTTGAACACTTTAAAAATCGACATAAACTGTGGTAGAAAAACTGTTTTTAGGGGGAAAATGCGTCAATCGAAGTTCTAACTTTTGGCTAACAATCTAATTATGGTTTAGTCAGGCTCTGATACCATGTAAATGCATGTTGCATGCTCCCACAACTCTTGTGAGGTGGCGAAAGTGATAAACGAAAATTTTCTTTGCATACAACACACACTTTCAAAAGATCTTGTCTAAACCATAACTAGAAAACCCTAACTAGAGATTTTATCTACTATGTTAGGGATTATATCTTGATGATCCGGTCCTTCGGGTCGTTTTTGATGATCTCCTTGGCTTCTTAGATGTTGTCGGTGTGCTCGATCTCCGGCCACCCCAAGAGTTAGATGATCCACGCGAGAGTTGTCATGCAAGCTAAAACCCTTCTCAAGAGCTAAACCTAGAGATCAAGTTTGCTAAACATGGTCACTAGGATGATGTAGAGATTAGTGTATTTGATTATCTTTGATCCTTGGCTTTTGATTCACATCACATATGATTGTTAAAGCAAGGAAGAAGAAGGAGGAGAGAAGAAGGAGAGAGAAAGAGTTTTGCATAATGAGAAAATTTAAGCATGAGAAAATGATATATTCAAATGGAAATTATTGAAGCATGGAATATAAAATTAGCACCATACTTCAATAGTAACTCCAAAAGATTAAAATATAAAACAACCCATTCTCATAACCATGCTTGGACTTTCTAATTTCCACTTCATTTATTTATTTTCATAAAATAAATAATGTATTATGAGGTGGTATCTTCTAGAAGCTATTCTTGTAACAATTACAAGAATACCCCTCCTCCGTATACCGTATCCCGTATACCCGTATCCGAATTCCGAAAAAATACGAATACCAACAATCCAATAATATGATACCGGTATCCGGCTTAAACCAAATACTACCAGTATTATCGTTCCGATTATTATTCCTGCAACAATTACACGAACATAATCGAAACCCTGCCGCAACACCTTACGGCTGCCATAACAACTTACGGCCTCTACATCTTTCGCCTGAACGAGGGAACCCTTTGTGTGGGACTCTAAAGACTCGACAGTACGCTGGCAGTGGGTTTAACCACAAGCACGTCAGCGGCACTAGCTGTGCGTAACGGCTACCCAGGTACATGACGAAAACGTGGCCGACGAGGGAACTCATCACAACCCCAACGAGCCTGCAACCAACACTTACCGTACAGTCCGGTCTCTTCGTCTGATACGTCGCATATGAAGTCTAGGGGTGGTAAATGTCAGACCCCAGTAACTTTATAAGTCATGCTGATTTACGGCTCATAATAGTTCGAGGAACTACTGATAACATTTATCAGTAAACTTCGAGAACCCTGGCCAGGGATTTAGGTGTTATAGCCGATCAAACATAGCGCGACATCAACTCCCTATACCGGGATAGACGAAACCCCTCCTATCGCTCATTGTCTCCATGTGATTCGGGACTGTACCCAAAGTCCACCTGTTTGCATGACTCAATAGAGCCGTGGTAGGGTGGAAATCAAAGTACAGTGGGAACCACACAAGACTCTATGACGATCTCGGGTCTACAGACTAACCTGTACAAGCGTCGCCAGAGAACTGCTATCTAACAATTGGTATATATACCATCTAGGAGTTCTCGGCGAGTCCTGTTCAGTGTACCCATTCTCTAATGAGCACCTGTGTACAATCTTTGATGTCAGACACCAATGGTTGTGGAATCAACCATCGCCCCACAGGGTCAGGAAACGTACACACTAGTCTAACTTGGTAATATCGATGCCCTGTCTCGATATACCTTCGATTAGGAACTATTAAGGATATGCTTATAGACTATCCAGGCCCTATTAGTATGATCTCATCATAATCCTGGTAGTCAAGCATAATCCTAAGGGCTTCATCAACATGCATATAAAGATATGAAATATAACACAAGATGAAGATAAACCAGATATCATACTATCATTTCGAGCAAAGATTGTTTCTGTACATATACATGCCTAGTATCCTATACAATACATGCCTCTAGGGCATACATATCTAACACCTATGAACACCCTGCGGGATAAGGTGGTAAGCTCAGGTCGTTCACTAGGAAATGACGGATCAACCGTTTGCTCTTAAACGAATTACTCACAAGGGTGTGAAGAAAGAATATATCTATGAAGAGAGAAATAGAGGGAAACGAGCTTGTTAAGGAATCATATTAAGTAATGAGAATGGCTCTACCCCTCAATTCCTCTCTTTGATCTTTGCTTAGCAATCCACAAGTAGTTGCAAAATGAGATGAACACCAATCTAACAAGTCAACGGGTGTTGAAGACACACTCAAATCACAATCCTAACATTGCCTTTTGCTAAGTTTTAGTTCCTAACCAATTGGTAGTGGGAAGTTGAGATCAGATTGTCAATCCGTTTCAACACAAGCACTAATCCTAGCAATTGAATTAGGGTTTTATGATATGCCAACTACAAATAAAAGAGATGTGGATTAGGGGCTAGATGAAATCAAACACAAGGAGGCATAGCAGGCCATACGTGTTATCCGCCATCTAGAATTCCCTTGTCCTTCCATTTGTTATGTTTGCAATCAACCTTCAACCCTAGCTATCTCAAATTATTCTCTTTTGGGTCAAGGAACATTTTTTCCTTGCTACTCTCCGCTCGGACTATAGAGGAACAATGCCCAAAGTAAGAGGTTTGAATAGCTGAAGTTGAAGTTCATTGCTAATTAAGATAAATCAAAGAGAGTAGTAGAGAAATAAGAAACATCCTCACTACAATTTCCTCATCCCATATGCGATCAAAGAACTAATCACTAAACATTGAAGAAAAAGAGAAGAAAACAAGAAAGTTCATGGGAAACATCATCTAATCTATTACAAACAAATCTCATAAACAATTACAATTTAACTTCGAATTCACAAATCAAAAGATAGATCTACAAGAAACAAGAATCCATTTATTCAAGTTAAGAATTCAACTACAATTTAGATGGAAACTAAAATCTAATTTGAATTTGAATCTATCTAATCTAACCCTACTCTTAACATTCAAGCTTTGGAGCTATAGGGAAGTATGCAAGCTTGTAGAAAGAATTATTCTAATTCCTAATTCTAATCCTAAGAATAAAAGCTTTCTTTTCTCCTCTTCTCTTAATCTATTTATAGGTATCAGAATTCGGCTTCGTGGGAAGCTCTTGCAAAATCGAACCATGGGCCCAAAGTTGAGAGGCTGAAGCGCCGATCAAACGGCGAATCGTGGCACTTAATGTGCATTTTAGCATGGATCCACGGTTCAAATTAGGAAATATGGCATCGACTTGAAACCCCATGTCTTGTAATTTCCTCTGGGTCCCATTTCTGTTCTCTGAAATCTTTTTTAAAGATTTTTCATTTTTATGGATGGAGCATTTCACACGTGTCAGGAATTTTGCCAGTTTTTGCTCGAAAACGCAACTTTTGGTATTTTGTACCTATGACCTGTCTAAAATGAGAAGATGGGTTAAAAGCATTTATTTATATACAGGGTGATAAAGAGTGGGGGTAATATCTAATGATATAATATGAACAAATACCCCTAAACTTATCAAAACTTGTTTTATTTTAAAGAAAACAAAAGCATAGGGACGACTAAATTTTCGAACATTTTAGGCGTGGCTAAAAAAATTCCTAACCCCCTCTCTCATCCTAAACTCTCTCTTTATCTCTACTCACTCAGCACGTAATTCCTAATGTTATAAATTTCGGATGTCTGTGTCGTGTCGGTCTGAATATTTTAATGTCGGATAGCAGCTAACATGAAATGTCGGATGGTTTTATCAAATATCAGGTTCTACATTTTTTTAATGTAAACATCATTTATATAACTTATTTTTTTGAAAAAAATAGTAACGTGTTCAGAATTTTAGTTTTTCTAAATTTATATGTTCCTCAATAGCTCAGTAGTAGAGCGGTTGCCTATTAAGTAAACGGCTATCGGCAATGTCGATATCTTTTGCAATGGACCGAGCTAATTGTCAATGCACAAAGCCCAAAGCCCGAAAGAAAATTACCTAATTTTTTCCCCACATATCGGTAAATCTTAGGTAAAACGCCGATATCATGACATGTTGGCCGACATCACGAAATGTCGGTCGACAATTACAAAATATCGGTAACCGAAATAATTCTGCATATCTGTGTCGTTTTCTTCCCAAATCCGATACGTCGCCGAAATTTGGCGATGTCGGCCAACATTTAGAACACCGGTAATTCCTTAAAACCCCTACATCCGCTCCTAAAATATCCCTAAACGCGCCGACCTCTTTCTTTCCTTGATCGGTTGCTCAACAATTCTTTTTCCTCACTCAGTATCGTGACCCTGACCATTGCAGCTGCCCTTCTCATTCTCTCTCCTATCATCATCACTCTTTTTCTCGCTCTAGATCAGATGCTCATCAATATCTCTTGTGTGTTTTGTGTTTGCACAGATGGGAATCTGGAGGAGGCGAGTTTGATCTGCAGCGAGGAGTGATTGATCGTTTGATTCCACTTCTTTGATTTTAAAGAAAAGATGTAGAACTAAAGAAGTGATGTAATGTTTTAGTTGTATAATAACCGCAATCAATAACGGTGTCGCGTATAGCGAGCGTTAGTGAGTACTGGTCGTCCTCTGGGATTCGTGGAATTCGTAAATTCTTTCTTTAGTTGAGTCGAAAGAACCAGTAAAGAAAATCAAGAAATTGTTTCAAGAGTTGATTGAAATAATAGTTTCAAGAAATTTAAGAAATTGTTTTCAAGAAAGAAAATTCAAGAAAATGTTCAAGATTTAGTTATTAAGAAAATTGTAAAAGGCTTGTAGGATTCGAACGGAATTGGTAGCCATGGATGACTATTCAAAATGATTTATCTTATCTATTGGTAGAATTAACACTAGATTGATGGCTAAAAATAAGAATTAGGGATCCCTTGAAGAATTTAGGGTTTCTCCTTCATTACCCCTTGTCCTTTCATTGATTGTCATTTTTATCTAGCATGAATATGATTCAGGTACCATCTACAATCTACAATCTATAATATTACAATTCAACATGAATCCATGAATCCATTTATCCATACATTCAATATATTCAATCTATACAACTTGACCGAACCGAACCATGGATATACATTCACTTACATGATTCTACAGTTACATCCATTTACATGATTCTTCAGTTATATCCATTTACTGATATCATGGTTTCGGCAAGTCATCCAATTATACAATCTATATTACAAGACAATACAAGTTGCAATACAATTTACAATACCAAACAATACAACACAATACATTCCGTACAATCAATACATTCAATACAATAAACACTACGAGGTTATAAAGGGGTAGACTGATACGGAATATGTTAAAGGTGGCACGAGGTCGTCACTTAAGACGTAATTACATCCATACCGTTGTTCCGTGGTATTATCGACGGAGCCTTGTACTACGGTTTACCAAAGTCTCCGGTATAAGTGGGACTCCTCTCGTATACACTGGCATTTTCTGTACCAAGCTACAAACAACAGCGTTAACACCAAAACAATATAATACAACTTTAAAAGGTACCTTCTCTTTCTGTCTATTCTATTTCTCCCTTATCTTTGGGACTTACCGAGCGATTTGTTCGCTGACGACATTCTCTTTCTTCTTCTTTGAATGTCGTCAGGTGATCTAGACACTCCGGAGATCGAGCCCACTAGTGAAGACTTGGACCACTTCATTGAAGACCCAAAGCTTTAGTTCATTGCACACTTTTAGTTCAGTACTTTTCCTTTTCTGTTATGCCATTGTTTAGGCATTGCTTTCATTCAGTTGTATTTACTTTTCCATGTATTGTAAAAAAATTGAATGTTAATAAATAAAGTTGTTATTTCACTACATTTGTCTCTTGTGTACATTTCTTTTATATTGCTTAGATACGCTTAGCGTATTTACTTCAGAGTAAATACGCAGCGGCCCCGTCACGTCCTCTGCCGGTATACTGGGAAGCGGGGCGTGACAGGTTTTGTTGGTGGCCCATGCAGGTCCCCCAGACGGTTCATCATCTCACTGGTACATTTAAGTTTCTAGGTGTAGTGGGGGTTTTTTTGAGATATGCACGTGTAAACTCTTGGTATTCTAAAAATTCAAAATAAAACAATATTAAAAATAATGTGGGGGTATGGAATTTGAACTCTGGTGGCTTGGTTCAGCAGTGCAAGGTCTTACCAATGAGCTACAAGCTCCTTTTTGCTATTAATTAGCAAAACAAATATTTAACTTGTGCTCAGGCAAAAGTACCCATTTCTTTAAATTTTGAAAAATTTGAACAGAAAGTTGTACAGGAAATTTAGGGTTGTTACATGTGATTAGCACTCTTCCAGATCTCAACGTGGTAATAGCACTCACATTATGATGCGAGTAGCCAGGATTCGGTAGGGATTGAGCTGGAAGTTTCTCTTTCTCTCTGGCACTCATCGCGGCATTTAATTGTGCAGTTTGTGCTTCTATCACTTTTATACACTCACCGTGGGAGGCAGAGTCATTCTTTATAGTGTCGATAGAAGACCTTCTATCAGCCGACATTTGCATGGTGTGTTTCATAAACAAATCTAAGGTTCGTTCGAGTGCAGAGGAGTTTACCGGCCGTTTGGAAAGAATTATTATAGGGTGCAGAATTGTTGGCCGGATTTTGAAAATTTTGTGGTTGGAAGGGGTGCTGATTCTGTGGTGATTGCTGTTGCTGTGGAGGAACCCTTTGATAGTTATTTTGGTTTAGAACCTTGTTTTGAGTTTGGTGTTGGTTCTAAGCAAAATTAGGGTGATTCCTCCAACCTTGATTATATGTGGAAGAATAAGGATCATTTCTAGGTCGTTGCTGAAAAGCAGCATTAGTGTGTTCTTGACCTTGAAATGGAGAATTCAAAGGACATTCTTCCATCAGATGTGATGGATCGGAACAACATCCACACACGGTTTTAGGGAGCATCACCTGATTTAGGGAGGCTAATAAAAATTTGTTTTCCATAGCTTCGAGTTTCTTTTGCATTGCTGCCATTTCGGTTTTGACGGCAATGGAAACATCAAGCTGATAGATACCATCCCTAGATGATGGACTAACGCTTTCCCATTGCAAAGTGTTTTCAACAAAATCTTCCAAAAATTTCCAAGCTTCACAATCATCTTTAGACATGAAATTGCCTTGACACATGGTTTCAAGCATCTGTTTTGTCGTTGGATTAATGCCCTCATATATAATTCGGCACAGATCCTATCTATGGATTCCGTGATGAGGACATTGGACAAGTAGATCCTTGAACTGTTCAAAGCATTTCCAAAATGGTTCATTGGGAAGCTGGGAAAACTGGTTGATTTCACTCCTAACACGGTTTGGTCTTATGATTGAGATAAAATTTCTTAAGGAATGCTATAACGAATTCATCCCAATTAGAAATAGAGTGTGCGGGTGTGTTATAAAGCCACATTTTGGCTAAATCACACAGAGTAAACAGGAGAAGACGTAAACGCATATCAACCACAGAAAGTTGTGAAGTGCCCGTCATAGCACATACATTTTCGAATTTAGTGATAAAAACGTATGCGTCTTTAGAATCTAGACCGTGAAATTTAGGCAAAAGATTGATATAGTGTGTTTTGATTTCGAAATTATCCCTATTGGCTGGTGGAATGGAAAGATAAGTAGAAAGAGGACCACGTATATGGTAGCATCTCTCTTTGAGATATACGCGGTAGATTCTGCGCACCTGCGGGTGGTGGTAGAGTGGTGTTATTAAAATTCGATGGAGAACCGTCCATCTCGGTGGTTGTGGTTTGTGGTGAAGAAAAAGAAGATGAAAAAATACCGACTTCAGAGTCGATAGAAGAAACGCGGACAAAACGGGCACTAGAATCCCGTGTCCAGCCGAGCATGCACTAAACGGGTTTAGCGCAAGTGGCAGTGTATGTGTAAATTAAAAGAAAGGTTTGGTTTGTTTTTGGTTTGTTTTTTTGAAAAAGAGATGAATTTAGAAAAATCACAAAAAATGCACAATTAACCCTAGATCTAAGGTCACCTAGATCAAGTCACTAGACTGCTCCTAAACTTCCAGAAGACAAATCGCAGGATAAATTCACTACTACCTCTTTATCTCTCATGTGGCCAGGTAAGTGCCAGGTAAGTGGGAGGTATCCGCTATGTAAATAGCATGCCTAATTAAGCAACCACTTGCCTTAGACACACTTTCATAGTCACCACAAAAGAAATACGGATAAGCAGTAGATTAGCTACGACTTTCCTCTGTCTTAATTAAGCGCGACGGTCCTTAGAGTCTTGGTCTAAATATTTTTTAATTAATGAAGGACGATGCAGATGCTATTTTTATAATTTTTGGGGCTTAGGAAGGGTAATGAAATCCCCACCTAATCTAAATTTGGTCTTTGCCCCTTAATTTCCGTATTAAAATATGCACAAACAACCAATATCAAAATACGCAACAATAATTTTTTTTAAGCGGCGATTTTTTATAAAGAATTCTGCAGAAATGTTGTTATTGGACTAATCAGAGGAGAGAGAAGAAGAAAAGAAATATACCAGAGAACTTTGAAGCTACAATTCACCAACTCAATGGCGGTTCCGCCGCAAAAACCATGAATCTTCTGCGGTTCCGCGGTGGATCGGGGGAGTTAGGTGATGTTCTTTTCACTGTATCTTCCTTTTCTCCTCTGGAATCTTTAGAACGTCTCTGAATCTTGATTTTCTCACTACAGTGATTCCAGATTCCCTCGCAAAAATTCAAACACTAATCGTTAAGCACACGATGCGTTTTTGATTTAAATTTTGATGGAATAATAATATTTCAACCCAAATAGCAAGAAAAAAAATTACGCACGTATCCCCAGAAACAGCGCCATTTGATTGATCGTTTGATTCCACTTCTTTGATTTTAAAGAATAGATGTAGTACTAAAGAAGTGATGTAATGTTTTAGTCATATAATAACCGCAATCAATAACGGTGTCGCGTGTAGCGAGCGTTAGTGAGTACGGGTCATCCTCTAGGATTCGTGGAATTCGTAAATTCTTGTTTTAGTTTAGTCAAAAGAACTAGTAAAAAAAAATCAAGAAATTATTTCAAGAGTTGATTGAAGTAATAGTTTCAAGAAATTCAAGAAATTGTTTTCAAGAAAGAAAATTCAAGAAAATGTTCAAGATTTAGTTATCAAGAAAATTGTTGAAGGCTTGTAGGATTCGAACGGAATTGGTAGCCATGGATGACTATTCAAAATGATTCATCTTATCTATTGGTAGAATTAACACTAGATTGATGGCTAAAAATGAGAATTAGGGATCTCTTGAAGAAACTAGGATTTCTCCTTCATTGCCCATTGTCCTTTCATTGATTGTCATTCTTATCTAGCCTTTAACAAGAAGGATCATCAATCTAATCCGCAAATTGTGACGAAATTCATAATAAATTGATCTCGCCCACGATTTGGACATCGATGATTCTTTTTGCTAAAGTTTATAATCTCCATAAGACTTAAGATGAAAGAATTCTCTCACCATGTGATATACAAAATTCCTTTGAATCCTTAGCAAGCGGATATTTACTCACACATTATGAAAATAGAAGAATCAACAAATAGAGATTTCATAATGCGAAAATTTAAAGAAAGAAAAACTAAAAGTAATGATCACCTTTATTATTCAACTTCAAATTACAACTTCTTCAATTCGAGATTACAAGAAGAATAACTCTCGATCACTCCCTTGAAGAGGTAATTTCTCCGTCGATCTTCGCTTTGATCGATCGCCGTAAGTCTTAGATCTATCGAGGATCACGTGCTCGTTGATGACGATCGGCTTCGCGTAAAGGAATCTTGAACAATCTCGCTCGATGAATTTCTCAATGATTCTTGATCTTGGATCTTGATTTAGAATTGGATCTTTTTAGCTCTTTTCTTGATTTGGTTTTTTGGATCAAAAGTTTTGAACCCCTAGCCTTAAGGCTTAGGTCCTTTTTATAGCTCCTAATTAAGCTTCTCCCATAAGCTATGTTCTTACAAAGAGCCTTCTAGAATAAGCTAGGTAGTTATCAAGCTTCCTCAACAAGCTAGGTTATTATAGAGAAGTTTCCAGAACAAGGTTGTTACAACGAAGCATCCTCAGCAAGCTAAGACGTTACAGGGAAGCTTCTGAAGAAATATCGATCTTCGATCCCCTGACTCGGCTGCGGATCCGCGGCGATTGGTGTCTTCATTGCTTCAAATTTCTTTGGTCTTCTTCTGTTGATTTGTGGGTTTATATGTGATATCTGGAATCTTCTTTTCTCTACTGAATCTCTGCCAGAATTTAACTCTTTGATTTCCTGTATTTTATCGGCGAATTTCTGATTCCGATATATGATCTGGGCTAATTTTTGCACAAGATCTCACTGAAGAATGTTAGAGGTATACAATATTATGCATGAAATAATAAACATACAATTTCCTTCAATGATTAGAATAGTGAGGAAATTGTTATGTTAAAAATTGCAATAATTTTGACTGAACAAGGATGCTTCATTGTCTGAGTGTCTCTAATGTGTGCTCTACGTTGGCAGTAGGAGGAGTCAATCAAATCCGAAAAGATTCGCTAAGGTTTCACGCGTTCTTTGTTGCTACTGCTCAAGCTTCGTGCATGCCTAAAGTTTATGATCAACTCTTTTAGATTTAGGATTTGTAAAGTGTTTGTGGATTTGTGAATCGTTCGAGTCAAGAAAATTAATTTTAGATTTCCTGACTTGATATGTGATGCAAAGTAATTACGACGAACACCTGAGGAGCACTGAGAAGCTATCCCCGAATAAGACAGACCAGGTCCAATCTCTAACACGCTAGGCCTAATTTAGCTAGTAGTGGATGGGCTAAGCAAGGAAACCCATCCCGCAATGCACATTCTTGGAAGAGGGTCTAACTAACCATAAGACCCGTGTCTTTACCATTGTAGGGGTAGGCATGTTCACAAAAGATTTGCTATCGCCACCATTCTTTGAGTTTAAAATAGGGTTTTGAAATAGAAACGAATCGTGTAACTAAATTACCGCTATAAACACCTTGTGGGACAAGGTGATAATCACAGGTTATTCACTAGGAAATGACGGATCAATTGTTTGCTCTTAAACGAATTACTCACAAGGGTGTGGAGAGAGAATGTATCTACGAAGAGAGAAATAGAGAGAAACGAGCTTGTAAAGGAATCATATTAAGTAATGAGAATGGCTCTACCCATCAATTCCGCTCTTAGATCATTGCCTAACAATCCACAAGTAGTTGCAAAATGAGATGAACACCAATCTAACAAGTCAAGGGGTGTTGAAGACACACACTTAAATCACAATCCTAACATTGCTTTTTGCTAAGTTTAAGTTCCTAACCAATTGGTAGTGGGAAGTTGAGATCGGGTTGTCTTTCTGTTTCAACACAATCACCAATCCTAGCAATTGAATTAGGGTTTTATGATATGCTAACTACAAACATAAGAGATGTGGATTAGCAGCTAGATGAAATCAAACGCAAGGAGGCATTGCAGGCCATACGTGTTATCCGCCATCTAGAATCCCCATGTCCTTCCATTTGTTATGATTGCAATCAACCTTCTGTTGGGTTATTCTAGTGCCCTGTCCATCTACCGTGACCGATTGCGGAACAAAATTTTAAAAACTAGCGCTCGAACAACCCGATAACCCGGATCTACCATAAACCTAAAGCTAGAAAACTAAAGAGCGGTTAGAATGGTTATACCGAATGATCCGTGTCCTTCAGTCTTTTACCATCTTCCTAATCTCCTAGTGGCCTCCATGATCAAGCTTGATCGTCCGTCTCCCTCGGTCGAAGATGATCTACCTGAGGATTTGTAGTTCGAGCTCCAACCTCAAAACTGAGGTAACTAGGATACCTAGTTTGATAAACTAGATAGCCTAGAGGATGTAGAGTCTAATAATGGATTAATATGTCTCATAGCACCCTAGTTACCTCGGTATTAATATATCCATTGAGTGAGGAACTTAAAAATAAAGGGTTTTTAAGTGAGAATACAAACCACTTCACCAATCTATACTACTCTAGCCCATTAGTGTAGCTTGTTATGCTTCATTCATACTAGTTTTGTGAAGCAAAGAGTTTGAGCAAAGATACTCTGGATGGATCATCATAGACGACGAAGGACCTAGAGCGGAGTCGATCCAAGCTTCAAGTGGAGCCGTAGGAGTCCAAATAGAGTGAAGAAGTTGACTACAAAGGTTGTAGTTCCTTATCTTTTATCTTAGCCTTCTTTTATTGTTGTTTTACTCTAATCTCTAGTTTCGATTCGGAGTTAGTTTGTATTAGCCCTCTAAAAATTGAAAAGTTCATCACTTTATGCTGATTAAACCTAACTAGAGGCGCTACTGCACACCAACAATACGTGCACTTGTGCATGGATCATGATCGGACGGATAATACTAGTGGGCTTTGGTTTAAGCTGGATCCTAGTATTATATTGTTGGATTATTTTCGTTTCGTTGTATTCGTATTCAGTCGGAGTATGAATGAAGGTATGTATATACGGATGAGGGGTATTATTGTAATTCGTTACACGTTTGCTTTAGAAGATTTCCATTTCTTTTAGTGATAAACATTTAGGGTTTTAAATGTTTAATTGTGTGGAAATTGTGGCTCATTGTTTTCATTCATTGTGGCATGAGGGTTTTTTTTTTGTTAGGATATTTGTGAGATATTATTGTGAGAGTGGGCAGATATTTTCTTAGAGATTTTCTTTAGTTGCCTCCTCACTACAATATCACACAACTCATCTCAAGAAAAACAGCAGAGAACTTTTCTTCACTTGCTTTTTCTTTTGGCCAAAAACTTAAGCTCACTCTTTTCCTCACTTGGCTTCTTCTTCACCTCCATCTATACCCTCTCATGAGTTGAGAATCCATGGATGTTTTGAGACAAAGTATTCACACACTATCTCTACTTCATCTTGGGTATCTAGGCTAGCAAACTAGATTCCCGAGTTGCTTTAGTTTTTGAAGCGGGAGTTTGTATTACTAATCCTCGACATGGATCCTCTTCGATGAGGGAGACCGAAGATCGAACTTCGTCGAGGCAGCCGCAACGAGCTAAGGACAGAGATTGAAGATCGAAGGACATAGATTGATCGGTATAATCTCTTAAACTCCTTTATATAGAATTAGTATAGGGTTGATAGTAAGATCCGTCGATTAGGGTTCCGTTAGCGCTGGTTTTCTAAAGTTTTTGTTCTGCGTTTGGCCACGGTTTAACGGCCGGGGCACTGGTGTAGCCCTACATGGTATCAGAGCCAACCCATTAACCACATACTAGTTGGTTTATACAATATTAAAGTATCGAAACCGAAACTACTCCGAAACAATACTCGATATATTCTAGTTTCTGTCATTTTTTTCAGAGTCTTCAAAAATTATTTTAGCAACTGAAGAAGACTACTCAGGTGACCACTAGAACATACCCCAAATACGAGCCACTTCTACCTTTTTTTGACCCGAGCACAATGGCTAAAATTCCGAGCCGGCCGGCTAGAATAGGGTGTTAAGACTTCGTATTTTGGGTTTGGTCTGGTTTCTGGAATATTGGTTCAGTGGTATTGCTTGTTTATCCCAGTTTGGATATAGTTTTATCTAGTTATTTAGGGCTATTCGGGGTTATTTCGAAGTCGATATTTCTAACATTGTTTAAAGTTTACAGTACTTACATTACTATCTGTGACCGTGAATGTCATTAAATTGGTACAACTTGTCTAATTGCTATAGTTCTTTTAGACGGGTTTGCGAACGTGACATTCACGTTGATGTTCTGTGTTGTGCTGTTTGTTGCGGATTCGTCGTGGTGGATAACTTGGTTGCAATGTTAGTACAGTTTTGTTTCATTTATACATTTGATATCGCGGGGCGAGCGTCCGATATGTGGACTGCCGTCACTGCCTGTTTGTATATTATTTGTTTGGGACACGACCGGGTTGAGGTTGATGTCACCGTTGTACTTATTTTCTTTTCTGTGCTAGGATTACCCCACGATCGAGTGCATGGATAGCCAGGTTCTAGAGGGCAACGAGCCCGCATCTCATGGTTTTGAGATAGAAGGGGCCTCACTCTAGAATTTGCAGGCTATTCGCCACACTCGTAGGCGGTACAGGTTGACCCAACGAGGGGTGCTCAAGTTACTGGATTCCGTGAAGTGCCGGGTAGCCCATTCACTTTGATGAAGGGGGCTGCCTCGCTTCTGGTTTTGGCAGGTAACTTGCCACACTCGTAGGGGTCTAGGTTTTCATTGCACAGACTATCAACACGACCAGGGGAACGCCAGGTTTCACTTGGGGCTCAAAGGAAACCGGGGGCTCCTAGATTATCTGTATTATTATGTGATGCTTATAGCTTATTTGTGATGTTGCATCTATCACGTCTGGAGAGATTATTGTATATTGTTATATATACACTAGTAGATGTTGTATATGTTTTACACCCGTGCTAGTCCGGTCCCCGCTCTGTCGTTAGGTATGTAACCTAACGGGTGATGACGGGACCCAGTGGCGAATGTGGATGGCATATACGTACATCATACTTTCGTTCTTTTGTGGTGTGATTAATTGATGGGACTGCATTGATTCTAATCAATGCAAAGAAAACAGACCTATTCGATGTTGTTGGAACAAATTTTCAAAAGGTGTTATTACAAGGACATTTTCTTTTGTTTTGCACAGTGGTATTCGGTTATGAATATCCAGCACCTCATTCGACGAAGTAAGGGCCGAGATCCCTTCATCGGAAGTGACCCCTTAGGCAGAAGTTTGCATCAGGGTACTAACTTCACTATAGTCGATTACTTTTTTTCTTTGCATCGCGGTATTCAGCTGGAATATCTTGCACCTCATTCCATGAAGAAAGAGTCGAGATCCCTTCACCGGGAGTGACCTCTTTAGCAAAGGTTTTCGCCACTATATATTTGTAAAAGCTCTCCGGTTCCTTCAATGATATCAGGTTCATTGTGTTAAAGGTTTTTCGCCAAAAAACATTCGTAGCCCTCTGTCATTTTAGATGGGTAGCACTTAGTATTCATGCTATGTATGTTGGCCTTCGTCAAGGCATAGTGTATGGTAGCTATTTGTTACTTTTCTGTTGCATAGATAAATGTGTTAGTTAGGGACAATCGTACTACTATTTTGTCCTTCATTAAGGGTATGTATAGGTGGGTTCAAATTAACCTGGACAATGACGGGTAGAACTTGACATGTGACTTATGATATGTTGGCCTTCGTCAAGGTCATAAAAGCATAGGGTAAAAATCACATCGGGAGTTTCAAACATACATGAAACTTGCCAGGCATGCGCATACTTTCCGGAGTGTGATAACTTGAGTGGATTCCATCAAGTTATCATGCGATGTTAGTTAGATCCCGATTCCCACTGATGAGTTGGTTTACTCCACGGGTGTTTTTAAATGATCCCGACTAATTCTTCTTTCGGGTTTGGAGGAGAATTTGAGGAAACAGTGGGAGACATCTATATTAGATAAAGTGGTTAACCATTCTGATCTAGGTTAGAGTGCACGTTGATTGTTTCTTTTCTCTCTCTTTGGCAGCGACCATGTCTCGACCCTAGACTAGAACTCATGAACCAAGTTAACCAAACTTTCTTAAAACACACTGGCTTTTGGATTGTCAGAGTTGCATACTTCATTGCTACTCCTACTTTTACTCGTTGCATTTCTCCGGAACATTCCGTATTACTACGAAGATCCCCTTTATTGGATATGACCATCGTATCGTTACATATGAACTCGAAGAAACTAGTTTTAGATTCGAGGATGGTTTCCGGTTCTAGAGAAATTGAATAGGACTATTAAGTTGTCTTTTCCTTTTACCTTCTCTCAGGATGTGAGGGCTCCTAGGATTAGGAGAGGGTACACCTATTGCGCTTATTAGATAGTCTTCTTCCAAACCATAGGCAGGTGCCGAAAGGTGGGGAATGAAGAAAACCAATTAGCCTAAGTGTGGTGTACAAAAGATAATAAGTAAAGACAAATAAAGAGATTAGAAAGAAGGCAAAGTAAAATACGACAATATCATTCATGACCAAACCACATAGTTCATCGCCACTCTTACTTCACCTTTGCATTTCTCCGGTTCAGGAGAAATTGAATAAGATTATTCAGGTTGTCTTTTATCATTACCTTCTCTCAGGTTGCGAGGGCTCCTTGGATTAAGAAGGTACACCTATTACGCTTATTGGATAGTCTTCTTACAAACCATAGGTTGGTGCCGAATGTTAGGGAAGGATGAAAACCATTTAGCCTGAAGGTGGTGTACAAAAGGTAATGATTAAAGACAAATAAAGGGATTTGGAGAGACAGCAAAGAGATATACGGTTACAGTCATGAATCTTGATAATGGAAGAGGCATTACTAGGAATACCCGGATACTCCTTTGAAACATTTTCATGTTTCAGTTTCACTGTGCATTGTTAATTGAAAACTGATTTCCCTATTAGATCCTTGTTCCAGGATATGCATTTACCAGGTTTGATTCTCACATCTGTATGGTTTTACAGATGATGAGTGGGAGTAAGTTATTGGGAATTAGGTGATTATATCCTCATTATATTAGAATTCGTTGTAATTGGTGATATTTGCGGAAATCACCTGGGGTTTTGCCTGACGGCAAATATTTGGTTATTAATATCCATTGTTATGCACCAATTTCAAACTGATATATCTGTACATTTATTTTATAAAGTGAGATATAACTTTTTGAAATTATGTCCATGACATTTACCTGTATCAGTTGACGATTGGGTAAGGAGTATTAGACAGCGGTGTAATTCTTTTTAACCATAATACAGTTTTCAACCTACGACGCACAGGATTTGAGTTATTCAACTCAGAGGACTTATACAAAATATTTTATGTTGTCCATTGTCCATTAGGACAAAGGGGTTGGTGCTCGTACTATATTCTGTTTACTTATGACTTCTCTAGTTTTTAGACATGTATTTCGTTGAAATACAAGGTTCAAGTTTTGAGAAGTTATAGGTACAAGAATAAAGTAGAGAACCAGGTGTTGCTGGTATCAGGATTCTTCAAGGTGATCGAAGATGTATATACGTGTGTTTGGTATTCAGCAGATAGTAATGGTTTTGAGAACTTGTTTCTTTTCAGGTTACTCATATCTGGATGCAATCCTAGTTGAGTAATGCTGATCGTCCTCTCTCTATTTAGTTGACATGCACTGGAGATAGCTGCATGATTTGAATATAGTTCCAATTAAATTAGTGCTTCTGTTTTTATATTGTATATAAAATGGTTCATATCTTAACGATGTCAAGGTATATGAAGTTGTCTGGCTTATGCTTAAAACCAGACTCTGGATAACTCAAGGTACGTTTCTGTAATGACATTTTGTGGGTTATCTCAGGCTATGACGAGGGTTAACTTTCTACTATCTGGAAGATCAATAGTGATATTGTTCTTGACTCGCCACTGTTTTAGTAAAATAGATTTTTTCAGAAAACAGTAGTAGGAGTATGGTAGAACTGGAAGTGATTCCAGAACCACTAACGATTACTGAAAATTTATTAGAACCTAAAGATTCAATCAGGTTTGACATTCCATTAGCCACTCCGCAGATATGGTGGGTAACCTCAGGCACCCGAGAGGTACTTCGTTATCCTCAAGGACGGTGACAGCGAGATTCTTGTTTACCCAGACTTTCCATTACTGTTGTTCTAGACTATGATACCCAGCAAGGGGATGAGTATAGCGTCGTTCTAAACTAGCTTTAGAAGTGCACGTGTATATGACTCTGCCAGAGGGTTGTTGTGGTCAGTGGGAGCAGCGGAAGCACAGTGGACAAGTAGCTTATGTCTATTTATAGACTAAAGCAAGAATAGCGAAGATAGTGTAAGTCTACGGTAGCGCCCCGGCCGTCTACAGACGCCAAATACGGAACAAAAACTTTTTAACCGGCGCTATCGTATATTTTAACCCGGATCTTCCATTATTGCTAAACTAACAAACTGTAAAGAGTGTAGAAAGGTTATACCGAAATATCCGAGTCCTTTGTTCTTTAACCATCATCCCACGCTCCGTTGCGGCTGCTCCGATCTCTTCGATCACCGATCTGCTCGTCCAGGTGGCACCACGTCAACGATTCTTTAAACGGGCTCCCGCCTCTGACTCGAGGCAACTCGGTCGTCAAGTTTGCCAAAAGAGACGACCAAGAATGATGTAGAGAATGAGTAGATTACTATGTCTCACTTCGTCCAAAGCCGTGGACGATCGGTTAATGAAGTTGCCATTTTTATCGGGTGATAGAATGAAAGAGGCTATGAAATTTCCATGCACCATGCACCATAGTCTTTTTCCCAAAAATGAAATCAATCTCTCTCTCTCTCTCACAATGGTGGCCGGCCAAGATATATGGTGGTGGGGTGGTGATGGTAGGAGAGGGGGAGGTGACAATAAGATAAATATCAAGTGTGAACACAATAAATACAAACATTGAACCTAAACCCTTAGTCATCAAGCATTAATGGCTCCATTAATGCACTAATGACTCATCAAGCCAAGTCACCCTCTCTAGAAACTTCTAGAAGCATGACTCACCCTCATCCAAGAAAAGATAAATCCGTCTTTAACCGAATGTTAAAAGACGGCTGATAGAAAACTGGAAACTGGCAACTTCCAAAAGCGATACCGAAACGAATTTCAGGATAACCCCGTAACTGTATAAATATACCCGCATTTGTATTACGACCGAATACAAATGCAACTGAGACAAAAATATTATATCTACTCAATATAATACTCGGATACGGCTTAAACCAAAGCCGACCAGTATCATCTGCCCGAAATCTGACACGTGCGTAAACGCACGTGCATTTTCCGAACCCTGCCATAAAACCATACGGCCTCTACAACGTTTCGCCCGAACTTGGGAAACTGTCTGTGGGGGACTCTAATGACTCGTCAGTACCCTGGCAGTGGGTTTAACCACAAACCGTCAGCGGCACTAGCTATGCGTAACGGCTGCCTATGGACTGACCTTAAGGGAGGCCGATGAGCGAACTCATCCGGAAATCCTACTGAGCCTAACAGTGACAATGTATATACAGTCCGGTCCGTTCGTCTATGAGTATCGCATATCTGCCTAGGGGGCTAGTAACGTCAGACCCCCAATAGCAGTATAAGTCGTGTCGGAGTGTAGCCCAATAACACCCTAAGATACTTCTGGAGTACCTACCAGTAAATCTCCTGCCACGGCCGTGGGCTTTGTGTAATGGCTCTCCTAGACACAGCACGATCTCACCCCCAATACCGGGAGAGACGAATCCCTTGCCGATCCGCTCACGTGCCTCCATGTGGCTCGGGACTGTACCCAAAAACTACCTGTTTGCACGACTCCTTTGAGCCGTGGTAGGGGAGAAATCAAAGCACAGTGAGAACTCACATGAGACAAATGACGACCTCAGGTCGATGAACTAACCTGTACACATGTCACCAGGGAACTGCTATCTGACGATATGTATAATACCAACTAGCAGATTCCCGGCGAGTCCTGTCCAGTGTACTCATAACCCAATGAGCACCTGTATACATCTTAGGTGATCCAACTGACACCAGTGGCTTGTGAGACCGGCCACCGCCCCTCGTCGGGGTCTCGACTGTATACACTGGTCTACTCCGGAGTATCGATGCCCTGTCTCGAAACTCCCACGACTAGGGACCATAATTAAGGATATGCATATAAACTACCCAACTCTCACGTATATGATCGCCATCATACTGTTGGTAGTAAAGCAAGATCCTAAGGGCTTTATCAAAGTGTAACATGTAATCAGTCACCTGAACATGTACACGAC
Organism: Agapanthus africanus; assembly: GCA_030015575.1. Lineage (NCBI taxonomy): Eukaryota > Viridiplantae > Streptophyta > Magnoliopsida > Asparagales > Amaryllidaceae > Agapanthus > Agapanthus africanus. The sequence continues at coordinate 542,800,159 of JASDDO010000024.1, read as the reverse complement.
TGATAAAGGCAAACCAGATAGCATACTATCATCTCGAGTAAGACTGTCCTACCGGTATAGGTCCTCCGCAATCATTGCAATCACGTACCTGCGATCCAATAATTGACTATGAGGGCACTATCTCCAACAGATAGATCATCTATTTTTGATATGACAGTCATAGGCTTTGACTTCATCAGAATAGGAGATGGATCTGTTAAGAAGGTAGTAGGGTGTGATGTCCTGGTATTTGGATGGCATGCACTTTATAGGAAGTGGAATTCCTATATTACGGTCGGTTATACTGTGGTTGTCATACAGTGGTTTCTCTACATGGGACATGGATATAATATTAAACATTCTAGTTACTAGATCTACGGCTTTAGATCTAGATTTGGTTAGATTCCCAATCTGGGTACTTAGACAGTATTCTAAAGGTGTTTTAGAATGGACGACTCCTGGCATGGTGGTGTACCTGCAGGTGATGGAGTCACCCTCTATGAAGGTGTCTTACAGATTAAAGGGGAGAGAGATGTGCATGAATGGCATATCACTTGCTTAGGCAATTGAGTCAATCATGAGATGTCAAGTACCACACTAGATATTGTTTTTGCACTAGGTGCAATTAGTTTATATTAATCCATTCCTGGAGAAACGTTCGGAAGCAGTATTTAGAACATAAGTAGATGTTCTAAGGATTTGGTAACGGCAGCCTCCTTCGGGAGACAGCTATCATTCCAGGCATCCAAGGTGACCTTGATGACAGAGTAACTATCAGAGTTATAGTTTTCCTTCTTTTGAGGGGCGGTAGTTTGGACAGGTGGTCCAAGCGGATACTGAGTGGGCATGGCGCAGGATACTTCTTAAATTCAGTTGACGATACAGTATAAGAAGTTTGCTGGATTTGGAGTTCATTTGTGAACTGGGTCCCATCAGATATCCAGATATATTCTAAGACAGGTATTGCTCATTTCGGGAGATGGTTTTCTTCGCGAACTTGAGATAAAGAGAGACATAGAGAGAAACATTGGAGCGGATCCACTCACTGAGACTATTTCTTGAACGCAATAGTTTCGTAAAGGAATTTTGTGAAACTGATTAGTAGAGAACTTTTCCTAGCAACTTCAAACGCGATAATCAATTATCGTAACGGTTCAATGAACCTGTCCTTTGGGAAGATGACAATTGAGCTTAACATCTATAAGTTAGGAAGTCAACCATCAGAACCCTATGCTCATGTATCTTCTGTCGAAAAGATAGCTTCCGACAGTTGCGAATTTGAGGAGCTTCATGATTCTGATCTCGACGTCACTGGTGCGTTATGGTTTGATCCTACTGTTTATTATATACGTGAAGACCCTTCTGTCGACAAGTCCACACCTAAGTCCGAACCCTTTGACTTGTCGGATGATTTAGTCGAGCTATCCGAGTTTCATAATTCCCTTTTCGATGAGATTATCATTTGGAATCTTGATGAAAGTTTTGAAGATATTTTTGCTGAAGAACTCGCATTCCTAGAAAACATGGGAGTTCTGATGAATCAACCCCCACCAAAAGAAGTCGAACCGCTACCCCTTGTTCTTATCAAAAATGAGAATGCGAGTATTGCACCACCACCGTTTCATCTCTACCAACCGAGATGTAAACCCGAGCGATTACACCTCTTATCTCTCCACTTCTTCACATCTATGATCTTCTACCAACCATGTTATTACATCGATAAAATTTTCGAATGGTTGGTGCTGACTTCTGGTCTTTGTAAAACTTTGCATAGACCAATAACTTTACCCCCCTCTTATAATTTTAAATGCTTAATACTGTTGTACTCAAGTTTGAGGGGGAGAAAAATATTTTGGCTCTTGAAAGAAAAACAAATTTTTACAAAATTGTGAGCCAAAAATAAGTTTGGGGGAGGTTTTCACTGTCATTGTTTCTTGTTCCCGTTACTAAATTTTCCTCCCAAGTCTACAAGTTTTAAGTTTAACAGATGACATCAGTGAGACATTGCTGCAAATAGGTTTGGGCTTATTCATGCATCATTTTTTTGCATTATACTAAATAAAAGCACAAAAAAAAAATTTATAATGAAAGTTAGAAATTGAAAACTACATATGATAGGAAGGAAAAGTTTAAGAAAAGCAAGAAAATTAGATATTTATAACGAAGCTAGTAATAGGTAGTCATGAACTGTTGTTCCAAGGGTTAGTAAGATGAAGAGAATTACTAATTTGAGGATACAATTGAGTCTGAAAAATAGTTCCCTATTTTTGAGACCAAACATCTAAACGTTGATACCGTACTATACGCGCTTGCACACATCTTGAAACTTGGGATAGTAGAGAATACCTTGAAATGCTCTTGTCTAGAAGCCTTAGTATGAAGGAAAATAAATATATAAACAAAAAAAACAATAAATGAAAAAAATGGTAAAGAAAAATGAACACTGGTTTTGTAATTACTTAAGGCAACATAAAAAATATAGTGAGGGTGCTTTATCACGTAGTGCCTTAGACCAACTGGTTTGGGAGCCACTGCTAAGCCTTAGATATTACAAGATGAGAATATTGCTAATTACGCCTAAAAGAGTGAGCACATTTGATAATCGGTTGGTCAGTACCTCAAGAAGTATTAATGGTCTCATGAAGAATGTGTGAGCAATTCCATCTATAAAATATTCACCGACTAAAAAGTACTAAGAAAGATGGACAAGAGTATGATAGCTTGAATTGAATTCTCTAAGTGTAGAGATATTTTTTACACACATGTAGGGATATATGATCGATGTTAGGAAGAAAGGTGGGGAGGAAGACTAAATGTGACATTTTATTGAGGGATGATATGATTGCTTACATTTTTCGCGACTATTAAGATAGGGCTCATGGCAACTGAAAAGCTCGTATAATTGGGAACGCTTCTTTTCAAGTTATTTCTTTTATATGTTCTTATCTTTAAATGTAAAATTCATCATTTTTCTTTTATTATGGGATTTTATGGGTGTAATCCACTGAAAACCCTCAGGAGACAACTGTTTCCCCCAATCAGAGCAAAGCTCTGTTCAAAATTTCAAATTTTGAAATGAAGCAGCACTTCATAGCAGCGCCGGCGCTGAGAGAGTCAAAGATTCTAAGGAAGCGCTCACGTGCAAAGAACATGAGCGCTAGCGCTAAGAGTGCTACACTCTAAGCAGCGCACTACGTGCAAAGCACGTAAGCGCTAGCGCTAAGTGCGCTGCACTCTAAGCAGTGCACTACGTGCAAAGCATGTAAGCGCTAGCGCTAAGTGCGCTGCAAGCAGCGCACCACATACAAAGCACAGGAGCGCTAGCGCTGGAACTAAATGTTCCCAACCGTTGGATCAAAGATCCAACGAACATGATTAAAAATCATCAATTGTCCAGAATAAAAAATCTGTTAAGGAAAGATTCCTCAAAATCTTTCCAAAACAAAAAGATTGTGCTCTGAAAATCAGAGCACCGTTGGATCAATGATCCAAAAGTGATTAAAAATCACCAAAATACAGAATAAATTCTGTATGGGAAAAGATTTCCCAATCTTGTGAAGAACGAGAAGATCGCCTTCTGTAAAATAGAACCCCTTGGATCAAAGATCCAACGGGGGAGACATCCCTAAATCAATTAGAGAAAAGATCTCTACAACTGATTGAACAAATCAACCTTCACTATATAAAGGCCCCAAGACTTCAAGTCTCATAGAGAGGAACCCCCCCATAAATTTTGAAAAAATTCAAAGACAAAGAGCAAGCTCTCGAAAGAAGAAGGATTTCCTTAAGGTAAATAAACAGAGAGATGAAATCATCTCATATTAAAAGAAGAATTTACTTCTTTTCTAAGATCATAGATCTATAAGACCAAGGTCTTTCACAAAAAGAGATCAAAGCATCTCATCAAAAAGAATAAGAAGAAGAATATAATTCTTCTCACAGACCATAGATCTATAAGACTAAGGTCTTTTACAAGAGATCATGAACATCTTATTATAAAAAGGGGGGGAGAATAATTCAATTCTCTTAGGATCACAGATCCATAAAGGCAAAGCCTTTCACCTAAATAAGAGATTGAAACATCTCCTATAAAATAAGAACTTTGTTCTTAGAACCTTGAGACAATGTCTCTTATAAGAGAGAATTTAATTCTTAGAGCGCAGAACTGATCAAAGTTGCATAAAAGAAGAGCCTTAGCGCTCCAATTTAAAAGGAGCACTTCAGCGCTCCATATCTAACGCAAAGCACTGCAGAGCCTTAGTGCTCCTAATTTAAAAGAGCTTCAGCGCTCCTAATCTAAAAGAGCCTCAGCGCTCCTAATCTAAAAGAGCGCTCTGCGCTTAAGACTGGCGCACAACGCCAAGCGCGCCACGTGCTCCTCACGTATGCGCTACTTAACTGAAGAGCCTTAGCGCTCCTAATTTAAAAAGCTTCAGCGCTCCACATCTAGCGCAAAGCGCTGCAGAGCCTTAGCGCTCATAATCTAAAAGAGCCTTAGCGCTCCAAATTTAAAGAAGCGCTCTGCACTCAAGACTGGCGCACAGTGCCAAGCGCGCCACGTGATCCTCACGTGTGCACTACTTAACGGAAGTGCCTCAGCACTCCAAATATAGTGCACAGCGCTGCAGCGCCTCAGCGCTCCAAAATAGCGCACTGCGCTCATTAACTGGCGCTAGCGCAAGCGTGCCACGTGTTCCTCACGTGTGCGCTGATAGAACATAAATTGTTCTTTAAATAAAGCCCTAGAGCTATAATGAATGCTCAGCATTCAATAAAAGACGAAAAGGCTATCAGAAGCCAAACCAATGCTCAGCATTGCTAAATGTCTAACATTCTAACTGAATGGGCCGAGCCCAAAGTGACCACAGAACCCTCATTCGGATTAATTGAGCCCATATGCTCATAAATCTCAGATCTTAGTCCCAATTAGACTACAGATCTCCCAACCAAAATTGGTTCAAGGGTACATCTCTTCACTCCTTTGATATTTATCGTTTTAATCCTTCAACGTCTTCAGAAAGGTGACAGGTCCCGACAACCAGACGTTCCATGGAATGTGGGGTCCTTAAACTCATGGACTATGATGTCCTTAACCTTGGACTGTGGGGTCCTTAAACCCATGGACTATGATGTCCTTAACCTTGGATTGTGGGGTCCTTAAACCCATGGACTATGATGTCCTTAACCTTTACAGACTATGATGTCTTTAAACTGGAACGCAAAGTCCCTAAACTAAAATAATAGAGCCCAAATACTTTTTTATTGGATCTAAATGATCCTGTTAAGTAGATCTTAATCTAAAATTAGATTAACGTATCCTTAACAAATGGTTAAGTTTATCTTAGTCTAAAATTAGACTAACGTATCCTTAACAAATGGTTAAGTTGATCTTAGTCTATAATTAGACTAACGTATCCTTAAAAAATATTTAAGTTGATCTTAGTCTCAAATAAGACTAACGCATCCTTAAACCCAACCCCAAACCCAAATCTAAGAAAATACGGATTTGGACTAATCCACGCCCTACGGGTGACAACATAAATTAGTCTCCGTATACAATACACGGGCAACCAAAAACAAAACAAACACCCACGACACGAAGTGACCATCTGGAGAAGGAGAAAGTGGTTACCGCGATGCGGTAGCGTAATTAACTGCAGGGGATTGCACCTTTAGGGAAGAGCGTCCCCATAATCAAAAACCCCTCAACGAGGGGGAATCTGATGAAGTCTGCTACATCGGCCGCATCCGTCTAAACCTCCGATACATGGTGCCATAAATCAACTTGGCATCTTCGGAGAGGTGGACGTATAGCACCAAATAGTATCTGCCCTCGAAATTCAGGCAAGACGGACCTATGCGGTCGCGTCTCTGTTTTCGGCGGAGAACAGATTCTAGAACGCCCGGTGGGACCTTTTCCTCTTTCCACTCCACACTTCGTGATTCGTGTTCGCGAATGAATCGCGGTTTGATATGGTTGCTCTTGGGTTCGAGGTACTAAGATTTGGTTTTGCTCCTGTGCAGAAAAAAGAACATCAATAGCTTTCAACTACAATAACTGCAACTGCAACTCTCGCTATGTCCCGTCCAGAGGAGTGACTTACAGGCCCCAAGCAGCCTCCTTTTCACAATGCCGGTGGAACAAGTGACCCAGACCACCACTGGACTATTCTTCGGGACCTTGCTCCTGCCAACAAGATTCAGCGCTCTTTTACCATCACAAGAAGCTTCGAAGAAGTCGGTCTTTGATCGGCTTGCAATTATTGCGGCCCCTCTCAACGGGTCGTCTAAGTCCATTGCCTCAGTTTTCCACAGATTGGGCTGAAGCTCAAGTGGGCCCATGAAGAAGCCCACGATTCCTGAAGAGGTTATCCCAAAGCGGATAGACATTCCTACTCCTGAAGTCACCAAGGTGACTTCTCCTGCTAAAGGGTCGGTCTTCACAAGACTGGCCGTTTCAGCTCCCGTTCCAGACAAAGTCATGAAGGCTCTTTCCCCTATTCGAAAGTCGGCCTTCGCAAGACTGATTATCCCTTCTCAACGGACGTCAGTCTTCGACAGGCTAGTGCCAATAACAATCTCTCCTCAAAGTAAGGGGCAAGAAGAAGCTCATCCAACAGCGGAGGTTATCCCGGCCACACGATATGCTCGACGTAGCCACTGGCGCCGAGTGAGGAAAGCTAGGGGCAGTTCACCCTCTGGATTTATGCCGCCAGCTCCAATAGTGGAAGTAGATGCTGCTGTTCCAACTGGGAACAGCTTTGAACCACTCAGGAGGGTCCGCAAGAACTCTCCGACTGCCGTGCTGAAAAGATCTCCTCCACCTGTGGAGAATGCCACAAAGGCGAAGCTGGAGCAGCCCCCTCAGCGGCTATCCTCCAAAATTTACAAAGTCTGGCGTCAAGTCCAAGACTCCGTGATTGATCAAGACCACTCCCGTCGACAGAAAAGGATAAGAGTTCGGAGAGAAGGGGATCACCCTGTCAAGCCACAGAAGGTGTCATCTGTTTGGGTGCCCGCTGCAACGACTCCCTCAACTTCGACCGCTCACAAGAGGAGAAGGCCAGAGAAAATTTCTGTGTCTGCGACAAATGTCAAGGGCACTGAGCCTAAAAGCCCTAAGTCTGGGGGCATGGTGGTGTATACCGTCTATATGGCATCCGGAAAAGAGAATAGCCATATATCCACAGGTCATCGACCGCTTACGCGATCAGTGACTAAGGCTTAGGAGCAGCAACAACAAAAGCTCCAAGAGATGCTAACAGCTATGGCCACACTCACGGGACCAAAAGCAAGCCCGGAGACATCCTCGGAGCAACTGTCATGAGTAGGAAACTGATGTCGAATTCCTTCGGGGAATGCTTGAGAAGAAGGACAAAGAGGCTGCAGAACGAGCGGCCAACATAAAACAAATGGCCCTTTTGTTCCAAGATATGGTGGGTCTGATGATCCAGCTGAAGATCCTTCGGTAATAATTGAAGATGATAGAGAAAAGACATCAAATCCTCTGCCGGCTCTATCAGTAGCCAAGGAGGAGGCCATCTCCAAAGCCATGCTCAATGATTATATAGCTCAGCAAATACGGGATCATCGGGCGAATGAAGCAACCGGCCAAGTCGTCAGAACTGGGCGACCATATCCAGGATGGTACGATCAGATAAAATACCCGCCAGGATACAAAATTCCTAAATTCCATGTGTACAAGAGGACAGGCAATCCCCATCAACATGTCGCTCAGTTCAGGGCTCTCTGCGGCAACACTGGAGGGGATGATAAGCTACTGCTTCGCCAATTCGTCGGCAGCTTGGCGGAGACGGCGTTCGAATGGTAATCAGAGCTTCCCAACGACTCCGTCAAAACTTTTACGGAGATGGAATTACTATTTACACAGAGGTTCGCTAGCGCTAGAGAGCGCACCCCGATCACCTCGTTAATTAACGCAAGAGTGAAGCCATGCGAAACATGGGTGCAGTATGCGATACGGTGGCGGAATTTATGGTCGAAGTGCGAGCAGTGCATTGAAGAAGCGGCTGCGGTAGGCATGTTCATAGGGACCTTCGACCCTTAGGCAACCATTTAAAAATTCATGATGTTCTCCTTTGAAGCTGGAATCTCGAAATGAAAAAGGGAAAGGGAAAGCGACCTTCGTCTCCAATACTCAGCAGCATCCCAGTGGTCCAAAGCCAACTGATCGCCAAGATGAAAGACGGCGATTCTTCAATGAGAAACTGAAGCGCCCTTATTCGTTTCCTTGGGATAAAACGAGGCGACTGTTCGAGCTGGCAGTGCGCAACAGGCTGATCAACTTGCCGGATCCAAAATGCCCATTGCAATCCGGTGAGGCTAATAATACTAATTATTGCCCTATCACCAAGCGATAGGCCATCTAATCGAAGATTGCTTCATCTTCAAAAGGTGGATTGAGAATCAATACCAATAAGGAAAATTCGCACTGTCCGAGAATTGGAAAGTAAACCCGCCCCAGCCGAACGCTCTCAAAAAGGCGGACACACCGGGAGCATCATGCTCTTTTGTAGAAGAAGCTGCATGTGAGGTCGTTCGTTCAGCCAAAACGAAAAGAATGCTGAAGGATCTCCAAACATGCCCGGCGATCAAATGGAAAAGTCCGCTGGAACCCGAAGTCATCAAGGGAATGCTGAAGCCGTGCCCGACGCCAAAAATTGGTGGGGATGGTCAAAATGCCCATACCCAGCCGTCAAAGTCTTCGAAGAAGAAGAAGAAGACCAGAAAGTCCGTGAAGCCTGGTGACAAGCACACGGACCTGCAGAAACATATTGACGTGCTGGAAGAATATAACCAGAAAGCGCGGACCCCAATCACACTCCAAGTGTTTATCAACCACATCCTTGAGGACGAAAATGATGAAGGAGAAGACTCGTCGGATGAACCTGAGAATTATGTGGCAAGTTGCCATGTGATCTCTCACTCGTCGATAGATGGTGAAGAAGCTCCCGACACAGAGAAACTGGGGGCAGATCCCGAATCGGAGCTCCTAGGACCGTCAGATGAGATGATTGATGAATTCCAGAACGAAGCACTTTTGAAAAGCAAAGCTGATCGAGAACGCGAAATGGCCATATTCGAAAAAGCCAAACACCGGCGGCTAGACGAAAAGGTAGAAACACTCCCACCAGGTCAAACCACTTCAGCCACCAGCAAAAGCAGGTTCAAGAAAAGGAAAAGGTTCGCTAAAGCCATATCGATGGGAATGAAGCTGCCACCCTCCGAAGGGAACACTTCTGATGAGATACACCTTAATGAAAAGGATGTGCATCTTAATTACTGTTTATATCATCGAAGGATTGCGCACCCTACTTAAGAATGCATTGCCTTTAAAAATTGGTGGCAAGGGTATGTCGCTCACAGGAAACACTTCAAGAGGATGAAGCGTGAAGCTCGTCGATAGCGGAAAAATGCGACAGATGAACGAGGAAGAGCTGCCGGCAACTGTCACATGGTTGATAACAGGGGATCGCAAGTTCTTACCTTCGGGAGCGATTCTGAAGAAGAAATGACTCTCGGCCCTCTCTTCAAAGAATCTACCCCAGGAAAAGAGGAAGAACCGAAGAGCTGCGAGAACATTCAGCTGCGCAATCGCACGCTACCTGAAAAGGATCTTGGACCAACAAACAAGGGATCGAACAAAAAAGATAAGGGGAAAGAAAAGGTTCCTGAGGATATCACCCTCGATGATCGAGTCGTCGAAGAGCTGGCAGCCAAGGACCCGCCCAAGAAAACCAAGGTGGATTACAACGTTCTGGCACACCTGAGGAAGATCCCCTCATAGCTAAGTATTCTTGACGCCTTTCTGCTATCTAAGGAGGAGAGATTCTTTGATCAAGGCATTACAAGAGCCTGACCTATTTCAAGCTTTCTTAGCCGAAGAAAAGATGAAGGATGTGCTGGAAGAAGTGCATACGGCTGATATCACCTTCGGCGATGAAGACCTCCTCCTCGGGACGTGCGAGCATAACCGTCCCCTTTATGTCTCCGGATACTGTCATGATATCAAGATAGGCAAAATCCTGGTTGACAATGGGTCCTCCGTCAACCTCCTCAATGTAAGAGTGTTGAAGGAAATCTGCATGAGCGTTCAACATCTCGCTCGTGATAAAATCACCATCTCCGGGTTTGACTCCCAGTCATCACGGACGCTCGGGTCTGTGATACTGATGTTACGCTTTAGGCTACTCATCACGGACATCAAATTTCACGTTATTGACGCCAAGACATGTTACAATGCTTTGCTCGGCAGGCCTTGGTTACACGAGTACAACATCATCCCTTCTACACAACATCAGTGTATGAAGTATTTCAAGGATGGTCTTGAGTATACCGTCACAGGGGAGTTAAACCCGTTCTCCATGAATGAAGTCCGAAAGTACGAAGATGCGAAATATTTCTTACCAGATTTCGAAGACATAGAAAGATGCCATAAACCGAAGAACAAGGCTATCACCACTATTCCGGTCTTCAAAAGTGATACTGAGGAGGAAGAAGAAATAATTTATTCAGGGCTGCCCCAATGCAATAAGCTAGGACCGTCCACCCCTATGCTAGTCTTCGGAAGCGACTCGGAAGATGAGGTCAATGTAGTATTTTCTGTTCGGCCATCAATACAAGCCTTCACTGGCGATTATCGGAGTTTGCAAATCGCCATGGTTCCGCAAGAGCACTACAAAGAGCTCGACGCACTTGATACCTACAGTGTTCAAGAACTGCAGACGTTCTATGTCCCTCCCAGGCTAAAAGACGAAAAGGCGGTCCTCTTTTATCGATCCACGGAAACCAAAGTGGAGAAAGAGATCTGGCATGGTGGGGATTCTACACTTGACAGACTCCATCCCATCCGTCTGTCCAGATACTACACAAAAGGATTGAAAAGGCTATTAAGATGCCAAGGCGTATCCTTTAAACAGACCGTGCGACAAGATCAGTTCTACAACAGGATCTGGAACGTCCCCGGAACTCAGCGAAAGTTGCCCAATGGGAGAATGGAAACGATCAGGCTTGGATATGTTCAATCCAAGAGACGAGAGCGATTTCATGGCTGCTACATTATACATGACTTTGATGAAGAAGGAGATGCTCTGTTAGAAGACGCTAACCCTGAACCAAAACGAGGTCTCGCCATGAAAGTGCCAAGTCCGTCGTTCGAAGAACAGATGGATAGGCTAATAAGGGAAGCGGGTCAAAAGGTCCGGGATGATCATAGCCGCGAAATGATCATCTACGAGAAAGCCAGGACATAGCGCCTCCTTCAGCAGGCTACGAAGAATGACGATGATCCTCGTCGTCAACCCGTCATACAAAAGACCCGACGCAGTGGTAGAAACAAGTTAAAGAACGAAAAAAATGTTTGACGGCTGTAAAGCGGGTCCAAGAAGCCACGCGATCGAGAATCGAGCAGCCGGGATCCATCCCTTATAAAGAAGATGGGTCGAGCATATTTTTTTCCCTAAGATAAGACAAGGAAGATATTCGATCTTGTCATTAAACATCAGATGATCAACCTCCCGGAGTCTAAACACCCCGAGCAAGCAAACGAGGTTCATCACCCGGATTATTGCTCCTATTATCGAGCGATAGAACATCCTCTCGAAGACTGCTTCACATTCAAAGATTGGGTAGAAGACCAGTATCAGTAAGGCTGGTTCGCTTTATCCAGCAGTTGGAGGGTAATCCCGCCACAGAAGCATGTACCGAAAGCCACGTATGCAGCGAGAGTAGAGCCGGATCAACATCGGTCTTGGAAGCGATCCCGTACCTGTCATGCGATAATGCTGTCAGGAGAAGGAGTACACGAGGATATGGCTGACCTCCCTTGAGCTTTGAAAACGATGATGATGAGGTGATCTTAGAGTTTCCACCGGCGCCAAAAGAGCTGGAAGATGGAATACATACTACTGCAGATAACCTCAGAAAAATCGACTTGGGGACGGCAAACGACCCACGGCCGACGTTCGTCAGTAAGTTGTTGTCTGAAGAAAAGGTGGCTACGCTCAAGAATGTGCTTATGCAGTATAAAGACTGCTTCGTATGGAACTACTCTGAGATGCTAGGGCTAGATCCAGAAATACCCGTCCATAAATTGGCGATTTCTCCGGACGTCAAACCAATCAAACAAGTGTCACGACCCGAAAAGTACGGAACATGACCAGCACTTAAATTACGAAACGTCTCGAGGCGTACGTAATTTAAGTAAGCCAAAACCCAGAAATCAAAACCAAAGAAGCAATAGAGTGAAGGAAAAACCAATTTGAAGCAAGTAGTTTTAACAACATAGGCCGAAATATGTATTTTTAAAATCTCAAGTATTTTCTGAAAATTTCGGCAGAGTCTCCTTTGTAAATCTGGCCCCAAACGGGATACAACATGAATAGTATACGAAATAAAAAAGGCATCCCCAAGCGGGAGCTAGCTCTTCGTCAATCGACGGTCACAACCACGCAAGCAATATAATATATAACGCCAAAGGGCGAGGATCAAAACTCAAAAGAAAACCCAAAATCAGCATGAAAACTATAATAATACAACGTGCGACTCTAAGGTCGAAATAATAACAAGTCTGGTCTTCTATCTCTATCAAATATACTGTTAGATATGTATGCCCTAGAGGCCATTATTGTATAGTACTAGTTTGTATAATTCATTTTTGGAGGCTTGGGATATATATATGGTTTTACGACAATCTTGCTCGATATAGTAGTATGCTATTTGGTTTGTTTCTATCTTAATATGTGTATATGTTTCTTTTAACTTATCGCGAAAAACATATTGGTAGAGCCCTTAGGATTTTTGCTTGACTACCAGCGTTGTGATGGCGATCACACTAGTGGGGGATGGGTAGTCTATAAGCACATCCTTATTTTAGTCCCTAGTCGTAGGATTATCGAGACAGGGCATCGATACTCCAGAGTAGACTGGTGCATACGCTTCTCTTCCCAGCAGGGGAGATGGTCTGTCCCACAACCATCAGTACGTCGTACTGGAGATAGTATACACGTGCTCGTTAGGTTACGAGTACACTGGACAAGACTCGTCGGGAACTGTTGTTTGGTATTATAACTATCGTCAGTTAACAGTTCCCAGCTGACATGAGTACAGCTTAGTCCGCTGACTTGACACTGTCACTTCGCCTCGAGTGTGTTCCCACTGTTCTTAGATTACTACCCTACCACGGCTCTACTGAGTCGTGCAAACAGGTAGTAGTTAGGTGCAGTCCCGAAGCACTTGGAGGCAGTGACGATTAGACAGGATTCGTCTCTCCCGATATTGGGGGTTGATATCGCGCTGTGTCTCGGAGAGCCATTACACAAAGTCCCTGGCCAGGGCAAGCGAGATATACTGGTAGGTTTCCAGTGTTATCTCAGGGTGTTCTAGGCTACACTCCGACACGATTTGTACCGCTATTAGGGGACTGACGTTTACCGCCCCCTAGGCCCGCCATGCGATATTCTCAGACGAACAGATCATACTGTACGGAGATTGTCACATTCAGGCTCAGTAGGAGTTCGATGGGTTCACCTCATCAGTCTTCTTATTGGCTTCTACCTGGGGACGGTTACGTACAGCTAGTACCGCTTGCGGCCTGTGGTTAAACCCACTGCCAGCGTAGTGTCGAGCCTTTAGAGTCCCACACAGAGGGTTACTCGCTTTTAGGCAAAACAGAGTAGAGGTTGCTTGGTTTTGCGACGGGGTTCGTTCACATCCGTGCACTTGTGCACGTTTGGTGTCCGGACAGTAGATACTAGCGGGCTTTGGTTTAAGCCAGATCCTAGTAATTGTTTTAGGATTGGTTTTGTCTCGGTATATTCGTGTTCCTAGGAGTACGGATGCGGGTGTGTATGCACAGTTGACAGAGGCAGAGGCGGAGGATTCTCATTAGGACTGTTGACCATTTGGCTTTGGTTGACTTGTTGACCGTTGACCTTTCTTTAAACCCTAATGAGAATATGATATATGATTAATAATATTAATTAAGTATTATTGTGCCATGGTTGAGTTGAAAGTTTGACTTTTGTTGACTTGTTGACTTTGTTGACCAGTTGACCATTTTGGACTTGTTGACCATCATCATTTCATGGCTATCATTTCATGGGTATGACTTTTGCTTGCTTGTTGTTTGCAAAATGCAATAATAGCATGAAATGATAATGGTCATTGAAACTAACCATCACCATATACTTAATTATTATTATTATTATCATTATTCTCACTTTTGTGAGAAGGGGTTGGATTATGAGAGCTCATTTCTATCATTCTCTTTCTCTCTCCTAGAAAGAGAGCTCTCCCTCTTCCTCTTCCTCTCTCAAGGTTCAAGTGTTCCATGAGTTGGAAATCATGAACCTTTGAGATAAAACCACCATCACTCTTCTCTACTCAATCTAAGGTATTAGGTTTGGCAAACCAAACACCTTAGTCATCTCTAGGTTGAGATTGGAGCTCAATTTCGAGACCCTCGGGTGGATCCATTTATGGCAAAGAGGAGACGATAAGGAGGATCCGTTCAAGCAACTACAAGGAGCAAGCAAGAGGAAGAACAACAACAAGAAGAGAAGGAGATCAAGACCAAGGTATAACCATTCTACATAGTAGTTAGAACTTGTAGAATTTTTGTTAGTTCTTGTTTAGCAATGATCCTTCTTGTACGGTCCATGTTACCTAGTTAGGAAAAAATTTAGTTTTACCTATTCTGCCTCCCCGAAAGGACCGGGGTGGGTAACGTAGACCTAACATTGGTATCAGAGCCTTGCTAAACACTATCTAACATGTTATCAAAGTAACTAGAAGTTCGATCGGAGAAAAAGTCACGAAACATGCCCGGAACATAAACTTTCTGTCGATTTTTAAACTGCTGTAAAAATTATTTGACATGTACCAAAAATCGGCTCAGGCTTTTTAGTGAACAGTGAAGAAAAATGATCGACCGAACCGACCAACTCACCGCGAAAACGCGGCAAGAAGAGCTTCTTACCGCAGATCCGCGGCCGAGTTGACTCGGCCGTGGATCGGTTTTGCTGCAGTGTATTTCTGGGGGTGTTTTGGGATTTTTGGAATATGATTTTTCTCCCCAGATTTTCCAGAAAGCAAAATTTGTTTTTTGGGTTTAAAAATCCGTATTTTGATCGAACTTCTAAAGGCTTAAGCTAACGGGTTATATCTGTGATGTGATATATGTATTGAACGTCTGATAATCGCTATACGTCGATTAGTGGGGGTTATACATATCTGTGATCTGTAATGTTGATGGTATGTGTATATGAATTCATTGGATTGTCGCGGATGAATAGCCAAGGGGTTGTGAGATGAGAGTTTTCTTTTTCTTTCAATTCATGTAATTTGTAATTGATGTAATATTATTTATATGGCCGCACAACCGGGATGGGGTTGTAGCCGTCATTGTATAATTTCTTTTACTATTTTTGCTCCGAGGATAGACCCAAGATAGGGTGCATAAACTACCGGGTACCTCGAAGTGCCGAGTGGCCTACTTACGGTGTTAAGGGAGGTTGCTTCGCTTCGGGTACTTGGCGGGTAGTTTGCCGCACCCGTAGGGGTCTAGGGTGGGGTCTTGGCTATTCATCGCGACCGTGTAATCCGCTCTTCGTTACAGGCTCGTACGGAATGCGGATTCCCAGTATATCCAGTGTGTTCATCTGTGATCTGGAATGGCTATCATTGCATCTGAGGAATGTTTATATATCTATATGATATCTATTTAGGCGTTGCTTATGTTTTGCATCCGTGCTAGTCCAGCCCCCGCTCTGTCGTTAGTTAAGTAACCTAACGGGTAATGAAGGGGCTCCGTGGCGAATGCGGATGGCATAAGCGTACGTCATATTTTCGTTGTTTTCTGCAATGGTAGGATTAACTGATGGGACGCATTAATCTAATGCAAAGAAAAAACAAACCTAATAAGACGTTGTTGGAACAATTTTCAAAAAGCTGTTATTGCAAGGACGCTCTCTTTTGTTTTGCATAGAGGTATTCGGTTATGAATGCCCAGCACCTCAGTCGATGAGGCAAGGGCCGAGATCCCTTCATCGGGAGTGACCCCTTGGACAAAAAGTTTGCGTCAGGGTAATAATTTCACTATAGTCGATTATTCTTGCTTTGCATCGAGGTATTCAGTTTGGAATATCCTGCACCTCATTCGACGAGGAAAGAGCCGAGATCCCTTCACAGGGAGTGACCTCTTTAGTAAAAGTTTTCGCCACTATATTTTCAAAATGGTTATCAGGTTCCTTCAACGATATCAAGTTCATTACGTTAACGGGTTTTTCGCCAAAAACCCAGCCGTAGCCCTCCGTCATTTCTTATAAGTTATACTTAGTATTCGTGCTGCGTTTGTTGACTGTGTCAAGGCGCAGTGAACGGTAGCTGAGTATTGCTTATCTGCTGGATACAATGTGATTGGTTAGGACAGTCGTGTAACCTTGTTGACTGTGTCAAGGGTTATGCGGGTGGGATTAATGCAATCAAGATAATGACGGGTTGAACTTGAGTAGGACTCTTTGATTTGTTGACTGTGTCGAGGTCACTTGGGTCCTAGGGGCAAAAATCCACATCGGTTGTTTCTAAAGAAACTGAAACTTGCAGATTTAGCATACCTTCTGGAGTGTGGTGACTAGAGTGGATTCCATCTAGGTCATCGCACAATGATAGTTGGATCCCGATCCCACTGATGCGTTGGATTACTCTCGGGAGATTATTTTACTTAACAATCAATGCTATAAACCAAGTAGGTGTCTAGAACGGTGTTAGCGGGGCTACGCCTCTAGGGAAAAGAGGTTATTTAATTAAGGAACTTCGCGAAAGCGTTGGAAAACCTCCCTCGAAGTACCAACACTAGCCTGGCTAAAAGGTTAAGCAAGTATTGTGACGTGCGATTAATCATGACTAGTTCTTCTTTTAAAGGTTTTAAGAAGGATTTGAGGAAATAGTGGGAGCCATCCTGGTTAGATAAACTAATAAACCAATCTAATCTTGCAAGAGCGCACGCTGAGTGTTTCTTTTCTCTCTCTCCAGGTAGCAACCATTTCACGCCCTAATCAAGATAATAAAATGTATCGCTTGACCAATCCAAATTCTTATTCGGGGCTGGGGAACGTTGGTTCGGCTCTAACTTACGACAACAGTCATAAGTATGAGCAAGGGAAGGAGGATTGTTTGGATTCCAAGTATACCCAGTTGAAGAAGAAGCATGGTTTTGCATCTACTTCAGATGTTCTTGTAATTGAGAACTGCTTTACGGTCAGACCTACCTCCTGGGTACTTGATACCGGATCAGGATCTCATATCTGTAATCTATTGCAGGGACTGAGAAAAAGTAGGAGAGTTGTACCTGTTGATATGTTGCTCAGAGTAGCGAACGGAGCACAAGTTAATGCTGCAGCCGTCGGTGAATATCACCTAGTGTTACCAAATGGCAATACTATGATTTTGAAATATTGCTACTGTGTGTAAGTCGATGTACAACACCCCACGACTTGCAGGGAGGCGGAAATATGAAAAATGATCTTGTTCTTTGCTTAAACATCGACTAACCGCAAGAATCGAAGCTAAACGATAACTAACAACAAACATAGAAGTTAACAACTACTATGTAAAGGGATTATACCTAAAGAACCGTGTCCTTCATCTTTACGAACTCCACCTCCTCCTCGGCCTTCTCGAAGTAGTAGACGATCCACCGAGAGCTTTACTCCAAGCTTAGCCTCTAAACTTAAGGCAACTAACTTTCTTTAAGTGCTAATCAAAGAAGCTAGGTGATATAGAGTGAGGGTTATGGTTTAATTAGTCTAACTAATCCTTGTACTCAACACATGAGAGGGGAGGATTAGGGTTTGAAGAGGGAGAGCTTGAGGAGAGAGAAGGTGAAGATAATAATGAAGTGAGAAGAATGAGTTATCATAATATATATCAAGCATTTCTTTTTATCAAGAAAAGAAAAGAAATGAATTTAACAACCATGTTTGATAATATCTAGTGATGATTCACATCCATGAGTCATTAAGCATTTATGATGCATTAATGACATGGATGAATCATCCATATGACTCACTAATCACATTCATTGTATATGCCACCTAAACCTCCTTAGTCACCATCTTCTAGAACCTTCTCGTGCAATTACGAGAATGCCCCTCCTTTCCGCAAAAATACGGAAAAACTTTAGACTGTATAAATCCAATAACCGGATACCAGTAACTTGCTTAAACCAAAGCCGACTGGTAAAAACTGTCCGAAAGTCGTACGTGTGTAAACACACGTATGCGTCCGAACCCTTGTCGTAAAACCATACGACCTCTATATCGTTTCGCCTGGAGTAGGGAAACTCTCTGTGTGGGACTCTAGAGACTCGACTACTACGCTGGCAGTGGGTTTAACCACAGACCGCAAGCGGCACTAGCTGTACATAACGGTCCCCAGGTAGATGTCGATAAGAAGGCCGATGAGGAAACCCATCCGAACTCCTACTGTGTCTGATGTGACAATCTCCATACAGTCCGGTCCGTTCGTCTAAGACTATCGCATATCGGGCCTAGTGGGCGGCAAGCGTCAGTCCCCTAATAGCGGTATAAGTCGTGTCGGAGCGAAGCCCATTACACCCTGAGAAACTACTGGAACCTACCAGCAAATCTCGCTTGCCCTGGCCAGGGACTTTGCGTAATGGCTCTGTGACACAGCGCGATATCAACCCCCAATACCGGGAGAGACGAATCCTGTCTAACCGCCACTGCCTCCAAGTGCTCGGGACTGCACCCAACTGCTACCTGTTTGCATGACTCCTTTGAGCCGTGGTAGGGTAGTAATCTAAGAACAGTGGGACACACTCGAGGAGAAGTAGTAGTGTCAAGTCTGCGGACTATGCTGTACTCATATCACCTAGGAACTGTTCACTGACGACTGGTATAAAACCAACCAACAGTTCCCTGTGAGTCCTGTCCGGTGTACCCGTAACCCAACGAGCACCTGCATACTATCTCCAGTACGACGTACTGATGGCCGTGGGACAGACCATCTCCCCAACTGGGATGAGAAGCGTACGCACTAGTCTACTCCGGAGTATCGATGCCCTGTCTCGATAATCCAACGACTAGGGACCCGAATAAGGATGTGCTTGTAGACTACCCAGCCCCCACTAGTGTGACTGCCATCACAACGCTGGTAGTCAAGCAAGATCCTAAGAGCTCTATCAATACGTATACTCACATATTAAGATAGAAAAACCAAGTAGCATACTACCATGTTTAGCAAGACTGTTATATACATGTGAATATCCCAAGCTTCCATTAAGTAATATACAAACTAGTATGATACAATAATGGCCCCTAGGGCATATACACTAACAATCTCCCACTTGCACTAGGGCCATGTACTGGCATATCGAAGACCGATGATCTCGAGTAGCCTCTCGAACTGAATCTGAGGTAGGGCCTTCGTGAATGGATCAGCAATGTTTTCTTCAGAAGCAACTCTCCGAACCTCGATCTCCTGACGATCAATGATCTCCCTGATCAGGTGATACTGCCTTAAGATGTGTCTGGACTTCCGATGGGACCTTGGTTCCTTCGCTAAAGCTATAGCTCCGTTGTTGTCGCAATACAGAGGTATTGGATCAACTATAGTAGGAACCACCTGAAGTTCTGTTAGGAACTTCTTCATCCAGACTGCTTCTTTTGCGGCATCGCAAGCAGCTATATACTCCGCTTCCATCGTTGAGTCAGCAACGGTGTCCTGCTTGGAGCTCTTCCAGCACACCACCCCTCCATTGAGGGTAAAGACATAACCCGACATGGATTTGGAATCGTCCTTATCACTCTGGAAGCCGGAATCAGCAAAGGCCTCTAACCTGAGGTTTTTTCCGCCGTAAACCAAGAACATCTCCTTAGTCCTTCTCAGATACTTGAGAATGTTCTTTACTGCTATCCAGTGCTTCTCCCCTGGGTCTGACTGATACCGGCTTACCACGCTTAGTGCGTAAGCTACATCTGGTCTGGTGCACAACATCGCATACATTATAGAGCCTACCGCAGAAGCGTAGGGTATAATAGACATGCGTTCCCTTTCCAAATCAGTCTTGGGAGACATCTCTTTGGAGAGGATGATTCCGTGACAAGCCGGTAGATTACCGCGCTTAGAATCTTCCATACTGAATCTTTTCAGTACAGTGTCGATATACCTGGACTGCGAAAGTCCCAACATCCTCTTGGATCTATCACGATAGATCCGGATCCCCAGAATGTAAGAGGCATCACCCAGGTCTTTCATGGAGAACCTGTGTGACAAGAATCCTTTGACAGATTGTAGCATACGAATGTCATTTCCTATCAATAGAATGTCATCCACGTACAAGACGAGGAATACGACACTTCTGGCTACAACTTTACTATATATGCATGGTTCATCTGGATTTTTGATAAAGTCATATTCTTTGACTGTCTCATCAAAACAGATGTTCCAACTCCGCGATGCCTGCTTTAGTCCATAAATGGACTTAAGCAGCTTGCATACTTTCCCACTGCTCCCTCTCTGATTGAAACCCTCTGGCTGATCCATATAGACGCACTCTTCTAAATTTCCATTCAGAAAAGCCGTCTTTACGTCCATCTGCCAGATTTCATAATCATGGAAGGCAGCAATAGCAAGAAGGACCCGAATGGATTTGAGCATAGCCACTGGAGAAAAAGTTTCGTCATAGTCCAAACCAGGTCTTTGACGAAAACCCTTTGCAACAAGTCTAGCCTTTTAGGTTTCCACCTGTCCATCTACACCAATCTTTTTCTTGAAGATCCATTTGCATCCCATGGGTTTTACCCCATCTGGAGCAAAGTCCAAAGTCCATACTTTGTTGGTGTACATGGACTCCATTTCGGTCCGCATTGCATCTAGCCATCGTACCGAGTCGCCGCTCTGGATGGCCTGCTGGAAGTCAGTAGGTTCATCATCATCTATGATGCAATCCTCTCTATCCCCATCTATGAGAAAACCGTAGTATCTCTCAGGCGGATGAGACGGCCTACTACTCCTACGGAGGGGTGCGGGAATGTCCTGTTCTTCTTGAACTACCGGTTCTACCAAACTTTCAGTAGCAGTTTGTGGTTCTGGAATTTCTTCCAGTTCTATTTCGCTCCCACTTATTTCCTTTTCTGAAAACTGATATTCTAGAAAATGGGCATTACGAGAAACAAACACCTTTTGTTCCTCTGCGTAATAGAATAGATACCCCTTGGAGTTCTTTGGATATCCCACAAACTGACACTTTACTGATCGTGCCTCGAGCTTGTCCACATGCTGCTTTTTAACAAAAGCTGGACATCCTCATATTTTCAGATACTGAAGATAGGGTTTCTTCCCACTCCACATCTGATATGGCGTGGTAGGCACAGTCTTGGTAGGAACCATGTTCAAAAGATATGCCGCTGATTCTAGCGCATAACCCCAGAAAGATCGCGGTAACTCAGCATTACTCATCATGGATCGTACCATATCCAATAGGGTTCGATTCCGTCTCTCCGATACACCATTATGCTGTGGAGTGTATGGAGGAGTAAGCTGAGAGAGAATTCCTTTCTCTTTTAGGTAACCTAGGAACTCGGCACTCAAGTATTCACCACCTCGATCAGATCTAAGTGTCTTGATACTTTTGCCGGTTTGGTTTTCTACTTCATTCTTATACTCTTGGAATTTCTCAAAAGCCTCGGATTTATGTTTCATCAGATAAATGAATCCGTACCTTGAGTAATCATCCCTGAAAGTAATGAAATAGGAAAAACCACCTCTTGCACGTGTAGACATTGGACCGCATACATCGCTGTGTATGAGTCCTAAGAGCTCGCTCGCTCTTACTCCATGTCCAGTAAATGGAGTCTTTATCATCTTTCCTTTGAGACAAGATTGACAAGTGTCATAAGTTTGATATTCGAACGAGTCCAAATATCCTTCTCTATGCAACTTAGTCAACCTTCTCTCATTGATGTGAGCCAGTCTACAATGCCATAAGAAAGCTTTATTTAAATCTGGAGACTTTCTTTTTAGTGTGTTCTGGACGTTGAAAATTTGGAGTTGGTTTAAAACATATATACCGTTATTTAGTATACCGGACCCAATCAAACCATGATTAAGGTGGATGTTAACAACATCTCTTACAAACGTGAAATCATAACCTTTATTTGGTAATAAGGAAACTGATATGATATTACACGTTAAGCTTGGTACAAAAAAACAGTTATGTAAAACCAAAATGTGTCCACTCGTCAATCCTAGGTGATAATCCCCGACGGACGCAGCTCCCACGCTAGCTCCGTTAGCAACCTTTAGGGTCATATCACCTTCCTTCAGCACTCTACGGTTTCTCAGTGCCTGCAATGAATTGCAAATATGAGATCCTGATCCGGTATCCAATACCCAGGAAGTAGAGTTGATCGACAGACAATTCTCAAATACAAACACACCTGAAGTCGAAGCCACAGCTTGCTTCGGTTCCTGGTTCTTGGCGTTCTACGCCTTGCAATCCTTCTTCCAGTGCCCTTTCCTGTGACAATGGAAGCACTCATCCTGGCCAACCACCGGTACCGCAAACTTTTTCTTTCCCTTCCCTCCCACCTTACTAACACCTCCTCTAGGTTTGGTGGCGGCCTTCTTCTTCCTTCCTTTGGCCCTAGCCTTGGACCCGGAAGAAGATGCACCGCTAACAAACATAGCGGGTGTTTCCCTTGCTTTCTGCAAGGTGCCCTCTGCACTCCTTAACATGTTCAGGAGTTCCGGAAGTTCAACTTCTTTTCTTTGAAGGTTGAAGTTCAGGATAAACTGGGCGTAGGTGGGAGGAAGGGACTGGAGAATAAGGTCTGTATAGAGCTCATTATCCAAAGTCGTCCCAAGGTCTGCGAGCTCTTCAATATAGCCGATCATCTTTAGGACATGTTCTCCTACCGATGACCCGACAGCCAACCTCGCTCGAAACAAGTTCTTAGAGGTCTCATATCTTGCTATACGAGATTGCTCTCCATAAAGTTCCTTTGTATGGAGAAATATGCCATCTAGGTTCATATCCTCGTGCCTCCTCTGATGTTCATTGTTCATTGAGGCAAGCACGATGCACTTGGCTTTCGCGCAATCTAAATCCCAGGTTTTGCGGATTTCCTTATCCGCATTGCTGGATTTGGGACCAGGGACAGCAGGTGCCGTAGCGGTGAGGACGTACCCCAATTTGTCATAGGTCAAAGCCATTTTGACATTCCGCAGCCAATCTTTATAGTTTGGCCCTGTCAGTATATTTTTCTCTAAAAGTAACTTAAGTCCAGTCATTTTCAGGGTCGCTGCAATTAGGAGAGAGAGAAGAAAACTCTTTAGCATGATGCTCTTGCAAGTTTAGAGTGGTTTTTAGTTTATCTAAACTGGATGGCTCCCACTGTTTCTCGAATCCTTCCTCAAACCATAAAAGAAGAATTAGCCAGGACTATTCTCACCGTACAATACTTGCTTAACCGTTCAGCCAGGCCAGTGTCGATACTTCGAGGGAGGTTTTCCAACGCTTTCGCGAAGTTCCTTAATTAAATAACCTCTTTTCTCTGGGGGCGTAACCCCGCTGACACCTTTCTTGACACCTACTTGGTTTATAGCATTGATCGTTAAGTGACGAATCTCCTGATAAGTAGCATATACTCACAGTAGGATCGGGATCCAAAATATCATCGTATGATAATGTTGAAGGAATCCTACCAACATTCATCAAACTCCAAATGGTATGCATCTCTTTGCAAATTTCAGTTTCTTTAGAAATTCCCTATATATATTTTTTGCCCCATGCTCTTATGACCTTGGCGTTGGTCAAAATATCATAAGTCACATGTCAAGTTCTACCCATCATTATCTTGTTAATTTGAATCCATCCGTACATATCCTTGACGTTGGCCAAAATGATCATACGACTGTCCCAAACTAACTCATCTATCTATGCAACAAATGAATACCCAGCAGCTACCAAACACTATGCCTTGGCGTTGGTCAAAATACATAGCTTGAATACTACTGAATACCCAGATGAAATGACGGAGGGCTACGAATGGTTTTGGCGAAACCGTGAACGTAGTGAAACTTGATATAACCGAAGGAACCTGATAGCTTTTAAAAGGAGTGGTTAAAGCTCCGCATTTAAAAATATCTGTTTTTTTAAAATTAACCGAGTGGTTTTCTTTTAAATTGTTCCAACGATTAAACTTTTGGTTTATTTTCTTTGCATTATAAATAATGCGTCCCATCATTAACCTATCATTGCAGAAAACAACGAAAATACAACGTCCTCTTATGCCATCCGCATTCGCCACGGGGTTCCCGTCATCACCCGTTAGGTTACTTAACTAACGACAGAGCGGGGGCTGGGCTAGCGCGGGTGTAAAACATAAGTGACGTCTAAATAGCTATCATATATAGATATTGTACATTCGTCAGACGCAATAATAGGCATTCCAGATCACAGATGAACTTTATTGGATTTGCAAGTAATCCGTGTTTGTTTTGAGCCTGCAACAAAAGACGGATTACACAGTTGTGATGAATAGCCATTACCCCACCCAAGACCCCAACGGGTACGAAAAAACGACCCGCCCGGCAGTTTGTGCACCCCACCTTGGGTCTGTCCTAGGAGCAAAAACAGTAAAATGAAATAATACAACGGTGGCTACAACCGCAACCTGGATGTGCCCCGCAAAATAATATTACAACAAATTACATTTACATCAAATGAATTAAATAATAACCCATCACATAACCCCGGCTATACATCACAACAGTCCAACACAGTTCATATTCACAAACAGATAAAATCCATTACAGAAATATGAAACCCCCTGCCAACCGACATACTAGCAGTTAGGGGAGGTTTTACGAACACATTATACAAACACAGATATAATCCAACAAGCAAATACTGTATAATTTTGACCGATTAAACACTTTTAATTTTGCTCCAATACTTCTCTGTAAATCTGAAACCTGAGCAAAAATAAAATATTCCAGAAAATACCAAATATCACAGAGAAGCAACACAGGAAATTTGGGTTCCTAAATCGCCAACTCGGCGGCGGAAGCGCGGCGGATCGGTGCGATCCGCCGCGGTTCCGCGGCGCTTTAGGCGATTCAGGGCCCCAAATTTCTTGGGTGTTCTTCTACTGTCTTTTTAAGCTTTGTGAACCTCCCTGAAAAATTTTAGGACTTCATTTAAAATTCGACAGAAACTTGTGATTTCGGGGTTTTCCGGTTTCGTTTTTTTTTTCGTTCGAAATTCATACAAATTTGCAAGTAAGTTATTTATTGTTTAGCGAGTCTCTGATACCACTGTAAGTCGATGTACAACACCCCACGACTTGCGGGGAGGCGGAAATATGAAAAATGATCTTGTTCTTTGCTTAAACATCGACTAACCGCAAGAATCGAAGCTAAACGATAACTAACAACAAACATAGAAGTTAACAACTACTATGTAAAGGGATTATACCTAAAGAACCGTGTCCTTCGTCTTTACGAACTCCACCTCCTCCTCGGCCTTCTCGAAGTAGTAGACGATCCACCC